>CM062925.1:0-2968750 GCA_031878705.1 Tapirus indicus | reverse complement strand
AGTAAGCAAATGAAAACATAAGGCAGATGGTTCAAGGCTCAGTAGGACAGAATAGTCAATAACATGATTTTAAGTAGTTTCTGCGCATACAGTTGAATTTTCTCCATCTTGAAAGAGGTCAGCTCTCATAAATGTCCTTTTCGAAACTTAAAGTGCCCATATATAACTGTAAATACAATTCCTCTGAAATGTACTTCTCAAGGTACAAAATAATATTGAGCCCATTCAAAAACAACTAATGCGTCTACACAATTAAAAGGAACACTCTTGAGCCCATTCAAACCAATTAATGTGTCTACACAATTAAGAGGAACACTCTTAAAATTCCAGATTTTGCTGTTAGAAAAATACCTTTAGGAACAGGCAATTCACAGAAGAGGAAACCTAAAAAGCTAATAAATGCCAAAAAGTACTAAGTCTCCCTGGTAATTAGGGAAGTACAAATTGAAAGAATGAGTTACCCTTTTATACTCATGACTTTGGCAAAAATAGAGAAGCCTAACGGTACTAAGTGTTGGGGAGGATGTGGGGAAACTGGAACTTTTTGTGTATTGTGCTGAGAGTTATATTATACAACTTTAGAGAGAAATTGGTGATACTCAGCAAAACCAGAGACATCCCTACCACTTCTAGGTGTTAAAATCTAAGTAAACTCTCATTCATGTGCACAAGGAGACATGCATAAAAGGATGTTTACTGAGAATCATTTTTAATGATGGAAAAAAATTGAAAACATCCTAATTGCTCATTAGTAGGGTAATGAATATGCTGGTGTTTATTCAAAATAGTATATAGCAGTTTAAAATAAACTATTTGCGCTACATGTACAAACATGCACATTGAGTGAAAAAAGCAAATTGCAAAAAGACACAGACATATATAAGGGAGGGCAGGCTATTTAAGTATTAAAAACAAAAATATATATCATTTATGGATACATGTATATGTAGTGATAGCCTAAAAACATACTGTGGAAATGATATACACCAATTATAGGATATTGGTTAACTCTAAATAGGAAAAAAAGAAAAAGATAAGGGGGGGTGGGGACTTCATGTCTAACATTTCTTTAAAAAAGGCAAAAGGTATCTGAAGCAAATATAGCAAAATGTTAACATTTGTTAAATGCATGCCTGATACTTATTTCCTATACTTTTCTGTGTTTGAAATTTTTCATAATTAAAACATTTATATTTAAAAATGCATTAAAATACTCAGCAACCAATTGCAATATGTGATCTTTATTTGGATTCTGAGTCAAAACAACGAACTGGAAAAAGTACACACACATGACATTTATGAAACAACTGGAAATTTAAATACTGACTATATATTGATATTATGGAATTTTTGTTAACTTTTTCCTTGGTGTGATAATAGTTTTAAAAAGAGAGCCTTATCTTTTAGAGGTATAAACTGAAATGTTATGGATCAATAAATGTTTACATATGATTTTTAGATATTGCTTTAAAATAATACATGGTGTATGGGTGTGGGAATCTAGATGAAACGTGACTGGCCAGAAGTGCCTCAATTTTTAAAGTTGGGTAATGGTACGTGAGTGGTTCTTATAATCCTCTGTTTAATTCTGTACATGTTTGAAATTGTCCATAATACATTCAGGTAGACAAAAAAATAGGTCAAATTCAATTTTTAAATCAAAAATTAACATATTCTAATCTTGGAGTCTCTGTTAAGAAGCAGGGACAACTTTTTAAGAGTGCCCTGAATTAAAGGACATGTCGGTCTCCAGCTACAAGAACAGGGCAGTATTTTCATGGCATTGAATTCCTTTGAAGGATGTGGAGACCAGGGACTTCTAAGTACCATGCCAATAAAGCCAACTTTCTGGAAACTGCCTGCTGCATGACCCTACCCACACTGAAAGAGTTATGCCTCTCATTTGCTGAGAGAAGAATTGAATTCATTTCTCTGCCAGGTGAATAATGCAGGAAATCAACCTAGGAATTTTAATGCTGCATTTACTTCTTATTGGTTCAGTAGAGGGAAAAGCAGCTGTTAAAATTGTTAAGTATACAAGATCCAGTGTTTTTCTTTAAACCAGGAGAAGGCAAGCAATTAGATCAAACACACCCACGCTAATTAGTTCTACCTACTTCTTAATAATTATGTTATTACCAGACTTAAAAAAAAATTGGTGTCCAATTCTTCAAAGGTTTACAAATGAGTGTATTTTTCTCTTGATCAGCTACAAAATTATGAGATGTCAATCAAAGAACTTACATGCCTTTTCTGTTCTGAGAAATTGGTATTTATAGTTTTCAGAGTAACATAAACTTTTTTCTTTTTGAAAATGAGAAACATTATTTTCATAATTCTTATTTGTTTGAAATAACACTTGCCAAGAAACCAAACTCTGAAGTATCTTTTCCAACTGCAGCCTTGAGTTTATGCCACTCAAAAATGACTGTAATTTTTAAAGTACAACATAATATATAGAAAATATTTTTGTTCCATACAGATTTTCTCACCCTTGGTGTTCTTTCTACATTTATGTTTGTTATCAGAGTAAAGATTACATTTCTAGAAGTTAAACTCAAATATTTTTAGAAATTGTACAAGTAGAGAAGTACGCAGTTTGCACAACAGAGGCAAAATTAGGACTTTACCAAAACAGCAATCAAAAGAGAACCTATCTATCGCAGGATAACCTGCTCTATTCCTTGGAGCCATCCCTCCCTATAGGAAATGATTTTAAATTGTCTTATGCACACAAATGTCATATGATGCTACTCTGTTAATGTTTGTGCTTCCTGACATGGGACCTGTGACTAACACCGGAGCCTAAAGAAAGCTAATTTCCCTTTAATTATTTACCAGATGATACAAATTCCCAAGTTTGTACTATATCCTCCTCCTTTTAGACAGACCTGTTTCTTCTGTAAACAACTCCTCTCCAGAAGGAACTATAGCATTGCCATGTAACTTAAGCTCTCTTTAGTGAAATCAGCCACCAAGAGCAAGGACCTGGAAGAGGAGCCTCAGCTAGTCCCTTAGCAACCAGCAGCCCCTGTTCCTTCCAGACCACTGAGGGCCACTGAGCACACGGCCCGGAGAAAGCCTACTACCTCCCCGAGTAGGAAGCTGCCGACACAGACACTACAATGCAGGCAGGACATCCTGCTCCATGGCTAATGAATACTGTCCACAGCTGGACACCACTTCAGAGACCCTCCAGAGGGAGAGCTTCCAGCCATGGTGGCCAGGATGGGATTCAGAGAGGAGAGAGCATCTGAACTGAGCCTGGAAGGCTGACCAGGACATCAGCAGGAACAGAAGGCCTCGCGCAGAGCTACTCCAGGTGGAGTCTGCCACTCCTGCAAAGGGG
Source organism: Tapirus indicus (assembly GCA_031878705.1). Classification (NCBI taxonomy): domain Eukaryota; kingdom Metazoa; phylum Chordata; class Mammalia; order Perissodactyla; family Tapiridae; genus Tapirus; species Tapirus indicus. The sequence goes on along the minus strand of CM062925.1, from coordinate 2,965,401 downwards.
AGAAAATGCTGGATGTTGTAAGAAAGGACAGTTGTCAAGTTTGGCTGAAATATGAGTTTGTGCAGGTGAACCAAGGGGGCAGCGTGCTGGAAGAGTAGGTTGTGGAGGGTCCTGAATGGGAGTGTTGGGAGTTTTAACTTTAGGCACAAACTTGGCAGCCTCTGGGGATCAGGACCCCTCTACGGTCCTGTATCAATTCACACACTTGGCTTCACCACACATAGGGCCACCCTGAAACAAGGGAGGCAGTTCCAGGAGCAGGGTGAGAAGGGAGCTGTCTTCCCGTCTTCCGCCTGCCCGGATGAGCCCACATTTAGCCCAATAAGTTTCCATGCCTTTGAGGGACCCAGCATTCATTTTCTGTCAGTTAGTGGAGGGCGTGTTAGGATGAGAACTGGTTTGAACTTTTCGCCATTCATTCTTCCATAAGCACGAGTGCCTAGTGTGTGCCCTGCCCGGAGCCAGACCTTGGGGAAACCGAGCTGGACAAGATCCCATTCCAGCACCCAGGGAGTTTACAGTCCACATGATCAGTTTGAAAACTGCTTCTGTTTCTTAAAAGTTAAATAGGCACCTATTCCAGGAGCAATTCTACTCCTAGGTATTTAGCCAAGAGAAATGAAGACATAATTCACAAAAAGCCTGTTCAAGAATGTTCACAGCACTTTATTCATAATAGCCCAAAACTAGAAACAAGCTGGATGTTCATCAACAAAAGAATGGGTAAGTAACTGGTAAATTCATCAATGCAAGACTACTCAGTAATAGAAGGGAACCAGCGATGGGTTCATGCAAGAGCACGGAGGTGCCTCAAAAACAATATGCTGAGTGGAAAAAGCTGGACACAAAAAGGTGCACAGTGTCTGACTCCATTCCATTCTAGAATAAGCAAAATTAACCTGCGGTGATGAAAGCAGACGAGTAGTTGCATCTGGGGGTGGGGCTTTGGCTGGAAACAGGTATAGGGAGCTTTGTGGAGTGATGGAAATATTCTGTGCCTTGACATTCTTTCCACAAAACTGATCGAATAATAGTTAATATCTGAGCATTTCACTATATATAAATTATATGTCAGTAAGTAAAATAAACTATATAAAGCATCTTAGAGTCTAATGTAAAAACAAGTGACAAATATGGTGGAAAGCAGTAAAAGGGTCTAGTGGACACTATAGGATCACACAGGAGAGGCTCCTAACCCAGACTGAGAGGGTCTGGATAGGCGTCTGGAAGAAAGTGACCCTGGAGCTGTCTTGAAAGATGAGTAAGAGTTGACCAGGTTGGGAATAAAGGGTGAAGAGGATATTCCTGACAGAGGAAACAGATGTACAAAGTGGGGAAGGGGGGGCCTGGCCTGTCCCACAACTGAGAGAACGTCGCATGCCTGGACCACAGGGTGAGAAAGAACAGAGGAGCGTTAAGGATTGGAGGCGGCCAGTGCAGGCTCCGGGCCCAGGCGCACATCCTCCTGCACTGCATCAGGGACAACTGACTTTTCAGCACGTGGCACATTTGAATAAGCGCAAGAAAGGTGACCCAGAAAGGCCCTAAGAGGACTGGACACAAATCCTTATCCACAGGCCCAAATGCTGGCCTGGGGGCTAAACGAAGCTCTATCTTAAATTCATCGTGTTGGATTTGGTTTTCAAAAGACAATCTGTGTGGTGAATCATGGTGGGATATGTCATCTGGATTTCAACTATTCCCAAGTGGGGGGAAATGCATTTGAAGGGTGTGCCACAGGCAATGCATTTATTCCAACATCAATATCTGCTCACATCAGTGTTTTTTCCAGTGTATTTCAAGGAATAGTAGCCCTGCAAGATGCTGGGCTGGAGAGCGGATGCTGTGGTTAAATAGGCTTGGGAAATGCCACTTCCGGAGATTCACAGTACACATGAGCACAATACGAGTTCTGAAAAAGTTCTGTAGTCCTGAAACCAGCATTTCCCAGTACAGTCACGTGCCACATGACGATGTTTCTGTCAACAACAGACCACATATACGACGGTGGTCCCATTAGTCGGTCCAGCCTAGGTGTGTAGAAGGCTACACCATCTAGGTTTGTGTAAGTACACTCTGTGATGGCTGCACAATGATGAAATCGCCTAACAACGCATTTCTTAGAATGTGTCCCTGTCATTAAGCAACACGTGACACTGTTATCTGATTATGGGAACTTAGTATCACGTAACGCCTAATAACAGCCAGTAGAATTGTGGGATATTTTTTGAGAAGTGCCTTCTCAGATAACACTCAAATAAGATGTAAGTCTCTCAGGTCACCAGCAGTGGCTCAAGAGAGCAAATGTGCATCGCCGTGAGTCACCCTCTTCTTTACACAGGGTATAGTAGTGACAGTGATCGTAAGTGTCCACTGAGTACCTCCAAAGCTGTACGCATCTTATACGCTTTGTCTTACATAATCCTCCCACCACCTACAGAGTAGATACTAGCAAAAGTCCAATTTTGTAGATGAGGAAACTGAGACACACCAAATTTAAACACTTGCTTAAAATTTCACAGGCAAATGACAGTACTGGATATGCCCTAAACATCATTCTCAAGCCTTCTATCTTAACCACTATGCAGTTAGCCTTCTCCACTGTTCAATATTAATCATCTGCTTTCCTTCATGCATTCATTTGTTCATCTGTTCATTTCTTCATTCATTCATATCCCTCACTTAAAAGTGAAGTACTGGGGCTGGCCTGGTGGCATAGTGATTAAGTTCACACGCTCTACTTTGGCGGCCCAGGGTTCACAGGTTTGGATCCCAGGCACTGACCTACACACCACTCATCAAGCCATGCTGTGGTGGTGACCCACACACAAAATGGAGGAAGACTGGCACAGATGTTAGCTCAGGGACAATCTTCCTCAAGCAAAAAGAGGGAGATTGGTAACAGATGTTAGCCCAGGGACAATTTTCTTCACACACATGCACACACAAAAGCGAAGTACAGATAAATTCACGTAAAGTTCATTATGGGAACATAAAGTATGTTTTTAGTCTATTTTTGCTGAAACTTGGTTTAGGAGGGGGGAGAAGGTGGATTCCTTATCTTCTCATCTTTGAATGACAGGGAAATATCATATTACCTACTTTCCTCAGAGGAACACGTCTGGTCTTGGTCATTCTGGTCAAAAATGACTTTGCCAAGCAGGTTTCAACCCTAGTGGGTTTTCTGGGTCAGGGTTGATTCAGTCATTTAATCAAGCACTTCATGAAACACATTTTCTGGAATTTCTCTGAACAATATACATTCTCAAGTTTGTGAATGGTCTCTCTAAAAAAATCTGAAAATAATCATCTTTAAAAAAACTGAAAATCGTCACCAATAACCATCACCATAAATATTATAAATTTGTAGAACTACTATATATTTATAGAAGTAGTAAAAGTTTATAGAAGTCCTATAAATTTGTTTGAGAAAATAAATATTTTACCTTTAAGCCTACCTTAATTTATAAAAATAAGAATTTAATTGTGTCCCTATGTGGGTGGGTGGGTGTGAATCTGAATATTTTTAGTAGTAGGCAAGATATTGAACCTGACAAACATTCCTGCCACGTCTGTATATCTGCCTCTCTTATCTGACAAATATAAAGAGGAAATAGTTTAATTTGCTGGTAGCAGCATTTGCAAAAATCCTTCCATATTCTCACCAGGAGCAATGGTACCTTCTTCGAGTAGGATCATTTAAATGTGATTTTTCCCAGTACTTTCTTTGCTTTCAGACTCATAGAGTTCAGATGCAGGCTTTTTCCCCCATATTCACTGAGGCCTCTTAGAGCAGAGAGAGCTCATAAAAGATGAGTTTAGTATCCGATCTTTCACAATGCTTTACCTCAGGCTGCTTGTTCAGCATTAAATAACTAACAATTTTTCTAAAAATCTATGTAGGTGGTTGAGTGGAAGACCCTAAAAGAAAGCTGATCAGCTCCCCGCAGTATTGCTGCCTTCTCCCTTCCAGGGGGATGTGGGTCCAGCCCACGGTCCCCAGGGAGGCATCGGTGTGGAACTGCGCATCCTCACACTGGAGCCCGAGTGCAAACTACGGCCTCATGACTACACGCCAACTAACAGGCCATCCGTTTGGGCCAAAATGTTCACTATGTCTTCTCCCTCCCATCTACACGCCAATGAAAAGTAGTTTGCATACGAAAAACTTCGTGAGTGTATTTTAGAGCTCATGCTGAACAGAAGCACCAAGCATCTAAAAATATAGGATGAGCTTTACTTGTGTATAATCTATCATGTCAATCTGGATAAATTAATTCATAATCGAAAATAGCACAGCTTTTGTAGGAATAAATGCATCAAAAGTCAGAAGTTTAACCTAGTCATTGGAAGTAATATAGCTTTGAAAACCTGTAGTTTCTTAAAAGTGGGTTTGATTTAATCAGATGGAACATACATTAAACTTCCATGTTCTTGTTATAAGAACATCCCCCAAACACAACCATATGGAAGCAAGCAAAGACAACACAGTATATATACATGCAAGAGTTTAGGCTTATACAATTTTTAGAATATTTAATAGCTCCATATTTACTATGCTAAAATAAGAAAACAAATCTAACATAGCTCAACAGTTAACTGCATCTGAAATGATGAGAATACAAGCCTAAGATCCTAAACACGCAGATTCCAGAAGCTTTTGGCAAAGCCAAGTATGTGAAATCTCCTTGACTTCTAATATCACACCATCCCATCTTCTGCCATCTGCCTTTAGCAAATGTCAGTGTATTCCCAGGATGGAAACGTGCCTCCTTTCTGAATCATGCCTGCAAAGACTTCCAAAAACATGGCCACTGCAGGTGAGCATGCCTGCCCTGAATTCAGGGAAAAAAGAAAACCATAGCCTTCTGTCAGTAATCCAGAAGAATCAAGAATTCCCTCGTCTTAGTGACCAGCATCTAAACTGAATGAGGCTAACACAGATTCCTATGACAGCCCAGTAAAGGGCCAAACAGTTTTTGAGAAATGGGAACTTCAAACTCAGAATCTACCAGAAGGTACTGGGGCTTCCGAGGACACGTCAGAAAACAGAACATTAAAATCACCTCTTCATCTGGGGCTTCGCGTGACGAGGCCTTTGAGCATACAAGTCCAGTTTTTTGGTGCTGGTGGATTTATGAGACTCAGAGTGCAATGCCCTTCTTGCATGTTACAACATTCTGTGTGATTAATTGATTGCAAATCACTGCACAGGGTGCCAAGATCACGGGAAGGAAGCAGGTCATTAAATAAAATTAAAACTCTGCCAATGTTTTGCTTGTAAATGTTTCTTCCAAAGCGTTACAGCACCATTCCTTACAAAACGGCCTCAATTCACTGGAGAAGCAGAGTCTCCTGGATTTCTGGCAGATGATCCAAATATTCTACATTGAATCCAAACATCCAGCATGCTATGTTTTAGGAAGAAAAAGCTGTAGTGTAATGAAATTTGCACAAAGAGAGCTATGGAAAAGAGTCACCATAAAATAATTAACTTTTGCACAGCCTTACTGTGAAATTGTTCAGCAAAGCGTTCAGAGTCCCATCCTGCATAAGCAGAGCCTTTGTAAGACTACATTCTTCCCTAGGTAAATCTTCAAACCAAGCATTAACATTTCAAATTAAATTGAATTAATATCTCATCCAGAAAGAGAATGGACACCCTAGCCCCTTATCCAAGGAAACTCAACAGTGATTTATCATGGCAAATTAACATCTCCACAGATCAAAACCCAGGCCCAGGCATATTTATTATCTGGCTCGAAGTCTGAGCAGAACAACAGGACAACACTTCTCACCCTGAGCAGCTGCGCCTGGGAACCGACCAGCTGAGAACACATAGGTGCCTGTCCATCACTCTGGGGTAAAGCAAAGGGATATGTTTCTTAAGATGCCACCACACTTAAGATTGCTATGATAAACACATGATCTTTCAGGCAATATTTTAAGGCTGACAGGTAGAAGGCCATGCCAGGAAAACTGGTTCACATTCTAGGAGTGCATTTAACTAAACAAATACTAATCGTTTTGCCTGGGGAGATATACTGGACTATTAAATAGGATTTAGCAGAAGAAAAAGGGTTTAAGAAAGTGTTTCATTGATGTGGAACTCACTACCCCTGTTTAATTCACTGGTGTTCAAGCTACTTTATGGTTAAAAAAGAAATACCTCCCCGCTAGTGAACAGATAGGTTGACTAATTGTTATTGATACAACAATTAAATGCTAAATTGTTTATGTGCCATCTTCCTAAAATGACAGCGATGGATTCATTTCTACCTGTTTAGAATAAATTAAAGCTTTTTACAGAGAACACATTGTAACTTTTTAGGTTTTCATTTGCTACACATGGCCATATGGGGCTACATGCACAATGTTCTACATGGAAAAATAACTCACAGAAAGATGCTCTCCAGAGTTGTACAAAGAGTACCTGTGTCAAACTGATAAACAGGACTGTATGTTAGTAAACAAATTTATTTCAACATTAATGAGGAAGAAAAGTTGGTAATTGCTAAAGTCTGCTACCTAGTAAGGGACGAAAGACAAACCATCTTGCAGTTACCCTGTTTTAAGAACGCCATTGAACACACATTCATCTTACAAAAGCTTTGAAACTCACTCGATCTGGTTGGCCAGCCTGAGGCACACGTCCAGCCTTCATGTCCCAACCACCATCCCTCCCCACAGCTCGGCCATCTCTTCTCAACCTCTTTCAAAGCCTCAGTAAGGAATCAAGCTGTGGGACTCAAGTTCACGCTTGCTTTCACTTCTGCTCAAGAGTGTGGACCTTGACTCTTCATTCATGTCATCAATATTTATCAAATATTCATTATATGCCAATCACTGTGCTTGGTGCTTGTGACAGAGCAATTAACAAAGGAGACATACATAGCTTCCCACCCCCATGAAGCTTATTCTATAGTGGGGCAGAAGGACGTGACATAAATTATTACACAGGTAATTAATTCAAATTATGATAAGTGCTAATGAGAGGTACGTCCTGGTGATTCTGAACCTTGATTTTTATCAGTTGATCCAAGGCTAACAAGGACAAACTGATTCAGGATAACCAAACTCAAAAAGAGATCAAGATCATAAACCAGAACACAATTTTTAAGTTTAAAGTGAGAAATGGTTTAGACCAGAATACTCCTCTTGGCTGTTCTCAACATTTTCCTTCTAGTAGGAAAGCTTATGCAGGGAACCCAAGTATGATTAGAAGTTTTCCTGGGGACGTATTTATATGATGCACCCAAGGAGGGCTGGATGATCTGCAGATATGGAAGCTCTCCATCCCAAATTGAGATGTTCAGTTTTGTCACAATATTTCTTACATTTGCTTCTGAAAACATGGCTGACTGTTATAACTTCCTCCTCCATACAGAGGAACAAAGGGAAGCAAAATGCTCTGCTTTTAGGCCTTCCTCTCGAGGACAGTTCTGTGACATACTAACAAACACCTCCTCTTAGACCAACGCAGAAGGTAGTCGCCCCTCACATTCTAATATATCTCCATTCTACTGACATTTTTCATTTTTATCAGCAGGCCACTCCTGCATCTCCATGAGAATAAATTATTTCCAGAAGGTAGGAAGAAAGCTGATGTTCATTGGATCCCAGGACATTCTCGGCAATTTTCTTTTTCAGTTCTTTAACACTTTCTTTCTTTTTGTACAGATGGGGAATTGAGGCGTAGGAATCATGCAGCTGTGGCAGCCCGAGGCAGTGTCTGAACTGAGACTGTCTAACATCAAGCCCAGCACTCCAGGTCGGCAGTGCGGGGACAGGTGTCAAGCTGGCAGCTTTGGAATCAACCAGCGAGAGTTTTAGATGCACAAATTTGCCAAGCCCTACCAAACCAGAATCTTTGAAGGGAGGAATTCATACTTTTATTGCATTCTCCAGGAAACCCTTAGGCATAGCCAGCTACACTAACCACAGTTCTAGCAACCAACCCCCCCCCGCCCATGGTACCTTACTTCTCATCAGCTTCTGGTAGAGGCTGGCCCTCCCCAACACCATCACAGGATTTGGGGACCTGGATTTGGGGGGGAAAGTCTCTCCAAGTTTTAAGTCATTGGCCTTAAATTCCATCCAGTACATTTGACTACATCTTTCTAAGTTCATCTTTTCACAGAGACTGAATAAAAAGTAAAAGAGAAAGTCTGCCTTATTTGAAAAACTGACAGTAACCATCATCTCACAAGACTGTTGCAAAGAGCAAACAAGATCAGGAATTCAAACGTGCTTCTGAATGGCACGAAGTGCCATATAATTATTACATTATTAATTCATACAAAGGTGCATTAATTGGGATGAAATTTTCAAACCAGGAGGAGTATAACCTCCTCAATTTAAGCGGAGAAAAAAATAAATGAGGTCATCAGTTTTTATAAAGCTTTACTGGAGCACAGCTCTCATTCTTTACCTATTGCCTACGGCTGCTTGCGAGCTACAATGGCAGAGTTGGATAGGTGACAGAGACCTGATGGCCCCAAAAGACTAAAATATTCCCTATGCAGTCCCTGTAAGGGGAAGTTTGCCACCCACTGAACCAGATGGTCGTGTTCTTCTCAGGCAAACATGAAACAGCCGTCCTCAGCTGCACACTCCACATTTCAAGCCAGCCCTAAAATGGAATCTCCGTGGTTGGATGAACCCAGGATGAAGGAGACTGTCCCCAGATTCTGAAATGTGGAAGGGTGATGTTTCCTTGACCGGTTTTGGATCATCGTCCTTTGAGTCACTGGGATGATAGGAGCACACCTCACCCTTCAGGTACGTTCGGTAAATGGTTACAAGTCTCCCTTCCAAATTCTTAATTGCTTCGAGAATAAAGCCACACTGCACTAGAGGTTAAACTTGTGGCCCACAGGCTACATATATGTGTGTATATGTACATGTATGTATATATTTCTTTCGTATGTCAAGCCAAGGCTGACCCAAGGCCAGACCTAACCTCTGGAACCATTCATACTGAGTGGACTCAAACTTCAGCAGCTTGTCCAAACCAAATTGGAACACAGGGTGGAGACGTACAGGCAGTTACATGGCTGGCTGGATGCCTCTGAATCCACCCACCTGCTGGTTCTGCTCTCCTGGGCTCCACGCGCTAAGGAGGGATGGCCCCAGCCCAGCTGGCTCACACAGCCCACCTGCCCCCGGAGCACCATGCAGTCAGCAAGTTGGCAGTCAGCACCCGTGGCTCACCAGGCTCTACAAGCAAATGGCACGTTTCCCTTCCCTACTACACAATCTGCAAAAGGCTAAAGTCAATCACTTTTACACTTGTCAGTGAGAAAGAGTAAAATTAAGCAATATAATGGTTTTCTTTAAAATGTTACCCAAAGCGATAGTCAAGATTCTAGAAGAAAGATAAAGCGTTGCCCAATGATTTCCCAATTTTGACCTCCTCAAACTGCCATAGACACATCTGGATAATAATTTCTTATTATAATGAATGTTCTCAACCCTTCAGCTTTGATTTCATTTAGCAATCCAAAATAAAGGCATCTGATATCCCTCCCAAGCATAGAGAGAGCTCAGAATTCCCAAAGCTCCTTATTTAAAGCCTAGTCTTGGAAATACGGCCTAACGAATATACAGACTCAATCATTTCTGCCCTAATTGCTAGGGGTTGACATAGGCTTGATAACAGATACCTATATCTATAAATATATACACATATTTATCACAATTTTACTGTTAGGAAATTTTTTCTTAACAAAGTTCAATTCACTGACCAAGTAAAAAAAAAAGCTCATAATGTAGTTAAATTATAGTTCAATTTCAGTACATTTTAAAAAAAAATTAAAGCTTTCATGACACCTAAAAATATTGCAATGAGAAAAATAATCATTTTATCCTGCGTTAGTGCTGAATTGTATGTCCCCCCTCTCCAAATTCATATAGTAAAGTCCTGACCCCTGTTACCTCAAAATGTATTTGGACATAGAGCCTTCAAAGAGGTAATTAAGTGAGGTCATTAGGAGTGTCCTAATCCAATATGACTGGTATCCTTACAAGAAGATGAAGTTAAGATACAGACGTGCACGGGGGAAGAACATGTGAACACACAGGGGCAAGACGACCCTCTACAAGCCAAGGACAGAGGCCCCCCAACCCTGCCAACACCTCGATGTGGGACTTCCAGCCTCCAGAACTGTGAAGAGATACATTTCTGTGGTTTAAGTCACCCAGAATGTGGTACTTAATTATGGCAGCCCTTGCAAACGAACGCATCCCCCTTTTCAAAAATACACTTTTGTCATTGAAGTTTACAGCATGTAATGCCAGTTTCAGTTCTATGGGAAATTGCCTCAAGGTCTTTGGCAAAGCTTCTTTCCACACAGATCACACAAATGAGGCTCCCATTTCTGAATTACGGAATATTTTTAAAACATTAGAAATTATCATATACTCACTTCTCAAAGACTGTTACTTAAATACTAACTACAGCACAGCTTTTTATTTGAAATTCTTCTATTTTCTTTACATATGTAAAAAAATGTCATTGAAAGTTTAACACAGCTTTCTGTATTTTTTTAAAAAAACATTGCCAAGATGAACTATTCTGAATACAATGCTTTGAATTTTGAAAATATTTTGATGGGCACCAAATTCTAATATGTAGTAAAGGGAAACACTTTTTTGGAAGCCAAACTTAATGAGGTTATTATTCTTTTTCCAATATCTACATGACTAATGCATAAAATTTGGCTCTTGATTTAAATTTTATCATATGCATGGCAAAACCATAATGCTTTAACTACAGCGAAGAGGAACTTTTTAGGTAATCTGCAAATATTGAGGTCCAGATAAAATATAACAGAGAAGGGAGACAAAGAAGATTTCAGACTAATTTTCACACCATAAAGTTTTTCTCTGTTTATAAATGAAAAAGGCAAATATCATAAACTAATAGATACATTGAATAAATAGTTCTAGGATTCTAAAGTCACAGGAATAAAGTGCTTTGTTTGTTTGTTTTGGCTTTAAGAAGAGTAATACAGTTGAGCATTTCATGGGGCCAACTACATAGCAATTGTCCTGCAGGGACTATATTGTTCTGAGAAATTCAAATTTTCTGTAGCCTTGTCCAGTGTCCTTCAGAGGAGCACAGACTGAGTTCTTAAACCAACCATCTCTTCCACTATAAATAAAATCAAATACCAATTTGGATTTAATGTTCAAACATCCAAGAATTTTGTTCATGAAACAGCTTCCAACACTGGAGAGTAAAGTTCTTTAAAGTGTGACCTTAAAAATATTTCCAGTAACGTGAGGTTGCTATTAGGCAACAGGAGAGAAACAAGCAATCCGTAGGAAAATGTGTCTTATGGGAAAAAAGTTAAGCTAATGGGTATTTATGATATCTGAAGATGCTCGGAACCCGTGCAAGCACTGGCCATCGCAATCCAAAAGATTTGGAAATATTTCCCAGTGGTGATATTAAAAAGGGAGGGAGGGGAAGAAACAACAACAAAAATAACAAAAATCTGGCCCTTAATCGTGAACATCCTGCCAGGCATTACTACAGGATTTATCCTATTTCTACTTCAATGTCTTTAAAAAGTACAATTCAAAACCGCTCTCCTGAAATTAACAATGTATAGTATAATGGTGAAGATCATGGGCTCCAGAGCCAGCCTTCCCCAGTCCCATCTCTGGCTCTGCTATTTACTAGCTGTGTGACCTTGGACCAGTCACTGAACCTCTCTGGACCTCAGTTTCCCCTTTCAAATGGAGATTAGAACAGAACCATCTCAGTGGATTGTTGTATTAAATGAGTTTCTCCATGGGAAACCTTAGCATGGTGCTTGAAATTTGGTGTCATGAAATTGCTGGTGGCAGCAGTGGTGGTAGAGCAATTAAAAAACTGATTACAACCAAAGCAGAATACAGTGTCTGGTGAAGCTGGATTGAACAAACAAGTGAAAATTCCAATCTAGGTGACACCTAAACACATTCAAGAATTTATTTACACACAATTTATTTCAGCAGGCTTACTGTTCCAGAAATTCACATTTCCACTGATCTGAGCTGGTCATATGCTCCCAGTACCAGACCTGACCAAAGAGCAAACCATTCTTTAAAGAGTCGCCTGAAAACAGCTGAACTTGGGGCCTAAAGATGAGATCTTCGGCACAGCATTAATCAAACATGGTTAAATGCACATTTAACAAAAACACCTGCCGAGCACATTAGAGGCAATTTTCTTGGCCAAAATATTGTGAGCCAGGGGTCCTCAGCATTGGTCACTGATGACCACTAACCCAAAGATTGAGCAGCAAAATGTGAAAGCAGGGGACACTGCACTGTCCTTGACTCCAGCACAGGGACTGTCCTCCTCTCCACCCGCACAGCCTGGGCCTGCTTCTCCCAGCCCAGAGCCCCCAGAGCAAGGGTGGGAGCACAGGCAGTCTAGCGAAGACCACCAGCAGCCACTTACTTTGTGCTACTTTCAATTCTAAGAGCTGTGAAAGCTCCTGAGTGGTTTGAACAATTTTATCAGGCCCTGACAACACTCTTAAGAATATATTTCCAGTTCTCATTCCGCTGCCCTACCACCCCTAATCTATCCCTTTCTCTCCTCCAGAAACAGCTTATCATGCTTAAGTAAACAAACATAAATAGAGTCTGTTGACTAGTTGCAAAATTCCGGTGCTTAATAGCACATCCTGCATTTCTGATTTAACCCCGCTTGCATACACCAGGATGCTCCTGGGAGATTCAGGCCAACGTTGATTCTCCTTCCTTCTGCCCACACTCCGGGTGTCCTTGGCCTGCGCTGCACACACAATACCTGAAGCACAAGTACACCTCCTCAGCATCTCCCTTGGCCAACCCCAATGCCTTACACGTGGAGAGACTGGTTTTGTCTATAATCACTGTTTATTTCCTCAGTACATTTTCTATCTCCTGCAAGTGTGCTGCCAAATGTTTAAAAGCTTTCTACTTTGAAGCACAAGTCAATAGAAAAAGATGGGAGATATACAAAAAGTAAGAGAGAAATACTTCTTTTAAACAAAAGCTGAATGTGGTTTAACTCAAACTGAGTTTTTGAATTATACCAAAGCCAGTGTGCAAAACCACACTGACAAAAAACATATAAAGTGCTGTAAATAGCAACTTAATGAATCAACACAGCAAAGCCACATGTACCCAGAAAAAGCGTTCCACATTCTGCAACGGGGTCTCCATAGCACTAAAGTTTCGAGATAATATATTAAAGGGGTTACATTTTCTAAATTCTGCCTATTTTTTTAATCCCAATGAACTATTCCATTGTATTTTTTCTTTTGTATTTAAAGAATATTTGAAATGATACTTGAGAGAACTATTTCATTCTCTTCTATATGCTGACAAGAAATAGGAATGTTAAAGCAGTGACTAAAAAATGTAAACAATTATCCACTACGAAGAATCGACATTTTCTGGATTAGTAGCAAATCAGGTTTCAGGCAGTGTCAGAATCATTACTCTCTAACTTGGAGAAGCTGAATACCTTCAAAACTTTTTGTTGCCAACACATGATCCTACTGACAAACCAAGAACGTACATCAAGCATGGAAACAAATCCGTGTCAGTTCTGAGGACCTCTAGGCCACCGCTTGTTTTATGTTTCTGAAACACTTTGCCGTCGGTGATTTATTTCCCATCCATGTGGCCAGCCATTTGTTTATTCCATTGCATGCCATCTGTTTCTCGGTAGAGAGGTTTCAAGTTCTTCCCATTCCCTACCTCATATCCCACAGAAAACAATTTATAAGAGACGTAGATTTCAATCATTTGGATTCATGTGGAGTTGGTAACTTGAACTGCCTTTCATTTATATTTGGCAAATGCTTTAACAGGATTAGCAAATTGTGTCATTACGAGGTACTTATGGAGACACAACACCTTTTTTTACAATGACAAATGATATTAACAGTTTCATTTTGGGTGTTTAACAGCAGTACAGAAGATTTCACTAGCATTATAGGAAACTGCCCTGATGGACAATAAAGTCCTACCACAAACCCTGTCCATATCTCCTATTCCTGAGAGTCAACGAGCATGTGTATCTGGATGTGGGAGGGTCTACAGTGAGGGATAAATATCAACTTGCTCCACTTTTAAGGGAAAGTTGTCATTTTAACCCACAGACCTGAAAGCCCTGCCTGGTTTTTACATCTTGGCAGCATCCTCTAAGCCCTCCGACCATGGTCTAGCTTGTCCAGATACTCACAGGTAATGACCCCAGACTTCCCCAAAGAAAACTTGATGCCACAAACTTCAGCACAGCAGCACCAATTTATTCCCATTCTAGGACCCTCTTTGATTCACTCTAAAGAAGAGCCAACCATTCAGAGAAACAGCTTCCTGTTGAAACTACACAGACGATATTTAAAGTGTTAATTACCATTTTTACAAGAATCCTTGCTGCTTTGGTGGAGAGTGGGTATCTGACGACAGGACCCAGAGGTTGTCCACAGTTCACGGTTGACATCCGAGGGCTGAGAAACATCCGTCTTGAGGTCTACTCGGTTCTCCCTAGTCCTTACCGAATCAGAGTTAGATACATTTGAGCCGTAGGTGGCATCCTGATGGACACCTGGTGGAGTCGGTTTGTTAAAAGTATTAAGTGACATTTGTACTAAGGCTTCATTGATGAAGAATGAATTTTCATGACATAAACTCTCAGATTGATTAAGTTCCGTTACCTGTGTAAGAAAATACAGAAAAAATACAATAATTTCTCCAATTTGTACAAGTTTCATAAAGTATTTATTCCTAATAGAATTTAGCAATCAAACATTTAATAAGAGTGAGGTCGAGAATAACATTACATTGACTCCCTCCTCCCACCCCCTTTTAAACAGCTAGTACCAAAAACTTCAATTCGCTATGCACAGCATATCTTCAAACAAAACAAAAAAGCAAGCAGTGGTGCTCTCTGCTATTAAAGTGTTTCCCCTGTGAGAGAGCAGCATCTTCACTTTTGCTAAATAAAAAAGTTGCAAATATTCATGTATACCTGAGGTATTTGCAATAAATGTAATTTAGCCAACTTGAAAGGAAAATCAGATGCAACATAGATCTTTCCTATAAGCTTATCAACTTTTACAACCTTATGCACAATCAATAAAAAGCATGTATGTGAACATGGCACAGAAAATGAAATTCCAAATGGAATTGTCAAGGATGTTTAGAGAGGGTGCAAATGGAACACAGAATCTTCTGAAGGGTTTTATCCTGGCCAGTCATTAATTAGTATACTCATGTTAACTATTATTAGTGAAATGGATTTTGAATTTACTATGTCAAATTTACAATAAAAGAATAAGCTTGGAATAACAATACTATTACACTTGCTAAATCCAGCACCTGTAACGCACACTAACAGCTAACTGATCTACTAAAAGACATATCCATCCAGAACTGAGGACTGGATCCTATAAAGAGGCCCTTCAGCTCCAGGAAGGACAGCACGCTCACGGTGAGTGTGCCTCCAGGACAGACCTCGCCTCACCGGGACAACCCAATCCTGTGTTTCTTCCCCAGGGTCAGGGTGTCTCAGACTACCATGCGCCCATGATCCAACAGGACCTAGGCCTTTCAAATTTCCAGATTTCAAGTCAAGATGCACACGCATTGTCTCTGAAGGTTCCCAGTCTCTGCTACCTACATATTGGGTAACTCTCGTGAGCTTTTACACAAGCAGCAGAGACAGACGGGGCCGACCATGCGGGAACCCGTCCTTGGGAAGCTGCCTCACACACGGCTTCCCCTGGCATGGAAGACCCGTACCTCGGTGCTTCCTGGAGAAAAGGCCGCGGGAAGGCTGCTCTGCCGGCTGTGTCTCCAGCCGCACGGCAGGCTCTGCTGGGCCCGCATCCTCTCCCGCTCCCTCTCCACCAGGCGCTGGCCTGCCCTCAGCCGCTCCAGGTTCTGCTGGTACTCCTGGAGCTGCCGGTCCAGCTCCCCACGGCTCCTCAGCAGCAGCTCCTCCTGCGACTGGCACGCCCTCTCGCGCTCCTGCAGCCAGCTGGCCTTGGCCTCCTGCCCCCTCTGCTGCTGGTCGCACCTGCGGCGCCAGCGCCGCTGGTCCTGCTGGAACTGATGCTGGAGCCTGTGGATGTCTGCCAGCTCCTCGCGCTGCTTCTCCAGGTCCTGGAAGGGGCTGCCTCGGAAAGAGGGGCCGGGGGCCGGGCGCTCCTGCTGCTGGAGGACCAGCTTGTGGATCTCAATGTGACTGTCCTGAATGGTCAGGGCGGCCTGGCAGAGCAGAAGGGACAAGAGTGAAGGCTTCCACACTCTCTGCACGTTGGGTTAGAACTACCTCCACATACAAAAAGCATGACCTAACTATTTTCTCTAAACATTCCTGTCCTTTTTCTAAGTTACCTACTAAGACCGACCTCAGACCTTCAGACAGGCTTGTCTACATTTCCTGGTCTGACCTGGTCTGACCTGGAATTGATGACGTGGGGATGGCCTGGGAATTCATACACAAAAGAAAGCAAGCACAAAAGCGATACGCATCCCCTGTTTGGGAAATGTGGTTTGTTGCTGGTTGTTGGATAATATTTAAGCAAGTCTTTTGAATGTGATTTCAGAACATAACTTCACAAGACTTTCCATTTCTGTTCCATGTCTCCCCCTCTTTCTGAGGTCTCTCCAGTCAGTTCACGAGAATTTAAGAATCTCTATAAACCTGCTAGTATCCTTTATTTGAGTCCCAAACCAGAAATTACTTAAGGTACGTTACATACACGAGGACATAAAAATACAAGCCAACCACTTGGAGACTTTCGGTAAATAATCTTTTTATAATATAATACCCAAGAACAGCAGTTAATAATATCTCATTTAGGAAATATGTAAGTGGTAAAGCTAGTTTCGTTACTGTTATTTCTTTGTATTATAGCAGGAAGGTCATGCATAAAACACTAAGCTGAAATTCGCTTGTTTAATAGGTTGCTAACAGGAGGCTGGGATGATTAAGGAATGTAGATACTTCTAAAGCCCAGAGGACATTACCAGATTAAAAAAACATTTTGAGTTACGGTACCTGCCTATGAAAAGTTTGGCAGCTTCACAGGAAATAATTGCCAAGATTTGGAAGGATTCCACAAAACAAAAAAAAATCTCTGTGAATGCCCTTGGAAGCTTTTAACTTTAAAAGTTCCCATTTAAAGCACAAAGCAGCATAGAAGGGACGAATTGAAAATGGCCACATACTGGGTATGTGTGTGTGTTTTGACTTGTTATGAGAAATTATCACTCTCCTCGGGATAAATTCACATTTTTCTTTCCTAAGAATTTTTAAAACTGTCTGTGTAATAGATGCTGAGAAGATGGGGGTTTGACTACCAGTTCTTTGTTAGATCAGCAGTTTCCTATACTTTTGAAGGTTAAAGAACTAAGGTATATTTTAAATTGGTACTGGTTTCAGAATAAGACTCACAAATGCATTCACTGGGGACTTTTGAAATAAAATTTCTTAAATTTGAAAATATTAAAAATTTCAAATTCACATGAATATTTGATTAATGTCTTTTAGAAGTTACTGTAAAGAGAACAATGATTATCATTGAGAACAGGTACTAACTACTTGGATCTTTAAATGTGAAATAATAAGTCATTCAGGACCCTAAGGACCTGGGAGAGCCAGCTGTGGACTGTACATCACCATTTCGTTCTAACAAACCCCAAGGGCATCACTACAATAAAACAAACAAACAAAAATCCAATATTTTATATGTAGGCAATGATAACTCTCACGTAAGTGTTACAATTAGCCTAATTAAGCGCTACCATGAAGTATTCTTCATATCTACTCAACATTTGGGATAAGACCATCTCTTCTGTAGCATGGAGGTGGAATCTGAAGACTGGATATTCATTTTCACACTTAAAGTTCACATTTATATTTAGGATGAGAACAGCACTTGCTTTTTGAGTTTAGGGAAATTTCCAATTCACTCTCTCTTAACTTTGCTGGAATAATTCTTTCCTTTCTGCCTTGACTATACCTCATCTCTAACTCTGTTCTCTTAATATAGGGATCAAATTTCATTTCCATCTGATTCAAAAATGCTTATGTAAAAACTTCAATCATGCACGAGATTCAGCTTCAGAAGAGACGACTGTGCCATGAATAGAAATGTTTCAGAGCCCATATCCTTAGACCAGCTCAAGAGCTCTGCTTAAATCCTTAAGTAGACCAATCTACTATAGGATTTGATATTTCCTGTGTTGCTTCAGCCTAATGTGTTGTAAAAATTCAGTCATTTAGGTCACCAGCTTTCCTGAACCCTGACTCCACACAGGGCCGCAGTCAAGGTCGAAAAGAAGAGATGGGACCTTGTGAGCATTTTCATGAGGGATTCTCAATGCTTT
The DNA here is from genome assembly GCA_031878705.1 of Tapirus indicus. Lineage (NCBI taxonomy): Eukaryota > Metazoa > Chordata > Mammalia > Perissodactyla > Tapiridae > Tapirus > Tapirus indicus. Next base: position 2,947,011 of record CM062925.1, on the reverse strand, counting down.
CATCTCCCAAAAGTTAATGAACTATACTCAAACTATACCCCTTCTCAGTTAGAAAGAGAAAGTACATTTGTTTCACCTAATAAATCCATCTCCAAGAACATCGAGCCCAGACCAGCATATCTAACGTGACACAGTAAAGACATTCCCACTGATCTTGACGACAAGACTGCTTATTATCATCACTATCATTGAAGACCTTTTCAGAAGTTCTAGCCAAAGCAGTAAGCCAAGGAAATGAAATTCATATAATTATTGAAGAATAGCCATAATACCATCATTTTCAAATTTTTACTTTCTACATGGAATACTTCAAAGAATCAACAGAAAAACTATTAAAACAAAAAATAAAATTCAATGAGTTGGCCAGTTAGAAAATAAACATATAAAAATTTATACCTTTATTTACATCAGCAACCACCGTTAGAGAAACAATGAAAAACAAATTCCATTCCCAATAGGAACAAAGAGACAAATATCTATGGATAAACTTAGCCAAGAAATGATACATACGTATACAGTACTGATGTGAGACAGTGACAAAGCTTCCAGCAGAACATAAGACAAGAGGTGACTAACAACATGTCCTCAGACAAGAGGACTAATTATTGCAAACGTGCCAATTCTCCCCAGTTTACGTTGTAAATATAACAAGATTTGAAAGGTCTTGGTAGAAGGTAAGAAACTTGTCAGAGTGATTCAAAAGCTCTTATGAAAGAACATATAGATAAGCATAGAAAAATAAGAGGAGACTAGCACTGTCATATATTCAAACATAATCCAAAACTTTAATAATTAAGATAATGGGACTAGAGCAAGAATGAGCAGATGATCAATAGAACATAAGAGAAAGAATTCTTGATGCAGTCGAGGTATAAACAAGAAAACATCAAATGTAGCATGACTTTACATTTTTTCCAGTGAAAATTTAAAGTCAATTTTATTTTCTTTTAATATTCAACAGGTATAAGATGTGAAATATGAATGGCTAATAAGACAATAGGAAAAGTTTAATCTCAATAGTAATCCAAAAAATGCAAATTAAGATCATCAGATACCTTGACCCATTTTCAAATTAAGGACCAGTAGAGGGGGGTGTTGATTATTTTGGCAATGTCCACTAAAAACCTAAAACAATAATTCTGGTAATTTATGCTAAGGAAACACTCAGGTATGTTCATAGTGTACAAGGGTATCTACAGAGTATTAACACAAAAGTATAAACTATGAGGAATTGGATAAATTCCACAGATTTGAAGATTATACAACCATTAAAAATTGTGCTATACGATAATTACTTATAACATAGAAAGGCACATGTTGCAAGAGTATATATGATTGTAAAAACTGGAAGGATAACCCAACATGACAATAATAATTATCTCTGTAGAATCACAAATTGTTTCATTTACTTGTATCCTCAAATTTTTCTACAAATCTGTTTACAATATAAACATTGCTTTTATATCATTTTCGAATATTTTTAATTCCTAAATTATGCAATTGGATGTATTTGGCCTTTCTTGTGCACGGCTTAAGGGATCATCCAACCCTATAATCCTACACACGAGCACGATTTCTGCCCGTCTTTCCCTGGAAGACAGTGAACCACTTGAGACAGGCTTTGTGGCCCATTTGCCTCTGTGTGCTCAGCACAGCGCCCCGCACAGAGAGGGCACGCAATAAATGTCAGGTGGATGAACAAATCCAGGAATGAAGGAGGATATGAATTGTTTAACTGCTCCAAAGGCCTAAGGCCACATGTGGAAGTGAAAAAATGTTTAGGTGTGAATTTAAGTTTTCACCAGAAAATGAGAAGTCATGCTACACTCACCTAAGAGTTTCATTGCAAACTCCAAGCCAGATCATATTCATCAAAATTTTTTAAAGATATGAACTGTTTTATGGTTTCAGAGAAGAATGGTATAAAATGTAGTGGTGTTGCCCTGTGACTACAAAACCAGGCAAAGTCCAACACATCTAGTTGAGCGACACTTGGGGGTGGGCATTCTTTCACGATCATTCACTACCTCTCAAATGCTCTAATTTTTAAGGTCTGGGAATCATCAAATAAAGTGAATTGCATTAAGAGAAACATTCACAAGGTCAAAAATTAGAGGAGTGTAGTTACCTGAAGGCTATATAAGAGACGGGTTAAATTCTGTATCGCTTGTATGATCTGAAAAATAAGATTCTAAGTGTCAAATTCTTTAAAAAGCATTCATTATCCACAAATAAAGAGAGGACGGTGACATCTTTAAGGCATGCATAGCTCACCTCTGACTGTGAAGAAGCTGGGAAACTTCTATATTCCACCTAGAATAGATAAAAACATAAGAAAATGAATAATTACTCTGCTTTCGAAAGCCACACTGTAGTGTTCCAAAATGTATGACCTCCAGTAAAACACTTCACTCTCTCTAAACTCTTCTATAGTGACCGTTTCCTCCCAGACATCAAAGCCTATAGAATTCAACAACCACTTGACAAGAGACTCCTGTGCAAACTCGCTATTTGAGACACATGGCAAATTTCATGCAACCATCCCTTAAACAACAAGGGAGGAGGGTGAGGAAGCGCCACACCCTCTCCATAAGTGACATATTTACCTTGTGCAAACTGCACTGTAAACTGAGCTCCCTGTGCCCAGGCTGAAGTTGTCTCTCGGGCCAGCCTGGCTCCTTGCATCCTGGAGGCCAGATTTGGAAGCTAGAGATCATACCTGGCCTCGAGCTCCCTGTCTCAGTGATTGAGATTCACAAAGCCAAAATAGCCAGTGGCTGGGAGGAGAAACCAGACCCAGAGGCGGCCCAAAGGGGAACACTTAGCCGGCCTGCTCCAGATGGTACCTCACAGAGCTCACTGGACCCGTCCGTGACCGCCTTAGCAGAAGCACCATCAGCAGAGGCCACGAATGAGGCTACACAGACCGTGTGCTCCTGGGGACGGGTCTCTCTACCACACACGTTAAGGGCACACGTGGATAGTGAGGGTTTCCAGTTTCCAGAATTGAATTGACCATTTGCCTACTCATTTGTTGTCTGTCTTCTCTCACTAGGATGTAAGCCAATGAGTAGGATCTCATCTGTGTGTTCAATGCCATACGCAAGCCTAAGAACAACGCCTGGCATGAAACGGACATCACCCTCCACTCTATAAATACCGAGCCCCCACTGTGTACTCCACATCTTACACTATGGGAGGTCATCAGGTTCCCTGCTCTCCAAGAACCTGCAGTCTCCCTCACTGCTTGCTCTTGTCTGAGCAGCTCTGAGTTGAAACCACAAGGAACAGTCAGCTGTGGTACTGTTATCTGGTAACTGTGGACTTGTGAAATTAGTTCAGGCTGATGACGCCATGATGAGCTAGCCCCAGCTCTTTCCGCCCCCTTTCCCATGCTCTCCCCCACCCTGCCAATGAGAGATTTCACTACTAAGCAGCACCTCTAATAGGGGAAGGACAAGGACAGAAAAGGAGAGTCATCAGATCTGTGCCCAACCCTCTGGAAGGTAATGGGGCTGAGACCCCCATTGTGCAGTGAGTTTTGCAGCTCTTTCTGGTTCTGACCTTGCTCCATACTCCACTCCTTTTGTAAGAAGATCATATGGCATAGAACTTTTATCTTCTATAAAAATTAGAAACATGGGAATGAGTTGGATTATGCTACATGTGGTTCCTTATTCCCAAGAACCACTAGGTTAGATACCAGACAGGAATTTTTAATGCCCTCTTTTTAATGGAGTTGGTCTGCCACCTTGTGGTGAAGGTGCATAGCTGCAGTTGGTGATTTACACACAGGGTATTTTGCCATTTGGGTTACAAATTAATTTTTTTAGAAATGTTTTTTAAAATCTTACTTTATTAAGTAAGCTAATTACAAAATATCCACTATGCGCTTTTTTAAAGTTTGATTTCAAGTGATCTTGCCTTATACATCGATTCATTCAGTTTCTCAAAATGCCATATTAATAATGGCATGATTCTCCAGGTGGGCTCATCTGAAGGGGAACCTGGACACTTTCTCTCACTTACCTGTGACTGAGTCATGGGAGGAAAAGATTCACGGGCGGGGGCCACCACAGCTTCCATCCAAGAGAGACTGTGACTAATCAACCGACCCTCCCTCCCTCCACTCCCTCCCTCTAATAATATAAAAGGGGTTGGAAGCTATAGATTTAAAAGTGAAGTCTGCACTGAGAAGGATGGAAAGCAGGGACGTTTTAAGAAGTTAGAAAGCTTACAGTCAGAGTAAGTGGAGTAAAAGCTTTCATTCCTAGTTTCATTTTGGCCTATGAAGTTTAAAAAAAACATTAAATTTAATTTTTAAAACAGAGTGCTGTAATCTACGTGTATTGTATGTCAAAAAAGAAGAGGCATTTGGAACCACTTTGCCCCAAGCAAAAATTACTCAGGTTGATTAAAAGTCTACCACAAAAAAGGAGGTGACATTGTGGGTGGTGACAGAAAGCAATCTGAAAGGAGAGAAAGGTAAGAGAAAGTGAAACAAGAATATTCTAGAGGCAAAATTATTTCTGCCATTTTAGTGCCACCCGGTTGCTGAAGGGTCCCAATGCCCAGGACCTCCTCTCAGCCAAGAGCTGCCAGAAGTCGTGGGGCCAAAGCTAGAGGTTTGCAGCACGGACAGTGAAAGGCCAGAAGGAAGAGCGCAGACACACAAGTAAACGTTTGAGTTTTAAATCTTTTTAATAACTTTTCAATTATTTCTTTGTTTACACCCACACGATATGGGAAGAGCAAGAACATTTAAAGAAGACATAAGTTAAAAAGTTTAAATATGAATACTGAAATTGAGGACAATTCAGGACAACTTTCATACCACTCACTGGACAGACCAGGACCTGGGGCTGTTTGGTTACACAAAGTGACCGGTGCCACGGACCAATGAGTCAGTTCACAATACCTTCTCCCCTGCATCAGAGACCGCCACGTCGGTTCCCACACCCTGGGTCCCGGGATCCATATCCCAACAGCCTCTTCCTCCTGTCCCTTCTGTGACTAGTGCTGGAAGCGCACCATCGAGACAGAAACAAAAAGGACATCATCAAACAGCAGCCAGGACTGGGTTCTTCTGTCCACAGCGACACATTTCCAAATAAGAACCATCACAAAATCACACGTGTGGAACACTCTCACACAACGTGCTGACAGAGCGCAGAACAACACGCAGCCCGGCCCTCAGGGAGCTTCCACACGGACAGGTGCCAAACTGACCCACGGAATCCGTTATCGCCTGTCTTTCTATTTGTCTTTCTGCTCAAGGAGAGGTGTCCACGTGACGGTGGTGGCACCAAGAGGGTGATTCTACATCTCACTTTGTTAATAGGAAAAAGCACCTGGGGACGGTGCAATGGAGAACAGGCCCCGCAGAAGGAGAACAAGGACGGGCAGGCCCGGGTCTGAGGAGACAGGCCTGCGACAGGTGCCCTCGGGGCCGGGGCAGGAGCCGCAGACCATAACAAGGCTCGGGAGGAAGGAGGAGTCCAGCGACAGGAGGGAACCCTCTTCCTGAGCTAACACTTCATGATCCCACAGTCACGAAGACTGAGACGCCTCCCGGTCTCCAATCCACTTTTTTTTTAACAATTTCCAAGTGTGTTTTTTTCTTGCAATTCTTGCTTATGTTCTAAATTCACAAATATATTTAACCTATGAAAACACAGAAATATTTCTAGTCCAGGAATATTTTTAAGTACCGAATACAGATTTCACTCCAGCTATTAAACCTCTGTTGGCGGGATTTTCTTTTTTTACCCATGTGAACTTAGTTAAAATGTATACTATGCTCACCTTACAATGATTAAAACTATTCTTTCCAAAGCCCTTTCACACACAGAATTTCATTGGAACGTGGAATTTCACCCACATTTAGTCAGATCCTGATGAAATAGATATTCACTTTGTGACACAGTTATAAATTTTTTCCCCAGTGCCATCTTTAAGTAAGTCCTCTAGGACTCCAAAGGCTGCTTCTGCTAGAAAGAAGTTTTTGTTAAGTGGAAACCACTTCAAATTATATCAGCTAAAAATTAAGTTCATTTTGCCCAAGCCAGTCGATCTTACTCACTGATAGTGAAGGGACATTTTATAGAGACTTTTCTGTCACCCAAAAAATGGCTCCACTCTTGGGTACTATTCCTAACTCTTAGAGAGACACCAAAGGCCTTGCCAGAGATTTAGCCATTCTCTCTCTCTCTCTTCATAGAAATGAGGGCCACCAAATGGGGAAAGAAGCTGATGGTGAGCCAAATGAAGGCAGAAGAAAGAATGTGGGTCAGGTCCCTCTGGTCCCGTATGCAAGTTTAGAGGGGACGAGAGGGTCTCCAGACATTTACAAGCAGTAGGTTATACGCATCCACCCAACTGGGTCTACTGAAGACTAAAACAGAACGCCTGCTTAGTCTGCAACCTCAGACAGACGTGGGTCTGACTTAGAAGGACCCAGTCCTTGAATGCAGAATGGACCCATTCAGTTACTGACCCCCATGCAGGAGCAGCACTGTGCCCTCATCAACTTCAGAAAGAGAATCAAACTCTTGTGGCACCACATTCTGATGAAGTCCAGAACTGAATGGATTTTTGGGGACAGGACCCCACCGACCTGCCCCTGCCCCTCCTCTACATGAATCCCGATATCAGGCCACTTTAAACAGCCTCCCAATGGTTCCGCAGATGTCATGCGTGTCCCCTGGGAACTCTCCCAAGTCACGGGAGATGTGGACACAGACAGGGAGAATCGTCATCGCCTGGTCTGAGGGAGGGAAGGTGCGGCACGAGCTCTGAGCAGCTGCGGCAGTGAGCGGAGCCCCTCCAGCTGTCTCTGGGGCGAGGCTGAGAGCCACAGATCCCTATGTGTATTTTTAGAGAGAACTTCCTCAATGGCATAATGAGGTTCTTCTTTAAAAAGGAAATCACCCAGGGCAGTACAACTCCCCTGACGAATCTGGGCTGTGTTGAAATGAAAAGCATATGTGCACATTCTGAAAATAGAAACCAGGATTAGATAAAGCAGAACTTGAGAGGGGAAAATAATCATTGGTGTTGGTAAAAAAAAAAAAAAATGTATAGCATTTAAAAACTGTGCTGCTTCCATATATCTTAATTAACCAAGGGATGCTGTTACAAAAATACTAAGACAGTTTAATCCTCTAGTCTCTGCCTACTCAAGACATTTACCTTGTGCATATAAGACCTGGTGGAAGTAAGGTTTTTACCACCCAAACATGATGAAATATATATTCTTTTTTTAAAATGTATTCTTTATGCTCTTATCTCAGAAACCGTTAGAGAATTAAATATTTAGCACACAACTATACATATAGCCATATAATTAGGCTCTGAGAAGTTACCTAAATCAATTCTCTACATTCTATTTTTCTGTATATAAAATATATTGAAACAGTGTTTTAATAAATGAATTCTGACCTGAACTAACGTGTATGAGGACATGGATCAAGAATCTCTCGGCACTCTGCCTTTAACCACCAAACCGTGTGCGCATGTGTGTATGAGATTCTGGTTCTCTGAGTTACATTTCCCTCACTGATACCTTAAGAGAGGAGATTAAGAAAAAGCCTCGTTCTCCAAGAGCTGCAGGGAGCCTATATCAAAAAACCAAAGAAGTTTAAAAGTTCTTTCTAAACTATCTTCAATAAGTCCTATCAAAAATGAGGCAGGATACGGTTTGGGGAAGAGCACAGCTTGGCTGGGTAACAGGGCAGTGTAACCCACCAGCTCCTCTGTAAGTCCTTGTCCTTGGAACACCGGGGTCATTATTATGTGGAAAGCAGGCTAGCACGTTTATTCTCAAGTGTTTTCTAATTTAAAAAAAGACACTAAGTCCCCTCTAAATAGGGACAGAGTTGTTGCCTTCACCTCCAGGAACCACTACACACTCCAGGGGTTGTGTCTGGGCTCATTGCAAAGGCCCGCACTTCACTTACAAGCAGTAGGCGATCCTGGCGCATCCTGAGAGTTGAGCATATCCGTCAAGGCAGATTTTCCACAACCTTCCTCGGATGGTGGACACATATCGCCCACCTGTGTGGCCCGCACTGCAACTTGCAGGCTCTCAGCTGAGACGAAAAGAAACATAAATTAGAAAACAAACATACATATAGTTTAATCTAGACCAGGAGTTGGCAAACTGTGTCTGGCCTGAGCCTGTTTTTATATGGCCCAGGAGCTAAAAATGGGTTTTACATTTTTAAAGGGTTGTTAAAACACACAAGCGCACAGAAGAATGTGTCCCAGAGACTGTATGTGACCTGCAAAGCCTAAAATATTTACTATCTGGCCTTTTACAGAAAAAGTTTGCCAACCTGCAATCTAGACCAATACCTTTAGTATCACTTTACAATAGAGAATTCAATAAAAAAACAAATTTGTTGTATAAAAATCTCAAATGCAACTTTCAGTACATTAGTGGACTGAAAAACTCCCTGTAATTCAACTAATTTAAATATGATATCCAGCATTAGGATTTTAAAACTTTCTATTCAGAAATACTAGCTATTCTTCAAAAGAATATTTCCCCCAAATGTGCCTTAAAAAATACAGATTCCCAGGAGTGACATCAACATCATGGCAGAGTGAGTTGTTCCCTTTGTCTCTCCCCTCTCAGTTACAACTAAGCAGACATTCATTAACCAACAGAGGATTCCCTACACAGCACAATAGGACACCTGAGAGATCCACACAGCTGTACATCTGAAGCTGTGGGTGGACTGGATCCCCAGGAAGCAGTGGAACTGGGTGAGCAGAACCTCCCCCCATGACAGTGATCCAGGTCGCAGATCCCACACAGAAGCAGGCACGATTGTAAGAGGAGTCACGGGCAGCCTGGCCTGTGCGTGAAGCCTTTCTGAGTGGTAGCCTGGCCAGCAGGAGCACCCACTGTGCCGTGGTCACCCCACCTGTGGGAATGCTCCTGAGTGGCAGCAGCCCAGTCCCCAAGAGGGAGCCCCACCCACTAAGTGCAGTGGCTCAGCTGAGCTGTTCGTGAGCACAGAGCCAGTGCATGCAGGAAAGAAAGGGCTCCTCCCCTCCCACCTAGCACAGCAGCTTGGCCGGTCCCCTGCTGAGTGCACTGATGAGAATGACCCGTCAGTGGAGCACAGAGACTCTGCCTGTGCAAGTGTGTGTGACCCACCAAACAGCTGTGACCAGGCCACACAAATGCAGAGCAACCCTACGAGCACAACTTCCAGCAGATGGGGCAGGATCAGAAAATATCTCCTGCCCCTCCCCGGTGGTGTCAGGTGGAATCTGCAACTTGACACAACCACAAATGCACCAGCAAAGGATCAAGTCATCAAACACCACGAAGAACTACATTAACACTTCAGCAAAAGGAAAATTAGAAGTCTCCAGAAACCAATCCTGAAGTCACAGAAATTTACAACTAAATGACAAGAGAATTCAAAATAGTCATCATAAAGGAATTCAACAAGTTACAAGAAAACTCAGAAACACAGTTCAATGAGCTCAGGAATAAAATTAATGAGCAGAAGGAACACTTTGCCAAAGAGACTGAAGCTCTAAAACAAAAAACCAAGCAGAAATTCTGGAGATGAAGAACACAATTAGTGAGATAAAAGATAATCTAGAAACCATAAAAAACAGAGCTGATGTTATGAAAGACAGAATTAGTGATTTAGAGGATAGAAATATAGAAATGCTTCAGGTGGAGGAAGAGAGAGAACTAAGATTTTTTAAAAAAGGAAGAAATTCTTTGAGAAATATCCAACTCAATTAGGAAAAGCAACATAAGGATTACAGGTATTCCAGAGGGAGAAAAGAGCAAAGAGCTTGTTCAAAAAAATAATAGCTGAGAACTTCCCAAACCTGGAAGGAACTAGACTTACAAGTACATGAAGCCAATAGAACTCCTAATTACATCAATGCACAAAGACCTTCTCCAAGGTATATAATAGTAAAACTGGCAAAAATCAATAACAAAGAAAAAAACATTAAGGGCAGCAAGGCAGAAGAAAATAACTGACAAAGGAACCCCTATTAGGCTTTCAGCGGATTTCTCAGCAGAAACCTACAGACTAGGAGAGAATGAAATGATATATTCAAAATACTGAAAGACAAAAACTTCCAGCCAAGAATGCTCTATCCAGCAAACTATCCTTCAGATACAATCAAGAAATAAAAGCTTTCCCAGATAAACAAAAGCTGAGGGAGTTCATCGCCACTAGGCCTGCCTTACAAGGAAAGTTGAAAGGAGCCCTCCCATCTGAAACTAAAATGCAAAGGATCACAAAACCTTGAGCAAGGAGATAAATAGACAGAATCAGAAAATTGCAGCTCTATATCAGAATAGGTTAGTAAACACAATTATAACATAAAAGATAAAGGGAAGGAAAGCATCAAAAATAACTATAAACACTTCAATTTAGTCACAAACTCACAACACAAAAAAGGGTAATGTGTGACAACAATAACTCAGAAGGGGAAGAGGAAAGAGATGGAACCTCCTTAGGCTAATGGAGATAAGAGGCTATCTGAAAATGGACTATCTCATCTATGATATCTTTTATACAGACCTCATGGTAACCACTAAAAAAAATCAGAGCAGAGCCACAAATCATAAATACTGAGAAAACGATCAGAGAAAACCACCAAACTGAAATGGCAGTCAGAAAAACAAGGGAAGAGAAACAATGGAAATATAGAACAACCAGAAAACAAGTGATAGAATGGCAGCATTAAGCCCTCATGTATCAATAATCACTCCAAATGTAAATGGATTAAATTCTCCAGTCAAAAGACACAGATTGGCTGGATGGATTAAAAAACAAGACCCAACAATATGCTGCCTCCAGGAAACACATGCCGGCTCTAGACAAACAGAAGGCTCAGAGTGAAGGAATGGAAGACAATACTCCAAGAAAATGGCAAGCAAAAGAAAGCAGGTGTTGCCCTACTTATATCAGACAAAGCAGACTTCAAGATAAAAAAAGACAATGAGAGACAAAGAGGGGCAGTATATAATGATAAAAGGGACATTCCACCAAGAGGACATAACACTTATGAAAATATATGCACCAAACACAGGAGTGCCAAAGTATATAAAGCAACTATTAACAGACCTAAAGGGAGAAATTGATAGCAACACATCATAGTAGGGGACTTAACACCCCCCTTACATCAATGGCTACATCATCCAGACAGAAAGCCAATAAGGAAACAGTGGCCTTATTAAATACTAGACCAGATACACTTAATAGATATATAGAGAAAACATTCCATCCCAAAACATAAGAATACACATTCTTTTCAAGTGCACATGCTACATTCTCAAAGATAGATCACATGTTATAAAACAAGGCAAGAAGAAGACTGAATAAATTTAAGAAGACTGAAATCACATCAAGCATCTTTTCTGATCACAATGCTATGAAACTAGAAATCAACTACAAGAAAAAGGCTGGGAAAGTCACACATATGCAGAGACTAAACAACATGCTACTGAACAACCATTGGATCGATGAAGAAATCAAAGGAGAAATCAAAAAATACCTGGAGACAAATGAAAATGAAAATACACCATACCAACTCTTATGGGATACAGCAAAAGCAGTACTAAGAAGGAAATTTATAGCAGTACGGGCCTACCTCAACAAACAAGAAAAATCTCAAATAAGTAATCTTAAACTATATGTAACAGAACTAGAAAAAGAAGAACAAACAAAGCCCAAAGTCAGCAGAAGAAGAAAATAATAAAAATTAGAGCAGAAATAAATGAAATAGAGACTAAAAAAAATCAACAGAAAGGATCAATGAAACTAAGAGCTGGTTCTTTGAGAAGATAAAATTGACAAACCCTCAGCCAGACTAAGAAAAAAAGAGAGAAGCCTCAAATAAATAAAATTAGAAATGAAAGAGGAGAAATTACAACAGACACCACAGAAATACAAAGGATTATAAGAGAATACTATGAAAAATTATATGCCAACAAATTAGATAACCTAAAAGAAATGGATAAATTGTCAGACACACACCACCTCCCGAAACTGAATCAAGAAGAAATAGGGAATCTGAATAGACCAACCACAAGTAAAGAAATTGAAACAGTAATCAAAAACCTCCTAAAAAACAAAAGTCCAGGACCAGATGCCTTCTCTGGAGAATTCTACCAAACATTCAGAGAAGATTTAATACCTATCCTTCTCAAACTCTTCCAAAAAATTGAAGAAGACAGAATGCTTCCTAACTTATTCTATGAAGCCAACATTACCCTGATACCAAAACCAGACAAGGATAACACAAAGAAGGAAAACTACAGGCCAATATCACCATGAACATAGATACAAAAATCCTCAACAAAACATAGGCAGATGGAATACAGCAATACATTAAAAGGATCATACACCAGGATCAAGTGGGATTTATACCAGGGATGCAGAGATGGTTCAATATCCACAAACCAATCTATGTGATACACCACATTAACAAAATGAGGAATAAAAACCACACGATCATCTCAATAGATGCAAAGAAAGCATTTGACAAGATCCAACATTCATTTATGATAAAAACTCTCAATAAAATTGGTATAGAAGGAAAGTACCTCAACGTAATAAAGATCATATATGACAAGCCCACAGCCAACATCATACTTAATCATGAAAAATTGAAAGCCATCCCTCTGAGAACAGAAACAAGACAAAGGTGCCCACTCTCGCCACTCCTACTCAACATAGTACTGGGGGTTTTGGCCAGAGCAATTAGGCAAGAAAAAGAAATAAAAGGATTCCAAATTGGAAAGGAAGAAGTAAAACTCTCACTGTTTGTGGACGACATGATTCTATATATAGAAAACCCCAAATAATCCACCAGAAAACTATTAGGAATAATCAACAACTACAGCAAAGTTGCAGGGTACAAAATCAGCTTACAAAAGTCAGTCACATTTCTATACACTAATAATGAACTAACAGAAAGAGAAGTCAAGAAGACAATCCCAAATACAATCGCAACAAAAGAATGAAATATCTAGGAATAAACTTAACCAAGGAGGTGAAAGACCTATACACTGAAAACTATAAGACATTATTGAAAGAAATCAAAGAAGACAAAGAAATGGAAACATATTCCATGCTCATGGATTGGAAGAATAAACATAGTCAAATGTCCATATTACCTAAAGCAATCTACAGACTCAATCCAATCCCTATCAGAATCCCATGACATTCTTCACAGAAATAGAATAAAGAATCCTAAAATTTATATGGAACAACAAAACACCTCAAATAGCCAAAGCAATCTTGAGAAAAAGAACAAAGCTTTAGTCATCAAAACAGCATGGTACTGGCACAAAAACAGACACACAGATCATTGGAACAGAACTGAGAGCCCAGAAATAAAACCACACATCTACGGACAGCTAATCATCGACAAAGGAGCCAAGAACATACAATGGAGAAAGGAAAGTCTCTTCAATAAATGGTGTTAGGAAAACTGGACAGCAACATGCAAAAGAATGAAAGTAGACCATTATCTTACACCATACACAAAAATTAACTCAAAATGGATTAAATACTTGAACGTAAGACCTGAAACCATGAAACTCCTAGAAGAAAACATAGGCAGCACACTCTTTGACATCAGTCTTAGCAGCATCTTTTGAATACCATGTCTACTCAGGCAAGGGAAACAAAAGAAAAAATAAACAAATGAGACTACATCAGACTAAAAAATTTCTGCAAGGCAAAGGAAATCATGAACAAAACAAAAAGACAACCCACCAACTGAGAGAAAATATTTGCAAGTCTTATATCTGACAAGGGGTTAATTTCCAAAATATATAAAGAACTCATAAACAACAAAAAAACAACCTGATCAAAAAATGGGCAGAGGATACGAACAGAATTTTTCCAAAGATATGCTGATGGCCAACAAGCACATGAAAAGATGTTCAACATCGCTAATTATTAGGGAAATGCAAATCAAAACTACAATGAGATATCACCTTATACCTGTCAGAATGGCTATAATTAACAAGACAAAAAATAACAAATGTTGGAGAGGATGTGGAGAAAAGGGAACCCTCATATACTGCTGGTGGGAAAGCAAACTGGTGTAGCCACTATGGAAAACTGTATGGAGATTTCTCAAAAAATTAAAAATAGAAAGACCATATGACCCAGCCATCCTACTACTGGGTATTTATCCAAAGAACATGAAATCAACAACACAAAGAGATTTATGCACCCCTATGTTTATTGCAGCATTATTCACAATAGCCAAGACGTGAAAGTAACCCAAGTCCCCATCAACTGATGATTGGATAAAGAAGATGGGGTATATATATATACAATGGAATACTACTTAGCCATAAAAAAAGACAAAATCGTCCCATTTGCAACAACATGGTTGGACTGTGAGGGTATTATGTTAAGCGAAATAAGCCAGACAAAGATAAATACCACAGGATTTCACTCATATGTGGAAGATAAACACATGGATAAAGAGAACAGATTAGTGGTTACCAGAGGGGAAGGGGGGGGTGTGTGGGGGAGAGGTAAAGGGGAAAATATGTATAAATTTTTTTAAAAAATACAGATTCCCAGTCCTCACCCTAAACCTACTGGTTCAGATTCTCCAGGGATGAAAACAAAGGATTTGCATTTTAAACCAGCACCAAAGGCTACTCTTAGGATCTGGTGAGATTAGGAAACATCACACCAAGAAAGCAAAGTTTTTATCTACAATAAAAGGTTTTCAACTAGCACGTGAAATAGTATAATTTTGAGGACCCTACAAATATTTCTGAAACCCTCTGTCCAATGATTCGATTCAGCAAATACTCATTGAGCACCTGCTGTGTTCTGGTGACCACTGGGCATCTGATGACTCATAAGGAGAGTCTACAGATTGGAGGAGGAAAGAGACGCACACAACTAACTGTGCTACAAGGTAGCACGTGATCAGCGCCAAGTTCTATCAACCCGGTGCGAGAGCATTAAAAAATGTTCCAGTAGCACAGCGGAGCAGCGGGATTAGGAAAACGTTCTTAAAGGAGACAAAAACTGAGAACTTTGGGCGGATAGAATTCAAGAGGCAGAGACAGAACAGGAGAAAGGAGGGAAGAAAAGCAGTGCAGCGGAGGCAAGACCTTGGCAGATGATTCGAGGTGCATTACTCAACTGTCTTCCCCCGAAGATAATTACCTCACCACAATAAGTGCTCCTGCTAAGTCTCTCCATCTGTGTGTTGTCGATCAATGACCGGATGGATTATCCCACCTGTAGTTCAGGCAGGACTTCAATTGCCTTGGGTTCTCTTGAGCAGCTGGGTCCACTGCTACCCCCAGGACACCCATCACTCGGTGGCCCAGAGAAATTAAAGCAGATCGACTGAAAACAGGGCTTCAGTGACAGTTTTGAGGGGGAAGAAAATGAAAGCCACTGGCTACGATTGAGAGTGGGTGACTTATTCAATCAAGACATTGTCAAGGATCATGAGAGGCTGACTGGCTCCTGTCAACCCGTCTGAAAGTCCTTTTAGTTTTATTTCTAAACTAGGTCTGTGTCTGTCCACTTCTCTTGACTGCCACTGCCAGCAGTCCTGGTCTGGACCAGGGCTCCCCCATCTCCTCTCAGCTTCTGTAACTGCCTCCCAACAGTCTGCAGGCAAACGAGTCTCCTTCCGATCTGTCCTCCATTCAGCAGCCAGTGTTCTTTTCAAGACAGAGACAAGATTATACCACACCCGGGATTAAAAGCTTCCATCACTTGGGGCCGGCCCAGTGGCGCAGCGGTCAAGTTCGCGCACTCCGCTTCAGTGCCCTGGGGTTTCGCAGGTTCAGACCCCAGGTGCAGACAGATGCACCACTTGTCAAGCCATGCTCTGGCGGCGTCCCACATAAAGTAGAGGAAGATGGGCACGGATGTTAGCCCGGGGCCAGTCTTCCTCAGCAGAAAAGAGGAGGATTGGCAACGGATGTTAGCTCAGGGCTAGTCTTCCTCACATAAAAAAAGAAAAAAGCTCCCATCACTTTCTACCTATTTTGGAATAAAAATTTTTTTTTCCTAACCACAGCCTACAAAGATCCAGTCCCTGCCCACACTATGGTGGTCTCCCCTGACTCCTGCCAGCCTGGCTTTCCTTCTTTCCTTGAACACCCCAAGCTCACTCCAGACGCGGGGACTCTGCACTCACTTTCTCTCTGTCCAGGAATGGTCCCCCCAGATCTCCAGATGGCTGGCTGCTTCCCACCTTTCAATTCTCATCTCAAGAGAGAATCTCCTCAGGGAGGTGTTCCCTGACCCCTCTGAAGCAAAGTCTTCACCTCATCCCAACCCCATTATCTTATTTTCTTGTGACTTTCTCAGATGTTCTTGCTTCCTCGTGTACCGTCCATCTTCCCCCACTAGAAGTTTTCAGGAAAGCCTTTCCGCTTTCTTAGCACACAGTGATGCTCAGTGAAGATGTGGTGAACGCATGAACGAATCCAGCAGTGGACCCCACTTCAGACAACCTCTCTGCCCTTCTTAAGACCTCAGTTTCCTCAACTGTGAAAGAAAGATGAGAGATTCCACGATTCCTAAATTCTCCTCCAGAGCTGATGTTCCGAGATGCTAAGCTAGAGCCTGGCAAACTTCCCTGCAAAGGACCAGGGAGTAAATATTTTAGGCTCTGTGGGCCATAAGGTCTCTGTTGCAACTATCCGTCTTTGCCACTGCAGCAAGAAAGCAACCAGAGATCGTGGATGTTATGTACACGGGCGGGTGTGGCTGGGTTCCAACAAGAAACAGGCAGTGGGACACATTCCATGCGTGGTCTGTCATCCACCAACCCGTTCTGATCCACAGCGTCCCTGCCATGCTCTCAGGCGGTGGCTGTTCTCTCCCAGCCCCTTTGTCCCTGTGGTCTCTTCCAGACTGTTAGCCCCATTTCCCCCCTTAAGTCCCTCTTCCCGTGAAGTTGGTGCCATCGGGTCATGGCTCTCACTGCCCTCCTGGCTGCCGTGGCCTCCAGACCCCCTGACCAATTCAGTTCTCCCCTGCCCAGTGCTACTCCCGTGCAAGTTCTCAGTGATTCCAGTTCTGTGGACGTAGACCTCCCAACACCCTGGCCTCTGTCTCCTGACTTTCTCATCTTCCGTGGGCCTGTCCTCCACCCTCCCTCCGCCACCAGCTCCCAGGGTCATCCCTGGACTCTGCTCTTCTCCACACAGCCGTCAGAGGGCTCCTTTTAGCACACAAACCAAGTCACTCCTCTACTCACAACTCCGTAATGCCTCTCATCTCAGGCAGAAGGAGACTTAAAGTCCTTACCTCATCCACGTAACCTGAGTCCTCGTGAACTGGGACTCACCTCCTGCCGCTCCTCACTCCTCTCTTCACTCCACCTGCACTGTCCTCCTAGCTGTTCCTCAAACAAACCTGGCGCTCCCCTGCCTCGGGGTCTTTGCACCTGCTGTTCTCTCTGTCTGGAACATGCTTTTCCCAGATATCTATTTGGCTCACCCACTTTTATCATGTGCGCTTACGTATCACCATACCAAAGAGGTCTTCCCTGGCCACCTGTCTAAAATAGAGCCTCCCACCTCCAACACTCTCTACCCCTCTCACCCGCTTCTTCTTCTTCATAGCGCTTGACACAACCTGATGTATTTATTTCCTTACATTTTGCTGTTTCTGGAATATAAATTCCAGGAGAGTCAGGATTGGTCTTATTCTGCTGTGTCCTCAGCATCAAGACCACAGTGCACGGCACGCAGTCGGTACTCAACAAACGTCTTCTGATTTTGTCGAACCAAAGCCTTTTGGAAGCATCTTACCTTCTTTCAGGGCTGCTGCCAGTAATGAGGCTGCCTGGGGAGGCTCCCCTGGGTCAGGTTTAATGAGGAGGTGGGGTTCCAGATGGACGTCCTCAAATCCACTCAGTTCTCCAAGCTCAGCATAGATATTCAGCTTCTCCTCCAAATACGTGCAAATTTGCTGGTCTTGGTTACTGAGTATTTCTATGAAATAGTATTTACCACAGAAGCTTATCACATGAATTCAACAACTAACATGAAAAGCCAAGCTTTAAGATAAAAATATGACTAATTAGCAAGCAGTATGTCTGACAGGTCATGTGCAAGTTGTTGGGTGGGACGGACCCAGGTTCGGATCCTAACCTTCCACTTGGTGACTGTCGCCTCCAGCAAAGGACTTAAGAACTCTGAGCTTCCATTGCCTTTTCTGCAAGTTTATCGTACTCAATAAACATTCAATGCCCTTCCCATTCCCCTCATTCCAGAAAAACCTGCAGAGCCAATCTTTGTTTATTCAGGCTGTTTTCCATTAAGACTCAACATTACGCTCAAGAATGAAAATCGAGGTGGCAACGTCCATGACGAGCGAGACCCTCAAGGGAAACCACGCAAAGGCAGGAGCTTCCCGGGGCTTCGGAAGCCTTGGTCGACCCAACACACTGGCTGGCGTTATTTCTAAACATCCAGTTTCTTCCACCACCTTCGCCCACATCATTTTCCTCTGAAATCAGTGTGTCCTAGGATTCTTAGAGCTTAAAGGGACCTCAACCAGCATCTGATCCAGGGGTCCTCAGTCCTCTCTGCCTCAGAATCCCCTGGGGAGAGTTTAAAATACTGATGTCTGCCCCCCACCTCCCACAGATTCTGAGTGAATTGGTGGAGGGTGGGGCCCAGGCATCAGAATTTTTAAAGACTTCCTCGAGTGATTCTAATGCCCAGGCAGAGATGAGAAGCAGAGCTAACTTAGTTGCTTTACTTTGCAGACTTGGAAACTGAGGACCAGAACTACTGGGTCCTTGTCCTGAGTCCTACAACTACGACCTGCCAGTGCTGGCACCTTAAACCACTGGACAGCGATTGCCACACTGCCCACGGTTACTGTTCCATAGATGTTATTTGCAGGATGTTTGTTACATATTTTTAATCACTAAAGAGGAGGAGGGAGAGAGTCATCTTATTTGAGCACTTCAAGTGCCTGTACCTTTTGTGGGGGGAGGTGGTCAGGGTGGGCCTCGAGCACACAGATTTAGATTAATGGTTCAGTCATAACCTCCCTTTCATGAGATCTGGGCCTCCCAGGAAGACACCACGGCCAGGGAACCAGCGGCTCCTGCCCCGTACCTTGACACTGCTGAATCCTGGCCACTCGTGCTTCAGCTTTCCGCTTCTCTTCATCGGATTCGCTCGTCCTTGCTCCTTCTTCCTCCGGGCAACTTTAAAAGACAACAGTCAAGAGACACAACTGAAGCCAAATCCAACTATCTTTAGGCTCATTGGAAAGACATGGGAACTTGGCAGTAGAATTATTCAGAAGAGAAAAATTCAGTATGAAGAGAATTCATCATGCCCCTGGCCAAGAGATTTGGTTTTCTGGATTATAGAAAGAACCTCACATGATATAAGATAGCTCTCAAAGTCAGCAGTGTAGGATGACTCAAATATTCCAACAAACACACATACACAAACATATGCTCATGTACACACACACACTCACACCCCACAATGCCAACACTAGCATTAGGTACAACTAAAATAATTTTTGCTTTCTACTATGTTGGGGCACTTCTATCCTTAACGGGGGCAGAGCAGAGGGGCTGGAGGGGATGGGGGCCAGTGGAGGTGGAGGAATTTAAGACAACATCACTCAAGATCTAAATAATCACATTACCCTAAGAATGATCACCCCACCCTGACACCCCCATTTATAAAAACTGTCCTTGTACAAGTAATGAGGAGTAAATCGACTTAGAACACTTAGATCCATGAACCTAAAAACGTTTATTGATTGATTCTTCAGAATTAGGCACACAGACAAACATAAGATGTGGTTCCCTGCCCTCAAGGAGCTTCCAATCTAATAAACTAACACATATACGTTAAAAAAGAGAATAGCTAGGGGCCGGCCCAGTGGCGCAGCGGTTTAGTCTGCGCTTGGCAGCCCGAGGTTCGCCGGTTCGGATCCCGGGCGCCCGCCGACGCACAGCTTGGCAGCCATGCTGTGGCGGCGTCCCATATAAAAGTAGAGGAAGATGGGCATGGATGTTAGCCCAGGGCCAGTCTTCCTCAGCAAAAAGAGGAGGATTAGCTACGGATGTTAGCTCAGGGCTGGTCTTCCTCACAAAAAAAAAAAAAAAAGAATAGCTACAAGGCAGGATGTGAAAAGCACCAAATAAATGCTTTAGAGAGTGGGTGTTAAAGAATTTCAGGTAAGGAAGAGACCGCTGGAACTGAAGAGGTCTTCACGAAGGAGGTGAGCCATGAGCTGCGCGAGAGACGGGCAGGATTCCCACACGCGGAGGGGAGGTGGGGCCTTACATGCAGGCAGGTGTGGAGAACAAAGCTGCAGGTGAGGGGCTATCGCAGGTGGGGGTGGGGAGCAGACCATTCTGGCTGAGGCCAAGTTTTCATGCAGGGGAGACATGTTAGAATATTTACCCCAAATGAACAAGTCCATTCCCGAGAATACAGACAGAAGGAAATGTTACCTCTCTACTGCCTGTTGGATCCGTCTCATCCAGTTATTTCGTTCCTCCTTGGAGTTGGTATGAATTTCATACATCTCAGGACCAGCAGATGAAGCACTGATCAGAAACATTCCTCTCTCCTCATTCGCAACTTCTCTAGCAATAAGCTTCTGAAGGGAAATAACTGATGGCTTCTGATCCTACATAAAATAGGAGGACGTGCAGATGAAACAGCATCCTATCAAGAGGAAGGGTCTCACAACACACATTAGCTAAGGAAAGCAACAGTACTAGGCAAATCTTCTTCACTTCAACCTTCTCGAAAGAGCTGTGCGAGTTGATAAGCTCTCCAATGGAAAGAGGATGGTGAAGAGAGGATGGAAAAAGAGGACACAGGAGGATGTTTGTCTCTAAGAATTGGTGGTTTAAAAGGACAAGTTTTAAAAAGCCATAACAATCAGAGCGGTAAGAAAAAATATCAAAATGCCATAGTCAGGGGTAGAGGGATTTTTCTGGAAGGGCACAGGATACCAAATATTACAAAGAGACTGAGAGGGATGGAAGACCTAGTGAGTCCACTGGTTTTAGCAGTACCAAGGAGTGGGCTGTAAAAATGAAAGGTAAGAAGGAGGAGGCAAGAGCTTAGATTCCCAGGCAAAGCTGATGTGTTCTGCTGCTGTAGTGCAGATCCCAGCAACCTAACTTCTACAGCCCTGCCTGCAAACGCTGCTTCTTCCTGCAACCAGGTGAGCGCCTGGCGGGCAGGAACGGGTCTAATTCATCTTCATATGCCTAGCACAGTGCCTGGCACGGAGCAGGCACTCATTAAGTGTCTGTAGAACTAGACTTAGCATAATCCCATCAGAGGGAAATAGGAAGGAAGTCCAAAATTTGGCATCCAAGCCAGGATCAAATCACCTCTTCTACCAACATTATCCTTCAATGTCCCATCCTAAGCACTGGGGATTCAAAGAAGAATAAGACACTGATAATGCTAATTTGGGTGGGAAGCTGTAGTTGAAAGAATAGCCAAAAGAATGCATGCAGGAGCAACAGTTTGGGGAGTAAATATGAAGAATCTTCTGTGGTTTGTGGCTTCCACCACTGTTTACAGGGTCGGTTGCAGTATGTGGTTTTGCTCCTCCTTCGCGGACTAAGCGATGCCTTTATCCAGAACATGCCACTCCATCCCCACTGCTGACTCCTCAGTGCCGACTTGTCTGCTTTCCCAGCATCACACAGTTCTACCATGCCTGAAATTGTGTGCAAGGGTGTACCCGGAATACCTCTTCATCCTTCTTTTTTTTTATTTTCTGGCAAGGAAGATTGGCCCTGAGCTAACATCCATGCTCATCTTCCTCTACTTTATATGTGGGATGCTGCCACAGCATGGCTTGACAAGTGGTGCATAGGTCCACTCCCAGGATCTGAACTATGAACCCTAGGCTGCCAAAGCAGAGCGTGCAAACTTAACCACTACACCACTGGGCCAGACCCCATTCCATTCTTCTTTGAGTAGAAAATACACACACACACAGAGACATACACATACACACACACACACACACACACACACACACCCCCCCATAAGGGGACGGACCACTGGTCTACCCAAGTCCTGTTCTCTGCCTCTGCAAACGAGGCAAAAGCAGCTGTGTGGCAGAGCTTTTTAAATACTGCCTTCTCTAATAAGGGAGAGCCCCGAGCACTGTTAATATCTTCATTCAGTTACGGATCTAATGTCTAAGACCTCGTCTGCTTTCCTTCTTTCATTGCAGTTTTAGCTAAGTCAGCTTACGTGATAAAAGGTCTCTGTACATAAAGAGGCAGAGTGGATGTGAATTGCTTAAGACATCAGCAAAAGTAAAATTATTTGAACTAGTTGGTTAATGTTACAGGGGGAGAGGAGGGACGGTGGTGGGGTCAGATATTTTAAAAGTGAAAAATAAGTAAGTGGGTAGAAAGCAGTGTTAATTAAATCACCATCAGACCAGGAGGCGTCAGGGACGTGTCCATCACTACTCATCTGAATCACATACGAACACTAGAGACGAACAAGAATCCAAATTACATCTCTAGGGATGGGGCTAACACGTCCACTTTGGAGACAGATGTCAAAACTAGTGATGCAAAGACCTAACCCAGCCTGCAGAGATGTTTTGTTTGTGCCACAGGATTTTAAAAACAGATTTTTTGGAACAGTTGCCAACATTTAAAAACTGGGGGATTTCATTTTTTAAAATCTCTGGATTTCTAGGTTCTTGGGAAAAGCAGAACTTTGGCAATCCTGGGCCCATATCCTCATTTTACAACACTGGCTATAGCTGAGTGGTCCCTGCCCGCTTTGAGAGGGGGTACGTACTCACCAGTTCTCTACAGTTCTTTCCAGTCTATCAGCTCCTTGATGCCAAGCCCGGTCTAGTTAACCCATTTACAGTTCCTGCCCAGTCCCTGTAGGCCCTGGAGGTGATGACCTCCACCACAGGGGGAGGAAGAGGAGCTGCTGCCTCCTTCCCCGTGTCACTCCGTATCCACTCGTGATTCCACACAGTAGTCAGGATCCCACGGTGATAACAAGATTCTAAGGTTGCCTCATATTTTGAGCTCACACCTGCACATCTACATGTTCACTTGTCTGTTTTATTGTTCATTCACTTTGAAATTCCTTCTTTGATATTCAAGAGAATCTTCTAGATTCAGTATTCTAGGATTTAGTTACACATCTACTTTTTTCTCTTTATTTCATAGATCTGGGTCCTACTCCCATTTCCATCTGAGTCTTCTTTAAAAACAAAATTCTCTTGGAGGGAAGCTACTCCATCCTCTTGCTACTTTTTACTTATCTTCTGGCCACTTCCAAATTCATCGTGTCTTCTGAAACATGTGGCAAGTTAAGCACTTACTAAACAACCTTTTCTAACAGCACAAGGGACAGAGAATCTCCCCTGTGGATATTAATGTAAAGATAACTTTCTAAAATACTAAGGTGAGAACTAGGAAATCCAGATATTTGTATGCCCCTAGCTAATACATCAATTCCCTCAAGATGTTAACTATAAGATGTATATGACAAATGGGCTTTGTCAACGAAATGTATATGATGGAACAGAGGGTGCATTTGACTCTTTAAGAAGAATGCTTTCTCTTTTGCTCCCTGACATCGACAAGGGTTTGGCCGGCTTTTATAAATGTAGCCACGTGTCAGGCTAACATCTTCAGGAAACTGTATCAGCATCATCTTACTGTTGTCTGTAGACAAACACATTCTACCGAGAGGAGCTAAGCTGTGGCTGCCCTCATTCTGGCATTTGGTGGATGGCATTCCTTAACATCCCATTTAATGGTAAATGTGGTCTATGGGTGGCACAGATAACTCTTCAAGAGGTCAGATAAGAGGGACAGATCCATATTTCAAGTCATAGTGTAAGTTGAGCATCACAGCATGAACTGAATCCATATGCTATGTTGTCCCAGAAAACAAGACAGTTGTCTTTACGCTATGTCTAATTCCTGATCCGTCAGCAGGTCATTTGGCCTATAAGACCACCCAAGAAGCAGGATTTGCTTCTCCCTCAAGTCTTTGGTTTTGAGGAAACCTTTGTCCCTATAAAGATGTGGTATAAGTTTGTTTTCTCTTCCAGCATGGCCCTCACCATCCCACTGGTCAAACAAAATTGTCCTACCTTCCCACTTATTTACTCTGTCTTCTTTCAGAGCATCTCAGATAACAGCAGAGAGAGGTTGCTGGACAAATCAGTAGGTTGTCATAAAATGTGCAGTATACACAGTTCAAATGGATCAAGGACCTGGGGACTCCTTTATCCTCTTGTTATCCTCTGGTATAGCTTTGTGAAAGAATCTCTGACCTTTACACAACTTGGCACCATTATGCTGATGAGAGGCAATGTCAGGGCAAGAAGCCTACTGGGCCAACCTGACAGGCACAAACAGGAAGGCAAGGCACCGCTCCAGTCTCCTCCTCCCCAGAACCCATCCCTGGGCTGGCATGCTTCTTTGTTTTCTTGCAACAGCATAACAGAAAATTCATTAAGCTTTGAATTTGCCAAAACCAGTTGGAACTGATATCTGCTAATGGCACCTGAATATCCTATGAGTCAATGGATGACAAGCACTAGCGTTTTAGAGAGCCACCATTATACTGTCCACACTGGTACTACATCTTAGATTCTTCCTTCTAGCAGGGCCTAATGTTCCATGATGCTGGCAAGGAGTTAATTGATGACATCTTCCCTCTTTAAATGAGTCATTTTGGACCACAAGATGCTATGTAAAAAATGTTATAAAATACTAGTTTTACTGCTAGTCTAAGTCTAACTCTATGCTGGCAATGAGATTAATAACACACTGTAAAGATAAGTGTTGTATGAATAACCTTAATAATTAGTAGCCATTAGAGTAGAAATAAGGATCTTCTTTGAACTTCAGATACCAGGATGGTGTTCTCTTGCTTGGCAAAAGGATCATGACAGTCATGAATGGGGTTAGCAATGGGTATAGCAGGCAACGTCCAATGGGAAAAGAGAGCAGCGTGCCAGAAGTGACCTGCTGTTCCCAGCATTAACATCTGAGTTGCTGGGAAGTCGGGGGGGAAGGGAGTCTCAGGGAGAGACCAAGATAGCCAGATGGCAGAGGGTCTCTTGCGAGGCTTAAAGCAGTGCCTATTTACCAACCAGCACCAAAGTACTTCAATATTTTCACAATTAAAACTGCTGAACCAGATGACTACCTGTCCTGGTTGTGATAACTCAACATTTATGCTAGTTAAACCCAACAGACGCTTGTTACTGAACACTCCAATCACTAATAATAATGGGAATATAACAGGGGCTTATTCTTGCCAATGACTATTTAATGTCACTAGGAATTTGAGGCATTTTTCAAGGAGATGTGGGATTAAGTCATTTAAAATACACATCACATGGCCATATACTTACAACAGCTGCAAAGATGTATTTCTGGTCTTTTTCTTGTAAAAAGAGCAGCACATCAGTTAGAAGTAGAGCTAGGATATCTTCAAAGAAAAAAAACATTGCTAGTATTAATGAAGCAAACCATGGTTCAAATTAAACATTCTGATTTCATGTTTGAAATTTAAATAAATTTATTAGAAATTAAAAGACTAAGATTTAGTCTAATAATGAAACTTTCACAAAAACGCCCATATCATGGTAGCCAGAGATATATTTTATAGAAAAACACAGCTTATCCACTAAGTGTACATGTTTGTGTAACTATAGGTAGAGATAAATCTCCAGCAAAATTTAATGTTATAGCTTTCAAAACAGAAGAAAAATATCCAATAAAAAAGGAGGTTCTAATACAATGAAGCCCTTCCCTTTAGGGGGAAAAAAGTTCTAAATTAAAACTGTTAGAGGGGCCGCCCGGTGGCGCAGCGGTTTAGTCCGCGCTTGGCAGCCCGGGGTTCGCGAGTTCGGATCCCGGGTGCCTGCTGACGCACTGCCTGTCAGCCATGCCGTGGCGGCGTCCCATATAAAGTGGAGGAAGATGGGCACGGATGTTAGCCCAGGGCCAGTCTTCCTCAGCAAAAAGGGGAGGATTGGTGATGGATGTTAGCTCAGGGCTGGTCTTCCCCCCCCCGCAAAAAAAATAAATAAAAAATAAAACTGTTAGAGGGAAGCTTCTGTCTTGCATTATACATACAAATCTGCTATTTTGTTCTATCTAGATTGAGAAAATTTGAGATCTTGTACTTCCCGTATGAATTGTTCACAAGAATCCATCTTCACTATCCCACTAAACATTCTCACACCAAGTTACCTAATTGTTGATTCTATGAAATGGATAAAGAGCAAATGACTTGGAGAAATAGGATCTACAGAATGGGGTTAATATTTTAATTTGGTTAATATTCTAAGCGTGGTTAATGTTTAGTTGCAACATTCCAAGCTGCTGATCAACAAATCCCATTTCAGTCATTAGCTGTAACCACCACTAAACCTTGATAATCCTCCAATGGGTAATAACTTTTGAGTAACTGGAATTTACCCACCTCTTCCTCTTACTGATTACCTAAGAGAGTTATTAAGATGAAGTCTTAAAAACAAGGAGAACAAATCAGTGGTTTTTAACCCTGGCTGCACACTCAGCTGGAAGATTTAAGCATCCCTATGCTTGGGCTTCATCCCTAGACCAATAAAATCAGAATCTCTGGGAGCAGACTTGAGCATCAGTAACTTTTTTAAGCTCCAGAGGTGATTCTAGTGTGTGGCCAGGGTTGAGAAAGATTCGATCAGGCAAGGTGCTAGCTACAGAATCAGCCTTTAAGAATCTGAATGAACTGTTTTAGACTCTAACCAGATTGACCGAGTCAAGTTAATGCCCGTTATCAGACAGTAACACTGCGGAAGTTTCCACCAAGGTCAACATGCTTATTTATGCACGTGTGTATTAATTTATATTACTCAGGAACAAAGATGACGTCAGCATTCGTTTCTCCCCTCAACAGTCTGACAGCCCGGGCTGGTTTGGCACACAACAGACTCTAGGCATATCACCTCACTTTCAACACATCACATTTGCCAGAATAATATTTCTGTGCCAACAATTAGTGGATTTTTCAGTTCCTTTGATTCAAACATCACAAACTTGTAAATTCATGAAATATATCTGAAGGCTTTTGCTTGGGCAGTAAACTCCCACCGAAGATTCACTGAAACTCCTGACTCAATCCAGGGGAATCTTTCCACCGACCCAGGGTTTGTGTGCGCCTGCATCTCTGAACCATTTTTCTTTTGAAAACCTGTCCTCTGATAATGAGTAAGGCGTGTGAAAGGAAGGGAGGTTGGCCTGTGGAAGCCCGGTACCTTTGAAGCGGCCCGTGGCCGTTTTCCAGTACACGAGGCCATCGTGCAGCAGCGTCCTTTCCTGACTCAGCAGCGCCTGCTTCCGAAACACATGGCCATTCTTGAGCTTCGTGTATGTTTTGTTTTCGATCTTACTTAGGATCTCCAGCCATTTTTGGTTTTTCTCATACTCGCTGACTTTTAAATCCACTGCTGCAATCATGTCTTTAATCAAGCAAAGGGCTTTGCATAAGTCTTTATGTTCTTCAGTGCTTTCTGCATGGGAAAAAGAAAGAAAAAACACTATACGGTAAGTCACAATGCTAAAGAAAACTTTCTTTCTTTAAATACAGTTAAATGTATCATCCAAATAACAAAAATCCCATAACAAAAATGTTGGATAAAATTTATTATTATTTATTATTATATATTATCACTCTGAACCCCTCCTCCCAAAAATAACCATGAAAATATTTAATTATAAAAGATTTACTTATCAGATGTGCTTCTGAAACACTGTGAAAACAGGATGTCTGATTTCCAGGGACTGCTCTGACCCTCCCCCTAGAGCACAGAATGTGTTCTCTACTAACGGAGGCCCTCCTTTCACCTTCCCAGACACAGGGAATCAAGTAATCCCAACATCAAGTTCCTTAGAACTGAACTGAGCCGCAGGCCCAAGTTGGAGTCCTTTCATAAAACAGAGCTGCAGAGTGACTTGAATGGGCCCCAGACTCATGTGCCTTCCTGGATTTCTTCCTCCATAAAAATCAAAATATTTTACAGCTGCATTAGCATAAAGATGAATATATTAACACTATATATTAAAACATTTTTTCAACCTAAAAAATGGGACCAAGGCACTCTGCCTAGTGGGTAAGTCTGCCGTGCTCATGAAAACAGAGTAGATAATCATCAATTCCAGGTGTTATTCTTGAAAACACTGACCACCTACTCTAATGTTAAGAAAAAACTCTAGAGGAGTTTCTGGAACTGCCTCCCGAAACTCCAGATGAAACTGAATTTAGCTATTGTCTATATATAAGGATCAAAAATACCTAATTGATATTTACTAAGGCAAATGGAACTGAAAGGGAAAGTTTCAGGAGGTCAGAAGGTGCTGGAAGGAGAGGAGAAGAGAAAACAGAATGAGAACAAGTCCTCCGAAGGGTCTAAACATAAACGCCTCATACAGATACACGAGGGTTTTGTCAGAACACCTCAAGGAAGGCATCCTGACACCATCGTCAACAAGGAAGATACTTTCTTTCCCGCTGCCTAAGAACGCACCTCACTACTTTCCTGCACCAAGCAGTGCCCCTCTAAAAAAAGGTTCTTTTTAAAGAGCACAGTAGAGAAAATCAAAGTTGAGGGACAAGGTGACTCGGGGTGAGACCAAGAAAGGGTTCCAAGTCTTTTGCTCTTCGGGGACAAGTCACCGTCTCCTAGGAGCTCACTGCTCAAAGTGGAGCAGCGTCGGCCTCACCTGGGAGTCTCACCTGGGGCTACACCTCAGACCTACTGACTCAGAGTCTGCGTCTCAACAAGACCCAACAAAGTTTGAGAAGCACTGCCAAAATAGAGTCACAGGAACCAATGCTCCCAGAAGCCAGGGAGAGAGAACTGACCATCGGTGAGGTCTGACCTAAGGAGGTGGTGTCTACTCAGCCACCACGACAGCCATGCCTGAGGAGCCAGAGGTCCCGCTTAGCACCTCCGACACACAGGAGGCAATCTTTGCTCTTCATTCTAGCAGAGATTTGGCGTGAGACGATCCTTGGAGCACCACTAGCTGACCTAACAATCGGACAGACTTTAGTCTTTGAGGTACTACATAAACTTAAGAAAGAGAATACGAATATAATGCAAACTGAAAACCTTAATCTTGTTCTCATTCTTTTGCTGAGAACAAAATTTACGAGCCTCTCCTCTTTACACTGTGCTTGTATTTCCTTCCATGTTAAATTATAGGGAGTAACAAAACTATGACACAAGGAATAGATGCCACTATTCCTGCCTGAACTTAGTCCCTAATGTAACTCAAAAAATGGAAAGACTAAATCATGCATTTCTACTGACCTAAACCTCTTCCAAAAAAAGGATGTCAGAAGTTGACTTTTTTTACAGTGGGCATTTAAGATCTCACCATTTTCATTACTTCCAAGTCAATTATCATAATAAAGATAATAAAAACAGCTCCCACTGATGGAGCGCCTTGTTCATACCAGACTCTGCACTGGGCGCTTTCTGAGACAATCTCATTTAATCCTCACAACAGCTCTGTAAGACAAGGATTATCATTCTCACTTGGTAGTGGAGAAAACTGAGGCTCATTTAATTAACTTGCCCACCTAATGAGCGGCAGAGCTGAGTGTACGCAACGGCAATGCAAGTTTACACAATTCCAAATCCAGACCCCTGTTAACGTAACAAGCCACCCTAATCATCAGTTACTCAAGATCAATAAGCTGGCTTGAGGAACAGGCATTTTTATTTATTCATTTACTGAACTGACACGTATCCATTCATTGACAGCCTATTCTGCACCAGCCACTGCACTAGGCACTGAAGATCCAGTTGTGAACCAGACAGACACAGGTCTTCAAGATGCCTCAAGGAGCTTACAGACAACCGCGGCATTAATAGTTTCTTAAAGGATGCTCAGTGTCACTCCCGGGAACTTGATGAATTGACAGGGTCAAAAATAGCTCCTTCAAAAATCATTCTCAACCTAATGATTCATTGCTTGGGAGAGTCGACATCTGGTGATAGGATCCATCGCATGTGCTTTATCATGTGCTGGGAAGGTAATAGGAAGACGAGGTATTAAGGAGGTCTGGATACGCGGAAAATACAGAAGGAAAAGGCAGGGTCAAAGTATGAAGAAGTCTGCTTGGTTTGGGCTGCTTGGAGGAATTCTGACTGTTGGCCAAATCACATTATAAAAGATAACTTTTGAAAATGGATCCGAATCCTAAGGCTTTAACAGCTTTTCCATATTGAAAAGTCTTCATGAATCAGAGGCCACAAGCATTTATAACTGTTTACGACACCTCAGCCATGTTTAAAACTGATGAAAGAGACAAATGGTTGTCCCAGAAGTCATCACTCACCCTTTGTGTACTGCAGTATCCTTTCCACCAAGACAGGGTATTTTGTGATGCGCTGAGTGACCAGCAGAATGCATTCTGGAATTCCTCGGCGCCGAGCCAAAAGATTACTATTTCGGAGCTTAAAAAAATATATATATTTTTTTATATATACACAAACTCTACCTGTATTTTCTTTTTAGGAGTGAATTTAAGAATACAAAGAATTTGCAACAGTATAATTCTATTCAGACATAACATGCATTATCATTAACTAAAACTTGATACATTGTCATTAAATTGTATATTTTGTCATTAACGTCAATAATCCAACTCTCCAAGATTTCAGTAAATTTCAAGTTACTGATGTACTTGTAGTTAATTCCAAAAGTGAGCAAGTTCCAATACATGTAAGTGCTAAGATTCATGAATAGCAAAAGTTTTGAAAAATATTCAGAAATCAAAGTTAGATTTTCAATATGAGTTTGCAATTAACTCTGTTTTTCCAACAGGTCTTCCTTTACATTTGTTATTATTCATCATAGGACTTCAAGTTCCCTCAAATCAGGGTAACTTTTAAAAAAAAAATCTCAAAGTATTCTTTAAGTTTTCAATACACATGCACATGGAAAAAAAAAAAACGAAGAGAATCTGGTGGCATTCTTACAACAGTAGATAGAAATTCAGAATCCATGAAACTCTAAAGGTCGAATTTCTTCAACAAATAAATTGGACACCAAAATAGGGATAGGAAGCATTCAATTTAAAGAGATTTAAAAGATATAACCCCCATATACAATATGTGAACCGTGATCAGATCCTGATTTCAGGAATCCAATTTTACGAGATAATCAGGGAAATTTGAATACTGGTCAGCTGTTTAAAGATATTAAAGAATTATTGTTAATTTAAGTGTGATAATATTGTAGTTTTCTAAAGATATATTGTTTAGAGATATATATTACATATGAAATGATATGTGTCATGGACTTGCTTCAAACGAATCCAGCGGGGGTGGGGAGAATTCTGTCTTTATTTTTACTGTGGTTTTTCTGATTTATAATCTGTCAGGGCGTGAAACAACTTCACAGGATATTACAAAGGTGCCCAGAAGCTCAGAGGAGATGATGTCACAAATATAAGATACAAAAGGAAATGATTTGGGAGAAATATTTTACTAACACAGAAAAAGAGACTTTCCCTCTTAACTACAACCTATCACTTCCTTCTTCCCCTGAAAAACAGCATCTAGATGTGAAACATGGCTAGATCATGTAAGAAAAAGCATAAACTACTTTCCCATCCTAGTCTACCACTTTATAACAGAGTTTTAAAATACTTGCCTTAATAAAATTCTGAAACTTTTTATTCTGCTGGAGTTCTTTAAAGAGGCTAACAGCTTCTTTGTGATGGCTACAGAATTCTCCATATATTTTCTTCATTTTATTTGCATTTTCTTCTGAAAACTGAAAAGAATGACATTTCAATGACAGTATATAAATTTAGTCAGTTCTGAACACTAAAAAGAACATGAAATTTTCATATATTTCAATACATTCTTTGCAAATAAAAAATAAACATCATGGAATTTCTGAACACAATCACTTCTGTTCCCCAGACACTTTTTAAATTATAAGAGGAGGAAGTGGGGTCAAGAGGGAAGGGGAAGATATCAACCTAATATGATTATGTTATATTGAACTAATTCAATTATCAACAGCCAAATGAAAAGTATTTAATATCTTCTATTCTTTTTTTTTAGTGTTTGTGCAACTATCATTTCAATTTACAGTTTTAATACTTTTATAGATTGAAGGAAGGGTATGTGGCAACATTTGGGGGGCTACAGGAAAGTAGGATCACTCACCAGTGGACATTTTTATTGGCTAACTGATCATGTCCATGAACTCAGTCCTCACTGGGAATTGATTTTTGTTGGCACATCACATCACAAATAGATCAAGAAGCAGGTTATCATTTGCCCAGATGACAGAGAAGAATGAAAGATCACAAGGCCAATTTACTAACTGATGGACAGAAGTAGAGATGTGGGCTGGATATTTCAATAAGCTTGACCTGTAGAAAAATCTGTGTAGACAATCTACATGGGAACCAGCTTAGAATCAGAAGGTGGTATGGAGAGAATTAGCTGAATTATTTGAATGCCAATGTTTCAGACTCTGATGACCCTACGTACACATGTCCCCTCTGAAGATTAGTGCAACAGAAACCAGAACACACCCGCCCCTCCCTTGGAAAGCACTTGAAATTTACTTCACCATCTCTGGTCTTTGCATCTTTGCTTACAGTTTTATCTATGCTTAAGGCCAATATGTCTCAAGAGATGATCCTTAAACCACTTATAATCACTCCAAAAAAGAGAAATACTTAGGTACAAATCTAACAAAACACATATACAGGACTTGTATGCTGAAAACTACACAAGGCTAGTGAAAGAAATCAAAGAAGATCTAAATAAATGGAGAAATATGCCATGTTCATAGATTGGAAGACTCAACATAGTAAAGATGTCAATTCTCCCAAAATTAATACACAGATTTAATGCGATTCTCATCAAAATCCCAGTAAGTTTTTTTTGTAGATATAGACAAGATTATTCCAGAATTTATATGAAAAGGCAAAGAAATTAGAATAGCTAAAAACAGTTTTGAAAAAGAAGAATACAGTGAAAGGACCCAGTCTACTCAATTTCAAGATTTTACATAACTACAGTAATTAAGACTGTGTGGAAGGATAGACACACAGATCAGTGGAAGAGAATAGGAACCCAAAATGCCGAACTGATTTTTGACAGAAGGCAAAAACAATTCACTGGAGGAATTGAACATCCACAGGCCAAGAAAAAAAAAAAAAAAAAAACCTTGACCAAAGTCTCATATCTTATACAAAAATGAATTAAAAATGGATCACAGACTTAAAAATAAAACATAAACCATAAAACTTTTAAGAAAACAAGGAGAAAATCTTTGGGATCTCAGGCTAGACAAAGAGTTCTTAGACTTGAAACCCAAAGCATGATCTGTAAAATGAAAAACTGATATAGTGGACTTCATCACAATTATAAAATGAGAAAACAAGTTACAGACTCAGAGAAAATATTTGCAAACCACATATCTGACAAAAGACTAGTATCCAGAATATGTAAAGAAATCTCAATATTCAACAGTAAGAAAACAAACAATCCAATTAGAAAATGGGCAAAGGACATAAAGAGACATTTCACCAAAGATAATATAGACAGCAAATAAGCACATGAAAAGATGTTCAACATCATAAGTCACTGGGGAATTGTAATTTAAACTACAATGAGATATCACTACACACTTCTCAGAACAGCTAAAATAAAAAATAGTGATACCACCAAATGCTGGTGAGGATGTGGAAAAACTGGATTACTCGTACAATGTTGCTGGGAATGTACGATGGTACAGCCGCTCTGGAAGAGAGTTGGCAGTTTCTTACAAAATTAAGTATGTACTCGCAGGCATTGATTCCAGAGAAACGAAAATGTAAGTTTGCCAAAAAATCTGTACATGAATATTTGTAGAAGGTATATTTGCAGTAGCCAAAAACTCGAAACAAGCAGATGCCCTTCTACAGTGAAAATTAAATGAGTACAACTCAATGATAAAAAGGAAGGAACTGTTGACATACACACCACCTAGAGCATTCTTTTTTTGTGTGTGTGAGGAAGACCAGCCCTGAGCTAACATCCGTTGCTAATCCTCCTCTTTTTGCTGAGAGAGACTGGCCCTGGGCTAACATCCGTGCCCATCTTCCTCCACTTTATATGGGACGCCACCACGGCATGGCTGACAGGCAGTGCGTCGGCGGGCGCCCGGGATCCGAACCCGCGAACCCCGGGCTGCCAAGCGCGAATTAAACCGCTGCGCCACCGGGCCGGCCCCCTAGAGCATTCTTGAGACAATTATGCTGAGTGAAAAAAGCCAATCCAGAAGAGATTACGTACTGTGTATATAACCTATGTAACACGCATGTGATCTATAGAACATCATTGAAATGACAAAATCACAGAAACAGAGAACAGATTAGTGGTTGCCAGCAGTCGAGGAAGAGGTAGGAGCAGGAGGGAAGTAGGTGTGGCCATAAAATGTCCAGATGAGGAGTCCTTGTGTTGACAGACACACTCTGTGTCTTGACTGTATCCACACCAGTATCCCGGTTGTGGTATCGTGTCATAGTTTTGAAAGACGTTACCATTGGGGTAAAAAACAATTTAAAAAATTAAAAAATGCCAAACCCAGACCCCACCCCATCCTATCAACACAGAGGGCATTGGAGCACAGGATTCCTCGTTGTTAACAAGCTGCAGGAGCTTCTTTTGTACCTGAAGTTGGAAAACGGCTGCTTTATACCAGCCGTGTTCTTCACGCTCAGTTTCTCACCAACACCAAAAGTTTCCACCCACTGAATTACCGTCGCATTCCAACCCAGCCTCCTGAGATCGTGCGCAGTCTCCATGGTCAGAGTGTGGGATTGCCCAAACTCTTCTCTCGTACATCCTTAACCAGCTTGCTCTTGCTTTGCTCCCACAGAGCGCCACACCCACATGACTGTCTGGGGATTTTGCTAATTTATTCCTCAGGAAACAGCTTTATTTACATAGTATTAGGGGGAACCCCTTACCATACCCACTAAGCATGGCCACCAACAGGAACAGAAAAGCAGCCTTAAATCCTTTTCTCCGAATATCAAGGATCTTTCCCCAAAGGATAAGAGTGGGCTTCATCCAAAAGATGGTCTCGACAGGCTTTTAACACTGTAGAGAGTCTGCAAACCTTCAGATTTTTAAGGTTTTTAGGCCTTAAACCTTTCTTACCTGCTGTACTAGAATGTCTCCAATTCGGTTGATGACGAAATTTCTGTCGTTGCCCGCACAGGATTCCTGCCTTCGCTCCTTCATACTGTAGAAGAGATGCCTGTGGATTTCAAGCAGCTCGTCCAGACAGGGGAAGATTTTATCCACAGTGCCACGCTCAAGCTGCAGCTCCTCTTTCATCCCCTTCCTGAAGATCTCGGACATGATGCACAGCGTCTGGATGTGATGCATTTCCGTCTGCATCAGCTCTGAAACAGGTGAGCGGAAACAAGCTTTAAAAAACGAGTATCCCGGATGTTACCTAAACTTCCTGTGGTGGTAATTTCACAATATATACGAACACCGAATCGTCACACAGGACACCTGAAACTAATATAATGTTATACGTCAACTATGCCTCAATAAAAAAAGAAGAAGTATCCCTACTGACCGAAATTAGTAGCTAAACGCTGTATGTTACGCAAATTAAAAAGAAGGAATGTTTAGGAATAACAATATTCTCCCACCAGAAAAGTCAGCATTGATTAAACATTTAATGTAAGCCCAAAATATTAAACTATTTTCTTTTTCCCAGACATTAAAAGAGGATATGTGTAAGTCAAGTCCAACATATAAGAATCCAACGTGTCCGAAACTCTCAGGATATAACTAGCTAACATCTTCAGGTACCCTCGGCTGGAACCAGGTCTTACTCTCCCCTAAATGCTCCGTGAAAATATAACCTAGTTTCCCTCTTTTCTTTCCCTCTTTCTTTCTTTCTGTTTTTTGCATTCAGTAAGAGCACAATTAATTTAGTGAATTAAATATAATAAAGTTCCTCAATAAAGACAATAGGTCCTTTCTTTTGCTGGATCTGTCTCCAAAATTCCACTTTCTTCAAGAGAAAACAATGTGTCACGATCAAAGGACATCATCAAGGAAGTGAAAAGACAACCCATAGAATGGGAGAAAATACCTGCAAATCATATATCTGATAAGGAACGTGTGTCCAGAATATATAAAGAACTCTTCAAAACAGGTAAAAGATTTAAATAGATGTTTCTCCCAAGAGACATACAAATAGCCAATAGGCAATGAAAAGATGTTCAACATCATTAGCCATCAGGGAAATGCAAACCAAAACCACAATGAGACACCACTTCTCACACACTAGGATAGCTGCAATAAAAAGGGTGCACAATAGGGAAGTGCTGGTGAGGATGTGGAGAAACTGAAACCCTCACACACTGTCAGTGGGAATGTACAGTGACACAGCTGCTTTGGAAAACAGTCTGGCAGGTCTTCAAAATGTTAAACATAAAGTTACCATGTGGCCCAAAAAGTAGAAACAACCCCAAATGATCAGCTGATGATTAGATGAACAAAATGTGGTATATCTATACAATGAAATATTAGTCAGCCATAAAATATATATTACAAAATATATTACATATTTGTCATATGATATATGATATATATTACAACATGGATGAATCTTGAAAATAGTCTGCTAAGTGAAAGAAAAGTCACAAAAGACTAAATATTGTACAATTCCATTTATGCAAAATGTCCAGACCAGGCAAATCCATACGGACAGAAAGTAGATAAGTGGTTGCCAGGTGCTGTGGGAGAAGGAAATAGGGAGTGACTGCTGACGGGAACAGGGCTTCCTTTCGGAGTGATATAAATGCTCTGGAATTAGACAGTGGTTGATGGTTGCACAACTTTATGAATGTACTAGATTGTACACTGTAAAGGGGTGAATTTTATGGTATGTGAATTAAATGTCAATTTTAAAAATATTAAAGGAAATAATAATTCACAACTTGTGGGAGCACCAGAAGTACAAGTTCTAGACTAATGAGTATTTCCAAACTCATTTGCATGTTTTGAGAAAGAATATAAAATAGCAGCCACGGAGGACAAACAAATCTAAATGTAGCTTTGTTTATCATTTTATCATAAACAAAAATCTCTTTAATTGGGAACCCACTAACTTTAAATTATTATTATATCCTACCATGTGTTTAGCACCTACTCTGTACTAAGCACTTACCCATATCATTTCATTTAATCCTTTAATCCATTTATCCATTATGACCCCAAAAATAGGGATGATTTTCTTCATCTTTAAAAGAGAGACAATGAAGAAGAGAGGGTGAAGGATTTTCCCCAGAAGCCTTTCTGACACCAAAGGCCATGCTGTGAACTACACTACGTGATAATTCATCCCAAATGGGTTAGATTATTTTTACTAATATATGACAAGAGATAAATGAAGAAAAAATACAGTATAATAAATATTGCATGAGAAATACTCAAGGGACAGCATCTTCGTTTCCAAGGTAACTTGCACCTACACAGCCCTGGACACATGTCAGAGCACAACACTTCATCTGACCCGCATAACCACCACCTGACGCAGGTGGGAAGGGCCTCTTATGGCCACTGGACTTTCTGGCCCATACCTGCACACACAGGACTAGTGAAAACAAAGAGCTAGTCTCATCTTTACAGTAGGGTATCTTCTTGGATACACTTTTTAGCATCTACTTGACACTTGAAAAGTTTTTAAACTTCATTTTGTCCTAACTAGTCATGATTAAACTTCCCCTAATTCAGAGTGCCTTCACCCCAAATAGCATGAAATAGTAAAATCTCACCAGAGTTGAGCTCCGTACTGAAGACTGCAGCACAATCACACACTGCCTTGGCCCAGGGGCTGCAGTCCCCTGCGGTCCATGTGAGTGGCCCCCCTGGTGTGTGGGGGCAACTACAGGCCATCTGTGCAGCAGCCCTGTCCACCCTACATTAAATATGTGAAACTTACTGTGATTCTTACAGTAGAAGAGGCAAAAGAGTATAGCCCATGCCTAAGTAAACTTGAAAAGGATATACAAAATAAGATTTGCTTTATATTGTGCTAAGGATTATATGCTAGGTACATACAATGCCTCATTTCAGCCTCACAACCTTTTAAACCTGAGTATCATTATCTTCATTTTACAGATGGAGGTCCAGGTATGTTAAATATTTGTCTGAGATCAAGTAACTAGGAAACTGCTACAGTTGGGATTTGAACCCAGGTCCGTACGGCTTCAAATTCCATGCTCTTTCCTCTACACCACACTGCTCCAGCCCAAAGAGCTTGTTTGAAATGCTTACCAAAAATGACATCCTGTCTTTTGATGACATCCTTCTCCTGCCTACTACAAAAGGAGGAGTCCACCACAAGACTCCAGGATTCTGCTTCGAACTCTTGGGCATCACTGCTGAGGTCACTCCACAGAGACGAATCCACGACATCTAACACGTGTTTAGAAAAGAAAAGAAAAGCCAGCAGTGGAGTAACACACATAACACGAGCAGACCCTCACAACACCCATGTTTACGGATTCTCACAGCTAAGAAACCTGCCGTGAACACAGAAACAACCCAGTCAAAATATCGCTGATGTGGAGGCGGGGCCTCTGAAGACCAGGCTGGTGGGACAGTTCCAATCCCGACGGCTTTCAGGAGAGCAGAGGCATCAGTAACAAAACAGTGACTGTGTATACGCAAAAAAAGAGGACTTGTGAGGATTCCCTCGTTTGTTTGGGCTTGCTCCATTTCAGTTTTGGTTTTGGTGACCGTCAGAGTCCACACTGTGCCTGTAGCATCTTGAACCCACTGATCTCTTTTGCCCCCGGTTACTCTGCACTGTTGACTCAGATCTGAATTCTGTCCTTGTCCACTGGGTCTGCTCTTTACGTGGCCTGCTATCTGTAATGTAAACATGGTGCAGGGCATAGTCACATGTGAGGACAGATTCTTCTGACAGTTTGACAACACACACACACCCCTTCAGGAAAACTAAATCCTGTTTGTCCAAACAGCACCCTTTGGAGAGATTCCAGCTCAGAGCAGTAAAGATGAGGTGACAATAGATTTAAAGGCTTAAGTTTAAATAAAAGAAACAGATTTGGGGGCAGAGTCCACTCCCTTCTCTTGTCACTTCTCCTTCACTGATTGACACAGCTTGGATACAATAAGCAATTCCCCAGATTGAGTCCTATCCTACAAAATATGCTCTTTTTAAAAAAGAATGCTTTTATTCCCCCAGAAGGAGGAGGCAACAGACAGGGATAAATCTCTCAGAGATCCAGGCAAGTTCAGTCTTAACTGAAGTCCATATTTGTAATGGACGATACTATTCCAATTCATCAACAGCCGTAAAGCCTTTTTAAAGGATAACAAGCAGATAATGTGCTTCTTCCCCTTCATTATGTTTATGACATACTCTTTTGGAAATATGTTCATTTAAGAAATACATCCTATTTTCCTAGTCACTGTCCAGGAGTCTCCTCCGGGGCTAAATTTTCATCCCTTTCATTAGAAGAGTCTATACCTAAGAGACACCATGAAGCAGAATTCTTTTAAAAGGAACAAAAGAATACGTTTCAATCTTAAATGCTTCAGAAAATATTCCTTTCGGCAAACGCTCTCAGAAACACAAGTAAACGCAAACGCGTCTCCTCCTCACCTTCCATTAGGAAAGACTCTGAGGAGGGAGAAGAGCCCATGGACTGGAACAACTCATCGGAATGAGACCTGCTTCTCCAGGTGTTCCCGTCACTCTCCAACTCCAGGGATGTCCCTGACCTCCTGAAGCTGGAGAGAGCGAGAAGGTTAGCCCCAGCAGCAGCCCCGAGGTGTTAAGATGTAAAACCACACCGCGCCTCACCTTTCCAAGGCGGTGCCTGGGACGCTCCTGGACAATGGATGGACCTGCCCCGCAGCTTCTTTCCTCCCGGTCGGCAATCCAATCGGCATGGAGGATGAAGGGTGCAAGGAGGGGGCAGGCAGTGGGACGTCTCTAAATGAAGAGTCTGGAAATCAGAATGGATGCTTTGTGAGGTTTTCATGGAGGGCAGGAATCACGACAAGTAAGGTAGACACTTAAAAGCCAGAAAAGCTGAACACTCGAATGGCCACTTCTAATGTGTCCGTGCCCGGCCTTGAAACATTCTCCCTGCCACATCCCGACACCCGCTTCAAATGTCCCTTCCACTTCA
Organism: Tapirus indicus; assembly: GCA_031878705.1. Lineage (NCBI taxonomy): Eukaryota > Metazoa > Chordata > Mammalia > Perissodactyla > Tapiridae > Tapirus > Tapirus indicus. The sequence goes on along the minus strand of CM062925.1, from coordinate 2,906,729 downwards.
CATCCTCCTGACACCCAGGCTGGAGGCCTGCTTCAGCATACCCACTTGGAGACCGTGGGCGGCTGGGGTGACATAAACAAGCAAGAAAATGGAACCGGGAAACAGGACAGCTTTCTCATAAACCACCGCGTATGCTCCTTGGAGCCAGCTTTAAGTGGATGCAAGGTGTTATTAGCACCATTACTAGAAAGCACGTTGTGTGTACAAACAAGCAGACACACACAGCATGTCAGTGGATTGGAATGACGCCGGGGAGGCTGTTCTTATGGGTAAGGATTTCAGGCAAATGAGACCTGCAAGCAAAGCTGAGCTGTTCTCTCACTAAATGGTGCTTTCATACCCTTCTGGTCAGTTCTAAAGTGTCATGGGCAGACACGCATTTACATTTGATGTGCACTATAAATGGCTCTCAGAAAATATTTCAATCCTGTAATATTATAGGAATATACGGGAACCTCAGGACATTACAAAGGACTTCATGCATGTATGGTTTAATTTTATTCTCATGACTCCCAAGTAAAGAGAAGGAATAGATGATATTTTACCAGTTCTAAGATGCCTTTTATTTCCATGCTTAACCTCATGAAATTGAGAAGCACCTTACAACTGAGGTCAAAGGGACTTCTGGTACAAAGCAGGCAAGTAAATGATGTCGCAGTTGTTACTGCCCGCACTAGGTGACCCTTGTGTAACATGACACCCAATCGCAGGTCACCAATGAATTTGCATACTTCTTTGTCCCTTGATTCAAGCAGCCTTTAAAACACTGGTCACACTTTGGTACAGCATTGAAATGAAAAGTGACCACAAACTTTAAATGCCTGCCACGGGGCAAGCAATGTAGTACTTCAGGCAGAAGAAACTGCAAAATCTCTCAACATAAATCAAAGGATTTTCAAACTTAGGAGATGATGATGTGACTGGTCCTTACATGCAATGTAAAGAACTATGAAAGGCTGCCAATTATTTTCAAGAGAAACTGTTTAAATTTCAGCAATATACAATTCAGGAAAAAACAGAACCACCGAGTTTAATCACACGCAAACAAAACTCGGTGTGCCTTGTAATGTCACCGTCATCCCAAAGGAGCTGGTGAGACCACAGCCTGAGCACAGCTCCTGACAAGCACTGGTTTGCTCCGACAACAGACAACAGGACGGACAAGAACCCATAGATTCCAAACTTGAAGATTTTTTCCCTAACTTTGTGATTCTTAAGAAGTATGCAGTATATATTTATCTAGATAAATATGTGCTACTGATAGGAAAACAAAAAAATATGTACATTTAATGTAGTGTTTCTCTCTTCCCCCAAAAGGTTATTAAATCAAGAGTGCATATTACACTAGATCATGTCTTAGAATTGAGGCCACAGCATGCAGCCCTCCGCAGTATAGAAGATCATCCAGCACATATAGCACAGAGGCTACCAGGCTGCCAGAGAAGTCTATGCCATTCTTGACCTCTTCGTATAACTAAAAATTATGCCAAGCATATGTTATACAAGAAGGAATAATTGGGCAAATGAGAAAACAAGGGGGGGTGGTATTTTACTTTGGAAAAATGCGTGGCATGTATGAAACCAAAAAAAGTCTTGTTTTCCACATCACTTACTTGCAAGGATGGTCTGCGGTTTGTTCTTGTACTTCTCTTGGGATTTCTGGTCAAGAAGATTAGAGACACAAAAAATAAGATCAAAGCACCACTGGACTACAAGCATGTCCACACCGTTACACAGAACACGGTCTTAACGATATCATTTTCATTGTTATTTTATTTCAAACAAAGAGGAATTCAAAGCAAAAGACATTAAATGCAACCACCATTAAATGCTACGCTAATGAGATGTGCAAGTTATAACGAAGGTCTGCCTCACGAAAATGTGTCCCACTAATATCCCAGCTTTATTAAAAGCCCAGGAGAACAGAAGTCCCCAGCTCCTGTGTCCAGACCCAGGCTGAAAGGGAGTTCCCATCAGCACTGCCTTTCTCCCACGCATCTGTCTCTGCTCCTGGCGAGTCCTCCCGCCTACGGGACACACGACTTGGAGCACTGAAATGCCACCCTCAACCCTGGGCCTGACACCATGTGTGCTGCAGTTAACACGGAGGTCGGTGACCCTGAGTTTCCCTCTGAAGGATCATCACGGTCACCTACATGCATTTCTGATATGACTTTACAGTGGGAAAGAAACGAACAGAATGATAGATGCCACATCTACTCAAGCCCACCCCCAAACACGGAGTACACTCCTCTAGTCCAGTGGGTCTCACGGTGTGGTCCTGGGACCAGCAGCATCACCTGGGAACTTGTTTGAAATGTAAATTCTCAGGCCCCACGCAGACGTACTGGATCAGAAATTCTGGGAGTGGGGCCCAGAAATCTGTGTTTTAACAGGTCCTGCATGTGATTCTGATGTTTGTGAATTACTGCTCTTGACTTCATTGACGTATGCTCAGGGTTTGCGCTGGTAAACCACACAGGTCCCTACAGATAGCCTAACCACTCGCCCCGCATAACACAAATGGCAGACTGGAGTCTTCCCTCTGTTTCTATGAGTGCACAGTTAAGGGAGTAACTCTACAGTTTGAGCATGTGTTATTTAATCAGTTTAGAAATAAATCCAGGCAGTAACAGAAGAGTAAAAACCTAAACGGGCCACAAGAAGCAACTGAGCAGATATAAACACGCAATATTCCCGAACAACCGAGCTATCACCTTGGTACACGGAGGCGCGGCGTCTTTACATCCCTTGTGCACATTCACATTACAGTCTGAAACGAAGGGAAAAGCATCCATCTTATTTCAGTGAATCTGAAATGACTAAGACTACATCATGCTTTTATTGGTCATTATAAAAATAGCACACAAACAATAACATATTTAGAAAACTCCTTAAGAAGGAAAAAAATATTTAAATCTCATGTGGCCCCACCACTCAAGGACACTGTTAACATTTTCATTTCCTTGGAGACATCGTTCCCCTTCTGCACAGGGTCTTATCAATTATGAAACCTGGACTACGCATGACATACACTTCTGTGTCTGCCTGAAAACTCATTTCCTACTATACGCCCTACATTGAAGGGATTTCTGACATCTGGCTGGTGGCAACTGCCCACCCCCACACTAAGTCAAATGCCTATGAAGATGGAAAGAAAACAAACTGACAACAATGCTGAAAAAAAAACCATATTTTCCCCCTCTGATAGGAATTCCCACTAACTAGAGGGAGCCAAATTAAGAGAGGCAAGTTAGCAGCTTGCCTGTGTTTTACTTCATGAAACAACGTGGACTCATCTCACTGGAAGGAGGAAGGGAACACTTTCCCTGCCCCTTTCTGCCCACTGGCCCAGAAACCCAAGCCGTCTTCACGGAAAGCTGCCCCTGTGTGGGGACGGCTCTCTGTCAGGTGCTGTCTTCTTGCCTTCTCCCCACTCCCGCATCCACACCTCCCACCCCAACACGCTGTGTGTACATGGAGGAGCCTGTGGCTTACAGAAACGTCTTTAGAAAGAATCCTTCCTCGGGTAGAAGTTCCCACTTAGGTCCTTGAAAGCCACACCAGAAAAGTGCCTGTAACTCACTGAGAACCGAGCAGGAGGCTGAGCCCAACACCCGTCCCCCCGTAGGTCTGCAGAGACATTTCAGCCAGCACCTCGATGGCCAATGAGCAGAGCCCAGGCTCATCCACAAACTGGTCCTGCTGGCAAACATCAAAATCAGAGAGCTCTCTCCTCATTCCAGAAGAAGCAAATGAAAGAAAAAGGAAAAAATCAGCTATGAGCTACCACAGAACAAAGTTACACTGAAAACCACAGGAAGAGCAAGCCACTGAATATCATTCAATCCGGAAATCAAGAAGAAAAATTTAGATATCTGAAATGTGTTCTCCATAAGAGACATAAAATAGACATAAAACAGGACCAAAAGACTGTTAAGGGAGAACAGTACGTGACAATAGGCCAGCAAAATGGGAGGGAAATGGAGCTTTGAGAGACAGGAAAAGATGCAAGGAAGGAGAAAGGGCAAGAGCAGAACTTAAACCGAATTGAGAGGAATCGATGTGACAAAAACATCAGAGAGGCACTGTGACATTCCACTGAAGATCCCCTCCAGAACGTGGAGAAAAGAAGGGTCTAACTACGCAGTCGAAGATGTCAGACAAAGAAGACGGATAATAGATCACACTTGTCCAAGGAAGAAATCAGAAAAGATAGATCAAAAGCTATAGTCAAAGTTACAACTGACGAAAACTTGTATACAGCTTAAAAAGAACAAAAAAGGCAAATCAAAAGGTCGCACTGTTTCCTAGGAAAAATTATTAAATGACACCTATTCTATAGTCACATTCTGACAATATCTGTATGATTAAAAAATTATGTCCTCAAGCACTAGGCAAAAAAAGCAGGTTAGCAACAGAGGCATCAGGTCGGGCAGGCCCCAGGCTTCTCCACTATGACAGCAAATGCCCAGACACAATGGACCACTGCTGACAAAGTATTGACAGGAAAAAGTTTGGCCTAAGAATTTATGTAGCCAGATAAATTGCTTTCCTTCTGTGAAAGAAACAAAGATATACCCTTAGACACACAAGATTTCAGAAAACAGATCCCTCCAATAACCTTCTTGAAAAAAAAATACCTGAAATCCTATTCTAGTCTACTAAGAGCAGAATCAAAACTAAGGGTTGAAGAATGGATCAGCTTTATTTTAAAAAAAAGGGGGGGAGGGTCAAAAGTGAGCCCTGAAACCTGCTAAACAAAGAGTCACAACTAAACAATGGTTGTAAATAATGACACAGAACTGAGCACAAATATCAAATTACTGTTGAAACAGAAAATTATTCCTGAAAGATTAAACATACAATACAAAATAATAATAATAAATTCAGTATATTAATAGAGGCTAGGGGAATAAAAGGGAAATAAAAGAGCATTCAATAATAAGCCTTACACAGTCTTACAGTTATTATTAGCAGATATTAACGGAGCACATCTTGCCAAATCCCCAGAGAAGAAAAAAGCAAACACAGGGTCTAAACAGCTAAACCAGACACCAAGGAAAACATCAGAGAGCTATGAAAGACTGCTGACAGCTGTAAAACCAAACATAAATAAGAAAAAACAAGGTCTCTCAGTTACATTACAGAGTACCTATAGCTACTTAAGGCCACACACCCCCAATCAAAACACAGAAAGAATCAGCAGAAATACAAAGAAAAAGAAAAAAAGAGGAATATTAACTGCAGACAAAGTAAAATTCAATGCAAAAGGCATTTAATGGCATTAAAAGGTAATTTTATGGGGAGGAAAGTTCAATCTGCAATGAGGTCTGATCTGTGAGCTTCTGTGCACCAAATAACGTAACATCAAAATATAAGCAGTGAAATTTATAAACAAGGATAATTTTATAGAAATACAATTTTTGTGGAAAACTAGCAACTCAAGCTTTATCAAAGAAAAATATGGACTGGGATTTTGAATATTCATATGTTTTCTTTTTTATATCATACCATATTTTTAATATTAGAAATATTAACCTTCACAGTTAAAAACAAAAATACTTCAATGAAATAGGATTATTTACCAAAAACAGCATAGATTGTACAAGTCATATTCTCTTACCCAGTGTAAAAAAAACTTAAAGTTTAAAACCCCAATGCTCCCCTCCCCCCTCAAAAAACTGTAAATCTTAAAACTTCTAAAAAACTGGAGGTTAAAGAGGAAATCAAACGTACATTCATACTGATTCTAGAATTTAATCTATGACAATAACGATGTGGACAGCAATATGTGCAAAGGAATTCTCATTGCAGCATTATATTGTGAAAAACTTGGAAAAAACTTAAATGTTCAATAAGTAAGAAATAATTAAACACATTTGACAGCATCATCAAATGAAATATTAGCATAAAAAGCTGACTTTTTTATTAGAAGGGACTCCATCAAAATATTAATAGCAATTTTCTCTAGATGGTAAAATTTTGGATAATTTTAAGTTTCTCCTTAAACCTTATACCTTCTATGAATCCTATGGCATTTTTTTAATTAATGACTATTTTAAAAGCTAAACATATCCTATGTACTTACAGCAATTTCAATCTTCCACTAAAATTTCCATGGCCATGCACCTGACCAACTCAGTATGAAATGACATATTCTGTATCAAAGTTTACCTTCCAGTGAGCGCTGGCTCCCTATGCTTTCCATCAGTGATTAACTATATCTGAGTGTCTAAGGGCCCGGCTATGTGACAGCTGCTGTAGGGGATACAAAAGAACCATTGTGTGATCACTGTCCTTCAAGAACTCAGTCTATTCTAGTAGTTAAAATCAAAAGAGGTTGTACATAACACAGTATTAAACAGAACAGGATAAACAGCTCATAAGCCTGATGTGCACGAATTGAGGCCACAGTGATCAGAAGACCTCCCACGAGGAGGTGAGAAACGAGGACCAATGCAGAGGAGTTGGGAACACAGAGGCAGGAGAACCCGTGAGGTGGGGCAGCAGGCCTGGCAAGGCCTCTGGTGGAAACCAAGGCTGATGAGGGAACTAGTGGTCGGACCCGTCAGCAGGCGCAGACAGGCAACCAAATGCATCTGAAGAGCCCGGGCTTCATCCAGTAAACAAAAAGGAGAGACGGCCTTCAGTGCACGGGCTGATGGAAGTGGTGGTGCACAAAGATTCACACGGGGAATGTAGTCAGAATAAATCCTAAGCGAAAATACCGAGGGCGGGGAAACAAGAACAACTGGCTCCCAGCAGTCCAGAAGGTGGTGAGAACCCACGAGCGTGGTAACGGGGAGAAAGGAAAGAGCAACCAAACAACGTCAGCTGGGGGACAAACGAGCAGAGGGGTCAACATGCCCAAGGTCTGAGCTTGTGCCATTAACACAGTAGGAAGGACAGCCTTTTGCACGTGGATTTTGAGGTCAGTTTTGGCCACGTTGGTCTGGAGACAATGCAGTCTCTGGGGGATGATGCCCACAGATAGGGTCACTTGAGCCAGTGTGGCTGGGATGGTCTTGGTTTATATTGTAGTTCTTCCGCAATTCATCAAAAGTGGCCACGAATCACATGGGTGCTCAGCCTCTCTAGGCAACTGGAAATAGGGAAGTAGAAAGTGAGAGATAAAGACATTAATCTGGGCAGAACAGGTCTAAATATAGTATTTTACAACGAAGACTGGATGACTATACTTAGACACAATCCAGGAAAGAACCGACTCCCAGGAACTAAGTTGGGAGGGCGCTCAGAGATCGGAAAAAGGAGACGATACAGGCGGTCAGACAGAAGGGTAGGTGCATGGAAAGGAGAGCGTTTACCTAAGTGAAGGGACAATCAACAGGAAGACAGGTCAGTGAGTCTGAATAATGAGGAAAGACCCGCAGACATGACTAGGGAGAGACTCCAAGCTTCCGTCAAAAGCAGGACTTCTGCTTAGTAGTGAGGACCGAGGCCAGAAGGCAGCGGCTAAGGAGGAAGTGAAGGGACGGACACTAGAGCAGCAAGTGGACAGCACCCAAATTGAGGAGTCTCTCTTAAAATAAAGAGAGAGAGAGGCGGTGGGTGCGGCTAGGGTACAGCTGAAGGGATCCAGCCCTGGGAGCGACCTGTGAAACACGCAGCATCGCACATACAAACTGACTGCTGACGTGTAGGCAAGCCAGAAACAGTCCATCAAGACATCACAGCAGAATTCTAGACACTCGGCAAGTTACATCACATCTGAACTGCTTGATGCCTTCTCAGATCCCACAGAAGAAAGGAATCACGTGTCAAAGGAAAGCGAAGTTCAAGCAAGCAATCGAGCTGGAGTCATCACAGACGGGTCAAGGGGGAGAAGATGGCGCAGTCTGCCTTTCACGCCTTACGCAGAGCGTGTTTCCATCAGAGGTACAACCATCAACGCAACGTTAGAATTTTAATTTAATCATTTTCCAGGAATTCAAAGAGGAACTTTACATGTAACCTTGCCCTGCTCTTCTCCCCCTTTGTGCTCCCATCCCATCTCCCAAATATTCCCCTAATTCTGGCCACCAAATACATGATATGTATTTCACCTGCCTGGGCCTGAACTCTTGCACTGAATTATTCTTTGACTCCACAAACATGTACTAAGCCCCCACTACGCACAAGGCATTGCTTAGGCACCGTGGACACAACAGAGAATGAAATCAACAGACAAAAACCCAGACCTCGTAAAATTTATATTCTGGTGAAGGAGACAGTAAAACCAACACATGAAACATGTAGTAAGTTAGATGATGTTAAATGCTGGGGCAAAGGCTGGAGGGTAGAAAAGGGGAAGCATCAGGTGCTTCAGATGAGCCAAGCATCGGGTGGTCAGGAAAGGCCTGACTGAGGTGTTACCAGAGCAGACCTGAAGGAGGGCAGGGGGCCATCCATGTGGCTGAGGGAAGAGCTGCCAGAGGAAGGAACAGGCAGGAAAGGCCCTACAGCAGGAGCACGCATGGCATGTTTCAAGAACAGCAAAGCTACCAGAGTGACGGGAGCACAGGGAGCAAGGCAGAGCGGAGGACAAGGGAAAGATGAGGGGAGAGATCACCGGGCCCCTGCAGCTATGGGCAGGGGCTGGCCTTCCTCGGGTGATGACAGGAAGGATCCTGTCCCCACTGGAGGATGTGGAACACAGGGCTACAGGCCTTGCCAAGCTCACTCTGGCTGATGTTTTGAGAACAGATATTTTGAGAACTGCGCTTTTTGTGGTAAAAGTGCAAGGAAACCAGTTAGAAAGCTACTGAAATGGTGGCTTTAGACCAGGGCACTAGCAGTGGCATGGGTGGGGAGTGGCTGGCTTTCATAAATATTTTGAAGACAGAGCCAAGAGGATTGCTGAAGGATTGGATGTGGGTTGAGAGAAAGAGGCATAAAGAAATACTCCAAGATTTTCAGCACGGGCGCCGGGCTGGAGTGACGGGGCCGCCATTAACTGAGAGGGTCAGTTTGTAGGGGCGCAGGAGGGCAAGGGCAGAGTTCTGTATTGCACATGTAACATTTGAGAAGCTGTTTAGACGCCCAAGCGGAGACGTCCAGTAGGCAGAGGCATACAAGTCTTGCAGACGGAAAGTACTGCCTGTCACATCATGGGCCATTGCTCGATAAGTCGTTAAATCATATGAGCAGCACTACAACGAACATCTATGCAAACACTCCGGCAGTGGCCCTGTTCTCAGGGAGTTTACTGTCTGGGGAGGGAACACGCAAAGACAGCACACACCAGGCCCGAGAACTTACTGGAACACTGGAATGACTCTTTCCCCAGGAGCGTTTTATCACACACCAAACACTGCAGAACCCCAGAGACTGTTCCAGGGACAAACTGATGCCGACTCAGTTTCTCTTTGTCTTTGGCATCCTTGCTTTTCGTCTTCCAATATAGCAGCAGCAGCAGGAAAGTGGGGGAAAATGAGAAAAAAGGAACGCTGAGAGGCAACCTTCCTACAGAAGCCAAACAATCAGCAGTCTTCTATCAGAATATAAGGACTGCACATCAGAGGTACAATAATGCCAGACTCATATTACCAGGGTGCAGTTGTCTCAGCATCTCTAACGACTTGGGCACTACTCCATAAGGAACACAGGTTTTCAAATATAAGTATATAAAAGTCTCAGGCAAGTGGTTTTCAAGGGGAAGTGGGCCCACGCCGAGGGCTGGGAAACCGAGCCGCCCGTGTTTTACAGACGATAGACGGTAATTACCTTCGATTTACTCCGAGGACTCGCCATCCTATTCACGAGGAAGCTGAAAGTGCGGCTCACTTTGTGCTTTTCCGACTCTGGCCTGGCAGGTGTGATGTACTTACCCCACTCTTCTCCCTGAGTTCTACAAAAGTAATCTGTTATCATAGGACTTAAAGAGGGAGCAAAACACAGCACATTCATAAAATGCGTGTGTGTATACACACGTATCCACACACATATGTATTTTTACACACACAGATTTTTTAGGTTTTAATGGTTATTCTAAAGATAAAAACTATTAAAAATGCATCTTATAGATGGATAGGTGGACAGCTGTATGATAAAGCCATTATCTCACAACATTAACAATTATGTTAAGAATCTAAGTGGTGGAAACAGGTATTCAGCACATAATTCTTTCAAATTTTCTGTATACTTTAAAATTTTTCATAATAAAATATTGGAGAAATAAAGGAAATCAGACTTATAATTTTCCTCTGAAAACATCCATCTCCCTGTTTACTCTGCTAACAGCATTTTCCTAGGGCACAGAGAAGCCAAATAACAATATGACTGGATTTTATTTATTTTTGGAACAGAGAGATAATACTCAGCAGACACACATTTTCTTTGTCTGAGAAACAGCCTGTGTGCCCCTTGGTTCAGTCTCTCCCACTCCATCGGCTGTTTGCAATCTGAGACTCTCTGGGTTATAAAGGAGAGAAGGCTATGGATACTCCCCCAAAAAAGAGGCAAACTAGAGGTAACTGTACCCAATCTGTGAATACACCAAACATCATTTATTTTCCTCTAATTCATATCATCATTCTTTAGAAAAATAAAGTCCCAGCTATGAAAAGTTATATTTCCCCTGGAACTTTCTCTGATAGTCTTATATTTCTAATATTATTACAGAGAGAGAGAAAGAGAATATATTAAAGATTAACCTAAGTATCACGTCAAACCAGATAACACTTCTGTAGACTACTCCCAAAACGAACATTTCATAACCAAAGTCTGTCCCACCCCCAGCTGCTCATTTGCCAGCATTAGTGGCTACCACATTCATCTCTAGGAAATACTTTTCAAAAGCAATCATGTTATTGAAATGTACCAAAAAATGTATGATTACATTTCATGAAAATGTTGAGTTCAATGACAACTTTCTAGGACTTCAGTTTTTCTCATTTGATCAATGACAGGCTTAGACTAAATTATTTCTTAGGCCTCTTCTCACACTTAAATATAATATGTACTTACCCGGTACATATTAAACAAAACTTTAAGTTATTTAACCTCTATATTAGATAATTGAAAGTTCAAATCTATGAACGCATTTAAAAAACTAAGAAACGGGTTCAGAGCTGCCTCTTGGTCATGCAGATCTAAAGGCACAGTCAGGACAGTGCATGTCCTGCTACTCGAATCCTGAACAGTAAGTGAAATTGGGTTTGCTACTTAGAGAAAACAGTCTTAAAAAGTTAGAAAGGAAAGAGGTGAATAGAAGTGAATGTACCCACAACTACTCAGAGTAACAAAAGGAATTCATAGTCCTCTCAATTCCTTCCACAGCCACCTCCTCAGATAACTGACTGGTCAACATATTGTAAGTTTCCATACCTCTTGTGTCTTAAGCATCCTAATTTGCAAAACTCCTGGCATAATATTCAAGGGGCTCACTTTTGGAATGGGGGAAAACACATTTGAGAGTTTGGAAATAATCATTTCTGGAAGACCTTTTGTGACCCCACTAAGTGCCATCCAGCATCTGAGAGAAGAACAGTGCGGTAAGGAGAACTATATCTCGGAGTTAAAGAATGGTAAGGTCAATGTGGATTTTGAGGTTAAGAAGTCTTCCCTTCTTCCCAGCAGGAACACAACTAAACTTCCTCAAATAAAAGAAAATCACTTCCTGTTTGACCACTTCTACTCCCCATCCCCCACGCTCCAGAAGGCTATATCAAGAACAATGTTTCAGTTTTGATTTAAAACCTATAAATGCACCCAATTTACCCTGTGTTCTCCATACTCCTACAAACTGACATAAAATCATACCACGTAATCTTTAAACTCAAAGGTTGATAAGACCTGAAACATGACCAGGTAAACAAAAAAATATTGAAACACTAAATATTAACAACTCAGAAGAACCATCCAACCTGGTAGAAGTGCGAATGTCATCAACATGACCCACTGCCAGATTATGAGCATGTACCCATTACAACACAGTGTAACCTCTGGGCAAACATGGCAGGTTGGCTGATTCCAAGTTTCAAATCTAACGTAACTATATGGTATTCACCTATGTAACAATTATGTCATTTAGAGAGGAACTAAGAAGGGAAAAATCCTCAACTGATTTCACAACAGAATTTAAACAGCTTCTCAATGTATAAGAATCTGGAAAAAATTAAACTCTTTTCGACATCCAAGAACAAGAATGCCTAAGCTCTGTTATCAACTTGATGACCAATGGAATCACCCACAATAAAATTTTATAAGCCTTATTCTTCAGAGACTCTCTGGAAATCACCTCTCCAATAGGTAAACAGTTATTTAAAATATCTTAAGAATATGGATCCTCAATATCTTAATCCTCAACCTATTATATCTATACCCTATTTCTTTTTAAAGAAGTGGGCATCTAAGTATTGAAAAAAAGTTTGTACTATCCAAATTGAAAATTGATACAATGAGACTTCTTTGAACACTCAGATGCCCAAATTTATTTTTTAATTTTTTGTAATAGAAGTTAATAGAAGTAGTAAATTTAAGATAGATGGTAGCAATAAAATAACTGGGTCACGCCATATAATTTTTAAGAAGTTGGGATAGATGGAGTATCCGCTCCTATAGAAATGAGCCTACAAGATCTGGAGTGAGCCTCCTTTTACCTGCCTGCATTCTTTTCCAGAAACTAAGAGATTAATATAAATAAGAGAATTCCAAAGTAGGCAGACCCTCAAGTAAATATCTACAACATGACCAAAGCAAAGCATTAGGTATGGCCAGGGATCTCACGGACATACCCAACAAGGTATCAGGAATACAGCAGGTGAGATGAAAGATCCACTGTATTAGATACACCAGGGATACAACTGATAATGTCAGATGCTTTCAGGATGTAGACCAAGACAGACTAAAGAACAGAAAAAACCAGAACGACAGAAAATGAGTAATAAGAGAGAAAGAGACACTCCCCACACATCTCATCCAAGTTAAAGCATTTTATATGTTAATATTTAACCAATTATGACATTGGCTTTTCCAGTTTTAAATCCCTCTCCTAATGGAAAATAAATATTTTTGATTTTTTTTAAAAACTCTTTACAATCAGTCCATTACTTCTCCAATTGTTAAAAAGATGGCAGAGAGAAAACTGCTAATCAAAATGATAACCAAGATGATGAATAAATTCCAGAAATAGTCAGTAAATCGCTTAAATGAAGTAATACATGTAGAGCAGTGCAAGGCACACCCAGTGACAGTCAGTTATTGCTGCTCCTGCTTTCATCCTCACTGTTGTCATGATGTCATCTTCATCATCTGTTCTTAAGGGGCATTCTTAGTCTTCCTCTGTTTTTATCATTTCAAAGTTTCTACTCTGGTCTCAGAAAAATAGGAATGAACAAAAGGAGGCTTTTTCTTATTGAAACTTTTATTCCAAGATTCAAAGCAAAACAGCCCATCTTGATCTATATATTAAAATGTTTCCGAGTTTTGGCGTTAATATCACCAAAATCAAAATCATTTTCCTCTTTTTCACACGGTCTCTTAAAGCCAAACATTTATTCCATTTCTGACATTACCCCAGGGCTATTTCACAGTGTGACTCATGAGCAGTTAAGTTATTCAAGACCAGCAGAACTCAACAATCCTGCCTGCTCACTAGTCAGCTTCCCAGGCTTTACTCCACTGAGTAAACTTAGGCTTAAAGCTTCCAAATCTGCGTACCAGTCAGAAAACCAATAATGCCTAAAGTACTTTCTGCTTCATTTATTCTTTGTTCCAGACAAGACTTCTAAGCAATACTTCATAAAGACAAATAGCAGAGATGTTTAGGCACATTCTATAACTGGCCACTCAGGGGCCTGTTACCATAGTAAGTCTTCTTCTTTTGGCAGACAGACCTAGCGAGAACCTGATGCTTTTCTAAGGCAGGAGGTCCTCACACTGTTCCCCTCTTGGTCCTATACACTGGTGTATAGGTGTTTGGCTTTGAAAATAACCCAAAACAGAATACTCTGTCCCCAGTCCTGAGGCCTGCACATCTGGGGACCAAAAGGAGCAGCTGGTCAAGCTACACTGATAAAGATCACAGAGGGAGCAAGGATTCAGGCAGGCTCGTTACATAGAAACCTCTCATGAAATATTGAACAGATATCAAAAATGATGTGATGTGCAAACATTTCTACAGATTGATCAAACAGTCCCTCAGGAAATTTGGAACAGTTAAAATACCTTTTTTCTCTTGGTGGCTCCGGTAAGCTGTAAGCTCTTTGCTCTACAAGACACAGAACAATAAAATGAAAACTAAGGCAGGCAAACTAGTAGTCATGTGTTAGTCTGAAATGTGCACACTCAATCATATTTTATCATTATACACACCCAGTTAGAAAATAATGAGAAAGCAAGTCATTTCACATAGGTAGGGCATTGCTCTGGATAGCTTTGTCACTTCCCCTAGTTTGGAGAGAAGAGGGAGGAGGCCAACATGTGGCAACAGTTAACTTAATGAGCTAAGTTAGCATCAGCAAGGGGCAGCAAACATTTTCAGAAGTGCAGAAAATTAGTTCCATCTTTCTAGATATTTCTCACCAGAGCTTCATCCCTTGTTCGTAACACTAACTCCCCAACATACAGAATCAATAAATATCTTAGCTGCTTTGTAGCAAAGCTCAAAAGAAAAATCTTGAAGGCCAGCATAAGGAACAGTCCATTTTAATATAGCTGCAATGCCTTCATAGAATCCTAGCAGCAGCCAGTTCAGAGATGTGCTTTGTGGCTCACAGGAAAGGGAAAACCACCTCCCCATTGGACTTATGGGGGGTAGAAGGGACACGCTCATGCAAGCAGCTTAGCGCCATCTTGTTTCCGAAACTGGAGTACTTACTCCAGGGATGGAGCAGAAACACTGACTTAGACAGTGAGAGAGACTGAAGGAGGGAACGGCCACTGTGGACCACACCGTCTACAGAGCAGGGACAAATCCTTTACCATTACTATCCAGAAGAGTGAAGAGGCAAAACCAGGTTGAAAAACAGAGATGGGCCAGATAATAAGGAGGAAAACCAGTAAATAAATATCCCCTGAAATGTGTAAATATCAATGTGGAACTAATACCATCTTGTAGGTAATAGAAAATCTACTTTGAAGAATTTGAAGGCTTTATTTTACTGCCATTGTTAAATGTCCCTCAAATTAAGTCATGGACAGAAATCATTATCCTTATTGTAAACAGGCTGATGTGCCAAGAGAATAAGCCACACGTACAAAATAATCAAGCTGATACAGTAATGGAACCAGACTGGGGCGACTGAACAAATTCTAGCAGGATTCCATCCATCAGTGCACAATAACTTTCAACATGCACTTCACTCGTCAAATTCTTAAATGTAGAACACTCTTCTTCCTCTTGGTGAGGTGGTATCTATCATCCCAATATTAACAATGTTCCTTTCCATATAAACCCACCAAGTACCAAAGGGAACAATAGGATGGATTTTGTTTTATGGACATACAAGCATTAAATAATAAAGTTGGATCAGAAAAAAAACCCACGAGAAATGATAGTAGGTAATTCTTTGGAAGTGACAAGGAAGAGAGAACACTTCGAATAAGAATAAAAAGGAAAGACCATCCTGTCTTTGTGTTCTGTGTTACAGCTCATATAGGCAGTGTCCCACCAGGCAAAGGGAGATGTGGACTCTGTTCAAACAGAGAAAAATTTCAGGACTATTCAGGACTCGTTGGGAGAGGATTTATAACAACATCAATTTACCTCTGATTAATCTAAGCAAACTACACAAGGAAACGTTAGAATACATCTTTGGACTAGTCAAGTTTTCACACCACTGCTTTGATCACACACACAGTTAAAATTACTCCTTCTTCCTTAAGAGTTAATTTATTCTTCATAGTCCTATGGTTTTGACTACTCTAAATGGTATCGATCCAAACTTCCGCAACTCTGCAGGAATATCCACCGAAACCCTCGTACATTTAGTGTGTAGCCTCAAACCAAACCGCCTGTTTCTAATTCTTACCTTATGGAGAGTATCCAACTCCATTCAAATAGCCCTGTTTTTAAATACACAGTCTCAAGACAAGGCTTTATTCACAGAAAATCCAATGGAATTGGTGTCAGCTTTTTAGTTTTTCTAATTCAAATGCAAAGATTTAAGGGTTGTATGTAAGGCAAAGATACCCCTCCTTATTCATTAAAGAACTCATAAATCAGGGCTCTTTTCCCTTACAATCAATTTGCTCTCAGTTATCTGGTCAACAATATCAAACTTCAGAACTGTCGTAACTGTAAAAATCAGAGATACGACAGGGCAAGGCCACCATTTTGCACACTGCACAGAAGACTTGCAAGCGTTTTCCAAATAGCCACAGTATAATGTTAACTTGCCATCTAGGACTATCAGTGAAAAGGTGTTAAGCTGCCATCAGAAAGAATCCCAACCTAAATTAGGTTAGGAAGACCTGGAGATCTAGAAAGACTCATGGAATGGAAAAAAAAAATCCAGGGCAAATTCATTCCATCTTCTTTTCCTGTCCTCTCAGGGTAGTTGTATTCTCTCTTGCTCTTAGCCTTTTTCTCCATCTTCCTATTCCAAAAATTAACATTGATATTTATTACCAGTCTTGCCTTCTACTCTTCCAAAAAGACTTCCCAGAAAGAAAAAAGAAAAAGAAAAACACACACCTAGTGCACTTGTTTTGTATGTATGTATCTTGTCTACTACATCTGTTCAACAAAAATGTATGGGAGATGTTCAGTAAGTCAGCCATTGTTTTAGGATGGCAGTTCCAAGCACAAAGATTATGCTTTCAATATTGCCCCTCATAGCATAAAAATGCAAAATACCAACAAAGTAATAAAGCAAGAATAAGAAAAAAGAAGGAAAGAAAAAGGAAGGAGTAAAATAAACTCTATTTTATTTTATTTATTTTGTAAGGAAGACTGGCTGTGAGCTAACATCCGTTGCCTATCCTCCTCTTTTTGCTGAGGAAGACCGGCCGTGGGCTAACATCCGTGCCCATCTTCCTCCACTTTATATGGGACGCCGCCACAGCGTGGCTTGATGAGCAGCGTGTAAGTCTGCGCCCGGATCCGAACCCACAAATCCCAGGCCGCTGAAACAGAGCACGCAAACTTAACCACTACACCACCGGGCTGGCCCCAATAAACCCTATTTTAAATATTCTACATTGGAAAACAGAGACTACTTAAGCACATCTCTTGCTTTCTTAGTTTTTTAAGACTCTTAAGGATAATAGACAAAAAAGGCATTATCTAATACATTCACAAAAAATTACAGTGCTATATATATCACAGATTGGCATAAATTCTTCCAAATACACCTTAAATGTAATTATCACATAATATGTACAGAAAGTAGGAAATAAGTATACTTCAAAATAAAGTTGAAAATGGGGGAGGTGGCTGAGAGGGACTAAAGGACAGCTCCACATTGGCCATAATTGTTCTATTTGTTCATTCAAATTCACTTTTGAAAATTCATCAAGCTATCTGCTTACGATCTGCACCCCTTCTGTATGTATACTACATTCCAATCAAAATTTTACTGTATAAAAATTATATTTCTGATTCCTTACATTGCTGTAAAAAATCTTGATATATATTTATTCATGTTTCAAATAAGTTCTGTTATTTCAACTCTCTAAAGTCCCTTGCTAAATAAAAAAAGGAAGAAAATCTATTTTGCAATGCTTTGCCTCTAAGGAGTTAGATCTATTTCAGCAATTTATATATGGGGCAAAAGTAATTTTTATAATTTACTTAAAGAAAATCCTCTAAAACTCTCACAATAATGAACCTAGAATAAATTCAAGTTTACACTATTCTTGAGGAAAACATTTTCTTCAAAGAATAAAGCAACAGAGAGGTATGTACACATTTATAATTTCATCAAAACCAAATCTAACTTGACCGACATCCAATGACAAAAAGATTTTGCTAGGCCTAGAAAAATCAGTTATGAAAATAGAATTGAAATTTTTTGCCTGCTGCTCTTGTATATTTTATGTACTTTTACTATCTGAAAATCTGCTCTGGAATAGAATGCATTCAAAGCCAACAGTCAATAATGCTTACCTTCACTTGAATTGCACACCGTAAAATCACGCACCAACCGAGCTTTTCCTAGAGAAATTTTGGGTGATGAGCAGGAATAAGAACGTGAGCGGATTCCAGAAAGCAATGATTCCTAAAAGAGATAACACAATTTTTTTTTAATTCTATAGAAGACTTGAAAGTGTATGTTCACCATGAATGTTACTAAATTAGCATCTTTGTAAAAAGATTCAACCCGAACGTTTCTAATGTAATCTTATTATTTGTTTCTCTTTGCCTCTTACAGCTTTTAAAACTTTATTGTCTTTTTATTGTTTTAGTAAACTTGAGCTTTTGGGAATAGTTCCTATATATACTTTAGGATACAATTATGACATTTCAATCAAGTTGGTTAAAAGTGAAAAATTAAGTCAAATGACTTTTTCTCTGCATATTTAACAATAAATTTGACTTTTTTTTTTCACCTGAGTTGTCAGTTATTTTTCTACTGCAGCATTTAAGCAAAATTTTCTATTAACTGATGTCTCTATATTTAATGATTACTAGAAGATAGAGGAATAGCCACTTACAACTATAAGAGTTTTTGAAACTTCCAGCTATTTAAGTTTATGATGTCAACTGCAGCCTCTTGGGAAGAACGCGTCCGGTCAACATACAAGTCCTCCCAGTCTGTGCTCATTCTTCCCAGCATTTCCTGGGATGATGTCTGAATACCACTGCTTTATGTATCTTTAATTTCACTCCTTTTAAATGACCTCCATTTTTGTTCCTGTTTTTCCAATTATATACTATTTCTATTATATTGGTAACATATGTGGAAACGCAAGGTGGCAAGATAATGAAAGCATGGTGTTCTTACATATTCTAGAAATTTTAAACAAATATACAATAGAACACGATTAAAGCCATTTATAGCACTCAGCTCCCATCCAATAGGGACCTAGTGGCCTTAGCATTGGTGCTACCCATCCATTTTTAAGATACCACTTAACGTTAGGGCTAAAATAAAATAATGCAAAATGTGTTACTAAAATTAAGCCATCAGCAACTGTCCTTCACAAGCACTGGTCTCGTCGCTTCTCCTTAAGTGAAAACACATGTTTCCCTAAGTTCCTCGGTTTAGTTGAAGGGCCTGGAGGAAAGTTGAAAACAGAAGCTGACCCTGCCTCAAAGGGCCTCGGGCCGTGGCCCTGACCGTCTTATCAGGGAGGACCCACTCGGTGATGTGTCACCATAAAGGCCCTAGTCAAACGCCATGCTCTGCATTTAAGTCAGGTATGGTAACTATTTTTCATAACAATGGGACTTTGACCATTATCCAGAACTCTGGCAAAAAGTCACACAAGGTAATTACAGAGGCAAGGCAAGATGTTTCCCAGGACAGAGTCTTCTTAAAAGTGAACAATAGGAAACCATTTCACAAAGACTGAATTGTTTTTCATTCCAAGTAATGAGGAAGTTTTTCACAATTCCATTCAAAATGCAAAACTAAGAAGTATTTACATTAACAACCATGCCCACTTCTTATGATCCAGAAATATTACAGGACCATCAAGTTTGAAAGATTATGACAGCTCTCCAGAACCAGAGCTGAGGGAAGAGGGTTCAGGATGTGTGTGAGTACCCAGATCTGAGTACCGAGTCCATCACCAAGCTTGGGCAACCCAGACAAGACGTCTGATCTCTCTGGAGCCGCACCTGCTCACAACTTAAATAAAAGTACTGCTTACATCCTAAGTGAGTTACAAGAAAATTATGTGTTTTGTACATACATAAAACATGTTTTGTATACTGTAGAGCACACTACAAAAATAAAGCATCATCCTAACAACCACATGTGCATGGTAAGGGACGTTTGGGCGTAGCACACATGGTTTTACAGGAGTAAACGCAATTTAAAAAGAAAACGTGGACAATAATAGAAATCAAAAAGGAAGAAAACATGTCCAAACACAAAAGGGCTTTCTGGGCAAGATTGGAAGAGTTTATTTAGTCTTTTAAAAAACAACCACAATAAAATGAAACTTCAATGAGAGAAAAGCTGTCTCCTATGGAAAAACTGGTAAAGTTTATGGGGTTTCAGATTACTTCATGCAGCCAGGAATGCTCAACAAGTATCACCTTTGCCTTAGTAATATTATTTGCCTCATCGCCAGGGAATAATTTATGTGAGCAAAAGTTTGATCACTTAACCCACTGAATATTGCCAGTTTCTCTCCCTTTAAGGAGCAATAGCAGAAATCACTGCATGAAATGGTAAAATTTTCCAAGTATGCAAAAGATTATATTAATGAATTAATGAAACATCAATCAGCCATTGTAAGTGAGGACTATACAAATTAAACACAGTGGGAGAAATTAAAAAGACAGACTCAATCAGCTCATGGGTCTCCAAAAAAAAAAAAAAACAGTTTGCCCATGTGAATAAAACATCATTTGTCCTTCAGATGGAGATGGATTTAGACAACATATTTTCCATGCTTACAATAAACCAAAATAATACCGATCAGAATACCTTCAACTGCAGGTTACTTGACAAAGAAAGTGACTCAGTCCTGGAGATGTTAAAATCTGGGTCAGGGGCGGTCTCAAAAGAGTCCAGTTCATTCCCACTAGGAGCCCCAGTTCTTGAGGAACTCGGAGACAGTGGAGCGTAACAGAGGTGGGACTGCTCACACGGCCCCTCCCCTTCGCGGTCGGCATCCAGGGCATCGAGGCTAGAGCTGGAACGCAGAGGAAGGAAACAAGTCAACCATCAAGGGAGCAGACAGACTGACAGAGTCACTGGTTCCTATCTCTCTGAATTCAAATGCTCTCACTGGTGTGAGGTGCGACAGGTACTCATTTACTCTCCAACAAAATTTATATCCTAATAGTTTTTACTTTTTTCTCCCTCCATATCTCCTTTTTTTCAACAAAAATTTATATTTCCCCAAATGAACATTTCTACCTAGCAAAAGCCATTGCAAGTATTTTTAAAAAAGAAAGCTGGTTGGAGTTAGTACAATCCACTCTATCTGTTTTGTAAATGTAATTATTACAAGCCCCAAATAGTTACTCTTCAAACATTAAAAATGCAGATGAAACAGAGCTACTGGGCTGTCTGGGGGGTGGGGGTGCTTGGGGGGGTGGGATTTGCATGTGAAGAGATGCAGCATGGCATTCTCTCCATTGCCCCTGGACTGGAAAGCTCAGGAGGGCAGAGATGCATGCCAGGAGAGACGGCGAAAGTCTCACCCCAGAGCTGGTGTCAAGACACAGGTCAGACATGAGTCAAGCGAAGTCCCAAATGTGTCATATTAGATTACCATTTTCAGAGATTTTTAAAAATGATTCCCATGAGAAATCCACCTCAGAAACAGGCAGTGATTCAGCTCAACTACTGCTTTTCTTCCCTCATTTAACTTTGATAACCATAAAATTAAAAGGAAAGAATTTGACCTTCCACATTCCTGGCTCACTCCATAACACTTACATTTTAAACCACTCAAACTCTGAGGCCAACAGCTTTCACAGGCATCTTAATGCATCATGTATTTTTAAATGTATTTTTCTTTGGTTGTTACAGTCCTGGAATTAAAATTTTAATAACATCACAATGAAACCATCTTGATTATGAAATATAAAGGACCAGGAAATGAAACTTTGAAATAACCCATTTCGGTTATTTTTCTTAAAAAAAAACCATAGGCTATATAATGGACACTGGATATCAACTTAATAAATGATGACACCAGGTACAGAGGTCATACTATACGTGTCTCTAATCTGAATGTGGAAGACTTAGATTAGTCTCGAATCCTTGAATTATTTCAGGGGTCCTCCAGGGCACCAGCAAACCCAGCAGTAAGTAAAGACCGCAACTGGCACCACTGAGGATTTCCAAAGTGGGGTTCTCTCCTTCAAGAACTCACTGGGGGCCTTCACCTTGTCATTGAGAAGGAGGGACAAATTGGAGGTGGACTTCACTTTAATTCAACACCCAAATATGTTGAAGTCCATAAAATTATTTCTCATAAAAAACTAACACTTAGGGAGCTAGCACCATGACCTAGTGGTTAACTTCAGTGCACTCCACTTCAGTGGCCTGGGTTTGGTTCCCAGGCACGGACCTACACCACTCATTGGCGGCCACGCTTTGGCAGTGGCCCACATACAAAATAGAGGAAGACTGGCACAGATGTTAGCTCAGGACTAATCTTCCTCAGCAAAAAAACATAATAAAAACTAAAACTTAGTGTTAAGAAAACCTTTCTGGTAAATGTTAGTGCATTGAATGTTACAGTCATGTAATAATAGATATTTTAAGGTGCCATGTAGTTTCCTTAATTCAGTGATAATCTGAGAGTAGAAACAGACCGTGGGTGTGGAGGTCAAAGGCGTGCTGATGCCCGTGCCTCTGCATTGGTCTCAACTTGTGATCTCTAAACTAACATAAATTAGTTCAAATGGTTGTCTCCCTGCAATAATATCCTATTTTAACACAAGCCTTTCCAGCTATATACAGCTTTTCTCCATCACTATGAACACGCCCTAGATGGATCAGTGAGCATTATCTTGTTTAGCATACTATACTTTGAAACATTTCTTTTTCTATTAATTCAAATTGGGCTGTCATTTTTCTTTGTTAAGCTATTAACCTAAGATATTTTGTATCATAGACAATATTCTTCAGGATTACCTCAAGATTCTTATTTTACAATATCATTTTTCAAAATCTCACTAGTAGAATATGAAATCAATTCAGTAGGTTGTGACCAGAATTTTCTTTTAAATATAGAATAGAAAATATCAGAATACATTCCACATGTTATTTCATAAAATGTTTAAATTGTGTGTGTGTGTGTGGAGGAGGGGTTCATGGTTTTTTGTTTTTTTTAAAGTCAGCATGTGCTTTTTTTTGAGGAGGAAGATTGGCCCTGAGCTAACATCTGTTGCCAATCTTCCGCCTTTTTTGCTTTTTTTTCCTCTCCAAAGCCCCAGTAGATAGTTGTCTGTCATAGTTGTGCATCCTTCCAGTTGCTCTATGTGGGACACCGCTTTGGCATGGCTCGATGAGCAGTGCGTCAATCCGCGCCCAGGATCCAAATCGGCGAACCCTGGGCTGCCAAAGGGGAGCGCACAAACTTAACCACTATGCCACCAGGCTGGCCCTGCGTTCATGGTCTGATAAGCATTTCTTACTGTGGATCATGGTAAAGCAAAAAACGGTTTCAAAAATGTAAGTTTTAGAATGAAACAAACACTTGACTTCTATCACCTAATTTTGTTGCATAGTTTTTTAACATGAATGTTGCATTGCTTAGTTTCCCCTTGTAGCTTCTCAAACAGCTATTAAGTTTCAATAACATAATGGTTACATATTGTGCACATTTTACTTTCACCAAAATATTGTTTTAATCCTTAGGACTTAGGTCCAGTTAGCCTTGTCCCTGGTGTTAACCTCATTTGTTTGTGTGTGTGCCCCGAAATTTCTCCTTCAGGAGAAGTTCTCAGCCTTTCAATCTATTATTCAGGTATTAATTAATTGGGTGCATTTCACTTTGAGTCATTATCAATTATGTTACACACTCCCAGCAAAACACCCAGTAAAGGGAGGGTCCCAAGGCCACCCTAGAGCCAAAATGGGGCTTTCTGGGGATGGCAAGTCCTTTCCTCTCATCCCTACATTTTTCAGTGGAGACAGAATGCACAAGAGATGCAGTTAGCCTGTGAGACCAGTCGGAAGGTTTTTCTCTTAGGGCTTCTTCCTGTCCAAACCCCCCACCCCTACCCCAGCTGTAACATTTTTACAAAGACTTCTAATTACCTTTATTCAAACCAGATAGTTTTTCTTATATTCTAAAGAGGTAAAATTCTACCTGCAGCAGTGAAAAACTTTCCAGAGCAAGACCATGATCAGAAAGTATAGTTTAGATAGCCTGCGAACATTTGCCTATGCAGAACAGAGAGCCCATTCGGGCCTTTTCCTCCTCTATTCCTAAATGGCTCCTATAAAGAACTTATTCACCTTGAGACTTGGGTCACAAACTCAACAGATCTTAAAGATCCTACCAGAATGCACTAATCACACACAATTAGATCAATTTTTGCACAACTGTTTAGAATCTTGCCTTGACTGACAACCTCTTGTCCTAAGCAGATACGGCAGAGAACCCAACATGTCCCATCAATTCAGTTTGCAGCAATGATCACCTAGCACTTTTAAAACCATAATTCACAAAATATAAATCTAAAGAAAACCTTTTATTTTTTACGTATTAGACATTACCCTCCATACCAATACCTGCTAATGTTTCACAATCTCAAGTCGTTGTGTATCAGTGCAAAGTACAGCACAGTGATTGGCACCTAGCAATTGCTGCTTCCCCTCCCTCTCTCTCCTTTCTGATCAATTAGATCTCTGCCAAATAGTGATTCACCTACATGGATGTTCATTCATAGATAATATTTATATACACACTCACAGATGTGTGGGCATTCTATTTTCATTTTGATGCATGATTTAATGTGTAAAACTGGGCATATAATCAGAGGTCTAGGGCATGGGGAAAAAATAAACTATTCCCTAAGGAAAGTGGACAACAGGATAAAATGAAATCAATGGAAACTGGCCTATTCCCTAAGGAAAACAGACAACGGGATAGACGGATAAGAGATACAAAGATATGAACACACATGCACACACACATATATACAATCCCATCATATACAATAAAACTATTGTTTTAATGATATTTTTGTATATACAAGGAAATACCTGTAAAGTAAGTTACAGAGCATAAAAATAAACACCCATGAGCCCACCGACCTTGAAACCTGAACACTGGCCATACCACTGAAACCCTTTTATTTCTTTCCATTCCCATTCCCTACTGTCCCCACTGGGTGTAACAACCACCTAGAATTGGGGGATTTTTCTCCTCTTCATTCTCTTGTTTTTCTTCATAGCTTAAGCACATATGTATGTGCTCTATATTAATAAATTGATTTTACATAGTATAAAAGTGAAATCTAACTGAAGTATCTTGTGGCTTCTTTTTGTTCAACTTTGTTTCTGAGAGGCATGTTATTATTATAGATGCAGCTGTAGTTCATTTATTTTCACTACAGTGAAGTTGGGTATTCCACTGGGTACCTATAGCATAATTTATCTATCCATTCCGTATTTGGGTTATTTCCTATAAATGCTCAGGTATGCATCTCCTTGACACAGAATTAAAACTGTCGCATCATGAGATATTTGCGTGTCCAACTTTATAAGGTAATGCCAAATTATTTTCCAAAGTTGTTACACAATTTTCACTCCTATCGACTGTATATAGTAGAGTTTCCATAGTATGCATCCTCACCAAAATATGGTATTGTTAAACTTTGAAATTTTGCCTATCTAGTAAGTGTAAAACAATATCTCATTGTGGTTTTCCTTATTATATTTTTGTCAGTTTTCTTAAGTGTCTTACTTTCAAGTCAAGGAATATAGGCATCTAAAAGGGGGCAATATTTTGATGTAGAGATACAAGTAGTAGGGACAATAAAAAATAAGAAAACAGAATTTTCCACGTCCAGCTAAGAGGTTCTTGATTTGCTACATTTTCCTCTAGAATATAGTACCTTACCTTCTTTTCTTTAGACGACCTTGTTCCTTTCCAAATCCATGAAGACCAAAAGAAAGATTCAAATTGGAAGCATATGAAGTAGCTGGTGACGTGAAGGACTGCCGGGCTTCGGGATTCGACATCCCCTCCTTGCTGTCACTGAGAGAGCACATGCCAACGCTTGTTTCGGGAGGAAGGATGGGCTTGCGGCTCTGAGGCCCCGGAGCAGAACCTGCAGATCCAGGGCGGGTGTCTGTCGTGACTCCCTCTATATTGATGTAGTTAATATCCAGATCACCAACCTGGTAGGCGAAAGAGAAACATCTGCTGAGCAAAAGCAGGAAAGATTGGCGTAGCTAAGGAAAAAATTTCTCCAATTTAAAAACCTCCTACTTTACCTTTTTTGTCGTGTTTGTTTTCGATTTTGTTTTGTTTTGTGTAAACAGAGACTTCTGTCTTTCGTGATATGCTTGTTCACTCGACTGCTTCCCATAATTCACAAAAGGGAAGATGACAGCCCAGTGCTTTATAAAGTAGTTCTTTATCACAAAACCAGAAACTGACTACGCTTTTAACAGTTTATGAACCACTGACTCAAAACGAGGGGAAACGTTTTAAATACTTGAGAGAAAAACTAAAGAGTAAGCAGCTTTATTTAAAAAGTAGTTGATAGGAATCTGGGTAACCAAAGTGTGGTGGTCACATAAATCTGAGTTTCCTAATAAACAATACCAAACAACAATAAGAGCAAATTAAACTACACAAGATGCATGGACTTAGCATAACCAGAAGACAGAAAATGCCCTAAATTGCAAATTACTTGTAAATAATAAAATAAACATCAAATCTCAGCAAGTACCAGTCATACTCCTGCCATCAGCCTTTGCAGAAAGTAAGCACAGTCTGAAAAAATCCACATGGCAGAGAGAACAGAGAGCTGGTGGGGGGCCTAAGACCGATCTAAATCATCACCAGAAAGAGCAAGTCTAGCCTGTATGTGTGAACAGAGGCCCAACTGATCAAAGCACTTGCTCTGAGGAAGGGGCTTAAGAGTACTGGTGATCTGAGGTGGCAGTCCTCAAAAGGCATCACTTCTGAGGGAGAAGACAGTAAAAAGAAAGAATGACACCATTGAGAGATAGGGTGGTGAAGAGGAAATGAAACAAAAGGGGAAAATTTAGGGTCCTAAATCAAATATCATAATAATTTACTGAGGCAAAAACAATCAAGGAATGCTCAAACTGGTGGGGAAGAGTCAAATGAGTAACAGGGTATTTACAGACTCAAACTATCTCCCCACAAGATACTTAATAATTTAAAAAGGAAAAAAAAAAAACAGTAATTTTACTGAAAAGAAACTTGTTGGATCCAAGATAACATCACTGGAAATAGGACAGACTGGTGTCCTGTGCCTCCTGACACAAGGCACTGAGAAGAACACAGCATCGCTTCTGTGATATTCCTGCCAACCACACATAAGCCGAACCTAGTCACGAGGAAATATCAGACAAACCAAAACTGAAGGACGTTCTAGCAAAAACAAACAAACAAAAATCTGGTCTGTATTCTTCAAAATTATCAATGTCGTAAAAGACCAAGACTAAAGAACTGTCCCAGATTAAAAGCAAGTACAGAGACACGACAACTAAATGCAACATGTGTGGTTGAATTTTTTGCTACAAAGAACATTATGGGGACAATTGGCTAAAACTGAGTAAGGTCTGTGTACAGCTAATAGTACTCTGTCAGTGATGATTTCCAGATTTTGATAACTATAGGTGCTTATGTAAGAGAATGTCCATGTTTTTAGAAAAATACACCATGAAAGATTGAATGGTATGGGGGCACCATATTTTCAATTGACTCTCAAATGCTTAAAAAATATTTATATACGTATTTAAGCATTTGCATGCACACAAACACAAACACACTCAGAGAACAATATTAACTTTTGGTAATTTTGATAAAGAGTATACAAGGATTCTTTGTACTAAATTGTGTAGGTTTGAAATGATGTCCAGATAAAATGTTCTTTTCAAAGTAGTTTATATGACAGAGTAATTTTCAAAGTAGTTTTTATCATGTGAATTTCCTCATCAAGCAGGTTAATAACCTTGAGAATTCATAGGAAACAGCATTGCAAACAAGCTACAATCTTTACAGGTTTCTGTGCCAGGCTGAGGGAGACGAAGGAAATTAGATAAGATTCTTTCCAGATATTGCTAGAAATTATTTTAAATATGCATAATTTGGATTCCTTATTGTTATTCTTGCTATTCAAATGGACATACGAACAGTAACTGTGCTACACTGGTAGAATGAACTTTGTGATCTGTACCCAGATTTTCAGTTTTATTTCTGTTTTCATTGCAGAAATTCAGCAATCCTCTGCTACATTTCAGTTTATCGATCACACTGTTTGAGTTCTCTTTAAATGCATGCTTCACATTATTAAAGCAATACTTCTCTCACTCAAAATATTCCCAACAGAATATATATCCTAACCTCATCTCTGGTTTAGGAAGTTTTGCATTTTTAATGTATCTTAGAACACACATAGACATAGTTTTCCCCCACATAATACTGAGTCGTGTACAGTTTTAGCTACTTGAGGTAAGTGGAAATATTGCCGTCTTCACTGAAGCTCAGAACAAAAAGAAATAAGGACTCAAGAAGTATTTCACTTAAACTCTGAGAAAATATGGCAACAGAATAAAACCCTTAAAACCAGAACATGGCTTGAGCACAACAAGTCCAACTACCCTCTATCTTCAAAGAATGTTCCAGAACTCCCACTTTGTCCTAAACTCTGTGTCTCACCCTAGATTTCTATATTTAGGGCTGACATTCAGCTGCTTTACACCAAAAAACTGTACCAGTTATTTATAGCTGATGTCCATCCTGATTTACGGGTTCCTCCGTCATTGTGAACATCATCCCACCTACACCATTTAGACTACGCATTTGATGTAACAGCATTTTATAACACAAAAGGAAAAGGCAGAGATATCGACTAAAGGGCTGAAACTGAGATCCACTTGACGGAAAAAATTTTATATCCCAGAAAACACCTATAAGTAATAGGCTACCATATATGCATACTAACGATGACAATGGGGTAAAATACACCTAACTGCTCAGTGAGCATATACATAGTGCATCTTACATGGGGATGAGGTTTTAAAGTTCATGGAGAAGGCAGAAATAGTGTGTTGTCAAAGTTACCCTTGAAAAGCCCTCAAATCACTCATAAATTTGGGTTTGCAGACATCTCCAGATCTAGAAATATACTTTAACTTTTTATAAATACTAAAATTTGAAGATGATCGAGCTACAGAAAGGAATAAAGGGTAAATCCATATGTAGATGCACATTCAAACCATCTGCTTTATGAGATTTAACCCAAAAACCTCTGTCAGGAAATGAGTGGGGGAATTCTAAAGGGTTCCAGCTTCCCTGTAACATGACACCATTCTGTCTTAATATTAAATCTCCATAACCTTAGTACATGTTAACAGGTGTGCTGTCAGGATTAAACAAGTAATTTCTGTGGCAGCATCATATGGGGCTGGCACCAAGCTCTTGCTCATAACCATATGCTGGATTTGAATACAAATATTGCCTAATCAGGTCATATACACTGTTTTTTTGAAAAGCTGTAGAGAAGAAATTGGCCTCCCAATTGTCATTCCTTTCTGGGCCCATGGAAGAGCTCTCACACTCTATATGTCTCAAGACGCCCCACCGTGGTTCCCAGTGGGGTGAGGTGTGCTGTGGTCTGAAGGACAGACCTAAGTTAAACACTCACATGATGAGACTCCACCGCAGCGAGACCTGGGCTGCCCTTAGGCTGAAGTTTGCAGAGGAACACAACGATGCAGACTCTATTTCTCACATGCTCGGGTCTGGAAAGAGGGCAGAGCCACTTGGTCCCATCAGTCACTCCTTACCTGATCCGCCACCATACAGTTGGCGTAGACTTCGTCGCCCCCGTTCAGCATGTCGGGGAGCCGGCCTGCAGCGAGGAACGGCGGGGGGTGCCTAGACTTTTTGATGACATCAAAGGAGCGATCTAGAGGAAAGATGAAAATGCGACGAATGAAGTCGAAGGAATTTATTTTACAGTCACCTTTACCTTCTTAATCAAACCATAAGAAAAAAATCAAGATTCCATTTTTTTATGAAGGCATTTTACTGTCTTCACACATTAAGATCGAAGTGCAAGCATTTTCTCTTCTACATCCAAACCTTCTCAGTTATCAAAAATCTTCGCAAAGAAAGAATAGTTCTACATAGATAAATATGTGCCCATTTCAGGCACCGGTTTTCCAATTTCCTATTCTATTATGCTGAACAGGCATAATCTCACACAGAGAGTTTTGTCTCGATTTTAATTACAGAAAAGTTTCTGCATGCTTCCACATTCTCAGCTTTACTCCAAATAGATGAGGTTGCTCCAAGTCGAGTCCCAGAGAGTCGAGACGTTACTGTATTTGTAGGGAACATAAGTGGCTTTGGCTAAATCACTTAATCCTGGATACCTTTACAGAGGTTTCTCATCCCTGAAAGCGGATTATGATGGTGCTTTCCTCATAGTGTGGTGACGAGATTAAATGCGCTCAGATGTGCAAAGCACTTAACCCATGCCTAGCACTTAGTAACTGCTCAATAAATATTGTTGCTATTATTATATTTTGTTATTATCAATAAATAGTGATTTTAACCATGTGCAATGTCAGGTACAAGGTTATTAATACTAATCATAGTGTGTTATACTAATAATAGATTATCAATATCTACAAATGACGTTAATAGGGTGGATTCAAAGTTAGATCCATAGCAAATGTCATCCTCACATTTAAGTTTTCTTGAGTGGGTACAAAAGGACAGTGTTGCCTCTATTCCACCAGAAATGGCACTTAAACCACCACCTGTCTTTTTTATGTCATAGCATAAAACCCAGGGAAGCCCATGGAGCGAATCAGGAAATGAAAAAGATTGTAACTATTCGGCTGATGAACTAGGAGTGAAAAACTCTATTCTTTCATAGAAAGCCCTGGATGACATTACAATAGTTACAAAGACAAATGAACTATATGAGCCAAATGGCCCTGGCCTCAGATTCTGCACCTATATCTACCTCTTCCCCACAGAACACCCAAGGGAGATTTGATTAAGCTTCTCAAGGAAATATACAAAGTAAATGGAACACATTATCTTCTCACATCCATGATGTCTTCTTTCATCAGGTTATTTAAATGGCTAGCAATATAACACACAAAGCCCACAAACACTTCATAAGTATAACCTTCACGACCAATGATACATTTTCATTCTAATTACGCAAAATAAAACCATCTTCCAAAGGTTATAAATCAAGAACCTGACAAAACACTTTCAATATGTTCTGAAGTAAGAAAATACTTGCTCATTTGTCATTGTAGAGAATGTTTAAAAAACAATCAAATAACTCAACAAGCCCCTCTGAAGTGTAATTAATCCAGCTTAACCGCTCTGCAGTGTAATAAGTTCACAGACTGTAGAGCGCCTGCATTCCTCCCATCAACCTTGGGAGGCAGTTCATACCCGTTTTACCACTGCCATCCTGTCAAATTGACTTCATTGGTAACTAGACTGACTGAAGAACTAACAAGATACTCAACAAAACAACGGATGGATTTCATTTTAAAAACAGAACCAAGTGAAATGTTACCCCAAATTGTCTGGCACCCATGAATGCATTGACCAGCCACCCCACAGCCATGTTTTGAACTACCAAGAGAGCGAGCTCTGTGTTCAGAACGCTGACCTCACTTCAGGGATGAGCAGGACTGGGAACTACTTCTGTTTGCACATGAACAGGTAAGTCACTTGGACTCCACTTTTCTTCCACAAACAAATCTACGTGTGGCCCTACGTATGGGGCAGGCCAGAATCCATAAGATCATACGCAAGCAGTAAACTAAACTAAAAGATGGCACGTTACTTTGACCAAGTTGGGGTCTAATTTGTTTTCTGCATGATTAATTTGATCCGTGTTTTAGAAAATGAGGTAATTTATTTACAAAGTCCGGTCCATAGTCTCTTATCTGCAATTCCGAAATCTAGAAAGCTCTGAGAAACAAAACTTTTTTCATAAGTTTGGTTCAAAAACATATTTGGTGACAAAATCTAACCTGAACTCACATGGAGCCACGTATAATCTCTATTTATCCTACTTGGTGCAACTGTTCATACATGTTGCTGCAGAAATACCACCGCACTTGACGACGGCATTGCCCCGCTGTCTCCTATGGGATCATACCACATACAGTGTGAGAACTATGCCAAAAAGATCTGGAAATTCTGAATTCCAAAACAAATCTAGTCCCAAGAGTTTCAAAGAAGAGACCATGGATTGCTATAAAATTAACCATTGCAGATATTAGACCAATATTTCCCAAGATTTTATCCTTCCTCTACCAAATTCCCAGTTTGCCATATCTACATATCACCTGTATTATCATATTCTCTAGTACTTGTTTTTAGATTGACCCACCCTTTTTTCTTTAAATAAAACTAATTTCCAAAGAAATACCTTGTCCTTACTATAAATGGAAAGCCATTATTCCCTGACAAAAGTAGAAGGGAATTCTTCATCCTAAAACAATGAAAACAAAACGATGAAATTATATATTCTGATTAAATACAGCAGCCCATCAAACCCAAGGGTCTACCAGGCCCGCTCTCTCTGCCATAAAGGAAGATCTGAAGGATTTGAGAGATGACTTTCTCCTTGTATCAGCAAAAAGATTTAAAGAAAATTGAAAAGGAAAAACCTACCTTATTCTGTGATTCGCTGCCGTCTAGTGTCAGGTTGGGACACCATTTCCAAGGGTGACAGTCCCCAGAGGAATTTACTCTGCACTTTGGAAAACTTGCCTAGACAGTGTTATCACCCTGTCACTTAGGTAGTGACTCCACTGAGACAGTAAGCCTCGTTTGGAGGGGACATGATTGTACGAAATCATAAGACAGTAGCGAGAAGGGGAAATCTCCGCCTCCTCTCTAGATCTGCCATCTGTAACCTGCCATGTAGATTTTCTGGGTCACTCACTCTATTTATAGAATTGGCCCAAAAGTCCTTTTCAGTATAACTCTCTGGAGCATCCGCGGCCTCTACTTGCCAAAGGACACAAAGATGACAGGATCTAGAAGTGAACACAGACTGACAAACCAGAAGATGACACAGACTTACACGGCCCCCCTCCTTTATTAACTTCAACACTAGTCACTGCAAATAATGGGCTTCAAACCAGCAGAATAAGATTTATTGTGGAAAGAAAAGAAGTCTTTAAAAGTAGTTTCAAATAAACATCAACTACAGATATTAAAGTGGCTAATTGCTCTACAGTGTTTCAGCCCATTCAAAGAAAAAGTTACAATGGTTACATTTAAAAAACGATCTTTTCAAGATTTTCAAGATATATGATTTCATTATTTCCATATGTAACCACTTTAGTAGCAAATTAAGTGAAAAATTATTGCCAAAAAAAAATGTCCCTCAGGTCCTTTTTCAATGAGCATATGGAAATAATTTGCAATAAGAAAATCAGCTCTTTGTCTTAAATTAAGGCTGTTTTATAGTTTTTCTTAGCAAAAAAATTAATCTTACAATTTGTAGATAGCGTTAATTTTTAATATTTGGTAAACTCATATTTCAGAGACAGTTTAAGAGTAATCAAAACTCAACTCCCATCCAAATGGCTGCAAATTTGAAATTAGTGAAGAGCAATGCACTGCAGTAGTTGAGACCAAGGGCCCTGGGCTGCTTGGATTCAAGGTCCTTCTCTACCATCTATTAGCTGTGTGACCATGGGCAAGTTACTCAACCTCTCTGTACCTCCATTTCCTGATCTGGAAAATAGGGATGATAATATATTTCTACCTTGAGGATTGCTGTAAGGATTAAATGATTTAATATTTTAAGTGATTAGAACATAATCTGACACAAAGTAAGCACTATGTAAATACCTGCTACTAATGTAAAAGTCAATGAGGTTGTACAGTTTTGATACTTTTATGCAGTTTTGCTTCTTTAAAAAATGATTTCAACCTTGGTTATAACTTTACATGTTTAAAACCAACCCAAGGCAACTGGAATGCACAAAATATTCCATTTGCTACACAAAGAGCTTTGAAATTGTTGTAATTCCTTTATTTCAGTCTTAGCTCAGGTTAAGAAATTTTGAAAAGTCCATCCTATACGTGGTAACCGAAAAACAAAGTCAAACCGCCCATGAGATTCACCTCCAACCATTCAAGGATGAGGTCTCATGAAATGGGAGAGATTATACCTGCAGGACGAACAGAGAAGAAAGACAGTCAGAGACAGCTTCTCAGGCACAAAGGGAGGGTTTCAGAAGCTGCGCTGTTCTGACACGATCACGTGGAGCGGGGCCAGGTTCTCCCTGCAAGCCTGGAGGATCAACAGTCCCTGGAGGGGATGCCCAGCCCTCCCCTCCCCGCTTGTTCCCATCGCTTTGTCCTGTGATCCGGGGACTCTCCAGGACTCCCTGAAGCAGGAAGGTTCATCAGCACCTCCCCACTGCACCAGAGGCTCTGGGTAGGTGCACAGGAGAGACGAGTGAAAGTCAATGTATTTCACCCCCAGAAAGAAGGGGAATTGGTAGCGGGGAGGGAGAGGGAAAGGCAGCTGACAATGCCTCCCTTTCCTCCGACACTCACAACTGCCCCAAATCTGGCAGGAACAGTTATTAGCACAGACCAGCCTAGGGCCTCTGCAACCTGACTTCTAATGAAATCCAAGTCTCCCTCGAGGAGCGAAGGGCCTTGGAGCTGAAGGAAAATGTGGCCTCCTTGGCTGGTTATGTAACAGACCACACCCAGACATAAACAAACCCGGCCAAGGCCACCCGCTGCAAACCTGCTGCTGACCCGGTTTGGCCCACGCTGGGGGCCAAGCTCTCGCCCACAACAGGCAGCAGAGGGCCTCTCGATCCAGATCTCTCTTGACAACGGCTGGGCAGGTTGTTGGTTGGTTTGTTCCTTTCTTTCCTTCCTTCCTTCACTCACTCGTTCTGTTTTGTTTCAATCCTGAACTTTATGAAGACCGTAGAAGGATTTACAGAGAATGACTAATCACCACAAAATGGGTAAGACTTATTTTAGAGTTCAGTTCCCAGCACCCCACTGAAACAGTGCCCATCACGGTCACCGATGACCGTCCTCTTACAGAATTAGGTGGCCAGTTCTCGGGTCTCCCCTGATGTGACCTACAGCAGCACTGGATACAGTTAATGGCTCCCTTTTTCGCCTTTGCCTCAAGGACACCACTCACTCTCTTCCCAGCCTTTCCTTCTCAGCCTTCCTCATCTACTGGATTTTGGAAGACTGCAGGGCTCCAGGCTCCATCCTCAAACCTCTCCTCTCTCTCCCTCCTCACGTTCCCTGGGTCATCTAACTACACGACATCACATACTGTTATATGATGACGACTCCCAAATTTTCATCTCCAACCCAGCCCTCCCTCCTGAATCACAACTATTTACTTGATATGTCACTGAGTTGTCCAGCAGCCATGTCACACACAACAGGTGCAAAACAGAACACTTGATTTTCCTTCCATCTTCCCTTGGAGTTGCCTTGACTGTTCTCTTTCACAACCAGATAGATCCAGAATCTAACCTTTTCTCATCACCTCCACTGCCACCCCAGGGCAAGCCACCACTATCTCCTGCCATGACCACTGCAAGACTATTTCCTCCTAACTGGTCTCCCAGCTTCCAGTCTTCTGCCCCCCCCCCTCCCAAAGCCTATTCTCCACCATGGAGACAAAGCAATTCTTTTATGAAGGACATCAAATCATCACCTGTCATCATCCTGTCACGTCATGCCTCTGCAAAATTCTCCAGTGGCTTCCCATCTCATCCCGAGTAAAAGCCAAACAGTACAACAACCTACAGTGCCTTACTAAAATGGTTCTGTGACCCAGGGACCCAATTTCAACATGTGTGTATGTGAGATCAGGGGATGGGGTTCCCACACATCCAAGCAATTCTTGGACATCAGCTGGATGGCCCACAATTCTACTCAATTCTGGCACTATCTACCTGGAGAGAGCATCAGATTCCTCAAGTTAGGGGCTCAGTCCCACAAGACTGCCCCCCCACCCAACTTCAGATGCAAGTCACAAGTCCAGGCTGTCATATGTGCTTTTGACTGACTGGCTATAAATCAGAGGTTCCCATAACCCCTCTCCTTGGTTTTGATTATTTGCTAGAGCAGTGCACAGAACTCAGAGAAACATTTTACTCACTAGATCATCAGTTAATTATAAAAGGATATAACTTGGGAACAGTCAGATGGAAGAGATGCAGAGGGCAAGGTATGGGGAAGGGGGCGGAGCTTCCACACCATCTCCTAGCACACCGCTCACCCAGCACCTCCACATGGTCACCAAACCAGAAGCTCTCTAAACCGTCTCCCTTTGGGTTTTTATGGAGGCTTCATTATATAAGCATGATTGATTAAACATTGGCCACTGGTGATTGAACCCAATCTCCAGTCCCTCTCCCCTCCTCAGAGAGTGGGGGAGCAGGGGAGAGAATGAAAGTCCCAACTCTCTAATCACATGGTTGGTTCTCCTGGCAACCAGCCCCCATCCTTAGGTCCAAAAGTCCCCTCGCCCACACAGCAAGGGATCCTTATCACACTCATCACTTAGGAAATTCCAAGGGTTTCAGGAGCTCCGCACCAGAAATGGGGATGAAGACCAAATATATATTTCTTATTATAAATCACAACATCAGATTTACATAATCTCACCCAACTCTCCAAGGCCCGCTGACTATCCTACTCAAGCCACACTGGCCTTGCTGGTCTGTGCCCCTGGCCTTTTGCACTTGCTGTTCTCTCACCAGGATTGCTCTTGCCCGGGATATCCACATGCCTCACTCCCTCACTTCCTTCAGGTCCCCCCAAATGTTATCCTAACAGAGGATCTCCCTGACCGTTATATGTAGAAAACAGCGACCCCAGGCCCTGCTCTATTCTCCCTGCTACACACGTCAACACCTAGCATGTACATATTTACCGCATACTGTCTGCTTCCTTCTACGAGAACGTGAGCCCCAGGAGAACAGCGACCTTGACTCCCAGGGCCTAGAACCACGTCAAGTACATTGTAGATACTTGAACATTCTCTGAAGGAGGAAATAACTTCTCATTAATAAAATGACAGGAATCTGGTGCCAGGCACCGACTGAGAGACCCTTCTCTTCTGTCTAGCAAAGTTCTCTCAGATTCTGGAGGCTTTCTGCGTGTTTCTCACGTTCTCGCTCTACTCTGGGTTGTGATGGGAGTGTCATTTTCTTATTGCTCTCATTCATTCCTTCTCTTTGTCAACATTTACTGAGTGTCTACTGCCTGCCAGGCACCGTGCTACCTGCTGGGCCCTCAGCCTCCAGCTGTGACTCCTAAAAACATCTTCAAAGCACAGTCATCACGGACTATTCCCCAGGAGTCCCCTGCTGGTCTCTATGCAGCACAAGGCTCTCCTCCTCCTCCTCACCCTCCTCACCCTCCTCACCTGTGTGTTCTGTCCTGTGGTCTACCACACTCCGGTGATAAGAGAATTTTATTTTGTCCCTTCCGGTAGGACAAGTAACTTCCTGGTTGGAGTCTGAGCTAAAAACAGATTCTCCCATTGTGCGACCACCACAGATGCCAGGCACTTCCTGTGTGACACCCCCGACATGCCCTCTGGTACCAATGGCCCAGGAATATTACTTTTTAATCTCTTTATTTAAAATATCAGGTAGGTTACTCTCCCACTAAAGGAAAAACGGGACAATCAAGCAGATTTGCAAAGTAAAGGTACTGGAAGAAGATGACCAGAAAAAAAAAGAAAATTAAAAGGGAGAGAGTAGAAGCAAAATATTAGGTGCTACAAGAGTCCACATCTACTGAACCCCGGCACGCTCCACCATGGGCACTTACCTGGGTAATAGTACCAGTACAGCCAACACGAAGACAGCACTTCCCAGCAACCAGGCACTGTGATTTATGTATATGAACTCATTCAACCCCCAAAACAACCCCTGAAGCTGTTCTACTTATTATTTCCATTTTACAGAAACTGTGGTGCTGTTTACATAACCTCCAAAGGTCACACAACTAGTAAATGGCAGCTCTCATAGGCAGCCGGGTAGGTAGTTCAAAGTACTTTATTTAATAATTGGGGTACTGAGGATCCAATTTTGAACCAAAGAAAATGAGAAAATGGTATTTGAGTTATGTCTGGTATGTTGCCATTAAAAGTTTCATTAATGTGTTACAGGGTGACTTGTGCCCAGGCGCCTTTGTTCACTTGCCGGCACCTTTATTCCCTTCCCGGGCCCTGTCATCGGCCCTGGAGATTTGCTGCTGGAATATGATGGTGTGAGTCTTCTGAGAAAACATCATAGAACAGTAAATGGATGATCTCATTCTGTTTAACCACACAACAACATGCAAGATAATCAGAAGAAAAGACTGGAAAGATAAAGCTAAGATGTTAACTGCTATCAGCAGGTGATAGAATACACATGGTTTTTATTCTCTTTACTATCTATAACTCCTAGATTTCCAACAATATCCATTTTTACATCTCAAATAAGAGAAAAATCAAATTTTAAAAAGTTGCCCCCTGTGTAATAGAACAGCCATGGAATCTCATGCAAAATAGTAGGTTATCAGTAAATCCACCACATCAGACAGCATGTGTGTAAGTGCACTAGTGGAGATGTTTCACTCAGGAGTACACAATACTGTTTTTACCCATCTGCCAACCCCACTCTCGGTAACCACATGAGGTGTTACCATGTGCATTTTGTGGACAAGAAAACTGAGGCCCCAGGACAGTGATTCACCTGCTGACATTATTAAGTGATAGAAGCAGAATGCACACACAGTGTGGACAGAGAGGTCCTTTCTCACCACAGCACACTATCCCAAATTTCCAAATGCAAAGGGAAATTTGCCAAATTCTGAAATGTACAGATATAGTCCTTTCCACTAATGGTCTGCGTATGCTCCAGAAGAAAGAAAAAACCTACCCTCACAAGGGAAAGTGACCATTTTCAGGGTAAACTGTCATTTCTCTCCTTGCTTAGTCTTCCTTTAAGGTGCTCGTAGGATTTTCCTGATATTAGTCTTGGCCTGGAAAATCTCTTGGCCTCACTCTTCTGAGTTGGACTTGAGATTACAAAGAGGATCCATCCAAATTCCAGAATTATCCTCAGTCCAGGAGTTTCCAGGGCCGTATGTGAGCAAAAGTTACTCCGAAGATTTTAGTCCACACCAAGACGGGTCTGGGAGAACCCAGGGAGCCTTTGTCCACCAAACTAGAGCGTCCCTAACATTGATCCAAATGTCCAGTTCACCCTCAGACTCACCTCACCCTCCTGGGATCCTGAAAAAAGAAAAACGAGCCCTGGGATGAGATCAGGCCTCTCAGCCAGTCCTGTTAACAACAGTGACAGCCGAGGACAGAAGTGAAGGGATTCCAGAGGCTCTGGGGAGAGTTGTTTCTCCAGCCCTCTCCCTCAGAACAGCAGTTTAAAACCTCTTCTCAATAACAAGTTACCACTTGGTACTCTAAAATCAGATCCTAAAAGAAGTCCTATTCTGCTGTTTTGAAAGACCTAATTATCAAAATTATTGAAGAAGAAAGCAAGCTTTTTCCCTAGTAATACACTGGAGGCACACAGGGAGGTGGGGAGAGGGGAGAAAGGAAGAGAGGGAAAGAAAATACAGTCCTCGGAGAACAACCACCATTTTCTCCCAAATCTTTCCAAGTTCTCATCCCTAATTACAGTAGTACAAAGTAGCCATCAAGAGGACATATGTTTATGTTTGAAAAAGAAGGACTCTTAAGTGTGTAAATAACTTTTCTGCCCCTGCTTCCCCAAGCCATCAAGGAGATGTTCAGTCATGTGTGCAGTGTAGACTTTGGTGAGATTAGATTTAATCAGCAATTCCTTTCCTTCTCGATGCAGTTCTCCAAGGCCCAAAGCAAATGAGTCTACAGAAAGGAAAAATGGGCAAACTGAGGGGGAAAAAATTACACATTATACAAACACCAGGAGAGAAGGGAAGGACCTCAGAAAAAGTGGTGGGACGTTGCCGAGACCACTTCAGGTGCCTGTAGACAAAAAAAAAAAAACTGGTGAGGAAGGTGCGCCCATGTCATCATCACAAGAAACCCAACGAATACTTCAGATCCTGCATAATCTTATGGAAAGAGACTGGCACTTAAAAGTGGTTTTGTCCACTTCAAAAGTCACGAGGAGCCCCGGTCCTCCGGTGCCCATTTCTAGAGTCACATGTTCTTGCCCCTTAAATATCCTAAAAAGTAGTTGAGTTCCACTGTAGACAAGAACTATGCTAGTGAAACAGAGAATTCTCTATTGAAATGTAAATTCCTTCAC
This sequence comes from Tapirus indicus, assembly GCA_031878705.1. Taxonomy (NCBI): domain Eukaryota; kingdom Metazoa; phylum Chordata; class Mammalia; order Perissodactyla; family Tapiridae; genus Tapirus; species Tapirus indicus. The sequence continues at coordinate 2,866,629 of CM062925.1, read as the reverse complement.
TTATCTTTTGTGTCCTAACAAGAACATTTCAAATGAATGAATCAATAAATAATGAAAGCCAAGCACTGCCTGGCATTCCTCCAAACTGTTCCAGGTTTCTGCTGGTTGGGGAACTCTACTTGATTCCTGAGTCCTGTTCTATCATCAGGAGCAACTCCAGGCCCCTCTGGGTGGGCTGGCGTGACTGAGAGGTGGATGCGAGGGTCATCACATTCACACCAGGGCTTTCCAGGGGCAGGGCCAGTGGAGAGCAAAGGGATGAGACAAGTGGCCTCCCTGCCTGTGGGGACAGTGTGAGATGGGCTGGGGGCTACTCTGAGGGTGTGTGGCCTCTTCCCGCTTCCATTTGGGGCTCTGAAGGAGATCATCTTGCAGGAGGCCTCATTCCGCCATGAGGACAACCACTGCCAAGCGCCCTCGGTGGGACCAGGTCCGGCTTTCCTGGGCTGACCCCAGTTGCCTAAGTGGTGAGAACGGATCCCTAAGTTCCTGCGGGCCTCTGAGAGGGGCAGGAAGTGGCTGAGTGAGAACCTGCGGCCTGCCATGCGCCCACCGTGGTGCGAAGGAAGGGACCCGGTAGCAGAGGTTTTCAGGCCAGCGCCCGAGCCAGCAGCCAGGGGCAGAGACGCCAAGGTCTCTGCAGTGTGACAGCCAGGGGGAGGCCAAGGCAGCGAAGGGGAATCGCCAGGTCCTGACTTATACCAGGGAGAGGATCCAGCTGCAGACCCTGGTCACAGATGCCAGAACACTCAGTAATAAAACTCAAAAATAAAAGTCGTGCCTCAAGGAAGAGCCCAGGCCAGGAGATCCACAGCAGAAACCAGGACGACCCAGAGGACATTCAAAGACGGGGCCTCCTCCTTCCCACCACCAACGCCCCCACCCTCACCAGGATACCACATGCAACACCAGCTTGGCAGACCACGTGCGACACCAGCTTGGCAAGGCAGAGGAGAAGGAGGGAGAAATCTGAGCAAGTGGATATTTTACTTAAAGAGACTGAGCAGTTACAGAAAATGACTATTTTGGACCAAGTTTTTTATATTAGACTAAAATATACCCTTTCCCCTCCGCACTGCCTGGAGGGTGTGACTTTATAAGAAAGATCAGATCTATTACAGACAAAAATAAATAAAGGCAAGACAGAAAGGATCCGAGCACAGTGAGCGATCTGCGCCACAACGCACTTCACTGCTTCCCGCCTGCTCTCGGACCCAGGCACTGCGGGCGTGAGAACCAGTCCTCCGGGCTCCACCATCAAAGAACCCAGCATCTTAGGGCGAAACATTCAATAGCTGCAATACAGTAGCGAAAGGGCATTACAGAAACATACACGAGCTGGCACGGCTCAGGGGATACAATGACGAACTCGGAGGAAACTCGGAAAAGGCTTCCAGAACAAGGACCCTGAGGCTGCATCTGAAAGAGCCCGTTGGAGACTTCCAGTTGGAAGTGGGAGAAATACTCACCTGAATTTGCCAAAACAAAATAAAAGGGGGAGGGAAAAGACTTACTGGAGGCACGTGAGGGCTACTCACAGCGCTGAAGGAAGTCCACACCCAAGTCCTGAGAGCCAGGCGCCTGGGCGGCAACAGGCCCCGCGAGACGAGGACGAGGGCCTGCAATCCAGCGGGACCCTCCCCCACAACTGCCTCTCTTTCCACGTTTGCAGTATTTCCTCCAACTCCAGACAGGTTTCTCCCAGCTAACGGCTTCCACGCCAACTCTGCCAGCACTGCCTCCCAAGAAGGAAGGCCTCTCCCTCCAAACTCCAGTTTGAAGAACCCCATGGAAAGACTGACTGGCCAAGTTTGGTCATTTGCCCACCCTGGGCCAATGGCTGTGGTCAGGCAGGAGGGGTGCTGCGACTGGCCCACCTGGGTGGGATGCCCAGCCCACTGCATCCAGGAAGGCAAGGTCACGAGAAGGTGGCAGCATCATCTGGACCCACAGCCACAGCAGGGGAGGGGTCACCCTCTAAAGAACATGAGTGCTGTTCACAGGAGGGAAGGAGGAAGCTAGGCAGACACAACCAGCCATCCAGACCAACGCGACATGCGCACCACTCTACATGTCCGGACCTCGAGTCAACAGCGCACGAGCCTGGGCTATTTTCCACCGCTGTGACACACTCTACGTATGACTCTGCCAGTTTGCTTGGAAGAACCACCTGCCCACTAAAACCCCACAGGCTACTGCAATGACATCCCTTTCATGATGCCCTCAGCTTGAACTGGTCTTTGCACCCTGAATGTCCACAGTGATTTGTCCTGACCTCTCCCATGGGACTCACCACTTTCGGCCTTAATTAATGGATCTGGATAAACAACCACTGGTCCCTCCCCAAAACCGGAGTGGTGGGGAGGAGGGTCCTGAACATGGAGAGATAATTGTAATAGTGCCTCCCTTCCACCGACAGGGATCAGTGCAAACACATACCTTGCCTCAGCACTTGAACTAGCCCGGAATAAGGAAGAAAATCAGTTTCAAATATTTGGCAAAGTATTTATTTAACTACAGGAGCCATGAGGGGTGTGTAGCTACGTTGTTTGGCAATGGGCTTGTACTGAGCCTCCTTCCCTCCGCTGACAAAGGCAGGCCTCCAGACACAGCGTGAAATTGAAACTGTTCTGCACGAGGTTAAACACTGTCTTCATTGTAAGCCAATGAAATCTGAGCAGGTTAGGTCCCCTTTAGGAAAATGTTGCTCTTCCTTAATAAGGATTTCTGTAGTGACTTATCCCTCCTGTGGTATTCAGGCATCCTTTGGGGGAATTCTAGACTGAATACACACAAGCACATGGAAGCACATGTGTATATTCAAGGAAACTTCATGAAGGAAGGAAGGGAGGGCAAGAAAGAGGAAGAGAACAAGCCCATGAGGTAAAAGGAACTCACCTTTAAAAATTATCACTAAACCTTGCGAAACACCATCACACCTTTAACACTTACTATGCCAGGGATTATTTTTCAGACTAGGTGCCTGCCCCCACACACTAAACGAGCTCACGAGAAAGGCCAACACAGTGGTCTCGTGACTGTCATCCCCATTCCCAACACACTCACTCTCTCTACCTTCATCTTTCTCGGTCTGGGACAAACCTGTGAACTTTCTGGGACACACTGGAAGCACTCCTATCCCCTCTTTCTCTTAATTTGTCCCACCTCTCCTCAGCCACCATCCGGTGCTCTGGTCATCTGTCCATCTTTCCCCACCCAAACCAACGACGTGTGTCAGTACTATCTACATGTGTACGGGTGTATCAGGACCTGGAGACAGCACTACCATTTTGCTCCTCCCGTTTCCACTGCCATCTCTGTTCCCAAAGATTCACAAGAGAGAGAGAAGCTAAGAGGGTGAGACACAACAGCATCTGTTGAACACAAGGTAGCTACCCATGGAAGTTCACCGTCCCTCACCTCTACCAAGAGGTGGTGAAACATCCTGGGAAGAACACCACCTCTAAAGGTTGGAGGCCTGGCTCTACCATTTATTGACTCTGATCTTGGGGAACTCGTTTCTCCTCTCTGAGCCACAGAGCCCTCAACTAATGAATGAAGATGACAACCACATCTAACATACGGGTCTTTTGCAAGATAACATTTGTGAAAAACAACGTACACACACGTCACTCATTCATCCATTCTCCTTCCTTATTCTACCATGGTTACTGTTTTCTGGCATGGCCCTGGGAATAACTTTAAACTCTCTAAGCCTCAGTTTCCTCACCTGTAACACAAAGATATCATCTATCTTACAGAGTTATTTTGAGAATCAGATATATGTAAATTACCTCCCACAGCTTAGTAAACAGTAGTTATTATGATTAACAAAGTACCACGTAAATATTAGTTATTTTGACTATGACTACAGAAAATCTGGTGCTATCTAAGCTTTCCAGGGTTGTTAAGCTTTCTGATAAGCATTGCCTTCTTTGGCAACTATAGACTGGTTTTGCACCAGCAAAAGGAAAACAAAAAGCCCTCTTTCACACTTAGTGTCATTCAAGAGGCATGTGATATGAGCTAGAGGAGAGAAGAGAGGTTGCTTCAGTGGATGAAAGGCACAAAGAACAGTTCAATATCTCCCAGGTCCTAATGATTTATACTTAAGAACGCACTTTAAAGATTGAGTGACAATTATGTGAAACTTAGGCAAGGTCCAATCCCCATATTTTTTAATCTTTGATAATAAACATTAAATCTCTTGGCTGAATCTCCTACTGAAACCAACAAAACAAAACTCCAGGCAACCCTGGAGCCCTTGAAGCAGAACAGTGGTGGATTCTGACCCACTCCAATCATTAACCACGAGGTTCCCAGTACAGCTTGTCCCGGGGCTGCCCAAGAAATGACAAAGGGCAACTTTGAGAACCCTGGGAACACACTTGGGGGAGCTTGGTTTTAATGGCTCTCACCCTCTGCTTACATCGCATTCCCTCTAGACTCATTTCCACAGGCACTGCTTCTAAGTCACATCCTTTTCTCTTCCCTTCTGAGGGTATGAGGATAAGAAAGTACCAGACACACTTCTTAGTTGACAAATAGTATTTGTGGGCTTCTGGTAATCTAGTTTTCCTCTTATTACCAAACCCTCTAAATTTTCACATCACTTTCTAAACAAGCCAGTAATGTGTCTGTGTCCGTGTATCTATTAAAGAACAGTGACAGTAAGGACAGGAGGGGGCATTAAAAGAAAGAAAATACTAACAAGGAGAGTCAGGATAGAAAAGAATAATAGAGACTAAGAAAATTTCTAGTCAAATATAAGAGAGGTTTGCTAATAAGCCAGAAATTCCAAGCCCTTAAAACGTCCTTCACAATTTCCCAGGTGACCGGAACCCACATTCATACTTAGATCATCCTCTAGGAGACAGGAGATCACAGTTCTTCACAAACTGGCCACTGGGCTGAAAAAAACAGGTTTCCTGTATTTCTTCTGCTATATGGAGGTGGCACGTCTGGGTCTTGGGAGATGTGGGATCCATTCCCAATGCTAAGATCCCTGTGAGCAGGGATGGGGTCTGTCTGGTTCACCACTTCGCCCTGCCCTCTAGGACAGTGCTGGGCACTCTGGAAATGCTTGTTGAACACACGAATAATTCCCTATCCATCGTCCTCACATGTAAAATGAGGTGGTTGAACCAGGTCATCTCTCAGGCCTACAGTGCTGGGACTCTGTCCAGCTAACAGTGCAGTGTGACCAAACCCACTCTCCATAACTAGGCCATCATCATTTAATGAAGAAGGGAAGCACGGAACACTGTCTGACAATACCAACCGTATTTCCACTGTCTTTTGTTTATTAGCAGCAAATAGTTAATCATTTTCATATCCCAGATACCTGCTTTCACTTGAATCGAGTTTAATTCATACATACCTATGTTATGACTTTACTGTAGCTCAAACTGGCTGTGCTCCAACTTTGGATTTCAAAGGGGAGTGTGATTAATGCGTTCCCTACAACTCCACTGGCCTAATCATTAACCCCATGTTCCTCCAGGTTGTTAGGCTACCTGGGCCCCAACAACATAGGCATCTAGTCAGCCAGCCAGACAACATAAATACAAAACTATATAAAGCAGATTATTCCCCAAATTTAACTGGGTTAGAATTAGCACAAAGATTTGGTAGTCTTACAGAACTGGGTACTGCTCTCAAGAATTCCTCAATATACCAGAACTAATAATATTCACGCTAAAGTAGTAGCAACCTAGTGTAGCTACTCTCACAGAAGGAATTTACAAGTTTTAAAAAATGTATTATTTGGAAAGAATCTCCAAGTTACAGAAAAGCTGAAGGAATAAGAACAGCACAATGAACACCAATATAGACCCTTCCCCCAGATTTACCAATTGTTAACATTTCACTCCATTTTCTATTTGTATCCGAGCCTGGTTTCACGTGCACATGCTTGTACCCTCTCATAGGCATATTTCCCCTGAACCATTTAATCGTCAGTTGCATATATCTTAGCCCTTTACCCCCAAATAAAAAGAAATTAAATTTTAAAGCAGAATAACAGGAAATGGAATGTTTACAAATTTTTGAAGTCACCCATGACAGAATTTCAAGGATGGCAGCTGAGCAGCACGAGAGACTGAGCCTTCCCACCACTCCTAGATGGTCAGCCCATCTTATTCCTGAGGTTGGCCTTGATCCCAGCCAAAGAGTGAACACACACACACACACACACACCTCTATTTTATTCTAGAAGGAAGGAAAAAGATCCTTGAAGCTAACCAGGGATGTTGATGACTGCCAGCCTCCGTTTTGCTCTGGGAAGAGCACAGGGTGATGCAGTTGCACATTTTGCTCCAGACAACAGAGAATCCTGCTTCATGACGACAGTGCTACAAAGACAGCCTGCTTTCAGAAACACCTCTTCTGTCTGTTCCTTTCTCCTGAGTTAAAAACACAGCCACATAAGTCCCTGCACAAGACAAGAGATGGCAAGGGTTACTCGCTACCTTTCTTGTCTCTGTAAACCTCAGGAGGCAGCAAATCACCACCTGCGGAGCCCAGCCGAGGCCAGTGCAGCAGGGACCCAGGGCATCGCCACTGTTCCCTAAGACCAATGCGCCCTTCGCTTCCAAGACCCACACTACGAGAGCTGGTGCAGGTGAGGGGAGATAAGTGACGTAAACACACTCCATTGTTTTTCACACTACAGATAAAGCGCTCTCCTTCCTTTGGCAGTAAAGGATTTTGCATACTCGGTAATTATTGTTAATAAACTTTTTAATATATGAGTATATCCCCTGGAGATACACAGGCTTTCCTGTTGAAATTACTTGCTTAAAAGCCCTTCCTTACAGCATCTATAAAATCAATCAGACAGAAAGGACAATTTTCCTACATACAAAATATTTTCAAAAAATTAACACACACTTAAACTAAAACACAAAAGCAGCATCGACTGGGTATGGGACGCGTGTGTAGCTCTCTGCAAATCCCACAAAGACCGGACACGTTTAAATCAACAGCACTCTTCATGGTCAAGGTAACTGTGATTAATTGAATCCAAAACATTTACCTGGCACTAAACTCTTTTTTTTAAGAGAATTGCACATGCACAGTATAGCACAAAGGTAGACTCAAAGTGAAAGGAACTGAAGAAGAAAGAGCAGGTTTGCCCCCGAGTCTATCTGTAAAGTATTTATGCGGTGAGAGCTTTAGAAGACGTGTATAAACACGTACTTCATCAGAAAACAGTCTGGCAAAGACACGAGGAAAGGAAAGAAGATGAAGACGCCGGCTTGGCTCTGGGGCAAACAAAAGATCCCGGGATCTACCTTGCTTGGACGGCCTCCGTCGAATCCTCATTTTGGGAAAGGAAGGCCACGAGTAGTTAAAAGGTGAGTCCGAGTCAGAATCCATCTTTCTGTTTCGGTGAAATCGACAGATTCCAGGGTAGAGGCTCAGGCAGAAGTCGGGCGTCCCAGCCAGGAGGGGAGCCTCCCGTGTGATGTAAAAGGAAGGACCGGGGCTGGTGAAGAGCTGCCAACGCCGAGAGGGAGAGGTAATCAGTGTTTTTCTTCCTCCGGGCGTTCAGGCATGTAGACCAGGAGGAGGCTGTGAGTTGTAAAGCCAAGCTAGAGAAGTAAGAGGAGGGGAGAGAGGCAGCGAGAGTTGCACTGGTACATCACAGTCCAGTTATTCAAAAGGTCACTGGGAGCAAATGAATCATTAACTCTCCTTGTCACTGGAAATGGAAATGAAGAAGAAAGGCAAGCGGGGTCTGAGAGAGAGCTGCTGTGATTCTAGAAAAGCCTCCAAATGTAAGCACTTGTTCTGTTCTGGAGCTCGAGTACCGTTTCTAAGAAAAGCCTCCCCGTGCAGTGCGAGATAAAGGTTGAGGTTTACATGTGCAGACAGCCCAAGAGCCAAGTAAATGAAGGCCATCAGACTCAGGGCAGGGACCTTTCCAGAGCAATCTGTTCTTCCATCCATTGGCAGCTCTGTCAGCTTTTCAGATTCTAGGGCCAAAACAGCTGATACCTCATTTAACAATCCAGTCTCCCCCACCCTTTTAATCCTAAAGTGGTTGGAAGCTTTAACTTTTATACGGAATTGTACTCGTCTCATTAAATTCATGCAAAGTCATCTACTACTGCTTAGCACAATTGGGGCATTTTTCTTCAACTGTCCCGAAGTTTGGGCATCAATCATAAGGATTTGGGTACCTTTAGACCTCTGATCTAAACTTGCAGTCCCTCTCAATAGAGCTAGTGACTCATTTACCACAAACCAACAGTTCTTGCACAGTCTCCCCGAACAGCTCTCTAGTAATTAGCATTCAGTAGAAGCCCATTACCACCTCCCTATAAATCACGACACTGCTCAGACTCGCTTCCTTCCTCCCTCCAGGCACACAGATACACGTGCCCCAAATAAGCGCAAACACAGCAGCCGAGATCTCCGGTGGAAACAAGGATATCCCAAGTACCAGGGGACAGTCTCTTTTAAGTCACAGCAAGAAGTGTTGTTCTGTTTGTGAGGTCGTCTGACGCCCAGATAAACCGAACAAGAGTGGAATATCTTCTTGGAACATGACAATGTGTCTTAACGTTCATCTCTTTACCTGTGCCCCAATTCTTGGCACTATTGGGCCACACTGCGTAAGAAAACAGATGCATAGCCTGCCCCGTGACAGCTAATCCTATCTGACTGGGCAAGGGTGTCATTAGGGGCCGAGATAGAAGTGGAGAAAGGGGAGAAACCACTTAACTTCAAATTCAAATCGGTATCAGAATGACATAAATCACTACCACGTTTTTATATGGTTTGCTACATAAATATAACACACAACTAGAACAAAATACAACTAGAAGAGAGTTGAGGCATTACAACTAAGTGAAAATAAACATTAATACGTTTTCTATTTGGTGTTCTTTTATTTGAAAAATAATTACTTTTCTTAATCAGCTGGGTGCAATTGTAAGGAAAAATTACTCTCAACACTTACATCAGGTAAGAGAGTTTTAGTCCTTATGGATCTTTAATAAGAAAAGAGATAAAATCTTGTGGATGGGTGTTTCCATTCATTCTCAGTTTTAGGGCTAATAACAGAGCCAGGGACACTGCAGGCATGTGCTGAATGAACGAATGATTTATATTTACTAGCCTCGACCTGTGGATGAAAATCTTTACGTGACAGCTGTAGTATTTTCAACATCCTCTGATTGAAAACATGTATCTTGACAAAGACTACAAGAACTCTTGTAAAGTGTTTAAAAATATATTTGTATTTTATTCACCACAACAGTATCTACATTTGGAAAAAAACGGCAGTGGAAAAAACCCATTGTTGTCTAAGGTAACAGGCCATACTTGGGGGTGCATAGATCCACAGACCCTTGGCTGCCTCAGAGATGTTCGGGGAGCTCCACCAGTAGAGAAAATCACCCAACTGAAATGCAAGTGTTGGATCAGGAGACACTGTCATCTTTGTCTCTAATGCACGGTGAAGTTTGAGAGCCACTTAACTGGGATAATCCCAGGTCGACTGACTACTGGAGCAGGCTGCTCCTCTCTGGAGTACCAGTGACAGGTCAGAACTTCAGGACAATGCAGACAAAGAGAGCTATGAAAGAATTTTGTAAAATGCATTCCTATTAGTGGAGATGCCAGTAGATCCATCCTAATCTAATTTTCCCCAAAGCACAGTCCTTGTTGACCAATTACATATCAATTTATTATTGATATGGAAATTATTCTGACAATAAAACGACTAGAACTACCCAACCAGTACATGTGAGACATCCAACAAGATTTTCTAATCTCATTTGCTTTATCACTTATCAACTTTTGAAGAAATGATTTCCGCTGACCAGCCATACACAGTTAACATATGAAGTGAAGTAGAAAATCTTGTATTTGCACAGCCCTTTTTATTTTTATGCCAGATCGTTTTCTGCTCAAAGAATTTCTCCTAAATGAATGTAGTTCATTTATCTTCCTTGTTTTCTATAGTAATTGAGTTTTTCCCCATTGTGTCAATATGATTACATTTAAATTAAGATGTTATTTACATCTTAATCATATTCAATGGTTAATTTATTTGCTTTCTCTGGCTGATTGCAATTACATTGGCAGAATTCAATGATACGTCCCCAAAGCCACTTTCTCACCAGATATACAACCATTACACTATACAGTGTGAAAGATGTCATCACCCTTACTGTGCCTCCTTTAAACAGAAAATCCTTTACTTAGAAAATAACCTCCATGTGGTTACAATGATCCAGAACAGATGCTGCTGCCCTCGAGGTCCAGATTTCTGGAAGACCCATAGAGAAGGGAAACTTTCCTTGATTCTCCTCATCTAGGTAACATGTCATCTTCCCTTCAACTTTGATAAAATTAAACCTCTTTAGAAGGTTATTTATATTTTTGACTTGAATTATAGTATTTGTACACTTTTCTTATCCTCCAATGGGACCCAAAATTCATTTAGGGCAAGAACTATGTCATACTCATATTTTTAAGGAGCCACAAGCTAAAAAGAAAAATCATGGGTTTTTAGAGCTATACATATATCTGGGCCCAAATAGTAGTTCTGTCATTTATTTACTTGGTGGCCCTAACCAAGTCCCTCATACTTTCTGATCCTCAGTTGTTTCATATAAAATTTCTATACTTCAAAGAGTTGCGAGGATCAAATGAGATTATAACAGTAAAGAACATAACATGATTTTTCAATAATTTTTAGCTTAAATACTAAATACAAATTTTACCTTTCATTATGTTTCTCTTTTACATTAGAGACACTGCAGTATTCTTATCTTTACCTCAGGAGTAATAGCTTGATTTTCAAAGCTGAGACATGGCAATGTGCAAAGTAGTTTCAAGACAATCACACCAAGACAGAGGAGGAGGGGGAGGAAGATTTATTTTGCTTCTCTGCTCCACTGTTTGAGCACCAGAGACCACAATTTTTCACACTGCTAGACACCATGCTTGGAAAAAGTCATAAAAATACAAACAAGAGATGGCAAGACCCCTAATGCCAAGACAAGCCTATCCTAGATAACTTCAGCCAATGACAACTTAACGTAACCTTAGGTTCTGGTATTAGGTGAAAATCAGAGACAGTCAAAATCTTCCTCAAAAGTCCCTTAGAAAGCACCATGTCATCTCTGTAAGTTCAGCACCACCAGTTCTTTGTTGAACATCATTACTTGGGTCGGCAGCAGGCGCAATGGTTGGCTTTCACTGAGAGGCCATGTTATCCAGAAATGAGGATCTTTAAAGCGCAGCTCACGTGGATGTGGTGAGACGTCCTTACTGTGAGCAGCGTGGTGGGAATGGCATGTTCACACCCCCAGGGTCACACCCACTCGGGGACAGCAGACACAGCGGAATCACGCGTGCAGCCACCTCAGGGTTTAAATTATTATTTTTCTCCCTAACTCCCCATTCTATTTTTTTTAACATAAAAAAAAATTGAATTCCATAAAATTGAATTCAAATAAAATAAACATGAATTGGGAGCATGGTATAACCACTGTTGTCATAAACTGGAATGCCAGGATGCCACCATTCATAGTACCACCTTAAAGATAAGGATATAGTTATTTATCTGCCTTTATTACCTTGATTTATTTGAACAAAAACCCACACACCCCTTCAGAGGTTCTGATATGTCCCTTTCTATCACCCTATTGACTATGGGAAAAAATGGATACAATCTAGAAATTCAACAAGATGACATTACTTGTATTATGAGATATCCACATGTAGTATAAGAAGAAAATAGCTGAAACACTTCAGGACAGGAAAATAATAGATTTTTTGACCGAGGCGACATATTAAAGAACTAGATTGTCAGAGTTTTACCAGCATTTAGTATTGCTACAGATATAGGTTCTACTTAGATGATTCTCTTAAGAAAATAGAGATCCTTGGTGGACCTCTTTTTGTTTTGAACATTGAAGTTCCTGGGCATAACCTGAAAGGAAAGAATTAGGACAAACTGGCTAAATTTTTCTGAACCATAAATTACAAGGAATTTTGAATTCATCTTGGAAAGGCAGCTGTGGATAGTGGATGTGAGAGGCCCTGGCAGTGGGAGAAGCAAGGACATGGCCATGAGTCTGGGCAGAGAAAGGGGTGAGGGGCAGCAGAGCACCTCATTACAGCCCAAGGAGAAGAACATCCCTCGTAGTAGGGAGAGCCGAGGCACTTAGGGAGAGCAACATCTACAATTGCATTTTGGGTTTTTTTCTGATAATGTTCCAATTCCAATTTCCCAAACTTGCCAAAAAAAGTTTCTTACATGCCACGGACTTATTGACAAACTTATTTTCACCAATTTTAACATTCAAAGTTCGACTTATCATTCTATAGACTTTTACATGGTCATTCACTTGTAAATAAGTTGACTATGAGGAATAAAATGAGCAAAGAATTTAAATAATTAGTTTTAACAAACTCTAAATTCTACAGTTCTGAAGGTAAAAATTCACGCAAAACATAACAGATAATCCTAGTTTTAAATAAAGGGTGGCTCATCTTGTATACGGTACTGGATGGAGTATTGTTGCTTCTAGGCCCTCTGAACTAACAGGGCAAGGAAATATATATGTGTGCCCTAACCCTTGTACATACACACGTCTACAAATGTTTTTATAGGCAACTCTGTGTCTATAGTAACTAATCATGAATGCATACTGATGTCTACAACTCTACTTCACTAGCACGTGGATCATTCTAGCCTCCTGCCCCTCCCTCTCTATAAATTCCCACTCCAACAGTGAGGTCCCTGGCACCTACTAGCCACACTCCATTCACTCAGTTGTTCGTTTCCAGTACACGTTTGTGCAGTGGTATCAGAAGTGTTAACCTGTACCCCTGTGGGAAACAACTCGCTCACCTAGAGGACAGTGCTTATGTACAGTTTCTTTTGCCTTTATTCTTACAGGCTACTCATTTCCAAAGGTACTGAGGTCTGCACCCCCCATCCCCTACACTAAGGCGTTTCATACATTTTTAGGACAATCAGATTGTGTCACATTCTGCATTCCATCATAGGATCCTCCAACTTCATTCTTTTATTTGCACACATTGAAGTCTACTCTGTGTGCTGTAAAGTCCTATGGTTTTTGACAAATGCAGTGTCATGTATCCACCATTACAGTATCATAAAGAATACTTTCACCACCCTAAAAGAAAAAAAACCCACAATAACGGTAAATATGAAGAACACAGAAGCCAACTGAACGAGTTCCCCATTGCCACAGCTAGAACACTATAAACAACTAAGTAGTACCAGATTATTACTCAAAGTGTAAAATAAATATCCGTAAAAAAAAATAGGACGTAGATTACTGAACAAACAGATAAGTGGGGGGATACAAGTCTTCCATGTGGAAGAATTCCAAGTAATTTATGCAGATACTTTGCCCACAGGGAAGAATATAGTTAACTCCCCACTCCTGAAGTATGGGCTGCACCTCATGACTCCCTTCCAAAGAGTACTGCATGGAAGAGTAGTGGGGAAGAGTAATTTCACCTCCTCCAGGTAATCAAGGTCATCACTAACAGTGATAAGTCATGCTGACAGTATAGACACTGATACGATGTGATGAAAATGGCACTTTACCTCTGTGTCTTCCTCCCAAAACCCATAACCCCAGTTTGATGATGGGAAAAACATCAGAAAAATACCAGCTGAATGATATTCTACAAAATACCTGACCAGGACTCCTAAAACTGTCAAGTTTACCAAAAACAGGGAAAGTGTGAGAAACTTCCACAGCCAAGAGGAGCCTAAGGAAATATGACAACTAAAAGTAACATGGCATCCTGAATGGGATCCTGGGACAGGAAAAGGACATTAGATAAAAACACCTAAATAAAGTATGGACTTCAGTCAGTAATAATGTATCAATACTGGTTCATTAATTTTAACAAATGTACCATAATAGATCATGTTAATAACAGGGGAACCTGGGAAGGAGGTGGGCGTATGGGAACTCTTTGTACTATCTTGACAACTTTTCTGTAAATCTAACACTGTTCTAAAAAATTAAAGTTTAAAAAAGTTTTAAAGGGGGCCAGCCCTGATGGCCTAGTGGTTAAAGTTCGGCTCGCTCCGCTTTGGCGGCCCGGGTTCGGTTCCCAGTCGTGGAACGACACCACTCGTCTATCAGCAGCCATGCTGTGGCGGCGGCTCACATAGAAGAACCAGAAGGACTTACAACTAGAATATACAACTATGTACTGGGGCTTTGGGGAAGAAAAACAAATTTAAAAGATTTTTAAAGGATGGGGGCAAAAAGTACGGAATCTATGTTCATTAAATGTTTTTGGAATCCATGCTAAAAGAATGTTTGCACCACTTACTCAGAATATGTAGAATTCAGGTCAAGCATAAAAGTCCATTTCCTTTTGCTCTTATTAGGTGAAGGACACCCTCCCTGAGGGAGTTTCCATGTATCCCTGAGGGAACCAGTTAGACACTTAAAGATTACACTCCAAAAATAAATTTAATTCTTCAGAAACAAATCATGTCTCTTTGGAGTTAATAGGCTCCCAAGAGTTCACCCCAAAGAGAAGCTCCCACGTGGCACCTGTGGGTGGGGGAGTCTACCTCGGATCAGCAGAAAACTTACTGGCAGACAAATCTCAAGAATCTGGGTAAAACCCAGCCAGCCTCCTCAAAGTTTTCTTCTTAAGTTCTGGATACCTTTAACTTCACTCTTTATTCTGAATTTTTGTTTGTTATTTTAAATATTATGCAGAAACAACAGATTATTTACCGCTGGATCTCCTATTCGACCTCTGACTGCATCACTTCTCTATTCTCCAGCTACACACATTCTTCAGCGGAATCTCATATCGTAAGGAATTCCGTCGGCGTCCTTGCCCACGCCTGAAGTAAGGGGCCATGTTTCATAAAAATGTCTTCTAAATTAGCCACGCTAAAAGTTAAAGCAAATTGTCCCAATAAATTGTTACAGCTTGTACTGCCTGGCATGAAAGCTAGCCAGAATCTTAATTGCCCTAAAGTCCCTTCCAAGGGATTAACCACTGTTACTCAGGAAAAAGCAAGTCTAGACTCACATAAACACACTTACCCTACGATCAAGTTCACACCCAGTGACTCCTCTGTGAGGGCAATTCTTGCATGAAGCGTCTGTACACACGGGCATTTCAGCACAAGGAAAGGGGAAGAAACCCCTGGGTGGAATTTTAACTTTCCATAAAGTTCCAATAAAAATTTTACAAATACTATTTGCAGAATATATTTCATATATTTCATTTGTTTCATGTTTTATAAATTAGTTGTAGTTTCCTTAAGATTGTATACTTGTTTGAAATTTATAAACTAATCATTTGACAAACATCAACATAGAATCTTTAGGGATGGAATCTATGGAATTTATTTATTCACTAGACTGGTGTATTGGGAGTTGAGGATCTTATGCTAGAGAATGAAAAACTTACAGTTCAGAGAAAGAACTGCCATTTTCCCCCTCCCTCAGTTACATTTCAGAAATTAAGATGAAAGAAAAAGGCGATTTTGATTGTGCTACATGTGCTACTGCCAAGCGTCAGGCATCCTTGTAACGCCCTGTGACGTTGTGTAAGCCCCTCCCTGCAGCCCAGTCTGAGCACCTCGAAGTCCAATACATGACTCTGTGATGGCAAATTATCACTTGATTCCTTCTTAATGTTAAAAATGATTCATCTTTAGAAGTTAATCATCTCATTTAGGTTCAAGTAGTCGGGAAACTTTTTCAACAAATTTTTGCAAAGTTTTCAGATTTCCCACAGATCGACAATGATGCTGATGATCATCATTGAAAGTCTGCAAACCTAAAACAAATTGGCTCCCATTAACTGCTTCTGTAATCAATTGAGACAAAAGTAGAACCACCTTCCCCCAATTCCCAAAATCCGGAAAACCCACTGAGGCAGCCGTGAGGCCAGCAGAGCACAGCTCCCTCAAGGTCTCAACCTTGGCCGCCCCTGACTATCACCTGGGGGCTTTTAGAACTCCCAAAGTCCACCCTACACTCGACCAGCTACGTCAGACTTCTCTGGGGGCGGGACTGGGCTTCAGTATTGTTAAAGCTCTGAGGCAATTCCAACCTGCAGGCAGACTGAGAACCACAGGAAACCGAGAGCTTAGATGAGCCACTGCTAACCTCAACTCGCTTTCACTTTGTTGTTGTACATATATGAGCAAACAATAGGCGGAACATTAGACCCATCACTACACCAGACAGTGTCCTAAACTTGGGACTTACAATTGAACAGTTCTTGTTAATCAGAAGACAACAATATGATAGACTATGTACCCCTAGCAAGGCTTTATTTTCTTCATGTTTCCTAGTGTATAGTAACCTAGAAATTCCAAAATTCTTTCTTTTAATTTATGGGATAAAAGTCTGCCAATAAATATCGCAATTGTCTCATTTAAAGAAAAATGCTCTATTTGCATTCCACAAGAAGAATTTTATCCAAACAATGAAGCCACAAATATAAAAGGCAGAACACTCAGGACAAGGGAACAAAATCAAGCTTATAACATTCAGCAGGATTCTAATAAGTCAGCAACTTCTTCTACCAAAAACAATTTCTAAAACCTCAACAACTGCAATAAGAAAATTTCATTGAAGTCAACAAAAGGAGTAAAATTTGAGTCAGAATTTTTACAAATAGCTTTGCATTCCCAATGGTCTTCTTGGGACATTTCTCCATCCCCAGCCCCTTTATTTCAAAACCAAATCACTGGTAAACTTTAGTTTGTAGTAGAGAGATGACCCCCCCCCCCAAAAAAAAAAGAAAAGAGAAAAAAGGGAATCCATAGAAGTTTCTGTAGCCTGGAGCATAGAGAGAGATCTGCAAAAATTAGGCTTGACAACTTATTTCTCAAAAGGGTAGGAGCTCTGTAAAGGTCCCCCCTCCTTTTTCTTCCACATTTCACACGACATTCTTAAGATCTCAACATAGATACACACGTGTTATTAAATAACAGCTAACAGAGGGCCAGCTTCCACTGACACAGGTCCTAGATCTTAACCGCACACTTAAGATCCTTTTTGGAACCATCTCAAAACTTTATTTTCACAAAACAACTTAAAAATGCTATTTTATAAGCTTTTATAGCTTAGTAGCATTAATTCCATTTCCAAACTTTTAGTGAAGATAAGGAAAGCAAGCCTAACCAATCAGTCCGACTTGTGGTGGTTTGCCAGAGCAGCACTACTGACTGCACTGTCTCCGCCCAGCTCGCCACCGGAACCCTCTGGCCCGGACCTCTCCCAGATACACCCACAAATGGAGATCTCGAAAAAAGACTTCATCCTACACCTAACACTGTTCTAGAGGGGCCATTCCTATGGATCCTCCAACCATTTCTTCCAGCTTCCCTTTTCCTCAGCTTCCGTGTGGGTTCTCTGTTTCTCCCTGTCGGTCTCTACGGTCAGGAAAGGTCTGTAGTCTAGGTTGAGCATTCTGAAGCACCTCACTTCCTATTGTTTGTTTCTGTCTGTTTCTGCTTCCTTCTCTTCCCGATTGGTCTGAATGCGTGTTTTTAGGTACCAAGTCAGGTTTCCTCCACATCCAGCTTTGGTTCATCTGTCTCCCGAGTGCCCACCCTCCCAGCCCCAATACCCACTAAGAGGCTCTCTTTTTCTTGTATTACATATAAGTAACAAACAATAATAGCAATGAAGTGACCCAAAGTATTAAAGAATAACTGTGATTCGAGTCTGAGGATATACTGATGACCAGCCACTCTATAAAATCAAACAGTACATATTACAAAAAGGAGGCTTTTTTCCTAGCCGATAAATACTTGTGGAGAAAATCTATGACGTTTTCCCTTTCTTCCTTCAAAAGTAATCCATGTTTTTTGATAGAAAAATCTACACTATCATTTTAAGCTACCTTCTAAAATAGAGCTCACTTTTGGCATATGTTAAATTAATACAGCAGGACACAAAATTCTATTGTTTACATGATTACAACTATTTAAAAAATAGATGCAAAAGAAAAACACTGGCAGAAAATATACAAACATTTAATAGTAGCTGCTTTGGGGTGGGAAAATTACAAGGATATTTTTCTTTTATTCTACTCCTAAAATTTCCAATTTTTCTACTATGAGCATTTATCACTTTTATAATTTAAAAAGATTATTTTTTCCTAAAGGTTGATTTAAGCTTGCACCAAGCCCACTCTCTGCCAGCCAAACCTGGAACAGCAGATACAGCGCTGCTTCATGCCCAGAGCTCCAAGGTCTCAGGACTCTGCAAGCAAGCAGGATGATGCCAGCCAATTCCATTACCACCTCCCCTCGCGTCTCCCCCCACCTCCCCACCACTTTCCAATCAGGCAGTCGAAGCTCACCCATTCCACGATTTCCCATAGGCTGTCCCCTTGTTCTTGCTAGATGTTCACTTCCCTTCTCCTTGGCACAGCATTTGCTACTGCCTACTACTGAGCTTCTATTTCTTAATCATATTTAGTCCCGTATACTTGAGCCAAATGGACCCTTTCTTCCTTCTTAATTTCCATCGTGACCCATTTCACCTGCCTTCGCTTCTTTCACTTCCTCCGAGTGCTTTGCCCTCTCTCCCTGTCCTGCCTGCTGCACTGACAAGGAGCCTCACACTGAGGAATCCCACTCTCCACTGCGGCAGCAACAGAATTGGATCCCAGCCCTCCAACTGATATTCTCCTCGTTGAGCAAAATGCCGGCCCCTTCAGCATCCACAGAGTGGGGCCATGGCTCCTGGACTCACCATAAATGTAATCTTACTGTCACTACTCACTGAGATGGTCCTGGGGCTCTGGCTTGGATGAGCTTGCCAGCTGTTACCCACCTGAGACATTATTCCTCTGATCAACAGTCATTTTCAGGACACAAACTAATGGCCAGTATGATTCTTGATGCTCTGACAGGTCAACAACACAAAGGGAACTTCCAGTGCAACACATTAAATAAAATTTAAGTCAATTCCTCAGTCACACTTCACATGCTCAACAGACAAATGCGGCTACTGGCTACCCTACCGAACAGTGCAGACATTGAACGTGTCCACCGTCACAGAGCGTTCTATCGGAACAGCACTGACGTTATTTATGAGACCCCACTCGATTCGCATCACACCAGCCAAGACAGGGACCTCGACACCACATCTATCAGCACTTCCTTAGAGACTGAGCAGAATATAAGCACATACAAAATAACAAAAGAGCTGGGATGTGGCCTTGGGGAAAACCAGTTTCCAGTTCCAGCCTCCACTTACCATCTGACTATTGCTCACTGCTTGCTGCCCCTTCTCTGTCTCAGAAGGTTCTTTTAAAATCAATTACCATTTTCTTTTCACAAAGTCAGGTGACTTTTTTTAATCCAAAAAGTTTAAATGAACGAAAATGCAAATGTTGTTATAAACTATTATGACCTCAATCAAATAATAATAATTTTTAAAAAAGCAAATGTTAGCACAAGGAACAGTCATTCATGGCCCTTTTCATAAACCACTGGATTAAAGTCAGACAAGTTTGTCTCTCTCACATTCTTCATTACAATGCTGCTCAGGTGCAACGATGTTGCTGACACAACACTCAGAGTGGGTCAGGCCACCACAGTCTCCCTAACGTGTCTTCTGACCAGCAAGGATACCCGTTGGAGAACGGAGTGAGTTTTTAAAGCCTAAAATTAAAATAATCCTGCTATTGAACACTCTTAGCAGCCAATGCTCCTCCCCCAGCAGCAATTTGCCTTGGTAAACATTCTTCAAAGCTGACATTCCTGGGAGCACGATGCAATTTGCAGACGAGACCATCCTGTGTGCACGAGCGACAGCTCTGCCCCCGGCCTCAGCGGCTCACAACGGTCATCTATACGAAGATGTTTGCTTTCATCTCTCCTTCCTCTTCCCCCTTCTGGAAGTGAATTATTGCTCTTACCTTGCACGGCACAAGTACTAAAGGTGTGCCTATTGCTTGGTACAGTCTAAGTTTCTGTTCCAATTTCAGGAATTTCTATTTCCAATTTCTAGGTTCCCTGCCTAGAACCTCAGGCAGGGAGATGCAGAAACACTCTGGCTCGTGGCCAAGCTACCAGGAGTGCAGCCAACGCTCAGGGTGCCTCCTCCATGCTCGGCTTTATTCATGAGTTCCCAGCTGTTGTAACTGCCCGGTGGCGTGCCTGCCCAACCTGCCAGCAACACTCCCCCGGCCTCCAGTGAGGCCCCTGCCCCACCAGGCTCTGCAGGCCCACCCACCTTCACTATCACACTCAGCCTGGGCGTTGTCTGGGTTTTCCCTGACCTCACATCAGCCTGAGCACTGGGCCATTGCCAGCATCACCACCACCTCGCCCCCTGTAACTCCCAAGGCCGCTCCGCCCATGTGCTTTCCAGGTGTGCGAGCTGCCTCGGCTTCAGCTGCGCAGAGCCTGAAGAAGCCAACCAGGAAGGTTCACACTTATCTGCTTCCCACTTATCAGCCCCGAGGTCCTCAAGGACCACCCCGGTGCCCAGGCGAGGCGTCGGCTGATAGCCCAGCCTATGTGTGTCTTCAAACCCCCAAGAGCTCCACCAGGCTCTAACTGAAAAGGTAAGTCTGAGCCCCGATTAGTCCCGAAGAACTAGAAAATGCTCAGCGTGGAGATCTGGGGAGGTCCCTTCACGGAGCTGCGAATGAGGAGGCTCGTGAGCAGAGGAGGATTCCCGGGTCTGCAGGAGGAAACACCTTCACCTTGCCCAGCGAGCTCCTGGCTCCTTCGAAGGACACCCACATCAGCCCCTGCCCCGGGACAAGCATCTGGTCTTTTCCCGAGGCCAGGGCCTGAGGTCAGGGAGGCGCAGCTCCAAGGAACCCCACCGGGTCTCAAAACGGGACAGTGGCAAGCCCGGGGATGTGGGGCCGGGCGGAAGGAAGTGATGAGTCTCGGTTCCACCGCTGACGTCACCAGCGGCCTCAGGGGCTTCACCGGAACCGGAGCTGGTCGTCTGCCTGTGTCAGAGGAACAAGTCCCAAGCCAGCATCTGGCTCAGAGTAACACTGCTCCGGGAAAGCTCTGGTCGCTTTCTTTGCTTTGGTTTGTTTTGTTTGTTAGATTGTAAGTGGAGACTCAACCCCTGAAGCTGGATTAGAAAAAGTCACGTGACTATATGCAAAGAAAATGATAATCAATTTTAAAAGCTCCCGAGACAAAAGAAGGGGGCAGCAAGCAGTGAGAATAGTCAGATGTAAGCTGACTGATGCTGCAAGGGTGGGTGTCAAGAAATGGAGAAGGCTCCCAGGAAGGAAGATTTTATTTTAAAATGTATTTTTTTCTTGTCCTCTGTATGTCCTCTTGTACCCTTGTGAGTGCAGGGGAAAGCAGGATTTTGGAACATACCCAAATCTAGACTGTCCTGGTCTTCACGCTCGTTCAGTTGAACCACCAGGCTTTTCGAGCTCTGGAAAAGATAAAGGCAGGTGGGTTTTTAAAACGTTCCTTACGTGCTACACTAATGTTTGTTTCTTTATTCTTGTAAAGTGGGAAAACAACCTCAGAAAACATCAGTAAAGACATGTTACACATATCCCCACATGTACACAGAAGACTAGTCTTGTGCTTAATTAATATTAAGAGCTAAAAATAAGGAAAGGATCTGTCCCAAGCTGGAACACGCCTGGAAGCTATCGCAGTTATTTTCTTCTCAATGAACACCTCCCAGGTTTATTCTCGCAATCGCACAGTTGGCAAACATCTGCAGACAGCATCTTCAAGTACAAATTTGTTTTGGAAAATGTATTCAATCATCTTGCATATACAACTACAACCCAGAAACATAGCTAGGATTGGTCATAAAGAACAGATTGAAAATTCAATAAAGGAAACAATTTCAAGGCATTTCGAATGTGACTTGGGGCACATCCCTGGGTTCTATTTTTATTACCACTAGCTGCTCACTTCTACTTCAACTCTGGAGAAAAGGGCAAAGAAGACAGACAGACAGGGAATCGTTACCTTTACATCCTCCTCCTCAGGCGACGATCTGCCAGACACCAAATCCTTAACCTCTGCAAAAGGAATAATTCTCATCAGGATCTGCTGAAAGGAGCTTTCGTTAAAAAGAAGAAGGAGGAAAAAAAGGAACTAGATGACAATTACAAATGAGTTGCCCAGCAGCCGGCTGGGAGGGGCTAGGTTTTTTAGATTAGGCTTCTTAAAAACCAGCTCTCCGCAGAGCAGAGCATCTGATAACCGCACTGCCCACACTCTGGTATTATTTTTGTGGATCAAGATGTAAACAAGCCCAGGCGCTCTCACAGGAAATCCTGAGAAAAGAATGATCATTAAATCAACAAATGCCCTATATGCAGAAGGAAGGCTCTTCCCTGACCAAAAGCTCTTCAAAATCGTACCAATTCTAAGGACGTGACTCGTACCCACCTGAGGAAATAAACCCATGAGCCTATTTCTTCAAATACTGCAGATTTCATATATGTTTCAAAAGAGCGTAATTCACTCTAGATGAGGTTTGGCCTTTCCTCTCGCATCGTTGGAAGTCGAGAAGACCAGCGCAGCCACTGGGCTCCGACCTCGGACAGCGCCAGGCTGAGCTAACAAGCCACAGGCTCGCTGCGCCCTCTTTCTGAATAAAGGCTTTCCTGGAAATGTCAGTGGTCAGGATGTTCTGGGGCGAACAGGAAGGTTCACTTAAGGGGTATTTTTCTCTGTGTGCTGACTGATTGGTTCTCTTCCCAAATACTCAGTTGCCCATAAACAAGAGCCAGTGTTGTCAAAATAACCACCAAAAGCAGGTTTGGGCCTGGAGAAAATCAATGTTGGACACTCCTAGCAAGGGCAGATGGCTAAAAATCTTTACCCTGAACGTGTCTTACTATACAACATTGTGGGCCCCAGGCCCACCTCTGGACCCTCAGCCTCCCTGCCCCCAGGGCCCCGCTCATTTTCCCAGCAGGTGTGGTAACTAGACGCTCCCTGCTCCACCTTGCCTCTCCTATTAATTTATGTCACCTCAGGCCTCAAACCTCCAAGTGAATTTATTCAAGCTGTTCTTACTGCCAGGGTTTTCATCCACATCTCTGCTTAGAAAAAGTAAAAGGTTTTCACATATGTGGTTTCCCATGACAAATCATAATAAGGCAAGGATGGAGCAGAGCAGTCAACAATCCCATAGTCACGATGTGTCTTTAAAACTGCATAACAATAATTTTTAATTTGCTTGATATCTGATAAGCCAATTAATAAGATATCTGCACTGCACAATAGTCTATTGCTCTTGAATTCATAATGCATATTAGCTTCTACAGTGAAAAGTGAAAAGGTAATAGCCTTAATTTCGTATGGCCACATCAACTGACCTCGACAGGGAATAAGGACAAGGCGGTAGCTGACACCCAGCCCAGGCAGCTTTTGTTCCCGGGTGTCTCCACCTACCTTGAAATGCACACCCCACACAAGGCCTCCAGGTGGCAGCAGAGTACCATGTGCACGAACAACATGGCCAGTGATTTGTGTCAAGATGGACCAACTTATCCTTCAAAAGCCTGCTGTTTAAGTGCCAGAGTCCAAAACACTAAGTTAAGATAAAGCTTTTCATCCCACTGCATAGAAGCAGAAAACTGATGTGAAGCCCCGACTATGGTGTTTAACGTGTTATAGGAGCACAGTAGGGGTTTTGTTTTGAAACACACACACCCAAACCCAAAAAATTGGGTAAGTCGGGAAGATACCACCAAGGTGCTAAAAAAGAAGGAAAGGGAACCAGAACCAAAGTTTCAACAGACATGCCTGCACAGACATCCAGAAAGTCACACACATTTTTATTTTGCCCATTACGGGACATTCCTTTAAAGCCATTTCAGACCACATGCTCTCAAATGATAATGATTCTGTATTTCTAAAGAATTCTGTGCCTACAGCATTTATTAAGAATAGTACACATGTTATTCAAGACTGCCAACGAAGGAGGCTCTATGGTCTGGTAATCCAGGTGCAATAACAAAGGATGTACTCACCTGGGTAGTATGCTCAGCTCCCAGCTTCCTGCCCCCCTCACAAAGCTCATCTGTGTACACTGTCAGTGTACCTTTTTCCTTATAGTCTAATGCAATTTTATTCCATTTTCAAATACTACAAACTATACTAAAGTAGACAAATCTTCATAAAATTTCTACTTCATTTTTTAACATTATTTGTTATAACACTCAAATTTATAAAACGTTTATCCTAAAATCATTAAAAATATTTATGACCATGTGTAGATTCAGGATAATTATGTATCTTTAACTAATCTAGGACTATATGGAACTGTATCTTAGAGGTTTTAAAGTACCTGGCACTCATTCTATCAGAGTTTAATTAAATTGCTCCAGGCGAGTTTCTGCTAAATGATGAGGATCCCTTTATATCCACTCACTGTACCACCAACTGCATAGTGCAGTCAAACCAGCCATTGCTATAGCAACCTTCTGCAGACAATATTATCAGCAACTCCAAGCTATTCTGTTTTAGAGGCCAATTAATCTTACCTTCAAGGCCCACCCAGAAGTAAGGATGACCCCTCTAAATGAGACTTACCGAACTTAATAAACATGTTGTTTATTGCCACGCTATAATGGAACAAAACCTAATGGAACAAAAAACAGTCTCCAACATGCATGTTCACCAGTGACACTGCACCAGCAAACGGGTCTCCTGACTGCAAGACTTACTAGAACCTACAAAACATTCAATATATTTTGAATCTCTGACATGGGGGTTTCATATACAGCATTTTCTGGCCAAAGAATCTTCTTTGGCCAAAGAATCCTTATTTTTCAGAACATTTTCCAAGACTGGTGTTCTATATAATGCTCTGTAGGGAATCCTAGGGTAAGAAATCAAATAAGGACAAAGGCAGCAAGGGACAAAACAGTCAGTGGGTGGATTAATACTAATGATCAGCTTATTAATAAATACTAATGATTAGCTTATTAATTGGAATATATTAACAATGAGATGACTTTTTGGCCATTTAATTCATTTGGAATAAGTCCCCATCACTCTGGGAGTACAATTACAATCACAAAATTATGGAAACAATTGGTTCATCGACAATAATAAAACCATTTATCACAATAACAGAGATAGCAAAGTTAATTTTCAGGCTAAAGTTATGACAGTCTTTTAATCAAAAACAGCTACAGATATAAGCTTAGAGCTTCCCCCCCCCCCCGCCCCCCGCCCCAGGAGGAACAGAACAGCATGACCTATTAAGAGTCTTCTAGCGCATCTCAAAGGGAAAGTTTGTTTTTGGAGTTTAAAAAAACAGCTCAAATGTTTTGTTCTCCCAGTTGAGTCTCCTCCAGCCTCACAAACTGACAAACGCTAATTGAATATTTTCACTTTAGTTGAATACTGCCATCTGCTGGAATGTGCATACAGTTTCAAATATGTCTTCCAAGGGTGGACCGAAAAAAAACAGGCATTGCCCAGGTTTACAAAATACACACCTTAATTATTTGGAGTTAGAGGACTTAATGTTTCTGTCCAAATTTTCTTACTTACTGGTTGAGTGTCTTCAGTCCAACCAGCAGCCAGGGGTGTCAACTTGGTTGCCCCCTAGACTCAGCAAACTCAACCTGTCTAAAGCTGAGTACAATTTTTTATCAGGACTGTGCTCCCCAGAAGGCCCGTCCCACCCAGGGACACACCAGGAACGGAGGAATCGGCCCTTGGCCCTCACCGCCAACACCCAGCTGACATGCTACACCTTCAGGACATACTCATCTGTCCCCACCTCTCCAGTCTCATTACCCTGCTATGGTGCAGACCCTCTCCTGCATTACTTTCAGCAGCCCCCTGGCCCCTCCAATCCATTCTCCACACTTTCACAGAGGAAACTTTCTAAAATGGTAATCTAATCTAATTTGCTTAAAACAGCTCCCAGAGTGTCAGGGTGGAACTCCAGTTCCTTGTCTCATGTACAAGCCCTCCTGTCTGCCTCGCTCTCAGCCTATATTCCTGGCATCAACACACACACACACACACACACCCATACTCCAGGACAACAAAATAACCTGCATTTCCTTCCAGTGCATCATCTGGGTCAGGATTCTGTACTGCATATATTTCCACTGTCTAGAATTCACTTCCCTCCATCAGATCACAGCTCCAGGGTCACCTTCTCCAGGAAGTTTTCCCTGACCACTCCGCAATCACACTCCAGAGCTCTCAGGGTGCTGTTTGCACATGACTCCTGCAGCACTTATCACAATGTGCTGGGACAGCTCGTTCTTCTGTCTCAACCCCAAACTGTCAGCCCTTAAGGGCGTGAACTTGGAATTTAAGTACTTATTTCGACCTCACTTTGTTCTAAGTTAGTTTGAAGGTGGATTACAAGGGAGGAAAAATATATAAGACAATAAAGTAAAACTCAGACGTTGATTTAAAAAAAAAAAGGAAAAGCAAGGGTGAAGGCTTACATAAGAAACAAGGGTAATACAAAAGCGCAGCCAGCAGGACCCTACACATCTGCAGTTGGCAGGATGGAACCTTAGCTCCAAGCTTTTTATCAGCCAACTAGAAGTAAGAAACCTGATCAGCTACGCTGACAGCAGTAAATGCAAGCCAAGTGCTTAGGAGAAGCCAACATTCCCAACACAAGACCAGAAAGAGGCTTCTCCTACAGGTCTTCAAGGAGGAAGCGTAAAGCTACCCAACAACTCCTCGGGCAGGGCAAGCCGCAGCTCCCTCAGCACGTCACCCACAGGGGGACCACTGAGGGCCGCTCCACAAGGCTTCCCAGCCGGTGGAGTCTGGGTAGGAAGCTCAGCTTAACCCAGGAGCGTGTGCAGTGTGGATGGGCCACACAGAAATATTCCTTCTCCAAGACCACGTTTTAACAAACATGGAGCCAAAGCGTTTACGATTATACTACCCGAGAAACACCAGGGATGCAACTATTCTATGGTGCCAGTCAAAAGCAGAGTCAAAGGTGGTAACCAGCTGTCGACAGCTTGGACTCGTGCTTAAGCTCAGGGCCTTGTCTTACTTTTCCTCCCTAACCCCAGCCTCCCGCACGGCGGCTCTCAGCTCGATCAGACCACTGTCCCTTTACATTAACAGGGATTTCATAATGCCCCTTTGGAAAAAAGACAAAACAAAACCGGAACCCATTCCAGACGAGAAGTACAGCAATATTCCAGAACAGAGGTGAGAATGCTCCCTCGAATGAAACTCATGTTTACTACTAGCACTTGCTAACAGATCAGACTTATTTGTATAGGGAAAGGGTGCAAGAACCCGAACTGAAGTAGAGAGCGCACGCCCGGATGAACTGCCAAGTTGGAGGAAATGCAGGACCACACTCCTGAAATGAGCCGGGTGTCACGAACAAGCACAGCACCATCACGAGTCCCTGTGCTCGAGGTGGGAGAGAGTAATGACAGTGTATGATAAATATACACCTCCTGTCAGGACTCCCACCTCGAGGAGACCTGTATGTTCAGTCTCTGAAGCTCCATCAGGACCGCGAACGGCTGAGCAGGACAACCTGGGTTGGGTGGGGCTGTCTGTACCCTGAAGACCACCCAGCATCCCCGCCTCCACCTCTACCTGCCAGTGATGCTCCCCAACCCTCATGTCACAGAAACACCTTCACAGTCTCCACCCTCTGTAAGAGCCACTAGCCCAGCGCAGAGTAGACATTCCACAAAGGAGGACCAGCTAACAACAGGTGACCGATGAAGGACTGAATGGAAGAAACAAATGGAACCCGGGAACGAGGAGAAGGATCTGTGTGTCGGGAGACTGTGCTGAAGGTCGGGGATGCAGGAGGACCCGGCCCAGGGCCTGGCAGACAGCTCTCAGTGAACGCCAGGTGAACTCAAGTAGAAACAGTTCACTTCGTTGGACGCTGTCCGGGGACCCCGGGCCTTGTACCCGCAGCCCTGATCCTGCCTCCGAGCCCCTTGGCTCCCGCTCTGCCCACTGCGCACTTCATCCACCAGTGAACCAGTCAGTCCTGAGCACTTTCTGGGTCCCTCGAGTGGGGAAGGAGTGAGCATACCTTCTTCGGTTTCTGCAGCACTGGAGGGCATATCTGATCTTTCCTCTGGCCTGGCTTCTTGCTCTTCGAGAGCCTAAGAAAGGAAGAAAAAAAAGTCACAGAAAACCATTTGAGGCATCAGATATGCAACAAAGAGACAAAAATCACAATCAAGGATCTTGGAGCTGGGACAGGCCAGAGGCATGGCCTGGAGAGGTCTGGAAAGAGGGTGGGCAAAGCACCTAGAACAGCACCCAGCACCGCAGGGTGACGGGCGAGATGGGGGGAGCCCAAGGCAGGGGCCAAAACCATCCCTGCACTGAGCCTCAACTGCTTCCCCAGGGCATGACCACCAGAAGGTCCTCAGGAACATGATGCATGAGCCAAAAAGAAGACAGAGAACAGAAAATCTTGCAAGAAGGGCTGAAAGAAAATCTTGAAATAAAAGGGTTAAAAAAAATCTTGCAAGAAAAATCAGAAAGAAGGGGTGCCGTTTTATCCAGCTGCCCACTTAGCCCCACCCCCATCCACACCCTAAGACGCTGGGGTCTCGGGGCCCAGATGACGGGGGAGGGCCACCATCACCAGGAGGACTCAGGATGAGTATGGGCATTGCTTGGGCTGGCCTTACAGGTGTGGGCCGGCCCGCTGAGACCGGATGGGGAGTCTGAGAGGAGCTGCCATCTCGGAGCTCTCTGTATTTTCTTTCCAGATGGATTCCTCACAGCCAGTGAAAACGTGCAGAAACAGAGTGACATGCTGAAGCATCAAATGGCAAAACAGCCCAAAACTCATCAGGATGTGTTCCAAAACACACACAGGGGCAAACGTGGGCAGGCAACCCGGCAGCAGACAGAGCCCAGAATCCCCTGGTGCCTGGTCCTTGCTATTTCAGAACAACATCCTGAGGCCAGAGCAGAAAGAATATGAAAATACACACAATTTTCCAAACCACAAAGGGGCAGGGAACAAGAAGGACCCAGTCACCTACACTCCAGAGCTGTTAACACCCCCAGCCTTCCCCCCAGGACGCAATATTCTCTTGTCTAGGGCCCACCATGGACCTGCTGGAAGGACCAGAGCAGGTATGTATTGGGTGCACTGAGGAGACGGCAGCCTGAGCGCACAGGATGGAGGAGGGCTCGCCATGCATGCTCAAGGCGAGGACCACACCTGCTCCCCGTGTTCACCTGCGGTTAGCCTCAACCCCGAAACCCCATCTTTCAATGAGGGCAACTGCCAAGCCTACGTGAAGAGTGCATCAGGCAATACTGGTGTCTGATTCCAAAACAAAACTTGAAATAAGAAAACCCTTGGGCCGGCCCAGTGGTGCAGCAGTTTAGTACCCACTTTGGCAGCCCAGGGTTCCCGGGTTCGGATCCCAGGTGCCGGCCGATGCACTGCAAAAAAAGAAATGAGAAAACCCTCTCTTTTTGTAAATGAGGTGTATTAAAACAACTTTTATTCCTATGAGTAATTTTAGATGCAACTTTAGAATATTTAAGTTTCCTAGCAGCCTTATTAATTTTAGACACGCTCTAGAACTACATTCTCAGCGTTCTGATTAACAGAAAAAGCTTTGTTATAAGGAGACAGCTATATCTTTTAATCAGGTTTAGTTAAGATTTTGCCTATTATTTAATTTCCTAATATCTATCTTTACATTTTAGATACTTAGCACCTACTTGTCATTTTTTAACATTTAATATTTATTCCAAATTACCGGCCCACAGGTGTCAGCTGTCACAGACTGTGATAACATGAGACCTTTACAACTCCGAACAAGCAAGTCATCTGAATGGGGTCACCTGAACCCCTCTTGTACATGGCAAAGCAAACTCAGGTTTCTACAGCAAGGTTTTGTCGTCGTTGTTCTAGAAGGCTAGATAACTCAAAATGTTCAAACCGTAAGACTGGAGATGCCTCCTTGACAAGACAGGAGGAGCTGTGGTTCACTGAGTATAAATTCGTCCCCAGATCAAAGTCATTGCCTACAGCTGTCATATAAAAATAGACTTTTAGACATCTTAGATGTAATAAAGCATGAATACTTTATGACTATACGTAATCTCATATTTGTTACCCCAAATTGTAAAGCTCTAGTGTGGACAACTTATATACCAATTACCACCCGCTTACATTTAATAACATCTAACCCAGTAAGAAGTACCTTAAAAAATTTTTAAACTCAAGAATACTATAGGAACATTCTGTCGGGCAGGTAAGAATTAATGACTCTGGAGGTCCTAAAGAATCACAGCCCTGTCCCCTTCTGCGTCTCCCTCCTCACCACCCAGCCACACAACTCCAGGTGGGAGGGAAACAAGAGCGGTGCTGACACCCAGAACACAAGGCAGTCCACTGTAACCGACTCTTTTAGCAAGTGTTTCCCATAAAATGAAAATCTCGGAAACTGGAAAGCAATCTCCATTTGGGCTTTTTTACTGTAAAGTTCACTACAATAAATTATTGAAGCATCTAGATTTACTCATCCTAAATCTCCCCCGAGGTCATCGGTATTATCTCAAAGGCGTTATAAGAAATCACGAATCCAACCTAAGACGTTGGACGATTTCATAGTGAAGCAAATGTCCGATAATTTTGGCTATCCATCAGAGCACGCCCTATCCTTCACGGGAGTTTTGTCACCAGGTGCCAGCTGCGGTCTGTGTCCCTTCTAGGAACACACATGTTGCTGAGCTCTGCCCGGTGGAGCTGCAGGGAGCGGAGCAACACTGCTCGCGAGGCCAGCCCTCTGCCCGGAGGGAGTCGCCGCCCTGCGGCCCGGGTGAGCAGCCACAGGGATGGTTGAAGCCTTAGTACCTTTAAATGACAAGTATCCTGAAGCAAAATAAGGACATACCATACCATATGCCGGAAAATTACACACTAAATTTCCTAAAACCCAACAAAGAAAAGTAGTTCATACATTGAAGAGCATGTTTCATTGTAATTGTTTAAATAAAACCCTCTATGGAGTAAGACAACAATAACTTTTATCTGATATATAATGTCTTTGGCTAAATCTTTAGTTTACTTTTATGAAGCAAACACTTTACAAAAGCCAAAACTGTGATAAATGACAATATCAGTTTTCTAAACTGACTGTTGACTCTGTAAAGCCTATACAGTGGTGAAACCCATGCCGTTTAATGAGCACGCCTGAGAACCGGGGGTGGGAGGGGGTGTCACAGGACCTGGTGACTGAAACCATTACTACACTGACTCAAGCCCTTTTAGTCAATATAACATTCTGCTTAATGATAATTAAAAGATGTAAATGTTCCTTATATTCTTCCAGATTCCACAGAAAAATAATGATGATGAAGATGAACTGTTTTAATCCCTGCGACAGGTAGGCAAGATAGCATTCAAAGCTGGTGTTTGGGCCATGGTGGGAGGTGGGAAAACCTCTTTGAGAAAGTACTGGTTTTAAATCCCAGTCCCATTCAAGAAGAATCTGCACCCTGGGACAAATGCTTAACTACATCTAAGCTACAAAAATCTCACAAGTAGATATTGCACATGTAAAATGACCCTAAATGCAACTGCTTTCGGTAAGAATTATAGATTAGAAAATATCCAGTATTAGTATATTAAAACCCAGCACTGGTGGGGCTGGCTCATGAAAAGTAAACAAGAATATTATACAAATTATTACCTACTGCCAAAATATTATCTAATCATCTTTATTCTACTGATGTAACACAGTTTCCATGCCATGTCCCCCAAGGTTCCATCAGAAAAGAAGAAAGTGCTACCCCCCAAAATACTGTTCCCAAAACAATGAGTTGCTGCCTGCACTCCCAAGGGGGGAGTTGTTGTAGACCAGAATAACTGAGCACTAACCTTGATGAGAAAGGCTCTATCCCAAAAATATTTCCTGAAGAGTTTAATGTCTGCCTCCAACAAATGCTCGGCTGTGTGGCGAAGTGTCAACGTCAGTGTCTCTGATGAGTGAGCATACTGCAGGGAGGCGTCTTCGCTGAGCTGCACTCGGGAGAAGCCCGGGGAACGTCTGCCCTGGAAACTGAAGCGTCACAAATCAAAACCACTCGCAGTTTCAGAGACACCAACCCCGAGACCCTCGGTGCCCGACCTCACAAATCCAACCCGCAAAACGATGCTCAAAAGCCGCCTGCTGACAATACACAAGACCAGTAAACAGATCCCGATAGAGCCATCTTTCTTTTTCCACCTAGAGCTGTCGACTGAAAAGCCATTCACATATATTACATACTTTAAAGATTTACATAAATAATGAAACAGGACTGACTTTGAAATACAGTACTTTACCTTAATGTTTCATTCTCCTTTTAATCTGAAAAGATGCCTCTTGCTTTAATTAGGCCACATGTAGAACAAATTAGCTGGCAGCCAACAGTTTATTAGGTGATTACAACAGAAAGCAGGTATGATCTCCAGGGTGCATGGTGAGGTTTGGATGTCACAAACAAGTGAGATATTCATAACACACTGGTCCACTGTTGTAAATCATTTTCTCATGCAAATTAAAACACGCATAAATTTGATTGTGTTGTAGTCTTGTATACACTCGTAAACAAAGGAACAATATTCCCATACTAAATTCTTGAATATAAGCTTACTTTCTGTTCTGTTTTGGCTAAGAACAATTGCACATTTATTAGCTATATGCAGGCTTTGTGGTCAGTAACACAACATTCTGGATGACTTACAAGGTCATGCGATAGCAACAGTAAAGAAGCCCCTGGAGGAAAATGTTAGTGCCTCAGACAACAGCCACCTCAACACGCTGTCACATCCCACAGATTGCTCCCAGATTCCTCACTTCCCAGAACTAGCTTGATGCCTCTTTCATCTTCTTCCACAGCCTCATTTTGTTAATGAATGTTTGCTCTACAAAAATGTAGTATACTTCCAATCAAATAAATGCTATCTTCACCATATAGAGTGACAAAAAGAGATCCATAAAGATCCCAAACTTTTACTCTAAGATTTAGGGCATCTCCTCAAACTCTTGACACCAATTACTGGCAGGGGCTCCAGAATCTTCCAGAAAACAACTCCCCATGCCAACAACAAACCACTGAGGTGAATGGACTCTGAGCCTGAGCAATAAGATTGTGGTTATTAATTTAGAAAATGGAAACTCTCATCAGAGAATAAGAAATTAGCTTATAGTCTTCTTCTAATCCCATCCATGAATGGATTTACTAGAGGTGTAAACTTTTAAAAACACATAATATCTTCTGGTCTTGAACACAGTAAAAAGATACAAAGCTATAGAAGATGAAGAAGCCAGCCTCTAGGACCTCAGGGTGACACTGAACTACCCACAATGACTAAGTCAAAGGAAGTAGTCCTGCCTTGCCCTTGTTAGCCAAGAAAGTGGGGTCATATTAGAGCAAAGAAAAGGCAATTCATTTTGGAGGCGCTATTCCCTTGGTTGATGGTCATTTGACCAAATGAGAAAAAAACAAACAGAAAGCT
Organism: Tapirus indicus; assembly: GCA_031878705.1. NCBI lineage: Eukaryota > Metazoa > Chordata > Mammalia > Perissodactyla > Tapiridae > Tapirus > Tapirus indicus. The sequence continues at coordinate 2,833,141 of CM062925.1, read as the reverse complement.
CTGACTTCTGCTCCAACATCCACCTATGCACCATATAACCATAAATTAATCACATTGAGTTTCATGAGCCAAACAAGAAGAACCAGTCCATTAAGACACACCAGGTAATAATGCTCTGACAATATTTAATGTTTATGTAGTACTTTGTAATTTTCAACATACTTTCCTATTTATCTATTTTTCCCATGTGTTAAGTCAAGAAACACTACATATACATCCTCCTTTTATAAGAAGAATAACCAATCTGAACCATTTCAAGTAACAAACAATACCTTCATTATTCATTGAAAGTGTTGATGTCGTCGACATAGAGAACTTTACCGTTGACAAATTATTCCCTTTACATTATTCCACTAGATCCTAACAACCACCCCACTGGCTATGTGGTATCTTAAGGTTTGTCTGTTATTCACTGATTCAACAAAATGTTATATCCTTTCAATGAACGTCATCTGCTGAGCATGGCACTAGAAACACTGTAACGGGCAAAACAGAAATCATTTCAGCCCTCAGATGATTCAGGAGGGAGACATATGAAACAGATGGCCACTCTATATATAAAATTCTAAATTATGATTAATATTGTGAATAATTTTAATCACAATTACTATTGTGAATTAATCATAATCATAAAAGACCATAACATAGAAGGCCTCTCTGAAGAAGTGACATTTAAACTGAAACGTGAAAAATAAGTGGGGGTTAGGTTACAGTTTCCCAACCTTTTTTCTTCTTATAGCCCCTACGGAGCCTTTTGAGACATTTTTTTCCCTAACTCCTTCTCCCCCACGAAATGTTATTATCAAATATATCTGTATGTCTGTTTATGTACTATATGTATATCTGTACTTTATACATGGGAACTAATGGTAAAACATAAGCCAACATTAGCTCGTGGTTCAGTTATTTCCATTTTTCCATAACGCTTGGCCAACTTTGTAGAAACAGATTAAGAGAGAAACTATCAAGTAGCAAACTCACTTTGTGATGTCTTCAACCAGCTTTAAGTGTCCACCACGTAAAGCTAAGTCCAATGGCGTGGCACCTTCTTCGTTGGGTAAAGCCAAGGCCTGGACTCCCCCAGGGAGACACAAGAGGAACCGGGAAAGCTTAGCCAGGCCCCATCTCACAGCCAGGTGGAGGAGAGACTCTCTGTGTAGAGAAACTGAAAAGAAAGAAAAATGTCTGATATTAGCTCCTCCTCTTGTTCATTTCATACATTTCATCAGAGAGACCGGGTATTTAGACATAATAAGAATGTCAAAGCTGGAAGGAACTAAAAGCATTTAATCCAAACACCTCATTTGACAGATGGGAAGAGATGAAGTGATTTGTCCAAGGTGAGGTGGCCGTAGGTGCTACAGCCAGGCCCACTCATTGCCGGTACAACGTCCTTTCCACCCACCGTGGTGCAAGTTCGCATCACCTTTCACTCAGGTGCAGTAAAGTCTTCCAGGGACAAGTGCCAGGAACAGACCATCCTTTGGAAGCAGACACTGTCGATTTCTCATGTGTCCTTTAAGGAGATGCTGCCACTCCAGCAGGGCGGGCTAAGACCGTAAAGGAGCCTCCGCTCCCACCCTTCATCCTCAGAAGTGCTCCTCCCCGATGAGAAGCTGGGACAGAAATGGGCTTCACAGGTCTGGAAAACTTGAGACCATGGTCTTTTTCAGACTTCACAGTGCTGATTTCATCCATCTACTTGAGTCCTGGGATTATTTCAATGTTGCCAAAGCCACCCCAGTGCGCTGCTTAAAACGCTCGGCCTGTGCCTTTTTAAGCCCCTGATGGAGGGCTCCAGGTTGGTCTGTGTCTGGGTTTTCACTGCAGTGTCTGCTGCTATACATTCGGGTTGTTTCCTGACTATATCACCTTGAAGTTTTTTATTGCCGACAGCCAGCATACCATCTGGCATTCAGTATTCGTGGAGTGGAATGGCAATTGACTGTTAAAGTCTCAATTATTTGTGTGTGTTTAAATTGCCTAATTTGTATAGAGTTTGTACACCTGTATTTCTGCTGCAACAACCCCGTGCCTGGAACATAGCTGGCCCATGATAAACATTACATGGGAAGTCTGTAAAACAAGAAATTTGCCTACATTAAAAGAATCTAGGCCCATGAACTCCAGAGACATTAAGACATGCCTTAAAACAAGCCTAATCTTAAACTGAACGTGAGACTCTAACACTCGGGATCTGCTGGAACAGCATCCTGTTGGAACAAGGATATGTTGGAACAAGTGAGAATCTGAGTTACACACCCTCCAGTTAAGTAACGTTATTGACTGTTTGTGATCTGAAAGAGACCCAGACAACGCTGCACCCATGGGAGTGAGAGGCCCGAGAGGGTAGGGACTGTCCACCCTCACACAGAGCCTGCACACATATGTGCTCCATAAACATTGACTTATTGACTGAATGAATAAATGACCAATGGCTCTTTCCCTCGTGAGGACCCATGAAAGTCAGCCTTTAATACCCTGCTGTACTGCCATTTGGAACCTCTATCGTGCTTAGTTCTGCCTCTGATACATCTTGACTAAAATCTGAGAACAGAAACTGTCCTCCCACACACAGCTCGGACACTGAAGACAAAAACCGCCTACTCCACACAGCTTACTGTCTACAGTAATACGACTTTACTATTCCATTGTCTTCATCAGCATAAGTTCACTCTCCAAAAGACTCTTGCCCAGGCAAAGGACTGACTGTTCATCATAGGAACTTCCTTCAAGACCCATCAGCTCTTCAGAAGGAAGCATCAACAGAGAGTATAAGCCCTAAAACTAATGTTTAACTATTTTATCATGATCTTTACCCAATCCTAATCAAGCCCCCCTCCCTGCCCCTCACTCTCCATCGCTCCTCCCCTGCATTAAAAGACACTCAGTAAGCCAAACTTCAAGTTCTCAATAAATTCCAGCCTTGCCTTCCCCCTTCCAGATGCTGCTGGGAGTCTGTGGAGATGGAGTTCTCCCTCACCATAGCGGGCAATTCACTCAGCCTTGTCTCACCAGCAGGCTGTGGTGACGATATCCGGGAAGACAGCATTCAACAAAGCTCTGATTTGAAGCAACCAGAAGGAAATACTCCACTGAACATGGATGCAAAAGAAAACCACTTAGTTTACATTTTAATTGGTTTACACTGCTATTTCTATATCCAGATCAATGAACACAGGGTCTATATTTCAAACACGTAAATGAGCCCTCCCAGTGGAATGCCACCGACTTCACTGTATATTTGCTCCATCATCCATGCATGTGACACAGCACAGACCCCCTCTCCCAGTAAAATGACATCTGAAATACCAGAAAACCTAAAAACAGACAAGGTGGTGCACCCCTGCTAGACATTTGTTTAACATCCTTGACAAGATCTGCAGACAAGCTGTTGGTTATTAAAGAACTTATCTTTAATTATTTTATCCTTCATCTTTAGTTTTTTGACCTTTAAGTTCATTTTATTAGGAAGTAGGGTTTTTATTCTTAACCGATTCCCAACAAGGCATATTTGATAATATTCGCATTTTCTTCCTTCTTAAATAATAATCAGGAAGAGACTTGTTAGGATCAGATAACAGCACAAACACAGGCACAGGAGCACACATGCACACATATACTCACCCCCATGCCCGTCAGCATGAGGCTGTAACCCGCCACACCAGCACGGAATTTCTAAGTCACAGATGCCAATCTGAATCTGGTGAGAAATGTCCCATGGTTATGTGGGATACAATTTTCTTACAAGAAAAATATGACTGGAAGCGAACATCTAAACCTTTGGTTCCCTTTTAAAAAAATACCATTGATAAAGGCAAGCATGGTGTCAACCATTTAAATGGCACTCCCTACAGTGCCTGGGGCGACGCCCCAAATACCCTTAAACCTGGGGTGTCGTTCACTGTATCCCACCTGACAGACAGTGTGAGCTGGGGAGAAGTTGTTTCCTCCACCAGGAGAGCTCTCCAGGCCTGTTCTGCTCACCCAGCTCCCTGTTCTCGCCTTCCTGGCTCCATCCTCACATCTTGCTCAATGGGAGAGGACAGGGGACAGGTGGGACTGAATCGCTCACTGCTGACACTCTCCCTCCCTCCAAACCTACCGGCCTCCTGGGGAGGCGGGAAGGCAGGAGAGGAGAGGACCTTCTGATGTTTGAAGAAAACAAATAGACAGCTGGCAACATGTTTTGAGAAAGAGCTTTCTCACTCAGTATCAATGTTTGGAGCCCAGAATAAGGCAAACAGCTTGAAATAGGAAACATAATGACATATATAAATAATTCTGCTGGTCAGAGAGTTTCACAGCCTCACCAGCAGTTAGGGACACAAGCTGTGGACAGGGGCTGTACAATTTGGCGGGTGGGGGTGTTTAATGAAAATGAAATCTTTCTTTACCAAATAAATATGTCTCTTCCTGTTTAGTTGGTGCCTGGAGTTATTTGAACTGATGTCACTAAAACAGAATTACTAAGAATTGCTCTGATGGCAAACATTAAAAGGTATGACCTGTCACATCCTGGGAGCAAGGTCACAACAAGGAGCAGCAGGCTGTGTCATTCAGTCAACATTCCCGTTAGAGCATGAAGGGGGGCTCAGCTGCCCTAGGAAGGGAGGAGGTCAAGGTCCCTGCCCTTCACTCCTCTGCCTGGAAAATGAGGCTGTCACCTCAAAGACCCAAGGTCCTAAGAGTATTCATCCCTGCACTGACTTTCTGGTGATCAAGGATCCGTGAAAGACAGTGCACACCAAGAGACCCGCCGGAGCCCCTGAGGCACAAGGGCAGGGATGGCCAGTTTGGCTGTTACTAAAGTGATTTTATTTACCGCTCAGTCCAATAAGGACTCAGGGACCATTATCGTACCCACACAAGGTCTGAGGATGCGTTCCAACCAGCAGAAAATTCACGTTGAAAGATTGAAAAATAAGTGACCAAGTCCTCGGGAACTCACACTCATGGCTAGAGGAAATGTAAAGGGCACAACCACTTTGGAAGACACAGCGGCACAGTCTACCCAACAGGAAGAAACGAACGTCTTCTGACTGAGCATTCCCACTCCCACAAACAAACCCCAGTGAGGACGACACTGTGTGCCAGGAAACACGCCCCCAAGTGTAAAATGGTCAGAAACAGATATGAGCTTCACATCCATCAACTGTAGAACAAATTGCAGTGCAATGATACGCCAGTATTCTAACAACAATAAAAGTGAATTATAGACTCACATAGAAGAAACTGAGAAATATAATGCTGAGGAAAGAAAGTCACAAAAGAATACAGAGAATATGTTTCAATTAATATGAAGTTAAAAAAATGAAAACTAAACCATGTGATTTGGGGTACCTAAGTGGTAAAACTATAAAGAAAAGCAAGCAAATGGTAACTGTCAAGTCAGCATGATACCTGAGGGGGAGAGGGAACGTGATGGGGAGAGAATGAGAGGTGATGGTACTTCTGGGGGCTAATGGCATCTGTCCCAGTGTCTCTCTCTCTCTCTCTCTCATACACACACACACACCCTGAGTTGTGTTCAAGGCCCTCCTCAGAACAATTAAGACAGAATTCCTGGGGTGGGGCCCAAGCATCAATCTTTTCTAAAGATTCCCAAGTGATTCTAATGCAAAGTCAGGGTTGGGATCTGCTACTTAAAATAAATAAGTGATTACCAAAATACATACTTACACCTCCTCCTTACACCACTGTCTTCCCAATGAGCTCTTAAGATGTATTAGCTAAAACGGTTCACCAGTCAATCACAACAACAAAATAATGTTAGTAACTTTTACAAGTTATTTTTAATCCTCATTACTTGCTGCTAAGCCAGGATATAGCCTTAAACATTGAGCAAAATATTAGAGCTATTGATGGGGACAATAATCTAGAAGCAAATGATATTTTTAAACAAAAGTGAATTCAGAAGTACTACTTTGTAGGGTTTAGTAATGTTTCAAAACTTTTGAGTAGAGCCACTGCAATGTATTCAACACTTTAAGTTTATTAATAACAAATTTTTTTAGTTCACATAAATCCAATTCGTTATTTGTTCTACTCTGATTTCCAAAGCCACATATATATTCACGGAGGTCTCAGTTCGTGCATCTAAGTCATTCAAGTAGACAAACACTGAGTGAAACCACTACTATATGCCAGGTCCCGTGGACAAGGGTGTGGTCCTTGTCTCTGGGAAACATACAGCCAGCCCACTTATGTTTGGGATAAAATAATTATGTGGCCCATGAAATCACCATCTGATGAGCAGCAGCTCTAGGTTTAGACACAAAGAGGGAATACAAATAAGGAAACTATCTGGCCTACAAGAAAACTGCTCGACAGGCTATGCCATGTATCTTGATTTGAACCTTTACAGAGGTTTATAATACACCAAAATCACAAGCAAAAAGTAAAGGGAATAGAAACAAATATTACAAAATTTACATGGAGAGTAGAAGAGAGCATTTGGCATGAGCATCACACACAATCTCTGATATTTTTTCAGAACTCTCAACAAGAACAGAAGGAGAGGACAGGGATGGTGGCACCTGCCATTCAGCTAGTCAAACCAGTGCTTTGGTGTGTATATAAACAAATGGGCCTTCTACACAGAAGATTGGAAGTTGGTGAGTCTAGGATAGGAATTGCAAATACAAACATGCACATAGGAAAGATATGGAAGCAGGACGTCCCACAGAGCACAAAACCAACATGGCAGGTGTGGCTGGGTCATAAAACCAAAAGGTAGAAGAGGAGTGAAACAAGCATAATGGCAAATTTTAGCTTCCAGAAACTTTTCTGCATCACAAACCTTTAAGACACTCAGATTACAGCCCCTGACTGAAAATAATCTGGGAAAACACCAATCACACAATCATTCCAGAAAATTCACATTGTGATACACAATACTGGAATGCACTTTATGGATTTTTGCATCTCATATAGGTTGGTTATACTTTCTTTTACATCATGGAACTAGTACTAAATCAGTTGAAACACTAAAAAGTCTTTATCGGATGGCAATCTAATTTCTGGCCTTCACAATCTGGAGACATTTCCAGACTGAATTACACGATTTGGACATCAACACAAGATATTAAGAATCCAGACATAACACCGTAGAGTGCAAAGTGGGACTAAAGGGTTGAAAGATCTGGATTTGAACACTTCCAGGAGTGTAGCTTTGGGCAGACCACTTAATGCTCAAGTGTGAAGTTGTTTGATCTGTAAAAGGAAAGTGATACCTGCCCAGCCTACTACCCAGGACTGTCAGCGGCTGTAATGAAGATAACACACGGGACAGGGTTCTTGAGAACTATGAAAGTAATGGGGGGACTTATCAGTCATTCACACCTGGCTAATCTTTTTCATACAAAAAAATAAACAGTCACTAAATAGACATATCGTATATTTGAAAACAGTTTTCCTCTGGTTATAATTTAAAAGCATAAATTAAGTGAACCAGTTGTCTGCTTAGGAGGCCCTATAATCGCATCAGCGTAGGACACCCGATACGCCATTCAGACAAATGTGCTGCAGGCCTGCACCTCGGGCAGCAGACGGCCATCAGATGCCGTGAGCAGGAATTATGTCAGACCCCCTTTCCAGCCTGTGCAATAGGTTTTTTCTTCATTTGTTACTATTTCTTCAAGGCTATGATTCACATCCACCTTTTGTTCGTTCATTCAATATCTGCAGACAGCCTACTATGCACCGCGCATTCTACTCTCCCCTCCATAGGCGAGCCTGGGGAATTTGCAGGCACCTTTTTGCAGGCACCTTCCCAACTGACCATCCAGGAACCCTGTTCTGTTTCGGAGACACATGAAAATACACTGCAGTCTCATTTTATTATTGACAAGCAGAAAAAGCACAGACTCATCACATCTTGGAAACAGCCTTTTGAAGTCTGCACTGGGAGTCTGAATTCAAGCACAAGCTGGAACCTGGCCGCTCATCTGCGGCCGGCAGGGTCCACTCCTTGCTCTTGCACTGGAAGCCAGAGCCCCAAGTCCAAAGGCCCAGACCGAGAAATGCTGAACTCTGTGGGTGTGAGCTACACCTTCAGTGAGAAACCTCGTCCCCTCCTTCAGCATGGGGGGGCGCACTCACCAAGGGATATTCTGGTAGAAGAAGAGGAAGGTAAATGGGACAAGCCAAACAGAAAGTCAGTAATTAAGGTGCTGCCTACCTGGGGTGAGGGTGGGGGTGGGAAGGTTGGAAAACGTTCACTAGAAATCCAGACGGGCAACTGTTATGCCTGAAAGCACAGAAATGAACCACCACTCCCATCTTCATTTCATTGTCTCTAGGTGCCAGTGACTCCCAGGACTTCACACTCCTTGCTTCCATCGAACATTTATTAGGCACTTTACATGCACTATTTTATTTAATCCTGACAGCCACTGCATGGAGGTAGAGCCAATTATTTCCCCTATTTCCTGGGGCAGAAACTGAGACTTGACACAATTATGCAACTGCCCAAGCTTACTCAGGTGGTAGATGGAGAAGCAAGGATTTGAACCCAGACTTGTCTACCTCCGGAATTCAAGTTCTTCACCACTACGCCTCCCACAGGTAATCAGGTAAAAGACAACACAAGACAAAGAAGAGAAGGGCAGACAAAGTAGAACTTGAACAAATCAACCAACTGAGAGTAAGGAAACTAAGCTACAGCAGTCCAAAGGGCCAGGCTCACCACCCCCTCCCCCGCTCCGCGGATGTCAGCAGATGTGTCACCACACACATCCTCTCATGACAAACCTGCAAAATAAACACTGCTGCAGCTATGGATGTGGGCAAGAGAAAGCAGGAATGTAGGAATCAGTATGAACTAGAACCTAGGGTAAATGAGAAAAGATCTTGGGGGGGTTCTACTTATCCAGCTTCATGCCCACATCAAGGCCCATATTTGAAAGAGACTAGGCCTGTAAAGCTCACTGGGACCAAGGAAAGGGGGGGCCTGGTAACAGGAAACTGGGTTGGTCACTTCCCAAAGAAGATGCCACCACTCTGGCTCATGCCCATCCTTTCCCAGGCTTCTCCCTCCCATCTTCTTCAACCAGCAGCCCGTTAACCTCCAACCATTGGCAGTTTTTAAATTAATGTTTTATTTTTTAAATAAAGTGGTACAAGGACATCTGCCAGCATTCAAATCCTATTAAAGGAATCTATAAAAATAGCAAAAATTTTAACTGTTTTCCTCAAGTATTAAGAGAATCCTTGGCTACCGTCATTTTCAAATTCAATTTTAGTCCCCTGGGTGCAATCAAAAACTGCTACATGCTGGGCCAGTCCTGGTGACCTAGTGGTTAAGTTCAGCTCACTCCACTTTGGCGGCCCAGGTTCAGTTCCTGGGCACGGACCTACACCACTCATCAGCAATGCTGTGGTTGTGGCCCACATACAAAAAGAGGAAGATTGGCAGCAGATGTGAGCTCAGGGTGAATTTTTCTCAGCAAACAACACAAAACTAAACAAAAAAACTGCCACATGCATCCTGCAACGTTTGAAGGATTCTCAGAGGAGAGAAGCCAAGGATGGTTACATGACCACCCACAGGTAAATTTCAGAATTTTGCAAGGTCCTAAATCTTTTGGGGAGCACATTAGGGTAGAGTGTTTGAACATAAAAGCTTCCACTTATGTAACTTTTTCCTCAAAAACTGTGAGAGGGGGAGGAAGTCACCTGAAAACAACCCAGTGCTCTATTTCTCAGACGTGAGGGTAAATCTCTAATTCTCTATTCCAGTCTAAGGGCTACCGTGCCAGACAAAAGTAGGAAGCTTATTTTTTAAGGAAGAGTTTAAGCTGCTTTTTCTTCTTTAAAACATAGTCCCTTAAACAGAGAATGTGCTTAATAAGAGTTTACTAACTGAAAAATAAGTCCAAATGATATGATGGAGAAAAAAGCCCATGTCTTTAAGAGTTCAATTCTGTGTTAAATTCTTCACTGCCAGAAATCCCATTCCTTAAAAATGAAAAGCTAAAAAAGGGATGGAAGACAGAAAATATTTTTAAATTAAGGATTTAAAACTTCACAAATGATGCACAATCGTGTGCATGTGCATAGCTAAGTCCTATGAAGCAATTTTACCAATTTACCATTGGGCCTACAGTAAAGAACGTTCTCTCCACACTAGCATTCATCAGTGGGTTACCTTAGCAACCGAGAGAATATGATGCCAGCTTTAAATGTCAGGAAAGCAAGTGTGGGGATATTTGTCCCACTAGATACTATCAGAAGTGACAGAGGCTAGAAAGTAACACTGTGTACACAACTGCTTGAAAAATGTCAAGATTCCCAAGAAAAACATATAAAACCCCAGAATCAGTTGTTACTCAATGCATTAATTTCAAAACTCCTCAAAAATTTAAAAAAAAAGGGAAACTTGTATTTTGTAATAAATCTGTCCTTTTCGGGTTTCCTACCCCACTGGTAGGACATCAGCTGATGTTATTTCAGACTTGCTGCCCAGTACATAGCTTTGAGGCAGAAAAACAAAGGTGACATTTCACACAGTCTGGGGAACAGCACGCACATCTTGTAATTCACGAGCCATCCTCCGGCTAACAAGATCAGGAACACACATCAAGGCGCTGCCAACCAACAGCACCACGCTCCTGACCCTTGCTCCATTTTCTTTCTATTTCTACAGCCGCAAATTGTATTCAAGGATAAAAACACCAGCCAAGCTCCATTTCAAGTGATAAACAAATCTTTCTTCTCACTAGTTACAGATCTCTTTCCTCTATTCAAAGAAGGATAAACAGATATTTCCCTCTGTCAAACACTGCTGCCCACACAGTCCCTTCTCTCGTTGCCTAGAAAGAAGGTAATGGTTCCGGGCATGTGGCTTGAAGCAAGATGTAGATGTCACAGAAAATTGCCAGAGCCCACCCAGTCTTTCATAATGAACTTTTAATTCTCACTTAATGGCTTTTCCTGTAGATAAGAAGCAATATTATGACTGCTCTTTAAACTCCTTAAAGGAACACTAGACAATCAAAACACATTTCAACAGTCGCCGAATAACCCCCACGCTTATAAACTTTCTTCTGAAGTCCTTCTGGCCCTCTGCATTTCTTTTCCTTTTGCCCAAATTAGTTGTAAAGTGTAGAAAAACAAACACTCTCCTTCAAAGGGAACTAATTTATGAAGACTCTATTAATAAAGCAGAACATCATGCTAACCACCCTTCTTGGTAATAGCGTTACCTATCCATTAACCTTGTGCTCCATGACAAGGTTTTTACTTTTCCTTTAAGTCACTGTTTGTTACGTTGTGACTTGTTTTTGCACAGACAGATAGGACTTGGACTTGCCCTCACAACACGTATTCTGCAACTAATGCCCCACTTCTCTAACTTCTATATTCAAGTTTAAATCTGTTGTGGTTGCTGTACCTCCACTGGTGTTACTCGCAAGGTAAGGAGCATACGCTTGATGTCATCTTTGGAATCAACAGTAAGTTCTGTAAGTTCTATAAATAATAATTAAAATAATAAGTTCTCTGAGCCACTCTCAGTGGGTCCTATCAGTTCCACCACTGCTTGTCTTTGGGGACAGCCCTCTAACCAATCATATATCTACAAAATGAGAAGCCAGCTCCCTAAGTACATCGGCTGTGTTTATGCCCAAGACAGCCCTGCAGAAGAGCTGCAAAAGCTCAACTGGCTTACCCTAAAAACTTCTTCCACTCGTAGAACCAATCATAAAGACAGGAGGAAAGTTTAACTCTTCAAACTTGATAAAGCAATCTAACAGATAAAAGTTTCTTTGTTTTTATTAAGAATTTTAACGTTTGCCCTGCAGATCCAACTCACGGTATCACCTTTCTCAAATGTTCTCACGACAAAAATGGTAATTATGTGATGGGATGGAGGTGTTACCTTATGGTATGGTGGTAACTATTTTGCAATGTATAAATGCATCAAATCAACACATTGTACACCTTAAACTTATACAATGTCATTTGTCAATTATATCTCAATAAAGCTGGAAAAAAACAGGTTTTGTTATGTTTTTGTAATTGGTATAATGAAGAGGTCCATCTCTTCCACAACAAAAAACGTCTGCCCTCGGAGACCTTTGAACATATGAACTCCTTTTACCTAGAGAACTGCAAAAAAGTTCAAAATCATTTTTCACAATAGTAATTTTCTTTGGCAAAAAAATATCTTAATCTGCAAATTGTTGCTACACATTGGTTTGTAAGTGTAAATATATGCTGTGAGAGATGGTCTTTATATGACCTTCTTTTAAGTAAGTGGGCTTTTTTATCTTAAATCAGAAAGCATAACCACAACAAGCTCTACCTATCCCATTGGTTGGAAGAGGAGCTACCATGTCCTCAGGGACAATGCCATCAGTCCTCTGAAATGGCATTTGCAGTCCCTTTGGGCTCTTTACTAAAATGGCAGCCTCCCCCCAGGTGATGGCAAGCGTGGTGCTTGCCCGCCATGTCAGGCTTCTGGGAATACAAGTGGAGGGAAGTAATTTGAGCAGGAAGGGAAGACGAACTCAAAATTATCTGAGCATCAACAGAAGAAAACAGTATTTTATTCCAGTTAACCTAATTGACAAAATAAGCCAATCTCTAAGATTTCTGTCCAAAAAACAAGCAAGCAAAAAACCCAAAACAAAAAAGGATAAATTAATTGTGAAATTTTATTGGATAATTATTGCAGTAAAACTCAGTTTTACTGCAAATTTGGGGTCCCAAGACCCTGCAAAAGCTTTTATCATGAAAGCTATTTCACAGAGAGAAATGAATTTAATTTTATGAAATAGGAATCCAATTTTATTTATGGCACAAAATTAAATAAAACCTGGATGTTTCCTTCCCTAGAACATATAATGAAGTTGCACTGTGAGTAATGACAGGTAAGATGCAGAGCCAACAGAAGGCTCTGCTTTTCTTTGTGAGACACAACACTCCACTCAGACTCTGGCCCTTCTCCAGGATCTCAGGCCTTCCTGGTGACTCTCAGTGACTGAAAGCCAAAAAAATGAGGGATTTATTATAAAATGCAGGGAAATAGAGTAATGATTCACAGTAAGGCTTCTATCAGACTCTCCCACAACAAAGTCATTATAGAAATCAATACTCGTTCAGTAACATCCATTTACACCCCACTGAAAAGCATAAATAAACAAAAAGAATTTTTTAATAAGTGTGAAAATAGTGAAGCTTTTAAATAGTTTTTGGATAAGTATTATGAGAAATAATTACTAGGAAAAAAAACTGTTTTCCACTTACAATGCCACTACCACTAAACATGATAGACTCCAGTGGACCACATGCCACAGCTTCCCTCTTACTTTGTTATAATTTATCTACCTTGAAGGCAAGCAACACTAATAAAATATGTGCACAAGAAAAAGACACAGATTCTAAACTGCTTAGATTAAAACTCAACTACATTGAAGGAAAGGACTAAGAGGGTGCCACGGGAGACTCCCGAACTTCCTCCTCCGACAGAAGCACCAAATGTGCATCTACACGTGGAGCAGTTCGCTCTGAGAAACCCGGAAACCAGCTGAGTGACTCCTACACATTGGGTGAAAGAGAAATAGGAAGGAAAGTCTGAGACACACTCTCACCATAAACCCCACCCCTGGCACAGCACCACACAATCAGGAGGGACCCCCAATTCCCAGCTTCTCCCTGAGAAGGGTTTGGATCACACATATAGCACCACAACTTTTAAGGCTCCCACCTGAGGGATGGGCCCCCAAAACATCTAACTCTGAAAGCCAATGGGGCTTTCCCACAGGAATACAGCAAACAAAGCAGCAGTTCTTAATGGGCACACAAGCATGCACGATGACTATCCCCCAGGGCACAGCCTAAAGGGTGCAGGCAGAAACATCTATCTCCCAGTCTTTCCCTAGAAGGAATCTGACTGCATACTTTCCCAGCTTATGCCTGAGGGTCCAGCTTCTAATCAGCCTGCATCCAGGTGCTGAGATCCTCCCCTTTAGGACACTGATGGGTCTAGGACACCCTCAACAACTGGGAGCCACTAAGAACAAAAACAGCAACTTGGTCTATCACAAAAGTTTGAGAGGCAACCAGGAGCTCGGGCTGGGCTGATTGACAAGGTTCATCTACACAAGACCAGTCTGTCAAGACTGGGAGAGGTGGCTGTTTTATCTAATGTGCAGAAACCAACACAGAGAGTTGAAGAAAACAAGAGAATATGTCCCAAACAAAAGAACAAGATAAATAAACTAATCTTAACAAATCCAGAACCAACTCCAACCAAACTCCAGAAACCAATCTTAACAAAATGGAGATAAGTGATTTATCTGATAAAGAGTTCAACATAACGGTCATAAAGATGCTCACCAAGGTCAAAAGAACAATGCACGAACAAAGTGAGAATTTCAACAGAGATAGAAAATATTTAAAGTATCAAACAGAAATTACAGAGCTGAAGAACACAATAACTGAAATGAAATATTCAATAACAGGGTTCAACAGCAGACTAGATCAAGTGGAAGAAAGGATCAATGAACTAGAAGACAGGGCAGTGGAATTCATCCAATTAGAGAAGTGAAAAAAAGAAAAGCGGGGTATTAACCCTGTCCCTGCACATGGATGTTGTAGAGATGCTCCATTACAAGTCTAGGCTACAGGCAACATTATCTCAAGTATTATAAACTATTCTCAGAGAAAGTCTAGAAAAGTTCCTAGCAATTTTCAAGGAATTGTTTACAATACTAAGATTTTATCCTTTGCCTATAGCTTTATTTGTCCAGACCCACTGTAATTTGCTTTCACAATCATACATACAATAAACTGTTTATATATGGAAGTCCATTCATATAAACACATAAAAGTCAACTTCTACTGAGAACTCAGTATGTTCAGATATTATTCTAGAAGCTTCACCAACATTATCCAATTTAACCATTGCAATAAGCCAATGAGGTGAGTACTATTATGCTTCATTTTAGAAATTAAAGCTTTGTGGCATCAGAACTAAAATAACTTGCCCAGGAGGCCTCATAGCCAGGAAACAGTAGGGCCAGGATTTGAACCTGGCTCCAGAGCACACATTCTTAATGACTATGACACTAGAACTGTTTCCCATAGAAAACAGTATCTCACCATGTAAAAGAATCACTCTGATTTTTCTTTCATGAGCATACATATATATATATATATATACATATAAGTATGGCAGAGAGGTCAGAAAAGACCCCTTGGTGACATAAATCTGCCTATTATAAGGATGTGGATAAACTCAAGATTATGATAGATGGACGCTTAGAAAACAAAAATACAGGGGGCCGGCCAGTGGCACAGTGGTTAAGTTCAGCATGCTCTGCTTTGGCAACCCAGGTTCACAGATTCAGATGCTGGATCCTGGGTGTGGACTTACACCACTCATCAAGCCGTGCCTGGCCACGGGTGTTAGCTCAGGGCCAATCTTCCTCACCAAAAAAAAGAGAAAGAAAAGAAAACAAGAATACAACTCCAAACAGCAATGAAAATGGCAATAACATGACCCTTGGCAACTTGGTGGTTAGCCCAGTGTTCTCTAAAGTTGTTTGATTTCATATCTCTATCAACAAAGATAACTGAGCATATACCCTCAACACAGAATATTGTATGTGTGTACCATCATCAATCCACAGATTAAAGATTAGGAAATCTTAATTTATTTCTAAGTTTTGGGATGAAAAATAAATATAGCATGTGGGTAACATGAATCCCACTTCGGAGGCTCTTAGTTTAAGCTATTCATGTACAAGTATGAAGTTCCATAAGTTTCAACAATTTGTCATTTTGCAGTGGCACAAAATGAATCACTGCAGACTCCACGCTGTGTAGTGAGGGTCACTGGGCCAGGGAAGGAGCCTGTGACTGGCCTGCATCTGCCTCTCCATGAGGCTGTAAGGCTCTTTATTGATGGCTTCAAGTGTGGTGGCTGGTGAGAAATTATGAAAACTTTGTCTTTGTCAAAATGGGTCCACCTTCCAAAAAAAAAACACCCTCCAATATTATTGATAGAATTTTTTTTAAAGCCAGGAGGCTTAAGAAAATGAAGTTCTTTAGCCAGAAAAAATATACACATATATCTGTGTGTGTGTGTGTATATATATATATATATATGAATGAATACATACATGAATATACATATATGAATATGTGTGTGTATATATGAAAATACTTCCTTAACCAGAAAACATTTTTTTCTCCTATACATACATCTATATAGGAGAATTAAAATATTCATATCTAGGATATACAACTCCTTGAAGGTCTCAGGATACACCTTTCATTCATTCAAATACTTCTTGAGCACCTGCTATGTACCAAGCTCCTTGCTAGGTCCTTGGGGATAATGGTGAGCAGGAGAGACACCACCTGCTCCCTGAGGGAGCCCACCCCTTCATACACATCAATCAGCTACCAATCAGCTAAGCGCAGCACACAGGAGTCAGGCATGACTCAACTCTGAACTTGTGACTTCTCCCATCCAAGGTCTTAACGTCCTTAAGTGCCCAGGAGAGTTTTAGTATAACCCTGAGTAAAGGAAAGAAATGGAGACCCTTTCCAATGGTGGAAAATGATTCTGTTTACAAAAATCATACCCCTTTACCTAGAGTAGTGCATTTAATCTTATCCGTGTCAAATTTAAACCAACCTGTAACCAGAATTTATCAGGAAGCAAAAACTCTTAAAAATAGCATATCTAACCACAAAGGTAAAGTCATGGGAAGAATACAGAAAACTGATATATGTTGTGTTCAGTATCTCTATTTCAGAGCAATATCTCTATTTCCCATAGAATTATCTAACTTGTAATCACCTTCAGCAGCATCTATTGAACAGTGTAGCCACGTGTGTCGTATGGGCTTATACATAACATCTGTATCTCTGTTCACACACAGATTCCAAATGGTTTTATGAGTGTATTTCATGGTATTAACAAGCCATTCAGTCTTTCAGTAAACAGGGGGCATCCAGAAGTAACTCCAAAGATACAAATAACAGTCTGACTTATAATCATTCAACTTAAAATTTTTCAACTACATGATGGTGCAAAAGCAATCCACTTTCAGTAGAAACCACACTTCGAATATTGAAGTATGGTTTTTGATCTTTTCCCCAGGCTGGTGATACACAGTATGATCTTCTCTCTCTCGGGATGCTGGGCAGGGAGCTGCAGCTTCCAGTTGGCCATGGGATTATGAGGGTGAACAACCGAAACACTCACAACCATTCTGTTTTTCACCTTCAGTACAGTATTCAATCAACGACATGAGCTATTCAACACTTTATTATAAACAGGCTTTGTGTCAGATGATGGTGTCCCCCAGCAGGCTAACAGAAGTGTTCCGAGCCTGCTGAAGCTAGGCTAGGCTGTCATCTTCGGTAGGTGAGGTGTATTAAATGCATTTTCGACTTACAATATTTTCAACTTACGACGGGTTTATTGGGACATAACCCCATCGCAAGTCAAGGAAGATCTGTATAATATGAGTGCTCTCAGTGAAAATGACATTTTTAAGGATTTCAACACATTGGTTACATTTCCTGTAGGGCCACATTTCGTCTATGTGTCCCAGAGTTGGCTGCGTGCTCCTCCTAGCCTGAGGACTCGACCCGTTTGGAAACAGGGCAGCAACATCACCTTCTCACAGCAAGAAAACGTGCCAAGGGAAGTGGAGTCAGAGCCCGAAGCAGCTGGCTCGAGAGCCCGCCACAAAGAAACAGTCCTTCCCTCCTGAGGCGAAGCTTTTCACCTCCCGGAACAGAGGAGCGTCAACCAGCCCGGAGAGGACAGGCTCAGGACCGCGGGGACCCAGCCTGGCTGGAGCGAGGTTCAGGCCAAAAGTGGGTAGGAAAACCCACCCAGGCAAACAGACAACAAATTGTAAGGCACGTTCTGAACCCGACAGAGAAGAGATGTGAATTTTCTGGTGAAGACCCACCTTCAAGTGAAGAATTGCCCAAGACAGTCCACCCAAGAGGCAACTCCAGATGGGTCAGAGCCAGCACGAGCTCCTCGTCCAAGGCAGACAACGCTCCCACCGTCAGGGCAAACGGGGTCAGCAGGGTCTGATGGCTAGCAGCTGTGAGGCGATGGGCCTGGGTGACGAGCAAACGGGCCAGCCTGCAGGCCATGTTGTCCACGTAGGTCACCGAGGCAGAGCCCACAGTCACCGGGGAGTAACCTTCCGAGCAGAGGCACACAGACACCGTCACCGTCTCCTGAAGCCCGTGGCCTGGACGACAAGACAGTGAACAGTTCACCCAGAGTCTCCAGGAGATGCCCCGCCAGAGTCCAAAGCAGCAGCGGTCACCAGTCTCACTACACTGCCTAAGCAGACCACACACTCCAGGACAGCAGGGCCAAAGTAGAGCTGACTCCCTCTTCTCCCAGTGACTCTTGATTTTAAAACTAACCTTTAGGGGCTCTGAGCATTTCGGAGTCTATTCTCCCTTCGTTACCAAACACTGTTATTCGGCACACCTTCACCTTTACTTCTGCCCCAACCCATGAATTCAAATTTGTCCTCATAATGGCCTTCGCCCTTCTCCGCTCTGCCACTTCCTCCTGAGTCATATATTTTTATATGTTTACTTAGGTGGTGGTTTTTAAGGCGGCACCACAAAGTTACACAAGTTGACCCTAATTCCACAGAGCTCCTTTGAATGTAAGTCAGGGCAGGTGAAGACCATTCTCAACAGAAATATTTATATATGTGGTTCACTGCCCCCTCTTCTGAGAATGGCTTCTTTGCCTTGTAGGTGTTCTGAATACTTCTGTTGTGGGTGGCCACCTAATCCTGCTATCTGTCCCTCCTCCTTACACTCTTCTTCTTTCATGTTGCCAAGGTTGGTGAACTTCTACCCAAGTATGTTTTTGCGCTGCCGTTGGCAGAATTTTTAGGAATTAGTACTACCTAACCTATGTGATTATGATAATCATACCCGGACAGAAGAAGGGTTCACATTCAGCCACCACTGGCCCCCAGGCAAACAGCTAATGGGTGCAAATCATTCCTGCTTGGCCTTCTTCTCCAGGGCCTTTCCCCAAAGGCTGTGCTGCCAGGGCTTCAAGGAACAAGAGCACCCCAAGTTTACTCAGTGAGAACGACTGCCATTTTCACACTGCCTGTTTAAAAGTGGTCCAGTGTGCAGGCACAGAATGCAGCCCTGCCCCCAGACTATCCACGTCCAATATATGCTGCAGAAATCTGTTCTACAGACTTCTGAAAGGTCACCCTGGGAAAGCTGTGACCAGGGAAATCTAAGGTTCAGAAACAGGGACTGTCACCTGCCTGTAGGGAGTCTGTAAAATGAAGGTGAGAACCCTCACTGCGAAGCAGGTCATAATATAACCACAAGGATTTTAACACACAAGGAGTGGGAAGCAGGGTCATCCCTACACACAAGTACAGAAAAAGACAAACCAAGAGCTTTGATATTAGGAGTGGCACTTCAGTGATTTTTACTCCTTCTCTATAAGAGACTTGATAAGAGAAAACCAAGAAAAGGTCGGGGAGCTAAAGGCACGAAAGACATAAATGCAAATGCCAAAGCAAGAGGGCAGAGGGCAAGACAGCAGCCAAGTGACTCTGTGCGATTGATGAGGTTTGACTTTTTTTCTTATAAGGACGGGAGTTACTAGGCCGGAGAGAAAAGTGCTTAAAATTGCCCGTAGTCTCAGAAATTGCACAACAGATTAATCCAATGACGGAGCCCAGGTAGGGCTGCAAGGCCTTTGTACATCTACAATTCTCACGATGTCTGTGTCGTTTGCACATTTATGTCAACCTCTCTCCACATGTAACAGATACATGACAGAGCATTAGAAACATTTTTCCTTTAAATATGAAGGCAGTCTTACCTATAAGAAATATTGAAGATTCCCTGTAGGATACAATTTAAGAGGGCCTGAAAAGCCCACAATTAAAGAAAACCAACCAATCAACAAACAACAAAAACTCACCCTCCCTGCAGGTAATGACGTCTTATTTACACCTTTAAGCCAGAGCTTGAGGTCTCAATGCACAACCCAAACCCCAGTGAAAATACAAAACGATTGAGTCTGAGAAGGGCTATTTGCTCATAACACACAAAATGACACATTAATTTGTCATCTGTCACCATGGTAATTGAAGAAGACATCTGGGAGAGTGGAAAGGGAAAGTTCTGGAGCCTGAGATCCAGTAAGGAAGAGTCTGGCTGGATAGGGTGCCAAGGAAGGAACTCCAGCCACCAAACGGAGCAAGCAGGGGAGAGGCGGACACTGGGGCTGCCAGACTGACCACAGAAGAATGAGGAAGGGGGAAGGGAGACCAGCTGTCTCAGCTCTGCCTGAGCCTTCTCTGGGACTACAGGAGGTGACACTATGATTAGTGTCTCCTCCACTGGACCACATCCAAAGCACACCCAACCTGAAGAGTTGGGTGCAACTGGCAGGATGGGCCTGCCCAGTCTAAGGCAAGGCTGAGACAGCTGGGCGAACCTCAGACGGGAGATAACCCGGGTGTCTCTCTGTCTCTCTGTCACACACACACACACACACACACACACACACAACCTCACTCCCTGGCTCTCTCTCACACACATACCCATCCTACCCTGGAGCACTGTTTACTTCCTCCCCCGGCCCTCCTCCCAGCCTGTATCCCTGGAGGGAAGATGCGTACAGACAGATCTCCCAATCGCACAGCAAAGAGGACCCCTCACCTGGAATGCTGGATTGGAGAACGTTATCCTCTGTGGGCTCTGCAATCACGATGTGTCTCTGATGAGATCCGTTATAAATAAAGTAAAACTCGGCATCTTTAGGAAGATAAACATTTTTGCCAAACTTCGCATAGACTGTCATCTGCCCCTGAAAAACGAATAAGTCAGGGCATCGTCAGACTTCCTCGTCCGGGCTCCAGGAAACCACAAAAAAAACGGCCCGGGTCCAAAACAGTGCTGAGGTCACTTCATGTGGCTGAGCTCAAATATCACGAATCCGTCTTTCCAACAACAACATTTTGGATGACAGGGAGATGCTTTCTGATATATTTAAGTGTGCATGTCCAAGCTGGTTTGTTCTGTTTTTAAAGTTGAAGAAGTTTGAAGCATAGTAATTTTTTTTATTTCCTAGCTGTGTAACTGTGATACTTTGTTGTCTTTTACTTTGTTTGAATTCCTACCTGATGAAGATCATTGCTCCCATTAATTTTTCCCACACCTGAGATACCACCAGGGTGAAAGGTTCAAAATAACGATTCTCAGCCACAGGCTTACCCTGTCCTAGACCACAGTAGGTCGTACGAACCTTAAACACTCACTAACTCTTCCAAATAGACCGCACTCCGTGCTCCCACACTCACTGCGCCCTTTCCAACCACTGCTTGCCTCCCCTGCGGGATTTCCAAGTCCTCTTCCTCACCCGGCCTGGCCTCACACTTTCTCCTGAAAGCTTCTGGTTGGCACAAAGCCCCACTAAGTCCCCTGGTCCCAAGGAGAGGAGCTGCCACCCTGGGTCACCGAACACACTCTGATGAAAGCAGCACATCAAGGAAGTGGGGGTCAGGCTGGTGCTCCCCAGTTCACCATCCTCCAGAGGCTGTGCGCGGGGCTAGGTCGTTGGTGCTATAACCAAGGGAGCAGCAGCGATGGACGATGGACGAGACTGCCAGATCGTCTCCAGACCCCAGAGGCCTTGAAGGATTCGGGACACTCCCTCCCCTCAAACACAAAAAGGCAATACAGCAGGGGGCCCTGGGGAAGTTACATTCCGCCCAGCCTGTGGGAGTGGCAGGGAAATGGAAACCGGGAGGTGGGAAGGGTCGCCCACTTTGGAGGGCCTCCAGAGCTTGGCCCAGTGTGGAGAAGTCTCTGGGCTTTTGTGTGCTTGCCCAACAAAAACAAACCCACTCTCTGACAGTTCCTCACCCTGTGACGGGGGAGAAAAGGAATAGAGAAAAGTCTACAGTCTCCTTAACATCTGTTTGCCTTCGATGGACATTAGCATGATTTTCCGTAGGACATCAAGAGTTAGGACAATCAGTATCAAACAAAATCAGTAACCACTGGCTATTCCATCTAAAATTTTAAAAATAAAAAGGCTATGTTTTCCTGGCGGTTTGCAATCCATCCCATACATGAAACGTTATGTTAAATTATGCATCGGTATAAATACAAATTGTGGAGTTCTGAAAAAAGTCACCCATTCACGATTTTGAACTGTCCCTTCTCTGCGTGTGAGCATGCACACACACGCACAAATGTAATCAATAGAAAGTAACATGCCAAGAAAAATCTACCATACAATAGCTTCAAAAAAAAGTCCAGGAAGAGGATCTGAAAAGCAAAAAAACAATAACAAATGTCTGACATGACTGAGGGAGGAAACTTAGATGGAATTCCATTTCCTAAAAGAGGAGGAACAGCTTGCTTTAGTCATGTTCCTGGTCGCTAAAGGGACTGTGAGTTATCCATGGACAGAATCTGACCTGACCTGTCGATTGTTTTTTAATAGAAAATAAGTTGTATAAACAGATCAAAGTTTTTCACAGATCACAAAGATATTTAATCTATTCAAAACAACGATCATATTACTACTTTATTTGGTTGGGCGAACAAGGACTACAACTTATGAAAGAGTTTAACTGCAACCCTTTCCAAAGCAATACAACCCCCAACAGTAGAGTTTTATAATTCAGTTACGCCTCCCTTTCAAGACTATACCATGCTTTACCTTGGTAAAAGAAGATAAACAAGTCATATCCATTAAAGAGAGATGCCCGGAAGTCCTAGCACTAAGACTAATACTCAGCAATAAAAGGAGTCTCTTATTTGCTAATCACAAAGAGATCACAAAGACACAGTGAAAGATATTACAGGAGAAGGAGGGGAGGAGGGGTGATAAAGAAACCAAGAGAGAGACCCAACGCCATAGAAGGGGTTGGGGGGGTTGGTAGGAGAGGAAGACAGGGAAAGAAAATACAACTATGAGGAACAAGAATATTTTCATTCAGAAAAGCTAGTTAAAGCTCACAGGAGATTCAGATGAAGCTACAAAGGAGATCAGCAGCAGGAACGGGCTTCTGAAAACGTGCTGAGGAACAAGTACAGCATAAACAGCCAGCCACAGGTGACAATTTGGGGCTAAGATTGGGGTTCTTCTAATCACTGTGGCCACTGAAAATCTGCTACTTTTCTTAAAAGGCCACTAATTTTATTAATGGCAAAGCTAAATTCCAGTTTACAGAATTCCAGTGCGCCTCCATCACTTCCCCATCTGGATTCAATCGCATCCTTTGTTTCAGACAATTGAAAACTATAACCGTTGGTTAGTGAATTTCTTGGCATCGCTATCAGAATCAGTCAGCTTCTGTGCAGAAATAAGAGAGATGTACTATCATCTTTCTGTCAATTTACTATATCCCAAATAAAAAAACACTCAGATATTTTGCTGAAACTTCTGGAAACAATAAGAGGTATAATAGGCAAAATTATATTCCCAAATTAGTCTATAAATTTAATGCACTCTGATCAAAACCCAAACTGGATTTTTCCGAATGAAACTCAGCAAGCTCATTCTAAAAGTTCGCCTGGAAAAATAAACACATGAGACTAGAAACAAAAGTTTTGAGAAAGAGACTGATGTCTGAGCCAGGGGTGGGATCAGAACTTGCCCCACCACAAAGCAAAACATACAACAAAACCATAGTAGTTTAAACAGTGCAACAGTGGCACAGAGATAGACCACAGAGTACAGAATCCAGGAACAGATGCATGGAAATTATATAATAAAGATGGCATTTTAAATCAGTAGGGAAAGAATGGATTACTCGATAAATTGTTTCGGAACAATAGCTACCCATTAGGACAAAAACATTCTTCATACCAAATATTTAAATTCCCAACTAATTCAATATTGAACATAATTAATAAATATACAAAATTGGAAGACTGTCTGAAATTTTCCAGTATTGAACAAAATGATGCCAACTGAAGATATCTAAATTTCATCTATACTGACCCCACCCTCATGTACCTACTTCTTTTCGATTATCCTATTTCCTCCCAGTCTTTGTTCAACGCACAGCTAATTACTACAGAGCTATCCTCATGGCATAAATACACATGTGGTTGTGCCTTTCTCTCTTCTGTCAAAGGCATTTTTCCACATTACAACCTTTGGTATCATTTTTAATTGCATTCCATCAAGCGTTTGTTGTTCCATAATTTACTTAATCATTCCTCTATGGGTGCACATTAAGGGTATTTCTAGCTTGTTAACATTATAAAAAATACTACAATAAACATTTTCATGTACATTGTTTTTATGCTTTACTTTAGAATAAAATTCCAGAAACGGGTCCAAGAATGTGGCCAATTGTCACAAATTGCAAAACTGGTTTCCAAAAATGTTGTATCAACTTTCCTCATGACCTATGCTAGTCAAGAGTATCATTTTCATTCCAACTTTGCCAAAAATGTCTTATTATTTCCTAAGATAAACAGTTCTTCATTGATTTAATTCCTATTTTTTCCATTGCCACTGAAATTTATTGCCCACTTTCATAATACTGAATGGGTGCCACTGTTAGTGGCCTGATTAAATTTCGATTTAAAGAATTCTAGTCTTTCCTCTTCTATTCACACCTGAACTAACCTGTGCCTTAGGTCAAAATTTTCAAATTGAGATTAACATCAGAATCATTCCCTTTCCACCTCTGAAGAGTGAAAGTATACCATCCATTACCTTCTCATGCTCAAACACTCCTGTAAAACTCTGGAGGCCGGGTAACGTGGAAACCAGGAACAACAAATGTAAAGTAGAAAAGCTGAACTAAATATAATCATACTAAATATACCTCAATATAAACACAGACAAAAAATCAAGTAAATTAAACCAACATTTTTTTTTACCACCAAGCACCCCCCTAGAGAAATCCTACTTGTAAAACTCATCAATAACTCTCCAAGACCAAGCTTTCTGCTGAAATTCTGTGACATCTATGGATTTCTTCTCAAAGAACCAAAAAAGTATTAAATGTTTTTGCCACTTTAAACTATTTCACTCAACTTTCCTATTCCTCTTCCGATAGCATTTAAGATGGAAGTAGTCAGTGATGCTGATGTGCACATTCTAAATGTTTTTTCATTGATCTAGCATGGTCTCTAACTCAGGGTCTCTGATTCCCTGAATAACTTGGCGGCTGTATCATCCTCATCTGGGGATTCCTGCACTCATGTTCTCCCTCATTTTCTTCTCTCTCAGCCTCGATAGACAATGTGTCTGTACATAATTATACTTTGCTAGTAACAATGTCATTTGCTGGACAAGAACCTTAGCTAGTTTCTAAAACATCTGACATGAGTAGGCAATAAACAAATAATGTAGTTTCAGGGGCCGGCCCGGTGCCGCAGCGGTTTAGTCCGTGCTTGGCAGCCTGGGGTTCGGGGTTCGAATCCTGGGCGCCTGCTGATGCACCGCTTGTCAGCCATGCTGTGGCATCCTGTATAAAGTAGAGGAAGATGGGCACGGATGTTAGCCCAGGGCCAGTCTTCCTCAGCAAAAAGAGGAAGACTAGCAACGGATGTTAGCTCAGGGCTGGTCTTCCTCACAAAAAAAAAAAAACCCAAAAATACTGTAGTTTTAAATGAGACAAAGTGTGCATCTTTTTATAATGGGCTTTCTTAATCCGGGGCCACAGGAAGAGTCCATAAGTGAGTTTCAGGTGGCCTGGAAACCTCTTAAAATTGTTAACAAAACCGTTTTTGTATGTGTATGTCCAGTTTTTTGAGGAAAGGTTTATGGCCTTCATCGTATTCTCAAAGGCATCCAAAGATTCAAAAAATGTTATAAATCTAGCTTTTACAGTAACAAGCAAAAATAGAAAGTTAATGCTTTCTAATGATAATGGTCACCTTTTTATATGACAGTTAAGACTGTTCTACTGTTTTCTAAAGTATTCTAGTATTCTACACAGACTTTATATGGGAGGATTTTTAGGATAGAAGCACAATGAAGGTAAATGTTAATTGACATGTTAAATATTGTCATGAAAGTTTACTAATTTGCCCTCTTTACAATAACAAAATAACAGTAATTCTACCCAGAGCCTTCCCTGTAGAGCACTGTGTTGAATGTTGTAAGATCCTTGAAAAAAAAATTTTTTTAATGCATTATCCCATTTTATTGGTAAGTGAATAAAAGTACAAGTACTAGTTAGTACTCATAGTAACTAGCTCAGCATCTCAGAGCTAGATGAACAGTACTGGATTTCTTGATTTCTGCCCCAATCTCCAAGCTCGGTTATTTTCTTTACATTCCTCAAGCATAATTCCAAAGAAAGTACTATGGGCATAAAGTCCTTTACTTCCAATTACTGTATTGAACTGAAGTACTTCTTTAAGACAAAGTGTGAAAATGCAAGAATTATTATTCCTATTATATATAGATATATATATATTATATATACATATCTACATATAATAGGATACATATATATTACATATATATAATACCTATATCTATACTATACATACAGTACTTCATAATTTATAAAGTGCTTTTTTGTGTATTTTCTCATCTTATTCCCACAATAATACTTGGGAAGTATCATCATAATTCTTATTTCCTAAATGAGAACACTGATAATATTAGGTCCACTGAGTGGCAGAGCACAAATCAAATCTAGAGCTTCCTGTTCCAGGCCCAGCATACTTTTCTCCCCAACATGTTACTGTACAAACAGCAAGTGCTCAAGGATTTGACTTATCTACACTTTTACATTTAACTCGACGTTTACTTTATGCATTTAATACAAGGATTCTCATCCTGAAATCCATGGATAGATATGGGGTGGAGAAGGGAGGTTGGAGAAATGTTGCTTAATCCCCCCGAAGATATATGCACGGTTCTAAGCATTCGTCTGGGGACAGTGTCTGTCTTGTAATCAGAGACTCTTAGGAGGGTACAAGGAGCATGAGGTTCAAACAGGTTAGTTTAAACCACTGATTTAAAAGCATGGTTAAAGCATCTTTTGTATACTGTAAAATATCGAGATCATTCAAATTCATTATCCCAAACCAAAACTAAGTCAATGAAATACAGGTGAATACAAATTGGTTTGATCCAGGAGGAAATATCAAAATGTCATTTTAAGAAAGGTAAACAAAAATGACCTAAAAGACATACAAGACATCTCTTCAGAAATATCCTTTGGGATAGGAATGGCTTCCATTTCCAGACAGCAACAGTAGGCCAACATTCCTGCTGATAATAACTAGAAAATAAAGACAAAAAAATTACAAAGTCATATTCTTAAAGGCATCAGACAGCCATGGAAATCAGGATAAAATATAATAAAACCCCAGAAAGGGGAGAACCGCTCAGAGAAGTTATGGAAGCCAGAAGACAATGGAATGATATCTTTAAAGCAATGAAAGAACATAATGACCTAAAATTCCATACCTAACAAAAATATTCTTAAAAATGAAGCTGAAATTAAAATACGACAAATACTGAGGGGATTCATTGCCAGCAGGCCAGCACCAAAAGAAATACTAAAGGGATTTATTCAAACAGAAGTAAAATGTTCTCAAACAGAAATATGGAAATGCAAGAGGCAGTGAGGAACAGTGAAATGGGTAAATATGTGAGGAAATATAACTAATATCTAATATACAAAATGATAATTATAATGTCATGGAGTTTAAAATATTTGTAGGTGTGTCTGACAACAATAACATAAAAGGGACATGGAATTAAAGTATCTAGCAGTTTTGAGAAAGTATTAAAACTAATAAATTATATTTATAATATGTGAAATATACATGTTTTAAGTTAAGGGTAACCACTAACGGAACAGTAAAAGAATGTATAACTAACAAGTTATAGAGGTAAAAATAGAAAATATTTAATAAAAAACACAAGACAGGAAAATAAAGAACATAAAATGTGTGTCAAATAGAGTTATATGACATAAATCCAACTATATCAGCAATTATATTAAATGTAAATGGACTAACTGATCTAAACACAACACCAAGACAGTCAGTATGGACTTTTTTAAACTCAAAAACAGTAACAATACCTATATGCTGCTTACAAGAGACACACTTCAAAAATAACACAGCAAGCTTGAGAAGTCAAGACACACTATGCAACACCAACCAAAAGAAAGCTAGTAGAGCCAAAATAATATCAAAGTATTTTTTAAAGCAAGACATCACTACTACAGAAAGGAACTTTTCATCATAAAACGTGTCAGTTGAAAAAGATGATAGCATAGTATTAAATCTAGGCACCTTATAACATAGCTTCAAAAGATATAAAGAAAAAATTAAATCCTAAAGGAGAAACAGACAAATCCATAATCACAATGGGAGACTTTAGCTCTCTCAATAGCTGATAGAACAAACAGACAAAAATTGACAAGGATATAAAAGAGCTGAGCTACACAATTAACAAGATTACTAATCAAAAGGAATAATTACCATAAATTAAATGTATATTGCAATATTTATTTTAAAAAGGTATCCATTATTCAAACCTCTGCATTAAATTCAGTTAAACATAAATAAATTTTGACAAAAGTCAAAAATTCTTCATGACTTTCACACTTGATGGAATGATTCACCGCTACAGAATTGAAATAGCCTTTGTTTCTGTAACACAGCTGAATTGCATAAAAAACAATTCATGACAAAGGTCAGTAAACGACTCCAGATTCCTCACTAGACCAGAAACAGGCTCCTCAGCATGCTTCCTTTTAAAATCACTAACTCACTCACAGATTCCATGAAAACGTAGAACTCCCAGAAATTGAAAACAAATATCTGACACTTTAAGCAGATGACAGTAGGAAATACACTGGGTTGGGTATAAGAATACTTAAGTTATAATCTCTACTCTTGCATTATCCCAATATTTCTTGGAGAATAAAAGTTCTGCACTTGGTTCCAAAAAAAAGCAAACTGCAAAAATAAGGAATGAAGCAAAATGCAGTTTAAGAGTAGGACACCAGTTGGGATTTTAGTCAATCAACTAAGCATGCGTCATCACTGAGACAGCCACCCAAAAACACTAATGCTGCCCAACCCTGCTTTGATGAAAACTAGTAACTCCATTAAGAATGTGTATGGTCCAGCTCTTCTCTATACCTGCCAGACATATCTGGCCATGGAATAATTTAATATAAATAGATAAAACTAACAACAATTTCAGAGGAAAATGACAAGGATGCTGCAGGGACTCAAAAACCACGTTGTCATAGAGGAACAATTGAAGGAACTGGGACTGTTTTGCCAAAGAAGAAAAGACTCATGGGTAAACGGTCACTGTTGCAAATATCTCAGGGTCTGTCATGCAGGCAAGGGATTAGACATGTTCTGCAGCCCCAAGGGAGAAGTGTAACACAATGGAGGGAAGGACAGGGCACAGAGTTCAATTCTACAGAGAGAGCTTTCTAAGGATCAGAGATGTCCAAAGACGACACAGATTGTCAGCTTAGGAGGAATAAGCGCTACCAGGAGAGGGTGGTTTTGCTTTTGTTTTTGTTTTGCTTATTTGTTTGTTTTAAGAGAGAATGAGACTAAATAGCTAGTTTTGAAAGTCTAGAATCTATGATACCAGGTATATAATTCTACATTAATAGCTTCAATATTAAAAAAATGGGAGGGGTCTAGATAAGTGGTGTTTTGTTGTTTTTTAAATCAATTCCTCCCTTATTCCTTCGCTTTGGTTTATTTCCTAGCTCCTTAGACTGATGCTTAGTTCGTTTTCATTCTCTGCATTTGTGGTTTTCAAACTTAGATCAGGGAAACCCTAGGTTCTAATGGAGGAAAGTTGGGAGTTCACAAACATTCCATTTAAATTTCATTTTGGAAAATATGTTTCCAATTATTTTTAAATATAAAAAGATTGCATTCACTTAAATATATTATTTACCAAATTTTAATACACTGGAGAAGACCTGAAGTGTCAGGCTAAGTCATTGTTCTCATTGAATTAATAAACATAATAAATTTAAATTTGAAGAAAATATTTATAATAAAGGTTTTATCAAGTATATATATTAAAGGTCTCCACAATACTTTGTTTGGCAAGAAAGATTTCTCCTTCAAAAAGAGTTTCACACCACATGCTTAGGGTCTCTAAGGCCCCTCTGACTCTAGGACACCCTCTGCTCATCAGTATTGGAAAATAAAGTTCTTTCAGCTCATTTTATATTTCATATCTCAAACAAGCTTTACATTTGCAACAAAGACTACAATTCATCAATTTCAGAGTCAGGTTGAATCCATGCAAACAGTAATCTTGCATGGTTATTATTTAACACTTGAAGTCTACAGATTTATGCCAAACCAAGCTTGTCTGAAGGTCAGTGTGGGTCAGCTGACAGCGCTGAACTTGCCAAACCAAGACTCTCAGGAATACAAAGAACCCTAAGTCTCCATGAATTGGTCTCTCCTGGGCAAAGAACAGTGAACAACCATCTGTAGTCTTATTCAGGGCAGACTACATAGCTCCTGTGTTCCACAGGAGGTCCCTCTTATGAGAGGACCAAAGAAGGGAGCCCTTCGCCCCTCATCTGACCAGAAGGGGTGTGCCAGAACACCTCTTCCACCCTCTATCCCCAGTGTACACAGGCACACACTCATACACACACAGCAGACCATTCTTCAATACGGTCTGCTCACTAATATGAATCCTCACTAAGAAAAGCAGAGATGCAGACATTTACAAAACAGACAGCTGAGAGAAGCCTTAAGCTCATCTGGATCAAAACCCTGACTTTACTGGTGAGGAAACCGCAGGCCCTACTAACAGGTGAGCTGTTCTGGGTCCCATCACACAGCAGACCTAGGGCCAAAGCCCAGGTCTTCACCCACCATCCAATGCTCTTCCCACCGATCCCAGCTACCAGCCAGAAGAGCCTCAACTTCTGAGCCCAAATGAACTCTACTCCTCCCCCATGGCCTGGGAAGAGCCCTTATGGAAACAAGTCAGGACCAGAAGCAATCAACTCTCCCCAAGTTCCCCAAAGCCCACCCCCCCAACAACCATGTCCCTCTAGTCTCTTCTCTTCCTCGATTCTCGTCACCTTGTTAAACCACGGAGCACCTCAGGGCCTGTGGCACTCCTCCTCACTCTTTCCTTCTCCAATCGGAGCAAACACAGTTAAAAGGCAGCTCAGTCCAGCACGGAAAACACGAAGCCACAGAAACAAACGAGAGAAGCAGGGAACGGGGAAAGAGCACTGAGAGAGTCAGCTCAGCCCCACTCGGAAAGGAGGAGCGTGTGGAGGTGAGGGCTCAGCGGGCAGGGAGAGGGACAGACACAGCAGCCGTGGGCTGAGGACTGACGATGAGGGCGGAAGGAAAAAGCACTAGAAAAACGAAGCAATGGGAAATTTAACTGAAACAGGCAAAGGGCAAGAAAGGTGGAAAATAGATAAATGAAAATGAGCAGAAGAGAGAGAAATGTCCACCCTACCAGGAACTCAACCTGGGAACACTTTAAAAAGGCAGGGGAAGGAGGGAGAAGAAAAGGAACTGAATTTTGATGCCAAGGAAGAACACTTCATCTGATCAAAATCAAGAGCTAAGTGTCAAAGCAGCACTGTGGAACCTGTCTTTCCGTGACACATCGTGAAGGGAGAGGCGGCACTTCCAACTACTCACATCACTCTGGAAATGCGTCCTGTCTGTCATATGCACAGCACAGGGAGAAGGGGAGGCCACACTTAGAGAGTCCTTCCTCATTCTCCGCCCCACTTTAGAATCAGCAACGGCTGTATAAAGCAGGAGCCCATTTTTCTGGCCTTGCCCTTTTTTGCCCCTTAGGACTCTCTCTGAATCTTCAGCTCAACCGTTCGGGGCTCTCAGCCAGCGAAAAACAGGACCTACATACAGAGCTACCACACTCTGGCTTCACCAGGTACCACTCAAAGCCAACTGGCAGCTACTCCCTCTTCCTAGGTCAGCACAAAGCCCAGCAGTACAAGAGTGACATTTGCAGCAACAAACAGAACCAATCCAAAAGCCTGAGTGTGCAGCTAATCTTGTTAAGAATAATACCTTCTATTTCCTTAGTGCTTCACTAGGCACAAGGCGCTTCTGTGCACGCTCTCCCATTTGAACCTCAACCCCAGAGACACAGACAGGTGAGGAACTGGCCCACAGCCCACTAAATATCCAGAACCAGCCCCACGTCTCCCCATTCGCTCATCCGTTCATTCATTCCATATACGTTCTGAGTGTCTATCAGATGCTGTGGTTACAAACTACCTGCCCTCACTATCGTTCTAGTGGAGAGACAGACGATAAACAAAGAATTAAGTGCCTGATACATGAGGGATTCAAAAGAGCTGATAAAAGTAAGATGGGATAAGGAGAGACATGTTTTAGATGGGATAATAGGAAAAAGCCTCTAATGAAGTGATATTCTGAGACCAGAATAAAGTAAAAGAATGAGCCATGTGGATATGAACGAGCATTTCAGTTGAGGCACCAGCAAGTACAAAGGCCCTGAAGTGACATGTCCTGGAGTGCTTGAGAAACAGCAAGGAAACCTGTTGGCTGAAGCAGAAGAGGAGAGAAATGGAAGCAAGGTCAGGGACAAGTAAGGCCGCTGTGAGGACTCGGGTGTTAACCCTGCAGTGGGAAGCCACCGCACAGTTCTGGCTAGAAAAGTGACAAGACCTGTGTTTCAAAAGTATCACCCTGGCTGTGTTGTGGAGAACAGACCATGGTGGGACAGGGCTAAAGTCAGGGAGCCCCACTGCAGGAATCCCAGCAAGAAACAACCGGGCACTCTTTCAGGGCATTTTCTGCCATACCACGGAGGCTCTTGACGTGATTTTCTCTCTGCTGAGGCGGCAAATGCATCAGTTTCCCAGGAGACCACGTCTTTATTCAGCTCTGCTGATCACTGACTGTCAGCAGCGCCAGCAACCCTGTGC
Organism: Tapirus indicus; assembly: GCA_031878705.1. Lineage (NCBI taxonomy): Eukaryota > Metazoa > Chordata > Mammalia > Perissodactyla > Tapiridae > Tapirus > Tapirus indicus. Next base: position 2,800,196 of record CM062925.1, on the reverse strand, counting down.
CAGCAAGAAGATGGGAGTCACCAGGGCAGAAACGGGCACTTCCCTCTGGGAAACTGGGCACTTGTCAGGGCCTTGTGGAAGAACTGGCCTAAAATCCAGGGCCCTTCCTCTCATTTCTGAAGGATACACAGAGAGATGATGGATGGATGGATGGACGGACGGACGGACGGACGGACGGGTGGGTGGGTGGGGAGGGGCAGGGAGAGAGAGAGTTTCCATTCCCCTCCACTGGTGTTCATCTATCAGCAATTTACAACGTCAAATGATCAACTAGCAATTGTGGTCAGATGGCTTTTCAATTTGAACAGGAAACAGCTTTGAGCAACCTCTAACTCTAACCCCAACTTCTATGGTAAATAAACTTCTGTTTCTCATCAGGCCAACTATAAACATTCAATGGACAAATATAATCTAATATGCTTTACAAACCTTACTGGGTCAGGAGCTTATTTCCGGAGACTGCAACATTATCAAAGCCGCTGCCATGCAGACGCTACTGAAGGAATCTTCGGAAAAGTCATCAGACTTTGCTCTAACTCACATTGAACACAAGATTTCTCACTTCCTAACACGGAAATTCCATGTGAAAACAGTATTTATCAATTTATTAATTGCTTAGAAGCCCGTAAGGATAAAAATGGCCACCATAGGAACCCTTTGTGTTTTAATTAATACTACTGTGTATTTGAATGTACTAGGCACCATGCTAAGTGAATTATCTCATTAAGTCCTTACAATCACCCTTTGAGGTAGAAACCACCATCCTCGTTTTGCAGATGAGGAAACTGAGGCTTTGAGAGGTGAAGTCCCCTGACCACGGTGATCTGGAGGGTCAGGGGCAGAACCAGGAGTAAAGCTCATCTCTGCCAGGGGGCTCTGCTTCCCTCGTAACTTCCAGCACATCCTGCCACTGTGCTTGGCATTGCATTGCCCAGAGGCAGGGCCTCAGGGTAAGGCAGGAGCCGGCCCATTGCAATGACTGACCCTGTGACAGTCTCCCCAGACCTAAGTCAACGGGGTCTTAAGAAGTCACACATGAAAGTACTTTAGGACTTACAAGAAAAGACCAGTGTTCAAGGAACGTGAATATCATGACTACTTTTAAATTACTTTAGTCTCTCTTCTCCCTTCGTTCAACAAATACCCAACGTTTGCCCGACAGAGAGGTGGGAGGATGACGAGACCTGGCACCTACCTTCAGGGGCTCTCAGCCTGGCTGGGAGAGAAAAGCTTAAACACAATTTCGTGCCAGGTTCTCTGCACTGAGGGAGCAGGAGTAACCGCTCTGCCCCGCAGCATCGAGAGACCCCCCCCCCCAAGGGTGGAGGGGACTTTGTCAGCAGAAGGGAATTCCAGGTAAAGTGTAAAGACTGGCTACAGAACGGCTCCCTGTGAAAGGACAGTTTATTGTGGCTTGGCTGTAACACCGGAAGTAGACAGCAGGACTGGAGCGGATGCCGGACATGAAGGCAGAGGCCTTCTCAGGGAGGGCTTGGGGACAGGGAAGCGCTGGTAGGATCTTGAGTGGGGGAACGACAGATCTGCACTGGACCTGGGAACAGAGGCAGTCACACCAGGAAGGACGCTATGGAGACTGGCCCTTCTTGAAGCATGTCTTTTGCAGTACCCTCCTGCTCCAATTTCTAAAAAGTACTGAAAAATAAACCCAGAAGTTAGAAAAACATACATCTGGGTCAACATGACTGAACATGTAGACCAAAGATGCTGTTCTGGATCCCCCTCCACATCTTGATGCTTCCATGGAAGGAAGGTGAAGGTTGAGCGGGAGGCCTCTGGAATTAAGTTAGATCTGGGTTCTGATCTCAGCTGCCTCAGCTACCTAGACTGTAAAATGAGGATAAAGACAGAACCCAGCCAGCGATGGGACAGGGAGGACTAACTGAAATGAACGGGAGGACGAACTGAAGTCAGGTATAGTGACACCTGCCCAGCACCTGACACTTCATAAGTGCTTCGTAAATAAAGAATAAATTAGCTAACTGCTAACATAATGGTACCAACATCAACATCATGATCATTAGTTAGCATTCTCTGTTCATTGGAGCAACACTTATTGAATACCTAACGTGTGCCAGGCACTTCCCAACATTTTTCTTAAGACAGTGCAGAGAGACTGGAGGTACGGTATCAGGACCCTCATTTTGCAGATGAGGATATTGTGCCCAGAAGGCTAAATTATTTGACCAAAGTTACAAGGACCCCCAATTCCTCTTAAAGCCAGCAACAGGATCCAAAGAAACAAAAGAAGCAAGGTGATATAAGCTCTATACACCATTAAAAAGATTTTATGTTTTGGAAGTGAGAACACTCTCTACTTCAAAACAGTCTTCCCTCCGAACTGCAGAAACACGAGGACGTTTGCTCCAGCACAGTCTGGCAGAATACAATCCGTTACGGGACTCTCCTGGACCTGGATGCTACCGCCACCTGTTAGAGGATCAGTAGAACGCTCACTCCCAGGATCTTAACTCTGTCCAAGTTGTGCATCTGATTTCTTCTGGAACGGGAAGTGGTGCACGCAACAGGCCATGAGAGCACTGAGACATGTCACCCATGCTGTACACTAAGTCACCACCCTGTCTGTACCTCTGTGACCTTTGTTTTGGGGGGGTGAGGAAGATTGTTGCTGAGCTAACATCTGTTGCCAATCTTCCTCTACTTTTTGTATGTGGGACGCCACCACAACATGGCTTGATGAGCAGTGCGTAGGTCGGTGCCTGGGGTCCGGACTGTGAACGCCGTGCCGCCAAGGCAGAGCATGAGAACTTAACCAGTAGGCCACCAGGCCGGCCCCCTGTGACCTTTTCAAGGACACACAGTAGCCTTCATTCCTCTATTATGCACAAATTCTAGTAGCAATTCACCTAGAAGTATGTCCTGCTCGTCTGTCTTTCTGAAGACCCCGCAGTGAAACCACCAGGATGTCATACCTTCTCGTCACCAGTGAACACTCTGCCCCTACCTCCTCTGCCCATCCTGACCCTATCTACTCTGTAAGGCCAGCTCTTCCAGGCAGGCCTCCATGATGCCCCCCTGAACTCCAGGTCATCTCACCTCAACCTCTCTCATAGTATTTAGCTCTTCCTGCCTTATATTCTTTCTCTTCCCTCTGCCTAGAATATAAGCCTCCATTTTACTAATTTATTTTCCTTTCATCATTACTTGTACCCTGTCACACAACGAGGGCAGGAGAGCATGCTAGTGAAGTGCAGGGACCCTGGTCTGGAGTCAGACAGCCTGGATCCCAATCCTGCCTCCACCACTTATCGCTGTTTGGCTTTAAACAAGTGGCTTTATTTCTCTGCCTTAATTGCTTTTCCTCATCTGTAAAATGGGATCAACAGCAGACACTCCTTTAGATTTTCGTGAGGGTCGAATGAGATAATGAATGCCTGTGCATGGCATACAGTAAAAGTTCAAGAATTCTTTTTTTGTGTGTGTGGGGAAGACCAGCCCTGAGCTAACATCTGTTGCCAATCCTCCCCTTTTTGCTGAGGCAGACTGGCCCTGGGCTAACATCCGTGCCCATCTTCCTCCACTTTATATGGGACGCCGCCACAGCATGGCTGACAAGCAGTGCGTCGGCAGGCGCCCAGGATCCAAACTCGCAAACCCCGGGCTGCCAAAGCGCGAACTAAACCGCTGCACCACCGGGCGGCCCCAAGAATTCTTTTTATTCTTGAATAAGAAGTTCAGTAATTCTTTTTATTTTTCATTTGCAAACCACCTCCATTTTTCAGGGAAAAGGTCGGGTGTTAACGCATTATTTCCTCCCAATGTCCCTCAAATATCTGGCAGACTGTAGGTCCCATGGAAACTAGACAGTATCTCATTGCACAGAAAGGAATCAAAAAGTTAAGTTGAAAGAACACTTTTGTAAACCAGAAGAATCACTCACTACCATTTGTGTGTTTCCACTATGATCTTATATACCACCTTTTCCTTAATCCAAAGCAAGATGGTTTCATACTCCATCCGTCGAGTATTTATTAAGCCCTATAAAGTACACGCCACACCCTGTTCTGGGGATGAGGGAGGCAGCAGCGACCTGGGCAAATCCCTGCTCTCACGGTTGAGTCTTCTGCTGGGAAGACACAATAAACAAGAAAATATCAGATGGTGATGAGGGCTACACAGCGAATTTAAAACAGAATGACACCAAGCGCCCACAGAGTTATTTTAGACTGGCTGTCAAGTAGACCTCTGAGAGGCAGGACATGGAAGCTGAGATCTGAACTGCAAGATTTGCATGGTTTTTTTTAGGAAGGAAGAGAAATAAATGAGGATGGAGTGAATGAGAAGGAAACGAAAAAGGACAGGTCAGCGAAGCAGGCAAATCTGGTGGAAACACTCAACGAGGGCTTTGTCCCCAGGACCAAACACAGGCATGAAGTGAAGGGAGCTGTGCCAGCACCTTCAACTGAGTGACAGTGAGGGTAAGTAGGAGGGAACCCTGGTTGGCTACACAATAAACGGTCATTTCCTGCTCACGTAACAGCCCCCTGCAGATACTGCTGCTGGGGTGACTCTCCTCCAAGTAACCTTCCAGGGACCCAGGTTCCTGCCACCTTGCGGCACCTGCAACACTTGGATCCCAAGTTACTCTAGTCTATTCCAGCCAGAGGAGAAAGGAATACGGACAACACAGCTGTCCAGCCCTGAGCATGGCACCCGTCTTTTCTGCTACCTTCCCACTGGAAGAGCTCAGCTACAAAGAGTGACTGGGAAACATTTTACAGCTGTGTGTCTGGTGAAGGAACGCACAGTTTGGTTATTGGCTCAATCTCTGCCACAGGCTCTGGCCCAGTGAGTGATTCCCAGAGAACATCTAAGAGCTAATAGTGTCACTAATTCCCAAGCTCAGTTTAATCAAAATTGAATAATACTACACTTAAAAAAATGAAAAAAAACATGAGAGGCAAGAGTAGGTGGATTGTGTTGAAAATGATGGCTAAGCAATGCCACCATACTCACATGGCTATTTTTAAAAGTATAATCTGCCTGCCTGCCCCCTCTCTGTCTCTGTCTCTCTGTCTCTCTGTCTCTCTCTCTCTCTCTCTCACACACACACAGCCCCTTACTCTCTCAACAATTTTACCCCAAACATAGAGCCAGAAGTTGTACTTCTGCAAGTGTCCCTTAACTCTGGAAAAAGAGGAGCTGGGAGGAAACAGCTTCATCAATAAAGAATTGTTTCCATAATAAAGAAAAACTATGATTTTAAATGTCCTTCCTAATGATAAAGGATATTTCTGACACTGTAGATTCAATTATGCTATCCACCATGGGTCTCTTGAGATTACCCAAAAGCACAGCACAACTAATGGATGCTGACAGTTTTCCAGAGGGACACGACTTTACAATTCACCTGTTAGAGAGGCACCACATTAATTCTCACTCCATAACTCCCAGATCTCTTCAAAACAACCATTCAAAAAGGAGTTTGCTGGCAACTATGCGTCTCCTTCTGAAGAATATGACAGCCCAGCAACCTGCCAGCTACTCTGCTGACCGTGCCACAGTCCCTCATTACTTCCTTAAACCCAAACGAGCACTCAATATTACACAAGACCTCTTCTCTCTACAAAAATTCTTTAATAGCCAAGCAAAAGCATGCCCCAAGACTTATGATGATTTGCATTTTTAAAGACATCTGTCTAACTGAAGAAATCCTTAAATTACAGTAAACCTGAAGTTCTCATTCCCAGCAGGACGGACAGATCATTCGTTTTCTGACCGGTTATACCCTCCTTCCCCACTACACACCTCCAGGACCTTCTGACCGTACAAGGAGAGCGCATGGAAGCCCTCTGAGTCAGTGTAAACATGTTCCCAATAATTACAGAAATTAAAGCATTCCCACTGAAACCTACAACGCTAAATTTTGAGCATATGGAGCACACAGTTGCTAAAAAAGGGTTATTCTCATCACAGAGAACATCAAGAGCTTTCTGCATTTCTAGAGAAGAGATTTGAGGTGTTTTGCTTTGTTTTAAAGCTCAAAGGCAGAGAAGGGAAAAAAATTAAAGAAATTCAACCGATTAATAAAAAGAATCCAGTTCAAAGATACAAACTGTTCCAAAGACATCAAAGACGTTGGTCTTCAACTGTTTGATTAAAGACTCAACACAGACTAAGTAAAAAGACCAAAAGTTTCCAAGCAGGTGCTTAATTTTTAGGGTAACCTCGAGAATCAATTTCTCTTTTCCAAATCCGAAGTTTTAAACCACTGAAAACATCAAACTTTAAAGAAATTCCTCTTCATAGCAGATACTTTTAACCTATACTGCTTGCAGGTTGCATCCATTATAAAGTCAGCAGTACGCTGGAATGTATTTTCTGGGGGGAAAACAAAACAACAAAACTTCCATTTCTTTTATTTTGCCTTAAAGGTCCCCGAAGATGCAAGGTGACACTGAAGTCCAGTGAGCCGAGCAGGATGTCCTCATCCACCTCCTCGCCCATCCCCCACTCTCCCGGCCTGCCGGCACGCTTTGTCAACAGGCGAGAAGCGTTATCCCAACCACTGCTCTCAGAGAACATTACAACGTGTCTGCCTGGACGGTCTTCTGTTTAAAAAACTGGATTTAAGGATAGATTGAATAGATTTCATTAAATTTTATTTTACAAACTTAGAACTATGAGCTATAAACTTTAGCCAAAACTATAAATAATACGTATATTTATGTTTTCATCTAAACTTGAACCTTAGAAAAACTGGTTTTCATCCAGGATAAGAGTACTGATTTTTTTTTTAAAAGCTATTTTTTCATTGGTACCACTGTCCACCATTGCTAGGAAATACACTGAATCCTCACAATAACATCGCAAGGTGGGTTTTGTAATTCCCATTTTATAAATGAATAAAGTGAGACAGTACAAGTCAGAAGGTCACAGCTGGGATCTGAATTCAGGTCTACCTACTACCTACTTACTCCTTGCTACTATCTCAAGATCAAAACAACTGCTAGTGTGTAGGTGGTTCGCAGGTATTTACAGGCCCAAAAAAGACAAGATCCCAACTCGTGAAGTTCCTCTTTAAAACTGAAAATACTAGTCCCACAATTTGGGTGAGACTGGCTACTTACTGTAATGTGGACACCTTACTGAGGAAAGTACTTGCCTCCATAATATCACAAAGCAGCAGCCCACCTAAAATGTGATCAGTGACTAAGAAAATGAGAAATTTAACATATTCTGACCACATATTGCAGTAAAGGGTGATGCTGTAAAGAAAAACACAAATTGAAGCATGGTGATCTAATGACTTTTAGAAATAGGAAACCTGGGAAGTGAGTTTTCTCAACACTTACTCCGTGTCGTCCTACAGACAAGACAACCTAGCCAGCTCATCTGAATATTTCAATCAGTGTGACAGTGGAGACCAAGAGAGAACACTGCAGCTCCCAAAAGCAGCCTTTGCCAACAGTCCTGCTTCACCCCAGGGGACGTGTTCCTGGAAATGAAATCAGCACCCTCATTATTAGAGTAACATATATCTCCATTAACTAATCTGCCAAGCCCAGTTCTAACTGCTTTCAATGTATTAAACTCATTTAATCCCAAAACAATCCTTTGAGGTAGGTGTTCTATTATAATCCCCATTTGACGAACGAGGAAACTGAGGCAGGAAGTGCTTAGATAACTGACCTGAGGTCACACAGCTAGTCAGGAAGCTGAGTCAAGCGACCTCTTCCCCTCTCCATAGCCAAGTCCTTACAGAGACGCAGTGACACACGTTGGCAATCCCTGCACACTCTTCCCTGGAGGCCCGGACTTGCCTCTAGCTATATATAATTGTGAGTCAATCCTTCCAGGTTGCAGCGATATTTACAAGGCCCTTCATAATGTCCAGGGCTTCTGCCATTTCCTCCTCTTCTGCTCTTGATTCTCCATTTCCTTGACTGCACCTTAAGCTGCTGTAAAAATCACATTTTAATACCCAGCACCATACCCTTCCTTTGTTTCTGGGGACAGGTTCACACCCCTTTGGTCAACCATTCTGCTTCAAAACTGCTCCTTTAGAACACAAGATAAATGGTGGAAAGAGCAGCCACAGAAAACTACATGATCTGCAGCTCACTCACTCACTGATCCCATCAAGATTCCCCAGTGGGAACCTTCTTCTCCTTGGCTGTGACATTTGGTACTGTGTGTTTGGTGCAGGGTGCACGCTAGCTCTCTGTGGCTGAGAATATTCTCTAGAATATTCCGAACAAGAGATGAAAATATTAACCTTTCAACCTGTCTCAACTCGACATGATAAGTTCAAAGACGGCTTTGTTGTATTATTTTCTGCACTGTTCTCTATATTTCCAGTATTTTACCATTTAAAATCACTTTTTAAAGTTTCCAGTAATAGATTTATATATCACACCTGACTTGAAAGAAAAATTGAATTTTCAGACTTGCAGAGCTGAGGAGTTGGTCCAAGATCTATAGTCACCACAGAGGGAAGCCACCAATTGTGACCTATGATTCAATCAGCCACTAGCCCAACCATTTCTTTGCTACATGGGGATAAAACAAAGAAATAATTGTTTTAAGAATGAGAAGGCTCTCAGGAAAACAAGCAGGTTCAATGAAGGCATAGACGTTCTTATCAAATTTACAAATGGCAGGAGCAAAGTTGGGAGGGTCAAGATTCAGAAAGAACAGGGCCAACACCAACAAGACGAACTTCCCACACATCAATGAAAGTATTGTACTTAAAGGAAACTCAGCAGCACAACAGAGGATGGAAGAGGACCAGACAAACACCATTCATGTGGAAAGGATCTAGAGATTTGGGATGGCAGTGACCTCAGGACAGCTGACAGCGTGCCACAGCTACCCAAACAAGCTGAGACCACCTGAGGCTGCAGGACAGTGTCGGGAACAAGGAAGGGAATCGTTGCATTGTCCTCCGCACTGAGCAGAGCCTGCCAGGGTTTTCTGGTTAAATAGGGGCCCCGTGGTTTATCTGGACGGTGAGGGCCACCAGGGTGTGGACAGCTCGCACATCCGCGTCATGTAGAGAAAGGCTGTTGAAACGGGGGGTTACCCTGACAAAGAGAAGACTTGACGTGAGTGTTGACTTGAAGCTGGTCTCCATGGAGACATGAAAGCTGTTCTCCAACCTGTGAAGGATTCCGTACATGAACGAGCAAGAGTTCCTGTATGTTGTCTCAGGGGCAAAGCTAAAGCCCACGGAGAGAATTACCGGAGACAGATTTTAGACCACAGTTAAACATTCGTAAGAGTTAAAATGTCCAAGTACGGAGTCTCTTCCTTCTGGGGTAAAGAGGTTTCTCTCCACCATTAGAGGTATTTAAGGAGCGTAGATGACCATCTGATCCTGTTGTCAGAGAGAATTCCTACCATAAGATTCCATGATGAAAATGGTTCAAACTTGCACTGCACACAGGGCTTTTTGCCTTTACTGATATTCAGAGAATCGCAAAAGCACAGAGTGGAAGTGATCACAAAAATTCACGTCATGCACTCCCTCTAATTCTGAGCAGAGAGACAGTCCAACTGCTCCACAAAGATCACTTTAAAATTTTCCCTCAATGTGTCTCAAGAAGAGATTTCCCTATCTTCTTAGTATTCCCAGAGTCCTAGCTTTTCAGGAAGTTCTTTCTGATATCTAATCTGAATTTCTCCCACTCCACTTATACCAATTCGCATGGACACCGAAATGGGCTCTGTAACGATCATGACAGGAGAGCACTTGACATGAGGACATATAAATTAGTAAAGAAAAATATTTGCAAAGAAAAAAATATGAAGCAAAGAATTTTTAAAAGTTTCCAATCTCTACATGCCAAATGTCATTCAGAACAGTTCTAAAAACCATTACGAGACTAGTTTACGTACTTTCATTTCTGAGTGCAAACACTGACCTCCTTGTGTAGAAGCTCTGCTATTCTTTGCAGACCCAGCTCCAGTCTCTGTGCAGAAAGAACGAGACTGAAACTTAATGTGTTTAGATTAGAATCACTCAAAACTGAGAGGAAACTACAGTTGGGCAGCAGGAGTAGAAGACAGCTTGAAAAGGCCAGTGACAACAGTTTAAAAATGCCTAGTTCGCTTAAAAGGTACCAAAATGCAAATTAAATAAAACATGTCGTTCTCTCATTTCTTTAGGAACTAGATAAATTGCCCAAATACAAAGCCGCCTTGAAACACTGCTTAGCCTAGACTTCAGGCTGGCCTTATTCCCGGAGGCTTACACTGTGTTTAGTAAACTGATCACAGACCGTGCTGTTACACTCCGGCACCAAACTCATCCGTCTACTAGTGAACCAACCAAGTTCCCGTTAAAACTCCTAACAGAAATAAAACCAAAGGCAAGCTCTAAACCAACTCTTTAAAAGAAGTTTCTTGTTACTGCCCTAGCTGGGTTTTCGGGAATACGTCAACAAGCTAGTGTCTATATAACTTCAATCTTGCTCGCAGGTTGGCTGGCCGTACCTAGGACAAGGGAGTTCAGAGCCCTCCAGCTCCAAAGGACCTCCTCTTCGTTCTCGAGACTGAACCATGGGCTCCTCCGCTCCGGGCTGGCAGGGGGTTTTCACTCCGAGAGGTGCACACGTGCACAAACACACACATACACACACGTTCTCCCCTCATTTAAACTTTGAAGGACTTTGTCTTTGCAACCAAGCTCAGTCCAATGGGGGAATAACTCACACTGCCCAAGTCAGTCACCGTGATTGCTAGATTAATAACTGGTTCAAGGAGGCATTTTATTTTTAATGCTTTCTTAGTTAAGAAATTTGTATCTTGGGGCCGCCCGGTGGCGCAGCGGTTTAGTCCGCGCTTGGCAGCCCGGGGTTCGCGAGTTCGGATCCCGGGCGCCCGCCGACGCACTGCCTGCCAGCCATGCCGTGGCGGCGTCCCATATAAAGTGGAGGAAGATGGGCACAATGTTAGCCCAGGGCCAGTCTTCCTCAGCAAAAAGGGGAGGATTGGCGACGGATGTTAGCTCAGGGCTGGTCTTCCCCACAAAAAAAAAAAAAAAAGAAATTTGTATCTTGAAGTTGAGGCCTGGCAGAAGAAAGGGTTGATGCTTAAGAAAGGGTTGCCAGACATCCAAAATGTAAGCCAAGTCTTGAAAATCTTCTCACATCCTTTTTCTGCTCCTTTTCATCACCAGCCAAATATCGTTAGCCTATTCTTCAGAGAACCAGGAAAACACACCTGATGTGCCTTGGGCTCTGCAAGCCAGGCATGTGAATGAACGGACTCCTCCCCTCAAGAACATCCCTAGTTTTTCCAAATATTAGCAAAAAAAGCAAACTATCTCAGTACAGAGACCTCACTTGAATCAGTAATGCAGGTAGTATACAAAAAAATAAAGACTTTTAATTATTAGCTGGTTATTTAATATGATAATCTCTAACCTTAATTTCCCTCAAGAAAAACAGTGCAAACTCTTATGAAAGTGAAGAACGATAATAATCTTACAATCACCAGTTAAAGCACTGTTAACAGCTATTGAGTTTACCCAAGGGAAAAAATTAAGCAGAGTGGGCCAAAATTCTATTCATACCCATAAGCCTCAAACCTAAAGGGCAGATCTACACGGAGGAATTTGTCCCTATTAGTTCTAACTGTTCCTCAATGAATTCACATAACACAGAGCTGTGCGAATGTGATTAGGCATGTGCCGACAGCTACAGCTGAGGAATTCTAAGTTCCTCTGTACCAAAATATCTCCTGATCGGTCTGCCATGACCTATGACACTCCTAACATCAAATTTACTTCCTGGGTATTATGAAGTCATTAAAAATTATGATAAATAATATTTAATGATACAGAAAAATATTTGTGAAGTGAAAAATAGGTCACAAAACAATAGGTAAATATCAACCATTTTTGTTAAATAAGCACATACCCAGATGAAAATGAAAGATATATGAGATTAGGATATATTTTTTTTTTAGCTTCTTGGTACTTTTCTATGTCTTAAGAGTTCTACAACAAACATGCATCACTTTTATAACTAGAAGAAAAGAAAATTTAAAATAAATTTAATAATCACCCTTTGATAAACATAAACTCATATCACCCAGCAATCCCACTCCTAGGTATTTATCTAGGTGTTGTGTGAAGTTATATCCATACAAAACCTACGTACAAAAGGTTATCGCAGCTCTGTTCATAATCACTGAAAATTGAAACACCTCAAATATCCTTCAGTGGATGAAGAGATGAACCGTAGGAACTTTCACATAATAGAGTAATACCAAGGAACAAACTACTGAGACACACAACGAATGGGTGAATCTCAAATGCGTTATGCTGAATGTGAAAGTCAGACTCAAATGGCTGGCTACATGATGGATGATTCCATTTATACAACTTTCTGCAAAGGGAGAACTCTAGGGAGGAGAGCAGATCAACAGTTCCCAGGGACTGCAGTCAGGGGAGGCACCGACCACAAGAAGCGGCAGCACGGGAAATTTGGGGGGTGACGGAAATGTTCTATATCTGGATTGTAGTACTGGGTACAGGACTGTACGCATTTGTCAAAATTCAGAATCGTACACTAAGAAGAGTGAATTCTACTACATGCGCATTATACCGTAATAAACTTGCCCTAAAAAAAAACACCCTTTGGAACCGAAAGCCTATTCATGTTCAGGATTATATTATGTTCTGTGCAATTCTTTCTCCAAAATGCAACTGTATTATATAGTCTTCCCCGAGTAGGCACAGAATTCTGAAGGAATGGGACACAAGAATAAGAATTTTTAATAGGGGTCAGTGGAATAGTAAGGTTCAGGACACTCAGGCCTGCCCGCAATGCCCCTGCAGACCCACCTCTGTGGGCAACCAGCCAGGGTTTCCAGAGCTGGAGAGAAGGTGCTTAAAAGGGAGTGGGGACAAAGATCCAGTTTTCCAGCCTAATACTTTCAGGAAGGGGGCGGAACGCAGACCCCGGGATCCACTCCAGAGGGCCCAGGCTCTGGTTGTAGCTGAGCTCTCCTCATTTCCCTCATGCCCCTGCCAGAACCATCTCTAGACCCACGAATGCATGACTAAGCAGTCACCGGGCCAATTTGGTTTGCTCAATTTAGGGCTTAAAATGCCCTCCACACCTCCATGATACTAGACAAGTGCTTCTGAGAGGTGTCGGAGGAGATTTAGAATGGCTGATCCTCCTAAATGGATTTGGGAGCAAGGAACTTTCTCTTGAGCTTAATGTTTTTCTGTTTTTTTGCATTTTTGCTAATTTAGAAGAGCATACAAATAAGCCTTAAGATCCTGTCGTGAGCTAAAAAGGCGTAATTAGACCAGAGATGTGAAAACTGGTTTCTATAAAGTAGAAAATTGTTTTTCCTAAGAAATACTGTTTTTTTCCAAATGGAAGAGAGTGACACCCACTCTTCTTCTCTTTGGAGAAGACAAGGCAGGAAAGTGGCCTAGGACAGGCACAGGAATAATTACTGGACAACAATGACACTCATCTCTTCCCCAGACATTTTGAAAATGATGTAAAACTGTCTTAAATTAGAACATGGACTAGCAAACTCATGTTCTTGAAAGAGAATGCTTTGGCTAATTAAGAGATTAAATTATTTTTAATGCCTTAAAAGGACTGTCTACATTAAAAAAGATTATCCTAATCTGTTCATTAAAACAGATCACCAAAGAATGGCCACTTTAAAACTTGGTTAGCCTTGTTTATATATATACATATATATACACACACACACTCATCTTCGTCTTCATTGCCTCTGAAACTCTGAATTAATAAGGATTTATCATAAAATAGACAACCGTCTGTCTGTTTCTCATCAGGGCTTTTCTAGAAAGTGAACTCATCAGGAGTGGCACTGTCAGGTTTAAACCAGTAACCAAATGTCCAACAATAAATGGGAGCAAGAAAATTCACACCCATTATTTTCATGTCCTACTCAAAGCAAAGTGGGTCTTCGTAAAAGACAAACAAAGCATTACATATTTTGAATAATACATGGAGAGATAAGAGAGAAAATGGTAATACATGGAGAGATAAGAGAGAAAATGGTAATACATGGAGAGATAAGAGAGAAAATGGTAATACATGGAGAGATAAGAGAGAAAATGGTAATACAGGGAGAGATAAGAGAGAAAATGGTAATACATGGAGAGATAAGAGAGAAAATGGTAATACAGGGAGAGATAAGAGAGAAAATGGTAATACATGGAGAGATAAGAGAGAAAATGGTAATACATGGAGAGATAAGAGAGAAAATGGTAATACATGGAGAGATAAGAGAGAAAATGGTAATGTGGAAACCTGCTTGGGCTGCAGGTCAAGAGAGCTGGGCCATTCTGTTCTACTCATCCACTCCACAAACACTTACGGAGTCCTTCTGGTCTGACCGTCCCAGGGTATCCATTAAATAGCTGAGCAACTTTGGACACATCATTTATAATCTCTCTGAGCCTTAGAGAGGGGAAAAGCATACCCAGCACACCAAGTGCATCATGGGAATTAGATAAAAGGTTTACAAAACAGCCAGCATGGTGTCTGGTATGTAGTGGATGTTCAACAATATCAATTCTCTCTTTCCCTTTCCCCTTCCTTCTGAAAAGCTTTGTTACACATTCACAATGGATCTTTTTGCTTAGTCTACTAAATAGAAAAACTTGCTTCTATGCTAGGCTGTCTAAGTCCACATATGTCAGATATATTTGTGTGCTACTGCTTAATTATTTTTCAATTAGCAGTGAATAGCAGCAAAAGACCATAACTGACAAGCTCCCAGATAGGGTCATTAGACACTGACTATGGGCCTATGTCTGCAGAGACCTTTCCAGGTTAGGGCGGGGCCAGCACCGGGCACATGACAGAACTATTGCTAAGCCCTTTACACCAAGGGCATCTCAGACAAAGGGAATACAGACAGATGGGAGAAAGATTCCTCAAGAGTTCCCATGCAAAAGGCACAGCCCTGACAACTACTAGCTCATAATTTAAAAATATATATATATACCATCAATTTAAAAAATAATAAAACCTTTAAATAGGGTAATTCTAAATCAAAAGCAGCGAGCCTAATAAGCCAAATTCAGGCTCATTTTAGACAAAGGCCCCCTAGCACTCAAGCAGAGGCAGCTTCTGGAGGCAAGTACACCTAAAAGTCACTGACCAATAGACCAAGCCACAGGTACTGCAGACACTGGATTTTTCCCTCTTTGTACATTCAGCAGGATCCAAATAATGCTTTTACTTTACTCCTCCAGGATTTCATCAACCAGTTTTCTAGTTTCCACAGGATGAGTTGGTGTAAGCGGTGACTGAAGAAGACAATAAAAGAGGGAGGGTTGGAGAAGGAAGTCTCTGGCCAACACGCGTCCACAAAGCTCTGAAGCAGTTCACACTAGAGAGTCCCCAGGGACCCTGAGGACAGGGCACGTGCCCCCTCTTCCCTCACACGCCATTCAGAACAGCCTCTGTGGCTTCCTGTGCCCTTCACGGCCAGAGGGAAAAGAAAAAGGAAAGAGAAGCCCAGATTCAAGAGTTTCCTGCCCTCCAGGTTCTCAAAGACCTCAGTGAGGATTTAAATAATGAAATGTTTTAAACTCTATTTTAAAACTAATGATTAAGGTAATGATTTTGAACTTCTTGCTATGAGGAAATTGGAGAATCGGCACATTTTGGATAAAGTTGCTATTTTTAACAGGCACGGGTCTTTCAAATTCCCCCAAAGTTTCCTCAGATCCTAAAGTGGTCAACAAAATCACTAAGTGTATGCTGTTTAATTTTGCTAGCACTTGAGTTTTCTTAGACGTCAACTTTGAGACACACATAGGTATGCGCCAGCATATTTTTATGAAAGATTTACAGAAGTGCCACCTGGATAATTTTATCTGAAAACTCAAGGCACTACTCACCTAGGAGACGACTATTAGGAACCCCACTAATGGCCCCTACACTACAGCATATCGAGACAGCAGCACTCAGTCCTGACGGAACGTGGAGTCTGCTACCCAACGTGTAATTATACTTCCAGTGTGCTGTGCCCTCCAGATAAAATCTATTCTTACAGCAAATAAAGCTTTTAAAATATTAGAAGTAAGAAACCTTAAGGTGTTGTGAACAGTTTGCCTTTTGGGTTTTGTTTCTTTTTTGTCTGAACAGCATCCAAACCTCTTCCTATCTTTAGGAATCACCCATTGTGTGAGTCTTGGTGGCAGGCAAGACCCTGCCTCAAAATATGGAAATGGACATTTCCTCTGCTGGCCTTTAGCGTCATATGACCTAGGCTCAGCTCATCATGTCCCATTCTAGGCTCTGAGTTTGGAGGGAGTGACATAAAGACCCAGAGTTTGTAGAGATCATTCATGGCAGCAGCACAGGTGACTGCAAAGGGAGTCAGCCACACGGTCCAGCAGTGGCGGGAGCATGAAAGCCACACTCCACTGGGGACAGGACAAGACTCTGTCCATGGTTCCTGTCTTGTCCGAGCCTGGGTTTCCAGTGACCTTCCTAAATCAGAGTTCTGTAGCTTGATTCACACAACAGAAGAAATGTTTTCACATGAGTGATAAGAAATGAGTTAACCTCATGAATTAGCATTCACTTTGTGTAAGGAGTGATAACAGAGTTGTTGGTAAAGATAATATAATCTGAGATCTCACTTTTTTTCTATCTAAGCTAAACATTTTTGTGTCTTGCTGAAGTTTTACTTTCTCAACATTAATGTGTTAGGGAGAAAGATATTCAGTTCAAACCTCTTACTGTATGAAACTAATCTATGATGATAGAAGCCCAACAGCATTTACCTTTGTGGGGGATGATAACTGGGAGGGGGCACAAGGGTGCTAGAAATGTTCTATGTCTTGATCTGGGTGATGTTGACACAGGTATTTGTAAAAAATGTAGTACTTGTACTCTTGAGATTTATGCACGTGATTGCACATAAGTTTATCTAAATAAATAATACACGTACATAAACACAGAGACACGTAGACATATGACCCAGAAGTTGTGTTGATATAGATATCATGTTGATGGTAAAGCAAACACAAACAACGTCCTCAAAATAAGCCTCATTTGTACATACTATCTCCTCTGACGTTGGACTTTCCTGGGCATTCTAATCTAATGATAAAAGAATTACCACCAGACACATTTCAATGCCCAGTGATATTCTTCAGGGCCTCCTGGAGATGGACACATCCAGTTCTGGTTTCATTTCTCTTCATACCTTCAACCTTTTAATCAAAAATCTCAGCAGGGCCTCAGCGAGAGGGCTGATGTCCTGCATTCCCTACCTCACCGTATCTCAACTGTATTGACACCTCACTGTATCACATCCCAAACCTAGAGGCTGACTTCTTCAAGTCCTGCCCCCAAGCTTCCTTTTCTTATCAAGTGACCCTGATCACTGCTTTGTCCCACAGATGGTAATGATGATATTTAACTATGTGCCAGTCACTAATGCAGGCACTTTACATGGCCCAGTACTATTACTCCCCTCACCTACATATGAGGAAACAGACTGACACGGGAGGACTAGCTCAACCTGTATCTCCCAGCTCATCCCTCTTACTCAGATCTAAAATCCAATATATGCTCACCTCTTCCTTTTCCTCATCTTCCCTGCTGAGAAACTATAATTTCTCTTTAAAGACGTCCATCTGTCATTTCAAATGTTGCATACACACACACACATACACACACAAACACTCAAGGCAAAACAAATAATGCCAAATAAGAGAGGAAGGGATATATCAACCTGGAAGCCATGTATATTATTACTCTGTATTCCTTTAAGATGAAAACCAAAAATATTTATCCTACCATGAAAATTTCTATAGTCATTCCCAAGTTACAAAGGTCCATCTTATAAACATAACATGTATTCAGAATGATCAAACCCTTGGCTGACCCTCTCCTCCTCCAAAAATACTGTCATGTTTCCCTCTCCCCAGACTTCTGAATGGTGGTGATATTCACAAACATGACCACATCTTAAATAGTTCTGCCAGAAACTTCTATGTGTTCAGAATTGAAGTCAACGGGCCCGTGAAGACACTAATGGCCCAATTTCCTCCTCCTGTGCCCTTACCCTACCACTCCCTGCCAACACCCCCACACCCCTCCCCAGTCAACCCTCACCTGTCCCAAGAGGCAATGGTAAGTTGTACTAGACAGAAAACTATGGCTTCGAGGATTTGACACTTAGCCTTGGATCCCCAACACCAGGTCAACAGGGGGCAGGGGGAGGGGGAGGGGAAGGGAGGAGGGAATGAATGAAAACAAAGAAGAATTTTACGGAGCAATTAGGAAGAAAGCAAGAGAGAGAGACCAAAAGGTCCTGGAAGGACGGCTGGATGCATTTGAGAAGATATGTTGGAACTAATATCCTAGAATTTGCCCGGGCAATGGGCTTCACCAGTCTGGCCCCTGGGAAATAGATTTTCCACACTGACTTAAATAAAGCCTTTGTGGGGAAGTTAAGAATTTTTTCATGATAATAATAACTGCCTCATCAAATACTGCATATTCATGAAAACTTGGTTTTCATATAGTAATTTTATTGCATTTTCTTAGGGCTATTGCATTTCCCCCACCTACAAGTAAAAGTAGGAGACATAATTAAATTCAGGGAAATAATAAATAATGATGAAAAACTCCTCTTAACAAGCACTCATTGTATTTATAGTTAAATGATAACACTCAATAGATTAATAAAGTAATGATCTCCAATCCCAGAACAAAGTTTATATTATCATACAACTTATTTCCTTCCATTTTCCTTCCAAAAGAGATTGAGAGAAGGGCAGTTCATGTCAGAGCCTGGAATGCAAGTCGCGGGAATATGCCTCTGTCCTGCTGGTTTAATGAGGACTTTTCTATTGTTCTACATATAATAGAAGCATGCTGATAATTTCAAGGGAAAAGTTCACTGAACTTTGTGCCTGTTCCAAATACTTCTTTCCCATTTCTCCCACTGGTTAACATGCATGCAAAATCCTATGCAAACTGGGCCCAGGCTCACTGGCACTTTGGAGAAGCCTGGCACAGCTTCAGCAGCAAGATACACACCTGCTCTGGCCCTGGAGCACACTGGAGGTACCAAGCCACCTACGGAGGAGAAGGAAGCATCTGTCTCACCAGGAAGTAGAGAAAGGTGAATACAGAATCAGAAGATCTATACTTTCGCTTCATCAAAAAGGTGGACTCCCTATAGTATAGTATGTATCATTTTATTCCCTCATATTTTATATGAACAAAGAAAGAATTCCTAGTCTATGTATGTGGAATCTATTTCTTCAAATGAAAATGGAATTACACTAGCATCAAAACCCGATAGAGAAATTACAAGAGAGGCAAACTACAGACCAGTACTCCTCATGAACACAGAAACAAAACTCAACAATATATTAGCAAATTAAGTTCAGCAACATATAAAAAGGATAACATCACAACCAAGTGGGATTCATCCCAGGAATGCAAGATTGGTTCAACATTCAAATATCAATCAATGTAATTCACTATATTAACAGACTAAAGAAGAAAAATCATATCACCTCACTAGATGTAGAAAAATTATTTCAAAAAATTCAACATCCATTGATAAAAACTATTCAGAGATTTAAAAAAAGAACTATTTGGGCTGGCCCCATGGCATAGTGGTTAAGTTCAGCACGCTCCACTTTGGCAGCCCAGGTTCACGGGTTCAGATCCCGAGCACAGACCTACACCACTCATCACCCATGCTGTGGCAGTGACCCACATACAAAATAGAGGACGACTGGCAGGGATGTTAACTCAGGACGAATCTTCCTCAGGAAAAAAAAAAAAAGAACTATTGATTCACACAAAAATATGAAAGAATCTTAAATGCATTTTGCTAACTGTGAGAAGCCAGATCCAAAAGGCTATGTATTGTATGACTATCTACATGACGTTCTGAAAAAGGCAAAACTACAGGAAGGAAAAACAGATAAGTGGTTGCCAGGAATTGGGGATGAGGGGAAGCTCTGACTACAAAGGGGTAGCATATAATTTTGAGGGTGACAGTTCTATGGTGCTAGATACAGACTATATATTTGCAAAAACCCACAGAAATGTACAACGAGTAATGAGTACAATGTACAATGTACAATGAGTAAGTTTTATTGTATGTAGATCTGTTAAAAATCAACCAGGATTACAAGGGAATCCAGGATGGGATACAGACTATGGCAACGAATCTAGCTGTGTGGCAAATGTATATTGCAAGCATACAGAAGGGCGTTTGGAAGAAAGGAGCGGATCTAAATAACTTTATAAGACACTGTTTTGACTATAAGGCTAAAGACAAAAATAACTGTATACAAAAACTGTACTGTAGTTGGAAAGTCTATAATCTTACAGGAGTACAGGTTAGAATACTATGAAACTATAAGTGCATTAAGTTTGAACAAATAATGTATGCAGTTAACAAAAGCCAAGTTTCTCACTGTCAATGAAAAGAGTTATGAGCAAAGGTTGAATACTAGAGTCAATTTTGTGGTGCTGGATCACAAGTCTAAGATCAGTGTGAACTCATGCTTATCTTACTATATACAGAGAGGTAGACACAGAACTACAGACGTGTTTACAGACATGGGCTGGTGTATATACAAGTCCAAGCTCTGTCCACTGAGGGGCCTACAAGCAGCAACACTCCAGTGGCGGTGAGCACACCCAGTGCCCAGATCTTGGTTTCTAAATGCCATTCTCCAATAAAAAGGAACCAGGACTCTCTGGAGAATGGCTGAATCTAAGTCTGAGTCAGGGAAAATACAAGATGAGCCTGGAGCATCTTATGGTGCCAAAAAGTAAGGAAGTCTTCAACAACAAAAACAGATGGGAGCATTTCAAAGAGACACAGAAGCCAATCTGAACGAGCTCCCGACATCCAAAGCTGGAATAGCTTGAGTGATAAATAACAGTAGTACTTGGTTATAATCCAAAGAATAAAATAAATATCCATGAGTTCATAGTGAATATGGACTTCTTTACAGAAGAACTCCGATTAACAAATATAGAAGAAACAAGGGAAATAGAAAGTCGCCATGAGACCACCACAGTAATAATTGCTGCAGGAAGATCCACAAATGAATGCTAAAATTAGCGGGCAAGATTTTAAGGAAAAACAAGATTTTGAATAGCCTCAGGGCTAGCCTTTTGGGTGTGCAACCTGTGCAGCTGCACAGGTCCCACACTCAGAAGAGCTTACACTTGGTTTCTGTTCTGATGCTACCATTTGGAAATTCTTAATAATTTTGAACATGGGGTCCCACGTTTTCATTTTGTTCTGGGACCACAAATTATGTAGTTGGCCCTGTAATCACCTCAAATTCTCTCCCATAAAATATTTCTTAATTACTGTGGTGATTTTAACATATGTCCATAAATTCTGAGCTTAATTCCCCTCCTTTTGAGTATGGGCTGATCTCAACGACTCACTTCTAATAAACAGAGTAAAGAATAGAAAAAATGGTAACTTCACTGTGGAGAATCCTAGCAGACACCACCCTCACATGACGGAAGTTACATCCCCTGTAGTAAGACCTATCGACATCACGTACCTCCCGATACCGTGCAATGAGAAGGGTCCTTCACCTCTGTGGAATCCCTCCCACATCCTATAACCCTAGTCAAAGCACAAGAAAACATCAAAAAAACCTAAACTGAGAGACACTCTACAAAACATCTGAACAGTACTCTTCAAAACTGTCAAGGGCGTGAACAAGACAGACTGAGAAACTGTCACAGATCCGCAGACTGAGAAGACATAACAACTAAATGGGATTGTAGTATCCCAGACAGGATCCCGACACAAGAAAAGGACACGCGTGGGAAAACTGATGAAATCCAAGTAAAATCTGCATTTTACGTAACACTATTGTACCAATTAGTTTCTTAGTTTTGATAACTGTTCCATGGTTAAAAGGTACCATGGGCAAGTGTGGTGAAGTGTATCCAAAAAGGCAATTCTTCTAAATATATTTCAAAATAAAAATGGAAAAAATTGTATCTGGGGTTCTATTTGACTTGCTCCATAAATAGGTTATCACATGACAACAGAATTTCTAAGTGGTAAAATAACCAGGCCTTTGTGATACTTTTCTAACATTTTCTAGAATGTTAGTTTCAAAGGGGAGGAAAATACCAGTCTATTCAGCATAGGACAGATTAAGAAGAACAAAAGATTCGCTGGAAGTTCAGACTTCAATGGTTATCAATGATTTAAGGTGACAGAAATGAGTGATTTTCATAGAAAACTCCGTTCTCATTAATGATGTGAGAGATTAAACAATAGTATATGAACCTGGTCACTGCAGCATTATTTACAATAGCCAAGATATGGAAACAACACCCAAGTGTCCATCAATGAAGATGTGGTATTTACACAATGGAATACTATTCAGCCACGAGAAAGAAGGAAATCCCAAAACTCGCAACAACATGGATGGACCTTGAGGGCATTATGCTAAGTGAAAGTAGTCAGAGAAACACAAACACTGTATAATATCATTTATATGTGGAATCTAAAAAAGCCAAACTCATAGAAACAGAGTAGAATGGTGGTTACTCCGGGCTGGGGGGTGGGGGAACTGGGGAAATTTCGGTCAAAGGGTACAAACTTTCAGTTATGAGATGAATAAGTTTTGGGGATCTAACATACAGTATGGTGACTATAGTTAATAATACTGTATTATATACAAAAGTTGCCAAGAGAGTAGATCTTAAATGTTTTCATCACCAAAAAAGAAATGGTAATTGTGTGAGGTGACGAAAGTGTTAACTAACACTATGGTGGTGATCATTCACAATATATAAGTGTATCAAATCTGTACGTTGTACACCTTAAACTTACAAATTGATTAAATAATTTGAGTTTAATGTTTTTTATATAATAATATTATATAATAATGTTACTGAGATCTCAATTTATTAAGACTGTTATATCTCAATAAAGCTAGAAAATAAATTACTAAATAATAGTATAGGTCCATAATGCTCAGAAATGAGTGTCACCTATCTGACAGGTGAAGGAAGAAAGCAAACAGGCCTCAGAGCCAAGGAAAAGGCCAGGACACAGAGTCAGGGCGCTCTGGCTTGGTCACTCGCTCCATGCCCCAGCAAGACCCACTCCCTGCTAGGAGACAGTAAGCGCCATCGAAATAAGAAGCTGGGCCAGATGTTTGTTAGAACTTCAGAACTAGACAGGGTCCTGATGTAGACGTATAAAAACAATGCTCACTCCTACTGTCACAGACAATCACAAGCAAAGCATGAGCCAGCATTATTGTTCTTTGAAATTAAAAAAATATATATATATATGAACCATCCCAGACAACGGAAGCTGCAGTAGAAATGCCCAGGCTACTCACAGCCCATCAGGCAGAACCATCACCCGCAGGGAATTTGGGCCACTCTTCCCACCCACGCAGTAGAGTCTTCATAATTGCTGATTAAATTTAACTTTCCCAAAGTGCAGAAGCCAGATTCGCAGTCTCTCCATTTTTCTTCCAGTCGTACTATTCTAGGATTTTAGTTTACTCCCAGCCAAATAGGATTACTCATCAACTTCTATCTTCCAGAAACACACATACCTTTTCATACTAGAAAATATAAAAATTCATACCTTTAATAGATACAATGCTTGGTCTTTCTATTTTGTTTAGTTAGAAAATTAATAAATTTCTTTGGCTAATGGAGAGTCATTCTTGGGAGACAAAATTTACTTAAGTTTTTTTTAAACTTTATGAATGAAGAAAATTAATAGAAATCTATGAGCTTGCCTCTGCATACTGCTCAGGGATGGTTCAATTAAATTGAACATATGACTCTATTTAAGAACACATATGGTAGTAATTTTCTCCTACATATCTGGGCATTCCCCAGTTTCTGCTCAGATTCAGTTAAAAGGTAATGTGTAAGTCTGTTCTTTGGAACTCCTAAGCCAGCCCACTCTGCCAAGCCCTTCTCCTATCCCTGGACTGAAACAGGAATGTCGTGTCCTGCATGGAGGCAGAACTAATAACCCCACCAACTCTGGGTGGCCAAAGCACAGCCACCCTCTTATTATCAACTGCTGCTTCCTTACATACTTTACATACATACACCATCACCATCACCTCAAAGATAAATCGCCCTGTAGACATCCCAACTTCTAAATTTGCCTCTCTGCTTTTATCACAGGCAGCTACAAGGTGAGACCAGCCAGGAAGTTCCAGGACCAAGAGGGACACTGTCTCTAAGGTCCAACTCTGGCCCGGTGCCCATGTAGGGTAGAGCATGTGATGCTGTACCCCGGGGGAGAAGGTGCACAGCCACTCATTCCAGGGAGAGGACAGGGGTCTGCAGAGGAGTCAGACTCAGGTAGAACAGGAGACAGGTTTCAGGTCACAATCCTAATTCCAGCCCTCCCAGCCCTGCAGAGACCAAGCATTGTAGGGTCAGGGCTGCCAATCTGAAAACACCCCTATTCACTTTCCAGTCCCCTGAGTTGACGGTTCAAGTCACACATTACTCACACACAGCCCCGGAGAATCATATTTGCTGATCTTAAAGCAGGAGCAGGAAGGGAGGAAAGAGGAGGGAGAAGACAGGAAGGGGGCACCTGGCAGGGACGTTGCTTGCCCCCCAGCACCACCTTGACTTCCCGTAAGGAACCACATTTTGTCTTATCCACGGCCTTTATCCAAAGGTCTCCTCCTCCTAGTGAAAGTCGGTCACACACTGGAATTTTTTTCTCCGACCTTCATAGTTGACCTAAAGCTTGCTTACAACTCATGATTTGTCAAACTAAGACTTAAGCGTAATTTACCTTTATGTAAGTTTGTTCACTCAGTGTTTACCAAGCACCTCCTCTGTGCCAGGCACGGTACCGAAACTGGGCAGTGAAAGCAGAGGCACGGTCTGCTCTCCCAGCTCACATTCCAGCGAGAAAACACACTAATTGTGATGCAGGCATTTTAATAGAATCTCTTTTTTTGTGTGTGTGTGAGGAAGATCAGCCTTGAGCTAACATCCGTTGCTAATCCTCCTCTTTTTTTGCTGAGGAAGACTGGCCCTGGGCTAACATCGTGCCCGTCTTCCTCTACTTTATATGGGACGCCACCACAGCATGGTTGACAAGCAGTGCATTGGCCGGTGCCTGGGATCCGAACCCGCAAACCCCGGGCTGCCAAGCACGAACTAAACTGCTGCGCCACTGGGCTGGCCCCAATCGAATCTTTTTTAAATGTTGTATGTTTCCCCGTGGTACATTTAACTTTGACACAGAGAAATCTAAATCACGTTCAACATTGTTTCATTGTTGGTTTATATTTAACGGCTTCATCTGAATGGTCTACCTCAGAGGCTAAGGACAAGCAGCTGGATTTCATCTGCTTCCTCCCGAGGCCATTTCTGTCCCTCTGACCAGGGGCCCCTCACTGCCTCAGCTCCACTCAGAGCTCTGACGGCTTCTGGACCTTCTGCCCAAGCATCCCGGGATTGACGCTTTATTCCACTTCAGTTAAGTTAACCACCACACACCAGCTCTCCTGAGACCTGGGCCTGAGCAGGCCGTGGACGGGCAGTCAGCGGGGCGTACTCAGGTGCCCCTTACTAAGCCACACCATTCACTGCCAGCATCATTCCTATCATGAGAGGTCAAGATCTGGGATGACAACACGGCCTACAAAATGTATCCTGGAAAGGTCCAGGAAATCACAGGCCCTGGAAACTGTGGCCAGAAACTGGCTTTCCCCTGGCCCACAGCAGACACTCTAAAACTGGATCTCCTTCAGTAGGATTCCCTGCCCCCTTCCCTTCCATCCCCTAAAATCAACACCTCAAGTCAAATGGACAACTCTTCTTTCAGAGGCACGCACACTCAAAATACAGAGAGAAGGGTTAACCTAGCTAGGACTGTGGCCACTAGGCCATTTTAATTTATAGAAAAATTGGGAAGGATGGTGCTGACCACAGTGTTTATGATTAGTCCAGCCACTAAACACTTCCTGAGTGCTTACTCTGTGCTGCTTGATGCTCACCTCAAATGTCACCTACTTAACCAAAAGCTGGAAGGAGAAAGGTCAAGAGAGATGGTGGGAGCGCTGGTTGAGTGAAGAAGGTTGTTAACTGAGCCAGAACAGAGCGGGGAGGGGTGTACGAGGTGTGGGGCAGGGGAGGGTGTATCTTTAAAGTGTTTTTGTTTGTTTAGGCCCGACTCAGTGGTTGTTCACCTTGGGTGCTTCTGTCCCCACGTGTCAATGGCTGTCAACAGATAAGAGATCCTCCATCTCTGTTTTAAATGCTTTATGAAGACAAAGCAATTCATAGGGTTAAATGCCACCTAAGGAAAGAGGTCACAAGCCCCAAGTAGAAGCATCTCAGTCCTGAAATGTCTAAGTAGCTCAGTTCCCAAAACGTGAAGTCCTTCAACGCACTCGTGAAAGTGTCCACCTATCCCACCCAGACTGTGTATGTGAACCTCCTGTCCCCTCTGCCCTGCCTGCCAAATATTAGCAAACAGCAGTGCAGAAATCCCAAGACACCAGGACAAAGTCCCAGTGAGCCAGAGTGCCCTGGCACCCCTAGAGGGAGCACTTCTGTTAGATGTGAGGACACTGTGGTAGTCACTGAACCTGCTGGCCAACCAATTTAACAGCTTTGTGATGACGTGAAACGAGGCCTCCCTGGGGACACAGCAAGCTTCACTTTGGGGCAAATTCTAACAGCATAACAGTTGAACAAGTCAGAGAGGAACAAAGAAAAACCCACAAAGGGGCCAGCCCAGTGGTGTAGTGGTTAAGTTCACACACTCCACTTTGGCGACCTGGGGTTCACAGGTTCAGATCCTGTGCGCAGACCTACGCACCACTTATCACACCATGCTGTGGTGGGCATCCCACATATAAAGTAGAGGAAGACGGGCACAGATGTCA
This sequence comes from Tapirus indicus, assembly GCA_031878705.1. Lineage (NCBI taxonomy): Eukaryota > Metazoa > Chordata > Mammalia > Perissodactyla > Tapiridae > Tapirus > Tapirus indicus. The sequence continues at coordinate 2,773,273 of CM062925.1, read as the reverse complement.
GCCCAGGGCCCGTCTTCCTCAGCAAAAAGAGGAGGATTGGCAACAGATGTTAGCTCAGGGCTAATCTTCCTCACCAAAAAAAAAGAAAAACCCACAAAAAAGGAAATCAAAATGCCTTGTGTAATCAGTCTCCTGTCTAATTTAGGCCAAAAACCCCGGCAAATAAAGGTGCTCAAATGGCCAAGATAAAAGGCTATATCCACATATGAGTGAAATCCTCCAGTATCTGTGTTTTTCTGCCTGATTTATTTCACTTAGCCTAATACCCTCAAGGTCCATCATTGTCGCAAATGGCAAGATTTCAATTTTTTATGGCTGAGTAGTGTTCCATCTTCGTTATCACCTCTTCTTTATCCATTGATGGACACTTAGGTTGATTCCAAGTCTTGATTATTGTGAATAATGCTGTAATGAACATACGGGTGCATATATCTTTCCAAATTAGTGTTTTTGTGTTCTTCAGATAAATACCCAGAAGTGGAATAGCTGGATCCACTCATATGTGGAGGATGAAAAAACAAACACGTAGATACAGAGAATAGATTGGTGGTTACCAGAGGGGAAGAAGGTGGGGGGAGGGTGAAAGGGTCTAGCAAAGGGGGTCATTTGTACAGTGACGAATGGCAACTAGACTCTTGGTGGTGAACATGATGTAATCTACACAGAAGTTGAAATATAATGATGTACACCTGAAATTTATATAATGTTACAAACCAATGTTACCTCAATAAAAAAAAGAAAGAAAAAGGCTACACCCTACTTAAAAGAAAACAGAAAGGTTGAAATAAACATGAAAAAGAAAAAAACATCCTGCACCACTGGAATTAAGGAAAGTCGATTAGCCAAAGCCAATTCTGGAAGAAGTTCGAGTCGATGTGCAGAACATCCTTCAACAGAATCCTCCCTCCTCTCAGACCTCAGAGCCCTCGTTAGCCTGTCAGACTGTCACTTGAAAATCACCTCAAGTCTCTGCTTTCCTCACTGTCAGAAGCTCTTCAAGGTGCTCCAGCTGTTGTAACCCTGTGTGGCTGCTGGCTCTCAGGATGTGAAGTGTGTTTGACTATGATTGTGTTTCAAGTTTCCCCTCACAGTTTCTAAGTTCTCACATCGAATTTTTCATTTTAGAGTCTAATTTTTTTTAAATAACCCTCAGTTGGTTCACAGCCCGGCTTACTAACTCTGGGCTGGCTGGGTTTGCATTTGGAAAGGCTACTTGGGTTTTCCCATAAGGCAACATCTAAAGAGAAAGACTGAAGCAGTTCTCTTCTAACAGGTAAATGGGGTCCTTTAGGTATTTCCAGAAGATTCACTGCCCTACCCTGGGTCAATGGGTGGACCCCCTGCCCAGGGCCTTTAACATCAGGAGGCCAACATAATAACATTCATTAGTCTACCTGGAAGAAGCACATCTCCCAGCAACCCACCTTGGTCAAGGCAGGCAGTGTCCTAAATAACATTCTCCCATTCCCTCCTGTCTTAGTCCATTGGGGCTGCTATGACAAAATACTATAAACTAGGCAGCTTATAAACAACATTTACTTCTCATAGTTCTGGAGACTGAGAAGTCCAACATCATGGAGCCAGTAGACCCCGTGTCTGGTGAGACCTCCTTCCTCAATGACAGCCATCTTCTCACTGGAACCTCATGTGGCAGAAGGGATGAAGGAGTTCTGTGGGGTCTCTTTTATAAGCACACTAATTCCATTCATAAGAGCTCCACCCTCTTGACCTAAGCACTGCCCAAAGGCCCTTCCCTCCTGACACCACCACATTGAGCACTAGGATTCCAACATATGAATTTTTTTTTTTTTTTTTTTTTTTTGTGGGGAAGACCAGCCCTGAGCTAACATCCGTCGCCAATCCTCCTCTTTTTGCTGAGGAAGACTGGCCCTGGGCTAACATCCGTGCCCATCTTCCTCTACTTTATATGGGACGCTGCCACAGCATGGCTGACAGGCAGTGCGTCGGCGGGCGCCTGGGATCCGAACTCGCGAACCCCGGGCTGCCAAGCGCGGACTAAACCGCTGGGCCACCGGGCGGCCCCCAACATATGAATTTTGAGGGGACACAAACATTCAGACCATAGCACCTCCCCATACTCCCGCCCATATAAAGACCCACATTGTCATTTTTCTTATTTTTATAAATTCTCTTTTAAATCAAGATGACCATGGGAAGTGAAAGTAGAGTTTACAAATACAGGTAATATTTACAATATACACACACACACACACACTTTTGAGAGGGATATGTAATGATTTTAAAAAGACTTTCAAATCATTGAATTAAAGAGTGCGAAGCAAAGGGGCAAGGTCCATAATCTTACCTCCACCGGTGCCTTGAAGGTAAGCAGATGAGCACAATAAACATCTACTTGATTAACGGTGACTGTGGGCCTCCTGCCCTTCTCCCTCCCTGGGGCCGGCCAGGCCTGGGGCCCAAGAACCACCCTGAGCACTGCCCTCAGGGAAGCCTGTTCCCACCAGAAACTCCCAAGAGGAACCAGATTCTCTATTTTTTTCATACCTCCTAAGGGCTTACCTTCTAGGAACCAAAGAATCAATAAAGTGAGGATCAGAGAACCTCAAACCTAAACCAACTCCAGATTTGGATTTGCAAGGCATTTTAGAAATTTATTATTCTCTTAAGCACCATTCAGGCAATTTGACTAAAAGTCACCAATTTAACCATAAAACATGCAGTTGCATAAACCGCTTGAGGTTTCCCTGCTATGGTGTCCATGTGACAACTGACTTCAAATCAGGGATGATCTCCACTCTCCCATCTCCCATGCTAAATTCTGGCTTTCCAATTGGATTCACATAAGTTTTCAGATAAATCTATTGCTATCTGAACTCTCCCTTCTCCTACCCAAACAGATTTAGATATTCTTTGTTATCAGAACTCACCACATAAACTCTTGCTACCTCAACTCAGGATCTAAATATATTCAGATAGTGAGAAATACCTAATTTCAGAGTGATGCATAAATTAACTTTAATCTCACCCCGAGATACAGGGAAGACTGGTTGCAATTTGAAAGGTTCTAAGGACCCTAATTAGTAATCCATTCTACAGGGATGGCTACATAAACATTTCAAGTATCTTTATCAAAATCTACACTAGACCACTTCACACACATAAGGATGGCTATTATCAAAAAAACAGAAAATAGTGCTGGGGAGGATGTGGAGAGATTGGAACGCTTGTGCATTGCTGGAAGAATGTAAAATGGTGCAGTCACTGTGGAAAACAGTTTGGTGATTTCCCAAAAAGTTAAACATAGAATTACCCTATGACCCAGCAATTCCACTTCTATATATAACCAAAAGAATTGAAAGCAGAGACTCAGATACTTGTACACCAATGTCCATAGCAGCATTATTCACAATAACAAAAGGTGGAAACCACCCAAATGTACATCAACAAATGAATGGATAAACAAATTGTAGTACACATACACAATGGAATATTATTCTGCCTTGAAAAGGAATAAAATTCTGACATACGCTACAACATGGATGAACTTTGAAAACACTGTGCTGAGTAAAATAAGAAAGACACAAGAGGACAAATACCGCATGATTCCACTTGTAGGAAGTACCTAGAGTAGTCAGATTCACAGAGACAGAAAGCAGAATGGTGGTTGCCAGGGGCTGGCTGGGAGAAAAAGGAATGAGGAGTTATTGTTTAATGGGTACAGAGTTTCAGTCTGGGAAGATGAAACAGTTCTGGAGGGGCCAGCCTGGTGGCATAGTGATTAAGTTCACGCACTCTGCTTCAGCAGCCCAGGGTTCATGGATTTGGATTCCGGGTGTGGACCTACACATCACTTGTCAAGCTGTGGCGGCATCCAACATACAAAATAGAGGGAGACTGGCACAGATGTTAGCTCGGGGACAATCTTCCTCCCCCAAAAAAAAGTTCTAGAGATGGGTGGTAGTAATGATTGCACAACAATGTAGCTATACTTAATACCACTAAACTGTATACTTACAAATAGTTACAGTGTTAAAATTTGTTATGTATATTTTACCAGGATAAAAAAAGGAAAAAAATCTATACCAGAGACCATAACAAGGTATCACCCCCACTATTAGAATAGCTAAAATAAACAATAGTGCAATGCTAAATGCTGACAAGGTTGTGAAGAAATTAGCTCTCTCATACACTGTTGGTGCAAATGGAATACGGTACAGCCGCTCTGGAAAATAATTTGGCAGTTCCTTTAAAAAACTAACATACACCGACCATACACAACCCAGCAATCACACTCCTGGAAATTTACTCCAGAGAAATGAAAATTATATCCACACAAAAACCTACACACAACTGTTCATAGTAGCCAACACCTGGAAGCAACCAAAATGTCCTACAACAGGTGAATGGTTAACCAAACTGCAGTCCATCCATACTATGGAATACTACTCATCAACCAAAAAGAATGAACTACAGACACACACAATAACTTGGCTGGATCTTAAGAACATTATGCTGAGTGAAAAAAGCCAACCTCAAAAGATCACATGCTACAGATTCCATTTACATAGCATTTTCCAAATGACAAAACTATAGAGACGGAGAACAGATCAGCAATTGCCAGGGGTTAGGGATCACCGAGGGAGGAGGGGTTGGGTACACGAATGTACATAGTTTATCTACTCATTGGCAGAAGCTGAACATACTTGCAGTTTTCCACCATCAAAAATGCTTCAAGAATTGTTGTGTATACTCATTTTTTAATCAAGGACCACATGTAATTTAATGGCTCCCGGTCATCCCAGCTTCCACTGAAAGTACAATGACAGCACCTACAGAAATTCCACCAAGTTGTCACATAACAACTTACACCCACCGTGATTTGACCTATTTACTTCCCTGTTTTGCCTTGGGGAAAGCTTACGACTGAATTCAGTCAGTGGTTTTGACACAATATCATCTATTCTTGTGTCTAATCCTCTACACTCGTGTATAAATACCTTTTTAAAATTCAAGAACAAAGATGTACTCCCACTTTAAACAAATCTAATCTATAAAATCTGAATTCAAACATACAACCAATGTAGTGTGATTATCAAAAGGGCTCACCAATAGGTTTTATTAAAGAGGATATTCTCCTGCTAAAATATGATTTATTTATACGTTAAGTTTTCCAAACACCTTTATTACTTAAGAATACAGTAAAGGTATAAGGAACCATTGAAGTCACAACTCAAAATAGAAGCAGACAACTGCATTATTACAAAAGCCAACCTTGGACTTCACATCAAAAAAAAGCCATTCCAGGGCCAGCCCCATGGCCAAGTGGTTAAGTTCTGTGCGCTCCACTTCAGGGGCCCCGGTTTGGTTCCTGGGTGCAGAGCTGCACCACTCAGCAGCAGCCATGCTGTGGTGGAGACCCACATACAAAACAGAGGAAGATTGGCACAGCTGTTAGTTCAGGGCGAATCTTCAAGCAAAAAGAGGAAGATTGGCAACAGATGTTAGCTCAGGGCCAATCTTCCTCACCAAAATACATAAATAAATAAAATTTAAAAAAATAAAATACAGATGCCTGGAAGAAGGGTGGTGTGGGTACAGAAATCAGGACCTTGGAAAGGGGGTTAGTTTAGAGGAGAACTTGAAAAACTTTAAAATGTAACCGTCTGGAGCTGAAGCCAAGGCTGGATAATTGAGTGAAAACAGCAAACAGGCCAGCTGGAAATAGAAGGTGGGGCATGGACAGAGGTAGAAAGGAAGGCCTACAGGTGGGAGTCTTCAAGGAGGAGCCGTGGTTGAAACATGGAGAGATAAGCTCGCTTAGAGAGAGGAGAAAGGAGTGGGCCCCAGGGAGCATCCACGTAAGCAGAGGAGAAGAAAGCACAATAGATGAACTCGAGAGAACCAAGAGCACATTTTTAGAGTATAAATCAAATCAGGCAACTTCCCCACCCGGACTCCCCACAGACTTGTCATTTCATTACCTGGGCCACCAAAGCTTTCCACGACCTGGCCTTGCCCCTGTCTGACCCGTTTCCTCTCTTTTCCCTCTTGATGTACCAGCCACATGGGCCTTTTGCTGCCCCTCAAATACATGAAGTTCATTCCCACATCAGGGCCTTTGTACTTTCTGATCCTTCTACTAGAAGGTTCTATGGGGGATCCTGGCTCCCACCTCATCGAATGACACACACACATCATTCCCTACCGTATCACACTGTTGTATTGTCCCAACACCTACCACTGTCTGAAATTCTTATGTTTTTATTTGTTTACCTACTTCTTGTCTGTCTCCTTCTCTGCTATATCCTTGTGCCCAGAATAGTGCATTGCACTAAATGGGGGACTTAAAACACCTTAGATTAAGCAAGAGCAAAATCAGTGACCTTCATGAGATCAGTTTCGATAAAAATAACAACGTTAAAGCCAGACAAATTCTAGACAGGAAAAGGAGGCAGGAGTCAGAGACAACTTATTCAAAACACACGTACAAGCACAGCCTCAGGGGTCAGGGGAAGGATTGTTGATAATGTAGAATCGCTGTATCACACATTCTATAAGAGCTGCCTTTCCAGAATGTGTAAATAAAACGTTTTAACTGGATCACATCTTTTCTCCTACTGAGGGTTCTCCCAGAGAAAAATCTGACCCATACCCATCGTGCCTAAAATTCTTGCTTAAGAAGGTGATACATTTAAAAGTCAAATAGAACAAAAATGCCAATTACTTCAAGCTCTGTGTTAAAGAACACAAGGCTGCACATTACCCAAAATTGTGGGGGCTGTCACTGAAATATGAGAAGTGAGACAGACAGACTTTAAGAACACTTGGTACTTACTTACCCAAAACCCCCAGCCCACACCTGCAAAGAAATTCCTTCAGAGACGGATGCCAGGGTTAATTCTTTCTGCCATTTCCTACAGTTGTACACTTTTTCTTCAGGCCTTCTCTCAGAAGTCTGTCATCTCAGTGGTGATGGTAACGCGGGGCACCATAAAGTGTCATTGTGCTGAGAGGAAAGGGTATTATTTCTTTAAGAATCTGGACAAGGATGAAGCTAATGGAGGGTTTATAGAACATCTCTAAGTCAAAGGTTTTGCTCAAGTCTGAGAAGTAGTTTTTCCCTCTGCTCCTGCCAGAAGCATCAAGCGACCTCTTGCAGCAGCTAAGGAGCTTCAGACCTCACAGGGACTGACCTTGGTGGCTGCGGGCCAGCAGGATAGGATCGTTACCACGGCTCTCCTGCTCGGTGGCTGTGAGTCCGTCCCTCATACGGAAAACAGGAGAAAAGGCAAAGAGCATGAGAAGGCAGGGAAAAGTCACGTTAAGCCAACTGCAGCCAGCGCGGCTCAACAGGGACGGCAGAAACCGCCCGGACATGGCGATTAGTCGAGATGCACGTGCTGCTGTGTTGAAGACACAGGCGACGTTAGTGTAATTTGCTGAAAACAAATCTGCACAAAGTAGGAGGTGATTTCAGGCAAAAGCCCCACCTGATTCGATTCTCAAAACCAGCATCACCTGTCCTGAGGTGCGTTAAAAAGATGCCCTCACCACGCCCCCTGACATCTCTATTTAACTTGAGCTGGAGAGCTTGATGGGGCAAATGACCACCAATTACTGGGCCCAGATTTTTGTCAGCAAAGGAGCTTAGAAGGTCAGGCTTGCCTCGACTTGGGTACAGGCAGCATTCTCTCACAGGACAGAACAATGTGAGACAAATGAGATGCTTTAACCCGAGATGCAGCACCATTCTTCACGAAGGAAGACGGTAGGGCGGGAAAGGACAAAATGGTGCCCTTGAGTGCCTCCCCAATGGGGAAGTCAAGTGGTGGTGACAGCACAATGGGGAAGGTCATTTTAATTAACCAGTGAAGGTCAGAAAGCCCCAGGCTTATTGTGGGATCTACCTCTAACAAATTTACTGAGCAAAAAAATTTTATGGCTTCCAATACAGCATTTAACAAGCCTGAGCGTCAAACCAGCTGAGTTAACTTAAAGAAGTGACTCTCCCGCTCGGCACCTTAATTTCCTCATCTGCAAAGCAAGGTGGCCAGGCAAAGGTCTCTAAGCCATCTTCACATACTAAGACTCCAAGTTGATGGTCACGAGATCAGTCACAGGCAGCCCACGGGGGATGTGGAGCCACACGCGGAGAAGGGGCAACATCTGGAGGACAGGATTTCCTTCAACAGGAACCAGAAGCCAGAAGGAATCTGCGGGAGTCAGGAAGGAGGCGTCTGCCAGGTGAGCACAAAACAAAGCCACCAAGTCACTTACCGCCTCAATAGGAAGCTGCCTCCCTAGGCTAGGAAACGGCCCTGGGATCTGTCCTGGGGTCCTCCCTCCAGAAGGCTGGGACCACAGGGAATGCGCTCAGCCAAGGATTCAAGGAAGCGACACCAAGCCCCAGATATAGAAGAGGTTGAATGGGGGAGGTTTAGCTCATCTCCCTGAAGTGTTGATCAGATTACTAAACATCAGATTACACCTTCAATTAACATGTACGGTGAGCCCAGCAGCAACCAATATGCTTGGGACCAAACTCAGCAGGATACTGTGACTGAGAAAAAAAAAAATAACAAAATGCTAAGGGAATAGGGAAGCCGCTTAGCGCCAGCTGGCAACAAGCTACTGGAGCTGGAACTGCACTGCCCAAATGGTTCTACAGTTTGCAGCCTCCAGAGAAAGCAAGGGTGCTGCTCTTCTCAGCGGCTACAATTAGCACGTCTGAAGGGTGGAAGAGAGCTGAGCCCACACACAAAGGTTCACAGACGCACCCTCTGCAGATGTTATAAAAATCTCCGTGGATTAGATGTTCATATTAACCAGAATTCGAGAAACAGCAATGAAGCACTGTGGCCAAAAAAGGAAAATTAAAAACAAGGGAATTTTTTTAACTTTTCTAAAATTAAACATATGAAATTTAACATGCTGCCTTTCTTTGTGCAATGAAAAATAACCCCCAATTTCATAATTATCAGATATTAAAGCTAAAGAACTAGATATTTAATATTTCTGAAAGTTGAATACAACACGAACTGTTACATCTCATAGTCAAAGCAATCCATTAAGATTTGAAATATGTACACCCTTCATCCGGCAATTCCACTCCTGGGAATCTATCCCACAGAGATGGAGTATCAATACATAAGGACATACAGACAAGGATGTCTAGTCAACAGTTGTTCATTGCGGCCAAGAACCAAAACAAAGTGAATACCCATCCATGGGGAAGTGGCTTGACCCACACCCATTCCTTTAAAAGGACGAATTAGAGCTATGCCTGGTGACGTGGACAAGTTTCTATAAAGCACCGCTGACTTGGAAAAGATCCAGAAGTCTACATAATATGATCCAGATTTTTTTTAATGATTTTATTAAAGCTTGTGTCTTGTCTGTATGTATGTGCAGGGTTGTACGAGCACAGAAAAATGTGGAAATATATACACTAAGTCAGTGGTTCTCAAACTTGAGTACATCAGAATTACCTGAAGGCTGTGTGAAAACGCAGGTTGCGGGGCCCCACCCCCAGAGTGATTCAGTTGGTCTGGGTGAGGTCTGAGAATCTGCATTTCCCACACGTTCGCAGGGGACACACTAATGCTGCCGAGAATACCTGCACTAAGTTTCCACACGAGCTACCAGGAGGACAGAAATGAAGGTCCCAGATGAGGGAAGGTTGAATGGGATCGGCCCATGATAAAAAGTTTTCTGTATGATTCCTTTTACAAGAGGGAGGGAGGGAGGGAGAGGGAGTGGGAGAGAAGGAGGGGGAGGAGCGAGGGGGAGGGGGGAGAGAGAGAGTGAGTTACATTTGCAAAAACAAATTCCCAAGAGGACTGTCACCAAATACTAATGAAAGTTCTTTCAAAGGTAGAATTTCAAGTGATCTTTGATCATTTTACTTTCATTTTTTTATGATGAACAAGTATTCTTTAAATAATCATCTAAAATAAAGCTATTTTTGAGGAAAAAAAACCTTTGGAACCCACAATTTTTCAAGGAAGAGCTCCTCTGTTTTTTCACAGCACTGAACTGATATTTTGGGAAGACTAACACTAATTACACTTTACATAAAAGTATAATGTGAAAAAGGAAGTTCTTGGAGAAATAATAAGTATAACAGGTATTTGTTTTATAACCATCCTTAATCCATAGAAATTGAGAAAACTCAATTTAAAAAGTAATCAGAAAACATTCAACAGCAAAAACATACAACTTGGCTTGTGAATGCAAAATCTCTTCCTCTTCCAAAATTCAAATACCCAGTAGGCAAAAATCTTTCCTTCTAAGCTGTACTTCCATCATTTCCTATCTCTTTTTATGTACAAACTAGAAAATAAAAATAAGACTAAAAGCAACAAACACAAAAATAACCTTATGACTTCCAATATAGGACCTTCAAGCTCCCAAGTAGTGTCAAAGAGTTTTAAAGTAGAAAATAAACATTTTAGATCACTTACTACTAATTCTAATTTACACTTTTCCAAGCCTTCACACTTCTCATTAGCTTCATCACTACAACTCTTTGCGATCTTAAAACACTCCTCCTAAAATCATGTTACCATTCAGTCTAAAATTGAGCCTAGATCTCAAACCAGATTGTTTCCAACAGAAAAAACAGCAGAGGCGTGCAAACAGCCTGCCTTCCAGAGCCACTCCTTTAGTGCCCCTTAAAGCACAGAGGCAGGAAGCTGCTCGGAGGCTGAAAATTGGATTTGCAAGGCTCACATCCCTAAGGCCTGCAAATGAGTATTATAAAACCCTTGGCTACCAGTCTCCCCAACCCTGCTTCTCCTCCAGTGTTATTACAGGGCAGTGTCTCTCTTCCTGAAACAGCAACTCAGTGGACTTCCACAGTTCATTTTAAAAATCAGAGTGAGTGGGGGCTGGCCCAGTGGCGTAGTGGTTTACGTTCACGTGCTCCGCTTCGGAGGACCGGGTTCACAGGTTTGGATCCCGGGTGCAGACCTACGCACCATTTACCAAGCCATGCTGTGGCAGGCATCCCACATATAAAATAGAGGAAGACGGGCACAGATTGTTAGCTTAGGGCCAATGTTCCTCAGGAAAAAGAGGAGGATTGGCAATGGAGGTTAGCTCAGGGCTAATCTTCCTCACACACACACAAAAATTCAGAGTGAGTTTGTGGCTTAGTTCAGGAATATTTCTGCATCCCCAATACTAACATAGGGTCTCTTTCCTAAAGATAAACAAATGTTTGCACAAAAAAGTCAGAAAAAATATTTGCCAAAAAAGTCAAAAAATTCTACAGCACAACAGACAGAACCAGAGACTGCACCTCTCTCTCAAACAGATTCCTGGGAGATACAGAAAAAAAATTTAAGTTCTTGCTTTGTGCCAACATGAAAGTTTTCTTCAGGGACCCAAACAAAATGCATGGCAAGACGGGAAAAAATGGACTAACATCCACAGATTTTCTATAGGTATAGAGACATCTCTCTCATCTTTAGGAAGGATTCTCTTCAGTGACCCAAAAATAGATGTTTGAACTATAAGAATATTGGAAGAATTCAATCAAAACAGGTTATAATCAAAGGAACAAAAAGTCACTTACAAGATCCATCTGAACAAGGTGCCCTTTTGTGAAGGGTGGGTAGAAGTTGGGGGATAATTTCCAATTTTTTTCTTCCATGATTATCACTCCATTTATGTGATCTAATTCTCCTTGAGATTAAAAAATGTAATTTATGAGATTTAAGTCTGTCTTAATGAGGTTTTTCCAGTGCATTAGCATACAATTGTGTTTAGTATTTTTTTTATAATTTTAAGATCTCATCTCAATATGTTATGGACTCTTTACAATTTCTAGTTTTTTTTGGGTTTTGTCTTAGTCATACACTTGCCAGAATTTTAATCTGTTTTTCCAAAGACCTGGTCATAACTAAATAGGATTACTAGAAGTACAAAAAAGCACCAAAATTAAGAGATCCAAGATAATATCACAGTCAAATGAGAAAACACATCTAAATAAATGCTAAAAGAACCTTCAAAAAACTCAACACAAAAATAGATAAAACTCTGGAAAAACATACCAAAATGTCAACAGTGCTTATCATTGATGAGATTAAACAGGAGATTTTTTTGCCTATTTCTAATTTTTTTCACAATATATATGAAATAATATGAATTTTAAAATATTAATGGTTTATAAAACGAGACTGCAGTAAACTAGGAGAAACTAGAAGTGAGCATTTATCAAACCTCTGAAGACAGAAAGAGGAGACTCACCCCAGGACACAGAAACAAGTTGCAGTATAGTTGTGTCTGTTCCGTTTACTCATTCAGTGGAACTGGTCTAAGACCTGTTTTCATTCTAATATACCCCCACTGACCTCTTACTGCACGTGCCCAATGGTCAGATTGACTTAGGTCAGTTTGCAATAATATTGACATAAAATGTTAAGTGAAAAAAAGCAGGTTACGACCCCTGTATAGTAAGAGTCAGTTATGTTAAATGTACATAATGCATTTCATCTAAGATACCATCAGTTATAATATGCGTTTTATATTCCACAAAAGAAAAAATGCCAATTATGACATAATGTGAGAATTTTATTTTTTACTTATCAAAAGAGCTTTTCTCAATTTCTAAAGTGTATCGCGCTGTTTCCGTGCCTTTCTGGGTACACAGCAACTTTGCCTTTTAAGGCCAAATCATGGTGAAACCATTTTGAAAGCAATTAATTCACGCAGCACCAGCAAGGCACGTAAGTAATCTGAAGTGACAACAAAATGAACCATTGTGACCAAGGTCACACGCATAGGTAATAGCTCCATCGTGACATCTGCCAGGATGCACAGTGAATGTAAGAGCCTCTCAATTTCAGAGATGTTAAATGGGAAAAACCGCACCTGAGAACTGATAAAATATATTTTAACATAACACATCTATACGGGATAAGATTATGAGTGATATTTTAACACTTTTCTGTATTTTTCATTTTATTCTAATTAGTATATATTACCTGATAACTAGAAAAATATTTTTGCTTTTGTTTGTCTGTTTAAGTCTCTTCTCTCCTTAGACAACGTGCATTGACTCTTCCGTAGTGGGGTCCTAATCTAGCAGGCACGAGTTCAAAATAGCTACCCAGGAGGTTGATTCCACCAGGAGATTTTATATAGCGATTGGCTTTGTGGATTTGTTTGTTTTGAGATGGAGGAGCAGGGTGGAATGAATATAGCTAAGAAGGAGGAAGGCACAAAAAAGACAGATGTGGGTGTACCTCACGGTTCAGCCTTGGATCAGCCTTTTTTATCTTTAGTTATGGCTGGGCCAAGCCCAACTGTCTACAGACACATTATGACCTGCAAGTCACAACCTACAGCGAGTCCTAGAGACCACTGGGTAGCCCAGGAGGCAGCTTTTTTAAAATTTTGAAATCCATTTATTCTATCATTTTGTCTTTCTCCAGAGAACAGAGCGGAGTGTGTGTAGGGGAGGAAGGAGGGGTACCAGGGTAGCGGAGTGTGGGAAGGGGAAGTGGGTGAATGTATTTTAATTGATTGAGGATTCTGGTTAAATCTGTCCAGTTTCTTGACAGTCCATTCTATTAACAGTTTGTTCTATGAAGGATAAGTTTGAATTGAGGTCATATCCTACTCTAGATGGAGTTCTCTTGCTGAACTCCATGAGCTGCTGATCCAGAAGCCACCTGCAACCTTGTTCCCACACACACGTCTGTGCCCACTTCCCACCAACACAGTCAGGTTCCAAGGAAAGAGGTGTTGCCTGAAATAAGGAAGGAAGAGAAAACCATCTGCCCTTTTATATGCGAGGAGACAGTCAGCTCCCTTCCCTGTTACACCCAGTAACTGTTCTCAAGAAGGGAGTCCTCCCTCCACCCAGAAGGCATATCTGATGAGGAATCTCATCAGGCATCTCTGTTTCCCAGTCCCCCACCTATTCCTTATATGTCCCAGTGCTTTTCCATTTGAATTCCTATTTCACAATTTTAGCTGACACAATTGTCACTGAACTTTCCCTCAAAAAATATACGCAGAGAACATTCTTGGCTGTTATCCAGATATTATCATAAAATATGTTCAAAAATCATCCACATGAATGAACTGAGTCTTTCTGAGTCCAGAATTTATACTGTTAAAAAAAGTTACTCAGGGGGGCCAGCCTGGTGGCCTAGCGGTTAAGTTCACGCTCTCCGCTTCAGCAGCCCAAGGGTCACTGGTTCAGATCCCGGGCACGGACCTGTGCACTGCTCGTTGAGCCGTGCTGTGGCGGTGTCCCGTATGCAAAACGGAGGAAGATGGGCACGGATGTTAGCTCAGGGCTAATCTTCCTCAGCAAAAAGAGGAGGATTGGCAATGGATGTTAGCTTACAGCCAGTCTTCCTCACCAAAAAAAAACAGTTCCTCAGGGAAATAGAATTAAGACTCAGACTTTGGAACCAGGAGCCGACCAGTCTGAAAAGGCCCCAAGCAAATATTGAACTAGACAGTAACATTCAGTGCATTGTTTTTAAAAGCCTCAACTCAGTTGTGAGGAACACGTTTCTCCCCACTTCAGTCACGTGGGTTTCAAGTCTAAGGAAGGGCCACTTAGACCTGAAGCCCAGCACTCAGGAACTTACGTAAAGAGGCACTTCAGTGCAGCTCAACTCCATGGCGTCCGCATCTGCAATGACAAGAATAAACGCAAGCTGTTACTGCAGGAGGCCCCGTGTAACCAGCCAGCAGAGCTGTGTCCTGCCCTTCAGTTACCAACATCGTCGAGGGAGGAGTAAGTCATTAGATAGGAAAATTGCAGAGACAAAAATCATAAAAGAACACAAGAACAAGATGCTGTCTGTATAAAATATGCCCCCTCTTTCTTCTTTCCTGTGAATTCCCACACAAGGAAAGCCTGTCACTCCAGACATTATCCCACTGATTGCTTCCAGAGAGAAATCATATCTCAGAAAGCCAAGAAAGGTCAACAGAAGCATGTTGAAAGCATCATCTTAGTTAATTGCTTGGATCATAGGCTACTCTGGAGTCAGAATCCACTTTTGGCCAGATAAGGCAGGAGCCCACAGTGACAAGATAGTTCTATTGCCTGTCTTCAAGAGGGCCAGAGATTTCAATTTCAGGGGATTCAGGCCTCTGTCACACTAACCAGCCTCTCCACCAGTTGCATGCATCCTATCTGCCTCTGGGTGTGCTGGCCCCTTTAAATCCCACACCCAGAAACCAGCTTCCAGCTCAGGAAAAGAGGAGCCATCATCATTCAAAAGGGGTTCACTGAAGGGAGCCAAAAGGTACAAAGTTCCAGTTATAAAATAAGTCCTGGGGATGTAATGTACAGCATGGTGACTATAGTTAATAATACGGTATCGTATTTTTGAAAGTTGCTAAGAGAATAGATCTTAAAAGTTCTCATCACAAGGAAAAAAATTCTGTAACTATGTATGGGGACAGATGTTAACCACACTTATTGTGATCATTTTGCAGTATATACAAATATCGAATCATCATGTTGTACACCTGAAACTAATTCACTGCATGTCAATCACACGTCATAAAAAAGCGGGGGGGGGGGGGTTCATTGAACACTGCAGTGGTCCAAGCATTACACAAAGTGACCAGGAAGTGGCCCAGCCCTCAAAGAGCTCACAGCTGAACGAGTGCGACCTAGGGATTGGGAGGAAGTGAAGAGTGGGCTGCATGCGAGTTCTGGAGGGGGAGGACAGGGAGACCCATGGCCCCTCACCTTCCACTCCCTGCCCTGCCCCCAGCGTACTCTGGAACAGGTTCTGCTCACCAGGCTCTGGTGCCTGGGCCACAGCACAACTGCAGCACTTTGGGGGCTCCTCTTACAGCAGGCACACAGCAACCTGAATTGTGACACTGAGTCCGCTAATCCCTAGAGGATACACTTGGCCAGGAGGAAATATAAGTTCTATTTTTATTTATTTTTTATAAAGTCATTTAACTTAAGTGTTACTAGTACTTCATACACATGCTGGCCCTGGCACCCTACTAGGTCACAAGGTACATTCCACGCGTCATCCTGAGAGGAGACCGAGGGTCCCACAAGGTCGAGGGGTTGACACGGGGCTGTTCCTTGGCCCTCATTTTCAACACATTGTGCTCTGTGGCAATTTACATGGATCCACTTAAATGGGCTTATGGATTACAATCGATGGTTAATGAAACTAACCTCACAAATTAGATGAATAGCTTAAGGAGTCCTTTCCGGGGAAGAAACTTCAAATTAAGGATAATACTAACAAAAATATGACAAAACTGAGATTCCCAATCCTAATATGAATTATTCATCAGCCACAATACGAAATAAAATAATGACCAATCCAAGAGCACTGACAAGTTGGTCCCCAAAAGTTCAAAATTATCAGGAAAGCATTTAAAATATGCATGCACATCTGCTAGCACCTCACCCTAAATGTGTGCGGGGCCTCGATATAGTAGCAATTTTCTCACCTGTGTTTACAGTCATGCCATACACAATTCCCACCCTTCACAAAATTTCACCACTTTTGATGATAAAATTAGATCCTTTCAAGATTTCTACTTAATAGCAAAAGAAATGCATTCAATAGTAAATGCAGTGGTAAAAAAAAAAAGTGAAATACACAGACTATAAAGCAACAAACCAAAATGCATTCCTTTATGAGAAACACTTGGCAGACTGTTGAGTATTTTAAGAAGCAAATATGTTAGAACAAATTAAACCATGTGGGAAGTTCGCCACACACTTCCATGAAAGTACAGATGTTTTCCACGATTCAGCTTACGGTATTTGTTAAGCTTTGTCTGATAAAAGACGTCAGAAGGAAATCACATTTGGTAAGAATATGGACACATTCTGAAGAATGAATTACTTCTTTAATAAAAAAATTATTTTCTATAGAAAGTACAATCGCTGATAGGGCAGCTTCTCTTAAAAACCTTCATACTGGAAATCCACCCACTGCGTCGTTCACTGTCATGCAAGATGGTGCAATGAAGAGCTTGAAGCTGAAAGCGCACAGAGTTCCCCAGACCATCAATCAATGCGGTTAATTTTATAGAAATAAGACCTTCAAACATGATCAAATCTTTACAATTTCTGTAATGAGATGGGAAATGACCATAAAAATCTTTACCACATTGAGGTATTGGTTATATTGCAGCAAAGTACTTTAAAAAGTTGTCTAACTTAAACACGTACTACCTAATTTTCTTAGAAAAATAAGTGTTCCAAACTTGCTGGTTTTTCTGAGATGAAAAGTGGCTGTTTGTAGCAGATGTTTTTTCAAGAACGTTTTTTCAAATAAATATCCAATCCCTTCAAAAAAGGGCTGATATTTTAATAAGTGAAAAAGAAAATGCATCTCAAAAGAAACTTAGGTTATAGACAGTATATGCCATTGTAAGAACATCTTGAAAAAATATTTGTACATTTCCATTGTTTTGTGATTTTGCTACAAAAACTATGTAAAGTTTGCCACCTACAAGTCCTCACATCTGCATGCTTTAAATTTTTGAAAAAAGCTTTCCATTTTTTAAATCTTTCACAATGTATGTCTCATGGGTTTTGTATTTTTAAAATGCATTTAAAATTTTTAAACTTCTGATTGATTTGCAGGAGGAATGACTGACATCAGGGAAGATGAGAATTTACCTGCCACATTTAAACAAGAAACTTGTGCATATTGGTGGATGGGACTAAAACATAAGTCCCTTTATAAATGCAGCCAGCATTGCACTTCTTTGATTAGAATCTAGGGATCACAGTGAGGTATCTCTTTCAACCATGACACACTTTAAAGCCAATGTCAAAGTAAACAGTACTTTGAACCAGACATTCAAGCTGAAGTATTACAAAGTATTAAAATTATTAAATCAAGGTTTTGCAAATGATGACACATTCATAATATTACTCTCTCTGACATTATATGATTTATAAATAGATACATAAAGTAAGGATACAGGCTAACTTTTTTATTTAAGAGTACAGGACAATATTTTGAAGATCTGTTCCGACAAAGTAGCCTTCTCCCCTACTAGTCCGGCTGCAGGTACTCCTCCCCGGAATTTTCCTCCAGGCTTAGCAGACAGGCGGCCTGCGGCAGGCGCGCGCTCCCCGGAGCCTGCGCAGCTCTGCGCCCACGGCGGGAAGGCCCCGGGAGGCGGACGGCGCTGCGGAGTCCCCCGTCGCGCAGCTGGCCAAGGCTCCAGTCTCGCCACCCCTTCCAGTCAGTACGAGGCCGACTGCATCCCACGCCTGCCTCGAACCAGATTATAAGATCTCAGCCAAACGGTGAAACCTCAAGGGCGAGACCACATGTATTTCACCTCATATTTAATAACTCATATTTCATTATTCCTGCCTACTCTGCTTTTTGTCATTTTTCAGTACAGAAGTTTAAAAACCATTTTGCGCAGCAATTATTTTGTTTTTCAGAGAAACTACTTTTCACTTCTTGAAAAAATAAACAGGGGCCGGCCCAGTGGCGTAGCAGTTAGGTTCGCGCCCTCCGCTTGGGCCGCCGGGTTCACAGGTTGGGATCCCGGGCGCGGACCTACGCAGCACTTGTCAATCATGCTGTGGCAGCGGCCCATATAAAGTAGAGGAGGATGGGCACGGATGTCAGCCCAGGGCCAGTCTTCCTGAGCAAAAATAAATAAATAAACGAAAGTCCCCACCATTCTCACCGTCAGTCCTAATCCTCCTAAAACCCCTATCAGAATTTCCTAGTTGAGCTGAAGAGAGAACTGGGGCCAATATATTATATACTCAATAAAATAGTCAACCTTCAAACTGAAATAGATATAAAAAACTATATTCTCATCTGGATCTTTCCAGAAGTAATTCCTCTGATAGTAAAGAGCCGAAAGTTCTGCACTCACTTGCAGAGCTGCGTGGCTAAACCATGCCAAGCCCCCTTTCACGTCAAATTAAATAAAACAAGTTGGTATTCCGCTTGGCAAGTTACAACTGCCACAGTTCTTCACACGCTGTAGCTTTCACTATATAAATGGCGTGCTCTGCACTTCATTTTATTTCCTAATGCTCGAGTTCGCCACTGGCAATGTCAAAAATTCAGACTAGAGGGGTCTTTTCGTTAGTGGTTTTTCTTTTTAAGGACTGCATTTTTCAAAAATGTTTCTTGAGAAAGTAAAAGCCAAAATATTTCCAGTCTTGCTGGCAGACACAAGAGGATGATTTGAGGTCTTAGTACACAGCCACGATTTTTAAGTTTGCTCCCAAAAGGGAAAAAAAAATCTTATGAAAGAACGTCAAGATACAAAAGATTCAATATTTTAGACATATTGGATTATGTATTCTTCCTAATATCTTTGATTGCTAGTTAACTCTAAAGAAAAATATTAGACCATTTTCAACAAGTAAAAAGGATACTTCAAATTAAAAAGGAAAGAAAATATAGCATTTAACTTATCCAGAAAAAAATCAGTTCTTGACTTAATGAAATTCTGGGTTTCTCATGTTTTTGCATCTAAATGAAATATTCTTAGACTGATTCAATATAAAACCCATGACTTTAATTTTGTCTTTGAACATGCTGAAAATCATGGACTTGTATGCCTTTTATAAAAGCTACTAACAGATAATGCTCAGATATTTATCAATACCATTAGCAACCTCATTGGAAGGCTAATGATGTGTCAGTACTGTGCTAAGTATTTTATAGACATCATCTCAGAACCCTCACAGCAGCCTTGAGAGAAATGTGTAGGAAGTCAAAGTTACTTAATCTTCGTTTACAAGTCCCTACAGTTACAAGGTTACACTGAAGCAAAAGTTACCTAAAAACAAAAATATTTTTAAGTGAACTGACCACCTATAAAATTACAAGTAACTCCCTCCCCGGTTCATTCTCCACCCCACCCCACCCCCACTTAACACCAGCATCTATTCTCCAGCCACTCCATCTCATACATCAACAAATTTTTTGGTAGTTTGTTTTAGTCTTGATGTGGCTTCTAGATGTTGTAAATAAAATACAAATCAATTTAAAACAAAATTGGAAATCTTTTTTAAAAAACATGAAATAAAGTTAAATAAAGTTGAGAAAAGTATTTTTGAGTATTGGGGAACTCAAATCATAAAACTATTGATCAATGAGAACATGGCAGAAATCCATTAACAAGTGAAAAAAGAAAACTCATAATGAGATAAAGGCTTAAAGATAGTTTCAGTATTAAAGGAATAAGAGCACCCTTTCCTCTCTACCCCATGAGACAGTGGAAGAAGTTCTCGGGTATTTCTAATTAAAAGGATCCTCACAACACAGGACTTTGAAAATCAAATGTGATAGCATGGATGTCCTACTGTGCAGTTGATTTTGTCAGAAAAATAGTCACGACTCACCCCCAATTAATCTCACACACACACACGATAGATTCACGCTGAGAATGAGCGCGCAGGTGAACAGTCGCATTAGGTCACACCAAATACGGCAGAGCCGGCATTCAAGCAGCCTGCTCTGGAGCTGTACCCTAACCATGATGCTCTGCTGCATCCTGTAGCCAAGGAAATAGGAAATAGAATACTTTTCATAATTTTAGTTTCATTTTCAAAAAAATAGAACTCCAGGCAAGTCTTTTTTCTACCACTGTTTCCTGTGAAATCTTGGTCCCCATTTTATGGAGCTTCACTTGAGGGGGCTTCCCTGACACCTGCTCTCCTCAGATAAGCCCTGTCTCCACTTGACACACGAGAAAAGAAAAGCTCAGCAAAGTTGCGCCCCTTGACTGAGGTAGAGCAGCTGGAAGGGTCAAGCCAGTGTGTGAATCCAGCCTGTCTGACCCCAGAGCCAGTGCTCTCCTCGGCCCCAGCACAAGGTCCTTTTGTAACGCAAATATGGCCTGAGAGACAGCGAGTTGCTTGGGTAAAGGGCAGCACACCCTCACAGTCAGGAGCACAGGCTGGGGAACAGGCTGTGCTTGGACATCAGCTGTGCATGTTCTAACTGTGTGACTCTGGGCCCGTTATTTCACCTCCCCAGGCTGGTCTCTCGCCTGTCAATTACAACCAGTAATAGTACAAACCTCATAAGACTGTTGTGAGGATTCAGAGACTTGACAGAGTAAGAAGAGAACACACTTAGTACCTGTCATAAGTGTTCAATAAATGCTAGCTGGCATTATTTATTATTATTGAAAATTAAGCATATGCAGAAGGTTTGTTTAAAGCATGTGAATCTTTATTTCAAATGAAACTACTCAGAATCTCTAAATATTAGACTGATCCAAATGATTCAGCAGTAAATGGGGCCAGGCAGGTCTGAAATGGGCCTGCCCTGCCCAGTCTCCCCTGACAGCCCAGAGGAATCTCCAGACATTCTGAAGAGCACTGTACCAGATAAATATACTATAAAGCTCCACAGAAGTTTTTTTGACTTTATAGAGCTGAATATTCCTCTCACAGTTCTAAAGTTTAAAGGGCAGAGTAATTCCTACTGGGGCAATTCCATTGCCACCTCAGTTGAGTCCTTCTGTGCTTAGAGGGAAATGTTGATTCCCAGCTCCTCACACGAACCCAGGAGTACAGAACTGGAGTTGTATTTCACAACTGTTATACTAACTGGAGAAGGAGGAAAGCACAGTAAGACAGCCAGCAGGTAAGGCCAAGTCTAAGTAAAACCCTCCAATGCTAGCACAGTGGGAATGGATGAGAAGAGAGCATTCTAGAAACACCCACCACTGAATACACAAAGGTGTCTACAGACCCACTTCAGACCAGAGTCATCTACCTGAGTCACGCAGGTCAAAGCAGCTTTCAGTGAAAGAGTTAATTATTTGGTTGAATTATTGGAATTCAGAGTGTAGGGAGATTGTCTGAAGATTGGAAACAGCAACTGTACCTATTCAATAGGATCTCATTAATTCAAACTAATGCGAGAGAATGGGGAGGAAGACGGGGAGCCAGTCGGTCTAAATGGCACAGCCTAAATCAGAGAATGTCTATAAAGTACAAAGAGAAGCGTGAGCTAGCTGCTAACAAAATCTTCCTCCAAAGCTGTCACACTCTCTTGTATTTCACAGGATGTATTTACACACAAAGTGATTAAGCCCTTAAAAAACTTTTTATAAGTCAACTGAATATCCTTTACAGTCTCACTTACGCTATTAACCCATTTAGTGTATCCTTCCTAGTCGGTGCAAAGCTCAGTCGCTCAAGCTTCACAGGCAAGAAACAATCTGCAAGGCGTCAGTTTCCTCATTAGTGCTAGAGCTCTAAAGTCCCTCTGTCATGCCCAAAAGTCAACGCACTGCCACCTACTTTGTGTACAGGACCATGCAGGCTGTCATGGGAGAGATATTAAAATATATAAACACTGCCCTGTCACTGATGAGCTCACAGTCTGGGTGGGATTAGATTACCTCCATGAAAAGTAAAGGTGGTAAGGAGTAATGCCCTTGTGGGGCAAGCAGGACTTGATAGGTTCGTTATAGGAATGGAATTGGGGTCTCAGCACAAAGAAAAACATGCATGCGTGCTATTTTTAGGAGACACTAAGGAGTTTGATAGGTTGGAGTAAGAGGTTTGGAAGCCAGAGGGAGTAAAAGTCACTGGCCTCTTTTCTACATAATCCTTCCCTAAAATACACTAAATCTGTGACAGAAGTGAACAACAGACTGACAAGGTCCAAGGGTCCTTTCCAGAGACCTAACAATAACACTCCTAATTACATGTTACCTTTTAGTCAGAATTTTCAACAAAATACATTCCAGCTTTTCCTACAGTGTGCTCGACTGTGTGAATTCCACTGTGGGGGAAAAGCAAATCCAGTTCCACGAGAGCCCAACTGATACTGACAACTCTCTGCTTGGGCACATAACAATCACGCCAAATTTATCAGACCGCTGCTTCTTCACCAGCATCTCATTTCTATTTTCCACTCATTAACATAAAGCAAGGAAGTGCAGCAAGAAAAATAAGTCATACAGAAAGACAAGAGAGTCATGCTGCTAAAACTGAACTGGCAGGTGTGAAAGCCCACAAGTTCATTCATTTGCTGATGCCTAAAAGTCTGAAGTCAATATAAGGAAGACTGATATTTTTTTTTCCTGTGAGGAAGACCAGCCCTGAGCTAACACCTGTTGCTAATCCTCCTCTTTTTGCTGAGGAAGACTGGCCCTGGGCTAACATCCGTGCCCATCTTCCTCTACGTTACATGGGACTCCGCCACGGCATGGCTGACAGGCAGTGTGTCGGCGGGCGACCAGGATCTGAACCTGCGAACCCCGGGCTGCCAAGCGCGAACTAAACCGCTGCGCCACTGGGCTGGCCCCAAGAAAGACTGATTTTTAATGGCGTAGCTGTTCAATCTACAAAAGTTTAAAGCAGCAGTCTGGCCATGTCTCCCAGAATAGTCAAGAAATGTACTGCTAAGAAAGGGGCATTTGAGTCAGGTCCTTGATAGAGAAAGCCTGGCTAAGCAGCTTGCTCTGATTTTGTAAATGACAAGGTTTCCCATGTTTGACCTTGATAAGGGAAGAGCAACTCTCCCTGGAGTCTTATGTGGGATTGCTGTAAACGAACGCAAAGTAATTAAGCCATGAGTTCATAACATATGGTCCTTCGATGGACCTGGTAGAGTCCATGAACTCCATGAAATTAGATACAAAGTTTTGTGTGCATGTGCATTTTTCTGACAAGAGTTCACAGCATTTATCAGATTCTCAATGGACCACTGAACATGAAAAGGGCTAAGAACTATTTTTTTTTAACCATGCCAGACATCAAAGTTAAAAACTTGCTCTGTAAAAGCCCATGTGAGGGGGATGAAGAGACATGCCACAGACTGGGAGAAAATATCTAACAAAGAACTAGTATCTAGGATATATAAAGACCTCTGAAACAATCCAATTAGAAAATGGACAAAAGACATGGAAATTTCACTAAAGAGGATATACAGATGGCAAATAAGCACAGGGGAAGATGTTCAACATTACTGGCCATTAGGGAAGTGTAAACTAAAACCACAATGAGATATCAATACGTACCATCCAAATGGCTAAAACAAAAAATAGTGGCATCACCAAATGCCGGAGAGGATGTAGAGAAACTGAATCACTCATATGTTGCTGGTAGGAAGGAAAATGATACAGTCACTCCGTAAACAGTTTGTGTGCTTCTTAACTAAACATGCAACTGCCACCAGCAATTCCACTACTGGCTATTTTCCCCCCAGAGAAATAAATTTACATTCACACAAAAACCTGTACATGACTGTTCACAGCAGTCTTATCTGTAATAGCCGAAAACCAGAATCAGCCCAGATGTCCTTCAACAGGTGAACGGCTCCACTCTCCGGAGCATGTGTGCGTGTGTGCATGCGTACATAGATCCCACATACATGCACACCACAGCAGTATACACTAGTCAGCAACTCGAAGAAGCCAACTATTGATACAAGCAATATGGATCAATCTTCAGGAAATTATGCTGAGTGATCAAAGCCAATCCCGAAAGGTTACAGACTATATAATCCCATTTATGTAATATTTCTGAAATGAAAAAAATCGTAGAAACAGAAGACAGACTAGCGGTTGCCAGGGGTTAGAAATAGTATCGGGAGGGGGAGGAGGGAAGGCGGTTGTGATTATAAAAGGGCAACATGAGGGAGCCTTGTGATTTTGGACTGTTCAGTGCCTCGGCTGTGGTGGTGGACACATGAACCCACACAGGAGACAAAAATGTGTAGAAATTTAAAGTCACATGTACTAATCAATGTAAGAAACTGGGAAACCTGAGTAAGACGGGTGCATTGTAGCCGTGTCAATACTGATTGAGACATTATGCTAGAGTTCTGTAAAATGTTACCATTGTGGGAGACTGGGCAGAGAATACAAAGTATCTCTGTATTGTTTCTTATAACTGAATGTGAATCTACAATTATCTCAAAATTGTCGATTTAAGAACGTTGTGCTAGGGGCCGGCCCTGTGGTGTAGTGGTTAAGTCTGGCACACTCTGCTTCGGCGGCCCAGGTTTGCAGGTTCAGATCCAGGGCGTGGGCCTACACCATTCATCAGCCATGCTGTGGCAGAGACCCACATACAATACAGAGGAAGATGGCACAGATGTTAGCTCAGGGATAATCTTCCTCAAGCAAAAAAAGAGGAAGATTGGAAGCAGATATTAGCTCAGAGTGAATCTTCCTGAGAAAAAGAAAATATATATCATGCTAGAATTTATGTATCCTAGCCAATTTTTTCTCTTGTGAAGCCTACACAGGTGGTTTCTCTCTCCCTCCCTCTTTTTCTCTGCATTTTCCAATGATATTGCCACTGCTTAAGACATTTTTAGAATTTCTTTCCCAGCTTGTGACATGTTTTGATTATTTTGCATGGCACCAAGGCTTTATCCTTAAGAATGAATTTGAATTTTTAAAATACCAAGAAATTCAGAACCACCCTAGGGAAGAAATGTGAGTTTCTCCCACCCAAGGAAAAAAGGTAGGAAATACTATTTATTGGTGAAAACAACATAACACCTAAATCATGAGACTGGTTCTCTTTTGTGGAGTCATGGGCTTAATTTAAGGTTTTGACATCCAAGAGAAAAATCACATTCTTCTAGTTGAAAAACCCCTTCCAGAGGCAATGTCAAGCCACTGAAGGGTTTGAAGTGAGGCAGTACTTCACTTAGGGTCACCTCTTCACGACACTGACCCAAAGACCGCTGAATAGACTAGAGAGAAAAGGGAGGCAGAGCGTAGTCGTGGGGACAGGTACATGGAAACTTCTCCTGATACTCGGAAGTGTCTCCAGCCAAAGAGGGGTCCTTAGACACTAACAAATCTAACCATTCAGAGGAGACAGCCGCCACCACCCCCAGGGCTTTACCTGTATTTCAGGCAGCAAACTGTGGCTGTGCGTACCCCCTTCCACCTCCGCATCCCCAACTAGGCTTTGTAGGAACAGAAAACATTCTTAAACTAGAATAGCCAGATTAGTATACACAATTCTAGACCATGAAACTAATGTGTAAAACCTGGAGAAATTCTAGGATGATGCTTTAACGTTTAGAAATAGGACCTTAAAGCAAAGATTAAAAGAAATGTTTCAACCTTAGAAATAAGACTAGTCTCTAAATGTTTAATTTAGTTCAGCACATTTACTCTGAACTTCCTACACGCATAGTACTAGATAAAAAAACGAGTGTAAGTGTCCCCTTCAGGTACCTATAAATCTATTTGAAAAGAAAGAGGTGAAATAGGTGAATTACAAGCTAAATGAATAGACAACTAAATACCAAAGATAATAAATTCCTTTATCCTCCAGATCTTTACCGAGTATCTATTATATCCTAGGCTCTGGGGATACAAAGATGAATCCTGTCCTAGAAGAACTGCTAGCCCAGTGAAAGAGGGAAACAATGAGAATATAAAATATGTGTGGGTTCAGAGAGTCTGGGGAGGCAGAAATGTACTCACATCCGTCAGCAGCTGAGGTATCAGGCATGGCTACCCAAGGAGACAGGACCTAAGCTGAGTCTTAAAGAATATAGTTGGTTTTAACTACGGGCATTTCTACCCAGAAAGGCATTTGGAAATGGGGTGGGGGTGGGGTGGGGTGGGCATCTTTTTGGTTCTGACAAGACTGAGCTGGAGGAGTGAGGGGAGAGCAGAAAGGGGACGGGAGCTGCTGCTGGCATTCAGCGCCCAGGAACTATGGGTGCTAAGTGTCCTATAATGCCCGACTGATCCTGCAGAAAGAACCTTCCCACCCCAAATGCCAAAAGAGATCCCTGTTGAAAATCACTCAGGTTGACAACAGATGTTCACCAGGGAGACCATGAAACGGGAGCACATTTCAGGCAGAAGAAATAGGTACAAGTGCACGGACACATGAGAGAAAGGGTTGTTCATAGAGCTATTGAGAGGGTGTGTCTGGGTGGTGGTGGGAGAGAAGGATGGAAAGGTTATCCATGCCCCCCAGTAATGTGTCATACTAAGTTATGTGAACTTAAAGCCAGTGAGTGGCTTGAAGCAGGGGAAGGATGTGATCCAGACTGTGTTTTAAAGAGATCACTGTGGCAGCGGGTGAGGGATGGTTTGGAAGGGAATAAAGACCAGAGTCAGAGAAACCAGGTAAGAGACATTGCTCTTGTTCAGGTAAAAGACGTTGAGAGCCTGCATGAAAGCAATGTCACAGGGAGAGCAAAGGTTGAGATTAAGGGACAAAATGGACAGGCACTGGTGCTTAACTAGATGTAGGGGATAAGAACCAGGAGGAGTCTAGGGGGCTCGGTGGTTCCCAGTTTGGGAAACCAGGTAGATAGTGCCATTGACAAAGACGGGCAAAGAGGAAGGAAAAGCAGATGGGGGCTCGGAGAGAAAAAAACGAATATTAGCCATAATGAACTTGAAATGTGATGACTGGTGGCCAAAGTAGGTCGAAAGCACAGATCTGAAGCTCAAGAAAGAGGTCTGGGGTGGAGAGAAAGATTTGGTTAATATGGTATGCAGTTAAGATGATTGGGAATAAATGAGATGATCAAGGGAGTAGATACATACAAGTTCAAAAAGCCCTGGTACAGAAACTTGGAGAACTCCAAGAGAAAGGTGGAGGAATAAGAGCTCACAAAAGACAATCAGGATAGAAAAATAATCAGGAGTGACATTTACTGAGCACAATTTATTGTGTTGAACGATGTTCTGAGTGCATTTTAATTCATCTAATTCCCACAACCATAAAGAGTACCCCCTGCTATTATCCCCATTTTCCAGATGGGAAAAGTGAGGCACAAGGAGGCTGAGCACCTCGCCCAAGGTCACATAACTAGTAAGTGGCAGAATCAGGATTCAAACCCAGACAGTCTGGTTCCGGATCCCACAATCCCAACCATCTGACTCTACTGCCATGCTAGAAATTTAGAAGGGGAGTAATGTGACAAAACCCAAGAAAGGTGGACAAGGCAGCAAATGCTGTGGGTAAGTGAAGCAAAGCAAGAACGGAGAAGGACCCCCTAGAGCCATGATTGGAGAGGCTGCTGGTCCCCTTGGCCACAGCCGCGTTGGTGGAAGGATTGGCCTGACGAGGGCGGGTGGAGCAGGAAGCGGAGATCACCATGTCAAACAGCCAATGCTGTAAGAGGTCAGGAAAAGGACAGAACTTCGTGGCTGAAGTCGTCCAAAAGGGCTTCACCGGGAGAAGGGATCATGGGCTGTGCCTTAGAAAGGAGGAGCAGAATGAGAGCTGGTGTGCAAATGGTTTCACTGCTGAAAGCCGAGTCCAAAATTGTTGTTACTGTGATTGAAATCCAGGCACACTCTCAGGCTCGTGTGATCTGAACACATGTCACCTACATACGCTAAGAATAATAACCACGAATTTCTATCACATACAAAACAAAGACTTGTGAAATTCAGCATTTGGGATTCAAGATTAAGACAAAAAAGAATTTTCCTACAGGATAAGTATTAAAACGCAGCAACGAGTTACAAAACAATCTTCAAAGTATTAAAAACATCCCCCTGAATATTAATAAGGGCATAGAGGAATATAAGGTCCCGGGGCAGGCCTGGCGGCACAGTGATTAAGTTCACACACTCCGCTCCGGTAGCCCAGGGTTCGCGGGTTCGGATCCTGGATTCAGACTTATGCACCACTTAACAAGCTATGCTGTGGCGGCGTCCCATAGAAAGTAGAGAAAGATGGGCACAGATGTTAGCCCAGGGCCAGTCTTCCTCAGCAAAATGAGGAGGATTGGCAACGGATGTTGGCTCAGGGCTGGTCTTCCTCACACACACAAAAAAAGAAATAATAGGTCCTGCCCTGTGGAATTTTAGAGAGACAAGCCCGAACATATGGATGATTCAGCAACAATTCAAGAGCTCAACTAGTTCAGTCATAATACACAATGCTTAGAGCTTACAAAGCACAGCAGGGACGTCCAGGAGAACGAGGACAGAAGGGGCCACGGTCTTCGGAAATTAGAAAGTCACTGGTTAGCACTTCCAGTGCAGTGGAGAGAAAAACGAAGGGGCTTTTGTTTCATGTCTGTTTTTATGTTAGTGGGGACCTGCACTCGCTTACAAGGATGGGGAAAGAAACGAGGTATCAAATGCTAGGAGACCAGATCCTGGCATCTGGTGCTTAGTGGTCAGGGATGTTCAACGTCCTGGAACAAGGACAGTGCTGCACGCTGAAGAACTGCCCGTGTCCTTCTTTGAAGTTTGGACAGATTTTAATTTTGCTTCTGATGGCTTAAGTGTGCCTTTTCCTCAAAAAGAAAAGGCTAAGCAGCCTCAAAAAATCTCCCCCAAAAAGGGGATTCCTCAAAGGACAGTTCCTACATTCTAGAAAGTCCTGCCAATTAACTATGTAATACTATCTTTGGTGTAATCCCCCAGGAAATTAGCATATAAGTTCTTTTTATATCTACCATTAAAGTTCCTAAATATTTTAGTTTAAATTAGATTTTGATTACCCAACTCATACTTCACAATATATCTCACTTTCAATTAAAAAATAGAATACTAGTTTTACTTCAATTTCAAAAATATTGTGAAAAAAAATTTAATGCCTGAATCTGCATATTGTCTGTTGGAGTGAATGGTTTTATTCTCTGGAGAGTACGTTCCTCATTGATAGTCCTCACCAAGAGAAACCAAAGAATAAGGCTCTGTCTGTGTAGGTAATCTGAACTTGGACAAGCAGGTGACTCAAGATTGGATGTGCTCCAGAAAACACAATGTCTGTTGTGAGGCAGGTAGACTTTGGGCCTTCTTCCTCCTCACAGTATTTACTCAAGTCTTCAGGAAAACTAAGAGTCCCCTCCCCAGACCAGGTTTTCTATGGCTCTCACATAACCATGTGTTTCCAAAAGCAACATTCAGCTCAGTGTTTTGAAAAATGCACTGTTACAAAGGAACTCTCTACCATCAAAGGAACTGGGAACTAAATGCTACACTCTGCAGAACATACGGCAGGAAATGCCAAATCCAGACAGAACCTCACCTGCCAGGAACTGAACTCCTCTCCCTGTTCTGGAAAAGAAATGCAACCTGAACAACTCACATTAGCGGCACAGAATACGCAGGTGTGTGCATGTCTGAATGTGTCCCCTCAAGTTCATATGATGAGGTCCTAACTCCCAGTGTGATGCTGTCAAGAGAAGGGGCCTTTGGGAGGTACTTAGGTCACAAGGGTGGAGCCCCCATAAATGCATCAGTGCCCTTATAAAAGACACCCCACAGACCTCCCTAGCTCCTTCTGCCACATGAAGATGCAACTAGAATACGACCCAGAAGAGGGCCCTCACCCAACTGTGCTGGCACCCTGCTCTTGGACTTCCAGTCTCCAGAACTGTGAGAAATATATTTCTGTTGTTTAAAAGCCACCCAGTCTGTGGTATTTTGTTATAGTGGCCCAAACAGACTAAGACAATGCCAAATAGCTAGTGCCTAATTGGTACTTCTTATCACACTAGGACTTCTCATCAACAGGACGAACTTTATCTCAACCCCACTCCCCACATACTCACATACATGCACACACACAAGTGCATGATAAACTTCTACCTCTCTTGTCTCCTAGTTCTTTACATTCCTATTCTCTACTAGATGAGAATTAACTAATTGAGTGATATGATCCAGGTTAATGTGATAATGGATAGTGATGGGTATAAAGTCTCCATCTTCCCTACCAGCAGGCCATGCCTTGATTCAAAACACTAACTGATGGGACCACAGAAGGAAAGCAAGGTGCAGTTTGGGGCAAGCAGGTCTATTAGCCAAATTACAGAAAATATGTAGTTCCCTGTCCACGTGCGTACGTGTGAGTGCACCTGCATCCATCACAGACCTCTCTAGGTGTGTGATCTATAAACTTAGATTACATGTTTGGGGGGAAAAAACCTCATTTTACATGAGAGTTTGGAGCAATCAGCAAAACACCAATACTACACAAAAGACCCCATGTGTGGAATACACCTAGAAAACTCAATGACAAGTGAGTGATTTATTTATCGGTAGTCTGTTAACACCAATTCTAGACTACATCCATTGTCCACTTCTGTCACAAGCTCACGTCATGGTGTACTCTGCCAATTCAGTTTCACAATTCTAACTACATTAAGTTTTTAAAGAGACCACAGTGGTTCTTTTAGTTTTTCTCCATCCTTCAGATGCCACCTCACTCTGAACAGAAGACATCATTCCCTATTTTGAAATCAACACCTTTCACAACTGGTCATAGATTAAGCCCTGGGAACTCTCTCTCTCTGGCTTTTCATTTATTCTCTCATCCATCTCTCCTCCTGTGATTTGGGTCCTATTTGTTCCCGATAGCTGAGGGACTCTGCGCCCACCGTAGTCCCTTCTTCTCTGGTGTTCAAATCCTCCCTTTTCTGTGTCCCCCTCCCTTCTGCCCTGTGCTCAGCACTAGAAATTCTAAGGTGAATAAGCCAGGGTCCTTGCCCTTAGGAACTCCAGGTCTACTGGAGGAAGTATACAATTAAACAGCCAATGCCATGCAGCAAACATTAAAGAGAAGCACTGGGCGCCAGCTGAGAACTAAGCCTGCCAAGAATGGGCAGAGTAAGCCTGTTAGATGAATTGACAAGGACTTGTTAATTTATATTTTTTTAAAAATAGACTTCCTTTCTGCCTGCATGATGGATTAAGTAACTGGAGGACCCCATTGCTCAAAGCATTAGCTAGACTATTTAAGAATTACTTAAAACATGTAGTTGAACTCTCCCAAGAAAATAAGGGAGCTTTCCAAAAGTCATAAAATTAAAACATCAAAAAACGTAGTGATAACCTACTGAGAATCTGCCCTGAAGAGTTTTGCTGGTCTCAGCCCAGAAGATTGGGTTTAATGGCCATTAAGGGCAAGAGACAAAGTCATGGATCCATGTGTGGTAGGGAAATAAAACAAACTCCTACATAAGGCAGTACCCCAAAGGGTACTACACCTTTAGTCAGTAGAAAAATATATGACCACTAGCAAAAGGAAAAGATAAGGAACTTTTCCTGTCTCAGCCTAAGTCTTTGATGAGCAGGAAAAACATTCCCTAAAAATCTTCAACTGAAAAATTAATATGCAAAACAGTCCCAGGCTGTTTTGATGCATTTGGAGTTAACTCAGAATTACAAGACTCCCACAGTTAGTCTCATTAGTCACAGGCTCACAGTTCAAAATTATATAACACTTGACAAAACTACCCATTATGGGAAAGACAGTACAAACAGCAAAATCAGACCCTCAGAACCTCAAATAATAGACTAAGCAAATATTCTACAAGTATGTTTAAATAAAGATGTTAAAAAATAATTGAAAACATAAGAAAGGATCAGGACACTATCTTGAAAGACCAGGCCGACTTGACAAAGAACCAAATAGAAGCTCGGAAAATAAAAGGTGCAGTGCTTGAAACTTCATTGGACAGGTTAAACAGCAAAGAAAGAAAAGGGAAAAGAATCAGAGAACTGGAATTTGGATCTTAAGAAATTAGCTAGAATATAGCACAGAGCTAGAGAAGGTGAAAAAATATGAAAAATGTTAAGACACATGAAATACAGACTGAAAAGGTCCAACATACTTTTTATAGGAGTTTCACACTGAGATAACAGATAAAAAGACAAAATTTGGAGAGATTTCCCATAAATTGTTAAAATTCTCAGATTCTGAGAATATATTGAGATCCAGCAGATAGATATCTAGATACTTCATAGCGAAAGTACAGAACACATACACAAAAAGATCTTAAAAACGTACTTTGCAGAATTATGTCTCTTGTGTGATTATTTTAATAAAAAATAGTATATATTTTGTATGATCACAGAGAAAAGTATAGAAAATATGTAAACTTTGTATTAGTTCCCTTAAAGTGTGGAATATAGAGAGTGATGGAAAGGTCTTCAACTTTTTAAAAATATCTCTATTATTTGACTTGTGATTACCATGTATCTTATTTGTAAATTTAAAATATTCCTTTAAAAAGCATTTTGATTTAAGTTTATTTAATAAATTTATATTTTTAAATTTATATTTAATAGTTTGTTTTACATTTTAAGTTTTTCATTTAAATTTTTAAAAAATAAATTCAACTGCAAGAGTAAAACAACACACTGGCTCTTGTACTTTTACAGCCGTGTACTGCAAGGCCTCAGTTTTCCTATATGTAAAAATGGGGTGACAGTACCTACTTTGCAGAGTTATGCAGAAGATCAAACCAGCTACTATAGGTAAGTCTCCCATTGTTGATACTTTTAGTTCCTTATTTTAAGGCAAAGTTTGTCTCCCTCTAATTTTCACCCATGAGTCCTAAACTGTCCTCCGAAACCACATAGAACTAGGGTAAACTCCTTTTCCTCACAAGCTTTGAAGACTCTCTCATCAGCACCTCTTTATCCCCTTATGTCTTCTCTAGGAGAACTATTCCTTCAATTCTTTCCCTCATTGTTTCAAGAACTTCTCCATATATCAGGCCCAAACTGGTCCACCTGTACTAATGTTGCCAATTTTGTTAAAGGTCCTAACAGCCACTCAGGCTTATAATCCTAGACCGTTTCTGACTTCCTCCCTCACTCCCCGTACTCATTCATTCACCACGTAGTAATTATTTGGAGTCTCTCTCCCATTATCCCTTCTTCTTTCTCAGTACTAATCTGGTGCCCCCTTCCTGTGCCCTCCCCCAACCAGCATATTCCAAGAGTCTACTAAGTGGTCACCAGAAGCATGTCCCTCCCACTTCTAATTCATCTTGGATATTGACGCCAAGTCAAATACTCAATTTAATCCTCAAAGTCATTGTTTCCAACATTTTACTCCCCGGGTCAAGAACAAACCTTAGCCTCTAATGCCTATCAGATCAAATACAAGCCCCCCACTGGGCATTCAGAGCTTCCACAATATCATTCATCCCACACATAACCCTTCAGGCACCACTTCATCACATAAATCTCACTTGACCCAGATTGGCTCCCCATGGGCCCCACACCCAGTCTACAAACCTTACCCAACCCAAACCTTACACCTCCATGAATCCCTCCCTAAATATTTTAACACTGTAGCATGGGACACCAGGGTTTCAATCTTGGCTCAGATTCCTACTAGCTCTGTGACCTTGGACTACCTCACCTGTCTCATAATACCTGTTGTGAGGATCAAATGGAAGCAGGTTCGCAAAACACTTAAAGTAGTACTGACACTCGGTATCAATAAATTTCAAGGCCCTCCCTCCCGCCATGTTCCCAATGATCTCCCCCATGTCTTTTATCTATTCTACAAGCTAATAATTTTATCTCTGCACTTTTTGTTCATTGTTTCATGTGTTTAACTTATCTCCCCAGCAAAATAGTTGCCCTTGCATCATTTGCTGTGCTTCATATATACCAAAATTTAACTAGGAGACTAAGTCCAATCATTACATTCTCTGACTAGGACTGGAGGGCAAAAGTGACTGTTTTGAAAACACTACATATTCTTTCAACAATATTTGAGCACCAACTGGGCATCAGGGTATGATGTGCTGAGGGTATATAATTGAACAAGAGCAACAAGTCCCGGCCCTTCTGAAGCTTACAGTACATTTATGGACAAATAACAGAGAAGTAAATTTTACAGTACATTTGAAAGTGATAGGCACTATTTAAAAAAGGGGGACAATGGAGGAAAGAGTGGCAGGGGTGAGCAGTGGAGTGCAATTTTAAACACAGTGGTCAGGGAAGACCTTGTTGAGGGAGACATTGGAGTAAAGACTTGAGAGACACAGGAGAGCCACGTGGGTGTCTGGGCTAACAGTCTCAGGTGGTAGAAGCAGAGAGTGGCAAGTCCTGAAGCAAGGTGGGGACGTGTCCAGTGTGGGCGTGATCAAGGAGCAGCAAGGAGGCAGAGCAAGCGAGAAGAAGAGAAATAACAGATGAGGACAGAGAGAAACGGAGGGCCTGATCAGATGATGCCTTCTAGCTCATCACGGAGACTGTGGCTTCTGAGTATGAAGACAATCCCTGGGGGCTCCAAGCTGAAGAGTGACGTGGTCTGACATATATACTAACAGTATCATTCAACTACCATGCTGCAGGCAGCCTGAGAACAGCCAGGGTCAAAGCAGGGGGCTTGTTTGGAGGCCACTACAATAATCCAGGGACAGATGATGGTGAACAAGTACAGGGCGGTAGCAAGGGAGGCTGTGAGCAGAAACTGGATTCTGGACATATTCTGAAAGTAGAGCCAATAGGATTTCCTGACAAACTGGAAGTGGGATGTGAGAGAGAGGATGTCCCCCAAGTATGAAGCCTGAGCTAAGGATGGAACTGCCATTAGAGAGATGGGGAGTGGTGTAGGGGTTGCAGATTTGGGAACGAAAACCAAGAATTCCATTTGAGATGCCCACAGGTGGAGAGCTGTGTGGTAGGCACTGAGATACACCTGTCTGCTGTTTATCTGCCCACCAAGTCCTTTCACTGATTTACTCTTATCAAAGCACAAGTGGGAAGATGAAAGAGGTTAACAAGGAGGAAGAGTAGAGATGGTTCCCTGCCCTTGAGGATCTGGAAACGTAAGAAGGCAAAACAGAAGCCTTTTCTTCCACCCGTGGCACAGCCTAAGTGGGAACAGAGATGCCACCTTGCTTATCTAACACTTGGAAAGGTATCAAAGTAACAAGGTGGGTCCATCCAAAAAGTGGTTCTAGACACAAACACATGTCACCATGTGGACTGTCCCAGCTACAGTCAAAATGCATGGCAACAACACAAGAAAATAAAACATCAACCATTTTGTGATAAACCGCCCCCAAACTCTTCCCTCCTACAGTTCCATTCTCCAGGTAGAATTTTGTCTTGGAAATCACGATTATTTTCCTTGGAGATCATGACTATTTTCCAAAGGAAGACGAGTTTGGGTTTCCTAACAGTCAAGGAACAGGACGAGACTAAGGACTTGACAGCCCAAGTTACCCCTGGCTCCCTTCCACAGGCCCCGCCCTGCCTCTGCCTCATGATTTGGTTTCTCAATGTGTAAATACTGCCGCAGAGAAAAAATATTTTCCACTGCCTACACACAGGGCTTTTGTGAGGATTAGTGAATTTATGTGTATAAAACACTATAAGCTACTCAAATAAAGGGACAATGAGACACAATGACAATATGTGAAAGCTCTTTGTGAAGCACAATTCCCAAATAAGGATTTCTAGAAACACTCTCAAGATAAAAACGCAATCTTAAACAGGTTAAAAATCATTAAAAACCAATCAAAAGCTGTAGCTTTAGCAGAGGTCCACATGAGGGTTAAATGTGTTGACCTGTGAACCATAGTGAGGCCAAACTCCTAACTGTTGCTGGAAGCCTACGAGATGCCAGGAGAAAAGACAGACTTTTGTCTACGAGCCATAGAATCAACCACATAGTAAGAGCCATCCATGAAAAGAGCTTTGTTGAAGGCATTTTCCCTTATTTTCTAAATGCTGTCCAACTCTGTTCAAACGGCCACGACTAACACTGACGTGAATAGGCCACCGTGCAGATTCTGTTCATAATCCCAACAGACGGTTCCCCTGCCCACTGTGGCCTCACGTCGGCACGCAGACCACATCCCACTCCGCCCCCTCCCCGGCTCAGAACGTGCGGAAGACCAGAGGCGCGCACGACCCGAGGCGAGCTCGGCCGACAGGGCGGGGGTGCGCTCGGATTCCGTGAACATCAGGTTCTCACACACTCGACTGTTCGTCTCGCAAAAAGAAGAGCCTCAGACGCACACAGGGCGGAAACAAGACGCGAGCTGAAAATGACACCTCACTTCACCCGACTCTGGACCCGGGACTGGATGGGTTCATCCTGACGGTGTTTTCCAGTGCGGCCGGCAGGGCCACCCGCCGTGGGCACCTGAGGCAAGGAGAGTCTGACGACTCGCCCAAGGTCGGCAAGTCCTAACCCCTCGGCTACTAATGACTCACGGTAAATTCCGGATTTCCAGTTCTGTGTTCACGCGCACTGACACTCGTCTCCCATCTGATCTCCCTACTTTCAACCCCAGCTCCCTCCAGTCCAAGTGACCCAGGACCAAAACACTCAACTTCTTAACACTGCTCTGGGCGTCAAGACCCCTTCGCACCTGATCTAAACCCCTCAGTGGCTCCCCACTGCCCGGAGAGGAAAGGACATGCTTCTGTACCTGCCACCATTCAGGGGTGCTGTGTGTGAGAGCCCCTCCCACCGCCTCATGGAACACTTCCTTTCTTCTCTAGAGCAGGCATTGGTGGGGTTCTCGTTGTCTGGCATCCTTCCCTCTTTTGTTAGCACCTGGATCTCCACTCTGGGAAACCCCTGACTGTGTACAGCTTTGATGGGAAGTAGGATCCCATGGTCCTTACAGAAGCCAATGGGAACTCATTCTCCCTCTCCCTGCCCCCATGCAGCCAGGGGTGGGTACACGGCCAGGGTGCTCAAGCAGGCATCCACACGTAAGCAGGTAATGATGCAAGGCAGTTACCGTCATATTTAGGACCCGAGTCTGTTTCTATTGTTGGCACCCACGACCTATGGCTGAGGCCCTCCTCAGCTTACTTCACACAACTTCCCCTTACAAATTGGGCATTCCACCCAAGGTGGCCTATATCAGTGTCCCTGCCTTCGAGCACCACCTGTACACTTCCACCCCTGTGCCATCTCCCTGGAAAATACAGGACAGAAGTGCCTGGCAGGGGTAAGCACGGGGCAGGAACGCCAAACCCAGTCTAGGAGCTGGGCGTGCTGAGTCTTGAAGGATGAGTACAAGTTAACTAGACCAAAGGGAAGGACAGAGGGGGCCGGGGAGGAGAGGTACATTCCAGCACATGCACCGAGGACAGAGAACATGTCAAACTATGTGTAGGATTTGAAATTCCTTCTATAGATCTGTGCACAAGATACAAGGGGCAAGAGCTGAGACTAGAGAAGACGTACGCAGAATTCCACTCTCTCATCACCTTGCATGTTGTGCCGACAATCTGAGTCTCCATCCTGAAAGTTAAGGAGTGGCTTAGAAGTATTACAAGCAGGAGCTGGCCCAGTGGCATAGTGGTTAAGTTTGTGCACTCCGCTTCAGTGGCCCAGGGTTCACAGGTTCAGATCCCGGGTGTGGACCTATGCACCGCTTGTCAAGCCATGCTGTGGCAGGCGTCCCACATATAAAGTAGAAGAAGATGGGCACAGACAGTCTTCCTCAGCAAAAAAAGAGGAGGATTGACAACAGATGTTAGCTCAGGGCTAATCTTCCTCACCAAAAAAAAAAAAAAGTAGTACAAGCAAAAGCCTGAAAGAGATCAAACTTCTATGTTTTTCCTAATTAGCTTTTCAATTCCTAATATTTATTCTTTATGCACACTCCATAAAATACAACATCATACTAAGCCAAGACACCTGCTTTGGTTAAACTCATTGCAAAATAATTTCATTTTGTATCTATAACACCTGAAAAGTCAACCCCATCACATTCCTGAGCAAAGCAGGAAACAGAAGTAGCTGCGATTTGTCCAGGCGTCAGGGAGTGGAAAGAACCAAGGCAGGACAGAGGCACGCATGCTTGGATTGGGGTTTTTGATATACTTCTAACTGGATGTGTGACTTTGGGCAAGTTATTTAACCTTTTTGAGTCTCCATGTCCTCATCTGTAAAATGTAGCTAATGATACCACCAGCTACGAGACCGTTACAGTGATGAAACCAAGTGTATGTAAAGCTGCATTCGCTACACGCTGACACCATGTCTCTTTCCAAGAAACAGTTCCCAACAGTGGCCTCAGTTTCTGGAAGGCATGTTCCTTGCACCCTGAGACACCGCTGGAAAACCAGGGGCCAAGAGTGAGGAGATTTGGGTTCCTACGTCTGCCATTTCCAAACTGTGTGACTCTGAGAGGACACTCAACCTCTTGGGAGCTCCACTCCTCCGTCTGTAAAATGGAGACAACGTTGCCCACTCTTGGACGTGTAAGTATTAGGTGAGATTCATGGAAACTTTTAAGGAGTCCAGATATGTAAATTATTATTACCAAGTATTTGTGTTCTTATAAGTGACCTTCTCTGAGAGATATTTCCGACACCACCTTTGAATTTCCAGTTCAACCACTTTCCTCGCGTGCATGAACCTACAGAGACTCTTTCTTGCCTATTATGCCTCTTTCAAGTTCTGTTTGGCTTCCAACACTCCTTGATGTGGCCCCACCTACCTGGCTCTCTGGTACTATTTCCGTCTGTCCCCCAGGTCGGCACACTGTCCGTCTCGTGGTCCACACTCATTCCACTCCTGCTCTTTTGCTCACAACGGTCCTCCTGCTTAAAGCACCATTCCTCATCCCCCTCCACCTGCGTGGGTAAGTCCTAACACCAATTCACTTCCCCTGCTCCCTTGCTCCATTACACCTCTGACTACTCCAGCAGTGAGAATCTTCCCCTAGTTCTGAACTCCTAACCAGACTCTCAGTTGATATATGATTTGACTAAATTCTCTAATTTTTCCTTTCTGCTAGTATTCTCTCTTCAACTAGATAATAAGCTTCTTGAGGGAAGAGATCGTTTCTATAACCCCCCTCCTTCCCTACAACGTCAGAATGGTTAGTACAACAAGGAGGAGGAAAACCTGGAGTGGAGGTTCTCAAACCTCGTTGCACATCGAGACTTCCATCCTTAGTTCATTCCCACGGACTTTACCAAGCACCTGCTCCGTGCTTGATGCCAATGGAACCAAGGTGGGCAGGGCAAGTTCCCCGGTCGTCCAGCCGGAGGGACAGACAGACAGGTGGAGGACAGACTTCAGTGCAGTGGGTCACGGGAAGCTGGGGTTCCAGATTCTAACTCAGACTTTCAATTTACAACCATGGCGAAAACATAAGATTGCCTCTTCCCTTGTAGGGATCAATTGAAAATAGGGACAAAGATGCACTTTACACATTATGAGATAAGCAAAATGTTGGAAATAACCAAGAAGTCCCACCTTAAGAAGAGTATAGTAATGGAGAGGTTTATCCAGTCACTGAAAATATCCTTCAAAACTGATCATTTAATAACATAAAAACATTAGCAATATCAAAAGTGACAAGTAAAGGATGCCCTATGTATACACTGTCATCTCCATTCTGTTACCATGAAACAACAAGCAGGTGTCACTGACCGCAGGTCTGCCGTACAGCAGGCCCTATCTGTTAGCATTTCATGGTGACAGCCACGAAGGCAGCCTGGGTGAAACCTTCGACATCCCCATAATCTCCACCAGCCTCCCCCAAATAACACAACCTAAGTAAAGCAATGGGTTCGGTTTCAAGACCCTTCCTTCTAGTACAACTGCTTTCCCTCCATTCTTACTATATAGAAAAGCTGACGCTGCCTCTTAACAGATGTTAATCATTTATTCTACACAATAATCCATAAAATGTTATTAGTCTGTTTTCTCATCCATAAAATGGGAATGAGGGTCCAAAGTCACCAGCTTTAAAAAAAAAAAAAAAAAACAGTAGAGCTGGGAATTAAAGCCACCTCTGTCTCATCTAGATTTCATTATCTGGACCGTAACGCCGAGAAGATTTTCCACCCCTTCTTCTCAGGCCCCAACTCAGCAGACTGTCACTGCCCTGTGTGTGTGCTCAAACCAGGGCTGAGCTCCCTGACATCTCACCCCGCCAAAGCTCTCTGTCTGACTCTCCCAGCATATTAAACCTAATTGTAGTATTTGTCTTTCAAAACCATTTTGGAGGGCCCGCCTGGTAGCATAGTGGTTAAGTTCGGCAGCCCAGGGTTCGCAGGTTCAGATCCTGGGCACAGACCTATACGCTGCTTATCAAGCCATGCCGTGGTGGCATCCCATAGAAAGTAGAGGAAGATGGGCACGGATGTTAGCCCAGGGCCAGTCTTCCTCAGCAAAAAGGGGAGGATTGGCAACGGATGTTAGCTCAGAGCTGGTCTTCATCACAAAAAAAAAAAAAAGCATTTTGGCCTCCCCGAAGTGTAGACTCTCAGCGTCTACTATTATCTCCTGCACGCATTAATCACCAGGGAACCTTTCCACAGACAAGCTCTTCACTTGGACAGATGAGAAACCAACATGTACAGGTAATTTCAGTCATTACAAACATCTCTCAGGTTACGAGTGGGCCAGAGCCCCACACTTGTCAGTGGTTGTCTGCTGCTCCAGAACGATCCTGCACGCCATGGGGGTCACATGCCCAGACTCGTCCACGAGAGCCCTTTACCTCACATTCTGACCTGTGGGTATTGTCCTAACCAGCATGTTACCTGTGTTTTCACAGGACAGAGCTCCTGTTTAGAATTCCAGGAGCATACCTCGTCCTCCTGCTACAGCCCAGGGTGGGATTAGATCCGTCACCACGTTCACGGAGCCCTGGAGCCGCGACCCCCAACTCACATGAGAAAGGGCCTGTGTGAGGCTGCAGCGGGGCCGGGAGGGATGCGGAGGGTCCCGCATCACTGTCAGTCTCCTCTTTACTGCAGAGGGACCCGGGCAGGGGCTCACCCACAGTCCCCGTGCCTGCCACCACCCTGTGTCAGCCCATCCTCTACTGTCACTCCCTGGACTGCTGAGGACGTGTTCTCTGTCCACTCTCTCCATCACCCTGCTGTTACTCCTCGAGCAAGCACACATTCCCGTCTGATGTTTTCCAGATGCTTTTTCTGCCAGCAACAAATAGAAACACACAACAGAAATAACAAGTGTTGGTTACAAAGTTCTAAAGGTCGCACTGAGACAGTATAACTAAATAAAATTCACTTGGAATCAGAAGAGCAGGTTCCAGGATGGGGTCTCCATTTCTTTTACTCACTAGGAACCCACCCTCAGGCACGTGATTTCATGTCTCTGAGCTCCAGTTTCCTGATTAATAAAACAAGAGGGCTGAACTACCTTAGGGCTATAGCTCCTTAATCTCACACAATGAAAGCCCTCCCAATATTCAGGATGTAAGTGAATCTGATATTTCTGGCTCCTCCTTGTTCTACCAACAAATCATCCTTGTTCCGAAAAGCCTCATCCGAACCCCCCTCAATTCTATTCTAGATAAGGTGCTCCTGACCCCTCTCCCACCCCATCCCTCTGCCCAACCCCATCACCACCAAAAAAAAACCATGCATAATCAAACAGAAAAAACACCACATAAGTGATATTTAGGAGGCGGAACCATGTGATGCTTAAAAGCCCACGATTTAGATTCAGATATGGTATCAATCCAGTTTAGCAATTTATTAGCTTGTGACCTGAGACAAGTCACTTAGCTGAAGCCTCTGACTCCTCATCTATAACATGGGATCATGATGCCTGTTTCATAGACAGCTGTAATGAAAAACGAGCCACACACAAACCCTCAGCAAGAGACTGGCACACACGTGCAGTGTGAGCCATCACCACGACGGTGGGGATCGTCACTGCTATAAATGTCGTCCCACCGGATGCCACAGCCTCACGGAAACAAGAGTCTCCCCAAAGATGACCAACCCAGGAAACCCACCCAAGAGCCACTCCAGGGATGGGGAGGAGAGGCTTCTGTTTGCAGAGGGTGGGGTTAAGAGATGGGGCGAAAGGAGAGGTTGACGGAAAGTGGGAGGCGGCAGCGCAGTCCCAGCTGTCTCCTCTTCCTCTCACCGCCCTCCATTCTCTACAGAGAAGGGCCGGACCTCTCTCCGGCCAGCCCGGAAAGGGCATTCCTGCAGCCAGCTTGTGTGAGAGGAACAGCCTGTAACATCTAGAATTTAACTTGTTGAGGGGACATTCAGTCCTCCACCTCATTTAATGAGAAGACACATTCACGTTTCACTTAATTCTAGGAATCATAAGTTTTGCTGACTTGTTGACTTCTGGCAATACCGTGTTTCACATGCAAAATTCATTCTCTGTCTTCTAGCAGCAATAGGTTTATAATAGTATTTCCTGGAAATGGCATACTTCCCCAAGGACTGAACAGGAACTCTCAGTGTAAGGGGTTCCATGCAAACAGCTCCACAGTGCAGGCATACACTCAGCAGAAGATTCACTATTTTAAGGAAAATAAGAATTTTCTGAATATGACGTATTTTCCAAAACATTATTCCTGGAACCAGAGAACCTGCCATTTTATCAGAATGTGGATGTGAACTGGAAGCATCTCTGGACGTGAGTTCACAGCAAATTTACCAAATAAAGTCAAAGTAAATTCATCCCCCTAAGAATATAACTTGATGCACAAGAAAGAGGGTAATCCATATCAATGATAATAATAAGCATTTGCCTAAGAATAATGAAAACAGTTGACGGATTTAATAAAATTCCTATTCACTGTATTCATTCACTTAATTAATATTTATCAGGTAATTAAAATGTGCCAAATACGAAACTAAGCTCTGGAGAAAAGATGACTCAGTCTTTGCTCTTAAAATGCTCAATCCAATGGGAATGACAAAGTAAAACAGATAATTATATATACAATGTATCATTGGCAATTCCAAGTACTAGGACCAAA
The DNA here is from genome assembly GCA_031878705.1 of Tapirus indicus. Taxonomy (NCBI): domain Eukaryota; kingdom Metazoa; phylum Chordata; class Mammalia; order Perissodactyla; family Tapiridae; genus Tapirus; species Tapirus indicus. The sequence goes on along the minus strand of CM062925.1, from coordinate 2,729,867 downwards.
TTGGGATGGGGGAGCAGAAACCAGCTAAGAAACATTGTGACAGCGACTACCACTTGACCCCAGATATCCATTCTCCCTTCATTCTAGTGGTAGGATTCTTCAACTTTAGCTGGATACGTGGCCAACCAGCTAAAGCTACACTGCCCAGTATGGTAGCCACTAGCCACATGTGGCTATTGAACACTTGAAATGTGGCTAGTCCTACATGTTAAAGTGATAATATTTGAGGTATATTAGGTTAAGTATACTGGGTTATTTTCACCTATTTTTAATATGGTTATTAGAAAATTTTAAATTACACATGTGGCTCACGTTAGACAGTGCTGAGCTAAAGACTATCACCCAGCCTTCCCTGAAGTTACGTGTGGGCATATGACGAAGTTTTGGCTAAGGAGAAGCGAGCAGGAGTAACGTACACAACATCTGAGTCTTCACAGGAAGGAGGGTGCTTTCCACAGCTTCTCCCCTGTTCTTACCGGCTGGGTGCAGGTGAGTGGTGGTGAGCCAGCTGCAACCCTGCCAATGAGGAGGATGCCCCATGGATGGCAGAGCAACAAGACAGGATAACCTCAGCATGAGCTACCCTACTCTCTAGCTTGGACTTTTACATAAGAGAGAAATTCGTGTCTTATTTAAGCCTCTGCTTAAGTCTCTTTAAAGTCACTTCAACTATATTCTAGCTAATACAGGAGGGTATCAGAGGTTTCCTAAGGGAGATGATACCTGTAAAGACATCTTAAAGAGTAGGAGTTAGGTGAAGGAGAGGGGCACATTGGTCATAAGGCCAGGAGCAAAAAGTAGGGTGTTTTGGGCAGGGGAGACAAGGGTCAGCAGGATGTGTCTAGCGAGCTCTCAGACAGGAGCTTGGAGACAGGTGGCACTGAAAGATGGAGAGGCAGCACTGAAGCGTGAGGCTGCAGAGTCCAGTCAAACCCCAGAAAGCCTGGAATGATGGGTGAGAACTTGGAACTTTTTCCTGTAAGAACGAGGAGCTACTGAAGATCCTACCCAAAGAGGGAACAATCAATTCTGGCTTCAGATGGAGCATTCTGGTGCCACTGCAGAAAACAGATCTTCAGGAGGCCAGATCAAAGGCAGGGAGCGGAGCAGCAACCCAGATAAGAGGGGATCAGGGTCCGCCCCGCACCAGTAGCAGTGTGGGGAGGGCGTGGCGGGATTAAGGCGGATTCAAGAGGAAAGGAGGAGAAGTGGAAACAGACTCTCAGGCTGCCGGCCGAGACGGGGCGCCAACAAGCAGGCAGGAGAGGCCTGAGGAGCCACGGAGGTGCCCGGCTCACTTCCAGACACACCGAGTCCGAGACATCGGCATTTGCGCCCAATCACGTCCTTAACAGCTGCCCCTTGCCCGGTTCTTAAATACGGTACCGGAAACAAGGCTGCGGGTTCCAGGTGGGCGTTTCTGCAGATACCCATGTCCACGGACATCAATGCCCGAACAGGGGACAGTACCTGCCAGGAGGGAGGAGGGTAGGGGAGAGGGAGGAGGGGAGGGGAGGGGGAAGGGGAGGAGCGGAGGGGAGGGGGAAGGGGAGGAGGGGAGGGGAGGAGGGAAGGGAGGAGGGGAAGGGAGGAGAGGAGGGGAGAGGGGAAAAGTCAGTCACAGGAATGTAAGGCAATGCCGAAACTCTCCAGGCTCTTTTCAGAAGAAGAAGCAGGGAAACAAAAACGCACAAGACTTTTAGGGGAAAATGGAAAATAAAAAGGAGTTGAAGCTCTTACAAGAATTGAAAGCAAAACTTTTGTTCAAAATGGCTCTTTCTTAACCTCTACATTATATTTTATTAGTAATAATAGCACACCCCCAACAACTCAGAATACTTCATTTTCTCTAAAACACGACCGTGTTTTCTGAGGAAGGATCACACATAAAGATATTACAATTCCATTTTAAGTTTTGTTCAAGACTAAAATTAGTCAAAATGAGATTAGGGCTTCACAGTGAATGATTGCCTTTCAGTAGTACAAACCGCTGGATCTGCTATTTTTGCAGAATTTGCATATCACTTTGCCTGTTTTTTAAACAACAGGCTGAGAAGAAATCCCATCAGTTCCGAATTTTGAACACTGCTAATGACTGGGAATCCTAACAACCGAGTTAAGTAAATACCTTTGAGCAAACATGATCATGAACAAGTTGCTCCAGTTTCTTCCTCTTTAAAATGATGAAATCTGACCCACCTTCCTACCTCCCTGAACTTGAGGATTAAATGAGATGTTAATAGGAGCCCTCTGTAAACTGTAGATGGACATGCACATCTTCTTATACAGAAGAAACCACTAGATTATTAAAATCTTTCTTGGATGCAGTGGCAAGCTAATGGATAGAGGGAAAGCAACAGCAATAATTAGCCATGATTTTTATAAAAAGCTTCGTAGGTAAGAAATCATCCATACCTATGGGGTTTAATACAGATTCCCTGGTCCCACCTGCCAGAGATTCTAATTCAAGTGGTCTCAGTGCCCAGGAGGTTGTAGGTCAAACTCCCTGCCCCAGGTGGTTCTAATGACCAGCTGGATTTGGGACTCTACCTAAGCTAGAAAACACTGCCTCAAATCTCAGGCCCTTTTGCACCCACTGTAACTCAGATGGCTGGGACCTGTGCTGTTGCTCTATCCACGCATACAGTATTTACTGAGAGCACCCAGTCTGCTCCAGTCGACCCTGCGCTCCGGTGGTGGAGACAAATGACAACACATATACCGGACACGACAATATGGAGCAGGAAGTGCTGTGACAGAGTGGACATGGGTCCTTACAGAGCACACAGGACAGGGACAGGGTCGCTGATGCAGACTCTGGGAGCCTTGAAGAACAGGAATCAGCTGGGTGTTTGCAAGAAGCAGGGCAGGGAGGAGGGAATGGTGAACAGATGGAAGAGCTGCAGCACGGTGTGTCCAGGGGGCCCAGGAGGCCTGCCTGGCAGGAGGGAAGGCCAGAGAGGGACACCAGAACCACACCATGAAAGGCACGAGGACTGAAAGTTACGAGGAGCTAGTGAAGGACATGCTCAGGTTTGTGTCTTAGAAACTCCACTCAGCAGAGCGGAAGATGGACAGTGTGAGTGGCGGGAGGTGGGAGGATGCAGACAGGGACAGGGAGCCTGGAAACAGGGACTGTAGTTGGGAAGCCACTACAGTAATCCCAAAAAGTGGGGTGCCTGAACCACAGGGAATGTAGTGGCGACCATGGGAAGAATTCCACAAACATTAACTCGGGGTCTGCTACTTGAAATGCTTCTCTATAACCTAGATTCCCACTAACTTTGCAGATAATGCATGATGGGAGGATACAAGAATGACATGTAGAGTGATCCTAGCAGTGGCATGCCTAGACCATTTGACACCAGAGCAGGTCATTTAATATCCCCCTCTTCTACACACCAAAATTAATTTTAAAATGCATAATAATGGCCAGAAAAGAAATGCAGTGAAAATCTTATTTTATTGAACTGCAAATATATAATCATGCCAGTAAAAAAATTATGCAAATGTAAATAAAACTCTCAGACACCTTCCAAAGATACAATAGAGTCAATCGTGCCAGTCATATAACTTTTTTGTTCATTTTCCTTCTAAACAATTTTTAAAATTTCAATTTGAAAGATATTATTCAAATAAAATGTTCACTTACAAAACAAAAATGTTAAAACTCACAACACTCACTGTTTCACTGCTTTACATTTAAAACACAAGAACTGCAAGTGGTCACACAGAACGACAGAATTAAAGTCACCCAAGCTTTGTTTCTTGGTTTTTACCATCACTCTGCTATCACTGCTTACTCAAATCTACTGTTAAATAGTATCACCGAGATTGGACACGAAGCAAGCTAGAATGATGCCAAATCTTTGAATTTACTCTCAGAACAAACTTGTGTAGCACGTGTTGGGACCAACTATATAACTGGAAGTTGTCTGAATTAAGTTCCACGTTGAATGTGTGTTAAAGGATAAGTCATTAAAATGTGCTAATTTGAAGCTTACATAGATCTTAAAACGGAACAGCAACTGCAGCAATTATGTAGAACTAAGACCCACAGAAGGATTTTTCAGGGAACACTAACATGAACAGATAATGTTGAGAATTGCTGCTGCAGGGTGATAGTAAAACCAGACTGACTAAAATTGAGTTTAAAGTGTTTTTCTGCTGAAAATGTTCCCCCTCTCTGCACCCTGGCCAGGCGGGGGGATGGGGGCATGCCCTCCCAGGATGCCCCTGGAACCTGAAAAGGCTCAAGGGGACAGAATCAAGGTCAAAGAAGTGCAAAGCAACCAGATAAATCCTCAGGAGCGACAAAACGAGAAGTCACCCTCGAGGTCAACACAACACACTCCAAATGCTAACAGGCTCTCGGAATGCACAGAAGTGCTCGGAACAGCACCAGTATCCAGAGGTCAGACTTCTGGCTCTAGAATATTGTGCCAAGTCTGGAGCTTTCCCTCTAAGACACAGCCGTGGACTTGGACATCATAATTGACCAACCAGATAGCATATTAGACTCTAGGGAAAAGATTTTTTTTTAATAATTTTTCATCCTGGAAAGATTCAGAATGACAAGCTATGTAAATCAGATCGTCAAACACAGACAAGCGTCCCACACAGAGCATAATTGTTGCGAAAGACAGCCATTCCTTTCTCTCTGGAGACAAATCTGAAGGTGCGGAGGCACTGAAGTCTTTTTGGATCAGCCGAGTAGAGCAAACACTCCTCTGGTCTCTATTTCACGTGGACAAACTGGATTCCCCTCCAAGCCTTCTGAGGGACCCCATGGGAAAGTGAAGGAGTCCCACAGACCAGGGATCAACAAACCAGCTGCTGACCTGGTTAAGACTGCTTAGCCCTTCATGTCCTTGTTTCCTCATCTGTAGCACAGAGATCGTGAGGCTGTTGTAGGAATTAAAGATAACACGCAGAAGGCTGGAGCACGGTGCGGAACAAAGGGAAAGCAATTGGCCAATGATCATCGCCATCTTCAGTATTAGTAGCAAACTCCAGAACTCCAAACCAAATTACACAGAGGTCTTTCTACAGCTGATGAAAATTTCACCCGATACTCCCTGTGATAGGGTGCTCAAACACTACAGGGACTGCTTGGATGGCTGGATAAACCACAGAAGCTTCATTTTTCCAACTGCACGAAGACATGTACACAGTGGCTCTACTGCAGCCTGTGGCAATCACGTGCTAACTATTAAGAGAAGTCCCCATCTTCTGCAGTAGAAACACTATGTGCCTGCCAACCCCAAAGACCCAGAAGTGAGAAGTTTTGTAAATGTGTTAAAGAACCAGATCCTTCCCAGGGAGGCACCTCAACTCAAGACTCCAGGATAGTCGATGTGTGCTTAGCCCTAACCTTGTCCAGTACAGAAAAGTCAGCTGATAGGACAGCGGTGGCATTGTTACCATTGAACATGACTCCAAATCCAGATGAGACGAGCGAAAGAGTTCTCCACCCTGCAGTCACCTTTCCTTCAGACCACCAGTCCAAGAGAAGGGTCTTTCTGTCACCAGCTCTGAAGGAGAGACCAATGCTTGGACCCCTGAAACTTTATTTCTTAATGAAAGAGTGAGGCAAATATTTACAAACCATTTAAATGTATACATTCCCATCAGTAAGAGAAGTACTTACCAAAACCTCTTTTGGTATTTTTCCTGAAAGAGGGATTTGTGGTCTAATAAAATGCCTCACTAATGCTTTCTCAAGTGGCTTTATACTCTAGCTAAACAATGGAAGAAAAGAAAAACAGTGGTTTTTGAGGGTTTTGTTTTTCATTTTTTGCAAACTCAAGTACAGAACCAAGGATTCCTACCAGAACACGGCCACTCATTAGCCCCTTTTCTTACAACAGGCCTCTTTGAGACTTTCCTCCCCTAATTTGAACTGGCTCCACATTTTTCTTCCATGTTACTAAATGCAGAAGTGCCCAGTTAACAAAAAGACGCGGGAGCTGGCATGGTACCAGCAGATCATGTTCACTGCTTTTCCACATGCGTATTTACAGCAATAATAAATCTACACCATAAATAGTTGTGAAGACAGAGCTATCATTTGGGGGGTTTGGGTCTTATATTTATTTTATTTATATTTAATATTTATATTTATTTATATTTTATTTATATATTTATCATTTAAACTTTCCAAAGGATTTCCATCTATAACTTGTGTGATTGGTAAACTACCCAGTTTTATCGGGAGGGCTGGTATCACCCCACTTCATGGACGAGGACGCTGGAGGTGCAGCACACTCATCTCCAGGCACACTAGGCTTGCACCCCAATCTCAAGCTCGGTCTTGAGACTCTAAGTGAGAACAACTGCATTTTAAGCAAAAGTGACCTGTTAATAAATCCTCAACTGGCTGACTTAGAGAAACTAATTTCTTTTTTCCTTTTAGTTTCTGTTTTTACTTTTGTTAACATTAGTGACGCAGAAGAAAGTTCTGCTTAGACCGAGTATGTGATCATTTGACCTCTGCGGGCTGCAATTCTCTTTGACACCATTAATATCAAGTCTCCACCAGGCTAACTGATAGTTAAATGGCATTCTGACACAAAGCACATAAAGTATACTTAACAGGGCTGCTTAACTTAGGAGCTTTTCACATCGTACATGCGACCGTTCTATGTTGCTCACAGTTGCAGAAAGTGATGGATGAGGAAACTGAGGACTGGGGTATAAGCATTGCTTATGGGCTGGTGACCAGGTACCTGCCTGATCCTGCAAGAGGAATGCAGAGAAGAATCTAAAGAAGAGAGTCGGGATGAGGGCAGGAGCCAGGGTCCAGAGTGTCCACTCAGGCCCAGCTCACCCCTCCCCCGTCACTTGCACACCGCATTGCCGGTGTCCTGGACCTGCCATGTTCAAGTGTGCGAACTATCCCGTTTGTGCCTCTCGCCCCAAGCATATTGTGGTTTTGACATTCAGCCCCATTAATGATACAAAAATGGGACACTGACTTTGTTAAGATTTATCCAACTATTGAGTGGTTTGCCAATAAATGGTCTTTTTCTACACCATGTTATTCCTAAATAAGGAAAAGTACGAATGTGAAAAGTGTTACACAGAAAACTAGTTTTCTAAGCACAGTTAAAAGCTTATACCAACGTGCGTAGCAGGACTGCCTCTAACCGCATAAATGCCAGCCCTACAAGGAGCATGCCTTCTTACAGATCTGTTGTCATCTTCAGGGTGACGTGGACACACTATGAAGTTATGTGCCTTTAGACGTTTAGTGACGTAAGGCTCACTCTAGACTATGTAATCCTACACCGCAAGAAAGGGAAGACTCCTGGAGGAATAAACCGCTGTCATTTTTATTTAAAAGAAGTTACTATTATATGCTTGTACTTAAAATGCAATAATTCTATATTCAATAAAGAATAGTGGATATCAACCATAAACTCATCATTTTCCAAAGAAGGAAAAGTTAGTAAATAACTAGATTTAAGTCACAAAAAAATAAAGCAGACTATAAAATAAAAGGCTGCAGCTGATAACTCACTGATCAATAGAACTTACAAAAGTTTTCTTGTTATAGTAACAAAACGTATATAAATTTATTTTTGATATATACACACACATTTACTAGTCAGAAATGAACTAACCCAAATATCCGAAGACAAACACATGAATGTTCCCAATAGCTGCACAAGTTACTGAATTAAAAATTCTTTGCACACATCTGTGTAATTTCTAATTTAGGAAAAGGAGATTTCTGTCTACTTCCACCAGAAGAGGCTACAGGCCAAGAAAGGCTGCTTCGTGCGCTGGCTCCTCCTCCCTCCAGGGCCCAGCTCTAAGCATCTCAGAGCACTCAACCCACGCCCGTCCTCACAGCCACTGCACAAGCCACACGGTGAGGGTGATCCGCACACCCTCACTCAGCCAGGGGCCAGGACAAACTTTTCACAGCCCTCCGATTGCCTTGCACGGCACTTGGCTTAAAACAGATTCCTCCTAAATATTTTATTTTTCTAATTTGTTTTATTTCAAGGTAGCTCATGCTTATTTCAAAAAAGAAAGAAATTGTGTTTAATTATATATATACAAAATAGAAAATCCCCTCTAACCTCTCCATAAATGAACACAACTTCATGTACATCTGGCCTTAGACCAGGTCTGTCAACAGGCACGTCTTCACACCTACTTTGTAAAGTCCTACATGCCGGGGCAGAGAGGATCTGCTCACCAGACAGAGGCCTCCGGGCTGGACATCAGTCTCCAAAATAGCTACCCATTCTCCTTCCTGCAATAAGCCTTCAATTCAATACAAACAGAAGCACACTAACTATACTGAAGAGGGAAAGACAGGAACTGTGAAAGTGTATCACAGGGGAAGTCCACTACATATTTGAAATTCTGTGGGAATAAGAAGAAAACAGGCACCTGGCAGGAAAAAATGTTAAGGAAATTATTGAGACATGATACATTTCCTGTCAAAACAACACATGAGATGGTGATTCATTCGATTAGCATCTTCTAAATGCTATGTGACTTTAAATGCTCTATAAACTCAGTGATACTCAGTTGTGGAACAGAAGGATTTTTTTAAGTACTACGCTGTTCAAATCATCCTGTGCCCCCAAATAAACAAAAGCCAGCATGTACTCACTGTCTCCACAACAGTCCTGTTGAATGTTACTAAGGTGAGATAAGGCACTATCAGGTACCTCCCCAAGCTTAGCTTTGGCTAAAGCGGTGCCCATCGATGTAATTCAGAGTTGGGGAGCACTTAGCGCTAGGACTGGAGAGCTGTCCCCCAACAGGAACATTAGAATCAGTTCACTCTTGACAAGTCAAGCAGAACACCAAGAGCTTGATCAAACATTTCCAGAATTCTACAGAATTGCTTCAATTCTCAAGTGTCTACAGTTAGCAAAGAATATATACAAAGCTAGATTTTTCTATACAAATTTAAGATGTGGTCATTACAAGCATATTGCCAAAGCAAATCGGAATACTAAAGAACAGTCTTTTCTGTTTGATAATATCCAAGTTTCTCTCCCCCCTCAATAGTTACTTTAAATGTTTAATTTACTTATAAGCCCAAATTTGAAAGGATTTTTTAAATTAGCACAATTATGTAAATTCAGTAAATAAGTTTTAAAGCAAGTGCAAGAGTTTGTGATTGAATTCTGACATCTGAAAGATATAATCACTCCAATTACATTTATGAACTAAGATGAAGTACACAGATTTATTAAAATGTCTATTTCTTAAATTCATTTCTGTTGTTGTATCACTGAATCAGATACATATATACAATATAGATTATACTGAGGACACTATAACAGCAAAGAAAACAAGAACTGGACAGTACTTTGATCCCATCATTCCAGGTAAGGGTCCCAGAAAAACGCCTTCACTCAGGCTGCTGAGGACGCCCTGCCCTGCACCGTCTCCACGTCACAATATATTTATTTGCTTTAATGGCTGATTTGGCAGCACTGAGAGCTCTTCAAAGGCTATTTCCAAGCCTCTTATCTCTAAGCCTCCAGCACCCAGTACATGCCTGTCTCATAGTAGTTACCGGCCAAACAATTCAGTGGAGGCTCAAAACTCAACAGAACTCTCCCAACTCCCAACCACAACTTCCAGTGGCGTGGAAAAGCTTTAGACAGAACTCCCAGATGATAAGAGGATTTAGAGCCCCTACACCCAGCAAGTAAAATCCCAAACAGAATAATGCCCAATGTCCAAATCACCAATATAATAGGATATCCTTATCTTGAGGTTCTATGAGAAGTAGAGGGCTGCATGCCTTAAAGTGTCACCATTTTTATGAGCACAAGTTTATTTTCTTTAATATTACTAGGTCAGTAGTTACATGAAATACTAGAGGTTTTAGAAGTTTGCTATAACTTTTTTAAAAAATTGTGAAATCACTGAGTTTCTTAAGAGAAAGTGGGGAGGGAGGTGGGGAAAGAGAGGGAGAGTGAAGAAGGGGAGAGGAGGAAAACGAGAGAGAGAACCATTATAAATGTTTTTATTTTAGCTGAAAACTGACATTTATCAAAAATGCCATACATTTCAGGGCATATTCTCCACCCAGTCTAAATGGAGTTAGGTACATTAAGTTCCAGCTGCTAAAATTAAGTTAATGCCCATTTTCAGTCATCTTAAAATTCAATTAAAAATAATTACTAGATTATTACTGGCTGATTCCACCTCACTGCTCATGAAGTATTCAGACAACAATAACATGAGCTGCTGTGACAGGAAAATCTCAGGGTATGAGCAATCATTTCTCCCTGTAAAGATGCAGCACTGAAGTAGCATCGTCAAACCCGACTTCCTGAACAACTGAGATGTTGCCAATCAAGCATCTGAAAGCGCTGTGGGAACACAGCATTAGGCTAGTAATCCAAGGGAGGCTTAAGACACCATCCTTACCTCCAAAGACACACAAATTGAGAGATGGGATGCACCATGGAGAAGGACTTGGGCAACACCTTGGGTTTCCAGTGAGGTCACCAGCGCCCAGAGAGGTGACAAGACCCAGCCAGTATGTCAGTGGCAGTGCTAAGAGTTCAACCCAATTCTGCTTTTGGTCTAGCCTTTGTTAAACTCCAACAGTCTTTCTAAAAAAAACCTTCCTCTTGCACACAGTCTACTACTAGACTTAAAATGAATGGTGCAAACCACCAGCAAATCATGTCCAACTCCCACTAAAAAGATTGTTCTTAAATGCATTTAAATCTAGACATCCTGTCTACTTCTAATTTCTGCTGCTGCTTATCCACAAAGATGCCATAACAGTCAGTGAAAATAAAGCTTCCTACTACAAAAGTGAAAGGAAAAAGAAATGCTTATTCTATTTTAATGCCACCAAAAACCCTGCATTCCCAACCATAACCATCAGGAACCGTGGAGAATGACAGAGGGATTGAAATACAGGAGACAGGCACATGTCATACCAATTTTCAAAAAGGCAGAGTCTACAACATCCAAATTACACTCGGCATTCCTATCAAGATGAGACTTTACTTAAACTGTTCATAGTAAAGTTGAATTCTCCCTAGCAAAAATTCCCATTTTTGTAAAACAAATAAGCCAAGTGAAAAGCTAATTTGAGACTTTATGTAGATACAAAGATAACCTAGATTGTTCAGTTTTATTGCAAAACAACCTAATCTACATGAAATAGATTTCTTATATCTTCTTACATATGTAAAACATAAGAAGGCTAAAAACAAAAATCAAAGGACATGAGATCTTTGTCTCATAAACAATTTCTGTCCAAATTGGAACCCAACAAAATATCAAGGAATAATTAGAATTCCCATGGCTGAGATTTTAAAGATTCTTGACACTATTCCATATCAGTAGCAGGTTATCAATAGTTCTGGTGATCAAATGGGAGAAGAAACAATACACAAGTATTTTATGTAACAACTTAATGTGACAAGAAACATACGATTTAAGATAAATACTTCTATTTTATTCCCCTAAGAATCCATCAATTAAAAACCTACTAAAACATTGGTAACAGGTTTGGTGTTGTCTCTTGCCTCCAAGAACGGGCAGTGGCCAGCAGGAAACTTGCTGAGTCTCAAGAGGCTGTGGGAACTGGTATGAAAGCAACTTCCAGAAATCCATCCCTGAGAATTTTGACAAGTTGCAAAGCTGACAACTCCATGAAAGGCAAGGCTGAAGAGTTAGATGAGCTGCTTCTTATACATAAAGATGGCTTTTTTAATAAAAGGGAGATAGATTATACTTTCCATAGAATGATTAACCTCAGCCTTAATTCCCCCACCACTGCATCCCATCCAAATTCCACGGCCACCAAACGTTAGCAGTCAATGAAATCACTACCTGAAGAAATCACAGTTCCCAGAGATAACCAAAGACCTCCCTTTCGGAAAGCATGTGGGTTCTACGGAGACACGTCAAGATCATGACGGTCAATGAGCTTGGGACTGAAGCCAGGCCTCCCGGGTCACAGGTTTGTGCTGTTTTCCACTCGTACAAATGACAAAACAAATTGCTTTGTTTTTATCCTCCTCCCTGCCTCTTTTCTCAAATAATCAGGGTGATATGCTCTAAAGAGTTATGTCAGACAGACTAATGCCCCACATGACATGAGGTTGCCAAAAAACTACAGATAAGCTTTCTATGTCAACTTATTTTTAAGTCAGAATGGTAAAGGAAGGGATAAAGAAGACTGCCTATGACTGGTGATATGGTGTAGATGGATAATAAAGTAGGAAGGAGAGCTCCCCCACAGCTGCCGAAATTTTGCTCCTCTTGGAGGGGAATGATTTTCCAGTTGAAGAGGACAGAACAAACATCTGTAAGTGGGAAAGTTCATTGCAAGACAGCATCAGGCTGCTCTGAATAAGTTCCAGGCTGCCAGACCCCCCAGGCTAGGAAGACTCCTGTGAGATTTCCCAACCATAATCTGCCAAGGACTGTGGAGAATGACAGGATTCAAATACAGGAGACAGGCACACGGCCTTCCAATTTTCAAAAAGCCAGATTCTACAAACTGTAGACAGAAGGAGCTTCATGTTGATCCTAAACAAGATTCTAGAGCAGATTATTAAAGGGCTGATGTCTGAGCACCTCGAAGAAGCAGCAGTGGCTACTTGGAACCAGTGCGGATTCTCCAAGAAGTCACTTGAGAATAACCCCATTCCATCACATGGTTACTAAATGGTAACTCCATATACTAGATATAAGAGATTTCTTGGACCTAGTGTATATCCTTATGACAAGATGGAAGATGAAGAATCATGCTAGTACAAATAAGAGTAATTAGTTGAACAACTCTACCTGAAATTGGTAAACAGAGCTGAAGCCTGTATAGACACAAACTGCTCTGCCTGAGACCTCAGCCTAGACAATAGTTCTATTATTTCCTTAAGGCATTAAAGAAATGTGTATCAATCCTATGGAAAACCTGGGGGAAAAAAGGATAGTGAATGATAGATTTATTATCAATCTAAAAGACTTTGAAAAGGTAGAACAAACGGTCACATACAGGAAAATAAATTTGAGATAAACATTAAGTTCTTTTCATGGGACTAAGAAACAAATTGTCCTTGAGTGAGGACATGGGGCTCCGCAGCAACATGTGTAAAAACAAGCTTGGTAATCTTGAGATGACTGAACATCGAGAGCCAATAACCCCACTTAGAAGTACCAGAGTTGGAACGCCATTGTTTGAGAAAGTGTTCTATTCCAGGTTCTGTGCTAAGCTCTTTACACAGACTAGCTTATTGAGTCCTTACAGCAATCCTATGAGAGAAATAGGTTAAAACTGTGGCTAAAGGTTGAGGTGACTTAGAAGACAAGGTAGAAAGCAGCAGAGCTATGAGTCTCCTCAAGTCTCCTATTTGCAGCCAGTAATCTTAATCCGGAGGCTTCCCTGCTTCCCTGGAAGAAGGGGGCTTTCAGCCCATGCTCCGCACTGTCAGACAGCATGTGGAGGTACTACGCTCTAAGAAGAATAGAGCAAACTGGAATATGTTCAGTATTCAGGGTGGTGAGAAGATTCAAAAATCACATCATTTAACAAGGGCTGAAGAAACAGATTTTTCTTTTCCAACTTTAATAATAAATTAAAGGTAGAATATGCAATCAATTTTCAAAAATATAAGGGGCTGTCATGAAAGAGAATTGTTCAGAATGGCCCCCAAGCAGCAGAACTATGACAAAAACAATTCTCCCCCATAATAAATTTAACAGCCTAAGCTTCCCAAAGATAAATGGGGGTGGGGGGGTGCTGTCAGCAAGATGGAGGACTGGGAGGTCTCAACATTCATCCCCCTCACAAAAACAACAAAAATAGACAACTACAGACCAATGAAGATAGCTCTGGGAAAGCTCTGCACTAACAAAGGAACAGCAGAAATCCTATGGGACTCAAAAACTGAGTATGGCTGCATAGAAAAGCATGGGAAGCATTTCACGTGCATCACTGCATCCCCCCAGTCCAGAGCAGCTTGGTGCCAAGAAGGATGCCCTTGGAGGGAATTCACCCCACAGGAAAAAGGACAGTAGGAGAACCCCAACAAGCCTCATCAATTCACAAAGGAAGACAGCATGAGAGGAAGAAAGGGACAGAGGATCTACAAAACAATCAGAAAGCAGTTAAAATGTCATAATACCTCTTTATCTAGCAATAACTGCTCTAAATTACTCTAAATGTAAATGGTTTGAATTAAAAGATGAAGAGTGACGGAATGGATTTAAAAAACAAGACCCAACTATACATTGCGCATAAGAGACTCACTTAACTTCAAAGGACACTCACAGGCTAAAAGTCAAAGGATAGAAAAAAGATATTCCATGCAAATGGAGACTAAAAGAGAACAGGGGTGGCTATACTTATAAGACAAAATAAGTCAAAAGTTGTAACAAGAGACAAGGTCATTATATAATGATAAAGAGGTCAACTCATCAACAGGATATAATAATTATATGTGCACCCAATATCAGAGAACCTAAATACCTTAGACAATTATTAACAGAACTGAAAGCAGAAATAGAGAGCAACACAATAACAGGGGATTTCAATAACCCACTTTCAACAATGGATAGACCATCCAGACAGAAAAATCAATAAGGAAATAACAGACTTGAACTACACTGTAGGCCAAATGGACCTAACAAACATACACAAAACATTCCATCCAACAGTAGCAGAATACATATTCTTCTCAAGCACACACAGAACATTCTCAGGACAGATCATACTTTAGGTCACAAAACTCGTCTTAACAAATTTAAGAAGGTTGAAATCATGTCAAGTATGTTTTCCAACCACAATGGTATAAAACTAGAAATCAATAACAGGAAGAAAGTTGGGGGAAAAAAACCCACAAATATGTGGGAATTAAACAACACACTCCTGAACCGCCAATGGGTTAAAGAAGAAATCAAAAGAGAAATCAAAAAATATCTTGAATCAAACAAATGGAAATACAACATACCAAGATTTATGAGATGCAGCAAAAGCAGCTCTAAGAAGGAGTCTTACAGCAATAAACATCTACATGAAGAAAAAACCCACACAAATCAATGTGATACAACACATTAACAGAATGAAAGACAAAAATCACATGATCGTCTCATTAGATGCAGAGAAAGCATTTGACAAAATTCAACATCCTTTCATGATAAAAGTTCAACGAATTGGGTATAGGACAAACATACTTCAACATAATAAAGGCCATATATGACAGACCCACATCATATCAGGAACAAGACGGGGTGCCCACTCTCATCACTCCCATTCAACACAGTACTGGCAATCCTAGCCACAGCAATGAGGCAAGAAAAAAAGTAAAGGCATCTGAATAGAAAAGGAAGAAGTAAAATTGTCTGTTTGCAGATGACATGATCTTGTATACAGAAAATCCTAAGGACTCCACTCAAAAACTGTTAGACTTAAACAAATTCAGTAAAGTTGCAAAATGCAAAACATACAAAGTCTATTGCATTTCTATACACTAATGAACTATCTGAAGAAATAAAGAAAAATCCCATTTGTAATAGCATCAAATACACAGAAATAAGTTTAATCAAGGAAGTGAAAAATTTATACACCAAACACTGTAAGACATTGATGAAAGAAATTGAAAACATAAATGGCAAGATATCCATGTTCATGAATTGGAAGAGTTAATATTGTTAAAATGTCCATACTACCCAAAGCCATCTACAGATTCAACATAATCCCTATCAAAATTCCAATGGCCTTCTTCACAGAAATAGAAAAACTATCCTAAAATTTGTTTGGAACCACAAAAGATTCTAAATAGCCAAAGTAATCTTAAGAAGAACAAGGCTGGAGGTATCATGCTTCCTGATTTCAACCTAAATTACAAAGCTATACTAGTCAAAACAGTATGGTCCTGGCATAGAAAACAAACAGACCAATGGAACAGAATCAAAAGCCCAGAAATAAACGCATTAATATATGGTCAACTAATATTCGCCAGCTAAGCCCAAAGTAATCAGTGGAGAAAAGACAGTCTCTTCAATACATGGTGCTGGGAAAACTGAATATCCATATGCAAAAGAATAAAACTGGACCTCTCTATTGCACCATCCACAAAAATTAACTCAAAAAGGATTAAGAACTTAGAAGTAAGACCCAAAACCATAAAGTTCCTAGAAGAAAACATTGGGGAAAAGACCCTTCACTTTGGTCTGGGTGAGGATTTTTGGATATGACACCAAAAGCACAAGCAGCAAAAGCAAAAATCAACAAGTGGGACTACATCAAACTAAAAAGGTTCTGCCCAGCAAAACAAAATAAAAAGGTGACTTACAGAATAGGAGAAAATATTTGCAAACCATCTATCTGATAAGAGGATACTATCCAAAATACAAGGAACTCATACAACTCAATAGCAAAAAAAAAAAAGAAAAAAAATCTGATTTTAAAAGTGGGCAGAGGACTTGAATAGACATTTGAAAAAAAAGACGACATATGAATGGTCAACAAGTACATTAAAAGGTGTTCAACATCACTAATCAGGGAAATGCACATCAAAACTATAGTGAGACATCACCTCACACCTGTTATAATGGCTCTTCTCAAAAAACAAGAGAAAACAAATGATGGTGAAGATGTAGAGAAAAGGGAACACTGGTACACTGTTGGTGGGAATGTTAACTGGTGCAGCCATTATGGGAACGGTATAGATGTTCCTGAAAAGATTAAGAATAAACCACCATACGATCCAGAGATCCCACTTCTGGGTATATATCCTAAGGAGATGAAATCACTATCTCAAAGAGGTATCTGTATCATTGCAGCATTATACACAATAGCCAAGACATGGAAACCACCTAAGTGTCCATCAACAAATGAATGGATTAAAAAAAATGTGGTATATATACACAATGGAATATTATTCAGCCATTAAAAGGAAATCTTCCCTTTTGCAACAACATGGATGAACCTGGAGGGCATTATACCAAGTGAAATAAGCCAGGGAAAGACAAATACTGTATGCTGTATGATATCAGTAAGGTGAAGTCTTTAAAAAAAGTCAATTTTATAGAAACAATAGAATGGTGGTTGCCAGCAGCTGGGGGAATGAGGAAATGGGGAGATGTAACAAAGTCTGTACCTTTTGATCTATACATATAAATTCTGAAGAGAATACAGCATGGTGACTATAGTTAACAATACAGTATTGTACACTTAAAGTTTCTAGGAGTAGATCTTAAGTGTTCTCACCACAAAAAACAAGTTAACTATGTGAGGTTATGTTAATTATCTTGATCTTGGTAATCATTCCACAATGTACATATACATTAAATTGCCATGTTGTACACTTTACATGCATACAATTATTTGTCAATAAAGTTGAGAGGGGAAAAAACAAAGACAGACTGGGGTGTCCTTATGGTTATCAGTTCCCCATCACTGAAAGTATTCAAGGACAGTATTCAAAGGGTCAACTACCGGGGCCGCCCCGGTGGCACAGTGGTTTAGTTCACGCTTGGCAGCCGGGGGTTCGCAAGTTTGAATCCCGGGTGCCCGCCGACGCACTGCCTGTCAGCCATGCCATGGTGGCGTCCCATATAAAGTAGAGGAAGATGGGCACGGATGTTAGCCCAGGGCCAGTCTTCCTCAGCAAAAAGAGGAGGATTAGCAACAGATGTTAGCTCAGGGCTGGTCTTCCTCACCAAAAAAAAAAAAAAAAAAAGGGTCAACTACCTGGAGGTATGCTACAAGGGGGATTGTGCATCTGCTAGAGCCTAGAGAAAAACTTCCTAAGATCCTGATTCTAACCAAGAATTTTCATCCATTTCCCCAGATGGAACGTACCACTTCAAGGGGCCTGGGAGTCTCCCATTTACAGATGGGGAGGACCAGCCATTCATCTTCCTAAGTGACATGTACCTTCCCTCCCCCACATCCCTATACTTCCCAATGAAATCTACATCGGATACACAGGAAAACATCACCATCAGTCTTTGCAGGGATGCTGCAAACTAGGACTTCTTGACATGACAGTTAAAAATAACAACCAACCAAAATATGTATATTCTGCTTTGAGCATCCTACAAAGTAGCTTAAATCAGGGTCCCTGCCATCAGTGGGCTTACAGGCAGGTTAGAAAGTTGAGACTGACACACTAGAACATATAATAAACCCAGGGGCAGGTGGCAAGTGATAAATGCGAGGTACCAGCAATAGGGTAACAGGAGTTCAGAAGGGAAAGAGCTAGGTTGCTACTAAGTTGGTCAAAGGTTTCAGAGAGAAGGTGGTTTGAGCTGGCTTCGAGGACTGCAGTAGATTTTAACTAGAGGAAAAGGGGCCTACCGTGAACAAGGTCAAAGAAGTGGGGAAGTGGACAGCATGCTCCATAGGCAATTACCAGCCCTGGCTAACGGAAGTGGAGGGGTCACAAAGGGAGGCAGCAGGGGACAGGGACATGCTGACAGTATAAAAGGAACATCAGCAGAAAAGGCAGGCATCCCCCTTTCCTGGATACTTTCAGATGTAGAATTCCAGAGACACCTAAAGGTTAGGGGAGGAGCTAGCAAACCAGCTGTATCACCTTCTTAAAAAATGATGCCAGGGGACCAATGCACCGCTTATGAAGCCATGCTGTGGCGGCATCCCATATAAAGTAGAGGAAGATGGGCACAGATGTTAGCCCAGGGCCAGTCTTCCTCAGCAAAAAGAGAATTGGCAATGGATGTTAGCTCAGAGCTAATCTTCCTCACAAAAAAAAAAAATGATGCCAGGGTACCAGCCCAGTGGCATAGTGGTTAAGTTCAGCACGCTCCACTTCAGTGGCCCAGGTTCACAATCTCGGGTGTGGACCTACACCACTTATCAGCCATGCTGTGGTGGCACCCCACATACAAAATAGAGGAAGCTTGGCACAGATGTTAGCTCAGGGCCAATCTTCCTCAGCAAAAAAAAAAAAAAAAGATGCCAGGACCATCTGAGAGAATCTGAACCCAGGTGATTCCAGTGAACTTGGAATCCTGGATCAGGGGTGCAAATAACCCATAATCTCTTTATTCACTGAGCCCCCCTACGGTTTGAAACTCTTAACACCTGATCGTACAGCAAACCAGGAGGCTGGTGGAGCAAGAGAAGGAGAAACGGCTGACAAAGAACCAGGTGACAATGCAGACAATAAACAAGGGTCATTAGGGGAAAAGACAGAAATTTGCCCCAGAGGGACTTTGCCTGAACCATCCAGCCCGAGGAAAGTCCTTAATGAGACCTCGTTTGCTTCAAGTCCTTCTAGCTTACAGCATCCCTGCAAAGGCTAATGGTGATGTTTTCTTGTGAATCAGAAGTGGAAGTTTTTATCATGAAATTCAGAAACAATCAGCCCATGTGTCTTCCATCTTCCCAGAGCTACATGCCCCCTCTTCCACATGGGGGGCTCCTCAGAAGAAAGGGAGCAGGGCAGCCTATGACCTACACGTGTGGGATTCAGACTTTCAGGTCTGAAATCTCTCTGGACTAAGTCCAGAAAGATAACTCAGAGTCATTTCAACCTGATGACTGTCTGGTGATCAAGGTGAGGTAACAGCAAGTCCATGTCTCTCCAGATGCTCCCTGCCTGCCTGGGGCCGGCACAGCACTGACCCCGTGGATGGTCCATTCCTGCAGTGCTGCCCACGACAGGAAAGGCTGAACTGACAAACACCCTCCCCACTTTCAAACTTCATGACTGTACAGAATGTTAGAACTGGCAGGTCTTGACAGAACATCAAGTCCACTACTTTGTTTTACCAGCTAAGAAAATTAAGACCCAGAGAGGGTCAGACTTGCCCAAGGTTACACAGCTGGGTGGTCACAGGTGGTCTGCATCCCCGCCTCAGAATCCCAGCCTCCAGCACTTTCCCGAGGTCACACTGACATCTCACTGCCCTCTGAAACCTGGAAAACCTGCTAAAGCTACCATTCTTTGTCTACTTTCCATTTGTTATAGATATAACCACCAGCATTTTCTGGCACTTACTGTCTACCAGACTTCTAGAAGGGCTCTCTGTAAATTAACTCACCGAATCCTCACAACAACCCGAGGGGGCAGGTTACAATGATAAGCCTCAGGTAGAGAGAGGCCACTCGGAGCCGGGGCTGCCTAGCAAGACAGTCTGGCTCCAGAGTCCACACTCTTAACCACCCTGTTATAGTTCATGAAAGATAATTTCTTTACGTTATAAGTGTTGGAAGAACAGGGGCAAGCCTTAAGCACAAGGGCATGACCACTAGTGTTCAATAATGAATTTAAGAGCTAAACCATAAATTTCATTAATATATGCAATGCCTTCATCTGTTGATTACGAGAATGTCTGTATTTATGAAGGAAATAAGGCATATTAACATTTTAAGCATTTTTTAAAAGGAAAAATGATCATGTGCACACCGGTCAAAGCCTGCCACTGGAAAGAGGCAGAATGTTATGTGCGGGCTGGTTTGAGGAGGTTTCTGGACATCCTGCTACAGTAAGTGAAGGGGTTGCTGCCGATCTCCACCTGTGCTGGCCTCCACTCGTGGGAGTAAGAGGGTCTCTTCTGCTATTGGAGGAACACTACTTTTATGTTAACTTTCTACAGAAATCAAACCTCAAATTAATAAATTGAGGAAAAGATTGAAATAAAATACCTCTGAAGATTAATAAAAATACATTTTTGATAAGTGTTCAAAACCAAGATCACTAGAACAAATGCCCAATATTCAATTACTTTTTCACTTTCCTTCATATTAAAAATGTCAAATCTCATATCTTGGTTATCCAGGAGCAATAATGGTAGAAATAAGTTACAACTGTGCCTAAGACCAAATTTCAAGAGAAAAATCGCAGACAATTAAAAAGTTACATGACTTATTTTATCAGCCAGATGTCTTAGTGTTAAGTGTGCAAAAGCCCACTCTGAAAACACTACAAAACCTAAAAACTCTAAAACCAGAAAAACATTGCCTTAGACATGAAATCCACAGTCCAGAGAATTAAAGCAAAGACCAGTGCCAGGCACAGGGGAATACCCCAATAAATATTTGTTCAATTAATATAAAGGAAGAAAATGTGGAGAGGAGCAGGGTAGTTCCTGCAGTTCTTAAGAAAATATCTCTAAGTCCAGCTTTGCCTACGTAAGGGATCTGGACTCAAGCCCCACAGGGAGGTATAATACTGACAGTACAACCCTAACACGGCAAAATCCCCTCAATTTGGTGCATTTCAAATATAACACTGTTTTTAATTTAGAACTCAATAGGAGTTGCCCAGCTTAACCTATCTCTTCATAACAAATCTTATTTAAAGTCACAGGGAAAAAAATACCCTGTAGCTTCTTTATTCCACTAAAGCAGCATAAATACAGATGAAATTAGACAAGACCTACATAAACCAGATCTCTCCCATCAGATCAGTAAATTAAACGATAATAAAATTACAGTCAGCCTAGGGGGTTGAGAGTAATTTGGGCCCTGTGCAGTACCATTCTCGCCGTGCCCCGATCATAAAGGGTTTTCCAACATTTATATCATTAGTCTCTTTTCTGGGGAGTCAGCACTTGGTCAAAAACTCTGGCAGGACTTGCAATTAGAGCTTAAGTACCAAAATAGCAGTTGCCAATTTTGTATAGAATGCTTAATATAAAAGTAGTATTATATTCTGCTGTTAATACCTAGAACCTATTTCCTTTTCTCACGTGGCATATACTAAAGGAGGTCATGTATCAGACTCACCTGAAATTCCTGCCCAATTTAAGTCTCAGCCACAAGTCATTTCTTATAAGAGCACAATGAGAAAATATTCCAGATTCTTCTGCAGTGCTCATGTGATTTTAAAAAGGTGTGAAACCCAAGTGTGGCCTCTGATAAAATTTCATACAGCCTTAGTTACCAACTACTATTTTTCTCTTTCCCCTTAAGTGTTTCTAAACAGCTTAAAGGACAGGACAGGTGCTTCAAAGGCAAGTCTAACGACACACCTGTTACATAACCTGTTCTTGGTCGGCCAGGTTACCTGGTTTTGATAAGAAAACACAGTCAAAAGCAGGACAAACACTGATTCTCTGTTCTCCCATTAGCCAGGGCATTCATCTGAGTCACACACCCAGTAGCTAGCGCTGTGCCTCAGTTTCCCTAACTACTAAATATGAGGTCTGATGCTGTCCAAATTCCTATTTGACCAAAGTTCATGAGTACAATCATCACATAGAGAGTCCACATCAGAACATTACATTGTATTAAAAAATTCCGAGGGCTTTTGCAGTATTCATTTCTTCTCCTCCAAATCCTCCAGAGGGGTTAGATTGGCCATTAATCAACGTTAGGCAAGCACGTTCTTCAAGCACATGGGTACCTATAAAAACTCAGGACACATACATAGAAACCTTCAATCTACAGAACCTAACAAGGTCAGGTCTTTGATTTTGTTTTTGGAGTGAAAACAGGATTTCGCTTTGCCTGACAGCTCCAGGGCCTAGGAACACAAAACGATGAAGCTTCAGAAAACCAGGGACCCCAAAGGACCCCAAATGATCAATTCTTTCTAAACGTCTGTTTCGTTTTTTTACCCAACTGGGGCGGGCCTGGTGGTAAACCTCCATCACTCCGGGTCTGCGGAGACCCAGGCAGGGGTCAAGGAGGGAGACGCTGCGCACACACAGACGTTGCTGCCGTTTCTCGACCCATCCAGCTGTAACCAATAGGGGGACGCTGCGGGCTCCAGCGAGGCAGCCGCATTCTCTCCTGGAAATCTAACTGGTGTCCGGGAAACCAGAGCTGGGTTTCCAAGGCGGCCCGAGCACCCCGCTTCCACACAGCCCCGCACAGGTGAGGATGCCTCCTCGGCCCAGCACAGGCCCGTGATTATGACCCCGTGAGAACTCCGAGCACAGGAAAGTTAGGGTACCACCATCCACACCCCAGATATTCAAGGCGCAAACAAAGCCATAAAATAAGCATGAGGAAGTCCGACAGAATTTTGACCTCCAACCAGGATAACTATAGATCCTTTCAAAACACAGCAAATATTCGCACACGAAAGAAACATCAGCGCTTGTGTCCTGAGCTCGCGCTTGATCTGCTCTCCCGGGACCCGGCCCCGCCAAGCACTCCCACCCTGGAGCCGAGGCACCGATGGGGAGGGGAGACCCCAGTTCTCGAGGGTCTCCCTTCTCACCGCAAGAGTGCCGTGGCGGAAGGGTGCGCCCACCCGCCCATCCCGGCTCGCCGGCGCGGCCGCCGCCTCCTCGGTGCGCTCCGCAGCTGCCGCCGCGCCGGGCTGCGCAGCCCTGTGCACTTGTTGCCGTCCCCGGGGAGTGGGGGTGGCGGCCATCCCCCGCGCCGCCAGGCCCGCAGCGGCACCCCCTGTCCACCTCTGCTGTCCCGCGCGTCCCCCGGGACCCGGAGAGAGGAGCTCGGCGAGCGCGCACTCAGGGGAGGCGGCCGAACTTTCCCGCCCGGGGCTGCAGGGCGACGCGGGGCGCAGAGCCCCCGAGAGCACTTACCTGGTGCTGTGGCCCCGCAGCCTCCCAGCCCCGCGAGGCGCGCCCGCCACCCCCTGCCGAGGGCGCCCGGATCGCGCCCGGAGCCGGGAAGGTTCTCCCCGAAGCTGCCAACGCCCGGCGGCGGCGCGCGAGGCCGGGGCAGAGGGGCCGGGCGGAGGCGGAGGGCGGAGGGAGGAGGGGCGGCACCGAGGGGCCGGGCGAGGGCGGGCGCGGAGGACGGAGGACGGAGCCGCGCTCCCGGGCCCGCGGGCTGCGCCGCCGCCGGTGCCGCCCCCCCGCGCGCCTGCCGGCTGCCGCTGGCTCCCCGCCGGCCCCCTCCCGCCCGCCGCCGGCTCCAGGAGGAAACCCGAAGCGGCCCGACCGCGCCGGCCCCCCTCCCTCCCCGGCTCCGAGCGCCGAGCCCCGGAGGAGGCAGGTCGCGCCCCGGGCCCGCGGGCCTCGCCTGGGCGCCGCCCAAGGACGGAGCTGGCTGCCCGCCCCTGAGAGGAGTTGTGCCAGGCCCGAGGAGGCTCAGGCTGTCCTCGGCCAAAAGCCGCCACACCTGTGACATAACCCGGCGCAAGTGTTGGTTAGAAGTCGGCAGGCGCGCTCTCAGTTCCCGGGGCCCGTCCCCCGGCCGGAGCTCTGCGAGCGGCGCCCCTGCGCGCTCGGGCACGCGGGCGGCTCCCCGGGAAGTCGTGCTCTTGCACAGGTTCTCTGAAAACCAGAACCTGTCCTCACAGCGAACACGTGGGGGGCGCCCACCGCCCAGCGCGCTGTTCCCGTCGGGAGTGACCACCGCCCCGCGCGGAGAAGCCTCTCGCTGTCCAGGCCTTCATAAAACAGACCAGTCACAGCAGCTTTAAAGGCAAATTTAACGATTTGACTTTTCTTTTAATTACCATGAGACTCTACTTTGTTTTTCCTGCGAAGACCTGACGCCCAAAAACCAGGACAGGGGTGTGGCCCGAGGGAGCTGGCCACCAAGGCACCGAGCCAGGAAGGAGCACCCCTCCCCAGCCGTCACCGTCACCTCTCCGGGCCCTGGCCATCTCCACCTCCCTTCCCGTCCTCAGCTTGCCCAGCCCGGCCTCAGGCACTGCCTTTTGAAGAAAAAGTCCCTGCCCATTGCCAGGACTTCCAGGTACTCAAAAATAAAAACAATATTTTCCAAAATAAAAAATAGTGCCAGCCCTAAAATGTCTACCGGAGATTCCCTGAATCAACACACCAGACAAAATGGTTTCCAAACTGGTGAGCGAAACCATTGACGTGTTAGTGGACTTGGTGGTTATTCTCCCTTTTCACATCACTAGCAATGAATCGCTGTGTATTTTATTTTCTTTCTTCCTCCCCCCACCATTTTTCTTCATTAATTCTGTCAGATATGTAGATAGAAAAAAATAAGAAAATGGAAGAGGAGGAACAACTATTGTAAGAAGTCACCCCAAAACTCCTTCCCCACTAAAAGGAAACAGACAAGCAGGGCTAGTGATGGTGGACCCTCACCAGCAAGGTGTACAACCAGGCTGTCCGCCGGCCGCCTGCCCGCTCGCCAGCACTGCGCCTGATCAATGTTTAAATAAGTACTAGGCTTTCAACTTTTCTAGGTTCGAGTATTTGGTAAACTGCACTCAGCAGCCTTAAAAGAAGCCGTGAGTGTACGAGGCAGGAAGCTCTCGGTTGTGTAAATAAACCCTCAGCATCTGATTGATTCCGTTGCTCCAGACATAGGTCACTCAGGACACCTTGATAGTGCCGAGCTTGGCTGGGACCGAGTGTGTTTGGAAGTCAAAGACTACGCGTTCTCTGTCCCCAGACAAGGGACAATCAGCCAGCAAGAAACCGGGTTGGCAATTCGGTTGAGAAAATTCCAACTTCCTAGTGAGCGTTATGCCAGTGTCCCAGCTTGGCTGTCTTTTCTGGTTGTTCAGTCTGCATCCATCCTCACAGACTTCCCCCCAGACTGACTGCCTCCATAAATGCTGTGCTCACCGTCCTGGTCTCCGCCAGCCTCTGAACTTTGACAAAGCTGAGTGTTCTTACCACAATTTAGCACCTGATTATATTTATTCATTGTCACATGCTGGGCTCTTACAGGTCCTTCTCTCTTCAACTTGTCATTTCAAGGACAAAGACTGTTACCTAAGTAATCTCCGCAGTCCTCACACAGGGCACGCCTGGAGTATTTGATATTGGTAGAGAGGCCCTAGCTCTGGTGGATTTAATATTTGTTTTTAAGTGAACTATCACATCAGTTATGCAGGAAAGAAAATGTATATCACAATTTTCTAACTTTAATGGATTATAACTGCTCCGAATTCTATTATCTACTTAATTCTTTCCTGCTCTTCATTCTATTTCCTTTGCCAATAATTCTCAAAGATTGAATAATTGTAAATCTAATGTTTGGCCATATGAGTTAGGAAATTACCGGTGTTTCCTAAATAAAAGCATGATACTGGAAGATGATAGATTTAGGTGTAGGGGAATGGGGGACAAGTTTTAGAATTAGAAATAGGATGACCTTGGGAAGATTCAACCTTCCTAAGCCTCCATTTCCTCATCTGTAAAATGGGCATAAGAATAGTATCCACTATCATTGTGAGGATTGAATGACTGAAGGTGATATGGGACACATAATAAGTATGCAGCAAATGGTGGCAATTAATATTTCAGAGTATGGATATATTAGCACACTCCAGAGCTTTGACATAATTAACAGAGCTTGTCAGACTCCGAGGTAAGAAATGAGTTCTGGATTATACACTTGGTTGCTCAGGCTGAGAAGGTCAAGGAACAGAGAGAAGAGAGGCCAACATGATCGAAACCAGGGGACAAATCTTGTGGGAAATGCTCACCATTCTCATTCTGATGACACATTAGCATCACCTGGGAAGCTTTAAAAAGAAAAAAACCTTGCTTCCCACAATCCCACCCCAGACCAATTTTTTCAGAATCTCTTGGGGATGGGATAGTTCTAAAGCTCCCCCAGGTGATTCCAATGGTCTGCCAAAGTTGGGAACAGCTGGGGAACTAAATTTATTTCCCCTGGAGAAGGGCGAGAGCCAGCCCTCAGTTATATGAGGTGAAGGGGTCCATTTCTACTAATGATGAACAATCCTGTTTAAACTGCAGGCCACCATGCTTCAGTGCACCGTGCATGTCAATCACCTGGAGATTTGTCACAATGCAAATTCCGACTCAGTATCAAGTGGAGGCTCATGCTCTGCATTTCTGACAAGCTCCGGGTGGTGCCAACGCTGCTGGTCTGTGGACCGTACTCCCAGTAGCAAAATAATAGATCCAAAATGGATATCAGGAACGAAAAGTAGAGAAATATTCACATTGTCACAAAAGAAGTCTTGACATCTCTGATATTTTTAATCAATTAATATTTATTGTACACCAACTAGGCACAAATATATTTTGCAATCTTTTAAGAAAAGAATCGGCCATTTCCAGGCAGTTTTCAGTGTGAGGTCTTCCATAAGGGAAGGTACAGCCTCTCAGACAAGGCTGACTCCTCCACTGGGTACTGCAAACTCGGTGCCCAGGGCCCGTAATACTTTCAGGGGCCGATGAAAATGTTTTAATTTCTTTTAAAATTAGAAGAACAAAGATGAATTGGTAGGTCAAAGAAAATGTTTTAATATATAATATTAATACATTTGTCTTTATAACAATGGAGTAGTAAAATGTAATTATTTTATTTTGTTTTATTTTTTTTTTGGAGGAAGGGACCCATAAGGCGAAGTGCCGAGGGCCCACAAAATTCGTAATGTGGCTGTGTGCTCAGGGTTCATTTCAGTCGCAGGTATTTTTAGGAAAGCACATGAAGCCTATTGTGGTTGACATTTGCATATTAATGTTTACATAAATAACAGGAAGATATAAATTGCCTCTTGAGCGAGCCGGCCCTATAGTGATAGAGGTCGGCACTTCCCACGGGTGGGACCTGAGCAACACTGGGAATGCCCCACTAACAAAAAGTTGTTCTTCAGCTTATTCCTGAGGATCTAAAATTTTACCATTAGAGATTTATTCAACGTCCAGGGCCAATCATTAGAGATTCATATTATCTAGAGACCCTTCCTTTATAACATTGACCTTCTTTCAGGCCCAATTTTTTTACCCTCCAGATCCAGGACCACATCTCAGGAACTTTCCAGAAGATTTTCTTCAAAAGGATGAAAACATAATGACGAGATTGCATTTTATAGGAAACACCAGTTCTAATCAGTTCCTAAAAATTGAGTTGTGGCCATTCATGGCGAAACACCATTGCCTTCGTCACTGTTATTCACTACAGTAACCTCAACAAAATTACTGCTTGTTTTACTGTCCACTATGATAGCCATTAGTCACATGTGGCTATTTAAGTTTAAATTAATTAAAATTAATAAAATTTAAAAATCAGTTCCTCATTGCAGTGGCCACATTTCGAGTCCTCAATAGCTACGTGTTCCTATGGGACAAGACAGATAAGGAACATTTCCATCATCACAGAAAGTTGTCAGACACTGCTGCTTCAAAAGATTTTGAGTAAAGAGGGGCCACCCTTCCTGGACCCTCAGAATGAAAGGCCAGTTTGGGAAGTATGTAGACTCTAGGTCAGGCACATTTTTTGGTTCCCATTTGTCAGCTGATCTACAGCTACACAGATTATCAGTTACTCTGCTCTTCTCTAAACCTCCCAAACTTTCTAGGAAACTAACTTTTTGTTGCTATTCCCCTGCCCTTCAAGAAAGCTCAACCGTTTTGACTTGTGAAGCATCAATAAATCCTATTCTTGATCCACTCAAGGAACAGCCAAGGTATTCCCCAGGATCTAGAACAGCCTCATCTTAGAAAGTGACTGTTTATTTGCATCACTGGTTTGTATGGATTTTTTCCTTGCCAAAATGGCTCCAGCTGTCTTCAAGTTGTGGTTGACTTCTTAAATTTTAAACCAACTCTAAGGACCCTCTTTGATCTCCAGGGCATGACTGTACAAGGCAGGCCAGTTGGATAATGCCCCAAATTCATGTATCTATAAATCTCCTATCAGTCAGCAATTTTATCTCCAAGAGCATCACTGGAGTGCTCGCGTATGGGGTATGGGGCTGAACAGCTCACTGTCTACCATTTCTCCAGTTCCCGCACCTGCTGAACCCTCCTTGAACAGATTAAATACCAGCCTGGAGCAGGTTGTCACAGTTATAGAATAAAAGCCCTTACGATACACAGAGTTGATAATTGAGATATTAACACCATTTTAATTAGGGAGATACAACTAGTCACTGATAATACAGGTGGGAAATAATGTGTGTGCAACTGTCACATGGGTGTGATTATGTTTAAGACTTCTGGTGACATGACAGATGGTGAGAGCGAAGCTTCCGTGTTCTGCACGTGACGTCATTGGGAAGCCTCAAAATGTAGGTTTAGCTTTGGGCAGCTATTACTAATTAAAGAGGATCAAGATCCTGTTTTTCTATTTACAAAGGCAGGCAGAGGAAGGGAAAAGACAGGAAAATCTATAAATAAAATTGGTATGAATCAGTTTCCCTCGTCCCCACAAAAAAATACAATATAAAAATATTTTAACTCAGCTTTTTAAAATTCATTAAGACCCATTTGATTGCTCATAACATATAACCCAAGAACTAAGTTTGGAATCTTTCCACTAAAGGATCTAAGAATTTCTTTAATAGCCTAAGTTAAACAGCCTGCAATTTCTGAATCCAGTTCAAAAGACCTCGGTAGTCAATGCTAAGTGCAATGCACAGGAGCTGTTGTTGCTGTTGATGTTTTCAATTCTGAAAAGTTCCCGTTCCCACTGTCCCCTGAAGATGGGTATTTTGGGAGAGCTTTTCCTTCAGCACCCTAAGGAGGTACGTAGGGCAGGTAAGCTTACACAGGTCCTGAGATTCCATCTCAGATGAAGCAACTTAAGAATCATCCATCACGTGCAGAGGGAAATTCAAAGACATGGAAAAAATGGGGAGTTTAAAAATAACTTGTCTTTAACTCTTGTTTTTAAAAAATAAAATGTCCTACCTAGAGCCCTGCCATAAAAGGCACTTAATTCTCTTCTAGCAAAGAAAATGTCTTCAAATTATCACTCTCTGATACTGTTTCATAGTGCAAATAATTAGTTGTTTTTCATTTTGAAAAATAATTTCAGCCATACGGGAGAGACGGACATGGGGAGGAAGCAGCCCAGACGGAAGTGGTGGAAGATGGCAGAGAGCTTACATGGTGGCCTCCGCCTTCTCCCTCTAGACCAGAGGGCGGCAAACTTTTGCCATAAAGGGCCAGATAGTAAGTATTTTAGACTTTGTGGGCTATGTGCTCTCCGTCACAACCACTCAACAGTGCTGTTGTAGTACAAAAGCAGTGATCAATAACATTGAGAAAGGAGTTTGTGTTCCAAAGATTGCTGTTTACAAAACTTGGTGGTGGGCAGGATTTGACCCACAGGCTCTAGTTGGCCTGCCCACTGCACTAGAGCACTGGAATAACGTGGGAGCTTTCAACACCACTGACGCCTGGACACTGCCTCAGATATGGACAACCACTCATGGGGAAAGCCACAACATGACAAAAAGAGCCCAAAATTCAGCTAGGGAATTAAACTACAGAACTTAAGAATTAAACTATAGGAAAAAAAACCAGATATTACAAGGAAGAAAAGGAAACCGCATAAATTCTTATTAATATACTCCAGAGGAATAAAAGAAAATAATGTATCTATCAAACAAGAACAAAATGCTATGGAAAGGGAGCACTCAGAGGACACAAAAGTACACTCAGAAATTAAAAATGTAAGATAGTACAGTTTAAAACTTCAACAGAGGCTTGAAGATTAAAGTCAAGGAAATATCGCAGAACGTTTAAGAAAAGGCAAATGCACAGAAAACGTGAGATCCAAAATAGAAGTTTTCCAGGATTAATCTCATTAATATTCCTACTTCAACAATACACTAAAGGGTTCCAGAGAGGAGAGAAAGGAGAGTGAAAGAAATTATCAAAGATATAATTTTTTTAAGCTCAGAATTCAGGGAAACATAAGTCTACTTCTAAGAATTTATCCTGAAGATATGCAAGAGTGAAGATCCATACACAACTATACTCAACGCAACATTTTTGTAACAGCAGAAATTGGAAACGACCTATTGTTCATACGGTTATTTGGTTAGAGAAGGTATGGAACAACTACACTATGTAGTTTAAAAAATAACAGCATGGCTCTGGGTATGGAAAGGTGTCCAGGATGTATCACCAGTGAGAAAAGCAAGTTGCCAAACAGCATGTTCACTAGGAGCCCATTTTTATTTAAAAAATAAAATTAAGTGTTTGTAAGCCACTATACGTTTGCAAGTGCATCGTAGCCGATCTAGAAAGCTACATGAGAAGCTGTGAATAGTGGTTCCCTCTTGGGAGATGAGTGGGATGGGGCGGTTGGTGAACAGCCCTCGTACTTCGCATTTACATACGTCCATATTGTTGAATTTATTTTTACAATGTATATGTGTTTCTTCTGTAATTTTTAAAAATCAAAAGCAGTAAGTAAATTATGTACAATATTATGGAGAGGGGAAAAAACGTTTGCCCTTTACAGTATCTCTGGGAAGAAAGAGCAGAAGACTATTAGGGGTCAAGATGAAAAGAAAATGAAACTTCTGATTAGAGAAAGAACGTGACCCAGATCAGAAAGAGCAGTGAAATGCATTGCCCGGCCCTTCAGGAGCTTCGGTTAGAGTCGGGAAGACAGACCCACAGGGACGACCAGTAGTGCCCAGGGCCCAGGGGTATAGCCTCCTGCCCAACTGGGCACTATGTGAAAGCCTGGGAGCTCAGAGGACGGAGACCAGTGAAGGCTGGAGTTCCCTGGAAGCCCCACCCAACAACTTCTTACATCTCATTGGCTACCCCTATCAGTTACAGGAGGGTAGAAACACATAGGCTTTATAAGCTGGGCATGTGGCTATTCCTATTAATACATGGCTTGTAAGAGGAAAGAAGAAGGATTGTTAACCATCTCTGTCAAATAATTAGGTTAGACTATCAAGGCTTTTGAAAACAAGGTAGATAAAAGAATTTAAATCTGAAAAAGAGAGAAGGAAATTAGCAAATTACCTATCATCCACAAAGAAATAGGTGGAGAAATGAATAAACTTAGAGTTTAAAAAGCACAGAAGGAATAAAATTGAAAATTAAATGAGAAAAACACCAATAGCTACTTACTTCTAAAAGTAGCTGATTGGTTGCACAACAAAGTGAATATACTTAATACTACTGAACTGTACACTTAAAATGGCTAGGATAGTAAATTTAATGTTATGCGTATTTTACCACAATTAAATTTTTTTTTAATTTTCTAAGTAGCTAATTGATAATTTTTGTAGTTACATACCTGAACTTACAAAAACATGGGGCCCTGCTCCATTCAGAAACCTTCAAACTTCTACAGTTTTCTAGAGAGAACTATGTACCCCTTATACAGCCAATACAGGGCAGACTTCCGGTCTGCAAATGGTGATAGAAGTGAGCCTTTCTCCTCATCCGTACACCAGGGAGCTCTGAAGACGCCACTGCAGTAACAGTTACCACATCGGGCTTCAGTTGGTTGTTTATCGTTTTGGTGGTTAGGATGCGATGTGGTCGAGGATAAGGAGCAGCATGGACCTTGTCATCAGACAGAACTGACTTCCCACTGCTGTGTTCCTCTGCCAAGTTACTGCAACTCACTGAGACGTGCTTTCATCAGCCCTAAAGATCATCGTAACGCGAATCTCACAGGCATGTTTGAGGTTGTGGTGAAGATTGGAAGCTAATACTCAGCAGAAGTTCGGTAAAGAGTCGCCTTCATTATTATTTATGTCTCCCCTGATGGCTTCTAAGGCCTGCAAGGGCAGCGCATGTCTTGTGAACCCATAGCGTGTGGGCCAGCCGGCGCTGATGGAGTGACTGTCACTGGCCTGTTGTAGTGCCCAGAGCCAGGAGGGAAACTAGAGGAACCAAACCCCTGGGGATGGAAAGTGACATTGTAGGATTCTCCTTGTGGGACATCTGAAACTCTCAGATTCTAGACACCTAACAAGTGTTGCTTCTCTTCCTTTTTTATGTTTCATAGTTTAATAAATGTGTTTTACATTAACGAAGCTTCCTTTAGGTGCACTGTGGCCAGTGTGCTTGCTCTTCAGTTTCCTGGCGAACACCCACATGGGACAGTCCCTTTCAGTACCAGATGTGGAGATGTATTCCAGCTTGGCCAGTCCCATCCAGGGTCCCCTCCTCCAGGGAGTTCACCTGCATTGATGTCTTCCATGGGTGGTTGTGACGTAAGAAGCACAGAGGCTCTGTAAAAGCTCCTGAGTCCACCTCTTGTTTCAGCTAAGTCCAGTTTCTACAGCCCAGGGCACTGCCCTAACCCCTCTGGTTGCCAAGCTCTTCTGTTGCTCCTGTCCTTTTCCTTTTGCCTCTCCCTGTCTCTTGACATTCGCACATTGGAGATCAAATTGCAGGGTTGAAGGGGGACGATTTGATCCCCTCCGTGTTTTCAGGAAAGCGACCCAGCGGCACATGGTGCATCTCTGCTAAATGCATTCCCTTGGTGGGCTGTTCTCCCAAAGTCAGGCAGAGCCGGCCGCGCTCTTCCTACCAGAGGCCCGAGCAGACATACCCTGGAAGACTTTTCCCTTTGCTCACGCGTGGGCCTCGCCCCTGGAGACACTGATTCAGCTGTTCCGAGGTGCGTCCTGGACATGTATGTTTTGAAAATGCTCCCCAGGGACTTCTGTTAGGTTCCTGCCCAACTCTGCCCTTGGGAAACACTAGTGCAACCTTTGCTCCCTTCTGAAGAGCTACTCTTGACAATGGTTTCTAGAAAGCCACTTTCTCATTGGCCACTGGTCTCAGTCACCAGTGCTGCAAGAAATTACACTGCGGATTACAGCCTCAGAGTCACGGTGATGGCAGCTGACATGCTTAACATACACCGGGCACTGCTCGAAGCCCTTAACTTATGTCGACTCATTGAATCCTCCCAACAGCACTATGAGAGCCTGGGGGTGTCTCGTTTTACCAGGGAAGAAACTAATAAGTGGTAGAAGTCAGATGTAAACTCAGCCCACATTCGTAACCAGTACCCTACATGGCTGCATGCAGTGTGTGTCAGAAGACCTCAGGGGTCACACGTTTCTTTATGGTCGAACTAACCCAATCGCCGTGCTGACCACTCCTACCCTGGTCCATCTGGCTCCATCACCAACCCCAGCCCTCCCATCTCCGTGGTCTGCCCAGCCACAGAAATTCTGAAATCAAATCTCAGTGTTTTTCTACTGATCCCCTAAGCCTTAACTCAGTCTCTTCTTCCAGAAAACCTTCCCCAGCACCCCCACCCTCCATGCCAAGCAGGGTTAGGTGCCTTTATCTACACTTCCCTCCTACTCTGTGCATTTCTTTTTTTTTTTCTGAGGAAGATTAGCCCTGAGCTAACATCTGTGCCAATCTTCCTTCACTTTATATGTGGGTTGTTGCCACAGCATGGCTGATGAGTGGCATAGGTCCGCACCCGGGATCTGAACCCTTGAACCCAGGCTGCCCAAGCAGAGCACACCAAACTTAACCATTGCTCCACAGGGCCAGCCCCTCTGCATTTCTTGATTACTAGACTGACTATGTGGCATTTTGATGGTCTATGTCGGCTTCCATCTCCCTCAGCTGAGAGCTCACTAAGGTCAGAAGTATGTTTCAGTCATCTTTGATTCTCTGATGCCTAGACAAGATCTGGCAGAAGGAACACATAACCGCGTGTTGAATAAACAACATTGGCTTCAAGGATACCTCCATCCCTCACCTTACAGGAAGGACATAGTAATTCAGCTCTGGAGTCTGGGGAGAGGAGGAACACCTTCCAACAGGCCCCTATTAAGACTTTATCTCTAGAAACCACAGACTCATATTCTTTGCATCTTTTCCTATTTTC
This sequence comes from Tapirus indicus, assembly GCA_031878705.1. Taxonomy (NCBI): domain Eukaryota; kingdom Metazoa; phylum Chordata; class Mammalia; order Perissodactyla; family Tapiridae; genus Tapirus; species Tapirus indicus. Next base: position 2,695,435 of record CM062925.1, on the reverse strand, counting down.
CCTTCCAAACCCTATATACTTATATTCTTTTTCTGCAGCTGAGGAGTCAGGGACACAACAGTCTTGCTTAATATGCAAAAGATATGCTCCCATTCAAACTCCAACTTTTCTAACTGAAAAGTACTCTTTATCATCCTTGAATTCTCTCTTTTCCACCCTTCCTAGACTTATTAGCAGGAGACCTACTGCAACAGGTGACATGGGGTCCTAGGAGTTCTGGATGGAAGCTCCAAAAAATAGACGTGTGACATATTGAAACTTCATAGTCATCTGCAACATAAAGGCTGTAGATACAAACTCTCTTGTCTTTATCTTTTAAACTTTGAGGTCTTCAGAATTAGTTGCACCTTGTGAAGTGCAAGGAGATAGAGAAAAAAGAGATGAGCAGGAACTGCCCGTGGAGTCACACAGTGGTCAAGGGGGTAAAAAACCAAGGAAGAAGAAACACAGATGGCATGTGCTCTTCGTGATTTCTCTGTAAGACTTTGTATTTGGTTTTATGGACAACAAATATTATCTTATAATTTCTATTAACAATTTTACAAATAATTTCTATTGACCCCCTGGAACACTCAGGGTGGACTCCCAGATTCCTGAGCACGTCATTGACAATCTCGTTGGCCATCACTCTCATGTGGCTCCCACCCCAATCACGCCTGTGTAGTCAGTATCTGTTTTGCCAGTCATTTTGGTACTGCTGAAATGTGCCACTAAAATGACTTTGATGACAAATACAAAATATAGGCCTTAAAATGTTCCTTAGTATAAAACATTACATTCGTCTCTCATACAATATAAGATGTACTAAGAAACGGGTTAAAAGTGTTCAAGAAAAGAATGCAAACGGTGTTCCAGGAAACCTTTACCATTCTGCACCTTGACTTTCACCTTTGAAACTGACTTCGTGACAAACCGTATAAACCATAATAAGTAAACATCACACCTCGGATTAAAGCTCCAAGTGCGAAAGTGTCATGAATCATACCAAACTGTTGGCATCGGAATGTAATTGTTTCTCTAGAAGTTAAACATACCTCACAGTACAATGCTGATCCAAATCTGTGCCGTTGGCAACATAAAAGGGGAACTTATCATCTTTCATCCCTTATATGGACATGTTTTTCTCCAACCAAAATGACCAACTTGAATTAGAGTTTATTCCCTCCGCTTCCATAAATGTTGCCAAACCCAGCACTTCAAGTTTGAGTAAGCAGAAAAGAATGATCTGTGTTTGTCCACCAGGTCAATTAAAACACAAGGCTTCACGGGGGGAGCGGGAGTGTGGTCACAAACACATCTGAGAATCAGAGAAAAGCTCAGACCTTCACCCCAAAATAATACACATTCACTCATTTTCACCAAATTGTGAATTTACTTTTCAGGGAGCTCTTGGCCACCCCAAAGCCCATTCATGGTCCACAAGTTAAAAACTCACACATTCGAACAAAAACTTCATAGGGTACAGAAATTAAATCACATTTCTTGGTAGCAATAGCATACATAAGTTGAGAAGCCATTTAATTGTCATTATTAATGGAATAATTTATCTTCTTTATTAAATTAGCATCATATTACCTAAGATTAAAAATGATAACATTTTGAAGTAGGAGTTAGTAATAAATCAGTTTTTAGAAAGGAGTTTTGCAGATCTTTCCCCTACTAATCCCTCACAAAGAGCTTGTCCATAAATATTTGAAAACCATCTATCTGATAAGGGGTTACTATCTAAAATATATAAGGAACCCATACAAGTCAACAGCAAAAAAAACCAAATAATCTGATCAAAAAATAGCCAGAGGACCTGACTATACATTTTTCCAAAGACATACAAATGGCCAACGGGCACATGAAAAGGTGCACAACATCACTAATCAGCAGGGAAACACAAATAAAAACCACAATTAGTGGGTGAAAGTTTAAGCCAAAACAGGATATTTGCATAATCTCAAAGTATCTCCCTTAAATATTTCTCAATTACAAAGGGAAAAATAATAACTTAATGCTGGAGAAACCTGGCCTACGGTGCCCTAACTGAGGGATCAAAGTTACCATCACCAGTAAGAAGATGTGTGGACATCATGTAGACCTGACACAGTACGGGGAGAAAGACACAATATCACTTCCGTGGTTTTCTGGCCCAAAACATGTAACCTAAATCTAATCATGAGAAAATATCAGATAACCCCAAACTGAGACACACTCTACAAAATAACTGACTGACATTCATGAAAAGTTTCAAGGTCATGAAAGACAAGGAAAGACTAGGAACCATCGCAGATCGGAGAAGATTAAAGAGAGACAACAACTAAATGCATGTAGGATCCTGGATTGGATCCTAGAACAGAAAAAGCACATGAGGGAGAAAACTGGAGAAACCGGTCTATTTTAGTTAATAGCATTGCACCAGTGTTAATTTCCTGGTTTTGATACTTGTACTGGAGTTCACCGTGTAAGCTGCTGACATTAGGGGAGCTGGAGGACGCTGCACTCTTCTTGGAACTTTTCTCTAAGTCTAAAATGACTTCAAAATAAAAACCCTTTTAAAGCCTTCTGTCCTCAAAGCTTCCATTTGTGTCTAGTTCTCGAGAGAAAGACTCACTTCCTTGTTTAGTCCCGAGAGAGCAAGCCACCGCCCTCTCTGGTAGCCCTGTCCAGCCCCATCTCAAGTCTGACATGTGCCTCCTCAGAATTCAGCCTTCAAGCAGCAAACGTTTAGTTAGCACCTCCTGTATGCCAGCCCCTAGACATAAGGCAGATATGGTCCCTGCCCTCTCACAGTTTACTTCTTCTCTTCTCCATTCAACCTTATGTTGGCTACTATTTAAGTGAGTCACCACTCAGATTTTAAATATCGTCCTCACTCCTGTTTTTCCAGGATGGATCCAGGAGATTCATACTCTTATCTCCTACGCTGTTAAGAGAGAAATCCAGAATGAACTAATCCACGGTACTATTTGGACTATTGCTGTAACAGTTCACATAGGTTGAGCTGAACAGCAAATTTGTGATCCTCTGACTATCAAATGACCTCCACATCCTGTTTTCTAAGAAAATTTATCATTGATCACATGGCCTGCTTATAGCAGTAGCGGAGACAATGTTTTGTTTACAAGGACAGCCAGATATCTGGGGTTCTCTGCAAGAGCTTGATGTATTCATCTTTTATTGACGTAGAAATCCTCACATCCATTATTACTTAAAGGAAAAAGAAAAAACCTGCAGCAAACATTACAGTGTCTTTACTAGAAACTCACTGACTTAGGCAAAGGTAGATTTATTTTTAACAAAACAAGAAACATCAAGAGCCTGGAGATCTGAGTCCAAATCGGAGTTTCTCTGCTAACTATTCAACTTCTCCACTTGCAAACTGGGGGTGATATCCATTCCCTATGCCTTTACAGGGAGCATTGCACCGTGAAATTTTATAAGGCACTGAGCCCTGGGAACTTTCATTTCGTATCCGCTGCATCCGTATCTCAGCTCTAAGACCCATTTTCCCTCTTAAGGGTGTTTTTGACACCATGAAGTCTTCAAATCCTTAACTCCTTTTTTTGATACTTACACAATAGACTGTGGGAGGGAAGGGACAAAGTTACTTACATATTTTACAAACTAACCCATGTTACCTTTTCTTAGATGGAAACACACACACACACACACACACACACACACGCAAGTGAAGTGGGAAGTCTTCAAGTCTTCAGTGGGGAACATACTTACCAGTTCAGAGGTCTTACTTGGGAGTATATTATTCCTACGGTATATGCCTAAATCTTTCTCTTATTAACTGAAGATTTTACCATTGATATTCGTAAGTGAATTTGTTTACAGTTTTCCTTCATGTGGGAAGGGGAGTGCATCATCAGGGTAGGCTAGGTTATGCTGTGATAACAAGCAATCCCCAAATCTCAGCAGCTTAGAGTATCAAAGAGTTAATTCTTCCTCACAGTACATGTCCACTGTAGGTCCACCGTGTCATCTTCCCTCTGGGACGAGGTGCGTAAAGCAGCCTATCCGGCACGTTGCTGGTCTCTCTCGTCACAGCAAGAGAGAAGAGAGGTCTGGTGGCCACAAACTGGATTTCACAGCTTCTGCTTGTAAGTGGCATGGTATCACTTCCGCCCTTCTTTCACAGGCCAGGCGACTCCCACAACCAGGCCTGACTTCCAGAGTGAGGACGTGTCACCCTACCACAAGCAGGAGCGACTGCCCCACGTCCTAGAGGCGAGCAGAGGTCCATGGCGTGAAGAACTATGATCCGTCCCCCAGGAGGGACAGCGAATACTTTGAACAATAGTACAACCCACCAGAAAGGCTGGTGGGGTCTGTCATGTTGTGTGATGTCGGCAGTTTTATTCTCTAAGTTCTAGGTCAGTTTAAACACGTGAGACTGTTCTGCTCCTTGAGAGTTTGGAAGAATTCACTAATAAAACACTGGAGGCCAGAGCGTCTCAGATTACCCTCTCAGTACTTCTCTGGTCAGGGTTCTGTTGCCATTTTCTGTCTCTTTGGGACCTATTTTGTTCCTTTATATTTTCAAGAAAAGTATCCATGTAATCTAGCTTTTTCAAACATAGTCGTATAAAGTTTTGTCACTCTTAAAAGTTGTTTGAATTTCCTCTGCATCTGTGGTTACTTCTTGTTTCTTCTTTTTTTTTTTTTTTAAGGAGCTTGTTCTTTCTTTCTTTTCCCCCAGCTTTATTAAGGTATAATTGACAAAAACTGTATATATTCAAGATGACCAAGGTGATGAACTGATGTGCATGTACGGTGAAAAGATTGCTACAGCCAAGCTAATGAACACATCCATCACCTCTCAGTCACCGCCTCGTTTCCAATTGTGTTTAATTTGTATTAACTTCACAGTACAGAAATATGTATTTGCAAAAACAGTAATTTTGATGGAGATAGTGATAGTACCTGCCCCAGAGTTGCTGTGAAGATGAAATAAGTTAATATATGTACATTGGTGAGAACACTGCCCTTAGTAAGCATGTTATTAGGATTAGCCATTATTATTATCATTATTGCCTGTAATTTTTCAGTTTTGCTTACCCTTATACTCATTGTTAAAGCAGAATCAGACATGATCCTCTTTCCAAGCTGACTACAGTTTCCTATCATTAATAATGAACTGACTCACATCATCTTAAATAACTTGAATGTACACACCAGTTAAGTAAACAAAACTGCTAGGTTATGTTTAAGTTTGTGAGTAATGATCTTGTGGTAGAAAATCATGTGTATAAGCTTACAGTATTCTCTCAGAAATTATAAAATAAAGAAACTCATATACGCTACTGGCAATAAATTCACCACAATTGTCTATTTTTTTCTTTCTCACTTGTTTGTTACCACCTCGATCTTTTCCCACTGGAAGGGAAGAAAGGGTGAGGCAGGTGAGCCTCAGATCTTCCATCCTAAGTGGACAGCAGTGAAAGAAAAAATCTGACCACTATTTTCCACTTGTTTCCCATGAGGAAACTGCTTTTAACTCAGGACTTTTTTTTTTTTAATTGGGAGCACTTTGTCAAGAATACATCTCTTAGTACACCAGAAATTTTGGAAAAAATATATATTATATGAATCCACTGTTTTATAGTAATGTTTACAGAAAATTGCCAACCCTCATTAAATTAATATAGTTTGTATTTTTAACCTTTTGGTCAATAAGGTCATCACATAGTCCCAGCTAATGTAGTTAATTTAAATAAAGGAAAGTCTGCATTAATAAATATGCTTAAAGACATAAACAATTCTATTTAAAATTTCTACTATAACATTAATGATCCAGTGGGAACTAACATCTTACTTTCATGCACAAGTGGTTAATGTCTTATTGGTATATACTGTAAATCATATCATTTACTTTCAAAATGCTTGTGAGCAGTCTGTCTGAAGTCAGTTACACCCCTCGCTTTATAGTTTATGTGATTAATTTATTTAGAAAACATCCTTTACAATAGTATAAAAGAAAATTTTGACTCTACCTTTATCTAGGTGAGCCAACGGATGTTAATAACCAGGGAAGCTAAGAAAAAGCTCTCAAGTGGCGCAGGGCAAGTAGACTTTCCATAATCACAAACACGTGAAAGACACAGTAAAGCAGGTGAGACACTTTTCACACAAAATTGCATTCATTCTCACAACAATCCTACAAGGGGCGGTATTAGCCCATTTGACAGATGTAGAAGCTGAGGCCCAGAGCAGCTGGGACCCGCCCAGGATCATAGAGCTCATGTTGTTGAAAAGCTTAACCTTTAATTCAAAGAGGGCCTCGGTTAGATTTTTATTTCCATATTTCTGGTTAGCACCTAATAATTATAGACGGCTCTTCAACCCACTTTGTCAACATAGCAATAACCAAATATCTTGGTTGTTTTCTGAGAGAACTCACCTTACGACTTAGGAACACTAACTTGATTGAGAGAAGGCTGTGGAAAAGCAGGTTTCCGGTGGTTTTCCAAACAACACCGCCACCTCGTGGACTAACGGTGAGCTAAGGTCGTCGTCCTGATGGCAGCTTTAGTCTCACCTGATCAAAACTCTCGGGGGGGGGGGGGATAAGGACAGCTTCCCTAAACGTTTTGAGTTGCAGCTCTCAGAAAAATGATAATGTAACCATTTTGTCTTGTACACAGCAACCAAACTGCTGTTTTCATGTAAATTGTCCAACTGGATCCAATGAGCATCCATTCATTCATTCGGCATCCATTCAATCATTCATTCATGATTACTAAGCACCAGCTATGTATGATGGGTAAAGTCAAGGATACAAAGGCGAATAAGGACATATGCCCCGTTTCTAGAATATAAGATGCTATTCCTGTCACGGTTGAGAATACGTACTCTCGAATGAGATTGCCCGAGTTCAAACCCCGGATCTGCCACTAACCAACTGTGTGAGTTTGGACAAGTCACCTAAACTTTCTCTGTCACTTCAGTGTCTCTTTGCGCAGAGTGGGAGTAAGAGTAGCCCCCACCCCGTACAGTTAAGGACTCTCCTGGGAATGTCAAGTGCCCCGCATGCGGTGAAGGTCTTCAGGGAACACGTCTTGGCAGTGATGCTGGTGAACCAAGCCTTGACTGGAAAGACGGTGGCATTTCCTTAGATGAAGACAGCAGCCGGGGTGAGACATTACCAAATAAAGACTTTGGGGTGGGAAAACAAAGACGTGCTGTCTAGGGTCAGAATAATTCATATTAATTTCTTTCAGTGTACACTCCTCAAAATGCACAAAAACTTATGTAAAAGCTTGCTCAGTGCAGAATTTCTCTTAACTGTAAAAGAATGGAAACTATCTAAATGCCCATCGACAGAGGACTGGTTAAATTGATTACAGCACATCTACACAGTGATACAGGGGCCAGCACAAGAAAGAACAAAGCAGAGCAGTCTGTCCTAAGATGGAGCGGTCTCCAATACACAGGAAGTGGACAGCCGAAGTGCTGAACAGCAGGTATAGTGTGCTCCCATTCGTTTGGAAGCAAGGGTACACATCCACGTGTATATGTGGAGCCTACTTGGGGAAGCATGTTATGTGCATGGCCCTCCTTATCCTCCGTTCCAGCCTCCTAGGTTGCCGTCAGAACTGCAGAGCTGGAAAGTTAAACCACATTTCCCAGATCCCTTTGCAGATGGTGTTCTGGATGCAAAACTGGGTTCCACCGATTGGATATATTCACACAGGATTTGGAAGACAGGCATGAGGCGAGGCCAGCTTCTTGTTACTGTTAGCAAGCTTCCTCTACAGTCTCCTGAAGGCAGCCCATGTTGTCCCCACACCCCTCCCAGAGCTGCCCTAACAGTGGGGGAGGTGATCCTCAACGCTGCTTCTGGACCCTTCTCCGTCACTCCTCCCCAAGAAAGCCTCACCACATACCCAGCACTCCACCTTGTTGCCCTCCACAGACCTGGGCTGCTTCCCGCCTTTTCTTGAACATTTCAGCTGCTGGCTTGCTGTCACTGTCTCCAACACCACTCCTCTCATAACTCCTGGCTCTCACCAGCTCCTCTCACGTCCCTAGCTCACTACCTCTAGTACACGAACCATAACTCTACAACTCCACACAAGCCAGCAGTCCCCTGATCCAGCTGTGTTTTCAGTCCTCACCCCCCCGCCCCCGCATTCTCATTTCTTACTTACCCAGCTTAGATACCATGGTCCACCATCACCACTCCACATACATCTCAACAACACCCTCATTCTTTTCTCAACTTTCATTCCTTTTTCATCGACGAAAACTCCAATGCTGGAGTTTTCCACATCTCAGCCTCCCTCACGTCTGCATCCTCATGGCTGAATGTGAATAGAGAAAAACACAAACATGCTGATTGATCTGGCTTTAAATCCCTGACGCTAACCTCACGTGGGCCCTTAGTGGTGCTGGTAATCCTACTTCACTCTGTAGTCCATTCATTCCCCCAATAGTGATAGCTAACCACAGAAATAGTCTAGGTCCTTTGACAGGTATTAACTCACTTAATTCTCACAACTACCCCATGTGATTTTGTCTGTCTGATTAACAGATGAAGAAATGAAATATAACAAGGTAAAATAACTTGCCCGAAGTCACATTGCTTGTGAGTGGCTAAGATTCAAACCCAGGCAGAAGGCTCCGAAGGCAGAGCTCATGACCTCTCTAGGAGTATTTCATGTCTCCTGTTCCCTCCTCACTTCCCACACCTCTAACCTCCTCCTCCAACCCGTTTCAGTCCGTTATCTTCTTGTTTTGTTTCAATAAAGGCACCCAGCAAAGAAATTCCACAATGCCCACCATCACATCTACACCCCTCATTGCACCTGTGCCCGTTTATTTGACCTTTCCTCCTAAACCATGCCCCAACTACTCATCCTCCTAGCTAAAGCAACCCTTCCATCCAGGTGCCCAGCTCCAGGCCCCTCCGAAGGACACCGCCCCAGCAGTTGGCGCCCCCTCCTATATCATCAGTTTTCCCCTCCCTACAGGATTATCCCCATCAGCATACATTCTGTGATTTCTTCCAGTTTAAATCTCAAATGAATTAGGAATCTCAAAACATTTATGCTAAGTGAAAGCAGCCAGGCCCTCCAATCCTAAATTCTGTGTGACTCCATTTACATAAAACTGCAACAAATGCAAACTAATCTGCTAATCTATAGAACAGGAAGTCGATCAGTGGTCACCTGAGGACAGGGCAGGAGGAAACTTTGGAGGGTGACAGACATGTTCATTATCTTGCTTGTAGCGACGGTTTCACGGGTATGTACATGTCAAAATATATCAAACTGAACACTTAAAATATGCAGTTTTTAGCATATCAATTATACCTCATGAAAGTTACATTTTTAGAAAACCATCTAGGCCCCACAACCCTCTAGCCATTGCCCAATTTTTCTGCTCCCCTTTATGGTAAAACTCCCCAACAAGCTGTCTGAATGCTCCATCTTGTTTCTATCCAACTCTCTGACTTTACCACTCTCCTCTCCCTTGCTCCGTCAGCAAAACGAGCCACCGTGCTGTCCCAAACTCATCAGGTGTGTTTCTGCCTCAGATCTCTGCACTCTGCCCAACACCCCTGAGGATCCTTCTTCATTTCCTTAAGGCCTTTGCCCAGTTGTCACCCCCATGAGGCCTTCTCTCACTTCTCCATTGAAAATTGCAATCCACCTACCCCACCTCCCATTGTGTCGGACTTTTCTCTGTATCACTGATCACCCTCTGACCCACTAGGTATTCCACTTCTTTACTGAACATCTACCTCTTCCAAGTGGAATAATAGTTCCAAGAGAACAGGGATTTTGTCTATTTTGTTCACTGCAATAACCCCAAGTCCCTGGCCTCTAATGTGTGTGTCTCAATGAGTATCAGGATTAGTGAACCAGTGTCTTCGGAGTCATTTGGTTGCAAATAAGAGAAACCACTCGCACTCACCTAAGCAGAAAGAATTTACTAGCGGGATTCCGAAGACCCCCATGGAGCCCTGAGGGGAGGAGGCACAGCCAGAAGCAGGACAGAAACCATGAGAACTAAGATGGCTTCTCTCCTCTAGTCTGACCTGCGGAGGAGGGCAGGCCTTGCCTTGTTTACTTCCTCTGGACTTAGGTTTCATTCCCCTTTCTCTGCAGACCAGCTGCCTCTGCTGATGACCCAAACACAGCATTCCCAGCCCCCACACTGTCCCAGGTCACTGACACGATTATAAATCCCAATGACAACTCCCCGCTTAGACAGGGCTTGGGCCAGGTGTACTAGCCCTCGTCCAGGTGACTGTGGCAGGGGGAGAGGACTGGGAAGTGGAGCCTACTTACCAACGAGGGTTTTTTGGGTCTGAAAGGGCATTTTGTCCAAAGGAAAGACAATTTATGGTTACTTGTTAAAGTTAAGCATTTTAAAACTTTCCTTAAGCGTTTAACTTACAAATATTCCATTCAGAAAACTCGTACATTTTAATATAATCCCTTTTAAGGGAGTCTTTAATTAATATCTGATAGAGTTGATTTAAGTTGAACAGACTGAATTTCTTTAAACATCCAATTTACAACCCAAATTCCTTCAAACAACTTAACAGCATTTATACATTCAAGATATTTGATTTTCTTGTAAATAGCACTTCAAATGCTTGACCCAACAAGCAAAACCTTCCCAGGTACTTAACTCTTATAAATATAATAAATTAAATGTACAGTGACTTTCTAAGTTCTCTGAAACATTTCAATATTTTTACAGGCTTAGTAACATTTCAAAATACCTTTCCACTAAAATTCACAAGTCTAAAAACCTGTTAGGCATTTTAAATTAGAATCCAAAGGCCAACGTCACATACTGTAATGTGCCAATTATGTTTAAATACTTCAAATAGCAAATACCAGTTTGTCCCAGTGAATATAAAAACTATTCTTGATTTTAACACAAAAGTATTGACGGCCATGGGAATTGTTTCCTAACCTTCTTAAAAACTTGTAATCATTACACATTTCATCTTAGAACCGCAGCACGGAGGGAAGTTATTAAAGGGAAGGGGTAATTTCCACCCCAGCAGGGATACCAGTTCAGAGTGCGGGAACGATAGGAATTCAAGCTCAGAGAATTCAAGAGTGAGTTAACTACCGCAGTGGTTCAATGCTAAATGAGAATACCAGCCTTGGATGGTTGTGCTGAGAATCAAATAAAATAATGTATGGGAAAACCCTTGTCACATGTTACACGTTTGATGGCAGCTAGTTTTAGATACAATTTCGACTTCTAATTTTTACTAATATACAAATTATCAGCATACTTATAAAGTTCGAGTTTTAAAATAGCTTTTAAATACTAAATTTATTTAAATGAATTAACCCTTCTTAACATGAAGACACAGTTTCTGACCTTGACTAATCTCATAATTACTCAGGGGAGCAAACTCTTGGTTTCTTAAAGCCATTTGCTGCATGATTGTTTACATCAACTCATGAAAGGGAAACTAGATCCTATTTTTGAGGGTATGCTCTTACTAAAACATAGAAATATTTTTTTCTGCTTTAAAAAAAATCTCATGGGGCTAGCCCGGTGGTGTAGTGGTTAAGTTTGCACCTCAGCGGCCCGGGATTCACGGGTTCGGATCCCAGGCACAGACGCACGCACCACTTGTCAAGCCATGCTGTGGCAGGCATCCCACATATAAAGTAGAGGAAGACGGGCACAGATGATAGCAGGGCTGGTCTTCCTCACATACACACACACAAAAATCTGAATTCACAGAACTGAAATTTTATGAGGAGATTCCCATTATAAAATCTTCCTTTAACAATGGGTTCTTCTAGCCCAAGGCATAGTTCCCTACAGATATAACTACTTGAGGTGGGATAGGAATTGGGAGAAGGTGGAAGAGGTAGTAAGCGTGAAATTGGTGCGCTAGGAGTCACTAGCCAGTGACTATCCATTAGGAATACATCTCAGAAATCCAAGAAGAAAATAAGAATCTCTTTATGAAAAAAAACATAATTTACACTGAACTTTTAAAAACTACAACTATTTTCCAAAGCAAGCTCCTCTGGCTTGGGGTTCTGAAACACAAGACGATTGTTAAGAACAGAGAAAGAAATCTAAATACAGATCAGAGAAAATGGTTTTCAGAGGGGCAGTAGCTGCAGGATAAGCTCCAAACACAGAATAAAAGGATGAAAGGCTATTTATCACAAGAGCAATGGAGCAATGGTAAATTTTATCATGCCCTGACCTGAAGCAAGTTGAAAACCTAGTAGAAAGGCTGCATATTGAGGAGAAAGAAAAAAATGTGGTCCAATAAAGTCTATCTGTAGACCTTGTTCTGATAAGCACAGTCAGGATTAAAGAAATAAAGAGAAAACTTGGAGTGGAGAGCACGCCTCATCAGATTCTCTGAATACATGTCTAACTAGTGTCAGTTATTCAGAGCTGGCTGTGGATTTGCCACACTTAGAACAGGGACAGTCTTACTACCAGTTGAAGCAGAACGTGGGACCTAGGATGAGTGACGGTGTCCAGGAGAGGGGAGGCAAGCTCAGCTGTGGAAACCCCAAGGGCACTGATCAGAGTGAAGAAAGAATTTATTTGTTGTTGCCATTTGTTTTGTTTTTCCAGGATAGAAATAAAAAATAAAGCCTTGTTCCTTTGGCAGGATTCCCAGTTGAAACCCTCTCCAGAGTTCTGAATGCCTACCCAAACGGCGATACAGAACTTTACTGTATTAGAATTAATATCAACTTGTCCAAGGTAGACATACACTAAGACCAAGACAACTGAGCTCTTCTAGCCGAAGATGCCATGAAATAATTCAAAATATTACATGAAAAACCATGTCTTAAAAACAGGTACTTATTTTCCAATCATAGTTATTCCAGTATCTTTCATAAAATTGCTTCTATAAATAGTTTTTTATAATGTGTCAAAGAGATTCTCTTCCAAATAGTTAATAGAATCAAAGCTAATCCAAGTTAGGAGTTTTTATGTGTCTTATAAAGCAGACACTATGATTCCACCTTCTTGTTCTCTAGAAACCCATCAGATGTATGCTGCAAGACAGAAGTGCTTTCTTTCCTTGTCATAGTAGCAAAAAGCATATCCATCATCCCCAAAGTTTCCAGGAGTTCTCTTTGGTAATCAATCTCTTTTTCTACAAGTCCTTGAAGTACCAAAAACTTTTTATCAACTACAGGTGACTGACCAATCACAGGTAGATAGATATCTAGAAAGAGAGAGAGAAACACATCAACTAGAAACATCTTTCTAAACAATAAATGAACAGCAATATTAAGAAAAAGTATAAAAATACTGTATACAGACACTGAAAAATCTATATTTATTTTACAATTTATGATTTACAGAAAGTAAACAATCCATCTGAACAAATGTATTTCAAAAAGTACAGCATGGAGGTTCTCATTTATTTTCATTTGCCCATTAAAAACAGTCATGGTCACTGTAGATGTTTAAAAAGAAAAAGTTTTAAATTATAATAACCTTAGTCCCAGAAATTCAAACTCAAACCACTGTAAACATTTTACTCCATTTTAAAATGTATTGATACACTGTTGTTTTTGTTTTCTCCATGAAAATATTTACTGGAGAATTGATAAAAACAAGATATTTTGATAAATTTGATTTCATTATTTGACATCTCTACTTTTGCAAGCATGCTAGGATTTTTCAAGTTTTAACACCTACTTACCAATAATTATTTCAGCAGCATTGATCAAAACAGGGGCAAATCTTGGCTGAGACAGATTCCTACAAAGTAAAAATTCTGTTTACTGAAATTTGCAAACTTAAAAAAAAAAATCCTTAAAAGAGATTTACTGAATTGTTCTATCCATTCTCGATAAAGATCTAACTAAAAGTAAATGTCTCTTATTTGGAAATAAAGGATTTCAGATGCAAAATACATGTGTTTCATAAACATAAAACATACCTGATCAGAAAATTAAGAACACGACTGATTTCCTTTTCATCCCGACCTGCGAGGGCGTTTGCAAGGACTCCTCTTCGATTTAGCTCTTTTATGATGGAAACTGTAACCTCAGGTGTCTTTATGGTACAAGTGGGCTAGAGATATTTTCAGAGTCAACATGAGCAGACAAGACAGCACAAGAAAAAATCATAGTGTTGGAACTCACTTACAATTACCAAATTTAAATAGGTCTTTATCTTCACAGTTTTGAGTCATGGTAATATACACGGCAAGTAACAAAATGATTCTTTTAAAAATATGCTCCTTATAAACAAACGGAACTATATCAAACTAAAAAGGTTCTGCATGGCAAAGGAAACCATCAACAAAACAAAAAGACAACCTAATAACTGAGAGAATATATTTGCAAATCACAAATCCTATAAGGGGTTAACATCCAAAATACGCAAAGAACTTGTACAACTCAACAAAAACATGAACAACCCAATCAAACAATGGCCAGAGGATATGAAGAGCCATTTTTCCAAAGAAGATGTACAGATGGCCAACAGGCACATGAAAAGATGTTCAACAAGACTAATTATTAGGAAAATGCATATCAAAACTACAATGAGACATCACCTTACACCCATCAGAATGGCTATAATTACCAAGACAAAAAAATAACAAATGTTGGGAGAGGATGTGGGGAAAAAGGAACCCTCATACACTGCTGGTGGGAATGCAAACTGGTGCAGCCACCATAGAAAACAGTATGGAGACTTCTCAAAAAATTAGAAATAGAAATACCATATAATCCAGCTATTCCTCTTCTGGGTATTCATCCAAAGAACACAAAAACACTAATGCGAAAAAAGATATGCACCCCTATGTTCACTGCAGCATTATTCACTATAGCCAAGACTTGGAAGCAACCTAAGTGCCCATCAACAGCTGGATAAAGAAGATGTGGTACATATACGATGGAATAATACTCAGCCATAAAAAAAAGACCAAATTGTGCCATTTGTGACAATGTAGATGGAGCTTGAGGGTATTATGCTAAGCGAAATAAGCCAGACAGAGAAAGACAATTACCATATGACTTCACTCATACATGGAAGATAAACAAACAAATAAACACATGGATATGGAGACTAGATTGGTGGTTACTTGAGGGGAAGGGGGCAGGGCGGGCGGGGGGAGGGGGAAAGGGGTAAAGCAGCACATGGGTCAGTGATGGACGGCAGCTAGACTTTTGTTGGTGAAGAGGATGCTGTCTATACAGAAGTTGAAATATAATGATGTACACCTGAAATTTATATGTTATAAACCAATCTGACCTCAATAAAAAAAAATATATATATATATAAGCTCCTTGTAGATGCATCAATTGTAACAAATGTAACAAATGGACCACTCTGGCGGGGGATGTTGATAATGGGGGAAGCTGCACATGTGCAGGAGCAGGGGGTGTAGGGAAATCTCTGCACCTTCCCCTCAACTTTGCTGTGAACCTAAAACCACTCTAAAAAAAGAAAGTCTTAATTTAAAAAAAAAAAAAAATCACTCACCTCCAGGACTCTGTCAAGTGCCTTAGAGATCCGGAAATTTTTCAGATCCCTGTCGTACAATTCTAGGTGTTTCTTTGATGGCCTGTTGATCAAAATGTCATCCTGTATTGAAAAGTAAATTTACAGGGAAAAGTCATCATCTGTACAGAGAGTCACTTAAACTTTTTCATAGTGGTATGCTTTTATACCAGGGTACCCTTGAACTATATCATAAATAAAGGTCATATGCCCATAGTATAGATTAAATGGAAGTGGAATAATTTGCCATATCAGTGTGTTCTTACTCGCCAATGACTTTAACCTACAACACGTACACAATACCTCAATTCTGGGCAAATTACTCATTTCAATCCTCTTTACATGGCAGGCAGTATGATTTAGTAGAAAAAGAAAACAAGAATCAGAGAAATTTCCATATAGTCTCAACAACTCTGGTTACCAGTAATGAAATCCTGGATCAATCACAAATTCTTTATATCTCCATCTTCTCACATGCCAAATGGGGACGTTATTGGCTCTACTACTTTTCAGGGTTGTTTAGAAGATCAGATCAGACAGCACGTGAAAGACATTATTCTGAAGGTGGTAAAGCACTATACCATTGTTATGATTCAGGGTATTAAATAAAGGAGTCCTTATTCCCCATTACTTATTAATAACGTCCCCTAGCAATCTAGCAATCTGGAGATAAATCTGATGTGGAGACAAGCAAAATAAAGTGAAGTGCCATGTGAACCACACTTTCCAGTAATGTGCAGAGATGGAGTTGGCTACTCTAACAAATTCCACCTTTGAAATAAAAGTAAGAAATATACAAATACCCGTTGCTTCATGTAATTTTTTCCCTTAATAAAGGTTCGATATGCAGGCCTTCTTCTCCTGGGAAGAGAATCCTTCTTGGCTTCAGATTTCCGATGTTTAACACTCAGTATTCCATTGGTCATTCCTACAACTATTGTCTCATCTTCATGCTAACAGCAATCAGAAAAATAAGTTAGTTCATTCCTAACTCATAACTTACCTTACTATTTTTAACTCACAATTTATCACAATGTGTTTGCTGCTCATCCATACTTTCACCAAGAGTTCCATTCAGATATAGATACTCTGCCTAACAATGATCTGTGCAAAAAGTTAGCAAAATCATTTTTTCCTCTAAGATTCTACTATGTTGACAGAATGTACTATACCTGTCATATAAACTATCACTGGCAGTTTGAACAATAACAGTTAATGACATCTTGGCAAACTTTCAAAATAATTTTTTTTCTGCATCTTCTTATTAGAAAAAGGATTATGTGGTGAGCCAGCCCTGATGGCCTAGTGGTTAAAGTTCAGCGCTCTCACTGCTTCAGTGGCCTGGGTTTGTTTCCCAGTCATGGAACCGCACCACCCATCTGTCAGTTGCCATGCTGTGGCAGTGGCTCACATAGAAGAACTAGAAGGACTTACAACTAGGATATACAACCATGCACTAGGGCTTTAGGGAGTGAAAAAAAAAAAGACTATGTGGTGGCATGACTTTCCACAATCTTGCCAAGAAAATATTTGGTAATAATTTGTACAAAATGATTTTGTAACAATATTTACAATAAGCTTTTCCTCTCCCAATTCAAACTTCTAGGTAACATATTCAAATCTCCTCTTCCTCAATGGTTTATGAAACTTGACAGTGGAATTCCAGAAAGAGCAGCCAACAAAGAAAAGGATTTATTTCATTTTGCTGCCCTCTTCTTTTTTTTGCTCTGAGAGCCAACTTGCCTTCCTGGAGTACTGAACCCTTAGTCACACATGTTGAAGAGATTCCTCAACTTCCCAGGTCCAGGCCTCAGAGCTCACAATGTCGACAGCACTGTGCTTGGTTTGCAGCTACGCAGGGAGTGAGACCCAGACCAAAGTCATGCTAAGTTATTGGGACAGGTCATATATCCTCGCAATTGCCTCAACTCAATTATCTAGTGTGGCAAG
The DNA here is from genome assembly GCA_031878705.1 of Tapirus indicus. Classification (NCBI taxonomy): domain Eukaryota; kingdom Metazoa; phylum Chordata; class Mammalia; order Perissodactyla; family Tapiridae; genus Tapirus; species Tapirus indicus. Next base: position 2,678,005 of record CM062925.1, on the reverse strand, counting down.
ACGCAAATAAGACATTCAAAAACAAAAATAAACCCTAAATTTCCACCTTAGTTTCATTTAGCAGACAAGGTGAGTGAAAGCTTTAAAAAGAGCTGAAACTACTTACTGCAAGTGCAAGACTCAAAATTGAAGCTGCGTAATCAAAACTGTGGACCACTTTGTAGGAAGCTGTGCTGTATACTTTCACCTTCCTGTTAAAAAAGAAAGCTTCGTCACAAATCATCTTGCAAAGGAGTAAAAATGCAAATTTTCTATTTTTTGAAAATTCAATAGATGAATATTAAAATTTACACAATAACGAAGAAAAACGACGACTAGTAATATTAACTACAACTAATTCATCACTGAATCTCTTTTTAAAATGAACTGTTTATTAGCACTAACCATAATGTTTGTATAAAGACTTTGACTAGCTTGGTCAGGACAGACCGTGAACCACTGCCACCCGAAGATAAAACCTAAGAGGAAAGAAAGAGCACCAGTGGGGGTACAGTGGAAGTCAGGAGTGGGGTCTCTCAAGCGCAGCATTACTGACATCTGTTCTGTGCACTGCAGGATGCTCAGCAGCATCCTCGGCCTCCACCCACCAGATGCCAGACGCATGCTGCCCCCAGTTGTGACAACCAAAACCATCTCTAGAGGTGGCCAAACATCTCCTGGGGGACAAAAATCACTCTGGGTTGAGAACTACTACAAATAGCAGCAGCTTACACTTAGATTTTGAGGGACACATCTAAAAATCAAGTCTCAAATTGCCTAGAAACACTATTTCAGAGAATCTGCTATACATTTACATTAAAATTCCTTTGTATTAGAAATATTTTCTAGCTTTTAAAATATGTATACTTTTTAATAAACATGCTGAAAAACCAAGGCTTTCCATAACAGTGAAAGAAGGAAATACGGAAAAAAATGAGCAATAATATATGAATATAAGTAAATTCTAGAACTGTGCCATAGCTCTAGCCACGTGTGGCTATTAAGCACTTGAAATGTTGCTCGTGAAAACGAAGAACTGAATTTTTTAATTTACTTAATTTTAATTAACTTAAATTTAAATTTTAGAACAGAGGCAGACAAAAAATATTTTTCTGTTAAGTACAACTATATTTCACTTCAATCATTGTAGAATATTATTATTGCATCACAGGGCTGTATCAGATGCCTAATTTGTTTCTAGTCTCTCAATAATTTTTACATTGATTACATATTGAAATAATATCTTAGATACATTGGACTAAATAAAATATATTAAATTAATTTTACCTAGCTCTTTTTAACTTTTTAATGTGGCTACTAAAACATTTAAAATTACATATGTAGCTCTCATTCTATATATACTGGACAGCACTGTTCTAGAACATGAACTAATGGAATACTAACACCTATTTAAAATAGAAATATTTGGACACATTACTGTATAGAAATTTTTATATTAAGTTTTAAATTTTAAAGAATATAAGCTAGAATATATACATATACTCGTTATAAATATTTTAAAATATACAACAATGATTTTAAAAGAAACTATAGAATAATAGATTATTTTAAAAGATTAATGTTCGAATGGTTCAACAAAATTCCTTACATATGTAAGTTAAAGGAATAAATTATATCAAAGGAGAAAATAAGTTTGCTATATGTGTAAATAAAAGGTCAAAAGTATTCTCAACTCAGATTTTTTTTCATGGAAATCATTTGGCAGAATATTTATTTTATCACAAATACTGTAGCAATACCTCCTTTCAAGCAGTAAACACTTGTACCCTAATTACGATGAAGAAAGAAAATTAAAATGCTAACCTGTCCAGTGAGCCAGAAAGTAACCTCTGCCCAGAGCTGCTCAGACATAAACACGTCACAGTTTTATGATGATTTTTCAAGGACACTAGCAACTGTCCTCCTTTCAGCATGTCCCAGACTTTAACATAACGACCTCCTGTAAAACGAAATAATTGTTTGTTTGATATTCTGCCTACAGATTCAAATTTTTAAAGATGTGAAAAGCATTCTTCACTGGACCCTCCACAGCGTGCAGGTTCAGTGAGGGATTTAGAGCCAGACTGCCTGGTTGCAATGCTGGCTCTGCCATTTACTGGGTCTGCGACTGATAACAATAAACCGTTCCTACCTCCTACCTCACAGAGGTGTTACGACGATTGAATAATTTCATATGTGTAAATTACACAGAACTGCCTGACAAAACAAAAAGTATAACCAAAAAACATTTTAAGAAAATTATAATAAAATCATTCTTCAAAAGGAATTTTGTATAACCATGGAAACGAATAATGCAGATATCCTAAAAATTTTGTGAATCACAACAAAACTGAAAAACTTCCCAGTAACTTTTTACTCTAAGAGCTGGAAGGATCCTTAAAGGCAATTTAACCCAATGGTTTAAAAGAATTTTCTTAATGCAGCATCTTTTCTTTCCAAGAAATAGTAAATAAGTTTAGTAGGTAAAATAGAAAAAGGGGTTGGAGGGGAGCACAGTCTTACCTATCCTGACTGGGGAACAGGGCTTGGAACCCAGTTCACAGGCCCTGTCTTCCCACATGTGGCAGCTCATGAGAGACGACAGTTTGAAATCTGACCTAGTCCAACCTCTCATTTTCAAGGTCTAAGAAAGTTAAGGGATTGCCCAAGGTCACACAATTAGCTAGTGACACAGTGGAGGTTAGCTGACAGGTATCTGCTCTCCCTCCTCAACTTGAACTTATTTCCATTTCTCAAAATATCAGCAAGAAAAATGCATACGTCTGACAAAGTTATCAACTTATTTTGAAATCAAATAGGTACTGGGGAAAAGAGTGAAAATAGCATAATTTCTATTTGGATTTTAGAACTAAGAAAAAAAAGCGACACACACAGCTATACATACGCTATAAAGTATACATACTACCTGCGTATTCTTCCAATGTCAACACATTAATTTTGACTTGACAAATGACACTATAATTTTGAGAGTGCACTATGATAACAAAACAATAAACACCTCAGTTTCAACTTGATGAAAACTGTATCAGGGCCCCTTTTGACTCCACATCATCTCCTCCTCCAGCACTATCAGCTCCTGACCGGGTACGGCCATTTCAATCAGGAGTCATCTAAAAAGAGATGAGGCTGATTCTAGACCTGAAAGAACCTGTCTTTCAAAAGCTGCCACAGGTCTCTTAGGCAGGAACAGCGGCAGGAACAGCAGCAGGACTATGACCTGGATTTCTGAGTCAAGTACACGATGCAGGCTCTCAAGTTCTGGGACTTCAGATGTGCCACTTACCACGTTGTCTTGAACGAGTTAGTAAACATTTTTACTTATTTCCTTAGTTGCAAAACAGGGAGAAAACTAACCATCTCGTAGGCTCATCTAGGGCATCAGAGGTAATATGTACATTGGCTCACATCAAGTACTCTATAAATAACTGCCTGCCCTGCTTATCAATTGTTTGAGCAAAAACTCAGATATGCAATTCAAGTGCACATTGATAAATTATAAAAAGTAACTGATAAACATCTGACTCAAGACCGACATAGTGATGAAAGTAATTTTTAAAAGAAATACCTGCCGATACCAGAAGACCTCCAGAGGGAAAAAGCAGGACACTCTCCACTGGCTGCCCATGCTCAACAGAGGTAACACTCTGGTTTGTTCGGGCATCAAATATCTTCACAGTATGATCATATGACCCTAAAACGTCAGTTTTGTACAATGTGAGTTTCACTACTCAAAACGATAAAAACTATGTGTGCATGTGTGTGTATTCAAACACAAATTTTAAAAGGAGAAGAGCTTAGATGAAATTTTAAAAAGACACATGTATATCGGAGGCCAGCCAGGTGGCGTAGTGGTTAAGTTTGCACGCTCCACTTTGGCAGCCCGGGGTTTGCAGGTTCGGATCCTGGGCGTGGATCAACGCACTGCTTGTCAGCCATGCTGTGGCAGCGCCCCATATAAAGTGGAGGAAGATGGGCACGGATGTTAGCCCAGGGCCAGTCTTCCTCAGCAAAAAGAGGAGCATTGGTAATGCATGTTAGCTCTGGGCTGGTCTTCCTCACACACACAAAAAAAAGACACATGGATATTCATGAAGATACAGTATTTCCAATCTCTCTGGTACCACTGATTGTTTCTCAGGAAGCATTATACTACACTACACAGAATCTTTAATTATTCCTGTCTTCAGGCCAGTATCACCACTGAATCGTGTGGGAATCTCCGCAGTGGCACCCACGAAGACTGAACCCTACTATCTTCGTTTCTGGGCTGCTGAGGCTCTGTGAAAACCAGAGTGCTAACCCATTACAGTTCTGACTGTCCTAATGTTTTCAAGGCAGCCTGACGTTTCCAAACACATCTAGAGGACAGTAAGAACAATTACCAAAAGAAGAAAAAGAAAAGAAAACAATTGGATAAATAGAAACATACTTCTTTATAAAAAGTTTTTAAACTCCTCTATCCCAAGAGTTCCAAAGTAACATTAAAGTTATATCATCATAAAATTATCAACTTTGGGGGGGGGGTGGAGTTCACCAACCTGTTACAAAGAGATCCGGGTTCAGTTTGCTAGCACATCCACATCTCACATAATCAGAATGTTCTCTGAATGTCAGAACTTCTTTGGAGTTTGGAATATCCCATAATTTAACTGTATAATCATCAGCCCCAGAGACCACATGATATTTGTCAGCTGTAAAATCTACTGTATGAACTGCTCTGAAAGAGCAAGAATCGGTATATTAAAAAGCAAGAAAAAATTTATATTTCTGGCACCTTTTAACACAAAACATTCTTTTTCCCCAAATAAGAAAAAAAGCAGCTTAGTTTCAGGGAGTAATTATAGGGAGAAATCATGAGAGAAAAAGAAAATCTTTAAAACAAGTGTTTGTCTCCAAGCCAATTTAAAATTTTAAATACCCCTGCAGTATGAAGTTAATAAGAATATTAAATAGCCTTAAAATTATATTAACAATTCTATTTAGCTGCTCAATGCAAGTAAATGTTTTAAATGTTGCAATGGGGGTACTTTAATTTTAAAAATTTCAAAATGAGTAGTTCTTAAAAAACTCTAAGACAACCTGCCACTAAGCAGGATCACGTTAAGTGAATTTCTGTTATATTTCAAATGTTTCACTGATGAGGTAAGACCATCCTGATAATACCCTATAAAAAACATTTTTCAGATTTTAAATCAAGAGCCAATTTCAGCAATGACATTGGAAATCCTGAAACAAAGCTATAATATAAAACTGCCTTAGACATTCTGCTTATCAAAGGGCAAAATACTAAATCCAAGAAGAAAACCCGCCCCCAACCTGACTTCAAAATGAGAACCTCTAAGCGAGTCCAGGCCTCGAGAGCTCTCATTAGCAGTCGTGAGGCTGCCTTGAGATCAGTGCTTTGTAACCTCAGTCAGGTCACAGAACTCACCAAGAAGTTAATGAAAGCTACAGGACATCTCCCTACATAAACGTACATTTCCTAAAATGTCACATGCAATTCCAGGGAATTCATGAGCCCCATCAAACTGGACTATAGGACTGGACAGGTTAAGCATTCTGTCTTAAGGGAAAAAAGTACATAAGGTACATAATCTTCATAAAAGTGCTCTCTACGTTTTCATTCAAAGCCCAGAAAATGAATACAGCTTACAACGAAACAAGAACACATAAAAACCAACAGTCTGTGACTGTACTGACAGGATGTTAACTGGACTTACTGTGGTGATCACTTCACAATACGTACAAAGATCGAATCACTACGTTGTACACCTGAAACTGATATGTTGTATGTTAAATATACCTCAATAAAAAAATTGTTTTAAACAAAAAACTGTCTCTTACTTAGTATGGCCTTCAAACTGCCTGAGAGGAGCCCTCCCACTTATATCAAAAAGCTGAACTCCACCATCCTCACTGCCAGCCACCAGCAGTCTACCATCCTGCCGAAAAGTAGCACAGTACGCTGTGTCTTTAAATCGGGAAAAGGTTTTTATAGGTTCTTGGGAGTACCGGCCATAAATGTGAATCTACAAGACAAAAAAACAGAGTATTTCACCAGATGGCTCAAAATCAGTAGTAAATATAAAGTACACAAAAGAAAAATAAATTTAATATTATATTTACCCTTGAAGAAGCTGTGACAGCGTAATTATATGGAGGCTGTGCAGAAAAGTCAACTTTGGACACCGCACCAAACTCCTTGATCTGAACAGGGGTCTTAACGAAAAATAACACTGAGTAGTAACTGAGTTACAACTGATACAACCTGTTTAAGCATTATATAATTTCTTACTGACTATTTCTTTTTGTTCTTAGTGACATTTACTAGGTTGTATTTAATACAGAAATATGAAGAAGGCAAAAAAGGTCCAAACCCCATTACCCAGCCTATCCCTGCTGCCATTAAAGTATATAAATATATGGCTGAAAAGCCGCACCCCACTCTTTCTCCTCAGCTGTGGAGTTTTCTGATTATTGCTGGGGGAAAAAAGTTCTGCCTACACAGCATACATTTAACACCATGTATTTTTAACTGACAAAAAAAATCATACCAAGCAGGCCATTCCGCACCTTGCTCTTTTTCACTTAATAATACATCTTAGATAACTTTTCATATGAGCAATAGATTTACCATCCATTATAGGATACATCATAATTTACCAGTCCACCACTAATGAACACAGGTTTTCTAAGATTTCCAGTATTACAAATAACACTTCAGTGAACATCTTTACATATATATCTTAGTAAATTTGGGGGAGTATATTTATTAAGTTCCAAGTTGTGGAATTTACAAGGCCAAAAGGTATTTTTATCATAATAGATAATGCTAAATTGCCCTCCAGAAAGTTGGCACCAATTTCCCTTCCTCAAGCAGCAATGCTGATCAATTCATTTGTGCCAATACAACAGATGAAAAATGGAGCCCGAATTACTGGTTTAATTTGCATTTCTTCAGCTGTAAGTGAAGCTGAGGTCTCTTAATACACCGGCCTTTAAATTTCTTTTTTCCATAAACCTCCCAATCCCAACCCTTTTCCGTTTTTCTATTTAGTTGTTCATCTTTAAAAACAAAATCATTTGTAAGCCTTTATAGATAGTCTAGAATAATTAGTTTTGAATCACTTCCTCCTTAGATTAAAAAAGGAAAAAAAAAATCTTCTTGCATATGAGATTCAAAATCTAAAGTTTAATTCATTTGGTGTTGATTAACCATCTGTTCTGTGCTAGGCACTTGTATGATTAAACTGATTAAGCAGTATGGACTTTCATATAACATTCCAAGAAAAAATGTCAGGTATCAAATTTTCCACCCAAACTATAAGCTGCTGATAGGTTATCTCTAGTTACTAGTTCTCTATTATAGTATCCAAGTATAAAACATATGCTGGAGAAATTAGCATAAATGCAACCCCCCCCATTCATCTATACTTACCTTATAGTTGTTCCAGTATAGTGTGTCTTGGGTGATTTTTTCACCAAGTACAGGATATGTCTGAATAGCTACAGGCTTATAACCAGCCATAATTTCATATAATTGGACCAATATCCAAGGGTAAATAGTTTGAAAATGACGTTAGAAATAATTATAGTGACTCTGCTTTACGTCTGAAAAAGAAAATATTTTATATACATATATTATTCATAAACCTGTATACATAGCCATGATTTTCACTCTGCCTCCTTTCAAAAGGCTGTGTGGTAGCTTATAGATTAGTGACCAATAAACCACTTAACTGTAATGCAGAAGAGACAATCTAAAGGAAGCAGGAAGAACAGTTAGGGCTACCATATTGCACCATCTACTCAGTTACACAGAGGCTACACAAATGTTCTCACACTTAACTGACCAATTTATTACTCTTGGGAACAAATCTGGCTCAGCCATCCAGTGGCCAAAGCAGAGAGAAGCACACGGGCATCGAATGTTCATTTACTGACAACAGAAAACATTAAAGTAAAACTGCAAATACAAAAGTTTCCTGAAAGAAAACTTAAGATGACATTTAATATATAAGAACATGGTCTTGGGACTTGACTTCCTGAAAGCCTAAAAATGCAGAGAAGAAAGGAAAACAAAGCTAATATTCCAATGTAGACACTTCAAATTTAAAAGCTTAAAATTAAATTTAATTAAGAGCTAACATTCTGATGTAGAAGTTTAAAATTAAATTAATTTTAAAAGGTTTAAACACTAGGAAAGAAAACAAGGGGCCGGCTCGGTGGCATAGTGGTTAAGCTCACGCACTCCGCTTTGGTGGCCCAGGGTTCACAGGTTTGTATCCCGGGCGCAGACCTACGCACCACTCATCTAGCCATGCTGTGGAGGCATCCCACACACAGAATAGAGGAAGATGGGCATGGATGTTAGCTCAAGGCCAATCTTCCTCAGCAAAGAGGAAGACTGGCAACAAATGTTAGCTCAGGGCTAATTTTCCCCAACAAAAAAAAAAAGAAAGAAAAGAATAAAGAAATTCTGAAATTAAATCCTAAATTAAAGTGACAGAATAGGATAAAAATGAATTAAAACTTTTAACTGACATGTAATTAGGCCAAAATGTCTTTCCAGACTATTCAATTGCAAAAGAGATTCAATCTTATCGGGTGACTGATTCCAGTGGAGCAACTCATCACCTATTCCAAAATGCCTGAAAACAGGGCACGGAACACCAAAATAAATAGGGGCAGCGTATTTAACGTCTGTTTTGATGAGAGTTGAAAGCCCAGAAATAAAACCACACACCTATGGACAGCTGATCTTCGACAAAGGAGCAAAGAACATACAATGGAGAGAGGGAAGTCTCTTCAATAAATGGTGCTGGGAAAATTGGACAGCGACATGAAAAAGAATGAAAGTAGACCATCTCCTATCGCCATATACAAAAATCAATTCAAAATGGATCAAAGACCTGAAAGTGAGACCTGAAACTATAAAACTCCTGGAAGAAAATATAGGCAGTACACTAATTGAGATTGGACATAAAGGGATCCTTTCAGATTCCATGTCTACCCAGGCAAGAGAAACAAAAGAAAAAATAAACAAGTGGGACCTCATCAGACTAAAGAGCTTCTACAAGGCAAATGAAACCAGGATCAAAATGAATAAACAACCCACCAGCTGGGAGAAAATATTTGCAAATCGTTTGTCCGACAAGGGATTAATCTCAGTAATATATAAAGATCTCATACAACTGAGCAACAAAAAAACAAACAACCCAATCAAAAAATGGGCAGAGGATATGAACAGACATTTTTCCAAGGAAGAGATACAGATGGCCAATAGACACATGAAAAGATGTTCAACATCACTAATCATCAGGGAAATGCAAATCAAAACTACACTGAGATATCACCTTACACCGGTTAGAATGGCTATAATCACAAAGACAAATAACAACAAATGCTGGAGAGGTTGTGGAGAAAGGGACCCTCATTCACTGCTGGTGGGAATGCAAACTGGTGCAGCCTCTATGGAAAACAGTATGGAGAGTCCTCAAAAAATTAAAAATAGAAATACCTTATGATCCAGCAATCCCACTCTTGGGCATCTACCCAACGGACGTGAAATCAACCATCACAAGAGGCGTATGCACCCCTATGTTCACTGCAGCATTATTCACTATAGCCAAGAAGTGGAAGCAACCCAAGTGTCCCTCGACTGATGATTGGTTAAAGAAGATGTGGTATATACATACAATGGAATACTACTCAGCCATAAGAAAAGACACAATTGTCCCATTTGCAACAACATGGAAGGACCTAGAGGGTATTATGTTAAGTGAAATAAGCCAGAGAGAGAAGGACAGACACTGCATGAACTCACTCATACATGGAATATAAGTGAACACACGGACAGAGAGAACTGATTGGTGGTTACCAAGGGGAAGGGGGGTGGGAGGGGCACAAGGGGTGAAAGGTTACATCCACAAGGTGACGGACAAACAAAAATGTACAACTAAAACCCCACAGTGTTATAAACTTATTAAACAAATTTAAAAAATGGTAAAAAAATAAAAAAATAAAGTCTGTTTTGATGAAACATGGCAATCAATGATTAAAAGAGGGGAAACTTTTCATTCAAGTACCTACAATGTGTAGGGCACTGTTCTAGGCACAACGGTGAGTGAAACAGACGCGGTCTGTGTCCTCACATACTCCAATATTTTCCATTTCAGCTGGTGATTGGCACCAGCTAGGAATCTGGAATCAGCCTTGACTGGTTCTTCCACCTCACTTTAACATCCAAATAGTTAACAATATCTGAGGATTTTACCACCCAAACCTTTGTAAACTTCATGTCCACTCCACCTAGTTCCACGGCCCTAAATCAGATCTTCTCATCTACTGGAAGAGTGCAATATACGGTCTCCCTGACTCCCTCATCCATCGTCCAAATAGCCATCAGAGTTACCTAACTACAATGCAAATCTAGCTTTTGCTACAAAGCCCAACAACGTCCAGCAAAGAAGGTCCAAGCTCCTCAACGTGGCATGTAAGGCCCTCTGTGATCTGGCCCTGGCTTACCTTTCCAGCTTCATCTCATTACCCTTAACACATCCTGCTCGTCTCAATATGCTTGCTCATTTGTCCTCTCTGCCAGGAATTATCTCTACCTACTTCCTATTTGTCATTTAAAGTTCAACTCAAGTATCACATCCTCCAGGAAACTTTCTCTGACCTTCTAAGCTGGGTCAGGCGCCTGTCTTCCATAATTCTACCAGACTCTGCGTGTTTATGTAAATACACTTAATCACACTGCATTGTAATGATCTCTTTTTCTCATTAAACTGAACATTTGGTGTCTGGAAGATTTTTTAAAAAGCGCTCAAAGAATGTTTGTGGAAGGAATGAAAGGAAGTACTGTGCTGGGTTCCATAGGAAAACACAAAATCCAAATCACAAGTGGTGTCTATAATACGACCACTGCTATAGAGCAAAAGTTGACAAACTTTTTCTGTAAAGGGCCAGATGATAAATATTTTAGGCTTTGCAGGCCAGCAGACAAAATGAAGGATATTATGTAGTTACTTACATAGCAAGAAAGGAAAATATTCCCAATTTTTTACTAATGAAATCCCCCAAATAATTATGAGTATAATTTTTTGTTCATGAATGAAACGAATGGGATTCTTTGGACGAGGGGGATAACATTTCACTTACTTCGGGTTCAAAATTAGTGTTTCCTATCATCAACTAGACTGCAAACGTTCATCTGTAAAAATCATTCTTAGCTCACTGGCTGGCTACCCAAAAACAGGCACCGGGCCAGATCCAGCCTGCGGGCCTCCGCCCGTTACTAGAGAATAGGCAAAGGAGCACGAACACTGCCTTCGGAGAAATCGTCTCAGGCTTTAGAGGGAAGACGTGAGGAGCAGGAGTGGTGGCTCGCCAGATGAACGTGGGGAGCGGCACTGGAGGCGGAGACCGGGAGCAGAGCGCGGGGGAAGGCACGGAGGCACGAAGTGACGGGAGAATGAACAGGCAGAGACGACCGCGGAGGGCTCAGAGCCTGAGGCCGGGGCTAGACGGAGAAGGGGGCTCCTCCAGCAGCGCCACAGCGTGCAGAACCCCCAACACACGCTCTAGGGAAGCGGAGTCCCGCGGACTCTAACTGGGTCACGAGGTGTCTTCAAGCACATTATGAAAACAGCCTGACCACTCAGGACGCGGGTCGGGGGCACCGACACCGAGGGAGCCCCGCAAGCGAAGACACATGGAAACCCGCCCGGTGCTTGGGGGTGCGGATCACTCCGGGGACGGCTAACGGCGGCCAGCAGGAGAGGACGCGACCGCAGAGGAGAAGCTCGTCCACCCTGAACGCGGGGATCCCGAGAGGCCGGCAAGGACGGAGCACGCCCGGCGCCGAGTGTGCGCTGCCCGCCGTGGGCCGCCTCCACCTACCTCCGCCGGCCCCGAGGCTGCGCCGAGACCCCCGGCTCCAAGGACAACTTCTTGGACCCCGCCGGCCCGCTCCCGGGACGTCCGGGACCACTTGCGGGAGATCACGCGGACCCTGCAGGGAGCCGCCGAGACACACGGCGAACGAGCGGCCGGCCCGTCGCAGGAAGGTGACGTCACGGCGCAGGCTCACGGAGCGACGCGGCGCGGGTGACGCGAGCCGGCCCGGCGGGCGGGGCGCTGGGAGGGGGCGTGGCCGGGGTGACGCGGGCCTGGAGCTGGTGACCCGGCGCGGCCGGCTGACCCGCCCGGCGTCCGCAGTGCTTCGCGGGGGCGGCGCAGCGGCGGAAGAGGCCGGGATCCCTTCAGCTGCATTGATGCGGCTCGGCTTGGGGCCCGAAAGCGGAAGCAGAAGTCGGAAGTGACGTCGGGTCAAAACAAGCCGGCCGGGGGCCTGCAGTGAGTCTCCGGCGGCAGAGGGACAGGCCCGCCGCGCCGTGGGCCGTCGAGGTGGTCGCGGGGCCCCGGGGCCCTGAGCGGCCGGCGCAGCGCGGACTGCCCGCCCGCGGCGTCCCCCGCAGCGGGCTCGGTCCCGGGAGCCGGGTCGCCCGTCGGTGTGAGGCACCCTCCGTCCCCTGCAGGGCGGTCCGGGGCTGGGGGAACCGCGGCTCGCGTCCTGAGCATCCGCCGGGGGCTGGCACGGTTGCCCACTTCACCTCGGACGCTCTCTCCCTTCAGGCCCGGGCTCCGACACAGCGAGGGGACCCGGCTACCCTTGGCCTTCCCTCTTTTTCTCGCCGCCTCCTCTTCTCGGTCATCTTTTCACCCGTCCTCCTGGTCTTGTGAATTTTGGCCTAACCACTCAACTTTGCTTCTCTTCTCTGGAGCAGTGCCACGGTGTGTGCTGTTTCCACTCCCTCCTCCCCCGAGTACTTGTGCTCTTCTCCCCCTCAAAGACTGGTAATTCCATCTGTCAACCCTGATTTATAACGTGGAAGATGTTTCTAGCTGGAAAGAGTATTAGAGATGCCTCTTTCAACCGTCTTCATTTTATAGATGCCTAGTGAGTCTCAGAAAACTTATATGAGTTGTCTGTCCAGGGTTGCACAGCTACTTAGTGGTGATGTTGGGAACAGAAAGCCGGATCTAATCAGCAGATGTTTGTTGAGCATCGTGCAGGATCATTTCAGGACAGAAAAGAATATGAAGCATTGTTCAAGTTCGGATCAGAAAACACTTATGGAACACCTGACAGGACCATGCCCAGTTTTGTGTGCAGAGATTAGTAAGAGTGGTCCTCATTCTAGAGGGGTTTTCAATTTATTGGGAGTTTAAATGGAAATGTTCAAAAAAATGATAAATCTAAAACAGAGTTACATGTAGTGTGCTGAGAGAGCTCAGGGGAGTTGCACTTAGCCCGCCTCTGGGTAGGAGTCTGGGAGATGGCTCTTCCCGCAGGAAACTGCTCATATCTTGCAGTGCCCTTTTAAAGACCTGTATTGCAACTCCATCTCCATTTGAAGCACAACTCTCTGTTCTGCTTTCCTTTTGCTAAAGTTGTGTCGACTTTGTTACCTGTTACTTTCTTTTTATTATTATTATTACCATTTGTTATTTCTTCTGCTCTATCTCACTTGGAAGTTTTGGATTAGTTTAGTGCTGCTTCTTATTTTAATGGACGGGGTGATGAAGTCGGAAGAGCTGGATAGGTCCCCATAACTCATGGGTTTCCTTTTTCTCTTCAGTCCCATGGACATAATGATTAGCTGCCCTGACTACTCAAAGGATTGTTACAAGGATCAATCTTGGAAAATGTTTTTAAAACTGTAAACAGTGGTTATCTGTAAATGTATGGTTTGCCAACCTCCACTGTGATTTTAATGCGTTTTTCTCTTTTAATTCCAGTTCCAATTTTAAAACCCTGCACCCTCTCACAATTTGTGAGGGGCAGTAAACCCTAACATGAAAAAATTAACTGGATGTTATGAATTTTCTTCCTGTCTCAGTGATAATACATCTAGGACAATTATATATCTTGGAGTTCATTTTTGTAGAAGCAGTTTTAGCTACAATAATGAAATTTCTCTTGAAATTATATTGAGGTCCGTAGGGAAGTGCCAGCACTTTAATGAAAACTCATTTTGAAACAATAGTAAATGAGTCAGTAACAGGTGTGCTTATAATGTGTGCTCCGAGAGTTAGCATTGAGTCCATGCCTTGACGATCTACATTTGAAGAAAAATCAGTAATTCTTATTTCTTAATACTTAATACAAAGATGGAGATCCAGAAATTATACTTTGATCCTAATGTCCTAGAGATGCTAAAGCAAAGGAAGCCAATCAATAATCTATACTCTTTATTCTTCATAAAAACATGTATTAAGTTGCTAACACTTGATCTGAACAAAAACTGAGAAGTAAATATATTTTCAGTTCATCATAACCAAGGTTTTATAAAGCTTTTCACTCTAAGAATCAGGGGTATTGTAGATGCTAACAGACTTGAGAACATGAGTTCTATATTTTCTTAAGTTCAAACTGAGGGTCACTTATAAACATAGCATGTTTAAAAATGAACCTCAGGTAGGAGCTTCAAGTTTTTACATGAAAGTTTATTTTCATTGTTAGACTGATCTTTTGTCCATTTGGCAATATTTGGGAATAGGAAAGGGTAACTAAAATTTGTTGGACCCTGGTGATGGAGGTGAGAATGTTACTGCATTTCACTTGGTCCTCACGAGGGTCCTGGGAAGTTAACGGCGGTATCCCCACTTTGTGAGTGAGCCTGAGGCTTCGAGAGGTCGAATAACCTGTACAGGTTCACACAGCTAGTAAACGATGACACTTGGATTCATACCCAGGTTCCTCCACCTGTGAACACTATGCTTCTCTTGTGTATAGGAGCTTGTTAGAGCCCTGTTTGCATACTTGATTGAAAATGATTATTTTGTGTACTTTTACCTAAGTTGATATAATATTTTTAATTTTTTTCTTTCAGGTTTTTTAATATCCAAATTCCAAGAATACACTGGATACTGCTCTTATAAAACCAAGAGGAAATCATCAAAAAATGTTTTAATTATTGAAACTACAGTTGAAATCATGGCTACGTCAGCAAATCTGGATGTTGGAGCCCGGCTGATGGTGGAAGAGTGTCCCACCAGTTTCCGTCTGACCGGCCCGCCAGACGTTAAGAGAGAACATCAACTGGACGCAAGTGCAGGAGAAGGATCGGCTCAGGGCGCTGCCATGGGAATGAAATTCATATTGCCCAACCGATTTGATATGAACGTGTGCTCTCGCTTTGTGAAGTCCTTAAACGAGGAGGATAGTAAAAATATTCAAGACCAGGTTAACTCTGACCTGGAGGTGGCATCTGTCCTCTTTAAAGGTTGAAAGTTATGGTATAAATGTCTGCATTTGTTCTGTTTTTGTTTATATGGTGGTTTTTTTCCCTTGTTGATCATGGGATTTTGAGTTTGGGAAGACAGTTCAGAAGTCATCTTTTAATATGATTTTCTAGAATCTCACAAAAACCAAAATTAAATAATTTCATGTTATATAATGTCCATAAGTACATGTTGATTTTTTTAAATTTGATGCTTAACCTTTGTTTATAAATTCTCTAATGACTTTCCTTATTGTACCTTTTAAAATCATAGTAAAAAAAATTATTTGTGCCTTTTAGAAATGAATTAGCTTGACATTCCCTGTTCCATGAATATTTGATAGGTATTAACTTCCTATTCTTTAACACAGTGAAGTCTGTCATCATATTGTAGATTTACTCTTATAACAATCTATTGAATAAAACTAATCTCAGAATAAAATTGCTCAAGATTAATACAGATTTTTTTTCTGGAACTTACACTATGGTAGTACAGACTTGAGAAACAGTTGAAGATATTATACTTCATGTATTTCTTTTTTAATATAAACATTGACATAGAACTTTGAAATGCTTTGTCATTAAAATATTGTTTTAATGTGTTCAAATTTATTTTACCCAGCTGAATGCAATATCCACACATCTCCTTCTCCGGGAATTCAAGTGAGGCACGTCTACACTCCCTCTACAACAAAGCACTTCTCCCCCATCAAACAGTCAACTACTTTAACCAACAAACACAGAGGAAATGAGGTCTCGACCACACCCCTCTTAGCAAACTGTGAGTATTTCCCACTGATATATTAAAAAATTCTTGTTACTAATATAATGGTTTCAAGAGTTTGGCTTTGGAACATTATTTTCATTAAATGCCTATTCTATTTTGGAAAATTTAAGTGATGTCCTGGTAGTTTTAGTAATTTAAAACATTTTCACATATTACTGCATATTCAAATATTTCATGTTTTATGTTTCTCTGTTGAGAACAAATACAAATCAAAATATTAATTCTTAAAACCTTTATAGTTTTCCTATAAAAACAGTGAGTTATTCTGAGCTTTGTGCAAAGCAAGACACTGAGTGTTTTGTGTTCTTGGAATGGAAGGCTTCACATCTTACAGACTAGATCACTGATCAACAAGTGATGTGTAGTAAAAGCTAAGTGATTTCTACTGTCATTTTGAATTTGAATATCATAATATGAATATGAAACCACCTTTTTTAAAACTTTGAATTCATAATTTTTTTTAAATGTAGAATCATTCTAGAAGAAATAAAATGAAGTTTTTCTATATAAACTAGGAAGTATTTTCTATACTATGGGTATATGAATGAGAGAAAACCAGTTAGCAGTTTGATGTTAGGAGCTCTATTTGAGAATATAATGTAAATGCATCTGTATTCTAAAGCATGGTGAAATGTATGTCTTTACTTTGAAAACACTATATGCCTCCTGATTTTTAATCACATGCTGTAACAGTTAAGCCAGGAAGAGTCTTTGACTCTTACCCACCTATTGACCATTTCTGCTTTGCTTATATAAATTTGCCTGTACCTCCCAATTGCTTTCCTTTTGTATGAAGGCCACCAAGTCATATCACTGAAGTCAGAATCAAGTGACACTAATTTTTAAGATGAACTCGCATAGAACAGTGCCTGTTTGGTTGGTTTTAAAATAAAGAGATCATCTTAAAATATTCCAACCATAAAATTTTTGAGCTGAAAAGAAACACCTAGAGATCATATGGTTCGCATCCGTCATGGTACAGACAAAAATGTTTAATCAGTTATCCAAGGTCACACAGCTAATTAGGCACAACTAGGTCTGCACTCGAGAATTTACTCTCAAGGCCAGTTTTCCATTTACTACCTCACTCCTCCTAAAGTTAAGAAAAATCCACGGAGTCTTGAAATAATGATATTTGGGACTTCAGTGGACTCAGTCAATAAAAAGACAGAAGGTGTGTCTTTGTGTCTTTTAGACCCAACTTCCTTATAAGTTTGGATACAGAGATAGCATTTTTAAAAGTAAGTATCTAAACCATTTCTTTGATTGACAAGATCAGTAACAATTTGCGTTGTTAATAATAGATGATAACAGTTTGCATATTCATTGGTAATAACACTTGGCAGATGTCAGAATTACCTTAAACATATAAGAGCGAGTTTTCAGATACAGAATGGCTACTTGTAAAGTTAGGGTATATTTGAAGTCAGATTTTTTAAACAATAGAATGGTAATTTTGTTTGGGAAGAAAAGAATGCTGCACAAACATGAACAGTGAGATGATGACAGTGTGCCCTACAGAGAGACATGAAGCTTCTGTGGTGTTGTTTCAGCTTTATCTGTTCACCAGTTGGCTGCTCAGGGAGAGATGCTCTACCTGGCTACCCGTATCGAACAAGGTAATGGCCTATTTTAAAAATGTATTTAAAACAAATTTAATAGGATTTCTTAGATTTGTTACTGTTTTATTTTAAGAAAGTATAAAAACAAAGTGTAAAGTTTTAAAGTATAAAGTTTTTAGGAAAATATAAAAACAAAAAAATAGTTGCATAATCTCACTAAGCAAATAACTCAATAGATAGTTAAAAAAAAAAGTACCATAAATTATAAAAATTATAGCTTCCCTTACCACCCTAGCCTTTTCCCCAAAAGCAAACATTATAAGTTTCTTATTTTAAGAAAACTTTTCTGGAAGACATTTCTGTTTATATTTGGGTTTATGTGTGAGAATACATATGTGCTTTTTGTTATTTACACAAGAGGGAAAATACTATACACACTGCATCACGCTTTACTTTTTTCACTTACTATTTTGGAGATCTTTCCATATAAGCACATAAAGATTGATTTCATTCTTTTTAATAGGTCCATGATTTTGCATTGTATTGCATATACATAGACTATGTTTTTATTTTTTAACTAGTCCCCCTGGTGCTGGTTGAATCTAGTTTGTTTCTCTTAAATAACAATATTGTTGGCGTTCTTTTTAAGTATATCCGTAGGGTAATTCCTACAGGTACATTTGCTGGTCAAAAGGTATATGAATTTTTATTTGTGTAGATATTGCCAGACGTTTGTCCTGTCCTCACACCAGAGTTAGGGTTCCTGTTCCCCCACCCTCCCTGAAAGAGCCTGTTGTCAGACTTGAATACCTGCTAATCTCAGGGGTTAAAAAATGGTATTTCATACTGGTTTCATTTACATTTTTTAAATTATAGTCTATTTGGGTTTCTTTTTGTGTGAACTGCCTGTTATAGATTGATCTATGTGATCTCTTGTCTACATTAAAGAAATCCACTTTTCATTGTTTATGTTTGTCATTTTTCCAGTTTGTCATTTTTCATTTGACTTTATGATGTTTTCAAACAAAGGCTTAACATTTTTAAGTGGTAAATTTATTTTTCCCTTGTGACTTCTGAGTCTTATATTGCTGCTTAGCAAGGATTTCCTACTCCAGGATTATAAATGAATTCACTCATGCCTTAGTCTAGCACTTCTCTGGTTACCTTTTTTACATTTCAGTCTTTGACCCATATGGAACGTGTTTTGGTGTAATGAGTTCAAGATTGAGCTTTACTTTTATTTTCACTTTTCAGAAAGTTAGCCAGTTTTCCCAACATTATTGATTTATTACAGGGCACATGATAAAAGAATCTAATTTTTTTAATCATGTCATTCTTTTATAGGAAAGACTTACTTCATCATTATATTTCTGTTTGTTTATAAATATTTGAAGGTTTCATTCTCAATCTACTAAATAAATGTAGGGAAAAAACTGTGGACTTTATAACTGGTAGACTGAATCCAGGGACCAAAATGGGATTCCAGGGGGAATGGCGGGGTACTGTGTTTCAGATGATTCAGTCCTCATTCACATTGTATTACGTAAGCAAACCACTAAGAATGCAAGGAATTCAATGGCAGCAATGTTAGCTATAGAGTAGAAGATAGCTTTAATATGATTTTGGAGTTTTTATAATAATATGTATTTATGTAATGCTAAGGGCTAACATATAATCTCATTTTTATTGTGATCCTCCCAACTACACTTCGAGATAAGCAAGGTATTATTCGTCTATTGGAGGAATTAAATGACATGCCCAGAATCACACTGCTAGAAAGTGACAGAGCCAGATCCAAACTCTGGTCTCCAGATTCTGAGTCCAGTGTTCTGTGGACTGCCTTGCACCTAGCACTGTGTCATGTCTGCTGGTTTATACCTTCAACAGTGCACTGTCTGAACACAGCTATGTGCATTGAGGCACATTTCATACATTCAGACTGCAGACTGCAACAACACACATAGAACTTCAGTGAGCAAAAGTCAGCACAAAGTGAACCTCGCTGAGTGGCACAATCAGCTCTTTAGCACCCCAGTATTGTCGTAGTGATAGTCATATGTGGTGGTTAAATTGGATCACAAAAATTGCTTTTCTTTTAAATAGAAAATGTTATCAATCACACGGATGAAGAAGGATTTACTCCTCTGATGTGGGCCGCAGCACACGGGCAAATAGCTGTGGTAGAGTTTCTACTTCAGAATGTAAGGAAAATGCCTCAGAAAATGTATATGTACAGTTACTTAAGTTCAGTTAAGTCTTTAGTAAAGTTTCCGTAGCTCCAGCCAGCTGAATGTAATGGTAGAGGATCCAAAAAGTTTTAAATGCTTTTTGTATTCTTGTGGAGCTTGGATCTGGTTGGGCAGGCGAGACTGATCAGACATGAAGCAGTGAGAGGTGATTTAAGGCCCAGCCCCTCTAAGCAGTGGTAACAAAGGACTGTCAGCCTGGAGGAGGAGCTTCCTGGAGGAGGTGTTTGACTCCAGAGTGAAGAGCAGTCAGGATGGAGAGGGAGGGAGGAAGGCATCCGGACACCCTGATAACAAGAGCATCCCAGAGTAGAAGTTTGCATTATTTCCTTCTTACCCCCAGAACGTTACCTGACCTAAGTGTTGAACTGTAATTATTATTGACAGAAATAACAATATTCTTGTTTACATGAATTGAAAAGTCCTTTATCTCCACTTCCCACTCCAGGGTGCTGATCCCCAGCTTTTAGGAAAAGGTCGAGAAAGCGCACTGTCATTGGCCTGTAGTAAAGGCTACACAGATATTGTCAAAATGCTGCTTGATTGTGGAGTTGATGTCAATGAATATGATTGGGTGAGTCTATGATATTGATTTTTAAATTACCATAACTCTAGGATTTATTTGGTTTGGGGGGACATAATAGATCTTATTAAACATTTGGAAGAATAATTAATTAATTATTAGTTTATTAGTTAATTAAACACCTGGAACAAGTTAATGTCATAAATTCAAATATTAGTTCTGATTTAAGTATTCTTCACAAAATATTAAAATTACCTTAAACTACTTTTACATGCTAAATTCTTAGTAAAACTTCTCACAACAGCATTAAATTATTCAAATCTAGCTCACCTAAAAAAACTAAATCACTTTTTCTTTTGCAGAATGGAGGGACACCTTTGCTTTATGCTGTGCATGGAAATCATGTGAAATGTGTAAAAATGCTGTTAGGTAAGCAGATAAACGTGAACATATTTAGAAAGTGCCATTTGAGGACTTTAATTTTCACAAGCTGACCTCCCCAGGGATTACTCAGGAGTGTCATTAACTATTGTTAATTTCATTAATTCTGCTGCTCCTCACCCTGGAGCACCTGCTACTCTAGCTGCCCGTGTGGGAGGCGGCTCCATCACACAGCATGCCTGCAGCTGGGTCGCTTGTCCCTGTTGCTTTTCTTGGGAGGTCACATGTGAATCCACAGCTGTGTCCTCTGTCCACGGTGTCTGTAAGCCTAAGTTCTGTCTGCAGTGGTTTGTGAGTTTCAGCTGCTCTGAGGGATGCCTGTTTGCTTGAAGCATCTCCCCTCTGACCCACCAAGGTGAATTCTCCGCTGTCTGTCCTCTGTCAGAGCATCCTGAAAACACCTTCCACACTGGCTGAAAAATCTGCCCCACTATGTGCACATGAGCCAGTAATAGACAAGCATATCCATATTTTCATTTTATTTATGTAGATTTTTCTATTTTGGTATAGAAAATGGAGCTGACCCAACAATTGAAACCGACTCTGGATATAATTCTATGGATTTAGCTGTAGCCTTAGGCTACAGAAGTGGTAAGCATTTTAGAACTCTCAGATTTCATTCTAGTAAAGCTCTATAAATAGTACAAACCAGTGGTCCAAACCATTTTCATTACCTATAGTGGTAGAGCGTTACATGTTATTCCAATTCCTGGCATATACTTTTAACTGTGGGAAAAATCAACAAAGTCCTACAAAGTCTAGAAATGAGTTTGTTACTACTACTTTTTACCAACTCAAATAATTAGTTGCTGGAGGATAAGCTCACACCTATTTACAAGATGTGTTTAACATTTTTGTGGCAAGCTATTTATGAAAAGCCTTGTAGTTGCCCTTTCTGTGTTCCTTGCAACAACCTTGTGCTCTGGACTCTCCTTCAGTTTCAAACTTTAGAACCAAGAACGAAAAAAATCCATAACTTGGATGATCACTAAGTCAGTGACTGACGAGTTTTAAGTGTATTTAAGTATTGCATTGCAGTCGTATCGCCCTTAGACTATGAGTATATCCTACTTGGAAATAACTTTATTTTAGGAAAAAGTTGAGGATGTTAAGTTGAATTTGATAGGTCTTTTTAAAATGTTGTCATCATCATGCTGGTCCTGATCACCTGTCTGTTCTAGTTCAACAGGTTATTGAGTCACATTTACTGAAGCTGCTTCAAAATATCAAGGAGTAGACATCATCATCAGAAAGTGTTACCTGCCCTGCCGTTTACTTTTTGGCCCTTATAAATGATAGTCTTGTTTACTTATAAATTTTTACCTCACTTGCAATATTTACTGATTTTTAGTAAGTTTTAATAAATAGTCCTCTGAGTAATTCACTGGTTTATGATAAAATTAATGTTGATGCTTTTTTTATAAATGTGTTTTATTGCATATTTAAAATTATAAATTAATGTTTTGTGGCATGTAAATTTTTATGGTACAGATAGTTATCTGTCTTTGTATAAGTGCTGTAATTGAACATTTTCAGAAATTATTCTACTCTATTCATCTTGACTCTTGTATTAATTCATTGACTTTATAAAGGGTTTGCTATGAATCCATAGGGAAAAAGATTGTTATTGTTGAATTAAAAAATGCACAGTGTGATTGTTTACAAAATGATGTTATAAATAAAAAAGTACTTTTTCTGTTAGTTGGCATGCTCGTTTTTTTAAATTTTATAAGATTACTAAGGATTTCCTTAGGATGTTTAGTTCAACCCTCTGCCCTGCCAGAACACTCCATTAGATCCAACAATATAATGAAAATAAATTGAATGTAAGTCAGTCAACAAAGACTTAAAATTGTCATTTCTAGAAGTATATTTAGAATATTTTTCTCTTGTAAATAAGTTTTTCAGTAGGAAAAGTCCTACTGAGAAGTCAGTTCTTAATAAAAGTCAGATGCTCTTCAGTTCCACTAAAGGAGCACCATGAACCTTAGTGACACCAAAATCTAGCAGCAAGAGCCTGCGCTCCAAGTCAACTTGACCACTGAGTGTGGGACGTGGGTTGATCACTTTGTCTGGAAAATAGATGTTGTATCAGCTTTGAGACTTCGGTTGTAAGCTGCTGAACCTAATCTAGCTAATTTAAGCAAAAGGGAATTAATGGAAAGACCCAGAATGGAAGAGAGAGCTGAAGAAGCAGGCAATACCAAGGAATGAAATGAGGCCAGGACTCCCAATCAGGAAACTGCAGCCAGTCATCTCGGATGCTGCTTTGGTTATGTTTAGCTTAAAACCCTTGTTTATCATGCTGCTCAGGATTTAAATTTCCAGGAGGCAGAAATCTGTTTAGCCTGGGATATAAATGTACCTCTATATGGAATTGGGGGAGAAAGGGATGACTGGTTAACTACCCACCATTGCCCCCCGAGCACCTGGAATGCAGGAGACAAAGGCTGCCAAAAGGAAAACCACAGGGAGACAAAAAATAGGTGTTCACCCAAAAGGTAATCTAAATATCACATGAAAATAGCACTAGTGTTTCACGCACTGTCAGGCATAAACTTTAAATTGATTTTCTAGCACTTCTGATGGATTGACCTAAAACCATTCACCCTTCCATTTGGCTCCTCTTCCTGTGAATGGCACATATCCATGAAGTGTTAGTTCCTGTTCACATTACAAGGTAACGAAATCCAGTGATCCTTCTGGGCACATCGCTCTGTATTGCTTGCAAGTGCTTTCCGCAACCAAGAAAACCATCCTGGGATTGAATCTAAACTAGTCTGACTCCGCGGGTGATGGCCAGCACATCTCAGAGAATATCTTCAAGGAAACCCCCTTTTCAATTCTATCATCTTGTAGCCTAAGGGTCCCTGATAACAAACCCCAGAGAAATCCCTTAAGAAGGAGACACTAATACAAGTTAATTAAAAAGACAAAAATGATGCTTACAGGCCAGTTATAAAATTCCTCTTTTAAAAATCAAATACCTTGTAGGTCGTGTTTATTGATTGCACAAATATTTATTTGGAGCTTATGTACCAGACCCTGTGCTTGATATGAAGAAAAAATACTGAGCAAAACCAGACACAGTTCCGCCATCAAAGCCCTCGCTGCTGGGTATCGGGGCTCATTCCCACCACAGTGTGAAATACATTGATGATAATTTTCAAAAGGTTAAAAACCATTATTCTCATGTAAATACAAAATGAACACCTCAGAGTTTATTCAACTCATTAATTAGTAAGGAAACCTGTAAGATGTTAAAACTAATTCCAAGAGCTAGATATTTTAGGCAATGTTGGTATAAGATAGCTGAGTTAGGTGCAAATCTGGTTAATGTCCGACAAGGCCATAAACCATAACCTTTGAGGTTTTCTCTTCCACTGGACAGAAATTGTTTGCATTGCTACTGGATAGAAATGTACAAGATAACATGTGACTTCACTAAGTCTGATAGCTTTAATTGATAGTAAGCAGTGAGTTGAACTAAGTCGTTTCCCCTAGATTAGTGCTTCCCAATCTTTAGTGTACATCAGAATCATCTGGGGGACTTATTAAACCACAGACTGCTGGGTCCCACCCCGGACTTTCTGATTCAGTCCTTCTGAGGTGGGACCCAAGAATTTTAATTTATAACAAGTTTCTGGGTGATGCTGCTGGTCCAAGGACCTCATTTTGAGAACCACTATCCTAGATTATCCTTGGATGGCCTTCTCCCCGGGATGAGGGAGGATGTGCCTCCCTTGTTTCTTTACTTCCAAATTTCAGATAATTTTTCTGACAGTCTCCTGCCTTGGAATCCTAAAGATTATTCTTGATCACAAAAAGGCTGGTCTTGTTAGGTTTGGCCCGAGTATTTACACACATGAGCAATTTAACCATATAGGCCTCAAGTTTTCCCTGCAAATCTAGAGTCTTAGATTCCTGAGAAACTACTTAGGCCAAAAAAATTACCTTCTATTCAGAACCTTTCGTAAGGAATCTCACACTTTTAAAAGTCTCGATTATTTGCCCCTCTATTCCAAGGCTAGGGGCCTAAGCCCAAGAAAGTCTTTCCACCGGACTTCACCTACAGTATCACTAAATTGGGGTAAATTCCTCCCTTCTTGAGGTCTGCAAAATTTGCTAAGGGCCCTGGCTTTCCAGGAAGAGAGCTTCCTGACCACTGGTCAGATGGGGACCTGGAAGCAGCTGCCAGGCCAGTTTTAGGCATCAGCTCCACACACAAAGTCAACCCTGTGTTCCTTAACTCAGACTTCTTATACCTGATTAAGAGCGTCATTCTCAAATACAACCATCTGGGTAAGGCTTTGGCTGAACAATCTATTTGTCCAATTATATCTTGGTAAAAAGAAGGACAGGACCGGCCCAGTGGCGTAGTGGTTAAGTTTGCGCACTCCGCTTTGGCAGCCCGGGGTTCGCAGGATTCAACCCCAGGAGTGGACCTATGCACCACGCATCAAGCCATGCTGAGGCAGGCGTCCCACATATGAAGCAGAGCAAGATGGGCACAGATGTTGGGTTGGGGCTGATCTTCCTCACACACACAAAATAATAATAATAATACAATATTCCACACAAATAACCACAATTAAAGTTTCCCTCATCAGTTCATTCAGTCCTACGTAATTCTTATTTCCCAGGATCTTGAGTTGAGCCATGGGCTTTCCTGACGTATGTATTGAAAAGAATCTTTGGAATCTTAGAATCCAGGAATTCTGACTCAGTCTGCTGGTACAGTCTGAAAGGTGTTTAAATGATGTCAGCTAAGAGAACAATACTCAAGGGTCTATTTTTGACGGTCTCGGTAGTGACAGGTGCCTGGCCCTCTCGGCACCCTCCCCGGGGGCTTTCTGTGAGGCTCTGACACTGAGAGGCTCTGACCTTAGAGCAGAACTTTCAGAAAAGCATCCAACAAAAGCAGAAATGATCATGAGGCTGAACGACTGAGATTAGTTTCTTATAACAACAATATCAGAATAAAGAAGAGTAAAATTCTCCATTGTGGTGCAGTCGTCCCCCTTTATCCGAGGGGGATATGTTCCAAGCCCCCCGGTAGATGCCTGAAACCACGGATAGTACCGAACCTAACCATACACATATACTGTGTTTTTTCCTGTACACGCACACCTACAATAAAGTTTCATTTATAAATTAGGCACAGTAGGAAATTAACTACAACAACTAATAATAAAACAATTATAACAAAATACTATAATAAAAAGTTACTGTAGATCTTAGCAACCTCAGCATACAATTTTTTTTCTTTCCGTATTAAGTGGAGAACTTTCCCCTTTCACTTAAAGGAAGCACTTTACAGATTCCCTTTGGCATATCCGGGCTGTCAGCATCACTGTTGTGCTTTGGGGCCATTATTAAGTAGAATAAGGGTTCCTTGAACACAAGCCCTGCGATAACAAGACAGTGATCTGATAACTGAGAGGCTACTAAAGGACTAATGGGCGTGGAGTGTGTACAATGTGGATCCGCTGGACAAAAGGAGGAGTCAGGTCCCGTGTGGGAAGGAGCGGGGACAGGGCAGGATTTCATCACACTACTCAGAACAGCCTGCGATTTAAAACTTATGAATGGTTTCTTTCAGAAATTTTCCATTTAATATTTTCGGACCGCGGTTGATCGTGGGTAACTGCAACCCTGGTAAGTGTCACCGCAGACAAAGGGGGACTGCTGTACTCTACATAATTATCTTATTAAAAATTATTCAACATTTTCCCTGAGGGTAAGGACACATCACAAACAGTAAGGGCATTATCAAATCTCCAGGGCCTTTCCATAAAACGTACAATATCTGAAATATTTCTATTAATGAAATATAAACTTTCCTAGGGAAAAACTTAACCTAGGGAATGCTGAACATCACTTCTGATTTGACAATTCTTCCCATGCTGCTCTGATGATAATATTGAGCTAATTAAGCCATTTGGCGAATACCAAGCAAAACCTGATTGTTCCTAGCATCCCTTTTTATTAAGTGAAGTAACAAATCTTGGTGATCTTCAAGGCCTCTCTAGGAAATCTCAAAGATAATTATAGGTATACAAGACAACTTCCTGGAAATAGTTCTTTTCTAAATTTAGAATCTGATCTTAGGGAGGCAAAATCAAAAGTCATCAGAGAAGATTTAGGCACTTTACGTAAATAGTAGCACTGCTGCTGAGAAACCACAGTTGGTTACCTATTTAACCAAAACGATAATAAAATATTTTGAGATGAATATAGAAGAAGGCAAAACCATTATAAGAAATTTCGTTCTTTTACAACTGGGGAAACTTCGCTTTTCATCTTATTTTTTAAGTAATCAAGAACAAAATAAAATCAACATAAAGCAGAGAAATTATTCTGATGAGACCTGGAATTTCTGCTGTCTGCATATTACACAGAAGGTAAAGAATAACCTTTACTGCCACGAGTTAAGAGCTCTAAGACCACATTATCACTGAGAGAGAAAACCAAATTCTAGCTTTGCATTAATGTAAAATCTGTTAGTAAAGATTTTGTGAGCTGCTTTTTTTCCCCTTAAATAACTTTGTATATAAAGCCATCAAAACTGAGAGAAACTTGCCAAAATTCCAACACATTTATTTACCTTCTTTTCAGACTGAGGTATTATAAATCAACAGAAATAAAATTCTCTTCCCTCATCCCCTCCTCAATTTGTTATATACAACAAAGTTGTATCTTTCTTCTGCTCTTTCATATTCTAGAACAGCCTGACACTTTAGGTCAAAACTACTGTCTTTTTTTCTTAAAAAACAAAAGTACATACACAGTTGCATTTCTCTGTCATTTTTGATTCTAGTGTAGTCTCGATCGGCCATATTAATTACAAATTTTAACCAAATTAATAACTCTATTTCATGGAGAAAATTGAGAGGTAAATAATTGAGAATTGTCTGTCATATACAAGCATTTTAGCAAGGTAGAAAAGCTCATGAATATATAACTTTCTACAGCCACGTACATCCCTTTTATACTTTCTTAAAGTGGTAAAAATGAACACATTCATTAATGTGTCCCAAAGATATAGCCAATCTATAGCATACAAAAATAAGAAGCAAAAGTATATAAACCTAAAATTATGCTTAATAATCAATGTTTCAATATTCCATCTTATTTGGAAATTACTTTAGGTATCTAATAATTATTCATTAATAACTCAACTTATTAATCCAAGTTTTAAGTTGCTTAAGGATTTTGGAAATTATGTCTAAGCTGACAAACTATAAAACATAATTACTGGTGATAGCAGAAGTTTGTCAAAGTCATGACTCAATTTAGTTGGATACAAATTTACACTTTTATGATCTGAAGGCTTAGGTATGGTATTTTATCTTATTGATCAGTAAACCAGTATAAAAAGTTTAGGAAATTCAGATTAACTCATCTTTTCCTGAGATAACAAACTCAAATCTTATTTAAAAAAATTAAATATATGCTTGCTATCATACTCCATATTGGAAAACTCATGATAAAGACATATAAATATTATTTTTTAAAACCAAAATTATTAAACTAAGCTAATTTATTCGAAGACTCACTTTCATTATGTGAACTTGGATTCTTAAAATGTTTCTCAGCTAATGATTTCTGTAAGAATAATCTTTTTCTTAAAAGTCTAGCATACTTAAAAAACTAGAGGTTCGGTTTATTTTCTGGAGTTTGAGGGAATATTTGATATATATAAATGATTATCTCCATAAACCAATCAAAACAGTGCTCCTTTAATTTAAGAGACACTGTAATCTAGTTTTTAAACACCCTCCAGTATTAGGAAAATATTTCTACTTACACAATGAGAGGAAAGGCCTTTTTCGGTTGCAGACATGCAGACACACAAACACACAGAGGGCTTATAGTTTCAGACTGACAACTTGAGCCACAGGTCAGAGGTGAGCCAGAAACACAGAATCTCAGAGTTATCTTCCTTTCCAGTGAGTATGTAATTCTTAATTGATGTGAGGTTGCAAATAGACAAACAGATCAAAAAACAAAAACAAACAGAAAAAAGACTAATCAATTGAATTCTCCATCATCTCTCACCCTCCAGAGAACAGGTTTTCACTATACATGCAACAGAGGTCACCAAGCAGACCATAACAGCACATCTTCAATCATTGCTGCCCCCAGTAGGGACTAACCAATTGAAGGAGTGCAAACCAGAAATGAGGACAAATACGCATTACCAGTAGAAAGGGGAAAAAGAACTAGAGTCAGAAAAGTTAAAGTTCCCACCCAGGATTCACTTCAGAAGCCAAGAAAAGACGTGCAGGCAGATCAGTTAATTTGGCTCCATCAGGTTAATCCCCTTAAACATCTCAGTGGATGATCTGATAAAATACAGTTTTCAAAAGGTTATATGACTCTCTCATACAAATACGATAAACATGTGACGAGGATTTTATTTAATTCATTAATTAATGAGGAAACCTGTAAGATACATAACTGGCTCCCAGAGCATTTGAGAAGCTGAGTATTGCTGGCAACATTAAGATAAGGTTGCCAGGTTGTGTACAAATCTGGCAAATGTCCAACAGAGAGATAAATTGTCATTTTGATGATCTTTTCCACGAGTCAGAAATTATTTGCCTTTCCACCAGACAGAAAAATCCAAATTAAGATGTAACTTCACTAAGTCTGGGATGTTACATAAAGAGTGAATAGTGACTCAGATTGTATTTCTCTAGACAGTCCTCGGGTGGCCTTGTCTCCGATGACATTGAAATGACATGTGACAGTGATGGTTTTCAGTAATTCAGCGAGGCCCGCCTGCGGTTAAGGTAACCGCCCTTCCTTCATCAGCGGAGACGTAAACTAAGGTAGGCGTCCTCGAGTGGGTGACAACGCTTCCCTTGCGTCCCTCTCCTGACTAGGCTACATAATTCACACCACGGTGAAAGCAGCCGCGAACTGCAGATCTCAGTGAACTTTAAAAAAATACTGCCCATGCCTTGAATAAATGTATGCGTTTTTAACGAAAATGTAATGAATGATTTTAGTCATTAAACTATAAAAATGTGTAAAGTTTATAGCTTTCAATTTTCTCTAAAATGCCAGTTAGCCTACTGAGTTTTAGAAAACCCTCTTATTTCATTATCATACTTTTTTATCTTTATACATACAAAAAGTTAAAACTTTAAATTCTTTTGTTAAAACGAACTGGCTATATATACATACATTATACATATTTAGATGTTTCATGCAAGTTATATCATTGAATATTTATATTTCCAGTAGGTGACATTGAATGTATTCATATCCATTAAGTGGTTTCTTGTGTGATAAATAAAATGTTTACAAGTCTGAGGGTTGTAAACTGAATAGAAATAGAGTGAAAGGCAGACAAACTCTGGCTGTTATAAACTTCTTAAATTACGTGCTCTTCCTCTTTGATATTCAGATTTGTTCTGCGACAGACCTTCTCATACTTACGTACCTAATGAGAGCTTCCAGTTCACCGTCTCACTCCTTTATAGTGGATACTATTGATAACACTCAAAATGGTAACAGGAACTATTGACAGTTTTCAGTGTCCAGAAGTTTTTACAATATGTGTATATTGGTTTTAAAATAACAATAAAGATATGAAAAAGGACTGTACCATGACTGAAACTCTTCTAGGTGTGCATTTAGACAGGAACTATAACCATTTAAGAGAAGGGGTGCCACCCAAAGAGAATTCCTAAATACTCTTTGACTGGAGTAGACATCAAAAGTTTATTCTGTCTTTTGTATAGATTTTCCTCTTCAGACAGCAAAGCCTTTTCTGTCAGTGAGAGCCGTGTGATGCCAGCTGTGTGCCCAGGGACAGAGTCCATCCGCAGTATCACCACATCAGTGACTGGAAGCAAGAAATGTTAGCACCGGTGATTTTATGCTCTGGGATACATAATTATTACTCTGGGAACAGACCGTTGCAAACTCACTGCCTGCTGAGTTCTCCTCTGTGAAATGGAGTACAGACCGCTGTGTGATACGTTTGCCCATGTTTTATTTTTTACTCATAATTGCAGTGAAATTGGTCTCCATACAGACAGATTCGCTCATGTTACTTTATGAGCCTGGAAAACATCCTAAATTTTCAGGTGTTTCTTTTATTTTTCCCTCTTCATATCCACTGAGAATAGTCAGATACATTACATATCCCAAAATCAATTCATGGAAAGCATCATAAATACCTTCTTGGTGCTCAGTTGATCTGTTTACTATCTCTTCTCCAGGAGGTTAAGTGTTTGAAACAAGAAGTTTCCCCTGACAGTCATTCAGTCCTTCAACACACATTTATTGAGCCCATCCTCTGTGCAAGATCTGGGCGGGGCCCAGGGATGCAGTGGAGACCCACACAGGCCGTGTGCCCTGCCCTGCCCTGCGGATCTTACATAGTGAATCTGCCTCCTGGGTGAGGGGAGAATTATCTGCCCTCGTCCCACACATCCTGAGGACAAGTAAAAATGTTACGTGTTAACTGAGGTGTGTTCAAGGCTCTAACAGGCTCTGCTATGAGGCTTCTCAGGCTGTGTCCCAATATCAGCCTATTGTTTGACACAATAGAAACCTCTATGTCCTGAGGGGAAACAGGGCAGAGGATCTTCGAGTGGTAGAAGAAAGTTCCACTCCAAGAGCACTTAGTTCTCGACCTAGGACACACAGTGGACTCATCTGGAGAGGTTTAGAAAACCCTGAGGCCTGGTCTCACCCCCGGGGAGTCTGGTGTATTAGTCTGGGATCCCACGTGGGGACACGTAATAGCTTCCCAGGTGATTCTAGTGCACAGGCTGAGAACTGCTCTGGGGCAACTGGCTCCCAGCTGGTGGAACCTGGATGTTCCAAACCACATTCTAACGCTTGCCTCTCACACCGCCACCCTGTCCACAAAAGAACCTTATGAAAGAACTGGGTTACCCTTTCACTCTGGCCTGTTGGTACGTGCTAGGACTCTTT
This sequence comes from Tapirus indicus, assembly GCA_031878705.1. Lineage (NCBI taxonomy): Eukaryota > Metazoa > Chordata > Mammalia > Perissodactyla > Tapiridae > Tapirus > Tapirus indicus. The sequence goes on along the minus strand of CM062925.1, from coordinate 2,646,197 downwards.
TGTAAAGATAAACATGTCCCCCTTTAAGCCTATGTGACAAGGAATTTTGAAACACTCATTTTACCTTTAGTGAGTGAGTGATTCACCTTTTGTCACTCGACGAGTTTTGAGTGGTGACTGGACATACTTTATTAATCTGTGTTTCTGAAAGACAGAGTCCACTTCTGATGCCACACCATTGTTTACTTATTTTGCTTACTTTTTGGATAAAAGTGAGGTCTGGACACCCAGGACAGCAGTGTGTACCAACAAATGCCAAAGAGCTTGTCTTGTTTCCTTTGTTCCAGGATTTCTGCTGGGACACGGGCGTTGACTGTGTCTGCCATGAAAACTTCTCCTCTCTCCTCTTACTTGGCTGTCCCGTGTTTGCCCCTCTGCCAAGGGGCCTGTCAACAAGAATGCAGTCAACTGCGTGTGCCCCTGTCTCAGCGAGCCTCAGAGGTCCCTCCGCTGCTTCAGGAACAGGTTGCCAGCGTTTAAGGAAGAGCCCCTCTGCCCAGCTGAGCCAGAGGTGGCCTTACTGCCTCTCCAGAGGATAATCGCTCTCTCTGTGCCATCTCAGATTCTTTAAAAGATAATGTAGCCTTCCCGACATCATTGAGATGTTATAGGTCCCTCCGCAAGAGAGCATTGTACTTGGTCAGCATTCACACAGCCTCCCACTTGGGGAGAAACCAAATATACCAACCAATGTTGTCTTATGAGAAAGCCTAGCACAAATGTCAAGGTTTGTGCGCAGGGCGGGAGTCACGGCCACTGCGTCTCAGGGATCCAGTCAGGGAGAAGAATGCAAGACAAAGTAACCAACCACAGGGCAACATGAGGTAATAGAGAACAGAAGTTAATGTCAAATAGGAATGAATTTGGAGAAGAAAATTATTTCAGTGGCTTTAGGAAGCCAAGGTCAAAATCCCCAATACTTAGGCATTTAAAAAATTTCTCTCTATTACTTTTCTGAAGATAAAAGTAATGTATACTTCCTGTGTCTGTTAGGATACTTTCAGCTGTAAAATAAAACCCACTTAAGATGGCTTAAACCGATAAGTAAATGTATTTGCTCACATAGGAAGAAGTCCAGAGTTAGGTGGACTTCAAGTTTGGTTGATGGAGCAGCTCAACAGTGCCAAGCAAGACCCAGGTCACTGAAGTCTCTGCACTCCACTGTCCACAGTTCAGCATTAGCCTAAGTCTGGTTCCCCTGGGGGTCACAGTGTGGCTTCTACAACAATAGAGCCATATGCTTCTTCATTTCCATCCAGTCCAGTGAGACAAAGAGGTGTCCCATACCCCTTCCAGAAGAGTGAGAAAGAACTTCCCCAGAAGCTTCCAGAAAATCTCTCCTCTAGTCTCACTTACTGCAATTGAGTCACATGCTCATTCCTGAACTAGTTATGGAGATTGAGATTAACCTAGCACCCAGTCATACCCATTCAAGTGAGAGTTGGTGTCTTCTGTAGAGAGAAGCATTGGCATTTCATTAAGAAGAAAAAAGAGCAACAAATACAATACATACGAAATTCACTTTGGAGATCTCTGACCTGGCACCTGAGCAAATAAGCAAAAGAATGATATAGAACTAAAAAGCTAATAAGGAAGATAAAATGGGATAATAAAAAAATACTAGATTAATTTGAAAGAAGGCAGGAAATGAGAAATATGGGAACAAAGCATAGATGTGACAAATAGAAAACAAATAGCAAGATGGTCAGCTTAAATCCAACATTAAATGTACAAGGACTAAACATTCCAATTAAGAGTCAAAGGTCGAGGGCCGGCCCAGTGGTGTAGTGTGTAAGTGTGTGCGCTCCGCTTCGGCAGCCCGGGGTTCGCGGGTTCGGATCCTGGGTGCAGACCGATGCACTGCTTGTCAAGCCATGCTGTGGTGGCGTCCCATGTAAAGTAGAGGAAGATGGGCACGGATGCTAGCCCAGGGCCTGTCCTCCTCAGCAAAAAGAGGAGGATTGGCAACGGATGTTAGCTCAGGGCTGGTCTTCCTCACAAAAAAAAAAAAGAGAGAGAGAGACAAAGGTTGAAAGACTGGACTAAGGAAACCAAGCAAGAATCACCTACTACTACTTTAAAGAAACATATTTTAAATATAAGGATGCAGATAGATTGAAAGTAAAAAGATGGGAAAAGATACCATCAAACATTAACCAAAAGAATGTTGGCGTGGCCACATTATCATCAGCATATAGAGATGCAGGGACGTAGAATAGCCAAAACTTGAAGAAGGACGAGGTTAAAAGAGTAAAATTACCAGATATCAAGCCTTATTATAAAGCTGCAGCAGTTCAGACAGGTGTTGACAAAACAAATAAACCAACAAAACAGAACAGAGTCTAGAACAGCTCTGTACGTGCATGCCGGCTGACCTACAGACACCACTGCAGCCCAGTGGAGAAAACAGTGATCTCTTCAACAGTGGTGCTGCGGCAACTAAATGTCAGTGTGGGCAAAACATTACAACTGAGCTGTCACATCTTATTCAAAAATTAACTGGAAATGGATTGTAGATCCGGACCTAAATATGAAAAACAAAATCATAAAGTTTTTAGAGGGAAACACAGAGTATCTTCACGATCTTTGAGGAGGCAAAGATGGTTCACCAGCACTCCATGGTTGCTAACTTTCTGACCTTTTTTATTCTAATGATTAAAAATGCTAGCTCATTTCCATTTTAATTTACAACTCTTTAAGCACAAAGTTGTGAGTTTCACACGCTTATAAATCATTGGCATGTAAGTGTTCATTTGTGTTCTTTGTCCACTTTTCTATTAGGTTATGGTTCTTTCTCTTATTAATTTAAAAAATTCTTTATATACTAAGGAAATGAATATACTAAGGAATACTTTTTTTTTAATCTTAGAGTTTATTTCTCAGCCTTCTTTTTTATGCTGGGAAAGATTCACCCTGAGCTAACATCTGTTGCCAATCTTCCTCTTTTTCTTTTTCCTCCCCAAAGCCCCAGTGCATAGCTGTATATTCTAGTTGTAGGTCCTTCTGTGTAAGTCCTTCTTCTATGTGGGCTGCCGCCACAGCATGGCAACTGACAGATGAGTGGTATAGGTCTGCACCCGGGAACTAAACCCAAGCTGCCAAAGTGGAGCATGCCAAACTTTAACCACTAGGCCACCAGGGCTGGCTCACTACTTCTTATTTTTTAAAGACTTTCATTTTTTAGGGCAGTTTTAGGTTCACAGCAAAGGTACAAAGATTTTCCCATATATCGCCTGGCCCCACACATGCACAGCCTCCCCCATTACCCACATCCCCCACCAGAGTGGTATGTTTGTTAGGCTGACGAGCCTACACTGACACATCATCACCACCCAAGTCCACAGTTTACGTTAAGGTTCACTCTTGGTGTTGTACTTTCTGTGGGTTTGGACAAATGTATAATGACACGTATCTACCATTATCGTATCACACAAAGTATTTTTACCACCCCTCAATATCCTCTGTGCTCTGCCTATTCATCCCTTCCTCCCCATTAAGCCCTGGTAACCTCTAATCTTTTTACTGTTTCCATCGTTTTGACTTTTCTAGAATGTCATATAGTTGGAATCATACAGTATGTAGCCTTTTCAGATTGCCTTCTCTAACTCAGTAATATGCATTTAAGTTTCCTTTGCGTCTTTTCATAGCTTGATAGTTCCTTTCTTCTTAGTGCTGAATAACATTCCATTGTTTGGATGTACCAGTTTATTTATCCATTCACCTACTGAAGGACATCTTGGTTACTTACAAATTTTGGCACTTATGAATAGAGCTGCCATAAACATGCATGTGCAGGTTTTTGTGTGGACGGATATAAGTTTCCAGCTCCTTTTGATACCAAACCAAGTGGGCTCACCTCCTGGTGACTTAAATAAGACCCTACACCAGTGGAAGTTGTCTCACAAAGTAAAGTGTATTTGCAACAAACAGGAGGCCATGAGGAATCATTTCCAAAGTCATGGTGTCCCTGAACAAAGGCAAGCAGGAACTTTTATTTCAGTTGGGGAATGAATATTCAAAAGGGAGAGGCGGGTGCACTGCAGATTATGGTAACAAGGCTTAATCTCCTCTTGAAGAGATCTTCACATTAAAAATAAGGCAGGGTCATGGGCTAGCTCTTGTGGGGAGGCTTGGTTAGCTTCAGGGTGGTTGCTGGGTGTGTCTCCTTAACATAAAAGAACAACTTGAAAAAACAGTTAAAAGCTTCCAAACCCACCCTTGAATTTCTCAGGGCAATAGTCGTGACACTTTGGGTAAATATCAGGTAGCACGACTGTTGGATCATATGATGAATATGTTTACTTTTGTAAGAAACTGCCAAACTGTCTTCCCAAGTTGCTGCACCATTCTGCATTCCCACCAGCACTGAATGACAGTCCTGTTGTTCCACGTCCTCATCAGTGTTTGGTGTTGTCAGTGCTCTGGTTCAATGGGCTTTGGCCATTCTGATGGGTGTGTAGTGGCATCTCGTGGTTGTTTTAATTCGCATTTCCATGATGACGTATGATGTGGAACATCTTTTCATATACTTATTTACCAACTGTATATCTTCTTTGGTGAGGTGTCTGTTAAGGTCTTTGGCCCATTTTTTAGTTGGGTTGTTTGTTTTCTTATTGTTGGCTTTTAAAAGTTCTCTGCATATTTTGGATAAGTTCTTTATCAGATATGTCTTTTGCAAATATTTTCTTCCAGTCTGTGCCTTGTCCTTTCATTCTCTTGAAGCAATACCTTTGTATAAGGAATACTTTGTTGCAGGTATTTGTCCCAGTGTATCAGTGAGAAATCATTCTGTTGCAAGAACCAGAACTCAACTCATTTAAATAATAAAGGACATTTATTGGCTCACATAATTGAAAAGTCCACGAGTAGTCACAAATTTAGGTGAAGCCTGATCCAGCATCTGAAACAATGTCAGCAAGGACCTCATTTATTTATTTCTCTTTCTTCTGCCTTCACAGCACTGGCTTCATCCACAGAGTCCAGCGATCCCAAACCTCACATCCCCACTCTGTGCTTTCCGGAGGGAGAGGGAGGGTGGCTCTCATCCAAGTCCTGAGATTTCCTCTCTCTCTCTCTCACTGACTAGGTCATGTGCCCATCCCTAATCCAATTATTCTGATCAAGTTGGAAGGATATGCTGATTAGTTTAAGTCAATTAGGGCCCACCCCCACCCAAAGGATATAGGTGAGAATGGGGAATTTTCTCTTGGGGATAAGGGTTATGGCTATCCATTATATAAAAGTAAAATAGTAAAAGCCACAGAGTCCCTTATTATTTTATCAAATCACAGATTTCTTTAAGCCCTGCACTTTTGGACTCAGTTCTAGCAAGTGGAATTCTATACCTTGACAAAGCAAGTCCTACTAATTGCAGATAATAGAGACAAGAGCTACTGATACCTGCACAAACTATGAAATGCTAAGTAGTACTTTAAAAATTAAGTTTAGATAAATTTGGAGACTGAAACATTTACAAGAATGAAATCCTGTTTTCTATTAAGTAACCACAAAAGTTTCCTTGTGACGTTGTCTGTAAAAGGTCCTTTTCTGAGATATCTGGCTTTCAAAGTTTGATGTCGCCCCTGAAAAAGGCAGCTTTTAATCTCTAAAAACCTTGTATGCTGACCAGTAGTCACAGATACCTGCATTTACTTGGAGATTTGTAACTCTGGAAGATCTAACCTGCCATTCTTCTTTGCTAAAAACAATAGTTTTAGAACTCCCTCTTTCTCTCTTCTTTTGCACATAAAGGTAAGTAAATAGATGGCTGGTTGATTCATCCTAAACAAGGTGTTCCAGGAAGTTTATTCCAACAACCAATTCGCATTTGGCTTTTGGCTTTATGTTAATTTTTTCAGAGCAGGCATGTTCTATTTTGTGTAGTTAAATTCATCAGTTCCCTGGTGCTCCCACAACAATGTCTCAACTCACCTCCCTTTAAGGAGGCCAAACAGTCCAGGTGCTTCCTTCCCAGCTTCTCCTTTTCCCAGCCTCCCACCTCCTGGTCTCCCCGGCCTCCCGTGCTGCTGGAGTGCAAGTCTGTGATGGAGGTTTAACCAATCGGATGCTCCCGTCCAGACTTCTTGGTAGCTACTGATGCAAAGCAGTAAGAAGAGTGGAGTCCATAGCACCGACAGCAGTGACCCAGCAATATCCAGTTTCAGGGGCAGCAGATGCTGTACAAAATGTGGCAGCCATGTCCTCTCTGGCAAAATTTTGGCTGTGGTGCTGCAGCTGCCTGGTCCCCGTTGTTCCTAACCTTCCTCCAGCCTGCTTCTCAAGACTTCCTGGTATTTCTGTGAACCAATAGCTTTTCAGTCAATTCCCTTTCTGTTTAACCAGAGTTGGTTTCTGATGCTAAGAATGTTGATAGTTACAAGGAAATAAGAATATCCCTCTCCCAGACTCTGCCCCACTTTGCCACCTGAGCACCAGAAATCCTTCATGTAAACAGGTCCTTTAGTCCCCATCATGCCTCCTATGCCCTCCCCCCTCCCACCAGGGCTCAGGTATGATTCCAGACTCCAGAGGACCAGGTGTCAGAGACACTCACCACAGTGTCTCTCCATCCCTCACTTCCTCAACTTCCCCTCTTACCGCACAAAGGGCACGATCTGCTCACCACAAGACAAAAGCCAATCGTCAAGAGGCAAGATGGTGGATAAGAAAGGGCATTTTTACAGCTTGCTAGCAAGAGGGAAGATGGCCGACTCACGTCCAAAAGACCCATCTTAAGGGGGCACAGAATCTTACAGCAGTTATATAGGCTGGTGGGTTACAGGGGAGGGGGCAGGAATGTTGACCCTCGGGTGCTACAGACTGGGAGTCACACCAGATTTTTCAGTTATCCTTGATGATGGCTGTTCGGGGGTCATCACATTCCTAAGGAAGTCAAAAGAACAAAGTTATCATCTTATCGCAGCTGGGAGGTACCTGCACAAGCAGGGTCGTAAAATCTACAGAGCAGTTAGATCTCCTGGGGGTGCATATCCAGCTGGGTTAGTCAGTCAGAGGTCATTCAAAGTTACAATAGGTTTCTTTTCTACAGTATGGTTTCCCTCTTGTCAACCTCATGTTGAGCCGGTATCACCCCCACAAACCTTCCCTGAGAAGAGCCTGCACCCCATACAACTCGGCTCCCATAAATAGAGCCCTGGGGCCACCCATCCCACTAATCCATCCGTCCTGCCCAGACAAGTCTCAAGGCTGGGACACAACTCGTGCCTAGCTTAGAACCCCCTAAATACTGAGAAACTTGTTACTTTGGGAAATAAATTGTCCTCTTTCTAAGAAGACCCTTCTAGATTCTCTTTAGCAGGACTAAATCATTCCTGCTGAGCCTGATACCCACTCTCGAAAGGCCTGGACCCTGCGGTGTCCTTCTCCCCTCCCCCCCTCTCTCTCTTCCTCAAGTGTTCACTGAGCAGCTCCTAAGAACGAGACAAAATGGCAGAGCCTCAGCACCCTCCCCAGAGAAGTCTCGCTTCTCTCTGGCGTGTTCTGTAACTCAAAATGAGTCACCGCACATCCGTGTAGTCAAGGCTGTTCCTTCTCCTGTAGGTGACAGAGGCCCCCTCCCTTTCTACTGCAAAGGAAATGCCTTCAGATCTGAATCATAAAAAAGGTGATATTTCTACTTTTTCAAAAATAAATAAGAGGATTCTGCTAAATGGGAATCCTTTGGCCCCGTCCCAGGGCCACCTGACACCACCTCCTCTCTGTGTTCCCAATGGCTTCACGGCAGCTGGGGGGCAGGAGGGTCTCCCAGACGCTGCTCCCGGGGGGCTTCACCTGCATGGCAGGTGCGGGTGAACCCCGAGTGACCAAGTGGCGGGGGTAAAATCAGCTGTCTCTGGCACTCAGTCCTTCCGGGTTCCCGGGGACCAAAGGTTACGCACAAGGACAGCTCAGTTACATCCACTGCCAATCACGGCCAATAACCAACTTTCCATAAAAGTTGATATGCATATACTGACACACACATATGACATACACACACGTGTATACAACAATTTCATCATAAAGACATGTTTTAATAAAGTTATTGACATACTTACACACAGTCTCCAATTAAAATATACAGTTAAACTATTTAAGGTTTTTGCCCTGTAAGTTATAAATAGGCTAAGCTATTCACAAAATAATAAAAGCCAGCAGCAATCTTCATTCCTGCTGAAGATGCCTTTCCGTGATGGTGACCCGAGCACATTTCTCCCAGACCACAGGACCTCGAGGGCCAGAGTTCCTGCACCTCCAGGTGCCAGGGTCAAACCCTTACAACCCCTCTGTCAGAGATTTAGTCAGGACCAGGGAAAGATTATTGCAAATCGGGTCCTTCAAGAGGAAAAGGCGAGAGGAATCCTCAAGTGACGAACCTGCAGAAAGTTCAGGAAAGCATCTATCTTCACCTGCTCTGAGTCGACCTGGGTGCCCTCCCCACAGTCCCCGAAGCACGGGCTTCGCCTCGGCCTCAGGAAGGGCTCATTTCAGAGGCCGCCGGAAGTTCTGAGAGGGGTTCTCGCTCCAGCTCAGGAGGTCCCCACACACCTGCCAGGTGACGTGCACCTGGGAGAGAGTCGAGGCTGCTCTTGGGCCCCTGGGGTCGACTTCCCAGCATCCTGTGCACCAAACTGTGTCCCCTCAGTGAGAGGGCTTCAACGTCATCTCCACTGGCCTAATGGCTGTCCCATAGGATAATTTGTCATCCCTTTTAAGCTCTAAAAGTAAGCTAAATTCACACAGATTTAGATCCAACCTTTTGATTTTGTTCCAAATTATTTTAAAAGTCAAAAAGACTTCAACTGAGACGATTTGTTTCTACAACCGCAGGCACTTGCCAAACGCTCTCCCAGGACTTCTTCAGAGGTTCTCAGCGTATGTCTGTATCAAGCTACCGCACTCTGCCCGTTACCTCAGCTGATTCACCCACCAGTCCCTCCGGGTTGGAACGATCAGTGAGTATTTCCATCTGACAATCACAGGAACTGCCAGCCAAGGAGGCATAAGGCTTGCACGGCTGGTAAACGGTGAGGGAGCTGGCCTCCTAAGCTTGCACTCTGTACACACTTAAAATAGAAACAGGTGGAGGACTAGCCCTCACATCCTCCAGGCTGAAATACTGAGCACCAAAAACCATGAAGTCTGTCTTGTGAGGTCTGCAGTTAATTTTTTTATTTGAAAGAGAAGACGCTGACTGTAAATCATTTTCAGTTATCTACATTTTCCAGAAGAGAGAGAGAAAGAGAAAGATTATCAGGACTAAATCATATGCTGATACAAGGGCCTTTTCTCTCAGCAGGTGAAAGGCAGGTGACAGGTGCACTCCTGCTGCACAACTGTCCCTGCCTGTGCAACAGTGTATCCCATCAACACAGCGCATCAACTAGAATTTAGTAAATCAAATTAGATTTTAAAGGACCAGAGTCATTATTTAAGGGTCTACTATGGAAAATGTATGTAAAATGAAGAATTAGTCCCTAATTTTTCTCTTATGCAAATATACCCTATTTCAACAATTCTAAAGTGCACTCTTTTTTTCTCATTTTAACCTAAAGATCTGCAGGCATCTCTGCAAGCAGGATGCAGTCAATGTGTCATACACTAACTGTCTGCCAGGTGGCAGTCATGATGAAGTAATGTGAAGTCTTCCATTGACACCTTTGGTTAGGATCCAGAAATCATGAATTTGCTACCCAAAAATGTGTCTCTTTGGCTTGATGATGATTATTTTTTTTTGCGTGTGAGGAAGATTAGCCCTGAGCTAACGTCCATTGCCAATCCTCCTCTTTTTGCTGAGGAAGACTGGCCCTGCGCTAACATCTCTGCCCATCTTCCTCTACTTTATATGGGACACCGCCACGGCATGGCTGATAAGTGGTGTGTCGGTCCATGCCCGGGATCCGAACCTGCGAACCCCAGCCCACCGAAGCGGAGTGTGCAAACTTAACCACTACGCCACCAGGCCAGCCCCTGGCTTGATTATTTTTAAGAACAAAAGACTCAGGAAGAAACTTTGACCTTTTCCCTAACTGCCTAAAAGAATTTAAGATAGAAGGCCTGTTCCAGGAAGGAGCTAATACCATAGATAACTATAGAATAATATGAACCAGGCATGGTAGACAGGGAGGAACCTAGCAAGGCCCGTTTGATCAAAGTCCTCTCCATGTCCCATCTTCTCTGCGAGGCATGGCAAACATTTGTTTACCAAACATATGCTTTCCATCTCCATGTGACTTGCCTTCCTCCCCTCTGAAGTTCCAAACCACTACCCCCAACATCCTCCTTTGTCTTTAGCTGAAGATGGTATTCAAGGTGGTGGCTTTGGCAATTTTGGTGAGTTTCTGCGTTTCCCTGGGTTTCTCCCACGTATACATGATATTAAATTTGTTTGATCTTTTCCTGTTATTCTGTCTCATGTCAATTTAATTCTTAGACCAGCCAGAAGAACCTAGAAGGGTAAAGGAATATTTCTTCCTCCCCTACATCATTGTGGGGGATCAGAATTGGCCACCTCAGATGTGTCTCTCTACCTTGCTCTGAAGGGGGCTTTGACCTTCACCCCCGCAACTCTCTAAAGGGATTTGGGATGGAAGGCCTGTCCCTGGGATGGGCCTTCACCCTGGATGACTCTGGGTATCAATAGACTGGGAGGGTCTTTGCTACGCCCATTCCTATCAAAGTTCTGTCTAACAAACAGAATATTTGTAAGGGAAATCTCCATTTGTAAAGGTGTCTCCTTCTCTGTACTGGGAAGGGGGTGGATGACCTCATCCTTAGAAACTTGTCAATGTGAGGCCTTAAATCTGCATAAAAACCTTACTGTGCTTTTCTTGTAATCCCTCATGGCTGACACTCCCAACTCCCTCAAAAATCTACATTTGTCTATATAAGAGGAGAATCTCCACCATTTTGTCAAGAGACACTCCATGGTCTTTGTTATAAAGCTTTGTTTGATTTTTCTCCTGCTATTCGGCCTCATGTCAATTTAATTTGTAGCCCAGCCAGAAAGGACCCAGGGTGGGTAGAGAATGCTCTTTCTCCCCATCATCATCAACCTCAAAAGCACCTCAGATTTGATGAAATACATAATGGAATGCTTGAATGAAGCAAGATACAGCTACAACAAGAGTTGATTTTAAATGGGGATCAGATAATAATGCTAGGACCTAGGTTACATTTTAATCCTAGCTTTTGAATTCACCACTAAAGAGTGAGCCCACAAAACCCTAGGCACTCCACCCTCAAAAAGGGCAGAACCCAGGTCCCCAGAAATCTCCAGGTGTCTATGGGTGACTTTGCTGTGTGGCCCCAGGCCCCTTCAGGACTTGTGAGTAACAAGCCTTGTTTTCCCAACGTTCCCTGATGGTTGTTACTGAGGTGTCTTGAATCATAACAAGAACCACAAGGGCGGGTCCAGTCACAATACGGGTTGGGGAAATGTCTGTGGGGACAACTCATCACAAGTAGGGCCCAGGTGAGTGCCCCCAGGCTTTCCTAGCTGAGAGCATCACTATCATAGGCTGAGATGGACACAAAACAACCATGATATTTTAAATAGCTCACACCACTATTTCGTGACCTTCTACAGCTTGTGGCATACATAGAAACTTGCAAGTACACACTTTGCACCAGGTAGATAATTATTTCCTTCTTCTCCACTCCAGCCTTCTGTCCATCTGTCCTCACTGCATATTTTATAAGCACACAAATCAGTAGGATAAAAATATCTCTAAAAAGGCAGCCAACCTTCAAAGGAGCTGATAAGACAGAATCTATTTCATGAAAAGAAGAAAGAAAATGTGGTTCAAAAACAACTAAAATGTCAACATGGTTTGAAAGAAGCCAATTCACAATTCAGATATAAAGATGCTAGGCTTGTGATAAGCTTGATTAACAAAACAATGAGCCTACTAGAAAAATTTTAATAAAACATTCTGGTGTTGAAAGCTTATCTTTGATCAACTGGAAAAGGAAAGAAAAACAATCCTGAACCGTTTCCTAGTTTAGAAAGATCTTGCTTATCCTTCTTTGCTTGAGTTGGAGCCAACAATTCTGATGGCTTGGATTCGCTCTTAATATTCCCGGCCATTCGGGTGCTCAAGTCAGCCGTGCAGTTCTGGGAACAGGCTACCCCGGCACAGCCAGGAGGCCGGGGAACAGGGTCACGAGCATTCTCTCTCCTGTCAGCACTTGGACCCGAGGCCTTTAGTCAGAAACGGGCAAAGGGGAGTGAGCAGCCCCAGGACGTGAACACAGTCGGAGGCCTGAGCGAGGCAGTCGGTCCTCCTCAGTGTCCTCCTCAGTCCGCAGGGCTTCCCAGGGCTCCGCTGGCCACCACGTCACCAGGCTTGGAGCCAGCCCACCCTTCCTGTGAAGCAGCTCAGTCACAGTGGAAAGAACACAACACCATCGAAGTCAAGGCGGTGAGACAAGGACACAGGGAGAGGTCAGTGTGGGGACGGGCTCACACAACCCTTGAGACTCGTTAGAGACAGAAGGACTCATTTCACCTGAAACCCACCTGAGACCTGAAACAAAGCTCATGTGTCCCTTTATTCATCAACTTTACAAACTCATTCACTCTACAAACTGCTGTCAACAAGATTCACGCCACAGTGAAGACACTGGGTTTAGAATCCGACGGACCTGGATTCCACTCCCGACTTCAACAAGGCTTTTCCTGAGCCTGTTTCCGCACCTGTGAAGTTAAAATAATACCATCTCAGAGGGTTTTCCTAGGGATTTGAAATACTGTACATAAAATCACTGCCACGTGGAAAATAACAAACGAGAGTTGTAATTATTACTATTTTATTATTATGAACGTTACCTGTCAAGCAGTACAAGCCCCAGTCAACCTCCATATGCACCTCCCGATGGGTCTTCCTCTCAGCCAGCTCCTTAGCCTGACAGAGGGAAATTCCCAATCCCACCAGCACTTTATTAACTCATCTCAGCCCCTGACAAAGACCCGTCCTTGCCCAAGCTCAGTCGGGTTCCACTGAGCCTTCCTCTTGACCTGACCGTGACCTTGGTCTGCTGGGCTGTCTGAGCACAAATCCTGCTCAGCCAGTTTATCATGAATCCCCCTCCCCTCGAGGTGGAATCAAGTTCCTCTGAGTAACTTTCCCTCCACTGACCCTCCCTTTGCTCGTTGGCCATAAACGCCCATTGTCTTCGCTGTACTCAGAGCTGAGGTCAGTCTCTCTCCCCTATTGCAGTAGTTTCAAATGAAGTCTTCCTCGCCGTTTTAACAAGCGTCAGAACAATTTTTCCTTTACGCCCCTCCTCTCTGCATGTCTATTTCTAACTGGATGGTGTCGCTGCTCATTAAGACAGAAAATGGAACTCGGCCTCCTATAGAGTCAGGATGTGTCACCAGGGGAGCCCAGCTGACTCTCCTGAAGCCGGGCCACCACTAATCTACATGCCACACTGGACAGACACCCATCCTCTGAAACAGAACCACAGAGCTGGCTCCCCCCAAAGTCCTGACGGAAGCGCAGGGGGCTGCAGTCCAGGCTCGGGCCTGCCCACGTGTCTGACCCCAGCCTTCACCCCCACTCTCCTCCACAGTCCTCTGTCTCTCCTGGGAGGCCTGCCCGTGTCCTCTCTCAGTTAATTTCTCCAATTAAAGACCATCCGTCTCGTTGCCCCAGTCCCTTGGAGTCTTGCTGAGTGACTCACTGACCACGCCATTAGGGCAAAGGGCCGTGCTGATTCTGGGTTCTTCCTCTCAGCGCCACACTCGCAGTGTACGGGGCTTTGGCTGATGCAGAAAGAGAGGCGGCAGAGGCCTTGGCGCTCATCTGGTCCCGTGTTTCCCTGACGATAACAAAGAGCTGAGGCCCTTGTTAACTTTAGGTTACCAGGCACCTCCCCGTGGATAGTCACGCTCTGGTGGGAGCCCAGGAATGTGGGTTTTTGAGAAACATCCCAAGGGATTCTTATCCTCAGGGGAGATTGGAAGACACTGAATTCTACTGTAACCCTGACCATTTTACAGAAAAGGAAGCTGAGGCCTGCAGAGGGGCAATGGCTCCCCCAAGGTCACCAGCTCCTCTTGGCAGATCAAGTCCAGGGCCAGGTTTTCTGACTCCAGTGACTGCCGTTCATCACGCAGCCTTGGCGCGGATGCTGGAAGGTCCAGGCACCACACTGCACCAGTAATCGCCGCTCTCACAGTGCCTTACACCTTGCCTGTGTCGTCTCCCTCCTGTACTAGGAACAGGAAAGTAGCAGGCCCGTGGGGAATAACCACGGCTGCTTCCCTCTGCTCTTTCTGTGGATCTGTCCCCGGCTGAGGACCAGGAACACTGGCTGCAGTCTCCGGGGACCCTGAACTCGAGTCACTTTATCCATCGAGGCCCCAGTGTCTTCATGTGTGAAGTGAGGTAACTGAACTAGATTAGGGTCTCAAAACTTTTCCCAAGAAGGAGAATCCCCTGGGAGCCCAGGAGCTGAGTGTGGAGTTACAGTAAGAGAAGAGTTGGGGCTGATATTGCTGAAGAAGAAAGACAAAGAAAGGAATCTGAGCGGCTCTCAGAGGTGAGGGGGCCTGGAGCGGGGAGGGGATGCGGCGAGACTGCCGAGAGATGGGACGGATGGGACGGGCTCCTCACACCCGAGTACTGAGTGGACACCTTCACATTCTTGGAAAACCATTGCAGGCTCCCGACTCTCACCATGCCGCTATCAGTTTAATTTTTATTATAATGTTATTTCAAAGTACAACCATAAAACAATGCATAAACTCCATGTTTATGGATTACTATATGATTGCAGAACAAAATTGAAATCAAATACCATGAAACTAATAAAACTCAAATTTGTGATCTTAATTTAACGTGATAGGTAAGTGGATGTTTCAGTGGTCCCCCCAATCTGTGATTTCACTTTCCGCAGTTTCAGTTATCCATGGTCAACTGCAGTCCGAAATTATTAAATGGAAAATTCCAGAGATAAACAATGCATAAGTTTTCGACTGCTCACCGTTCTGAGTAGTGTGACGAAATCTTGCACTATCTCATTCCGTCCCGCCGGGGATGTGATCATCCCTTTGTCCAGCGGATCTACGCTGTACACGCCACCCCCCCATCAGTCCCTTAGTAGCCATCTGGGTTGTCAGATCAACTGTTGCGTTATCACAGCACTTGTGTTTTAAGTAACCCTTATTTTACTTAATAATAGCCCCAAAGTGCCATTACTCTCTTACTGTGCATAATTTATAAGTTAAACTTTACCATAGGTATGTATGTATAGGAAAAAACACAGTATATATAGGGTTCAGTACTATCCGCAGTTTTGGGCATCCACTGGGGGTCTTGCATGTATCCTCCACGGATAAGGGGGGACTACTATATTGTCTTACAGAAACTAAATTGCCAATTTGGGGTTAATGGTTAGGTCAGGTCTGGTCATATATTTAGTCTGCTCTATTGTGAATTTGAAAACACAACACCCGAGAACGCCCGTTTGCTTAGGAACAGGAGCTTCCATACATCCCAGCCTCTGTTTGTAGTTCAGGAGAAGCAAACCTTCCTCTTACCCGACACTCTGTGAGTGAGCAACGCAGATGCCACCTGATAACTCCGTACAGTTCTGTTTTATGTGACGATATTGGTCTGCATTCGGTGACAACTAATCCAATTATTGTTGACTCCAGAACAGAACCATCCTTCCAGGCGTGCTCACCACTAAAATTATTGTTAACTGAACGGTTGAAAGTCGATATTTTCAAAGGCTTGAGGCCACAGTGCACATCTCCCGGAAGTGTGAACGTGGATACTATGGGGCAAGTTACTTTGACATGTGACATGCCTGTATTGTGTGTGTCCTGAGATGACTCAGTTCTCCCACCACATTTCTATGTTCAGCTGCTGCAAAACATCTCAGCGACAGAATATACCACGAAGCCAACTGGATTTCACTTGCTATCAACTCAAAGATAAGCAGAAATTGCAGGATAAACACAAAATAAAGAAAGATCCTTAGGATGTCTGCCTCCTGTCAGTTGTTGTCCTCCAGACGATTCAGAATACGCTTGAATAACTGTTACAGACTGTCACCACAATGAAAACAAAAGTTCAAATTCTCAGGGAGAATTTGCAGATCCTTGAGAAATGGCCCAAGAACTCTGAGAAAGGCGGGTTTAGCAGGAAAAGTTCAACTCTATTTGCTTTTAGGAGACCTGGGTCTGAGTCCGGCTGTCACTAACCAGCTGTGGCAGGTTGGGCAAGTGTTCACGTCTTTGGGCATCTGTTTCCTCATCTATCAAACGGTCCTACAAATCCACGTACCCCCGGGTTCCCTCTGAAAGCAAATGAGAGGGCACTTGAAGGTGCTTAAACGACCTCATACCGCCTACAAACGAAAAAACCATCGCAGTGCCAGGGGCGAGCGGCTGCAGATTTACCTCCAAACGCTTTAAAACGTCCTGGCCAGTCGTCCCGAGCAACATGGGAGCCGCGAGCGTCTCCCGGCCCTTGGGGTCCTTCCCCTCCAGGCGGCTGCTGAGCAAAGGGTGGCGGTGACCGCCCGGCGGGCCGGAGGGAGCCTGCGCAGTGGGGGCCTAACCATTGCTCTCTGCTGCCCTCTTCAGGGCGGAAACCGCCTGGCATCCGACGGGGGTCGGCCCCACGCCAGGAAATACTGCGCAGGCGCCAGGCTTGCAGCCCCTCGGGGCAGCTCCGCGGAGCGTCCCGGCCGGCCCAGCCCCTGCTCCGGACCGCGTGCCCCGGCCGGGCGCAGATTGTCCGCGGGCCTCGGGCCCCGGCCTCGGGCAGGCCGCTCGTCCGTCGTCCAGTCCGCACAATCCCTGCCCCTTCTTTCTTGGTTGTTACGGCTGAGTTAAGATGGATTTTAGGGCCCAGAGACCCCATGAAGCTTCCTCGTGTCCGCTGACCCGCAGCGGAATGATTGCCAACGACATGTCAGCCACCCGGCTGTGGCGCTCTAATTCCGTCGTAATGTCACAGGTCTCTTGTAATGTCAAATTCTGCTTTGATGATTAGCGTTTGCAGGAGCCTTTCTAACCCCCTTGAGGGCCGTCCTACTACATGAGCAATGACTTCTTAAAAGCAGCTTCCTTTCTTGTTCGCCACTCTCAGCCCCCTTATCCTGGAGAGAGAGAGAGGTGATTTCCAAATGAATCTCACAGGGCGCAGGAGGATCCAGTGGGGGCAGGGAAGAAATTATTTGGACTTCTACTTTTATGTAGTGTATTTAATTTCATCCTTCCTAAATTTCAATTTTGGACAATGTCCTACAATATACATAATACATTAGTGGACTAGTACAGGCCTAGAATTTATGAATAAACATTCCTATGTTGTGGGGAATGCTCATTTTATTTCACGTATTTGTTGTGTTACTGAAGGCATGTGCCATCATAAAAGGTCGGAGACTTCTATTCTAGAAGACTCCTCGTCATCCCGGCTGTGGAGCTTTTTAAGAAATTATATTATGCCCCAACGCCACCCAGACTCGGGAACCTCAGCCCTCGTGGGACACGTGAATTTTTAACAGGCG
This sequence comes from Tapirus indicus, assembly GCA_031878705.1. NCBI lineage: Eukaryota > Metazoa > Chordata > Mammalia > Perissodactyla > Tapiridae > Tapirus > Tapirus indicus. The sequence continues at coordinate 2,628,668 of CM062925.1, read as the reverse complement.
CCCCCCGGTGATTCTGACGCCAACCCGCCTGCCCAGCGTCACGTCGCCTGCAGACTGGCAGCGCGCCCGGGGCCGAGGCTACATGCAGCGCGTTCGTCGGCGTGTCTGCGGAGCCTGGCACACGCCGGACACGGACGTGCCACAGATATTTGCTGAAGGAGTGAATGCTGAACAAATGAACCACAATCCAGAGACGGCCGCTGTGGACTGCGCAGCCTCTGTCTTCTCGCTGGCTGCCTTTATGTGATTGTTTTACACCGAGGAGCCATCATACGTAAAACTGAGTAGCTCATTTGATCACTTTTAGTAAACAGGCGTTTAATATTTCAAGTGACAGAAGCGTTTTTGCATTGTTTAGCTTTTAGTATTTTCTATTAAAAATTACACTATGTAAAAAATCTTTCCACGTGAAGCTTTCTCCCGCATATCCAATTATATGCGCAGGATAGAGTCCCAGAGTGGGATTTCTAATCAAAGAGGAAGAACGTTTTAAAGGCTGTAGCTACTGTGGGAAGGACAAATAACCCTGACCCCAGGAGCAGCAGACTCGGTCCTAGGGAGCGAGGGCTGGCGGGGCGAGACCCTTCAGTGGAGCTTTGTGGTGGGGGAGAAGGACTCGGAGGGGCTGACTGAAGTCCAGTCCCTGTTTCTACGCTTTGCTGACCATGACGCTTAGATTTTTTTTTTCTTTCTTTTTTTTTTGCGAGGAAGATCAGCGCTGAGCTAACATCCGTTGCTAATCCTCCCCTTTTTGCTGAGGAAGACTGGCCCTGGGCTAACATCATGCCCATCTTCCTCCACTTTATATGGGACGCCACCACGGCATGGCTGACAAGCAGTGTGTCGCCGGGCCCCGGGATCCGAACTCGCGAACCCCTGGCTGCCAAGCGCAGACTAAACCGCTGCGCCACTGGGCGGCCCCGATGCTTAGGTTCTTGAAGCCTAAGTTTCTTCACCAGGCATGTGAATATTCACAGCTGCGTGACAGGGCTGTTGATTCTGAAGCACTATTAGGTATTAGAGATAAAAGAATTCATCTTTATATTTGATATAGTTCCAAAGGGACAAAAGCTTAGAGTCTAGGAGTGGTTCGCATAAAAGATGCCATCTCATCTCTCTCTTACTAAAATGTACTGTTTACCCACAAGGAGGTTTGAATGCTCATTCCCTGCGAGGAGGCCCAGGAAATCCCACAGCGGCAGGCTCAGGCCCCTGAAGAAGGTTCAGAGAGATTTAGGAACTCTGGCCAGTGGGTCACCTCGGAACTGTCAAAGGCAGTAGTCTCATGGTTTGTGAAAGGTCGTGCTGCTGACCTCTGAAGACGGCCGCCAGGAGCAGTCCGAGCTCTGTTTCCTCCTGTGGTATGCCGGGAACACCAGTCAGACAAGTTCCTCTGGTGCCGAGCCACTCCAGAGAAGCAGCTCCCTGTCCTGCTCTTCAAGGACTGCTGACTCCAGAAACCACCAAGCAAGTGTCCTTAGGAGTGTCTGGTTGGAACCCAGGACCGAAGTCTGCATTTCCTCTTTGGTATAGGACTGTTGTCAGTTCTCAGACTTTGGTGTGTATGAGAATGGCCTGAGTGCTCAAAATATGCAGACCCCTGCCCCAGCCCCTAGAGATTCTGATTCTGTACGTCTGGGGTGGCGCCCAGGAATCTGCATTTCCTGCACTGATTCTAATAGAGGTAGCCTGAAAACCATATTTGGGGAAAGCTGGGCAGAGCAGTCATAGCCCTGGAGAGAGAACTAGAAGACCTGGGTTTGAGGTGAGATAGTTCTACTTACATCAGCATAAACATCACTGGCCTTGTTTCTTCATTTTAGAGCTTCATTTTCACAGCGGGGGCAGAAATACTCACTCGTCTTAAGGCTGAGGGCCCAGAAGATGGACAGGAAAGCACCACTGCAGCTCAAAGCATACTTCTAAGGTCCTGTAATTTTGGCTCCTGCTTTTCACATTGATGTGACCATAGGCATCAGCTGGCTGGTTAGCACTGTATCCCCAACATGAGCCTCTGCCCTGAGAATAAGCCTTGTTCTTCGTGTTTGTGTTTTGCCGTGACAGAGCAACACTGGCCTCCTACCAGGCAGTGTCTCTGGATTTCCTGCATGACATTCCTTGTGCGTGGACTATGGCTTCTGCAGTTGGTCTTGGAATCACCTTTGGAATACCTTATGTCTCCCCAAGGTGCCGGATCTGTCAATAATTCGGTCAACCAACAAAAGTATATTTATCCCCCAATTATTTTCAAAATGGGTGAGTCTCCTGATTTGGGTGATAGGGGGTGAGTCTCCAGATAGTGGGTGATGGGCACGTGGTATGTGCCAACCACTGCTCTGGACACTTAACACGTCATCTTCCGTTCTTTTCAACAATCTTGCAAGGTGGTGGTTGTCACCACCATTATGAACAGAGACTCAGGGAGGTCAAGTGACTTGCCTGAGATCATGTCATTGGTAAATGGACAAGCTGGAATCCCAGTCCAGGTATGCCCGACTCTGGAGCTCACGCGGAACATGGTTTCTACGTTCAAGGAGTTTCTGCTGCAATTAGAGAGACTAGGGAAACAGTGATGAACAATTCGGAAGAGCAGATGATTCAGTATTAGGTTGGAGGGTGTTACACATTGTTAGTGATTTGAGAGGAATCAGCAACAACCACGATGCCAAGCACCTCATGGATTAAGGGATACAAACCGTGGTGTTATCTGCCTTTTAATCATCAACCTAGTCCCAACTACAAAACTTGCAAGATGTAAACGCACCAGCACTAAGCCCTCACTAACTCTGACCCAGGTGTCTAACATATTTCCAGCCTGTTTACCACTCCACACACCAAACCGGAATTTTCTGGAGATACATTATTTTAGGTGTAAATATGTTTGAGATATGTGTTACCAATCTGTTAATAACACCTTAACTTCCATCAAATTTTTTTAGTACTTAAAAATTTTTTTGATACCATCACATTATTTTGAGAAACTCCCCCTCATTTTTGATGAATGCTTTCACTGCATGTAAAAGATGATGTCAGTTTAGCTCACAGCGCCCCCTTGAGGTTGGTGAGGCAAGTTATCTTTGTTGCCATTTCCAGCTAAGAAAACAGTGGAGGGGATGCAGGGCTCCAGCCAGGCTCACCTCAGAGCCCAAGCTTGCCGACTCCCTCCCCGCCACCTTGGGTTCCTTGTCAGGCAGCGGTGAGTCCACACTTGTTTGCCTAAATGCCAGTGGTGGTACAAGAAATGCAAGTGAAGTAGGTCTAGAGAGTTTTGGAGAATGCGAGAGAAAAAGAAAGAAAAGGAGAAGAAATTATGGGAAAAAGAACAGTGGAAAGATGCAGAAGGGGAAGGAGGAGCAGGTTGTTCTATTATTACAGCTTGATGTTCGTGGTCAGGGATGCACACGACAACATCCGGTACTTGTCTTATAAACCTTCCAGATTTGCCCTATTGACAGTGTGGAAGGGCTTCACAGCACGTTGGCTTTTGTGTGACCACCGGGCTACGTGGTTGTCACCCTCTCTGCTTTGTGATGGCAAGCTGGACTGCAGTCACGGCAAAGATGAATCTGCCACCTACTGCAGTGAGGTGGACAAATAATCAAGACTAAAGAATAGTCACCAGGGACTAATAACTAAAATCCAGAATTATAATTAAAACATTATTATGCATGAATTTTTTCTGTTAGAAATGTCTTTGTCAGAAAATGAACAATAAAATAGCAACATTAAACCCTCATATATCAATAATCACTATAAATGTAAACGGATTGAATTCTCCAATCAAAAGACACAGAGTAGCAGGATGGATTAAAAACCAAGATCCAACAATTTGCTGCTTCCAGGAACACATCTCAGCTCTAAAGACAAAACACAGACTCAAAGTAAAAGGATGGAAGACAATACTCTAAGCTAATGGCAAACAAAAGAAAGCAGGAGTTCCCATACTCATATCAGACAAAGTAGACTTCAAGATAAAAAAGGTAATGAAAGACAAAGAAGGGCAATATATAATGATAAAAGAGACACTTCACCAAGAAGACATATCACTTATAAATATCTATGCACCCAACACAGGAGCACCAAAGTACATAAACAACTACTAAAAAACCTAAAAGGAGATATTAATAACAACACAATAATAGTAGGGGATCTTAACACCCCACTTACATCAATGGATAGATCATCCAGACCGAAAGTCAATAAGGAAATAATGGACTTAAATGGAAAACTAGACGAGATGGACTTAATAGATATATACAGAGCACCCAAAACAGCAGATTACACATTCTTCTCAAGCGCGCATGGAACATTCTCAAGGATAGGCCATATCCATATATTAGGAAACAAGGCAAACCTCTATAAATTTAAGAAGATTGAAATAATTACAAGCATCTTTTCTGATCATAATGCTATGAAACTGGAAATCAACTGCAAGAAAAAAACTGGGAAAGGGACAAAGATGTGGAGACTAAACAGCATGCTACTGAACAACCAATGGATTGTTGATGAAATTAAAGGAGAAATCAAAAGCTATCTGGAGACAAATGAAAAGGAAAATACACCATATCAACTCATAGAGGACACAGCAAAAGCGGTCCTGAGAGGGAAATTCACAGCAATGCAAGCCCACCTTAACAAACAAGAAAAATCCCAAATAAATAACCTTAAACTACACCTAACAGAATTAGAAAAAGAAGAACACATAAAGCCCAGAATTAGCAGAAGGAGGGAAATAATAAAAATCAGAGCAGAAATAAATGAAATGGAAACCAAAAAAACAGTAGAAAGGATCAATGAAACAAAGAGCTGGTTCTCTGAGAAGATAAACAAAATCAACAAACTCTTAGCCAGACTCACTAAGAAAAAAAGGGAGAAGACTCAAATAAATAAAATTAGAAATGAAAGAGGAAAAATTACAACAGATACCACAGAAATACAAGGGATTATTAGAGAATACTATGAAAAACTATATGCCAACAAGTTGGGCAACCTAGAGGAAATGGACAAATTCTGGGATGCAAACAACCTCCCAAAACTGAATCAAGAAGAAATAGAGAATCTGAATAGACAAATCACAAGTAAAGAGATTGAAACAGTAATCAAAAACCTCCCAAAAAATAAAAGTCCAGGACCAGATGGTTTCCCTGGAGAATTTTACCATACGTTCAAAGAAGATTTAACACCTATTCTTCTCAAACTATTCCAAAAAATAGAGGAAGATGGAATACTTCCTAACACATTCTACAAGGCAAACACCACCCTGATACCAAAGCCAGACAAGGACAATACAAAGAAGGAAAACTACAGGCCAATATCGCTGATGAACATAGACGCAAAAATCCTCAACAAAATATTAGCAAACTGAATACAGCAATACATCAAAAAGATCATACACCATGATCAAGTGGGATTTATACCAGGGACACAGGGATGGTTCAACATCCACAAATCAATCAATGTGATACACCACGTTAACAAAATGAAGAATAAAAACCACATGATCATCTCAATCAATGCAGAGAAGGCATTCGACAAGATCCAACATCCATTTATGATAAAAACTCTCAACAAAATGGGTAGTGAAGGAAACTACCTCAACATAATAAGGGCCATATATGACAAGCCTACAGCTAACATCCTACTCAACAGGGAAAAACTGAAAGCCATTCCTTTGAGGACAGGAACAAGGCAAGGGTACCCACTCTCACCACTCTTGTTCAACATAGTACTGGAGGTTTTGGCCAGAACAATTAGGCAAGAAAAAGGAACAAAGGACTCCAAATAGGCAATGAAGAAGTGAAACTCTCGCTATTTGCAGGCAACATGATCTTAGACTTAGAAAACCCCCCAAAATCCATTGGAAAACTACTAGAAATAATCAACAACTACAGCAAAGTGGCAGGGTACAAAATCAACTTACAAAAATCAGTTGCATTTCTATACACCAATGATGAACTAACAGAAAGAGAACTCAAAAAGACAATCCCATTTATAATTGCAACAAAAAGAATAAAATATCTGGGAATAAATTTAACCAAGGAGGTGAGAGACCTATACAATGAAAACTATAAGACACTATTAAAAGAAATCGATGAAGACATAAAGAAATGGAAAAATATCCCATGCACATGGGTTGGAAGAATAAACAGAGTTAAAATGTCCATACTACCTAAAGCAATCTGCAGAGTTAATGCAATCCCATTCAGAAGCCCAATGTCATTCTTTACGGAAATAGAACAAAAAAATACTGAAATTCATATGGGGAAACAAAAGACCCCGAATAGCTAAAGCAATCCTGAAAAAAAAAGAACAAAGCTGAAGGTATCACAATCCCTGATTTCAAAATATACTATAGAGCTATAGTAACCAAAACAGCATGGTACTGGTACAAAAATAGACACACAGATCAATGGAACAGAAGTGAAAGCCCAGAAATAAAACCACACACCTATGGAGAGCTAATCTTTGACAAAGGAGTGAAGAACATACAATGGAGACAAGGAAGTCTCTTCAATAAATGGTCCTGGGAAAATTGGACGGCCACATGCAAAAGAATGAAAGGAGACCATATTCTATCACCATACAAAAAAATCAACTCAAAATGGATTAAGGACCTGAAAGTGAGACCTGAAACTATAAAACTCCTGGAAGAAAATACAGTCGGTATGCTAATTGACATCGGTCATAAAGGGATCCTTTCAGATTCCATGTCTACTCGGACAAGGGAAACAAAAGAAAAAATAAACAAGTGGGACTTCGTCAGACTACAGAGCTTCTACAAGGCAAATGAAACCAGGATCAAAATGAATAGACAACCCACCAGCTGGGAGAAAATATTTGTAAATCACATATCCAACAAGGGGTTAATCTCCATAATATATAAAGAACTCACACAACTGAACAACAAAAAACAAAAAATCCGATCAAAAAATGGGCAGAGGACATGAACAGACATTTTTCCAAGGAAGATATACAGATGGCCAATAGACACATGAAAAGATGTTCAACATCACTAATCATCAGGGAAATGCAAATCAAAACTACACTAAGATATCACCTGACACCCGTTAGAATGGCTATAATCACCAAGACAAAAAACAACAAATGTTGGAGAGGTTGTGGAGAAATGGGAACCCTCATTCACTGCTGGTGGGAATGCAAACTGGTGCAGCCTCTATGCAAAACAGTATGGAGAGTCCTCAAAAAATTAAAAATAGAAATACCTTATGATCCAGCAATCCCTCTACTGGGTATCTACCCAATGGACATGAAATCAACCATCACAAGAGGCTTATACACCCCTATGTTCATTGCAGCATTATTCACTATAGCCAAGAAGTGGAAGCAACCCAAGTGCCCCTCGATTGATGATTGGATAAAGAAGATGTGATACACACACACACACACACACACACACACACACACACAATGGAATACTACTCAGCCATACAAAATGACAGAATTCTCCCATTTGCAACAACATGGGTGGACCTACAGGGTATTATGTTAAGTGAAATTAGCCAGAGAGAGAAGGACAAACACTGCATGATTTCACTCATATGTGGAATATAAACTAACACACGGACAGAGAGAACTGGTTGGTGGTTGCCAGGGGGAAGGGGGCTGGGGGATGAGCACAAGGGGTGAAGGGATGCATCCGTATGGTGACGGACAAATAATAATGTACAACTAAAACCCCACAGTGTTATAAACTATTAAGACATCAATAAAAATGAAAAAAAAATCATACACAAAAAAAAGAAATAATGCCTTTGTCTAATTAGGCCAAACGCCCAGCAGCCTCCCACAAAACTCTATATTCAAGTGTCCCAACCAGAAGACTTGGACATATGTGCACAACATGTGTGACACAAGAAACAACTATGGTGATTGTTCAGATGAATCAGGTAAAAGTGAAAATACATAATTGATGTTTTTATGGGTTCTTGGAGTAGCTACCCTTACATTTCAATTACATAAACTAACTCAGAAACCTTCCTAAGGATGCTTACATCCACCATCAAGCAATTGGATCATGTCCAGTAGTTTGCACAAAGTAGGTGAGTTCTCTAGCTAAGAAGCAAATAAAGCCACATTTGCAAAGACTAACAAAGGAAATAATCTTGATGGACAACTCTTGTCTGTTATCAAATTCCTTTTGGCTTTCTTTGGAAATTTTGGTAAAGATCAAAGAAAAGTCTGTTGAATGCTTTGACTGTCAAAGATTTTTTTGTTTATTTAACCTTTGGCACTTCCATGCCCCTCCTCCACATTCTCCTCTCTGCCTCCCACAGTGTTCTCCATGTGTGTTAACACTATGCAGTCCCCTGATCACTTTACAATCTGGCAAGGCTGGATTATCCTAAAACCATGGCAGGAGAAACAATTCCAATACGCTGTGGCCCCGGTCAGTATGTAAAAGACTTACCAGAAATATGGTACCCTAAATAGATAATTTCCTGCCTTTTGTCTGGTCATCATGGAGGGTAGAGATAGAAATGCTTCCTAGGAGTTGCATGTTACCTAACAATGCATTGACAACAAAAGGCTAAAAGTAGAAACAGATCCTTTTCTTCTTGCTAGCTGCCAATTAGCAATACTGATTCCTCCCTGCTTATTGAACATACAAACTCATATGGACCGTCCCTTGTTTACGCAGTATGTCAGTATGTTTATTTTCAGGCTGATGGAGAGAGGTAGTACTCTTGGCTTTTAAAAGTAGACATTCTTTCACCCAAACATGTGGAATCTTTGATAAACATCTGCAATTTTCCCCTTGGACAGTTTTCACTAATATTTTTAAGATCCAAAGGGCTATTTCTTTTCCAATAGCATCTTTTTCAATCCATCTTGACATTTTAACAGCAATGGTTTTAAAAATAAAATTGTCTGGTTTTACAGTGCCCAGTGTTCAGGCTGGAGATGTGATACTGTTTTCTTTTCCAATGGTGCCTGCATTCCCAGAACTTACTGCAAAAATGGCATTCAAGACTGTGCTGATTGGAGTGATGAAAATTCATGTGAGTAGAAAACTTTTCTAATCATTGCTTTGGAAAAGCTGAAAACTATTATTAGTTCCTGTAAGACTTCTCTCCAAAAAAATTTGACATAAGAATCTTATGGGGGGAGGGGGCTACTGAAGCATGGGTCTAATGTTATGTAATGGAGAAAAAAACAATTAGAAATCAGACCCAAACTTTAGTGACCTTCAGCCCATTTCTAAACTTGTCTCCAAATTATAGAATGTAGCTTTCTGCTCTGTGCACCACAGGGTCTTTATGGGGATGACACAAGTGTATTCTAGTGTGATTATTTCAACAAATAAAGGATATTAATCCTAAGAGCTCTCAGATCAAAATCAATGTCCATTTCTTCATTAGTGTAGCCCTGGTTCAGATCCAGCTGAAAGCTAGTTTGGCCCAGAGCTAGTCTTAAAAGTGGTAGCCAACAGCCAGCAAGTAGTGACAACAGCCAAAATATCGACCAGATCAGAATCATCTGCCCCTTTAGCTTGCCAAAGCCTGAAATTCTTTCCAGTAGACACTGAGGTCAAAAGAGCAGACGTGGGTTTGAATCTCATCCAACACTTAAGGGTCTGTGGCCAGACACAAGTAATTTCAGCCCTTGAAGACGGTTTCCTTATCTGTACAATGTGGCTCTTTGTGGGAGGATTGTTATGATAATCAATGACATGATATGAAACAAGTGATACAGTGCTTAACATATTATAGCCATAGGAATTGCAGCAAAGTTGTAAGGATATGGTAGATTATATTATTAAAAAATATCTGCTACTATGGCTATCTGACTTGACTACGTACATGACTTGCTCTGGCTGATGAAATTCAGTCGTCAATGATGCACATCACTTCCTTACATAAGTTTGAAGAGCCAGCTGGTTGTTTGCAATCTCTTCCCAGTCCTGAGACTGGCAATGTTCCAGTTAGAAGCTGCTACTGGAGTGAAGTGGAACCCAGCCACAGACAAACTACAAACATTAAGGGTGACAAACCTTCGTAGCAATTATAATTTTGTTATTTTTAACTGTAGCATAACCCTGCTTATCCTGATATTGAAATTATAAGAAAAACCTTATTAATCCATAGCGACCAACACACACCGGATCATTTAAATAGTGGACCAAAGAAACTACATTTTTAGAGGTTGCGGGGGGAAAACGTCTCTGAACACAGGGAAAACAGGATTAACCTTAGCCAGCATCTGCTACAAGGAACAAGTTGCCCTGGGATGGGCCCAGCCAGGAAACCTACTGCACTTCTCTATTTAGTCCCTTTCTTGCATAGATCCAGGTCAAACAGCTGGAAAGCTATTCAAATAGTGACATTCTTCACGTGCTCAAGTCAGTCTGTCACTGTCACCTCAATCTCTTGAGATAAGTTGAGAAAAATCTCTAGTCATGTTACTCAGGCATGGCCAGAGGACCCACAGCATCAGCATCACCTGGATGCTTATCAGAAAGGCACACCCTCAGGCCCCACTCCACCTTTCCAATCCTCTGCCCTAAGAGTTAGCCATTCCATGTGCTTTAGTCAGTTATATACAAAACGTGACATTTGTAACAGCTTTAAGAGCCAGCACATGACCCACCATCTTCTCACTCTGCCAGGAAGCTGAGTGTCCCAGATAGAAGTTGCCCCAGCAGTCTGGGACCTGCCTGGAGTTAACACGTAGCAGAGCCCAACCTGACCCATAATAGTCTAGAAACGTGTGCATATGCTTTGTAATTTCGTAAACCATCGAGACATGAGTCCTTGTTACGGTAGCAGTGTACTTGAACAGAACTGATACACATCCCCTGAAAAAATGGAACGTTAAGATGTGCAAGCACTGTTTACACAGCATTTCATTTTCAGTAGTTAACTAATAGTAACTTTTAGATACAGCTGTACTTTGTAAATTGGTATGGAAATTTAAAATGAATTATTATTGTGAGTAAAAACTAAGACCATCTTCTTCCTGAATTTTCCTGCCTTGTGCAAGTTACACAGAATTGTTTTAATTGCCATTTGTAAATTTTTAGAAGTTGCTTCAATATTATGATTTCTAATATAGTTTTTTAAAGTAGCCCTATAGTGAGGTAACAATGGAACTGTTCAGTATCCTGATTATGGTGTCAGTTACATGTTAAAATTCTTATAACTAGGGGCCGCCCGGTGGCGCAGTGGTTTAGTCCGCGCTTGGCAGCCCGGAGTTCGTGAGTTCGGATCCCGGGAGCCCGCCGACGCACCACTTGTCAGCCACGCTGTGGCGGCGTCCTATATAAAGTAGAGGAGGATGGGCACGGATGTTAGCCCAGGGCCAGTCTTCCTCAGCAAAAAGGGGAGGATTGGCGACGGATGTTAGCTCAGGGCCGGTCTTCCTCACAAAAAAAAAAAAAAATTCTTATAACTATATACATGTGTCAATTTCACTATATGTTAATTATAAAAGTAAACATTTTTTTAAAGAGAAAAAAGTAGCCCTATTCATTTAGTGTTATCACTTAAGGAAAAGACGGGCGACATTCCTATACAAACACTACTTTTTTCCAGGTATCTTATAGAATATCCTACATAGGAGTTGAGATTAACTACTCGCACTTTTTTAAGTAACTTCAGGTTACATCTACAACACGGAACTATTAGTCCCTCGTTCACAGAGTGAGGATTAAATGAGAGAAAATAAGTGTGATAATAACATAGAAGGCACTCATTATCTGCTTACAATATAGATAATATTAAGAAAAAAAACCCCTTGTTCACCCACTAAGGAATATTCTATTCTCATTTTATAAATATACCAATCACATAAACCACAGAAGCCCTGAAGACTGCTGGAGAAAAAGTTTTCAAACATGAGAACTCTATACCACCTTTGTTACATTGTACTGTCATTTTAAATCTTTAATCAAATTCCATCAAAGATTATCAGTCATATTACATGCCATGATTAGCTTTCTATAAACAATTTTGCTTTCTGTACAAATCAGTGTCAATGAAATAAAAATAATACCATATACTAGGCAAAGAACTTTATTAACCTTTGTTTCAAACTTTATTCCCAGGCTTCTTCAGCTTAATTAGCTGCAAAGAATGAATTGTGTCTAAGCAAAAACTGAAAAGAGCTGCAGTGTCCAAGGGGCTTGGGCTTAAAAATATTAGAGATCTAGATTTTATCAGATCCATGAACAAAATTTTAAAAAGCAGTCATAATATAAAATAGCAGCTCCCAGTAACTTCTTCAAGTCTTATCTTCTTCAGAAGTTGACTCAATTCAGTTTGCTTCATTCTTGGAAGCCTCATCAAAATTCTCCACAAGATCTATAAAAAGAAAAAAAAAAAGGTAGAAACTCAGAAAAAAGCCAAATCTATAAATAATCATCAGATTTTAAGAGGAGATAGGGAAATACTCTCAAAATATATCCTACAGTTAAATCAGGATATACTTTTAAACACTTGTTTTTACTTCCAATAAAACCACTACCCATTTGGCACAGTCTGAAATGTATGTTTTGGCATACAATTAAAACAAGGAGAACTCATTAATTTGGCGAACATAAATACGGTGCTTAAAGAATATTTATATACCCTTCTCATTCCCACCTCACTCCAAGAATTAAAATTAAGCAATGCAATACATTAGTCACGGGGCGCGGGGGTGGGGGGGTGGGTGGACCAAAGAACACCATGACACACATTTTGGAGTTTTCCTGGATTCCTAAGGACACCTGTCCATGCAAAGTGGAAATATTTATGAGTCTAATGATTCTACTACCCAATAAATATTTGTTTTACAACAAAATAAATTACCCAGTAACAACTAACAGAAAAATGTCTTATGATTGCCAAAGGAGTTTTTCTGCTGATTTTAGAATGGTTCTATCCAAAGATATTCAAACAACTTCTCCATGCCTTCTCATAAATTTATGGATCTCAAAGAAGGAAGGGTCATTTGTGATCTGCGAATAGTTGTTATATTTAGGTCACAACATACATCCTTATTTATTCAATAGTTAAGGTTAGATACCTACTCTTTCTTGGGATCCCAAACAGAAAAGGGCCACGCCTATAAATACAGCTCCCAGTTGAGTAACACTGCACTCTTTCTCTCCTTCAAGTGAGTTTCAGGTCTCCCTTTCCCTGTCTGCCCCCTATCCCCAAGGTAGTCTTTCCTATAGGACAAAGACTATTCTCCCTTGCTAAGGTTTCTCTAGCTGAACCACAAGTGAAGGTTCCTACCTGGAACTTCATCATCATCATCCTCTCCTGTAGCAAGCGGTGCTTTTCCGTCCACAGCTGTGAAAGGGAAACGTAAATATTACCCACACATTTGTCTCAGTCTTCAACAAACATTAACCAAAAGAACAGATGAAGGGGCCGGCCAGTGGTGCAGTGGTTTTAGTTCGCGCTTTGGCAGCCCGGGGTTCGCGGGTTCGGATCCTAGGCGCCTGCCGACGCACTGCGTGTCAGCCATGCCGTGGTGGCATCCCATATAAAGCAGAGGAAGATGGGCACGGATGTTAGCCCAGGGCCAGTCTTCCTCACACACACAAAAAAACAAAAGAACATATGAAGCCAAGTGTCATTGAAACTTATATTCATGATGACAAGAGAGAGAGTTGGGATTTCATCCATAGTACTAGCAGCAACCTAATATTCTGATGTCTACAAATGAGCGAGAATACTAGTAACAGCCAATAAATCAGATTCCATACCATCCTTTCAACCCCTCTGGCCCACCACAGGCCCGGAGGTACTATGAGAACAAAAGGGAGCCCCCAGAGTACAGATGAACCCACAAACCAAATTATGATAAGATTTATTTTGGGAGGCAAATGAAGAGGCTGTTTTCTCAAATACCCTGCTGTTTTGTGCATGGCATAAGGGAGATGCTCAACAAACCTTCACTGAAATGAAAATAAAATGATCAAGAAATTAAAAGCATCTTTGAGTGGTAAGCATCCACTTCCCTTTTATTACACAAGGAAATAAACTACACTTGAAGGTTGAGACCTCACAGTACTAGCTCTGTATGATTTTCAGTGGGACACTTCAAAAGCCTTCTTCAGCTTTGAAGGCCTAAGACTTTCTAAAAACCTCTTATGCCTCTTGATGTGACACAAAAAATATAGATAGCAGAGTGAACAAACGCCTAGAAAACATGGACGAGTAACAGGCCATATAATGAGCCTGTCTTACTTCTACATTCCCATTTTTCAAAATTTTAATCAGAGGGCCTCAGCATCAAGTAGCCACATCCCGACGTACACCTATTCAACTACACGACCTTCTGGCCCGAACGACACCCTCATCATACTAGAATTAAAGACAGCAGAACAGGGGCAGGCCAAACTTGAAAGATGACTGGAAGTAGCAGTTGTAGATACAACTGAAAACATTTGATAATTTATAATATACTTTTAATTTCTAACAATTCTAAATAAGAATTCTAAACTGTCAGTTATCCAAAAAGCCCAAAGTTAATATTTTCATCATTTCCAGATAATAACAGTAAAACTTTAAAAGTCTCTGATCCAAAACAAGAAAGCTAGTAGAAAACAAACATTCCACCGAATCAAGTAAAATGTTCAGAGCATACTAAATAAATTACTGAACACACTAAGAACACCTGCTTAAACTCAGTGTAAAAACTGATATTTTTTAGAGGAAAGTTTGCATTTCCAAATTTAAAGATATTCATATGCACTTTATACCCTGAGTGCTTAGAAATTTACTGATAAATCAGTAACCCTGGGTAAAACCACGACTAGGAAACTCACATTGTTTGGGCAGAGCTTCAGCCAGTCTCCTTAAACTGGTCAGACTGTCTGCACCGAGCTGGTTCAGGATGCTGGGTAGCATTTCTGTGAGTTGCTTCGTCTCGGCGTGGCCTGTGATGGTGAAAGTGTTCGCTGCCAGGGATGCCTGGACTTTAGGGTTGTTGAAGTGGATCACTGTCCCTTGGTTTGTGAACATATTCACCTATAAAGAAGAAAAATTTTAAATCAGCAACGCCCACCAAAATCCCTTTAAAACAACATTTTATTAAGCAAAAACTGCAGTCTGGTTAAGTAATCTACTATTTCACTGTGGAGCACAGGTGAAACTTTGCCTGGAATGGAAAGTGCTTCCAGATTTAGCAATCTCCCTGATATTCATTAGTAGAGTAGAAACATATTTTAGAGAGACATGAAATTCTCTGCTAGAATTAGAGTCCAAAAAATTATTTAATGCATACACAGTAAAGCTTTTTTCAGCCAAATCTTGTTTCATAAAGAAATAAAACCTGACACTTACCTCTTCAATACCAGAGATATTGTTTACCCCTAACTTCTTTAAGGAGAACTGAAGTTTTTTGTCATCTGCTGTGGCTGTTCTATGAACCACCTTCTTCTTTCTGCGAGCAGTTCCCTAAAGTGGGGAAAAAGGAAAGAAAATAGCACACATTTATACCATAGCAAGAGACATCTTCAAATGGAAACAGTTTCTAATTCCTTTCCGACCTCTGGATCTGTGTAAGAGAAGCACCATAAACAGTCTTCCAGACAATGAGCAGGCAGGTTAAGGCAGCAATGGGAGCCAAAGGGGGCAAAAAACCAGCTGGCTGCTACTCCTGAATAACTTCTACGCTTCCAGCTTTGTTCACATGTAAAGAAACAATCTCTCCAAAGTCCTACTTTTTATATTTACTGCTCTAGAAGTGATCAAAGAGTTGGCATGTGTCAACTTAAAATAAGCCTCATTTACAAGATCAACATCTAGAACTGTTAACCTTTTCCATTTTTACATTAATTAAAGAAAAATCAGCAGCCATTAATATTCACAGGCAAACTAATGTACGGCATAATCAAGAGTCTAGAGATAGACTTCTATAGCGCCCAAGAATAAAATCTGAAGTTCTTATCTTAACCTACAGGGCCCGCCCCTACTATGCCACATCTCCCATCAAACACATATACTCATCTTCAGCCAAATATACCTCCTCGCTGTTCCGTCAAGAGGCCACACTGGAGCCTTTGCACATACTCTTCCTTGCTCCCCCCAGCATCTGCATGGCTCCCCCCCTCACTACAGATCTCTGTTCTTAGAGTGGCCTTTCCCAACCACCCAATGTAAAATAGCACCTCCCACACTCATCATTTTCCATCCATCCAGGTTTAGAATGTAAGCTCCTTGAGGGCTTCTACTCTGTTTAATGCTATAAAACCCAGTATGGAGAACAGTTACCTAGCTCACTGAAGGCACTCGATAACTTGATGAACAAATGAATATAGCCTTCAGGAAAACTTGTGGTCTCTTGTACATATATGCCAAGTCTCCAATCTCCTCCTCCTCATGTATATCCTATACACTTTCAAAACTAGGCAAATGTGATCACCCATTTTCTGCTTAAAACTCTTCAGAAACACTTTCACAGACTCTCATATAGGATAAGCCCTTTACACAGTACATAAGTCTCTTCACGGAAAGGCTACCGCCCACCTACCTCACTGTCTGACACCTCCACACCAATTCCAATTCATCCTTTAAAATCCTGTTCAAGCCATTACCTCTTCTGTGCTTTCCCTAAACTCTGCAATTCATCCCCCGGCCAAATCATTCTCATCTCTATATTTTGAAAACGCTTCTACTACACTATGAAAACATTTTTAAAAAAAGATAGCTGATTTCCTTAATAGCTTTAAAGCACCCCAGGTACTTGAAACATCTTAAATTTTGTTATTCTCAGGCTCCAGCACAGTAAAGCCTTAAAGAAATCATAGTCAAACAGGAAAATATCAACAGCTACAAAATATACTGGTTAACAAAACCCAAAAAACTTTTAGGAATAAAAATCACCTTGATGTAGATACCGGGTTTCCAGAGAACGCTCTCTAAAAGACATCACAAGGAACTTACTATGATATCCTAAGAACAAAACCAGCACACCTTCTACACGTTCCACGCACTTCACAAACATAGAGCTCAATTTTTGCTGAAATAACGAAGTTATTATTAATGCTCTGATCAGGTACTGAAATTATAACACCAAGAAGTCCCTCACACTTGCAGTTTTATCTAAGGCAAAACTAACTCACCTCATTTCACACTCATAAAAAGCAGGTTTCTTAAAAGGGGAAGAAAACGCTTTCATATTACAATAACGACAAAACTACTTCCTCTGTTAACTAAACAAGTATGTTTTATCCTACATCAGCCTTAAGAATCCTAGAAAATTGCCGCTTTCCTTTACCCTAGAATAATGTCTCTTATAAGTTAGACTAATGATCAGAGTAACAACAAAAAGATGTCACACAAGCACATTATTCAAATTACTCCTTCTGAATCCTGTACTAAAAGGAATGATGGTTAAAAACACCAGTGTAAGAGCATCCAAACACTGACCCACAAAGAAGATGAGTTTCTCTGGCACTTAAAGGCCACACATAGCTTATTACTGGCTAAAAAGGACAAGAAACACCTACTGTTGTTAATGGGTAGGTGCTGGTCTTGAAAACTAGCTTCAGAAACAAGAAAAAAAAAAAGGATCAGGATACATTCACTGCTGGCAAAGTCCAGTAATGAACAAATATACATTTTATTATTTAGGTCTAAGTGCGACTTTTGGCTATTACACAGGAGACTCTACCTGAAGGTAAATGCCGAAAGTTGGGAAAAGCTAATAGGTAATAAACTTGTAGTATGGAAACTTCACAAGTTTCACCAAGTAAAGACATGTCCTGTTCCAACAGGCTACCACACCTTGTTAAACACCAGGAATGTGCTAACACAATGCAAAATACACGAGGTAGACCTTTGTCTGGAGTGGACTTCTGATTTAAGTAAATTACCTAGAGAACAATCCAAAAAACTTAACCAAGTTCAAAAAAGGATCCCCCGGATGGGGGATCAGTATCCACCAGGAAAAACCAATTAACCAAAAACTGATCATTTAAAAATCCACCAATCAATCTTATTTCTTCAGTTTTAGTGTAATTACAAGGTAAAAACCGCAAGACAGCTGCTTAGGTAAGGTTTTCAAATCCACAGTCGTTGCTTTTAAATTCCAAAACGTATCTATAAGCGAGATATCTTCAAACATCCAAGAAAATATACAACTACTCTGGATTGCATTTAGCTAAGAAAGCATGACAGAAAGGTCCTAACTTACAAAAGACACAGGACGTCTAACTATTAAGTACAACAATTATCCAGAACTTTAAACTATAAACCATACTTGAAAAGACAGGTGAAACAAAATCAGAGCTAGCTTAGTTATTTTTTTTTTTTAAATCAAGCACCAATCGCATACAACTTAGGCCAAAACAAGTCAGGAGTATGATGGCCACAATGATGATGTAACTGAAATGACACATTGTTTCACTAATTAAATGAGGAAACACTTTTGTTCTACTTAAAACACTGTAACACTGAGAACATATATTTCCATAAAAGAAAACTTTGTAGTTTAAATGTTCTCCATCTCGATTCGCTGGCTTTTTTCCCCTTTTAATATCCAACCTGCACGTCCGATACACTATACTGCACATCTACTTTAACCCCCGCCTGCCTCACCCCCGATTTGCTCGCTCTGTGAAATGCCCTCGAGAGACAAACTGACAAGCCAATGATATTAGAAACGCAAAAGAAAAAAACCCTAAATTTAAAACTTCCAGAAGAAAAAAAAAAAAACTATTACAACTTACTTTCCCACCAATGCGCACTTGTGCCTGTAGTTTGGCGAGTTTCTCCTGGTTCATGATAGTTTCTTTCATCTAGAAAACAGGAAACCCTCAGCGAGGACAGGTCTGGCTCACTCGAGCATTCCGCGCTCGTCGCTTCCCCAGACCCCAGCAGGACACGAACCCCAGAGCCACCCGCCGGGCTCCCGATCCCAGTTCCGAGGAGCGCAGAGCCCCCGGCCCGCCGGCCCCCGCCGCCCCCCGCCGCCCCTCACAGGCCCGGAGAAGGCGCTCCGGCCGCGCCCGGCCCGCACCCCCGCCCCGCCCCGGCCCGGCCCCGCTCGGCCTGGCCAGGGCCCGCCCGGCCCGGCCGCTCTCCGCAAGCCTCGCGGTACCTGAGGCTCCTGTCCCCGGGTTCCGCCGCGAGGTGGAGGAAGAGACGGCGTCGCCTCGCCCCCAGGGCAGCCGCCCCTGGCTCGCCCTCGCCCCCGAGAGTCAGCCTGAGCGGGTGCGCCTGTCCGTCGCATCGCCTTCCTCCTCTGCCCTGTCCCTCCCTGTCTCGCTCCTTCCGGGCACTTCCCGCCCCCGATCCCGTCCTCCTCCCACGCCGGCGTCCACAGCCTTTTTGTACCTTGTTGGAGCGGAAATGGGGCCGCGCGGGGGACTAGGGCTGGCGCTCAGGGGGTCTCGGGCGGACCAGCTGAGGGTAGGCGCACACACGCGGGGACGCAAGATGGCAGCTAGAGGGAGGCCGGAAGTGACGCAGCGCCACTTCCTCTAAAAGTCAGGAAACGGACTTCCGCGCGAGCTCGGCGCCTCTCTGCGCACGCGCGCCCCCCGCCGCGGCCTAGGCCTCTGTCCCGCCCGGTCGGCCTCCTTGTCCGGAGCGGGTCCGGCCGGGACACGGTGGCCCGGAGGTCGGCGAGTAGCCCCGGGAAAGGCCCGGAGGGGTCAGGGGCACGGGTCTCTGCACAGCCGGGCTTGCGGGGTCGGCCCTGTGCGCCGGGCCGGACCCGCAGGTCGGTCACCTGGGGAGGAGGGCCCGTGCGCGTTTGCGGGAACGCGCGGGCGCCCCGGCGGGCCTGTACCCGCGCTGTCAGCAGTTTGTGAGAACGAGCTGACTGCTTTCCGAGGCCCGGCCGTTTGGTAGGTTGCAGGACGATGGTTCAGACCTTCTGGGGAGCGTACTCGCAGTGCACCCCCAGCCCTGAGAGCGACTCGGAGGACGGGCTGGGGCCGGGCTGCCTGCGTTCAGCCCGCGTAGCAGCGGCGTGACCGCCCTGGACCCGTGCACGTGGTGACCTGACCCCTCCTGCTTCTGCATCGCACGAAAACGGGGTTTACTTGATGGGCATGGATTTGGCAGTTAGCGATTCAGCGTAGAACAAACTCGCCCTTTCTGAACTGAATAATTCAGTCAATGGAGAATTTGCGCCCGGTGTGTTCGGAAAGGCTAAACTGGTGTAAGTTAAAATTTTCTAAACGCTAGGACAAGCTTTAAGACAATGTTAACAGAAAACGGCCGATATTAAAAATGACTATTTAAATCAGAAGACTATCTGATCATCCTTTCTGTGGTCTTAGCTATGAAAAGCCTTTGCATATTCAAAAAATGAGTCCGAAATCTTAGCTAGAGAAAATAAAATTTATATAACCAGAAAACTTGTGTAGGTGTAGATTTCTCTCCAATTAAGATTAATCTTTTTGTTTTTGAATACTTTTCACATGTAAATGTGTTGAAACTGATGTCTCTAAGAAAATAACTGGTGAGGACAGCTGTGTTGCTGTTTAGAATAACTGTAACAGTTGATATTTTCTCAAAAAAATAATGTTGCTTCTGTTATTAAGTATGAATCAAGTTTAGCACAGAAAAAGGTGTTCGTACTGTTAGGCTACATAGGTCACTGTCCTAATGATAAAGGTCAAAATGACTGCTAACTCTAGTCAGTGCTATGGAAATCCTACAAAATATATAGAAATACTCCCTTTTTTCAAAGTATATCTTTGTTCAGGAACAGCTTATTTCCCCCTTCTTCCATGTTATACCGGGGACATTTGAAACTTCCTAGTCATGTGATGCTTTCTGAGTGTTTACATAAACAAAAGTTTCTAGTAAGTAACCTGCCACCTGATTCACCTTTTATACACCTGTTTTCAGAAAATGTTCCAGGTTATTTTTTATTTTCCTTTGGTTCCAACTTTTTTCTTTTGTAATTTTTAAGACATGCAACATGTTGAAAATCATGAAAATTTCCCTAAGAGGAAGAAAAGAAAATTTTGATTTTTGACTCCTTCAGCTGCTTCTGCTTATCTTGTGAGTAGTTAGGAAATTCTCATTCTGCTAGTATTTATATACCGGTCTTTTAAAAAATAACTGCAGGGGTTTTTTTAACTCTGAAAAATAGTTACTAAGTTGCAATCTTAGCTCAAAGATGGCAAAAGAGTAACTTACATGTTACCATTTATCATGTACTCCCAGTGTCGGGAGCAAGTATGGATGCCTGGCTCCCACACACGACTGCTGAGCTAAGCCTAAGAACCATTTACTCAGCACTCCACGTGTCCTCTGTCAATAAAGGAGGCAAGAAAGGGGAAACCTTTTTGCCCTCCTTGGTTTCTAGTTTATGGTCTAATCAAAGTCCGTGAATTGTTTTCACCTGTCAGTTGGACTTGACTCTGCTTCAGCAAGAGCTAAAATATTTATTTTATATTCTGTTTATTTCTTTAGCCTCATTCTGACCCACAAGACATGCTGGAAATTACTGAGAGTAACTGTTCCTACAAGACATACTGGAAATTATTGAGTGTAAATGTTCCCATGCAGTTAGTTGCTTCATGTTCTGGTCCTTGACGGATAGCCGCAATGGACTTTTTTAAGTTTCTAAACCTTAACTTCTAGCACCCCTACCTTTGTCAAGTTAATGTCTACACCTCATTTAGCTTTTAGTTCAAATGTCTCCAGAAAGCCTCCTCTGAGGCCTTCAACCCCATTAAGTTACATCCATCACAGTTATTTTTAGTTGTGGTATTTTATTAAATGCAAAATGAGGGATTGATAATTTTGTTGCGTTAATGGAGAATTGAATTAGAAGTCTTAATAATTTCCCACTGGGTTAATATTGAGTGTTGGCTCTTTGATCATTGGATCCTCACAGAAATCTTATGAGGCAGGTACTTCCCATGGTATTGGTGAGGGAACTGAGGCTTACAGGGTTAAAAGTGTGAAAAGAGGCAATCTCTTCTTCCCTCCACCAAATCTATCCATCTATGTGTATCTGAACCTATAAATATTGCCTCTCTTCTTGTTACACATGGGAGAAATGTTCCATCTACTTATGCTTTTGTTTGTTTCCTTCAGGACCTTGATCCTTCTGTTATTGTTTCCCTCCTATCTCTGTTTTCCCCTTTCAACTAGATCATTCTACCAGTGCACTAATATGTCTTAGTATCAGGCATCTTAAAAAAGAAAACAAAAACCTCTTTTGATCTCTGTTCCCCTCCAGCCACTACTTAATTTTTGTGCTCCACTTTATAGCACAATTTCTCCAAAGAATTGTCTAAACCTCTGTCTTGGCAAATACAAAGGTGAATTCTCAGTTTTCATTTTGGCCTTTAGGCAGCATTCGACACACTTGGCCACTTGCACATTTTTGAAACATTTTCTTCTTTGGGCTTCCAGAACATCTCACTTCCTGGGTTCCTTTTACCTTACTGGCATCTCCTCAGTCTACTTGCTTTATCTTTCTCTGACCTCTAAACATTGGAGTTGCTCACATTTTAGTCCCAGTTCTTTTCTATCTCTACTCTCCCTAATAGGTTTCATCCAATCCCAGAGCTTTAAAAGTTATCTTTATTTTGATGAGTCCCAAATCTGTAATTCCAACCCTAACTTTTTGAACACCAGGCTCAATATTTTTACATTATTATGAAAAACTTTAGGCACATAAAAGTAAATATAATGAAACGCCATAGGCCCATCACCCAGCATCAACAATTATGAATATGTAGACTCAATATTAATATATGGTAGGGTGATTACCTTTTTCGTTTTTGAAGTTAACATATTTGCAGAGCTTTATTCCATATACATCTTAGGTTTTGTTCAATTATTTTAAAATTTTAATTGAGATTGATTGTGTAGATTAATTTGGGAAGCTTTCATATCTTTACAAATCATTGTATGAGCCTGCATTCAGTTGCAGGTAATAGATCTGGCTACTTTAAATACATAGGGAATTGGTGCCTAGAAAATTGTTTAAAGAGCTGGAGGAGTGGGCTTTAGCCCGGGCCGTCAGAAACAAGTCCCTGGATAACACTGCAGAGCTGGGCTGGCAGGGGAGCTGCCACCACTGCCCCACCCATCAGGACGATGGAGAACCAAGACCCCAGAGCTAGAACTATTGATGCTAAGAACACGCCACTGTAGCTACAATTCAGGAATCAAGAAGAGATTGTAGCAACAAGTACTCAGCACCCGCAAAGCGAATGACTGTGCTCTAAAAAGCTGCTGCAGAAAATACTAATATCCTCGCCACCGTGCTTGCTACCACAAAACAAAGCTGCAGGAAGAAGGCTTTTGCTTTATTTCCACCTTCCAAGTCTTACTTAAATGTACCTAATTGGCAGAAATCATTTACTCTAGAACCATAACTGCAGGGATGTCTGGGAAGTGTTTTTAAGTTTTCAAGATTTATAGTACAAGGAGGCAAGCTTGAAAGAAGTTTGAATGGATGCTAAGTACCAATCTATCCACCGAAATTTTCACATCCATGAACATAGTGCATCTATTTTTTCAAATATTTGTTGTATTTTAATAGAGAAAACTTTCTGAAGATCTTGTGCATTCTTTTTTAGCTGGATTCCCAGATATATAATAGTCTTTATTTTTTTATTATAATTTTTTTCTGGGGATGAGGAAGATTAGCCCTGAGCTAACATCTGTTGCCAATCCTCCTCTATTTTTTATATGTGGGATGCCTGCCACAGCATGGGTTGGTAAGCGGTGTGTAGGTCCACGCCCGGGACCTGGGCCCAGGAACCCCTGGCTGCTGAAGCGGAGCATGTGAACTTAACCACTGCGCTGTCAGGCTGGCCCCAGTAGTCTTTATTTTTTATCTATCCTATTTTAGATGTTGCAAATATCTTCTCCTGGTTTCTCAAATTTGTAGTACACTTGCTGAACAGAAATATGTTAATTTTTCACCCCCAGGTGATCCAGCGATCAATTTACAGAAAATACGAAGGACAGAAAAACAAATTATCCCACAGAGTGCAATCAACAAAATTCAGATTACAGAAAATGACAGGACAATTAACCTGGTATTCCAACAAATAAATTCCAAGGAAAAAAGAAAAAAAAAAAAAGGAGAAAGGGAAATCTTGAGATAAAAAGCAACCTAAGAGACATATCAAAAAAAAACAAAGGAAAACAGACAAAACTATAGTGTTTAGGGATGCATGCTTAGGTGATAAAACTGAAAAGGAAGTAATGATCAAACACCAGGATAGTAATTATTCTTGGGAAGAGAAGAGGTTGTAACTGGAGGAGGCACATGGAAGGTGAGCAAGGGTCTACCTTCTGACCTATACAGTGGCACAGAGTTTCCTGTGATTTTTATACTTATCAATAAAAGGTTTTTTATCTAAATGGGAAAGCATTCTTTTTTTTTTTTGTGAGGAAGACCAACCCTGAGCTAACATCTGTTGCCAATCCTCTTTTTGCTGAGGAAGATTGGCCCTGGGCTAACATCTGTGCCCATCTTCCTCTACGTTATATGGGACGCCGCTACGGCGTGGCTGACGAGCAGTGCATTGGTGGGCGCCTGGGATCTGAACCTGCGAACCCTGGGCTGCCAAGTGGGGAATAAACCGCTGCGCCACTGGGCAGTCCAATAAAAGTTTTTTAAAAGCACGCAAAATAACGTATATAATACAGAGCTATATGCATATTTATGATCACTTCAGTGTTAGAGTGGTATGGTATAATAAGAAATATTTATTTGGTCTTTGTCCCAGGTTTCCGGGCCACAGCTCCTAAAACCCTTTTGACAAGAGTGTCTTTTGTATGCTAATGAGATGACTAGTGTGCTGGGGGCTCCTGGAAAGCTTCAAGATGGGGCAGGTTACCAAAAAGACCAAGGCATGATTAGAGGGTTGAGGGTTGGAACTTTCAGTCCCACCCCGAAACCTCCAGGGAGGGAGAGGTTAAGTTCAGTCACCAATGGCCAATAATTTAACCAGTTGTGCCCATGTCATAAACCTCCATACAAACCCCTAAACAGGGTTTGGAGAGCTTCCAGGTTGGTGAATACATCAAGGTGCTGGGAGGGTAACACAGCCAAGAGAGGGCATGGCGACTCCAAAAATCCCCTCCCGCCACACCGGGCCCTCTTACATTTGGCTCTTCCTGAGTTGTATCGTTCGTATTAAACTGGCAAACATGTAAAGTACTTTCCTGAGTTCTGTGAGCCACTCTAGCAAATTACTGAACCTGAGGAGGGTGTCATGGGAACCCCCAATTTATAGCCAGTTGGTCAGAAGTAAGGGTGTCCCAGGACTTGAGATTGGCATCTGTAGTCGGGGCAGTCTTGTGGGACTGACCCCCTTTAACTTGTGGGATCTGACGCTAACTCCAGGTGGATGGTGTCTTCACTGGATTGAGTTATTGGACACCCAGTTGGTGTCCAGAGAATTGGAGACTTGGTTGTTGGTGTGGGAAAAAAAAAACCACACAAGTGTGTAGTTTTGTGGGAGAGAAGGATGAGAGTGAAGATCAGGGAAGAAGAAAATGAGAGGGAATGAGAGGGCCTTTCGTGGACTGAAGATGACAATGTGTTAATAATAGCTAATGTTTACATAGCCTCTACATTGGACGTTGTTCTTAGTGCTTTACATATATTAACTCATTGGATCTTATGAAGTAGGTGCTATTCCACCCATTTTACATCTTAGGACCACAGTGCTGGTAAGTGGCAAAGCTGAGGCATGAACCCAGGCAGTCTGCTCCACAACCTGTGCCTGTAACCATTACACTGTCCTCCTAACTACTAAGGAATATGATTATCTCAACTCTGCACCTGATACCCCATAAAAATATATTCAACTGCTTGCCCATTATCTCTACCTAGATGACTGACAGACACCCCAGATATACCATGTCTGAGTCAGAACAATATTTCCCATCCACTATTAGATCAACACTAACCGTCAACTCTTTCCTTTCTTCCAATAACTTCCCATGTCAAATCCATCAGCAAATGTTATTGGTCCTACATCTAAAATATGTCCCAACTTTGACCGCTGACCATATTTACTGTTGCTGCCCTAATTCAAACCACCATCGTCACTCACCTGGGCTACACAACAGCCTTCTGACTTAGCTCCCTGCCCCCACTTTGCTGGGTGGAGCATGAAATGCAGGGGGCAAGGGAAATGAACAGATGAGGTGCGGGGAGAGTGGTGCGCCCAGAGGCCATGGAAGCTTCTTGCCCCTTCCCACATGCCTTGCCCTATGCATCTCTTCCATCTGGCTGTTTCTGGGTTGTATCCTTTTATAATAAATGGGTAATCTAGTGAGTAAACTATTTTCCTGAGTTCTGTGAACCGCTCTAGCACAATTATTGAACCTGAGGAGGGGGTTGTGGGAGCCTCCAATCTGCACTACTGCCAAGATCTAGGCTCTAGCCTCTGCTTTCCTGCATGGTCTCTATTCATTGGGCAGTGCCTGTAGAATGATACGTATTGTTTTGCTATAAAATGTAAATCAGGTGGTAGAGAGTAATATTTTTCAGTCGCCTGTCGTTTTACTGAATTCAGAATTTAAATGTTTTACTCCCTCATTATTTTCTTTCAGCATACAGTCTGTTTTGAGCTCAGATCTGCTGAACATATGAAGAGAATGACATTTGCATTAAATTATGTTGTTATAACCATGATCTGTGCTTTTAAGTGTCCTGGGTAATTTTCAGACTTCATCTTTCACTGTTGATTCAAACAAATGAGGAGTAGGTGGGTTTACATATTTATTGTACTGGCTAGAACAGAACCATAGCTTCATATTTCCATGATAAGTAGCCTTTTCATGCACATTATAAAGACTGAACTGAAAACCTTCACAAACGATGGTGAATTATCCCAGTTTCACTTCCACTTCAGTCCTTGGACAAATAGATTAACCTCTCGGAACCTGTCTGCTCACCTGAAAAGGTTCTCAAGCTTTGGTGTGTATCACCATCACCTGGAGAGCTAATAAAGCATATAGAGTCCCAAGCACACTGAAGCAGGCTGGGGCTGAGGCCAAGGTCTCTGTATTTTTACCAAGTTTCTCCAGGTAATTCTGATTGCACACCAGAATTTGAGAACCACTGTCTTAGTTTGCTTCTATGGGTTGATTGATAGAGCCATGCATTTGTTTATTCATTTATGCATGTGTATAGAAATCAATGTGCTGAGTGATTAGGAATTGTCATACAGTGCTGCGATCTCAGAGGTGAAAGACCTAGCCCTGCCCTGAAGGAGTTCTCAGTTCAGTGGAGGAGACAAACTCCTAATTGCAATATAGTGTGTGTGCTCTGAAACCCATAAAGCTGCAGGAGATGAGATGCTGAGGAAGCAAGGAGGGGCTTCACCCTTTGCCTGGAATCGCACATCAGGGGAGATTTCCTGGGTCTTGAAGGGCTAGAGGAATCAACCGGGTGAGAATAAGAGGAGAGCATTTTAGGCACAGAAGAATAATGAGGCATGAAACTACAAGCAGTTTGAGAAGCTGGAGTAGTATTTCCCAAAGCCTGGGACACTTACCACACTTAATACTGGGATTTTAAGTGGTTCAAGGTCAGGTAAGTCATTACATAGTGACACAATTATATTCTTGCCAATTCTTGTCCATGTCTCTTTGGCTCCAGTGTGTAACACCTTTGTAACGTTTGCTGATCTCCTTTCAAAGAGAGAGTCGGCTTAAATTCCGAGCCTCAACTGGCAGCACTGTGTAGGTAGAATTAAATGGTACTTACCTTCACTTTATAGCAATGGAAACTAACTTGCTATTTTTGGTAGAAATACAAAGTTTGCTTTCTAAAATCATTTATTCAAGTAATTAAAGTTGATATATTTAACAAATGTGACGTAGATAGTTCATTTGGTACTTTGGTATGCTAAAAATTCTGAAGCAGGTATATGAGTGACTGAAGTTTTGAACCTTGCATAGAGGCAGGTGGCAGGAGATAGGGCTACAAAGACAAAGGGGCAGTTATAAGGGACGCTGGAAGCAGTGCTAAGGACCTTGAGTTTTCCTATAAAGTAAGTGGGGGAGTACTGCAGAGTGTGAAGAGAGAGTTAAACTTGGAAAGAACCACAAAATGCCAGAATGACGTGGAGAAGCTGGTGCAGGGCGGGGTGGGTGAAGGGAACTCTCCAATAGGTTTGGCTATAGACACTCCAAAGAGGTTCTTCTCGATGGACTTGCCTATTCATTAGATCAGTGGAGACCTGAAGTGGGAGAAGCTGATCGCTTCGAGAGCCTTCAGCCCCATTTAACTGATAGCTGTAGCTGAGGTATGAGCAAAACAGCTAGTTTAGTAATATAACACGACAGTTCTACAGATAGTTACAGAGGTAATATTTCATGCTGAAATTGTGTCAGAAATTTGGAATATAACAACATTACAGCTGCTTTATGATAATAAGTACCAAAAATATCTACCATTAAAAAATAAAATAGGGGCCGCCCGGTGGCGCAGCGGTTTAGTCCGCGCTTGGCAGCCCGGGGTTCGCCGGTTCGGATCCCGGGCGCCCGCCGACGCACTGCCTGTCAGCCATGCCGTGGCGGCGTCCCATATAAAGTGGAGGAAGATGGGCACGATGTTAGCCCAGGGCCAGTCTTCCTCAGCAAAAAGGGGAGGATTAGCAACGGATGTTAGCTCAGGGCTGGTCTTCCCCACAAAAAAAATAAATAAATAAAATAAAATAAAATAAAAACCCCCTTCTTCCATGTAATTTGGGTGAAATACTTCATACTACTCCCCATTACCCCCAAATCTGGATGCATGTCTGTTGGTGAGTCATTGTTCTCCCACAGAGTTGGGCCAGGCATGACTGCCAGCTGCTCTAAAACAGTGACCATACTTGGTCGTAGAACCGGTTGCCGGACATCTGCCTTCTATCAGCCAGGATCAAAATGAAGCCCTACCCACTAGATGACTTAACACATAACATATAACCTAAACAAAGATTGCCCTGTTGCCTGTTTAGCAAAATCTCAATTATAAGACTTCCTTTCCCACCTTCTCAACAGCTGTGAAGATAGAGGCACTTGCAATATGGCCTTTTGTTCTTTTCTTTGTTGGGGTTTTGTTTTTTTTTTCCCTGATGCTGGACTGGCTTATTTATTCAAATACATTTTTAGTCTCTCCTTCTCTCCTTGTCCTTAGACTTTCTACAGGACCTTCTGCTTTTTTCTCTCTTTCATCTAGAGAGTCTGGCCATTTTCTGAGCCTCCACAATCGAGTCTCTGCTGACTGTTGAATTTGTATCACAAATCCTGGCCCCTCGTTCCCAGGCCCATATCTTCTGATGTCTCCTGAATTCATTTGGATGTCATCAGGTGTGATGTGTCCCAACCTAAATCTTCCTAGTGAATGAAATCTCCTTAATGATCCAATTTTTGACTATCAGTTTCTGAGCCTGATGAAATGATACACTACAGGCTGTGACTTCACCTCCCATTAGTTGGTCTACTGTTCAGTGATTTGTGTCCACAAAAAAATGGACAATGTTAACTGATTGTGCACCTAGAGAAAGATTCCAATTTCTTTTTCCTTTTTTTTTTTTGAGAAAGCATTTGGGAGTCGGGTTGTTGAAAATCAAGAGTTCACTAAATTTCAGATTATTGAGTGCAGGACTATTGGATGGAATACTCAGGAGGACTACTGGACGGCTTTGGTTGCTGGTGATGCACTGGTCAGAACCTTGAAAACGAAGTCCAAAATATGTTAGCCAATATACTCTCCAATTTTTTAAAATTTGTATTTACATACTTTGTAATAAAATGATCAAACTCAGTTTCACCTTCTGTTTATCTGTCATAAATTAACAGACATTTTTCATGGAGGTCCCAGTAGAAATTCACAAATATAGATCCATGTTTGTTCCCTTTCAGTGTGTAGCAGCTTAATGATACAAATTTAATGATAAGTGAGCTGATAATGATAGAATGTCACAAAATTAATTTATATATTTACATGTATGGCAAACATTGTGGACATGTCAGCAAAAGGGATATAAAACACACTCTTTGGAATAAACAGTAATTCACAACTTAACCAAGAAATTGAAAATGGCACCAAAAATACTGCTACAGGATTAATGTCTCAGACTCAAAACAGTACCCAGCAAAAATTGTAACTGTCTCCCTAAGAGTGGAGTTTAGGAAGGAGAAAGTGATGGGTCAAGGCCCCAGGTGGGAAAGCAGGTTTGGATGAGGAAGCAAAGAGGGGTTCCTGGACTCTGGACAGAAAGTTATGGAATGAGCAAACTGGGCAGAGTTGGTTTACTAAGTGAAACCCTTCTGGTTGCCAGTAACAGAGACACAACTCCTATTGGCTTAAGCCACAAAAGACACCAAGAGCTCCAAGGCTGCAGATGGCTTCAGGTATGCCTGGATCTAGATTCTTGATGGTATCACAGAATACTGTCTCTCTCCTTTGGTTCTCTGGCTCTGCCTCCTGCTGGGTTGTTTTTATTCTCTGGTAGGCTTTTCCCAATTTATAGCAAAAAGAGACTCCAACAGCTCCCAGCTCACAATCTAACAAATGTAACACCTATAGAAAAAGGGCACTTCTCAGTTTCAGCAAAAGCCCCAGGATTAACTCTGATTGGCCTGACTCAAGTGACATGTCCACTGCTGGCCGGGCCTGGGTCACCTACCACCACTGGAGCTAGGTAATGTGATTGTGGCCCCAAAAGGAAGAGGGTGATTCTGTTACTAGAAGATGTACAACTTGGGGTGGAAAAAAAGCAAGAAAGGGGACATGAGGACAAGAAGAAGATGTGAATAAATCCATTTTTATTTCAAATTTTGGCTGGAACTCATCCTGGCAAACCAACAGCAAAATGTCTTCATGCCAAAAAGCTTAGATGGCTTTAATTCAGAGTTTCTCAACTTTTAAAAATTATTGTTCCCCTAAAGAGCCTTTTTAGATATGTTTCTGCCTAATCACACCTATGAAAATTTAATACCACAGATATACCATATATCTGTTTATATACTGTATTTATGCCTGTGCTTTATACATAAGAAGAGTAAGTATAAAACTTATTCTTTTTTATCCAAAGCAGCGTTAAGAAAAACAAAATAAAATTTTGTTAAAATTTTAGTTAAATTGAAAATCAAAGCTATTAACATTTAACTTATCTTAAAACTGTATTTGCTGAGTAACTTTTAATATAATTTATTTACTTATAAACTGTAATGTATTAAATGTGTATACATATTAGCAATTTTTAGAAGTATATAATAATAATAGCAATGTAGTCAATTAAAAAACATATCATTCAAAATGATTATTTTTTCAACAACTGAAAAAAGTAAATTAATTTCCTAAACATAAACTTTTAACTTTTGCTTGATATGAGAAAATGACGTTTAACTTAACTAGATGCTAGATATTTGTTCAAATATTGTTGATACTTTTTCTTTTCAGCACTTGACATGGTTAATGATGGGCTGACTAACTTTTGTAGAATTAAATCGTAAAATATAGGCCATTTTTATTTACTTCTCAAAGCTCAAGTCACACACAGAAGCACTGAGGATCAACCATAGACAGGGTCCTCATGGCAGCCAATTGCAGCCAATGGCACACGCAGGCTACCTGTCACGATACGACCTTGAGACTGAGCAAGCACTTGGGAGAAAGTCCTCAAATCAGCACCATCTAGTCACCACAGTTTTGTAGTACTGACCCCGCATACTTTTGTGTACCTTCCTTGTCAGTGCCCATGCTGCTCATGTGATGCCCAAGGAAGCTCAAGAAGAGAAATTAAATGCTAAGAAAGATTTTGTTGGGTAGGGTCGAGCTTCAGGGGGCCAGAAACCATTGTAATATCATTTTTCACCCCTCCCCTGCCAAGAATCAATTTTTTCCTCCTTGAGGGCATGGTCACTCCCATTGAGAATGGATATGCTAATAATAAGTAGCTTAACAGAGCAACTTTTTCCCTTTACATTGTGCTGAACTCCGTCTTCCAGTGAAGTTCACTTCTTGGTTCTAATTTTCCCATACCAAACAAATTCAATCTCTCTTTCATATGACGGATCCTCAAAAATTTGGTGACTGAAATTTTATTCCCTACATACTGAGTGGCTCCTCTAAGATTTCCTTTCAGAGTCTAAACTTAACCACAGGTTCCCTGAGCTGTCACTCACTTGATTCAGTTCCCCCATTGCATTAGGTGTTCTTTAGGGGCACACACTATGTCGTGTTTACCAGGCTGGTTGCCTTGTTTGAATCCACTCCAATTTGTTGTTAAAACTAGGTGTCTATATCTGAATCAAATAGCTGAACCAGAGTCGAGGAAGGATCTCTCTTCCCGTTTGGGAGAGTATCCACCTATTAGCACAGTCTAGGATCACACCAGGGCAGCCTAATGGTTGCTGACGCCTGTTGAGGAGTGAACTGAAATCCCTAAACTTTTCTTCACATGTCCTGCTGATATGCTGAATTCCTCCTCCATCTACTTCTAGTTTCCTGAGACCTCCGTGTGACTTGTATTCACCTGCTACATTTCATTCCATTAGACTCATCCCATTATTTCATCATGTTGAGATACTTGAAGATCCTTATTCTATCATCCATTTCATTCATTCATTATTTATGCTTGCTTTTCTAAAGACATTTTCACAAAAGTTAGTAAGAACAGAAACAAAAAATCAGTATGAGGAAAAAGGAAGAAGCAAATTTTCCCGTTCCTAGAGTTATTATTTAAGTGCTGAGACTGGGCACATGAAGTTTTTATCTAAACTTCTCCCTAAAGGGGAGGGTTGCATTCCTCCTACATGTGTCTCCCATTGCAGGGAGAGAATGGGCATAAAAGGGCCATCTCAGAAGTTCCCTTAGACTGACTTTTTCAAAATAAAATACACTTGGCACCTGAGCTGTAATCACCTAATACATGTCAATGTACATTGTAAATTGTAAATGTTATTGGAGTAACAGAATCCTGTAAAAATGCAAAATATGGCCCTTTTCAATCCCATAATCTCTGAAGTATTGTAGCATTTTGGCCACATTAACGTATGTTAACAATGTGACATCAAATGCTGAGTCAATCAGCAGCATAATGTTGGGAAAAAAAAGACCTTCCTACTGATAGTCTCTAGATGAAGGCAAAAGAGTGTTTCTGACTTGAATTATTTGGACATTTGGCCCAATCCTTTACTCAGTGAGAATAGACCTGAATTATGAGAGTTAATTCATACCATTTGGAGGCTGAAACAGTTATAAAGCTGCTTTGGAATGTCCTAAATTGTGCCTAAGAGACCTGTTTTTGACAGATGTGTTCATGTAGTCCAGTCAATTGGCATATGGAATTTTTATGTACAAGCTAGTGAAAAATTTTCAACATGTAACATTTATTAGTGCTTCTACCGGCATGGGGAGACAGATGGTATACACATTACTTGCAGAAGCAAGCTTTGCAGTGGCCTTACAAGCCTAACTTTGCTCAGTTACTCAGTTCACTTAACTTCGCCTCCCCCGCCCCCCCCCCCCCACATGCATGAGAGGCCAAACCCACCTCCGGCCCTAGAGTCCACTATAGGAATTCCCTCCCAATTGCTTGACTTAAGATTTCCCTTCTTTCCTGCCCCTTCCTTGGCCCAGATCCCCACCTCCTGTGTCTTTTCACCCCCTCCAGCTGGTCCAGGGTGAGGTCTGGAGGCTGAAGTAGGAAGGAACACTACCCCACAGCTGTTCTCAGCCCCCACCCACCCCTAATGTTAGTCTTGGCAGCATCCAGCCCATTTCCCCACATTGACCCCCAACTCCCCTCTCTTTAAGTCCCAGCTCCAGCAATGAAATGCCCAGTTGAGCAAGAGCTGCAGATTAATCTCTGTCCCAGATATTCCTAAAGAAAAATTGGGGGTGGGGGAAATATCTTCCCTTTTCTCTGTAGTGTCAACGTAAAATGGTACGGGAGAGGCCCAGGGTGGGTCCTGTTTGCCTTTTCAGTCCCTACCGCTTTCTCCACTGCTAGTAAGAGTGCAAACCCTTAAAACAAAAAACAAAACTCCTTAAGGATGTGTGTGTGTGTTTAAAAGGTACATCTGAGGAGGTGAAAAGCTGAGTCTGAATGCTGTTCTTCAGTTTCCCAGAGGAGAGAAATTCTGTTCAGAAGCTACTAATGGTTGGAAAAGGAAGTAGGTGGGGTGGAGTGACAGGTCCAGTGGGAGCCTCTGCAGGTCCGTTAGCAGGAAACCCTGACAGCCACAGCTCCGCGAGCCACGTCTCAAAGAGGCCCATTTCCCTTCTGTTCTGCATCTTTGGCCTCCACCCAGATCCTCACCCCAGTCTTGTCCTAGCCTCTTTCCTGCTCTCCCCAACCCCATGTTTGGATGGAGAGGTATGAAGAAGGGGATCCCCCGTTTCATTACAGTGGTCGGGGGTGAAGGGAAGAGGAGAGATGTAATCAAGTTCTACACGTACTTCTTGTAGGTGGAAGAGTACTATTAGAACCTCTGAGAACAGAAAGATTGGGCTCACTCAGCAGGCCATGGGCTGTGATAGAGAGAGAACTGGCCCAGGAATCTGAGACTTCCCTTCTAGGCTTGGCTCTGTCCCCCAGCTCTTTGGACAAATCACTTAATTTGTGTGTTAGCTTTGCCAAACATCCGTTTATACATCTTTCAAATAGAAATTATGATATCTGCTCACCTCACAACACTGTGGGGGATTTTAGGTTGTATAAAACCGGCAAATAATGCTTTGAAAGACGTAAAGAGCCGTACAATAGAGGAGGGTACTGCATGCTGGCCAGCACTTGAGACCTACTCAGAGAGGAAGTTTTAGCAGGGGGTGGGAGAAAATGGAAATGTAGACTCCACTGGGCAATGTTAAGTTGAATGTAGACTTTTGTTTTTAAGCCCCCCAAAGCATAGCTTTGGAATCTTGGGGTTCTGATGTTCATAGTTAGCATGGACCCTTCTTGAGTCCACGTACCAGGCCCGGTGGTGAAGCACTGGTGACCTCCTGCTATTCCCATTTCCACCCCTTCTCCCAGGATATGAATCAAAGCCTCCTTGGTTTTCTACCCTTTCCAGGACTCCTCCATAGCAGAAATCATGATTTAACGCACCTAGTCATTGATTTTTCTTTTCCTACTTGTGATTTTAAGTCTCTTGAGGGCAGGGATTGGGTCAAATTAGTTTTTATGTCTCCAGTGCCTAGCACAGTGCCAGGTTAACAGTGGGCACAGGTGGTGATTACTGAACCTGGAAAGAATAGCTGCTAGAGAGATGCAGCCAGCTATTTCCAGAACAGTAAGTGGAAAAGTCAAGCTCTGACAAAATATTTCCAAAATTCATTTGAGGAATAAATGTTCAATAGTGGTCAAGAAATATTTGAAAGATGTTAATAAAGAAGGATTGAACCAGCTCTCCCAGATATTAAAATGTATTATAAAATTACAGAAATTAATCCAGTGTGGTACTGGCACAAGAATTGATAGATCAATGAAAAGATTAGAGAGTCTAGAAAGAAACTAAAGTACATGAAAACATTTGGTACATAATAAAGGTGGTGTTTCAAATCAGTGAGGAAGTACGTGTCATTCAGTAAATGATGTTAGAACAACTAATATCCATTTGAGGGGGAAAGTTAACTTAGAGTCTTATCCTATACCTTACAACAAAGTAAATTTCAGATGGATTAAATGTAAAAAATGAGACATAAAAATTATATATAATAAGGCATGGGTGAATATTTTTAAAAGCTTGGTGTGGGAAAAGTCTTTCTAAGAATGACCCTGAAGGAGAAAACCATAGATATGACCACATAAAACTCCTGTGCTGCAAAAACAACCAAAGTCAAAAGACAAATTGGGACAAGTATTTGCTTATGTACGACCGAAGATTCACATCCTTAGTAAATAAAGAGTTCTAATACATCAATAAGAACCACTCCCCAAAAGAAGTTGGGTAAAAAACATGAAAGGGCAATTCACAAAGGAGAAATTTCCTATATATATATATATACATTCAACCTCAATGGTGATTAAGGACATGCCAATTAAAGTAGATTTTTAATTTTACTTTTTTTTCTTTTTTGGTGAGGAACTTAGCCCTGAGCTAACATCTGTTGCCAATCCTCCTCTTTTTGCTGAGGAAGATTGGCCCTGGGCTAACATCCGTGCCTGTCTTCCTCTACTTTATATGTGGGATGCCTGCCACAGCGTGGCTTGATGAGCGGTGCGCAGGTCCCTGCCCGGGATCCGACCCTGCAAACCCCGGCCACAGAAGTAGAGCACGCGAACTTAACCACTACATGACCGGGCCGGCCCCTCTTTTTACTATTTTAATGGCAAAGATTTTAAAGGAATACTGGCAAGGCCGTGGGGAAGCAGGTACTCTTCCTGTCTCAGATGGATTGTTCACACACAGGTGGGCATTAGGATGGAATGTGGGAGAAAGGGGTGGGAGAGTCAGGAGTGGAGAGCACAGTGCCCCGAAAGCGGCTGTGTGTGGTATTAGTCTTAGCCAGCTCACTGGAGATTTGTTGGAGGTTCTTGGTGAGGTAGGAAGCTGGATAGCAGGAGAGCAAGGGAGAAACAGATCCGAGAGAGTGCTAGGAATAAGGGGGATTTCTGATGCCATTACATCTAAGTTTCCCTTCATAAATTCTTTCTTGCTCGTGCTTTTGATTTTTATAGAGCATCCCAAGAATCACCTCTTAAAACCCAGCACACATTTATACTGGTTTCTTTTTAAAACTGTATTTATTTTCCACATTTATATCAGGAAGTACAATGCAGCGGTAGAAACAAGCTGGACTGGCAGTTATGCCTGGTGTGGATGCCAGGTCCCCCCAGACGGGGTAACAGTGAGAAAGCGAATCTCAGTTTCTGGCTGTGGGGTTTCAGGCACATCGTTCAATCTCTCTGAATTTGTTTCCTATATGTGTGTGTTTCTATACTACTAACTTCACAATGTCATTGTGGGGGTTAAGTAAAATTGTGTAAGTAAAATCCTGAGAATTCGTGTGTGCTCAATAAAAGTAGGTTCCCTCCTTGCCGAGAGCATGAGCCGAGGCATCCTTATTTTACAGGCCACACTATACATTTCTTATGTGGTCTGGTTCCATTCCAAATGGGCCCTGAGGCCTCTCACTGCCTGAGGGGGCTTGCTAACCCTTGATAAGGGGTTCTTGGCAAAAAATTGAGCTGCTTCCTATTTTGTTGGCCTTCAGGCTGAGAGGAAGGCTCTGGGGCTTCTGGTAAAATACCGATGGGTTCAATCCTCCCTCCAGCTTCCTGGCTGTGCAGACTCCTGTGTTGTGGCTTCCATGAAAGTTGGAGAGTATGTGACCCCATCTGGTGAGGAAAGGGAGAACAGACGATGGGCAAACAGGAGCCCCAGGAGCCTCCTAAGACGCTGTAGTCACAGTGGGGCAACAGTGCCATCTTGGAGTGTCTACTGAATGCTCCTGGCCGTCAGAATTTGGGGATTACCTGTGGCCATCATGTTAAGGACACGAAAACCACATGTTGAGGCTAAACAAGAAGGTCAAAGACAGAAGCCCACACCCAGCAGGGCACTGGAGATTTGACTCTTCCGTCTCAACGCTGACACGTGGCATAAAGTCAGGCAGCTTCTGGCATTGCTGCTGCTGCTGTCATTGCCCCAGTCTTCCCTTGCTGAGCATGTGTAAAAAAAATATAGAGATGAACCAACATCAGAAATGGAAGATCAGGACCTTAATTTCCCCACTGCTATCTTCCTGGTCAGTGGTTCTCAAACTCTGACACGCATCAAAATCACCTGGACGACTTGTTGAAACACACATTCCAGAGTCCCGCCCTCAGAGTTTCTGGAGTCAGACCTGAGAATGTGCATTTCTGACAAGCTCCCAGGTGATGCTGATGTGGCAGGTCCAGGGTGGCTCTGAGAAGTGCTGTTCTAGGTAATTTTTAGAAAGGGTCTGGCCCTCTTGCTAGGGGGTCTGCCCTGAAGACGGATTTGTTAGCCTGCTCTCACCCCAGGCCAGATTATTCAGAACAGTCTCTTCCAGTTTTCAAAAAATAAAAATAATACCCCAATTTCTTTTGTTCAAAACAAGAAGGAATGTATCAGCTGGAGCAGAAATGACAGTTTATAACAGGGGTACTTTGAAGTCCAGATTAGTAATCCCCAACACTGACCAAATTTTAGAAAAATCTGGGACTCTAGGAGAGATGGAGGGAGGGAAGGAAGAAAGGAAAGAAGGAAGGAAGGAAAGGGAGGTAGGGGAGAAGGAAGGAAAGAGCAAGGGAGGAAGAAAGGAAGAGAGGGAAGAAGGAAGGAAGGAGGGAGGGAGGAAGGAAGGGAGAAAGGAGGGAAGGGAGGCAGGCAGCCCAGGCCTCAGATATTCTGATTTAGTTGGTTGGGGGGCGGGGGGGGGGTCCTGGCAGGAATAAGTTTTAAAAGCTTCCCCTGTGATTCTGATTTGTAACCAGGGTTGAGAACTGCTGGTCTAGATCACTGGTTCTCAAATTTGCCTGCACATTGAAAGCACTTGGGAAGTTAAAAAAAATACTGATACCTTCCTCCCACCTTCAAAATTCTGATTTATAATGGGATGCAGCCTGGGCATCTGGAGGGAATCTACCTCTAACATGCAGGCAAGTTTGAGAACCAGTATTCCAGACTGAACAAGTCAGTGGGAGCTTGGTCCCCCCTCCAGACACTCTACCACAGTAGTTCTCCAAGTCTGGTCCCTGGACCAGCACCAGCTGGGAACTTTTTAGAAATGTGATTCTCAGGCTGCACCTGAGACCCACTGAATCAGCAATTCTTGGTGTGGGGCATAGCAATCTGTGTTGCAACAAGCCCTCCAGGTGACTGGGATGCACCCTAAATCCAGAAACCACTGCTGTATCATCATCACTGTCATGTGAGGGTCCTCCCTGCCATCCGCCCGGCGACCAGCCAGAGCCAGAAGCGAGACTTCAGTCCCCTGAATGCTGGGCGATACCAAGTCCCCAGTTTTCTGGGTGAGCGATGCCAGAAGTCCTGGCGTGACTGAGGTTTTCATATAATCTGTCAAGCTTTTGTTGGCTGGAAACTGGTGGCATTGCATGGGGAGAGCCAGTCGTGGCTTGCAGCTGCAATCTTGGTCAAAGTTACAAGTAAGGAAGAGGGCACGAGAGGGAAGGCAGGCAATACCAGGAAGACATGGCCCCTGTTGTCTGGGACGTGAAGTCCGAGAGGGGACAGGTGGGAAGGCAAGTGTCCCTCTCGGCCGGGAGAAGCCAGGGAGGGCCTTGACTTGGGCGTTCTTGGACGCCAGCGCCCTTCAAGTTTGTTGTAACTGCGGGTGAAATCTACTTTCCTGGTTTGGGGCCTGCTTCTTGCTGAGGGGAAGAGCTAGTGTGTCAAACACTGAAAGAAAATCTCCCTGGTCACGTCTGGACCCGGCGGGGTGACACACTCAGCAGCCTGACTCACTGTGGTCCCAGCGAGCAGCTCACGTGAAGGACACAGCCGCTTGACAAGGACTCCATTGCTCACCCGCATAAGCCCAGTCTACTCCAATTCAGTTCAGCCAGGTTAGATGCTGAGAATACTAGGGTGTAGACGGCACGGATCACGCACTAGCAGGGGAGCGAGGTGAGCAGGAGTATTTCTCCACCGTGTGCTGACTGCAGTGTGAACGAGGTGCAGCTGGAACCCTGATGAGAGGAGGATTAATTCTGGATGCAAGTGGAGGTGAGGGAGTCGGGAAGCAGACACTGGAGCTGGATTTTGGAGAGAAAATAGGTTGTTTGGAAGTCAAGGTGGGCAGAGCGCTTTCAGCTGGACACGGGCCCTGTGGGGTGAAGCAGTGTACTGAGCACTGTGCACTATTGGTGGTTCAGGACTGTTCCTGGGTAAACCAGGAGGGGGGAGATGGGGGGGTCATGTGACTGTAGAGTTGGGCAGGGATGAGAGCCTTGCTGGTCACCAGAATTACCTGGGGAACTTCCAAACAAACTCCTGGCCCCACCTCCAGAGGTTGGAATTTGTAGGTCTGAGTGGGACTGTGACGTGTGCTCTCTGGGGAGCAGAAGAGAAAGGCTGACCAGGAGGACAGAGGCGAGGAAAAGCAAGGGGGCAAGAGTGGGCAGTGCAGAAGAGGGAATGGGAGATTAGCCCAGCGGAGGGTGGGTTAACAGCTCACTTACTTGGGGCAACAGAGGGTTGGCAACACCAGTGTGGGTCTGGCAGGAGCCCTGCCCATGTGTGTAGTTTGCTCTGCACTGGAAGGGTCATCTCAAATAGTAACAATAATGGCGACAAATGAGGTGTGGTAAGATTTATTCTTATAGTAGGTACTAATTAATATTCATTTTTCTGAAAATTTGATAATAATGTTTAAATTTACTTTGCATGTAAAATAAAACTAGCAGGCAAGAACTCCTCTGAGTGAAGACAAGACTGGTCAAAGCCGAATGACAGGCACTAATAGTAAGCATCTACTACAAATCAGCAAAGGACCCAAAGAGCTTAAAGGAGAGAAAATAAGAATTTGCTGAAGGTTCTTTGAGGAAGCACTAGCTTTTCAAGCACGGCCTGTCATTGCCTGGAGAAAGAGTCAGCCATAGAATCTCCAGGTATCTTGTTTGGAACCAAACAGTTGGTATTTGAGCTCTCTGACCACTATAAAAATATGAAACATGTAAGAGTAGTTTTTCCCCAGAATTATGTTTTATTATGTTGTGAGCTGACTTCTATGAAACCAATAATATAAGCTGTCCTAGATTATCACCCTTAAACTTTTTAATATCGTGAGGTGGTAGATTATACTTTCCATAGGTGGCAGTAACAGTGTCTCCCACGCGCACTTTTTACATGGTGACTTGGACACTCCTCCCATTGAGAGTTGGGGTCTGTGTTCCTTTTATGGATTAAGTTGTGTTTTCCTCAAAATTTATATGTTGAGGTCTCAACCCTCAGTACCTCAGAATGTGACCTTATTTGGACATAGGGTTTTTACAGAGGTCATCATGTTAAAACGAAGGCATTAGTGTGGGCCTTAATCCAATATGACCGGTCTTCTTAAAAGGGGGGGAAAATTTGGATACATGGGCTCACAAAGAGGGACAAGAATGTGAAGACACAGGGAGAAGACAGCCATCTGCAAGCCAAAGAGAGAGGCCTGGAGCAGACCCTTCTCTCCCAGCCCTCAGAATGAACCAACCTGCCCACACCTTGGTTTTGGATTTCTAGCTTCCAGAACTGTGAGTTAATAAATTTCTGTTGTTTAAGCCACCCAGTCTGTGGTACTCTGTTATGGCAGCCCTAGCAAACTAATACAGTTCCCTCCCCTTGAATCTGAATAGCTTGTGACTAGTATGGAAATGACATCATGACCTAGGCTAAGTCATAAAAGGCAACATAACTTCCACTAGTTCTCTTGGGAGACTGGGCAGCCATGCTGTGAGGAAGCCCAGGTCACCTGAAAAGGTCACTTATTGGTGTTCAGCTGAAAATCCCTGCTGACAGCTAGAATTGAGATGGCTAAAGATGTAAATAAAGATGACTCCAGGTGACTCCTGTCTCCAGCCCTGGGTCACCCAACCTTTAAATCCTCCTCTTTGAGTCCCCAGATATTGTGGTGCAGAGACATATCAACCCCCTCTGCGCCTTGCGAGTTCCTGACTTACAGGAGTTGTGAGCATAATAAAACAATGGTTTCAAGCCAGTAAATTTGGGGATAGTTTGTTACATACTAGTTGGCAACGTGTCTTTAAACTTATCTTTGTTCACAAACTTTTATCTGATATGGCTGGTGTCTTTGTTGAAACCATCAGGTACCTTAGCTCCCAGACGATGGTCCCCACTTCTCTTGGCCCTTTGTGACATTAGGCCCAAACGTTAATCAAGAACAATAGGTGACCCTGCCACAAGTCAATTTAATAGACCACTGATGAATGAGTTTCAGACAAACTGAACAGGACAGAGAGCAGTGGTTCAGGAGCGAGGGTAGGATTTTCAGAACAATTTCCAAGATGGTTAAGAGTTCATTAGCAAGGTTAGCGCCATTTGCCTGGAGCAGGGGAGGAATCTTGGAGCCCCAAAAGGCAGTACTTTCCTCATTTGGGGCACAGGGTCCAGGAAAAAAAGGCAAAAGCACCAACCTGTCAGGGGATGAGAAGTGTTGGCTCTTCCAGAAGAAGGAATTGGGAGGCAGATTGTGGCAGGATCTGAAATCTCAGCCAAAGTAGGCAGCACTGCCAACCTGGCTCCCCCACAAGTTAGGTATCTGAATCCCTCACGAGCAGAGTCAGGAAGGCAGACACGGCCCCATCTGTGCTGAGGGCCTGTCGTCATCAGTTCATCGAGGTGGCAGACAAGGAAAACGTAGTCTGTAAACCTGCCCAATTATTCCCTAGTCACTCTTCTTTCTAGCTTTTTACTTTGCCCTTCCTTATTTTTAAACAAAATTCATTTTGAGAAATTCCAAATTTTTGTCAGGGACTGGGGGAATTTTTAAAAAACT
Source organism: Tapirus indicus (assembly GCA_031878705.1). Lineage (NCBI taxonomy): Eukaryota > Metazoa > Chordata > Mammalia > Perissodactyla > Tapiridae > Tapirus > Tapirus indicus. The sequence continues at coordinate 2,586,278 of CM062925.1, read as the reverse complement.
GCAGCTTTATTGATGAATCATTGACATACAATCTACTGTGCATATTTGAAGTGTACAATTTGATATGTTTTGACATATATATATGTCAAATATATATGTGTGTGTATATGTATGTGTATATATGTATATATATGTGTATGTATGTATATGTGTGTATATGTGTATATATGTGTGTGTATATGTGTGTATGTGTATATATGTATATATGTGTGTATATATGTATGTGTGCGCATATATATGTGTGTGTATATCACACTGGTGGAACCATCGCCATAATCAAGATAGTGAATCAAGATATCCATCATTCCCAAAAGTTTCCTTGGCCATTTTGAGTCCCTGTCACTGTCCTTTCTGCCCTGCAAAGGGCTGGGGGAGTGTTGATCCTCACAGTCAGCCTTGATGGGAAGCATATTGCCCCTAGTGGCGGAGTGTGGTAATGACCTCCAAGCTGGGCTGCTGGGTAAGGAGAAAAGTCGAAACTCAGAGGTTCTGTCCAAGTGGAATGGGGTGTGTGTGTGCGTTTTACAGGCCCTTTCTTGACTACCCTGGAAGGACCTCACGGGATTGTGGTTTGTTATCTGAGAACTTCTTGAGTATATTTTCTCTTTCAAGCTCATGCTTGTTCACACTGTTAGGTCTTGTACAAGAGATAAGAGGGATGATTTCCAAGCTCACTAGTGCTATTAAGAAGTGAGAGGAACCACCTCATACCCATTAGGATGGTAACTGTAAAAAAAAAAAAAAACAGAAAATAAGTGTTGGTGAGCATGTGGGAAAACTGGAACCCTGTGTACTGTTGATGGGAATATAAAATGGTACAGCCACTATGGAAAACAGTGGCAGTTCCTCAAAAAATTAAAAAAAGAACTACCACAGAATCCAGCAATTCCACATCTGAGTATATTCCCAAAAGAATTGAAAGCAGAGACTCAAAGATATATATGTACACCAACGTTCACAGCAGCATTATTCATAATAGCCAAAAGGTGGAAGCAACCCAAGTGTCCATCCACAGATGAATGGATAGACAGAAATGTGGTATAAATGTATACACACAATGGACTATTATTCAGCCTTAAGATGAAGGAAATTCTGATACATGCCACAATATGAATGAATCTTGAAGACACGCTAAGTGAAAAAAGCCAGACACAAGGACAAATATTGTATGATTCCACTTACATGAAGTACCTAGAGTAGTCAGATTCACAGAGACAGGAAGTGGAACAGTGGTTACCAGGGGCTGGGGGAGGAAGGAGTGGGAGGTATTGTATTGTTTAATGTCTCAGTTTTGCAAGATGAAAAGAGTTCTGTGGCTGGATGATGGTAATGGTGGCACAGCAGTGGGAATGTATTTAATGCCACTGAACTGTAAACTTAGAAGTGGTTAGGAGGGTAAATTTTGTGTATATTTTACCACAATTAAAAAAAAAGTAAGAGAAAGAGAAAATTCTGTGTGGAATTTTTGGCCTGATCACAAGGTTAAGGTAACCTTGCTTTAAACTTTTATTTATTTTTTCTTATTTTAAAACAAATCCATGCAACAGGGACTTCAGCCAGATTGGTCATGTTTTCTTTCTTAAATTGAGCAGTGGGTACTTGGGGGTTTTGTATTTTTAAAAAATATATCTTCTCATATATCTAAAATATTTCACAATAAAAAATCAGAAAGTAAAAATGTTTATTCACTCAACAAATATTTGGGGTGTGCTTACTCCGTGCCTGGCCCTGCTTTATCACAGCGGTAAGGAAACCGACACAATTCCTCCTTTCACAGGGCCAGAATTCCTGTGCTGAGAAAGTACCTTTTTTTGTTGTTGTTGATATGAGCACTTTTTATATAAATGATTATCTCTTTGGGATCAATTCCTAGAAGTGGAATCACCAGCCAAACGATGTAAACACTTTACGGCTCCTACTGACTCCCTCCTGCCAGATGCCCTGCAGTCCCACCAGCAAGCCAAGGGGTGCCCAGGTCCCAACTCCTTGCCAGCCATAGGTAACTTTTCCCCTCTTTGGGGGAAAAATAGTATCTGTCTTATTTGCATTTCTTTAATTACTAGCAGTTAAAGTAATTACAAACAAGGTGGAATAGTTTTTAAATGTTCGTTTGCCCATTTTCAAATAAAGTTATTTTTATTTTTAAAAATCAATTTGTAAGGACTATTTTAAATGTTATTAAAACTCTACTGGTCATATTTTTTGCAATGACTTTCCCCATCTGATTTTTTCCCTTTTGCCTCTGTTTATGTATTTTTTTACACAATTTTTATGTAGCAAAATCTAGCCACCTTTTTCTTTATGATTTTTTTTCACCCTCTGATACTTAAAGTCCTTGCCCGTTTCAAGATCCAATAAATAATTCCTATTTTTTTAAATTAAAAATGGTTTTAGGGGTCGGCCCCGTGGCTGAGTGGTTAAAGTTCTGCGGGTTCCGCTTCAGCGTGGACCTACTCCACTCATCAGCTGTGCTGTGGAGGTGTCCCACGTACAAGATAGAGGAAGATTGGCACGGATGTTAGCTCAGGGCGAAACTTCCTCACCAAAAACAAAACAAAACAAAAAATGGTTTTATTATGTGCATTTACTATCAACTGAAATATCGCAGTTGTGAGATGGGAGGGGGAGAAAGCACATGGATTCTGAAAAACCCTTCCCAGGTGAGATATCCTGGCCCTCCTCTCCCCACTTCTAAGAGCCACCCATTTTAATCACCTGGAATTTACTTTGGTATATTTAACTTTCTTTTTGTTTTTGGCACCCAAGAAAAGTTAATAACTATCCTATACCATTTACTGAATAATTCCTTCCTTTCCCCTCTAATCTGTGGGGCCACATTTAAGTCATGTACTGAGCATCCATGTTCACAATTGATGGCCTGTTTCTGGACTTTACAGTTTGCACCATCACTGTACTCTTCTGTGAGGTCCCCATTATTTTGATTATTGCAGCTTAACCTCTGGTAAGGCAAGCTCGCATGCCCGGCCACTCTTCCTTTTCAAAACTTTCTTAGTTATTCTCACTTATTCTTCAATATTAATCTTTGAATGAAGTATTAAAAAGCCATTATAATTTTTATTACAATTGTATTAAACTCATAAATATATCTGAGAAAAATCCACACCTTTGAGATAGTCATTATGCCCACCTAACTAGTTACAGCCGTTATGTAGAAGAGCAATTGATTTATCTAGATTTGTTTCATGCCAACAAACCCTTGCTAAACACAGCATGCTGGGGATGTGCTCAACACTGTATGTGGGTACAAAGGTGGCTAATACAATCTCCTAAAAGAGGTCACCTATAATGAAGTCAAGTCAGAACATAGATGCAGATGAAGGAGAGACCGATTTAAAAGTGCAACTGGGTAAATTTTGACACGTGTACACCCATAAAATTATTGCCACAGCCAAGAGAGTGAACATATTCATCACTCCCAACTTCTCCTTGTGTCCGCATGTAATCCATCCTCATTCCCCCTCCATCTCCGGGCAACCACTGATCTGCTTTCTGCCACTCTAAATTAGCTTGCACTCTCTAGAATTTTAATATACATGGAGTCATACAGAGTGAGCTCATTTTTGTCTGACTTCTTTCATTCATCATCATGATTTGAGATTCATCCATGGAGTTGCTTGTATCAGCAGTTCATTCCTTTTTACGCTGAGTAGTATTCCACTGTATGGATACACCACAGTGTGTTTATTCATCCACCTGTTGATGGACATTTGAGTTTTTTCCAGTTTTTGGCTATTGCTGGTAAAGCTGCTATGGACATTTACACACAAGTCTTTGAATGGCCATATGCTTTTGTTCCTCTTGGGTAAATAGCTAGGAGTGGAATGACTGGGTCACATACTAGGTGTATATTTAACTTTTTTTTTTTTTTTTTTTTTGGTGGGGAAGACCAGCCCTGAGCTAACATCCATCACCAATCCTCCCCTTTTTGCCGAGGAAGACTGGCCCTGGGCTAACATCCGTGCCCATCTTCCTCCACTTTATATGGGACGCCGCCACGGCATGGCTGACAGGCAGTGCATCGGCGGGCGCCCGGGATCCGAACTCGCAAACCCCGGGCTGCCAAGCGCGGACTAAACCGCTGCGCCACCGGGCGGCCCCTGTATATTTAACTTTTAAAGAAACTGCCAAAGTGTTTTCCAAAGAGGTTGTACCCTTTCACCTTCCCAGCAGCAGATGCTAAGGCAATTCAGTGGAGAGCCTGTCAACAAACAATGCTGGAACAATTGGATATACACATGCAAAAACCAAAATAAAATAAATTTTAAAAGAATAAGCTGCTATCCATTCCTCATGCCATATTCAAAAATTAACTCAGAATGGATCACTGACCTAAATGTAAAGCCAAAAACTATAAAAGTTCTAGAAGAAACTACTTTAAAATGCTGAAATTGTGTCATATTCCATTGAGGATGTGGCATTTGAGCCAGGCCTTGTAGAAGGTAGAATTGAAGGGCCTTGGTAACAAACTGAATGTTACAGAGTGACAGAGGGGTCAACGGTGACCTGAAGACTGGTTTCTTACTGGCAAGATGACAAGATTATCAACATAGAAGCGATGAGGCATACTGAAGGAGTAGCAGGTTCAGAAGTAAGAAAAGAACATTTGAGTTGCACAAAGTCTAGGGAGATATGTCAGCAGACAGCTGCAAGCACGGCCGTGCAGCATGGGGGAGACTGGGAGGGAGGCAAGAATTTCCAAATTAGTTGCATAATAATAACAGATAATGCAGATGATAATAATAACAGGTAAGGGTGGATGGTCTCACCGAGGTGTGGAACACAGAGTGAAGTAGAGTTGAAGACACTCTTGGGGAACACCAACATTCAGGGGTAAGGGAGGCTAAAAGAGGACAAAAAAGAGGCCAAGATGGAGCAGAGCCAAAAATGCTGCAGAAAGACCAGATGGGATGATTATCTTTGACGCTGACTTGGTCTTACAGCCTGTATGCATTATGTCAGGAAATCTTGGGGGCTCCATCTTCAGAATACATCCAGAGTTCAACCACTGTTCCTAAAAAAGGTCACCTATAACTAAGCCAAGTCAGAACATTATGGGATGTAACAGAAGATGCAGGTGAAGGAGAGATTGATTTAAAAGTACAGTTGGATAAATTGTAGTAATTTGCACCCCGGCTGCTACCCCCCTGGTTTAAGCCACCATTGGGTCTCACCTGCTTTGCTGCAATAGCTTCCTAACCTGTCCTTCTGCTGCTTCTCTTGCTCGATACAGGATATTCTTAATAGAGCAGCCAGAGGAATCCTTGACAGGATTTAAAGATTTAAGTTCATGCAGGTCACCGCTCTGCTCAGCATCCTACAATGACTGCCCATTTCACTTAGAGTAAAAGCTGAAGTCCTCGTAATGCCTACCAGGCCTTCCGTGATGGCCTCCTCCCGCCCCCACCCCCACCCCTTTGACCTCATCTCCTCTTCTATGATTCTGTTCCGTTCTTCCCCTGGCTCACTCCACTAGGCCACTCTGGCCCACTTGTCACTCCTTGAATGTGACAAGCACACTCCTGCCTAAGGACTTTTTTTTTTTTTTGGTGAGGAAGACCAGCTCTGAGCTAACATCTGTCGCCAATCTTCCTCTCTTTGCTTGAGGAAGATTGTCCCTGAGCTAACATCTGTGCCAATCTTCCTCTATTTTGTATGTGGGACACCTCCACAGCATGGCTTGATGAGCAGTGCATATATCCATGCCCGGGATCTAAACCTGCGAACCCGGGCTGCTGAAGTGGGGCACGCGAACTTAACCACGAAGCCACCAGGCCAGCCCCCTGCCTAAGGACTTTTGCCCTAACTGTTCCTTCTGCTTGGAACTCTCCTTCCCCAGATATGCAGCTGTGTCATTATTCCAGTCTTGGCTCACTATTTAAAATTCTAATCTGCCTGTCCCTTCCACACTGTACCCCCACCACTCCCAACCCTCCTACCGCCTCTACTGTTTTTCCCGACAGCATCTATTGCCTTCTAGCATATTATAGAAGTAATTCATTAAATAATGTTCATTTTGTTTACTTCTTATGATCCATCTCTCTCCTGCTAAACATGTAAAGCTCCTAGGGCAAGGAGCTTTGTCTATCTGTTTACAGATGTATCCCAAGTGCCTAGACCAGTACCTGCCTCATAGACATTCAATAAATACTTAACTAAACGAATGAGAAGAATCCTCACTCTAGGCAATTAGAAAGCCATTGTTAACTCTATATCACGTTATTTCACTGGGCTCCAGTTCCCAAACTGTGCTGCATAGTCAAATAAACTTGGAAGATATTACACTGTATCCCTATCCCTGTGGAAGAATCACAAAGCACATGACAAACCTAAAAACTCCAGGGCGCTGCAGCAGAGGCCACTGCTTTCCTCAGTGAACTCAGCTTTTCCAGAATCTGCACAGCCAGGCCTTTCTAAGGCACACTGGTTAATGTGGCAACAATGTGTTTAGGGTGGGAATGACACTGTGTGGGCCTAGGGAGTGGGCGAGAGGTGATGTGGAAGCAATGGGGACAAACCAGCCTTTGGGAAAATTAGGTGATGAAAGGAAGGGGAGAGGAGTGCTGGTCTGCACTGGTGCAGGAGAGAGGAACATTTTTCTTGTTTTTATTTTTTTCTGTGTGTGAGGAAGACCAGCCCTGAGCTAACATCCGTTGCTAATCCTCCTCTTTTTGCTGAGGAAGACTGGCCCTGGGCTAACGTCCGTGCCCATCTTCCTCTACTTTATCTGGGACGCTGCCATGGCAGGGCTTGACAAGCGGTGAGTTGGTCTGCACCCGGGATCTGAACCTGTGAACCTGGGCCACTGAAGCAGAGCGTGCGAACTTAACCACTACGCCATCAGGCTGGCCCTGCTTGTTTTCATTTTTAGATACATGGGGTTGGAATGTGTCTGTAAGCTGAGATGAGAGTTAAGAGAGAAAGATGATAATTAATGAGCAAAGACCCAGAGAAGTTAGAAAAGAATAGCGAGTGTAGTGGAAATATATTCTTTTAAAATAGTAGCTTTCAAACACTTTTTATTGTGACCCACACTGGGATTCATTTTACATAGCAACTCAGTACACATACCTAAAAAAGAAAAATACAAAAATAACTGAAGTAAAAGTTTCACAAACTATTCTTAGCATTATTAAGTGCCATACAGTCGTATTTTCGATTCGATTCCACTCCATTCCATACTATTCCATTTTATTCTCTCTCAATGCTGATTGCAACCCACTAAATTGATTTCACGGGTCAGAACTGTGTCCTTTCCAGCTGCTATTGGGAGACTTCCTCAAGGTGACCTTCAAACTCAGTCCATTCTTCAGCTGTATCCATGCTGTGATTTATTCCATCAATTTGTTCTTTATTTCATCTATTACATTCTTCATACTTAATGTTTCCACTAGGATTTTTTAAAAATAGATTTCTTTTTCTTGCTTAATGTTACAAATAATTTCCCTTCCCTCTTTAATATAATTATCAACACTTATTTTAAATTCTTGGTATCTGTTCCAGTAATTATGCTTCAGATGACATAAACTGTTCAGTTTGTAGCCTTTTTGTTCACTAATTGTGCTCCTCAGATGTCTTAACTCACCAATTTGGAAATTGCTCATTGTGAAAAATTTGGAAAACATAGAAAAGTAAAATATAAATAACAAAATAAAAACCACCCATAATTTCACCCCCCAGAAATAACCGATTGACCTTTTAGTGTGCTTCCATCCAGTCATACTATTTACATGTATAGTATATTATATAATTGATAAAATAGTATATATAATTTTCTATCTTGACTTTTTATTTACCATTAACCTTAAGATTTAAAAAAATTACTAAAATTGTTCACAGACCTAATTTTTAATGATTGCAAAATATTCCACCTTAAGGATATATAGTAATATATTTAACTATTAGAATTTAGGCATTTAGAATGTTTCCAATTTTTGCCCCTTTAAAAAAAATCACTGCAACAAACATTTTTGTACATAAATTTTTGTTCATATTTCTGGTTATTTCCTTAGGATAGAATCCGAGAAAGAATGAAACAAAGAGAATGGACATTTAAGATCCCAGCTTTATATGGCCAGATTGTTTGCTGGCAGGTTTGCACATTTCACACGGGCAGTGTACGATTGAGTTTCCACCATTGCACCCATCACCTCATGTAACTGCTAATCTGATAGAGGAGAATGGCCTTTCACCACTTTCTAATCTGCACATCCTTCATTACTAGTGATCATTCATTATTTATATTTACTCTTCTGTAAATTTTGGATCCAGGCCCTTTCCAGGTTTTTCTGCTCTGGAGGGCTAGCCAACCAAAGCTTTCTGGCAAAGGCTATTCGCTCACCTGTGCCTCTAGTGGAAGACATGGAGAATGCCTTCTGCAGAGGGGCCTATGTCTGTGCTGGACTGCAAGTGACCTGCTTCTCCTCCCGCCCCCCACCTCGGTGTCAGGTAAGCAGTTGTCCCTGAAGGTAGACTTCGAGGTTTCAGTGTGTTTGTATATGTAGAGCAGAGGGGTGATAGTTTAGTCTTAGTTTAAGCCTGGACGTCAGGCAATAAAGAGCTTGTGTGTGTGTGTGTGTGTGTGTGTGTGTGTGTGTGTGTGATAGAGAAGATTGGTCACTATATACATTTTAAACACAGAAAATTACAGTTCATGACAAGGCTTTGTCATGGTCTTATAAGGCTCCTTTTTATTTTCAGTGTATCCTGTAGACAGCTGCACCCCTGGAATCACTTTGGAGAGCCCCATCCTTCCCGAACAGAGAAATTTCTCTTCACAGAGAGCCCCTGGGTGAACTACAAATAAAAAAATAAATAATTGCAGTCTTTCTGGATGTGGTAATATTATTTTTTCAACTCTTATATTAGAATTGAAAATACTAAGTCTGTTTCCAGGAAATTAACTTATTAAACAATGTAAATAAACACTAGAGGTTTACAGAGCCACAAAATCATACTCTTGCAGGTCTTGTATTGAAGGTGGCCCCCAAAAGGAGGAATCCTCTCTGGAATGGAGATGTGTGTATTTTGCAATTAAATTCATGATAAAAAAAATACCTTTTGAACTTTTGATTTTGGGGTACAAAATTTAAACGTATGCCACTGCAAGCCACTGAGACCCAGAGCTAAATAAGTCTCTGTGCTGGTGTGTTAGGTGGGAGGGCTTGTCCAAGTTAACTGCAGTCATGAAAATTCCTGAGTCAGTGTAAATAATTTTGCTGTTATAAAACACAGATTTAGACCTTTACCGACATTCTGAATTCTTAAGGATTTCTGAATCTTGCTCAGGCCACGAAATGCTTGTTTAAGGAGCTGTTGTGCAAGTATGGACTGCCTAGTAAGACCCAGGAAGCCACCAAAATATCTTCTTCACAAAGAAATCTCGCCTCCCAACTATACTGCCTGAAGACCCACCATCTGAAACTGGATTACCGCATTTTATCAGCAGAATTCTCAGGTTAAAACATACCTACTCTTGGGAGAGGTACCAACACTGTCAGCCAGCAATCTCTTGCCTAGAACTGGCCCCTGGAGTCCTGGGTTGGGAGAGGCTGCTGGAACTGGGACATGATGCTGGGAGGCTCTGCCCTGTCATCCCTGCCTCTATGATGGCTGGCAGCAACTCTCCGAGCCTGTCTCCTCAGCCACCATCTGGAGGTACCCACTTCACCGCTTGTTGTGACCTTGAAATTAGCTTAGTGGCATGTGTGAAGAACACTCATTGCAGGTCACATTACACCACAGGAGAATGCTGAAGTGAAGGGCCCTGGACAGTCAGGGAAATATTTGAAGGTCATCTTGGCCCCCCAGGATTTAGGACAAGAAGGCATAAAAAGTGTGTGTGTGTGGGGGGGGTGATCACAATTTTGTCTGGAACTAATTCTGGTGGAGTCTTAACTCTTACTTTTTTTCTGAAGATGATGTGCAGAGTCTGAGTCTGAAAGTCTCAAAACCGTGAGCAAGTCGAGGTTACAAATCCAGAAGAGCACGACGACAACTGTCACTGTGACTCCACCAATGTGTGTGCTCTGTTCCGACGATGGGGTTCCCCTAAGGATTTCTGGGGTGAAAAAGATATAAGAAAATGAACAAACAAATCTTTATTGAGTGCCTACTGGATGCAGAATGGTACAAAGAGCTAGTTCAAAAAAGAAAGAGAAAAGAAGGAAGTAACCCAAATGTCCATTGACAGATGAGTGGATAAACAAAATGTGGTCTAAACATACAACGGAATGTTACTCAGACTTAAAAAGGAATGAAATTCTGACACATGCGACAACACAACTGAACCTTGAAGACATGATGTTAAGTGAAATAAGCCAGACACAAAGGACAAATATTGTATGATTCCACTTACATAAGGTGGTCAAATTCATGGAGACAGGAAGTAGAATGGGGGTTGCCAAGGGGTTGGGGGGTGGGGTGGTAAGGAAAGGGAGTCACTCTTAGTGGATACAGGGTTTCAGTCTGGGATGATGGAAAAGTTCTGGAAATAGTGGCGACGGTTGCGCCAATGTGAATGTACTTAATGTCTCTGAACTGTACACTTAAAACGGTAAGTTATATGCTATGTATATTCTAACACAGACACACACACTGAAAGAAAACAAACAAAAAACAACGAATGGAGCCTTTTTTGGCTTCCAGACGTTTGAGTTCACAAAGAGAAGGGAAGATGCACAGCCGCAGGAAGGGCAGCGCGGGAGGAAAGAACGGAGCCAAGCACAGGCAGGGACCCCGAGGCGTCGCTCACTGTCGCTGGGGGACATTGGGCGTAATAACGGTCTCTTTTCCTGGCTCGCCCACGAGGCTGTGAGCAGCCTCACGCCAGGGCTCCCGTTTTCTTTCTCTCTCCAGAACCCAGAGTCCAGGCACAAAGTGCCATCGCAACACAGTCCGGCGGATGACTCTTGGAGGAGAAACGCAGCCCCAAGGGTCCGCCGAGTTTGGAAACACGTTCACGGGTCATCTCCTGGGATGCGCTAGGGGCCCAAGACAGAAGTGCCGAATCACCGCCCCGGGATTCCCCCCTCCACCCCCCCCAGCGTCTCTGCCCAGCCGTCGCCCACCGAAGGAGGCCCCTGGACCCCAGGGAGCCCTTGGTCGGGGCAGGGGGCGCCTCCCGAGAGGGTCCCCCCGCCTCCTGGGCTCTAAGCCCCGGGGGCTCCTGGAGCGCCCAAGCTGCCCGCGGGAAAATCCGAATCCTGCAGTCCTGGGGAACGCCTCCGCGCCCGCCCAGTCGCCCCAGAGAAGGGGAGGTGGGGCCTCAAAAAAGAAAGAGCCCGGCCGCCCGCAGCGCAGCGCGGGGAAGCCCGGGAGCCCCGGCCACACTCGCCAAACGCCGGCTGCTCGGGAGCTCCGCGTCCGGGCCCCACCGCGCCGCCGCCAGGGGGCAGCCCTCCCCACCGGGCCCACCGGGCAGGCGCCCCGCCAGTGTCCGCGTCCACGCAGCCCGGTCCCCGCCCGCCTTGCGGAAAAGTGTCCCGTCCGATGTATGGCTGGGTCGGTGCAGTGGAGACTCCCAGCCGCCTCCCGCCGATGGGAGCGCGCCAGCGGGGGAGGCCCGGGTGGGGACGGCGGGGCGGACGCTCGTGGAATTTCGCGAGCGCAGGAGCTGAAGGTCGCACACAAATGAGCAGCTTCACTAAAGCCAGCGAGGCACCTGGAATGCCCCAAAGTGCGGCCGTGGTAAAGCTCACCCACACCTCCGATAACACCGCCCTGTAGCCCTCCCCCTGAGCTCATCTCCCTCTGACCCGCAGCACATCCTAACGCTTCCCCAGTGGCCAGAAGATAATTTGCCACGTTTCTCAAACGTTTCCAGGGAAGGGTCCTTGAAGCCTTTGAGAAGGGACCTGGGCACCAAGTTACAAACGAAACCGGAGTCCATCTCCGCGCCCTCCTGGTCCAGCCAGGTTCAGGGCGGTGGTATCAGGATGGAAGAGGCTGGAACAGATCGTCTCCAGTACCTCACGGTCTGCGAACAAATTCCTCCTCTCCGCTTCATCTTTGAATACGTCGCCACACACCAACCCTCAGTCTAGCGAAAATCACAGTGTTTATTTAGATACCGACTGAGTACTTATACAACTTAAACTTTCAAATGTAAAAGTGAACTCCTTGGTACGGACTCCCGGCTACATCAACAAAGCAATGTAATGCCTGATTAATAGTGCTGATTAATGTTGGCTCAGGTTAATGCTGAGCCCCTTACAATAATTACATGGTTCAGCCATATATCAAACGAGAGTCGATGAAAAATCATTTATTTAGAACTTTGAGGCGTTCTCATAGATCTTTCAAAGATCTGTGATGGACTTTATGGGTCATTTGTAAGTGAACTGGCTGGTAGCTGCCCTCAGCAACAAAAACTCGATTTTAAAAGAAGTCTTGGGTGGGGGAACACTTCATTTTTGAGGCTCTGTGATTGATAAGGGGAGTAGTGAAATACTTGAAAATGTGAAAAGTACTTGGTCGATAAAATGATATACACAAGGGCAACTGATGATTTTGCTTCCACAGAAAGCCGTTGATTTTTGATTCTCAGTTCCTGTCAAGTGGTCATTTTCATCAGAAAGCTAAAATTTTGAGGCAAGGTCTCCACTTTGAAATAGAAGTATTTAGGAAATGCAAAAATCCAAAAGGTATGGCTATGTGAGTATGAATTCCACAAGCTATTAGGATTTTTCACCAGCCAAAATAATTAATTTGAGTTGATGAGACAAAGATAGGTATACATAAAATAGCAGCATATTTGAGTCATTTACACTACCTTGTCACCTGAAAAAACAATTGAGTTGAACAGAACTTGAATCTTATTTTAAAAATTATTTAGTTTCTTTTCACCAGTAACTATTGGAAATATTTAGTGGATTTTTCAATAACATTTTTAAAAATTGGTCTGAAAGTTTTTACTTATCATTGTAGTTTCTATTATTAAGTCTGCCTGAGTTGAGATATATGTTATATATTAGATATATGTATATTATATATTAATATAATATATAAAATATATGTATATACATATATTAATATGTATATTGTATATACATATATTAGTGTATATGTTAGACTAATTTAAGTATTTTAAGATTACTTAGAAGTGTTGATTAGAATGTTCACCTGAGAACTATAGAGTCCCTTACCCGATTATGAAAGAACTTTTTCGAGTCGTTCCTAAGTGCAATTTTTTTGTGTATTTGGGTTTTCACTAAAATTGTCCATTTCTTCTCTGCATTCAGTTATTACTTTTATTCCCACGAAATTTGTCAGATCCTCATTAGACTGGCTTAGTTTAGCTGTCAAGTTTCTAGGGCATTCAATTGCAGATAAGTGGCTAAAACGCCAGCCTAACAGCATTTTTATTAACAGATGGCGGAAAACAAACGTCTTTGGAGAAGAACCAAAGGGGACAGGTTAAAAGGTCAATAAACAATTATTATTGTGCTTAAACTGGGGGGTTTCTCATCAGATTCGATGGGGAGACGCTCGCCCAATCTGGGGGAGATGGGACAACAACAGACCTCAGAGCCATCCCCCAGGGACCACCTCAGACGATGGGGCTGGACGGCTCCTACAAGGCCATCGACTGGTCAAACCGTCGCGTCACGGGAGTGCTTTGAGGTTAGGGTCGAGGGCTGACGGAAGAGGAGGAGGCTGGGAACGCCCAGGCGCGCAGCGGCCCTGGGTCTCAGCCCCTCTGCGAGGAATGGAGGGGTCATCTCTCTTCCCGCGTCTTCTCGGCGGCCGCTCCCTCTTACGGGTGAACTTTCTCTCCCGAGCAGGGCTGATTTCCTAGGCTTTCTTTCTCTTCCCTCGGTAGCGCTCTGACGTGCACACCATGTGACAGGCCTCCTTCTGCTATAAGCCGAGGGAAGGTCCGCCCTCTCCTGGACTCAGCCCTCGCCTCGCCGAGCTCTGTCCCCAGACTCTCCCCCGTCCCGCACCCTCCCGGGCGCCCACACTCTGACCTGCTCGCCCGGGGCCCCGCTAACCCCTCCTCAACTGACCGGGCGAGGGGCGTTCCGCGAGCGGAAGGTCAAGTCCCCCGCCCGGGCCCGTTGCGCGCGGAGCCGAGGGACCGCAGAGACCGCGGCGGCGCCGGAGTTCCAAAGTCGCCGCGCGAGCCTCGGCCGCCGCCGCCGGGCAGCCCCCGCGCAGCTCGAGCAGCGGCGGCGCCCCCAGCGTGGCGCCCCCGGGCCCGGCCCGCCGCCCGGGACCCCGGCTGGGGCGCGGCGGGAGCCCGGAGCCCGGCGCCCCCATGCGCCGCCTCGCCGCCGCCGCGCCACAGCCATGACCCTGAGCACGGAGATGTCCGATGCCTCCGGCCTCGCCGAGGAGACAGACATCGACGTGGTGGGGGAGGGCGAGGACGAAGACGACGAGGAAGAGGAGGACGACGACGAGGGCGGCGGTGGCGGGGCCCGGCTGGCCGTCCCCGCGCAGCGGCGGCGGCGGCGGCGCTCGTACGCCGGGGAGGACGAGCTGGAGGATCTGGAGGAGGAGGAGGACGACGATGACATCCTGCTGGCACCGCGGGCAGGGGGCTCCCCGGCGCCCCCCGGCCCGGCCCCGCCGGCGGGGGCCGGGGCGGGCGGGGGCGGCGGCGCGGGCGCGGGCGGCGGCGGCGGCGGGGGCGCGGGCGGCGGCGCCAAGAACCCGCTGGTGAAGCCGCCCTACTCGTACATCGCGCTCATCACCATGGCCATCCTGCAGAGCCCCAAGAAGCGGCTGACGCTGAGCGAGATCTGCGAGTTCATCAGCGGCCGCTTCCCCTACTACCGGGAGAAGTTCCCCGCCTGGCAGAACAGCATCCGCCACAACCTCTCGCTCAACGACTGCTTCGTCAAGATCCCCCGCGAGCCCGGCAACCCGGGCAAGGGCAACTACTGGACGCTCGACCCCGAGTCCGCCGACATGTTCGACAACGGCAGCTTCCTGCGCCGGAGGAAGCGCTTCAAGCGGCAGCCGCTGCTCCCGCCCAACGCCGCCGCCGAGGCGCTGCTGCTGCGCGGCGCGGGGGGCGCGGGCGGCGCGGGCGACCCGGGGACGGCCCCGCTCTTCGCGCCCGCGCCCCCGCCGCCCCCGCCCGCCTACGCCTACGGCCCCTACGGCTGCGGCTACGGCCTGCAGCTGCCGCCCTACGCGCCGCCCTCCGCCCTCTTCGCCGCCGCCGCGGCCGCCGCCGCCGCCTTCCACCCGCACTCGCCGCCGCCGCCCCCGCCGCCCGGCGCGGCCGCCGAGCTGGCCCGGACCGCCTTCGGCTACCGGCCGCACCCGCTCGGCGCCGCCCCGCCCGCGCCCCTGCAGGCCGCGGCGGCCAAGGGGGGCGGCCCGGGCGCCTCGGCGCTGGCGCGCTCGCCCTTCTCCATCGAGAGCATCATCGGGGGAAGCCTGGGCCCGGCCGCCGCCGCCGCCGCCGCCGCCGCCACCGCGCAGGCCTCGCCCGCGCCCTCCCCGGGGGCCGCGCCGCCCGCGCCCCCCGCGCCCGGGCCGGGCGGCGGCGGCTGCGCGGCTCAGGCGGCCGTGGGCCCGGCCGCCGCGCTCACCCGCTCGCTCGTGGCCGCCGCGGCCGCCGCCGCCTCCTCCGTCTCGTCGTCGGCTGCGCTGGGGACCCTGCACCAAGGGGCCGCCCTGTCCAGTGTGGAGACCTTTACTGCTAGGATTTCCAATTGTTAATAACGCGGTGTTAGCGCGCGCCTGAGAAGGAGAAGGTAGGCCCCCGGCTCCCTTTTCCGTCTCGGTGGTTCGGTGTTTTGTTCTCCCGGCGCGGCCCCATTTTCGCCGCTTCGGATTCGCAGACGAGACTGCGTTGGGCAACAGCCCGGGCGCGCCTGTCGGCTCCGCGGGTCCCTCTATTTATGCAAAGTCGCCCTATGCTGCAGCCACCGACCGGGGTGGGGAGGAAGAGGGTGCGGGGGGGGGGCTGTGTAGGCACGAGGGGCTTCTTTGACTTTCGGGAAATTTTTAAAAATCTAAGCCTTTTTGAGGTCTAGAGAGTCTCAGGTCCAGGCGTTATAAAAAAAAAATCAATCATGTGCAAAAGAAGAATACAAAAATAGCAAAGGTCCCGAAGAATGCCAGCGAAGCGATACTTTTCATTTGAGGACACTTGTCTGGTGTACTTTTTCATGAAAAGGAAAAAATGATTAACATGTTTACACAAGGAAAAAAGTCAAAATTATCATTTCTTATTTTAACCTGTGTTTTGTATCATAATAGACGTGCGGAATTTTTATTTTGTACTTACTGCATATTCTCTGCAAGGAGTATTGTAAATTTTACTGGCATTTATTATTGTACTATTCTAATGTAAGATTTTTACACTTTTTCAGAAATAAAAAGCTTAATTTTCAAAGAAAATCCACCAAAAGAATTGGCTTCAGTGGTCCCTTCTTAGTTTATTTTCTTTTCTGGTAAAAGAAGTTTCTATGTGAGATAAGCAACAACCCATTATAGAGTAGATGAATATTATTTTCTAAGAGGATTTAACAAAAGCACCATGCCATGATTTTTTGCTTCTACTTTCTAAGTCAAAACCATTGCAGGAGAGCAGAAATTATTTTAAAATGATTACAAATAAAAGGAGTTACTTTGGTATACATTTTCAAATCACATTCTGTTCCATTTTGAAGAGTTTTGAGGCTATGTAAAATTAAAGCCATAGTTACCTTAAGATAATTTTATAGAAATTTTGATTTTTGAACTTCCCACTTCATTTAATTTCCACTCATTTTTGAGCACAATATTGTACATATCTGTAAAAACTCTGCAACATAATATTATACTGTAATGGAAGCAACACAAGCCAACAGGTAATTTTTAGTGTACAAAAATTTTAATAGAGATGATCATCAGTTAAATAGCTTTACACTCCTGAAGAAGAAAATATTTGCATATATAAAATAAATTGTATTTGAAAGTTCTAGTATTTAAAGCTATTGTTTTCTCTACAGAAGGGACTGCAGTAATTGCATAAAGAAATTTTCATTCTAAAAGGCAAACTTAACATCCACAGTCTAATTTAAATGAATAACAGGACATGTAAGAGAAATCTTCAATTTTAGGATAGTATACAATTTAAAGAATAAAAATGAAAACACATCAAGTGTTTATTGAACTAATTATATTTATATGATTTAGACAGTTTAGGACAAATTTTAAGTGTTTTCATTAACTACTTGTTGCAGGCAATTTCTAGTTCTTTGAAAAAATGTGAGACTCTAGTTTTGATGGCTACAGATGTTATTACAGGCTCCAAATAAAACCAAGGCCTGTGTAGTATGTAACTTAAATGCTGGATATCAGTGAATTGCAGAGGAAGTTAAATGTTTATTAATTTTTTTTCAAATATCTGGACAGATATATATCCGAAGATCTGCAGATTTAACCTAGCGAGTTAACAAAGACTGCATTATAGGCCAATATTTTTCAGTGACATTCACTCTTGACGCCTTGTCCCTTTTTAGGGGGGAAAAAGCTGACTTTCAGCCTCAAAATTAAGTTCTAGGTTTTTCTGCAGTGAAATATTTGGAAAAGATTATATGAGTCTGAAGTAAAAACATTCACCCTCCAATTTACCACCAAATATATAGATACAAATTGAAGTATCCCTACACCGAAATCTTAACATGCAAAAGTTACTTTTGCCCTAGCTCGGCCCGGAGAGAGGAGACCGAATCCGATCGTCCAGACGCCACCGCCGCCGGGGGGAGAGGCGTGAGCGGGCGGAACCAAGCGGCCCCGGCCCCGCCGGCCGCTCGCAGCCTCTAGAACGCGTGGATCTGAATCAGGAAGAGAGAGCCGCGGAACCAAAGCGTGTGTATTATTATTTGCATGATGCTTGGATGTCCTGAAAGCAGGCAATCTTGGCTAATCCCTCTCCCTGTTCAGATTGCCGCTTCTTTAAAAAGTGGCGGCCGGCGCCACCTCCCAGGTCGTCAGTCCGGCGAGAAGGCACCGGGCCTCCAGCGCCGCCCTCGCTCCGCCGGCCCTGGGCTCCCGCTTCTCCCGCGCCAGCTGGGGCGTCGGGGCGCATGGCGAGCCCCTGAGCCCTGCCTCGGCCTCGAGTTCTGCGTCCCGCGAGTTCAGCTCCCCAGCCTCCGGGTTGGGGGTCCCCCGGGGGCTTTGCTGGCCCTGCGGCCTGGCCTGCGGGCGGACCAGATCGGGGGAGCGAGGGCCGCGGGGCAGGCGAGGTGTGGGCGCTGGGCCTCGGGCCGCGGGCCGCGCCCCGTCAGGCCACGCGGGCGAGCAGGTGCTGGAACAAAGGCCGCCGGGCGCCCGGCTACCGCGGCCTTTGATGGGCCAGAACATCTCCTCCCGGGGCTCCTCATTCGCATGCAAATCCAGCTCTGGTCCCCTTTTCTTTGAAGGCAAACAGAAGGATGTTTGTGTGTTTGTAAGGAGGAAGCCTGCTTGAACAAGCCTTCCTCAAAAGGCTGGGTCTGGAAAAATAAACCCGTTGGACAAACATTGGCCACCAGCTCTCCTCCTCCCGACTACAAAGTGTGGATTTGCTACAACTCATTAACCCGACGCTTTTCTCCCCTTCTCCTTGTTTCTCTGCTCATCAAACGCCCCCGTAGCGCCTGGAGACAAATGACCGGAGCGCAGTCGGGAGGGAACTGCAGTTAATAGGGAGAGGGATATATTGGGGCTAATGGTTTAGGCAGCTCCCGAGCGGGACCACACAAAAAGGAGCCCCTCCATTCAGGGCCCTGTTGTGCTGCTGAGATTTAATCTGCAGCTAGATTTAGCGAATGTTGTCTATTGCGGGGGGGTAATGAAGCCCTTATGGGTTGAATTACTCCTTGTCCCACACTTGGTGTCATGACCTTAGATCGTTTCTTGTTAATTTCTTTTTTTCTCTATTGGGCAATTATTTTATTTCTTTAAAATAAGAAGCTAGCGCTTCTGCTCAATAACGTGTTTCCTCTCCATTCCTATCCCGTGCATTTAAGAGCCACTTCCCTTCCTCTTCAAAAAAGAAGAGAAAAAGAAACTGGGGAGAAGGAAAAAAAATTGTGAGGACCTTTCCCGTTTTTCACTCGCCGAGACAACTGTATGTCTGCACATCTCTACTTCCCTGTCCCCTGCTCAGCGGTCCTTTCCTGCCCAAACTTTCTGCTGACGGAACTGGAAATTTGGATATATTTATTATCAAAATTCTTATAGT
Organism: Tapirus indicus; assembly: GCA_031878705.1. Classification (NCBI taxonomy): domain Eukaryota; kingdom Metazoa; phylum Chordata; class Mammalia; order Perissodactyla; family Tapiridae; genus Tapirus; species Tapirus indicus. The sequence goes on along the minus strand of CM062925.1, from coordinate 2,567,086 downwards.
GCATGTAATGAGTATCCATGTGGGGAAAGGCTTCTGCCCTTCACAGTTTTTGGTTTTTTTTTAATTATCATTTCTTCCTGTAGCCTGTCCTCCGAGAGAGCTGGGGGAGGTGGTCATTCTGATGGAAGGTGATTATTTTGATGGAATCCCAGCCTGTGTCATTTATTAAAGGCTGTCTGAGGCCAGTGGTTGAGGCTGTGCCTGTTCTGTTTTTCTCTCTCTGGCCCTGGTGGCTCTGATTTCTTTGCTTGACTGAGGACCAAGATTGGAGCAGCTAATGGTTATTACAACTGCTATTGATGGGTAGGGATCTGAGCTTACTACCCAAAGTCAGGATTTGAGAACTCTAGTTTTTGTTTAAAATTCTCTGTTGGCTACAAACTTTGCTAACACCTGTTTTTATTACTGAGAAAAGTCATGTGGGGGCAACTTAACAGGTCATCTCAGCTTCAGAGTCAATCCCAATCCGAAATCTGCCCAGCAGTCACCCTGGTCTCTGGACTTCTCCAAGAGGGTAACTGTGGAACTAATTGGAATGCCAGGGGTCCCCTTCCCCGTTTAGAACTGAACCAGACAAGGACAGGCCTGGGGAGCAGGGGACAAGTGCAGGGGGCCTGGCATTGTCAGCCTCCGTTCTTGTCGCTCCCAGTTTCCTGGTGTTGCAGCTGGTCACACAGATGCACGCACGGGCATGCACGCTCACTGCCCATCAGCTGCACTCGCCTCCTCCTCTCCTGTGAGTTTTAATTAGGCATATATTTTTTGTTGGTAAATGTGTTTGATGTCACAGCCAGTGAAACGTGGAGTGTTTATAGGGCCGCGAATGTAAATGTGTAAATATGTTTAGTGTAAAATCTGGCCCTTCGACTTTAGCAATAAATACCCTGCCAACTCAGATACGATTACATTTGACAGAAAGATGGAGAATCTGATCATGACCAGCTGCTCAGGGCTCTTTGGGGCTTATGCTTTCCCAACTGAATTCACTTTTCAGATAATTTCGTTGCCTGTCACATCTCTCTAATCACATCTTTCCCTCGATGTGAACAACTTGGACTCCTTTTTAGTTTTGACCCTTCTGGCACGCAGGGAACTTCTTGGTTCCTTCCTCCCGCTTCTTTACCAGGAAAATACTATTCAGTAACAGGCAAAAAACACACAGAAAAAGCAACTGATTATTATCATCGACCCCCTTTTCAGTCCCGAGCCTCCAGATGTGATAAGACGGCTAGGAAGAGAGAAGAGGATAAAGAGCTTCTGACCCACATTTGTAATTTCCCTTATCTTTATCATCATCATCCTGACTTTAAAAACTGTTTTGAGCTACTCTAACTTTTAAAAGTAAACATTTTAGAGAAGTATAATATACATACAGAAAAATACACAAACCTCAACCACTTTTCACAAATGAACACACCCAGATAACCCACATCAGATCAAGGAACAGATGTTACCAGCACCCCAGAAACCCCTTCCCTGTCTATTCCAGTCACTACCTCCAGCACATATTAACTTTTTAAAACAACTTTCACTAATATTTTTCTCAACTACACTGTGAAATAGTGAGGACAAGAATTATTATTGACCCCATTTTACAAATAAAGATATCAAGGTTCAAAAGATATGAAGTGACTTGCCCACAGTCACAGCTACTGGGACTTCAGCACTTAAATCCCATTTTATTTCCCTTACATCACACTGCCACTTTGTGGCCATCATTGTGATTTATTAAACACCCACTGTGGCAGGGCAATTTGCCTTAGAGGTCACTGGGTAGAAGAGTCATTTCTTTCTTATGCACTTTTTTGGTTTCTTGCTGGACCCTCCCCCCCCACCTCCACTCAGGTCTTCCCAGAGATGTCCCAGCCCCTTGTTCTAGAGGCATTTGGAATCTATAGCTAATGATTTCAGATATGTCAGCTACCTCCATCTAGTTCTATATGACATTCTCCTAGCATCACTTTTCCAATTTGTTTTTTTGCCATCATCAATCATCTTTAAAACATCACACACACATACTTGCCTTTTCACCTTTGTACTATTTGTCCATTTCCTTTGCTTCTCTGGCTGATTTTTAATGGTCAAAATCTGCCAAACTGACAGAACCTTTGGCTAAACTGCTAAGCAAGTCTTGATAACCAGATTTTCCCATGAGGAAAAGGGAAGCACATGTAAGAGTCAGTAACTGATTTAACATTTAATGAGAAAGCAAATCATTTTTCTGAGAATGTGCCCCCCCCGACTCTCAGAGATTTTACCGTCTTTGAACGGCTGTGTATGATGTGACTTGAGTGGGTCCTTTAAGCCCGTGCATAATTGATGCACTGCACTGGAGCCTCCTAAGTGGCCATCCCACCCAGAGCTCCCACCTGTCTGGCCAGTGGTCTCCCTCAAATGCTTTTGCGGGGGAGGGAATTCCAGACCACCTGCTGGAATCACATCTTTCCCGTGAGGTGGACAGCCTGTCCCTGCCTGTTGCCACCAGAAGCCTGGGTGAAGCCCAGCCTCCTCAGGCAGGCACTGGGGCCACTGCTGTGTCCCTCAGCACATCCAGGCTGGAGTCTCTGCAGGGACTGCACCTGACTAATTGTGACCTGCAGATTGTAAAGGGATCTTTCCAGGGATAGTGCTTAATGCAAATTAATGTTGATCTTTCTAAAGAAAGAGTGTTTTTTTTTTTTAAAAATCAGAAACTTTTTTCCTTTTAAGTTCCAGACTGTGAAAGACACCAAAAAAGCCACTTCAGGAAGAAAAGCAGTCAGTTACTATCAGAAGCTTTATTTAGAGAACCTGGAAAACTCTTATTCTGAACTTGAAATCAGGAGAGGGTCTATAAAGATGTTTTCCAACTCTCAAAGTGAGAGTGACTCTCTTTTTCAAGATAGGGTGTTTCTCTGTACCTAGGAGGCTACAGTTAAGGGGACGCTGTTTGGTCCATGAGGCAGGATGCAGGCTATATGGAATGCCTCCACAGGCCCAGCGAGCCCACTGAGCACCAGGAGAGGACAGGCAGGCTGGGGTGAAAGAGGATGGGTCTGAGGCCATGGGACCTTGCCTGGGTCTCTCTGTCCCAGAGAAAGCCAGGCACAAACTGAGGATTCTCTTATTTGCAACTACTGATCAATAATAACAGACTGGCAAAGAAAAGGGGGGGGCAGATATTAATTATGGCAGAAAGCAGAACATTTTTGCACCACTTGCTTAGGAATTCCCATTAATAAAACTAAAAGGGAGATATTTTCAGCAATAAAAGGACTTGACATTTTCTGAGAAGTCAACAATGGTTATTATGAATGAAAAATAATTTGGTTCTCTATTTCTATTTTTTATTTTTATGCAGAGTTTCATATATATGAACATGACTGTGATAAGATTATGTTCTGTTAAATGATTGACTCTGGAGAGGGGGAAAAAAATCACAAACCAAAAAAATCTTCAAAGCCTGCAACAGAAGAAATATGACTAGGTTGAAATTAAATGTTAGATCACTTTTCACACTCATTTATTGTTTTGGGGAGTGTGGGGATGGGTTGTGAGACTCAAATAAGACAATTTATGTGAAAGTGCTTTGGAAAACATAAAACCTATACAAATGTGTGGGATGATGATTCCTTTATGGCTTCTTTCCCACATCCTTATTCTTCCAGGACATGAAAAGCAAAAGAAAAACTTCTAGATTTGGGGAGTATACCCAAATCCTTAAATTAGTTAAGAGAAATCATTGGCTTTATGATTTTAAAAACCTTATCTTCAAATTTTCCACCCTATTTATGAAATAAATTGTTACTTAACCCTTTCTAGAAATAATGAGGAGAAAACAGATGGCATTGTGTTTTCTCTGGCTTCAGCCTGGTGTGTATTTGGACAGATAACTTTCTCCTCCCTTCTAAAATAAACAAACCAATGGTGTTTTAAATCCACTCTTTTCGTCTCTTGCTCTATTTCTTTCTCTAGTTACTTATCGACTGATCATCTCTTTAACCTCTAAACTTTGAAAAGTGGGATTAGTCTGCAGTATTTATTGAGCACCTGCTACATTGCAAATCCCTTTATTCCCGCTTTAAATATAGGAAACAAATGAAAGGATTCCCGCCACCACGCTGCCCCTGACAGTGCAAGCATCCTCGGGAAACACAAGGAGCAAGCCACTGCAGCGGGAAAGCTGGGGTGGAGGGAAGGCTAGGGAGACATTTTTTTTCATTTCCAGAAAGTCTGTAAGCTAAACCGAAGTTGTCTGCCTCTTGACAACATCTTTCTCGTGGGGCAGTTGACTCACAAAATGCCTAAAACACCTGCATGCCTATGTGGCAGGGAGGTCACTCAGCGCCAAACTCCTCCATGCAGAGAACCACGGATTCAAGTTTCCTCCCAAGTTCTTGAGGCTTTTTACTAATAGTTCAGCTATGAGTCTTATCCCTAGCCACCAGTTCTTCTCCGTGAAGAACTGAGAAGGAGGAGGAGGAGGGGTGTGATCAGGCCCATCACAGAATGCTGATAAGACTGTGAACTGGGACTGTGACCCACATGGAATGAGTTTGTGTTCACATGGGTTTGTGAAGAGTTAACACAGAGGCACAGTGAAGAACCCTAGGACACTTTTTACCATGCTGAAACATTTTATTACAAATCAAAGAAGAATTAAAAAGTAAAGCACAGTGTATTTTCTTGTATTCTTTTATAAACTTTAAAATAAATATTTTTTTCCACTTGCAGAAATTGTAGGCACATCAATATGCAAACTCAGGGAGTCCAGGTTTTGGACACCACTGGGGGTGGTGCATAGGCACCCAAGAGTTTTTTGGTATTCAATTCCAGCATTAACCTCACCTTTAAGTTGTCATCGCCAAGGAAGTGAGGGCAAGTCACCAGGTTTGGGTCTTGTTTTCTTCTTCAAAAGTAACCGAGGGTACAGAGCACAAAAATAAAATGCTGAGGCTGTGTTCTGTTTTTCTATTTAAGGAATTTAATATTTCTTTGCCTTCCTCCTCTTTCCTCGCCCTCCCCTCCCCCATCTGCCTACATAGCAGGGCTCCAGCAATCCTTCCCCCACACGTCTTTAGAATTATGTGGGATGGGATCCCTTATTTTAGGGAGTTGGTAGGTGCAAGTTGTTATTGTAACTCTATTCTGTAACTAAAGCTCTGGCATGTAATAAATCTCTCCCCAAAGACTTTTGGATCTTTAACTTGAAAAATCGGATTCCTTTTGTGGAAACAGTTGACAGGAACCTAAAAGGATTAGTTGCATTCCACATAGGATAATTTTTACTGGCAACATTTCGAAACGATTTGGTCCCTTTCAGACCTTAAACAATGTCCAGAAAAATGATCTAACGAGACTTGTATTGTTTTCCTTTGTCTGTGAATCCGTTTGCCGCTTGTGCCAACGTCTCGATAGGGTCTTGACAGGGTTTTGCTCGCGAGCGAGCAATGCACCGAATTAATTTTTGATCGCTCTTTCTACTTGGTTACCTCCTTCGGCCAGGGGCGCGGCGGGGCTTTCCCAAGGTCAGTCCCTGAAATGAAGCGGGAGCCAGGGGTTTGTCTCTCGGTGGCGCCGGATCTGGGAGCCGAGGGCCCACAGTCCGATGCGCCACTGACGGGCCGCGATCGGCTACAGCCGGGCGCGCGGACGGCGCAGGGCCGGGCGAGGCCGCGCGCGCTTCCCAAACCTTCACCGTCGGACAGTCCTGGGGCCCTTCGTCCACCAGCAGGCGAGGCTAAAAGCGAGAAGGCGGAAAGGGAGAGAATTTTGCGTCTCCTTCCTCCCTAACTTCGCTCCCACCCCCCAAAAAAGCTCCAAACAAAAACCCGAGAGAGGCCCGCCTGCTCCGGCCGCCGGCCACCGCGCTGCGCCGGCCCTGCACTGTTTATTTGGTTGTCAGCCGACTCATCACATTAGCTCGCTGGAGGTTCTGACCCTCCCGGGCGCTCTAGCTGCTCAGCCGGGCTCTCCCCTCTGTTTTTACACCTGCGCAAACTCCGCCGCGCTCCGCCGTCTGATTTATAGCCCAATTAAGGGCTCAGGGTTCCTGCAGCCACCCGCGCGGAGCCCTCCCACCTCCCGCCATCCGCGCCCGACGCCCGCGCGCCCGGGACCCGGGGAGGCGGCGCGGCCAGGGCGGCTCCGGGGACGGCGGAGAACCTCGCGCGCACCCTCCCGCACGCCCCCAGCCGCGCGCACTGGGTCTCGTCCCGAACCAGTTTCTTCCTTCTTGGGGTTCCGGCTTTACTGGGAGGAGGCGCCGCGCCCACAGCCGCCAGGCCCGGGCGGGAGGGCGCGGGGAGCGGCCACGAGGCGTGGCCGGACTCCCAGGCCCGGCACCGACCTCGCAGTCGCGACCCCCCGGGCCAGGCCGCGCCTCCGCCCGATTTTCCGGGAGGGGCAGGGGCGGCCCCCGGCCCGCGGGAAGGAGAGGCGCAGGGCCGGGGAGGGAGGCCGCGCCGCTCGTCCGCGGTCCTTCCCTCCAGCCGCGCTGGGCGAAGGCCGGGGGCCGCGGCGCGGAGACGCTCGCCGGGGAAGCAGGGGGTGCCCGCCGCCCGGCCCCGCTGTGGGCGGGAAGCGCGGGGTCAAAGACCGTCCGGCCCGCGGATCCGGCCGGAGCCGAGCCTGGGCAGGCGGGCTCCGGCTCCAGCCTCCTTTTTGCGGCCTTTTCTTTCCAGAGAGAATCAACCGCAACCCAGCCGAGACTGGAGCGCTGAGCATCTTCCCAACCCGACTCTGTCCTCCCTCCATCCATCAGTCCACCTTTCTAATTAGACTAATTAGAGCGCTCCGGAGTGTCGCCAGGCCCAGGGACTGAAACGCTTAGAGGTTGTGAAAAGAGCCCTGAATGGCCACGCTGGGGGCCGGGCGAGGGCTTTTGCGACCCATTCAGCACAGAGTAACAGTGGCTACATTTACCCCTGGCCATTGAAAAGAGGCTCGATTAAAATGTTTGGGAACTCATGCCACTCTGCATCCCTTCTCTAATTAGAGGAGCCCGGGACCCCGCAGACGCAAGTCCTGCGCGCCCCTGCTTCCCGCCCTTTCGGCGCAGCCGATTTCCTTCCCGGAGACAAAAGTCCGCCCCCTCCCCCACCTGTTGCCGGCCCTCCTTTCCCACCCATCCCCAGCCCTTCGCCGTCGCCCCAAGCTGAAGGGCCGACCACTGCGTTAGATGTTGGGGGCAGCCGAGCGGAAAGGGCCTTAGTTCCCTCTTCCAGTCTTGGAAAGCCCCTCTTTGCATTCGGTAGGCTCCGTATTCTTCCTTTCATCACCTCTTCGGTACTTCTCACGTTGTTTACGTATAGCTTGGTCTTACCCCTCCCACCCTTTAAACAAGAAATTTCCGAGTCAAGCATCTGGCAATGGGAGTACAGGTGCACTCCTGGTCACTACCTGGGTCCCACGCTTCGCTGTAGGAGTTCTTCACCTGCATAAATAATTTGTACTTTTGGCCAGTCTTTTCTTTTTAAGAAATGTATATTGAGCACATACCTGTGCCTGGACAGATGGATTCTTACTATACTCCTCAGTCTTCTTCCTTCTCTCTGAGCCCATCCCCAAATATGCCTTAAGAAGTTAAATCTGACTTGGTTCAATTCCTCAAGCAAGCTGTAGATTCCATACCCAGGAGTATATGCAGATACATTTTTTCTTTATCTTTTTCATGGATTAGTAGGACCAAGACACAAGATATTGGAGGAAGCAAGAGACAGAAATGCAAAATAGCAGACTATTGCAACTACAGATTTTGTGTGTGGGGGGGGAGGTGTTTGTTCATTTTGTTGGTGAGAGTGTGCCATCTGGTATTTTTACAAAAATTTGAAACACATTTTGCCCTAGCATAAAGGTGACCAAAAGAGTTTGACTTCCTCTCTCTCTCTCTCTCTCTCTTTTTTTTTTTTTTGGTCGCCCTAATCCTTCGTTTTGGAAAAGAGCCAGAGGCACAAAGAGATATCATCAGGTCACTGTTCTTGATCTTGTTAATTTAGAAAATGGAACTTCAGCAAAAGATGCTATTAACTAAATGTCAGCACACAGCATGCAAAATTCCTTGGATCCAAACTTCAAAAAAGGAATGAAAGATGTCATGTGAATGAAAGGAATCATGGAATGTTTTAAGGCCTAAACTGATCTTAATAGAGTTTTATTGCTTCCACACCCTGCTTCACAATATTTTAATTTAACGGTTACAATGTGCATGACATTGCAACATAAATCTAACTAGTTGAGAAGCTGGGAGAGGCAGAAAAGGGAAAGAGATAGAGAAAAGTGGTTCACTTGTATTGGGGAAAGTTACGATTTGCAAAACTAGAAAATTCCTGGAAATTTTGAAATGAAAAACCAAAATCTATGCTGTCTGTGATTTTATCATGAAACCTCTTAGTTTTTTGTTTCAGTTGCTAATTTAAATTTTGATTAAAGAATAACAAAGCCCTCAACTTGTAAGCATGCAACTTGATGAATTATATATACCCACCTGTGTAACCACTACTTAGATCAAGTTATTGAACATTTCAAACACCCCAGAAAACTCCTTTCCAGTCAATACAACCCCACTTTCAATCACCACTCTCATTTCTGTTGCCATAGCTTAGTTTTAAATGTTCTTGAACTTCGTGTAAGTGGAATCATACAGTGTGTGTGTAGTCTTTTGTTTGGCTTCTTTTTTTCCTCGGTATGTTTTTGAGATTCATCTGCACAAACTCCTATTTATAAGACAATATGAATGGTAAGTTAATTTATATAGGTCAAGAAGGGTAAGCAGACTCTGGAAAGCTTTACCTTACTCTGAAATTAAAAACAAACAAAGTTAAATTAAAAACAAACACCCCCTCCCCCAAAACCCCAGTCCCCCCAAAAAACCATGTCATTATCAACCAGCGGAGGTAATTTTATGATTACAAGTAAGTAAATAAATATGATGAAATATTTAAATCATAGTAACTGTTAGTTACGTCATTTTCAAGATGCAGTTGTGGGTAAATGTAAGGAGAGCAGAAGCCACAAGTTGATTTTGTAATTGGATTCTATTTCCTACTTGTCATTTTGGCCCCTAGGACTAGTAGTAAGTACTTTGGGCCTCTTCACAAAGAATGGCATGAACTTGAGGGGGAAAGTAAATTGCATCTAGTTTGTTCTACCTCAGACAGGCAAGTACTTAATGCAACAGACTGTCAAGTGTGCTTTGAATTCTGTTTGAAAGTAAAGTGTTCATTTTGCAACTAACCCAGCAGTTGGTCATCATACAGGCCAGTTAACTTTGAACAGAGAAAACCCGCTTTCTAGAAATGAAATAAGCACAGCAAACCTGCAGAATTATGATTGTCCCGCTCTCTCTCCCAGCATCCCCAGCCATCCAGCCACAAAGCCAGCTCTCTCATGAATTCACACTGTGGGTGACCAACCGGAAACAAGTAGTGCAGCCCATCACTAGTGCCTCCCCCCCAATAAAAACAAGAGAATGCAGCCAACTGGACTTTTTCCCAGGAAGGACAGCATTTTTAGGCAGGGGCATGTTTGTGACATGGGGGAGATTATGAGGCTAGGTGGAACAGACTGAAGTGAGATTTTGATTACGTATCCCTGGACATTGGTAAATTTGAAGTAGAGAACACTTTTTTTTAATGTGTTCTTTAAATCTTAAATCTAAAAATTAATATAAATATAAAATAATTCTTAGAGTTCATACTCAGGAAGACAATGTGAAGACAAAAGTCACCCCTACTGAATGATCAGAGTACCAGTCACATAAACCGAATCAGTAATTTCTGAAAATAAGTAGAAGAACTACACACTTATTAGAATAGCTGAAATAAAAAATAGCCATAATATCAAATGCTGGTGAGGATACAGGGAAACTGGATGTCTCATGCACTACTGGCATGAATGTAAAATGATACACTCTGGAAAATAGTTTGTTAGTTACTTACAAAATGAAATATGCACTTACTGTACATCCCTGTAACTATACTTTAGGTCATTTATCCCAGAGAAATGAAAATTTATGTTCACAGAAAAATCTGTACATAAATGTCCATAGAAGCCTTATTTGCTACACCAAAAAAAAAAAAAAAGGAGATAAATTCACATGTCCTTCAATGGGTGAAACTCTGGGATATTCATATAGTGGAATACTACTAAGCAATAAAAAGGAATGAACTATTGATGCATGCAACAAACTGGGTCTCAAAGACATTATGCTTAGTGAAAAAAGTCTCCCTTAAAAGGCCACGCAATGATTCTATTTATATAACATTCTTCAAATGACAAAATAATAGAGATGGAAACAGATTGGTGGTTGCTAGGAGACTGAGAAAGGGGGCAGGGGTCCATATATAAAAGGGTAGCAGGAAGGAGTTGCTTTGTAGTGTGGAAGAGTTCTGTGCCTTGGTTGTTGGGATGGTTACACAAATCTATGCATGGCATAAAACTACATAGAACTACACACACACGCGCAAATGCATGTCAAAAATGGTGAATCTGCCTTCTTATAACCTACACAACAGTGTTATACAATGTCAGTTTCCTGGTTTTGATATTGTACTGCAGTTATATAAGACGTCACCACTGGAGGAAGCTGGGTGAATGGAGCATGGAACTGGGTGTACTATTTCTGCCACTTCCTGTGAGTCTATAATTACTTCAAAATAAAAGGTTAAAAAAATAACTAAAAAATAAGTAACCAGTCAGTGTCTCATTAATAGAACTAACTCTCTGCTGATGACAGGAGCTTTCATTGGTTGATTTCTCTTAATTTCGGCAATGAATTTGGCCCTGTTCTTGCAACAGGTATTTTATAAGTGATGTTTAAAAGACTGATCATTCTGGGGCCGGCCTGGTGGCTCAGTGGTTGGGTTCGCTTGTTCCTCTTCAGCGGCCCTGGGTTCACCGGATCGGATCCTGGATGCGGACCTACTCACCGCTCATCAAGCCATGCTGAGGCAGTGTCCCAGGTAGAAGAGCTACAACTCTACAACTACGATACACAACTATGTACTGGGTCTTTGGGGAGAAAAAAGAAAAAAAAGAGGAAGCTTGGCAGCAGATGTTAATGCAGGGCAAATCTTCCTCAAAAAAACAAAACAAAACAAAAAGACTGATCATTTTAAATTGTGTTTTCTATTGATAGGCCCAATGCTGAAAACTTTTTGGAACATAAAAATTTCTGTCCATTCGTAAGAAAAACTTCATTCTTTGAGAGTAGATTTGATATTTGCAAATAGCCAAATGTCACTGAGAGTCAAATATGGTGAATAAAGCAGATGACCAAGTTGGGTAAAACAATTTTCTGGCAAAGCCAGAGTGTCCCTGAAGATTTATCATCTTGGGTAAACTGGTCACAAAAATAAAGTTCTGAAAATGTCCTTGGGAACGACAGCATCACTGGTGTCACTGTGGGCTCCTTGGGTGATTTGCTTAGAAGGAAACACTCATCTGCATACACAAGTTCTGACGAAGGTTTAAAAATTTTGCCTCATTTCTAGACTCAGGCTTTAAATCTGGTTCTTGGAAATGTGTGTCTTATTTTGGAAACAGTATGTTAAACAAGATCTTGAGTGTTTAAAGGGTAACACTTATTCATTTCTTTCTCAGCAAAGCAGTACACATTACTCTACTCGTTTTGTAATATTGAACTATTGCGGGTGAAATGTTTATTACCTCTAGACACCTTGTAACTCTCTTACTCTCTCCACCAAAGCGTAAGGGTGACTCAACCAGTACTACCACTAGTTAAGTTGTTAGAACTCTCCATTGAGGATGAGTGTGTTCAGTCTTCATGCTCCACAGTCAGCACCATCACGGCACAGGCTTAATGCGGGTCCCACCCATGAGATCTGCCTGCCCATCTGTGAGTGCACCAGGATGGGAAAACAACCTGAACACCTAGTATAGCAGACCGAATCAAGAGTGACCGGGTTGCAGACAAGTTTTGAGTCCTGATGCCAGTGTTTTTAGCCACGGTCCTTGTTCTTTCCCTAAATGTATTATTGCTTTATTATTTTATTTCCACTAGGAATTGTGGAGCTCTAAATATTATTAGTGGTTTACCACTTTACACACATGTATCCTATTATTTTTGGAGATTTATATGTGGAGAGAGAAACTAGCCTCTTTTATTCCACCCATTCATCTACCTGCTCACATAGATGGGGTCCGTCTGTTTAAAGAAGCCAGAAGGGACCACACAGAATCTAAGAGACTTGAGCAGGAGAACCAGATCATGGGCATCTGACAAAAATTTTTATTATAGAAAAATCTCTAGCAATTAATTTAAAGTTTTTGTTCATTTCTTGATTTGCCTGAAAACAGTTTATTATTTTAAAAACAAAGCTACTTAAGACACATTACTTTGCTCAATTTCAACAGGTATTCTTGAGAAAATTGTAAACATTTTCATTTATAAATTCAATAAAATATGTGAAAAATTAAGAATAAACTAAAACCACTTCTTGTGAAATGCTACAAAAAAATGTCAAAACTTGGGAATTAACAAATTCTTCAATCTATATAGCACTATAGACATAAAATAGCATAAAGGTTGAAGAAAATACAAATAAAGATCTCATTAAAATACTGATATTGTAACTAAAACAAATGATCAAGGGACACCAAAGTCCTACACTTGATCATTCATTCATTTATTCATCTTGCATTTTAGTGAGCACCTGCCATGTCTCAGGCGTGATATGCTGTGTTTACAAAGAAAGATAAGACATCTGGCTGGGGGGCGGGAGGAAGACATGTATATAACTTAAAATATTATATGAGGTGCTTCAATAGAAGTACGAACTGAATAGTATAAGATCACAGAGAAAGAAATAACTATGTCTGGGAGGATCAGGGAAGGCTTTGCAGAAGAGGTAATGTTTGAGATGAGCCTTGGAGAAGGAAGAAAAATTATGCATGGGAATAGAAGGTATAAAAAACAGCAGCATGAAAGAACAGGATGTTTTCAGCGAGCAGGTAAATGTCTACTGGAATCTCATCACACTGAGTCAACCAAATGCATATAAAACAATCAACACACACTCCTAGTCTGATCACCCAAATCTGAGCTTTCTTTGGCAGTGACTAGGACCATTTTGGATGTAAAGATCAGGAAAAGGGTGAACTATGGGGTCTCTTCAGTTGAGTTATATGTTAACTGTTGAAGTATGTTTCACTTTCCCAGCATATTTCTATTATATTGACTCCAAAATGGAAAAGTTCTATGAGATATATAATTTTCTGAATGGGGAAAGGAGCAGAAGAAGGGTGATTTTAGAGATGGGTCTCAGACGTCTATAGCCTGTTCCTAATTTCCACCCTGATAAAGGGTGGAAGGAGATAAAGGAGTAGAGGGTGAGGCCACTAGCTAGGGTCAGCTGGGAAAGGTGAAGAAGATAGCGAGCTAGCCACAAGGAGAATAAATTCTGGTGATTCACTCTGACACCACTTGCAGCCATTGTGCAGCCTTCTCTTACTCATGACAACCAGATCTCATCCCCAACAGCTTCTCCAAGCTCTAGTACTAATTTCCAACTCCTGCTGGACATATCTACTATTTGATAAGCCTCAACCTTAAGATTTCTAAGATAAGCACTTTCCGTGATTGGATTCCCTTCTGGACTGCTTTCCTTCTATCAATGGTACTCCACTTTCCTATTAACCCAGGCTTGACATTTTCAGAATCATCTTTTATTCCTCCATTACATTAATTCTCACATCCAGACATTCACCAAGTCTGGTCAGTTCTTCTTCTGCAAAGACTTGCCTTTTCTCCCTTCTTCTCCACTCCCACTGTTAAATTCAGAGATGAGGGCCATATTATCCTGTGCCAGTACCACTGAAAAAATTTTTCATCCAGTCTCCTTACCTCCAGTCTCCCCATTGCCCAATATATGCTGCAGATTAACTTCAAAAACCTCTTTATCTTGTCATGCTTCTGCTCAAGAACTGAAGGTGGCTCTCTGTTGGTTACGTGATGAAGTAGTAAGATTAGCCTATAATCAAGAACAGTCACTACTGGGCCAAACTTACTGTCCCAGCAGACACTGAAATTTTTCCACTTTTTGCACTATTGATGATATTATTCTCCATATCTGAGTATCTTTTCTTCCCTCTGTAGTCTCCATCACATAAGACCCAGCTGAGATTTTCCCCCTCTAATACTGCATGAATAATAATACCATATGAATACCAATACCACATGAATACCAATACTACGCTAATACTAATACTACATAGTTAACACATATGGAGCATTCGTGCTAAGAGCTTTGTTAAGGATGTTACATAAATTATCTCATTTAATTCTCACAACCATCCTACAAGGTACATCCCTGTTTTTCACAGGGGAAAACTGAAGCATGGAAAGGTTTAGTGATTTGTCAAGGTAGTACATCTACAAGTAGATGAGCTAGGATGATGTTCTGGGCTCCATTAGTCTTCAATGCCCCCAGTGAAGGACTTGTCTCTCCAAACCTGGAGAATATATTATTTGTATGACCTAATTGGCATTAATTCTATATGAGCTTATGTGAAGTGCTCATATTCACTATATCCACTATTAAGTATTCACTATGTTTTAAGTTGCTTAAAAGTAAGGCCATGCCTTGTAATTCTTTGTATTCCCATAATGCCTTGCACATAATTAGCATTCAATAAATATTTTCTGACTGATGAATAAATTGACTAATCTACCAGGAGAATAATGTGGGTAAAATAATTTGGAGTTGATTGGCTTTGTCTACAAGGCAAAATAGTAAAGATAAGAAACTGCTCTAACCATAAAATTTAGCTTAGTGGATTTACACTGTCCAACTAGAGCAGTAGGGTTATAATAACTCATATTCCCAAATATCTGATATTTGTATTGCTATGCTGGATGACTAGTGATTGGTCTGAACAAAAGTGTAGATATATCTATTATCTCCATTTACTTGACATGAAAGGAGACCTCTTTATGATTTCTGGGTACAAGACTTTTAAAAGGTCTTGTCCATTCAAATAGAGCTTACTTTTCTCCATACTTTCATTTACTTGCTTGCTAAAAGTTGATTTGTATTAATGAGCAAAGGTTACACCTACACGTCTACAAATCAATAAGTGAAAAACAACGATTCAATATGTGTCTTTGGGACATTATAATATTTTAAAGTTCTCTATAATTACAAGCAAGGATTTGGTACTCCTAGATTTTTCTTTTTTAATTAAAGACTGTTGTAAAACTGGACTAGAGGATTTCCTCTATATCCTTTTGAACTGTTCACTGTGGCCTGTGTTTTTTACTGAAACAAGTAACTTGCAGGCGATAGGAAGACTGGAATAGCTGTCCATCAGGCCTTTTCTTCAGCACGTGGCCATAGAGTTGCCAAAGTTGGGCTATACGCTTCAAAATTAAAGTATGCATGATGTGGGTAGACTCTGTTAGTTATACCCATGGAGGTCTGGGAGAGAGGTGTCAGATGACAAAGGTGGAATGCATTTTCCATTTTCACCACCTGTATGCTAAGGGGGCAGTTGAGGGCTTAGGCATTACTGCATTGAGGTGTCATTAGATACATTATTATCGTGCTATAGGGACGGAACACTATCACCAGTACAATCACACAGGGTTGCTGGATTAACTATTCAGATTAATAAATTTAATGTATCAAACAAATAATGAGAGTGATTCTTTGGGAGAATACGGCTAGTGAGATATTAAGAAGGAGGAGGGGAGAATTTGCTCACTCTTTGCATGAGCGGTTGACTAATATGTTCTAGTGCCTACTTCCTGAAAATGCCTCACCTGTCTGAGGTCATGACTCTGGATTCTCTAAAGCCCCAACATTTATGGAGGACCTAAGATGTACCAGACATTCTGCTAAGCACTAGGTGAAGGCAAAGGGAAGGAAGGGTGAAAGAACATTTATTATACACCTGCTATGTGCTGGGAACTTTTTGCATCATGTTATTTTTAATTTATACATCAAACCAATGGGATAGGTGTTTGGCTTGTCTTACATTAGAAAATAAAGGCTCAGAGAGGTTAAGTAACTTGCTTAAGGCTACACAGGTACTAAGTAGCAGAGCTTAGATTTGAACCCTGATCTTCCAACCCCAAAGTCTCTTTTCTTTCTACAATACCACGGAGCCTCCCAAAGATGATGAATCTGAGAGGATGGTAAAGAGACCAAAGGGACACAAGTGAGGAGGAGTGGAGATTTTGCCAGAGCATTCCATGGCTATGATGCTAACTCACCTCAGAGTTTGCATTCCTACTAGAAGGACCTAGTACACAGGATTAGCTTTCTTAGCCACTTCACACTTTAGGAGTACACCTGTGGCCATTAAAACATATTTTTTTTTTTGAGAGCAGGTACAGAGTTTAAGAAGAACTAACTTAGAGAATCAAGGTATTTGAACAAACTTGGCATTGAGACAACCAAATGACTTTTTTTTTACTGTTGATTAGCTGTTTTTTTTTTTTCTTTGTGTGAGGAAGACCAGCCCTGGGCTAACATCCGTTGCCAATCCTTCTCTTTTTGCTGAGGAAGACTGGCCCTGGGCTAACACCGTGCCCATCTTCCTCCACTTTACATGGGAGGACACTATAGCACGGCTGACAAGCAGTGTGTCGGCGGGCGCCCAGGATCCGAACCCGCGAACCCTGGGCTGCCAAAGCGCGAACTAAACCTCTGTGCCACCAGGCCGGCCCTGATTAGCTGTTTTGAAGGTTTGTTCAAATGATCTAATTTCCTTTGTCCCCCAAATCTATAAAGTACTAGCCTGTGGACTTAGATGCATGACGTCCACTAGGTTGAAAAACTTAAATCCAAGGTAAAGAAAAACCGAAAAACTCTGTGGAAGTGCCCCGTGAGGTGCCATTGTACGATGTCTCCTGGTTTATGCTGTACGTCATCAGCATTAGAAACCTTCAGCACTCCCGAGCATGCTGACCGTGGGGGCAGACTTCCTGTGAGTGAGATCCTGGCTTGTCACAGAGGAACTGGGAGGCCCAACCAGCCCGGCTCCCTTTGCTTTGAAGGCAGTCCTTCTCAGACTTGAGCACGCTCGGAATCACCTGGTGGGCAAGTCAGCAGGCAGGGTCCCATTCCCAGGGTTTCTGATTCAGGAGGTCTGGATTGGGCCTGAGAATCTGCAGTTTTAACAAGTTCCCAAGCGATTCTGCTAGTTCAGGAATCACTCCGTGAGGAGCACTGGCCTAGAGGGTAAAGTGGGGCCAGGCTGCCAGGGAAGTGCACTCCCAACCGTCATCGGGGATGCGTGGGCAGCTTCTGACATGGCTCCCAGTGACGTAATCCCCTCCCCTTGAGTGGGAGCTGGACAGAGTGACTTGTTTCCACCAAAGAGAATGCAGCACAAGCGATGGGATATCACTTCCGCACTCAGGGCAGGAGACACTGTGTCTTCCATCTTGCTGGCCCTCTCCCTCTCTTGCTAGCTCTCTCTCTCTCCCTCTCTCTCATACCCACGTGCTCGCTGACAGGTGGTGAGATGCCCTGTGGGGAGGCCCTCGTGGGAAGGAACCTAGGGAGGCCTTCAGACAACAGCCCTGGAGGACGTGAGACCTCAGCCCACCAACCACGGGGGTGAGCTAGGAGGCCGACCGTCCTAGCTGAGCCGGAGGTGACCGTGGCCGTGTGAGAGATGCAGAGCTAGAGGATCCAGCTCAGCTGTACTCATAGTCCTGACCCACAGACACCGCGAGATAACAAATGTTGTTGCTTTAAACTGCTCCGTTTAGGGGTAATTTGTTATGCGGCAATGGATAATGAATACAAGTGACCTCCTGCCCTTCCAAGAGGTGCTGGCTGGGCGATAGGACAGGAGTGGGAGGCAGAGAGAGACTGCCTTCAAGAGAGTGACTAGAGCCTTGGAAGTCTCTTTTCTCTGGGTTTTAAATTACTCATTTTGTACTTGAAGTATCATCTCTAAATGAGAATATTTATTCCGATAGCCTATTGCTAATTCTCCGAAGTTCTCTTTGTGGTCTAAGAATAGCTGCATGAAAACCAAATACTAATGGAGTAAACATAAAAGTCCCTCTCTTAGTTTGTAATGTAACTGTGCACGAAAGCGTCTGAGTGTCATGAGTATTTTATAACAAATTTACATCTCTTGGAAGCTAATACCTACAGGCAGATAAGAGCTGAAAAAAATTCTCATCTCTAACATAACATTTACATGTAAAGTAAATGACCAAAAGGAATATTTCAAATTCATATGATTGTAAATGATGCTGTGTATTATTTAGGTAGGTTTTCAGGGCTTTTTCCCCCCATGGGAGAGAAACAGACCAAAGGAAATATCTTAATGTTTTCCATTTTGTTGCGATATCTCCACACAATCTATTAACGTAAGCCAGTAATAGAATTCTATCATAAAAGACAAATAGATTTTGGGTTTTTGTTTTTTTTTTCACAATGACTACATGACTTTTGTGGATTAAGATCAGGATGTTCTAAATATTTCTAGATTAATTTGTGTGGAGGAAAAGTTACAAATCATTCACTTAAAAATTGGCTTTATGCCCACATTCTAGAGGCACTCGAGGGAGAGTCATGGCTGTGCAGCTAATGTCTACACGGAGTGACTTTCTGAACATAATTTATGTAGATGAAGTGTGCAGAATGTTTGTATTTGTTCTGCATCTCCCTGTCTCACCTCTGCATGAACTTCCCAAACCCCGATCTACTCCAAATACCCCTACTCCCCTTCTCCACACTTCCCTCCAATGTGTTTGCTTTGGCAACTTTCATGTTCTTACAAACAGTTCTCCCAACGAAATCAATCACTCTTGCACCCAAAGAGAGAGCCTGTGCACTCAGTGTGATGACAAAATGAAACATGTTTGAGGCAAACCATGTGTTCCCGCGTGTCCGGAATGATGCTATTTGCCCGAGGAACATGCTCCTCGTGTGTTTGGCTTCTGTTACCCCTGCGAGTGCAACTTTCATTGTCTTTTGGAATTTATGACTTCAGAAGCAACTGCTTGGACTCATTTAATGGGACACTTTTGGAATGTGAAGCCTGGGGGATTCACCAGGCAGCGTCCTTCTGTTCTCCTTTCCAAGCAAGTCTGGCCCATATAAGGGCACCTGGTCGTTGAGGAATTCTGGGGGATTGATCCTCTTTTCCATCTGGAACCCCAGACAAATGGCTTATCTAAATGACATGGATCTGTTGTGATTTGAAAGCTATTCAGTTCAATCACAGTACTTGGAGAGAAATACTTTCTGGTGATGGAGCGAGGCAATGTTATTTGAGGAAAGAACTTTTCCGGGGTGCTTTCCTCAGAGGCACTCAAGGCACTTGACCAGATTCGCCCCTCAATTTGCCAGCATGTTCACTGAGAAGGGAAGCATCAGTGTTTCCAGCTCCACTTTATGGACACAAGGCCTGTGAGCCAATCAAGATCCCGGCCCTCTTCCCTTTTCTCCGACTGATGGACGTCCACTTCCTCACCCCAAGGCTGGTCATAGTAGGAGGCCGTGCCCACCCCCATCGCGAAGTTACCAGGGTTGCTGCGCTCTCTTCCCTTGGGGCTCCTCAGTAAGCCCTGGGTTCATTTCCTGCCCCATTCCGCCTACTGACTGGGGTCCTGGGATACTCAGTTTCAAGTAAGCCTGATTTTTTCCCCTATATCTCATCAATCTTAGGTTCTTTAGAAATGACAAATGGGATAGGTAAAATTTCCCACCAGTCTAGTTTTTAATACAGTGAAAAATTAAAGCTGTCAATCACTCATTGCAGCACACGGGCTGATGCCGGCTCGGGGAAGGCGCACAACAGAAACTAGTCATGAGTGGTGGAGAAATACCTTAGTTAAAAAAGGGGGAAGGAGCAAGAATTAATGTATTGTAGAGACTGGAAATACAATTTTGCTACTCAGTAAGAAAAGGGTCGATACTTAAAATTTTAGGCTTTCTTTGATCCCAGGGGCACTGAATTGAAATTTTATATTATCTTGCTCCACAGACATTTGGGGCAGTCCACTGTGCACATAGGGAGAGGCTTATATGACAGTGCACTGGTTAACAGCCCAGGCTTGGGAGGCTAATGGTTTGAGGCCCAGCTTCCACCACTTATTAACCTGATGAATAAGCTTCTTAAGCAGTCTGAGTCTCAGTTTTTGCATTTGCAAAATCAGCACTAATAATCCCTACCTCATAGGTTTTTTTTGTGTGTGTGTGTGGGGAAGACCAGCCCTGAGCTAACATCTGTTCCAATCCTCCCCTTTTTGCTGAGGAAGACTGGCCCTGGGCTAACATCCGTGCCCATCTTCCTCCACTTTATATGGGACACCGCCACGGCATGGCTGACAGCAGTGCGTCGGCGGGTGCCCGGGATCCGAACCGCGAACCCCGGGCTGCCAAGCGCGGACTAAACCGCTGCGCCACCGGGCGGCCCCTCCTACCTCATAGGTTTATCGTGAAAATTATATTATATGATGCATGCAGAGCACTGGCACATGGGACAGGCCAAATCAGTGCTGGCTGCTATCATCGTTGTATCACACTGTCATTGGTGTAACATTCCAGTCGGGGCCACGGAATAGAGCTAATCCAAAGCAGCTTGTGCTAGGAACTAAACTAGGATGGCAAAAGTAAGTGCTCTGAAGAAATGTAAAAGGAGAATAAGGGGTAACAAAGAAGGAAGACAGAGAAAGCTTCCAAGGGGAGGTGGGTCCTTTGCAGGGTCTTGATCGTGGCCTTGAAGGTGAGGTGGGGTTTGCCAGCCAGTGTCCGGCACCAGTTCTACAGCACTGCACCGACATGGTAATGCCTACCTGTTGTGAACTGAATGTTTGCCCCCCCCCCAAATCCATCTGTTGATGCACTTTCCCCTGATGGTATTTGGAGTTGGGGCCTTTGGGAGATAATCAGGTTTAGATGAGGTCATGAGGATGGGGCCCTTGTGATGGGTTAGTGTCCTTATACGAACAGGAAGGGGGGGCTGGCCCGATGGCCCAGGGGTTTAGTTTGTGCTTTGGCAGCCTGGGGTTCGCGGTTTCCCTCCCGGGCACCGCCGACGCACTGCTTGTCAGCCATGCCGTGGCAGTGGCCCATATGAAGTAGAGGAAGATGGGCACGGATGTTAGCCCAGGGCCAGTCTTCCTCAGCAAAAAGAGGAGGATTAGCAACGGATATTAGCTCAGGGCTGGTCTTCCTCACAAAAGAAAGAAGAAGAAGAAGAAGAAGAAGACGAAGGGACTGGAGCTGGCTCTGTGTCTACATGAAGACACAGGGAGAAGTCTGCAAGCCAGGAAGAGGGCCCTCACCAACAACTGACTCAGCCGGCACCTCGATCTTGGACTTCCCAGCCTTCAAAACTGTGAGAAATGAATGTCTGTTGTTTGTCACCCGGTCTGTGGTGTTTGTTACAGTCGCCTGGGCTGACAGAGATGCTCTCACATGGAGGTGAGGGGCATCAGAAGCCTGAGCTTGGGCATGAGGACATGCCACCTTCCAGACAGGCAGTCTCGTGGCCTACAGGATGCTCAAGCACTTTACTGATGTCTTTCTCTTGACTGGCAGGAGCAAAGCATCCTCTTTTGGCTGGGGTCACTGAGTAAAGGAAATCTGAGTTGGAAATATTGAAATCCGTTCTCTTCTTTGATTCCAAAGACTTTAAGTTCCTCAGCTATGATTTTTTTTGGCTCTCTAAAACTTTTACTTTCCTGAGTCCCTTCATCTCTGCCAATGTTTCAAAATAACACAAAGTGCAAGCAATTTTTATTAGTGCTGTCTTTCCTTTTCTGTTTTAAGTTCAGGGCCACAGATCTCTTTGATCAAAAGAAGCCGCGAGCTCCTTTCATATTTCATAGAGACATAGATAATTTAATTTTGATTTGGGGGAGCATTTGGGGCACAATTAGAAAGGGACAACTGTCATAAAGTCATTAAGATCAGGACAGTTAATGACCAATGTAAACCACGCAAGTGAAGGAAGTCCAGGAGAGAAGGGAGACTGTTTTAATCTCCAAATCTCTTCAGTCCTCAAACTGAATAAAAAACTCTCATACAGAATAAAGGGAGCAGTGGGTTCACAGTTCCTACGGTTCATTTTACCGTCTATCCTAGTGTTAGGCTTGCTTTTGAAAGCTACCAGACTGCGTTGCCAAGTGATATTTAGCTCAGGATATCTGGAAACATTTGGCTATTTTTCTTCTGTGTGTATTTGAACCAGTCCTGTCTCATCTTGCACTTGGGAAGTCTTCCTTTTCCTGATGGGTAAATTTACTTTCCGCCTCCCTGATCCAATGTCACTTTTTAAATATCTGCTGGCTCACATTTTCTGCAGGCACTTCTTGGCAGTGGTGCCCTTCCAGGAGGACCCCTGCCCCACTTTCCTGCTTCCCCAGACAGAGCCACGCAGAAGTCCTTTTAGGAGGCACTCTGTAACGGACTGTTGAATTGTTCGAGGTTAGCAATTAGGAGTTCACGCTCAGTAGCTCCTTTTCTTAATGACTATGACTGCTATGAATTAGGAGATTTTAATCCAGTTCTCAGTCAATAGCATTTTAAAAATTATAGTCCAGTATTTTTGCAGATAGCTGTACAATCCAGGGTTGTACTGTGAACCCTCATTTGTCTGTTTTCAAACTTAACCTTTCAACTTAATCTTTCATGGGTTTTCCTAGATAGTGGCCAGTGGCTTTGCAATGACTTGAATTTAATCACTTTTGACTAGACTCAACAACTTTACTTCAGTAAAGTTAAAAGTGAGTCTTTCTTGAGTGTTGAGAGGAAGAAAGACAGCGAGGAAGGAAAGGCTGGCACGTTGGAGAGGTGTATTGGGGTGGATGCGTCGTGTTAACCCAGTTTCGATGCTGTTTGTGTTTACGGCGGAGCCTCTGGGCTCCGGCTTTCCTTTCTCCAAACGGACATTTCCCGCTATTTTCCCTTTTGTTGCTGGGATAGGAAAGGGCGTGCGTTCCTCTTTTCATTCAGCCCAAACATAATACACGAAGCCTCTAGTGCCTTGGGGGCCATGTGGTGGTTCTAAGCGCCATCTGCAGAAGGATGATCTTGGGAAAGCTTCTTCCCCAGGACAGAGAAACATCTCCGGAGCGAGTGCTCCCAGCGGGCGCGCGGATTCAATAAGGCCGACCGCACTTGGCTCAGGCACAAGCCTAATCCGGCAGCCCGTACTGTTGCTGGGGAAGTCTCCAGCCAAACCGAGTTCTTGTAAAAATAAATACTCATCAGCAAATATTTTGATTAGTTAAAAATGTTCTAAATGGCTCACCCCTCGCTCCCCTGCCCGCTGCCCCAGCCCCCACGGCAGGAGCGCGGGGAAGAGGCTGTCCCCCACTCGGGCCCCGCGCCCCGCCCGCCCCGCGCGCCCAGCCCCGGCCCGGCGGGCTCGCTCAGCCTCCGGGCGCGCGCGGGCGGCGGGGCCTCGCCCTCCCCGGGCTCCGCGCCGCCGCGGCCCGCGGCCCGCCGGCCGAGCTCTTTATTAACTCCCCCGAGCGGGGCCGCGCCTCCTGCGCCCCGGTGGTCTGGCTCCTCCGCGCGGCGCACATGCTAAACAGATTAACATGCCTCGGCTGACCCACGCTTCGCAACCCGCGGATAGGGTTTCTGCAGCTCCATGTGGAAATTAACCTATCTGTGCCCGTGGTCAGCTGCGCCCCTGCGCCGCCGGCCGGCAATCCAAACACACCCGCCGCGCCTGCCTTTGTTACTCTTGGCTCCCCTCCCCTCTCCCCCCTCCCCGGCCAAATATTTATGGGAAAAGAGGTTCTCCTCTTTGGCCCAAGGTAGGGCGCATTTCTGAGAGCTCTTTATTTGTAAATGATTTTTGGCAGGGCCAGGCGCCCTTAGCGGGGTGGCAGGGGACCCAAACTCCGTGACTGCAGGGTTTCTGGCCCTCTGCAGCGGGGGCGGTGTGTTTGCACAGGCACCCTCGTCCCAGTCGTTAAAAATACACGCGCGTCGATATTTTGCTTTTATAACAGCCCGTCTGTCTAATATGCCTGTTTGCTTTGTTCTAGGGCAGCTTGATCCCCGCACCCCATCCCCGCCCCCTATTCACGCCCGGTAAGCAGTTACTGAGGAGATTCTTCTAGGTTTTCTTTCCTACTTAGAGGAACTGAAAAGGCAAACTCAGAGGTGGCGGGTACCAGCCGGGTCTCAGCAGCATCTGCCTCCCAGCCGCTGCCTCTTCCATCAGTTCAGGGACCCCGAGGATTGCTAACGGACCTCCGAGTCCCCTGGTGAGCACTTTCTTCCTTCACCTTATTCATGTGATAGTTATTCATGCACAGTCGGGCTTTCGCGAGGCGGCGGCCGAGGGCCTGTGTCCGCTGGGCGGGGCAGCTGTAGTGAGCACCGCTGCTAGGAAGGCGGAGGTGGCTCTTCACGTCCCTTCCCATCTTGTGGGTCACGAGCCGTCTCCGTTGCTGGGGAGGCACAAATGCCTGTCTTCTGGGGCCGTGCTACTGGTGATCCATCCGTGGACACCTATGAGCCCAGGCTGTTTGAGGTCGCCCGCCGTGCCCCTCCCCTCCCTGGCGTCTAGAGTTTGGCATCACGTTGCCGGGGTGGTTTGGGCACGTCCCTGAGTGTTGTCTCTCAGGGCTGGCGGCAGCCATCCATCCCGCTTGCATCTGCTTTCCCGTCAGCCCTCGCTGCAGTGCCCTTTGCCATCTTGGCATCAGCGAACTGCGTGAGACTCTCGGGTGGCGCCAATCAAACCGTGCGATGGCAGCACCCACGTGGCAGGGCCACAGTGGACCACAGCCCGCGAGAAGGTTGGGCACAACCGCCCCTCGGCAGATTGCCGCTCGCCGGCCCGCCGAGTGACACGCTGACTCTGTCGATTCGTTTTGCCCTTTCTCTCAAGTGGTGTGTTCCTTGGACGGAGGGCACCTTCCTGAGGTAAAAAGCTTTCAGAGCTGTAAGCTTCCAGAAAAACAATCGGGACCAGCTGGCCGCGCATTTTCGGGGCTGCAGTCTGACGCTGAGGAGATGACTGGAATTGGCACGGGTAATGCGCCCACGGCGAAGAGCTGCAGCGAAGGTGAGTGTGTCTGTGCGGACGAGAAGGGAAACCCTGGTCCCCCAAACAGGTGCGGCTGTGAGGAACCCGCGAAGGGAAAAGAAACCGCTGAGCCTGCTCAAGGTCCGGGCAGCACGAGGCCTCCGCCAGTGGAGACGAGGCCGAGGGGTCCTTGCGGCTCTGGCCGCGCGCGCTTGCTCAGAGGCCCAGCGTGAGGGCGGGTCTCACAGGGCAGCGGGCACCCTCCTGTCTGGGAGTCCCTTTGTTCCCTTCCTCAGCGCCTACACTCCATGTTGTCCGCACGGATTGTGTGTGGGGACGCACGATTACAGCAACTTTGTCTTTCGTCGTGAAGGGCTGACAGGGCAGTAAACACACGGAGTCCCCCTCCTCCAGGAATTCCTCGTCCTCCCTGTGTGGCTCTAGCCCTGTGGGTAATGTCATTGCAGGACTGAACAAACAAACAGTCGATCGGAATCAACCGGGAGGCGCTGGGCACTGCGCAGCCCCTCTCTGCGGGGATGACACAAGTAAGTTCACGCTCGCGGCTGGGACGTGCTCCAGCGGCTCTGAATAGCCCTTCAGTTCGGTCAGGCTGGGGCCCCGGGCTGCGCCCCCAGCTCTGTCTTTGCTTCAATCAATGTGAGCTTTCAGGGTTCTGTTTTCCTTACTATCCTCGACTGGGAACGTCAAGGACCAGTAACACTTTTTATGAACCCTGAGCTCAGAGAAGAAGCTTTTACTACCAAGTTAACATATTAAACCCAATGACATGGATGAAAGGTTAACACACTTCTGCCAGCCCAGAGCTCCCCCTTTGAATGTGATTTCCTGTGTGCGGGCTGTCGCCGCCATTGCCTCTGCCACAGCCCCGTCCCACAAGCACGACGATTCATAAAACGGGTACATTCCACTTTAGCAAAAGAACAGAAACTGACTGTAGTCAGAGCCACAGCAAACACTATTCTCATCCTGACCAACAAATTAATTAATATCATTGAAAAGAGTCAGTTACGATGATAGCATGAATGACACATGCAGTTTCTGTTTCCAAGTTTAAAAATGAAGCACTCTCATTTCCTCTCTTTATACATGTGTCAGCAGTTCCTGGGACGTGCAGCCTCTTTTCCTGCCTGTTCTTGTGACCTGAGACTTTGATTTTTTCTTTCTTCTTCTTCTTTTTTTTTTTTTTTTTTGGTGAGGAAGATTAGCCCTGAGCTAACATCTGTTGCCAATCCTCCTCTTTTTGCTCAGGAAGATTGGCCCTGGGCTAACATTCGTGCCCATCCTCCTCTACTTTATATGTGGGAAGCCTGCCACAACATGGCTTGATGAGCAGTGTGTGGGTCTGCGCCTGGGATCTGCACCTGCAAACCCCAGGCCTCCAAAGCAGAACCAGTGAACTTAACCACTACACCAGCAGGCCAGCCCCCTTTGACTCTTTTTTAACCATTACTTTGCCTGAAACTATATGATAGTTCTATGTGTGTTTTCAAAAAAAGAAAGATAGGAAAGAAACACCCCAAAACATTAACAATGATGGTAAGATTATATTTTTTGAAACTTCTTTATATTTTTCCGCCTTTTTCTACTGCCCCCACTCCCCGCAGTTTTGGTCCAAGAAATGTTATGTTACTTTTAGAGTCAGATAAAGTATAAACAAGGTTATTCTCACACGAAGTTGGTCCTCTTGAGGGAAGCATTACTCTCAGTTCAGCAGGGTCCAGACTCAGCAAAGGGAACCCCAAGGCATGGAGTTACTGGCTTTTCTGGTTTATGTGTTTGAAACCTGGAGATCAGGCATTCAGAGAACCTGCCTACATTTATTTAGGAAGGTGGATGTGGGCCAGTGGAGAAAGGAAGCAAATAAAACAGAAAAACAGCAAACATGCATACATGCATACACACACACACATAAACACAAGAATAAGACAGTGTTACTTTCAACACGTGGCCTCTGGTGTTTATGACCCACTCTGGGACCTGATGGGAAACACCTCTACCTTCCTCCAGTGCCCAGAGGCCTCCACGGTGAGCCCAGCCTCAGGCATCTTAAACTACAAGGGTTTTGGATAAACTCAGAGGAAGGGCACAGAGTCTGGGAAAGGCCAAGAGGCCCGTCAGACCCTGAGGGCAGGAGCAGGAGAGTGGGGACTGCCGGTGGGCCCCCAGGGAGAGAGCCTCCCGCACCCAAGGAACAAGCAGAGGAGAAAGCAATGAGGAGTGGTGAGGTGGCACAAACACAGACCTGGCTGTTCAGTGATTTGGGTGCCAGATGCATCTCTGCCCCTGAATGGCCATGAGGGAAAGTTCTAGTCATTCTCTGGGCCTCAGCTTCCTTCTTTCAAAATGAAGAAGTCGGTCTGCTGATCTCAGGTGTGGGAGTCAGCTCCTGTCACAGAACGCGTGAGGACTCCTGCTTTATGTACATGTGGCTGAAGAGCTCTAAGAAGTAGAGTCATCCAGTGTGTGAAGCAGAGACTTTTCTGGAGAGAAAGGCCGTAAAATGCTCCAGAAGTGGGTGGGACAGATAACCTGTCGTGAAGCCCGTCATCACAATCCCAACAATTCGAGGAAAGTGTGGCCCTCAGAACTGAAATTGGAATTAAATGGAAAGACTCATTTGTAGGAGGAGGAGTTTTGAGTTTTCACCCAAGAGACATTATATTGAGCCCCAACATGTGCCAAGAACTCTGCCGGGCAAGGGGGTGACGAGGAAGACTAGACCCCCCCCCCCCCGCAAGAGTGGACCCCCAGCACCTGGCTTAGGAGACTAGTGTCTTTCAGTTTGTCTTTAGAAGGCCCAGTCTGGTAGGGAAGGACCAGGTTAGAAAACAAGCTATGTTCTGAGGCCACCTGGCAAAGACCAGCAGGGAGCTGGGAAGGACGATGTCGCTGACATTGCATTAGCCCTTCCCCTGTTGTCAGCATTGACTCAGAATTCTCTCTGTATCTTGAAAACCCGACTGTGGTTATGTTGCTTATATTTTCTTTTGGTTCTCCCGTCGTATTCAGCTAAGTCATTTTTCAATGCCAGCCTGTCTTAGCTGCATGAAGGGAAACTAAAGAAAGGGGTTTACTTGTGCCCAGGCTGAATTTTAAATGAAGAACTGGGTCCTCCAGGGAGCCAGGCATGGCAGTGGCAGTTGGAATCAAAATGTGATCCTTCCAGGAGAAGATGAAACTCTGGAAATGTCTCATGTTTGATGATAGAGATGGAAATGAAGATCCACTTGTACAGTGATTTCTTTCACCTGAGGAAATCTTGCAGGAAATGTTTCAGTTCACATTATGTTTAATAAGATATGCAGGGCCAGCCCCGGTGACTTAGTGGTTAAGTTCAGCGTGCTCCACTTCGGCGGCCTGGGTTTGGTTGCCAGGGGTGGACCTACACCACCTGTCTGTCAGTGGCCATGCTGTGGTGTTGGCTCACATACAACAAGAGGAAATAGGCAAGGAATGTTAGCTCAGGGTGAATCTTCCTCACCAAAAAAAAAAAAAACTTTTCCACTTGGCTGACACTATGACAGAAACTGCTAATTGTCTCACAATATGTGCTGTCCCTTCCTTCATTTTAGTATAAAACCCCCTAAGTTTTAGCTGGGCACATGGCCACCCCTAGAGACTACATTTCCCAGGCTGCTTTGCAGCTAGATATGGCCATGTGACCAAAAACTGGCCAATAGGATGTGAGTGGAAGTGAAGAGTACAACTTCTGGGTCGTATCCTCAAATAGAAGTTGCTCATCTCTGACATCCTCTTTCTTTTTCCTGCAACCTGGCACAAGGACAGGTGGTAGTGAGACAGTTTTGGTCATGCAGATGAGGGCAACATCATAAGCAAGGACAGAGCAACAAGGTAGAAGGAACGTGGGTCTTGACAGCAGTGTGCCCTCCTCTTGTGCTCTTTCTACCCCTGCAGACATTTACACAAGAGACAAACAAACCTATTTTATTTAAGTCACTGTTATTTGATCTTTGTCAAAGCAGCAAACCAGTATTTAACATGTGCAGTAAGTTTTCTTAGTGTAATTGAATCATGACATGATTTGTAAAATTTTGTGCTATACACAGATTTTCAGGAAAACATATATTGCATAAATCAAGCTGCATTTCTATTGTCAATGGCACTGCTATGCTTCTAGTCTCCTAGACTCAAAATGTTGCGTTCATTGCTGATTCCTTTCTTCCCTTCTTTGCCTGTATCCAATTAGGCATCAAGTCTTGGTGAGATTTTTCCTTCATAATGCCTATGAGATTTGACTCTTCCTTTCCATGTCCACAGCCAGCCAAGTCCAGGTTCTGAGTCCTATGACCAGGTTAGAGAGTAGTCCCTAACTGTCTCCCAGCCTCTAGCACAGCCAAGTTCCCACCTTTCCACCACCGGTTAAATCTTCCCCAAACATCAGTTTTTTCACTTCGTCGTTTCAGAAACTCCATACTTCCAGTCGAACCATATGGAATTCCCAACAATGGACTGCATTGACTTACAAAGTGGCAGTTTCATATGGTCAACCTAATATTTAGGTTAGTCTTCAAAGAATTCCACCACTTGGCTTTGTCTTTTTTTTCCATTCCAGTTCTACCAAATGATCTCTTTATCCAGTTTGTCCAGATGTCTTACAGTCTTCCTCACACCTTCTCGGTCCTTCTTCTTGCTGGGCCTTTGCTTGTGTAGTTTGGCCTCCCTAGTCAGTGAGTGTGGTTTTGGATCTGAATATCACTTCCTATTTTCTTCCTCTCCTCTAACTCATCAAAGTTCTCTCTTATTTGGAAATTCTCTTACTCATAGTACATGTTGTAACTCTAGCTTTACATGTCTACCTCCCTTGCCAGCCTGTGAATGCTCAGGGGACATTCATATTTGATGAATGCATATATGAATGATCAGCACAGAGCTGTATTTCAAGTGAGAGGAAAATTCAAGGCTGGAAGTTGGAGGGATAAGCACAAGGTTTCTCAAACCTTCTGGCTCTAGCAGAATCAGAGTGCCGTGTGTGGCCCTCACGAAGTCATTTTTGTGTTGCTCAAAAAGTAACAACTGGTTCCCAAGTCTTGCAAAAGCTTCAGTTCAGATGACAAGTTGCTTTTGTCTCAAGACCCCCTTTTTCCCAGTCTCATCACCTTCATGTCCTCCTGTTTCCCCACCCCAGGTCTCAGAACACAAACAGTCGGTAAGCTGGTAGGTTTATTTCTCACAGATGAAAGTTAACACAGAGGGCTGACAGGAAGGGAGGAGGGATTAGAGGCTGACTCTACCCAGTAGGCTATTAGTACTTAAGTACATGCCTTTTCTCCATG
The DNA here is from genome assembly GCA_031878705.1 of Tapirus indicus. NCBI lineage: Eukaryota > Metazoa > Chordata > Mammalia > Perissodactyla > Tapiridae > Tapirus > Tapirus indicus. Next base: position 2,536,805 of record CM062925.1, on the reverse strand, counting down.
GCTGGAAATAACCTTGACTAGGATGGCTTCAGTGTGACTTTTCCGGCCTTCAGAGGTTTCTAATCTGAAATATGAAATAGCGGTATCTCCTCCCACAGCCAAAGGCTTTGTCTATGATTCTGGAGATGAAATGAATTTGACCAGAGTTTATAAATGATTTAATGATTAGAAAACACATCCTGTCAGGACTAAAGAATTAATATTATTTGAATTTATATTATTTTGACTGGAGGGATAAAAGGAATGAGGAGTACCTTTGTAATGATGTTCAAATATTAAAAAAAGTATGTTGACCAGCTGTTATCAAGTTCACCTGAAAAGAGAGAATAAGGGAATGAGTTTAAGAAGCACCATGGGGAATGTGACACTGCAGATCAGCAGTTCTCAGATTTTGGTGCACAAATCCCCTGGGAGCTTGTTTAAAATGCAGGATCCTGGCCTCTGCACTTAGCAGTTCTGGCTTGGTGGATCTGGGGTGGGCCTAAGAATCTGCATTTTAATAAGCCCCTCCTGAAGTTGAACTGGGGCAAGTGGCCCTTAGATCATAAGTCTGAGACCTGATGGGGCGGATGGCTGAATGGAATGGATTCTTAGGGGATCCGTTGAGCTTTTCTTCTCTGGAACATATTGTAAAGACATTTTTGTTTTGTTTCATTTAAACACAAAGGAGATTATCATTTGTTTAGGGTGAAGTGCCCAAAATTCGTGTCCTTCCAAATCGACTAGCACATTAATCTTGGACTTCCAGCCTCCAGAGTCAGAACTGCGAGAAAAAATGTCTGCTGTTTAAACCACCCAGTTTATCATATTTCGTTATAGCAGCTGGAGCAGATTAATGCAACTGGTGTCCTTGTCAGGGGAGGAGAAGAGATACAGGGCGAGTGACATGTGACCATGGAGGCAGAGGTTGGAGTGAAGCTTCTACAAACCAAGTAACAGCAGGGGTGGCCCACACCCACCGGAAGCTGGGAAGAGGCACGGGAGGGCCCTCCTCTAGAGCCTTCCGTGAGCACGGCCCCGCTGACACCTTGACTTCAGACTTCCAGCCTCTGGAACAGTGAGAGAATACATTTCTGTTGTTGGAGGCCACCCAGCTGGTGGCATTTCTTACGGCAGCCCTGGGGGGACCAAGACAGAGCTTAGACAGAACCCTGCCATCAGGCAGAGGAGCAGACGAGCTCTCGGGGTCGGCATTTATTATTTTATAGACTTGTTTGCTCATATTTTGAAGGACATTGGTATTCAAATGTTTGGAATTGTCATACACTCAATGGTGGTTTAGCAGTGTTTATGACATCTTTGCCCTAAACTGTCCTTAAAACAGAACATACATGATCCTGAGTATTTGAGACAAATGGGCTTTTGGTTTTTTTTACAAGATTAAAGAAAAAGAGTAAATGTACTTATTTTTAATAATAAAGAGAACATTTCAAACTTTCATAACTGAAAATAAATTCATTTTGAGATTGGGTTGAAAGTCATGAATAGGTTTGAAGTCACTTTCTCCTCTTAAAATTCTAGAAGTTAACTTCAAGAAGAAATCTGATTTACCATCAATTTGAAGTGACGGTGAAATTTTGTACAAGGCGTTTGTCTACTTGAATGAGACTTCGGTACCTTGAACCTAGCAGAAAAACTCGTGCAAGAAATCAAACTTGTTTCCTTATAAGACATGTTAAGAGAATCCTCTCTTTTTTGGTAGTAGCTTGTAATTGTTAAATTTCATGAATAGATTTTACTTCTCGAAGCTGAAATTTCCTTATGTTTTGTGGTTGGCATTTAGTGAACCTAATACCTGACAAGCCATGGATTTGCTGTCAGTTAACTCGCCATCTCCTGCTTCTCAGATAGCTGCTATGTCATGGTGTAACATGACAGAGAAAAGGCAAAGAACTTGAACTGTTGCTGGCAAATCAGTTCTTTCCATTAATAAAACACTCAACTGAGTCATTTTCTCTGGCCACTTTTCCATGGTAAAAAAACTTAAATCAAAGAACATGACTGCTTTTATTGGCAAAACAGTAGATAAATCAGGGGTGTAAAAATGCAAGAAGAAGGATTCAGTGCCAGCACTATGCAGAGTGGACTCGTTGGGTGAAAGGTTTATTCTGTCAATTTTCCTCCTGAGACACTTAGGTTTAAGGAAATGTTTGCACTGCTCTAGAGAAAAAGTTGGCCGTGTGTTTTTCTTTTGTGTTTAGGCCACTCTGGAAGTAATTCCTTTGGGCACAATTATCAAACATATGGTGATTTAGAAAAAGCTTAAAGCAAAGGTCATTTGGATGTTTTAGACAGGAAAGAAGAAAATCCATCTTGGAGAATAAAACGAAGTCAGGAGGGCTGAGGTACAACTCTTGGTCAAAGGAACAAGAAAAGTAAAAGTGAGATAGACTTCAAGCAAAAAATGCAGCTCAAGTTTTTTGTTTTTGCTTTTTTGTTTGTTTGATTTTTGCATGAGGATTGCATAAGTGGAGTTGAAAAAAAGGCCTTGATCTCGGAGAAGTCTGGTGTTGGACCAGACGCAGAGGAGACCAAGGTCAGCTCTCAACCCGTGTGTGTGACCTGGTCACTCGTCCGGGGCCCTGCCATGGAAGAGCCCTGCACTGGCTTTAGTGCTCTGCTGCTTTATCTGGAAATTCTTCATCATTTTTGAACTTTAGGTCCTATATTTCTGCTTTACACTGGGACTTGCAAATTGTGTAGCTATTCTGCAAAAGATGGTCTATTCTAAACCCCCCATTTATTTTAGATGAGAAAAAGGTCCAGAGAGGGTACCTGACTTGCCAGGAGCCTGGCAAGTCGCTTCTCTGGGTCAAAACTGCAAAATGAATTCACATTCAAAGTGTCCAAACAAGAGAAGTGCCTTTCACCCTCATATTGAAAAGAAACTTCTTCGTGCATCATAAGTGAGCCAAGAAAAACATTTAAAGAATCCAAAAGGAAGAAAGTTCCGGGCATGGTTGGGACACAAATAAGGAAGACCTCACAGCGATTTTTCGACTCACTTCTGAAAAACGTTGGCTGCCGTATTAATTTTCCTCACCTCAGCATCAGCCCTTCAGATGCTCCAGAGTGAGGGATCGTGGCATACACTCGTCTTCCAGCCCAGAGCCAGCTTGTCAGTGGGTCTAGGCAGAGGGATCAAGAGAAATCACTGCTCTTGTGCCGTGGAGAACTGATGGGTCTGTTCTCTGCACCTCCATCGCTGGTGCTGTCCCAGTGAAGATGGGCTAACTTTAATAACAGCGCACTTTTCTTCTTGCCTGGTCAGGAAGAGAATTAAGAGCAGTCCAGCATCAGCCAGGCAACAAATATTACCCATCAGAATTGAGCACATGCAGTAGTAGGCACTGCCTGTGGCTTCCAAAAGGGCACCAAACTCAGAGGAAACCAGCCCAGGGGACATTCTCATGAAACTGAGAGATGTCCTCCCTAATTGTGACGTTCTGTATCTTCAGGCTAACATGGCTATCAGAATTCACACTTTCGGTGGATTCTAGATGAAATGAGCTATATTAAAGAGCTGGTTTTTATCTTTCTGTTAAGATTGGAACAAAAGAGCTACTTGTAACCACCATCCCCCAACCAGCTCCCCACAGCTTTCTTATGATAAACAATGTCTATGGAAATAAAAATATAGGTTTGCAACTCTGCCTAGAGGTTGTCAACTGGAATTCTGCTGGGCTGGAATAGGCAGAGGAATTCTCAAAACACATTTTTTTTTCCATGAGAAACATCCTACTTCAAATTCCCTTGGTGTAAGTCAGAAATGGATAGATAGACTGGCATCCATCACCTGATCCACAGAGAAAAAGATGCCTAAAAGCCACATTTGGTACCAGACTGAAGGAACCTGATGAGAATCAGCTATCTTTCTGATGCAATGCTTGCTCCCAGGATTTGAAGAGGTGGCAGGGATTTCACTGGCACAGAGGAGCCAGATGTGTAGAAAACATGGCTCGAGCTCCTTTATAAAAGAAACATTCCAGATTTTCTCAAGTGTCTGGTGAGGGTGTGGAAGGGTGAGGCATCAGATATTTTCCATGTGCAGGTCAAGTAGAGAGGAGGGAGGTGTGGAGATACAAGAAAACAAACTTGAGAGATTTGTCTTGGCGAGATTTTTACATCACAGCGTCTTGAGCTGGAAGACCTTCTAAGCCTCCGCTCACATTTCATCGACGAGGAAACTGAGGTCTGGGGAGGCTGTGAATTACCTGAGGTCACTCGGCCGGTTGGAATCAGAACCGGGCACTAACTCCCGGTGCAGTCTTCTTTCACAAGGCTTGCAGCCTGGGGAGGCTCTGAGTGTGGAGAGGAGGTGGGTCTCTGCTGGATGCTGAGGCACAGCCGTATTAACTCCTGGTGCCTTGGTGGCCCAAAGCCCACATCTTGGGCTGCGTTTCCGAGCTGGCTTGGGTTTTGAAAGCTGCAGCTGCTGCGGAGACCTCCTTCAAAGCACATTTCTCAAACCGCTCTGCACCAAGACTACAACGGCAGACAGCAAAGGGGCAAGAGAGCTGATGGCCCTGAGCCACTTTGGAAGTCTGGGTTGCCACACCACAGGAACAGTGGCAGCCACCATGATGCCAACAGAGGTCCAGGCCTGCTTTCTCTGAAGTGTTCTGCTTCTGACAGCTGGAGTTCTTTTTTGACCTCAGAAATCTCGAGGTTCCTAATCTGACCATGTTTGGATGAACAGCTCAGAGGAAAAGGCTGAAGCAATATGTAATCAAGCAACTGTTACAATCGTGTCTATGAGGAATCAGCTTCTTCAAGGTGGCTGTCACAGAGCAGGTCACTGTGACACACACAGAATCTGGGAGGACAAATGACTCTGCTCCCACTAATGGAATAGTAGTAGTAATTGCTGTTTTGCAAAGGTTGTGCTCTCACTTAGTTGGTTTAGACGTGAAAATAATGATGCTGGTTATAAGAGTACTACAGACTGCCTCTGGACTGGGCTGGTTGATGGATACATAAACTTGTAAAATAGCACCTAGTAACCTGGAAGAGTTCATTGGTTAGGGCGGTTTACCATCTACTCATTGTCATAGGATTTTCAAACCTATCAAAGTTCCTTTTGAAATTTTTCCTTAAAACATACGAAATTTAGCCAAGCCACCCTTAACTGTTACCATTTGCATGAATATAATAGCAATTTATCATAATCATGTGCATTCCCAGTTACTACAGTTATATTCAAAATTTAATTCTCTCCACAATGAGAACTTGAACCAGCCAGGTCCCTGCTTCCCAGCTCTCCACTCCTGCTGCTCGGGTTCCCTTGTAGAAGTCAACCACCTGCACGCAAACCCAGGTCTCTAGCTCTTCTGTTTAGAAAGGAGGGAATTAGGCTAAGACAACATTTCTATCTCTTTCAGTTTCTCTCCTGCTGTGCTGGCCTCTCCCACATCCTTGATTTAGCAGTTCAGTGTAATGCTCTCATTCTTTTCCAATTTTCTTTCTTAATTCTGACATCCTGTTTGGCTTCCAACTATCTTATTTATTCTTGATTTTTAGCCTGTTTTTCTCATTCAAGCCTAGTGTACTGATGCCCCAAATCCCTTCAAATCCACAAGTATAAAAATATGCCTCAATTCTTCCTCCTCTGAGTCCAAAAGCTCACTAATTTCAGTGGATTTAAGTCCAGGATAAGGTGAGCACAGCCTTGTATCTTTAATTAGGCACTTTTCAAATCTCCTGTGGTATGTACAGTTTGGATTACTAAATTATGCCAAGAGCATTTCATGTGAGGGGGGTGTGAAGATTAATAAGTTGTGGTTTTTAAATCGCTTTAAAAGTCTAGAATGGAAGGTGTTTTGCAAATATATGGCAATGCCTTTAGTAACAGACATTGCCTTAGCCCACAGAATAAATTCTATTTGGGGACATGTCTTGTCCAGCTAAGCCCGGACAAGGTGAACATGCTGTGGTAATTCTATACTTTGACACACGTTGCTGCAGTTCATTCAACCAGCCATTCATAAACACTCACTGGATATTCATCATGTGTCAGGAGCTCTGCTAGGCCCCATAGATTAAAAAAAAGTCACCTGCAAGTTCCTCACATATCAGTGTGTGTATATCTGTGTGTGGGGGCGGGGAGAGTTGAACAGTACACTGGCAATTATAACATGGAGAATGCCATTTAAGAAGGAAGCAACGTGCTAGGAGGGTTTAGAAGAAGAAAAAGTCACAGGTAAATGGGAGTTCAGCAAGGCATCACAAGGGAAGTGCTGTTGGATGGAGCTTGAAGGGGAGGTAGAATTTTGTTAAATACATTTTTTATTCTGAAATAAGTTTAGATATACAGAAAGTTGCAAAAATAGTACAGATGATTCCCATATATCCCTCACTTAGTTTCTCCATTCTGAACATCTTATGTTTCCATGGTACATTTGTTAAAACTAAGAAGCCAAGATTGGCACACTACTGTTAACTACACTCCACACTTCTTGGGATGTCACCAATTTTTCTATTAATGTCTGTTTCAGGATCCACGTTGCATTTAGTTGTCATGGCTCCTCAGTCTTCTCTGCTCTATGACGGTTTCATGGTCTTCACGACCTTGACATTCTTGACGAGTACTGACCAGTTCCTATAGAACATCCCCCAGTCTGGATTTGTCTGATGGTTTTCTCATGGTTAGACTAGAGTTGTGGGTTTTGGAGAAGGACACCACAAAGGAGAAGCTCCCTCCTTATCACACTACATCGGGGGCACCTGATATCTACATGACATCATGGGTGACGTTGGTCCAGAAGGAGAATTTTGACGGGGGAAATTGCCTCACAGGTGAAAGGGTCAGTGCACAGGTGTTTGTGGACTAGCGAATGTCCAGGTGGGCTGACAGGTAGAGGACTCACAAGGGAGCATATGCTATGCCTTGGTATGGCACCTTTAAGTTTTTAAAAGGTTTTGTGGACACTATTTCTTTCTAAAGCTTAGCACCTTTTGGTAAAGTGATTGGGTGGATATTGTGATTTCAGTTAAAAGGTGAGAAAACTGAGGCCAAAGGAATTAAGAGCCAGGACTTAGACATGGTTCTCCTGATTCCCATCCCAGGGTTCTTTGCTCTTCATCTTGGTTACTACCTCTTGGAAAGGCTCATGGAACAATTGTTGGGAGTGATGGAACAGTGTATACAAGTCTGTTATGGCTGAACCCTCCATGCTCTGTCCCAATTTCCCATCTAAACTCTGTGGTCCCAAAAGCTAGGCCGAGCAAAGTCAGCTCTTCCTTCTGAAGAGATTTAAGCTCTTCCTTGCAGGTCTAGGAAGGTCTTCTTCTGTGCTGCTACTTCACCCTAGTTCTTGCTCTGGTATGTGTCCCTAAAGGGAATGTGCCACTGAGGTTCCAAGGGTGGAGGGTCTGCCATGTAGTTCCTACTAGCACATGTTCATTAGTGCATTCCATGGGCGATCGAGGAAATGGGAGGGATACAACTCTTTTGGCAATTGGAGGCTAACAATTGGTCTTGGCAGACCCAGGTACAGATTGAGGGGAGAATGAGAAAGATCAGGGGAATTTCTCTTCCCTTCTTCCCCAATGAACTCTGGGACTGGCCCTTTACTATGTCAGAAAGGGAGCCCAGTTGGCTAATTGGGAAGTTCCCCTATCCCACCTTTTTAGATTTAACATTCACTTGTTTATATCACAAACACTCATTGTGTACCCAACATGAGTCTGGATTTGTTAGGCAACCGGAATGTAAGAGACACAATGTCAATAATTCTTGCTTTTAAGAAACTCACCAGCAGGGAAGAGAGTAAGGAAAAAAAATTAGTAGGGGAGAGTAATGAACTGCCTGGGCTTCATAGAAGAAGTGATGCTGGAGCTGGGTCTTGCAGGACAACAAGGAATTTTAGTGGTGGAGAGAGAAGCAGCGTTGCATGTCTGGGGAAGTGGGAGCCATTGGTTTTGCTGAAGCATAACAGAGGGTGTTGGGGACAGGGGGAGATGCGGCAGGAGAACCCAGCTCCTGCTCCAGGCTCCATCCAGAGTCATCCTTTGTGGCGGGGAGACCTCCAAGAAGGAGTCCTTTAGCATTCAACCTCCTATGACGCCATCCTTTAGACAGCCAGGCACTTGGATCTTAAGAGTTTTGCCTGACTTCCCGTTATTGAAACTTGATCTTGGAAGTACATAGCCATAATACCTAAGCCCTTAAAATGTGTTGAAAGCATAACAGCATTTGGTCTGTGATTGGCAACAGATTCTCTTGCAATTAATTTTTACACAGCTAAAGACTGAGTGGAAACATCCCACTGTACTTAATGCAGTATTCCTGTAAAACTGCAGTTTTGGGAGAGGGAAGAAAGATTATCTGCTGATCTTTGATATTCACTTGTTCACAGAGCTCTGTCGTTATACTATGTCACATGGTTCCCTTATAGTTTCCAAAGCCATTAAATGCTAAAGAAAACAGTATTTTTCCAGCTCTGATCTCATTATATGTATAAATTCCAAGAGCAGCCTCCCAGAAAATAAAAGTTTTTATACAACAGAGTGGATGTGTTCATGAAAGATATATTGTTTATTTTCTTGGCTCAGAGTTAACTCTAAAATAAGATTACTTAATTGAAGAAAACATTTCCTGACATGCTGAGAAGCAGCATTTGAACCAAATCTCCTCTTTCTTAGATTAAGTCTAGGGTGGATGTGTTCTAGGCTATTTAATCCATGTGAATCTCAAACAAAATGATTTTAACTACTGAGGCATTTAGTTGGTAAGGCAAAATGTAACTCAATACTGTAAGCAACAGCTTATAATCAATTATGATTTTTAGTTGGGAAAGTTCCTGGGTTTGTTGTTATAGTAGTAGTTTATTTATTTATTTATTGGCACAAACAAGTCTTAAATCTGGAAGCATTCTATTCAATTTTTCATTGCACAGGCTGCTCCTGGCTTTGGTTTGCAGGGTAACTCAGCTCATTTTTAGTGGTTCTCTTATGCTGTTTTTAGGACTTTGGGGTCAGCATCACAGTATATAATATTATGTATTATATATTACTATATATTATATATACTATATAATTATATATTAGTATATATAATATAGCATAGTATATATACACTATACTATGTGTGTATATTATATACAATATATAGTAATTTATGATGTATATTGTATTTTTATGTCTAGTATATATAGTAATATATAATACATATTATATATTAATATATTAATACCATATAATTATATTACATATTATCTATTATATATAGTAATATTCACACTGTTAAAATTAGTCTATATGTGTGGTAGAGGCAGCTAGTTGTCCACCAGAATACCTTTTCCCTTTCTTTCTGGGCACACGGCTACCTCGCTAGAGCAGATTTTCCAGTCCTCCTTGGAGTTGGGTAAGGCCATGTGGTGAACTTCTCACTTACAGAATGTGACAGAAGTCATGTGGGCCATGCCCAGGGCTGGGCCCTACATGTTGAGTGTGCCTCCCTCATACCCTCTCGTCTCTCCCTGCTGGCTGGAATTTGGATGTGGACACTCGGCTTTGACCAGGTGGGTGAAGACGTGCCCTAGGATAGTGGTACAACACCATGAAAGGAACTTGGGTCCCTGAATGTTCATGTGGAACAGAGCTGTCCTACCTGCCTGGATTGCTCACCCTTGAACTATTACATGTGAGGGAATAAACTCCCCTGTTCTTTAAGCCTCTGTGTCAGTCAGGGTTCAGTCAGAGAAGCAAAAGCACAGGAGGTAGATATGTGATAGGGATTGTTACAGAGATTTGATCTTAAGCAATTGTGGGAGCTAGTTAAGCAGTTTCTATAAGGCTGTCTCTGTGACTGATGCTAGAAATTGAAGTCTGCAGGGTAGGCAGTTGGGAGGGGAAGGTGTGAGTGCAAAGCAGGGTAGAGCAAGCATCGGGGGAGCCCACAAGCAGAAGCTGGCAGCTTTGGCCTGAGTGTCTGCAGGAGAAGTTGATGTCCTTCATCATAGACCTAATGCTCATCTGGCCCAGGAGTCAGAGAAGCTGAAGGGAAGACCCAGGAGAAGGGGGAGGAGTTGCGGGTCTGGCCGCTGCGTCACACGAATAGAGTGAACCAGGAGATCAACAACAGTGGCTACTGCTTCTCTCATGCCCTCCAAATCTCACACCAGAATCTCTCTTGTGACACACTCTAACTGAAAATATAGAAGGAGTGAAATTCTGAGAAAGAGAATTCAGGCTACCACATTGACACATTACAAAGTCACCACAGTCAACCCCTTGTCAGCTTACACTGTACACAGCTCCTTAAGCCATATTTTATCTCCAAATGAAAACCGTACCAAAGTCATGCTTCAGCCTGAAATGGTACAACCATCACAGCACAGTCACCCTTTCCCAGAAGAGGACTCAACATCCCTTTTTGTTTTGAGGCAATGTTAATTCTTCTAGCTGATTCACAATCCCTGTAACTTAAATATTGGTATATAAACTTAATTACTATATAACACATTTTAGGTTAGGTGATATGGGAATGAGGGAGGGGAAGAAAACAAAATGTTTGGTTAATATATATACAAACATATAAACATCAAAATAAGGAGGAATCACTTAAACTATTACAGTCCTTGTTCATGCAGTGGTCACGTGGTCATTGCTGGTATACATCCTTACTTCCTTCACTATCCACTTCTTTGCCCTAAGCAACCTCTCAGCTGGTTGTGGTTTCTGCCGGGTGGAGTGACTCAAACCTTCACTCCTGAAGGGTCTGGGTCATTAGCAATCCTGCTTAATTGGGGTTGTTGTGGTTTTCCATTGACTTTAATCCTAGGAAACAGGAATAGTAAGACATGCCCCAGAGGATCTCCTGCATTCCAAATATATTGTTCCCCAGCGCCATTGTATGGTAATCTCCATTTCCCCATGATTATCAGGATCCATCACCCCATTCAGTACAGTAACCCTCTTCTTTGCTTTTTGATTTGTTGGCATAAGGAGCACAAAGTGTTCAGGTGCAGTCTCAACTTCCAGTTCAGTGGAATAATTGTTGTGTCCCTTGGTGGAAACGTTTTTCACCTTTAGTTCCTTTTGAAACTGAAACTCCCCAACTAGCAGAGCCCAGTTGCAGGGATGAGAATAAAAAATGTTGCTAGTGAATCACTAGGGGTAATAGTGCTAAGAGCCACCCCCATTTCTACCCCCTTGATTCCAGACCCAAGAATCCTGGCTGTGGGAGAAAAGTCATCATATATTGGACATCGATTTAGAGCATATACTGTATCCTGGGAGGACATTGCCCCAGTCCTGCAAGGTATTGTCACCTAGCTGGCACCATAACTGAGTCTTTAAAAGGCTATTTCATTATCCCATCAAGTCTGCTGCTTTAGGATAATGGGCAGCATGATAAGACTAGTGAATTTCATGAGCATGGGCCCATTGCTACAACTTCATTTGCTATGAAATGAATTCTTTGGTCAAAAACAATGCTATTTAGAATACCATGACAGTACATAAGATATTCTGTAAGTCCATGGATAACAGTTTAGGAGGAAATATTGCAGGTAAGGAAGGCAAGGAGAGTAAGCATCTATTCCAGTAAGAACAAAGTGCTGTCCGTTTCATTATTGAAACAGTCCAATGCAATCAACTTGCCACCAAGTAGCTGGCTGGTTCCCCTGAGGAACTGTGCTGTGTTAGGAGCTCAAGGGCTGTTGGAAGTTTGGGCACTCAGCAGTAATAGCCAGATCAGCCTTGGTGAGTGGAAGTCCGTGTTGCTGAGCCCACACATAACCTTCATCCTTTCATCCCTACCATGGCCACTTTGTTCGTGAGCCCACTGAGCAATGCCAAGAGTGGGTAGAGAAGAGCACTGATTGATATCCACAGAATAGGCCATCTTCTCCATCTGAGATCATATTTCCATGTGCATTCACATGAGACACAAATATCTCACACTCTATGCCCATTCAGAGAAGTCTAGCCACATACCTCTTTCTCAGCTCTCCTTGTCACCAATTTTCCAATCATGTTCCTTCTGGGTCCCCGACCATCCAGCCAAACCACTAGCCACAGCCCTTGAATCACTGTAGATCGTACCTCTAGCCATCTCTTCTTCTAGCTATAGCAGGTGGTACAAACTGAATTGCTGACCTAGGAGACTATGACTTTGGCTATTTCCAAAGGATTCTACTACACTTCTGGGAAACTCCTAGCAAAAAATAGTTTCTAACTTACCTTTGGTTCATAAACACTGATCCTTGAATACCATAGCACTTCCATATGCACTCTAACACAAGTCATACACATGGTAGGCAGGCACTCCATCAATATTTGTGCAATGAAGGGATAGCCCTGGCACTTGACCATGCTACTGCTGAGCCTGTGAGAAGGTAGCCAAATGCAGAACAAGTTCATGCATCTGCTCAGCAGCTGAGATTACATAACACATGAACACTTATAGTCAACAAGTCTGTATTGATCAACTACTATGTACCCAGTTACTATTCCATAGTCATCTTTTCATACCGGCTGTCAAACTAGGGTGATTTTAAGGACACGTGATATCAATTATGTAACATTACGTTTATTTTTTCTCCACGTTAAGCACATGTGTATATCTGGGCCTGGAGTCATAACTACTGCCTCAGAAGTGCCCAAAGGGGAAAACAGGAATTTATTGTTTTCTACTAATTATACATCGAGATTGTTGAAGTGATACGCTCTTAAGCTCTGGGAGGTTAAGGCCCATTTCTGATGTTGGTCTTATTCAACACTCTCAAGCTTTCCTTGGTGTTTGGCACATGATAGAGCTTTATAAAGTAATTGCTAAGAGGATGAATGAGTTGTTCACCAAGATCATGTCAAACACTAGTAACTTCTGAGACTCCTCAAGGAGCTGAACTATGGGACCAGAGGGAGCATAGCACAGTCAAACGGCACTGGGCCAGGGCCAGAACAGCTGAGTGCTGGCTTTGGCTTTGTCACCGGCTGGCTGTGTGACCTTGAGCAAGGCACGTATCCTTCCTGGGCCCTGATTTCTGCTTTGAGGACATCTGAGACATGAATAGCAGCCATAAGAGGCCTCTTATGCTCAAAGGTGTTTTGTTTAGACTGCACAGTATTCTAAAAAAGCTGTATCTGGATGCCTTTTCAGACACATGCTCTCTGGTTTGCCACAGTTACTGTCCCTTCCTGTTACCTCTGTGCTTTTTCACTCCAGGTCTGGCCCCCATAGTCGTCTGAGTTTATAATTTCTGAACATGATTGGCTCCAGCTCTGACATTCTCTGAGTTTGTGCCACTGGAGTAAAAGTGCCACAAGGGCAGGAGTTTGAGCCTGTTTTGATCACCACTGAATGCCCAATCCCGAAACGGTGTCTGGAACATAGTAGATGCTTTATAAGTGTTTGTTGAGTGGATGAATGAATGTGTGTATGAAAACGAAGCAGACTCATGTAGAAAGGGAGGTGAGGGATCGTGTTGGGAGATGTCTCTCTCCAATTTGGTTAAGTTTGTTTTGGATTCAAAAATAGAGTAGGAAGGTCTCTGATCTTCTCCAATTCCTCAGCTTGTCTGGGAGGTTTCAGGCTGAGTGCCACGAAGAGAAATAACACCTCTGCAAATAGCTTCTATCATCAAATAATACAAGTTGGCGTAAATATTAACTGCCGCTGTTCAGGAGCTTTCCTAAGCAAAACTGGCCATTTTGTGCAGCCTGCGTTGCTGTGGACACTGTCTGGAGCCCTGTTCTAGATGCTTCCACCTGAGCTTCTACCAAGTCTGTGCCGTCTTACTACTGGATCCAGTTAAAGAACTTCCTGTGAGCTTCCTACTGTGTGTTTTAAAAAATTCCTTTCTGTGAGTCCAACCCCACAGCACTGCTGTTAACACTCAATAAAACTTTTTTTTTTCCTGGTAGCTGTTAAACTTTAACATCAGATTACACTACACATCAGCAGAATATTCCCCACAGACCTTTCCTGCTAAGCAGAAGTGAGTCCCCCTAATTCATCAGCTCTGGGGAGAGTACAAGCCCAGCTCACTTTCATAGCCACCTTGGGAGAACCTCTGCTCCAGTACACTTCCGGTCCTTCCAAAACAGCCCTGGCAGTTAGAAACATTGAAATATCTCTCAGACAAATGAACAAGATGGAGTTAAAGACTTGAGATTTAAAGAAACAGTTTAAAATTAGAAATGAATGCTGAATTACTCATAAGCATGTATGCCATTTTCTTACACGCTTGTAGGAATTTCTTACATTTCTTGTAATTTGTAGTACAAGTCTTCAGTTGACAAATTAAAAATGTAAATAACTTGACAAATATTGTCTGACAAATCCAGACTAAAACTCATCTGGATTTGAGAAGAAAAAGCCTGTGTTCGTACCCCCCACATAGAGAGGACAGAGCAAAGAGTTCTCCTCGTCTCTTATAATTTAAAACAGCAGTGTTGACCATGGCCTGGAAGCCGATGCTCTCAGTCGGAGCTCAGCCCCGCTGGCATGGTAATGTTTCATTTATAACTTGGACACGAAGGTGGCATCCAGCCTGTGCTGACAGAGCTGTGACGAGCAGGGCAGTCCTCTCCGAGAGTGTTCGACATTTCTCCACAAACACACGGAAGAAACCCTCCTTTCCCTGAACTAGTAGGGTTTTCACCGCAAATATCCCAGCTGGAGTTTCTGCTCTTGATTTCACTAGCCGTTTGTAGATAAACGAGCCGAGATGCTTTCGCTCTGCACTGCCTGCCCATCCAGGCACAAAGTCCAGATGTCTTGGAAAGACAAACATGCCGAAGAATCTGGGCCCACAGGGTTGTAGGCTTTGCTTTGCAGACTAGACCCCGAGACAGCACGGGACGGTGTCACGTCCTCACAAAAGAGTTTGAACCGTGAACTGCAGAACAGCAAGTTATTTATGCGTCTCTGGCTTATACTTCAAATATTATCTTTATCGAACCACCTGATGAAAAGATAAGGGTGTGAAAATCCATTTTAACAGATAGAATAGTTCAGTCAACTTCAAATTTAAAACAAGAGTTATCATCTAAAATTATTGCGATCACGTAACATCACATGGTGGCTTTGAGAAGGATGATGGGAGAAATTAGAGGCTAGTTTACAGAAAGGACCCTGCAAAACTGTACCAGTTCAAACAGATCTAGACCACTCCATGGGCAGTTGAGGAATAATGACCTTATCTGTTTATTTAGTGCGTGTGGAAAATATCGTTCTTCTTTATTATAATCATTCTTCAACATCTCCAAATCGAACAAAGTCCATTCAGACCTAATCATATTGTAAGTGTTCCCAGGATCAGAATGAATTTACAGCCCAGAGAAGACAGCTGTGATGGAGATGCCCACGTGAAGCACACACGATTAATTACCTAAAATCTACATTGGGAGAAAAATCCGTTTTCAGAGATAGGTAATCAAAGGAGTTTCAGACCTGGTAAAATTCTTAAGGCTAGTCCCTTTTTAATTCATTTTTATACCTCCCATAGCAATCAGTACAATGTCTTGCACAAAATTGGTGTCAGGAAGGTTCTGTGGGGAAGACAGGATTTCCAAATTTGTTTGGAAAATGGGATAAAGTTTACCTCTGAAGTTTATCATCAAAATCTTTTAAAGAAAAGGTAAGGTTTTCTTCTGGCTGTCTTTTTGTGTCTTCTCTCTAAACTTTCCTCTTTAAAAGAAAAAAGAAAACCCCACCCTCCCTCAGTTTACCCCAAGTCCTTCTTCCTAAATTGGGGCATTGCCATTGGTTGCTCTGCTTCTGCCACTTCCTGGACAGGCTGTTTCCTTGGAGCAGCTTTTCGGTGGCTGCCTCCTCCCAGGAGAACCAGAAACAAGCCTGGACACCCACCCTTGGAGCATTCACTGCATCGCCATCTGGACCGTTTTATGTCCGAGTCGGATTGTCTGTGTAACTCAAACTGGAAAACTTCGTAGGGACTGTGCTTTTGAGTGAACTATTTTGAAATGCTTGAACTTAGTTGAAAATGTTTGAACAAGGCATCAATAGCCCAAATTGTTAGTCTGGTTTTGAGGGCAAGATTACTCACTGTGAGAATCTTCATGAGAAAACGTGGAAATAAAAGAGTCCTAAACTTTCAGATTGCCATACTGTAAGCTGCTCTCATCGCTGAATGGCCTTTGTGCGGCTCCCTCCTCGTTGCTCTGAAAAGAGACTGAGCGCTGTAACTTCCAGCTCTTCCTCTAACTAATCAGCCTCACTTTGCAGCAGGTTCTGAGGAGCATCATGACGGATTAGGAAATCATGAAAATCACATGAGTCTCACGCTAAAACAAAAACAAATGGGCGCAGGAGACCACCAAGGCTTTTAGACAGCAGCGCCTGTGGACCTGTGTTCAGGAAGCAGCCTTCAGGAGCAGACCACGCAGAAGCCCTGTGATTATGCAGTTCTGTATTTAGTTTTTACTTTCATCAAAGGTACATGTGCACACACGTGAAGAGGCAAGGCGTTGTACAAGGTCGGCGCCTAAGATGAAGACTCCACCCTCTGCCTCTTCCACTTCCCACTTTCTGATGGCAAACCCACTCGACTTTTCCAAACAATATTTATGTCCACATCTCTGAATCACGTTCTTTTATTGCTACTTCTTGAATTGCTACTTCACTTTTAAAATGTTGTCTATTGACTTCCTACAATGGAAGATAAGGATTTAATCTTCTTTCTCACCCTTCCCACCACCTATATTCATGTAGCCCCTCACCCTCAACTCTGTCCTCCCAAATAGCTCCACAGGCTTTTAGTTAGATCCACATATATAGTCTCATTTTATGACCAATGAAAATGCTACTGACAGCCAAACTGTATGGATGCTGTGTTACTTTTCCTTTCCTCCACAACTTGCTGTTTTTGCTGGCATTAATAATTGTCTTACTTTTTCCTCTGCTTCGTTTTCTATATATTTATCATAAAATAAACCCCAAACTCTTCTCCAGTTAGGGAAATCTCCTCTCAATATGCTCAAATACATTAGAAATTCCATCAGAAGTCACTCCGAGACCTTCTGAGCCACTCCAATCTGGATTGTTTGGATCCTAGGTTGGTTACATATCTGTCGTCTTGGAATTTCCCTTTGCTGTCATCTTGGGCATTGCCCTAGCCTCTGTCTTGTGTTAAATTCCCTGTTTCCTGGACCTCATGTCTTCTTCTTTCTTGATTTCTTCACTTGCTTTGGTGAAACACATCCTTCAATAGCTTTCTGAGAAAGGGAAAATGGTAAATATTTTGAGAATTGCATTTCTGAAAATATCTTTATTCTGCTACTCCAATCAGTTAATGTTGGGGCTGGGTATAAAATTCTAGGTTGGAAATAATTTTCCCCCAGGAGCAGAAGACATTTCTTCTTCGCCTTCGTATTTCCAGTGTTGCTGTTGAGAAGTCAGATGCTGTTCCGATTCCTGACACTTTGAGTGTTTTTCAGGGCCTTCTTCTCTTTGTCCTGACATGTTAAAATTTCGCAGTGATGAAGCTGGGTGTGGATCTTTTTCTAGCCATTGTGGCCAGCACCTGGTGGGTTTTTAGCTCGGTGGACTTGAATGAGCTATAGGATGGTCTCTTTCCATTTGTTTCTTTGTCTTTTTCTGGAACTCTTCCTCATCAGATGATGGATGTCCTGGGCTGGTCCTCTAAATTTCTTACTATTTCTCTTCTATTTTCTGTCTGTTTGCTTCACCTTCAGGGATATTTTTCTCGACTTCATTTTCAAACCTTCCATTGAGATTTTCTATATTACTTCCTACTTTCAATTCTCTGAAGTTTCTTGTTTTTTTTCATATAAGAGCTTGTTCTGGTTTCATGTATGTGATGGTCTTTTTTTAAAGGTTTCATCTCCCTGCATTATTTTCTTCCAAGTTGTTGTTGTTTCTTTGTTGACGTGGCCTCTTTCTTTCCTATTAGAGGTCTTCTTCAAATGTTGGCAGCCTTGGCTCTCTGTCCCTGTGTAAGCGCAGGCCACTACAAAGCTGATAGGAACCTGTGTGCAAACACAGGGCTTGTCAAACTCTGGGCTTCTTAGTGGGGTGATCTGGCGAGGCCATTTCATAGGTGAATCCCTGATGTCAGTCTCTGGGTCTTTCTCTTAAGCTGGCCAGATTCCCCAAAGAAATTCTTTTCTAATTCAGAGAGCAAAATACCGTGGGGTTAATTCAACATTCAGTGTATCTGCTTTCACTGATTCTCCCTGTTTTCAGGATACTTTTTCCACCTTGACTATTCTTGTTGTCCCAGTCCAACAGACCCTTTGTTTTATCCTCTTCAAGGAATAAGCTTCCAGTCTTCTGTCAGAGTGGAGGAGGAGCTATGGGGTCTCACGGCTTCTTAAGCAAGCTCAGCCAATCGTCTGGCTTTTAGCCCCATGCTGATTCCCACTTGCGGAGGGAAGTGGTACAGCCGGTTCTGACACTGTGTGTGCGAGGGGACTCCATGTGTAAAGCAGATGCTCCTCAGCCCATGCTACTTTCTTGGGTCTGCTGAGTCATTTCTACTCCTCCAAAGGCTTTTCAGCTTCTAAAATCTTGTTATTGTTTCTCTTCTGTTTCCCTTTTGGTTTTTGTTTGTTTAATCCCTTAGTTGTCACTTTAGTGGAGTTTCTAGACAGAGTGGAGGCAAATGTGTATCTATAACCAGCTATCTTTAGCTGGAAGTCCACTAAGTAATCTAATGTATTAAAAAAAAAATAGAAGTAATATTCTGCAGAGAAAGCCTCCCCTGTATGCCTGACATGCATGCAGTCTAGGGCCTACTGTAAGTTGCTAAATTCAAAGGAAAATATACCTCTGTCAGTTCTCTTCAATATCTGATCTGTAGGTTGGATCCTTGATTCATATCACTGCCATCTTGGCCAGGGGTCCTAAGGAAGTCCTATGCTCTCGGGCCCCTACTCACAGCCCAAGAGTCTCAGGGAGGATTTCAGTGTCTTGCTTTGTCACTCCACCCTATTCCCCTGCGGCTGATCGCTGGGTAATAACAGAGAGGCTACAAATGGGAGAAGGAGAGACCCTAATTGGGGATGGAATAGGAAGACCTGAAACTCTAAAAAGTCCGCTCCCTCCACTGGCCTGTGGCACAGCCATGGGATTGCCCCTCCAGCTGCCCTTTCTGATGCCTCCTTTCCCTGCTGTCCTTCACAACTCTGGGATGGAAGGGGAAAACAGATTACTTCATTAGTTCACAAAGGACTGGCCAGCCTATGGGGTCAGGGACTAGAATTCTGCCAGGTCACCATTCTCTGGAGCCAAGTGGATGACCACATCCCTGCGAGGAGATAGTTTAATCTGCCTCCCATTTCCATCACTTTTTCGGAAGGGGAAAAAGAAAAAGAGAAGATTTTAAAGTTTTTAAAGCTAAGTGTTCCCAAGAGGGTCAGTTCTTAGTAGGGGGTTTACATGGGCGCTTCCAACTAGCTGCTTACACACATGCACTCATGCACGCACACACGCACACTCCCCTCAGTGCTTTTACCCAGGGTGAGTGAAACCCGAATGAGTGTCAGGCAAACCTGGAATGGAAGGAGTCCTCAAAGTGGGCACTGCGCCCTCTCAAGAGGGTGTTTGGGACCGGGGGAGGCCCCTTAGCTTGGTGGGCGTGGGACAAAAGTCTGAATGAGCTGACTGCGAGTAGAGAGGCCTCAGGAACTCCCACCTGGCCATCCAGTATCTGAAGCTCCACACCCTGGGCATTTGTCAGCGATCTCTCTGGCACCTGGGATTATGGCCCAGGGCCAAAGCTTGCGTGATTTATTTAGATGATTCACACTAAAGTTTCTTGACATTCCCTGCTTTGGCTGTGGAGTGTTGGCAAGCGCTCTCACCAACAGGGCCTTCTTTTCCCTTCACCCTCCGGCTCCCTCCCGTATTTCAATTCGGATTTCTATTACCCGATCCGATCCACTGTGGAGCTCGAGGGCTCAGGAAGCGGAGGAATTCCCGGGGTGCTGGGAAGTTGCTCAGGCCTGGCACTTACGTGAGCTTCTCCGACAAGTGCTGCAGCTCCATCCTGCCTGAGCTCAGCGTGAGCTTCTTTCGGAGCCAACACCGTTTTCTGCACGTGTGTCTTTAGCCGTAATTTTCGGTAACGCTTTGCAGGCAGCTGCCTTTCTCCATAGGATCAGCTGCCGGAAATGCAGGAAACCACACAGGCCAGAAACAAAAAGACACTCGAGGTATTGTTTAGAGAACACATGTAAGATGTCAGCGAACACCACATCCTGCACCTGTAGCAACATCTAGTGCAAATGGGTGTGTACTTGCAGGCAATGTGGACTTTCATGCTTTTACTTCTACGAATCAAGCTCGGGCTGCCTTTCTGCCAAGTTCCCTGCTGTAGATGTTCTCCTGAAAGCCCACATATATTACAAATTTACTGCCTCTGGAGCAGAGAGAAGACTTCGCTTGCAAGGGTTTGCCCCAACTCAAGCCAAGGTCATCAACTGAGGTTTCCGTCAGAGCGGTTTTGGCCACAGAGACCCTGCCTGCCTTCTCGAAGTAACCAGGAAACCCAAACCAGCTCTGTAGGGCTTATGCCTGACTGAGGGCAGAGTCAGCCAGCCACTCACTCATTCCTCATTATTGTCCAAAGTAGCACTTCCCGCCTCAATATTAGTTCTGCAAAACATATGTTAGCTTTGTTAGCTATAACTCCCCTGGGTTGTGTTTTCCGAGGCCGGACCCAAAGCCCCCGATGGACCCAGAGAACTCGCTGAGCCACAGGAAACTTTCCAGCGACTGGGGTTTAAGCACCTTCTCAAACAGAGATTTTATCTTTATTAGTTTCCTATTTAAACCCAAGCTATAAACACCATAACCATTAACAGTTTCACTGTTCAGAATATATGAATGTTCTCAAAACTGATGACTATCTACAATTTTTAGGCAAGATCCAAGACCACAAACCCTCGTGTGCTGTGAGAGGCGAGGGACGGTGAGGTGGGAGCAGCACAAGTGTTATATATGCCGTCTGCCTCTTAGGAAACATTAAGTCAGGGATTCTGGGGATTTTTTTCAGTTTTGTTCTATTCTGTATTGACTCTT
This sequence comes from Tapirus indicus, assembly GCA_031878705.1. Taxonomy (NCBI): domain Eukaryota; kingdom Metazoa; phylum Chordata; class Mammalia; order Perissodactyla; family Tapiridae; genus Tapirus; species Tapirus indicus. The sequence continues at coordinate 2,515,792 of CM062925.1, read as the reverse complement.
AGGGTCTTTCTGCCTAAGCCAGCTTTTAAACAGGGATTGTGGAAAAGCTTAGTAAAAACGACCCTGAATGCTTTTCTATTAATTTTGTCCCTGGCTAACTTGAGCGCTTTGAGCGAGTCTGTCTGATGATCAGGTTTCTGAAATGGAACTTTCTCCACTCCCTTCAGAGTTGCACTGAGGACCAGATATTTCTTCTTTGGAAAACACAAAATGATAAACAAGTGTAAGGTCCTTCTCTGCCTTTAAGTTGAGAGGAGGTTTATTCGATTACCCAGTGTACTAATTTATCTATCGCTATGTACTAAATCACCCCAAAGCCAACCAGCTTAAAATAATAAACATTTATTATCTCGAAGCTTCTGTGAGTCAAGAGTTCAGGAGTGACTTAGCTCGGTGGCTCTGGCTCAAGGTCTTTCGAGAGGCGGGGTTGCCGTCGTCTGAAAGTCTGACCGGGCCTGGAGGAGCCGCTTCCAAGATGGCTCACACACATGGATATTGGCAGGAGGTTTCAGTTTCTTGACACAAGGGCCTCTCCACAGGGCTTCTTCAGTGTGCATGATATGGCAGCTGGCTTCCCCCAGAGTGAGTCACCAAGAGAAACCAAGGCAGAAGCCATGATGTCTTTTATGACCTGGCCCTGGAAGTTACATTGTCATAATATTGTATCGGTTGCAAAGGTCAGCCCTATTCATTATGGGAGTAGACTACACAAAAGTGTGAATACTAGGAAGTGAGGGTCACTGGGGGCCTCTTGGAGGTTGGTTAACACAAATCTGAACTACATTGACAAATAACTAAGTAAATTAAAAGTGGTTATTAAATGCATGTTTGAACTCGGCATATTCTGTTTCCAAACATTTTCCCATGTCCTGTTCACATCTGAGTATCCTCTGACAAATCCTAAGAAAATAATCAGAATTAGATACTCAGACCGTAGAGTCAGAGAGTGATGGGTACAAACCTGGCTCATTCACCCACCTGTTTGAGCCTGTATCTCCTCGTTTTCAAAACAGACGTGATACACTTATTTCACAGACTTATTGTAGCCGCTAATGAAAAGACCACAGGACGAGACCTAAGTACTGAATCAGTGGTAGGTATTTTTATTAATTACTATTGCTTTCACCATGCAATTCAGCTTGAAGGAGGAGCACAAGTTTGCATTCTGGCTCTCACATAATAAGAATTCGTTAGTTAGAATTTGCCAGTTTAGGTTTGATGAATGCAATGTCTCTGTGACACCGTCAGGTACCCAGGGTCTTTTCGTCTTTCTCCTCTGCCATCCTTGATATTTGCAATTTCCCCTTGATGAGGTAATGGCTACAACTTGGATCATCGTGTCTTCACGCAACTACACACAAAGGCTTGCTGACAGAGCAAGTCCCTTCCTTACACCCCGTTTTGAGGTGAAGAAAATCTTCTTATACCCCTAGAAGATTTTTCCTCAGATTTAATTGATCTGAGTCATGTTGCACGCCCATTTCTAAGCCAATCATTGGCAAAGGGTAGGGAATTACAACTTGTTGGCTTAATCAACTCTACTCCTTGGGACTGGGGAAAGGCTGGGCTTCCCAGAAGAACATGGCTATGTGATGCCTTAAAAAAGGAGATAAAATTTTGAATTTGCACATCTGAAAATGTCTTTATTCTGTCTGCACACTTGATGAACAGTTTAGCTGGATATAGAATTCTAGACTGGAAATGCTTTTTCTTCAGAATTATAAAGGCATTGCTCTATTTCCTTTTTACTCTTAGTGTTATTTTTGAGAAGTTCAATGCCATTCTGATTCCTGGTTTTTGGTGTGGGACCTGTTTTTCTTTCTTGAAGGGTTTTGGTGTTCCTATTTATTTGTGAGTTTCTGAAATTTCATGATTATGTTCTTTTGTATAAGTCTTTTGTCATTCTTTGTGCTAGGCACCCAAACAGCCCTTCTAGTCTGAGAACTATCCAGTGAGTTCTGGAAAATTTTCTTGTACCATTTCTTTGAAAAAATTTCCCCTCTATTATCTCTGTACTTTCTTCCTGGAATTCAATTTGATTGTTGGATTTCCTGTGTTATCTTCTAGTTTTCTTGTCTTTTTTTTTTTTTCTATTTTCCATCTCTTAGTCTTTTTGTTCTTTTCTGAAAGATTTCTTCAACTTCATCTTGACTCTTACTGAATTTATTTCTGCTGTATTTTTTTTTTCCCTGAGGAAGATTCGCCCTGAGCTAACGTCTGTGCCAATCTTCCTCTGTTTTGTATGTAGGTCACAACCTCAGCATGGCTGCTGACGAGTGGTGTAGATCTGTGCCTGGGAACCGAATCAGGGCAGCTGAAGCAGAGCGTGCCAAACTTAACCACTAGGCCACGGGGCCGGCCCCATCTACTGTATTTTTAATTTCCAAAATTTCTTTCTTGTTCTCAATGTTTCTTTTTTGGAGCATCCTTTTTTGACTTCATGGATGCAACATCTTTTCTCATCTCTCCAGAGACTTGACTTGGAAGATTTATTTGTTTGTGTGTGTATATGTGTTTCTTTAAAATTTTCTCTAATTCCTCCCAGTTACTTGTTTTTCCATTTTGGTTTTTGTCTTTTCTTAAAGATTTTCCTTAAAAGATTTTCATTTGATTCTTCACTTTCTCATATTTAAGAGAAAAAAAGCACTTTTCCCCACATCACTATCTATCAATAAGGTAAATTGTCATATTAGAGCAGAGGTGAATGCCGAAGGCTTCACATTATGACATGGTGCCCCAGGTGAAATTGAGAGCAGTTATTGCTAATGTTTATTAAGTGCATGTTATTTTCCTTAACCCTCATAACTCTGTGACACAAGTGTTATTACTGTCCTCATTTTACAGGTGAGGAAACTGAAGCTCATAAGGTCATATAACCTGTCCAGGGACATACAGCCAGAGAGTGGTGAACACGAGCTCTTAGCCACAATACCATACTGCCTCTTAGTAGGAGAAACTTGTCCTCAGCCCACCTCCCCTCTCTCTCTCTCTCTCTCTCTCTCTGTCTCTGGCCCATCTTTGGAGGGCGTTCTTGCTCCCTAATTCCTTGGCGCCTCCTGTTTCTGTAGCCACTCTCACTTTGTGCTGATACCCATCCCTATTATTTCTCAAAATCCTCTGCCTTCGCATGTTTCTTCTCCTTTTCCCCATTCCCCATTCCCCTCCTCCAATCAAAATTTCAGTTCCTTCAATGGTATTGACTCAATTTGGGTTCAGAAGAAAAACAAGGCTATTGACATAATTTCGAATGCAGCAGGAATGAATGATGAGGGAAGAGTTGGTACCTCCACCCAACACCACCACTCTAGTTATTAGCATTTTAGAAGAGACTCTATTAATTCTAATTAGTTGTGGAATCAACACAGGTAACATTTCTTGATCTGGCATTGCACTGTGGCACAACACAGACAATGGGTCCTGGTCATTGCCCCCCAAGGGATTAAAATTTTAGTTGAGGGGATAGTTCACTGAAAAAGATAATTATAGTACGTTATAGTTTACCTGTGTGCACTCTTTGAGATACTTAACACCTTGAAGGTAATGACCACTTGACACCATATAGGTAACTTGACCTTCTAAGTACTGAGATTTCAGAGGAGGGTGTGGACTCAGACAGGGCAGCCAGTCTTCAAGGGTTAGCAGTGCCCTTAGAATGCAGGAGGGGCGTGGCTCGAATCTAGACCAGGGAACTCACGAGTAAGTGTGGGGGGTTATGAGAGGTGACCTAGTACTGCCCTTACTCAGGCCACTAGAAGAAAAGGGGTCTGTAGCCAGCCCTCCACTGCTGAAAGGCAGTGAGTGCTCTTTGAAGCCAGGGTGAGGAAGGTGCAGGAGGCCCTAGTCACAGTCAGTTCCTCCCAGTTCTTAACCGTCTTGGTTCTCAACAGCAAACAGAACTGCAGGGAAGGAGGGCTTCTTCAGAGCACCACTCTTCTGACCTTTTGAGTGTTTTCAAATGAAAGTGCTTTCTTTTAAGATATTTGAAAGATCTGGAAGGAATAAGATAAATCAATGCCTTAGGCTTTATCAGCTTCAAGTTTGGTCATTTTTCTTGAACCGAACTCCCCACAGTGTTTAAAGAGCAGTAAGAAAGCAGAGCCGTCAGCACAGGGAGCCAGGCTTCCAGACTTCAGGATGAACCAGCAGATCGACTTTTATTCAAAACAAACAAATCCGTTTCCAACTTATTTTGGCCTTCAAAACCGAGCACCCAGCAGCAGATTGAAAATGCCTCCAGGCCCTTGCTCCAGGAAGGGGTGAACCATTCTCCCCTCCCCTCGTGCGTGTACTCATTGGGGCACCCCGGTCCCCCGTGGTCAGGAGGAACCGATGCCGGGAACGCGAACTTGGGCCCCAAAGCCCGGGCAACCCAGGGCGCCGCAAAGACACCGAACCCAACGACCTGCGTCAAGCACGTCCGGCCTGTGCCGCTGGGATCTTGCGTGTGGGGTCTGCGTTGTTGTCATGAAGCAGGACAGACCCGTTGCGCACAGACCAGCAGGTGTCCCCGGCAGGCCCGCTCCCTCAGGAGGCCTGGGAGGGTGAGAGAGAGCGAGGGCGCCGGGCGCGGGCCTCGACTTCCCCGGCCCCGCGGACGCCAGCAGCCGCCGCGCCCGTGCGGGAGCCTCATTTTCCACTCGGCTGCTTCCCGGCCGAGCTGTAAACCCAAGCTGACGTGGGCTCATTAATTTGGCAGCGACTGGAAGGCTGGGCCATGGCGGCGCACCCAGGAGGCCTTTGTGCGCCCAGGGTCAGGTCAGAGGGCAACCGAAACACGGCCGAGCCCTGCACGCGGCTCCCGGGCGCGCGGCGGCGCGGCCCGAGCGCTTCCTCCGCCCCGCGCCCGCCGGCGCGCCTTCCGGAGCCCGGGGCGCGGTGACCCGGGCCCTCTGCCGCCACCGACCGGAGCTCGGAGCGGGCGCCCCGCCCGGCCTTGGCCGAGGGCTCGGGCGGGCCGGGCCGCCGATCCGAGGCCTCCCGCCTTGGAGGTTCGGTCCCTGGGGCGCAGGCCCGGCCCGGCCTCCCCGTGGTCCCCGCGCCCCGCGCCCTCCGAGCCGGGCCCCCGCCCACCGGCTTGCGGCCTCTCCGGTGGCCGCTCCGGCTTGTTCTCGAGGACTTCTGCCTGGCGCCCCGTCCCGCGCGCCCGGGCTCCGTGCTGTTCTTGCTGGGCAGCCGGATCAGCCGGTTCCGCGCTCGGCCGGCGGCGAGGCGGGCTGCGGGGAGGGCGCGCCTCTCGGGGGAGCGGGGCGCGGAGGGACTGTGTCCGCCCGTCTGGGTGCGGGGTGGCCCGCCGGACCCCGCGTGCTGCCCGCACCCTCCAGGCTGGCAGCGCCCGAGGGGTCGTCTCTCTCTTCCCCGGTTTTCTCCACGGGCGGGTTAGGCCTTCGAAGCCCAAGCGCCTGGCTCCCCACCCTCCGGGTCTGTCCTTCACAAAGGCCTGAAACCGCGGCGGGGAGGGGGAGGTGGTTCTGTTTTTTACAAGTTGCTCCAGCTCAGATTAATTTTAGCAAGTTTCGCAAAAACAAAGCGGCCTCCTTCTGTGCCTTTAGGTGACTTCTGTGACATTTAGCAGCAAAGAAAACTATTTCCTCTGCCGTTCAGAGCTAACCACGTGTAATTGGCCCAGAAGTCTGTTGTATTTTGGGGAACTGTTTGCGATATCCCATCTGTTTTCATCTTGCGGTTCAAACGAGTCTGTGTTTACCCTTCTGTCGGGGAAATTGGTTTACATGCGCAGCAATTGCTGTGCGACACCGAAATATTCCCTTGAACTAGTGCTACGGTCCGACAGGCTTTGTACTGCTAATAAGCCTCCATTTCGTCTGTCAGGAGACATTTACACAGCCTCGAGGTCGGTCCCATAAAGGAAGTTAAGATCCGAGGTTTATCATAACCATTTGAAAACCAACTGGTCTCTGGCGATGGCCAGGGACGCAGACGCCGGGCTCGGGCGAGGTGGCCGAGCGGCCCAGGCGGAATCGAATCGAGGGAAACAGCCCCCTCGCGTGCTAGCTGCCGTGGGGTGGGCTAGGCTGACCCTGAGGGGCCCTGGCACTCCGTCCTGCGCCCCGCAGACGCATTTGCGTCTCTTTTCTCAGCACCGCGATTCATAGCTGGGGCCCAGCTTCGCAAGGGACAGGTCTCGAAACCGCAGGGCAGTGGCGCAAGCCTGGGGCGGATGGGTCTCTGACCGGCGTGCTCGCAGATTGAGGACGGATGGAGGCCTCAGGGGCCATCTGGCCGTTTCGGGGCCGCAGGGAGACGGTTTGGTGCTCTCCGGAGGGACAAGGTCTCCTTCCCAGTGCTAGAGGCACAGAAAGGGACCCGATCGGTGGAGCGAGAAGCGCCGGCGGACGCGGAGCGGGTGGGTGGCGGTCTCGTTTTGGCCTGTCGTGGGCGCCTGCCAAGGCCCGCGGGGGTGGGGGCTGGAGCGGCGAGGTGGCTGCTAGGGGGCTCCGCACGGCCCGGAGTGTAGTTGGAGCCGCGCCCCGGGCGGTCACGGGGCTGAGTAATCTGAGAAATTGCTCTGAAATCGTGTTGGCTGTCCTGGCTGAGAGGCCCGTAATCAGCCCCTGGCATGTGTGCAAATGCTGATTTTTCGGGTGTTACTTAATCCACGCCGGCGGTGAAAAGCCTCAGTTGGTGGCAGGCCCACCTCCCCCCACCAGGCTTCTCCTGGTCTGGCCTGGAGAGCAGACCCTGTGCCTGGGGTTGGTGGGGTGAAAGGTGAGGGTGTGCGTCTGATGTCGGGGCTTCTTTTTGGCCCAAGGATTGGCGACTGAAAAAAATGTGAAAAGGAAGCTGTTGGCAGTCTTTTCTGTCGCCTTAATTCAGGCTCTTGTCCCAGTGTCCTGGAAGAAATGAGCCATTTCCTCTGCATCCCTTGCTAACCTGCTCTTTCAAGGGGAGGAAAAGTTGGTAGAGGAGAAAACCATGAAGATTTGTTTACACACAGTACAGAATGTGACCAAGGCCATCTTGGTGAAGGTGCAAAGGAGCAATATTCAGTTGTTCATTTAAATCTCTGTGATAGAAACAGAATTTTCTGTGGAAGGCCGTGAGATCAGTAAAGGAATCTCCACAAAGCAGGAACCAAATTGTAGTCTCAGCGGTTAGAGAAGTGACCTTTGCTAACTCTGTTTGGGTGGATGCCTGTTCCTGGGTGAATGCAGGAAAACAATGATCTAGGACCGGAACCTGTGCCCCGCAGATAGAGGGTCCATCTTTTCCAAAGGTAGAAGGAAATAAGCTCCCACCCGCCCCTCACGCTGGCCAGCCCCAAATTCCCTCCACCACCCTCAATTCCCTATTTCATTTGACTTATGTAGATACTGACAGTGAGTAATTTAAAAAATCAAAATATTCAGGGGGAAAGAAAGTGAAAATTCCAACTACCCCACCCCTTAAAGCTCAAAAAGCAAAATAATCCGTTAACTCATGACACTCCTCCCCCCAAAGGAATGAGAATTTAGATTTACATAACTTCTTGGATGTAGGTCTGAACTATAAAGGGCAATCTCTCTTTTCAGATCCTTGAGCATTTTATTTTGTGGCCTTTCCAGTACTTCCTACCAAAAACAAATGCACAGAGGACGTGGAGGCACCTCAGCTCTGGAAGCTAGTTTTAGTCAATTAGTGGAGATGAGCTGCAAGGTTTGTCCTGAAAAGAATGACTTTAAGGTTAAGATTTTACTTTTATCCCAGAGTGCCATGCTCCCACATCCGGGGCAATCGTACAAACAGGGTTTTAGTTCAGTAGGGCTCCTTAGTAGAGGCTGACTTTGCCTTACGTATGGTCACTCCCGATGTTTGTTTTCTTTTGTCCTTATCCGTCCTGTACAACTGACCAACACTGACGCCAGAGAGACTCCTCACACAATTTGTCTTTGAGAGACTGCTATTTGCTTAGCACTGTACTAGCAGTAATGACGGGTGTGAAAGACAGAGATGTTTCCTGCCCTTTTGGAGCCTCTAATTTGCTTCGGGAGAAAAGATTTAGAGAACTCGGGATATTCGGGATATTCGTGTCCTTTAAGGAGTAGGAAGGGCCTACATAGTGTTGCTAAAGGAACAGAGTGGGGAAGCTCCCAGCTTATTGGCCTCATGCTTAGAGCACGAGGAACAGGCACAGGTCACGGGAATCTCTTCCGGGTCACCCACGTGGTCTTTGGGTTTTGTTGGAAAGCAAAGTAGATAAGGAGCCTGGGAAGCCAGCAGCCGGGTGGGGCCTGGCTCAGCTTTGGGCTTCTTTTCCTGCCCCTTCTGCTTCTGCAGTGGGCACCAGAAAACCATGGAAGGGCAAATCTGGAATGCGTGGTGGGTATTTGTGTGCATAGGGGTGCAATGGGCCAGGGGAAGGCCAAATACATGGTCTGCTCATTCTGCAGTGAGGTTGGGGAGCCCCATTTTCTGGCTGTTGACCCGAGCTACTTGCCTCACTGTTTGCATCAACATGATGCCCAAACATAACCTCGGGAAAATAAACTGACTGGATTATGAGTTAAACAGTCATGTGGCTCTTTCCTGCTGGGATCTCAACAGCTGTTCTAGGGCAAACGTTGCCCAGCAAGACTGCTACCATCGCAGGAGGAATCTCAAGGATTTAATTGCCTGCGAGCATTTCACGTACAGTACTTGAAATTTTGTACGTGATCAGAAAGAATAGCCAGCCGCACTGCTTTTCTCATCATTTTTGAGACCACTTTTACCTAATTGGTGTTTGGAAGCAAAATAATTCTTTCGCTTGAGAAAAATGTTTGATTCTGTTACTCCACATGCATTTAGCAGAGTTAAAAACAAATCTGGACACAGCTGCTATTTTGGTTCTACCTGCCCCCTCCCCGCATCCCCCCAAAACACACACATTGTTTGGTTTGAGTTTTCAGACCACACACACAGAGACCTGAACATTCTACAGGTGACATGGTCTTATCAGTTCTGTCGTTGGCAGAAGACTTGCTCTTTGACCACCCGCCTCTTCACAGTATTGTGCTGTTGGAAGAGGTCCCCCTCCCTTCATAGTGTGGGACATGGTAGGATGACTCTCATGACCCATCTGCTTTGTCATTTAAAACATAGCTAGTTTAAATCCAGTGGGTCTGAAACCTGCTTTCTTCAGATCTTGCACATGGTCTTGAACTGTAATCACCCACGATGAGCCTGTGCTCTCGAATCTGCCCAGCCCCTGTGCGGGTCGACTGGGGCCCGGGCCAGGGTCCGCACCACGGCTGAGGCAGCCTGGAAGAGCCTGGGGGAGCCCTGCAGGTGAGAGATGGCTGCACCTCCACATTCACCTCCCTGTCTCCCCCTCTCCGTCTGAAGGCCAAAAGCCCTGCCTGCCCCCAAACTGCCTGAAACAAAATACACATTTTATTTTATTTATTTATTTTGTGGGGAAGACCAGCCCTGAGCTAACATCTGTTGCCAATCCTCCCCTTTTTGCTGAGGAAGACTGGCCCTGGGCTAACATCTGTGCCCATCTTCCTCCACTTTATATGGGACGCCGCCACGGCGTGGCTGACAGGCAGTGTGTCGGCGGGCGCCTGGGATCCGAACTCGCGAACCCCGGGCTGCCAAGCGCAAACTAAACCGCTGCGCCACCGGGCGGCCCCCAAAATACACATTTTAAAACTTTTCTCAACCTGTAAACAGTTGAGTTTTTTCCCGTTAATGAAATTACTAAGCGCTTAACTTTCATTTCTTCCACGTATGTACTCATTTTTTCACTGAAATTTTGCCCAGCACACAGAACATTTGACGATCAGTTTCTTCTCTTTTGGAAAACCACCTAGTGAGACTAGGATTAAGTTTATACACAGTCAGTCAGTGAAGCCCCTGACTAGTAGAGGCTGTGCTCCTGGCAGAGCAGTGGGTGGGGAGAGGTAGGAAGAGGGGGTGGGCAGATGATCCAGAAATTCCAGCAGGTTCTGGCCGTGATCTCTTAATCTGGTAGGCCTTCAGATTTGTTAAAGATCGTTGATATTAGATGAGAAAGAACAAAAGGACTACTTTTTTTTTAAAGTAACTTGAAAAGAAAAAATTATCACACACATTTTGATTCTAGCAAAACAATAATTATACATTAGTAAGACATAACGTTATAGTTATTCCTAATGCATATATGCTTATTTTTTTCCATCTGTATTTCTTCCATCTAGATACCTAGATAAAATATAAAATCAAAGTCAGCATTTACCATTTATCATATTATTCATATATACTTATTTTTTTCCTTAAACTGTACAGAATTTTTATTCTATGGACATTTTCTTAGGCACTAAACTAATTTTAGATTCTGAAAAACATTTTCAGTGGTTTCTTTGGCTGAGTTAGCTTTGCCCATTTTACTAACTGTGTTTTTATACATTTATTTATTTTTGTGATTTATAAAAATGTCCTCATCATTTTAATAGTCACCCCTGGGTGCGTGGGCAATGGTTTAGAAAAATTCCAAAATATGGTAATACCACTATAGCAAAACACCATTACAGCAACAAAAAACACAAACCCACTGAACACAAGCCCAGAACAACATTCCTCCAACTATCTGGGGAAAATAAACTGAAAAGAGCCATCTTTCATCGTGCCTGAAAGGTCAGCTAGCTGGAGCCCTCGGGGGAACAAGAGGAAAGGCGTGTTACAGAGGAGGAGCCTTTTGGAAGACACTCTGCTTCCAGTTCCCTACACATGCGCTCCAGGGCTGGGCGTGGAGGCTGAGCTCCTTCAAGAAGACAGATGGAAGGAAGGGAGAAGCACAGAGCCCGTCCCACCTTGTGTGGGCGTCTGGTCTGCACAGAGGAATAGACACATATGGTCCAGGGGAGCTAGTGCCCACTCCTGTCCCACAGGCTGAGGGGAGAGTGTTTTCAGCCGTTATTTGTAAAGGGCTGAAGGACAGTTTGGTGTTTTGTGTCACAGCATGATAATACAGACATGGATTTTGGAGTCCCAGCTGTGATTTTTTACTGGATGTGGATCTTGGGCAAGTCACATAGCTTTTCTTGAATCTTATGTATTTTTCCCACTACAGTCAGAGACAACAAAGGCTGCTTCGCTGAGGTGACATGAGAATTAAAAGAAATAACCCGTGTGAAAGCACTGATGCCATACATTGAAAGTGCTCTATAAATAACTACACTGCTACCCGGAGTTTTTCTGGTGTCTAAATCATCAGAAAGAACTGCTTGGCCTCGCTCTGTGCCTTGGGTGCACACAGCCTCTGCCAGCTGTGACTCGGCTCTGAGCGAATGCCTGAAGCACCCGGAGAAGGGAAGGGTGCCTGGTCCGAGGGTGGGGCCCCATGTTGTACCCCATCTGACAGCACAGGGGCACGCAGATAAAAACTGCATCACTGGAGAGGGCAACAGGGGTTCTTTTGGGGCCTGGAGTGGGAGAAAGCCTAAAGGGCAGAAGAAGAGGGGAGCAAGGACATGAGTATGTTCAGTTGACTTCTGCTGGCCATGTCGAATGACAGATGGACTGACGGTTATAAGCAGGGGCCTGGCAGCCCGACCGCCCGGGCTCCTCTTCCAGTGACCCTTACCTCCCTCTCGGTGCCTGAGACCCACACCTGCAGAGCAGGGAGAACAGTAGTACCCGCTACACACTGCAGTGAGGACCAACTCGGTGGGGGCTTGCAGAGCGCTTAGAACAGTGCTGGGTGTGCTGGGTACTGGTACTTTCGAGAGGCAACAGATACTCAGGCTAAAGCGTGTGACTGAGTGAGCCTCCTGAGTCCTCTTCACCACTTCTTGACTGGAGGACCTTGGGAAGTTCCTGTACCTCTGTGCCTCAGTTTCTTCACCTGTAAAATGTGGTGGTAATCATGCCTGCTCCTAGGGTGGTGGCCTTCATGATTAAATGAGTTTACAGATGTCAAGTGCTTAGAACAGTGTCTGGCAGGTAGTACATATTTGCTGATATTATTATTGTTGTTGTTTTTATTATTGTTATTGCAGGCAAGCTGCCCCCTTCCCTTTCCCTCCAGCTCAGTAAATGTAGAGTATCACACCTCTGACCTGAAGGAGACTGTGCGTCCCTCGGAGATCTCTCTGACTGTCACCAGTATCACTGGTCACGCCGACAGCCTCCTGGGAACAGTCTCCAGGGAGAGCGCGTTGACCCTCCCAGCAGGCTGTCCCGTGCACACCCCCGTCTACCTGGATGTAGTCTCCATTTTTCACTTGTAGTTTGTCACCACCTTCAGCTCTTCTACTTGTGTTTTTCCTCTTCCTTCTGGTTCTTGAGTGTGACCGAGGGTTCTTCCACGTCCCGTAGATCCTCCGGGGATTTTGCCCTGAAAGGACCGGGGCTGCTATTGGCCTGGCTGAGGAGGTGGGTGATGGACTCAATGGACAGTGCTTGATTTCTGATTTTTATAAAATCAACAGGAAATGAAAAATGGGGCATCAAAAAAAATTAAATGCCCTGCTGGTTTTTAATTGATTCAATAATCTCATTCTTCATGCTGCTATAGATCCAGAATGAGACTGCCGTTATTTTCAGAGCTGGAGAACGCCTTCCCCAAACACTGTAGGGCTCTAAAACAGGAAACGTTGCAGTTTCCTCTAAACACTCCTTTCCTTTCGGGGTGGAGGAGAACTCACAGAGGACGAGCGTCATTAGCATGCCCCTTCATTAGCAGCCTGAGACTCGGTGGGCCTCCCCCGGCTGCGCTGCGGCAGCACGAGTTGGACCTGCCGTTTTAGACTGAGCGCTGTGGCTCCGCTCGTGAGTCAAGCTCACACCCTCCATGCAGCTTTGCTGTTGACATTTATTCGCCGAGTGTTGCTGCCAGCACAGGTTTTGAGTAGATTGTGGTATAAACAGATTTCCTCTTTACACATTTTAATCAGCGCAGAAGGCCTGTTTTTATTGAAACTGTGTCTCGGCCTGAGCTTCCCCACAAGTGTAGGCACACGTGGACGGAGTTTAAACCGGACTCACGGTCCCTAAACGTTCCGATTACGAGGCTGCATGTGTTCAGAGAGGAAAATCAAATCAGCGAACAGGGGAGGCCAGGAGGCCCATCCGCTCTGGTTTGGGTTCTTTGTGGTTTTGGGCTTTGAGAAATCCACTCCGTGAAATGCTGGGTGACACTCCAGGCGGACGGTTATCTCCTTCCTGGCTGATGTACAATGTTACCTGCAGACTTTTTCTCCTTGGTGAGGTAGAGTGAGATTCCTGTCGCCTGCTTCATCCTAACACATCACAGAGCAATTTCCAACAGGCGCCTCTCTTGGATGGTGTCCCAGGGCTCACTTTCCACATTGGAATACATGAAATGCTAAAATAAAAAGGGATGATGCTGACATTGTGCCCACAGGCCCAGGCCCATGCTGCTGTCACGTTGGTGACAATGAGTGGGTTGCTCTGTGCTGGCAGTGCCAGGCTTCTCTGGGACTCACCTAGGGAGAGATTTCGACCGACGTCTTTCCCAGCGCCACTGAAGAACGCGGTCCTGGCGGCAGCAGCCCGTGGGCACTGAAGGGTTTGAAAGTAGCTGCGGCTGCTGCTATACAGTTAGCTCGAGGAGGACTGTCGTTTGCAAAAATGGGCAAAACGTGCACGCCAAGGGTGTGTAGAACCTGATCTGGCCAGGTCTACCCAACCACAGTCGTTCTGCTGCCTCAGGCAAAATGCCTTCGTGGTGTAGGTTTGAGTTGACAGATTACTGAAGGAAATTCCTTTCTCGCCCACACTCCCAGATTATTTGGCTTACTTTTTAACACACCACTCAGCCCTCCATGTAGATAGTGTGCTGTAGGCCCGGCACCCTGACCTGGATGATCTCTCTGCTGACAGCTGAGAAGTGAAGGCATCTGTGGCAATGAGAGGGGGTGCCTCAGGTCGGTTCCAGATGGCAAGCTGATGAATGTGGGACCCAGGGCTGCCAGCAGCCGGGCTGCCAGAGTGCGCAGATCCCCAGGAAACAACCCTGGTGGCTGTGGCATCAGTGGTAGAGACATATGCACAGATACTGAACAGACAGACGCCAGTCCTTCTGCATCAGCTTAGTAGAACGCCCAGAGTCGTGGACTCCTCCAGCACACAAACCCCAGCACGGAAAACCTTTCAGCCATTTTTCATGTTTCCTAACCCAGAGGGTTTGTTCCATTAAATTAACATCAGTGTTTCTATGCTAAGAAGTCCAACCCAGGAAGGACCCGGGGGGGAAAAACCCAATACAGAATTGGGATCTTTGTGATGATAAAACAGCACCTTTCCATACTTCTGATTTTCCAAAGCACCATTTGCTTCTTTTCTTTTTGCTTACATCCCTGTGAAGAAGGAGGAGGACAGTGATCTAGGGTCCATGTTTTGAATACTCTGTGGGCATAAGGTGCCACTGTCATCTCTCGTCTCCACTATGGGCCACGGTGCGGTGGATGAATGGTCTATCGAAGGTCACGCACAAGAACGACAAACTCATCATCCACCGCCCCTGCTCATTCTCTTAGACCAGCAGCATCAGCATTACCCTAAACCTGCTGGATCAGAACCCTCTGGGAGTGGGGCCCAGCAATCAGGTCCAAGAAGCCCTTCAGGTGATTCTAATGCATACTCAAGTTTGAGAACCACTGGCTGAGCCAACAGTTCCCAGTTCGGGTTTCCTGGACCGCAGGGCCCAGTGGATGTAATGATGAAGGCCCACAAACTGCTTTCAAAGTTTCATGAAACTGAGTAGAAATCATACTCTTAATGTTACTTTTTAAAAATTATATATTTCATTACATATGGCTAATAAATGGAAGTCGGGAAAGGAAACTGATTATTAATCAATGCCATTTGGTATTCTTTCATTCCTGAAATCCCTCATTCAGTCATTTATTTATTGGTTATCTGACATGCCCTGTGCTAGATACTGGGAGATCCAAAGATGGTAAGGTCCCTGTTCTTGAGATAATTATAGGCTTGATATAAACAGATTATTGCAATATAATATAACAAATACTGAAAGGCAGATTTAAACAGTACTGTTGGAGAAAAAAAAAATCTTCTGAAAAACTTGGGGGAAATAACCTTCAGGCTGGACCATGTTGCTTCCAGGCTCTGTGCTTGAACCTGGGTAGTTGGGATGGGGAGAGGTGGGTGGGCAGGATGACTCTCAGGTGGAATCCTGCTCCTCCCTCTTCCTTCCCCTACCTCCCAGCTGAGAACCAGCAGAAACATGAGCCCACTTCTGGGTTCCGGATCTGCTCCCCTCTTGGAAGTGCCCACCTTTTTCCCAGGCAACAACATTTCTGCTTGTAAGAAGCACTGACAGAGCCTTGAAACAGGCTCAGAGGCCTGCATTAGTGAGGAGAACTTGAAAACAAGACCTGCAACGTGTTTTTGGAGACCTGCCTCATCTTTTATTATTGTGGGCAATTATTTAAAAGGCACTTCTCTAACTAGGACTTGAAACAAAATGAAATGTCAGCTTGATTCAGAGTCTATTTGGAGAACATTTCAGTTTTGTTCCAGTACAATGACTTTAGAAAGTATTAGGTTTAATTTCAGTTCAACTATTTCACAGGTCTTTGTCTTTTTTAAAGAAAATCCACAATTATGTGGTTTGTGTTTCAGAAGAAAAATACTCCGGGTTAATTTGCTTTGAGATTACAGTGAAGTCTGTCCCCATTTGTCAGGTTCTTGGTTCGAGAGCCCCAAGCCTAAGCAGATGACAGGCCTCCCTCTCCGGTTTGCTTTCTGTCTGTTTGTCTGTCCCCTTCAGAATGTCTGTGTGCACCAAGTTCACCCAGCAAAACGAGACGAGGAGGCAAGGGCGGGGGCAGGGATGATAACACAGAGAAACGTCACATGTAACAACGGAAACTGATACCGAGAATATGAGCAATCGCTTTCTTCTGTGGGGGGTGCTTCTGGTTCTAAATGAGGTGTTAGTGTTTGTGGGGTGAGAACCTTGTCCCACTGAATTATGATGAGAAAACAACTCAGTTGCCTACAGAGCCCAAAACAAACCTCAGAACTGCTTAACTCATCCGTCAAACAAATTGTATTTTAGGAAATGCAGGACAGAGAAAAATGCACGAAAGAAAAGGAGATTTATTTATTTGTACAAAAGTAGAACGACAGGCGTTTGAGTGGATCCAAATAGCATTCAGGGAGAAAGAAATGTGATTCATTGCCAGCTATTAAATCTTGTTTATCCTTCTTTAAACTAACCAGAAACACGTTTTGGAAAAACGCTCGTTAACAGTTTAAGCATTGAAAGCCTCCTGTTGGAACTGCCTCTGCCCTCCGTGCCCTCCAAGGGGCAGACGGGGGGTGAAGCAAGCGAGCACCGTTTCGAGAGTCCGGGGCAAGGGATGCCTTTCCAGTCCCGCTTACGAAGCTGCCCCTCGGACTGTGGGAGAATTCCTTCAGTGTCCTCCGAGAGGGAGGCTCATCTCATGCAGCAGCAGGGAGGTCCGTGTTTGCGGGGTGGTTTCGGATGAAAGGTCCCGAGGGATATAAAACATTTCTCCAAAGTCACAGTCATTGAGGAAGTGATGTGTCCTTCAAAAAGTGCTGTTTCCCCCTCAGCTGTCATTATCACAGCATCCTCCAGACCAACAGCTGGCCTCGCCAGCACTGACTCCAGACACAGCTATATGACTAAAGTTCTTCAGAGCACTTGACAAGGATCTGAAAAATTTGCTGAAACCCCAGTGCCCGGTGGGAGGACGCCCTCCAGGCTGCGGGATGCTGTGGTGGCCCCTTCCAGGCCGGCCCACAGGTCCGAGAGGGAGCAGCCTTTCATAGCTGCTTCTACTGCCACACGCCACCCCACCACCCCCAGCCTGCATTCTCTGGCTTAAGTGTATTAGCGCAAATATTTGGGTCGTCAATGACCTTAGAATTAGAGGGGACTGTACCTACCGTAGACTGTAGGGATTCGCTTGATTTAATTAATTACAAAAGTATACATATTTCTGAAAAAGGCCACTGGCATCTTTTTGCTTTTGAAGCAAGTGATTCACCATGAGGATTGTCTAGGGTTTTTGGTGTCAGTAGCATCTAGAGGGGACTCTGCTGAGTTTAAGGCCACCGACAGGCCCAAGTGGACTCATCAGATCCAAAAAACGACCCTCCCCTCACCCTCCCACAGCGCAGTCCAGGCCTGGGGAACATCCACGCCACGGTTTGCTGACTTCAAGCCCCAGAGCACCTGCGCCAGCCTCTGCCCCTCCTTTCCCCTAGCCTTCGACTTTCTCTCTGCCCAATGCATTACGTTCCCTCACATGTTTCTATTAGTGTTATAAATTCCTTGAGGACAAGAACCGTCTTAGCCGTTTTCGTTATCATGGAGCACCCACCACATAGAGTCAGGCGTGGACAAACAGTGGTTAAAGTGGGTCCCCTGCACGTGGACGTGGGACCTTCTTACCTGCCAGCATCATGAGCCACGTAGGCCAGGTCTGCACAGGTGCAAGGTGCAGGTTAAGGCACATGTGCCCCCAGAGAGCTGCTTTAGTAAGGAAGGGTTAGGAAGTCTCTCTTTTTAAATTTTCATTAGCTTTAGAAACAACTTTTCAACCTTAACCCCTACCAGCACAAAAAAAACCCAGTCTTCCTCGTCATCCTGTGGGTTTCCTCAGCAGCTGCACTTTTAGGGTGAGAATCCATCTGAACTACTGCAGCAGTACCTGTGGGATTAATTTGATGAGAGGAACATAAAATAGTCTGAGAGGCCGGGGAAAGACCAACTTAGATTAGAAGAAAGGTGTGCCTTCTCTTCTGGCCAGTTGGCCAGGGTAGCATTTACAGAGGGAGTGAAGAGGAAGGCGTAGAGCCTCATATTAGTTCAGAAATGTCATATGTGCATCCTTCTAGAAGGTGCAGGGAGCATCACTAAGTCCCTCTTGTCTCAGAAGGAAAATTTGGGCATGAGATAGGCCAAGGCAGCGTGTCAGCCAGGGGTCCAGCCTAGTGGTTCTCTGACTCTCACCACGGAACACGACGATAAAGGGAAGAGAGACTTTAAAAAGTAAATAAATAAGTTCCCGGTGCCGTAGACTGAAAGTTTCTGTTCCCCCCAAATTCATACGTTGAGTCCGCTCCTCCACATAGTGGTGTTAGGAGGTGGGACCTTTGGGAAGTGCTTAGGTCATGGGGGGCCCTCATGAATGGGATTCATGACCTTATGAAAGACACTAGAGAGAAGTCCCCCAGCCTTTCCGCCCTGTGAGGACAGTGAGAACACAGCCATCTGCAAACCGGAAGAGGCCCTTGCCAGCACCTGACCACGCTGGCAGCCTGACCTCAGACGTCCAGCCTCTAGAACTGTGGGACATGAATTTCCGTTTATAGGCCGCCCCGTCTATGGTAGTTTGATACAGCAGCCCGAACAAAGACATCAGGACAGGACTTTCACAAAAGGAAAAACTTATCAACTCTTTGCATCTATTCACTTGACTACCTGACCCATGTATTGGTGCTTCTGGGAAGAACAGCAGTGGATGGAGTGTGGATGGGACCACAGGCTCGTGGGAGCTCCCTGCAGGGGTCCTCTGGCTCTGGCTTCCTTTGCCACATCACCCCCCATTTCCCCTTCCCAGGGAGACTGTGGTCCCAACCACATTCCTGCAGGCACCAAGGGCTCACGTCAAACTGTCACATGGCCCCTCTGTGCCTAGAGCTTCATATCCAGAAGCGTGGCAGCAAGGACAGCGCTGTGGTCTTTTTGCCCCACCCTCCTGCACTGAAGACAAGAACACCAGGAAGTAACGAAGGCTGTGACCCAGCAAGTCCTCTCCTAGGTATGTACCCAGGGGAACTGGAACACATCTTCACGTAAAAACGTATGCACGAATGTTCCCAGCAGCACTATACGTAACAGCCAAGAGGTGGAGACAGTCCGTATGTTCATCAGCTGGTGACTGGACCAACAGGTGTGGTGTGTCCTACGCTGGAGTATTATTCAGCATAAAAAGGAATGAAGTGCTGATACGTGCTCTAACGTGGGTGGGCCCTGGAAACGTTATCTCAGCAAAAGAGGCCAGACACAAAAGGCCACATATTGCATGATTCCATTCAGATGAAATATCCTGAACAGGCAAATCCGTAGAGACAGAAAGTGGATTTGTGGTTGCGAAGGGTCGGGGGAAGGGAGACTAGGGAGTGACTGTTGATGGGTATGGGGTTTCTTTTTTTGGGGTGATGGAAATGTTCTGGAATTACATATGGTGGTGGTGGTTACTCAACATTATGAATATACTAAAACTCACTGAACTGTACACTTTAACATGGTGAATTTTATCTCAATAAAAAATGCAGTTAAAAAAAAGAAGTAAGGAAGTCAAATTGTGGGGAAGCAGCAGCTCCCTTTCATTCTTTCTTCCCTCCCTGGGCCGACTGGGAACCTTGTTCAAACACTTGCACACCCCAGAACTACATTTTGAACTCATCTATTGGCTCCTACATCTTTTCTTCCACCTTCCAGTCACGTCTCTGCACTTCAGCCGCCATCCTTGGAGACTCGAGTGGGTATTCAGTTCTGAATGTTCCTTTCGTGCCTGCATTGTGTGTTGGGGGGTTGGCTGATCTGGGTAGAGAGAGGATCACCACTCTGTCTCTGGGGACCTGGCTCCTGTGGAAGCCGGATTTCTCGAATGTTGGAAAGCAGCAGGGAGGCTGGTTTGAGAGACTGACCAATACACAAGGCCTGGCAGAATGCCAGCTCGGGCAGTCTGTTTTTTCTTGTTGCTGTCATTTGACAAAGCCTTGGGGTAGAGAGATGCCTCTGTCGTGGTGGTCCTGAGGACCCCTTGGTTTGCTCCTCTTCTTGCCTGTCCTCTCCTCAGCAGGTGCCACCACACATACCTCCTTCAGGCCACTTGTGTGGAATCCGCACATCTATTCAGACACAAGTGTGACGGTTTCTCAGGGCACAAACCTCATAAAAGTGTCAGCTCGGGCACTCGCTGTGCCCACTCACGGTGGTCCCCTGGCTGCCAGCCTTGTGCCACTCCCTCCCCACCTCCCACCGTCGACTTCCTGCCCTGCTCTCTGGGTGGATGACGTCCTTTCTTCCCTGTCACATGTGCCTCAATCTAGGGGTTCCCGAGCCTTGCTTACCACTCACTCATGTCAGATGAGCACGTCTGGGAGCATTTTTATTCCCAGGGATGACTCTGAAGGACAGATAGAACGGGAAGCTTTCTATCATCCCGGTTCTGGGAAGGAAAGGGAACCCACGATCCACGAGAGGCTTCTTAAGCAGGCGTGCTGAAAGGAGATGCCACTGCCGCAGTGCTGGCTCGTCCCGACCACAATAATGTAAGCCGGTTAATAAAAACAAAGGCTCTGGATTAATTTTTTAAAGTGATGGATAAAGCCCAGAATAGTCCAGGGGGTGAAAATACTCAAGTGATTCACATCAGAACTCCAGCCATTGTTTAGCCGACAAGGAGGGCCAGTGGAACAAGCCCGATTGAATGAACACGGAGCCCCGACAATGAGCAGCTCACTGAGCTGTCTCCCGCAGGCCGGAGAGAAGACGTTTGCTGAGCCGGTGGTGTTTTCTTTGGTTGTATCAGCGGTCAGTCAGAAGGCTGGGGAATAAGCAGCAGACAGGGATCCTGGATGACCCAAGTATGGGGAATTTATCGACAGCTCTCTGGTGATCACAGATCGACCGGGAGCCTGGAGAAGCAGGCTTGGGGATCGGCAGAAACCCGGATTGCTCCAGAGTGAGGGGGCCGATAGTGTGGGGATGATGCCATAGCTGGAACAGTCTGGATAAGGCAAAGCTGCCACCCTGTTTCACTTGGGATTCAGAGTCTCGAGAGGAAGCATCCAATTGGTTGAATTCTCATCACAGGCACACCAGTGGCTAATCCAACATGTTAGAGGGAAGAGGATGTAGTCCCTCAGCTTCGGTGAGGAGAAATGGCTGTAGACCCATCACAATTACACACAAGGGGGCGGGTAATTCCCCCAAAGAAATCAGAGTACTAACTTGGAAAAGGGGACGGATGCTAGGTGGACAAAATCCAACCATTGTTTCTTTCATTCGAAGAACAGAAAATCACTTGAAACAAGCTAAATTGATTGATAAGCTTCTCTCTGAATGAGGGAGTCCAGTTATCTGTAGTGAAATGATCAAGTGTTTACAATGAGAACTTAATTGTATGGGAATTCTGGCAAAGGTGCTATCTGGGTATAACTAAAGGAGTACCTGGAACTGTCCCTTGCTCTCCTGCACGGCTGGGTGAGCAGACTTGCCTGTTTCAGTGGAGACAAAGTGAGCTAGAACATGGAGCAATCGTAGAGTGAATCTGTATCAAATTAGGTGAGGAAAGCTGAATAAACGTGCTTTGTGGGGGTTCAGCCATTTTTTCCTGTCAAAACATTTAATAGGTTGGCACTTCGGGTACTGAAGAGGTGGCACAAGGAGACTCAGTACACACACAGGACCTCTGTGTAACTCATTAGCATCCACAGAGAATGTACATATTTCCCGTTTGCATATGCTACCAGCCTGTGAGAGCAGCATGGTGCCCAGAGCATCCCACCGTCCTGTACATGCAGTCACTGACGAGGGCCCCACCGGGCGGTCCTGGGTTAGGGAAGGTTATTAAGTGCGGTGTTTACGTGCTGTGGCCTCTCCTGCCATTTATGTTTCGTTCTGGCAAACCGTGTTGAATCCTGATGGCTGAAAAAGGTCTACCGTGATCGTGCCGGACCTGTTCCAAAGAAACAGAGGTGAGGATCACGCTGGACCACATTTCAAGTTTTATAGCAGCTCGTGCCCCCTGAAGGACATGGCTGAGCAAACACAGGGTAAAGTTCAGCAGGCAATTAGAGATTGGTGGAAGTTCTTTGACCTTGTGGAAGAGATCACAAATATCACAGCAGCCTCGGAAGGTTTAGCGACAATTACAGAAACGGGAGCTGGAGGAACTGTGTCCAGAGGTGTGTCAGGACTTGAGGGAACTGGAAAAAACGGAAGTGCAATTGCCAGGGCACCGTCTGCTGAGTCTCCAGAGGGAGGGATCAGGTGGTGCTCCCTCTCCCGGAAGTGCCTCATCCTCACTCCAGGGAGGATGCCTGTACACAGGGCACAGCCTGCCTCAAGGAGCTGCTCTTTCCCCAGGGTTTCTCAGAGAATTGACACGGCTTTTTGCTTTTGCGGAGCTAGTCCGCGAGGCTGTAGAAGAGAAGTCCGTTCATCTCTATAGTAGTCAGCATGGTTTGTGGTTGCAGTAGGTATTCTATTAGTATTCTCGGTGGATAAACCACAGGTAACATTCTCCATGCCTCTTTACACGTAATTTTAGTAATAAAGTGCTTGGCCAATATTTTATCGATTATTGAGAATTATGAATAAAATAGTTGTGTTTGCTGGAGAGCTTCTGGGGAAGGATGATTAGAAACATATTTTTGTCATGTTAGTTTTAAAGGAATTCTTCTAAAAGAATTTGGATTAATTCTTTTTTAAGAAAGCCTTCTAAAATAAAGACCAAGATGCAATGCTAAAATTAATGATTTGCTTGAACAACTTAGAAATCAGTTTGGAAGAAGTACTATTAGTAATAAAAAACTAATACATAAGCTTAGTTGCTGTGGTTACGCAGCCCCACCTCCAGGAAACTTGGCTTCAAGGAACGAGCACATTGAATAGGGTCCAACTATGCAGGTTTCCCTCATATTCTTGGGCTTCTTAATACAAGAATCATGCATTTTAATATAAATTTATAAAATATTCTATAAATACTTAAAGTTTGTGTCAATATGAACAGGACTGAAATGTCAGTGACTAAATTATTTGTTTCATGTATAATACAGTGTCTTTTAAAAAATGGAGAAATGTGGAAGAAGTATTCACAGTTCTAGACAACTCCATCTTTTAATCATAGATCTCTAGACACAGCCTAGAATGGATTCTCTATAAAATCAAACATTAAGATATAGTCAATATTATGCCTATGACCTAATATGTTCCTCTTGGTTAGATTCATGGGGAAAATATGTTCCTGTCCCTGGTAATATATAATTCTTACCATTACTCAAGCTTTAACATAAGGATGTAAAAATTGCAGCATTTTAGCATGGTGGGAAGAGTCATTGACTGGGGTAGGGACACCAGTTAGGAGGCTGTTGTAACAATTTGAGCTAGAAATGATGCCAGTGGAGACAGCGAGAAGTAGTTGGACTGTGAATAATTTTTTTTTTTTTTTGTGAGGAAGACCAGCCCTGAGCTAACATCCATTGCCAATCCTCCTCTTTTTGCTGAGGAAGACTGGCCCTGGGCTAACATCCGTGCCCATCTTCCTCCACTTTATATGGGACGCCGCCAGGGCATGGCTGACAAGCAGTGCGTCCGCGGGCGCCCAGGATCCGAACTTGCGAACCCCGGGCTGCCAAGCGCGAACTAAACTGCTGCACCACCGGGCCGGCCCCGACTGTGAATAATTTTTGAAAGAAGACTCAGTTGGCTTTCTGGTGGATTGCATGTGAGTGTAAGAGCGAGGAGTCAAAGACAACTCTAAGGTTTTTACCCAGAGCAGCTAGAAGAACGGAACTGCCATTTGCTGTCATGAGGAGGACTGTAAGAAGAGCAAGTTTTAGGGGAGAGCTCAAGAGTGTGATTTTGAACTGCTAAGTTTGAGATGCCCTTGAGACTTCCAAGGGAAGATGCCAAGGAGGCAGCTGGAAGAAGAGTCTGCATCTAGGTGAGAGATCTGGGCTGGAGAGAGAAATCTGCAAGTCATCAGTGCATACATGGTACTGAAAGACTTGGAAGCGAGGAAAGACGAGAAGAGGACTCGGCACGGAGGACCCTGGGAATGCCGACGCTCGGGATCAGCAAAGGAAACTGTGCAGAAGTGGCCTGAGAGGGAGGGGAGGACCAAGGGAGACGGTGTCCCAGAAGACAAAAGACTGTTGTTCCAGAAGAAAGGAGTAATGACCTCTGTCAATTGCTCCTGAGAAGGTGAGAAAGATAAGAACTGAGAAATAGGGAGACCAACTGTCCAGGTTTGCCCAGGACTCTCCTGGTTTTAGCACTGAAAGTCCCTTGTCCTAAGAAATCCCTCAGTTCCGAGAAAACTGGGACGGTTGGTCACCCTGCCAGGGAGAAGTGGCCATTGGACTTACTAGTTATGAGTGATTTAGGTAAGAAAAGTTTGTGTAGAATAGTGGGGACAAAAACCCTGAGCAGAGTGGGTTGGTTTTAAGAGAGAATAGGTGGAATTACTGTTACATAATACAGACCAGAATATTGTTACGTGGTTATTCTTACATAATATTAAAGTTATGTAAGAAAATTCTTTATTTTTTACAGATGCATCCTGAAGTGTTTAAGAGTGAAGTGTCATGTTGTCTGGGACTTGCTTTAAAATACTTCAGCAAGGAAAAAAAGAAATGAAGCAAATAAGTATCACATCATAACTATTAAACCTGGGTGATGTTAAGATATTCTCTATTTTTATATATGATTGAAAGTATTCATAATAAAAAGTTTTTAAACATTTAAAGAAAGTGAATGGGAGAAAAGGAATTGGAGGCAGCAGGAATGCACAAATCTTTTGAGGAGTTTGACTACAAAGGAGATAAATAAATGGGCAGTACTTGGATGGTCTCTGGGTTTTGTTTCATTTTTTTTTTGTGAGGAAGACCAGCCCTGAGCTAACATCCGTTGCTAATCCTCCTCTTTTTGCTGAGGAAGACTAGCCCTGGGCTAACATCCGTGCCCATCTTCCTCTACTTTATATGGGACGCCGCCACAGCATGGCTGACAAGCAGTGCGTCGGCGGGCGCCTGGGATCTGAACCGGCGAACCCCTGGCTGCCAAGTGCGGACGAAACCGCTGTGCCACCGGGTGGCCCCTGTTTCATTTTTTTAAGATGGGAAGAGTTCCAGCGTTCTGGATGCTGCTATGGGAACACGGATGAAGCAGACAGGGCAGGGCAAATGCAGGTGTGCTGTCCTTGAGCAGGGAGAGGGGCTGGCACCGACGGGATGCAGGTGGAGGGCTGGGTCTTGGAGAATATGGTGCTGAGCCCACCACAGTCAACAGGAGGGCGGCAGAGAGGATGGGCACAGGTGCAGAGAGAGGGGTAGATGTGCTGGTGGGAGGTGGTGCGCCGTCTTCTGATGGCTTCAGCTATTTCATTGAAGGAGGAAGCAAGGTCAAAGGCTGAGGGTGAGGCGTGAGGGGGCTTGGTGGTTTAAGGAGAAAGGAAGAGGTGTGAAGGAGTCACCCAGGAGTGTGAGAGAGAGAGAGGGACTGAGTTGACTAGAGAAATGCAACAAGGTTGTCAGGCACCTCTAAAGGCCCATCTGAGGTGACACCAGTCGGTAAGTGTAGGAACTACTGGTGGCGGAGGGGCCCCGTGGCACCCTGTCCTCTTCCTCTCGGTGCTCTCCCTCCACGATGACTGCAAACACTTCCAGCTCTCTGCCCGAAGACTTTGGTCTGGCTCTGGGGGCATGCTCTGCCTGAACAGGGGGTCATCTGGAAGGGCCGAGGAGTTACTGCCCCTGAAGCGGCTGTCAACCAGCGATGGACAAGGCTCTGGTGGGTGAATACTCCGCTCCCTCAGCACTCAGTTGGGATAATTCCAAGTCATGTTCAACACGCTTCTGATCCCCAGTGGGACCCCCAGTCACCCGCAGAGACAACTTGCTTATTAGTGCAGCTTTACCGGTTTTCTGTCCCCCACTGTCTCACTCCTGGCTCTTCTACTGATGTTTCCCAGGACCATCTCCCCAAAACTACTTGTACTGCAATCCTTGTCTTAGAGATTTCTTCTTGGAAAATAAAATCAAAGATGGTATGATATGTGTCAGTGGCTGAGAGCACACGCTTGGTGGGTGGAGAAGTGGATGTGATGGGGTTGGGCTCCTGCCCGTTGAGCCCTAAGCAAGATGAGGGCCAAGGGAGTGAAGGGTGTACATGAGGAAGTGATGGTGATGACAGATGGTGGAGCCCACGCTGGGTAAGGAGTGGGGGAGGCTACGCAGCAGATGAGGGGCAGTGAAAAGGGAGATGGGTGGGAAATCCCAGCGGATTCCAGGAGTTGTTGATGTTAGAGGATTAGAGGTGTGAGCGAGAAATAGAGGAAGTGGTGATGGGAAAGGGGGAAGGTTGACACTGAGAATATGGGGAATTGGTGCCGGGGGTAGGAATAGGACAATACCATTGGAAGTGAGGAAGTCAAGGAACTAAGAGGTGAGGGCATTGACTTAGGGCCAGAGCAGTGTTGCAGAGCGTGATTGTGAACCTGGGGCAAACTTGTCAGGGAATGACCTGGAGATTATAGATGACCAAGCCATAGTCTGATGTTTGAAGGAGGAGGAGAGACAATGCTGTAGAACGGAAGCTGGGGAACAAGGAGGATGCTGACCCCTGGGGGGATGGTAGGGAAGCAGTGCCCTCGAAGGAGATCAGGCTCCCATCCGAGCCAGAAGGTGAAGGAACGCTCAGAGAAGCGGCAGAGGATATTGGGAGTTCTGTGATGATGGGCCGTGCATTCCAGAGGGCATCCAGTGGTGATGTCTGGGTTGGGGAGTTGATCAGATTGGGGGATATGCTGAGCTTTGTGGCAATAGGTCCTAGAGAGAGGGGTGGTTTGGGATCTTGGGCTTCTTGTGCCGGGTAAACACCCAGGAAGTAGACACGGATGCGGGCTTCCTGGATTAGCCCCGGCCGGCTCTCAGACGAGGGTCGTGGGAGAGGGGAGCCTGCAGAGAGGCAGGCCATCAGGAAGCACAGGGAGCTCTGCAGTGTGTCCCCACGCACTAGGCCCCAACTCTCCTGAGGTCACCCTGTGGAGTCTGGGATCCAGTGGTATTCTTGTCAGGAAGAGGAGAAAAATCAAGGAGCTGAGGGAAAAGGCAAGAGTCACGTGGGTACTCAGGAAAGCTACACAGAGGCCTGCCAGCTCCCAGACCTGATGAGGTCAAGGCGAGAACATTCTAAAAACCAACAAGGGGCGGGGGGCTTTGAGGCGGTAAAAATGCCAATAAATTTACCCGTGGGTCAAAGCCCATGACGTTCGCCATCAGTTTACTCTCTCCTACGGTCATTCTGCAGACTTTCCAGGGGCAGAGAACTTGTCCTGTGAAACTGAACTTTCTTCTTTACGAGTTTATAGGGCTGCTGATTAGTATTTATGAAGGCACGGAGCTTTCTCTTTTATTGGCAATCAGAATGAAAAATAGAATCCTTAGTGGCTTTCCAGTAATTTCTCACAAACTTATGAGCATGTCACGAGGACCTTCAAAATGACCTTACTGGCCTTGTAAGGAGTGTGTCCCAAGGCCTTCGGTGGTGTGCCCTGGTGGAGCCTGCTTGGGGGAGGCAGGAGGACTGCTTCTGTGCGAAGCCTCCTGGACCCACTCGCCCCACAGACTCCCTGTTGTGTGACCACCACGTGTCCTACCTGGGCAGCCCCTGGAAGCAGCCTTCGTTGTTTTGCCTGAGGGTCACATATCTACACAAGATGGTATCTCGTGGTCCCTCAAGGAACCGGTTGTTTTGAGTCACACCTTGCCTGGCACAGGTAGGTATTTAATGAATGTTTGTTGCATGAAGATCAAATGAGTGAATGCGTTTTTTACTTATAGAACACCTCATAGGTTGCCAACATTGTTGTAGGCACTGAGGAAATGGTTGTAAACAAAAGAAATAACCTCTGCCTCGTGGGCCTGACAGTCTAGAGGAGGGAAAGCGAGGCATGTTATTGTAGGAGGCCATGGCTCCTAGGTAGGTGGCAAAAACGGAACTCCAGGGGGAAGCGAGTCTGAGGGCCCATCACGTGCCAGGTGTTTTAAACGTGCTGTCTAGTTCCCCACCAGTGTGCAGTAGGTGGTTTTGAGCCCTGTCTTAGAGACATGTAAAGGGAGGCTCAAAAGGCTCATTGTTTCCCGAGATAATGGGGTTAAACATGCAGAGCAGGGGTTTGAGCGCAGGTCCCTGACTTCAGGGCCCCCCGTCCTAACCGCTGTGCTGCATTGCCCCTCAGCTTCTACTGAGTGCTGGGAGGTGCATTTCTGTCGGGACAGCAAGGGCACTGATGAATTCGGGACCTTCAGCTCTCCCCCTCTAACTTGGTCGTGTGCAACGCGACAGCAGCCAGCCTTTCACTCTGTGGCGACGTGATCGCCTTGAGGAACCTGGCTTTCGGCCTAATTTCCATTTAGCTACAGGTGCAAATCTAAAGGCAAGTCCCCCAGTCTGGGAGCTATTGCACACTCTCCTAAGGTGCCAGTTCCCACCATACAGACAGGAAAGGAATGGAGAAGCCCGACAGTCTGCCCACGTGCCCAGCGATCAGCAGCGGCCCCTCGTAATCCTGGCTGCAAGTCACGTTCAGAGTCCTCGACCACACCCTGGATTATTATCTTAAAAGTATTTCTGTATGACTGTGAGCACTTCTTGGTTCTGCCTCTGCTTTTCTCTGGGGAGAAAGCAGGAGCAGAAAGGGAAATTGTCCAGCCAAGGAGGGACGTGAGATGCTGGGTCTCTGGAATCAAACTGTGTATGTGAGTGGACACCACTTCCCATGGACACCGGGCTACACTCGGCCTCGTTTGTATGTATGTGTGTATGTATGTATGTATGTATTCCAGTACCCTGCCATGGAGGAGGCTGGGGCCTCCTGCGGGGATCCAGGAGGCTGCCTGTTTCACACACCCCGTGAGGTGGGTCCACAAGAACTGCTCCCCCCTAGGATGTGCCACAGAAGCCCACCCACCAAGGCCTGGAGCCTAGGAGCCAGTCGCATCCCACCCTTCTTTCATCCTGAATGATGTATTTCCCATTGTGCCTGGGGAAGGCTGCAGCCGCGTGACTTAGGGCAAGGCACGCCAGCCCTGTGGGAGCCAACGTGCTGTAGTGTTTCCCCAGGACCTCAAGTGGTCTGCCGTGGGGTAGGGATGTGGGTAGTGAGCACCAACACACCCCCTCTCTTCACCAGCTCCAAGGAGGCTGGCCCCGGTCGCCACTTTAAGAAAAAGGAGCGTTTTGCAAGATTGTGTTTCCCTCTGGAAGTTGGAACAAGAAATGCAGCAGCAGGGGTTTGCTGGTCCAGCTGCCTCCAAGCAGCTGCTGACCAGCGTCTCCAGCCCCCAGCGAGCGGGAAGCAGAACTGCCCCCGGGAGGCGCCACTTCCATCCAAACCAAACTTCCCTGAGTGACTTCACTGAAAGCTGGTTTACATCACGAGGAGAAACTCCACGTATTTATTGTAATAACTTCGGGACTTTATGGACCCACAGGAGGATGTAATTTAAGAAAACATTAGCAAGCTATTCCAAATACTAAGGTTTTGAAACTTGCTATGCCAAATATTTATCAATGGAAATATTTCAGTATTAAGAATGAAAAGCTGCAGCAAAACTCCCTTTGAGCAGGGCTTTGGAAGTGGACAGGTTTTGAAATGTATATTTTTGGTCACGACATCCTGGGGTCCTAGGAAAAGAGAACTGGACTTCCAGGAACCCATTAGGAACAACATATGACCTAATAGAAGGGGGTGCATCTGATGCCTCCCTGGTGGGGCGTTAGCCCTATAAATAACTTAGAAAACACATGGGCTGATCCCCTCTCTGTTGCTTCACTTTGAACACGGTGTTGGAGGGAATTATATGATGTTTTCATTAGGATTTTGAAGACAAAATAATTGAAAGGTTACCAGGAAACAGAGTGAGCTAAGAATGGCCCCTCACTACAGAAATATGATGTTTTTCAAGTTCCCATTCTATTAGCAATAGTACGTTAGTGATGTTTTTATTTCCTTAAATAACCAACATAATAAACCTTTAGAAATCCTTTTGAACCATGTTCAACCCTCTCCTTCTGTTGGAAGCATGCAGGACCCAGTGGTGGGAGACACAAACTCCCCACCATCCAGTCTCCACCTTGGATCTCCAGGAGACACGGATTGAAAAGGGTGGCTGCACACATGATCACCTGCTCATCTCCCTGTAACTACACACCATGCCTTATACCCATAAATTTAGAATCTGTCTCCTACCACCACCCCATGCGACAACCTTCCTGAGGGCACAGTGAAATCTTGTCTGTGTTTACAGCCCAGGCCTCACTGCTGCTCAGTTGTTGAATAAGTTTACAGAGTATTTACCGTGGTGAGCACTCTGCTAAGGGCCAGGGGAAGGAGCAAGGTCTAAGAAGTGACCAGGCCACTCTAAGGCAGCTAGAATCCTATGGGAAGAGAATTACCATTTCAGAGAAAAATTCAAGACCTTAGGGTTATAGTAACAATTGAATAGCAATTTGTAGGTTATAAAGCACATGAAGTTATGTGCATTTACAGACACTTCTTCCCTGACTCACAGCACCACTCTGAGGGGTATCACTCTCCTTGTTTTTCCGGTGAGGAAACCAAGACTCAAGGGGTCAATGGGTTTTCACCAGGTCACAGAGGAACAAGGGGAGAAGTGGGCCCTTTTATCCCCAGGTTTGGCTCTTGCCCCATCAAACCTTCCTCTGCCCCTACTTTTCTCCAAGTCAGGACATTGACACATACACACTACTTTTTTTCTTTAATAACAGCTTCATTGAAATGTAAGTCACATATCATAAAGTTCACCCTTTGAAAGGTGTAATTCAGTGGTTTTTAGTATATTTACAAAGTTGAGTGATCATCATGTCTATCTAATTCCAGAACATTTCCATCACCCTCAAAAGGAACATACCCATTAGCTGTTACTCTCCATTCTCCCCTCCCCCATCCCCTTGCAAACATGAATTTACTTTCTGTCTCTGTGGATTTGCCTATTCTAAATGTTTCATATACATGGAGTCATGCAATATGGGGCCTTTTGTGTTTGGCTTATTTCACTTTGTATAATGTTCTCAAGGTTCATCCATGTGGGAGCATGTATCAGAACTTCAATCCTTTTCAGGGTAGAACAATATTCCATTGTATGGATGTACCATATTTTGTTTATCTATTCATCAGTTGATGGATATTTGGGTTGTTTCCACTTTTTGGCTATTATAAATAGTGCTGCTATGAACATTTGGGTACAAGTTTTTGTGTGATGATATGTTTTCAGTCTCTTGGGTTTATATCGAGGAGTGGGAATTGGTAAGTCATATGGTAACTCCATGTTTAACATTTTGAGGAATTTCCATACTGTTTTCCAAAGTGACTGCACCATTTTACATCCCCACCAGCAATGTATGAGGGTTGCAATTTCTCTAAATCCTCACCAACATTTGTTATTTTCTGTTTTTTGAGTATAGCCATCCCGGTGGATGTGAAGTGATATCTTATCGTGGTTTTGATTTGCATTTCTCTGATGACTAACAATGTTGAACATCTTTCCATGTGCTTATTGGTCATTTGCATACCTTCTCTGAAAAAACGTCTATTTCAAATCCTGTGCTCATTTTTTAGTTGGTTATTTGGTTTTAACTTATTGTGTTATTTGACAACCACGGAGCTGTGTAGAGGGGATGCAATTAGAGCAAGTTGAAACACTGGCTAAACCTAGTCTAGGGCTGTCTAGGGTTCGGAGTTCAAGTTCTGACCCACTGTTTAGTCAACTGAATAAGTCAGACAGCCTTGCTGGCTCAGCTTCCTTTTCTAAGGAACAAGATTGTTGTGTGTTTCAAAAGAAACTACAATTGACAATGCCAAGTGCTGACAAGGATGTAGAGTAACGGGAACTCTCATCCATTGCTGGTGGGAATGCAAAATGGCACAGCCATTTTGGAAAACAGTTTAGCAGTTTTGAATAAATTTCAAGACACACTTACCATATGATGCGGCAATCTTGTTCCCGGATACTTACCGACGTGAAATGAAAATTTATGTCCGTGCCAACACCTACACGTGAATTTTTATAGCGGCTTTATTTATGATCACCAAAACCTAGGGGAAAAAATGTCCTTCAACTGGTGAAAAGACAAATAAACATACAAATAGCACAAATAATTCCACAAATACAATTATATTCAAAAATAAAAATGAACAATTTGCTAATATTCCCAATGACCTGGATGAATCTCAGTGCATTATGCTAAGTGAAACGAGCCAGTCTGGAAAGGCTGCATAGTGTACGATTTTATTTATACGATGTTCTAGAAAAGGCAGTGATTGCCAGGGGCTGGAAGTGGGAAAAAAGATTGACTACTGCTGTGGTCTAAATGACTGTTGTTCCCCCTAAATTCATATGTTGACACCTAACTCCTGATGTGTTGGTGTTAGGAGATGGGGTCTTTGTGGGGTGACTAGGTCGTGAGGATGGGGCCCTCATGAATGGGATGAGTGCCCTTATAAGAGGCCCCGCAGAGCTCCCGGCCCCTTTCACCTCATGTGTTTCACAAGAACACAGCAGAAGGACGCTGCCTAGGAGCCAGGAAAACGTCACCAGACACCAAACCTGCCAGCACCGTGACCTCGGACTTCCCAGGCTCCAACACCGTGAAAAAGAAATGTTTGCGGTTTATAAGCCACCTGTCTCCGGCAGCCATTTCGTTTCAGCAGCCCAAACGCAGAGACCACTAGGGGATGCTCCGGGAAAAGACGAGGGGGGATGGTGTAGCAGTTTAACATCTTCATTGTCGTGGTTACATGATCTGTGTGTTTGTCAAAACGTGCAAAGCAGTACAATAAAAAGGGTGAATTTTATTATATGTAATTTATAACCAGTCGTTTGTCAATTTAAATAAACAAATAAAGCCAGATAGGTATGGAAAGAAACAAGTTCTGCTCTCTGCAAACAGGAAATCTTGAACCCGGAGGTTCTGGTCATCTCTGAGTTCCTCCCTCCCTGCAGGTGGCTGCTTGTGTCCGACCCCCAGCCTTCCCTCCATTTAAACTGGGCCGGAGACGCCCAGGAATCTGAGTTGGGGGTCTTGGAACTGGGCCGGTTTACCCATGCTTTGTGCTGCAGTCGCGGTCCCCCAGGCCGTTGTGGGTAGCAATCCCATCCTCCAGCGCGCTGGGCAGGAGCCCGGGGGAGGCTGCGCCACTCGTAAGACGCTGACTGATACTGGAGCACTGTTTCAAACCTGCGTGGAATCACGGTCACCACATCGTGATGCCGGTTATATCCAGAGCCAGGGCTACTGTATGCTATTATTATGTACCCCCGCCCCCGGGGCCGCCTTTGCCTGGCC
This sequence comes from Tapirus indicus, assembly GCA_031878705.1. Taxonomy (NCBI): domain Eukaryota; kingdom Metazoa; phylum Chordata; class Mammalia; order Perissodactyla; family Tapiridae; genus Tapirus; species Tapirus indicus. The sequence continues at coordinate 2,482,707 of CM062925.1, read as the reverse complement.
TATAGGCAGAGACCACAATGCAAAGAGGATAGGCCAGAGGCGCTGTGAAAAGAAGCTCCAGGAAGGTACAGGATACAACTCTTGAGTCTTTGTCTTTTTCTCTGCAGTATCTTAAAGAGCCTTTCTGGGGTGACGTTAGCGCTTTGAATACAACTTTGAAATTTATATGAAAAGACAACCAGTTAAAGAGAGGTCAGGAAAAGGAAAACAAGTGGCACCAGCCAGCGAGGACAACGGACATGTCCTAAACATGCGGGAGGGAGAATGTTTCCACTCTGTTCTGATTATGCACCACGTGGGTTTGACCCGGGCTGCCTTCCAGCGTGAAGCTCCGGGAAGAGGCTGGGGCAGCCGGCTGCCCGCGCTGTGAGGAGGGGGAGTGGTCTTAACGCTCAGGCTTCACCCATATTTTATTTTATCGTCTTAAACTTTCCTCCAGAGCCAGATTAGGATTTCTGGTAACACACTGCTCATGGAGCAAGATTAGGAAAGGAAATCCCTGGGAGGCAGAGGGGGGCATGGAGAAGTTGCAGGTGGATTCCTGAACCTTCTGAAGCTGCTCGGTTTATTCTGTAGGGAGAGTGGGCCACCAGGAAGGGGAGTTGGCTCTTGATGTGAAGTCCTGGGGAGGCTGCTCATTTCCCTGCAGCTCAGGGAAGCTGCATTTTGAGCCAGCCTGTTTGGCTGCATTCTGCCGTTCTTGAATTCCCCCTGGGTTGTTGGTGGGTGAGTGAGACCACGCTCTGTAATAAGCTGCACCAGAAGCCAATGGCTGCAGGTGTTTTCAGATGAATAGCTGGGGCTTTGGTGGGAAACCCACTGGCAGTGTGTGTGCATGTGAGGGGGTGTCAGAGGGGGGACAAGGCCCTGAGTAAGTCACCTTTTCAAATAGATCTTTCAGTATGGTTGTGCTGCCTGCTGAAAATGGCAACTTGATGAGGAGGGTAAGCAACTCCGTGATGCTGGGAGGTTTGCTCTGAACTCTGGCCACAAAACATCTCCCTTTGATACTGGCTGGGGGCAGAGAGATTGTACAAAAGCAGCGTGAAATCTTTCAAATGCACCTAGATGACACAACCTCTCATTTCTGACAGTTCTCAAGGTAACTTTAAGGTCTCCCTGCCTTTCTTTGGCTCATCCTGCTCAGCCAGGTGAATGATACTAAAACAGACGAGCAGTGGGGAATAGCAGGCTGGGGTGGCTATTGCTGAGGGTCACCGGGGGGCTGTGCAGGTGGCAGCCCTGGCTCATTGAAGACCACTCAGCTGTGAGGCCGGGGAGAGGAGCTCCACACTTCAACTGCCCCCCTCTGTACTCTAGGCCCGTTTTCCAAGGGGCCCACTCTTCCTCTGCCTCCCAAGTGGGGGCTTCCTGTACCTTTACCCTCTTTGTTCAGCTTCAGTCCAGCTCACAGATTGCTAAGGCTGCATTAGTAATATACCTGTTGTATATTCTAGAATGGTTTTTTTCATATTCTTGTGCAACTGTCACCACCATGGATCTCCAGAACTCTTTTCATCTTGTAAAACTGAAGCTCTGTACCCATTAAACACTAACTCGCCATTACTCCCTCCCCCAGCCCCTGGCAACCACCATTCTACTTTCTGTCTCTGATTTTGACTACTCGGTACCTCATGTAAGTGGAATCATGTAGTGTTTATCTTTTTGTGACTGGCTTATTTCACTTAGCATAATGTCCTCAAGGTTCATCCATGCCATAGCATATGTCGGAATTTCCTTCCTTTTTAAGGCTGAATAATATTCCATTGTATGTATGTGCCACATTTTGCTTATCCGTTCATCCGTTGGTGGATACTTGGGTTGCTTCCACATTTTGGTTATCATAAATAATGTTGCTATGAACGTAAGTGTGCAAATACTGATTTGAGACCCTGCTTTCAATTCTTTTGAGTACATACCCAGAAGTGGGATTGCTGGATCATATGATAGTTCTATTTTTAATTTTTTGAGGAAACACCAGACTGTTTTCCACAGTGGCTGTACCATTTTACATTCCCAAGCACAGTGCACAAGGGCTCCACTTTCTCTACATCTTCACCAACACTTGTTTTCTGTTGTTTTGATAGTAGCCATCCCAGGGGGTGTGAGGTGGTATCTCATTGTAGTTTTGATTTGCATTTCCCTAATGATTATTGATGTTGAGCATCTTTTCACGTGCTTATTGGCCATTTGTATATCTTCGTTGGAGAAATGTCTATTCAAGTCCTTTGCCCATTTTTGAATTAGGTTTTTTGTTGTTGAATTTTTGGTGTTCTCTATATGTTCAGGATATTTATCCCTTATCAGATAGGTGATTTGCAAATATTTTCTACCTCATATTTTTAATGATAAAATATTTAACCTCTGCCAGACCAGTCATCACTACTATAGATAACTAACATTGAGCCTTTACCTTGTGCTGGTCGTGCTAAATGCTTTACATACATTATCTCATTTAATCCTTTGAACAAAGCTAAGTGATTATCCCCAATTCATAGACCAGGAAACAGTGGTAAACAAGTGAAAGCTGGGATTTGAATTTCAGTCTGTTCACCGCAAAACCCTGAGCATAAGTTCTACACTGAATTTCTTAAAGGGACTGCGTGGCCCCTGGGCCTGATGTAGCAGCAGGCACATCCTATGGCAAGTCACAAGGCTCAGGTTCTAGTCTTCACTGCCACTGATGGAGGGACTGTAGTGGGCTGAATGGTGGCCCCCAAAAAGGTATGTCCGTGTCCTAATCCTCATAACCTGTGAATATTACCTTGTATGGTAGAAGAATGAATAGTGCCTTATATAGCAAAAGATGTGATTTAGTGATTTTGAGAGGAGGAGCTTATCCTGGTTCATCTGGGTAGGACCTGCATGCCGTCATGAATGTCCTCAGAGGAAGGAGACAAAAGGAGAGAACAAGATGGAAGAGGAAAACACAGAGCCTCACCGAGGAGAAGGCCATGTGGGGACAGAGAGAGAGATGCGGCCACAAGCCAAGGAATGTCGCCGGCACCGGAAGCTGGGAGAGGCCAGGGAGGGTCCCTCCCCAGAGCCTCCCGAGGGAGCGCAGCTCTGCCGTTACCTCGGTTTTCCACTTCCGGCCAAAGTCTGTTCGAGAATACGTTTCCGTTGTTTAAGCCTCCCAGTTTGTGGTGTTTGTTACAGCAGCCACAGGACACTAGCATGGGACCTTGGACACATGAGTGGACACGTGTCCTCCGTGAAATGAGCGTGTGGGGTGAGACCACGGTTGGCTCGACTGCTGCACTGGAATCACCAAAACTTAACAACGCTTCAAGGTTTGGGCATCGCCCCAAAGTCACTGACGCAGAACCACGCGGGTGGGGGCTCAGAAGACAGCAACGTAAAAGCTCTCCAGGTGGCTTGAATGGGGCCCAGGCTGCAGACCCCCTGGTTCCCATGTCTACACCCCTAAGACTCTGAGAGTCTGTGAGTCTCATGGAACAGAACTCAGCGTTCCCTGTCATCACCTTCCTCCAAAGTCTCAGGAAACACTATGAACTTCTGAGCAGGAGAGAACCGGGACTTTCCAGAACAGAAATAGATGTCAAGGGAGTCCTCCCGGGACCGCAGTGGGGAATGGAGAGTTTAGGGAGAAAGGGAAGAGGCCAGCAGGGCAGCGGGTGGAAATGAAAACGCCTGGGAGGTCTGGGGAGCCTTCAATAACATTGGATTGGACAACGGAGGGGGCTGTGGGGCCAGGGGGGAGGCACCTGTGAAAATAGCAAATACTTGAGCCAGAGACAGTCCACATCCTGCCCCAGCTCCTACAGGTTCCCCACAGAGGCAGGGATCACAGGGCGAGGGTGATGTGTCTCCCACGGTGTCAGCATCCCCGAAGGCCTGTAAGGAATTTGACGGGGGAACTAGCTCAGGGGCTGCAGCGACATCTGAGAAAGGCGTATGACAGAGACAGAGGGAGCCATAGTCAGATCATCATTCCCGAAGATATGGCTTTAACCTCTGCCCTCTCCTGCCCCCCAGTTCTGGGAGATCCTGACAAGCCAAGAAACTTCTTTAAAAGGGATGGGTGGGGGTGTGGGCTGGGGGAGGGCCTCTGCCAAGGCGCCATCCTCTCCCCTCCACCACGCAGCTGACAGACACTTGAGAACTTTCCTTCCCAAGCCTGTATCCTGCTGGTTCAGGGCAAAGTGTGCAGCTTTCCCACCAGGATCAGCGAGGAAATGGCCTGGTTTGGACTCAAACAGACTGATTTGTTTTCCCAACATGGCCTCAGCTCAGTTCAGGGAGCCCCAGTAATGCCCATTTTCCAGGGTGCCTCTCCCTCTCTGGCTCCCTCTCCCTGCTCTGGGAACACATCACCTAGTGTCTGTAAGGCTTCTGCTTCTTGTTTGACATCCCTTATTTACAAAGCAAACAGAATGTTCCTTTTAACACACATCATGCTAAGTTTATTAATGCAGAAAACAATCCCAGGGGGCCGACCCGGGGGACCCTTGAAACCTGCCAGCACAAACTCTTCAAACGCTCAGTGCGTCAGATCCTCCAGGACAATATTTCACACAATGGAGTAAAAATAATATTTTTCTTTGGGCCTTTCCAGCCGCTTTTGTGGCGAGCAGACAGAAATTATTTTCTTACTCTGCTCCCAGAGCAGAAATCTGGACGAAGCTGCGTTTATTTGTTTAACACAATGATTTCATCCTAAATGTCTCGACGGCAAATAGTTGGTGGTTTAATAAAGGGCCTTTGAAAAGAGGCTGGAGCTGGGGAGATGTGAGGCGTGTGGCTGTCGGGGGCCCCCAGCCGCAGGCTGCTGTGACTGGAGCAGAGGAGGACTGGGTGCCCCCCTCAGGCTATCAGGGAGCTCTGGGGGTAAGGCATGTCGTGGCTCCCCAGTCAGGACGATTTGTGCTACTTCCATCGTGAAGAAGGAGACTGACCGTTTGGTCACGAATGCTGGGTCTCCCCCAGACCAGCTTTGCCAGATACAGACAGACACAAACCCAAAAGCAGATACTCAAACCTGCTTGGAGAAGAGTCTTTTTGTATTCATTCTTGCCTTCCTCTGATGAAAAATTACGTCCCAAGTCAACCAAACGTTGGTTGCTGTCCTGCTGCCAGCCCAGAGTTCAGCCGCCAGGCCGCTCATTAGGGGGAGGGAGGGGGGAACGGGCCGGCTCGGGCCTATTGACTCTCCCATCAAGCAGAACCCTTCACTCCAGCCAACCAGGTCTTACGACCTGCAGTTAGAGGTGTCAACAAAAAACTCAGAAAGGCTCATTTGCCCTTCGCTTTTGTTCCTGGGGAAGAATTGCCAGGGGGAGTGGAATGGAACAAATACATACAGAGGAAAAGAGCCAGAGAGGTGGTGAAGGGTATAAAAACTGTTCGCGTGGTCCCAGATCCTCAGAGTCCAGCTCCCTAGCTTTACAGAGGAGGACAGAGGCCCAGAGAGTGGCAGTGATGTGTCTGAGGGTGCACAGCTGCTGGAGAGGAATGACTGGAACCTAGGCACCCAAATTCCGGAATGAAAGGGGAAAGAGCCCAATAGAGCCTTACAGCTGACAAAATTAAAATGCTGAATTACAAGTCTCATTTTTGCCAATTAGGACTTGGATGGAACATCTGATTCAGTTCCTGGTGATTTGGTTCCTGGAACAACTGATTTGGATCAGAATCAGTTCCCAAGAACCAGTGAAGAAGAGAATATCTGTCTACACACACACAGAGATATCGCCAATTATAAAGGTAATACTAATTCATTGAAGACTATATAAAATGTATACAAGTTTAAACAAGACGACAAGGATTACTTAAGATTATTATAATTACTTATAATAATGTATTACTGTTAACTTATTGGTATATCTCCTCTCAGTGTTTTTTCCTTGTTTCTGGAGGCCTATTTATTTACAAAGTTAAGATCCTAACTGCTTTATTTTTTAAATGATTTAATTTGTTCTTAAGCACCTCCCCATGTGACCAACAGTCTCCGTGAAGCATGCCCTTTGAAAGGCTGGCTGCGTGGTACTCCATCATATTATATGACTGTCTTAATTTCTTACCCCAGTGCCCGGCGACTGGTCATAGGACAGAATATCTTCTAGGAAGTCTTAAAGACCAATCACCGAAAGACTGTCAGTGTGGGAGTGGCCCTTAAATTTTTGCAGCAATTGAAATCTCTTTCCTCCACCTCAGGGTGGCTTCAGATTTCTTTCAAATCCAGCTGCCTACTTCTCCCCCCAACAAAGCTCTCTTTCATCCTTCCCATTTCTTCTCTCTTTTTGCCACTTCCTTCCCAGACCTGAAACAAGCAGATATTAATTCTTTACACCTGCATGGTATTTTACAACCTCAAAGAGTTTTTATACAAATGGCCTCGTTTGATCTTCATAAAAACCCTACAACTTGGGCGAGGCAGAATGACCCCAATTTTACATCCAACAAACGCCATTTGAGTGCCAACTCTGTGCACTTTGGTAGTCACTGAAGGAGGGACACAAATGAGTAAGTCCTTACATCAAGGAACTTTTAGTCTAGTGGGGGCACTTTTAAAGACTTCAGTAGGTGATGGCTGCTGTTATTATTGGCTTAAATGACTCACCTGCTGTCATGCGGCTAATGAACGGCTCAGGGAAGTGACCCAGCACGTCCTCCACTTTCTGGACCCCAGTCCCTATGCCACATTGCAGTTAGTCAAGGGTAGATGCAGAACTGGGGGGACGGTCAGGGCAGGTGGATAATGGGAAGCCTTTAGAATTCCCTCCACCCCTCATCTCAAGCCCCATCTTCATTCCATTGAAGCTTTCTGTGTACTGGAGGTAGAGATGATATAATTTACCTTTTAATGAACAAGTGGCTCTTTGGGATTAAACTACCTCTACATCCCTCAAAAGATAAAAAAGAGAAAGGAAATAATAGTTACTAAGCATCTCCCTTGTGCTACTCTCGGTACTGGACACTCTATGTATGTTATTTCATTAAATCAGAAAACATGAGAAGTTTTATCCATTGCTGTATTACTTAGGACCTAGTGCAATGCTTGACTCATAATAAGTGTTGAATAAATGCTAGATCAATGAATGAATGCCCATTTTATAGATAAGAAAGCAGAGGTTCTGAGAGTTCAGGCAACCAGTACTCATTTACATAGCTAGTAAGAAATGGAACTGGGATTCAAACCCACTCCACCTGGCTCTGGAGCTGTGCTTTCCCCATCACTCCACCCTGCGTCCTTTGGTAAGCTGTGTACATGCTCAGGGCTGTGGAGGGGCTACCCAGTCATCACGGAGGTGGTGGCTTGGAAAATCTGGTTCACTGGGCACAGGGTACCATCGGGTTCATCTTTGCCTCTTTTACAGCACTTTGCTATGAAAACAGCACATGCTATTGTTTGCTGATGGACTGTTCCCTTCCTCTAAGCCTTACTGGATGCTTCTTCCTCCTATCATCGCTTGCACTGGCGGTCTGACTCCTTGAGGGTAGAAAGCATGTTATTTTAAGTACTGCCATGTTTTTACATTCTCTTCAGAAACGCGAGGAACACTGGCCTCCCTCTGAAGAAACTAAAGCAAAAAATAAAGTCAAGTTTTGCAAATGTCACCTCTAGATGTGGTCCTGTCCCATTAGGCAGGGATAGGAGAGCTGCTAAAGGAGCTGCTCTTTTAGTATTGGAATGTCAGTGTTCTCATTTGATTTGACTGCTTGGTCCTGGCCAGGGAGCTGATCGTTAGATCTTGAAGCAAAGGCTCTTGCTAGCAAGACTACCTGCTTAGCGTGCATATCTTTAAATCCATTATATACGCCATTGTATAGAGGTCTGTGGGAATTTAGAATCCAGACACTTATGTTTCATGCATTTCCAAGATGTAACATTACATAAGATTTGGAAAATTGAGCTTTGTGAAATAAAATCAGCGCCGACTGCTCTGAGGTTGAACAGCACTTAATTTTTTCCTTTCTGAATAGTGAGATCTTTGCTGGTAATATACATATTGACATAAGAAAACAGTGATCTCTAAAGTGCTATAGGCACTCTCTGGGAATATCTAGTTGGTACTAAAAGGCTCTGTCAGGACTGTTTGGGAAAGAAAACTGATGAGTGTCAAGGAGAGTTGCTTTCACCTCTGGTGGAGAACACTTGGGTTGCTTTTTCATTTTCTTACCCCTCCCTTATCCCCAAACTCAAACCATTGCTCAAGTTCGCAGTCTGCTTGGATGGAAACACCAGCAAAATATTGACTGCTCCAGGGTGATTTCTTTGTCTTCATAACCCACGTCTGAGTCTCACCCAGCCGTCCCTGAGTGGTTCTTCTTAAGGTGGGGAGGGGCCTTTCCAAAAGAGATGGTTTTATTTTGCAACTTACAAAAAGTGATAGGATCCTTTCTGAAACATTTTTTTGGAATCCCAGAATGTGACCTGACACTTCTGATCATCACTTTCATTTATGGAACCTCGACTGTATCTTGGGGACTCATTAAGTTATCTAGTCAGCCTGTTCATTTCTAGACTAAACCAAATGTAAGGGGTTCCATATGGAGGTGACCTAGGGAACTTTTCTTCCACCTTTTGAGGCTTGCAGTGTGTGCTCCTGACCTGCACACATATTGGTGATGTAATTGGTTGGGACACTAAACAGACCACTCAGATGCAGCGCCTGGCCTAGAAGAACTTACCTTCTGACTCAGAGCAAGAGGGCAATAGAATCCTCCTAAAAGCTCAGCGTGCGGCCAAATGTAATAAAAGCCCCTTGACTTATCATCAAATTGCTTAAAGCACAGTGACAGCCTGGCACTTTTAATATTCTTTTTATGACATGTCGTATCTATCACAGGTCGAAAGGGGTCCCCCAAACAAAACACTAACAGTGAGTGAAAACTTACATAAAGTCTCTCTCTATTAGAAAAGTTAGTTTTGGCCCCAAAACATCAGCTTTTATGGGTTTCTATAAAATCATGACTATTTCTTAGCAGTAGGATTTTCCAAGCCTTGCAATGAAATTCTTAGTTATACTAGTTAGTTACTTTGAAATGAAAAATGAGTGACTTCAACTTCAGGGAAGATAGAATAGACATATTTTTCCCTATTCCTGCCACTAAATACAACTAAAACCCCTGGACATTATATATGAAACAAGCACAAGATGCTGAAATTCAGAGAAAAGAAGGCAGACCAGCCGGGGACGTGAGGACCCAAGGAATGACATGGAGGAGGGCTCCCTGGGTCTTCTCATTGCCTCACACATCCTAGACTGGGAGCTGAAGAAACTGGCGCCTAGAAATGTCAACGGTGCAGATGTAGAAAGGCCCCACCAATGTCTGCTCTCTTTAGCCAAAGGTCCAGGCAAGGTGCAGCCTAGTAAAACAGAAAACTTAGATGATAATCACTCGACTCCAGCCAAACACCCAGAAAAAACTGTGGCTCTTCTCCACCCACGTCAGCGAAGGCCTAGACTCCCACCCTCACAAGGCTGTGATGAAGCACTCCCTGCCCCCTGTGATGGAGTCAGAGGAGGCCGCATAAGGAGCCAGGACTTCTGTTCCCACCAGTTGGTAGACGGCCCCTCCCCCACCCTCGTGGTGTCAGTGGAGACCACACGGGGAGCCTGGCCTTTCATCTTCACCCAGCAGTAATGGGATATCCCTCCTCTTCCCCACTGGGGTGGTGTCAGAGGGGGCCTAGTAGAGAGTCAGGACTGTCGCAATTGCCACTGGCAATGAGGCCACACCCACATCAGTGTCAGTGGAGACCACCTGGGGACCCAGAACTACCGCTCCCACGTGCCATGAAGAGGAGCTTCTCCCCCTCGGATGTCAACATGGGCCAGTGGGGAACCTCCGCCTGTAAGTAACAAGGTAATGTGCCCCCACCTTCTCTACCTGCTGGAGTGGTGTAAAAAAGGGAGGGGCTGGAACAGAAGGTCTAGGTAAGACTCAGTCTCACAATACAATACGAAAATGTCCAGTTTTCCATTGAAAATCACTTGTCACACAAGAGCCAGGAAGATCTCAGACTGAATGAAGAGAGACAAGCAATAGTTACGAACACTGAGATGACGAGATGTTAGAATTACCTGACAGCCATTGTAAAGCAGCCATGATAACAATGCTTCAGTGGCAGATATTTGAGATTAATTTACCAAAATCTCATAGCTAATGACGTACCAAGTTTCAAACCCAGGTCTAAGCTCTTTCTGCAACACCACAGAAATGCCCACATCTCCTTGAAGTCGTGGTTCGTAGGTCACTCTGCATTTTAGCCTCCCAGTCCCGTGCATGCTTGGTTCGCCTTACACCTTGGTATTCTTTTATATCCAGGAACTCTTGTTACTGTTCTCTGTTTGCTTCCTTTTCATAGCAACCTGTTCTTGTTTTGTGGTTCCAATACCCTCTCAAGCTTCTCAAAGCATATTTTAAAGATTCTGTTTTCTGTCCTGTATTACATCTGTTCCCTCTGTTGTGAATTGTTCTCTTTGCTCCTTTTTGTCCTCTTTTGCGCCATTGATTTTTCCCAAATGCCTGTTGATTCTTGATGGCCCATTCATATTTAAGGGTGAAGGACTAGGTGAGTAATATGGGAGGATGGTATGAATCTTTTCTGCTGTTGAGTGGCCTGCTGACCACTCTTGGTGGAGTCACCACATTGGTGACCATTTTTTTTCTTTGAAATCTTCATAGAATTGAAAAGTGGGATTTGCCGTGATTTGGGCAATTCATATACTAGCCGTGATTTTTCAGATTGCCAGCAACCCCACCTACAAATTGCAAACTGAAGTAAGGAAGAGGTCAAGAATAAAGAAAAAATATTTTCTAGATGATAACAAGCAAAAGGATATGCTTAGGAAGAGGAGTGGGTGTGGGACCTTGTCTCAGATACGCAAGTTCTTTATTTCTGTTGACTTTGTGGGAGCACAGTGCATCACAAGAGTGGTGGGCTGTTCACAAATATTTATTGAACTGAGTTACTTTTTCCTAATTCTTCCCTTTCATTAAATAAGAAACAATTAGGAACATTCACGAGTACTTTGAGATGTTTTTAAGTGAAAGATTGTTTGAACCTATTTAGTGTGAATGTCACCTGGGAGAGCGATTACTCTGTGCCAGGCATTGTTCTGAGAATGTCACTTATTTCTCTTGTTAAACTGTGGTAACAGCCCTGCGAGGTGGCGCCGCGATGCTGTGGTGCCCTGTCGGTATCTCCCCACTGCAGGCTGTTACCGCAAGCACCGGAGTTCTCTGCCTCAAAACCTTTTGTTTTCCCGGCTGCGGGAGCACACTCAGCCCACAAGACAGACACTGGGAGGCTGAGTCAAGATCCTCAGAAGCAGCCTCAGCCAATAACAGGTGGGACTGGGGACAAACGCCCCAGCTGCCCTGACCCTCAGGTGGGAATACTGAGGCGTGTTCCACACTCTGTCCCGGGGTTAGTTCCCCAGAGCCAAGAAGCTCCGCTTGCCCACAGAGGTAACTCCCATTAGCTTGTTCCCTTCCCGGTTTCACGCCTCTGTTCCCCCACCAGCATGTCCTGGGAGCACCTTCCAAATAAACCCCTTGTCTCAGAGCTTCTGGAGGCACCCAAACTGAGAGCATTAGGCAATATTTCTGTCCCCATTTTGCAAATGAAGAAACTGAGGCATCGAGAGGCTGCTTTCTTGACCAGGGCTGGGAAGCTGGTCAGCGGCAGAGCCAGGCTCCGGAGTCTACGCTCTTAACCACCGTGTTATAACGCCCGATGCCCTGAGCGCTGACCGGGTGCCGGGCACCGTGCTGAGTGCTTCAGGCCTTTTATTTCACAGGGGATAAAATAAGCTCAGAGGTCATGTGACATATCCAAGGTCACAAGGTTGTAAGTGGCAGAGTGACGACTCAAACTCAGGTCTATGAGCTTAACTATCCTGCCGCTGCCGCCGTCGGAGCCCGCAATGCTTGGCCGCTTTTCCAACTAGACAGCTCTCAAGTGGATGTGAGCAGCGTCTAGGGCTCTCAGTGGCAGGTCCAAGGGGACGTGACTTATAGTACCCAAATGGGCTGCATTCCTTTTCCTAAGCCTTTGTACCCTTTTTTTGGTGTGAGGTTCACGAGTCAGCAAGTGGGCCTGGATCAGAGTCTCCAGGCTGTCCTCTTTCCTCTAGGAATGCTTCCTAGTGCTCTTTGCTGAGGAGTGTTTCTGGATGCTGGTCTTATCCCTGACAGAGGCCTGGGGTGGGTGAGGTAGGGCGGCCAGTGATGACTGAGCATTTTCTCTGTGCTAGGGGCTTTGCGTAAGATATATCATTTAATCCTCTAAGAAATTCCTTAGTGTAATTGCTCTTTTTCCCATTTTAAAAACCAGGAAACGAGGTTAAGAGAGGCTAAGTAATTTGCCCAAGGAATTCATCCAAGGTTAAATAATTCACAACCCATCCCTTGGACTCTGAAGCGGTCCTCTCTGCACTGTGCCAGGTGAGGGTCTGGCAAGTCAAGGATAGGTCGAAAGCTGCCAGCAACTTCCAGGGCACTCCTTGTCTAGCACCTGCTCAGAGGTGCCAGGCAATTTCTGATTATGATGCTTCTAGCATAAAATCTCTGCTCAGATCACAGTTGGCTGGGACTAATGCCCACTGTAGGGGCAGATCTGTCATCACCCAGAAAATCAGTCTGTGCACAAAGATCATTCAAATCTTAAGCACGTTTCTCTTCTCTTTTATGAGCGTTCTCCAGGTGTTGGGCTCTACGCTGACCATTACTAGATGGTGAGAGAACAAGGAAAAGATCTGTTCCTACCTGGGAGGAGCTAATGCCTCTCTTGGAAAAATGGACCACAAGCAGGTGAGGCAGCTGAACACGGGCATGATCCTTGTGAAGGAGCTACGTCTCGTGTGGGGACAGAGAAGTGGTTGGGTTGGTTGGTGTGAATTCTGAGCCCCTTAATGTCCACTCTCGACTCATCTTTCATACCCAGTTTGGGACCCCTCAGCTTGAACAAGATGGAAAAAATTGGAAAAGAGCCAGGATAAATGTATGATATGAGTTGCTCTGTGACACTCAAATGGTAAGAAATGTCACATTTATTTTTCTAAATCAAAATAAGTCTGGTACATCCACTCTCCCAGATGTTGGGAACCCAGGATCAGTTGTTAGGTTCTACATCCTCCTTATGTAAGCACCCTAGGGCTTGCGGGGCAGCAGGGTCTGTCCTCATCTGTCAGTCACTGCCCTCTGTTTGAAGGAGGGTGGCTTCCCTGGCCTCTTCTTGCCTCCATGCCAGGCTTGGCCTCAGGGGCTGTCACGGAGGGTGGCAGAGTCAACGGGTCAGTGTCCATCTCCACAGGCATTGGACATCCTGATTCTGCCACCTCAGGGTCCCTGTGTGTGTGGGCTCAGGCCACTCCTGGTGTGCCGTTTGTACAGACTCCTTGCAAGTCATGGAAGACCACCCTGGGGGGGGGCTACTTATAACCTCAAACTCACTGTCCCCATCCCATCCCTACTGCTAAGCCATCAGCCAGATTCCCTTCTGCGGTCTTCATCTTTGAAACCAAAGGCCTAATTATAGATTATCTCCCAGGCAAGTACTCCGAACCATCCTACAGAGAACAAAACAAAACACAAAGCAAGAAGTTATCACCTTCCTCCAATACATAAACACACACAACGCACACAAGGTAAGCAAACCAAGTCTTTTGGAAATGAAAGGCTATTCCCCTGCCCTCATGTATAAACGGTGTTTACAAACCAGCATACTGTAGAAGCTAAGAGCATGGACCACTTCAGTTCATGTCCCAGCTCTGCCATTTATTAGCTGCTAACCTTGGGCAAATTGTTTAACCTCTCTGTTTTCCGATGTGCAAACTGGGGGAAATAGCTACGTCACAGGATGTCGAGTTAAGGCTGGTAAAGCGTTTATTGAGTCCAGTGCCTAACAAGCACCCCCCAGGGCAGAAGGACTAGGAGAACTCAGTCCTCCTCGGCCCAGCTCTGCCTGCGCGCGCGGAGTCCTCTCCTGAGGTCCAGGCAGAGATGGCGGGAGGGCCTCTGAGCATCGTCAGGCCATTTTAAAATGAAACTCAACCTTTATGGGCTGAAGTGTGCCTCACCCTCAAGTTCGTATGCTGAAGCCCTAACCCCCAGCCCTTCAGAATGTGACTGTTTGGAGATAGGGCCTTTAAAGAGGTGATTAGGTTAAACTATTAGGGTGAGTCCTAATCCAAGGTGACTGGTGTTTGTATCAGAAAAGGAGATCAGGACAGACAGACACCAGGGACGTGCAGGACAGAGGATGACCCGGTGAAGAGGCAGCAAGAGGGCAGCCATCTGCAAGCCAAGGAGAGAGGCCTAGAATGGACCTTCCTGCGTGGCCCTCAGAGGAAACCAACCTGCGGCAGCTCGACCCTGGACTTCCGGCCTCCTGGACTGTGAGAAAATAAACTTCTGTTGTTTAAGCCTGTGGTGTTTTGCTATGGCAGCCCCCTGAAAACTAAACAGGTTTCCCCGACTCTCTGAACGTTTGCTTTCTTCCACTTCGCTTTTACAAAACACCTACACTAGTACCTGTTCTCACTAACCGGAAGAAAACAGAAGACGGTTTCACTTTCATGAAAAATGAAAATGGTGTTCAGCGTTTGTTTTGCAGGGAGCCCTCATAGAGGCTGAGCATACTGTGGTACTGCAGGCCCCCACAGCAGCCGCAGCCGCCAGGAGCCTCCACCTTCAGCATCGAGGCGGCAGACAGAGGAGGGGTAGACGTCAGTGACCTGCCTGCCCTGATGGAGCAGACACGATGAGATGTTAATAGATCTTCCTTTCTCTCCTCCACCCCAGTCTCCTGCACCTCCCAGCATCCCAACCTCCAACGACTCGGCCTAACAGCGTCATCGGCACCACCACCACCACCTCTCAGCCTTCCAGTGTTCCCACTGTCCTGCCAGTTCTGGTAAGTGGAACCGCACTGTGCGGACATTATTCCCACTTCAAATAGGCTGTGTATTTATCATTTCATTCCTGCTTTGACTATGTGTTCTTGTTCTTTTAGGTTTTATGTGTTATTTAGTATGATTTGGTAGGTTATTTTGGGGGTCTGGGAATGCTCAGAAATTTCTCCCATATAAATTAATGGTAATTGCTTCTTTGCTTTATGCCATTTTGGCTTATGAAAGGTTTCAGAGGAATGCTCTGCTTTACGGATAGCGGGGAAACCTGCACACCGTCCCAGAGATAAAGTACTGTGAATGTCTCTAAAGAGCATCATTGCCAGTCTCCAACCCTCACTCAGGGAGGAGGGTACCTGTCGGCTTCAGGAACCAAGAATTTGTGATGCACAGCATAGGCCATACTTCTGGTTTTGACCACTCACCTCCCGCAGCACCAAGAAGTTGGAAATGCTCTTTGAAAACAGCCAACTTGGGGTAGGCAATTCCCAGAAGCCACTAAGGGAACGGATTTAGTGCTGCCCCATCAGAAGGCAGAGCAACGCATGTGGAAATGCCTGGGGCTGTGTGCAGACCGCTCTTCCCGTCCCCATCCCCATGATTGTTCTTTGACTCCCTTAAGCATTATATAAGCCCAGGCCTAGGACCTTTCAAGGAACTACAAAACGTTTCAGATTAAATCAATTAAATTGATTTTAAAATAAGAAAATAAAGTGGCCAAGTAAAAATAAAAAATAATTTGAAAAGCAAAGTCACAAAATGCCTTTCAAAATGTTTTCAACAGCATTTATATTTAAAATAGGACGCTGGAGCGTTCTACTGTGGTTGATAGCGTGTGGGTAGTGCCTACAAAAGTGAGTATGCCTTAGGATCTACAAGGACCTAAACTGGTGCTGCTCTCGCCCCATCCCCCAGAAACTCATACCAGCCCCTCTGGGCTTAGGAGATGACAGTAGCATGGGGACAGGGTCTGTGACATGGGGTGGGGGTGGGGGAGAGGCCCGGACTCCCAGTGAAAGGCAGACACGCCATACAGGAAGGTGGTCAAGAGTCCAGTTTAAACCTCGATTCAAACCTACATTCTGCCCCCGTGTGGCCCCAGGTTTGAAACCTGCTAAACATCTCTGAACCTCGAGTTCATCGCTGGCAGAAAGGGGGTCAGAATGCCTACCTCACGGGATTTTCATGAGAATTAAATGAGAGGAAGAGTGTCAGGTGCTCGCCTCTGCACCTGGGGATAGTAAGTGCCCAATAAACGCAGCTCTTGTAGCGGTGGCATTCCGCAGCTTCTCACGGGGGAGGGAAGGGGAGGAGGCTGGCTCACTCAGGCTTTTGCTCAATTGGAGCCACAGAGAAAATATTCAGTAAGTGGATGTTGACAGGGTGTGTTTTTGTTCTCACAGTTGAGAGAAAACAGCAGTGCAGAGAGGTTATGTGACTCGCTGGATCACAGGTCCCCAGCGAGTGAGCCAGGACTGGGAGGCGAGGAGGTGGCCGGGGCCTGGGGTGTGGAGCCTGGGCAGCGTGGGCAGAAGGGTGGCTGGGCTTCAGGAGAGGGCCCTGCACGGAGCCATGGTGCAAGGCCCCAGAGGGCAGGCGGCCGATTCCCAGGACCCTGTGCCCCAGGCGCCTCTTCTGCAGCTCCAGGGCAGGGGAGCAGAAAGTGCCAGCTGGCATCCGAGGAATGCGGGCTGCTTTGGAAAGTTAGTTAAAGTTTGCCAGTGAGGCGGGACCCGATTATGTTTTCTCTGCCAGGAACAGACAGACACAGGACAAAATCCCTGAGAGCTGTGGGCCAGTGTCCCTAAGTCTGGGACGAGATGAACACTGACTTTTGAGTCATAAACTTGCAGCGAGGGAGGCTTCTGCAGGTCCCTTCTGTTTCAGCGGGGGTTGAGAGGTGTTAGCAGGGACAGAGCCTCGTGGAGTAGAAAGAGGAGATGCTGAGACAGACGGGCAGGCGTGCCATTCAGGTGGGAATTTTGGAATCGCAGAGACTTCCTAGTTGGTCTTCGTGTACATGTGGCAGTCCTTGGCTGGCTGCAAGGGGGCAAGGAGCACTTTGGGGACATTCAACAAGAAGACTGTTTCATGTTAGAGGTGGAGAGTTTTTTGAGGCTGGCCATTTCCTGGAACAAGCAGGATTCCAGTTGGGGTGCTTTTTAGTGGTCCGGCTGTTATCACAGTCCCTATGGGGGAGGAGGGGCTGCCATCAAGGCAGTTTCTCAGCAGAGATCCAGACCAGAAGGCTGCTGGCCAGGGACCCAGAAGACCTGGGTTCTAGGCCCAACTGGTCACTGACTGAATGGGTCATCTTTCTGGACCTGTTTATTATCAGTACATTGAAGGGGCAGGACCACCCAAGAATGTCACATTGCTGACCCTTTGGGCCAAATCCAACCTGCAGTTGTGTTTTCTTTGGCCTACAAATTATTATTAATATTTTTTATTTTGTATGCCGTCGGGAAGGGTGTGCATTCATTCTGCAATCCACAGCCCCTCTGCTCCATGCTGGGATATACCTGCCAAGTTCCAGCGTGAGGTAACCTGCTCGGTCCCTGTGGGCATCTGGTCTGCAGCCCCCGAACCAGGTGACTTCTAGTGCCTTCCTGGTGCTGGCATTCCCTGGTTCTACGATTCTCAACCACACCTTCTCGCTTTCGCTGCCTCCCGCAGTCACCTCACACCGCCCTCCACAAATATTTGACACTCCAGCTTCTAGAGTCAATTATTCCTTTCAGAAAACTGGAGAGAGAAATGATATAATTAACTACCTGAGAGAAAATGAGCAGAGCAACAAGCTGTAAATACCTGGACACAAGATGGAGGCTGAAGCCCGGGGCCCCACTTGACCTTACCCAGCTGAGAATGGTCTCCACCTCCCTGGTTGGAAGGAACCAGTCAGGCCAAGCCCAGCTCATGCTTAGAGCTGCAGCCTTCACACAGCAGGGCAAGAAGTGGCCTAAGCCAGCCCCCAGGCCCCAGGGCCAGAGGCCAGGAAGCAACACCCTCCGCCCCTCTCCACCAAGTAGCCAGGATCAGAATCAACAGCCTAGAAGGGCAAATCCTCTCCTCACGCACTGTGCCCGGGAACCAGATGCTCTGCCCCTAATGTGGGGCCCGGACATTGCTGTGTTGCTGGGTCCTTCCACCCCATCCTCAAACCACGGACCAGATAAATGGAGTTGAGCTGACTTCAAAGCCAACACTGAGCAGACCATCTGTGATTCATTCCTGAGAGGGCCTTTTCCAGTTATGTAACCAGAGAGATCCAGACAGAGAGACACACACTGGAAGAACTTTTTTTAAAGCCCCGAACCTTTACAGTATTGAGATAATCACGGTTTTCATAGCATTGATTACTTTAAGCTGTCAGTAATTTGAGTCTCTTGCAGAGTCAGCGACCAACTTGCTTTAATTGCATTCCCTCCTCCCACTCCACGTCTGAGTAAAGGAAACAGAATCCCAAGCTCACGGGGCTTTATTCTGAGCACCTCACCTGGGGACTTTGCTGTCACACCCCGAATGCCACAGTAGACACATCTCCTTGCTGGCATCCTCGGACCTCGTGCGCACTTGCTTCCCGATCCACAGTCTCATCAGGGAATGCCCGTTCATTCCCGACCTGAGGGAAGATGCTGTGTGAAGCTCAGGTTGGCCGGGGCTTTTGGTGTGAATCATTCACTATCACCCAAAACGCTGTGGTTCATGGATAGAGGGCAAGAGCAAATGCTAGATAATTTAAGAAATGATATTTTCCACACATTTGCAATTTGTAAATATTTTGTTTTCTGATTATGAAACTAATACTTGTCAATATGGAAATTCTCAGAAGTATAAAGAAGAAAATAATTATCCCAAATCCTTGCTTGGGAGAATTGTTCAAACAATAAGTGATGCTAATATTTTAGCACATTTCCCTCCAGTCTTTGTTTCCGGCATGTTTGTATTTCTAGAGTTGACACTATATTGCATTTATAGTTTTGTATCCTGCATTTCTACTTAAGCATTTGCCCACATAATAAAAAACTTTTTAACTTTAGTTTTCAGTAGCAACATAGTTTCAAATGAAGTCGGTGTACCATAATTAAAAAAACAAAAACAAATCCTCTATTACAGGACAAAGTTTGTGTCCAACATTTAAATGCTGCACTGAACATCCTTAGCTATAAATTTCTATCTGCATTTCTGATTGCTTTCATAGGCTCTATTCCCAGAAGTGTAATCAACTCCGCATTAAAGAGTAGGAAAAATTTTTAATGTTCTTAATACATTTCAGAAAGATTGAACCACCTTTTCACTGTGAAGGATAAATATTTTTTAAAACCTTACTATTTTGATGAGTAAAAAAGTAGACTTTCATATTTACATTAATTTACTCTTCTTTAGCTATCAGTTAAAGTAATTATTTTTTCAAATCTTCATTAGCAATTTGCATTTTATTCCTTCTTGAAGTAGGCATCGTGGGAGCCCACGGACCAAGGCTGAGGAGGATTTTGAGCTTCCTGGGGCAAGGATGCTCCCATCCACGCAGACCATCTGATGGCAAGAGCAGCGAGGGTCCGAGAAGAAGGTGTCTGAGCTACGACATCCAGAGGAGGAGCAGGCTGGAGGGGTCCCCATTCCTGGTGATGTTAGTCATCTGTTGCTGCATAACAAATTGCTCTAAAAACTCAATGGCTTAAAACAACAGTTATTATTTCACAGTTTCTGTAGGTCAGAAATTCAAGGGCAGGTTAGCTGGTGCTTCTGCCTTGGGGTCTCTCCTGAGGTTGCAGTCAAGGCGTTGACCGGGGCTGCGGGAGCCGCTTCCAGGGCAGCTCACTCCCGTGGCTGTTGGCTGATGCCTGAGTTCCTCACCACGCGGGGTCTCCAAAGAGCATCCTCACAACATGGCTGACGGCGTCACCCAGAATGAGGATCAGGGAGATCTGCTAAAATGGAGGCCTCTACTTTTTATAGCCCAGTTGTGGGTGGTGGTGGTGGCAGTAAACCCAAGCAGGCACTGCCACATGGAAGCTGTCTGAGCCCGGCAATCCCATGTTCTGCCTTCAAGCCATGTGATACGACTGGTGGTGGAGCTGGAGGTGAGCAGGAGGAAGGAAACAGCTGGACACCTGCTCAAGGGCGCCCCCCTCCAGGTGGGAGGGGAAACACAGGAGAGATTTCTTAAATAGGAGCAGATGAGTGAGACATGGGGCACCTCAGTCGTGGAAGAGGGGCCTGTGGCTAGGAGGGGACAGGAAATAGGTGTCATGGGTAAGGAATATGACCTGACAAGGACTTCTGAATCTAAAAATATATGTCAGTGGGTGTGATCATTAGAATGTATGAATATTACCCAAAAATGTTGTTGACATCAATGCTAATTTTAGATGCTGGAAAATTAACCAAATTAGCTCTTCTCTTTCCTCTCCACACACTTTCCTTTGGCAGTTTCATCAATCTGACACCTTCATCTGCTTCTGTGATGTGGCTGACTCCTAGATCTGTGTTTCCACCCTTGCCATTTTTCTACCACATTTCCAACTTCCTGCCTGACATCTCAGCCTGGTGGACTTATCAGCACCTCAAACTTAGTTATGTGCAAAACAGAGCTTATTTTCCCCCCAAACCTGCTCCTTCTTCCTTGCACCCTTTTCTGATCAAGTCCCCACCAGGCCTGCAGCCTGAGACCTGAGGTGGGGAAGCTAACGTGTCACAGAGATAAGGGTTTTCTGTGGTGAGGAATTGTTTAAATTTCTGTATGAGTGGAAGTAGGCAACTGGCAACAAGCCGGAGAAATGCATTCACTCCACAAATACATATGAAGCACCGAGGGTGCTCCAGGAGATGCAGTTCTGGGCATGGGAGCTCACCAGCGAATAAGCCAGACAAGGTTCTCTGCCATCCTGGAGCTTCACTCAACAGGCAGCAGGCCTCTGGGGTCGGCCCAGGAATGGCAAGTTGACCCTCATACCAGAGCATCAGGTGAAGCCTGTCCCTGCTTTGTCCTGCTGTGAGCTGGCGAGTGTGCTGCTGTCAGCACTGGGTTCTGGAGTGCTGGGCAGGGGTGACATCACAGAATGGCAAGAAGTAACAAGGCCCCAAAGGAGATGACTAAGCAAGTGTGGTAGGCTGAGCAATGGCCCCCAAAAAGTGTCCACGTCCTCGTCCCCAGAACTTGTGAATATGTTACCTCATGTGGCAAAAGGAACTTTCTAGATGTAATTAAGGATCTTAAAATGGTGAGATTATACTAGATTATCTGGGTAGGCCCAGTGTCATCACAAGGGCCCTATAAAAGGGAGGCAAGGTCAAAGGCAGAAGGAGAAGGGGTGATAGAAGCAGAGGCTGGAGCGACGCACTTGGAGATGGAGGAAAGGGCCAAGGAACACAGGCAGCTTCTGGAAACTGGAGAAGACAAGGGAACAGATTCTCCCCTGGAGCCTTCAGAAAGAAGGAAGGCCTGCTGACACCTTGATTTTAGCCCCATAAGATTCATTTTGGACCTCTGATCTCCAGAACTGTAAGATGATAAATTGGTGGTGTTTACTTGTCACAGCAGCAATGGGGAACTAACACAGTGAGCAGGGAGGCCGGCTTGCCTCAGCTCCCTGGGTAGTGCAGGTGGACAGGGACACGCAGGTCATTTACTCCTCACAACACAGCCAACAGCAGGAGTGCCCCACGGAGCAGAGTCCCTCTCCCTGAGTCCACGGGGAGATGTGGGGGCCCAGATGGTGCTAGGCACACAGTGGGTCGTGCCACAGCTGAGGAACCCAGGGCCAGGCGCTCAGCACCTTTTACACCAAGCAGTGAGCAGACCATCCCCCTCCACAGGGAGCAAGTGGACAGGACAGTACTCCCGCTATGATCACTTGACCTGCTTAATTGTCTCCAGGGCTGACTATAGCTCCAGAAGTGGCTCCGGGTCAGAGGACCGTTAGCCTTGCAGTTTGGCACACTCGCCACGGACGTGCAGGGACGCATGGGGCCCGCTGGATGGCCTCTGCCCCTCACGGAGCCCCCCTCCCCACAGCCGGCTCTCCCACCCTCAGCCAGCCCACCAGGGTGGAGAGAGTGCCTGGCTCACCGGGGAGATGTGCATTTTCAGGCCCCAGCAAACGCCTCTTTGTCGTCCAGGCAGCTCCCTTCAGCTGCCAGGGCTCACACAGGTTTGCCCGGGGTTGAGAACCGGGCAGAGGCATTCCCACGTGGGGCTGCACAAATGCCCACAGTCCACGGTGGGCCAGGCGAGGTCAGCGGGCAGTTATAAATGCCCTCCCGACGGCCCGGCGAGCGAGCCAGGCCAAGCCTCAATCGGACCTCTGTGCAGGTGGTGGTCCAACCGGGGTGCCCACGAGAGCCCCGGAGGATGGATTAACGGGCCAGCAGTCTCCGGGAGGGACTGAGCCCGGACCCTTCTCCAGCCAGTCAGGTGTGTGGGAGGGAGACAGTGTTAAGAAATGGCCTCCCAGCTGTTCTCCTCGCTGCAGGGTTTGCATTTACTCCTCAGAGGAAGCTACTGGGGCCTGGGCAGTGAGTAACACGCCAACCCCAGGGTTCCGGGAGTTCAGACTCCAGGTAATCAAGGATTTAAGTGTGTGCATGTAAATGTGTGTGTGTGCACCCACCGCCCCCCCACACACAAACACACACACACGCGTTTGTCTGCTTATCATGGAAACACATGAAACAAGAAAATCCAGAAGGCATTTATCCTTTTTCTCTAAAACATTACACTTTAATATTCCCATTCCAGAATATTCTCTCAGTCCAGACAGCAGTTTCTCTGCAGTGTATGAGAACAGGCTTGCTTCCTGCGGAGGAATGTTTTTTCTTTGGTTGCTGGTATGGTTTAGGCATGACTTGGTGGTCCCAGGGGGATTCCTCACTCCCCCTTGGACGTTAGAGAATGGCAGCTATGCTGTATTAATAGGGTGACAGTGACACTTGGACAAAACAACAGGGAGACAAAAGATATCCTAGTCTAAACTCAAAGGTAAACACATCCTTTGGTTTCACCGGGATTATACAAAACCGTGTGTAAGAAAGCCTTATTAGCTAGTATATTTGGTGTAATTAGAATTTAGAATTTAGCGTCAAGTGTCCCTGTGGAAGGTCTGCAATCAGAAACTTCAGCCAGTAACTAAAATGTGTGTTGCCAAAGCTTCCAGAGGTAGGTGACAGACACTGACCATGAGACCTGAGTGCTGAGCCAGGGAAGTCACCCACCAGGGCAGGGACCCCTTCCCTGCTGTATCCCCCATGCCCAGAACAGTGCCAGGCACACAGGGGAGGCTCAGTAAATGTTTGTTGAATGAATTAATGAATGAAAGGGATCCTTTTCTGTGAAGGCTGGCCTGGGCCCTGTTCCATCACATGAACTTTAAAAACTCTCACTAAGAAAAAGCAAACTGAATAGTATGATACCTTTTTCTGCTTAGAACTTTAAAAAAAATCTCTATGTATTTAGAAGAGCATAGAAAAAAACTACTGAAAGACTCCACCTTGCATGGTTTATGCGGGTCACCCCTGAGGACTGACTCTAAGTAAGAAGACTACCACATTTTGCATAATTTCTGCCTTTCTGCACTGTTTGACCTGGTAAAGCAAGTTTGTGTTACTTTTTTTGGCTAAAAAATAAAGATTTTTTTAAGCCCTCACTTAAAATGTTCAAAGGAATCTAATATGTAATCCTACCAGAAAGAATGTTAATTTTTTAGCGAAAGAGAGACCAAAATTTAGGAAGGGTCATCCCTTCTGAGGGATAACTTCCTAACTTTCCATCAGATGATCTCTAACCACCAGGCCAGTGGTAAGTTTAAAAAAAAATGCTATAAAAAAGTCAGTAGAATGTTAAGAACCACACTAGGTTCAGCGTTTATTTATTCGACAGGTATTTATTGAGTGCTATGCTGACTTCACGGGCTTGTAAGTACAGCAGGAACTGTGACACAGGCTAATGTGGTGGAAAGAAGTCAGGGCTCTAGGTGGTTTTTTTTAGAGTCACCTAAAGTTCCCATCAGAGTTGGAAGCTCAGCCTGCGGCATGTCGTTCGTCCAGGCTGGTCGTTGCAGCCTGTTCTTCCCCTCAGTGCTGTTTCTATTCCTTATCGTGTGTAGAGGGCCCATTTAACATCAGATGGTCATGTGATGTTTCTCCTGAAAATTTATCATCATTGCAATGGTAGATATATAACAATCTATACATGCAAAGAAAACAAACCTTCTAATGAGGACTCAGGCTAACCACCTTAGGGAATTGCTCTTTTTGATTGTATTTTAAGGCCATTAAAATATTTGTTTAGTGATTTATTCATCTTGTAGACAGATGTTGGGATCGGTCTATTTTTCACGTTACAGTGGAGTTTTCTTTTCAAATATTCTCCTTGGCCTTGTGGTGAAATGTGCATTAGGGTACTTCCTCATCGTGACACATGCAAAAGCGTTATTCATCAAACGGTATTTTCAAGCTTACTTCTCATTATTCTTTCAAGTATATAAACATAGGAAAGCCCTAGACTCTTTCCATAATATCAAAACAGTCAGCGACGTGGTACAATTCCTGACCTGCGTGGACCCGGATTTTAAGGACAGGGTCACCGTATTTCACATAAAGTTCTCTCTTGTTCTTTTCCCTTCTCCTTCCTCCCCCTCACCAAATACATAACTGTACTCGGTCTGATGCTAAATCAAGGTAAATGAGACGTGACCTATTAAAAAAGGAAATGAATAATTCGAAGGGGAAAATTGCATTCCTGGCTAGAAGCGTGGGCCTCGTGGGTGGGTGGGTGGGTTTCCTCCACCACTTCACTAGATGATTTTGCCTTTTGGGTGGCATGTCTTCCATCACCCAAATTGCCTCATGAAGTCAGCAGAGTAAGTCAGACCACGTTTGGAGCTATCTACTTTCTATTTTTTTCAAGGTTCTTTTTAGTGGGTTCTTTTTAATTAGTGAATGTATATATAGCTGACCTGTCTTTAAGGGGTCCCTGGGAATAGTCCTTATTAAATTCCCTAAAAATTGTTCTAAATCAGGAGTTAAATGATCCTTGTGAGCAGGCACACAGGTCAATGTTTCATGGGCAAAACTGTTACCAGAATCCCTTACGTCTTCTAAGTCCCAGCGGAGCCAGCCTGTCCGTCCTGTGGACATGGAGGAGGATGTGGGATCAGGAAGGAAGTCGCCCTAGCCGGTTCCTTCATGGCCTTGGGGCCAGCCTGAGTGGCACGGGACTCATCCAAGGAGCCAGGTCTACGAAAGTAGAGCAGAGAGCTGGAGGGCAGAGATACTTGGGCTGCAGGCCCAGAAGAACACGGTCCACGGTACTTGCCATTAAATGTGGATGACAGGGGCTTGGGTCAGGCAACTCGCATAGAACAAAGAGAATTGGAGAGCCCACAAAGGCGGCCAGATCCTTGGGCTCTGTCCCTTGTCACTGTCTTGCAAATCGTTACATCCTGGTCATTGCACAGCTTTCTGCCTTCTTTTTTTCTCTTTTTATTTATAACAAGGGGTGGGGGGAGAAAAGCAGTTTTGATACATTATAATCATTGATGTTGTTTCCTTATGGAATGAATAGTTCCTATTATTTCTACCAATCAGGATCATTGTTGAGAGTAAAAATAAATAAATCTTCCTTACTCTGATGGAAGCAATCATTAGAAAACAGACTTTGATCATGGGATTTTTTTTTTGTACTAGTTTTTTTATACTTTTTTTTTTTTTGGTGAGGAAGATTGGTCCTGAGCTAACATCTGTGCCAAATCTTTCTCTGTTTTGTATGTGGGACGCTGCCACAGCATGGCTTGATAAGTGGTGCATAAGTCTGCTCCTGGGATCCAAACCCTTGAACCACGGGCTGCTGAAGTGGAGTGTGCGAACTTAACCACTATACCACCAGGCCGGCCCCGTGTATTAGTTGTTTTAAAGTGCTGGGGAGTGTGGTGGGGAGAAGAGCCCTTTCCAGGACACTGTGCTGCAGGAGACACACGGGGGCCGGGGAGCACTGCTGTTCAGTGAGAGGCCTTTTCAATAAGGGGTCCTAAGGGTTCTTACTTTGAAATTACCTAAAGAATGAAATCAAGAAAGGAGATGTGTTTGTCTTACAAAACCTAACGTTGAAAAGCAGGTAGTGAGTTGCCTGTGACAGCCAAAAGCAAGGTGCAAGGACTTTGCGAGTTTGCTGTTTCTCAACTTCAGACCATAGTATAAAGTTTTGGGAAAGCCAATTCTCTTAGAGAAAGGACTCAGTTGTGCTAAAGTATCATGAAACAGTGCTGCTGTATCCCTGATATATTTTGTTGCTAGTGCCGTGGAGTCGATTGCAACTCCTAGCCACCCTGCCAACAGCAGAGCAGAACCCTGCCCAGTCTTTTCGCGCCGCCCTCTCCCCTTCCGGCACTGTATCAATGTTTCTCTGATATTCATAGGGTTTTCACAGCCAATTTTTTGGAAGTGGGTGGCTGGGTCCTTCTTCCTAGTCTGTCTTAGTGTGGAAGCTCCACTGAAACCTGTCCACCATGGGTGACCCTGCTGGTATTTGAAATCCTGGTGGCAGAGCTTTCAGCATCACAGCAACACGCAGCCACCACAGTATGACAATCGACAGACGGGTGGTGTGGCTCCCTGACTGGGAAACGACCCCGGGCTGTGGCAGTGAGAGCGCCCAGTCTTAACCACTAGATCACCACCTTGATGTAAAAATGCCCCTAAATTTTTCAGAAATGGAGAAAGAACCTATTAAGAGCCTGGCATTTATAGAAGTCACTGCCAGAGACCACTTTTAAATAGAGTCTGCAAGTTGGAAGTATCATGTAAGCATTTAATGTTAATGATTATCATTGTTACAATCATGATTAAAATGGCCTATCTGTACTTTTTACTCACACAGAGATATTTGCCTTGGAAATATGCCTGCTAATTACAAAGTTCTGAAATATCTGGGCCTGAGCTAAATTTGGATTTACTTTCTCTCTCATGGTTAAAAACAACAACATAACAGCTTTTTGGACTATTTATAATAGCCCCAAACTGGAAACAGCTCGATGTCCAGCAACAGATGAGTGGATGAGCAAATCATGGTGCCCATATAATGGAATACTACTCAGCAGTAGGAAAGAACAAACCACTGATAAACACAGGAGCATGAATGAGTCTCAAAAACATTATACTGAGAAAAAAACACCAACTTTTGTCACGGTTACTCCCAGGATTTGGGAAGAGGGACGAGAGGAATGGATTTTGTGTTGTTTGCTTTGTGCCCTTCTCGCAAGTAGGCATTACGTGTGTACTAAGAAGAAGAAGGAAAAGCACGATGAGGTCCCGGGTAAGATGATGGGGCGCCTGAGAAGCCGCCCCTGTTCCTGACGTGCTCACTCCCGTGGTTGGTGTGGAGCTACGCGTGTGGTTACTGCAGTAAATTAACACCAGACTGCGGGCTTGCGGGGGGCAAGCTGCTCTAAGACTCCCCAGGGGGGAGGCTGCTGCTCAGAACCTGGGTTGGGTGTGTTTAGGGGGCTGCAGCTTCCCCAAGTAGAAAATAATAGAGGGCCGGCCCCATAGCCCCAGGACCAGCTCAGGGCAGGTTATGCCAGCCCCACAGGGACAGGGTGTAAACACCGTAGGGCTGACTCTACAGAGACTCTGCGTTCCCCACCTCCAGCCCCCGCGGTTTCAGTATTTCTTTAAAAAAATGCTGGCCCGTTGCAGCCGGGTTTAGGGGAACCAAAAAACCTTTTCGTCGTTTCATTTGTTTTTTCATTGAGTTTCAGAGAAAAGGAGATCTGGGTGTCCTTGATGGCCAGACTCTGCGGTGACAGGAGGCATAAAAATGAGGAGCGAGGAGCCCAGGCTGCTTATACAAACATCCCCCCACCCCACACACAGCAGTTCTTCTTCCAGGATTTTCCGTGAAAGCCTTGGGGGGTGATGAGGAGAGGGTTGCTTGGTTATAATAACATACATCCAACAGAAAACAGTAATTTAAAGATTAGCTTGCACTGCAATGCGCCTTTCCACATGGCAAGAGCCAGTCGGGTTGGCCTCCGTTTGCCAGGGTGATTTAGAGGAGCCTTTGAACGCCGACGCTTGTGGTCCGGCCCAGGTCTGTGACTAACTGACCTGTCTGTGTACGGTCCACTTCGGAAACAGAAACTTCCCCGGTGGCATGGGAAAGAAAACACCAACCTAATCCTGAAAGGGTAACTTTAAACCAAAGCCCAACCAAAAAAGAGTGTGAGAGAGAGACTGCCAGCTGAGCCAGGCCAGAAATAAAAGTCCCATTGTCCTAGCTGGGGCCGGCTCGCGGGCGCACGCTCCGGTCTCGCTTGGCTTGCTCTGCGCGCTGACACTTCTCGTACCCGAGAGAGCGCATTCCAGAGACGGGCAGCCTTCCTCAGAAACTCTGCAGCTGGGGGAGACGCCGCACTGGAGGCTGGGGATGTCGGCATGGGGAGGTTATGACATGGAAAATCATTAAATACTAATGGAGCTAACCTCGAACCTGCCAGAAAACAGGAATGCTGTATCTGGAGTGTTGGGTCCACGGGAGGAGAGCAAGGGGTGTGTTAAGAACAGAGGAGGTGGGAAAGGGGAGCTGTCCCAGCTCAGCTAGAGCTGAGGATAGACCCTGCCTCCGGGAGTGGGCCCAGGTCCTAGAAGACTTGAGTGGTCTTCAGGGCCCTAGCAGCCGCTGAGAAAGATCATCACCAGCCAGAGCACAGGCAGTGGCTCACTCTCGGGGCAGTGCAGGAGGGGGCTTTGCTTAATGAAGATACCTTGGAAGGATAAAAAGCCGCAAGATAGAGATTTCAAAGCAAAAGAGTGGCTAGGCCATTGACAGAATGGCAGAGTGGGAAGAGGCTGGGATGGAAGTCAGGAGCCGTGGATTTTAGTCTGTGATCCTGGCAAGTCACCTGCCAGCTGTGGGTCTGATGTCAGTGCGAAGGGGCTGGGTCTCGCATCTGCTATCTCTTCTCCATCTGGTGTTCTGAGATTCTCTGAGCATGTGCCTCCTGGGTCCAGAAAAAGGTGTGTCCTTCCCTGCTTCTTCCCTCTTGTCATTCCATTCTTGGAACTGCTCTCTAGAGACGGCGGAGGTTTCCCCCAGCGGGGAAATCACCCCATTCTATGACTGAAACCCATTCACCACAAGTCTCGATCCCTCCAACTGGACGAAGGTGGAGGAGTGGAGCCTGGAAAGCCGGAGGGTCCTGAATGCTGGGGAGGGACGGCGCTGCCATGGCGGTGACAGGGCCCAGGCAGAGGAGTCTGGGCGTGCTGAACACAGGTGTGCAAGACTGCAGCTTCACGCCCTGGGCCCTCCTTCCTCATCTTCACCTGGAAGAATTCAAATAGAAGTTTTCCCAGAATTTAAGAACATTTTAAAAATATGTCACTCGTTAAAATCAGGCTGCATTCCCAGAAGACTTGTTAATCCAGGTGTGATTATGTACGTGTTGGCGAGAAGTGCCTGGGCTGCCATTCAAGCCTGGGTTTTGGCCTCAGTGTTGGCTTTGACTGGTCTGTAGTCCTGGCTGAATCATGCACCTCCCTGGGCCTCAGTTTCCTCACCTGTAAAGCAAGGGACTGTCAGGGTCTCCAAGCTGACCCCCGAGGAGAACCAGAAGCACTACCAACACTTATTCAAGGCAAAGAATGAATCCGTGGGTGGCTCCACACCTGCAGTCAAATTTGGTCGGAGTGAAGGGGCTCCCTGATGAGGACCTCGGGATTCAGGCCCAGGAGGACAGAGACAAAGGGCAAAAGCCCAAAACGTGACCACTCATCTCCTCCCACCCCCCCCCCACCCGCCCACCACCTCTAATTATTAAAAAAAAAAAGGCGAGGGTCTGGGTATCATGGTCTCTGACAGGCCCTGCAGACACGAGCCATTGTGTGAGCACCAGCCCTCTCTGGTGCGCCCAGCTCCGCCCTTCTCTCCCTGTGGAGGCGGCACTGCTGGGAAGCTGAGCCCGGCGGCTGGTGGCACAGGGAGCTGGTGCCCTTGCTGGGGCTGCCTGGAAGCCCAGCAGTCCTTTGCCCTAGTGCGAGCCCTTTCCCTGCAGCAGAGAGGCACGCGGAGGGCAGGGCTGGCTTGTGGATGTGCCGTCTCAGGAGGGCCCCACATTTGGTTTAATTTTCTGCTGTCGCCATCTGGAAAATTTTAATAATTTTTTAACAAGGGGCCCTGCATTTCCATCTTGCACCAGGCCCTGCAAATTATGGAGCCAGTCCTGGCAGGGGACCTTGCCAGTGGGCAACTTCCTGGACCAGGATCTAGTGGGGACAGATCTGGCAGGGGACTCTTGCCACAGGTGCCCGCTCCACAGACTGAGGAGCAAGAGATCCACAGGGTGTGTGGATGTGGCTCAGTATATGGGTGTGTGAGCACATAATAGTGACAGTGCCCTTGTAACTCTTAGGTAGGGAGGGTTTTTTTTTTAACAAAAAGCACAAACAAATGCATATATGCAATGTGGGTAGGTACAAACATATGTGTGTGTAGATATATGTACACACACACATACGCAATGTACACACAGAAAACCTTAAAATGGCCAGAGAGGCCTCGAGCAATTTAAGGTCAACAGAGAATCAAATGTCAACTTGCATGAGCTTTGCACTGAGCAAAGTTTCTAAATCAGCTCACTCGAAAACCCTAGTCAGACACTTAGTCTTTGGAAACTTTGCAAAGATGAGTTTTAACTGACTGTGGTGGAGGATTCAGGACTGTCACTCGAGTAGGAGTTTATGTCTTATCTACGCTCAGGTCAGAGGGAGTTTACACGTTCATTACGGTCAGCCTCTCAGAGGAGAAACGTGCCCGTGCACCATTTGGTTATTCATGGACGCGGGAGAAGAGCTTGGTTAGATGCGTCTTTCTGCCTTTTGCAGAGCCTAGCAGTGTGCCAGCACAGAATCTGTTAAATAGGTATTTGCTTAATGAGTGAATCTCCAAATGGACAGGCTTTTTTCTTAGAAACCATAACACATTTAATGAAGGTGGATGAATGTGTGTTTAGCTATGGGAAGATGTCACGGACCAGCAGAACGTTAGACAACAAAAGAGCCTTGACTATTACCTAGTCCAATCCTCCCATTTTACAGATTAGAAAACTGAGACTCAACGAGTCTCAATAAGTTATCCGAGGTCACACAGCTAATCTGTACCAGAACCCAGCTCTTCTGACATCTAACCCAAGTGAACTTTTCCACTCACCCACCCTGCCTTAAGAATCAGGAAGTGTAAATAAAGCGTCTTAGGTGTTTACTCAGCACTTATATATAGTTTTCCTAACCCTTCATTATGGAGGGGAAGAACTCAACTGTTTTAATTGCCACCTGCAAAAGGACTTCACTATCCGTGACAGCGCTTGTTGGCAAGCCCCGCGAAAGGCAATTTGAGATCTAAGGCAAAATGAGAAGGAAAGGAGGTCTAATAAAAGCTTGTTATTTGTAGATTGGAATTAAGTGCTCTGTGCCCAGGCTGTTGGCTTTCTCCTGACTTCAGGGTTGCTGCTTTAACGCTTCAGCGAGCGGAAAATTGGAGAGTGAGAGCGTCAACCACTCCTCCTGCCAAGCGACACCCCTCAAACCTAAGTGAAACGTCATAGTCTGCCTGCTCAGAACGACTCCAAAACCACCTCAGCTCCACTCAGCTTTGAGGAAGCTGCAATGCAGTTGTTTTGTGTCACCAGAGCATCTGCCCCTTAGAGGGATTCCTTAAAGCTGCATTTCTAAGAAGAATCGTCCCGGTCACAGGTGGCCAATCAGATGCAGCCCTTGAGCCCCAAACAGAAACTTCAGGGCAGGACCAACATCAGATGCTGCTTTCGGGGAGGGTGGAGCAGTGGCCAGACGGCATTAAGGCTTAGCCAGGAAATTAGTGAGGTGCAAATTGCATGGTGGTGGCTGCAGGGCAAGGGGAAAATTGCAGGCCACTGCCTGGAGACAGAGAGAAATAGCAGGGTGGTATTTTGGGGCCTGGCGACAGCGGGCCACTGGGCATGCTCACTTGCCTTAAAACACACACATGCACGCGCACACACACCAACTTTTTATCGAAGTACAATATACAAACAGAAAAGTGCACAAGTCATAAAGCTCAATGAACTTTTATACCCTAACTGGTCACCTGCCCCAGGATCAGGAACGGGAAGACACCTCCACTCCCCTCCATTCACCCCTGCTCCACAGGGAACTGCTATTCTGATTCAGCCTTGGCTTTAAACGTCAGCCAAGTGGCAGCCGAGGAGGAGACAGCATGGTGGAGCTTGTCCAGATCCTTCCCACAACTCCACTGCTGCAGGCCCAGCCTGGCAGCCTGCGGGGCCCCAGCAGCCCCGTGGACCTTCCAGGGTCAGAAGAGGAGACAGTGAAGAGTGGGCAGCGCCTCAGGGGAGGAGGCCTGAAGACAAGAAGGTGTAGCAAAGGAGGAGACGAGCCCACAGCCCGGCCTCGCACCGTCGGGCCTCACTGCGGAGCTGGGCCCAAGACTGGCGAAGGGGACGCCTGTCCCCATCCAGGTTCTCGGTCATACGTGACAGCACTGGGCTGTCCACAGTGCTTCTGCTGCTGCTTCTTTGGTGCTTGTGGGTTTTCTCTCACTGTGGGCTCTCCGAGTGGCCTACGGGTCCCCCCGCCTGCGGGAGGAACACAGGAGCACAGTCCAGGAGTTCTGCTCCGCTGTTTCCTGTCGGGCAGCAGCGCCAGGCCTCAAGGCCTCGCAGCTTCCACACCGATTCTAGTGGCCTGGAGCTCGGCTGGTTTTGCTTAGTCTGCCACCTGGCTGCAGTGGCCTCTTCTACCCCCCGGGGGACACTGTTTCTGAGGAGAATGGGCACGTTTGACACAGGTTTCAGGTTCCGGCGAGAGCTTTGCCGATGTCGGCGGGCGCAGAGTGCCTGGGCCAGGCTGCGGGAGCCCCTGGGAGGGAGAACCCCGCCGATCGGACGCAAATGTACCAGCCCGGTCCTCCTGTTGCCAGTGGGGGTGAAGACGGGCTCGCCCTCTCGGGGAGGAGCTCTGTTCCAGTCGCGACTTCGCCCTGGGCCTGGGGAAAGGCGTCTCCTTGTGTCTCTTGACTGTCCCCATGCACTTCTCGCCCCGCCGCAGTCCACGGCCGGCCTCACCGCCTTTCTCTTCTTGCGAAGGCCACCCGCCGCTTCTCAGACGTCAAGTCCAGCGAAGACTTCTCAGTCCTAGTCTTAGGCTGCCCTGACATCGTTGACCTCTGTCCACCACGACCTTCTCTTCTCCCTCCCAGCCAGGAGGTCATGCCTGCAGGTTTTTCTCCCGCATCTCCAGTCCCTCCACTTCAGTGTCTGTTTTAGTCTCCTCTTCCTCCACTTCTCTTGTTGGTGCCGTGCCTTCCCGAGGCTCTCTCCTCAGCTTGCCTACAGTCTGCACCCTTTCCCTGGGCGGTCACGTGCACCCACATGGCTTCAGCCTTAGATCTAGATCTCCAACCAGACTTGTTTCCTTAGAGCCCCAGGCTGACCCCCGGCCTCTCCATGGATGCTCTATAAGCATCGATAGCAATTGCTCTCAACTCTGGGCGCACATTAGAATCATGGCAGCTTTTTAAAAAATACCCACGTGTGGGCTTCACCACATGAGCTATTGACTTAATTGATCTGAATGGGACCTGGGCGTGATTATTTTTAAGTCTCCCCACGTAATTCTCAGGAGCAGTCAGAAAATAGGACACTGAGGTACAAGGCACCTATGTGTAGAGAGCTGATGTGCTTTGGACAGGAGTCCCTTTGCGTGCCCACACGAGGCCCTTCTCCAGGAAAATCAATCATAGCTCTGGCCCTGAGGCTTCTGACCTCTTTTTAAGCATTTAACTGATGGATCCGTGGCCCCACTGGGAATCAGAAGTGATCCTTTGGCTGGAGATGACTAAGGTGAGGCTGAGAGAAAAGGCTGACTCAGAAGACTAGTTCTCCACCCTCTACCCCTTGCCCAAACACAAAACCTGCTCTGACCCTGCTTAAATTCCGGGGCTGGTTTAGGGTGTTTTTAAGGCCTCAGGCTCAGTTTCCCATTCTGTCAAGTACCTCCGACTTCTCCCGATGCCCCCAGGTTCTCCAACTATAGAATGACCCAGACAGGAACAGAGGGGCTGACAGAAGATGTGTTTCTAGGAGTAGTACTAGAAATTTCTAGAGGAGTCAGAATAACCCTGTGCTTCATCCAGTGTCCCTAACTATCAAAACGGGGGTAGCGGGAGCTGGGCAGGTGGCGAAGCAGTCAAATTCGCGTGCTCTGCTTCAGCGGCCTGGGATTCACAGGTTCAGATCCCAACCGACTCACCACTTGTCAAGCCGTGCTGTGGCGGCGTCCCATATAAAGTACAGGAAGACGGGCATAGATGTTAGCCCAGGGCCAGTCTTCCTCAGCAAAAAGAGGAGGATTGGCAACAGATGTTAGCTCAGGGCTAATCTTCCTCACAAAAAACAAACCAAAACAACAACAACAAAAAAAACGGGGGTAGCAATTCCTACTTTTAGAGGAAAAAGCAAGTGAGAGAGAATGAAGATGCTAAAATATTGTCTTTGTATTCTAATTTAATCCAGAATTGAGTTTATTCACAAGGGGCCCTTAAATAACCATAAAGTGTGTGCACAGGATGCAACTTTAGAGATAATTCTGTCCAATCACTTTATTTTACAGGAGAGGAAACTGAGGCCCAGTGGTTAAAAGACTTGCCCAGGGCAACACTGCCAGCCAGGCATCAGGTTTCCTAGTTCAGGGTCATTTCACTCCAGACTTCCTAGGGATCCACCTGAACCCCTGTAGCTGGACTTGACCCTTCACACATCCCCTTTCCAAACAGAGCACCTTGTCCAGGGTCCAGGGTCATTTGGTGACCTACCTTTTCCACAGAAAACCAAAGCTGTTCTTGTCCCCTTCTCCCCCTCCTGCTCCTCTCTACTCAAGACCTTGAACTAGGTGATCTGAGGTTCTCTGCCTGAGACTTCAAAATGTCCGTGGGCTTCCTTCCTCTGCCTGCTGTGACAGGGTGTCTCCCTAGGGGGGTGAAATTCTGGGGTGGAAGGGGTTGTTAAATGTGGAAGGGACTCGGACCAGAGAGGCTGGATATCTGTTCTCTGGCATCAAAGAAATTTGTGTTGGACTCTGAGCTGACCTTGGACCAA
Source organism: Tapirus indicus (assembly GCA_031878705.1). NCBI lineage: Eukaryota > Metazoa > Chordata > Mammalia > Perissodactyla > Tapiridae > Tapirus > Tapirus indicus. The sequence continues at coordinate 2,447,672 of CM062925.1, read as the reverse complement.
ATACAGATCCTCTTGAAGGCATCAGCTTTCTTACATAATGGTATCTGTGTTGTGGAATTGTTGTGAGAATTAAATGAGACAATTTCCCTAAAGCAGTGGTTCTCATATAGGACATCGGAACTACCTGGGGAGCTTACACACACACACACACACACACACACACACACACACACACACACACACACAGTGATGGCTGGGTCCTACCCCTGGAACTTGTGATTGAGCTGGTCCAGGCATCTGGATTTTTAAATTCCCCCAAGCAATTCCAACTGTGCAGCCAAGATGGAAACCAAGGCTGTGAAGGGCTCACACGGCACTGGGCGAGTGATCAGCCCCAAGTAATTAGCTTCTCCCATGAGTAAGATAATGTTGATGACTCAAAGCTCTCTCCCTACCAGAACCTCACAGACCTCTTAAGGACCTTTTTCCTTATGGATTTTCTGGGAAGGGATTTCCTCCCTCTCCCCTACCCCAGTTCTGTCCAGAGCTCCCATCCTGAGTTTTCAGAAACACTCAAGGCTCTGAGCTGCCAGTGGGGAAGTGAAAGGCGTCCTGACCTCCGACGACTGTCTGCAGGTCCATTTCAGGCACCTCCTGGCTGTGTTTGCCGAGAAAGAGGGTTTTACCCGTTGGTGCCTTCGTCCTATAAAATGGGAGCGAAGTGTCCTGGGTTACGTCCCCAGAGGGTCTGGGCATTGTGCTAAGCGCTTAGGACAGAGTGGCTTCTCTAAATGGGATGATAATCTCTGCTTTGGAAATTAGCTGCGAAGGGGAAATGAGGCCAAGTCAGAGCGCAAAGAGCCTTGAAACAGGCCCGGCTCGCAGGCGGCCCCACTGAATGGGAGCGGCGGTCTCAGACGGTCGTCTCCACGGTGCAGATCTGCAGGTCACTGCTGGTCCCACCTTGCAAAGATGGGGGACGCTCCGGAAGGCGGAGGCCACCATTCAGGGCGGCTTCACCAACACGTCGCAGACACAATCTCTAAACCGCCCCCTCTTGGCCAATTTCCAGGACCTTTCTCCACCCCAGCCCACGTCTCGGCGGAGCTGGGACTTGAGTTCGAATTCGCGGCGCGAGGGAAGCGTCCGCCAGCGCGTGGTTCCGGGCGCTGACCGCGCGGGTCGTCGTGCGCTGCCCGGTGGCGCACTCTGAAGCCAGCCCGGACACGACGTGTGGCGGAAACGCGGTCCGGGTCGCGGCGGGAAGGGTCCGCCGAGCTCCTCGCGCGCAAAGACGGGGCGCCGGCCAGCCCCCCTCCCCATGGCGACCTAGGGGCCGAGCCCCCGCGCCTCGCGCTCCCGAAGGTCGCGCCAGGATCCCAGGCAGACGGCCCCTCCTTGAGGGTCCTCAGACGTGTCTCTGAGAAAACAAACTGCTGCCAGGCCGCGCGGGATCAGGCGGAGGAGGAAATAGCTCAATGCCGGGCGGGCCACCCCGCTGTCGGCCCTGGCTCCCGGGTGGGGCGCACGGTCCACGCCGACGCTTCTTGGCCGCTCTGCGGACCACGCTGTGGGCCCCAAGGGCGATCCACCTCCCTGGGCGCATCGCTGGTGGCTCCGTGGGTGGGGCGAGGCGCCACAGTCCCTGCTTGGGTTCCACTCTCGGATCCGCGGCGTCTTCGCTGGAAGCTCGGATAAGCCCAGTCTCTCCGCCCGACCCTCCTTTAGGTGGTACAGCGTCGAGGTCGAGATTTCAACGTCTGGTTCCCATCCCTGTCCTGCCGTTTGTGGCCGCGTGCACAGAGTACGCGATCTCTGCGCATCTCAACTCCTCATCTGTAAAATGGGCATGGCGACGTTTCTTCCCACGTGGGGTGTGGTGAGGGGTGAACGAGTGTGAAACACCACAGTGCTGCGCACGTCGTAGCACTCGCACGTATTTGGTACTGTCAGTAAAGTAGGAATTATGATCTTCACCCGCAGCGTCGCTGGAGTAAATGCGATAACGTAGTTAATTGCCCGTATTAAATAGGCGGCTGATAAACAATATTTATTAGTATTACTATTACTCCCCGGGTATCGAATTTCTTTCTTCTTTCTCTCTCTTTTTTAAAACCTTGGCTTCCTCACGTGTTCATTGGCGCTTCAGGCTCCATATAAAACGGCCCCAGAGTTCGTGCCCAGTTGTGATTTCCTTGGGGGTTTTGAAAGGGGCTCTTCAGCGTCTCCAGACTCGCGCCTCGCTTTTGTTTCCAAGAGGGCAGTGAGTAAATTATATCCTGGGCTTAGCAAAGCAAGAAATAAACACATTCACAGCAGGACTCTAATGATGAACTGTTTTATTTCTTTTGTATTTGCTCTTGGTCGTTGATGGTCCGCTGCAGACTAATGCGATGCTGATGTGTCTTAATATTAATGGTTCGGAGCAGCCGTCCTCCTCGCGTCCTCAGGCCGCCGGGCAGGGTTGGGAGTCACCATGAGGCCCAAGCGAGGGCAGGGAAAGATTCTTACTGTCCCTTTCTCCCTCTCGTGTCCAATACCTCAGGTCTGAGTTCCTGGGGAAACGTCTTCCGGATTGCGAGAGAATTTAAACATCGCTGCTTCTTGATCATAATTTTCTGCTACAGCAAAAAGCAGGAGTGCCCTCCTGCCCCGGGGTGCCCCTCTCTGCCGGGGCTGGGAGCTTTTAACCCTTTACATGTGAAACTTGGCCGGGCCAGGCACCTGCATTGCAAACCGCCCTCACCCAGGGCACCTGCTGTGAACTATTAAAGGCGAGCAGAGGCTGTCGGTGGCCGGAGTGTTGGTGAGGGCAGTCTCGTAAAACCCGGACTTGGCGACTGGTGAGGCCCCAGACAGGGATAGCACTCCTCCTCCCTCCCCGGGGCACTGCCGGCCTAGCAAAGCACAGGCGGTAAATAGGTGCCACTGCAAAAAGATAATCACCAGCCTCTGCCTGTGCAGTTCAATCAGAGATTTCTGTCCCTAGGGTGCTTCCAAATGCATGCGGACTCCTACCCAGGCCCAGAACTCCCCTCCCCAGGGCTCCCGTGCGGCGCGCCCCGCCGTGAAGAGGAGATGAGGGATAGCAGAGGAGAGGGGCAGAGTCCAGGGTCGGGGCCCTGCGCCCCCGGCTGTGTAGAAGCTCTGAGGACGCACTGAAGCCAAGGAGAGAGACGCGCCTGGGTGGGCTCTAGAAGCAGCCAAGTTTCTACCTTTTAAAGGAAGAACCGTGCGCCTGCCCTCGGCCCCACGGTAAAAAACGCAAAAGCAAAATGAAGCGGCAGGGCAGCTTTCAGAAAAGCGGGCCCCGGGCGAGACAGCGGTGCGAGGCCGAGTGTGCGCCCCGGGAAGCGGGCGCGCCCGGGGATGCTCGCAGGCGCGCTGGGTTGACCACGCCACAGACGTTCGGTTGTTTATAAACTCGTTGTGGGCATCAGGGCAGCGACGATGCCGTTCATGTTGAATGCCTTTCCTCCTGGAAGGGAAGGGCAACAAACCAATCTTTGGCAACGCTCAATTTCCCCGGGGTCTTCCGATTCCTGACGGTTTTCAGGGGAGATGGATTTCGTAAACGCCACAGCAATGACTATTTGTTTTGGTGTAGGAAGGTTCGCAGAAGCACCCGAGCCGGCCTTCGCGCTTCCCTTTCATTGTCTCAGATTTACAGGCTTTTACTCGCTGACAGGGCTGAGGCCCCCGCCCCCCCCCCCCCCGGGCCCGGCAAAGCGAACCCCAGGCCCGGGTCCAGCTCGGAGGAAGGCGACTGCAGGATTTATCCACCTCTCCCCAGGACCTCGGGTTTCATCTCTTTCTTTTCCCTCTGCGTGTTCAGTTTGTTTTCTCAAGACCTAAGCAATTTTTAATGCACTCTATACTTCCCGCTTAATCCTCATCGTTTATTGTATAATTATAGTTTCAAAGTGATTATGTAATTAAAATCATGTTTCGTTGCAGCAGGACTTCAAAAGGGCGGCAGACCCCTGCTCTGGCATTATTTTCTGGTGATGTCATAATTTCCCTGTGATATTTAAAATAAACACATTAGTTCAAGAATTCTAAACATGTCTCAAAGTATATAGTAGGCTTGATTGGCACGAGACTGGGTTGTAAAGAAATGGTAAAACCTATCACTAGTTTAATATATTTCTATGCTCCCATGCAGGGTAAATTATAGGATAATGGGGCGCAGGCGATGGGAAGCTCTGTTTATATAATCCATTTCTTCACACGAGCCCCACTGCTTTCCCTTCCCTTTGCTGTCTGCGGTGGTTCTCTGAGCCCCTGACCTCAGCCATGTGTTTTCACTTTTTCTTCTGATCTCAATTCCATGACCAGCGGGGAATAAAATACAAATTGAATAGTAACCATTCACAGGCCGCTCTTTTCAAACTGTTGTTAAAACCTCTTTGTCTTGTCTAGCGGTTGATAGATAAATGTGTTGTATTTCTCCTGACTTTTTTTTTTTCTTCTTCCTCTTTTTTTTCCCTTGGTCAAGGAAAAAATAACCCTCCTCAGCCCAATTATGCTCTTTAAAAATTAAAACCACACCTCCTTTCAAACCCTCTCCCGCGCGCCCCGCTCTCCCGGGTCGGCCCCTCGGCTCGGCCGGAGGGGACGCTGAGGATTCACCATGTGGAATAAAGAAGCGGCGGGAGCCGAGCGCGCCCGGGGAAGGCGCGGGGCTCCGTGTGAGGTCCTCGCCATTGTCCCGCGCCCTGAAGGCTCCTTTAGCGTCGAACCTGTGTCGCCTCTGATCTCGCAGCGGAGCGCGCAGCGTCGGCCAGAGGGCCGGGACGCGCCCGCGGGAAGTGGGAGGCGGCCGGGGCGGAGGGGCGGAGAGGGGTTAGAGCGGTCTGCAAACCAACCTCCTCCTCGCCCGCCGTTTTCTTTTCAGGGTCAGACCTGCTTTGGGGCCGCGGGGGACACGAGGCCGAGGTTTTACAGCTTTTCTCCCAAACGAGAAACACCACGGCTCCTGATTCCCGGGCCTTGCCTCTCCCGATCCCCCTCCCTTCCACCTCCTCGGGTTCTTTTCGGGAACGTAAAGGCAAAAGAAAATAATTGTAGAAACGTCGGTCCTGCGGCCTGCCCTCCTTTTCATGAGCCCTTCTTCGGGGTCAGCGGCCGGCAGCGGCTTTGTCGCTGGGCCGCGGGGGCGGGGAGAACGTGTGCGGGCGCGGGACCCCCCGCCGCACCTCCAGACCGCAGCGCGCCCCCCATCCGGGGCCGCTTCCCGGCGAGCGGCGCTGCCCTGCCCGCGGGGAGAGCGCCGCCGCGGGGTGGCTCTGCGCCCCGGGCTCCGCGCGCGGCTCCGGGCGGGGTGGGCGCGTCCCGCCTCCCGCCGGTCCCGGGTCGGGTTTCCCGGGCGCTCCCCGGGCCGCGGTCGCGAGGCCGCCCGGCCGCGCCCCTCGCCGTGGGCCGCGCACCTGAAAGCTGAGCCCGCTCACATGCTTCGCATTAGGGCTCCGTGCCCGATGCCGTCTCTCTTTTTCCCTCCGAAGGGTTCTTATAAACTTCCCTTCGTTTATTTAGCCTGGTTTTCATTGCTCCAGTTTTGCATGGGTTGCCTTTGTTTAGTTTATTAACCCACGGGGTTACTTTAACTAAACATTTGGGCTGAATACTTTGGGGTTGAATTTCAACGTTTTCTAACGAAATTACCGAGTTTTTTGAAGCCGCACAGAGAGCGCTGTGTTGAGTTTATTAGTCAATTTAACAGACTATAAGGGAGGAAAAAAATGAATTTAGGACAGTCCGGGTTCGTACCCACTGGCAGCTCGCGAACCCTCGGGATTGGGCCTTCGACGGCGCGAACGGCGCGGGACGGTCGGGGCGCGCACCCGGGCCGGGTCCTCTCCATCCAGCTCGGGGCCCCCGCGGAGCCCCCCGCCCGCGCGGGACTCGGGGGCCAGGGAGCGGCCGGGCCCTGGGCCTGGGCTGCGCGTCCCCGCCCGGCCTCTGGGCGCTGTCTCCGTGTTCTCACCCGCCGCCGGGAAGTTAGTTTGGTGCCGGCGGCGGGAGGGCTCTGCGACCCCTGGTGGGACGGTCAGCGAAAAGGAGTTGCGGTGGAATGGCCAGAAAGATTGGAGATGAGTGGGCAACCGTCCAGGTGGGCAGGCAGCAGGCTGGCAGCTCCATCCCCGGGCCACCTGGACTGTTGGGGCTTCATCCTAAGCCCGGGGAAGGCCGGGGGAGCCTGGGCAGTTGGACACACGGGGAGGTGCGGCCTACGGTCTGTACAGCGGCGCTTCGGGGTGGGGCGGAGCTGCCATCCCGCCGCCCGGCCTGAGTGAGCTGGAGACCGACGCTGCCCCGGGGTCGGTCGAACTCTCTCCACGGCGTCCTTCCCTAACCAGCCACCGCCCCGCTCCCCACACTCTCTCATCCTCCGCCAGATTTCCGCTCAGTGATGCCCAGCTGAGAGGTGGCCCAGCTAACACGTCCAGAGGAAACCGAGCACTTTGTCACGTTTCTTCGACAGAGGTAATGAAGTGGAAGCCCGGACACAGAAGACCTTCAACTAGCTAAGGGGATGAGGGGCGGGAGGGGATGAAACCCTGAGACTCCATAACTAGGCACTAGGCTGATGAGCTTCGTGCGGGTGAAAAGCATGCGTCTTTACTACAGCCTGCAGCCCCAGGGCCCTGGATCCCAGCATTTTCAAATCTCATCGTACTAGGTAGTGCATACAAGAAGTTCAACATTCAAAAGACACAAAAGAGCCTAACAGGAAAAGTCTCTCATCTCTCAGCTCCCGGTTACCCTCCCTGGAGGTGACCACTGTTAGATTCTTGGGGAAAATTGCAAGCTTTTGCAAAAGGCCCACCTACTTCTTCCTTGCTCTGCTTCCACCCTCTGGCACTCCCTGTGCACTTGCGGACTGTGCAAGGTCTTTAAGAGGGCCGCCGCGCCTTAGAGGTTGTTGCTTGTCACATTCCTTATCCCTAGTCCTGCCGGACACAGCCCCCTTAAGTTCCAGCAGCCTGTCCAGCTCAGCATGGTTCTAAGGAATTTACTCGTCCTCTTTCCTTCACAAAGGAGAGGTTCAGTCACGTCTCCCTCCTGTTCTCCAAGTCCAAGTGTTTTCTCTTTCCATTTCCTCTGCCACTACTCCATGTCAGCCCCTGTTTCTCCTCATTTAGACCTTTGGGGCAGCCTGCCGGCCAGCTCCTGCCCTGCATTCCCTTCCCTCCAATCCACCCCGCACATCAATCATCTACGGCCAACTTTGACGTCCTGTTTCTGATCAAAACCTTCACGGCTGCCCACTGCCACTAAGTCAGCAGGCTGCAGACTGCTGCTAGAGCTAACCCATTGGCTCCATTGCAGGTGGTCAGTCCTCGGCTGGGCTGGCTGGGCTGACTCAGACCTCCTTGGGATGACCTCAGCTCCCCTCCCCGCCCTCCTGCCAGCCCTTCCTGTGAGCATTTGTCTTGCCCTCTTTCAGCTCCGGCAGCCTGATCCCTCCAGCTCTCCTTCCCCCAGACCTTTTCTCAAATCTTCTAATACCTGGCATACCCGGCCCCATCTTCATGGTCAGAATCCTCCAAGGCCTTCCTCAAAACTTACTCATGCTCCAGCCGTTGAACTCATTCCCTCCGACTCTCATAGTGATTTGTCTGGCCGCTTACGAGATGGTTTAATAGTCATCTGGGTGTTTGTCCTATTTCCCCTTCTAGCTTATAGACTGTTAATTCCTAGCACATACAAAGCAAGCAATGATTCTTTTTTCAGTTAATACCCCCTCACTATTCCTCCCCCCCCCAAAAAAGAAAGGAAACTCCAAAAAACATTAAAATACCTTTCTCTCTCTTAAATGCCGGTTAATATTAGGTGTTAGATTATCTTATAAAGGTACATCTCACTGAGGTGTGACCAGTTCACAGGATTGACCCCTCTAGAATACGTGCACATTTTAGGAGAACTGGCTATTCCGGGGACCGTCCACATCAGCCAGGGAGGTGGAGTGGGCCACCTCGGGCAGAGCGGTGAATGATGACTCAGGGCCCCACTTCTGCAAGGCTTCAGGCGCCTCGTGAAGATGCTCTCACTTCGGAATGCATAAGTACTCTGGATTAACTGAAGTTCTGGCTTCAGGTGGCTAGCCGGATTAAATTTCACAGATGCTCCTCCTCGTGCTCTCTGCCCTTCCGGGGTAGGAAAGCAGACTCCTGGGAGCGGAAGGGAGATCTCTCCCAAGTCCCCTGCAACTTTTTGGTCACTTGACCCCAGATTCCCATTAGCACAGCTTCACACCTCCAGTCTGGACTGAGTCAGTGAGGTACCAGCGAGTGGGGGAAGATGTTTGTGACCCCCCCTTGTCCCCTCCCTGTAGACTCCATCAGGAGCCCTGAAGTAAAATGCAATAGAAGGAAAACTGTGTTGGCTGTGCCCATGCATCCCTAGACCCCACTATCTTACTCATCAGCGAGATATTGTTCTCCTTAAGCCCCTCTGGAGCTGTCACTGGTCTGACCAGTTTCAATGCTCACAGTCCTACTTTGTATATAGAGACCCTATGAAGTATGCCCTTTCGCTACCTCCACCCCCACAACTGTAGTGGGCATGGCAAAGGGTAATTCATTATTCAACAAGTATTTGCTGCCCACCCTTTGTTATTGCCAGCGAAGCAGGTGCTGGGGCTTCCTGGTGAACAGGGCAGACAAAGGCCCTGCCCTCTGGGGTTCCCCTTCCTACTGGAGGGACCAAAGCAAATGTGTTTGGGGCCTCACCCCATGGTACCCAGTCTCAGCTGATGGAGAGAACCCTGAGCAGGGAGCCAGCCGGGGCTCCTCCAGTCCATCTGTGCCCTTTATCTCCCTGGAATGATCTGCTCAACCTCATGGATCCGTTTCTCACCTCCAGGCTTGGAAATTTTGTGAGATTGACCAAATCAATGGGCATTTGAATCCTCCAAACGTGAAGTATTCGTATGATTGGGTCTGGAAGTTTAATTGTGATTATAAAAGGAAATCTGATCGGTTCTGTGTAATAGCAAAAACAGACACACACTGCTCTCTCCTGCTCCCTACCCCCTAGAAAAAAAACAAACACCCTGGAAAGAATCTGAAGTTAAAATAAAAAGCAGCTGGCAATAGGCCCATCGTGTGTGATGATAATTAGACAAATGTTTTCCGAGTATGGGATGATCTTGTGAAGACAATGGTTGGAAGGGGGAAAAAAAGCTTAGGAGAGGGAATTTAGTAAAGCAGTGATTTCTGCCTGCCTGCAAAGGGTTTAAGTGGCACATGATGTCACACAATCTCCAAATTGGTATCTTTTGTTTTTTTTCATGCATCCTGGGAAACCTGTCTTCAGCTGAGAGAGTGAAGAAAAACGTGAGGCTTTGATTTACAAAAATTAAAGCCATGACCAGGCCTTGGATCAAGGTTGCGTCCTGGGCCTGGAAAACCTCATCCTTCATTGTCTCAAACCCTTCCTGCCCCGAGGAAAGAGAGTCAAGAGTCTTAAGCTAAAGCAGCTCTTCTGCCATCTGGGGCTCTGACTCCGGTGACCCTCTCCCAAATTACTGTCATCCTGAGACTGGAATGGACGTGGATCTGGTCAGGGGGATGGTGGCTGCCTTCTGCTTCTGGGTGGCTTGTGATCTTCTGAGCAGGCCTGGGGGGGGGGCTGGGAGCCATGGTGGAGGGAAAGCAGGTACCGGCAGCAGCCTGGCCTGCTCTGTGCAAGATTTGGCCCTCTCTTTCCCCATCCCCATCCCCCAACCGAATTTTACTTGGTAGAAATTATATTAGACATTTACACCTTAGTGTGAATATTAAGGCCTTGTGTTAACTCACCCAGGGTTATTTACATTTTAAGCTTGGGCTTTGATTGTAGAAGAAAGCAATTTATCCCCATTAAAAGAATTACGAGTATGTGAACGTGTGAAGGAGGCCCTTGGTGGGAAAGGGAGTTAAGGGAGAAACGGGAAACTCCCTACTAAGCTGGCTAGTGCAGGGCTGGGAAGACAACTGGTGGGATCCCTGACCAGAGCGAAAGGGAGCTGGTGCTGCGGGGAGCACATGGATCGGGGCACAGGAACGAGCCACGGCAGGGAGGTACGTTCCTCTAATAGACGGCTCCATCTGTGCTCTGCTTCAAAAGGATCACCTAAAATTTCTGCAGGGTTCACCCCGAGCTCTCAGAGACGCTGGCCTCTCCCCTTCGTCTGCCCTCAGAATTTACTGCAGGTGTGCATTGTCCATTGACTCGAAGGACGGTGGCTGCTCTGTGCAGAATCAGCCTCGGAAGTTCTTACAAACTGGGGCAACTGCAAAGGGTATTGATGCTCATACTGTATGTTATGGCCCTGGTTGACAGGCTGTGGTATTCACCAGTTTGCTCCTAGAGAAAATAAAAAGCAGGTTTTTATTATTTTCTCAATCAAGGAGGAGTTTTTTAAAAATAAAAACCATTTTCTGAGTATAATAAAATAATTCATATGCTGTGTAAAACGCAAGCAAATACGGAAAAGTATAAAGAAGAACGTAAAAAAAAAAACCCCTCAAGATCCGACCCAAGGGTGAGCGTTGTTAACATTTGTGAGAACCATTTCCTTGAGTTACTTTCTATGCATATATGTACTTACAGCTTGATATCTACGACTTAACATAAATGGAATATGCCACACGAGCTTCTCTCCTCTATGACAGGGCCTGCACATCTCTTCATGTTCCATGCCAATAAATGTAGGTCTGCATCATTTTTCCTTTTGTTCTTACTGGTGTGTGACATACACACAGAAAAGTGCACAGGTCTTACATGTACAGAGCCATGAATTTTCACAAAGTGAGCACACCTATGTAACCACTAGCCAGATCAAGAAACAGAACATTTCTAGCATCCCAGAAGCCTCTCTTGCTCCCTCTGGGCCACCACCCCTTTCCAAGATAACCACTGTCCTGACTTCCACCAGCCTGGAATTAGCTGTGCCCACTTTTGAACTTCATATAAATGGAATCATCCCATAGGATTCTTCTGTTTCCTCTTCCACTCTACATCTGTTTGTGAGATTCATCCATATCACATGTCTATTGTCCACCCACCCTCATGGCCATGTGGAGCTTTATCATAGGACTGTGGCCACACTTATTCAGTCTCCTGCTGATGGACATTGGGTAGCTTCCAGTTTGGGGCTATTATGAATAGGGCTGCTGTGACATTCTTTTGCACATTTTTGGTGGATGTATATGCACATTCCTGTTGGGTCTGTGCATAGGAGTGGGATTGCTGGATCGTAGGGTCAGCTCAGCTTTAGTAGATACTGCCAGGTGTGTTATCATTTTTAATGGTCAGGCCACATGGGATTCCATTATATTCATGGACCACATTTACTGCTTTCTTTAACCAGATTCCTGTGGATGAGCACTTACTTTGTTTCCAGGGTTTTTCTATTAGAAACAACAAAGGGACTGAATCAGCGGGAGGCTGAGAGATAAACTGTTCTCTCTCTGCTGAAGTTCGGGCTTGGGCCCACCCAAGTCTGTGCAGCTTAGGTGGTTTTCACCTGTCAGGTCATTCTTCATGCAAGGAACAGTGGTCGGCCTTTGCCATTCTCAGTGAGGTGTTTGTCATGATTGCTAAGGGGGAACCAAGTCAGGAGTCCCCTCCAGAATGGGAAACGTCACCGCAGTCTCTCGTTCTGTTTGTCTCTGAAGACATGAGTATAAGGCCCTCTCTCATTCACCTCTTTACTCCGAGACACTAACAGTGGCCCTCCCAGCCTGAACCTTCACTGTGACCTGCGCCAAACCTTGGTGAGGTGGGCGCTGAGCTACAAGACCCCAATTACTATCAATTATGTGCAATTTTTAAAATTGAATATTTGATAATAGTTAAATTACTCATGTGGTTCCAGAAGCAAAACAATATGGAAAAGTGCTCACTGAGAAGTCTTGCTGACATCCTGTGCATTGTGACCTCTTCCCCACTTCCCTTGCCTCAGTGTGTGACCGCTTTTATTAACTTATCCTCTGTCCCTCCAGTGTTCACGCAAAGATATGTCCTTTATCCCATCCTTTGTATGCAGAAGGTAGCGTGCGATTTACACCGCTCTGCGCCTGTGCTCCTCATTTACCTCCCTTCTGGAGCTCCCCCCGTATTGGCAGGAAGTTGCAAAAGGGGTTTGGTGGTTCTGTTAGTGATGGCATCCGGCGGAGAATGTAAAGATGTTTGAGCACACCCTCGCTACTTCTAGTTTTTCCCTTCATTAATGCTTTTCCAGTTTCCCATGTGTACACAATCTTACTGGAAGCAACAGAAGCTGTGCCAACCTTCCTCAAAGAAAGGAAAATGGATCATTTTAGCTGTTTCTTCTCGCTTTGATCCAGAGAAACGCTTTGTTGGGTGCATTTTCTTACACTGGCTTGAGCTCATTACCCAAAATAGGTCATCAAAGGAGAGTTGGTGCCTGCTTTTCGCCTCACACGCCAGACTCACATCTTCAACCCACCCCCTTCCCTGAGCTGAAGGCCCACACTTCCCACTGTGAGCCAAACGTGGCCACCTGAGTGCCTTCTCTGTGCCCGACACTGATCCAGGCTCTGTGGACACAGTGTGGCCTAGTAGACAAAGAAGTTTCTGCTCCCCGGAACTCAAACTGAGCCATAGACCACAAACGGGTAAACGAACAAGCAAACTTCAGGTCATGCCGAGGGCCACGAGGAAAACAAAACATGGAGAAGGGACGAGAGACTGATGGTCACAGATGAGTGGGCGGGAGGGCCCTTCTGAAGAGGTGACATTAAAACTAAGCCAGTCAAGGGGAGACCTGGGAGGATATTTCACAAAGAATATTCTTTCATTTGAATGGATGAGCCGAGGGTGATGCAGTTGCTGTGGCTGGAGCATGAGCATGTGGAACAGTGAAATTCACCATCTTTCCTTTTCCACTTTAACTCCACCCTCGCTCCTCTGACCCCTCGGTGATGCTCCCCGTCTCCTGAAAGCCCCGTGAGGAACCCTTGGAGCCCCCTGTGACTTCTCCCTTCCTTCCGGTCCCCAGCTAATTCCAAAGTCTCTACCATCCGTCCTTTCCCATTCACTGTCACCACCGTACGCCAGGCTTTACTGCCTCATGCTCCTGTAAGGTTATGCTGAATTTTAAAAAGAAATAAACCATCAAAGTGATTGGAGAGAGTGACAATTTGACAGTAGTTAGGCCCAAAAGTCTCGGTTTTGTTTTCATTACTTTTACATGGTTATCACCTAGGCAAAAAAAAAAAAATAATAATCTAAATAATTTCAAATAATCATGTGGGGACTTTGCGTTTCATTTGGTGGCTGAATGTTTTAACAGAGGGAGGATTGGAGGAGAGGGGTAGACAGGGAATAGGAAGCCCCCAGCCCTCCCAAGTTGGAAAGGACACATTTGGCATCAAGTTGGGGACCTGGGCTTGCATCACATTCCTCTTTCTAGACAGTTCTCTGCAAGTATTCTGCAGCGGGTGAAGTAAAGTCAGGCAAATTAGAGTGCTTCTTACATTATTTTTCTCATAGGATTAACAAGTCTTTACACTGGGTGGGAGCTCGGGGGAGGTTTGCTGGTTAGGTTTCATTTGTTCATTCAGTAAATACTTTACTGAGCGCCTCCTGTGAGCCAGCACTGCCTGAAGGGTTGAGGAAACACCAGCGAGCAAAACAGACCAAAGTCCGTGTTCTCGGAGCCTCCTGTAGAGCGGGGCTGACACTGTGTAGAAACATCCGGAGTAGTTCCGGGTCTCTCTCTTCATAAGGGGATACTCCTGGGAAAGTATTTTCTTTACTTCAGTTTTCTTGTATCAGTCAAAAAGTTTGAGGACAGTCTTTGGAGACCACTAACCTGACCCCACACTCAGCCCTTGTCAGCCCCGTGTCCCTGTGACTCTCTCTGAGCATTGGTTTTCTCATCTGAAAAGCAGACATGATAATGCCTCTAGTGTATATAAAGTACTGTATCTGGTATCCACTAAGTGCTTAATAAATGGCTGCCTTTATTAGTACTATGTGCTCTATGGACATAAAGTATAAAATCCTGTTTCTGCCCCACTGGGGTTCAATATCTACTCAGGATATTGAGTAGAAATAATCACCGAGCAGTACCGAGGGGATATAATTATGTGGTTCAGTAAATTGTAGGGTGTTAATTATAAATGCCATGGGAACCCAGAGGAGGAAAAGGTGGGTTTGGGCTGCTGGAGGTTTGCACTGGCGCCTGGCTTTGCAGGAGAGGTATAAGGGAGGATTCACAGGGCCTCTCCAGGCCCAGCACAAGGCGGGAGAGAGCGAGAAGTTGGCTGGATGCAGAGGTAGCGCCCAGCCATAAGGGGCGTGGAAAGGCGGGACATGGAAGTTAGCCCTGGTATGTAAAGAGGGAACAGGGACCAGCCTTAAAATCCCACTCAGGTCAGTCTAGGTCAAGGGAGGAGAGAACACTCCTCTCCTTCATTCTGAGTCCTGGCCCTGAGAGAAGGCTGGTGAGGGGGTGAGGGGGCTTTTAATTAGGGCTGGCGCAGGGAGACATAAGACTCCCTTGACAACTCCCCACTGCATTAATCAGGGATTATGTTAGCTGGCTTGTGAAAAGCACTTCAAAAATAGGCAGTTTGGTTTTTAATGTTAATTTCAGGGTATAACATAACCTACAACTTTTAGCCCACAAGGATGGCATGTACTATTTGGTTTGCCAGTTTGGGGCAGGATGCTATAAGAGCATTTGGCAGGGGCATTGAGAGAATGGACACGAGCCTTTAGTGCATCTTCCCCACCTCTCTGCCACCTTTCTCACGGAGCTGATGGTGGTGGTGGGGCTCAGGATGGTGACACGGCTTCTCCACTTCAGGACCAATGTCACAGATTGGCCAGAGGATTCTGCGAGCTCTGCTTTCTGCTCCCCACTCTGAGTGCGGGACCGTCACAAACAGCATCCACATGACATCCAGTCAGGCACACCCGGTTGTCAAAAGGACCCCTTTTACTTAGCCTATGCAAATCTGGGGGCTCCGGATTTCTGCACATGGCACTTCAGAGGCTTCTTCAAAGCCTGGGTAGGGGAAAGTCACAAAATAGAGTTAGACAATCCCAGAGGGTTGGTTTTCTCATAATGACTGGGAACCTGAGTGGAAAAGCCTCAATATGTAATAATCCAATTAAGGTATCAGAGTTGGGAAACCGGGTTCCTACTTTTCAGATTAAAAAATGAAGGCAGAAAGCAATCACATAATCTGGATTTGCAATCAGATAATCGGAAAATCTGGCCAAGGGAAAGCCCAGACAGAGAAGTAGATCCTTGAAATCCTCCAGCACATCCTCTACCTGGCTGCCATCCAAGCAATCATAGGCGGGATGACGAAATTGATCTGATCAGGCAGTGGTAAGACACATACACTGTAAAACATACCATCTTAACCATTTTCAGGTGTACCGTTCAGCACATTTAAGTACATGCACATCGTTGTGCACGCAATCTCCAAAATTCTTTTGATCTTGTAAAACTGAAACTGTACCCATTAAACAACTCCTCCCTATTGCCCCCTGCCCCCAGCCCCTGGCAACCACCCTCCTACTTTCTGTTTCTATGAATTTGATTACTCTAAGTATCTCATATAAGTGGACTCACGTAACAGCTAGATCTTAAGTTAGCATGAGGGAAGCCATCTTAGGGAAAGGAAGCAGTATTGTAACTATGGCCCTGACTCGCCAGTCTCTGTGAATGCCTTCTGGCCTGCACGTAGCCTAGACGACTGAACACCCTTCCCTTCTGCAAAATACATGATCCGCTAGTTCTATGACTCTTGCTTACGTCTATCTCCCGGCTGTGATGAGACGATAACTTTGTTCTCTGAGTCCCCGAGGACCATGATGACCTCTAGAAAGAAGAACTCTGCATTGGTCCCCATCACGAATGACAGAAGAAAGAGATAATGTGACACCTTGAGGTTCGTCACACCCGATGCTAGCCATCCCTAAACCCCCTCCTTCCCCGCCCATTTCCCCTATAGAACTGCCTCAAGATTCTGTATGATTTTCAGATGGCTCTTTAGGACACTAGTCCGCCATCTTCCAGTTCTGTTGGCTAATTGTATAAACTTTCCTCTCTCAACCACCAGCTTGTTTGCAATTGATTGACATTGGATTGTGGAGAGCAAAACGAGCCCCTTTTGCTCGGTTACACTCATGCGGTATTCGTCTTCTTGTGACTGGCTCATTTCACTTAGCATAATGTCCTTAAGCTTCATCCATGTTGTAGCGTGTACTGGAATTTCCTTCATTTCTGAAGCTGAATAATATTCCATGGTATGTATATACCCTATTTTGTTTATCCACTCATCCCTCAAGGGACAAGTGTTCATTTTTTTATTATTATTATTTTATTGAGGTTATAATGGTTTATAACATCGTGGAATTTCAGGTGTATATTATTATTTATCAGTTTCTGTATAGACTGCATCATGCTCACCATCAATAGTCTAATTTTTATCCATCACCATATATATGTGCCCCTTTACCCCTTTTGTCCACCCCCCAACCCCCTTCCCCTCTGGTAACCACTAATCTGTTCTCTTTGTCCATGTGTTTGTTTATTTTCCACATATGAGTGAGATCATGTGGTGTTTGTCTTTCTCTGTCTGGCTTATTTTGCTTAACATCATACCCTCAAGGTCCATCCATGTTGTTGCAAATGGGATGATTTTTGTCTTTTTTTATGGCTGAGTAGTATTCCATTGTTTATATATATCTATACCACATCTTCTTTATCTAATCATCAGTTGATGGGCAGACAAGTGTTCATTTATTTTTAAGGCAACTATTTTTTATTTAATGTTTTGTATATGTTACATATTCACATGGTTCAAAATTTAAATTGTAAAAAAAGGTAAATGGTGAGAGTCTCTCTTCTGCTCTTGTACCCCAGTCACTTAGTTCCTTTCTCCAAAAGCCATCAATGTAACTCATTTTTTGAAGATCCTTCCTGACTTGTTCACACACATATGTACAAATGGCAGCACACTATACATGTTGCTCTGCAATTTGCTCTTTTGACTTAACATTTCTTGGAGATATTTACATACATAGAGAGTATACACACATGTGTACACACACACAAACCCATATATTTCTGCACAGTATTCTACTCCATAATTCATTTGTTAGGTCTTCTACTGATGGACATTTAGGTTGTTTAAAATCTTTTGCAAATAATTTTGCCATGAATAAGTAACATTACATTTGTCATTTTGCACAAGTGAGAATATCTGAAGGGTAGGGGGCCTCCTGGTGGCGCAGCGGTTAAGTTCGCGCTTGGCAGCCCAGGGTTCATGGGTTCGGATCCCAGGCGCCTGCCGACGCACTGCTTGTCAGCCATGCTGTGGCGGCGTCCCATATAAAGTAGAGGAAGATGGGCACGGATGTTAGCCCAGGGCCAGTCTTCCTCAGCAAAAAGAGGAGGATCAGCAACGGATGTTAGCTCAGGGCTGGTCTTTCTCGCAAAAAAAAAAAAAAAGAGAATATCTGAAGGGTAAATTCTTAGAAGTGTAATCAAATGATCGTTTGCCAAAACGTGAGATTGTGACTGACATTGCCAAATTGCCTTTCCTAGGGGTTGAATTCATTTCTACTCCCACCAGCCATGTGTGAGGGCTTGTTTCTTCACACTTTTGCTTATATGTTGAATCACTCATTTTTATTACTTTTTAATCTAAGTAGCTCAAACTTTAGAAATGTTATAAAATATGTTATAAGCCCAGTGAAAATAACATTCTTATTCTCTCTGTCTTCTCTTCTCCTTGGGCAATTTTCAGGCTCAGCATCCCTGGCTAGGCTGCTTCAAGTTGCAGTCATAGGGAATGTGGATGGTTAGGATTGGTACTGGGGTGGGGAGCATTTCACGTGGGCCATCGACGGGGACAGGTTGGCTGTGAGTGAATGCTCTTTTCCAGTGGCTGCTCCGTGACCTCTGTGAAATGACTCTGGTTCTGTGCCTTCTATGAAATGACTCCGGTCTGCAGAGAGCATCTCCTGAGCAGGTGTCCACATCACAAAATCCTCTCCACCATCAGCCCTAATTGGCCACTTCCTTAATCTAATGTAACTCCCCAGCCTGCAGGCCCTTCCTCCAGGCCAGGGGCCAGCCCTCCCATTGCAGTAGGGCCCTCTGGAAAAGTCTATGCAGTGACAGCCCAACTGGGCTCTTGCCGAGGTGAAGACCAGCACCTTTGCTGCCTAATCTTTGACAAACACTGGCTTCTCTTTACAAGCTATTTCAAAGAGAGGTGTTCTGAGTTTCCCGATTTGCTTTGACAGCGATGTTCTAAGTGTCCTTCAGCATTGTTGCAAACACAGACAGCAGGAGGAGGGAGTGGGGCTGGGACTTGAGGATCCTTCCTGGCCCCCTCCTGGCCGTGGGCGCCGTAGGGGCTGATGAACATTCCTCAGGTATCAGTCCTCACAACCACTCTGCCAGGCATTATTCTGCCCATTTTGTCATTGAAATTCAAGAGAGGACGAGCAACTTGCTCCAGATGACAGAGCTGACTGAGGGGGGCCAGTTGCGAAGCTGGGGCTGTGCCCACGACTCCACAGGTCTCCCTGGTGCCGTCTGTCTTAGGCTGTGTCTCCTGCCCGGACCCCACCCCCCACCCCATCAGTAGCAGGCCTGTCAGGAGGCCCGTGACTGGCCCAGCAGAGATGCAGGTTGGCTCAGGTGAATCCTGGGGAGCAGCTGGAGGAAGAGGGAGACAAAGAGAAGTCCCACCCAGTGTTCACAGGAGTGTTGGGGGTCCAAACTAAACCTCAAGCTCTTCCCACCTCTACCCCCTGGCCCGGCTCCTCCCAGTCACCCTTGAAGAGTGCTGACGTCTCTTGGCCCTGGGCCATGCACTCCTCCTCTGTGTTCCCATAGCAACCACCTCAACACACTGACTTACAAGCTGTGCCCTGCTCCGTAAGCAGGAGCTTCTCGAGGGCGATGTCTGATGCTGTTCCACGCTCACCTTTATAGCCCCAGCTCCTCTCAGAAGGGGCCTGCCTAACGTTTGCTGACCTGAACTGAAGTCTCTCACCTGACCTGAGGGCACATGGACAAGCCAGGAATCAAAGATGAAGCTAAAAGACCAGGTGGGGAGGGGAACAGCAGAGTGGGGGTTCCATGACTTTCACAGGCTTGGGAACAGATGCCCGAGGCCCTTCTGAGGGGTGGCAGCCCCATATTCATTGGTGGTCAATCCAGGTTTCTAGAGAAAAAGAGTCATAATAGACCAACCTCAAGGTCCTGACTCAGCCCGCCGCCCCCCAGGAGTCCATCCTGCCTGCTTCAACCCCACAGAACCCTCCTTTATCTCCATCTCCACAGTACTCTTCCTGCACATCCTCATACATGGTCTTGTTCTTATGGGATATGACTCTTGACATGGCTTGTCTCTCCAGGTCATAATAGCTGACCCTCACACAGCACAGTCCATGTGTCCAACACTGTTCTAAGCCTGGATATGTATCAAGCATTTAGTCCTTACAGTGACCTTGCACAGAAGGTACTATTTTTATACCCTTTCTACAGAAGAGGAAATTGAGGCACAGAGAGGTTAAGGGGTGCAAACCCCCACAGTAAGTGGTAGGGCCCAGATTCAACCCCAGGTATTTCAGCTTCACAATTTGTGTTTGTAAGCATCCTAGGCGGGCTGGAAGCCCCTCAAATGCCGCATTCCCACCACTCCCCACTAACCCCTGGACCCCAGCACAGTGGTGAGAACCTCAGTGACATTCCCTAAAGAACAGTGAGCAGTAGGGTGACCGCCTCAGACCCACCACATACTGGCTAGGTTAGTGTAGGTTAGGGGCCACTGGGGCTTCAAAACAGTGTTAGCTCTTATGTCCCCTCATGGGTTTCATGGCCAAGGCCACGTGGGTGTAGACCACAGCCTTCTCCTCAGTCTTCCCCTTTCTGCCTTCTGTGCAGATCTACCCGCCGTGGCGAGGAAGGAAACCAGCGTCTCTTCTTCCCGAGGAGCGACAGCACGGCCGGGCGCTTGTCCCCGGGAAGGACTCCGCCAAAGCCAGGCCAGCTGGAGTTCCACTAACCCAAAAGCCTCCAAATCAGGCCTTTCTGTATCACCTTCAGTCTAGAGAGTGGACACCAGACACCCAGGGTGACAGAGCAGGCGGGTTCACGGGGTGGGGTGTGCTGGGGCCGCTGGAGAAGCGGGAGTTACTATTCCCACTGCCTTAGGTGGGCCGGGGGGGAAACAGCTTTAGCTTCACAAACAAACTGGAATTTACACAGCAAATCATTGCCCTTTCATTCATTTCTTAGGGGGGAGAGGAAGAGAGAGAGAAACGAGGTGGGCCTCCTGGGGCAACGTGAATGAGGTCTGGTAGCAGGCCTTTCTGCCCAGTCCCCCCAACCCCTCAGGTGTAGCTCAGCCCAGCGTTTCCTCCCAGGGCCAGGCCTCTGGGATTGGACTTGCATTAAGCACAGAGTTAGTGCTGGGGGTGTTCTGACTCTCATCCAGAAATGGGTCACGGCGTTCCGCACCGTCGTGAAGGCAGAACCCAGCCCCACACACCACACAGAGCACGGCGGTTCTCGATTAGCCATTCAGCGCTGGGGCTGGCCCAGTCACCCCCGCACACCCCGCCCCTGGAGATTGAGTCAGGGTGATTCACGCCAGGTTAGAAGTAAAGGGGCTGCTTTTAGTTATTTCTCTGCACGTGCCCCCTGCAGGGCGGCCAGCTGGTGAAACACCACTGTGGGCTGCTCAGGTTTTCGCGTTGATTTGCAAAGGCTCCCACTGATCCAAATGTCATGGCTGGCCTGGTATTCAAGGTTTAAATTCCGTGACTTGGGTCAGCTAGTTTGTGCAGGCCGAACCCGATGGCAGTCTGCGCAGAATGAGTAAGTCTGAGCTCTGATTCTAAAATGTCGTGACAGATCTTTAAACACAGTAATCAGAACTTGCGTGTTTGTGATGGTCACCTGCGAGGTCGACACGGACATTTTTCTTGCTCGGGGCAGTTTTGGAATCTCTTTTCGGATCTCCAGAACTTACAGTCCTTCTTCTGCATGCCTGAGGAGCAGCAAAGATTTGGTTTTTTAAAGGTGGATTAAGTTTTGGAAACTGTCAAAAATAATTCAGAGCCAAGTCTGGTGAATCAGGCCAGTAATCAAGTTGGGTGATACCATTAAGGACTTGAAATCAAAAAAGCATAATTATCAAGTAATGTCGCTAACGCTCCTCCTGGCCTAGCCCTGAAGATCTCCGAAAAGAATAACCGAGCTGTCTTAAGCAGTCAGAGCTTCCCAAGGTATTGATACCAATTTTGAAGGGCCAGCATTTACTTGGCTAAATAGGTTGTGAATTACTCATTTTTAAAAAAAATCAGCTTTATTACTTAAAATTGTGTCTATGTAAAAACTCCTCCTCTTGGGGCCGCCTGGTGGTGCAGCGGTTTAGTTCGCGCTTGGCAGCCCCGGGTTCGCGGGTTCGGATCCTGGGTGCCCGCTGATGCACTGCCTGTCAGCCATGCTGTGGCGGCGTCCCATGTAAAGTAGAGGAAGATGGGCACGGATGTTAGCCCAGGGCCAGTCTTCCTCAGCAAAAAGAGGAGGATTGGCAACGGATGTTAGCTCAGGGCTGGTCTTCCTCACACAAACACAATAAAACTCTTCCTCTTCAATAACCATGTGACTTTGCTGGCATATAAGCTTATTAGCCAGTATTGTTTGTCCCGAATTTATCATAGGCCATTAATTTACTTCAATAGTCCTACCATTGCTCCTGAGTTTTCCTTGGCAGCAGTCCAGTTCCCGAATGTACTGCTGAGCAAGGAGCAAGTAGTTTATCATCCCAAGGGGCTGGGATGACGGCTGAGAGAAGCAGAGGGAGGTGGCCCCTGCACTGCCCTCCGGCCCAGCTGAGTTGCAGAGAAGGGCCTGGAATTCACTTTGGGCTTCTTCCAGTCCAGTGTCTTTCAAGGGAGGTCATCCTGTGCAGTTCAGTTCATTTCACTGTGACTTACTGAGCCCTAAACCTATGCCTGGCATTGGGCCTGGCAGCTGGGAAGCTTTGACAAGAAGGAGCACATGTTGCCACCCTCAAGAGAAGATGAAGAAAAGGTAAGCCCTACAAAGGAGGTGCAATAAAATGGCATAGAGTTATCCGGAGGGAAAGATCCAACGGTGAGACAGAGAAAGGGGCCCCAAAGTGGGTGACATCTGAGATGCAGTCCACAGAGGGTGCGGTTAGCAGGGTGCCCGGAGCCCAGGTTGGTGCAGAATCTGCGGCCACCCGCCCTTCCTCCGAGAGCCGCGTTCCCAGCCGAGCCCTGACAGCTGGGCCAGTGCTACGTATGGGATTACAGCATTAGGTGAGGAGTTAATCACAAACATGAATCAGCCTTGTTTTTCCTTTCTCAGCACAGCTCTGGAGCTCTGCAGGGGAGGGGGCAGGGCCCCTCACTGGATGTACAGGAAATCATACTGCGGGGAAATGTGAAGCCAGCCGTTTCTCATCGGGCCCAGCTGTACCTGCGCTTTGAGATTACAGGGGAATTTACTACGTTACGTGGGAAGAGAATCCCTCAGTGTGGCAGGCCGGAAGAAGAACTGTTTCATGAGCCAACTGGCTTCTTGGGTTCCACCCAGGCTGGGACCACTGGGCAGTTTTTCATTTCAGGGAGCCCCACCCTACCCCAGCTCTGCAGCTCTTCCTCCTAGAGCTGTGCCTAGGTCAGAAACCTGTTTTTTGCTAAGGTTTCTGTTCTCACTCCTTTCTCCCAGCTTATATAGAAAACCCACTTCTCATCCAAACCAGCAGGACTGGGTTAGGTGGTTCTGCCAAAAACCCTTCCCTCCCCAGCCCTCTTCTGGAATGTCCAGCACTCAGCCGCCCTTATGTTCCCTCATAGTCTTACTACTTCAACTCTAGAGCGTCCCACTCACCATCTAAAGTTTGCAGGGTGGTTGTCACTTGCATAGGCCGGTGATGGCGTCCATCTCCTCTGCTGTGGAACCCTCTCGCCCTCTGCTTTCAGATTTGATAAATGCCGCCTTCGGTCTCGAGGCTGACCCGATGGGGCAGCCATTCGGTGAATGCTACGCTTCAGAGTTGAGCCATCACAAAATATTTTCCTCCCTTCTGAATTCTGTTTGCAAAATCTTCAGTTGCCAGCAGTTCTTTACAAAGAAAAGGCTTCAGTGTCATCGGAGGAGAGTAACCCTCACCAGAATCTTAGTAAATCTCAGTAGGTAGCCAGGACTGTGAAGTATTTCATTTCTTTGTTTCTTTCATTTTCTTAAAGCATTAAAGTTATTGCACACAAGTAATTAATCAGAAAACTCCAGTGACTGTGCCTTCAGAGGTCATTGCACAAGCTACAATGTTCAAGAAATTCCATTTAGCTCTAGGTTTGAATGTCACATCTATTTATGTAGCCAAAGGAGTCTGATTCTTTTCTCCTTCTGCCGCAAGAAAGTTTCATCTGGGAAACAGGCTGTGGGGAGTGCTGGAACCCACAGGGTTTCCTGCTATTAAAACTTAAAGCAAGTCAATCCCGTTGCTGGAGTCAAAACAAAGTGGACTTTGGCCGTTTGGTCCAGAAGGGAGAACTCTAGAAGGGAGTGGGCTGGTCCAGCAATCGGGACAGCACACAGGAAAAGATGCAAGAAACACTCAAGGAGCTGTCCTCCTTCCTGAGGAATAAAGCCGCTGTGGGGAAGGGTTGAGATAACATGCGGTAAAGATGATCCAGACCCCAATGTGTGTCTTCCCACTGGACAAACACACACCAGAGGTCGTGCACACACGGTACAGTCAAAATCACTTATCAGCAAAGCCCGCGCTCACATCTGGGCACAGGCAGGAAGATCCCACACAGACACAAGCACACACCTGCGTCACGGCTAAACAAGCGTGCCATTGGAGGCTGTCACCTCGATCTGTGACAGGCTGCAGATGGGCCTCTCCTGGTGTCTTTCAAAGCTAAGTGTTTCCTCAGACCTCTGTTTTGACTTTCAGCACAATTGAACACATTACCAGACAGCTCAGGCAGGACTGGTCGGGACTGCGGGCTTGGCTGCCTTCGGTGGGAGGAAGGGGAGCTGTGCCCAGGAGATCGGGGGCAATGGGGGGCTCTGGGGATGGGGGAGCTGGGGGAAGAACAGTGACACTTCTGAAAGTCTCTGTGCCTCAGCAAGCATAAGGCCAACCTCGGAACCGAGTTCACAACGAGCCTCCTGCTGCGGTGGTCCAGCCCCGGTCTGGGCGAGCTGGCTGTGGAAGGCCCGGCGGCGACAGTGGGTGGGGAGGTTCAATGGTGACAAGGGTTCCTAGTTCTCAGACGATACTCGAAAACAGGCCCCCGGGAACTGAGGTCATGCTAGATGCCTCAGAAACCCCGCAGCGTGGCCAGCTTCTAACCTAACTTCTTACACGCGCCCACCTGCGGCCCCCGAGGGCCACCTGGATGAAGCCGTCCTCAGGCGCAGTGGTGTCACACTGCTCGACAGCTGGTGAACTCCAGCCCTGCTGCAACCTTCTTTCTAGGTAAATGAGGGAGAGTTTTTGGAAATGTGTCAGCCTTCTCTCATACTGATTCGGGTGAAAAAATTAGTCCTTTAATTCTGAAGGATGGGTAAAAAACCAAAAAATGCTAGTGGACCTTTACATTCAGAAAACGGAAATAACTTTTACAAAATTTTTCAGCCAGTTTTCCAAGGACTTCCCATTTACGCACCGAAGATGTGTTCTAGGTCTTCAGACACAACACACACATTGAAGCAGCCCTCGTTTAAAGTGAACTCGGCACACAGACCCCACCCCCCCAGTGGAAGGAGTACTGAGCCAACACCTCTTGAAGACGCATGTTCAAGGACACATCCGTCCGGGTGGAGAAAATGGTGTGCTGTCACTGCGTCTGCTGGCAGCTCTATTACCATCCCTTCTGCCCATGCAGCAACTGCTCAGCGGCAGGTTGATCTCAACTGAAAAAACGTTGCAGAACATTCGGCGGAAGAGCAATCCATTAA
Source organism: Tapirus indicus (assembly GCA_031878705.1). NCBI lineage: Eukaryota > Metazoa > Chordata > Mammalia > Perissodactyla > Tapiridae > Tapirus > Tapirus indicus. The sequence goes on along the minus strand of CM062925.1, from coordinate 2,422,726 downwards.
TGGGTGTACAACCCCAGGAGGCCCAGCACGTTTTTAAATGCACAAGATGCAGCCTGAACAGCATGGAGTTCCATCCTCGTCCAAAATTGATTACACAGTCAATCCATCCAGTACGTTTCCCCAACTGGAAGAGACTTTCGGTGTGTTGAAACGCTGATGAGCGTGAGCCAGTACACAGACAGGGAGGCTGAGGATACAGGAGGGAAACAGGACGATCAGTGGAGAGAGGCTGTGAAGGGGCGAAGCTGGAGTCCGGAGGACAAGTGCAGGGACTGTCACCAACAGGGGAGGCAGCGTCTGTCCCTGTCCCGGAGGGGAGGTGGAACCCAGCACCAGCTGAGTTGGGTTTGCAGGTTTGGTGGCGGGAGTGACGAAGTGTGAGGCTGCCCACCACCACGCCTGTTCTGCATGTAGGCGAGCTGTCTTAGATCAGCCGAGTGTGTTTGCAGGTGCACACTTGGAGCTGGACAAGGGGAGAGGGAACAATGGTGAGTGTCAGGGTTCTGAAAGGAGCGGGGTTGTACAACAGGAATTCCTTCCATTCTCATGGTGGGCTGTTTTTGAAAAATTTTCTAAACTTTTCTCTTTGGAGTGCTTCGAGTCAATCAGAGAAGCTGGAAAACATCCCGGGGATGTCACTTCTTCACACGCCCGGAGAAGACAGGCCCGGCAGACTCTGGGGGCAGAGACCCCCGCCCAGGAAAGTCTCCAGGGGCCACGGAGGAGCGATCAGCCTGGGCCCAGGTGTAATGCCTGGTGCTCAGTTAGGAAAATGCCAGGGGGAGCGGCCTCGTAACGGACGGGGCTCTACTGGGAAGAGCCCTTACAGACGAGCACAGTCGTGTGCTCGTGACAACGTTTCGGTCAACGACGGCCGGCACATGTGACGACGGCCCCACAAGGTTGGCACCATAGGACAGCCTCGGTGTCCAGCGGGCGGCCCCGCCAGGTCTGTGTGAGCACACTGCAATGTCCACGCAACGGCGAAATCGCCTGACGACACACTTGTCAGACCGTGTCCCCGTCGTTCATTCAGACGACGTCTTTTCTCTGTCCACTGAAAAACGAAGCAGTGGACACCCAGTTTGTTTCAAATGAGAGCTCCTAGCACTTAGGTTTGTTTCTTTAATGCTCCCCGCACGCTGGCACAGCACCACACAATAAAAGCTCACTGAGTGAATACATGAACGACCGTCTACAGGGTGAGAAAGTACAGGAGTAAACACGGGAAAATAATGTGAAATGACTGAAGATCCACTGAAGCCATTTCCTCTTCCTCTCAATCCTTGGAGGTGAAAGGGTTACTTTTATATTTAAATTAAGGATTTTAAACCCTTAACTCCACCCCCATCTGCTGTCAACATCCTGTTTAAATAGCCTTTCCGACATCATCTATGCGTGTATTCCTTCCCTCCTCCCGCTCTGCAGAAACAGGGTCACAGCGCATCTCCCGGGAGCTGCCGTCTTCCTCCCAGCGGGACGTTGCAGACATCTCTTTTCCACCGTCAGTAGACACCGTTTTGGTTTCCCGTTCTGGGTGGTGATAGTGGGTGCCACGCACGGGTATCCCTAACACAGCCAGCAAGGAGTGGGTTCCCGAGAGAAGGGAAAGCCTGGGGGACGGCTGCATTTGAGGGGCAGGCAGAAGAGGGACTCATGGGAGACTGGAAGGTGAGCCAAAAAGAGGAGGGGAAGGCACAGAGAAGCATCATCACAGGAGTAAGGGAAGAGGGCATTTCAAGGAGGAGGAAGTGGCCAGTGCCCTGTGCTGCCAAGAGATTCAGGCTGTCAGTGCCAGAGGTAGAATTCGATTCAGAGAGAGGGAAGTTACGTGCCTTGTACTTTCCCACTGCCTCGTGTTATGAAATGAAAAGAGAGTCTTGTTCTGTCTGCCAGCTGGACCGGAGCACCCCTTGGCCTAAAGTGCTGGTGTGAAGTTTGTATTTTGAAAAAGTATTGGTTGGGATTGCACTTAGCTGCGTTTAAGAGAAACCCAAACACACAGTCTCAACCAAATGGGTTTTGTTTTGCTCAGCTGAGAAAACGTTTTGAGGAGGGCAATCAAGGGCCATTGCAACAGTTCAAGGTAGCCATGAAGGACCCATACTCCTCTAAGCTGCTTGTTCCACCATTCTTAGTGTGAGGATTTCATCCTCATGGTTGCAAAGTGGCTGCTCTGCCTCCAGCCATCACGTCCACATTTCAACCAAGAAGAAGACAGAAAAAAGGACATGCAAAATTCCCATATTGTCTGCATTTGTCCATGTTCGTCAGAAGCTCCACCCTGTAGACTTTGCTTACATGTCACTGGCTGGGACTGGACAGTGTGGCTACACCCATGTGCAGGAGAGTCTGGAGTATTTTCACCTGAGCACAATGCCGACCATTTCTTCCTGCAAGGGAGAAGAGAACGCTGGGGAAGCAACTGGCAATATCTTCCGGGGGGTGATTGTGTGAGAAAGGTTAGGCGTGAACGTAACAGCAGGCCGCCTTCTTAGATTTATTGCTTTTCTTTAAGAGAGAGAAAATACTAAAGCAACCCATTTGACCCCAATAGGAAGCAAAGGATAAGTCACACTCAGCCCTGGGTGCGTTTCCTCCTGAAGTGGGGCGGTCAGGGAATGGCATCAGCTAAACTTGCGTGTCCCAGCCCTATCGGTTTCACTGACAGGACCCTCAGACTCATTTCACTTAAATTCCGCCTTGCAAAAGCAGTTAGAAGAAGCAAGCCCAGGGAGTTGCTGGGAGACCTGAGGGGCTTTACTGGGTGAGCTGTTTGGGGCCTGCATGACTGAAATTCCCTCTCCTGGCAACACCCGCTTCATCTCCAGCTTGGGGTGCAGGTGGGCAGTTTTGGCTCTGAGCAGAGGGGACCCCGGCACCAGGCCGCGCAGGTTCTGCAGGAGGAGCTCCTGCCTGTGAGGGGAGAAGCTTCCGTGGCCTTCCTCATGAAGCAGTAACCCTGCTGGAGCAGTTCCCGTTTCTCCTAGAACCTCTGCCTTCTCCCTGTTAATGTCAGGGCTTCGCACCCCCGCACCCCCGCCCCAGGGTGCTGGTCTCAAAACAGCGTGCGCCTAGGAGGAAGGCCCTGGGAGGTGCAGCCTGTGACTTCCCAGGAGACCTGTGGATGCCAGGACCCGTCCACTTTCCCTCCGGGCCCCTGCCTCCTCTGGCCCGTCTCCTTGCCCCCACGGGCCAGAAGAGTATCTTTGTCAGCTAACTCTGAGCACATGCCAGACGCGGTCGATCTAAACGAGCAAGTGCGTTCTGGGGCCAGGCCCGATGAAAGAAAAGCTGAGCAGCTCGGGAGCATGCCAAACCCCGGCTGCTGGAAGGAAGCCGTATCATTTTAAGAAAGCCGTGAGTGCCAGCCTGTGGTCAGACACCAGGAAGAGGCCACCTCGCTGAGCAGGATCCTCCTTCCCGCCCGCTCTCCCCACCGGGCAGCCTCCAGCGAAGACAGAGATGGCTCTGGGGAAATTCCACGCTGTAATTCATTTAAGCAGAATAAACAGAGCTCCTGCTCCGGGAGTTTGGGACTGAGCAAAAGGCACTTGGACTCTGCACGGGGGGATCGATGTCCTTGGGAAACAGAAGAAAATCCAGGAGTCAGGTGACAGGAGGTGCAGATGGCTCTGACACCAGAAAGCGGCAGGACCTGAATAAGTGACCTCCCTCTCCCGTCTTGAGTAAGTGACCTTCTCTCCCGTCTTGGTCTCTCATCTGTAAAGCGACCGACCGTTGTGCTCTGTGGAGCACTGACGGCTGCAAAGCATTTCAGAGTTTCCACAGACGTTTGATTTAAATTGCATTAAAATTTTTTTCCGACTATATATGAAAAAACAAGAGACGCAGTCAAATAAGACGTGCCAAATTGTAACCCACCGAGGGCTTCCAGCATGCCCATTCTCATGCCATGTCTACACCCCCTGTGGGAGACCTTGACTAAAGCTGCCATCTGGCCAGTGGAAGGGTGTCCCAAGGTTGTGAGGAAAGTTATCTAAAAAAAAAAAAAACCAAACTGTTAGCATGTGCAATTACTTATATCAATGAGGGTTTTTTTCCTCAATATTGTGCAACCAACCATTCCAGAAATAAACTGGACACAGAGGCAGACCCGACTGCTCTTATTCATCTAACTTCAATTTGGGGTCAAAATAGCCTTATTATACTCATTGCTTAACCTACAATTTCACTTCATTTTAACTTCAAAATGCGTTCATACTAATAAAACACTGCTGTCTCGTTTTCTGTGTAAGTGTTCTAGAACGGTTATTTTACTAAACGGTTTGAAAATCATTAGAGTGGAGACTGCTAAGGGGCCTCACCAGTGCTTTCTAAGTGGTGGTGATGGAGCGCCCTGCTGTGGCCCAGATGGCCCCCAGGTCACCGGGACAGGGATTCCACAAGGGAGCAGGCAGGAGCGGGCAGGGGAGGTTTCATGGAGGAAGCCGGCTAGTGAAACGTCGCACCTGTCAAGTGCTCAATAAATCCGTGTTCACTGGCGGAGCCGAGCCTCGGAGGAGGGTGTGGGTCAGCTCTAGATTGCCGGGGATTAGGAACTGTCAAATGGGCGAGGGCAGAGATGAGGACCAGGCGTCGCCAGACAGTGAACTCATCAGACTGGGTGCTGCAAAGTAGTTATGGGGCAGGGCGTGCACTGGGAGAAAAGAACAGAAATTTGGGACTTTCAAGAGAAACCCCTCAGCAGGTAAAGCTCAGTCCCTAATCCTCAGTGCTGATTTCGGAGAATTGTCCGTTGAGGACCACGGGCAGGGCTGCTGCCTGTCTGGCCAGGAGAGCCTTGTAACCTGCTGCTGGGGAGTTCAAGACCCTCCCCTGGGAACTGGAAGGAACACAAATACTCTCCCATCGCTGCCCCTTCATTCCTACAGCTGTCAGCTGAGACAGGGGTCTCACTGTGTAGGAATCCCCTGGAGAGCTTGTCGCACAGGCTCTGGGGCCCCACTCTCGGAGACCCCAAGCCAGTAAGGTTTAGCACGAGGCCTGAGAGTTTTCATTTCTCGCAAGCTCTCAAGTGAGACTCATGCTGCTGGTCCCCGAACAACACCGAGGAGCACTGACTTAAGGGTTGACGGGACACTGATACATCCTCAGCATGGTGCAGGGGGCGGCGGAAGACAGGAAGAGAAACTCCTCGACAGAACGGGGGAGGGTGCCTTCCTTCACAATCAATGGGTGGGTGGGTAGTGGTGAGGTAAAGAGAGACCTCCCATCAGGATCCACAGGATGGAGGAGGGAAATCCCTGGACACAGAGAAATAGGGCAGGGTCCCCGCCCCCGACCTATGTTCCTTACGGTCATTTACCCCAGAGGACAAATTGAAGATGAAAAGTGAAGGAGAACAAAAAGTGCCCACAAATGTTCTCAGAGTTGGGCTAACAGGCCGTGCTTGTCTGAGGAGAGTGATGAGGCACTTTCTGGAAAGTTCCATTGGGAGGAAGAGCATTCATGTGATGCCAAGAGCAAATCTTACCTAACGGTGGAAACAGAGCCAGACTAATTTGTCTATTCACAGACCACTTACTCTCTCCATTTTCTTTACTCTTCTCTTATTTTTTCCTCAATGAATGCCCTTCTTTGGCCAAAGAGATGTCATGATGTCCCCCATCCCCATCATTGCTTTAAAAAGCTATGCTTCAGCTTCACATGATACCCTAAACAGCTGTGTCTTTTGACGTGGCCAAGGAAGAAAGGGCCCAGGATAGACCTTTGACAACATGGTGGTGAGTTAGCACTGTTATTTTCAAATTTGCTATTAAAATCTCATACCAAACCTTTTGAAAGAGACAAGCAGATGTTCTACAGAGCACGGTGCTGTGTGTTGTGACTTCAGTGGGAAAATCATGTGACTCATTTGCATAAACTTATTGAAATATTTCTTTCTCTCATAATTTAGCCACAAGCATTAATTAAAGCATCAAAGTATATGTATTTGGACCTATAAAAACTTCATAACCAGCCAGAGCAAAGGGGAAAACTATTGAACGTTTGGAACTTTAAAAACACGTTTTCGAAATGACCATATTGGAAGTGAACATTTTTCTTTAGCAAAGTTAAGATTCCAAAAAGAAAACAAAAACTAAGACATAAACCAAGTTGCTTTGGTTATTCAGCTCACTTGGAAGAACCAGCGTAGAATGTGTTTGTGCTGAGTGATCCATATTTACATATGTCAGAGATCATCTTCAACTTTAAGAAAATATTACAGAAGCTTATTTTATTTTATTGTGAGGAAGACCAGCCCTGAGCTAACATCTGTTGCCAATCCTCCTCTTTTTGCTGAGGAAGACTGGCCCTGGGCTAACATCCGTGCCCGTCTTCCTCTACTTTATATGGGACGCCGCCACAGCATGGCTGACAGGCGGTGCATCTGTCTGCCCCCGGGATCCGAACCTGCGAAATCCCGGGCTGCTGAAGGGGAACGCGAGAACTTAACCGCTGCGCCACCGGGCGGCCCCAACAGAAGCTTATTTTAAAGTCAGTGTTAAGAACTAAGAATACATTTTTCTCATAGAAAAAAATCATTATACGTGGTAGAAAGAGTGCCAGGATGGGTGTGCACACCAGGCTGCACAGCTGTGGTTAGGCAGGACAGTGGAGCAAAGGATGCTTGCCTGGGAAACGGAGCCTGGAGCTTATGAACAGGGGCTGTGGGGAGGGAGACTGGGCAGGGAAAGGAGACCCTCCTCTCCCCTTTCCTGGTCTGAGTATTGGAAATGGCCTGTTTTATTTTTTTCAAGTAAATGCATTTTTTTTTTTTTTTTGGTGAGGAAGATTAGCCCTCAGCTAACATTTGCTGCCAATCCTCCTCTTTTTGCTGAGGAAGACTGGCCCTGGGCTAACATCTGTGCCCATCTTCCTCTACTTTATGTGGGATGCTGCCACAGAATGGCTTGATAAGCGGTGGGTAGGTCTGCACCCGGGATTGAACCTGCAAACCCCAGTCTGCTGAGGCAGAGCACACAAACCCAACCACTACGCCACTGGGCTGGCCCCAGTAAATGCATTTTTATTGAACATCCTATATGCCAGACATCATGCTGGACCAAGAGATAAAATGAACAAGACTGAAAGATCCCTGCCCTCAGGGAACAAGTATTTTAGGGGAAGATAGATGATTTAATAAAGAATTACAAGCGGGAGCGTCTGAAATCATAGGAGCTTCTGACTCAGACTTGGAGTATCAAAGATGGCTTCCCAGAAGAAGTGACATGTACCCTGAGACCTAAAGGATGAATAACAGGTAGCTAGGTGACAGGGTCAGAGGGTCAGAAGGAATAGGCGTGCTCTCCGAGCAGAGGAATCTGCATGAACAAGTCCCCAGGACCTGGCACATCAGGCTAATGGGGTTGGGAAAGAATGTGAGGGGTTCCATTCTGGAAATGTTGGTTGACATGTCTGTGGGATATACGTTGTCCTATAGACAGTTGGGGATGGGGCATGCAGCTCAAAAGGGCAGCCTGGGCCAAAAGTACAGACATGGGAGTCATCAGCATGTGTATAGTGAGAGGGGACCGAGTCACCCAGGAAGAGTGGGACAAAAGAAGCCAAGGAAAAGAGTTAAGAAGTGGAGAGAGGTCACCAGGGTCAAGGGCTTAGGGGAGATCACACAAGCCAAGAACTGAGTTTCCATTGCTTTCATCACAGTGTCACTGGTGATTTGGGCAAGAGCAGTTTCATAGCGGGAGGGGAGCAGAAGACAAATGCAGGAGTGGGGAGGGCATGGAACGCGAGAGCACAAGCGGCTCTTTCCACGGGTCTGGCTGAGACAGAGAGTGAAGCTGGAGTGTGCTGCGGGTTCAGGGAGAGCCTTGCTTGTCTCTTGGTTTAGACGGCTGAATGGATGAGAGGAGCCAGTGAGAGACAGGCTGAAGATGCTGGAGACCCCAGGGAAGGATCTCGAGTGAAGTGGCTAGGAAGGCAGCAGAGGTGGGTCCAGCAGGTGAGGTGCCCCAGAGGGGAGGGGAGGGTGGTGGAGAATGGGTGTGGTGGGGGGGCGTGGAGAGCTGGTGGAGCTGCTGGAGGAGAGCAGAGCCGGAGGGAGGATTGGAGGTGTGAGGAGAGTGGAAGGCTGCTGCTCCTCCTGACACCTGTGAGCACCTCTTTCCTCAGCCCCCGGGGTCAGAGTGCCCCCCTGCCTTCATCTTCAAGCTGGTCCTGTCCTTCCATCCCTACCTGCCACTCATCTCCCTTTACGGTTCAGCAAAATTCCTACTTCTCGGTCTAGCTGATGAGGTGTTCGATGGGATGCAATCTGACCACACAGGTTTATGCTCAGGTCTGATGACCGATGGCTCAGAACCCTTTGAGAGGCATTTGCATTTCTGGGGAAAGGCTTTTAGTCACCTAAATAAACCTCTAATTCAAGGGTTTTCAAGTAGAGGAACAAATGGGGTGAATAATTTTAGGCAGTGGGTCAGGATAATGATCGGAGTCTGTCTCCGAGGGTACCTTTCACCCACAAGGTGATCCAAACGACAAACACCTAGGAAACAGGAGGTGTTGTGCCGCCAGCTTCATGCTGTGGCTGGAATGAGATGCCCAGAGCAAATTTCTGCGTGCCCTCCCAGCTCTAGCTGTCCCAGGCCTGAGATGGCCCAGAATCTAGAGATCGTGGCTCCTGAAATAGCCAATGTAACTACAGCCGACCGCCAGGTGAGGCTGCTTCCACACAGCTCCTCTGTGTCAAGCTCACGTTATGTCACACACGTAAGGTATAAAGCAACGCGTCATTGACAACTGGAATCGACCTTGCAGACGGTGTCCACTGATGGTGACGGTAATCATTTGCAATAGGTCAGCACTGAAGAACACTTTATTTTGTCATCTGTTCCTGCAGCTTGGGGCATTGGAACTGTTAAAACATGTTTAGTCTGGGAAAGTCTTTGTCCCTATTGTGAACTGTACACAAATGTGTGGGAGTGTGTATGCATGCTCTCTGTTCCTCTGGGCCAGGGTGTGCCCTAGCACACACAGAAGCTCCACCTTTACCGACCCTGAAGTCTATCCGCTTATGTGCTCAGACGGGGAGTTAAAGATCCTTGCATTTTGAATCAGAAGCAATTTTTAATATTTTATTGATTTTTTATGTTAAAGAAAAACATGCTTATTGTGGACAGTTTGGAAAACACACAAAGGCCCAAAGACAAAAATGAAAGTTACCTGTAATTCTAATTCCCAGGGATAATCACTGTCTCTCCGTGTGTGTCTCTCCCGTTAGGGATCGTATCTCTATATAATTGTGCATCCTGCCTTTTTCACTTAGCTAAGTCAGGAAATGCAAAAGCAATAACAGAACCTTTTTATTTCCATATTTTCTCCTTTATTTCTGTCTGCATCTTCCCCCCGCCCCCGGCCAGTACTTCTTTATTTTGGAGTATTTCCATTTTTCCAAAGTTCAATTCAAAATGTAAAACAGTTTATGCTTTTTGAGTTTTATTTCCTCCCTACACTTGTTAAAATAGATCAGTAAAAAGAAAAGTTTTCCAGATTGTGATAGATCCACCTCCAAGTGTGTAACTGGCTCAATTCAGAGTCGTAGGATAATAACCTGCCACCATCTGCGGGTTATAACTTGAGGTTTGCATAAAAACGTGTCTTGGATTAGCTGACTGTGCCACAGTGCCAGGAGTGGGCTTGTTTCTAGGAAGTTAAACCCCGACTCTTGCTTGATGCCGTTGGTACAGCTTCCGATGAAAACAAACAAAACAACCAATCGGGGATGTGACTTCAGGTATGGTCTCCTCCCGATATAGGTGTGCTCTGTGCTCAAGATTTCCTACAAGGGAGGCGGAATGCCTTGGAAAGCAATTATCTTCTTTAAGCCTGCACTTGTCTGGGGAGCTGAGGTCAGCCACAAAGCCTTGGGAAAGGAGGAACTGTCTGCCATAGAAAGCGGTTTCTTTGAGGGGAGGGGGTCAGTTTGAACAACTTCGCTTTTGAATCAAGTGACCTCAGAGGAGAGCCTGTGTGGATTAAACCGAGCAAACCTCAGGACAAGGCCGCCCCGCTCCCTTCAAATCACTGCCGTTTCAAAACAAAAACAAAAACAGAAATACATTAAACTTAGCTTTCCAAAGTCAGTGCCCTCCCCCAAAGCTGTCTGTTACAGCTCCTGCTTGGATTATTTTCATTTGGGTTGTGTTTTTCTGACCGAAGCCCAGGACCTTGTCTTTGTGTATTTGTAGAGTGCCATGTCGACTTACTAGTCTTTAGAATTACAGACAAAAACAAGAATGCACGAGAAACTGGCAGCTGAGAACTTGCAGCTTTTCTGAACAGACACTCTGCCCAAGGACCAGAATGGAATATTTTTGTAAGGCAATATCGAAACATTCTGATCCCAAGAAACTGAGTCAAGCCTACATTAGCTGAGTATCAGACAGTGCCCCCAGCTGGCACAGGGGCCGCCACTCGCACGGGTCACTGTGATGCCACGTGAACGAGCTTTTGCTCTGCGGTCAGCAGAAAAGGGAGCAGATCCTTCCCGGGGAGAGAGTCTCACAGGAGTTTCATGACGATGACACTGAGTTTAGACTTCACGCCACCGCCTGTGCTTTTCTGTGCCAACTTCCTGGAGATCCAGAAGTTCCTTGGGCGTGATGCTTTTCATCTTGTGGCATGTATCTGGCTGTGCTCAACTTGCAGAATTTAGGAGCCACAGGAGAAAGAGCCCATCAGTGAAGAGACACAGAAATGTGAATGTCTGGATGCAGCTGAGAGGTGCCACGGGGCCAGGTCGGCGGAAGCAGAGTGGAGGCAAAGTGAACAAGGCAGAAATCCTTTCTTCCTCCCTCCCCTCCTTCCCTCCCTTCCTTCTTACCTGCCTTCCTCCCCCCACCCCTCCCTCCCTCCTTCATTTCCTCTTTCCTCCCTCCCTCCCGCCCTCTCTCCTCCTCCCTTTGTTGGGGCTGAGTATTAAAGATGGGGGTCTGTAAACTCTTTCTTTCTTAGAAATTTATTTCCTAGTTCTGTCGAAATGGTTGTATTAGATATTCTCTATCATTTAATAGTATACTTGTAGACTAAAAGATATAAATGCTGTGTAAAATTAGCCAATTATGTTAAACTAGCATATCTGCCTTCATTATGTTTGTCGTTGGCCTGAATAGAAAGGCCTTGAAAATTGATTTTTTTAGAAGGCATTTGAATGCATTTTGTGTGGTATTGCATTTATTAAATAAAGTATTTAATTAGTAAAAAAAAAAAAAATCCTCCTCCTTTCTTCTTCCCCCCCCTTCCTTCCTCTTGACTGAATTTTGCAGTAAATTGCCCCCTCCTCACTTTGACTATAGATGCGATTTCAACAAGGCAGAAACAACTTGAAAATAACATTTGAGATCTTAATGTCACGAACTCTCTTGCTCAACCAAGTTTAGAAAGGAATTCATATGTGAGGTGCGGGTTGGACAACAGAATAGATCTTGAAGGGCTTTATACCTAAATGTCCCCTCTTTTGGGACACAGTGATGGCTGTAGAGTCCACAGAAAGCAGAGCAGCCTAACAAAACTTCCTGCAGGCTGAACTGCCCGAAAAGGAGCCGGCAGCCTCTGGGCAGCTTGTGTCACCGGGGCGCTAGACCAGCCCAGTTAAGGCAACGAGGCCAGGAAACTTCTAGTTGGAAGCGTCGATGTGTCGAATTTGATGACCCGGGCAGTAGCAGAGGTCAGTGCTACAACTCTGCAGTGAATCACCCCACTCGGAACCTGCCATCTTTCTCTGTACAGCAGCCCTGGAAAATCAGAGGCAGAGCCCAGTCAGAATATAAATGTTTAAATTTTATTTTTCATTTTTAGGGAACTATTTAACAACATGCAAACCTCACAAAAATCAGGTTTGGAAACTAATGGGTCAGCTCTCACCACAGATTTACTCCCAGATGAACATCATCAAAGAGAAGGAGTTAAAATATAAGTTTTAGAACAATTGTTACTGTAATAAGAGGATTTTTTATGAGAACATTGTTCAATGTAGTCACGTGTCATTTCTAAAAATAGACAAAATGATGCACAGATGTTGATTAATGAGAAAAATAGTGACCTGTATAAACTGAAACATATTTGGAGGAAGAGTAGAGGCCCTCATTAAAAACTGTCCCGTAAAAAGCATCTTCTCCCTGACTTCCCAGGAAATTCCAAGTCCTGGGTGGACCCACAGCACCTGGGTATAGGTGTGCACAGCGGCCCCTGCACACAGGGACAGGAACTGATGACAGGAGCGTCCAGGGTGACACCCTCTGACAGCAGTGAGCCCTGGGAAGGGCGGGTTCTCTGAGGTGGCAATTCTAACTGTTGGTCTACATCAGAATCACCTACCGTGCCAGTGAAACGCAGGTCCCCGGGCCCCACCCCCAGAAGCTCGGCTTCAGTATATCCAGCATGGAGCCCAGGAATCTGCATATGAAAACAGCGTTCCAGGTCATTCTTCTGCAGGTGGAACACGGGACCACACTTTGAGAAACACTCCTCTGAGGGTCCCATTGAAATCATTTTCCCACTGTCAGAATCCTGCGGTTGCCAACTGGGGTTCGTCTGGTCCATCCACTGGTTTTTATTAATACCTGAGGGAGTCTTTAATACCCAAGTTTTGGGGAACCAGAAAAGGAGTAATTAGAAATGACCAAGCCCAGGTTATGGATTGTGACTGTAGACTGTTCACAATTAACACAGATCAGAGTGCCATTCACACAGAGTGTGGTTCTGGAAACACACCCAATCCCTGCTATGCTATATGGTATTATCGTCAAAATAGCCACTGCCCCACCCTAGTGGTGTCCTGGGAGATTGAACATCCTCCCCCACTGCAGGCAGGCTTGGCTGTGCGACTTGTCTTGGCCAATGAAATGTGGGTGGGAAGTGGTGGCGCCACCATGAGCAGAAGCTTTAAGAGCCCTGGTGTGGTCCCGCCCCTCTCTTCCCTCCGTCACACGGGCAGCATGTCTCAGACAGGAACTGCTCCTTTAGTCTGGCCCCCGGTGGGGAAGACAGGTAGGTGGTAGAGCCACAGCCTCTCCTGCAGCAGACAGGTTCCAGGAGTGAGAAGTACACCTAGGCTGCTGTGAGTGCCTGACCCTGCCAGGCTGTGATACTGCGGCGTAACTTTCAAAACCAGCCGCTCACGGCTCCACATTAGTCCTGGTGAAAGACTAAGCCGGTGTGGCCAAAGGAAATGTCTTGGTCCTGATTCTGTCTGGAATTTTCTTTGTCATCTGAATTCTTTGTGTTCTACATCAGTGTGTGCTTCCTTTAAATGGCATATTTAATATTAACTGCAGAAAACTATGAGTCGTCTTGTAAATGCTCAAAGTTCAGAGTTGAAACACCAAAACTTCATCAGTTGCATAAGTTAATCCTTAATCGCACAGAACCTCAGAAGTTCCTTCTGCTTCTGATATACTTTGCACAGTGGCCTGCCTCCGATTCCTGATGAGCAGAATTGCAATCTCTACGTGTGGTATTGCAGCTTCTTGTCTGGCTTTCTGCTCCAAACATGCTGAGATCTGTCTTAGGGTCTCCTGGAGCTATGGCGTCAAGAAACGGTGTTTATTTGCCTCTACTTCATGTTGAGAGACAAATTCTCCACTTGAGACTTCACTTTTAGAGCTCACATGTGGGCTCCACAATATTTCCTGTATTACATTATCAAATATCTCTGTGGAAGCTGGGGTTTACTGTCTAACCATTTCACGCCCCCACTGTGCTAAGCGAGGGTCCTCACGTCACTGTTAGAACACACGTGTAAGTGCAGACAGGTGGGAGAGGAAGGGGTGGGTTGTGGCTGGCTCACTGAGAATTTCCCAGAGGTCATAACCCACTTCAGCTCCAGGGCTACTGGTAGTGAGTGACCCATGTTTCTGTTAACCACACCGAGACTTTTGCCATGTCAACGTCCAAATTTCCTACATTGCCTTGGGCTAACATGCTGAAGCTAGTGTAAGCACAGATACAGGAATTTATTCAAAGATCATGGTTTGCAGCTTGGCCTTGGAAAGGCCTGGTAGCAAGATCTGGAGAATCTACAGGAGCCAGCCCAAGTTCTTGCTCCCCAGGTCTCTCTGCAAGTCTCCTTGGTCTCCACCGTCCCCTGCTCCTCAGTCTCCAGGATGAGGTGAGGCTGCCCACACCTCTGGAGTCCATGTGTCATAGGCCAGCCTCAAGCGCAGGAAGAATCTCTCCATTAGTCTCCATCCCCAGGACCATCAATTCCACACATACTTATGGAACACTTACCATGTTCCAGGCACAGTGGGAGCTGTTGGGGCATGGGAGGGAATGAAGAAGATCCCTGTGGGGTGGGAGATGGAGGCCAGAATTATGTCCCATAAACGTGGTTGCCAGGAGCCCAACCCTACAGATCTTACAGGGGCCTCAGTGAGAAGGGTCATTGTCAGCTGGGCAGATACCCTGGAAGGTGACACTCACACAACTAAAAAGAAAATACCAAATGGGAAGGTTGTACATTTTAAGTTCACTCACATGGGCATGATCTCATACAGCATTTTTCATTCAAGTTTCATCAGTGCATTACAAGACTAATGTTATTATTTCTCATCGTTCTCTTTACTTAGTTCTCTTCACTCAGAGCCAGTTTGGTGACTCATGCTATTAACTCCATTTCACAGAAAAACAAAAAACAAAATAGCAAAAAACAAACAAAACTGAGGGCAACACAGGAAAGGAGTTAGATGAAGTCAGTGTTACTCAGGCGCCGCTCCTAAGAATACTTTTGAAACGGATGATTCTCAAAATATGGTCAAATGACCACTAGAGTTCATTTCTGAAATGAACGAATAGTTCTCCCACAGCGTTTCACAAAGCTGTCTTATCCAAAGCTACACTATTTTTGAGACACATTCTATTTAGCTCTGTTTGGGAGGAGAAGTGGAAATAGATGGTGTCACTCAGGTAGGCCCTGGGCCACTGTTCTAAACCTTACTTCTGCTCCTTCTAGCCATGCAACAAGGCTCCAGTGGAAGATTTATAAAGCTGTGGTATGAATGAATATTTTGTGAGTGAAAATATGCATTTGACTTTGACTTTGGAATAGTGAAAGCCATCTTGGTGTTTTCACTTCTCGAAGGGTCTAGACTAACATGGCTAGCTTAAGTGTCTCAAAGCCTCATCTTTTAGGAAACTAGAGAAAGAAGAGCAATTTAAGCCTAAAGCAAACAGAAGAAAAGAAATAATAAAAATTAGAGAAGACATCAATAAAATCTGAAACAGAAAAACAATAGAGAAAATCAACAAAACCAAAGGCTGGTTCTTTGGGAAAAACAAAGCAATAAAACTGATAAACCTCTAGCCTGGCTAACCAAGAAAAAGAGAGAGAAGACACAAATTGCTAATATAAAGAATGAAAGAGGCATGATCGCTGCTGATCTCATGAACATTTAAAGGATAATCAAGGAATACTGTGAACAACTCCATGCCCACAAATTTGATGACTTAGATGAAATGGACCAATTCCTTGAAAGGTACAAAGTACCAAAACTTACACAAGGAGAAACAGATAATCTAAATGAGCCTGTATCTATTAAAGAAATAGAATCAATAATTAATAATCTTCCAAAAAAGAAAGCACCAGGCCCAGATGTTTTCACCGGTGAATTCTACCAAACATTTAAGGAAGAAATGATACCAATTCCCCACAATCTCTTCCAGAAGATAGAAGCAGAGAGAACACTTCCTAACTCATTCTATGAAGCTCACATTATTCTAAAAGCAAAACCACACAAAGACATTATAAGAAAGAAAAACTACAGGCCGATGTCTCTCACGAACGTAGATGCAAAAGTCCTCAACAAAATATTAGCAAATCAAACCCAGCAATGTATAAGAAGAATTATAACACCATGACCAAGTGGGATTTATTCCAGTATGCGAGATTTGATCAATATATGAACATCAATGTATTCTATCATGCCAACAGGCTAAAGATGAAAAATCACATGGTCATATCAATAGATACAGAAAAAGCATTTGACAGAATCCAACACATTCATGATAAAAACCCTCAGCAAACAAGGACTAAGGGAAGTTTCCTAACTTGATTTTAGAAAGTCTACAAAATCCTACAGCTAACATCATATGTAATAGTAAGAAACTTGAAGTTTTGCCACTAAGATGAGTAACAAGGCAAGGATGCAACCTCTCACCACTTCTTTTCAACATCAGACTAGAAGTCTTAGCTAATGCAATAAGAAAAGAAAAAGAAATAAAAGGTATACAAATTGGAAAAGAGAAGTAAAACTGTCTTTGTTTGCAAGTGACATGATTATTTATGTAGAAAATCCCAAAGAATCAATAAAAAACTCCTGAAAGTAACAAGCAAGTATAGCTGGGTGGCGGGACACAAAGTTAATAAACAGAAGCCTTGTCCTTGACTCTTCCATGTGCCCTCTTGAGCAGTCTTACTAAATCCTCCTCAGACCCTCCAATGTCCTTGTACAGACCTCTGCTCCAGCACTTTCCACACATGACTTGCTGACTTGTCAGCCACCCCACTGGTCTGCCAGGTCCGTGCATGCAGGAGCAAATGTGGCCCAGACCTCTCTCCACCTAGATACTCAGCACCTCTGCTGGTGCATGCAAACCCTGAATTGTTTGTGCAGTGTGGGTGCTCACAAACCTAGAGCAGGTTCCTCCTCCAAAAAGCCTCCTGGTGAAAATGTCATTTCACCTGCTGTTTTCCAGCAAAGGCTCTTTTTGCTAAAGGAAAGGAGAAATGCACATGATAGTCTCTCTTGGGTCACTTCTCTTTTGAGGAACATTATTTTACTTCAATATTCAGAAATGTCAAAATCTGTGCTAGGACAATACTTTTTCATTTGATATGTCTAATTATCTTATGGACAGCAGGCAAACCGTTAGAATTCAGCCCTCAAATGTATATATGGCAAATAGATGACATAGTTTCACATCTGGATTCTAACCGTGTCTCAGTCTTTGTGTCAACAAAGTGGTTTTTGATATGATTTCATGCTGTATGGTCAAAGGTTGCCAAGTGCCGTACCAGACGAACCGCCAAATGGCCTGAAGAAGAGCAATGTCAGACGCAAGTGACAGAAATAATGAGCATGTGACGACTAGAAGGAGCCTCACAAGGGGATCGGGAAAGTTTCAGCAGTGAAGTCTGCGGGTTCAAGTGGCACAAGGAGAATTAGAGTGTAAAGGCACTGTGCAACAGCTTTGTGCGCAGACCCCCATCCTGGCAGGGGCTCTTGGTAGGCAAACCTGTCTAACATACTCACTTGAGAGTTTACCTCTGAAACGCAAGGTCACGCTGATGGAGAGAGAAGAGAATGCCTGCAGGGACCATTCTCGTGAGAGTGAGCTACTTCATAACAACTTCACGATTTCCTCCCTGGGGTAATTCAGGTCAAAGGCAGAACAGGTTAGTCTCCTTTCCTCCCTCCCAAATCAATCTCACTTTTGTCCTTTTTACTTAGAATCACTTTTTTCAATACCTCTATGCAATATTATTAGGCACAGAGGAAAATGAGTTCATCACCAAATGGATGGGTAATTTTTTAGTGCAATAGGCTGGAACACATTGCTGTGAGGCATAATACCTTGCCCCGAAGCATCTCTACTGAGGTGAACTCAGTGTGCTGGGCCGTGTGTCCTGTGGGGAAGGGGGGAGTATCTTATTCTCTCTAGTAACCACATTACCTGGCACACAGCAAGTGTTTCATACATTTTTGAATGAATAAATTTTATCCACTTTTGCCTTATCTGCAACAAACTTAAAAATCCAGACTCATTTTCCATCTGCCAACTAGACCATATCTGAGATACTTCCCCACACCAGCAGTTTATGAACTTCCAGAGAATGGAAATTAATTGTATTAACACTGTTCAAAACACAAAGACAATAAACCTGCTGAGCAAAATATGAGTACTCTCCCAACCCAAATATAAGTTTTCATCTTAATTAATCTCTCTGTCTAACATGCGTGGTTTTTCAATTTCCGTTGGCTGAAGTCTGTAGCGCACTGCTTGCTCTGTTGGCCTGTATTGTTGAGCGTTAACTGAATCCTTTATTTGTAGGTTTAGACACAAGTCTGATTGTGATGAAATAAATGAGTTTTTGGACAGCTTACTGTCTCTTAAAACCCTAATCCACCACTTTAAAATGTAAAAAGGACCTCACATCAAGAAGTCATGGAAGCTTCTTCCAGCCCCATTTAAATCTTCTGTTCGCATCAGTTAGGAGGGGCTGTTAGTGGCTCCTTACAACACTGATTTATTTAGAGAGTGTCATGTGTTGGAGAGGGCCGTCAAGGAACTGTGCTAAACACAGATGCACACTCCATGCCCACTGGGCTCTCGTGAAGGGGAAACACGCAACAGGGGTTTACCTCAGAGGGGTGAGGCTTGATATTTTCCAGATGGTGACACCACAAGTGAGTTCAATAGAAATATCTTTAGAAAAAGATGCTTGACTATTAAATAAGCAATGAATATACATCAAACCCTGGTCTGCTGCGTCTCTTTACATCTGGACTGGGAGTGTCTCCCGTCCCTAGCTGCAGATGGGGTGGTCTCCTCTGTCAGTGGGAGGCCCCATTAGATTTCCCATTAGGAAGATTATTCTGGCAGGGTAAATTCTAGAACTGGAACATTGTCCACAGATGGATTTAGGACTTTTCTTGGGGTGAGGAAGGCGGAAGAAGAAAGCAGCAAAGGAGAGATTTTTCTTTGTTGCAGGAGTCAAATTGTAAGCGTTGTGTGTGAAAGATCAGGCATTTCCTTCTGAATATGGAGAAAGGTCAGGAAACGCCACAGTCAGAAAGCGTAAAATGGAGTTGGTCAAAATGCTGGTCGTGAACTAGCTCAGAAGCAAGCTGGCCAAGGCTCCAGAGGGGCATTGATAAGACAGGAGACAGTCGAAAGGGAACACAGAGTGAGCTCTCTGGGAGGCAGGGACAGGCACAAGGGCATCTGACATCAGGCTCTTTGTCAGTCTAGAGCAGGGACGAGAGTCTCTCTGTATCGTCTGCTTTGCCACTCCGTGTGTGTGTGTGTGTGTGTAGTGTTGGCAGAAGGAGCTCGGGAGGCCTCAGAAGGTGAGGTGAAGGCGGAAGAGGCCTCAGGCACTGCTTCCTTCCACACTTGTTAAGGAGGCACAAGGCTTCTCTTCCAGTTTTGGCTAAATTATATAGAATGCTCAAGATAAATGGGTACCGCCAAAATAGTTTTTTATGTCAGGCACTATCAGTGGACACTTTTAGAGACGTGGACTCTGGCCCAGTCCCCCTTAAAAGTGGTGCAATGAAGTTTTAAGTCTCATCCATGTGATGACCGAGCCAAAAATCTTCCGCAGAGTCTTTACACTGCCGTAGACGGATTCGTGCTTAATGACCTAGTGACATGTCTTTGAAACTCTGACCTCTTGCAGTATTTCCCAAATTTCCCTTAAGAAGAGAATTACCTGGAATGCTTCTTAAACCACAAGTTGCTGGGTTCCAACCCTAATTTACTGAAACAGAATTTTCTGGAAAAAAGACATGGTGACCTACATATTTAACAAATGCTCCAGGTGATACTTATCATCAGGGTCCTCAATCTGAGAGACTTTTGAAAATGTCTATGCCCAAGTCCAGTGCTTCTGTGGTCCAGGGGTTCGGGTGCTGTGGGGTGGGGCCTGGGTAGTGGTGTCTTTCCCTAGGGGATTCTAATAAGCAGTCAGGGGTTACTCTGGGACGCAGCACGTGCGGTGGCTCTACCTGCAAGTTGTGGAGTCAGGCTGCCCGGGTTCAGCTCTGGGCTCTGCAGTGGCTTGCTACCTGTGCAACTCCAGGCAATTCGCTTCACTTCTCTAAGCCTCAGTCTCCTCATCTCTAAATAGGAACCACAATATGTCTTGCCTCCGACGATTTTGAGGATTAAAGAGCTAATTGTATAAAATACCTGGCACATTGCAAGCACTCAGTAGATTTTAGCTTTTGTTATTAATTTCCCACGTGCCTCCATGTTAAGAACTGAGGACACAAAGATGAGTAAGAGGGGACCCTGTGCCCTCGCGGAGTTTGCCATCCCTTGGGAGACAGACATATGTGAGCTGATGGGTCATCCACGGGCTGGACCACAGGAGCAATACGAACGAAGCATGTTGAACTCAGAAGGGATGGTGAGTGTCTCTAGCTGGAGAAGGTGGTATCAGGGACATGCAAGGGAGGTGACATTTGAGCTGGGGTTTGAAGAATGGGGACTATCTAGCCTGACTGAGAAGGTGACAGGTGGGCAATCCCAGAAGGGAGAGCAGAGTGTAAGCGGGGGGGCGGGGGGGTACATGGTGTCTCAGGAGATGGTGTTTCAGAGTGCCTGGGTTAGTATGTGGGAGATGAGACTGAAAGGCTGATTGGGATCAAATTCTGAAGATCTGTGAAGCAATATTGAGGGTTTTGGTCTTTTGGCAATGGGGACCAGGAGACTTTTAGGTTGATACGTGGTATAACTGGATCTCTGTTTTAGAGCAATAATCCTACAGGAGTGTACAGGACAGGGATGCAGAATGGAGAGGCAGGGGGCGGGGTTAAGACTACAGTGGAAATTTCATTAATTCATTCAGAAAACATCTTCAGAGCACCTACTGATGCCAGAAACAAGATGCTGATTGACAGCAGTGAAGAGAGTAGGGTCACTGCCCCAGAGTTAGAAGGGGGTTGCAATAGTCCAGGTGCCTGAGGGGGCGGCCTGACAGGACCAGCAGCTATGGGACAGGAGAGGAGGGGGTGGAATGGGAAAGAAATTGTGGCGGTCCAACCAACAGACTTGGGGACATATAATCCAGATAAGACTAATACATCAGAAGAAGAGGGAGATTATACGGGATAGCTTGGCACCCAGGGGTGCATGTGGGAGAGGCCACAAATCAGTGGTTCCCAATCTGAAGCTCTCACTGATAAGGAAGGTCTGTGGATTATTTTCAACTTTTTAAAAAGCTGAATATCAACATGCATTTAGTCATTCATGTTAAGAATGCAGATGCTAACTCTGCTGGCTATCTGCTGCTGTGTAACAAACCAACCCCAAACTTAAACAACTGTTGACTTAACCAAACAACCATTTTATTGTATTTCACATTGTGTAGGGCAATTCTTCTACTCCACACGGCATGAACGGGGTCATAAGCAGTGGTGAATCGGCAGTCAGCCTGGTCTGGAGGCTCCTAGATGGTTTCGTTCACATGCCGGGCCCCTTGACGAGAACAGCTAGAGGCTGGGCTCACAGGACCCCTCTCTCCATGTAGGCTCTCTAGGAGGGTAACTGGACTTCTCACACGGCAGCTCATAGGTCCAAGAGACCTCCAAGAGGAGACCGCCAGTCTCTCCAAGGTTCAGCCCAGGCCTTGCATCACATCACTCGTGCTGCATTCTGTTGGTCAAAGTAGCCACAGGCCGGCCCAGAGTCCAAGGGAGAGGAAGTAGGAAGATTATTGAAGAATCTGCAGCCATTGCTAATCCAACACGTCAATCAAAACTGGTTGTTTCTTTGCCTTTAAAAGCTGGGATGATACCTAAGTCATGTAAGCATAAGACACAATTAGCAGTAACATCTGATTAATCGGAATGGACAAAAACTTATCAAAACACGAGGCCCTTGGAAAATACAGTAAACTGTAATGAAAGGGTAATTACCATCATTCTTGTGATAAATAGGTTGACAAGCACTTAAGCTAAACCCCACGCTCCCCACCACAGCTGCCCTGAGGTCTGGCCCTGCCTACCTCATCACAGGTGCTCTCTCTCTGCTATTGTGCTCCAACCACCCTCTTCGTTGACTTCCTTGATCTCTCCAAGCTCTGTCCCATGATAGGGACATGCCTTTTTGTGCATGCCTTTTCCTCTATTTTGTAATTTTTTCATGGCTGGCTTCTTCTCATCCTCAGAGAGGCCTTCACTGACCAGCCCAGTCAGGCAGCTTCCTCCCCCAGCCCCACCTGCACAAGCTATTCTCTAAGACTGCCCTATTTACGCTCTTCAGAGTGTTCATCACAAGTGCCCCCCACCCCCCAGGATAAAATTCCATGCTGGTAATAGATTCACTGCTTAGCTCCTTGCTGTATCCCTAGCACCTTGCGCTGTGCCCAGCATGGCACGCAGTCATAAATAGTTATTGAATGACTGAACCTCTGTCTTAGGCATCTCTAGAAAATACTGCCAGCACCTGTCAGGAGCAGAGGAGGGGACTGCCTTGTTGGAATGATGCCACTCATGACTTGGCAGAGATTATGTTGAGGGTCCCAAGCCCTGATCTTGGCAGAACGTACTCATCGGCCCCCAGAGGTTGTGGGTGGAAAAGACTAACGGTAAATGGCTGTCAGAAAGTGTCAGACTGGAAGCTGGGCATTTATAAGCTACACCACGGCAAAGCTCCTTATACACCCATTCCCTATCCTGCCTATCACCTGTATTCATCCCTGTACTGCCCCATAGACCTTTGAAGTCTGGGTGACTTGGTGTGATGCTGAAGAGTGGGGAACTATTCTGTAGCCTGAATTTGACTTCTGGTGTATGGAGTTATCTTCATCTGGAATTAGTTGGTTGGAAGTGAGAGAAACCTACCTAGAGAACTTAATAAAATGAAAAATAAGAAATCTCACAGGCATTTCCACCTAGAAAACCGGCTTCCTGTGGCCACAGTGTCTGAACCAGGAAACGAAGAGCTAGGCTCCTCCCTCCGTCTCTCACGCCCTGGGGCTCTCAGTGCCCTGGCTCTGTTCTTCCACCTCTCTCCAGAGCAGCTTCCTGTTTCTTGTGGCTGACCACCTCATGACTTATGGACTGCAACTGGCTCCTGGACTGACTCCAGGTCTGACTCCACGTGGCCTTTGGTCCCTACCCATCCATCAACAGGCTGACTCATCTCTCCTCTCCAAACGTAAATGCTGTTGGGAAGAGGATTGGCTCAGCTGGTCTATAAACTGACTCCCGATTGGGTCAGGTGTTGGTCCCTGGCCCAATCATCTCAGGCCAGATCTCTGAGTAAAAGAAGCAGCTGGGGCCAGGGGTAGGGGTGGGGGTGGGGGTGGGGCTGAGGGAGGAGGGAGAGGGAAGTGGACCAAATAAAACAAAGTTCTCTTGAATGTAACTCTTGCACCACCATAACTCTGGTTGTACTGCAAAAACAGTCTCAGTGATGTGAGAAGAAAAAAGTAAAAATAGCATTACCATCGTTTAAGAACAGTTCCTAAATATTGCCCAGATTTAATAAATCCGATGAAGTCTTAGTTTAAAATAGTAACAGAAATGTACTAAAACAATACAAACGATACAGAAATTTAGTACAGAAATGTACTAAAACAGTACTCAACAGGTCCCATTCTAACCTTCTAAAGCTTCTTTAAGATGATTTATTCTAAAATATCTTTAAACTCCCTGAATGACTCAGATGGAAACAGGTCAAGTAATATTTCATTTGCCTTAAATATTACATGAAATCTAAGTGATTTTTTGTGTTTGAATTGTTTAAATGAAATATATTGCATTTTTATACGTATTTGTTCAGTATGCATATAGATCATACCGTTCTGTAGAATTAACCAAAACCCTAACAGTTAATTCTCGTGCTGAGTTTTTATGTCTGTTTCTTAAAAACCACCCTCGAAAAGAATGAAGTCACTCATGGGATTACACCAGAAAGACGCCCCAGACACAGCGCTCAGTGCAGGTGCAAAGCGACGGGTGTCATAATTTCTGCTCCCTTAATGATACGTTCACAGGAGAAATAAAGACAGTTATGAAGGAGGAAGACTGTTCTGGAAGACTAGACAGCAAATGTCAGTGTACTCCCCCTGACTCGAAATGAAACCTCCAGGATCTGTCGGGAGGCGCCCACCCCAGCTCTCACACACCTGCTCCGGCACAGACCCTGACGGGCCGTCTGCACAGCGAACGGCACACACTCTGGTCCCGCATCAACTCGCCAAGCTCGCCAAGCTCCGCCTTCCCCCGTCCCGCCCCGGACCTGATGGGGAAGGAGGAAGTGAGGGAACAGAGAACAGCATGGCTGCTGGGACACACAGGCGGTTTACACACACACGGGAGGCTCAAACGTCAGTTTCACTGCTTGCTGCTTGTGTTTTGGGATGTCACTTAACCACTAAGGTTTCTTACCTGTACATGAGGATGATCGTACCTGCCTGTAAGTTTGTGAGGACTGAATGAAATTATTTATATATACATATATGAAAGGCACCTTGTGCATAGGAGGTGCTCAGTCAATGGTAATTATTGCTACTGTGAAAGGGAAAACACAGGACAGGTCCACAGGGTCTCAGCCTTGTCTATATGAAAACCCTGTGGATAATGGTTCCTGTCAGCTTCCCAGGTGGCTGTGCACCTGTGCCAGCCTTCTTTCATCCAGAGCACAGCCCTCCTGCCTCAGAGTCTTCTTTACTCCCACCCAGGGAGCCCTTGATCCAAATGCCTTTCCACCTGCCACCCATTATCTCCCAAGACTCAGCCCAAGCCACACATCAGGGTATGCTGGTAGCCCAGGTTTGTAGAGGTTGCTGATTCCCGCCCTGGCTGATTTCAAGCTACCAAAGATTTAACAAGTGGCTAACCAAATTCCTGAATATTCTCTTTGAGTGTGAGCTGTGCATAATGACTTCCTTCCAAAGAGTACAGTGTGGAAAGAGGTGAAAAGAGTCACTTTCCAGTGGGGAAATCTGACACACACTATCTCAGACAGGCAACCAGGGTCAGCATCAGCACTGACAGACCATGTTGATCGTATGTACCCTTGATAGGGAGGGATGAAAACGGCACTGTACATCTGTGGTCTTCTTTCTAAAAACGTAAAACCCCAGTCTAAACATGAGAAAAACATCATACAAATCTCAAGTGAGGGACATTCTACAAAATACCTGACTAGTATTCCTAAAAACTGCCACGGTCATCAAAACCAAGAAAAGTCTAGGAAACTGTCATAGCCAAGAGGCGCCTAAGGAGAAATGACAACTAAAAGTAATGTGGGCTCCTGGATGGGATCCTAGAATAGAAAAAGGACATTAGGTAAAAACTAAGGAAATCTGAATAAAATATGGACTTTAGTTAATAATAAGGTATCAATATTGGTTAATTAATTGTAACAAATATACCATACTAATATGAGATGTCAGTAATAGGAGAAACTGGATGCACCGTATATGGGAATTCTCTGTACTATCTTTGATATTTTTCTGTAAATCTAAAACTGTTGTAAAGTAAAAAGGCTTATTTTAAAAATATTCATAAATATTGGGGCCGGCCTGGTGGCGTCGCGGTTAAGTTTGCACGCTCCACTTCAGTGGCCTGGGGTTTGCAGTTTCCATCCCGGGCACGGACCGACGCACCACTTCTCAAGCCATGCCGTGGCGGCATCCCATATAAAGTAGAGGAAGATGGGCACAGATGTTAGCCCAGGGCCAGTCTTCCTCACACACACACACACACACACACACACACACACACACACAAATATGTAACAATTGGCTCTCACAGGCCAGTATTCCATCGTATACCCTGAGTTCATCTGAACCTTCCATCTCACCAGGGCAGGAGACCCTGGGAGCAGAGCACCAGCGTCCTCAGCTCTGTGGACCTAGAGCTCCACACAGCTCAGGGCACAGAGTACATGCCCTGAAGGTTGAATCCCCACGCTACACTGAAAGACAGCTGGGAATAACTCACCAAGAATATTCAGCTTGACTTGTCTTTTCCTCTCTTCCCGTCTGGGTTCTGATCAAGCATCTGGCACTGCAGCGTGGGAGCCCATGACACGGCCTCTAGCTAGGATGCCCAGCTCTGTTGCTTCCTAGCTGCTTTGTCTTGAGCAAGTTATGCAATCTCTCTGGGCCTCCATCCCTTTGTCTGCAAAATGGGAGTGATAATGACATCTTCACCATAGGTTTTCAGGAAGACTCAATGAGTGAATCCACATCAAGTGCTTTGAATAGTTTTTGGCTCATGGTCCAGCCCCCGGGAGAGTTGGCCCTTCCTGTGCCACCTAGCCATGCACGCTCTTACCTGAGCTGAAAAGGTTTTGCCCTAGGGAGTCACCTGATTGGTGCTCTTGGCTCAGCTTCAGCTCGACTTAGCTCCAGCTAACTCCTTCCTCACCAGCCCTGGAACCCTGACTCCCGCTGTGAAATCCATACACAGGCTCTGGGCATTCTCTCCCAGAGCCTTTGAACTTACAAACTGCCAACTTCCCTTCTCTTTTAGTTTGAAATCACCACGAGGCACGAACTGGTGAGAACTGTCACACAAACATGTCTCCGTTTACTTGTGAACTCAAATATTTAGATTTTGAAGGAAGTGTAACTTTTTCTTTGCTGTCTCTCTTTTCAACCACTTTGGAGCAGTGGGAGGATGAAGAACCTCACAGAAGACCGGAATCCCAAAGAAACAGCTTTAGGAACTGAGCCAGAAATTCAATATATTTAGAGCTCCCTTGTGAAAACACAAAAACAAAACTAAAATGCCTCCAAGCCGCTTCAACAACTCTATTCCACTGCTGCCTCCCACCATTCTCTTGAAAAACAAATGGAAAAAGCCAAGTGTTGACGACAGTCGCTGGGGGGTAGAGTAAGGCCCCGTTTGGAAGAGGCGCCACTCTCACAAAAGACCACTCTGTCTTGACTGACAAGCCCTTAAAAACAAAAATCACATGTAAACGCTGGTGTGTGTGTGTGGTGTGCATGTGTGTATGGTGTGTTTTGGTGTGTGTGGTGTATGGTGTGTGTGGCCGCGTGTGTGTGTGTACGCGTGTGTGTGCGCCCACTCACGGGTAGGTGGGAGGGGGGCTCCACAGGAGTCTGGATTTGATTTGCAGGATTATGAATTGTCTTGAATGTTTTGAGAAAAGTTTGAGGGTTTGGTGGATATTTGAGAATGAGAAGTTTTATTTGAGGGACATTTCAGGATTAATGGTCGGTTATTTGGGGAACATTTAGGGCAGACTCTGTCCTGATCTACTTTCATGAGTCCTCTTTGTTTCCAGGGTGTTCGAAGTTCTTGAAAAGAGAAATTTGCTCCTGAGATTCAGGAGTGATGAAGAGTGGGGTCTTACCTGTAAAGAAGAGAAAAAGGCAAGTGAAAAATCTCAAATGCTGCTTGAAGCTCCTGCACTAGATGGCCACACCTTCCACCATGAAAATGCAAGATTTTATATGTTGCATAAGTATTGTAAAACATCATAGTAACTTTTGGACTATGTGGGACAGTGTTTTTTTCTTTAAAGAAAATTTCTACTAACTTAATAAATATGATTGGTACCTCGTTTTAGTCTTCCCCTCTCTGACCACTAAGGAGGCCGCACGTCTTTCTTTGCGTGTACTTCCTTTCCTGCGCGTTCTTTGTGCATGTTGTTTTCACATACATATTTTGGATACATTTTTTCTTAGCAATTCATGTCCTCCTTTTTTGTTGTTGTTGTTATGGAATATTTCAGACTTACGGCAAAGTAACAGATAACTTTAGAGCTCCTTTGTGAATTTCCCGGATCCCCCCCACCCCCACCCCCCGCTTCCAGAAGTTACCACTTACACTTGCTACGGTGTCTTTCCCTTCCACATCTTAATGTTTTTAGTCTTTGGTTGTCACACACAGAGGCACACACACAGAATATTGATTTGTAAGTTTTTAAATTTTATATGAGTGTTAATATACTAAACTTAGTATTCTGCAACTTGCTCTTTTTAAACTCAATATTATATTGTTGAGATTTATCCATTTTGACAAACTGTAAGATCCAGTCCATTCATTTTAATGGCTATATTGAATTCCACTGTATGAATATACCATGAGTTATTTTTCCACTCTGAGGGAACTCTCTATGTGATCATATATATTAACTCTTCTCTGCTTGCTCTGTGTGTGTGTGTGGGTGTGTGGGTGTATTTCTCCATGTCTTCTTATTTTAATTATTTTTGTTTTTACAGAAGTGTAAAGTTTTTATAGTTAAATCTGTTGATTGTTTTCTCTGTAATTTCTTTTGTTGCTTCAAAGCATACAATGTGTTCACCCCCCAAAGAGCTAAGAAGTATTTTTTCATATTTCTTTGTACTTTTTCCTGTGATTTTTCTTTCTTTTTAGTTTGATTCTTTAGTTATGCTCAAAACTGGGGTGAGGGCTGTGGTGGGAACACGCATAGTAGAGTAATAGTTGTCCCACAGAGCTTATTAAATTTTTCTTTGGTTGTAACTTCTTTATCACATACTAGATTCTTATGTATGAGAAGATTTATTTCTGGACTTTCTATTCTATTTAATTGATATCTATGTTTAGTGTTACTTCAGCATTTGGATCCTATTTTATTATTGTTGTTTTAAAATATATTTTCAGAGCTGACAGCCCCCATTGCTCCTGTTTCTCAAAATATTCTTTGACATTTCTACCTATTTATATTTCTTATCAATTTTACTAAAACTTCATACGGTTTCAAGGAAAATCGTGGTGGATTTTTTTATTGGAATTGGGTTGAAACTAAACATTAATTTTGGGAGAATTGACATTTCCTCTGATTTGCTCTTCACTCCAAGGCAGTTTCCAGTTAATTCCTTTCTCTTTTCATTTTATACAGTCATCTACTAAAAATGCTACTTTGACTGACTATTTGAAATATTTATTCATCTCGTTTTTGTTTGTCTCATATTATCCAAATGATATTAATGTTCTTGAGGCCAAGTTTGTTCTGGATTTTCAAGTGAACATGTCAATTGTATCTTCACCTAATTTCGGAGGCTGGCTTGAGAAAGTATCCTTCTGGGCCCGCCTGGTGGTCGAGTGGGTAAATTTCCGTGCACTCTGCTTTGTCAGCCTGACTTCACCGGTTCAGATCCCTGGCACGGACCTATTCCACTCACCAGCCATGCTGTGGCGGTGTCCCACATACAAAAAAAAATGAGGGCTGGCCTGGTCGCATAGTGGTTAAGTTCACATGCTCTGCTTTGGCAGCCCAGGGTTCGCAGGTTTGGACCCTGGATGTGGACCTATGCACCACTCATCAAGCCATGCTGTGGCAGGTGTCCCACATATGCAGTAGAAGAAGATGGGCATGGATGTTAGCCCAGGGCCAGTCTTCTTCAGCAAAAAGAGGAGGATTGGCAGCAGATGTTAGCTCAGGGCCAATCTTCCTCAGCAAAAAAAAAAAAAAAAAGAAAGTATCCTTCTGTTCTGTTGTCCTTTACTGTTTTTATGTGAACCTCTGTTAAAATGATCATATTCTCTCTTATTAACACACATTTCTATCACTGTATTTAATACATTTCTCTAAATTGTGATATCCTTGAATTTTTGGATAAATATGATGTTTTATGTGCTGTTCTTTGTATTCAGCATATGATGTTCAATTCTGTTTCCTAAATTTTTGAGTTTTTAAATGTCTATAATTTCTATCTGTTCACAGGTATCGGGTTTGGTATCAGAGTTGTGTTTGCTTCATCAAATAATCTCGGCAGCCTGGCATGCACGTAGAAGGACGTTGAGCAGTGTGACAGTGTGGCTTCCTTCTGTGGAGTGACGTATCTGATTGGTGAGTTTGGGGTAGAGCAGGCCCCTGTCTCCTGCCCTCCTCTTGGGAGCCAGCCTGCCCGCAGAGAACAGGCTTTCTGATCTACAACTCTTGGCCATACATTACAGAGAAGTTCCCTGAGGGGGCATGTGGGAATTCAGTGCTGCCTATGGCAGAGGGTATGGACCTTTCTAATTCTAGGGTCTAGTTCTGAAAGATCTATGGGTGTCATACATCTAAGCCACATCCTCCAACAGAGCATTTTTTAGCAATAAAGCTGTTATTTTGCTTTCCATCTGTCTAATTTCCTTGCCGATCTCTCAATTAATTCTGACTTTTAGTGGGGGAAAAGGGTATTATTGATTTGGCCCCTTCAAACCCCAACATTCCAACATATGTTCAAAAGGAATTCCAGAAAGAGAGAATACAATGAATGGAAGAAGAAACAATATTCAAAAGATAATGGATGGTGTTGGTTGCACAACTGTGAATATATGAAAACCACTGAAGTGTACACTTTAAACAGGAGAATTTTATGGTGTGCTAATATATCTCAATAAAGATGCTTTTTAAAAAGATAATGGCTGAAATTTTTTCAGAAGTAATGGAAGTCACTAATTGTTTCAGAAATTACAGTGTAAATCAAAATGAAGGCATCACAAGGCATATCATAATGACAGAGAGAAACCTTTAATATGTAGAAAAAATCTTGAAAGCTACCAGAAAGAAAGGTAGATAATCTATGAAAGAATGGCAATTAGGTGAGCAGACTTCTCAACAGAAGCTGGAAGACAGTGGAATAATATCTGCCAAGCGTTGACAACTAGAATCTACAGCCAGCTAAACCATCGGGCCAGAAGTAAGGTGAAATAAGACCTTCTCTGTCTGAGATAATTTACCATTAACACACCTTCACTGAATAAACCCAAAGTAGAAAGAAGGAAATAATGAGACAAGAGCAGAAATAGATCAAAGATAAGTCAAACTTACAATAAAGAGAATCATCAAAGCCAATGATGGGAACTTTGAAAAAACTGATAAAATAGACAAACTTCTTTCAAGATTAATCAAAAAAGAGAAAAAATGCACAAATACAGAAATTGAGACTAGAAAGGGGGCCACTTAAAGATAAAGGTTTTTAAAATATGGGATAATTTTAAACAACTCACTAAATTTGAAAACTTCAACAAAATGATCGTTAATCCTAGGAAAATATGAACTATCCAAACTACAGGTGAAATAAACCTGAATAGTTTATTAGTTATTACAAAATGGAATCATTAGTTGAAAAACTTCCAATCATTTCAGGAACTGTAATCCAAGTATTATACACACTGTCCCAAAGAAAGGAGGGAATGTCTCACATTATTTTATCTATGACTCCTGGGTCCTCACTCTCATTCCTTGACTGTCTTATTTTCTGCCTTACTCTCAGTCTTTGCAATATTTTACTCCTGTCTTCATGCTCGGTGAGTCCGGTACACACCTAGATGACCCCTCCAGTAGTCTGAACTCGTGCTTCCTTGAGCTCCTCTCCTCCGATGATCGTGTCCTCCACCTGCTCAGCCCGTCAGTGGAACCCTCCACAATCCCAATTTCATGCATCCCCTCACCAACCACCATCTCCCCATATCTTTCCAGCTCATTCATTCTAGAACTCTCAATTTGATAAACCCTTGACCTACCAGGACCTCCCTTCCACTGACGCTGCCACCTTTGTCACTGCCTCTCAGGCCCTGAGAGTCTCCTCTCTTCCCACCTCACCCAGCTGGAATTCCTGAATGCCCGTGCCCCTTTCTTCTTAGTCCTGCTCACTCAGCACAATCCCGATGCGAGTTCAATCCAATTTGCCACTTCCTCTGAGCCTGCAGAAGAAAAATGCAAAACGAGTCTGCCTGGCCCATTATAAATTCAGGATCACAAACCTCAAGGGAGCCCTGAATGCTTCCTGGCAGACATACTGTATTTCCTAATCCATCTATCTCCTTCTCTCATACTCGACTATTTCACACCTTTTCCTTTGTTCTCAAATTTCCAGCACCTCTTCCCACACCCTCACTTGCTGAAAACCTTGCTTTCCACCTCACTGAAAAAATTGGAGCAATCAGAAGAGAACTTCCCGATTCCCACTATTGCCTCTGCCCTTCTCGCAGCCTCTGGGCCCACAGATTGCATCTGCTCACCTGTTACTATAGATGGACTAGCCTGTTGCCTCTGAAGTCAATCTCTCCACTTCCGAACTAGTTACTCTTTTGTCTCACTTACCTGAGGGCTAATAAAGGACATCTCTCTCTTTACTGGATCCTTTCCATGAGCATATAAACATATGGTTATTTCTTCCATCTTGAAAGAAGCTTTCTCTTCACCCCACTTCCCCCACCAGCTCCACCCAGTTTCCCTGCTCAGCTTTATGGCAAAATTCCTCGAAAGTGTTGCCTGCACTCACTCATTCCTTTCCTACCATTCTCTTTGAAATGGAGATTTCCATCAGGTTTACACCTGCACCACTCCACTGAAAATGCCCTTTTCAAGTCCTCTAAGTTGCTATCTTCACGGACTTGTACCTGATCTCTCAGCAGCACTTAGTCCATCACTCCCGTCTCCTGGATACCCTGTCTTCACTTGGCTTCCAGGATACTTCACTCTCTCCTTCCCTCCCACATCACTGTTCACTCCTCAGTCTCCTTAGCTGCTGCTGCTTCTTCTCCCAGACTTCTCTATCCATACTCACCCCTTCCTTGTCCTCACTTAGTCACATGGCTTTACATGCCATCAACATGCAACAGCTGCCAAATTTCTGTTTCCAGATCACACCTCTCCCCTGTGCCCCAGACTCATATATCCAACTGCCTAATAGACATCTCCACTTGAATATCCAATAGAAACCTCAAACTAAACCTGTCCACAACGGAGCTTCAGACCTTCTCCCACCAACCTATTCCACCCCAGTCTTCCCCACCTCAGTTGTTAGCAATGTCATCTTTCTAGTAGCTCAACCCTAAAACTTTGTAGTCTAAACTCTTTTTCTCCTATATTCCACATCCAATCCATCAGGAAATTCTGTTGGCTGTGCCTCAAAATATGTCTGAAATCTGACCAGTTAGCACTGTTTCCACTGCCACCGCCCCGCTCTGAGCTTCTGTCCCTCACCTGGCCTCCTGTACCAGCCTCCTGTCTGGTCTCCCTGCATCATCCCTTCCATCTGCAGTCCAGGAAGTCTTGAAAAAGTGTGTCCTCTACTCAAACCTCCACAGGCCCACAGGCAGAAGGCTTACCGCCCCCCCCCACATACCTCACCTGTTTCCTGTCTGACTCACCTTTCGAGCCCCGTCTCCCCCCTGTCCCTCCTGCCCCACCAACCAGCCCACTGCCCCTCGGGCAGCCAGGCTCCGCCTTACAGCTTTCACTGTCTCTGTCTCCTCAGGCCATGATGCTCTTCTCCAGATACCTGCATGGGGACGCCTTCACTTCAAGTTCTTGCCCGAATGTCACCTTCTCAAACAGGTCTCATCCACTAAAAATTGCAGGTAACCCCACCACCACAGCCACACTCCTAATCACCATAACCTGCTTCATTCCTTTATAAGCTTTATGGAGATAACGTATAATTCACATACCATGCAATTCACTCATTGGAAGTATACAATTCAATGGTGTTTGGTATATTCACAGAGTTGTGCAACCATTGCCACAGTCAATTTTACAACATTTTCATCTCCCCTAGAAGAAACCCTGTGCCCATGACAGCCATTCCCCATTTCCCCCAAATTCCCTTCCCCCAGCCCCTGGCAACCACGAATCTACTTTTTGTCTTTATGGATTTGCTTATTCCGGACACTTTATATAAACAGAGTCACAAAGTATGTGGTCCTTTGTGACTGGCTTCTTTCACTCAGCATAGAGTTTTCAAGGTTCCTCCATGGTGTAGCATGTATTACGACTTCGTTCCTTTTCATGGCTGAGTACTATTCCACTGCCATACTAGACCATGTTTTGTTTATCCATTCATCAGTTGATACACGTTTGTGTTGTTTCCACTTTTTGACTATTATGAATAATGCTGCTGTGAGCTTTTGTGTACAAGTTTTTGTGTGGACTTATGTTTTCATTTTGCTTGGATGTGTACCCAGGTGTAGAATTGCTGGGTCGTGTGGTAACTCCATGTTTAACCTTTTGAGTAACTGCCGGACCGTTTTTTACGTTTCCACCCACAATGCACAAAGGTTCCAATTCCTCCATATCCCCTCCAACAATTTATTGTCTGTCTTCTTGACACTTGCTTCATCTTTACAATAGCACATCACTTTGCACAGCGCGAGTCTACACGCACCCAGTCCTCCCGACTGACTCTCACTTTCTTCCTTCGGGCGGCCCCAGATCGCCCCCGGGGGGACCGTGAGATTCTCGGGACATCTGAACTCTGCCCACAACACTGTTTAACCCCACGGCCGCCCCTCTGACTGCGCTGACCTTTGCGGGGGGGGGGAGCAAGAAACCCACCCTTCCTGCTCTCCTCGTTATCCCACCCTGTCACACCTCCGTTTTCCGCAAAACACATGTACGCTGAAAAAAACGTCTTTTATCTGGGATGTGTTTTCTTTACCAGAGCGAGTGGGGGAGAGGGGGCGGGGGAGGAGAGGGACGGGGGGGCGGGGTTCCCCCTGCGCCCGGTCGCAGGAGCGCCTCCAAAAACACCCCTCGCGGCGGGGCACCGAGGGAAGCCTCCCGGGGGAGTGACTTCCAGTCGGGAAGCCGGGCGGCTCGGGGCGGGCGGGGACCGACGGGGAGGGGACGGAGGGGGAGGGCCGGCCCGGCAATTCAATGGCGCTTTGCTTTAACAACTCCAAGCCCTTTGAAAACATTTTGCCAAGAAAAGCTTGCCATCAACACGTATAATCTCTTATCAGAGGCCCCTGAAAGCCGGGGCCCCGGGGTTAATTCCCCCATCGCAATGAGTTTGAATCAGCTCTAAACCCGCCGTGACATGAAAGCGCCCGGCCCCGGGCGGCGCGGAGCCCCCCGCGACCCGCCCCGGGGGGATTAGGGGCCTGGCCCGGCGGGCTCGCCGGCGGGACCGGCGGGCTCAAAAGAAAAAGAATAATTAGGGATAATTGCTTGTGTCCAAACACCGGCATTAAGGCCCCGGTTCCCCTTTGGGACTTTGTGAGCCAGAATGAAAGAGACACCCCCTGTTTTGACAGCTGGGCGGGCGGCCCGGATCCGCGGCCGCGAGGATGCGCTCGGGCAGGCGCCGGGCCGGGCGCGCTGGGGGGAGCGGTGGTCCCCGCCCCGCGCCGGCGGCCGCGGAAGCCCCTGCCGCCCGGGCCCCGGGGGCGTGGGCGGGCGGGAGGAGGCGCCGGACGGCCGAGCGGCCTCAGTGTCGCACTCCGGCCCTGCCACTGTCGCGTGTGCGCCCCGAGCCCGGGTGGTCTCTTCACACGCCTGACACTCACAAAAGGGAGAATCTGCGCCCACCGCGCTCGGCGGGGGACACGCGAGTCCCGGGTGGTCCCACCACATCCGGCGGCGCCCTGGAGCGGAGGCCCCGCAGGGGGTCGCCCTCCGTGGCCGGCCTGGAAGTGACAGGGGAATTACACGCAACTCGGGAGACGGGCTTCGTGGCACCCGCGCCATCGGGGCTCCCCAGCGTGGCCCACCATCCTGAGACGAGCTTGACGTGGGGCTTGGGGCCGGGGCTTTCCGTCGAGGAGACTGCACAGGCCTCAGCCAACAACCTCCGGGGGCCGAACTTTCTGGGAGCTTGGCTTGGGAGGTTTGCCCTGCATGGTCCAGGAAGCCACAGTGCCGAAGAAGGCCAAGCCAGGCCTGGAGGAGTCCTTGAAGGAGTTGTTGGGAGTGGGTGGGGGTGGGGGCAAAAGGCAGCTAGTGCCAGCGGGATGCCAGCTCCTAAGGCGAGGGGAGGGGAGGGAGGAAGGTGGGGAAGACAGAGAACCTGACGGAAATATGGTCTTCGGGACCACCCGGAACACCTGGACCACCCAGGCCGAGGCCTGGAACTGCCAAGCTTTGAGGCCTGCGTGGCCAACCGGCTAGAAAGTCCGGGAGGGGGGAGTGGATCTTCCTGAAGGCCGATCTTACAGAGCATCACCAATTGGGCTCTCTTTCTCCAGGGCGGCCACCCCCACGCCACCCCCAGATGCTGGGTCCATGCTCCCGTTTCCAAATACGGATCATATGCGGGGCTGGAGGGAGAGTGGGGAAGCGGCGCAGGGGACACGCGGGCATGAGTGATTAATTAAAGGGAAACCACATCCGACAAGAAAAGAGTTTTCTGAAAGGAGCTGAGTCTGAGAGGAGCTCCCATCCCTGCAGCTGTGTGGCCCAGACAGATCCAGCAGCTGCTGGGCCCTCCCCACGCAGCAGAGGACAGCGCAGGGGCCGCTGGCCTAGCAGACAGGACCCGGCTGGTGAAAGCTGTGGGCTTGAAGTAAAGCTCAAGGTTAAAAGTTTCCCAGTTAGGCCTGGGACTGGAGGGATGTCTGGGCCTCCCACTGGCTGGCTGCAGCCACTAGGTTCCTCCACAGTGGCGTTAGATAGAGCACCCACTCCACAGGGGTCCCCTAAACTCACCCCGGGTTCTGAGTCTACACAGCAGAAACCCAGGTTAGTAAGCCAAGCAAAGCCAGTTTGGGTTCACCAGACATGACTGGGTTGGAGACAAAGATTTAAGACCAAAATGTTCAGATCCAAGCAAAAGGCACACTTGCCCACATTTTTCTCTCCTTCTTCCCACCCCTATGGTTTTGGGGAAATTGGATGAGAGCAACATTGCCAACAAACAGAGAAAGAATGCTATTTGCTGACTATTTATTTTCATTTCACTTCTAATTGCTAGTGTTTATTAAAATACCTCAACCTGTTGAGGATTAAATACAAAATAAATAAAACTGTAGGTAGATTTATAAATTTTTGTAATTACAGGCTCCCCATAATTTTCTTGGCCAGAGAGTGGTTGGGAGGATTCTAAATAAGGGAAGGTAATGAGTTTCTCTGCCCCACAAAGGTGACCTATCCCACCTCCCTCCTGTGAATATGAAGGTCAGGAAATTTAGAAGCCTGGAATTGCAAAGCACTCAACTGTTTCCTTAGGGAAAGTGGGTGATGCCCTCTGAATCTGTGGACCGCATCACACGTTTCAGGTTAGGCCTCAGATTTAGAGGCAATCAATGCTTCATTTATTTGTTCTAGAAGCGGGGGCGGGGTTGTGTATTCTGATGACAGCAAGGGAGACATTCCTGCTCCTTTCTCTGATTCCAAAATCCTCTCTCTTCTCTCTCCAGCTGCTTAATCAGGCTGCCCTGAAGAGAAGGCTTTGGTTTGGAGTTTTGTTTTGTTTTTGGAGATTTAATACTGCATATATTTCATCGCGCCACACTGGTTTCAACAACATATAAAAGCCATGAAATTTAATATTCAATTTCAGAACCTTGGCCAAGAGATGAAATTATTATACCAAGAAAAAAAAAAAGATTCTTAGGAAAATGAGAACTTCCATCGAAGCTATACTTCCTCGGAATTGTTACACTTTTGCTTAAGCTGTTGTGTAGGCCTGTTCCCTTGGAAGGCTCAAAACAGGCAAGACGATCCAAAAAAGGAGGTGTGAAATGACGTCCTAAGTCTGAATCTGCGCCCCGCGAAATTCAGGCTGGCGTTGGGGGCCACTCCATAGCTGTGCCTGCGGGCCGCACGCAACACAGTGACGGCGAGCGCGCAGCAGGAGGGGCGCCGCGGGTGGGCCACCGCGGGGAGCGGCCGGCCGGCACCCAGGAGAGGGGGCGGGGGCTTTAACATAAAGAACACAATTCGGAATCCGGAATTGCCTGCGCCCCTCCCAGGGATTTGGAAGGGGTAGTGCAAGTGAGGGATCCGGAAGCTTAAGCTTCGTGAATTTTACTCTAAACTCGCTTTGGGGTTTAAAAGATGTGTCTATTTGCCCCACAAGTCCCCGCTCGGTCGGCCACCAAACGGCTCCGTCCTGCGCGGAAGCCGCGGCGTGGGGTCCGCGTGGACGCGGCACTTGGGCAGCGAGCACGCTCCGCGTAATGTATGATTTCGGACGTTTTAAGGAACAGCCCCTCCAAGTTGTGAGTGGGGAGACCGGGAGTGAGCGCCTGCAGCCAGGGGCCCCGGGGCTTCGGCGGGCCCCCTCCGGCTCTGGCCCTGCGGTCCCGGTCTCCTCGGCGGGGCGGGACCCGCTGCAGTCGCTCCTGTGCCCGAGAGTCCCGGGGAGAAGCGCGCGACGCCACGATCGCGCTCGCCCCGAGCCCCTGCTCCCCTCCCGCCGGGGAGGCGCTGGGCGCAGTGGGCTCACGTCCCCGCCGAGGGCGCGCCGCTCCACATTCGCGGCCCGGTTAGCCCGGGGTTTGGCAAACACGGTCTTTTCCCGGGATGGAAAGCCCGCTTCCCGCCGAAGCAGGCCGGGTAAACATGCCACGCGAACCCTCCCGGGGACCTTGACGGCCAGGGAGATTGCTGGCCGCCGCCGGCCCCGGCCAAACGGAGTGAGCTCCGGGTTTAAAGCAAATCTCAAGCGTCGCGGTTTAGCTGCTGAACTCAGCTTCTACTTTTAAGAAGCAAATCAACGTTCTTATGGAAAAGGCTAAAGATGTTATCCACCTTCTAGCCTCCCTCTTTCTCCGGAGAGCTGCACATCCCTTATTCTTCACAGTTGCCTGCACTACTGCAGCAATGAAGCTTTTGTTTTGTGGGATATGTTAGAATAAATAACAGTAAACGCTATACTTTAAAAAGAAATACAAATTTTACCAGTCCCTATGCACATTACGTGTGTATCTGCGTGTGTATAGATAGACACGTGTATATTTGCTAGAGTATGTGCTGCGGCCTCAAGTTTGCGTGCTGAAACTCGGCCAGAATAGTGCCGGGTACCCCAGCGCAGATGCCAAGCCCCAGCATGCTCTTCTTCTCAGAGGCCAATTAAAATGCTCTTCTTGGGGCCGCCCGGTGGCGCAGCGGTTTAGTCCGCGCTTGGCAGCCCGGGGTTCGCGAGTTCGGATCCCGGGCGCCTGCCGACGCACTGCTGGTCAGCCATGCTGTGGCAGCATCCCATATAAAGTGGAGGAAGATGGGCACGGATGTTAGCTCAGGGCTGGTCTTCCTCACAAAAAAAAAAAAAATGCTCTTCTTAGTTTTTGTTTAGAACCGCCAAACAGGGACACACTGTACTTTTAGAATGAAGTCAACTCTACAGGAGAAAGATGACATGCATAAATTGTACTTACAATGGAATGTTTAAAATTCATTTCTTTCTCTAATGTAACCTGACTTCGGGGCATGGGGCTTTCTCTTCTTGCAGGGGCCTTTAGTCAGAGTCTGTTCTTGGCTCCCAGAGCAGTGCCTGATGCTGTAAAACACTAAATCTGGACAGATTTACACAGAACAGAAGCTTTAATTTCACCCTTCAAATTCCAGCCAAACAGCTTTGGGGATTTTTCTATGTTCCAGACCCCCTGAATGTTTTTCCAGGTTGTATGGTTGAGCCCTAGCCTATGGCAGCTCAACCAAAATCAAGATATTATTAGAGAGAAATGGGAGCTGTGTCATCGTGTATTCTTTTATTGTGGAACAAAGACGCTGTGAAGTGCAGTGACACTGATGAAGCTGTGTGTGCATATACGATAATTTGGAGACGGATTTTACATGTAAAAAAGACACACTGCGTTATTTGTAGTCCTTTACTTGAAGCAGTTTTCTTTTAAACACTATTTTTATAAAGACAAAAAATAAATAAGGTATTCAAGACCATTTTTCCAGACGCCGTCTGAACGAGACTGATTTCCTCCCAATGAGACGGGTATGGATTTCTCTCTAACTTTAAAATAAATGACGACTATTTTCACTGGTAGAAAGACCACTCGGAAGGCTGCTTTCCTCTACTGCTAATGGAAAGTATATTGCATTTCCCCCAATTGAAACCCAGAATTCTTTAACTAGACTGCCAGCTCTATCACTGTTCATGAAGATGGGAAGCTCCTTTTTGGCAGTCCCTGGCTACAGAGTTATACTCTCAAGATGCTTATAACTTAGCACAACTACAATTTGGGACATACATTGTGAGAAAAGATGCGAGTGAAATATATATGTACGTTCTGAGAAAGCGAAGAAATTTGCACGATCAGAGTTAGGATAGAGAATAGACTAAAATAATTCT
This sequence comes from Tapirus indicus, assembly GCA_031878705.1. Lineage (NCBI taxonomy): Eukaryota > Metazoa > Chordata > Mammalia > Perissodactyla > Tapiridae > Tapirus > Tapirus indicus. The sequence goes on along the minus strand of CM062925.1, from coordinate 2,383,008 downwards.
TCCTGATGCTAAATCCATGCATAGCTGGTAAAATAATTCAGGACATTTTTTCCCCACATAATTGTAGTCACATATATATGAAGCTTAGTGCAACCATGACATCTTCCAGCACTTCTGCAGAGCCCCTGGCAAAGCACCCAAGAAGCCTGAAGTAGCTAAGCTACCCCCACATCTCCCTTCCCCTACAGGCCCTGCTTGCGGAGAACAGTGGGAAGTACAATGTACTGAGTTAAACAAATATTTAACTTGCTCCATGTCCAAGGCAAACCAGATTTCAGGCCAACATATGGGCTCCAGCTCGGGGCTGGAGACATGGCCTCATGTTGGTCCTGGGGGTGAATGATGTGTGTGGTCATTGTCAGAGGCTCTGGCTAGGCCAAACAGACTCTGGGTCACCCACCTTCCCAAGGACTGTGGAGAGAGAGCTCTGCTTTATTCCAGAACCCATCACAGCTTAGAGCTCTCTGAGGTGGGCCCAGCATGGTTGATGTGAATTCAGAATTCAGCTTCTTATTTGTCTGGCTGAGTTCCCATAGGGTAGGCACTATGCTTTGTTGATTTGGGGTTCCCCACATTTAGCACGGTGCCTGGTGCATGGCAAGTACTTGATACAGGTCTGATAAATCACTTACATCATTTAAGTTCCTGGTGAAGAAGACCCCCTCGGTTAGGGTCTTTGGGTCATCAGGTGGCTGCAGAGCATCTAGATGTGTGCTGTGCTGCAATAGTCACTAGCCACATGTGCCTGCTAGTGCTTGAAATGTGGCTAATCCAAACTGATATGTGCTGTGGGTATAAAATACACACTGGATTTTGAAGACTTAATATGAAAAATGAATGTAAAATATCTCATTAATAATTTTCATATTGATTATATGTTAAATAATACTTTAGATATATTGGGGTAATTAAAATATATTTGTGGAGCTGGCCCAGTGGCATTGTGGTTAAGTTTGCACACTCCGTTTTGGTGGCCTGGGGTTTGCAGGTTTGGATCCCGGGTGCAGACCTACACACCGCTTATCAAGCCATGCTGTGGCGGTGTCCCACATGTAAAGTAGAGGAAGATGGGCACAGATGTCAGCTCAGGGCCAATCTTCCTCAGCAAAAAGAGGAGGATTGGCAACAGATGTTAGCTCAGGGCTAATCTTCCTACATACACACACACAAATATATATATTTGTGGTAGGCCGCCTCTAAGATGACCTCCAGTGACCTCAACCTCCTGTATTTGTGCCCATATGTAACTCTGTCCCCTAGAGGCTGGGTTGGACTTAATGGCTCAATTCTAATCAATAGAGTATGGCAGGAGTGATGGGATGTAACGTTCAAGATTATATTACAAAAAGACCGTGGCTTCTCTCTTGAGCGCTCCTCCTGTCCCTCATTAGCTTGCTCCCTCTTTAGCTCTCTTTCTGTCCCAGAGCCCAGCCACCGGTAAAGAACAGACTCTCCTACTGAAAACACCAGATGGAGAAGAGAGGCCTGGAGGATGAGAAGTCATGGGGAGGAAAGCTGAGGCACCGCAGCCAACAGCCAGCACCACCTGCCAGCCAGGTGAGTGACGCTTTTTGGAAGCAGACCCTCCTGCCCTAGTCAGTGCTTCAGATGATGGGCCTGGCCGATAGCTTGACTGCAGACTCAGAGAAACCCTGAGCAGAACAAGCCAGCAACGTGGCTCATGAAGCTGACCCACAGCAACTGAGAAATAATAAATGTGTGCTTTAAACTAAGTTTTGGGTAATTTGTTACACAGCAATAAATAACTAATACACTATTATTAAAATTAATTTCACTTGTTTCTTTTTACTTTTTAAAATGTGGCTACCAGAAAATGTTAAATTACATGTGTGGTTCACACTATATTTCTGTTGGACAGTGCTGGTCTCTGTGGCTCAGAGGGGGTGAAGTGCTCCAGGTTTAATTCGGGACTCCAGGGAGCTGGACTCAAATTTATGATATAGAAAACCATGAAATAGTTAGATATAAATCTAACAAAATACATTATAATCTATAATCCTTTGACTAAACTGATTTCTGATATTTACATATTAAACAGCTGTGGGTTGAGAGCCAAGAGTTCCTCTATTCCCAGTTTAGAGCCTAGCTAGCTGGAAACTGTACTCAGAGGGACCACTCCAGCTCTTTTATGATTTCTTGATTTTTGACTTTCCAGCTCTTTTATGGTTTTATGAATTTTATGATTCAGTAGCTGCTCATCTCAGCATTTTCTTGCTACCAAGGAGGAATGGCGGCATTGTCGACAGCTAGTTCGGTGTTTCTCGTGACAATGAACCCAGTGTTAGCAGCTCCATCTGTCCAAAATGGTCTCGCAGCAAAGAGTGGTGAGTGAGTCGGGTGAGGAGTGGACAGCCTGAGACAAAGGAGCTTTCTCCAGCATACCCCTGGTTGCTCCCACAGTCCTCTGCAACCCTCCACAGCCTTTCCTGGGATGCTTGCTGCTCTGTTCTTCACCACTCCTGACGTCTAGAACACCAGAAAACTGTGTTTTCATTTAGGAGTTTTGGAGCTAAGCTTGAAGTTGGGAAGAAATGAAAGACTTAGCTTTCTATTTATTTGTATCTGCAGAACCACAGAGAGCCAAGGTGATAATTAGAAAAAAAATTTTTAGAAAATCACATTTTCTACTGAATTTTATTTTTCCAGTCCAGTGACAAGTTCTCATAAGTTTTCAATGGCTAAACACGTCCAAGTTTCCATGTTTTGAGCAAAAGGCCACCGATCTGAGTCTCCTTTGTTCTGGCTGTTTACAGGTAGTCGTGAGAGAGGACCCTGTTACAAGAATGAACACCGTCTTCTGTGCTTTTTTCTACATTTAATTAGTAAATTCTCTTCCTCATATCTTAAGTGCATTTTATTTTGAGAGCATGATTGCAGATGTAATACACGGCACTTCAAAGGGGCATGATTCTATATTAATATTTTGACCAAAAGTAGATAGTCTACTAAAAGGCTATCACTGGTAGTTTCAATCACTTAAAAGCGACCCTTGATAAGTGTTGCTGAAAATATTCCCGCTTTGGACTTATTGGGTAATTAAATGAAGGGCAGGGACTGTGACACAGGCCATCGTTCCACAAATGTTAGTGGATCGTAGCTGCTCTGAAATTTTGTATAAAAAAGCTAAACAGGTTGCTAATATAAATTAGCATTTGCTTTGGCAGATGGTATTTATTGTTTCACTATATTTATTTCTATTAGGTCTTTAACTTTCAAATTTTTATAAAAATATTTTGGTAGATTTTAGATTTTCCTTAGAGATGAGTTTTGGAAAACTCTTGTTAAACTGTAGAGGTAATCCTCGGAGGGAATGGTAAATTGATGTTGGATATATTGAGACAACTACAAATCAGAGCTTTGTATTAAGTGTCAATTTTAACTCTAGATTTTGATTTTCAGTTTTCTAAATCTACATATTTTTTTCCTCAATAAAATCATGAGTGTTTGTCTAAGTACACAAAATAAGAAAATCAACCATTTCAGATGATACCAAAGCTCTTCCCAGTTTTAAAAGTGATGGGATTAAAGTCACGTGTGTGTGTGTGCCGTTCTGGTTTCCACGGGCACTAACTCCAGACATTGTTTCACAGAACTCAGCAAGCTGGCTTTCAAAATGCACTCGATGTGTGCTTCTGATGACTTCCTGAAACGAGAAATGACTGGCACAGTATGTTACAGTATGCTTATGTAAATTAAAGTCCAAGAAGTGATGGTTCTTAGTTTCTCATTTTAAAACCAATTTTCTTTGCTTTAGCATTTAATATTAAGCAATATGCACCCACATCTTGGACAGTTTTTTTTCCTCCACATTTGCAGGCACACATAATTTTTTTTTTTAAATAAAGCAAGCCATTATTTTACCACTGAAATTCTGTTACTTTCTTCAGGAAATGATGATTTATATTATAAAGGTTTAGAACATGGAATTTTGTATCTTCAGCTCTTGGAATTCAATTAAACCATTTTCTGGCCTTTGTTTCCTCTTTAATCCTCCTCCTTCTTGTCCACCTCCTTGACCATCTCACATCTTTTTCCAGCCACACACAATCTCATCATTCTTCCTTCTCTATAGCTCTCCCTCTCCCGAGGTGGACCCTCTACTTTTGGTGATCCTGCAAATTCAGCAGACCCAGTCCTGCGCCACAGGCCCCCTCAGCAGCAGAGGAGGCTCCCTCTTCCTCTCTTCCTTGCTGATGCCAAAGAGGACTCCCCAAGGGGCTTGCCAGGTAAACCCAGCTTCAGCAAAGGAAAGTGCGCACGGGGCAAGGAGAGGAAGAGGGAGCACTAATCAGGACTCACGTTAATGTTAAAACAAGGAGAAGAGTGGACGTGCAGCTTCGAGAGCATGCAGGATGCCTCCAGCCGTCTTTCTAAAGTCCTGCCTGCTGCTCCCCCAACGCCCAAGGAACTCCCACAGAATCCGCTCTTTCCAGCCAGGCAAAGATTTTTCTAATCCCAATTCCAACTCCGCCTCACAAACAGGTGGCTTTTAGTGCAATACACGTGTAGCTATTATTCTGTTGCTTTGAAAAGGTGATGAAGGGCATAAGGGACTATCATGCCAGGCCACCCCTGGGTCATCTGCCATGAGTCTCTGTGTGGATGCAGACTGTCCCTTTGTTTGAGATCCACATACGATGCCTATAGATGACTGACAAGGGCGGACTTGTAACAACATTATTTCAGCAGAATAATAACCAGCCATCATAAATTCCTTCTTTAATAGTTTATTGCAGGTTGTAGGCTATTGACAATGACTTTATTTTACAGCATAAAGGAAAATAGTTCTTTGTTGCTGCTAATCTCTAAAACCACTTTAAGACTTTTTAGTACCCTCAGAGAAAACCTAGCCTTTCATGAAATGAATCATAAATAGTTGAGCTAGGAAAACCACTGTTAAATAGGAAGAGAGAGGAAGGGAAAGAAAAAGAAATGTCTGTCTGAGATACAGAGATGCTCTGGGAGCTGCTTCCATGCAAATAAAATGTTAACCTAACTTTCATAGCTCTTTTTCTATGTCTTACTTTCCTGGGTGATAAACGAAATTGAACAAAGAAATATTCAAAAGCCTTAACCATACTGTGTAGAGAAATGAAAATGAGTTAGGAAGTAGCTCATTCTGAGATCTGAATGAGGAACTCAGTTCCATTTCGTTTCTTGTTCTTTTGGGGGCACATCACTTCATTATTAATTCCTTGCAGTGAAAAAGGGATGTTACAACTTTCATTGAAAATCTCATATTTTGTTAGGATTTCTACATTTTGACTTCGAATTATGCTGCAAGAGATCTTTACCACTGTCAGTTCTCATAGTTTCAGACCACACACCAGGACCTATGCCATACATGGCCATCACGAAATAGAAAATAATTTTATGGATGTTTAATTAGAAGAGTTTATAAAAGCAGGTGTGCATCTATTTTTCTTATCCTTTAAAAATGTATTGTCTTTTACTGGAAAAAAGTATAAGGCCTAAAATATTTTTTTAAAAAACAATTCTTATAAAATACACATAGAGTTAAAACCATGCAAGTCAGGTACATATGTGACTAATCATATTTTTGATATATCTCCCTAACTAATCATTAACTTTAAATGCCATATAAGAATTTGTAATCGACAGTAAATTATTTCATAGAAATAATTTAAGAGGGCTGCTGACTAATGTGAAACATTCTAGTTTCCACCAGCAGTTGGTTACCAAACATTGTAAAAAAAAAAAAGGCCCAGATATAAGTTGACATAAATTATAGTGAATATAAATCTCTAATGATCAAGTGGCGGTTGGAGATTATTCCTTTAGAAGATAGAAAGAAAACATATTAAACACCATGAAGCCTTTCCAGGCTCCATTTTACATATTAGGAAACTGGAGCTTTAAAAATCCCCTCAAAGCCTTTAACTGCTTTGTTTAATGCCCTAGACTCAATACATTTCCAAGTATATTGTAATAGTTAGAGTTTATTGAGTATAGAAAATAGAGGGGAAATCATAATTTAATTACCAGAGAGACTGCCGAACCTCTATTTTTAAATGTAAGTTAGAAAATTTAGCTTTTAAACTAAAACTTTTAACTTTTTTCAAATGTTCTTCTCAGAGTATCCTTTTTGCAGCAAAAGTCAGAATAACTCAAAGTGGTAATTATCCAAATAATGGTTATGAGGGGTTCCCCCTCCCTTTCAAATTCTTAGGTTTTCTGCAAAGCTGGAAACACTTGAGTGGAAATAATGTTCAGATTATAAAAAGCAGCAGCACATGAGTGAAATCAGGCAGAATTGGCCTGACAGGGAGTCAGAAACCAGAAACAGTGACAGGCGGCCTCCCGAATGTCGGCATTATTCAGGTAGGAATCCATAATTAGCTGATTTTTTTTTTTTTTTTTTTTGAGTTTAAAGGATTACTCTAAAGTGCAGGGAGAAAATAGTAAGTCTGGTCGAGAAAATTAATTCCCTTTCCAGATCTTCATCCTTTCCTTCAAGATGTGACTCCAAAGAAAGACAATTACGTCAAAGAAGGTTAGGGGCCTAATCCTGAACACTGCCTTTTAAGCACATTCTGGAGGCCTATTAGACATCATGTAAACTGTAGACAGCAGCATTTCTACCACCCCAACACTAAACATCTGTACACCAGCTTCTTGGGAGCAGAGATGGAGACATATGCATTTTAACATATTCCAAGAATATAGTCACAGGGGAAAATCTACCTTTCACCATATATGGCCATTGTGCGACTCTATCCAAGAACTCAAGGCAGCTATTTATGTGATCTCTCCACCCCCTCTCCCCCGAGGCTGGCAGAGGTTTACAGAAATACTTTGGGGAGGCCCCTGCAAAGTCAGTCTTCTAAGATATGAATGGTGCTGATGGAAAAAGCCAAAATGCTTTTTTTGAGCATGAATTGGGACTATCACTACGTGGGGTATGTCAGGGAATTTTTTGTCAATCTTTCCAAAAATATCTATGCATATAAAAACTTGTAGTTATTATCTATGCTAAACATTTTATTTGTGCTGGGGCTTTTGGGTAAGTCGTGATCTGGACCCATTTCTTTGGGGAGTATCTCAGTATGCACTCGGATGCTCGTGATGGAAAAGATCCCTGGGATAAAGTGAATACTGGGCGATGTTTTATAAGTGAATTTAAGTGACTTTGGGAAATTAACATGTTGCTGATTATTAAGGAGGGGAAATACCACGTATGGGCAGAATTGCAGTAATGGTATTCCAAAAGAGACATAGTGTTAAAAATGGCACTTAAAATTTTTCATGTGTATAATTTGCATAATTAAACCAGTGTAAAATTAGCATGCTTGAGTGTAGTGGCCATTTAAAGAACATACAGCTGGCATGATAATGTAGTCCAATAAGAAACTGTGAGGTTTTATTACAGAACTTTAACGGTATGTGGTGAGGGTGTCAGAAGGCCTGTCTAATTCTGCTCTGCTCTTCCTGGCTTTCTGATCCTGGCTAAGTCTCCTCATCAGAAAGAAATGAAGCTGATAATATTTGTCCTTCTTACTTCACATTTATTATGAAGGTCAAATAAAAGAACAAATATAAACTTGCTTTGAAAACTGTCAATGACTACAGAAGCACAAGATACAATTATCATCATATTTGCACCACCCTGTGATAATCGATTCCACTTTCACGTCAGCGTTAATGTGGGGCTCCCACCGGGAAGAGAACAACCAAAAGAAGCCACGGCCCCCACTCAGGGTCTCTGGATGGAGCCCTCTGAGTACTGAGGAAGGGCCCTAACATCACCGCTGCTGCCGATGGACACCCTGTGCCCAGAGTGTCGGCCAGGAGGAGGTTGGCAGGCTCCCGCTCGCAGACAGGGCGAGGCCCATGAACCGCCCTCCACTGCTGGCCGCCCACGCATGGGAAGAGGATGTTCTTCTGAGACCCCAGGATCAGAGTATACCTTCCGAGAACAGAGAAGTTGCCAGTCACCAGTGCCGCCCGGGCCATCGCCTCTGAAGGTGACGGTAGTGCATTGACTGCTCTCCTGCTCAGCTCACCCTTCCTACAAAATATAGTATACGGAAAAATGTGTTCAGTAAATTGCTACCTAGGAGTGATTTTAGCCCCAGAGTGGGAAAAAGGCCTTAAAAATGTTAATTATCTGGCACATAGAGCTTAACATTCTGGACTCCAAGATGGTATTTAAGCCTATTTAGATTTTCTCCAAATTCTTTAAGGCTAATGCAACTTCTGGATGTATCTAGTAATCTCTAATTATTTGTGGAAATGGTAGATGTGGGAAGACCAGATTAAAACCACAGATAATCCCCAAATTTCATTTTAGCTAACAGCACGCTCTTTTCCCACCAAGCCCAGCGCTGGAAGGACCATCAAGAAGAGCAGGCCTGGCAAGAGCTGCAGGCTCCCTGTTCTTCTGTCCACCCTCTGGTGGAGACATCAACGGATCAGCAAAAGTGCCAGAAGAAAAGCAGCAGAAAGGAAAGTGGAAAATCAGGGGCCTGGGCCACTGCCACGCCAGAAAGGCAGACGCCGGGGACCTGGAAGGCACAGGAGTCCCAGCAAAAAGGAGTGACCCACCTGCCCATGCCTCGGAGTCCTGGGCTGCATGTCCAGAAGGAGCAGCTGCTGGGTTTGCGATGCTGCCACACTCAGAGCATTGCTCTCTGCCCAGTTTGAGCAGTCACATTCACTCATGGTGGGCAAGACCCGGGGGTAATCAGGAGCCCCCTCTCCTGGCTCATCGCTCAGGGACCATGGGTACGCTGATCTGAGCGCCCTCCCGACTGAAGGCAATTTGCTCACAGGACGAGGATGGGAAGACAAAGACTCTGTTTTCAGGACTGCTGTGTAAATCCCACTGGCTTTCACTTGAAGGTTTCTCCTCTTGGTGCTTTTCATGTTTTCTAACTCGATGGTTTTTTAGCGTCACAACAGCAACGCGTCACAATCCTTTTGAACCCAGGTCTAGTTTTAATGAACATAAAAATTTTACATTGTCTGTAAGGTTATTTGAAGTTTCAAAATAAATATCAGTGAAACAAACCAATGCAAATCACTTTAGAATAAAGTTTTTCAAAAGACGAGACTATTTTATGAAACAACTTAATGTCTACTCTTGGTAAAAAAAAAAAAAAAAAAAAAAAAAACCCACCAGGATGCAATTAGACTCGGGAAAGTCTTCCTTCCCCCGTCCGTCTTCTCCTGGGCCACATCGGGGGTCACGGCCGGGGCTCCGGCCCTAGAACGCAGGGCGAGTGTTGGTTCAAGCGCGTCGGGAAGTAAACTGGGAAGCGGGAAGGAGAAAGAGAAACGGAAACGATCTGAGGAGGGGAAGGGAACCGGGCAACGTGGTTTCCCGGTGGGACGGTGGACACCGTGCAGGTCTGCGCGAGCAGGCGGAAGAGCTGGCGCGGGGGCCGAGGCCGGGAGGACAGAAAGGAGCGCGTCCCTCCGGCCCCACGCGAAGCTGGCGCCGGATTTCAGCTTTCCGAACCGCAGAGCTCGCGGGCAGCGTAACCGGCTGATGCTCCAAACCGCGTCCTCAGGCCCCGGGGTCTGCAAAACCGGGGTAAAACCCGGCGCCAGATGTGGGAGGCTGGGTTCGGACGGGGACAGAAGGGACACAGGGAGCCGCTGGCCACCGTTCGTCTCGGAGGCTGGACGACTGTCCCCGCCCCGGGCCCTCGCGGCACAGCCCTCCGCTCCGGGCGCCCCCGGACGTGCGGCCACTGCAGGGCTGCCCCCGAGTGGCCGCCCCGGGGCTGTCCCCCGTCCCCGGGCCCCCGCCCCCCGGCCCCCTCGGCGCGGCCGGCGTCCTCGGCCCGCTCTCCTGCCCCCCTGCGGCCATCGCGGGGACACCCCGGGCCGCCGCCCCCACGGTGGGCACCGGGTCGCCCTGGCGTCTGAGGGGGACGGCGGTGGTCCCTGCGGGACAGAGACCCCTGGGATCTTCGACAAGGTTGGGGCAACTGCGCCCCCACCCGCCGGTCCCAGGCGGTTTACCCAGAGTAGTGAGGACAGGCGGGAAACCCTCTCCGGCCGGGCCGGCCGCTTGGCGGACAGTCACCTGACACCTATTGAGGGGCAGTGGGTCTGAGCGTGGAGGCAGATGTGGGGCGCAGCCTGGGGTGTAGGCGACATGAGTAATGACTGTCGCCCCCAGCCTTGCAGATCCGGCCCTAGGTGTTTATTTCACCCCAAGTCCTCCTTTCGCGGCTCTACTGGCCCGGAGGGAGGGAGAAACGACTTCCACATCCCATATACTCGGTGCGAGGCAGTTGCGAAGACTGCCCGAAAATGTGTTTCCCATCCAACATCTCTCGCACAGGACAAAATATAGTGTGTCTAAAAATGGTGGGCTTCCTGTCTGCGCTTCCCTCACCCACCCTGTTCCCCGTGAGGAATAAGACCCGAGCAACAAAGATGAGTCTTCCTTTGTACATCCCAGATTTCTGCTGCTTCAGTGTCCTGTGTCAGGTGAAATTATTCATGAGGCTCTGCACAGAGCTGATAAGTCTTACTCCTTCCCCTCGAAATTCCAAGTGGGTTTAAATCACTCCCTGGTTGCTGCAGAGGGTCTGTGTTTTATGGGAGTTCTCTAGTGGGCTTTGAAGTATTTGCTTACCAAATCTGTTTCTCAGCTTCCAGCTCCTGAATAAATTACATCCCCTTCCCCCCCAACCCCCGCCCATGCTGCCACTCCCACGCCCCCTCGGGTGAGAACAGTGGAGACATTCTCTGGACAATAGCTGGGAAGGACAGCTCTGGATCCATCAGTCAGTTGCCAGTCCTGGGACACCCATTTGCTACATGCTGGACTGAGAGATTTCAGATGTCTAATGGAATAGGCAGGGAACTGGGGCCCTTGGACTTTAATCTGTGTAGAGATTTATCCCTCACTCACAGGATGACTTGACTAGTGTCGTCCTTTACTGTCTTGAGTCTGTTGCCTTGTCAGGAAAATGGCCACTAGAGTACTCGTGTAGAGAACACGTTAAAATCCTCACGTAGAAAACATCTTGGGGTTTCTTTGAGGACTGGCACTTGCTGGAGGTTAGTGTTACCTGACGTCAGGCGGGTCTGTCTCAGAGACTGCAGGCTTCTATTTATTTGCTGTTTGTATAAAGGCTAGAGAGGGCAAGGGAAATGGGCCACAAAGTCCCTATGGTGAGCCAGGAGGCATTTTGCCTTATCTGCCAAGTTACTTTAAAAAGCACTGTCGTCCAGCCTTCTGTGTGACTGGGTTGGGGCATGGCTAAGTTGTCCATTGAGATGTCTGCTCTTTCTGCCCCCATGCCTAACATGCCACTAAAATCACCATTTCCTTCATTCATGCAAAGTGTTGAAGAGGCAATTAAAGACTCCCTGGGAGATTCGAGAGCAGCCAGTTCTGGAGTTCAGATTTGTCACATTTCTGCGATTCACCTCCCCAGGGGCCTCAGCTAGGATTCCTCACAAGGATTCCTGGATTCTCTGGCTGGGCCTTCCTAGGCAAGGACAAGGACCCTTTTCTTATTTAGCGTTTTACTAAAACAACATCATCAACAACAACAGAAAGTAAAACAAACAAGAAATCAAAATACACAAAAGCATAGACATCTGGCATGTTTACAAAGCACAGATTTCTTACCCTAGAATAATTAAAGCCTGTCAGACTTGGCTGACCCTGCCTTGGCTGGCTCTTGGCTTCAGATTCCTTGTCGCCCACATCACTGCTGCTTCATCAGAGGAGGGAGTTCCTGCCACTCTGCTCCCTGGTCTTCCCTTTGGGGGGCCTCCAGCTCGGCCAGACTCCCACTTCTGTGCACCCCGCAGCCCATGGCCTCTGAGCCTGAGAAAAGTATTTCCCAGTCTGGCGTCAAGGTTCCTTGCTGTGCCTCTTGGCAGTCCCAGGATTTCCCTGAGCAACCTGCAGGGAGATTCAGAGCCCTCACCTGTCACTCGCTACTCAGAGAGCGACCCCAGCTGCAGGGGCCGGACCCACCCTTCCAGAGGCCTGCCTACTTTGTCTTCACCCTTCCCCTCCCCACTTCTCCCTTAGCCAGCCAGCACCACTGAAAACCACCTGTTTTGTGTTTTGAAAGCCTGGAAGCACCCCCATCCTCCACCCTCGCAGACCTCCCACTGAGTTCCAGTTTCCTGTCCAAACTCCAGATTTGAGTTCTGGACTCATTTGAAGAACATAAGAGCTCACTGCAGAGTCAAACCTTTCCTTCCAGGCTCCAGTTGCCAATGGTCCCCCCTCGGGAGAGGAGTGGTCTTGTGGCAGCCCCCAGGGGTGGTCCTCAGACTTGTCAGAGGTCAGAGTGCCTGCAAAGTCACAGTCAGCTCTGCAGGGCACCATGTCACCAGTTAGTCCCCTCAGTTATTCCTCTAGGAACAATTTTACAAGCAAAAACTATGACCTTGCTGTAGCATGTGCTATGAAATCACAACCACCAGTAAACAGGTTCACAAGCACACACACACAGGAAACTACTGAGGTCCCTGATTGGCAGTTTCTGAATGTTCTGGCAATGCTAATTTGTTCAATAATTTTTTTAACCTTCTGCTACCAGGTAAGTGGGAGCAGGTGCCAAAGGTTGGAGAAAAACTTTTGGAAGATAAAAGGTTTAAAACTGACAAAGCTTTCCCCATGTAGTAGGCAGAATAATGGTCTTCCAAAAATATCCATTTCCTAATCTGCGGATCCTGTGAATGTGTTACCTTATGTAGCAAAAGGGACTTTGCAGATGTGGTTAAGTAAAGGTCCTGAGATGGGGAGATTGTCCTGGATTGTCTGGGCGGGCCCAAAGTCACCACAAGGGTCCTCATAAGTGCAAGAGGGAGGCAGGACAGTCAGAGGCAGAGAGAGATCTGAAGATGCCAGACTGCTGACTGGAAGGTGGAGGAAGAGGCCACGAGCCACAGAATGCTGGAAGCTTGTAGAAGATGGAAAGGGCAAGGGCACGGGTCCTCCCCCAGAGCTTGCAGGAGGGTCACAGCCCTGCCGACATCTTGACTGGAGTCCAGTGAACCCCATTTCAGACTTGTGACTTCCAGAACTGGAAGATAGTAAATTTGAGTTGTTTTAAGCCTTTGTGGTAGGTATTGTTATGCTCTTTCACAGAGGAGGAAACTGAGGCCCAGCATAGCTAAGTGACTTCCCCAGGGCCACACATCAGTAGCTGATAGGTGGACAGAGAGGGTACAAACCCTCCTTCAGCCAGTTCCGACCCCTCTTTCCGCCCCTTCTCGGAGAGCCACCCTTCTGCCACCCTTCCTGTTCCAACTACAGGAAGGCTCGCTCACACAGGCGGAGAACTTCTTTCTCTGCCCTTGTGGGTGGCAAGCCACAGTCAAAACTGCTGCTCGGAGAGCTCCTTTCGGTTGCACATAAGGTTTGGGTCGACCCTTCCGCTAGTGATGTAATCGGGCCTTCTTTATGTGAAACTGGACTTGGGGTCAGTTGTCGCGCAGGTCCGTGTGGCGGCTCATAGGAGAACGTGTCCATTTCAAAGTCCGGGGGAGAGGCAGCGCCCCCCTCTCCCAACAGGCCCTCCCCCTTGCCACCGCCGTGAGGGGTGAGGAGCGCCCCGGGCGTGACCTGGCTCACGTCCCCTTGCCCGGACTCTTCTCCGTCCTGGCTGCTCACTCGAATCACCTCGGAAGCTAGAGAAACGGGGCGCCAGAGCGCGCCCCGCCGGTCAACCACCTGTGGGCGGGGCCCGGGCCTCGCGGTGCAGACCCTCCCGGTGATTCTAACGTGCGGTCAGGCCCGCGGCAGGTCCCAACCAGCCGGGTGATGTCCTCCGCCTGCCTGTGCAGACGCCTGCTGCCACTGTGAGGACTGGGCCGGACGTGTCAGCTCTGCCGAGTCGGTGACCACGGGGACCTCTTATAGAACCTCACTCAAGGACACCGCGAGGCTGAGGAAGCGCATCGGGCCTCTCCCTTAGCAGGGGCATTTTAGGGTGACCAGCCGTCCCAGTCTGCCCAGGACTTGGGGGAGAGGGGTGTTCCCAGACAGGAGATTTTAAGGGCTAAAATCAGGAAAGTCCCAGACATTTTGACAGGGAGTAGAAGTCTGAAGTCCGCAGGAGTAAACTCTCCTGGTCGGGTGGTAGCACTCTGCACCGGAGGGGAGGTGTGTCTGTGAGAGTGTGAGAGTGTGTGCACAAGTGTGTGCGTGGGTGTGTGGGAGTGTTTGTGAGAGGGTGTTGCATGAGTATGTGTGCCTGAGTTGTACGTCAGTGTACGGGAGTGTACGCAAGTGTGTGAGAGAAAGCGTGTGGGGGGGGGGGTGAGAGTGTGTGGGTGGGTGTGTTTGTGTGGGCATTCTGGGGACAGCAGGCCTCACCAGCCCAGAATGGCCCCACTGCAGTGGCTTCTAAAACACCTGCAGGCTCGTGCCAACCGAGCCGGCCCCACGTCCTGCCAGAGAGCAGGCCGAGGAAAGCTTGTCCTGGTGAGCTCAGAGGTAGATACTGGGCATTTATTTTGCTCTATGACAGTATAATTAGCTTTTCCTCTTGTGAGGAATGAAAGGGCAGTGTGCTCTCCGACAGCTGTGGGAGCTGCCTTCCTGCCTGGATAAATCTCGTCTCCCCCGATATTGTTACACCTGTTTAAACAAGGAACAAAATAGGTATTTATTTGAAGTTCAAGAGGCCATATGAGCCATGGCCTAAATATAGGCCTGGATATAATTATAAAGATACTTAATTCTTTGTTCTGAAGGATTTTTGCAGCCCGCTGTTCCCTCAGAGGCTCAGCAGTTCCTTAAAGACGGGTACGTCCCAGAGTGAGTAAAGGCAGCAGTGAGCAGGCCTCACAGGGTAGAGCATGCAAGGCTAGGGAGCAGGGAAGCACAATGACTCCCACACCTCGCTCGTCATCAGAACCCCCAGGGAGGAGACTGGATAGAGATGCCCGTCTCCAGGTCATCTCTGGCCTTGGAACAGAGGACAGGAGCCCATCCTGTTAGAGCTCCCCAGGTGATTCTGATGATGCCTCAAGCTCGGGGACCCCTGACCTAAGGCGTGGGAGTGGGGGACTCCTTTCTGTAAGGCATTTCTGGGACTAGGTCGTTTCAGGGATACTAATAATTGCCATTTCCTGAGCACCCCTCACATGCAGGCACCCGTCATTATTCCCATTTTGCAGACGAGGAAACTGAGTTCTTCCATTCATCCTGATGAAGGCTATGAGCCCTCTCGCCATAAACTGCACCTGCACGGAAAACTTTGCACAGTTTTGGAGAGTTCGTGGAGCCCCCTGAAGCCCGTCCAAGGACCTCTGGTTAAGAAGGCCCACCCTAAAGGACGTTCCCTGTGGGAGTCTACAAAAGGGCGTGGAAGCTGGATCCTCAGCAGCCTGGCGGAGGCCTAGGGGCACTTACTGGGGGTTCCTGGATTTCAGGGCACGCTGAGGGAGGCTGTGGGTACAAGCAGTGAGGGTGGGACATAGCCCTGCTTCTGGTTTAGTTGGAAAGACACGACTGCACAGGGAGAAAAATGGTATGAGTTTCAAGGTAGGCCTGAGCACACGGAAGGGCTGAAACCCTGAGCTGCAGGTCAGTGAGGTGAGGCGCTGGGCTGGAGGAGCGCCAAGGGGTGGGGAGGTGAGGGCTGAGCTCGGCAAAAGGGGAGAATTCGGGCAGGGGAACTTGGCGATGCTTTTGGGGAGGAGGGGAAAAAGCCACATCCAGGGCAGAGACAAGGAAAGCCAGGCCATTAAGAACACAAAAGGATCCTGGATGCTAAGAACTGAATCTCTTCCCCCCCCCACCCCCCCCAAAAAAAGGAAGACAGAAGAGGACAAGAAAAAGAAATGCTCAAGAGGGTGATAACCTTTGTGGTCATTGTAAAATATGTTTACATTGAACAATTAAATTAACAGAAAACATCATGCTAGATAATTGTGCTTTACAATTACAGAAAAATTACAGTTACAAAAAAATACAGAATTTATTAAAGATATATTAATTTAGAGTTCCCTGCAGATAATGTGGTCCAGTAACAGGACCTAAGATAAAGTTACACAGGGACATCTTTCAGTTTCTCTCTGAAGCTCCATGCATAACCTCATGCGCAGATTACATCAGAAATCTACATTTGAGGCTCTTTGTGAAAATGTGGTTTGAGCCAAACGGTCCTCCTGACCACCCTCCCTGTGCAGACCCTTCAGTGTGGCTGAAGGTCTGTGCAGAGAAAAGAGGGGAAATGTGTAGATGTGTGGATTTGGATCTGATTGGAGAGGGCTCTGGGCCCCCTGAGTTTCCTCCTGTGACCTGTAGGGGGAGCCGCTGCAGTGTGGAGGAAAGTTCTGGAGCCCCAGGAGGGGAGGGCAGAGGACTCTGGGTGTGGGGGAACCTGGGGCTGGGAGGCTGGCCAAGAAACAATTGCAGAGGGGCAGATGCGAGGAGAGCCTGGGCAAGGGCCAGCCAAGGGCAGCCCCCAAGAAAGGAGGGTTATCCAGCTCTAGGCCTGGGGAGGGAGACAGGCGGAGAGGAGCTCTGGCTATGCTGGATGGTGACCAGGCAATGGTGGCTCCACAGACAGAACCAGAACTTCCGGGGTCTGAAGGGTCGGATGACCAGCTCAGCATTGGCCCGTCCTCTGGTGGGAGGCAGGAAGGCTCATGTCAACTCTGTTTCCTCCCAGTGAGGGGGTCCCGATAGGTCCCTAAAAGACAGACGCTGCATTGGGGCCCTCTGCTCGCCTGGCACCGAGGTCCCAGGAGGCTGTTCAGATTCTGGGGGTCCCTCTGTTTGCTCTGCCCAGAACGTGGCACCGTAACGTGAGCCTTGGGTTCTTTAAACAGTGGTTTCAGCACCTCCAGGTGGGATGCCTTGCAGATACACACAGAATGTTTTAACAGCAATTAGACACAGGAAAATTCACAATAAAAAACAAAGCCAAGAGTGAATCTGTAAGGTGGGGTGGAGGCAGAGACAGGGAAATGTGCGGACTGGGGTGGACTTTACTCCTTGGGAGCAGCAGGAAGTTCACTGGCATGAGCGCACGTGGAGGGAGAGGGCCGTGTGGAGTCAGACACCTATTTCCCACAGCGGTGCGTTCCCTGGGAGTTTCAGAAATGCACACTGGCTGGGACAGTGAGATGATTTCTGAGGCAAATAAAGTTGTTTCCTGCTTCTGAATACAACTTCTTTGCATGACAATAAACTTACTAAACCGACCCAGAAATTGTTACAAGATCCTTTAACCCATCTTTACAAATGATTGAAAACATGCTGTGAATCTGATTTCCCATGTTAGACAAAGCTACATATGATCACTTTTAAAGTATAATAGCAACATGAAGATTTATTTAGCTCTATTCTCATTTAAAAGGACCCCTTGCAGGGACATGTGACTAGTTCTGGCCAATCGAGTGTGAAGTGTCTGCTCCCACCAGACGTCACATCTGCTGGCACCATGATCTGGGACTTCCCAGCCTCCAGACTGTGAGAAGTAAATGTCTGTTGTTTAGAAGCCACCCAGTTTAAGGTATTTCTGTGACAGCAGCCCTAAGGCACTAGGACAATGGACATTCTCATCACCTCCAGCTTCTTACTATTATTTACAATTGCTCACCTCTTTGTGTTCATGCATGAGAGTTCTTCTAGGGAATATGACAGGAAGTAGAAGTTGGGTCACAGGGAATATGGACTTTCACTTCTGCTTGACATTTGCTGGATGACTCTGGGAGAGGCCGGACCAGGTTATACTGAGGGCAGCTATTTTTAGAGCTTACATTTTACACTCACATCATTGCCCTCTGTCCTAATACAAACAATATTGTGCATTGCACCTTTAGAGAATCTTCTAAACTAACCACACTTGTCCTAGATGGTAGTGTTTTACAACATTTTTAAGCTTTACTTTTTTTTCAGAAGAGACATATTCATTGTAAAAAAGTTAAAACATTTCACAAAGGTATGAAGAGTCAGGTAATCTCTGGAAACCCTGCCATCCAAAGAAAACCGCCATCAACGCCTTGGTGAATATCCTTCTAGTTGTCCCTGATGGAAATGGGGACGTGTGCAACGTTACATAAGAGAAACGGGCAATGCTAGTTTATCGCCTGCCTTTTCACTCAACAGTCCGTTATGAACACCTTGAGATAGTTTTCCAAATCTACAAAATACCTCCAGTTTCCTGTGGCTTGGAGTTGCTTTGAGGTTAGAAAATGAGAGGAAGGGAGGGAGGAGAGAGAACTAACAGTGTTGAAGGGCCTGGTATACCCTCCATCTGATGCCCTTGTCAACCATCCTGGGAGGTGGGTGCTGCTGCCCGTTGCACAGATGGGGAAATTAAGGTCACAGCAGCAGAGGGCAATGGAGTTGGAATTCAGTAAGGTCTCCTGCTTACTCCACTTTGTATACTCCACCTCCTCATCCACCGCCTGTCTTCCCCTGGGCTCCCGCCCAGTCCCCTGTGGGTGCAAAGGGTGAAGGGGATTTGAAGACCTAGAAGGTGTGAGGCCCAGGTCTCATCACAACCTTGGTTAAGCCAACAGGAGTGAGAATCTCAAACATCTGCCCCACTGAGGGAGGCATCTGCTTTGCCTCCTCCCACCTCAGGAAAGAGAGGCAGCAGTGTCGTCCTGAGGGGGGTTAATCTGGAAACATCTTAGAGGGAGGGTGAAGGGACAAGCCTTGAGTGGCTGGAAGCAGCCAGATTCTGGGAGGGTTCTGACTTCTCCCTGTCTTGGAGAGGGGAAGGGAGGGTCAGGAACCACGGGGAGGCAGAGATTTGCTGGCTGGTGGCTGCCAAGTCTGTGGTCAGTGGGGAGAGGGCTGTGAGGGCCTCTCTGAGCCCCCAGCGGTGCCCAAAAGACAATTGGTGAGGAAGCAGGTCAGCTGTGGCTTCATGTAGCCGAAGGAACAAGGGTAAAGAGGGAGACCACCAGGGCCCAAGGAGTGGCCTCCCTCCCACCCCTGCGTGAGCACCACAGACGTCCGGGTTTCCTGTGGGCTCTAAGGATTGGGGAGGGAGCACTCTAACTTTCCGGAGGCTAAATGTTATTTTGGAGAAATAAAGGAATGTGACATTCCTTGAATTCGATATTGTGGCCCCCAAAATGCAAGGCCGACTCCATGGGCATGAAGCCTCGTGCCGAGACGAGCCCACGCTGGTTTGGTGCTCCGCCCTCACCATCCTGAAACCCTTAGTAAGCTTTGAACAGGAGCCCCGCACTTTCATTTTGCACTTACGTACAAATTACGTAGCCAGTCCCGCAAAAACGCATGCCTGCTGCGTCCCCAGGTGGCAGAAGTTTCCAGAGTCTCATGTCTTTAGGAGAGTCCCCCCTGAGCCATTCACGAGGGCACTTGCTAACCACCGGTCACTGCCCCACGACCTGCATCGTGACCACCTCACGTTTGTTCACGCTGTTGTGTTTCTGTAATGCTCGTTCGCCCAAGGGGTTGCTTACACACGTCTTTTCCATGAAAATAGAGCTAAATATAAACTTAATGTGTATTATTACGAAACTAAAACTGAAAACAATGGTGGCGCATAGAAGGGGTATCAGAGATGAAAGCAAAGCTGTTTGGGGGGCCCTTTTTGGGTGGATTTCAATGGAAAGGGCTCCAAAGTGCCAGGGAGCCCTGAGCGGTAACACGTGCGCTCCAGGTCCGGCCAGCTCCCAGTATGGGTGCCCGTAGTGCTGACAATTGGAACGTTTCTCCCCCCAGAGGCCCCTCTCATTCCCTGGCCTTTCATTTGCACAGATCTTCAGAAGTTACACATCAGTCTGGAGCCTTGTACATATTGGAACCGAATAATCTGCTTTCAAAGCTGTCAGATCCTGACATTTGTGGTGTCTTTACAGTTGGCTCCCGTGTTCTTGGGGCTTAAAATGACTCCTTTGTGGAGCAAGGACACTTTCTTCCAGGGTTCTGAAATTCACACTGCTCCAGCCTGAGGCTTCCATGAGCATCCTGCAGGCGTCTGAGTGTATGTGGGCGCTGGGCGGAAATGCACCCGGGGGTACAGCTTTTGGTGTGATGGGTATGAGCAGGAGCTAGGAGACTGGGGCACAGCCTCCCTCTGACATGGACTCTCCTACGCCCCAACTCGTCGCCCTCCCTCACTGCAGTCTTCTCTCTATAATGGACACGGACACCACCGCCTATCTTCCTCCAGGGCAGCCTCTGCGGGAGAAAGTACCATCACCTGAAAGAAAGACCAGGTTCAGTGAAAGACCTGGTCCACCTGAAGCTTGAGGGAAACAGAGGAGAGCTTGCTCCGCTTTATGCCCTAATGATGGAGTGTAAGGTGGGTGGGAAGAGTGTGTCCTCCAGGTAATCAGAACAGCTGTCAGAGCTAAACAGAGGAGTGGTCACTTCCAACGCAGGAGAGGAAGTATTAGGGTGAACCTTATGAAACTCCTGTCGATGTAGGGCAAAAACAGGAGGATATTGGCAATCCCATTTGTTCATTCCGATGCAACCCACCAGCAGCAGAGCGTCGGCATGGCCAGGAGAGCAGGTTCACACAGCGCTCAGGTAAGTGCGGGGAGCAGGAGTGGCCATGCCGGGTCAGAGCAAAGAGCTGGGGCACACGTGCATGAGGCCCCCAGAGAGCCCTTGAACCCAGAGGATGGGACTTGCCGTGGCTGCAGCCTCTCCCTGGGCCGGAGCTGGAGGGCAAGGCCAGTGTCCTGTGAATACTGTCCCGACCCTGTTCTGAGCTGGCATGGCCCTGGAATGAGGGTTACGCTGACACACTGGCACAGGTGGCCAGGTTGGCAGTGTCAGCTGAGTGTCATAGGCCCCCATGGGCTGGGTGACCAGGGGAGGCTTCTTGGAGGAGGTGGACTTTGAGCTAAGCCTTCAAGGATGGGTGGAAGTTAAAACAGGTGCAGAGAAGAGGAAAAGGTAAGGGCTGGGGAAATCTAAAATTCTATAGGTATTTTAGAACAGAAAAAGTCACAAAATAGTATGGATCCCATGATTCCTTTTTTGTTAAAGGCGTGTATGAATATATACATATGCATACAGACATCCATATATATTCACAGAATGATTACGGAAGAATATTAAGTATGTCGTCAGATAGGATGGTTTTTACTCTCTTCTTTTTGCTTGTCTGTATGTTCTAACCGTTCTGCAGTAAGCATATACTACTCATGTAACAATTTTTAAAGGGTGAGGAATAAAGGCTGCCCTGAGTCCTATAGTGTGTAAATGCTCCATGGACAAAGCTACTACCTGACCGTAAGTTAGAATTCTTCCAAGGTGTTACTGAAATATCGACTCCACTTAACTTCCACAGCTCCTAGTGTGAATAACATAATGGTTTATGAGCATGCACTCTCTAGGTTTGCTTCCATCTCTACAACTTGTGAGCTAGCAAAATGGAATTATGATAGTGCCCACCTCCTAGGCCCTCTATGGGCACTCAATACATGTTAGCTGTTATTATTGGCTCCTCTCTCTCTCATACACACACACACATCTCTGAGAATCTTATCTGAATACTGCTCTTAACCATCCACATGAAGGTGGTGTGGACCTACTGGGGCCTCTCAAACTTTAATATGCATACGATTGGTCTGGGGATCTTGTTAAAATGCAGGTTCTGACTCAGGAGTTCTGGGTTGGAGCCTGAGATTCTGCATTTCTAACAAGTGCCAGGTGATGTCACACTGCTGGTCCCTGGACGACACTTTGAGATGTGAGGCTGAGGATGAGTTATTTTCCTCTTAGGACTTCCAGGAACAAAATGCCCTTAAATATATTCAGATAGTACCTGTCATATGGATTTCCTTCTTTCTTGGGTAGTATTGTGTCATCCTGTTCATCAGTAAACATAAACACCTACTTCTATGCATGCACCTACTTCTAGATCCCATGCTGGATTCTAGGAACTGAAGGTATGTGTTATCAGATGGGGCTCCGGCCCTTAAGGTGCTCATATTCAACACCTAAACATAAAAATGTAGGCAGCCATGGGAAGAAGCTTTCCTGGATGCTAAAGGAGGGCTACAAACAATGAATGAGACCAGGCCTTCAGGGTCTATTACAAATTTGGTAAAGAACTAAAGTTCCTGTTGACACAAATAATCCATAGCCAATCTATAAATCAAAATTGGGGTGAGTTTATTATGAGCCAAATTTGAGGACCATATAGCCCAGGTCCTTCCTTCCCCAAGGAAGGAAGGGCACCAAAGAAGTGGGGCGTACAGAGTGGTTATATACTGTCAAAGAGCACATATGAATGCAATGTCCTTTTTACAATAGTCACAAGATTGCCCTGTTGGCACAGCCTTTGATGGACACTGCAGGCAACAGGTCTGCTGTCTCGAGTTGGGTGGTCACAGGATGAGCACAACAATCAAATCCTTGCCTAGGGAGAAATGCTTATCCTGAAGGAAAGGCCAATGTGGGGGACGTTGCACCCTTATCTTAAGGGCATTTGTTCTTGTCTCTGGGACATGGTGAGTGCTCAAAGCAGATATACAGTGCATGTTCAAAGGCCTGTCAGGCCCTTTTGGAAAAGCAAGGTCAGGCTGAATTAGTTTCACACCGGATGGCTTCCTCATAGACTCCAATATATCCTATTACTTGCCATTTTATTTATCATTCCTTACAAAGAATCCTTCCTTTGAAATGCTGAGGATGAACACATGCTCCAGATGCCGGGATCGCATAAATGAGTCAACTTCTAATGTGCGAGTCATGTGTCTCTACATGAATAAATGCCCCCGTAGGACGTGAGAGGCCGTGGTGTGTTGTTTTCCTGGTTGTGAGTCTTCCTGTTTCCTCCTTTGTGGAGGGGCCATGCCTTGGGATATGGAAGTCATCTGGAACATAAATAGGCTTGTGGCCACACCACACCACTGTGCTCATTGTGTAAGGAACACGTTTGTCTCATTTGGCTGCATTTTGTGGGGCTTTCAGCTCCTGCTTTATTCCGTTTGAAGATTATTATTTGCTATGGAAACAGTGATGTCAAATTGATGTGGGTGGGGCTCTGGGCCACGAATAAACACAGTAGGGTTTATTGCACAAGGTGTAAGTTATTATTAGATTTAGGCGTTGCCAGTTCGTAGGGTCACCCCTCCCAAGCCCTGTGTTTTGGAAGGAGTGGTCTGGCACTTTAGGGAGAAAGCGTCCATTTGAAAGAGCATGAGTATTTTAGAACAGATGTACCAGCCCTGCCGAAACAGGACATGCCTGCCCACAGGAGCAATGGGGAGAAGGGAGGGTGACCTGATGGGGCACACGGAGATACGTGAGCAAGTGTGGGACCATTTCCTTGAGTGGTTGTCACTCTGGGAAGCAAAAACTCTTTGGCAATAAGGAATTTCTATCTGGGGGGACACTTTGGAATGAAAGTTTCTGGAAAATGGGGGGGTCTGTGGGGCCTGGGAGTTGAGCAGACCTGAAGTTGGCAGAAGCTGCCATGGGGAGCCTGGGGACCAAGAGAGAGCCCTTAGGCCTGGCTCTTGGGGAGGGGAGATGCAAACAGGACTGCCCAATAATATCTCTCCTTTTTATCAGGTGCTAGTTACCTTCCAGGCTTGACATCCTGTGATTCTCCCAATAAACCTTGTGGCGTGAATAATAACGTCACTTCCATCTCACAGATGTCCAAACTGAGACTTAGGGAGGGCGTGAGCTTGCCGAAGGTCATAACAGAACGTTGGAACAAGATGAGCCCATTCTGACTCCGGAACCTCCTTTCTTAAACACCGTTTTATGTCCTTTAAGAAAAGAATTGAACCGGAACATTAGAGTTCCAATATATTCTGCTAAAAGTGTTTGTGGTCACCAGATCCGTGAAACACACATCGTGGCCCGGTGACAGAGGGCCCACCAGATCGGCGGGGGGAACCGGGGGGATCAGGCTCCCTCTGCCGGTCCTCACTGGGGAAGGCCGTGAAATCACGGAGCAGAGCCTGTGTGAGAACACCCCTGCCACCATCTACAGAACAGAGCCCTCCAGGGCTCCAGGTTGGTGCTAAGAAGTGAACCTCACAGCAGCATGCAGAGGCCCAGACTATTCCACCTGACAGATAAAGGAGACAGAGGCATGACAGTTTTCAGGGTCGTCCTCGAGTCACGCAGCAGGGAAGGGGCCAAGGCCTTCGGCTACAGAAGTTGGCTCCTGCCTGCTGTGCTCCGCTGCGTGCGGGCCAGAGATGGTGTCTGCAGGTGCGCGTGAGGCCCCGAGGACCAGGACCGTGAGCCGGGCCTGCACGCTGGCTCACAGGACCGCGGGGGAGGCCTGTTTGACTGTTGCCTTTGACGAGGCTGAGGGCAGACTCAGGCCAGAAGAACCCACAGCCAAGTTTACAACTATTTAAGCACAGCACATTCCATCCTTCTTCAGGGCCAGTCTCCCTCTCAGCACCCAGAACCTTCTTCTGCCCCGTGGCCTCCTGGCGGGTCGTGCCCGGCATCACGCACCTGTGCTCATGGTCCACTAGGGATCAATGTTTCCCTGGTGCCAAACACTGGGCCCCTGCGTGTGGGGTGGGGCGGGGGAGGGTTGCAGGGCCATTTGACCTGGGGCCCCAGCTGGAGGGTGAAGTCTGGCCAGGATGAGGCTACACCAGAAATGCTGATTTCACCCTTAAACTCCATCCTCCAAGTCTTTCCATAGGAATTGGAAGATCAAAGAAGAAAACAAAAAGGCAAAAATTCCCAGCAGACACCATGAAAGGGAAACCTGTGTGTAGAAGCTCGTGGAAAACCAATCCTCGGTTCTAACGGCATCCGGGTCTGAGAGGGAAAGAGGTTCGGACCCCACAGCCCGGGGCTGAGTCTTTCCAAGTTGTACACCCTGGTGAGGACGGCGGGTGTGGAGAGTGCTTTGCAGACTCTGAACTGATCCTTGAGTGGGCTGCCGTTTGAGTGACACAAAATACGCTTCTTAGAAAACATCCAGGAAACGGAGCTCAGGAACTGGGGCAGATTAACAGTGAAATTTGGGATCATGTAAGCCATTCAGGAACCCTAAATCATACCGTACCTTAATTCTCCACCCCAGTCACAGGCTGCTGGTTTGAGGCCCGATTTCCAGATTTCCTCTTGAGCTATTTTCTTTCTGGAAGGCACACCCATCTCCCTCCTGCCCTCTGCCACCTCTACTTCTCTGCTCCCCCCAGGGCTGTGACATATGTCTGTGCACAGTGTCTCCAGCACCGCTGCAGGGGGCACCATTCACAGCAAAGTCTGCGTGAGTCAGACCATTGGTTCTTCGACTTGGCTGCACGTAGGAATCAGTTGGGGGACTTTACACATTGCTGATGTCTTGGTCCCTCCTCCAGAGAGTCTGATTCAGTTGGTCTGAGGTGCAGCCTGTGCACTGGGATTGTTCAAGCTGCCCAGCTGATTCTCACATGCAGCCATGTTTGCGAACCACTGAATTAGACTGCTGTGAATGGCGTCCACTGCACATGCGTGTTATACAGCCTGCTAGCCCTTCAAATTGGCCCTGCTCCCCCCAACATGTGCTCGTCAAAGACCTGAGTCACTGGTGGGAGAGATCAGACTAAATACATACTTCTCTGCCTTGTGAGTCGTGTTTTCCCTGGGGTTGGGACTGAGGTTGAGGAGAGTGTAGGTACCGACCCCTGGGCCTTTGAAGGCTCTCTCACACTTCTTGCGTCCTTCTGAGGGGTGAGGCAGAGGAGGGGTCTAATCCTGCTGAAAACTGGGAATTTTTCAAGCCTGGTTTTGGAGGCTGCTCAGCTCTGGTGCTCCGCCCAGGGTGAGCATGCTGTTTTGATCGACTGGCTGAGAGAGTGATTTAGGCGTCGGAAGAATCTGGCTCATTTCCCCCGGTGCCTAGGTCATTCCCTGGCTATAAATCAGCCACCGTTAACAGCTGCATTTTACTCTCTAAGGCCGCAAGGGAACTGTGCAGTTTTTACTGAATTAGCAGCTTAATTGCACTAAATATAGCTCTGATGTCCCCAAGAAGTTATGGCAGCTCCAAAAGGTGTCTGGCCCACATTCTCCCCGCACCCCCGCCCCAGACTCAGGGAGCAGGTTAAACTCTGAGCAATTTGAGCTTGTTAAATCACGGCTTCTGGAAGGAACTTTGTTTTGTGTATGTCAATATCATTCAATCCTGCCATATGAATTTAATGTCACCATTTCCATAACAACTAATGTCCCTCAAACGGGAAGGTGGGGGAGACCAAAAATCCCACACAAACCCTGAGAAATGAGACAAATATGTGACACAAGCAAGTTCTTGATGTCGTGGTTCAGTCGAAAGCCTGCCTATTTTACGACTTGGATGCTGCGTAACTCATCGACGCTCCCCTGATGAGTACATCTGTCATGCTAAAATTACGAGACAATCTTCTTTGGCTGAAATCTTGCATCTGGCATGTGTATTTGTACTTGGCATTTTAAAGTTAATATTTTTGGTTCAGCAGAGGGATTCAAAACAAACATTGTCTGAAAAGTTCCAAATTCTTGAGCAGATATTTGAATCTAGTCTGAAGTAAGAGAGAGAACCAAGTACAGAAGGGGCTGCTAGTTGCTTACTCAGTATCTCTTCTCCTCTTTTCCCTTTGTAATACAACAGTAACAAAAAACAACTACATTTCCCAGACTCCTTTGCAGCTCGACAGGGCCACAGAACCAAATTCTGGTTGATGAGGTAGATGTAGAAGTATAGCATGGAACTTCTAGGAAGGCTTTCTTTCAGAGAGTTGAATCAGGTGTGAAGTGTGCCCCTTTTTCTTTTCTTTTTCTCCTTCCTTCTACCTTCTAGGATATAGACACAATGCTGGAGCTTCAGCAGCCATCTTGGACCATGAGATGACTTTGAAGAGGAAAGGCAGGTGCTGAGTGAAGATGGCAGAGATGTAGGAGTCTGGGCCACTGATGACAGAGGGATCTGCCCTGTGCTACCCACCTCTGGACTTTTAAATGTGAGAGAGAAATAAACTTATCTTGTTTAAGTTAAAGTATTTGGGGGTTTTAGTTATATGAAAACAAATGTAATCCTAAATGATGGATTCTGGTAGGGTAAAATTAATAGAAAAGTCATTTCTCAAACTACGTCAGCATATTTTTCCCCATGTTAGTCCATGTGCTAGAATGAACAGCATTATTTGAAAAAATGTGCATAACTATTTCTTGTGCTCAGCAAGGTTAAGCAACTTGCCTAAAGTCACCCAGCTAATAAGTGGCAGAGCCAGTATTCTAATTCAGCCTACACTTTCACTTGAACCCACTGTCCCTGTCAGGGGAGCATGGGTTACTAATGACAGCACTGCAGAGTTTGCACTTCTTACCAACGATATTATCACATTTAATCTTCAGCAGGCTGTGCGGTCAGGTCTGGCCTGAATCCATCCCCAGTCCATAAAGCCTGGGAGAGGTTTACTCACCCGAAGATGCTGCCCCTTCTGGAACCTGCCGGCCTTTGTGAGTGGGCTGTTGTGCAGCTCTCCTTCATCCAGCCCTACCTGTGGTGCCCCCAGTAAATGGCGATAGACTCTGCGTAACAGGAGGGGAGAGACTGTTGGAGTTCCCACAGAAAGTGACCATGGCCGAGAGGACTTTAGTTACAGGTGGCTCCACGGACAGGGTCTGTGGGCCTCCTACAACTAGGCTTTCAAATCCAGCCAGTTACTGCATTGATCATACCGCAGGAGCGAGCACTCGACAGCGGACATGGCTAATCGGGGAAATGAGATATGTCAACCCATCAAAGTTAAAGAGAGGGGAGAGGAAGCCACTTTGTTCATTTGGGCCATTCTGGTTCAATGAGTGTGGGTGACAATGAAATTTACTGAAGAGAACTTTAGGGGCTGGCCCGGTGGCGTAGCGGTTAAGTCTGCATGCTCCGCTCCGGCGGCCCAGGGTTTGCTGGTTCAGATCCCGGGCACGGACGGCCGCACTGCTTCTCAAGCCATGCTGAGGCAGCGTCCCATATAGAGCAGCTAGAAGGACGCACAACTATGACATACAACTATCTACTGGGGCTTTGGGGAGAAAAAACCAAAAAAAAAAAGAAAGAAAAGAATTTTAAGTCCTGCCCCAGAAATACCAATTAAGTGAGAAGCCATCTGCTTCTCTCTGCATACTGAGAATAGTCTGTTATCCTAGCTTAGGGTGGGGCCCGCGGCATAGCTGGGAGGGCAGTACTGCCCCCGTGGGAGGCGAGTCCCTCCACGGACCACAAGGGCTCTGAGGGCAGGTACACCCGGTGCCTGGCTCTCTGCCTGCCCATAGGATGGGCTCCTGAGTGTTTGCTGCTGAGAGCTGAAGGAGTTTCTGAGTGCCCGTAACACCAACCCTGAAGAAAACTGTATTTCAGTGTCACACATTAAGACAGTGATTGACATGGGAATAAAACCCGATCTTAGCAAAACGTGAAATAATCATATAATCCACATAAAGCTGCATCCTTTGTGGCTGGTCTTGGCACATTGTCACACTTAAAGGAAACAGAATTAGGTTCTGCTCCATGCAACAGAAAAATCAATGTAATAGTGGCTTAAACAAGATTTAAAAGTTTATTTCTCTTCCATTTAAAAGAAATCTGGAGTAGACAGGCAGCATCACAGTCACCGGGGACCCTGCCTTTTTCTGTCTTCCTGCTCCGTCTTTGTAACAAGTAGTCTCATCCTCACGGACACCTCATGGTCCAGGGCGGCTGCTGCGGCTTCTGTGATGACATGCGAGTTGTACTCCTCAAGACCGAGGACAAGCAGACAGGCAAGGAGGGATTTCCCCAGCTATCTGTTCTCCAGATCGTCTTTCAGAAAGCCCTTCCAAAAACCTCTGCTTACACCCGACCAGCCAGAACTTAATCACCTGGCCAAACCTGGCTGTAATGGAGGCTGGGAAACGTAGAATTTTAACTGGGCACATTGCCACCCACCCCCAATAGTATCGGCCGGCAGTTCCAACCTTTTGGGTCTTGGAAACCCTTTATACCCTTAAAATTTCTCAAGGAAAAAAAGGGCTTTTGTTTATGTGAGTAATAGCTGTTAGTATTTGCCATATTAGAATTAAAACCAAAAGAAGATAAAATATTAATTTTTAAAAATTACAGTATGTATATCAGATCATCATGTTATATACTTTAAATATCTTACAATTTTGTCAGTTACACCCCAATAAAGCTGGAAAAAATAAAACAGCTCCAAGACCTTAAAAAAAATTTAAATTAAAATTACAATTACAATTATGAACTCTTTACATGGTAAATAACATGTATTTTTCCAAAGCAAAGAAAAAAAATGAGAAGAGTAGTATTGTTTCCCACTTGCAAATTTCTGTAATATCCTACTTAACAGAAGATAGCCAGATTCTCATATCTGCTTCTGCATTTAATCTGCTGTTTTGGTTGAATTATGTGAACAGAATCTGGCCTCACACAGATTTATAGTTGGAAAATAAAGAGGCATTTTAAAAGCTTTTCAGATATTATTATATTGTTCAGATATTATTCTTTGATAATACACCAACACTCACACAGTAGTTTCTTAAAGGCTGGTTGCAATGTGGAATCTGAAATCGTACCAGTGAATATTTTGTACCAATGACATTAAAATCCATTGGTCTATCTTGCACATTGAATGCATTTTTTTTACCTGTGTGTGATTTTGTAGTATCTTGTAGTGGTCATGTGGGAAAGATTTGTTCCCTGAGTTATGCAGACCTTTCAAATGTTGACACATTTCATTATATAATATTTTAGAAACCACATTTTAAAAATGTAGATATAATTGACATATAGCATTACATTAGTTTCAGGTGCATAAAAATCACATTTTTTCATATCACTTCTGATCGCAAAAGAAAAGTCCACTTTTGGAGAAGTTGTCAAGCTCACGATGACAAATATGTTTTCAAAAATTCGAATTTTCACTTGAAAGGTTGAACATTATCATTGATAACAGACACTGTCAGTTATTTCCCTTGAAGTGACAAGTTGACTTTGTCCAGTTTTGAGAAAATGTTTGCCAGGTACCCAAGATTGAATAACCCTGGTGCCTCCAGCCACAGGCCTTCGAGGACCAGAGAGGAAGCTGGGAAGTCAGTCTGGTGTCACCTGAGCACAGGGACCAGAAAGGTGGCCCGAAGGGCAGCTCCTGTGGCCTCTGAGGGGCTCTGATGAGGAGCAGACACACTCAGTCTACATCTGTCCCCTTTGGCGCTTTGTAGATGGAGTTTTTCATTTCCCCTTTGCCGTCTCTTTGCCTTCTGGAAAATTCCAAGCATGTTTTGCTGCTCCTGTGCAGACTGGCTGAAGTGGGATTAGACAGCCCCAAGGCCCAGGAGGAGGAGCCCCAGCCGACAGCGGGCGGACCGGGAGGGAAAGGCGCAGGGGCGGCCGTGGCTCTGATTCCCTCCCACACCCTCCTGGAGTGAGAACCGCAGAGTCAATCCTGGAGCTCCTGAGGAGGAGTCGGGTTACCTGGGTTACTCTCAGCTTCACCTCCGAGGGCGCAAAGGGGGGCTCTTCAGTGAGTGAAGCTCTTCCGGGTGTGAAGGCGGAGGCTGGGTTGAGAAAACCGTCACAGAAGGATTCCCTGTGGAATCTGACTCCGGACTGCGCTGCTGTTACCCGGACGTTGGTCAGTGTTCACCTAGCGTCGGGCGTTCGCTGGCAGAGGACTTGAGCAACAGCATATGTTGTATGTGAGAAATCTTTCACACGCGTGATGAGAGCTCTGTTCTCCCCCCAGAGACTCTGCGTGTGTGTGTCCATGTAAAAGTGTTACTCATATTACGGGGTATTTGTGTCCACGGAGATGTCCACATACATGCACTGGTGTCTATGTATCGTGTGGGTTTATCTGTTACAATGTAAGCAGCAGTGGCGGTGAAAATTATTTACTCTAGGACTCAAGAAGATGATGTTAACAGTAAAGTACATAGAGACCATTTCCTTCTCTCTTCCTCTTCTAAAGATAACTATGAACAGGTAATATATGAACATGGTAAAAAAAAATTCATTAATTATCATGGAGTAAAGTGAAGAATAAGACTCCCATCTCTGCCCCAGAAATGATTATTACCAATTCTTATGTATTCTTCAAGAGAGATTCTTTTTATATATTTTATATATTTTTAAAAAAGAGTACACACACACATATATCCCCTTTTTAAAAAATTTATTCCTTTTTTTTTTTTTTGAGGAATATTGGCCCTGAGCTTACATCTGTTGCCAATCTTCCTCTTTTTCTTTTTTGTCCCCAAAGCCCCAGTACATAGTTGTAGGTCCTTCTAGTTCCTCTATGTGGGACACCGCCTCAGGTTGGCTTGATGAGCGGTGAGTAGGTCCGTGCCCAGGATCCAAACCCGCAGTCCCCAGGCTGCTGTAGTGAAACATGTGAACTTAACCTCTACACCACTGAGCTGGCCCCAAAATTTATTCTTTTAAACTAGTGATGGGAGGGTTCGAACAGGAAAAGCTCTATCTTCTTCCACAGGCTTCATTTTCAGCCTCTCACTTGTAAGCACAGACTCCAGCACACGGATTTACGTCTATGATTTACACGCGTGTAGGTTTGGTGCTGGAGGACAACTTCTTTGTTACAGGAAAACTTCTGGAACCTAGAAAGCTGATTTCCTTCTCAGTTTATCTGGTTGTTAATCTTCTTAAAAGCTCAAGACAAATGCAATTCCCCTATCTGGGACCTTCGTGGTGTCCCAGAGGCGGTGAGAATCAGTCCCGTGGAGTTGTCCTCACTTTCTGATTTGTCATCAATTCTTAAGAGCAGTCCAGTAAAGGTTTATTTAGTACAGCCCTCTGTTGATTTTATAACCAACTGCTGACTGCTTGGGACATAAAACTCTCAATGATTTACAAGTAGTAAGTGGGCAAGAAATCTGTAAATCACATTCTATAATAAGAGAATGTAGGTGAACACACGTGTGCGCACACACACACACACGTACACATCCACTTTTAAAAAGGAAGAATTGTAGGCATGTCCAGAAAATATATTCATTTTTAATTTGAAGAGAATTGAGAACTTACTGGTAAGAGGCCTACAGTCCATAACCTCTGAGACAGAAAGTGTACCAGGTCGTATTTTAATGTAGAGCAAGAGACTTTGCCCTTTGTTTCTCAAAGAGGAGACTCTGGTTTCCACTTCTGAAATGTTCAAAGAAGTTTTTATGGTCTCTGAAGGAAAGAACATTTCTTTTCTAAGAAGTTTTGCTGACCAAGCCAAAAATGCTAAAGGTTGTCAGTTTTTTGATGCTCTTGAAACTATTCTGCAACTGATATTTCTCAACTGAACACTCACTTAAAGATTTCTTTTTCTTTTCATGTATATTTTTTTCCTAGGCCTGTGTCTAGAAAAATCTCTAATAATATGCTAAAAGTAGAAAAAATAAGTTTCTAATTCCGGGGGAGTGCTAGAGTTTCAGGGAACTGTCAGAGAAGGAAGTATGAAATGAAAAATCTTGAGAAACATTTTTGCTTGGAAAGTGAAATTTAATAAACATGAATCTACTACCATGAATAGTTTACCAACAGTCTGCCTCCCAAAATATAGTGTAATATAGCTAGAAATTTAGGATGCATTTAGCAAAAAGCTAATCTTGTTTGGATCTTGATTCAAACAAAACAAAGAGAAAATTGGGGAAAGTTGAACACTGACTAAATATTGTAAATTTTGTAGGTGTAATAATGGTGGTGTATTTTTTTTTTTAATCTTTATCTTTTAAAGATACACAATGAAATATTTTAGGATAAAATGATTTGATGGTTTGGATTTGCTTTTAAAAAAATTCAGTTGAGTTATACAAATATCGAATCATTATGTTGTACACCCGAAACTAATATAATGTTGTATGTCAGTTATACTTGAATTAAAAAAAGAAAAATTGCCTTTAAAAATAAAATAAAAAGGTGAAAAACTCTGAAAAAATAAAAGTCCAGTAGGGGGATGGAGGGTGGGGGTGTAAATGCAACGAGACTGGCCTGAGAGGTGGCTGCGCCATGGCTGCACAGGGTTTCGTGGACTGTCCTCTCTACTCTGGGATTTGTTTGACATTTGTCATAACGTAGAAAACAACAAAGCAGCTAAGCTGAGCTCGAGTGGTCATTTATCACCTGTTTGAGGAGACCTTCGTTTATTCATTTCACATTTGTTACTCAGCAGAAACCGAGCTCGGGCTGTGCTGTGTCGGGCTCTGGACGGGGCCTTCGGGGATGCGGGGCCGTGGGAGCCGCAGCCGCTGCGGACAGTGCCCGGCTGGCCGGGGGCACTGCTGAGAACCAGGCCTCCGGGATGTGTGTGGGCCCCTCTTCTCTCGGTTGGTAAGAAGACGTCGACCCCACGATCCCCGTGAGGAGCTTGTGTTTGGGGGAGAAGGCCAGCCGCCCAGGGGTGGGGCTTCGGCACAACCCTCCCCCGAGACGGAGCAGTACACGAGGCCACGAGGAGCCCCACAGGTCGAAGCTGGAAACAGACGCCCGCAGCCAGACTCTTTATTCTTATACTGTACCCCGCCCCCAGAGGAGAGGGGAGGGCATCTAAAGGGCTGGTTTGGGAGCAGACAGCCGCCTGGTGCATCTGAAATGTAGACCCGGAGCGTGGTCAGTGGAGCGTAAGGGAAAACGGGTGCAATCTCCGGGACGCGCTCCACCTCCGCAGGAGCCTCCCGAAGGGAGCAGTGCACACCCACATTGCACAAGCGCGGCCCCTCCGTTCACCCAAGGGGGAAAGAAGTCATAAGAGCTTTGTGAAAGCTTCTTCCCCTTGGTGGCTGGGCCTCATTTCCCGAGCCTGGACAATTCCTTTCCTGCCCCATCAGATCGTCTTTGTCATCAGTCTCTCCAGCCAAGAGGCCCAGGCCATATCGGCTCCTGGGAGATATTTCCAGATGACGTGAAGTTCTTAAGAAGCCTGTCTTCTTTGATTAACAAGACCTTTTAGCCTTAGTTTGAATTCTATCTAGCCCGCCAGAACATGCCCACCCACACTGCCCCACCAAAGGCTGAGGGCGGAAGAGAGGGACGTCTTCTGGTGTCCTGGTCACTTAGACCTGAGCTGTGCCAGCAAGGTCCATACTACACCCTATGTAACTCTGGGTCTTGCCCTACCAGTAAGTGCTCAGAAGCAGATCACAGCTGCCTCTTCACTAAAACTGTTCAGTGGTTTCCCAATTGCTCTGCAGACATAGACCAAAGTGTTTGACCAAGCGGACAAGGCTCCTCCGGGTTCGGCCTGAACACTGAAGCTCTGAGCTCATGCCAAAAGCTAGGACCACTCTTCACACGGGTAGTCTCAGGGTGGAGTGCGTGGCTGGGCCAACAGACTCCAGTTCACTCTCCCCAGGTCCAGGCCTCCATTCACCCCGATAAGATACTAGAGAGACGATGAGAAAGGCAAATAGCCACACGACAAGCCAGAAACTTTGCTGGGAATGTGTCCTTGCTGGTCAAAGGGACCAAGCAAAGACCTGGTGTCAGAGTCCAAGAGCCACTCAGGGGTTTCCCACCATGCTGGGCCCTGCCCCGACCAAATAAAGAGAAAAAGAGCACTGTGGGGTTATCTTGAAGCAGGAGAGCAGAGGGTGTAATTTCTCGGGCATAGGAAGGCAGCTCTGCTTGAGGGCTGAAGCAGCAGTGAAATGAGGTCTACACAGCCTGCAAGGTACCTCCTGACACCGCCTACCACTCCGGGAATTTCCCCGGCGTCCCCCTCCTCCTCTTTCTCTAGGTGTCAGCTACTGTTCCTTTAGCTCCCAGACAGTCCTCAGAGGTCCAGAGATGCCAGGCGCCTGGCCATCCACGTGAACAGTGCTCCCTGGGGTTACGCAGGGAAATGGCCCCGGGGACGCTCCTGACTCGTCTGAATCCCAGGTCCTTCATTGGTGTCAGAGGATCACTGATCAGGACCTGTGTCCCCCACTAGACTGAAGCTCTGCAAGGGCAGAGCCCCGTCTGCTCTTCTGCTGGTTCAGTTTCTCACTGTTATATCCCCACCTGCTGGCCCGGGGCCTGACACAGTAGATGCTCAACGTATAAGTGTTAGTGAGTGACCCAGTTCCCATCTTCAGACCCCTGAATTGCAGGCCGGCCTCCCACCTTGAGCTGTTGGCTCTGAAGCACTGTCTTCAAAAGGATCAATTACCACCATTTTAGCACCTTTTCTCTGTCTTGGAACAGGGGCAGTAGGCACTGAATGACTCTGCTGCCTGGAGCTAAAAAGTCCCCAAGGCCACTCCCTGCCTATGGGACTCCTGGCACCACCCGGACAAATCGGCTGTCCTACCTGCCCAGCTTCCACACACAGATGCCCTTTCCTAACACCTCCT
This sequence comes from Tapirus indicus, assembly GCA_031878705.1. Lineage (NCBI taxonomy): Eukaryota > Metazoa > Chordata > Mammalia > Perissodactyla > Tapiridae > Tapirus > Tapirus indicus. The sequence continues at coordinate 2,347,748 of CM062925.1, read as the reverse complement.
TCCAATTTGAGCTACACGTGATGCTCATGCAGCCCCAGTCCAGGAGTATAAAGCTGTGGGGTGGGTGAGGATGAGGGGGAAGGGGTGAGGGAGGCGGGCATGCAGGCTCAGTGTCATTGCCTGTAGGTATGCTCAGCCATGTTCCTGTCACCAAACCTCCTCCCCAGAACCCATGGCCCTCAGCTAGGAATCCAGTGTTTCCTGAATACACTGAGTGTAAAGCTAGATTCTGTAAACTGAATCATATTTTTCCATCACCTTCTATCATCAAACATGAGAAAGAATTCTCATTTTAAAAGGTTTTGTCCCATTTGATGGATCTGCATAAGGAGTATATAGAATTCTTTGTAAAAAATAAAAGGTTTTGTCCCTAAGATATAATACGAACCACAACAATAATATACCAACTTTATTTTAATCATATCCTTGGAAAACTAGATACTTCTGATAAAAATTAGTAAAGATCACTCCACACAGACATGGTACCAAAACGTGCAAGACTGGCTCCATCCTGCCTTCCTTTAAAATGAGCCTCCCTTACCTCCAGCGGCCTCACCTTTGTAGCCTAAGAAAGATATTTTCTTTTGAAACCTGATGGTTTTACCTGTCTCTCCTAAAGTCTGTGAGTCTATTCTGGTTGTTTATGACACAGTCGCAAGCAGAGAGATTGAAGATGCAAAGGTGAGCTTGTCTTGGCCACAAAGATTGTTCCCGTGATTCATGATCTTCCAGGTGTCGACACGCCACTCTAGTGAACAGAACTCCTCCCTGGGAGCCTAGGGAAACGCCGTGTTCTGTCAGCCGCCGGGCCAGGTAGTGCACGCCCAGCACAGATCCCAGCCTGGGCCGGACACATCGAGCGTCGGCCTTGCTGAGGAGAACGTCGGTGGCCCAGGGTCGCTGTGACCTGGGATAACAGGATTTATTGACACCGTTGTCCTGTGATTGTTTATTTGGTGTGGTTTAGCCAGCTATCTAGTACTCTTCTAACAGGAGACATTCTTTATTTCATTTTAATTTTTTGTGTGTGTGGCCTTTAGGATACGCAGAGTCCTCAGGGGACACAGGATGGCACCCAGGCTGTTGGGACATGGCATCCCCTCTGGGGGCTGAGGACATCTCCAGACGAGCCTGTTTTCTCTTCCCTCCTTCCTTCCCACCCCCCACGCCAACTATGATGGAGACTCCCAAAGTCACAGCAATGGTGCTTCCTCCCTTGGCTGCCGGCGTGAAAGCTGAGACACGAGTGCCTTCCGGTAGGGAAGGGATGGATGGCGGGGAAACAGGTGAAATGCCTTCTCCCAGACCTTATGCACGGGATTTCTACCTGTTCCGGAAGGGAATTTCCTCACCCCAGCCTGATTTTTACTAATCTGAGACATTTTACCCCCCACTACCTCCGTCCCCCCACCTTGAAGGGTATCTGTCAGGCTGTCTGGGCTGCTCGGCTGTCTAACTCCTGACGGTCAGAGCAGAGCACACTTCAGTCGTCAGCAACAATGACCTCAATGCTGCTCCCTGGGCATCATGGTCTCTAGCGAGAGAGGGAGAATATTTCCTCATAGGAGGGAGGATAGAAGGTGGCAGAGTCCCCATTTCCCAGCTGTGTCTCTTCTAGCTGCTCAGTGTCAGGGCTGGACCTGAAACAGGAGCAGAAAGCACAGATGCGTTACAGCCCACAGCGCCACGCTCAGAACCAGGGCCGCCAGCCTGGCAACAGGCGCACAGAGATTTGCATTCTCCCCCCACCTTCCTTACAGAACCACTACAGCCATAGACCGTGACTGTGACAGCTGGAAGGGGAGCGTCCCCACTACACACACCATACCTGTCATCTCCACCATCCCCGAAGGAAGGGTAGTCCCGGTCGTCCACAAAGGCGGCGTTCTCTGGAGGGTAGATGGTGTAGTACTGAGGAGGGCTTGGCGTGGCGGCCACCGCCCCTCCGGATGGTATGAGACCACAAGGGTTCACCACTGGCCGCAGGTAGGTGGTGTTCATCCCAGTGGGCTCCTGAGAGCCATAAGGAGGAGGGATATATTGCACCACAGTGGCCCCATGGAAGGTGATGGGTTGGTTGATACCAGTGAAAACAAATGACTGTCCTCCAGCTGTCTGCTCTGAGTCCAGGACCCTCTCCTCACTTTCTTTGCACAACTGGCAGGAGAGCATTTTGAACTTGCACACAGCAATCAGGACGAACGTCACCCCGACGGACAACAGGATGGGCCCAAGGAGCTGGGTCCATTCAAAGTGGGAGACACCTTGGTATTTGATCCAGCCCATGACGGTGAACGTGATTCCCACCAGTCCCAGGAAGATGCCCGAGAAGAGCAGGGTGGCCCCTGCCTTGTCGTCATCGGACACCTGGATGTCAGCGGTGCTGGGTGTGTAAGGAGTGACCGAAAACACGTTGAGAGGGAAGTCCTCCAAGCGTCTGCTGCCCCGCTCCATCGTTCCTCACGCAGTGGCCCGCGTCTTAGAGGGGAAAGGGACTGTGGAGCCTCAGAGCACAGCAGAGGAGGCAGCTTAGTTAAGGAAGAACTTTGGGCTTCTGTGGTTAACAGAGTATAACAGGCAGAGGGCTGAACTTTGTTTAGAAGAATAAAGGTCTAAGAAATGAAGCCTGAAGTTTTCTCATATCTTGTCAATAATTGAAGGTCTCAGTTATGCAAGTCAGTGACAAGCTGTCTCTCTCATTCACATTCGTTCATTCACTCATTCGAAAAGGATTTATTAAGCCCATCTTATGTGCTAGGAGGCACTTTTCTAGACCCTTAGGGCCCTGTCTGCCTCCAACCAAAACCAAGATTGTGGAAATGGCAGAGTGACCTCCAGGGCCTCGAGCGGTGCAGGGCGCCTGCGTGTGCCCACCACATGCTCAGGAACCTACTCCACTTCTCCTACTGGCTCAGCTCGTTAGCAATAGGCAGACACCTGTTTCATGCTGTCTGTGTGTTCCTTCCCGCCTCAGGAAGCTCTAGTGGTGATGACACTTAAACTTTCATAACCCTCACAAAGCTCTGAGGTCCTGCTCCTGTCTGGCCAGCCCCAGGTGCCTCTGGCTTTCAGCATTTGGGGAATAATTCCAGTGTGGGAGAGGAAAGACAGCAGAGGAAGCCTTTCCATGCACCACACCGTGGGCAGAGGTTGAATGAGCATCGGGTCTGACCTGACGTCTCGGGAGCACGTGCATCAGACCCTCCCTCAGTGGTGGCAGCACAGTCCCTGGTTTCCGAGGTGAAATTAACAGCTGCATTTTCAAGCCTGCTATGTTTTGCAACCAAATCAAAGTGGATTTACAGAAAAAAGCTTGATCTTCAATGACATTATCAGTCATTCATAGTTACAGAACTTCAAAACAGCCCCACGAACTGCCTCCTCCACAGAATAGTAACTGTAGCCCTCTTCCTTTCCCAGACAGACCTCATCCAAACAGATGTCTTTCTTCTGTGGTTAAACATTGTATCAGCTCCCTTTCACAGCACTGAACGGAAGGTGAAGAAGGAGTTGCCCTCTTTCCCTGGGCAAGGCTTCCCAAACTTCCCTGATGATAAAAATCACCCAGCCACCTTTTAAAAAGGCAAATTCTGGGGCTGGCCCAGTGGCATAGTGGTTAAGTTTGTGCACTCTGCTTCAGCGGCGCAGGGTTTGTGGGTTTGCATCCCAGGCACGGACCTACACACCGCTTATCAAGCCACGCTGTGGCAGGTGTCCCACGGATAAAACAGAGGAAGAGGGGCACAGATGTTAGCTCAGGGCTAACCTTCCTCACACACACAAAAATAATAAAATTAAAAAATAAAAATAAAAAGGCAAAATCTGAGTGCCCAACTCATCCAATAGAACCAAAATTTCCAAGGGAGATTAAATGCCCAGGTGGCTCTTACCAACGGGAATCTTTGGAAGCCCTACACCACGTTAATCCCAAGTGCTCCTGGGAGACCAGGGGACTTTTTTGCCCACCAAAATACCTCTCCCTGCTGCAGAACAAGACTTTTAATCTCCAACTTCACTGCCAAACAGATGGGAAAGCAAGTGGGTACCTTCATGGGTGTGTCCTCGAGCAGCAAGGGTGCAGTGGAGCTGCAATAGGAGTCGTCTGACTTTTTCCCACTGAGCTAGATCAAGGGGCCAGGGGAGCCAGCTTTTCTCTTTAAGCATAAAAATTCTGATCAGCTGGCCTGACATTCTTTTCAGGCTCTTAACCTCAGTTAACAGTCAAAACAGTCTCTGGCATTTAGAAAAGGCTAGGTTCTCAAAGTTGTTCTAAATCACTCAATTTACATTTCCCATTTGTCTCTAGCTACATTTACTTGCTATTAAGAGAATAACTGGGCACGCTGAAAGAGCAGGGGAGAGAGAGCAGCTTCATGTAAACAACCCATGAATGCGAAACTTGGATGGCTTTCAGAGCAGACAGGTCAGGAAATTCTCCAGTTATACTTTTTTTTTGTTTTGCTGAGGAAGATCCACCGTGAGCTAATATCTGTTGCCAATCTTTCTCTTTTTTTTTTTATGTGAGCCACTGCCATAGCATGGCCTCCAACAGATGTGTGGTGTGATTCCGCGCCCAGGAACTGAACCCAGGCTGCTGAAGCAGAGCATGCCAAACTTTTAACCACTAGGCCATTGGGGCTGGCCCTCCAGTTATACTTTTATGGTCACCTTGACTCAACCTCTCCTTCCAAAACCTCAAACTCTATCTATATGGTAAATAGCAATTAAAGAAAAAAAGCTGAGCCAGCCCCGATGGCCTAGTGGTTAAAGTTCAGCCCTCTTACTTCTTCAGCAGCCTGGGTTCATTTCCTGGTTGCAGAACCACACCACCTGTCTGTCAGTTGCCACACTGTGGCAGTGGCTCACATAGAAGAACTGGAAGGACTTATGACTAGGATATACAACCATGCATTGGGGCTTTGGGGAAGAAAAAAAGAAAAAGAGGAAGATTGGCAACAGATGTTAGGACAGGGTGAATCTTCTCCTGCAAAAAAAAAAAATACATAATAACAAACCAAATTCAACAGCATATTAAAAGAATTATACACCACAACCAAGTGGGATTTATTCCTGGAATGCAAGGATGGTTCAACATACAAAAATCAATCAATGTAATATACCACATTAACAGAATGAAGGAAAAATACTCCACATGCTCATCTCAACTGATGTCAGAAAAAAAAATGTTAAGATTTATTGAATGCTTACTATGGAACAGGTGCAATTCTAGGTATTTAATATATATGGTATCATTTCATCCTTTTAACAACCAGGTTGCAGTCAAAAAAACTTGGAAAATGCTGTTTATTAAGCTATTGTGACAGCTCCAAATCTACCCTTGACATTCTGCTTTGGCTGAGACTCTGCCACGTACATTTGTCCTTTGCCAGGTGGCTCCATGTTAGGCTCTGTCAATAGGGGACACTAGAGGGAGCCTGCAAGGTGAGAGGAAGGAGAAAGCAATTACTACTTCCTGTTTTGCTTGCTGTTACTATCAGTGTCATTCCAGCAGCAGTTCATCCTGGCAGGAACCGTTAGTTCCAATTTCCAGGTGTCTCCCTACACATACCCAGAACCAGCGTGACTGTGCCCAGAGGGTCCCTTCTCCAAGCTTCTAAATTCTAGTATAACTCCCTCTTCCCTTTGTCCCCCAACCTGCATTTACTGAGTTACTTCTGTGTTCCCTTTTTACCTTTTCAGTCCTTCAATACCTGTTTGACTAATTTCCTATATTAAATCCTCTCTATTAAAATAACTGGGATGGTTTGTTTCCCTAACTGGATCCTGACTGATATGTAGTATTACATATCAGGGGCTAGAAAACAGACCTCCAAAGATGGGATTCTGGGGTTGGTTTGGCCATATTCTTGGCCTCAAAAACCATGCTGAACTCCTTGTCAATTAAAAAAATGGGATATTTTAACCCATGACATGCAGTACCATCAAAATGAATCAAAATACCACCTGTGGCAGTCTGGGAGAAGGTACCCAGTGAAGCAAGTGCCTTGGGGACCAAGTGGCTGCTACATTTAACCATTATGATTATAATGATGGACTATGAGGATTGTGGGATGGGGATGAATACTTACAAAAAGAAAAATAACCAGCTCAAGTCTTCAAACTCTCAGCTCCAAGTAATGGTCAGAAAACCAAAGAGCTTCTGTGGTAGCCCTAAAAGAATCTCTTCTTTCTAGCATCTGCAGGGCTGACCTCACTAAAAATCAAACACAAAATTTAAATATGCACTTTACATAATTATAACAAAAGCTTAATTCACAGCCTCATCAAGTATCTAAAGTGAAAGTTAGGGGGTTGATTGTGAAGGATTGGGATCCTGAGACTTGGGATGGGGACACCCACATAGACTCAGATGAAGTTGAGAATCTTGAGTCCCTGAGTCATTCTGAGCCAACCTTGTTAGCAGAAGCAGCTCTCACCACTTACTCTGCTTGAAAATACTATAATAACCTCACTTGAAGCAGCAAGGGATGCCTATTCTCAAAATTCATGCCAATTCACATCGTTGCCTTTACACATAATGGGTCAGATTTCGGCATACTCTACGGGAATAATACAAGGTTCTGACTCAGGAGAAAATAGCTTATTTTCCAAAAGAAATGCAAGATTTTAAAAATTTAATCAGCAGAAACCTGAGGAATATGTGTAGAAATTAATACTAAAGATGTTAGACCAAGGAGAATGGAATATAATGTTGGACTGGCAAATTTTGATATAGGAGCACTTAACCAGATATTCTGGATTTAATGTTTTAATTTGTATATCTGGAAGTGACCTTAATAGTGTACTTGGTTGGCTGATTGAAACTTGGATTCGAGAGTGGCCTGTATTCAATGAGGGTGAGATACCAGACTTTCTCTGGTATAATCCAGAGGAATTCAAAGGGTTTGTGAGACAAAGATTTGGAGTGGATTTTTCATGACTATCTTGCATGCCTATTTCCTACCCCTTGATTCCTTCACTAAGGCATTGAGGAGCACACTAGTGCACACAGCATCAGTATCCTTGAAAAGCTTTCTGATGGCTATCTTCTATAGGCCAGGTATGATATCAAGAGATGTTGTCAGTGAGGTGGGCTCCCTGATTCTAATGGGGATGATGCAGGAATTGCAGACTCGTAAGGCCAAGTGAAAGCACTTAATAGCCAGAGACAAGATGAGTGCATTTATTATAACGGGCAACAGGGATGAACGATGGTAATCAGAATGTTCTGACCCACAAGAATCTTTGGTTATGCCTAATTGATCACAGTGTCCCTAGGAATGAAATAGATGAGCAGCCTACAAAAATGTTCCTTGATTTAAATAACAGGAAAAACTCCAGACCTAGTGACCAAAACCCTGACTTGTGTTATCACAATGGAGAGTCAAGGCTTCCTGTCAAGTTTTCAGACCTAAGCTGTTCACAGATCTGGAGTTCCTTGATTGAAGAGGAAGTTCGTTCTTCTTGAGAAAGAATCCTGCAACACTTCCACAAGTATATACTTGAAATCTTCCTCCAGGTATTCCTCAAAGGACGTACAGCCATTTGCCCAAATCTTTTGGGGATTGATATACATTGACTCTGAATTGGCACTCATTTCTGGGGACCCCAAATGCCTCTCTGGTCCATAAGTCAAAGTTGGAGACTTACGATGGTCAAGCGATAGATGAAATTTTGTCTTATTTGAATGACAGTGGGGCCAGTAGGTCTAAACACCCTGTATTTATTTCCTGAGTTCCTGAACGTTAAATCAGAATAGACATAGTTGGCAACTGGCAGATGCCCACACTGGCTCTCTAACCTGTGGAATGAGGGCTTCTATGGTAGGAAAAGCCAAGGGGAAGTCCTTCCTTGTCAAGATAGAACAACAAAAGCAATGCCCCTTTCCTGGGGGAATTGTAGAGATTAGTGTCATCAACAAAAACTTGCAAGATACAGGGTGGTGACACTTGTCACATCCCTAGTTAACTCACCTACTTGTCTTGTATAGAAGGCAGCTAAATCTTGGAGAAGACTGTTTATTATTGTAAATTTATCAGGTAGTGATTTCAATTGTAGCCGATGTTCCAGATGTAGCTCTTAACTGGAGCAAATCATCGTAGTCTCTGGCACCTGGTATGTGGTGATTGACCTGATGAAGGACTTTTTCCTTCATCAATTTATAAGAATCAGTTCTTTCTCTACTCTCTCTGCGAAATTTTTATCAGTATAAATAAACTATCTCAAATGCCTTATATTATCTGTAATCAAGTAAGTCTCTTCCTTCAATTTTCAAATTTCATCTGTATTGTACTAACATCATGTACAATGAAAACATCCAGTTTTCCCTGCAGTTCTTGGTCAAGAATATTTAGCATTGAAACTTGAACAATATTTGTTAACTAAGCCAACCTTGTGAGCCCTTTGTCATTAAGGTGAGCAATTAATTCGTTCATGTTATCCAGAATTTGATCCTTTGCACTGGAGGGAAATTTCTTCTTCAATGAATAAAAAACAATAATTCAACTCTGAGTTCAGAAAATCTGGCTGTTAAGTTTTCACAGTTATTAGTCATTCATTTTAAATTTGTGGAAATTGTGTATATTCAATACACTATGTCCTTTAACCAAACTTACTTCTGTTTAATTCCTGTAAATAAGAAAACGCAGAGGCAAATTCTCTGAGGTAGTCTTCTCTGTCACTGCACTGGTTGCCGGAGGTTTCTCAGGACCCCATCCTATTGAAAATTTCGGTACGAGTTTTTGTCCGATGAACCAGGCGTGTCCTCACAGATATTATAATGGGGAGCTGTCTCTCTTCGGGCTCCCCTCACTCTGCCCCTCCGTCTCCAGTTGTAGCAGATACGGAACTAACAATCAGAGACAAATGACTTTCCTTAAGATGCAGTTACGACAGCAAATGAAAACTAGCTAACTGAATACTTAAAGGAAACAACTAAGGTTGGTGAATTGGTCATTTAGCAAATAGTTATTCAGCAAATCGACCTAGATCTATACAGAGCCTAGATACTATATAGAACAAAGACCTGTGGAATCATTGATGGCCATGCTTTTATCAAAATGTTAAAAGGTAATCTCAGTCTCTCACTAATTGTTCCAATATGGTTTTTTAGCACATTAAAATGTACCTTTTGATAAGAGCTCCTTTCGGTTTGGCTGCCTCTTTCGACCTATATTTTTTTTCAGCCATGTTAGAGAGCAGAGCCACCTCCTCTGCAATTGTGACACTGACCCTGCAGGAAATTTCAGGCAGTGTTTTATTTGCTGGTTTGATTGTGGTTTATAATTAGGATAGACTTCGCTGCCTATGAACATTTTGTATATATACTTCCAGACTTCTTTTTTTTTTCTTAAAACATGCTTACACATTTCACAGAAATGGAATTATGTTAAACTTTATTATTCTTCAACTCTGTTTTTACCTAATAGATCGTCCTTCTCAAATCCATACAATTTATTTTTAATATTCTGACAAAAATGATTGTTTGATGGAACTATAGCTGAGAGTTTCTCAAACAAGATATATCAAAATATCAAATAGATATCAAGGATTAAGCTCATTTTTTGCCAATAATAAACAATAATTTAACAATATTATAAAACAACAATAATAAAATCCATAATCTGAATAAGAACCCAGGGTAAACAAGTTTTTAAACTTTGGCAATGCACTGTTGTGGCAAGAGTGTAGGAAAACAGCTTTAAATCTGATTGGCGAAAGTATAACTTGGTACAACTTCTTTTTCTAGAGGGGAGCAATTTGGCGATATCTATTAAAATTTAAAATGTACACTCAATTGACTTGAAGAAAATACAAATATCTTCTTCTAGGAATGTAACCTACATATGTACTTTAGACACCTGCACAAAAGAGTATTTTAGCAGAATAGACAATGAATCACTGTCTGTAGTAACAAGAAATCCCTACACGTCCACCAGTAGTGGACTGGATAATAAGCTGTGGTGGTAAACAGTGGGACACCCCGCCACTGTTAAAGAGCAGGGCAGGTCTATATGGACAGGTGTGGGATAATCTCTAAGACGTGTGGTTGATTGGAAAAAAAAGCAACATGCATGGCATATTTGCTATGCTGCCATTTGCAAGGGGAGAGAGGTATACTTGTTATTGAATGTGTGTGTGTAAAATATGAGGGAAAGAATACACAATAAATTGGGAAAGAGGATGGGGAGGCGTTCCAGTTATCTGTCGCTATATAACAAACCACCCCAAAACTTTGTGGCTTAAAACACAATTCTGTAGGTTGACTGAGTTTTGCTGGGCCGTCAGCTAGGGTTGCAGTGACCTGTAAGCCCAACTCAGCTGGACGTCCAGGATGTGTCACTGCATGGCTGGGAGCAGTGCTGGTTGTTGCTGGGAGCCCGGCGGGGGTCGTCCACCGGAGTTCCTGCCTGTGGTCTTTCCACGTGATCTCTCCCAGCACAACTGGGTTTCAAGAGGAAGAGCCCTAAGAACCAGTGACCCAGGTGGAAGCTGCACGGCACCTCTGGCCAAGCTCTGGAAGTCCCAGAGTATCACTTCCATTTGATTCTCTTGCTCAAGCAAGTGGCTAAGCCAACCCAGATGCAAAGGGGAGAGAATCAGATTCTTCCTCTCTATGGGAAGAATGCCAAGGTCACAGTGCAGAACATGTGGGATGGGAGATATTATTGCCACTCTCTGGAAAACACAACCTTCCGCAGAGGAATACTGACTTTTCCTGTTTCGTCTGTGACGCTGCTTGAATTTTTGTCCACGTGGACATCCAAGCGTGTCCCGAGATTTCAGATCAACCACGTTTCATACTCATTCACCCATGGCTGGTTAGTAACCTCATCCTTATTTACCAGCAAGTTCTCGATGGGACCCATGGGGGCAACACTCTGTGGTAGTCACGAATAATGTCTAGTTCTGAATTTTCCTGAGTTTCTTGCATATTTTCACTGTTTTTCAGACTAACACATCAAATTTCCTGTTTTTAACCACCAATCCACATTCCTAGTTAAAAATTGTAATTTTGAAAGGATTATAGTTCAAAGAGATGAATGAAAAGTGACACTAAAACCACAAAAGTAGTTTCCAGAGCTCATGAGAGAACTCTCGTGGAAGTGCAACCAAGCATGGGCGTGATTTGCCAGCAAAACGTCTCACTGAACACACTGTGGGGGACGTCAACTGCTTTGTGGAAGCCGAGTGTGTGTGTGTGTGTGTGTGTGTGTGTGTGTGTGATATGCTATGTGTGTGATCAAATGCATTTTTTAAAAGTTTGGCAAAGTGACAAACTCATCTTTCAAACATCCAGCTGCTCAGGCCGTGGTCCTGCGGTATAATCTGTTTTCACAGCAACGTGGGCCGTGTTCGGTTTGATTTAACCACAAACAGAATACCGCCAGGTTCTCTGATAACAAAAAAGTACCAAATATTTCAACCACTCAAAGCACATAAAAAGCAAAATAAAACAAAGCCATGAGCTTGGACAACATGGGAAAACAGCAATCTGCTAGTTTTGCTTTCAAACATGTGTCTCAAAACTCTTCAAGATTTCCGAAATTCAGAAACACTTTCTTCCTAAACATTTGGGTAGAAATGACGCTGCGTGGCCTTGCCTTTCCCTGCGCCCAGCTCATTGTGGGAGGCGGGGGGTCAGTAGAACGGGCTAGGGGAGAAGAGAGAGCAGCAGGAAGGGGGCTGGGCCCTCTCTGCTCTGCATGGCAGGACGCTGTCCATGACCACCATCGCCCCACATGAGGAGAAGGTTGACAAAATCAGGAAGGGTCTGGAGGGCATGATTGGGTCCTCGAGGAAACTGATCCATGGGCTCAACTCTGTGTCCAGCTACTGTGAGAGGAAAACAGGATCAGAACGCACAGGTCCTGACCCTACTCAGAAATCCAGGAGCCAGACTGGTCCTGGTGTCCCACACAAGGCAGGTACTTCCTCCATGTCATGCCTGGCCATTAGCGCTGGAGCAGTGAAAGCAGCCAGCTGTCACGGAGAAGGGCGGCTAGGGTTTGAGAGTAGGCCCTGGCGGCTCTGTGCCTTCAGAGGGCCAAGGTTGCAGACCTGCAGGGAACGTGAGCAAGGCCACGTATGCTACCAGGCCGCACCCCCACAAAGACTTGTGGCAAGAGGATCAGTGCATAGGAGGGGCCCAGGACAGAACAGATGTCAAACCTCAAGCCTGAGAGATGAATCTGCACCTGGAGGAATGCCAGGTGTCTGTAAGGCAGCGGGAGGCGGGGAGATTGGAGGGAAGTCTCCTCAGTAGGAATTATCTACTGCTGACCTGTTTTATTGACTTGAATTGTGTCTGACTACGGCAGTAGAGTTACATCCCCCTTTTACCATGAAAAGACGGGATGGTGAATCATAGCTACACGAACATGGCTATGCTGTGGTCATGCGGAAACCCCAAACCGGCCCCACATCTCTTACTGTGTTACAGGAATTACAAGAATATTGGGGCGGGAATCGCCGCTGTACGGATTCTGTGCACTTGCGCCATCCTCTTCCTTGAGCTCCCTAATGTCCCGGTGAGGGACAGTGCCTCGGCTTTATAGATGATTAATCTCAGGAACAGGAAAGCATGTTATCGGACCAAGTAGCAGCGCAGCAGAACAATCTGTTTTCCTAAACTGTTTTTAAACTGCTCTTCCATGAAGGGCACACGCCTGCTGGCCAGTGACCCGCCAGTGTTCTGGAGCCGGCTCTCTGCCAGGGGTCGCCGGGGCGGTGGTTCTCTGGGTATTCTCTTGGACAATCTTGAGATTTCTTTTTTCCGACTGAACTGAACATTGCCTTAATGGGGCTAGAATTTAGGGCACAGCCACCGGCATTTTCAGCCAACGACAAGGTGAGCCTCCCGGGGGCCCCGCTCGGGGTCTGAGGATCTGCTGGATGGGGAGGGTCCGCCTGGGGCGGGAGCGCCTGCACCCAGGAAACCCTGTGCTCCCGTGTTCTCTTGCGGCACAGCCACAGGCTCGGGGGCTCACGACGGCACCCACGCGGGGGCTCACGGTTCTGTAGGCCAGACGTCCCTCTTATTCGGAGGCTCTGGGGAAGAATGTATCCCCAAGCTCACTCAGGCTGTGGGCCCAACTCAGCCTGTCCCGGTGCAGGACTGAGCGCCCGCCTCCTTGCAGGGGCCGCCTGCTGCCTCCAGCAGCGCCTGCCTTCCTCCCCCTGTGCCCCTCCCCTCCCTTCCAAACGGCTCCGGCTTCCAGCCACTCTGACTTCCCTTCTGCCTTCTCCTTCCGCCTTGTTCTTCTGCTGCGACAGCCGTAAAAAGTTCTCTGCTTTTAAGGACCCTCGCGATTAAATGATACTCACCCAGACAGTCCCTGTGAGGTCAACCGTGCCGTGTAACATAACACCCTCACAGGAATGAGGTCTTGTCACAGGTTCTGGGGGGACAAGGGGAATGGAATCTTTTTCAGGGGTAGGACATTTTTAGAATTCTGCCTACCACATTCTGGTTCTGTTGCTGGGAGCCAAAGAGAGTCATTTAGGAACAAGTGACTCAGATGAGAATGACGCTACTGAGGATGTTTGTCCCGGCTCCATCGACATTGCTAAGAAACTAAGTACCACGCTGCAGTGGGTCTTACAGGCCTTAATGCATCTGGTTTACTCTCATCCAGTGGTTCTCGCAGTGTGGTCCCAGGGCCGGCAGCAGCAGCGTCACCTCAGACTTGGTCAGAAATACAGATTTCGGGCCCAGCCCAGACCTACTGTATTAGACGCTCAGGGGTGGGGTCCAGGCACGTGTGTTTTAACCAGGGGATTCTGATGCTGCTCAGTTGGGAACTGTCTCTCTAAAGCAAGTCCCCAGTTTCCATTTTTGTGGAAATCAAAAGTAGGGGAGGGGTCAGATAGGTCATCTCTAAGGTGATGTCCACTGCCGACAGCCTATGATTCTGTGAATGTTATTAAAAATGACGACACTGCATAAACCAAAGTGTGCGTGTGTGTGCACGTATGTGAGCTCACATACACGTAGTGGCTAAGAGCGTGGGCTCCAGGCTGCTCTGCGATCAAGTCCTGGCTCCACCAACTGCCAGCTGTGTAACTGGGTCAGCTGCTCAGACTCTGTGAGCCTCAGTTTCCTCATCTATAAAAAGACTAATAATAGTAGCCACTTCATAAGGGGATGAGGTCAAGTGAGATGGTACAGAGGGAGCACTGGGCATAGCAAGCTCAGTGACCATCAGCTATGATGCTCTTGTCTTGCCACGTTTCCTAAACCTCCCCGTGGGAGCTTGAGGAGCTGGGTTCCTGGTAGGGCTGGCACACCAGGCCCTTGTCAGGAGGCCCTGAAGGCATTGCCAGATTCTGGATTAGGGCTACTAGGCCTGAAGGCCAAGAGAAACTTCTCTGGGAAGTTCGAAAAACACAAGGTGGGAACCGCATATTTTAATGCAGAATCAGTCGAAATAGAGAAAGTGGGGCTGGAAACAGTAGGCCTTTGCTCCGTGCACGCGAGTGCACACGTGTTTGTTTATTTTTGGTTTTGCATTTTGTTGTTTTTGTTTGTTTTGCATCTTCAAAGGGATAGAAATCATTAGGGCCTGGAAGAGAGTGGAGATGTGCCTCTGTGTAAAGCTTAGGTGAGAAAGCGTGTCATTTGGGGGAACATAAAGCCCCCTCCACCCCACCCCCACCCTGACTTCACGGGCCTCACCAGTCAGGCTGCGCAAGGGCCTGCCAGAGCTCCCTGGGGGACGGAGTGGAGATTAAGATCTTGTTGAGCCAGAAACATGGGAGAGGAGAGAGGCCCTGCAGCAGGGCCCGGCTCCTCTAAGGGGAGCTATGCTTTTCCCAACCTCTGGGCAGTTCTCGGTGGTGGCGCTGACGTGGGAGGGAAGGCGAGGCCACCCAGTGAGAATCACTGCTGCCTGAAATGGAACCCATGCTCCCAGGCGTGGGCAGGCAGTGACAGGAGGGGCTGATCCCACAGCTGCTCCCCATCCACAGCCCGTTCCCAGGCACCACATGGCTCCTTGGGCCTGAATGCCACCAAGACGGCATCTCAGCCTGCGAGACACTGCTCTGCTAATAACTGCTAATAACCACAGGACCTGTCTGGGTGGATGCTGGCGGGCCCTCTTGGGCCGGGGAGAGAGTTAGAGTTTGCAGATATGTGCACCGTCTGAGTTCACTCTCTGGCTCAGGTCTGAAGCAGCTCTGCTTTCCTGTGTCTGGTGAAACATGAGCCACAGTCCAGGAATTCTCCTGCCCGCCTCCCCTGGAAAATGTCCCCCAGCCTCATGTGGGAGGTGAGCTCCTCCAGTGGGCGCTCATGGACTGCAGGCCTGGTGGGTGTTTGGAAGGCCTCACCGTTCAGAGAGTTCGAGGCCCAAAGATGCACTTGTAACTGCTCTTGCCATCCAACACTTCATTTATTCCCCATTACTGTGCTTGACATATTAATTCATTTGGTTGTAGAACTTTGGGGTGATTAAAGATACTTTCTTCTCCCCTCTGTCACTCTAGAAAGTGCACCAATAATTTGATTCCAGTTAACCAGAACTCTGGATGGCAGATCATTTGGAAATACTAAACAATGTTTAAAAAATGTCACTATGGAAGGAGCCTTAGAAACCAACACCAGCACCATGGAGATAGTTTTTAAGTGGTACTGAGTAAAAAAAAGTTAGGAATAAAGTGAAGTCTATAGCACAATATAATGTATATAAATTAAAAATACATACACCAAACAATACTCCCATTTTATAAAGCTTCATGCTTACTCAAGGATAAATATCTTTTATGTTGATGTGGTTGCCTATTGGAGGAAAAGGGGTTAATTAGTGTTGGGAATGGAGAAAGCAGGAACGGAGGAAGGGAGAGGAGGGGAAGGGAGAAACTTGCTCTAATGATGATGAGAGCAGACCACGTCTTGAGGAGTATGAGCAACTCTACCCTCTAGAATGAAGTTCCAGAACAAAAGTAATAAGAAGCAAGCCCTAGTCTAAGCCTTCCATTCTACAGACAGAGAAACTGAAGCTTGGAAAGATGACTTCTTTGGCTCTGGGGTTTTGGTGCTGCTCAATGGAGGAAGACAGGTGTGCTAACTGCAACCTCACCGTTCCTTCTGCGTCCAACTGCCACCCGGTACTTACAGCACCTCAAGTCCGTCCTTCCTAATGAGTAATTCATCCAGTTCCAGCTGTAACTAGAGACGCTGATCACTGCTGGCCTGACTCGTACTCCTCCTCAGAGAAGCCACCCCACCCTGCTGAAAGACAGTGGCCCTGCTGGACACCGGGTGACCCAGCCCTCCTCCTCTTGAGATGGGCATCTGATCCAAGGGCAGCCCTTCCACAGATAGGGTGAAGGGTGGACAACCATCGTGGTTTGCTTGGTCCCGAGGAGGTTCCCAGGACATAGGACTTTCAGTGCGAAAACCGGAAAATTCCTGAGTCAATTAGGACAAGTTGGTCACCCTAGCAGGAAGTGACTTATGACCCATGTGGCCAGGTTCAAAACTACAGCACGGGCAATCAGACTCTCAGTTAGAAACTGGGAAACTAACAGACCAAAGCCATTGGCTGAAATAGAAGTGCCATGATATAGATAGAGGGGAAGGAGAGTTGAGGAGCGGCCATGTTGGTCACATGAAGCAAAACCTAAGAGCAGAAACTGGACACATAGGGGACACCGATTATATTTTAGGAAAACTGACTTTCAGTAGCTTGTTCCTTAAAAACCACCATGGCCAATTTCAGATCTTTGCAGAGAATCTTTCCAGATGCTTTTGTTTGCTGTTGCTGCTCCTGCTTTCATTGCCAAGAAGAGGGCTACAGCAGATGACTCTTCCCTTCTGTACTACAGCTAGTTCTCTCCAGACCAATGCTGCTTGTCTCCCAAATTAAAAAGAAATAAGCAAAATCCAGCACACTTAGAAGTTTCAAGCTGGGAAACACAAGAGTGGTTTACTGCTTCCGCCTCATGTCTTCTGGAGTTCATGAAGCTCTTAGTCAGCCAAAGCTGGTGTCATGGATTGTTTTTCCCTAAGAAAGCTACCATAACATTTCCCCATTCTCATTTTCTTCTTACATTGTAACTTTAACACTACTGTCATTAAGAGGTGGGGTCTATGTCCCCTGCCCTTTAAATGGGTGGGCTTTTGTGACTATCTCATAGATTATGGTGGACACAACACTATGTGACCTCCAAGGCTAGATCATCCAACACAGCTTCCACATTGTTCACTGGAGTTGCTCCACGCAAGCTGACTGCCCAGGGCAGCTACGCTGCGGGGAGGCCCAAGCTGTTCCACATGGAGAAACCACATGGAGAGGTCCTGAGACCACAGGAAGAGAGAGACCAATGGCTGGCCAGCCCCCAGCTGCTTCAGCCTTCCTCTCTTCCAGATCGTCACCATATAATTAAAACTACATGAGTGACCCTGAGCTGGACATGACCAGCCAAGCCCTTCCTTAATTCCTGACCCATAGAAAGCAGCCCACACCAAACCAGGAATATGACTCCATACTTACATGAAAGACAGATTAAGGAGTGACCAAGTGTTTAAAAATAATTATTTGTTTTACCAAATTATTCACAAAAATATTAGTTTATATATGCAAGTATTTCAAATAAGTTAAAGGAGGCTATAAAACAAAATCTGATCTACCTGCTTTGCCAGTCTCTTTCCAATGAGAATGGATCCAAGCCATGTTAAAGCAGATGCACAGGACTGAAGTATGTGGGTTGGCTGTATGGCTACAGGCCATGTGGCCTTTCCCTAGAGACGCCAGAAGGCAGCAGCAATAAACTAAAAAGACCGTAAAGCAGGTGTTGGCCTACGAAAGTCAACTATTCACCCAGGGGGACCCTCCAAGTCTGCTTTCCCACACAGGGGTCAGTGTGTTTGACCTGACTATCCATCTCTTGGTGGGTTTTTATGTGATTTCTTCTTTGTATCTTTCTCTGCTTTGCCACTTTTTCCATGCCTTTCTACCACTCTATGGCTTGACTTTCCTTATCATCTCAGACTCCCCGTACATCTGTCTGTTTCTTTGTCCCCCTCTCCCTTCTGACTTTCTTCCTGAATTAACTATGAGTAGAAGTAGGCCTAGATCTACACTTACCCACAAAAGGAGGTTTATGTTGTCTGTTCTTATTTTTTTCTTTTTATTATTAAAGTATAATTGACATATAACATTATATTAGTCTCAGGTGTACAATGTAATGATTCGATGTTTGTATGTATTACAAAATGATCATCACAATAAGTCTAGTTAATATCCATCACCACACAGTTATAATTTTTTTCTTGTGATGAGAAGTTTTAAGATCTACTCTCTTAGCCACAACTTAGCAACTGCATACAATGCAGTATGCAATACTGTATTGCATAACTTTCAAATATGCAATACAGTATTGTTAACTACAGTCACTCATTTCTAAAGATGGGAAGGTAGAGTGTGTAGTGGATAAACTAGCTGCATGGTGCTGGCATCTTACCCAGGACTTCAGACCACCCCTGTATCTTTGCCCCCTCTGTCCTTCCCTCCATCCCAGAGAAGTCTCTTCTCGCCAACCCGCCCTTCACGTGGGTGGTGACCTCACCCTCTCCTCTTTGCTCACTGAGGAGAAAGGACAGTTTCCTCCATCCTAGCTGCCCCCCCGACTCAGTCTTCAGCACACTCAGGTCTCCGAACACTAGAACCCTCCCCTCCTTTCCCTACCTCACGCCCTCTTCCACAGCCATCACGGTATTGCACCAGACTTCTTGAAAACTCGTTTGCACCCTGCGCCTCGATTTTCTCCTGTCCTGTGCAATCCCTAAGCCCTCCCATGTCCCCTGAAATTACTCTGGCCCTGATCCCCAAGCCCACCGAGCAGCCGGATTCTGTAAATCTTTCTCAGCCCTTAACCGCGGGACGCTTCTGTACTTGACCACACTTCCTTGTGTGTCCCTCTCCTCCTCCCTCAGACTCCAAGTACCCTCCCTTCACCGGCTCCGCCCCCTCCTTGCTAAGGGTGCACGTTCCTAAGGAAGCCCTTCCCGATTTCTTACCCTTCCCGCATCATCTCCAAGACCGCACCAGCCCAAGGCTCTGGGCAGTGTCTCAGGATATCAGTGAGTTTGAGGTCTGAGAGGAGACCTGTTTATGCAAAAATGAAGCCTTTTGTAAGGTGTGTGTAGCCTTTTGTAAGGTGCCCTGTGTAAGCCTGGTTTTCCCTGTTTATCAGACAGGGTGGCCTGGGCCCTGTTTTTCCTGTGCCTTTGCTGTGAGACTTTTAGCTTGGCTGGCAAAATTCAGCCAGGGAGCGCCCTGTGCAGGCTCCGAGGACGGTCAACAAGGCAGGGGTGGGTGACTAGTTAACCATTCACCTCCCTCCCCCCAAGGGCAGCAGAGAAGTGGCCCTGGTGTTCCTGACACAACATGTTTTGAGACCCTCCCTGCCCCAGTGAGCAGCCAAGGAAGCCAGACAGCTGGCAGAGCTGCAGCTGGGTATTGGTAATGCTCTCTGTCCTGGGATTCTCTTCCAAACTTAGAAGAATTTGGAGAAAATTAGGACTCTAGCCGTGTCTTTATACGTGTCTTCTTCTGAGGAAGGATTTGTGGACTTTGGAGTAAGCCATAACACTTCAACATTAACTTTTCTTCCCACAATTATTATTATTATTATTATGGAAAGTTGGCGGGAAATGTCAAAAGGTCAGAACAGTTGAAAGTACAATGAAAGTCTATATACCTTCCATCTTCTCCAACAATTACTAATATCTGCCAGATTTGTTTCAGCTCTCTCTCTGTGTATTTGTGTACATATTTTTGTTCTTTTTGAACCGTTGAAAGTAGGTTGCAGACATTTCAACCCTAAATACTCCAGCCTGCATCTCCTAAGAATTGGGACCTGCTTCTATCCAACCACAATTGCATTATCACACCTAAGAAGATTAGCAGTCATTCTTAATATTATCTAAGAGCCAGGCCATATTCAAAATTTCCCAGTCACCGTAAGAATATCTTTTATGGCTTTGTTTTCACCAAATCAGGATCCAATTGGGATTCGCACACTGCATTTAGTTATCATTTCTCTTTAGTCTACTAAAAATTTTTTTTTACTGAAGTAAAACTAACATTCAATTTTTAATACATCTATTTTAAGTGTACAGTTTTAGTTTTCAAAAATCATATGTACCCTTACAACAACCACCCCAGTCAAAATATAGAATATGTTTCCTTATGCCGTCTTTGCAACCAATCACCACCTCACCCTCTGCCCCAGGCAAACACCGGTCTGATTTTTACCACTGTAGATAGCTTTGCCTGGTCAAGAACTCCACAAATCCAGTAAAACAGTTCATATTCTTTTGTGTCTGGCTTCTTTTGCTCAGCAAAATATCTTTGCAATTCATCGATGTCCTTGCATATATGAGGAGCTCATTCATTTTTATTGCTGAGTAATATTTCATTGTACGAGTATACCCATTTGTTTATCCATCACCCCTTGATGAACATCTGGATTGTTTCTAGTTTTAAGCTTTATGATTAAAGCTACTACGAACATTCATGTACAATTCATTCTGTGGACATATGTTTTCATTTCTCCTGGGTAAAAATGTAGAAGTAGAATTGCTGGATCATACAGTTGGTGTATGTTTAACTTTATAAGAACCTGCCAAACTGTTTTCCAAAGTGTTTATAACATTTTACACACTTACAAGGAATATATGAGTTCTAGTTTCTCCATCCTCACCAATGCTTAATATTATCAATCTTGTTACTTTTCAACATTTTATGGGGTGTGTAGTGGTATCTCAGTATGGTTTTAATTTGCATGTCCCTGATAACTAGACATAACATGAAAGATAAATTTTCATGTGCTTATTGCTCATATATATATATTCTTTTTATCATGTGTCTGTTCAAATATTTGCCCTTTTAAAAATTGGATTGTCCTTTTATTATTGACTTGCACATATGAGTCCTTTGCCAGGTTTATGTACTACAAATATTTTCTTCCAGTCAGTGACTTGACTTTTCATTCTCTTAATGGTGTCATTTGAAGAGCAGAAGTTTTAAATTTTGATGAACTCCAATTTATCAATATTTTATTTTAAGATGGATGCTTTCTTGTATCCTGTCTAAGAAATCTTTGCCTACCCCAAGGTTAGAAAGATTTTCTTCTATGTTTTATTCCAGAAGTTTTGTGAGACCCCTGTATTCCGTCTGCATCCCCCTCCCTGGGTTGGGATCTAGCAGATGCCTCTGGTAGAAAGCCCGGATGATCGTAAAGCTCACCTTGTTGGATTTCCCTTCTCAGAGAGTCCAGCCCTGTGCTGCCAGTTAGTGCACGTCTGAGAACAATTATTTAACATATTTTGTCTGGTGTTCTAACTGTATACGGCAGAATGGCTGCCCAGTGCTCCTTCCTCTGCCATCGATGGAAGCAGAAGAGTCATTGGTCTCTTTTAATTTAGAAAGGGGTCCGAAAACTTTTTCTGAAAGGGCAAGATAGTAAACATTTTAGGTTTGCAGGCCACACTGTTTCTGTTGTAGTCGCTCAAGTATGTCACTGTAGCACAAAAACAGCCCTAGAGAATACGTAAGCTAATCAGCATGACTGTATTCCAGTAAAAATTTTTTACAAAAATAGACAACTGACCTGGGGGTCATAGTTTGGCAACCCTGATCCAGAGCAGCACTGCTGCCCATTTCTGCCCCGTGACAAAGACTTTCCAGAGTCCAAGCCAATCGTCTTATTGAACCCCCAAATTCTGGGTTCATTTAGTTACTTTCTCAAGGTATTGTGTAACGTATTCCTCCATCCCCTGTGTTTTCTATAAACTGCTAACTAGGTCAAGAGGCTTCATGAGAGTCAGGTTAAATATTTTTTGGCAAGAATAATGTCTTATAATGTTGGGAATATTAACTTTTGAAAAAGCCTCATCAAAGTCAGTGCACCTGCCCTTCAATCACTGATGAATTCGTTCACTCGCCCGTCCATCATCCATCCGCCAAGGATCCAGGATGCGTGCACCGTCTGCCACGTGCGGTGCTGAGTGCTCTGAGGGATGCAGTGATGTGGTCCACCCTGCCGTCCGGGTGGGGCGGGACTGTTGGGGGACAGAAAAGCCCAGTGCTAGAAAAGCCAGGGCCACCCTCTATCTTTCTGGGCCAGGGCCAAAGGGCTCACTTTATCTGAAAGTCTTGTGAAAATACAGGCTCACCAGCCCCTCAGGCCCAGTGAAATAGAATCTGTCGGTGAGGTCCAGAAATCTGCATTTTAACCAGTTCCGCTGTTAAAATAGGTCAAAGGAAAGCAGACGCAATGAAAGTCAGTTCCTAAGGGGAAAGCCATCCGCCCGGGAGGAGCCTGCATCCTCCTCTGATTTCCCATCGGTCTACCGGAAGGTAAACGTGCCTCCAGCCCAGGGCTCAGGCAGCCCCTCACTTATAAGAGAAAGAGCGTCCTGGCCTCGGGGGCTGCGGTGATTTTAAAATACGCTCACAAACTCTGAGACACCTCTCTTTGAAAAGTAGAAGTAAATGCCTCCCGCCATGGGTGTGGGCCCGGCTTAGTGACCAGCTCCTCACAAACAGAATGTGGCGGACACGACGACATGCGACTTCAACCAGATCCTGAGAAGCACGGCAGCTTTGTCCTCGTTCTCTTCAGCCTCTTGCTCCGAGGGAAGCCAGGCGTCATGCTGTGAAGACATTCGGCGGCCCTATGGCTGTCCCCGTGGAAAGGAACTGAGGCCTCCTGCCCACAGCCAGCCCTGGGAGTGACCGGCTCAGGAATGGGCTCTCCAGCCCTGTCAAGTCAAGCCAGAGGACTGCGGCCTGGCTGACGTGTTGACTGCCACCTCACGAGAGGCCAGAAGCCAGAACAACCAGCTGAGCCGCTCCTGAGTTCCTGGCCCACAGACACATGTGAAATATATGTTCATTTTTGGTCTAAGCTCTTCATTGCGGGGTGGTTTGTTATGCAGCAGTAGGTAACTAATACGGGGTCTTTGCACGTAGTTTTAGGACCACCGATGGGAGGCGCCAGTGAGCCCCACCTTCCACTCCATTTGCTGTGCCAGCTTGAGAAGGACGCCACGCGGGCTCCACGTGCTTTCCTGTCTGACGCTCGGCTGCGGACCTCAAGGTGAACTGCCCAGGCGGAAACCGACACCAGGCCTCCAAAGAATCAGGAGATGGGGCAGGTACCCCCTGGGGGAACCATGCTGGGAGATGACGCCGTTGCCCCTTCCTTCCCCACAGAGGGCTCTTCTGAGACTTCTGCCTGAATGTAGGGCAGCTGGGCAGCCCCACCTCTGGCTGGGGAACAGCTTTCTCAGTGTAAAGCCAACAGCAAATATGGCTGTCGAAACTGCCACCTTTGTTTCATTAACACGTTTCCACAAAACCAGCTACTGGCCAGGATTTTGAAAACTAATTTAAAAAATGCTTTGGTGCCAAAATATTCCAGTCAACTCAACAGGGCCTAAAAGAAAGGTTAAAATTTAAGGGATCACCAATACTTTTGGTTTAGAGTGAGTTTGGGGGTGAGGGAGTAAGTGCAGTATTGTGTTTCCTTGTCGATTTGATCCTGTACTTTATATCTCTCTGAAGGTACAAGAGAAGAGGGACTTTGCTTGCAAGAGAGAGATTTGAGTTAATTTTTTTAAAAAATCAGACTACAACTCAGTAAATAATGGGTAATATAAACAGTTCACAGAAAAGGAGATTCAAAGGGCTGTTAGCATTTGAAATGATTCTCAATCTCGCCCATAGTTAGAGAAATGTAGATTAAAACGGCCCTGAAGTACGGCCTCTCACCTGTGAGAGTGGCAACAATCCACAAGCTGGATTTCAGGAACACACTCTCTTAATGAAGCGGTAAGGAAACAGGCACTTTTATGTGTTGCTAACGGGAGTGCAAAATGGCACACGCCTTACGGAGGAAAGTGTGGCGATAACTAACAATATTACACGCACATTTACCTTTTCAAGTAGCCATGTCACTCCTGGAAGTGTGCACTGAAGCTTCACCTACTCAAATCATAAACAATATGAGCACAAGGTTCTTCGTTGTGACATTGTTTCTTATATTAAAAGATTAGAAACAACCTAAATGTCCATAATCAGAGGAATGGTTGACAAACGAACATATATTCACACAGTAGGGGGCTATGTAGCCATACGAAAAATGAGAAAGATCTCGACATGTGGAGTGGTTGCCAGGAGATATTATCAGATAAAAAAACATGGAGCAGAGCAGCTTATATCAGTGTGTGTGTATATATTAGTATTAGTATATATTAATACATTCATGTATGTATTTCAAAAAAGAAACCCTGGAAGGACACCCCTGAAACTAATCATGTGACCTAGAGGGGTGGGTGGAACAGGGTGGATGAGCAAGGGATGGAACCAAGGCCTCTCGATGGACATCTTTTCATAGAGTGTACGTTTTATGTGTTCAAAAATTAAATTAAAAACAAAATTAACCTAAATATTGAATATAAATGGGAATAAATGACCCTAACTGTATAATAGTAATAAAAAAGCAAAGAAAAATAATTATTTGAATGACTTTCAACATACTACTCTAAGTTTACGTATGTGCTTAGTGAGATCTAGTTTAAGGATTTAAAAAACTTCAAAAAATCTTTTACTTTACTCAGGAGTTTTATTAGTAGCAATATTGAATTGTAATTCAAAGAGAGAGGGAATTCCAAAGCCAGCAACCTACTATGGAAAGGGGAGACCCTCGGAGGAGCTGGGCCGCAATTCTAGGTCCTTTCCAGAGCTGAAGGGCACCCAGGAGTGGGCCGGGGTGGAAGCCGTGCAGTGACCTGCCTGCAGCCATGTATCACCGGGCGCTCAGGTCCCTTCCTGGGCACAGCCATGAAGCACACGGCCTTGGAGCCCATTTCTGCCAGCTTCCACCTGTGGGAGCTAGGGTGACTTGCTCCTTTTCACAGAGCAGCAGGCAGGAGTCAGTGAGAGCCGCAGGGAAGCTGCCAGCCCGGCCTGGCACCTGTCAGAGCTGTGTTCCCCCCGCCCTGCGGGCTCCCAGGAAAAGGCCAGCCTACCCGAAAAGGTGGAGAGAGCAGCAGGGAGGGCTCCTAGCAACTCTACTGCCTGGGACCACGATGGAGGAGATGAAAGAAGGAAGTCTCAGAGGCAACTTAGCCCCCAGGAGCCTGAAGGAAGGCGGGAGCTCCACAGGAAGTGTCTGGCAGGACCTAGGAGACTTGACTCCTTCCTACATGGAGTCTGAGGTGGACCCTGAGTTTGAGGAAGAAGCACAGCCCCTGCAGGGGCTGGCCCAACACCTCCCCAAGCCTTTCCATCAGGCTGGGTCCTGGCCCCTCAATCCCATGGGAAAGAGACAGTCCCCCTCCTTTGCGAAAACACCAGTAAATAAGCCATTGGCCCACCTAGTACCAGTAGGCGGATTCCCTCGCCAGCTCAAAGGCCTGTAGAGAAATGTCCTGTGAGTGGTTAGGCACAGACAGCAGCGGTGGCTCATCCACCCCCACCCTCACCAACCCACCCTGCCCAACTTCCCTCCCCTTCAGGCTAGAGCAGCTTTGGGGAGGACACATGGAGTTAAGTCACTGCCCACCTCCCTTCCTCATCAGGTTGCTGTCTGTCACCCTGCCCCCTCAGAGAGGGAGGGGATGAAGTCAGACTGCACCCCCAGCACCGGCCCCACCCAGTCAGAGGGCACCGCCTCAAGCAGTCACGTGCTGCACCCGGCTGGAATTCCCCCACCCCCAGAGCATTCTTTATTAGGGGAGCTGCATCCAAGTCCTCCCCGAGTTCCTGCTGGGGTCCTTGGTCGCTGGCAGCATGCATGATACTCCAGGAATCCCAGGTATGCAAGATCCCAAGAGGACTCATGGCCTGAAGCAGACCCACCATGCCTGGTTCCCCACTAACAGTCAGGACATTTCACCCTTCGGACCCACCCACCAAGCTGCAATGTGCTCCCCAACTTCTCTCTCCTTTGGAGAAGCTCCTACACCAGAGGCTTAAGGATCAGAGTTTCCTGTGTCCAGGGTGGCAGCCAGCAGAGCCCGGCCCACCACACTGACCACAGAAGCTGTCTCAACTGGGTCCATCAGGGGTTGGGTGGCACTGAGAGGAAGGAGCCCTGGCTGGGGCAATTCCCTACTACTCCCCACTTAGACGATCTCAAGCACTTTCCACTTCAACCCAACCAACGCTTTCCTCCGCTCTGCCTTGTCTTGGCAAGGGTCATCGATGCTCCCAGTTGTAAATACACAGTAGTCTCGACCTCTTCCAACACAAAGAAGCAAAGATAAAGTCATGCCTTCCTTAGTAAATGAGTCCAAGGTCCCCCCGTCTGGAAAGACAGGAGGATTCCCCATGTGAAAGAGGAAGGGGTAGGTGACTTGACCCTGACATTTTCCCGACTCCCTTGGGGCTTTCTCATGGATCAGCGACAGAAGTGCCTAGAAGGCTGGCACAGGGAGATTGTGAAGCCCCCATCGACACTGGGGGCCGACTGTGAACCCACATACTTCCCCTCAAGGACCCTTAGCACAGGCTGGGATGTGTAGACAGGACTCTTCAGAAGGCCCAGAAGTCACAAGGAGCTCATAATTCCAGAAAATCTAGCCCGCAAGGTGTTGCCCGCTATTGTCCCCACAGGCAGTGAGGACATTACCCCCACCCCCCCACCCCCGCCCCGGGGAGATTTGATTCATTGGGGTCTGGAAGGGAACTTGGGAATTTAACTTTCAACAATTATCATGGTTCTTATCATCGTGCCTGAGGCCATTTTCCAAGGTTTACTTCCTATCTCTGGATCCATTCCTTTCCTACCACCCGCCCTGGAATGATGATCCCCTTCAGGGGAGAGCCACCACCCACATGGCCTCAGTCCTCTGCACAGCAACCTATCAGAAGGCCAACAGTCACATCACAGGAGAATGTCACAGAGGCCACCCTAACTCCTCCTGCCCCTCTCCCCACCCAACACCAACCTCTCGGGTGGACACTGAGTGAGCACATACTTTCCTTCCCCCTCATCCTCTGAAAACCCACTGCCCTTAACCTGCTCCATTCCTCCTTAGCTGTTAAATGAAAGAAATACCAAAGGGGCCTTATCTATCAAAAATTGCTTTAGTTTCAGAACTGGTTGATTGGGTTAGTCCCCTTAACTGATCCCAGCGGAGGACAAAGAACTCACAAGAAGGGGTTTTTACAGAGTAGAGGCAGCATGACAGCACAACCCACCTTGCGTGGGTAGTCCCACCTGAATTTGCAGAGCTCATTGCTATTTTCCGCAAGTTGGGGCATCACACATCCCAATGCGACAGAAGGAAAATCTGGAGTAAGATTTCTTCTGCTACCAGTGATAACGTTTGGTGTTCAAAAGCAAGTAAGGCACATGAAAAGATGCTCGACATTATTAGTCATTAAGGAAATTCAAATCAAAACCATAATGCGATACCACTTCATACTAACGAGGACGGCTATAGCAATAATAATAAAACCCAGAAAATAACAAGTGTTGGTGAGGATGTGGAAGGACTGGAACGCTCATACATCGCTGGTGGGAATGGAAAAAGGTGCAGCCTCTGTGGAAAAGTTTTCAGCTTCTCAAAAACTTAAACACAAAGTTAGCACGTGGCCCAGCAATTCCATTCCTAGGTGTACTTCCAAAAGAACTGAAAACAGGTAATTCAACAAACATTTGTACACAGATATCCATGGCTGCACTATTCACAACAGCTAAAGGGCCGACACAACCCAAAGGTCTACCACAGATGAATGAATAAACAAACTGTGGCACATACATGCAATGGAATATTACTCAGCTCTGAAGAGGAATGAAACACCGATACATAGTACAATGTGGCTGAATCTCGAAAACATCATGCTAAACGAAAGAAGGCAGACACAAAAGGTCAGGTCTTGTATGATCCCACTTATATGAAATACCCAGAAAAGGTAAATCTGTAGAGACAGAAGCAGATTGGTGGTTGTGGGAAGGGGGAATGGGGATGGGGTTTTATTTGGGGGTGATGAAAATATTTTGGAATTAGAGGTGGTGGCTGTACAACATTGTGAATGTACTAAATGCCACTGAATTGTTCACCTTAAAATGGTTAATTTATGTTACAAATTAAAAAAAAATGTTAACACATACACAGAAAAAAGAAAAAAAAAAAACACCAAGTGCAGCAGGTGGGTTTTCCAAAGTTGTCACCTTTGCCAGAACTTGATGCCTCTTCCTACCACTAAATGATTGTCCAGCGCCACTGCCCGAGGTGTCAGTCCTGCATAAACATCTGCATGCTTAGGGCCCTTTCAGTGCTGTGGCTTCTTCAGTCCCCCCTCCGCTAAACACCGTAGAGACCGATGGGGGGAATCGCCCTCCCTAACCAGGTCAGACTTACACCTCAGCATTTCTCATTGCTTGTTTATTAGCTGTAAAACTGAAATATCCAGTCACAAACCCCAACTCTAAGCCATTAAAAAGGCTCTTGATTATAGACGACTCAAAAATGTTTAAAACTAATTCTACCTAGAAGGTTCAGCTTCACCGTTTTACACAAATAACATAGAAGGAAGTGATGATAATCTATCCTTTGTTCTCATTTTAAATGTGAATAATTAACCTTCCAGGAAAAAAAACTAGAATTTAAAGAGCAGTTCAGTCCGATAAAGTCCACTGTAGGAGCAGATTGGTACACTGGTACGGACCGCCTCCCAATTTATTGCAGGGGTGTTCGCGGGAAATCAGTCATTACTGAAGTTAAACTATTGGAACATTAATGCCCTTAAATTCTGCTTTCAGGCATTTAAATGCTGGATAATACCAATTTCTTTGGGGATTATGGCTGGTGTAAAAGACATAAAAATTCACATTTTTGCTACATAAAATGTGTTACCCAAAATGCTAAGTTACTACAGATTTCATATTCTAAAAATCAGTTTCTCCCAGGTAGAACTGCTAATACTCTGTGATTATTTCTCAAGGTTTACATCTAGAATTAAATAAACATTATTGTGCCTAACTGTACAACAGCTCTTGTTCGGCAGCAGCCTCAGGGTCCAGACAGTTCGGCTCCAGGACGTTATCAGATAGAGAGGCACCTCCTTGCTGGACTTCTGCAGGGGAATCTAGTTACAAAGTACCCCCAAGAAACGCCTTCTCCAGAGGTGTCACTTCACCGTCAGGAGCCTTCAGGACATCGGGATGCTGGTAGCCGCCCAGTGTAAATTACCTGATTACCCTAATTAGCTCCTTCAAAATGAAAGAAAGAAAAGAGGAAGAGGAAGAGGAGGAAGGAGGAGGAGAGGGAGAAGTAAGAGAAGAAATAATAAAGAAATTAGGAGAGTAATCTGGTCTCTCTGCCCCAGAAGCAATTAATGCTGGAAACCGAATGGCCCAGGCTAAACATTAACCACCGTTTCTGGTTGGCCTTTGACAGCACGGGGAGAGAGTGCTCCTGGCTTTCAGAAACCACCTAGACGGGTTCAAAACCCCACCTCACCGTTTAGAAGCCGTGTGACCGCGAATAAGTTAATGAGCCCCCTGAGCCTTTGTTTCTTCATCCACCGGCCCCCTGGAGCAGCAGGGCTCGGTGAGACGGCCAGCTCCAGCGCCCGCCCGCCGCAGGCACCCCTCCCGTGGTCTGAAGCACCGACAGCGTAACGCGGAGGGCTGGCTACTGATGCCGACGCTGTTCTAGGGAAATCAGGACACAGCCAATGCTATTGTGTTTTCTATTAAAAAACAAATTAAATAAGAAAGTGAACAATTCTGTATAAAAGTGAGCTGGAACCCACAGTTCACGGCGGGGAAGGCTCAGAAGGACACAAGGACGCGGCTGCAGCGGTTTCTTTCTCTTCGTATCTGGGCGGCGATTCAGGGAGGTGTGGAGCGTGCGGGGTCTCAGAGAAGGAGGTGGTCCCCGAGATCGTATGGAGAGGTTCACGATCTCCCTCTGAGGCCGCGCCTGGGCTCTCAGGCGCTGGGGTCCTGCTGAGAAGAAGGCGAGAGAACATGAAAGGGTGAGAGGGACACAGTCGCACGCCCCAAGTACAGCGTTCTTCTAAATGCTTAATCACGTGCATTGAGGAGCATTTGCAAGGCTCTAAGGATGACTTCCTCCATTTTCTGTTTCGTACAGACATGTCTCTATTCCTGACTCCTCACTTTCCTCCTTCCTCCTTCCTAGTGACTGTACCGTGAGGATGGTCTCACTCCCGTTATCATTTGTCTTGTCACTGAAAAGACATGGAGTGCAAATGCATAGATGCCACGCAAAAAGCACACACAGGGGCTATTCTCTGCTAGCACGTCTTCTGAAACAGCCAACATCAGGAAGACACACTCATGCAAACAGAAAATTAAATAATTAAGCCAACAACTCCAAGAGAGGCAGGAAGGATGATGGAGTGGCTCTAGCACCAGGCAGACCTGCATCTGCATTTCTGCTCTGCTGCTGTCTAGCTATGCGATCTTGGGCAAGTGATGAACCTCCCTGAGCCTCTGTAAAGTGGGGATGATAGCGATCCCCACCTCCTGAGAGCCTCTGAGAACTACGCGAGGTGATGCAAGGAAAGCCAGGCTCCGGCACACAGAAATCGCAGCAGCAGCAGGAGTAGTTCTTTAAGTTAACAGACTTGTTTTAGGGCCTGGGGAAGTTCATTACTGGAGAAAAGAATGCAAAATTTACTAATGGAATTCTACAAATGTCCAGAACCTAGCCTCCCCTTCGTCCACACAGGGCAATCCCTACATTCATCTCTGGTCCGATCTCCAGCTCACCACCCCGACTGAAGCACGAGAACAGGCGCCTCCAACTGTGAATGGTGAGGTAAGGCAGCGCCCCCCGCCCCCGCAGCGTGCTCCCTGTGTCTCTCAGGTCCTGCTGCACTGCTTTAAAAAATGCACATGTCTCGGGCCAGACCCGGCGGCCTAGTGGTTAAGTTCAGCATGCTTTGCTTCGGTGGCCTGGGTTTGGTTCCCGGGTGCAGACCTACACCACTTGTCTGTCAGTGGCCATGCTGTGGTGGCGGCTCACAAACAACAAGAGGAAGATTGGCAGTGGATGTTAGCTCAGGGCAAATCTTCCTCAGCAAAAAAAAAAAAAAAAAAGCATGTGTCTCAATGTCTTGAAAGTCGACTCTCACTGAGTCCTGCTCACCCCTCCACTCTGCCCTGTGATATTTTCCAGCAATCCTTCTTCTACTTTCTACGCCCTGGTTTCCCACTGGGGAAGGGACCAGGGCATTTTCCAGCCCTGCTCTTCCCTGGCACTTCCCAGAATCCTCCTGTCAGACCCGTCCCCGTGGATTCTCCACAGGTCCCTGACTCACTGCCCTCCTGGTTCCAGCAACCTCTTCCAAGGTCCATCTCCAGCTCCTCATCTCTCTCCCAGGTCCGAGCCCACCCCGTCACCTTGAAGGCCCATGTCTCGCCATCCCTCCACGGTAGGCCAGCTCCTCATCTCCTCCCCACTTACACTGAGCTCGGGTCCCACCTCCTCCTCAGTTGGGGACATTCCACATCCCTGTCACTCACCCTTGACCCATGATCTCTGCTCTTCCTCACTGTCATCCAGATTCCCTCCCACACCCCCCTTTCTAACCACCACGGTTCCAGGCTCCTGTCACCTCCTAACCGGTCTGGCCACCTCCAGCCTTTCCCCGTCATGAACTGTGCTAACCACTGCTTGGACCCCATTGATCTGCCTCCAAAACCTTCAAGTGCATCCCTCCGCCTAAAGGAAAAGCACTTCGATTTCTGTTGTTTAATCCAACCCCAGGTATGCCCCCTAATCTATGGCACAGGGGAGCAGGGGGAATGGGGTGTGCAACTTATATTTCTCTCCAATCAATCTGAGAAGGCTCTGAGGCCCAGGGAACAACTTAATTTTGAGGGGAGAAGCCCAGCTTGAGCAGGTCAGGGTGCAGGCTGATTTCAGCCAGTCACCTAAGCGCCTCTATGAGACCCCCGAGTTTGTCTGTACCTGCCGGAGGCCCCCGGGGCCCCACACCTCCCCACGACCTAAAGCAGCGAAGCCGCACACAGCAGGCCCAGCCCTGCTCCCGCGCTCCGGCGCCCGACGGGCTGTGGAACATTTCCAGCATCGCCCCTGCTGGGCTCCGTGCTGACCGCACAGTCACTCCAGGATTTTCAACTATGTGCTGCCCGAAGCTTCTTGAAAGGTACTGTGGATATTAAGCGATAATTCTGACATAATGTCAGTAAAAAAGACACTCGTGCTCGGGTGTTTACTCTTGTACCGCAGCCTTAAAGCCAATCTGTCCTGAAATCAGACACAGGCCTGAAAAGGTTGAACGCGCCTACTCTGCAAGTTCAGATGGGAAGTCTTACCCATAGTTAAAAATACTGTCGTATGAAGGTGGGTTTTCATCGGGAAGCAAACTGCTAGCCCCGGGACTTCGAGTTACTGCAGAAGCTGACGACTCAGGAAAGTAAGGTGGTGGAGGAGGTGGGAATATTATCACAGCATCACCTGAGGAAACACGAGATTTCAGTGAAGACAGATGAGGAATAAATGTAAGCAAATTAGCAAGAGCAAAATAAATTAGTTATATATTTGGCCCATCTGTATAAAAGGTCAAAACCCCTGTGCTGACTCCAGAATTAAAAAGTGGGCCTATCAAATTTGCAGAGGCAGCGAGCAGAGGTTTGCAGGCGCTGGGGCCGAGGCAAGCTGGAGCTAGTGTTGTGTGGGTGCACAGTTCTGTCGGGGATGATGAGAAACTTCTGGAAATGGATAGCGGTGACGGCTGCACAACATCGTGAATATACTTAATGCCACTGTACACTTAAAAATGGATAAAATGGTGAATTTTACATTAGATATATTTGATCACAATGTTTTAAAATATGGGCCTATATTTCATAGCAAGTCTGAGCTACAGGATTTCTGTGACACGTTTGCTAACAATGTTCCTTACTCCCTGGGGATGTCTACTGCAGCTTTCCTCGTTTTCAACTTACGATGTTAATTCATCAAAAGCCAGCTGCTGGATAAAGTGCCTTGTTCCTCAAACGCAGTTTCTGCCCCTGAACAAATGACAAGAAGCTACAACCCGTCACGGCCCGCGCCAGAGCTGTGCATTCCCCTCTGCAGGGTCATGTACCAACCGTTCACGTGAGCTTTACAAAAGTCAGACTCAAAGACAAGCTTGTGTTCTGCATTTCTGTTGCTACCGTTCACTCCAGAACACATCCCCGTGTTCTGGGGAGAAACTAGGGACCAGATGCAAGCTTTAGTTTATACTCCGATTCCAACACAAAATGCACCAGGTGAGTTGCCCAGAACACTCTAGACAAGTGGCAGCAGCTCTGCGTAGTGGTCTGCAGCACCAAATGCCAGCTCTGGGAAAATGCGGGAGGAGGGAGCCCCGGACTTCCCTGCAAGGAGCAGGCAGCTTGCACCGGCGGCAGCTCTGACTCTCGCCCAGGCAGGTACAGGACTCTCTTAAGCTACTGGGGTTCCACTTGCCAACTACCAACCCAGCGTGGCCCTGAGCAATTATTTAACCCCCTAGGCCTCAGTGGCCACATCTGTAAATTGCAGGCCGTCAGCGTGCCTTCTTCGAGGACTGGCAGGAGGACTCGTGTGGGCCGTGACAACAGCGCCAACTCTCCCAGCCGGACACACCCACAGAGGGGCGCTCTTCACCCTGCACCAGCGGTGACACCTCCTCGCGTGTCTGAAGAAACCCTCTCAGCTGACAGTCCGGCCAGGGGCTCCACTCTCCACCTCGGGGCCTCATTCACTTCCCCGGAGGTAACTCAGCCCCTTAGAAAATGCGTTAACCCCACCCCTCCTTCTGCAAGGAGATGGCGATTAGAGCTGAAAACAGACACTGCTAACCTAAACCTGACGGGGCCTAACGGCTGTCTTGGGACTCCATCTAATTTTTTCGAAGGTCTTGGTGGGTCAGAAGAAGGAGGTCGAGTGCTCACTCTCATTACACGTTGTAGAACAGAGGATCTGGGCACCAGCCTCTAAAGCAGGCCGAGCACCCACCAGACACAGGCAAGGAAGTCACCAGCGATCAGAGTGACCAGCCCTCTGCCCGGCCAGCTCCAGCCCTCCCAAACCTTGCCACCTGCCCTCCCCGGAAGGAGGGCCCATCGCCCCCGGGGCATCCTGCAGGCCTGGATATCTCTGTGATTGACAGCATGCACCCCTTCAGGGAGGGCTGTCTCACGTACCTGCTTGTGTATCCAAGATGCAGCACCAAGTATGCCCACCACGGGACATCAACTGTCTTGGGTTATCTATTCGGGGTGGGGGTCTTCCATTCTGGGAATAGCTGAATTCTGGGACTTAGCCGAGATTCCCCAATTCCCTCATAAGGCAGAACTAACCACTAACAGACAATGTCTAGAGTCTTACCAGGCATGATTTCTAAATATTTAAACCACATCCCATAATATCAAAGGAGAGAAGAACAAGGAGTTAAGGTGCCAGGTTTTCACAGCTTTGATGGGACTTAAAGGGTTCAGGGGTAACCATCAGGAAAATGTGGTGCCAACATCTGGACAGAACCGCCTGGAGTCACGGTGCCCCAGCACCAGCACCCCTGCTCCCTGCTGCCCCCCGATTCCAGCCACCAGGAGGGAGGCCAGGCCCCGAAGATCCCCCGATGGTAAACCCAAAGGGCATGCTCAAAATGCTGCCAACTAACGGAAGACTATGAATATCTCAGGAGAGCATTCACTGTACCCCGCCATGTTCCCTGAAAGGACTGAGAACATCTATAATGTTGGAGAGCCCTTCTGTCACATAACCACCACCCAGCACTCCCGGTGAAGGATGAAACCAGAAACAGAATGACAGCCCCGTGCTCCCAGGAGGGTGCTGTGTGAGGGCCATGGTATATGCATGCCCACCCACCTGTGTCTGGAGGCTGGCTCTACCACTTGCTAGTCTATGACCTTGGGCAAGTCATTTGATATCCCTGTGCCTTGGTTTCTTCATTTTTAACATGAAGATACCAAGAATATCTGCCTCAGTGGGTTGCTGTAGGCATGAAAAAATTCACACAGTAGGCCCTTGGAGAGCCCACTCTTCATCACTTAGACAGGTATTTGGCCCAAGAACAGCCCCTGTATATTTGCTAGCTATAATTAATGCATAACTAATACCGGTATTGGCACTGTAAATACATAAATGCACTAATAAGTAAGCTGGGAGTTTCAACCCTGGCTCAACACGAGGACTGTCTGGAGATCCGTCTGTCCTTCCTCTCCGAGGCCAGTGCCACGCGAGCCCACTGCCCCAGGGACAGCTGCTGCCCGGGCAGACAGCCCCGAACAGGAGAAGCATCTCACTTGCCACACTCTGTTCCCTCCGCGGCTTCTGCTCTGTAATCCTCTTTGCCTAGTCTTTCAGGTGTCAAGGCTGTGGCTTCAGAGCTTTACCCTTTCAAAAGTAGGAGACTGAAATAAAAACAGGGATTTGCAAAAATTACCAGCGATAGGGTTTTTCCTTGGTTGCGTGAGGCTGTGGCCACAGCTACTGATGTTGTGTGGGGCGCTGGCTCTGGGAAATGGTAATCCGGCTCTTCGACAGAACCCGGGGGACCCAAAAGGAATTTCTAGGCATGCCATGGGAGAAAGAAGTGACAGGTGCTGTCACATGTCACCTTTGTCTATGTCACTGCTTCCAAACGTTGCCCCAATCCTGAAGCCAAGGATGGAGCTACAGAAAATGAACAATGTGTAAAACAATGTGGAAGGCCCCCTCAAAACAGAAGACTGATGGACTTGCAAAAGACTCAGAATCCTAGAATGGTGGTGCTGGAAGGAATCTTAGAAATGCAATGCTCATTTTACAGATAGATGAACTAAGGCCAGGAGAGGGTAAGGACCCACCAAGGACAGCCAGCCAGTGACAGCCAGGGACAAGAACCCACATGTCCAATACCAGAAGTTTTCAGTGTGGCGATAGCTGGGGAAAGAGAGTCACCTGGCAGGGCCCTTGGGTGACAGCAGGCTCCCAGGCTATCCTCGCGGATCTTCTCAGTTTCCTCTTAATTGCTCTGTGTCCTCAGCCAAGGTCACGACTTAATGTCTCATGCTTTTGCTAAATAACAAGGAATTGCTGGAGGGAATAATGTGTACAAGGATTCCTCTGGGGCTTCCCACAGCAGCGGCACTGTGTATGTGTGCGCGTGCGTGTGTGTGAGAGAGAAAGACAGAGACACAGAGAGAAGAAGAGACAGAGAATCTAGGCCAGACCCAAGGGCACGAGCAAGCACAGGAGGGACAGCCACTCACCTACAGTGACCGGAACGGGCTCCGTGGTTGGGGTCTGTCTCTCTTCACATTCGGAGGCATCCTGGCCCTCATTCAAGTTGTTTCTCTTCTTAACATGGGCAACCACGAAGAAACACAATCCCATGAGTACAATCAAGGGTCCCATGATCTGCAGGGACAGGAACCCGCAGACCGGGGGCTCCTCGTGGGCAGTGTCGGTCTCGTTCAGCGGTTCCGGCGCCCAGTCTGAGCCACATCCAGGGATCCAAATGCCCAGGATGCTGACGAGCATGCCGCTCGTCAAGAACAGAAACCCAAAGACGAGGTACTGGGCAAACTGGCGGCTCTGTCCACAGAGGAAGGCTCGGTTGGGGTCTGCCCAGTCGCCTCGCCGCCGCCCCTCTCGGAGCTGGAGTTGCGCCCGGGAGCGGGCCAGGATCACAGCCCCCAGCCCAACCGCGGCACACGCAGGCCCGACGACCTTCAGCACCGCGCTGCAGTCCAGGAGGGTTCTGTACTGGCACGCCTGGAACCCAAAGACGGACAGCAGGGCTCCCGCGCACAAGAGGACGGCGCCGAAGACAGAAAGGAAGAAAATGAACTGGCTGACGCGCCTGTCTCGCTGGACCCCATCTGGCTCAGCAGCACCTGCAGGAGACATGGCCAGGAGAGGCCCCGTCTCCGAGGCGGGGGGCGGTGTGTTTCCTTCCCTCCAATGGTTTCAACAGCTCTGCAGACACAACCAAACACCCAATGAAAGTGGGCACAGGGGCCCCTGACCCGCCCTGTTC
Organism: Tapirus indicus; assembly: GCA_031878705.1. Lineage (NCBI taxonomy): Eukaryota > Metazoa > Chordata > Mammalia > Perissodactyla > Tapiridae > Tapirus > Tapirus indicus. The sequence continues at coordinate 2,310,708 of CM062925.1, read as the reverse complement.
TGCCGGCCATCTCAGAAACCCTACTGGGATGAAATCCCAGGGATAGAACTGGATGCGACGGATACACTGGAGAACGAGTTGGTTTATGAGTCAGAAGAACTGGCATTCAGAAACCCTCAATATGTCATTTTACAAAGATATTCAAGAAGAGGAAATGCAATTACCATGCACCTACAGGTATCTTTTTAAAAACAAAACCCCTACAACAAAAGTAATTGGGTGTGGCTTTTCCTGTTATGAGTCTTACAAACTCACTTCCCTGGGCAAAACACGATGGTGAGTGAGGGAAGAACCACAGGGATTATTTCTGATTTATGGACGTCCCACATTTCATTGCAGCTGCTCTGAGCGTTTCCAAGTCGGTCAACATTCGTTCAGTAACGAACTTTCCATTTCCTGTTTGAGACTGTGGCAACTTTCCATTCCGTGCTTTATTCTAAGGTTACCTCTGCAGGAGACCCAAATTCAGCAGTCTCAACTGAATGGGAAGGTGATTCAGGAATACAGTGGATTTGGTGGATTTTAAGTTAATTCTGCCAAAATGTGATTCTCGAGTGCTCACACAGGCACACTCTGGGGCCGCCTTGGCCTGAAATGCAGTGGCCCGGCTGCTGGGGCCTGGGATGACCCCCGGGAGTCTAACAGAGCAGGTCAGGTGGAGTCCTGGCTCTGAGCGGCAGGTGGCCTCCCGCTCACCCTCTGTGGCGCCACCACTTCCACAGGAGGTTGAGGCCCAGTCAAAAGCAACCAGCAGATAAAACTACCAGTGAAAAGCACTCAACACCAACAGAACTTGACTTTGAAAGAAAAGCACGTGACAACCAGTGGGAACTCCCCGTCCAGAGGCGCACGGAGCCGGGTGCTCCAAGGGGACTGTCCTCGGTAGGAGCTGTCCAGAGGGCGCAGGCCGACTTTATGACCCACTTACCTTGTCTCACTCTCACGGACGGCACATTGTTCCCTCCAGTTGGGGCCCCCGAAAAGACAACCCAAACGTGAAGACCATTGTCACTTGCTCAGAGAAAGAAAATTTCTGAAATATTTTGCGCCACTCGCACCCATGGTCACACGAAGGAGCTCAAGACTCAGGCTCTAAAGCCAAGGCCATCTTGACAAACTGGAACCAGGACCAAGTCGTGTCAGTTTAGGAAAGAGAGCAAAGAGCTAGTCTTATACCAGGGGGTACTTCTCCAGGAAAAAGTACCACAGACTTAGAAGGAAGTTGGAGAAAGAGGGAAGAGCAGGAGGGAAATGTTTTCATTTTACATTTGCACAAACTGTATTTATGAGTACGCAGTTAAGCTGAGACAAAGACTTAAGGGAGACGCTGCACTAATCTAAAACATTCTTTTGAATTGTGGACTCTCTCTTGCTGGTGCCGGAGGTAAGGGCGGTTCTCTGCTACGACGAAGTCCCATCAGGAAGTCCTTGTACCCCTGGTGCCTTCAACTTTGAAGTGTCACAAGGCTTCAAACGTCTTAAGGCAAATTCCCAAATACTAGTAAAGCAAACAGAAGCCTAAAATTGGGTTTAGAGCTTCTTTTCCACGGACTGGTGGACTGAGCATACGTGTATGTGCCCATCCAAAAGAGTGTGTGGGTCAGTCTGTCTGTCGCTCTCTCACAGATGCACTCACAAACGGACACACAGACATCTACACTAATAGAAAATTAAACCTTCTCCGAACACCAACCCACAATTTCCCCGAAGCCGAATCCGCCTCCCCAACACTCTGTGGGTTTTCCAAAGGACGTTCCGGCAGCATGTCACCACGGCCGACGCTCCGGTGCTTTCGGGGACCGAGGCGGAGGCGAACGCCTCGGCCGGGCGGTAGCTTTGGGGGCTGTAGGGGGCGCGCGGGGCCGCGAGCGCGGGGAGGGCCGGCCGCTCACCTGGGCTCCGTCCTGCGTGCGCGCTGCTGGCCGGGCGCGTCCGGGAGCCGCCGCGGCCTCGGGGTGGGCTCGGCGGGCAGCGCTGGCCGGGGCCCCGGGCTAGGCGCCGCCTCCGCCTCCGCCTCCGCCTCCGCCTCGGGACGCGGCCCCCGCGGCGCCTGCCCTCACCGCACACTCCCACCTGCGCGGCGGGGCCGGGGCGCGGCTCCGCCTGTATGTACAGAAGGGGCGGTGCCGCGAGGGCCGGCGGGAGCTGGCCGCCCCGGGGGCTGCCCTTCGGGGGAACGGAGGGCGGAGGGCGGCCTCGGGGCGCGGGGCTGCCGGACGGGCCGCGTCCGCGCCGGGACGGTGCGCCGCGGGGCCTGCGCGCTGGCGGCCGAGGCCCGGGAGGCGGGCGGGGAGCCGGTTGCCTCGGGCCTGGGGCCCAGAATTGGGGCCCAGGGGAAGCGCCTGCGCCCCTCTCCGGCGTGGGTCCCCGCGCCCCCGCCGCCGCACCTTGGCCGCCGCGCGGTCTGGGTCGGGTCCAGCCTTGGCCGTGTGGCCCTCCTGCCACTGCGGAGCCCTGGACCGGGGTCCCTGGAGCAAGTCCCCGGCGGCGCCTCCCCGAAGCACAGGTGACGGAGCCCCGGGTTACAGATCCGCACGGCCCATCGGGACGTGAGACGGGGACAGGAGGTCCTCGCCCCAGACCGAAGCGGGCCCTCTGTCCCTTCCGCACCCACACGATGCTCACAGCCCTCTTGTGCCATAGAACCCCCGCCCGGTTCCCAATTGCTAATAATCTGCCGGAATTAAACTGGTAACTTTCCCTGCCCTTGAACCCAGAGTTTCGGGATGGGTTTGCTAATCCCGTGCTGTTTGTTACCTGCCCTGTGACCCGTGACTCGGATCCAGCTGTGCCAGTTTCCGTGCCAGAGGTCATGGCTCTGTGGAAGGTGGGTCAAGGGCTCAGCCCAGGCACAGAGGCTGTGAGCCCTGGGGACCTCGCTGTCCGTGTCACTTCTCCCTGGCTTCCTGTCCACCTTGCCTGAAACCAAGTCAGGAGTTAACGCCAATTGCATTCACGTTTTTTAAAGAGTGTACACGTTTGCATGGGTAACACAGCAAGTTGTTCCCAGTCCTTCTCACTGAGGGTAAACGATGAGATGGACTCAGCTAAGGACCAGAGCTGGGAGGGAGACTCTTAAAGAAGGGGTCAGAGGGAGGCAAAGAGGGAGGGCTGGGCTGGGTGAAAGGGGGCTTCACCAGCCTGGACCATTTCCAGCCATTGCAATTTGCTGGCCTTTTTCACAGCCAGGGTGCCCCAGCCTCTGCGAATCTCTGCTGTCCCTGAAGAAGGACCTCTGATTATTACCATAATGAATAAAACTCACGCCCTGACGCCCCCTCTGTGTGGGGTTCTGTCACCTGCTTTACCTACAGCCTGGGGTTCTTCACTGTGTGTCTGCCAGCAACCCAGAGAGGGTGGGAGCCGGAAGGGGAACAGGGGAGCTAAAAAGCAGTCGTTTTTCAGTTGAGGAAACTGGGGCCTGAAGATGTCAAGTGACCTCCACAGCTGGTTCATCTGGAGCAAAGGCCAGGACCACATGTACTGTTTACTGTTCCTCCAGGGTACACTTGTCACCCAGAGGGCACACAACACCGGGAACTCAGAAAATGGTATTTTATTACGCGCTTTTTAATCGTTTATAACAATCCAGACACTGTTATCTCAGGGACATTACTGCAATCTGCATCCGGGTGGAGATGTCCTGGTCAGAGTGTCAGGATATATTACCTTCTTGAAGGGCCTCAACGCGCACCTGGCTAACAAGCAGATAACCAACAGTGGTGGTTGCACAACAGGAGCGGGCACGGGGCTTTCTAGGAACACAGGCCCCGACTGCAGGGTTTGCCCACTCTACGCAGCCTGCCAGCAACTCCTTCTTGCACAAGAGGGTTTCCATCTCTTGTCCCTACTCACTCTTTCCTTCTCCCTTGTTTGAAACTCAGTCTCTGACCACGTTGCGTGCGGACCTGCAAGGGGCCTGTTGATACAGCTGCCCCTCTGGTGCCACATGACTGCAGTCTGGCCACACATGACAGGCTTGAATGTCCTGGTGCCAAGGACAGTCAGGTTAGCCTCCACTTGGGACATCTGCTGCTTGGACTGTTTGTGTCTTTTGGAGCCCGTTTGACTAAATTAAACTCCTTGGAAACCTACCATGGGTTGAGTGTGGAAGACGTGTACCCACCTGCCTTCCAGGTGCACATCTTTGTAGCAGACCTGTTCTTAGGAAGGATACTGGACGACCTCTTCGCTGTCTAAAACCCAGCAGCTTTTTCCCACCTGTGCTGTAGTGAAAAAAGATCAGCCCACACTGAATCCTCAGAAAAATAGCGTCAGAACAAGCTTAAAAAATGGAGGCACCTTGAATTCAGGGAGTGGACACAGAGGGCAAAGCCCAGGAATTCGCTCCTTTGTTCATTCGGCAAACATTTATCGGGTGCTGAACACGTGCCAACAAAGAAGACACATCCTGTGCCCTCGGGAACTTACTTTTTTTTTTTTTTTTTAATTGATGTCTTAGTTTATAACACTGTGGGGTTTTAGTTGTACATTTTTGTTTGTCCGTCACCTTGTGGATGTAACCCTTCACCCCTTGTGCCCCCCCCACCCCCCTTCCCCTTGGTAACCACCAATCAGTTCTCTCTGTCCGTGTGTTCACTTATATTCCATATATGAGTGAGTTCATGCAGTGTCTGTCCTTCTCTCTCTGGCTTATTTCACTTAACATAATACCCTCTAGGTCCCTCCATGTTGTTGCAAATGGGACAATTGTGTCTTTTCTTATGGCTGAGTAGTATTCCATTGTATGTATATACCACATCTTCTTTAACCAATCATCAGTTGAGGGACACTTGGGTTGCTTCCACTTCTTGGCTATAGTGAATAATGCTGCAATGAACATAGGGGTGCATACGCCTCTTGTGATGGTTGATTTCACGTCCATTGGGTAGATGCCCAAGAGTGGGATTGCTGGATCATACGGTATTTCTATTTTTAATTTTTTGAGGACTCTCCATACTGTTTTCCATAGAGGCTGCACCAGTTTGCATTCCTACCAGCAGTGAATGAGGGTCCCCGTTTCTCCACAACCTCTCCAGCATTTGTTGTTATTTGTCTTTGTGATTATAGCCATTCTAACCGGTGTAAGGTGATATCTCAGTGTAGTTTTGATTTGCATTTCCCTGATGATTAGTGATGTTGAACATCTTTTCATGTGTCTATTGGCCATCTGTATCTCTTCCTTGGAAAAATGTCTGTTCATATCCTCTGCCCATTTTTTGATCGGGTTGTTTGTTTTTTTGTTGCTCAGTTGTATGAGATCTTTATATATTACTGAGATTAATCCCTTGTCGGACAAACGATTTGCAAATATTTTCTCCCAGCTGGTGGGTTGTTTGTTCATTTTGATCCTGGTTTCATTTGCCTTGTAGAAGCTCTTTAGTCTGATGAGGTCCCACTTGTTTATTTTTTCTTTTGTTTCCCTTGTCTGGGTAGACATGGAATCTGAAAGGATCCCTTTATGTCCAATCTCAATTAGTGTACTGCCTATATTTTCTTCCAGGAGTTTTATAGTTTCAGGTCTCACTTTCAGGTCTTTGATCCATTTTGAATTGATTTTTGTATCTGGCGATAGGAGATGGTCTACTTTCATTCTTTTGCATGTTGCTGTCCAATTTTCCCAGCACCATTTATTGAAGAGACTTCCCTCTCTCCATGGGAACTTACATTTTAATGAGAAGGAGAAAGACGAAAGACACGTCCCTGAGACAGGGTATTAGAACACAGTGAGTACCACAGAAGGGACGGGAGCCCCGGAGACTCTGGCCTCAGCTGGTAGTTGCAGGGACGGCTCTGACACGGTGACACTGCAGCCAAACTGGAGGGAATGAGGAAGCCAGCGTATGGATTATCTGTCATTGCTCAACAGATTACCTCGGGGCGGGGGGTGGTTAGCTGGGTGTGATGTGATCTGACTTACTCTTTAAAAGAAAGCAGTGGTTTCTGGGTGAGACTAGCTTGAGGAGGAGGAAGGGTGGAGAGAGGAGGTCATTTAGGCAGCTGCTATAATGACCAGGGGGAGGGGTGACTATGGCTTGTGTTGGGAGGAGATAAAAGCCACTGGATTCTGCATGTATCTCCAAGACAGAGTCAACGAGGTTTTCCATGGACGGGATGTGGGTTTCGACTCCAAGGTTTTTGGCCGGAGGAACTGGAAGGAGGGTTCAGGCATTGACTGAGATGGGCAGGCTGAGGCAGGACAAGCTTGAGGGCTGAATTTGGGGCACGTAACCTTTGAGATGTCCAGTGGAATATACAGGCCTGGAGGTTCAGGAGTTCTGGAAGGAACACTTTCCTGCGGTCTGTCAGAGAGGTTTATTACAAAATCAAGACAGCTGGCCCTCCCCTGGAAGCGTTTACACGTGCATATGCTGCTACACCTGCTAGTGACAGTCAGCACCACCGAGGGCTTGGAGCAGGCACATAGCAAGGGGCAGACAGGTGCCGACCGGGGTGGGGAGTTCAGATGTTTCCAGGGGCAGAGGGCTGCCAGCGCGGCCGGAGGGATGAGTTCTGGTGGTGCAGGGGCTTCTGCTGCTCTGTTCTCAGAGCGGTGCCCTAAAGAACTTGTATCTTCCGCTCCCGTGAGACAGGCCACACTGGCCACAATGTCCCCAGGGCACTGCCAACCCAAAGAAGCAGCTCAGGGCAAGTGGCGTGGATTGGCTTGCAGAATTCAGTACTGCCATTTTTCAGGATTCACCAGATCACAGAAAGACAGTCGATCCGGTCTAACAGCTTCTAGTTTCTCTTTTCTTTTTCGGTCTCTCTGGTTCTGCCCCAAATTAACCTCAGCACCAGAAGCGTGCGTTCCTCCCTTCCAATTCCTGACGTCTCCTGAGACTCCGCGGGGGCTGGTGTACAGGAATTGGCTCTCGAGCGCGTGGTCGTGGATCCATATTTCAACTCCTATTCCCGGGACCCCAGCGACGCCTCTGAACCTAGCTGGGCCCCGTGTAACTGCCCAACCCTGCAGTGGGCGCTGCGGTCGGGGGAGGCCAAGCTTCCTGGGGCATTTTCCTCCTCCCCCAACCTACGCTGGACTCAGACCCAGCGGCTGAGAGAGGTGCCTGTGTGAGATGGAGGGATTTGGCAAACTTGAGTTGAGGGCTTAGGTTCGGCCCCTTAGCTGACCCCCAGTGCAAAGACTAACCTTTTGCCGAGTCATTTTATTGCCTGAGATGGTGCTGTTGATAACAGCTCCACTGGGGCCGGGGCTGGGGCATGGAAGGCAGGGAGGTGTTTCAGAGTGGGAGTGAGGATTTGCCGCGGGTCTTGTCGGCAGAGGCCCCCACGGTGCGGAGGGAGAGAGACCACTTCGGCGGCGGAGGCGGCATCTGAGCAGCCGGTCAGAGGAGACCAGCGCACGGACGGGAAGAGTTTTACGGAAACGTCGTGGTCTCCTGGCGTCTGGTCTCCTTGGCTCCACTAAACACCTACCACAGACTGGGTCCCAAAGAATGAATTATTTCTCCCCAGCATGTAAAAAGGAGGTGAGTCTGATCTGAGTGTAGATCTTGGCTTTGCCGCTTACTAGCTGTGTGACCTTGGACAAGTAAACAACTTCTCTGTGCCTCCGTGTCCTTGTCTGTGATACAGGAAGAAGCATCCCCACCTCAAAGGAGGTCTTGAAGAGTAAATGTCTGGTACGTGGCGAGCCCCCGATAAATGTATTTCCAGCTAGCCGCCTCATCTTCCACCTGTGGCTCCTCCCCCACAGCATCAGGAAGGCTGATCTGACAAATGATGGAGAAGACACAGAGGGCCAGGAGGCCAGGATGCTCCGGGAGAGCGAAGTGAGTTATGTAGACTCCGATGCACAGTTTGCAGTGGTTTGAGTCGCCGCCGGCTCAGCTCCTCCCTGCGGGACGTTCCCTGGTTGTTTCCAGGAGCCCTCACGGGCGTGCAGCACATGAGCTCAAAGACCAGCTGCCCAGGTGTTCACCCTTTGTCATCTGCCCCATTGTTCTGCCTCAGCTCCACCACCATCTGTAGCCACTGGAGCTTCTGGAAGGTTCCTCGCTGCCGCTGGTCTCCCTGGAGGGATATGTGGGGACCCTGCCAGCTGCTCCCCTGCCTGTCAGCGGCCAGGGCTCCGGTTCCACCTGCCTGACCTCTCCTGGACCCACCCGCGTGTCTCAGCCGCATCACCACGCCCTGGTTCTGGCCCTCTACTTCCTGGTTGCCACTGATGCTTCCAAACAGGATTGAAATCATCTCACAGTGCTCCGAAAATAGAGCCAGGTGAAATAAATACGAAAATAAATGAGAAAAAGAAGGAAAACGTTGACTGTATTACCTGCCTTGTTCAAACAGCTTGTTGGTAGTGTGCAGGGGTGGGGTGGGGAGTGGAATCCTCTGGCCATTGTCCATTCAGGAAAGTTACCTGTTGTAGGATCAGACGTAGAAACTTGTCTGCGACACTTGGAGGTGGCTCTCCAAATGGTCCAACCCAGAGACCTGGGAGCGGGCCATCGGACCTCTGTGGTGCCAGATGTGGGGGCCCCAGCACCCAGCTGGGGGTCCGGTGGGCAGGGTGCGTTGATCATCATCTCACAGTCACATTCTTGAACCCCTGGCTTCTCCCGTCGCATCTGCTGGCCCAGAAAGTGAAGCAGTCAGAACCTGAACTCCAGACAGCTTGGCATCGGGTACATTAAAGGCGGTTTGGCAGGAAGCTGCCTCCTGAATGCCCCGGATTTTAACAAAAGGCCCCTTGTCACAGCCACAGAATGCAGAGAAAGCCAAAGCTTGAGGCAGGGTTGATTCAGAAAGAAGGAAAAGAAAACTGCTCTTTGGGGTTCTTTTGTCAACCAACCTCACAGGGCTGTTGAAAGGATTAAATGAAAGCAGAGAGAAAGACCTGCTGTAATTCATGCTTGGACGCCATTCCAGGAGCAGTATTTTCTTCTAAGTGACGGTAACAGCTAACCCCTACCTAAAACCTCCTCGCTGTTTTTAGTGATGTGCACGCGTCTTTCTCATTTGCATTTCCCGGCAAGCCTCCTCCGAGGTGAGTGCCACTGAGCCCGTGTGACAGACGCACAGGGAGGGAGAGTGGCTCCGGCCTCACCTGGCTGGGAACAGCACAGTGCTTGTCCCCTCTCCCGGGCGAGCCCGAAGCACGGCCACAGCGGCCTTTTCCTTGCGCATGGGAGGTAGCTATGGCTGTTGCTCAGTGTCAGATTTGAGTCATTCCAGGGCGAGCTAACCAACTCCCATTCATTCTTTAATTCTCCAATTAAGTGTCACTTCCCCAGAGAGGCCCCCAACTTAAATCAGCCCCGAGTCCCCACACCCCCGTTGTTTTCAGGGTACCTGGTATTTTTCATTTAGGCCTCTTAGCACAAGCATAATGATTTATTGTCCCTTGAGACCACTTCTCCCCCACCCTTTGCTGCTTAAACCACTCTGTCACCCTCTGCCCTTCCTGTTGCTGTCATGCCTGACCTCCCAGATCTCCCATCGTCCGGCTCGGGTTTGGGCAACTGGCACCCAGGTCTTCGCCATTTCAAATCCTGCCTTAATCCTGGATGCTTTAACCTCACATGGATGACCCAGCCGACGTCGGCCTTCTCATCTCCAAGTCCTTCCTCTCGCGTCCACGTCGGCTGACCCCTCCCACGAGCTCACCGTGGACCAGGGATGACCTGAAACAGCTCCTCCCGCGAAAGCAGGAATTGGAACATCTCCTTCCATCTGGCGTGTCCAACCAGTCCCTCTGCAGCTGTGTTTCACTCCCAACCAGACCCTTCGCTGCTCCCTTCCACTCTCTTCTCCTTTCTTCACATCTTCCTTGTGTCATTTAGACGCTACAGTATCAGTTCAGTAGCCCTCTCTCTGAGACCCTCAATTTCCAAGCCTGCGTCTCCTTCATGCCCATCTGGCAGTACTGCCTTGCTCACTCTTCCAAGCCTGCGCCTCTGTAGCTGAGTGCTGCCAGTGAAAGTCCAGCTCCAGGACCCACTGCTCTCTGTATGATCAGTGTCTCCAACCTGAAGGCCCTCAGCAGTGCCTGCCCACCCAACCTCGTTTTGCTCCTAGACTCGCTTTCCACGTGACTATTTCAGCAGCTGGTCCAAAGCCCAAGGAGCCCTTTCCTTGGCTCTGGTGACACCCCTGATGGTCCAGATCCCTGCCTGGCCAGTGCGGTTCTTCAAGGGAAGACAACCAGGGGGCCACTCTTGGCCCAGTGCACCCCACCTGTCATGCCCCTGGCTTGGGGACCCAGGGTTACAGCCCTTTAATTTGCTCTCAAAGGCTTGGTTCCTAGAGCATCATGGCGTCTGGCCCCAGTCAGGGGCTTCACATCTTGGCCTCCTCTGTGGCAAAGCCCGTTCTCCCCTCACAGTGACTTTGTCCTGACATTGGACCCAAGTCCCTGTTCTAGGCTCCCCTCTCTTGTGAGGAGCTCTTCCTTGAGGGCTCTAAATATTTCTTCCCAGAGGCCTACGTCAGAACCACCTCCATCCTTCAGCAATGTGTAGGGGAGGGGAGATCATTTCCTTCCACCTTCTGAGGCCTTGGAATAAAAGACAGGTCAGCAAGAGGAAGACAAGCCGAAGTTTACTAACGTGGATAGCTCATGGATTCGTGGGAGATCCCCAGGGAAAATGAGAAAATCCCAGGTGGCCTAGAATTCAGGCTTCAATACCATCTTAATAGGGAAGGCGAGGGCGGGTGGCAGCCTCTTAGGGGAGAGGAAGTGATTTCTAGAGAAGATGAAGGGGCCTGTAGAAGAACAGACAGCTGTGATAGTCAGTGACAGATTTTGGTGTCGACATGTAGACTCCTTTCCAGGGGTAACAGTCAGTCTTCCCCGCTTGGTAAAACTCCAGGGAGGGGTAGATGGCGAGTGAGTTCCTTTGGGACGGCCCGTCTCCAGGCAGACGGGAGCTCAGAGAAAGCCTCTGTCTGCACTGGCTTTTTTCAAAGTGCCTGCAGCTCAGAATAACCAATATGCCAAAGTGGCACATTTTGGGGAAGCATGTTCTGCCACCCTTCAAACGTGTAAAATATAGTTGGTAAAATTTCTGCGGAGGGCCAGCTCTTTGCTATGGATGCTGAAATTTAAATGTCATGTAATTTTCACGTGCCACAAAATATTCTTTTAAAACTGTTTTCAACCATTTAAAGTATAAAAATCCTTCTTAGTTCACTGGCCACATAAAAATAGGAGGCAGCCAGATTCGTCTCGAGGGCTGTGGCTTGCTCCCTCCTGCACTAAAATGTTAGCCCTACCCTACTGCCCTGGTGTGTCCCTGGACGAGGTTGAGGATGACAGGGGTCCAGGCAGGAGGCTCCTTGGAGGATCTGAGCTCAAACCATCTTACTCCAGGTGCCAGGAGAGGGAGTCTCCCCCTCCCCAGGCCCTGGTCCCTCAGGGGCGACAGCAGGGCCCTTTCACATGTAGCTTCAATTCTTTCCCTCTGGACCACCCCCCTACTTATTTGCAGCACAAATCCAACCCCCAAACTCTTGTCAGGCTCACATGGGGCTAAGTAAACCACCATTCTTCAGACGGGTGCGGGGATCCCAGGGATCCTGAAGACTTCTCCAGGGGCACAGGGCCTGGATCGTTTCAAAGGAATCCACTTTCATACCCTCACCTCCCCCGGGGCTCCTTCCTAAGGCAGATCTGCCCTGGACACCTCCCGGGGGCTGACCCTTCTCCCACGGACTGTTGGTTCCCTTCACTGGACTGAAGGCCTGAGAGCGTCAAACAAAGGAGCAGTTCTAAATCATGGAGCCAGGCCAGTACTGAAGGACTGGGCCATGGACCCTGTGAGTCAGTCAGCTTCCAACTATCGGCTTTCAGCAGATGGAAGGAGGACAAGTGATCAGCTGATGGAGCACTAGGAGTAACTTATGAAAAAATCATTTTGTGATTTTTGGCAAAAAACTTGGAAGAAATTCAAGTTCCTCTATTTCCATCTACTTATTTATGTGAACAAGGAGTGTCAGTACTTACATCCATAACAGTGAAAAACAGGAACAGAGCTCTCAGTCTAGAAAGAAGTAATCCACGGACAGCCCTCATCCATTTCATTAATAGATGAATTTCTAATAATAGTTTGCTTTTGCTTTTAGTGATTACCAATGTTTATAATATATTCGTATTTGATCAATTAGTGCTAATATGTACAGATAATTCCATCCAAAACTATTTTAATACTTATGGTTATAGGGAACTAAAAAAGGTAGTGTTTGTGCATATGATTTTGCAAAGCAAAATATATTTATCTCGAAGAAATATGATGAAGTGATTACTAAGAAAGGCTCTTGCATAAAAATGTTACCTTAGGATAAAATTCTGTGGGGAGGAAGGATATGAAAATAAAAATTTACAATAACAAAAAACATGTGAAATGTATTACTATTAAAGAAAAGCTGGCTAATTTTTAAAAATAGATTATGGTTCTGTCATGAACTAAGCTAGACCCATTTAATCACAGACACCTCTCCGATTCCTTTCAGAAGCTACAAAGACATCTGGAGTAACCGAAGGCCAGTGACTGTCCCACCATCACAGGTGAAAGAAAACGCCTCAGACGTCGCAGATCAAATGCTCCTGCGCATGCCAACACGTTGGCACTTCCTAACAAACAGGACAAAGCAGGCTCCATACGACAGCCCCATTCCCTGAGCTCATGACATTGACTGGCCTGGAGGTGGCACCGGACGTTCCGGAGCCAGGGGTCTCTAACGCCCAGTATGCTTCAGGCCCTCGGACATCTTGTCAATCAACTGCGGTGGACCGGCCTGTGAGGGGATGAGTGGCAGGTGCCCTCCCTGGGGGTAGATCGACCTTGCCCCGGGTTCATGCTAGGGTGAGGGATACCTCCAACATCTTTTAGCCACACGTCTTGAATACCTCTAATTCCCCAAAGAAAAAGCCCGTTGTTGACATTCATTGTGCCAGTTAACAGGCCACTCCTCTCACCAAAACCCCACACTTCAGACCCTTAGGCTAACAGCAAAGCCCGGGGATGGACTGAGATGAGGGCAGCAGAAGGACCTGGGAGGGCCCCTGGCTGGGCCTTGCTGGTCTTAGCTGACTTCCCAGACTCTGTCGTCCTGATCTCCCAGCCAACCTGGTTATAGTTTAACCTAAGCAGCTCATACACAGTGTCACACTCAGGCTGCAGAATTTTAAAGCAAGTTACAGACAGGTAACAGTGAGTGTCAGTCGCTGGTGGGTTTCTATCTCATTAGGCATCTTTAAAAATGAGGTATGTTTTATTTTAAAACGTCCGTGTTTACAACATGACATGAATACAAATCCTATTTAAATTGATGATGGAAATTTTACATGTCGACTTTAAATGAGCAAGGGGGTACATCATATCAAAATAGTTTCTGAGGTCCTTCCTGGCAGGGCTGTCTGGTGGTGGGCCACGTTTGCTCACCCTCCTCCCGGTGCCCTCGGAGCTCTGCACCCACGGGACCAGGGGAGCAGGCTTGACCACACAGCCCGGGTCCTGTAACACCTTCTCCCCGGCAGAGGGGGCCTTCTAGTCTTACAGTTTACAGCTGAGACAGGCTGCTCCAGAGATTCTTCCAGAACGAAGGAGATCTGCTCCTAGGTGACAATGTGCTTCCTGCACTTAAACTGAGAAGCGCTGGTAACTTAAACAGCAGCTTCTCTCTTTAAAAAATATTGTTTTACTTTACCAGTGCCGTCTTCACAATGCAATTCTATATTTGTTTATTTTCTTTCGTTTTAATGATCTTCATGCCTTATCAGATGGTATGTACCATGTGACCTGTGATGCACATAACAACTTCATTTTACTGGTTCCCGGCTGCTCCTGCAGGGCCTCAACATTCCCCACGATGAGCCCTCCCACTTCTCTCCCGCTCCGCCAGCCCACCTGTCGTTTCTGCTTCCTCGCTGCCCTTACCGTGACTTTTGCTTGTCTTCATTATGCTCTTGTTTTATGGAGGTGATTGCTTCATTAAATTTTTAATTTGTAATTTTGTGTTTGGTCTCAATTTTCCTCTATTCCATGGAAACATCTTTCTGGTGACTATACTTCGTCTGCTCTTTGTTCTTCCTGTCACGTCTCTCAGTCTTTAGTTCTCTCTCCTTTTTTTCTTTAACTATTACTACTAGACATTTTAAATCATTACCCTTCTTTGGATAAGGTGGCTGTTGCATGGTGAAGGCATTTTAGGAGTTATGTGTGTGGGGAGGACAGGCCTGCGTTACAGGCCATAACAGGAATTCTCCTTCGACATGAGGTCTGGTGCGTGAGTTAGTTCTCTTAGACTCTTCTCCTCCCAAGCCCACCAAGATTGCACCAACAGAGTTCCTCCAGTGGACCATGCAAATGTGGCTTGTACATGAGCTTCCACATTCCATCCTTCTGCCCCTGCCTTATCTGGGAGACTACTCAGGTCCAGAGAAACTCCCACTGCCAGGGCACTTGCTTGTTCTCATTGCTGAACAGTTCTTGGTCCTGCCCTCGGAATGGTTACCTACTTCTGGAGAACACATATTACAGTTTTGCAGGGACTTGCACCTACATCCCCAGAGGCACCCTGCCCTTTGGGAAGTTTGCTTTCACCTGTTGGGAGGCGATGGGTGTCGCCAGCCCTCCCTCGCTCCAGCTGTGGGAGAACTTGCAGGATACGCTCATGTTCTATTTGACTGTCACTGCGGACACCTCTTCGTGATGTTTCATGACTTTAGTTATACATGTCCTCGAGCTTTGTCAAGGGGGGAGTTTGCATTTCTGTTTCTCATTATTGTCACTGTTTGGGGACAATTTTGGAGGGGAGAAGAGGGCAGCATTATCTTTACCCTATTTTAAAGTAGGAATCTCCTTGGGTGGGTAGAATTTTGGATGTCAGTGATGGAAGAGGGGGAGAGAGGCAGACATTCCAGGTGGAGTGGGAGGCCGTGATGGGCAAAGGTCAGAGGCTGAAGCGTGCTTTGGAATTAATGGTCAGACTGGTTCAGGCTAAAGTACCGGGCGCGGTCAGGTGAAATGCAAGAGAAATTTACTTAGAAAAGTCAGAGGGATGATGCTTTGGAAATCATTCAGTGCTAGATTGTGAGGGTTTTACTGAATTCTATAGGCCAAGGAGAATCGTTGAAAGTCTTTGAGCAAGAGTTAGCAAGGTCATAGCTTCTAGGACAGGCTGAAAGTGGAGGGGGCATCTGGCAGCAGAGAGAGCAGTGAGGAGACGTTGCTGACCCTCAGGAGAGAGGGCTGAGGATGGAACTTAACCCCCCATCCAACATACACACTCTTATAGTTTAATCCATTTGTCCACATACTTGATAGTACAAACAGGTTTGAGCTGGTTTACACAATACATATAACCCAACTGTATAAAATGAAATAGCAGATACACACTGTAGTAGACCTCAACCCGCCTCCCCACTGGTCTTGAGCTCTTCGAAGTCCAGACGATGTGTGTTGTATGTCTTTCTGCGCCCTTATAGATGGGGACGTGTGAGAACGAACAGAGGGAAGGGAGAACCAGTCTACAGGAAGCCACAGGCCCTCTCCTGCCTGCACGGTCCTGGGACGGTAAGGTGTGAATGCTGCTACAAGACATGAGTGCTTGGTTGCCACAGGAGTTCAGAGCTTGATGGAGTGGAGCTGTCTGGGAGACTGCATGTTTCCGCAGTCCAGGAAAATTCCAGAAAGTGCCAGCACCTGCTCCTGCAGTACCACCAACGTCTCTGTGCACACAGTCTCTGGATGCTGGGCTGTGTCTGGGCTGAGACTGTCTACAGGCTCCCTGTGGCCTCCCGGGGACCTGGTTTCCTGGTCACCTTCCACTGGCTCAGCTGGGAGACTTGACCAGGTAGAAACTATCAGACTTCAGCTAAGAACACACTCTGCTGCCAGGCTGTGTGTCTGTGAGACACGGTCTGGCCCTTATCCTGGTCTGGAGACAGGAAAGCCAGTCAGTTCATAATGCCGATGTTCCTGTCCGGCCAGCTGCCGCTCATGACTCCAACCAGGAGGACTGAAAGAGGGAAAAACTGTGTTGGAAATAATTGTGCAACTTCACACATCATTGGCAAACTTGACTCCAGACTTGTAATCTGAGTTTTATTTTCATCCAATCTTTGACTGTTATTCAAAAGAAAAATCTAGAGCCAGCCCTGATGGCCTACTGGTTAAAGTTCAGTGTGCTCTGCTTCGGCAGCCCCAGTTCGGTTCCCAGTCGTGGAACCACACCACCCGTCTGACAGGAGCCACGCTGTGGCGGTGGCTCACATAGAAGAACTAGAAGGACTTACAACTAGGATATACGACCATTCACTGGGGCTTTGGGGAGAGGAAAAAAAGAGGAAGATTGGCAACAGACGTTAGCTCAGGGCAAATCTTTCCCTGCAGAAAAAGAAAAACAACTTTAGTGCTGTTTGGATGCCCTGCAGTTAAAAAAAAAAAGGAAGAAAAATCTACCCTCAGTTCTTGATACTCTTTGTGATCTGACTTACTTCTCTCAACACCCAAGAGATGAGAGATACCAGGGAAAAGTACTCATCTAAAACTCGGATCATAAACGCATTAAACACAGATCTAGCCACAGTAAAAGAGAATGTATGTGTGTATAAGGTGGATTCCTTATCAGGCAAATTCTTAGAGACACAGCAGCTGCCATTAGGTCATAGGTTCAACTCTGGGATATTCTGAGGGACGCCAATGAGTCCAAACCAGAGTCCTCTGAGTGGAGCCTAACTATTTGTGTTCTCAGCTTTATAAACATAGTGAAATCTCACAATTGGAGAAAGGAAAACCTGTTCCTGAGAAAGCTGACCTAACGGATACATTCAGAAGGAATATAGTTTTGTCTTCAGACAAGCAGTATTCATTCATTCATTCATTCATTCACTTTTTGACAAGTATTTTTGATCAATATGTGCCTGAGCCTGTTCCAGGTGCTGAGGATACGCAGGTGACAGAGATGGACAGAGGCCCTGCCCTGAGGGAGCTGACAGCACAAATAAGCAAATACATAAATATATATTTTCCACAGAGATGAATACTGTGAAGAAAAAAATTGAGCAGTTGAAGGTATAGTGAGTGGTGGTGGGGACACCATTTCAGACAGGGTGGTCTGGAAAGGACTCCCTGAGGGGCTGGTATTTGGGCAGACAGTCAGCTACACAGAGCACTGGAGGAGAGAGCCGGGCAGAGGGTACATGCGAGCGGAGGCTGTGGAGCTGGGTGAGCATGGCAAGTTCAGGGCACACCAAGGAGAGCAGTGTGCCCGGGGCAGGGCGAGTGACAGGGAGACTGAGAAGAAGGGAGAAGACACAAAACCAGCACCCCACAAGAGCAAAGGGGGGGGTTCAGCAGGAGCTCCAGTAGGATGGTACCCAGATTGATGGGCCCACTTGAGGCTGCGGCGTGGATTTAAAGCCGAGCTGGTCAGCACTCTTTCTGTGGCCATGGGAGCAGAACCAAGCGGTAGCAGAGTAGGGTCCAACCGAGAATGGTGTTTTTCCATCCCAGTAAGGGGGACAGGGAGTTGAGGGTGTTTGCAAGGTGTGGTGTGGCAGTAGACCACAGCATTGGATCTGGGAGCAAGGGCATGGGGACTGCAGGGAATGGGGATCAGCAAATGGCAATAAGACTGATGGGTTGAAGAATCGTTGGAAGTGTGGTACTCGATGGAATGATCTGGAAAGACAGAAGGCGGTGGTTAGAGAGTGGGATGAGTAAAACTAAGATTAAGCAGGGGCTGGAGTTGTCATGACAAGGTCAGGTGTGACATGGCAGTGAGTGGCTGATTGACGTGAGGTCAAGGAATTGACAGGCCGGTGTGCTGGCGAGATTGTTGACACGGATGTTGAAACCAGCAGGACTGATGGGCGAGTATTTGTGGGGGAAAGGCAGCAAGGCAGGGGCTAAAACCGCGAAGATGAGCAGAGTGATCAGGAAGTCAGTGAACAGTGGCAACAAGGAGAGGCCGAGGGCATGCACTCAGGGTGGCGGGGTTTGTGAGGGAAGGAGGAGGAAAGGTCTGAACATGGCCCTGGGGAGCACGGTCCTCTGGTGGGACGTGGGGATAAGCAGCCACCTTGTTCGTCTCATCCACCAAATGAGCCCATTCTGCGATGACGAGATCTGCGGATTGCCCATTTCCCACTATGACTCCTGAGAGCTGTTGCTCCCCATCTTCCCTCAGGCAGGGCTAGTGCACTCTTCCTGTCCATCTGTCCTGGGACAGTCCCATGACAACCTGTGGGGATGTGCTCAGAAGCAGGACCAGGGACCTGAGAACAGGTCTGCTGAGTGGGAAGGGATGTCAGCCTGACCCTCTGGGGTTGCTCCACCTACAGACCTTGGGGAGGAGGTGGCTAAGGCCACACCTGAGAGATATGGCTGGGTTGCTGGGAACATTCCACACAGGGCAGGACAAAGAAGGACGACAGAAGGAGTCACAAAGGAAGGCAGTGGACTTCCCTTCCTGAGAGGGACTTAAATATAGGGCAGTGGAGTCCTCACGACAACTCCAGGTCAGAGCCCATAAGGACGTCTCCTGGACTCATGGGGGCTGCTCTGGGGTGTTTCTCAGTTTAGGGGGAGATGGGGCTTAGGGACCCTGAAACTTATGCTCAGCAAGGAGTAGCATGCGTATGCTGAAGACGATGGGATGGGAAAGGACCTCTCTCCTTGGCTCTGGCCTACAGAGGAACCATTTATCTCTTTTCTGCAAGCAGATGAGTTTCATTTCAGACATTGTCTCTCCACCCCACCTGTAGATGCCTGTCCTGGGGGGCCTGCTCTCCTCAGCTGCGTCTTAACCTGCTTAGATCTTTCTGGCATTTTCAGCTTAGGAGACGTTTTCTTTTCCCACGTGAAAGGCCTTATGTGGGATGCCAGCTGGGGAGCATCAACTGCACTCGTTAGAGTTGGTTCTCTTTGGGGCCAATAAAGGAAGATGGAGGGAACCAGAGGCCCGAGTCTCCCCCTGGCCCTGAGCAGGAACCAGGCAACTTACTTGATCTTTCTGTGCCTCAGTTTCCTTACCTGCAAAATGGGGCGATAATGATCACTTTTCCTGTCTGCCCCGTCCCTGAGGCCACGGAAGAGAAGCACAGGCGCAGTCACTGGACAGGAGGCTTTGAACGGTGAGCCAGGCAGCTCCTACTTGGGCCTCAGTCCCGTCAGCTGACCATCGGAACTCGCGCTGGGGACGGGGCAGAGGGCAGTGGTCACGCAGACCGCGAGTGGAAAGGAGCAGAGGCCCCGAGGAATCGCCCTCCAGCTCTGCCGCTGACCCCAGGGAGCTGGGGCCGCAAGGGCCCAGAGCTCAAGAGAGGAAAGTCTTTTTCAGCCTAAAACCCTTTGTTCAACTCAGCCTTAACCAGGAAGGCCCGGTGTGTCAAATGAATCCTGGGCTTGCCTCCCTCGGAGCCCAGCTTGGTGGTGTGGCTCCTGTCCCACCTGCCCTTTCCTCCTGCACACGGAGCCCGAGGCCCCAAGAATCAGTGCTCAGGCAGGGTCATGCAGCCAGCCCACGACACAGCCAGTCCATGACAGAGTCAGCCACGACACAGCCAGTCCATGACAGAGTCAGTCCACGACACAGCCAGAAGGAAACCCGAATGGCCGAGGTGTTCTCCGGCGATGAGGGAGGGGTTCCAGGACGAGCCAGGAGAGGTGGGAAGGGGGCAGGGGAGGCAGCCAGGGGTAAGCAACAAGCGGTGAGGGGCCCCCAGCTCCCGGAGGACAAACTCCTGAGAGAGACGTGACTCAACCTACTCCCAAGGACACAGAAAAGGGGGGCCTGGGAATGGGGTCAAGTCCTTGGAACGAGGGCTGGAGGCAGGAAGCAGCTCACCTTTCGCCATCAAAGCGGCTCTGCCAGCGGGGAAGGAGCGCCGGGCCCCCTGCCCGGTGAGGTTCTGGTGGGTCTAGGGCTCCTGGACGTGGTCAGAGACGGGGACTTGCTAGGTGAGGGGCATGAGTTCGCTGGGTGATTAAGCATTGACATGTAAGTAAAGGCTTCGGGTAGCATAGATACGTCAGCTTGAATTAGAGCGATTGGGAATTCAACAATAGTAAGTGAGATCAACATAATAAATGTGATAAAAGCTGTAGCAGGGCTAGTGCTTATCAGGGCTAAAGTGGCTTCTCCAGTTCAGTGAATGAGCAGGTGGTCAGCGGGAGTGTTTGCTGCTAGTCTTGCGGCTAAAGCTACTGGCTGAGTCAACAGGCTCGTGGTCTCAATAATTACTGTTATACGAATAAGTAAGATGGTGTCCCTTGGGGCAGGAAATGGGCTAAAGATGCTTTTGTTTTGTGGCAGAAACCAGTAATTACTGCTCCTGCTCACAGGGGAATGGCCATCCTAGATTTACTGAGAGCTGAGCCGCAGGTGTAAATGAATGTGGTAGGAGGCCTAGAAGATTTGTTGAGCCAATAAATAAACAAGTGACGTGGATACTAGCGATCAGGCCTGTCCTTTATCATCGAGAAGGGCTATTATTTATTGTGATGGAAGTTGAATTAGTCATTGTTGCATGGAAATTAAGTAGTTATTAATTGGTCGGTTAGGTATGGGAAATAAATGCTTGGAAATATAATAATAGCAATAAGAAGTCCTATTATTGTTGAGGTAGTGAAAGAGGTGAATACATCTTCGTTCATTTTGTCTCAAGGGGCGTAATGTTTTGATGTTTTAATTGTTTTTAGTCATGAGTTGAAGGATAAGAATGTTTTGAAATTTTTAATTGAAATATAATGAATAGTACTATAATTATTGGTCTAATAGTGATAAATCATGTTGATGTATCCAGTTGCAGCATATCATTATGGAAAGGTTGAAACTCTCAGTCTTTAAGTTAAAAGGTTAATGCTATTTAGCTTCTTAATGATTTTATAATATAGATACAGATTGTTTTTCAAAATATTTTAGTGGAACTAATTCAAGGACAGTAGGCGTGAAGCTATGATTTGACCTGTAGATTTCTGAACATTGTCCGTAGCGTCAGCCTGGTCATGTGGATGTTAGGGTTGACTAAGGGCCCTGGAATGGCATCTGTCTTTAGGTCTAAGGAGGGGACAGCTCGTGAGTGTAGGACGGTATTCGGATGGTTCATTCTATAGGCCGGACCGCCCGATTGTCAACTTCTCGTAATCGCAGTTCTCCTGGCTTTAGATCCGTTGTAGGAATTATATAGGAATCGAAATTTAGGTCTTTGAAGTCTGTGTGTTCACAGCTTCAATATCATTGGTGACCTATAGTTTTTACGGTTAGGGAAGGATTGTTAATTTCCTCTGTTACACACAGAATTCGTAATGAGGTACAGCAATTAAAATTAGAACAATAGTGGGTAGAATAGCTCAAACTGTTTCTACTACTTGTGCATCTTTTCTACTTGTGCAAGTTAGTTTAGTTAATGACGTAAAGGACTAAAGAACTAATTAGGAAAACAATTATTAGTGTATGATCATGAAAATGTAAAAGTTCTCTAAGAGGTGATGTTGCATCGTGGAAGCTTAGTTGGAACGGCTATGCCATAGAGAGATATAGGGTTTGAACCTACAATTTAACTTTGACAAAGTTATGTAATTTTTACTAATGTCTCAATTATTGAGAAAGACATAGTGGTTATGAGGTTGGTAGTTGCTAATTCTACTGATACTTCTTGTTTAGATGCAAATGCTTCTCAAATTATAAAAACTATTAGTGTTACTGCTGTTAATGAAATGAATGAACCTGTGGATGAGATGGTGTTGCGCGTCGTGTAAGCGTCTGGATAGTCAGAGTGACGTCGTGGCATTCCTGAAAGGCCAAGAATGTGTGGTGGGAAGAGTGCTCTGTTGACGTCTACAAACATAATTGTAAAATGAGTTTTTGTTCAGGTTTAGTTGAGTGCGTAGCCTGAAAATAATGGAAATCAGCGGGCAAATCCTCCTGTAATGGCAAATACTGCTCCCATTGAGAAGACATAGTGAAAATGAGCTACTAATAGGACATATCACAGAGGACAATGTCCAAGGATGAATTAGCTAAGACAATTCCTGTTAAAACTCCTACAGTAAATAAGAAAATAAAACCTAATGCTCATAACATGACTGATGATCACTTAATATTTCTTCCGTGGAGGGTGCTAGTCAGCTAAATACTTTTCCTCCTGTGGGGATGACAGTAATTACAGCAGGTGATGTAAATGGTTGTGTGCCAACACCTGTTCCTACTGTGACTATGTGGTGAGCTCAGATGATAAAGCCCAGGAAGCCGGCAGACAGTACCACTCAGACTGTTCCTATATACACAAAGGTTCTTGTTTTCCTGAATATGTGACGATACGTGAATTACCCCGAAGCCAGGTAAAATAAGGATATGAACTTCTGGGTGGCCAAAGAATCAGAATAAAGGTTGATATAAAATTGGATCACCTCCTCCTGCAGGATAAAAGAAAGTCGTATTTAGATTATGGTCTGTTAGTAAGACAATGGTTCCGGCTGCTAGAACTGGGAGTGACGACAGTATTAGTGCAGCCGGAATTAGGACAGATCCAACTAGTAGTGGTGTTTGGTACTGAGTTACAGCTTGGGGTTTCATAGTAATAATTGTGGTAATAAAATTAATAGTACCTAGAATTGAGCATATACCTGCTAAATGTAGGGGGAAAATGGTTAGGTCAATGGCGGCTCCCCAGGGGCTACCTTCCCAGCTGGAGGTAGGTACACTGTCCACCTCTTCCAGCGCCTGCTTCAACTCTTGACGACACAGTAGGAGTAGAAATGATGGTGGAAGAAGTCCAAAACTGATACTATTTATTTGGGGGAATGCTATATCGGGAGTCCAATTGTTAGCAGAACAAGTCAGTTTCCAAATCCTCCAATTATAACAGGTGTAACTACGAAAAAAATTATGACGAGTGCATGGGCGGTTACAACTACATTGTGTATGTGATCATCTCCTAGTAAAGCTCCAGGCTGACCTAGTTCAGTGCAGATTAAAAGGTTTAAGGCTGTACCGAGTAAAAAACAGGTGAAATGCCGATGTCTTTATGGTTTGTTGAGAATGATCACTGGTTGATGAACACAGGTAAAACAGCCGAGTAGGCGTCAGCCTGTAAATCTAAAGACAGAGGTGGTGCCCCCTTTCTGCCGAAACCTGTGGTAAATAAATTAAACTGCAAATTCAAAGAAGCAGCTTCGATTCTGCCTCATCTCCTCCCCCCTCCTCCCCTAAACGGAGGGAGAGGTACATTGAAGCAAATCGACTAGGGTGTTGAACTGTTAACTAAAATTACGTGAGATGAAAGCCCACCAGTCTAGTAAGGATTAAGCTTAACAAAAGTGTTTGATTTGCATTGAATTTGTGGGGTAAGTCTTGCAATCCTTACTTGCAGGAATTAAGTGAATAATATTTGCTTAGGGATTTGAAGGCTCTTGGTCTGTACTAACCTAAACTTCTAGTCCGGAGCTGATAATACTGGGGTGAGGGGAAGACCTAATGTTGATATTACAATTAGTGGTGGTAAAACGTATTATTCATTTCATGTTTTCGAGTTGTCATTTTATTTTCATGTTATTTATTGATGGGAACATAGTTAGTGATGTGCAGCAGTTAATTGTATATGGAAATTTAGATTGAATGGTGCTATGATAGCTGTGTTGGTAAAATAATGTTATTTTTTGTTATTTCTTGAATAGTTATTCATTTAGGTAAAAATCCTGACAGTGGTGGGAGGCCTCCTAATGATAATATAATAGTGAGAATAAATGTAGCGATTAGGGGTGTTTTATTTCATATATAGGAGAGTGAAGTGTTGTGGATGAATTATATATAAATAATAAATGTAGCAAGTGGTGTCATATAAATTAATAAGTGTAGGATTATTATAGTTGGCTTATAAATTACAGCTGTTATTCAACTATGTAATCAGTTGATGAATAGGCTATGATTTTTTTTTGCGGTTGGGTGTGGTTGAGTCCTCCTCATCCTTCTCCTATGATTGATAAAATAGCTATAATTAGTAGAATGTTTAGATTAATGGAGGATGGAATTTGATGTAAAATTGATAGTGGTGCAAGTTTCTGTCATGTTAACAGAATTAGGACAGATGTTAGTGGAATACCTTGTGTAACTTTGGGGACTCAAAAGTGGAGAGGGGAAAGTCCAAGTTTTACGGTGAGGATTGTTGTTATGATGATGCTGTTGGATTAAACATTTTTGTAATGGTTCATTGGCCAGAATCCATTAGATTGACAATAATAGCTATTGTGAGAAGTGTAGATGCAGTGGCTCATGTGCATCTCCAGTGGATGCTCCCATGCCTCATGGGTGAATTTTTTAAATTAAAACTGACATAAGAGCTAATATGTTTATTTTGAAGCTGATTCAGATTATTAATCAGTGTGAGCTTATTATAATGATTATAGTTCCTGAAATGATAGTAAGATGATAGTAAACTATGAGGATTTATGAGTACAGGGAGGACATAAACGGACATGTTCAGGGCATGGGCCCGTGAGCTTATTCAGCTGACCTCACTACAGAACATGGTGTCATGCGGTAGCACAGAGATTTTTGAATTCTTAGGAGTAGGTTCAATCCCTATAATTCTAGAAAAAGAGGATTTAAACCTCTATAATGTATTTGATCAAAGTAACTCTTTTGTCAGATGTATCTCTTACGTTTGGGGTGGGATGCTTGCTGTGACGATGGGTAATACATGTCACATGCAAAGGGCTAGTGTTAGCAGTAGAAATTTTTTTCAGAGAAGATATATAAGTTGGTCATATGGGAATCATGGATCGGATGCTCAAATTCATAGGTAAAAAATGGTTAGGAAAAGGGTTTTGATAATAAAATTGATTGAGTATAGTTCTGGTATATAGGGGTTGTGAAATGCTCCTAGGAATAGAATTCTTGTAAAAAAGATTTATTGTAATAGTGTTGGCATATTCTTCTAGGAGGAACAGGGCAGATGAGCCTGCTGCCTACTCAGTGGTGAAGCCAGAAAGGAGCTCTGATCCTCCTTCTGTTAGGCCAAGTGGAGCTCAGTTAGTTTCTGCTAGGGTTGAGATAAATCATATTACAGCTCGTGGTCAAAATGGAAAATTAGTCTTGCATATTCTTGCGTGATGATTAATGTTGAGAGTGTACATGATCCATTTATTCCTAGGACTGATAATAGAACGATTGCTCTGTGACTTCATATGAAATCGTGCTACTGCTCGTAGGGCCCCGATCAATGCATATTTTGAATTTGAGGTTCAAATCTTGACCAGAGAATAAAATATACATTTAGCCTTGATCCAGCTAATGTAAACAGCAAGCCTAGGTTTATGTTGACTAGTGGATACCGTATGGGTAATGGAATTCATATTGCTAGGGCCAAAGTGAGGGCTAGGACTGGTACAATAATAAATACAGATATTGATGATGTTCACTGTCATATCGGTCCTTTAATGAACAGCTTGGGGGCATCATCAACGGGTTGGAACAGGCCACGAGGTCCAACGATGTCTGATCCTTTATGGAGTTGAATATAGCCGAGTACTTTTTGTTGGATTCCTGCAAGGAACGCTACAGCAAGTCACCAGGGTCATCAATCCTGTTAGTGTGGCCTCCAGACAGGACTGCGCCATTATCCCAGGATAACTTGTCCCGTTGAGCAAGTTTTTGGATCAATAAGTGATGAAACCTTTTGACTAGCTGGTCTAGATTGTAATCACTTCTTCTAGTCTCCAAGGTTACCCAACCAAAATTGTTGGTCCATTTAAAGTTTTGTTATCCATTGATTTGGTTAATTTTGGGGTTGTTTGGGCTAATTAATTAAAGCTTCACAGAGTCTTCTTGTCTTATTCGTCATTCCCACGTCTTCACGGCATGGTCGATTTCTCTGACTAAAAGTAAGACAGTAGAACCCCAGTGTGGTCGTTCACACGAGTGCTTATTTAGAGGACAAATGATTACGCTGCCTTCTCGCGGGTAGGATCCTGGCCTGTGGACATCTGTCACCAGGCAGGCAGCGCTCATTTACTAGAAATGCTGGAGCTGGTTCTTTTGGTGAATAGGCAGGGGTTGTGTTTGCCGAGTTCCTTTTACTTTTTGAAATCTTTCCTTAAGTGCAGCCTGTGTTGGATTAACAATTAATTTAATAGGGCCAGCCTGGTGGCACAGCGGTTTAGGTCCTGCTTTGAACCTGGGGTTCGTGGGTTCGGATCCCGGGCGCCCGCCGACACACTGCGTGTCAGCCATACCGTGGTGGCGTCCCATATGCACGGATGTTAGCTCAGGGCTGGTCTTCCTCACACACACACACACACACACACATAAACACACACACAAAAAGCAATTAATTTAATAGATAATTATTAGATTATTTTATGGTTAATGATCAGAGATTATCTGTTCTAAGCTTGCGTGAGGAAAAATCAATCCTGTTACTCATATTAACAGTACTGCTTCTAGGAATTAACAGACTGGTCCAGTATCAAGTTAGGAGTTAGTTTCTATTGTTGGAATTAAGATCAAAAGCTTTCTTAATTGGTGGCTGCTTTTAGGCCAACAGCGATGTTATTAATACTTACTCTCTAAGGACGGGTGTATCCTGTATCTAAAGGGCTGTCCCTCTTTAGATTAATATTTTAATTTATGGTAGAATTATTATTTTTAGGTAACCTTCAAGTTGAGCTGAAATTCTGCTCTGGACACCCGCCACCACCAGCTCAGCGGTTCTTCCCCTCCGCCTACAAACCCTGTTATTGTGCTGCGCAGATGAGTTTGTTCTTTAGAAACTGTTCCCAGGGAGCTCGTCTGGTTTCAGGGTATTTAACTTAAGTTCTCTTGGTTAAACTGTTCTAGTTAAATCATTAGGCAAAATGTAAAGGGGTAAACATTGCTGTTTAGTACTTTTATTACTTCTTTCATCATTCCCTTACGGTACTTTAGAGTGCCAGTTAAAATTTCTATCTCCTATACGTTTATTTGTAAACGAGTGTTTTATTTAACTTACATATTATAATTGAGCTTGATTGGTTTGGGCTAGCTTTGGGCTAGCTTTGGGCTCAGAGTGGTCATTTAAGATGGAATCTCCTGGGTGTAAATTAGATGCTCCGTTGAAGCTATACCTGGATGTGTCCAGTGTGCTTACCTCATTACGACTGGTCTCCTCTCACAGGTTAAATAGTCATGAATAAGTTGTGATATAGGTTTTGATATGTGAGAAGGGTGACGGGCGGCGTGTGCATGCTTCAGGGCCTAATTCAGTTAAGCTCTCTATTCTTAATTTACAACTAAATCCTCCTTTAGTTTTTAATTTCACAAATACTTTAGTGTAAAATTTAATGTTCTTAAAGTAGAAAATGTAGCCCATTTCTTTTCCACCTCACAGGCTACCCCTTGACCTGTGTTTTCTTTTTTTGACTGTCTCAATCTTAAGAGAAAATTTTTTTTCTGTGTTCATTTTTTTATTGCGGTAACATTGGTTTATAACATTGTATAAATTTCAGGTGTACATCATTAGACTTCTATTTCTGCATAGATTATATTATGTTCACCACCCAAAAGCTAATTACAATCCATCTCCACCCACATGTGCCTAATCATCCCTTTCACCCCCCCCTCCCTTCCCCCTTCCCCTCTGGTAACTGCAATCCAATGGCCTGTGTTTTTATGTTGGTGTTTGTGCTGACGTCGCTTCTTTCTTGGGCTCTGCTGGAGAGGGCGGTGTACAGGCTCTAATAGCAAGGGTTGGTGAGGTTTTTCGGGGTCTATCGATTATAGAACTGGCTCTTCTAGAAGGATATAAAGCACCGCCAAGTCCTTTGGGTTTTAGGCTATTGCCAGCAGTGCTCTCGCGAGTAATGTTGTAATAATGATTGGGGTTTAGGGCACAGTGAGTGGGGTATTGAGTCCCAGTTTGAGTCTTAGCTATTGTATAATCAGGAATATGAAAGTCACTTCCATGGTTTTTTATTTCAGCGGTAGCTTTTTGAGCCTAATTAAAATTTAACTCTAGTATATCTTTAACATGTTTTACACCATATGACCTCAGTGGCCGACACAAAATTTACCAACCCTAGTGAGTTAATATAACTTAGTCAAACTTTCGTTAATGGCTTCCTTTCTACCACTGCTCTTTCCCACGGGGGTGTGGTTAAGCAAGGCATCCTGACCTACTTGTTCGAGTGACGCCGGCTCCTTGTAATCGTCGGTGATCCAGAGGGCATGCTCACTGGGGTGCGGGTCCTGGCAATGCAAATTTATTAAGAACTGATAGGCTGGGACCAAACCTAGGTGTGTATGGAGTTGGTAAACTCATCCAGACGTTTTCAGGCCTTGTTTTAATTAGTGACATTAACAAGTCAAATCTAGGCAGCTCCCGTCCGTGGAAATTTTGTGAATTTAAGGGGCATGCTAGTATTAGTGGAACTATTTGTAACTACTGGAGAGCAAGTTTTTCTAGTCCATAGACTTAAAAAGTCACATTTGTGGTGTTTGAAATTTTCATTTAGTTAAGGATCTTGGCTAAAATACGTCTTAATTTATGATTTAGATATTATAGAATGGTGGAAAGTAGGCTTTTATGTACTGTTATATTTTAATCTTGTTTTGGGGGTTTGGCAAGATTGTTAGTAAATATATACAGTATAAGGTCTACAGGAGATGGAGGTCTTGCTAATTTTTATTTGATAAACACACTCGTATGAGTAAAATTCTCGTTATGTCTCATTAGCATTGACTAAAAAACACCTTATGGTTGTTGATGTTGGTAAATAATATTCAATATAAGCTCAGCTACAAGTTACTTGACCGTGTTAAGGCCTTAGGTGGCCATAGCTGAGTCACAGCATCCCCCCAAGTTAAAAAAATACCAAATGTCTGACTCCACAGGTGTGTGAGCACGGGCTGACAGTCATTAGTCCACCAAAATGTCTTATTTAAGAGGGAAGAATGTGCAATTTTTAGGTGAGACGGTCCCAAAGTAAGAACCAGGTACCAGACATAGTTCAGTTCTAACAACCCCCACGTTATGGGCCCAGAGCAAGAAGACGGGCATATTTGTGGATAGGTTGCTGGTTTCTTGAAGCTTGGTGATGAAGGAAAGTTGTCAGTGTGATAAGCATGGTGACTAGAGTCGATTTGACTTAATGGGATATGCACGATCAATAATATTCTATATGATACCAATCATATCTATCAGTTTACAAATATCCATTTGGAAGAGAACTTTATGTATGATAAACCAGTCTATGTATTATGTAATAACCATAGGTTGATGTACTGCTTATATTCACAGGGTAAATAATTAACATACGATTATACGTGGTATGGATCATCTACAATAAGGATGCATGTAATAATACATTGTAAAGGGGTAGGTGATTTAATGCACGAAGTGCATGGTGATGGAATAGTCTAGAATTTGTTTCTAATGCTGGCATAGCACATGACAACTATGTTTCACTGCTCGTGTGCAGCTTTCAGGGAATACATTAAGTAGCAATTTCAGCTTTGGGTGCTGATGGCGGAGCTGGGGCTTCTTCCTTGATGTCCCAGAGAGGTTTTTCTCCTTTTCTGGTTTACAAGATCAGAGTAATAAATATACTACAAAGACTTCATTTTAGAAGATTATTTTCAATTAAGCTTGTGAGTGGCATAAGTACAACAAGAAAATATAAGATCGAGGCGAGTTGGCCAATGATGATAACTGGGTGTTCAACTCATCCTCCAATTCACGTGACTGTTAGCAGGTCTGCTAGTAGTAGTCAGAATAAGCATTGGCTGAGGGATCGAATGTTACACTTTTTGCTTTGATGTATGAAGTATCGGGATAATTGCTAGAATTAGGATAGAAAAGATTAGAGCAAATACACCGCCTAATTTATTGAAGTGATAGCATCAAGTTTCCAAACTTCAAAACGCTCTTAATTTTGCCAAAGCTACCCAGAAGACAACCTTAACCACACCATTCATACTTATACGTTATCTCTGTCCCTTCTTTTAATCATACTTTTCTTAAGAGATTAATTTGGGCAGAAGAAAGAATTGATCTTGTATTCACTTAGGCTGAAGAAATCAGGGCATTAAGTTTTGAGACCAAGAAAAAAAGAGTAGAGCAGAAATCTACTTCTACACATTAATAAGCAGTACAGAACAAAGGAGCAGAAAGTGCTCTATCGGTCGGTCCAAGCAGAAGGCCACAGCAATGCCCGCACGAGGAAGGCCCTTAGGTAAAGGGATCCTTGTACGTTGCTTACGTCAACATAAATTCAACTTGTATTCTATTTCGAAAACTATTTTTCAAAATAGAAAGTTTTTATTGTAAATGTAAAACCAACTTATTATAAAAAATACTTTAGACATCAAACATTTTGTGGAAATTAAAAATCCCATCCCCCGGAGATCACAACTTGGTACATATTTTTGCAAAGATTTTTGCTCTAGATGTATGCACTTTAAAAACAAAAATAGTGTATTATTTTTTACCCTCTAACAATATCATGGCAATATTTCCGTATCAATGACTATAAATCCTCATGATTATTTTTAATACCTACCTAGTATTTCACTACATGTTAACTCATTTAACCAATCCTGATTTTTCCATGTTATAAACAATGTTGCAACAAACATCTTTGTGTACACCTTTGCTTATTTGCTTCATTATTTTCTTAGGATAAATGCCCAAAAGTGATGAATTATTAGAGTTTTTTTTTTTTTTCTGACGCCTTTGGATTCAAATTGCTCTCTAGCAAGGTTATACCGATTCACTCTTCCTCATGATAAAAAAGTAGAATACTTTCAAGTTCACCCTGCTCATTGCTGACTTCAAATTGTTTAAAAAAAAAAAGATAAAAAGATTGATAGGGACAGGTGCAAAGATTTGATGGGAAATGTACCTGTACCAGTCAGGAATTCTGTGGCTGACCTGCTGGCTGGTTCACCTTCAGCCATTCCCAACGCCTTCTCCTTTACCCACTCTCAATATAAAAGGTACTTGTCTTCCTGCCTCTTAACACAATTCTGGCAATAGAATGTAAGCAGAAATGCACTGGAAGCTTCTGGAAAAGCTTTTACTTTCCTGACAAAAAGGACAGACATACCTGGAACTGCCCCTTCTCCCAGCTTTGGATGTAAACATACAGTCTGGAGCTGTGGCAGCCATATGGCAACCATAAGGAAAAGGCCAAAAGAATCACTTGTTCTGACCAATACCAGCAACAGATAAACTTGCAGACTTTGTGATGTGAAAAGAACTGTCTACTTGTTTAAACCATTCTTGGTTTTGTTTTCTGTTATTTGCAGTTAAAAACATTACTGACAGATAAAACATTGCATGCTAAATAAAGATGAGCAATGGTTTTTGAGTTCTCCATCATTAGAGGAAGTGGGTAAATCAGATATATTTTAAAATAGGGACAAAGTATCTACATATAGCAGGAGATGATGGAACAAACCTTTAGTACTGAGAGCCACACACACCATTAGATGCACATTTAGGAGGAAGGAATAGACAAAGTTAACAAAATGGAGAAGGGGTGGGGTATGTGGCAGGACTACTGTTTATCAAAGCAGTTTCCTCCTCCTAGGCACACAACCACACTGTATCACCTACCTTTCCTTGCAGTCAGCTGGAATCACAGATCAAGTTCTGGTTAGTGGAATGGGAGCAGAAGTGAAGATGCCAATTCTGGGCCTGGTCCATAAAACAACTCCCCTTTTCTCTCTTTGCTCTCTCTTCCTATCTGCTGGCCAAATGGAGAGGATTTGGAGAGAATCACAAAATGGAAGGAGCCTGGGTCCCTGAATTACTGTGTGGAGCACAGCTCCTCCTCCAACCTCTTTAGGACTGTGACGTGAGCAGCTCAGTATTTCACAGTGTTAAGCTCCTGAGATCCACGCTGTTCATCACAGCAGCTAGCATCACTCACTCTCGTGGAGGTGAGAGTGGCGGGAAGGAGAAAAAGATGAACATATGGTCTGAAGGTAAGAGCTACCTGCTCTTTGCACAGGTCCCCTCGTCCTGACCTAGATTAACTAAACTGTTCCCTTCTAACAAAATTTTCAATACATAGGATGAACTCTTCTTTTCTTTTTCCATTTCCTCTTTTTGCTCCTTGCTAAATCTGCTGGTTTTAGAGAGGTCTGATGCTCCTCAGTACCTCTTTGCAAGAGCCTGGTTTTAAAACTGTATATGACTGTGTTCCTAAGCAATTGATCAGGAGGAGAGTCTTTGCTAAAGCTTAACATCAATTTAAGTATATTTAGAAACATATAAAAATAATCCTTGTTAAACAATTTCTACATTTTTGGGTTATAGTCCAAATGAAGTTTCCCTATATGATCAATTAAAACGAAATAAGGGATCAATCTGTATGCCTGTCCAACGGTGATGCAAAGTTCAAAACCAGCACTCACTTCCTGCCTGGCTTGCGTTGACACACAGTATAAAGACACATTAACAAGCTGATAAATTATATATTACATGTTTATTAAGGGCACAACTTTTATGTAAAATTTACATTTTATGAAAAAATCAAAAATATTTACAAAATTTTGTAAGATAGATTTGCATTGTTCTAATTACAACTCAAAGTAGTAAATAACAATTCTTAAAAACTCACATTTGTTAGAGTTCTGTGTTTACAAATTCTTGGTTAAAGAGGCAGCTACAAAGTTTATCGCTATACATAAGCAAGAACCAGCTTGCTAAATACATTTCCCATTGAAAATCTACTGGTCTTTTTTACACCATTAGTGGATTTTAAATGAAAAAAAAAAAAAAAAAACCCATCAATATAAACTCATATGGCTTCAAAATTGTAACCTGCACCCAATACAAATTTATGTATCAACAACTGGTATGAAGACTGTGGTAATTAAGAAAGTGCAGAAGTTTAACCATTTCACTAATTTGTACATTTTTAGGTAATACTTGATTAAAAACAAACGGTGAGTATAACGGTGTCTGAATTCCAATAATAAAGTATCAACTGCCCAATGAAAGCAGTTTCACTGCAAAGCATCACAGTCAAGTCTCCGGTAAGGGGCTGTAAATGCACGTAAAGAACACAGCGTAAGAGTCAGAATTCTCATTCTGCTCGCTATCCAGTAAAGACGAACATTGTAGCAAACTGTCTTATGTGTTGCTTTAGTCAAATTTTTAAATTTAGAATTGGGCTAACAGTGAATATATTAAAAAAGCACGCATCGTGTTATATATATTGCTAATGAGTAGATCTTCTGCTGTATTTAGTATAGCAAGACGTTACATAAATGTCTAGTAGTAGGGGCTTTATTTTCTGTAAAGCTTAACAATTAGTGGTTTTATATAAATTATCATATATAACACAATTTATCACTTTTACGCAGAATACAGGACACTGGTACTTATAAATAAAATTCCCATTTGTAAATTATGAAACTTTGTCCAAAATATTTAATTCCTTCAATTAATCAGGATTTGCTATAAAGTTAGATTTTTTACTATTTAATAGTAGTAGTTTAAGAAATGCTTAACCCAATCCATCACTTCAAATAATTTCCCTATTTTTAGCAGGTGGCAATTAAAGAAGAATAAAAACATATAAATTGGTAATTTTTCCAATTGTTGAAATGAAAACAAATGGCAGTACTTCTCTCTCTAATGCCAAAACTGATCTTTTCTAAATTGTGTTACTCACAAAATACAAAATTCTTGATCACAACACAATCAGTAAATAAAGGTGTAAATTTCCAATGATAAACAGAGTGAAGGGAAATGTTACATTGAGAGTTAAAATACCAGTTAACAACTTACCATTATAGTTTTTCAGAATTTGTTTTCAGATTTACATACTTTTGATGAGGTTAAGGTGGAATATCTGAAGGTAACTTTTTTCCCTGTAAACATATGCCATTAGGTACATTTCTCTTTTTAGTGGCTACAGTGTATCACTAAAGAAGTGAGCCAGGATTCTTAAATATAAATTATCCTTTAGTTATTCTGAATTTCCTTCCCAATTGCTGCCAGAGGTATTTACAAAAATTGCCATATATTTTGTAAAAATGCTTGACCACCGTAAGACTGAATAGAAGACCCAGGCTGTGAGAAAAGCAGTGAGGCACGTTAACGCACACGAACTGGACAGGCACATTTCTGGTTTTTGTTATTGTTTTAAAAGGCACACATTATGCAATCCATATAAAAATAAATTAAATCTACAGCATTAATTCATCAAAACAATCACAACTTCTATAAAGTTAACTGCAGAAGTAAATTTCTCTGCTGTCTTTTGCAAGCTTATTTTAAAACATTGCACTTGAGGATTAAAAAAATCATAAAACACCATTTATACTTTATTAATATGTTTCTATGAGAATCAAATTATAGATCTTCTGCATACACCTCGACTCTGGTCTGATTACTTTATGGCACGTCACTCAATTTGATTGAGTGTTCTAAATTAACATTATCCAAAACTCAGAATTCACGTTCTGTTTGTATCCATTCAATATCAAACTTATGAAATTTCAAAACTATCTCTGACTCTTAAAAATTTATGGAAAGCTAAATTATTTTGTGCTTGCTCTCCTGACATTTTAAGCCTGACATTACACTATAACCCCTTTTTTCAACATAGACAACATAGACACTGAAGATAATTTAAAATTTCAGCCTATGAAAACTTCATTTTACTGAGACTGAATAAATGTGCTTCCTGAATATTACAGTTGATCACTGACAGCGTTAAATATCATTTCAGTGCTATTTCTTTCGATGACTCACTTCAAAAGTGCAATTTCATGTATGGTCAGCTCTCACATATGTCTCAGTTTCGAAGACATAATAGAAGTTAGAATAGTGTTTAGAAAGAACGGATAATGCAGAATGGCAGGTTTGTCCCGCTCCCTCGAGCCAACCGCTCTCCCGGGGCCGTCAACAATCCGCCAGGTAGCGTCCTGAAAAACACCAAGCACACGTCTGCAATTACGACTCAAACGGACTCAGAGGACGTCCTCCTGTGGTCCCAGAGCAGACCCCAGAGCCCACCTGCTGCTGACACTAGACTCTGGTCGCAGGTGTTCAGCTGTCTGACCACGGACGGGTCCTCTCACTCCCAGGCACCTTGTACCAAAGGTCAAAGAAAAACTCTCCATGCCTTTCCATTATAAAGGGCTTGACAGTCATTCAGTAACAAACTGTTAGAATACAAGTGCTTCCCATGTACATTAAAATGCCTGAAATCTCCCAACTTACCAGTGGCAAACCGCTTCTTCACTAAGGAGAGCCTATAGCCAGTGCCTACAAGTTCGATATCCACTCCTGAGAGTGTACTTCCCTCGCTGAGGAACTGCACCGCAAGTGTTGTGGGTTTACTGGGTCCTTCTGAAAGATCAAATTTTGCTCTGAGGGACCCAGAACCTACAGGGAAAAGAAGAAAGCACTTATACAGGGTAACATACATTTCACACCAAAAAATCAAATCAGCAAGTAAGCTAAACTATATCAGTCCTATGCCAAATTCATAACATGTGTACAGTAAATGAACATTATCTTGTTTCCAAATCAGACTTTCTTCAGGAATCTGAATATTCATTAAGTAAATAATCTTAATCCATGCTTCTCTTTGACTTAATACAAATCTTCAGAGGTGTTTACTACTGAGATTCCTATGCTACTTGCATGTTGAAGTACATCAAAAGAGAAGAAGGAGGTCACTGAAGGCACTTGGAGGGAAGCCTGGAGGGAGATGAGTAGG
Organism: Tapirus indicus; assembly: GCA_031878705.1. Taxonomy (NCBI): domain Eukaryota; kingdom Metazoa; phylum Chordata; class Mammalia; order Perissodactyla; family Tapiridae; genus Tapirus; species Tapirus indicus. The sequence continues at coordinate 2,275,018 of CM062925.1, read as the reverse complement.
AGTAAGTCAGAAGGAAACGCTGCCAGTGCCACATCACCGGGTAGGAGAGGTGAGGGGAAGAGACAGCTAAGGCTGGGAAGAGCTGTATCAATACTACTATTTTCTATTCCCATTTTAAAATTTGACTGGTCTAACATCATGTCAAGTAGACATTTCTGAGGTGCTTTCTTTACATATAACCACTTATTCAACAAACCTCAGTCTAACAGCATGGCAGAAACTGAACCAAATAATTACGATGAATATGATAAGTGCTGTAAAAGAGCTCTCAGAAGCTGTGGGCACAAAAGCACTTAAAATCGTGGTGGGGCTGACAGTGTGTTTCAAGCAGAGGGAACTGAGGTACAGGATGGGAGACTTGAGAGCATGATGCACTAAGGGAACAGCATCTACACCAGAAGAGCAGGAGACTGGGGGAGAGCGACAGCAAGGAAGAAGCTCCACATTTTACCTGCCATGGTAAGACAGAGCCACAGGAAGCCACCAAAGACAAGGCAGACAAAAACATTTCAGATTAGTGTCTCAGAGGGGGAGGGAGGTGCAGGAGGTAAGGTAGGGAAACCAACTGAACATCAGTAGCACAGTCCAGGACTCTGGTGACAGCAAAAGGGGATCTGGACGAGGCTAAGGGAAAGATGGAGATGTGTCTGAAAGATATTTAGGCGTTGGAATCAAAAGAAGAGAGAGGAGGAGTCTAGGAGGTTCCCCAGTTCCCGGCTGGGGAAAGTAGACAGAAATGCTGGGTGGCAGGGGTGGCAATCCATGATTCCCTGCACAGAAGCTAACACTACCAAGAGACATCTGGAAGAAGGTACAGTAACACTGATCCATCCTTGACTATTGTGCCTGCTGGCACAGATCAGCTGGGAAGATGAATTGCTGCTTCATTCTTAACCACTGTCGAAGCCCTCTGTAAACTTTTACAATTTTTGGTATGCAATGCAACTCTGTGAAAGTTCCACCACAGGCCAAAAGCAGCCACCTGGGCAATCGTTAACTTTAGAATTATTTACTGTCCCTCTTCTGGGCATAAAGCCAGGATAGAAACATTTCTGTTTGACAGTACTCTAATTTGGATATTTCTCTTTAAAGGCTAACCAAATCAAAACCACACTTAACAAGATTTTTCCATTTCCTCACATAGATACTCTGATACTTGAAAAGCAGAGGGAAACCATTAAAATATCTGGTTAGAAAATCTGAGTCTTATTCTTGAGAGAACAAATTCCCCTCTTGGTAAGTATTTACAATAGTATAGTTTCATTAAATAGGGGGAAAAACACATCCTTTCTTCCTCGCTAACCGGCTGTAAGCCCTCGACTCAAGGAGGATTTCTGGTTTACTTCCAGTTTCAACTAAGAATTTCAGTTTTGTCCCCCCAAAAGCCATAGAGCTGGAGTAAAAGTCAGTACAGCTTGCCACCTGAAAACTGGCAACCGCTAAGTACCCAACAGCAACCAAGGAACTTCCGGTGAGCCTGGCGGTTTCATCCGACACGCGGTTCTCTAGTAAAAGTGTGTCTCGGCAGGGCAGGTCTAAGTGAATAGATAGGACAGATGTGTTCCTGGTCCTTCTGCAGAAATTCCCATGAGAAAACTACTGACGTGTTTTATGTTTTGATCACATTATGTTTAAAATGTTCAAACAGAAAAAGCTGAGCAAAACTTGAAAAGCCAAAAAATCTACTTAATAGGAAAAATTATTGAAGGTTAATTAGGCATTCAAAAGAGGGCAGAAGAATTCTCCTTTGGTTAAGAGAAAATGCAAATAATTGAAGTTAAAGACTTGCTTGTCCTGGGAATTATATTCTAAATTAAGTTAGGAGAGAGAGGAGGGGGAATCTGCCAGCAGAGACTGCACTGTGAACACAAACAGATGCAGACCTGGTGGGGGGAAGCAATGAATGTGCGTCTCCTTAAAGTTATCCTCACAGATTCGAAGGCTGGAGACGGTTAGTTTTAATAAGGGGAAATGACCAGGAAAGGTTTTCTTAGGAAGACGGAGTGGACAATGGGACTTTCTAAAGCTTGGAAGCTTCCACCTGATTCCTGGGCGGTCAGGAGGACCCCATTAACAGAATGAGCTGGAGAGTGTTACATCAGTCTCGATTAGTTACCAGGTTACCTAGCTGGAACAGATGGTTCTGCTTCTTTAAATTACTTTATTAGGTATTTTCTCTTAATGTTAGCATGTGAGCATGAGAAGCATTTACATAATATTTGTAAAGTTACAGCAAAACAAATTCTTTTTCTTAAGAGAAAGCATATTCAATCTAGAGGGAAAAAATGTGTTCTCAATCTCAACTGGTCCACTCTGATTTAAGGTATTAACTTCCACCTAGTGGTCAATTCTAGAACTGAAGGTGTGAACTCGAGGAGAAAATTTTCTAAAAACATGCCTAAGAAATCCATTTTCAGTGATATCACTTATAAACATTATAAAAAAAGCATGCACACACTTACCTCCATTGTCTGATTTTTCTGAAATACCAGACAGTTTCCAAAAGGCTTTCGTCTGTTCTGCATTCCTATTAAGAAAAACCAAGTATCTTCAGACTGAGTGTCCAGTGTAGTACCGTATACACAGATCGGCACTCAATAAATAAACACATTTTACATATTTCACTAGAACAACTATTGTGCTAAATTTACTTTCAATAGTATCATCTGGTGAAAATGTGTGTGTGATAAAATATAAATATAATGCTATATCTTTCTCAATTAATGGAAGTTCACCAAATTAAGTAATTCTCATTTCAATTGGTCAGAGAAAAGAAAACAAGGTGTAGGTGGTTCAGTAACTTCATTACTCAAGGAGAACACACTTTGATTATTTAATGGTGAAGCAAATGTAAAGAGTGGTTAGAGTCTACACGAATATGAAGAGAACAAGAGAGGTACTTTAGAGATGGGAGTAATTAATATTACTAAATACTAATCAGATGGATGTTCCTATAGATATTCTGGATGCTATATTTAACCCTATAGAATAATTATCTTTATTTTTAAATTGAAAAAAAAGTTTAGAGAGCTTATGCAGTTTGCCTAGGGGTAAAGTTGTATCGAATCATTCAAGTCTGCGTGGTGGCAGCAAAACTAGTTTTCTTTATTTTGGATTGAAGCTACTGTGGCTTGACTAGTAAAATGAACAGCATCTTTTATACCAAGGTTTCTATGGGAAAAATGTACTGAAACTTTTCAAACTTATAAGAACTCAGAACTTAGGTTCTAAAAGTTGGGGGTTGCAACAGAAATTTAGCAGCGATTAAGAAATCTAATTAATTTACCATATTGCAGGGGGAAGGGACTGCATGTGTGTGACTCCTCCATCCACTGGTACCACCACCTGTATGTTGGAAAGCACACTTGGTGCCACCATAGCTTCTGGGTTGTACTTATAATCCACTCTAAGATCTGTGGTGCCAGCACTACATTTCCAATACGTTGCAAGATTTAGAGGAGTGGACTGAATACCATTTGATGATACCTTTAAAGAGAAAAAAACAATTGTCTTTGGCCTGAAAAGTAAACGTCATGTTAATTACATGTATACTTGAACACAAGAGCTCACAGAACCAAAATTAAATGAGGGAGCTGTCTGTTGCTAGGTAGAGTAAAGCAGGTTCATCTCAAAGGAGTTAAGAGTCACTCTCAAAATGTGGACCTGGGACTACCTACAACTCCTGTGGTGTTTGTTTAAAATGTGCATTCCCCTGGCTCCAAATGCAGAAAATCTGTTTCAACAGCTTAGGTACAGAGCCCAAAAATCAGCATGCTATCAGGTGATTCTTATTTATGCATATAACGTCTGAATGCCTCTCAGCATTCAACACAGAATTCTAAGATTCTTTATGGATTACAGGAATTTAGATTTAAATCAGAAAAAATGGGTCACCATGTAGTTCTGCAAGCCTGGAATTAGAATACTTCCAACTTCAAATACTTAATCGTAATCACATAACCCATAGTAAATGACGCAATTCCTTCCAATTCTTCAGTTCCTTGGTCAAATGACTCCTTTTCAGTGAGACCCACGCTGATCACTCTGTTTAAATTTACATTGAAAATCGCATTTTCAATCTTCCTTACCTTAGTCTACACACTTTTTCCTTTCTCCATACCACAGTAAACAATATTATTTACTTATTATGTTTACTGTTTATCTCCCCATGCTACTCCCAGCAATTAGCAAGCACTAAACAATAAATGTTTGTTGAATGAATGGTAAATAAATACTTGGAATAAACTTTAAGCCAACTTTAGTGGCAGTAGTCTTTTACTCTTCAAACTATTTATTTCCTAGTGACGTAAGCCACTTTAATACAATTACCCTATTAAAAATTTAAACAATACAGAACTATATGAAATTGGAAATTTATCCCTTGGCATTCTTACTCCCCACCGTTAACATCATGGTACAAATCCTTCCAGAATTTTTAGGCCTGCAAACATGACTCCTTCTCCTTCTTTTTAATGGCTTAATCAATCCCCTCCTCTGTGGAAGTGTACTTAGGTGGTTTCCAAACAAGGCTGCAGTGAATATCCTTTGTACCTGACCTTTTTTTGCCCATTTGTGTGATTTCTGAAGAAGAGATTTCTAGAAGTGGAATTGCTGAATTAAAGGTTACATCTATTCAACAATCTAATAGAATTGCCTTCTAAGAGGTTCTATTAATCTGTACTGCTATTAACAAGTGGTCACACCTCTCTCAACAGAGCAATCTTTTTCATGTTTGCCAATCTGATGTGCTAAAACTGATACCTCGATCTTGTCTTAATAGTCTTTGCTCTGATTACTACTGACTTAGAGCATCTTTGCATAAGTTATCTATCTACTGAGTTATTCACCTTTTATTTACTAACTTATAAGGGCTCTTTGGAGTAACCCTTTTGGTCCATCTTATGGACAGTCGTCCTTCTGTATCCACAGGGTATTGGTTCCAGGAACCCCCACAGAAACCAAAATCCGCAGATGTTCAAGTCTCTCATATAAAATGGCATAGTATTTGCACATAACCTATGCACCTAAAGTATCCTCCTGTATACTTTAAATCATCTCTACGTTACTTACAATACCTAGTACACTGTAGATGCTACGTAAATAGTTACATTGTATTGTTTAAGGAATAATGACCCAAAAAAGTGTGTACATGTTGGGTACAATCATAGGCCTTTCAGTCCATGGTTGGTTGAATTTGAGGATGAGGAACCCATGGATACTGAGGGCCAACTGCATTACAAATCCCTTTCCCTCCAATTAAACACTGATTCTGTTTAAGGGTTTGTTTTAACCAAATATTTTATACACACACATTTACTTATATTTTTGCATCAAATATGCAAAAATGCTCACTCTTATTGCATGGCTTCTGGGTTTTGTATATACTTAGGTCTTCCACATTTCAAGATTAAAATATGTAATAAATACATACATACATATATATAGACACTTGCATATATACCCATAGATATACATATATATTCACCTATGATTTATTTTAGTATCTTTATGGTCTCATTTATTATTATTAAAGCTTTGATACATGCAGATTTTATTTTGGTTAAAGGCATAAGTTAGGGATTCAGCTTAATTTTTTTTCCAAATCTCTAGCCTGCTGCCCCAATACCACTTTACTGAAAAATTCATCATTTCCATGTTGCCTTGAATGCTTTTTTATCACAAAATTTTGCTGAATTTTGTCCAATGCTTTTTCTGCATCTATTGAGATGATCATATAATTTTTATCCTTCATTTTGTTAATGTGAAGTATCATGTTGATTGGTTTGCAGATATTGAACCTTGTATCCCTGGAGTAAATCCCACTTGATCATGGTGTATGATTCTTTTAATGTATCGTTGAATTTGGTTTGCTAATATTTTGTTGAGGATTTCTGCATCTATGTTCGTCAGGGATATTGGCCTGTAGTTTTCTTGTGGTGTCTTTGTCTGGTTTTGGAATCAGGGTAATGCAGGCCTAGTAAAATGAGTTTGGACTGTTCCCTTCTCTTCTATTTTTTGGAAGAGTTTGAGGATTATATTAATTCTTCTTTGAATGTTTGGTAGAATTCACCAGTGAAGCCATCTAGTCCTGGACTTTTGTTTGTTGGGAGGTTTTTGATTACTGATTCAATCTCCTTACTAGTAATCAGTCTATTAAGGTTTTCTGTTTCTTCATGATTCAGTCTTGGAAGACCGTATATGTCTAGGAATTTATCCATTTCTTTCAGGTTGTCCAATCTGTTGGCATATAATTATTCATAGTTGTCTCTTATAATCCTTTATATTTTTGTGGCATCAGTTGTAATGTCCTCTTTCATTTCTGATTCTATTTATTTGAGCCCTCTTTTTCTTCCTGGTGAGTCTAGCTAAAGGTTTGTCAATTTTGTTTATCTTTTCATAGAACCAGCTCTCAGTTTCATTGATCTTTTTTAGTCTTTTTCTATTTCTTTGTTTCTGCTCTGATCTTTGTTATTTCCTTCCTTCTACTAACTTTGGGCTTCGTTTGTTCTTTGCTTTTTAGTTCCCTGAGGTGTCAAGTTAGGTTGTTTGAGATTTCCGTTTCTTGAGGTAGGCATTTATCACTACAAACGTCCCTCTTAGAACTACTTTTGCTGCATTCCATAAATTTTGGTATGTTCTATTTCCATTTTCATTTGTCTCATGGTATTTTTTTATTTCTTTGACCCATTTGTTGTTCAGTAGCATGTTGTTCAATCTCCAAATATTTGTGAATTCTCCAGAATTCTTGCAACTGATTTCTAGTTTCATACTCATTGTGGCAAAAAAAGATGCTTGATATGATTTCAATCTTCTTGTATTTCTTAAGACTTGTTTTGTGGCCTAACATATAATCTATCCTGGATAATGTTCCATGTGCACTCGAGAAGAATGTGTATTCTGCTGCTTTTGGATGGAATGTTCTGTATATAGCTGTCAAGTCCATCTGGCCGAATGTGTTGTTTAAGGCCAATGTTTCCTTATTGATTTCTGTCTGGATGATCTATCTATTGATGACAGTGGGCTATTAAAGTCCCTTAGTATTGTATTGTTGTCTATTTCTCTCTGTAGGTCTGTTAATATTTGCTTTATATATTTAGGTGCATATATTTACGTTGGGTGCGTAAACATTTACAAAAACTATATCCTCTTGTTGGATTGATCCCTTTACATTATGTAATGCCCTTCTTTGTCTCTCATTGCAGTTTTTGTTTTAAAGTCTATTTTGTCTGATATAAGTAAAGCTGGGGTAGAAACCAGCTTTCTTTTAGTTTCCTTTTGCATGGAACATCTTTTTCCATCCCTTCACTTTCAGTCTGTGTGTCCTTGCATCTGAAGTGAGTCTCTTGTAGGCACCATAAATATGGGTCTTGGTTTTTTTATCCATTTAGCCATTCTACGTCTCTTGATTGGAGAATTTAGTCCATTCACATTTAAAGTAATTATCGATAGGTATTTGCCATTTTGTTAACTGTTTTCTGGCTGTTTTATAGTTCCTCTCTGTTTCTTTCTTCTTCTCTTGCTCTCTTCCCTTGTGGTTTGATGACCTTCTTTAGTGGAATGCTTAGGTTCCTTTCTCCTTATCTTTTGCTTACCTGCTGCAGGTTTTTGCTATGTGGTTACCATGAGGCTTACATATAACAACCTATATAACAGTCTATTTTAAGTTGATGATAAATTGGTATGCATTCTAAAGCTCTACATTTTTTCTCCCCCCACCATGTTTTATGTTTTTGATGTCACATTTCACATCTTTTTATCTGTGTAGCCCTTAAGTATTGCAGTTTTCATTATTTTTACTATTTTTGTCTTTTGACTTTCACATTACCTTTATAAGTGATCCACTACCTTTATACCAGTGAGATTTATACTTTCATTTGTTTTCTTATTCCTAATTAGTGCCCTTTTTTTCAGCTTAAAGAACATTTAACATTTCTTGTAAGGCTGGTTTAGTGGTCATGAACTCCTTTAGCTTTTGCTTGTCTGGAAAATTCTTTCTCTCTCTTTCAATTCTGAATGATAACTTTGCTGGACAGAGTATTCTTGGTTGGAAGTTTTTTCTTTCAGCACTTTGAATATATTGTGCCACTCCCTTCTGTCCTGCAAAGTTTCTGCTGAAAAATCTGCTGAGAGTCTTATGGGGGTTCCCTTGTATGTAACAAGTTGTTTTTCTCTTGGTGATTTTAGGATTCTGTCTTTTTAACTTTCAACATTTTAATTATAATGGCTCTTGGTGTTAGTATCTTTTGGTTCATCTTATTTGGAACTCTCTGGGCTTCTTGGATCTGGATGTCTGTTTCCTTCCCCAGGTTATGGAAGTTTTCAGTCTTTATTTCTTCAAAAAAGTTTTCTGCCCCTTCCTCTCTCTCCTCCTTCTGGGACCCCTCTAATGCAAATGTTAGTCTACTTGATGTTGTCCCATAAGTCCCTTAAGCTACCTTCACTTTTTAAAATTCTTTTTTCTTTTTATTGCTGATTGGATGAGTTCCTCTGCCCTCTCTGAGTTCACTAATTCTTTCCTTTGCTTCATCCAGTCTGCTGATGAACCCCTCAGCATAGTGTATTTTTCAGTTCAGTTATTGTATTCTTCACCTCTGTAACTTCTATTCAATACTTTATTATATTTTTTACTTCTTTGTTGAATTTCTCACTGTGTTCATTCATTCTTCTCCCAAGTCTGGTGAGCATCTTTATGACTATTATTTTGAACTCTTTATCAGATAAATCACTTGTCTCTGTTTCATTAAGGTTTTTCCTGAGGTTTTCTCTTGTTCTTTCATTTTGGAACATACTCCTGTTTCCTCATTTCACCTTGACTGTGTGTGTTGGTTTCTACACTTTGGATGCAACAGCCACCCCTGCCAGTCTTGAAGGAGTGGCCTTGTGTAGGAGATGAACCTTATCATTCAACCCTGCCCTACCTCTTGGTTGTCTCTCAAACCCTCCTGATTGTCCCAGCAACCTATTTTATTTTTAGCGGCTCCCAGTTGTTGAGGGTGTGCTAATACCTGTCAGTGTCCCAAAGGGGAGGATCTCAGTCAGCCTCTAGATTCAAGCTGATTAGAAGCCAGACCCTCAGGCCACAGCTTTCAAGGTATGCAAATATATAGTCCTGTGGGACCACAAGCGTAAGCCCTGCTGGCCACCAGAGCCAGGCAATGTGGAGGGGTCCCTAGCAGCAGCTGCAAAAATCGGGGCTCCAGATAAGTGTAAAAGCTCCTTTTTGGGAGACACCAGTGAGCTGTAGTGAGGCAGAAGGAGAGCATAACGTTGGTACCCCCCAACTTCTGTTCCCTGTGAGCCCCTCCGTAGCCCCTAGATGTGTGCCCAGCCTGAAGCCTGTCCCTCACTTGGCTGACGCTCCAGGACAAGCAAACAGGGGGTGTGTTTCAGTCTTTGTGCGATGCCCTGAGGTGCACCAAGATCTCTCTCCCATTGTCACAGTCTCGTGGGACCTGGGAATGCAGGCCCCCTGGCCTCCAGAAACAGGTGACCAAAGGGTGTCCCCTGGGCTAGGCTGCAAAACCCGGGGCACCAGCCATGTGTGATGCACCCCTCTGGGTGATCCTGGTGCTGAAGCGAGGTAGGAGGAGAGGAAGATGCACCACTGAGGGAAGGAAACATGGTGCCACAGCTTCATCAGGAGGGAATCCCACAGGCCCGGCCCCTCTGGCCGAGGCTCTAAGGTCAGCAAATGCCTCTCTTTCACACGAAGTTTGGCACCTTTCAAGCAGCTGCTTCTGCGCTGGGCCCTGGGGTGAGTGAGTCTGCATGCAAGCCCTTTAAGAGCTATAACTCAGATCACTCAGCCCTTTGAATCTCATAGACATGAGCCCTGTTGGTTTTCAAAGCCAGACGTTTTGGGGGCTCATCTCTCAGGTGCAGGTCTTAAACGCTGGGGTATCTGATGTGGGGTATGAACACCAGGGGTGGGGTTTACAGCGAGACCACATCTCAGCCTCGCCTACCTGCCTTCATGTGGCCCTTTTCTCATTTATTGATATGAAGGAGTTGTTCAGCTGTTCTCAGGTCTTTCTCAGAAGGAATTTTTCCGTATGTGGCTGCAGACTTGGTGCATCGTGGGAGGAGGTGAGCTCAGGACCTTATTACATCGCCATGTGAGACCACCTCTCCAGTTCCAATTGGCTTTTTTTATTGTGAATATTTTTGTCCATTAGTTTTCCAAACTAGTTGTTGTGAAAGCTATTAATTTTTGTATTAGCTTTTAAACTGACCACTTTACTAAATTCTCCTATATCAAATAGTTTTTCAACTGATTCTCTTGAGTTTTCCAGGAATATAAATATCACCTGTAAGTAATGATAATTTTGGTTCCTCCTTGCCAATATTTACTACCTCTTATTCTCTTGTCGAACTGTACTAACACCTACAGAAAAATCTTATACACTAACAGAAATAATGGGTGTCTTTGCCATTCCTGACTTTAATTGATTGCTTTAGGAATTTCATTATTAAGACAGATGCTGCTGGTCTTTTCGGGTTAAGGACACATTCATGTATTTATAGTTATTCAGTATTTTATTTAGGAATAGACGATGAATTTGATCAAATTAGTCAAAATCTCCATAAGCTTATTAACCGATTTTCTGATTTTGAAATATCCTTGCATTCCTGGAATGAACCTCATTTGGCCATGACACATTATTCATTTAATGATCCGTAAGATTCTATTTGTTAATATTTTAATTTAGGATTTTTACAATGATATGACACTCACCTGATACTTTAATACATCTACATTATAATAAGAAGCAGCTGGATTTTGCTCTGATAGCTTCTTGAGGTAGACAGTAACAGCTTGCATATTCATCCAAAAATCTTTTGTGTTAGAATCACACTGTGATGGATCACTGTATGTATAAGAAATATTTTTGTTATTTTATTTAACTTATCTTGAGCATTTGCTTCTGGGTATTAATTTGGTAACCCGAGAAAGACTAAGAGAAATGAACCAAAAGGTGGGATGAGGGAAAACTGAAGTTAGGGGATAAAGAATGGAATGCAGCAGAACCTGTCTGAAAGATGAGAACACGGACAGCAGACAAGGATTTAACAAAAACTACCACCACCACCACCACAAACAAAACAAGACAGCAGAAGGCTGTTTAATCATAACGAATAATTTTGGTATTGTCTTCAAATTGAATTATTATTACTTCAAAGAAGGAAAAATTTCTTAAAAAGAAATTCCACCTTCAAAACAAAAGTACACAAACCTGAACACAAGTTGTACATTTGGAAGAATTTGCTCTAGTCTGCTGATATTTTTCACCCTGAAGCACAGCACAGCTGGAGATGGATTGCTAGTGAAGACTTTAATAATCCCACTTGGAAATGATATTGTCATGTCACCAGTGATCTTCACAATACACCTAAAATTGAGGATTTTGAAAAAAATGTAACGGCTTTAATCTTCATTTAAAGTATATTTGGTTTAAAAAGGACTTTATAGATATACATACACACAGATATATATAAAAAATGTTTTATCATAATTACGGATGCATTATTTTTTCAATTTAATTATAAAACATGATTCTATGTGAAATGGCATCCTCATCTAGCATCATCTTTTCCTAGAATTAGGCTGCAAACACAAATGCAAGCACCAATACAGTTCCTCCACTTGTTTGCTGAAACCACACCCTGGCCGTGATGTATGGTCATTGCTTCCCTGGTAACACTATCCCCAGCTGTAGATCTTTTTCTCTCCAAACTCCACAAAATACTGGGCCTGACGGTGGCAGTGGTAGACGTCTTCTTTGCTCCTCATCGCCTCTTCCAATTCTATATTCTTTCTTCCTTCCTAAAAAACCAACCTCTTCTTTTGAAACTTGCACCATCAGCCTGTGCTACTCGCTACCCCATCCCTTTCAAGTCATCTTCAACACTCCCTTTTATTTTCTGAAAATTTAAGTCACTGTCAGCCTATCTCTGCACCAGTTCTCCTATCACAATTTTTAGTGATTTCAACATCCACAAAGATAATTCTTTGAATACTTCAGTCACCTAGTTCTTCAGCCCCTTACCTCCAATGATCTTGTCTCCTAGCCCACCTCAGCCATGTTGTAGCCCCTCCATAATCTCAAGTTCAGACTCCCCACTCCTCTAATCTAATCTTCCTATTTTTCCAACTCATTCTGTCTAGTACTGCATCTCCAACAACTCCCCAAACTCATAAAAACCTCCACAATTCACTGTTCCTACCACTTTTTCCACTAACCTTCACTCCTTCCTTTGCATCCTCATTTCCTCCTCTTGGGCTTTCCTGACCCATCATTATACACAGTCCTCTGCATAAACCCTCCCATGCTCCTCTTTCACTTGCCTGTGCTTGGTCGGCAAAACACAGTCTCGGCTAAATCCAGCTCCTCACCTACATCTCTACAGCTGAATGTGACTAGAGAAAAACATAACCATCCAGCCACAACTCTCCACTGGGCCCCTCAGTGCTACCTGGCAATTCTGCGCCATTCCCTAGCTCTTTTCACACCTTCTCCTTTCTCCTCTAACCTGCAATATTTCCTCGCCCAACTCACAGTCCATGACTTGACTTTAAATTTTACTGCGGATATAAAACCAGAAAAGAACCTCCTCATACTTGCACTAGTAAACTCCTAATCTGCCTGACTCTGTCCCCACTCCTCCTTTCCCTGCTGTTGGAACAGATGGTCGGTCTGTGCACCCAAGGCCAATCCCATCGCTCCTGCCCTGCGGCCCCTCTCTTACACTGGAGGACTTCACTCATGCACCTGTCCCCTCTCTCTCCTGCAGGTTCAATATTTTCCATAAACACTGGATCTTTTCCCAGTAGGATAGGGATGCACTGAAATGTATATCATCTTTAAAAAACACAAAAACGAAAATTAATAAAACCCTCTTCTGATTCTACCACCTGTCTCCTGCTACCACTACATTTCTCTGCGTCCACTTAGAGCGAAACATGCTGAGAGTTGTCTACACCTGCCCTCTCCAAATACGCTTGTCTGTATTTGCATCATCTCCTGCTCCTGCTCTCCCTCCAGTCAGGCTTTCCTCTCCACCACTCCACTAAAACGACTCTTGTGGAGGTCACCAATGACCTCCATATTTGCCAAGGGTCAATTTTTCTTGACCTGTCAGCAGTTTCACACCTTCCTTCATGAAAGGGTTTATTCACTTAGTTTCTGGGACACTGCTCTACTGGTTCTCTCCTCACCTCTTGTTGCTTGCTGTCTCATACTCCTCCATGGGATCATTCTTGTCTTCCTGTTTTCTTATTTTTTTTGGTGAGGAAGATTGGCCCTGAGCTAACATCTGTGACCATCTTCCTCTGTTTTATATGTGGGACGCCTGCCAACAGCATGGCTTGATAAGCGGTACATAGGTCTGCGCCCAGGATCCGAACCTGTGAACCCCAGGCCGCCAAAGCGGAGTGCATGAACTTAACCACTAGCCACCGGGCCAACACCTTCTTCCTGTTTTCTAAACACTGGCATGGGGTGGGGGGGGCGCAGGACTTAGTTCTCATCAGGTCTCTTCTCTATTTCCAAAAGCCTCTGGCTTGAAGTATTATATACAAATTAGTAACTACTAAATATCTTCTCTCTAGCCTGGACCTATGCCCTGAACTCCAGAATCATGTATTCAACTATCAGCTCAACGTCACTAAGCTGTCTGAATAAGTACTCCAATCTTAGCAATCTATTCCCTCAGCAAATCTTGACAATTCTGTTTTCAAAATGCCATCTTCTCTGCTAACACCCTTATATAAGCCACCATCGTCTGTCACTGGACTGCGGTGGTTAACCCTCTCTCTCTGCATCTACTCTGGCTCCTTCCAGTTTACTCTCCATACAGCAGCCGGAGTGCTTCTTCAAAAACATAAGTAACCTCATCGTTCCTCTGCTCACAAGCCTCCACTGGCTTCTCACCTCACTCAGAATCAATCCCAAACTCCTTATCCTGGCCTCCAGTGCTCAGCCTGACCCAGCCCCTCCATGGATTGCTCTCTGACGACTCTCCTCCTTGCTCACTCCTACCCAGTGACACGCTTCTCTCTGCCTTTTCTTGAACATGCCAAGCATGCCTTTACCTCAGTCCCTTACTCTCGCCGGAATGCTCTTCCCTCCGCTATCTGCATGGCTTACCCCTCAATGTCTTTCAAACATCTGCTTAAATTAACTTCAAAAAGGTTTTCTCTGATAATTCAATCTAAAATAGTAGCCCTCTACTTTAATTCTCTATCCATTTACCCTGGTTTATTTTCCTTCACAGCATATATTAATACCCCTGCTTCTCATGTATAACATTATTCATTCAATATACATTCATTCGTCAAATATTTGAGCACTTACTACGTGTAAGACTCTGTTGTAAGTGCTGAGGATACTTTAGTAAACAAAACAAAGTTCTTCTCTCCAGGGCTTGCATTATCATGAGAGAAAACTAATAAACTGTTTCTCTCACAATAATGCAAGCTTCTAACAGTCTTACATGTAGTAAGTGCTCAAATATTTGATGAATGAATGTATCCTGAATGAATAATGTTATCCATGGAAAGTAGGAGTGGTCATTCACCCAAATATCATTTTCTTAAAAGAAGGAGGTTAAACTAATCCTCCAAGAGTCTTGTATTTTAACATGCATTCTAGGTCTCCCTTGCAAACGTCACACTTTCACCAAAATATATATTAGGCCAAGATTCAGAGTTCTATCCCCAACTAGGTCAGTTGCCATCATCCTGCTCTACAGACATGTCAATCAACAGATGTGTCATAATGGTCATAAAGCCTAAACAAGAAAGTAAATAAACTGGGGAAAAAGCTACCACTACTGCTAATTATAGTGATTTTTTTTTTTAAATTTGAAAGACAACTCCTAAATGACTATACTTGATAGCAAAAAGCAGGTAAACATAGGGCTGGCCTGGTGGCACAGTGGTTAAGTTCATGCGCTCCGCTTCGGCAGCCTGGGGTTTGCAGGTGCAGATCCTGGGCACAGGCCTACACACCACTCATCAAGCCATGCTGTGGCAGCGCCCCACATAGAAAATATAGGAAGACTGGCACAGATGTAAGCTCAGGGTCACTCCTCAAGCAAAAAGAGGAAGATTGGCAACAGGTGTTAGCTCGGGGCCAATCTTCCTCACCACCCCCCACCCCAAAAGCAGGTAAACAAATAATAGAAAACCCTTATCTATACAGAATCAAAATATAAATCTTAAAATTTACCACCAAGCCCCCTCTCCCCACAACACACACACACATACACATACACACTTATGTGTATCTTTTTAAAACTAACTTGGTGGGATCTGCTCCTTTAAAGTAGGCATTAACAGATTCTGTAAGGGCGACTGCCACAGGTAAGGTGTCCTGATTTCCAAGGCTCACAGGGCTGGGACCTCGTGACACACCTAGAATACATATAATTCATTTGTTAAATCCTAAAGAACATTTATTTAATACCAAGACAGGTAGATTCACAATGTTAGCCTATCACAAATGACTCTATTACTGGTTTCAACGATGTCCCAAGTATAAGTCTGGAGGTTAAGAAATACAGCATAAATCAAATTGGAACATAATACAATGGACAAAAAAAAAATCAGGAAAACATGTCACATTGACTTTTCTTTTATATGGAATGCTATAAAAGGTTGGGTTAAGGAACGGCAGAAGGAAAAAGCCTTTCACCTGAAGAGCTAAAATTACTAAAACATGGCTTCAAAACCATTCAGATACTAAATTCTTTCAGGTTCTACCAATCACATACTTTAGGGTGTTAAACTGGATTTTTGTATTTAAGCTATTTCTAACTGAGTAGTGTGATGTTTCATACACTACTCGTCATTATTATAATTCTCTTTTACCTCTTCTTTGATGCTTGTATTATATTCCCACATTCCCTTGCCTCAATAAATATGACTAATAACATCATTTTTTATAACATTCCCTACATAAAGTTCACTTAGATAAGACACCTTTAGAGTCAAATCTCATAAAGTTCAGTGTTTTTAAAGAAAAAAAAATGAATAACTTAGGTCAACATATATATCTCTGAAATTTGAATGTATGCTTTTGTTATATAAATGCTACACACTGTTCATAGCAATCAATATTTTTATTTCAGATGTGATTACCTACAGTGAAAGACTGAGTTGCTTTTGAGGTACCTGGAGTACTAATTCTGACAAAAATCAGTACTGGCTTTCTCTGCCTCACAACTAAACTGAGAACCCACAAATAGTGAGAAAGATCTTTTGTTAGCTTTAGAGGCCAGGAAGATTTTGTGGTATTCAAGATCTGAAAGGGATTCTTATTTAGAAGGTTCTTCATAGTTAGAAAAACAGCTCAGTGATTAAAAATACATGGAAATAAGAACTGCCACTTCTGGGCCACTGAGAAAAGTGACCCCTCAAATAAGACAATTTAAAATTTCACATGAAAACAAAAAACTCAATAATATAAAAATAATATACAAAATCACAATAGCTACTATTTACTAACCACTAATATGTGCCAGACACTTCGCTAAGGAGCCATAAAAAAATGGTGCCTTTGGATTGTTCATAATAGCCAAGACTTGGAAGCAACCTAAGTACCCATCAAGGGACGAATGGATAAAGAAGATGTGGCATGTATATATACACAATGGAATACTACTCAGCCATAAGAAATGATGAAATCCAGCCATTTGTGACAACATGGATGGACATTGAGGGTATTATGCTAAGCGAAATAAGTCAGAGGGAGAAGGTCAGAAACTATGATGTCACTCATAAGTAGAAGATAAAAATAACAACAAACACACACATAGAGACAAAGATTGAATTGGTGGTGACCAGAGGGGAAGGGGGGAGGCAGGAGGGCAAAAGGGATGATTAGGCACATGTGTGTTGTGATGGATTGTAATTAGTATTTGGGTGGTGAACATGATGTTATCTATGCAGAAATAGAAGTATAATGATGTACACCTGAAATTTATACAATGTTACTGCAATAAAAAATAAATTAAAAAATAAATAAATAAAACATGAACTAAAAAAAAAAAAATGGTGCCTTTTTGAACCACAGATAGTTTTGCAAAGCGAGAGCATACTTTGTGGGTGAAGGATGGGCTGGAATGAAAAAAGGACATGAAGAGGTGTCTGGAGAAGTGTTTATGACCCAGATCAGGCAGGGAGGACCTTTCATTTTATCCTTTTGGCACTAAAAATTGCTGAAAATATTTAGAGAAACATGATTACATTTTTCACTTACTAAGACCATTCTGAACACAGAGTGGATCCTGGACTGAAGAGGAACATGACTGTTGGCAGGGATTCAATTCTGGATCAGGTAAGACAAGTGAAAGATAATGGCCTGATCAAGAGGCAGTAGTTTTGGGGACGTACATAAGAAAATGTTAAGTGAAAAAAGCACTTAGTAGGAATTCACTGATTACAACTCTGCAAATACATGTTTGTGCAGTGGGAAAATTCTACTATTCTACTAAATCTAAATTAATCAGCTTTTTTCTTTTTTTAATTGATGTCTTAATAGTTTATAACATTGTGAAATTTTAGTTATACATTATTGTTTGTCAGTCACCATATGAACGCATCCCTTCACCCCTTATGCCCACCCCTTGCCCCTGGTAACCACCAATCGGTTCTCTCTGTCCATATGTTAGTTTATATTCCACATATGAGTGAAATAATGTGGTATTTGTCTTTCTCTCTCTGGCTTATTTCACTTAACATAATACCCCTGGGTCCATCCATGTTGTTGCAAATGGGACAATTTTGTCTTTTTTTATGGCTGAGTAGTATTCCATTGTATATATACACCACTTCTTTATCCAATCATCAGTCAAGGGACACTTGGGTTGCTTCCACTTCTTGGCTATAGCGAATAAGGCTGCAATGAACATAGGGGTGCACAGCATAAGCCTCTTTGGATGGTTGATTTCAGGTCCATTGGGTAGATGCCCAATAGTGGGATTGCTGGATCATAAAGTATTTCCATTTTTAATTTTTTGAGGACTCTCCATACTGTTTTCCATAGAGGCTGCACCAGTTTCCATTCCTACCAGCAGTGAATTAGGGCTCCTGTTTCTCCACAACCTCTCCAACATTTGTTGTATTTTGTCTTGGTGATTATAGCCATTCTAACGGGTGTCAGGTGATATCTTAGCGTAGTTTTGATTTGCATTTCCCTGATGATTAGTGATGTTGAACATGTTTTCATGTGCCTGTTGGCCATCTGTATATCTTCCTTGGAGAAATGTCTGCTCACATCCTCTGCCCATTTTTGGATCAGGTTGTTTATTTTTTTGTTGTTCAGTTGTGTGAGTTCTTTACACATTCTGAAGATTAATCCCTTGTCGGACATACGATTTACAAATATCTTCTCCCAGCTGGTGGGTTTTCTATCCATTTTGATCCTGATTTCATTTGCCTTGTAGAAGCTCTTTAATCTGATGAAGTCCCACTTGTTTATTTTTTCTTTTGTTTCCCTTGTCCGAGTAGACATGGAATCTGAAAGGATCCCTTTATGTCCAATCTCAATTAGTGTACTGCCTATATTTTCTTCCAGGAGTTTTATAGTTTCACGTCTCACTTTCAGGTCTTTGATCCATTTTGAGTTAATTTTTGTGTATGGCAATAGAAGATGGTCTACTTTCATTATTTTGCATGTGGCTGTCCAATTTTCCCAGCACCATTTATGGAAGAGATTTCCCTTTCTCCATTGTATGTTCTTACCTCCTTTGTTGAAGAGTAGCTGTCCAGAGATGTGTGGGTTTCTTTCCGGGCTTTCAATTCTGTTCCATTGATCTGTGCATCTGTTTTTATACCAGTACCATGCTGTTTTGATTACTATAGCTTTTGTAGTATATTTTGAAGTCAGGGATTGTGATGCCTCCAGCTTTTTTCTTTTTCTCAGGATTGCTTTAGCTATTTGAGGTCTTTTGTTGCCCCATACGAATTTCAGTATTTTTTGTTCTATTTCCATGAAGAATGTCATTGGGATTCTGATTGGGATTGCACTGAATCTGTAGATTGCTTTAGGTAATATGGACAGTTTAACTATGTTTATTCTTCCAATCCATGTGCATGGGATATTTTTCCATTTCTTTATGTCATCATTGATTTCTTTCAATAGTGTCTCATAGTTTTCATTGTATAGGTCTTTCACCTCCTTGGTTAAATTTATTCCCAGATATTTTATTCTTTTTGTTGCAATTGTAAATGGGATTGTCTTTTTGAGTTCTCTTTTTGTTAGTTCATTATTAACATAAAGAAATGCAACTGACTTTTGTTAAGTTCATTTTATACCCTGCCACTTTGCTGTAGTTGTTGATTACGTCTAGTAGTTTTCCAATGGATTCATTAGGGTTTTCTATATATAAGATCGTGTCATCTGCAAATAGTGAGAGTTTCACTTTTTCCTTGCCTATTTGGAGTCCTTTTATTCCTTTTTCTTGCCTAATTGCTCTGGCCAAAACTTCCAGTACTATGTTGGATAAGAGCAGTGAGAGTGGGCACCCTTGTCTTGTTCCTGTTCTCAAAGGAAAGGCTTTCAGTTTTTTTCCCTGTTGAGTAAGATGTTAGCAGTGGGTTTGTTATATATGGCTCTTATGTTGAGGTACTTTCCTTCTATACCCATTTTGCTGAGAGTTTTTATCATAAATGGATGTTGGATCTTGTCAAATTCCTTCTCTGCATCGACTGAGATGATCATGTGGTTTTTATTCTTCATTTTCTTAATCTGGTGTATCACGTTGATTGATATGTAGATGTTGAACCATCCCTGTGTCCCTGATATAAATCTCACTCGGTCATGGTGTATGATCTTTGTGATGTATTGCTGTATTCGGTTTGCCAATATTTTGCTGAGGATTTTTTATGTTCATCAGCGATACTGGCCCGTAGTTTTCCTTCTTTGTATTGTCCTCATCTGACTTTGGTATCAGGGTGATGTTGGCCTCACAGAATGTGTTAGGCAGTATTCCATCTTCCTCTATTTTTTTGGAATAATTTGAGCAGAACAGGTATTAAATCTTCTTTGAATGTTTGGTAAAATTCTCTGGGGAAGCCATCTGGTCCTGGACTTTTATTTTTTGGGAGGTTTTTGATTGCCGTTTCAATCTCTTTACTTGTGATTGGTCTATTCAGATTCTCTATTTCCTCTTGATTCAGTTTTGGGAGGTTATATGTGTCTAAGAATTTATCCATTTCCTCTAGGTTGTCCAATTTGTTGGCATATAGTTTTTCGTAGTATTCTCTTTTGTATTTCCTTTGTATTTCTGTGGTATCTGTTGTAATTTCTCCTCTTTCATTTCTAATTTTATTTGAGTCTTCTCTCTTTTTTTCTTAGTGAGTCTGGCTAAGGGTTTGTCAATTTTGTTTTTCTTCTCAAAGAACCAGCTCTTTGTTTCACTGATCCTTTTTACTGTTTTTTTTGGTTTCTATTTCATTTTATTTCTGCTCTGATTTTTATTATTTCCCTCCTGCTGATTTGGGGCCTTGTCTGTTCTTCTTTTTCTAATTCTGTTAAGTGTAGTTTAAGGTTGCTTATTTGGGACTTTTCTTGTTTGTTAAGGTGGGCTTGTATTGCTATGAATTTCCCTCTCAGGACTGCTTTTGCTGCATCCCATATGAGTTGGTATGGTGTATTTTCATTTTCATTTGTCTCCAGATAGTTTTTGATTTCTCCTTTAATTTCATCAATGATCCATTGGTTGTTCTGTAGCATGTTGTTTAGTCTCCACATCTTTGTCACTTTCCCAATTTTTTTTTTGTAGTTCATTTCTAGTTTCATAGCATTATGGTCAGAAAAGATGCTTGTTATGATTTCAATTTTCTTAAATTTATAGAGGTTTGCCTTGTTTCCTAATATATGGTCTATCCTTGAGAATGTTCCATGCGTGCTTGAGAAGAATGTGTAATCTGCTGTGAGTGCTCTGTATATATCTATTAAGTCCATCTTGTCTAGTGTTGTTTTGTGTGTGTGGAAGACCAGCCCTGAGCTAACATCCATTGCTAATCCTCCTGTTTTTGCTGAGAAGATTGGCCCTGGGCTCACATCCATGACCATCTTCCTCTACTTTACATGGGATGCCGCCACGACATGGCTGACAGGCAGTGTGTCAGCAGGCGCCCGGGATCCGAACCTGCGAACCCCGGGCTGCCAAAACGCAAACTAAACCGCTGCACCACCGGGCCGGCCCTAGTTTTTCTTTTAAGTCTGCTATTTCCTTATTGACTTTTTGTCTGGATGATCTATCCACTGATGTAAGTGGGGTGTTGAGATCCCCTACTATTACTGTGTTGTTATTAATATCTCCTTTTAGGTTTGTTAATAGTTGCTTTATGTACTTTGGTGCTCCTGTGTTAGGTGCATATATATTTATAAGTGATATGTCTTCTTGGTGAAGTGTCCCTTTTATCATTATATATTGCCCTTCTTTGTCTCTCATTACCTTTTTTATCTTGAAGTCTACTTTGTCGGATATAAGTATGGCAACTCCTGCTTTCTTTTGTTTGCCATTAGCTTGTAGTATTTTCTTCCATCCTTCACTCCGAGTCTGTGTTTGTCTTTAGAGCTGAGACATGTTTCCTGGAGCAGCATATTGTTAGATCTTGGTTTTTAATCCATCCCACCACTCTGTGTCTTTTGATCGGAGAATTCAATCCATTTACATTTCGAGTGATTATTGATATATGAGGGATTAATGTTGTTATTTTATCACTCATTTTCTGGTTCTTTTGCATTTCCTTTCTCGTCCCATGTGTTCAGACTACCAGTTCAGTTTGGTAGTTCTGTATGATGATTCTCTTCGTCTTCTATTTGTCATATGTGATTCTGTTCTGATTATTTGTTTAGTGGTTACATGAGGTTTGTATAAAAAAAATCTCGTAGATGAGCTAGTCCATTTTCTGATAGCCTCTTGTTTCCTTAGACTAAGTCGATTTGATCCCTTTCCTCTTCCCCTTCGAATTTATTATCGTCATTGTGAGTGTGTGTTTAAAGTGATGAATTTATATTCATTCTTGGTGTTTTCCTTCCCTTAATCTTGGTTTTTATAATTAAGTGTCTGGTAACCTATTCTGATAGAGAGCTGCAATTTTTCTGGTTTAGTCTCCTTATTTTTCTCCTTGCTCAAAACTTTGTATTCCCTTTCTCTTTTTTTTTTCCCCAGGCCTAAGGGCCTTGCTTGAGCATTTCTTGTAATGGGGCATCTTATGGTGATGAACTCCATTAGCTTTTGTTTATCAGGGAGAGTTATTATTTTTTCATCATATTTGAAGAATATTTTCACTGGATAGAGTATTCTTGGCTGAAGGTTGTCTTTCAGGAGTTTGAAAATATCATTCCAGTCTCTCCTAGCCTGTAGAGTTTCTGTTAAGAAATCAGCTGAGAGCCTGATGGGGATTCCTTTGTATGTTATTTTTTGTTGTTGTTTGGCTGCCCTTAATATTTTCTCTTTGTCACTGACTTTAGCCAGCTTTGCTGCTCTATGCCTTGGAGTTGGTCTCTTCATGTTTGTTTATTTAGGAGATCTATTGACTTCATTCACTGTTATTTCCAGCTCTTTACCCAGGTTTGGGAAGTTCTCAGCTATTACTTCTTTGAACAAGCTCTCCGCTCCTTTTTCCCTTTCTCCTCCTTCTGGAATACCTATTATCTTATGTTACATTTCCTAATTGAGTGTGATATTTCTCGAAGAATTTCTTCATTTCTTTTTAGTCTTAGTTCTCTCTCCTCCTCTATCTGGAGCACTTCTGCACTCCTATCCTCAATAATGCTAATTCTTTCCTCCATATTGTCAGTTCTGTTCTTTAAAGATTCCAGATTTTCCTTTTTCTCATCCATTGTGTTTTTCATCTCCAAGATCTGTGATTGGTTTTTTTTTTTATGTTTTCAATCTCTTCTGTGAAGAAATTCCTGAATTCATTGAATTGTCTCTCTGAGTTTTCTTGTAATTTGTTGAGTTTGTGACAGCTATTTTGAATTCTCTGTCATTTAAGGTTATAGATTTCTGTGTCTTCAGGGCTGGTTTCTGGGTGTTTGCCATTTTCCTCTTGGTCTGGAGATTTAAGATACTTTTGCATAGAGCCTGCAGATTTTGCCTTACTATTTCTCATGGTGAGGATTTTCCACCTGCCGCCACTGGGTGGGGGTTGTGAGCCGTGTGTTCTGAGCCTGTTGCAATCCCCAGGAGGATTGTCCTGAAGTGCAGGGCGTGTGGGGAGAGGGGCTCTCTCTTTTGCCTGCCCGATCCCAGGGGCCTCTTCCTTCCCTCGCTATCTGCTCTCCTGGGGTGCTTGGATGTTGACCGCACCCTGCAAGAGTTCTGCCATTGCTTCCTTGTGGGAATTTCTCAACAGTATGTGAGAGTACTTGGAGGGCAATAGTTTTCCTGCAGATGGCCACCCCTCCCTGCTCTCTGTTGGTGAGCCTCAGACTGGTGTTGCCAATCAGGGAAGGAGAGTATTGCTCCTTACCTCTCCCCACGTCCTCCAGGGCTTCCCATGCCTCCACCTTCAGATGTACAGCTGCCTGGGTCTCTTACAAGTCTTTTGTGGTGTATGTTTGTCCTCTGCTGGTATGCGAATGATGTTTTTGTTGTATCTTAGGGGGCAGAGACTCAAAGGGGAAAGCTCACTCTGCCATGATGCTGACATCTCAATCAGCTTTTAAAAAAATATATTGTTCTAAACTAGAAGGTCACTAGAAATTCAGGAAAGCACATTTTCAGAGAAAGATGAAGACTATAATAATCTTTTTATTAAAGGAAATTATATTCTCTTAAATATAAAGTTAATCTTTTCCCTTATAAAACCTAAACAAAAGGATAAATACACAGTGCCTGCTACTGATTTGACATTAAAAATCAAAAGAAACCTACAAAGCTATTCTTTTCAATTATCCATTTTGGGTATATAAAAGGAGAATTCTTGAAATAGTTTCCCTATAAATTGTTATGCCCATTATTGAAATATTTGCAAATAAAGTACTGGAAAAGTAGGGAAAAACCTCAAAATCCACTTAACAGTTTGGCATGTCCCCTTCTGTATTTTCTATTTTTGTTTTCCTTTCACAATCACGTTGTACATGCATTCTTCAAAAAAAAGTCTGATGTAAGAAATATGTACTTAAGTCTCTAAAAAAGTCTAAATTTATACTATACAGAATAAATAATTTTTTAAAAATAGAAAAATCCTTGTATTCTTTATAAGGATAGTATGTGTTCCAATTTTGTTTTAATTGTTCCATATTTAAACAACTGTATGTTTTGCAAATGCAGAGCGCTTATGAAGTTGAAGTAAGTAAGGGGTACCTTCCTGTAACAATCAATGGATATTTTTGTGGAATTCCTTTCGGCTCAGGAGTGAAAATAAGAGGCTCAGTCCCAGTGTTTCCTACTTGTGTGCCTCTAACTTCAGCTCACTAGATGTATGGTTTTCATACGACAGCCTTTGGCTGGTAGTTTAGATACTACAATTTCTTTTAACTGACATATTCTTTCTGCTTCTTTAATCACTTTTTCTCTGGTTCTGATAGTTTTGGAGGTAAGATTTACTGATATTTCTTAACATTGAGGAGAGGAGGGAGATGGAAGACAGCACAAATACTGTATGTTTTTATAATTGGGGATTTGATATCAATGGATCCTATATAGCAACTGGACATAATTAGTACAAAATTGAGACAGTTAAACCTTAGAGTTATTCTTGATTTCTGAGACACCATACATTGCTGGAAAAGGAAAAATTAGATAAAGTATTTTAGATATGCTTTAGAATCATTAGTCAACACACACACTTGCTTTTGATACAATACCTTGTGAAGTCTCACAGTGCTTTTCAATTTCAGAGAGTGTCCCAATCAAATTATCATCTTCTATCACATTTAAATAAAAGAAAATATTGCAGGAAAAGAAAATATTTTCAAGAAACAAGAAGAATCAAAAACTTAAATCTGAACAGCTGAATAAACATCATAATAAAAGAACTTTTTAGGCGAATTTAAAGAAGCTTTGTTGAACAAAATCCACATACATCCTGCCTGTACCATCACTATCACCTACTTGCGGTTCTCCTATTGCCAGTATTGGCTCAAACCAAAAACATGTATGTACCAACTCAATCAAAATTAAAGTTTCCATCACAAGATAATGGAAAAGAACTGAAGTGAACTTTGGTTACCCAGACCACCTGCCTGATTTCTAATAGGACTCATCTATGGTTTTTATGACTAAAATACAGATTCTGCAGAAACAAAAATTAACAAAACCACATACATGGTGCAAACAAAATATAAGAATAAAGTGCTCATTACAGCAAACAGAAAGACAAACTTATTACATATATTCTGTTTACATAAAGTTAAAAGATGGGAAAAATGCTTTGTTCACAAAAGTATATAAAATAAGATGGTAACATCATGTTCGGACATTTAGAAATCAAATATTTTTTTATCTCATTTTAGCTTATACTACTTACGCCATTTTTAAAATGGCCACACACACAAGATGTATTTCTCCTGTGTGAGTTTTAACAAATCAAATTGGACATAATTAAATCAGCTTAATCAAGGCTGTGATTCTCAAACTTAGAATGCATCCAAATCACCCGGAAGACTGTCAGCCCCACTCCCAGAGTTTCTGATTTAAAAGGTTTGCACTTCTATTAAGTTCCTAAGTGATACAGAAGTTGTTGCTCCCAAAACACAGCTGCTTTGTTTAAGTGGCTTTGTGCCTTGTTTGTTACACTAACAGTGGGTTAGAAAAGCAATAAGAATTTGTAGGAAGAACTGGATAAGGGTGATGACAGAAATAACTCTTGAGCAAAATCTAGATGTAATAAAATACTGGATTTGTTTGGTGAGGTTTAGGTTTATATAGCTATGCCCTAAGATCTACTTTTAAATCTTTATGATTTAGATTTTTGTAGAAAAAAATAATACATTGCAAGCACGAAACCCCTTTCTTTCTTTGAATCAATTTTAAAACAAACTTTCTTTGGAATGAAAGTATCAGTTGACAGTAGAAAGAACTGCACTATATTTTGGTCAACTATTTATACTGGTTAGTGGTTTATAAATTTGTATCCTTAACAATGCTAACCATGGTTAAAATTTTCCTATTCAGATAATATAAACTGTGAAAGAGAAAAGGAAAATGTGGCTAGTCTGATAATGCCAGGTGTGTTTCCTGAAAACCAAAATTTCTGAAGTTAAATTCTTCACCAGCCCATTAAAAAACTAAACAAAACAAAAACTTTCAGCCTGATCATACTTTCACATGTAATGGATGACAATCACTTACCTACTGTTGGAGTATTGGCAGCGCTTAACGAAGCAGAAGACGAGATGGAAGAAGAACTTTCTGCCCGGGCTAGAGGAGCAGCAGGAGGTGGGCTGGTACTGGAAGTTACAGGTGGGCTGAATGGCCTAGGCTTAAAAACAAAAAGTTATTTATCAAAATGCTAAAAGAGCTCCTCTGTTATCAGAAAAGATTTTTAGGTATCAGCTAAGATTAATTTTAATATACTAAACCAACTTTACTGTGTTCCTTATAACTCACAATTAGATGCCATAAGTCAAATCATTTTCAAGAATATATTAAGAATTGAAAAGGCTATTTTAAAATAATACCATCAAGAGAATCTTTGTAAAACATTTTCTGTATTTCAGAAAGTATGCTTAAGATAGATTCTCAGAGATTAAATTATTCAACAGTATGAAGGCTTTTCATACATACTGCCAAACTGCTTCTCAAAAGGGTTCTTCACTTCACCCTATGCCTATAAGTGTAAGAGAAGGTTTCTCTGCACCCTTGCCAGCAATGAATGGATGAGCCTTAGAAGGAAGAACAGTAACTTTTAAAACCTTTTAGCTAATTTGATAGATAAAAATAAAAGTGGGGGGCTGGCCCAGTGGTTAAGTTTACACGCTCCACCTCAGCGACCTGGCGTTCGTGGGTTTAGATTCTGGTGCGGACCTGTGCAACACTCATCAAGCCATGCTGTAGCGGTGTCCCATATACAAAGTAGAGGAGGATGGGCACAGACGTTAGCTCAGGGCTGATCTTACTCAGCAAAAAGAGGAGGATTGGCAACAGATGTTAGCTGAGGGCCAATCATATATATATATATATATATATATATATATAAAGACAAATAAACAAATAAAATAAAAGTGGGAGTTTCTCTTTTATGAGTTGTCTGAATTAGCTTTGTCTGATTAGTTCTGGGAGTTCTCTACTACATGAGCTTTCACTAACCCTTTGCGTTATTTGCTGCAAATATTTTCTCCCTAAATATTGCAGGCCCTTTGCTTCTGGTGTTTACAAAGCTGTCCACATTTTCCTTTACAATCCCTTATAACGATTCCTCACTGAGAAAGTTCACCCCATACAGAAGTTTGAGAAAATCTTAATTCTACTGTCTTCACACTTACTCTAGTTAAACATAAAAATAAATATGAAAAATATAACTCCAATTCATTCATCTTTTACCCTGCTGAATGGATTTTTTTTCCTTCCAAATTCCTAATTGTTCCAATAATATGTTAGCAACACTCCCTGAAGTGTTCCACTTTTTAAAATAAGGCATATTTAGCTTAATTAAAAATAACCTTTCCCTGCTTATTGAAGTATTAAGTGAATATTTACTGAGCGCCTGCTACATGTCAGGCCACAAGTGAGGGACTGGATACCAAGCAGTGAACAAGAAGACACTGTCCCTGTCCTCAGTTACTTGAGAGACGTGAAAAACAAAACCCTATAAGCATTTGTGCATTAAAATTAGTCAACTCTTCACTGCAGGAATATAAATTTACAGATATATACTTTTATAAAAATTATACTGTCCAGGGTGTTTTACAATTAGTAAACCCCCACCCCCACCCCCAATTAACTATTTTTAAACTATTAGGTCCAGAGAACAGCTTTTTGATGACTCACTGTTATGGACAGTAGGTTGAAAAAAGATAGCAAGGTGTAAAAATGCAGCTGTGCATGTATACAGATGGAGGTGGTGCAAAACATGAGGCCAAACAAATACTAAATTCAACAGCTGATCTCAAACTTACAAGCTTGGAAAAAGTCTTGATCAACTACTGCGGGAGAAACTTCTGTGGCAACAGGGCCTTATGACTAATATCGTGGCCAGTTTTAAAATTGAGATTGTAAATTTTACAATTGTTTAGGAAAAGAAAAAAAACAGCTCTTTCTTAAGTGATTTTCTTTTATTTTAGAATGGCACTGTCCAGTACAGTAGCCACTAGCACTTGAAATGTGGCTGGTTCAAATTTGAGATGAACTATAAGTGTAAAATACACAGTGGATTTTGAAGACTTAGCATACACACAAAAAGAATGCAAAGTCTCAAAAATTTTTATATTGATTACATGTTAAAATGATAGCATTTTTATATACTGAGTAAAATAAAATATATTAATTTTGCTGTTTTTATTTTTTTAATGTGGCTATCAGAAAACTTAAAAATTATGTATGTTGCTTGCATTATATTTCTATTGGACAGCACTGCGTAAAAACAGTGGTTCTCAAACTTTAGCACGCATAAGAAGCACTTGGAGGGCCTGTTAAAACACAGTTGCTGGGCCACTCTCCAGAATTTCTGGTTTGTCTGGTTTGGAGCCAGAGAAAATGCATTTCTACCAAGTTCCCAGGTGATGCTAATGCTGCTGAGAACTCTTTTGAGAACCGCTGCTCTAGAACAATAAGGGCTTCTCTGTAGGAGTTGGGGAGGACGTGGTTATAGACCCTCAGAAGTGGAAGGTATGAGCCCTCTCTCCAGAAAAATGCACATACAAGTACGCAAGGAAAAGGGTACTCCAATGGACAGCTGGAGAGAATTCAAATCAGCATAACATTTCTGATGGGCAATACAGCAATCATCATCAAGTCTTAAAATTATGCATACCATATAGTTCATGGATTTCACTTTTAAAATTTTTACTAAGGAAATAATGTCTGCAAAGAAGTAAACATAAGGATATTCATTAAGACATGGTTTATGATGAAAACTTGGAAATAAACTCAATGTCAATCAAATTTCTAAAAACTTTTGGAAATTTAATGCTGACAGTGGTATAGAAGATAGAGCACTTATGCTCTGCAGCCACTTCAAATGGTGCTCCCTGAAAGCCCTCAGAGGGTGGTTTCTAGAAATGTCTCAAGGCTAGGGCAGGGAGTGAAGGGTGATGCCAAGGATTCAACTATAAAAGTCCCACTTTTACTTACTTAGTAGACTTACAACTTAAGATTGTCTGACAAAGGATTCTACCACTTTAACAGTTTGAAAACTATGGAATAATTCATGATATAAAAGACATTCCCCAAATATTTTCAAGTGAAGAACAAATAAAAAGTATGTAAGGTATGACCTTTTATTTAAAAACACACACATACTATTCATAGTAACTAACTTTTTTGAGCAATTACTTGCACTTGACACTATTCTAAGTGTTTTACATATATTAACTCATTTAAGTCTCACAACAACCTATTATCATTAAACCCATTCTACCCATAAGAAAACTGAGAATCCAAATAAATAACTTGCCTATGTTGCTCAGGTAATTAGTGGCTAATAAGCTTGTGCTTTTGACAACCATATTTTACTGCCTCTGGATAAATATTTACATGTTCAAAAAATAATGAAAGGATATGTATAAAAATATTAACAGTGTTTATGTCTGGGTGGTGAAATATAGAAGGAATTTTTATTTTCTGTTTTCTCTGTTTTCCAAATTTTACAACATGACTACACATTGCTGCTGTAATCAGGAAAAAAAATCCATGTTATTAAGACGTAGAAATTTTTATATTACTTAAAAAATAACCACATCCTTGGCAGCTTGTTAGTCTCTCATTTCACTTCTACTAAGTCTGTTCATTTGGATGGGGGTAAAAGAAAGATGTCAACATTTCAACACTTGGTGCTCAAGCCTTTTCATTTATTCATGAAACATTTCCTAACTATGTACCATGTGACAGGCATTATGCAAGTATTAGGGATATGAAATTGGCTAAAGCATAGTCTGGTAAGGGAAACACACACAAAGAAAATATGTGCAATATGATTTGTGCATTAAGAGAAATATGAGCAAAGTGTATGGGTGTAAGGAAGAGAATGATTAAATCCACTGGGGGAGTAACGATCAAAGAGGGCTTTACCGCAGGAGTGATATTTAGCTGGGTTGTAAAGAAAGGGCAGTCTCCTACATAGAAAACTGAGGGAGTACAATAAGAGGACATGGATGAAAGAGCACAATGTGTTTGGAGAAGGGAACAGCAGACAGCTTCCAGCAGCTGGAAACTAGGTTGCAAAGAGAAGAAAGGTCAATCAGTCTGATAACTCAGGTTGTTGAGGCAACTTCATGAAAAGCCTTGTACATTCAGCTAAAAAGTTCACCACGTGGATTATGGGGAACACTGGAGATGTATATCAGGGGAAAAAGAAGATTAAACTTGAATTCTAGAAATTAATTCTGGCAATTAGTATAAAAGATGAAGCAAAGCAGAACAGACTGGAGGCAAGAAGACTCATTTGGGAGAGCCTCATTCCGAATAGAACCCATGGATTTTCTTTCACTATCTGACAACTTTTGAAGACCAATTTTTTTCTTTTTTTTTTAAAGCAATATGTACTTTTACAAGCCAACTAAGTGTTGTGAACACCAGTTTCCTTGTGTATAGCATAAAGAAAGCTGGGCCAGATGCCCTCCAGGATCCTCCTGGCAGTATACTTTCAAGGCCAAAGAACAGGCCACCACTTCCTCCTTAATGTTTGACTTTAAGCAGAATTATATGAAAATTGCTTCTTAATATCAAGCAGTGGGTCCTGAATGATATTTTTATAATGCGGCAACTTTCTCAGGAAGCCTCTTGCCTCCTGAACGATGTCTTGCTCCAAAGGTGTGACCACTGAGATAACAAGGGAGAGTGAAGGACAAATTGTTGGGAAACTTTGCTATACTCTGAAGACTCGAGTAGAAAACAGCAACATTTAACTGTAAAGGGGCATACAGAAAAATACCATTTGCATCTTAAATCAAAACAATTATACTTTAAAAAAAAAACACCTGAGTACATACTATTTCATTAATCCCACTGAGTTTGCCCGAAGTGAGCTTTGGTCTGGAAGCAGGCCTTGGAGGGGGGACAATGGTGCCCACAGAGAGAGGAGTTGTGGGCCTGGCTGGTGGGGAAAAAGAATTTGAAGAAAATCATTAGTATGTAGCAATCCTCACATAAAGGCATTCTATTATAGAGGAACTGTTAGGATTCAAAGCTCATTTTTCAGGAGGTTTTTTCTTAAATGTAATATAGATATTTGTTGAAATACTGGGACTCTATCAAGTATTCTATTTTCAAAGCTACCAATAATATTCCTAAAAAAAAAATCATTAACTTTTCAATAAAACTGACACACAATATAAATTCTATTCCTATTTTAATTATTTATACATATAAAAAATCAAATTTGACAAATTATCTAGTGAGAATAAACCAATTTAAGGCCAAGGTCTTTAGTTTATTGCCAATACATCTACTTTACAGACAGTAATGCAAGACCAAGCCTTTGAAGCAACATCTTCAGAACAATAACATGAACTCTAAAAACACTTACCTTAAACTTGCAACTTAACTTTTAAGTTGAACCACACTGTAACCTTTTTTGTGACAATTAAAAGTATTAAAAATTTCTTATTAGTTTACTAAAAAAATTTCCCCAAATCACTATAAATTAATTTTTGGTGAGTACAGAAAATAATATCTTAACTTTTCCTAAGTCCTATACAAATTTAATGCTCACTGTCTTTCAACACCATTTGCAAATTTTACAATTTTTAAAATCAGAAATACTAACCTCAGTATTCCTAATAAAAATAATTCTCTTCATCGTAGAAATTAATGAATGAAATTCAAGTGTACATCATCAAAAGTTACAAATGTATTAGCATAATCAAAGCAAGCGTGAGGAATGGAAGCAAGTATGTTTAAATAATCTTTAAATTAACTAACTAAAATGACTTTCAAATCCCTTTGGTCCATTCTAAAAGATGGGGCTACAATTCAGACTGATATAATATGCATGGGAAGAAATATATTTCAGTAAGTTCTATACACTACAGATATGCAAAGTTAAAAATATATGAATGGGCCTAAGTATACACACGGGGAACAAACAGTCAAGTTGAGGACCGTTGGTCAGCGATGGAGGAATGGAGGAACGGAGGAGTGGACGGAAAGAGCATGGAAGTGGTAGAAAGAGACCTAAAGGAAAAGGTTGTCACACAGGCGTGAAAACAAATGTGTGGGGGTTTGGAACCATTTAGAATGCGTATCATATGAAGGGATAAAGGACGCAAGCACAGTTCAGGTTGCTTCAAGAAAACTGCAAAAAGCTGATAAGAATGATCAAGTTTAGATTCTAAGCCTGCTGCCTTCTTCCCGTCAGCACCAGTTCCTTCATGCTGCACTCCTACTTTAAGCTGGACACTGGAAGAAACATGCACCAACTTGAGGACTGTCACACTTCCCTGCACTATGACCGATTTACTTTAAAGAATGCCCACTACCAGTGAAACCAGCACTGACCAATACTCAAGTTATTTCAAGCTTGTAAGAGAGTTTAACATGGTAGAGGCTTCATTACTCATCAAGTGGCTTGTCCAAATGGCATTTAGACTGACTCACACCAAGCCTGGTAGCAGGGTTGAGTTCAGCTCCTTCAAATAATCAGAATTTGCTATTTGAGGAAAGCTAACAATGATACTTATTAACACCACTGCTTACAAATGAATTATAAATTAACCATAAATTTATAAACTATAAATTAATCGATCTGCATAGATCTAGAAGCCTCTGAAGGAGATTACTACAATAGTTTACATGCTTAAGTGTCTTAATTGTGTTTTGTTTTGTGGTGATGGTAGAGGTGGGGCTCACTTCTAAGAAATGTCTATTAGATGCTGTATTTCAAGAAATATGAAGTGACCTCCAAAGTACACAAGCATAGAAGATAAGAGCTAATCTAGATCTGCCCTCTGACATTACCTAAGGGGAAGAGACAACACGTATTTCCCATACCATTCTTTATCTGAACAAAGGCAGAGACTATTCTAGCATCCAGAAGCAATGATGAAGATGCAGAAGAAAATCAGCAGCATCGTTAGCTGCTTGTCAGTAATTTTTCAGGACATGTAATATGGCAAAGGTCACTATAATCCTCAGAGACACAGCTGTTGGAAGATCTCTCATCCAAAGCATCAGGGAACCCAAAGGTATTTTCAGCTTTACAATGCAATCTCTGGAATGCCTTTTGAGCTCCACTGGAGTGAGTAATGGTAACAAGTTCATCAGTAAAGGAAATCCACTGACTTGGCAACCATGAAGCAAAAGGAAACTTATCTGTACTCTCTGGTGGTGCTGTTCCAGCAGGACAGCATAGAGGGTTAGTGGAAGAGTCTGGTGACAGGCTCTCTAGACCTAGAACCTGACCTGGTTTCAAGTAAAGATTTAATCATACATCCAGACAAATCAGTGGGAGAGAAAGTAGAGTCCCTTTTCTGCTCTTCAAGGTCAGCTGAAGGACAGGAAAGCAACTGAAAACTACAAGCAACAGGACAAGTCTAGAACTAAAATATAAATCTATGTAGCCAAACAGTTATTGTTTTAGTTTAATGTTATTTTACTCAAAACTAGAAAAACTTAATACATGGAACAAGAGCATGAGCTCAAACTTTCTATTAAAGGAGGAAAATAAGTATGAGCATAAGAAACTTAAAATACATGAGTAAAATTGAAGGTCCAAAAAGATATAGTCAGAATTATTCCTGTTTTCCCAGAAGAGCAAAAAGTAACTCTAACAGTTGGTAAAAGTCTAAAAAGATTTCACAAGGTGTCAAAGTGACAGAGCTGTGTACATCTGTTACTCAACAAAGTGCCTGACTGGCTAGTGACAAAACTTAAAACTGTCACAGGAAGTAGGAGAGACTAAATCAGTGTTGGAGTTAATATTAAAGAACCATCCTAATATTTTTCAAAAGTTAACTTCAAGGGATTTTTGCAAAGCACAAGTGCTCAATTAATCCATGGGCAGAGAAGAAATGGTCTACACTAGCACTTATCAAAAGTGAGGCAGGCATGAGATTTTTATATTAAAATTTAAATATATATATATAAATGTTTATTTATAGTCTACATGGTAGAAGAGGCAACTGAAACTACTTCTGTACCAAGTTCTAAGCAACCTTTTAAAACATATAACAACACCGGAAGGCCTAACATATTACTTATTAACTGAATGGTTGGAATTCTTCCCTTAGACTGCTTTAGCTGAAAGGAGGTCACTAATAGATTAAGATTTTGAAAGGGAAAAACAAGAGTAGGGAATAATCTGACAACCTAGACCTTGATAAAATGTGAAAATGGGTACTTGAGTAAGATGTTAAGATGAGGGAGAAGTGCGCTGCAAAAAGAGATGGAAGAAAATTTAAGATGAAATGCCTATTTCACAGTTTCACTTATGGCCAGGCTTACCAAACAGGAGAATCACAATAATGTATTCATCAGTTTGATCAATAATTATGTTCTGCTCAAGTGAAGACTAATTATTGTATAATAGAATAATTATCTCTTTTCAACATCACTAACATGCTGTGAAGGGCAAAATAACTTATGACATTATTTTTCAGACTAGATAGAAAGGTTTAAAAATGCATACCGAAATGAATTTAAAAAATAGCAAAAGGTTAATGTTTTATCATTTCCTAACTATTAAACATCAAATGACCACTGAATGAAAATACATCATTTTTTTACCTGAAGTTGAAAGTGATATGGGCAAAACACTCCTTAGACAGGTAGCAAGAGGAAAAGAGAACGTTTTTTGAAAAGAAATACTGCACTAAAGAAAACAGCGAGAAACAAAGGGCAGGGTTATGAAGAAAACTTCTATACAACTAAAGCTTCTTTTTATTAAAGATTTTTTAAAAATTCATAAAAGAATATTAACAAAATAAAAAACACTGCTTAGGACCCTCTTCATTCTAAAAACAAAACACCATTCTGACTTCCTTATAAAACAACTTCAGTTTTTCCTGTACAATTACTCTTATTATTTATTAGTAAGGTTAATTTTATTAAACTAAACAGTAGCAAATGCCCATTGAGAAAGGCTATACTGCCTTCAGAATATGTTCAACTATCTACTGACTGTTTCTCACTGTTTCACAAGTATTAGGGGCAGATCACCTTCTCTTCAAAATTCCAAATTGTTTCGGGTTAAGGTCGCTGAAAATCCACTGACAGTTTTTTAAAATATCAGTTTCTAAACAGTCTAATTTTAAATACTGGTGTTTATTATTAATGGTAAAATGTTTCAACATGGCTTACTGTTTTGTTAATCTGCCAGAGTGTGATGAATGGAACAAAGATTTTAGAATTCGTCAGATCCGGGTTTGAGCCTGTGCTTCACCATTTTCCAGTTACATGACCTTAGAGAAGTTTCTGATCATCTCTGAGCTTCACTTTTTCATCAGTAAACTAGGGACAATGAAAAAAGGGCTCCATGCAGCAGTTAATAAGGTGAGAGGCAATGAATGTGCGCAGCTCCTGGCAAAGCACGCTGGCAGGAACTCGATTGATTCAAGTTCTCGCCCCACCATTCTAGCACTCCCTTAACCCCAAACATTGGATGGCATTTCTGAAACCCCAGAGGAGGAGGGGGAAGATCAACTTAAAGTCATTTTATTTTCTTGCTTTGAAAAAGCAGTGGTTTTATTAATTATGCATTTTTGATGCCTGCTTTGATTGTTGGCTAATGGGATTTTATATTTTGAAGAAAAGAGAAACTTGATATTCTTGCCAAAACAACAACTAAAAAGCATTCATCAAGTTCTTTCACACATTGCTTGGGAAGTGCTAAAGCCTTTCTGGAAAGCAGTTTGGCAATAAGTATCAATGGGCATATCTTGTGACTCATAAATCTTGGACTGATAAATTATTATAAGGATATTATGAGACATGTCCACAAACTTTGTTATAACCATGGGTGTTCATAACACTAGAATAAGTTAGATGCAACCAGAACGTTCATCAAGAAAGGACTGGTTACATTAATGCACATCTATGCAGTTGAATTATCTATAAACAATAAGAATTATTTGGGCATTGATATGAAAATGATGCCAAGAAATAAATACACAAATAAAAAAATCATTGGTGTTTGATAAATTTTTACCACAGGGTCTTTAAGCTAAGTTAACAAAGACAGTATAAAATCACTTTTATCTGGCAATATAATCAAGAGGACAAGTTAAAAATTGTTTTGAGGACTACACATAAGTGATGAATAAATCAATTAGAAAAAAAGTAACTACTGCAGTCCTCAGTTTAAAAAATATATATACATTTTTTTACCTGTTGATGATGAAGTTAGTGAAGCTGAAGAAGATGAATCAAGAGATGGTCCAAACAGGGGGTCCCAAGCAAGTAAGTCACTGGTCCCTTTCCTACCATAACATTTAAAAAAAATAAGGATTTTAACAAAGGAATATTAGTATAAAATCTACTCATTTTTATTTCATAGAATTATAATAGCTCAATATATGATTAAAAAGTCGGATATTCTACCAATGGAATATGTTAAGAAACTTAACTAACAGATTTAATAAACCAATATTTGTTAACCACTGTAAGAAGAACCTACAATAACATTATATGAAGCTGGCAGGGGAGAGTAGGGAAAATTAATCCCCACTGAGTGCACTGTGTTACACTTTAGCAATCTTAGGGGCTGTCAGAATGGAAATAATGATTTCAGCTTTACAAATGAAGAAAAGCAGCACAGAGAGTATAAATGAGCTGCCTAAGGACACACAGGTACTTAATTCTACAACAGTGTCAGGTCTGCTGATTCATACTTAGCACCCAGTCTTGGACAGAAAATTTCTTAAGTGATATGAAATCAAGCAGAAATTTTATAAGGCCATACTTACTTTCAAAGATGAAGAAAAAGGGTATAGGATTTTCTTTAAAAAGTACTTCTCAAGTACAGAATGGTGGCTCTAGCCCAACGACTTCACATCAACTTTAAAGGCCTGATCACCGCAGTCTATCATGCGTGGGTGGGATTTCTCCCTGGGCAACCCAATGCCTGGGCCTCTAAGGTGGTCTGGAGAAATGTTTGGATCATACATGCCTTTTTATGAGACAGAACCAAGACTACAGACAAAATCATCAAGAGCATCAACACTCTAGTCTCAAAAAACTCAACATGCTGCATAATCACAGATTTCCCTCCACTGGCCTCGTGGAATCCACTGGACTGGTTACTCTCAGGATTGAAATCCTGGCTCTTTACTTCAGTACAAACCTCCATGTGACTTCCTTTTTCATTTTAGTCATACCCCTTTTAAGATACCTAATCTCTAGGATCCTGAAGCACCTGACCTTTCCCACCACCTTTTATAAATTATTTTTTTCAGCTTTATTGCAGTATGACTGACAAATAAAAACTGTATACATTTAAGGTGTAAAAAAACAGAAAATACCCATTAAAATGATAATTTAATGTATAAAGCTGACATTATTTTTTTAAAATCTTAGGAAACAGGCCCACTATAATGAAAATGTTACAATTATCTATAAGCACATATCTAGTATCTCAACATGCACCTACATGGAAGCACACTACACCTAGTATGCTAAAGCCCAGAATCACATTTGGATAAATAATTCCTAAAAGCAAAGTTTTAAAACACTAAACAATGTATCTTTAAAAATACTAAATCAAATGAATACCACCACTGTGCTCAATTAGTGCCTACCTTCAAAAGTATCAAATAATTTTAAACTATCCATTTAATTAAGCCTACTTTTACTCATGCAAAAAAACATTAAAAGAAAGTATTCTGACTGATAGATACACAAGTGAAGAAGGACCCATGCAACATTGGCTTAAAATATTTTTTTTCTATTTAAGAAACACTGGCAACATGTCCTCTAGCCCTCTCCTTTTTCAACTGTGAAAATAAAGGGAAACCTCATTAAAAATGGAGTCAGGAAGCCAAAAGGGGGAGCCCCCACACAGCACCACTCAAGGTCAATTACAGGAAAGATAATCAATTATAGACCCCAACAGAAAGAAGTCCTCAACAGGAAGACAACCAACTACAGACCTCAACAGATGCCACCAAGAGAAAAGAATCATCAATTATAGGAAGAAATGTACCGTGCATCCCAGAGATCAACGACCCCAGTAACTCAGCCAATGAGAAACCATCACCACCCTGAACTCTTGCTTGTCTCCAATGGACTTCCATTCAAAACAACCCCTCCCAATTTTCTCCTTTTTCTCTGTAAAATAATGTTCCTGTCCCTTGTTTGTTGGATTTGCCTATGGTCCATCATGCACATCCTGAACTGCAATTGTTTGGCTATTCCTGAATAAACTTGTTTTACTGGTAAAATACTGGCTGTTTTATTTTTAAGGTTGACATATATGGTGTCAGAAAGTGGGATCTGAAGGAGGAGACCCCCAAGAGAAGAGGTGCTCACACTGAGCCCCTCGTGCTCACTGCTTCTGTGAGCAGCTGCCTCTGCTGTCGGTATGACGAGGCTCCTCTCGGAATCGGAGCTCCACTCTCTTTGCGTTCTGAGCTCTGACTTTATTCGGGATCAGGAGAGGCTTTGTCCTCCAGGTTCAAGGCTCTGTCCTTAGGTACAAGGTGTCGTCCTTGGTGAGTACTCAGCTATTTTCTCAAGGTAGCACAGTCCCTTCTCAAGGTAAGTTCAGTCTTGCTGAAAATCCAGAAGTTTTCTTTGCTTTTCAGATTCCTTTTGGAATCAGGGCTGGGAATCCAGCAACTTCTTTTTGTTTTTAGATTCCTTCGGGGATCAGGACTAGGACTCTAGCACCTTTCTTGGGTTTTCAGAGGAAATTTCAGAAACGGGATCCCAGTCATCTAAATGTTCTGAGGGAAACCCTTCTTCAGGAACCCCCGCTGGGTTTATGTTAAAGAACTTTGGGCCCCCTACACGCATCTTTTTAACTAAGTGGGCCAAGCTGACTGAGAATAGACCAGAATTACAACGGCCATTATGGGAACTTTAGATCTCCCCAAACTCATTTTTCTTAAAACAAAATTGGAAGACCATGGCTCTAAAACTAAGCAAAATGAATGTAATGTTTATTTTAATTGGTACCTGGAGGTTTCCAAATGCGCACGAAACTCTAAAATCGCCTCATTACAAAATACCATAGGTAAATTAACCAAAACGACTAAAAAACTGAGGGAAGACAAAATGGCTTCTGAGGCCTCTCTTTCCCCGCCTTGTTTTCTGTCTTACGCTGAGGCCCCACCTCCCGTGCCATCTTCCTCCTCTCTTCTGCATCACCTCTAGCTGAAACTCTGGCCATCTGCATCTGAGCAAGCAAGCTTACCTCAGTCCATCTGCCAGAAACACAATTTGGATCCAAATATTCCTTTGACTTTTGTACCTGAGACATGGCTAAAATTTTTAAGGTCTCTGTGTCTGTCTATACATTATGTATGTCTGTGTATGTATGTGATATTTTTCTACCTCTGGATGGCATTGCTAAGATTGATTTGTAAAAGACCTCTATTTAATTGGCTTGAAATTAAGCGCCTACAAATTAACTATTCCTAAACCTCAGAAATATAATGGAAGCTAACCCAAATGTTTTTAAGTTTATGTGATCTAGGATTAATCTTTAAATAAAAAGTAGCTTAAGGCTGTTGGTTTAATTGAAAGAGGCATGTCTTTAGAGTTATCAGTGCTGAATATAATGGAGACATACAACTTTTATTCTACCAGGGTTTATTAACCTCATGTTATCTCTTAAAAATTTGTCAGCAAGAAGGTAACTTATGATGATGGCTGGCTGACATTAAATGTCAAATCCAAGCATTTGTTAAAAGTAAGTAATTTAAATAAATGTAAATAAGATCAAAGTTTATACTAAGTTAAATTAAATAATGGATGATCACTGAATATCTAAATCATTTCCAAATAAGATTAATTACTGAACATAGCTTTATCTACTTTTGGCTTCCCACTGCAGAGAATCTAAAGATATTTGATCTACTGGTAAATGTGTTTTATGCCACGCTGAGGAATTTTATATGAAAAAGGGCACGTTTCTAGAAATTTATAGTTTGCCAAGCTGCAAAATGCTAATATAGTTCACAATTGCTTCTTAGTTTTTCACTAGGAGATTCTAAGGATTAAGAATTCTAATCAATATATGTATTAATAAGGGAAACATCTCCATATGCAAGGAAAGTAGGATGTGTGTTTTGATAAAAGAGGGTAGGAGGAATGGAAATGTATTTTGTTGAGGGAAAAGATAGTAATTTTGTCTGAAAGAGAGGCTGGTTATTTTGGAATGGAAAAGAGGAAAACATAGGACAAAATCTAAATGTAAAAAGAAAATATAGAAGGTTTGTGGAAAGAAATATTGGGAAAGGAATTTTGATGTGGGGTCAAGTTGGCTAAGACTAAAAAAAATTATTAAAATGAGTTTTATTATTATTAAAATTATTAATTTAATATTACAATTAATTATTCACTAAAATCATTTTGCTGATGCAAAATTAGAATTTGGCTTTCTTGTCTGTTGAAAGGACAAGGTTTTCTTTCTTAATTTCCTGTGTTGTTTCTATCAGGTCTTTACTTACAAGAACTGAGTCTTCTTAGTATTAAGGGATGCAAGTTTTGCTTACAACCACGCAACCTTTTGAATTTGCCTTTGAAACCTTTTATTTTTACTTTGGTCAAATAGATATTTAAGCATTATTTCCAAATGATCTGTGATCTTATTTGGTCAAGTGTCCAAACCTGATGATATTTCTGACAAGTTTCCTAAAATATTCAAATTCTAAATGCAGTCTTTTTGACCTGGATATAACTTTGGGATTTTTGAGAGAGCACCTGGGACATCTCAAAAGATTTGTTCCCTCTCCTTATAAAAAGAGAGATATTATACTAATTAGACTTATTTGATTTGTCAAATTACATGAGAAGCATGGTTGAATAAGCAATAATAAGCCTTTTTAGGTTATATTGTATGGGTGAATGTTACTAAAAAGTGTTCTAGAAATATACCTTACAGCAATTTGGTCAATTGTCTCTTTGCAACAAGGGCTGAAACATTCATCTTTTTCTCTCTACCTGATCCCTCCAGAATTCAGAAACTCTTAAGTATTCTTTTCATGACAATATATGTATTTGCATGGGTTCAGTGAAGGTCTGTTCTCCTTGTAACAGAACATAATAGGAAACACTGGCTACGTTACCAAGGCTTTGACTAAACGTCATGTTCAAGAAAGACGTACATAGTCTCAGAAGTGACCACACAGCTCTAAGGAACTGCTTGCTTACAAGGTTTCAGCAAAGCAATCTTAAAAAAGAGCTTATATGGTCAGCCACTATTTTTGCTGCATTTATATAATCAGGCCAATAAAACGAAGAAACTAGTTTTACTATGATTATCTTTAATAAAAATGGGGGTAACTGTGGAGAGAGAAATTATGTTTGCACCTTTGTAGATATTAAATTCAAGTCCTATTAACTGTCTTTAAGGTTTTGTTACATACCTGGAAGCTGGACTGGATCCTAAATTCTTCTAGTTTCCTTAGATTTCCAGCTATGATACTCCAAACTAACAATTCCCATTTTTACTGCCCCTGAAACCTCCTTGGAAGGAACTATACTGCCCTCCTCACTCCCCAGATGGCAGCCAACCTGCAGGGACTCGTGCCTTGGGTGCCCATCGCACAGCTGAAGAAGGATCCACCCAACATCTGGTCCTGGACAAACAGTGGAGACTCCAGATCGAATTGACTAGGAAGAGAAGCAGCCGACACCTGAGGCAGATGCTCTCCCAGGATGTCTGGACCAGGCCTGTGTACTTTTCTTTCACTGCCATCTTTCACTTTGATTCCTCCCTCCCTTCCATGGAAGGATAATGCCCTTGTCCATATTTCCCAATCCCTTGTAAAAGAGGGAACCTCTTTGATTGCTGGATTTGCCATCAGAAACCTCAATCTTGTTCAGGACAATAAAGACCCCTTACTTAGTTCACCCTCTAAGTAATGTCACTGGAATTGCAGATGCTACTGTATGTTTAAATTGTTCTGCAGGCCATTTTATAAAGTCAGGGTACTAAGCCCGCCTAATTTAGTTCCTTGCTTTAATTCAACCCAACCTTGGGAGGGAAAGACAGGATCTTACAAATATTTGTATGATAAATTCTGTAGGGCAGCCAAAGTAAACTGGATCATTTGTACACTTGTCGATATATACCCATATTTAGGCAATCTCTTGATATGTAACAACACAATGTCTGAGCCTTGATTAAATGGTGGTAATGCCTCTATGCCAGTTATGAGTCCATAGATAGTTACTTATGCAGGAGCCTTATGTACACCCCTGGTGACATATCAAATGGGGAGGCTCCGACAATAACCTTTACACTTGGGCATCTCACTGCCTTGACAGCTGGAGAGTATGAGGACAGTGCCCTTGCCATAGTCACCACCCTCTTCTCCCTGCATAACCAATCAAAAGCCTCTCATTGGCTAGTTCCACTAAATTCCTCTAATCACCTCAAACAAGAACTTCCAGGAGGCACGTATGATTTTGGGTTTGCCTCTGCAGGGAGACCTTTCTTTCCATGGATTGGAATAAGTGCAATGAACAAATGATTAGGAATCTCTCCCCAACACTAAAAGAGATGGCTGATTCCACAGCCAAAGCAGTTGTGACCCAACAACAGTCGCTTAACTCGTTGGCCAGGGTAGTTTCAGGTACTTACAATAACAAACACCTCACACTGCACATGGATAAACACCTCTGGGGAAGTAGAGATCCAACTACATAGAATTAGAGAGCAAGCACATTGGTTGACACAAATTCCACCCAATAACCCACTGTCTTTTGATTTATTCAGTTGGTTACCCTAGGTCTGGGTTCCTCATGTAGAACTATCAAACGAATTGGGCTTGTACTGTTCTTCATCCTGCTTTGTGTACTTGTTTTTAAACTCTACACCTATTGCCTGTCGAACCTTTATCAACATAACATACCTAATAAGGTGTCATGTAAACACAACAATTTGAAATGATTTCTGACACTTACAACCTCGAACAACTATAGACTTTGTATAAGAGGTGCCTGAGAGTTCTCCCTCCTTGCCTTCCTTGTTACTCAGATACGGCCTAAATGGTTTCCAATCACTATGGATTTTCTCTCCAACATGGTACATGACAACCAGGAAAGTCCTTCCTGGCACCAAGGGACAAAATCACTACACACAGAGAACCTAACTCTTGATCAGAGATGCTTTAGGAGAAAGATCTTGATCAAAAAGGGAAAATGTGAAAAACTAATAAAGAGAAACCTCATTTAAAATGGAGTTAGGAGGCCAGAAGGGGGTGCTGTGAAGCAGTACTGCTGGAGGTCAGCTAAAGGAAAGACAGTCAATTACAGACCCCAAAAGAAGTGGTCAATAGAAAAAAATTGTCAACAACAGGAAGAAATGTACACTGTATCCCAAACAGAGATTGACGACCCCAGCAACTCAGCCAATGAGAAACCGTCACCACCCTGAACTCCTGCTTCTCTCCAATGGATTTCATTTAAAACAAACCCTCCCAGTTTCCTCCTTTTTCTCTACAAAATAATGGTCCTCTCGTGTTTGCTGGATTTGCCTATCATCTGCCATAGCATGCACATCCTGAATTGCAATTCCTTTGTCTATTCCCAAATAAACTCTTTTTGGTGATAAAATAACTGTTTTATTTTTAATGTTGACACAACTTAATTGAGAGACTTCCTCATTTTGAAGCTCATGAAGTATACAGTTTATTTTACAAGGTCCCAGCAAAAATTGAAGGAAAAGTGAGAAAATTTCCATGAAAATAGCTAGCTGAAATACAGACATGCATGTGCTTAGGATACTATCATTTATTCAGAAGCAGTGAGGTCACCAAGGCCAAACACAGTGGAATGGATTTTAAAAAAAATTATTATAAAAAGAAATATTGTCAAATGAGAAATAATTTAAAACAACCAAAAACTCCACCTGGTGTTTCACAGCTTAGAAAACAGGATAATTAACAACACTCTATGAAATTGAAACTGCAGAGATAATAAAACTCTCTAGAAAAAAGGACAGAAGAAGGATACTTAAAATTTAAATGTAGTGGGGAGGAGAGGATGAATAGACAGAGGACATAGGATTTTCAGGGCAGTGGAACTATGATATTGCTGAACACATGTCATTATCCATTTGTCAAAACTTATAGTCTGTACAACACCAAGAGTGAAGCCTCATGTAAGC
The DNA here is from genome assembly GCA_031878705.1 of Tapirus indicus. Classification (NCBI taxonomy): domain Eukaryota; kingdom Metazoa; phylum Chordata; class Mammalia; order Perissodactyla; family Tapiridae; genus Tapirus; species Tapirus indicus. Next base: position 2,230,626 of record CM062925.1, on the reverse strand, counting down.
CATGGACTTTGGGTGATACTGATGTGTCAACGTGGGTGCATCAATTGTAACAAGTAGGGAGGCTAGCTATATGTGTAGGCAGAGAGTCTACGCAAAAACTCTGGACGTTTCCACTCAACTTTGCTATGAACCTAAAATGGCTCTAAAAAATAAAGTCTATTTAAAAAAAATCTTTTAATGTGAAACTTACTCATTGGATGCAGCAGATGGCTTTGATTTTGTTAACTCTTCACCTAATTAAAAAATTGAAATATTATGAAAAAATTCATAATCTGATTTTTCAATGTAAAGAGAGACACAACACACATCTCATTACTATGAACAATTTAAAAATCCTGGAATAACATAAATATAATTTAAACAATTATGAAGAAAAAGAAAATAAGCCTTTAACAAGTTTTCTAACATGCTTAAGAATATTAAAATAGCTGAATTTCTGCTAATCTTGATTTTTTTCTAACATCTTTGGTAAGAAATGACTTAAGTCAACTAAACTATCATATTCATTAAAATAAAATTGCTGTTCAGAAGAGAAAAATATGGGCTGCAACTTTAAAAATTAGAAAAACTATTTTAATACTTATGGAAAGTATTACTCAAGAATTTTAACTAATGAATCATGAAAGCATTTTTCAAGTTCTAAGAATATTAATAGTGATTATTATATTGACCAAAAGTAGTTATTAACTCTTGAAGGATGTTCTATTTTGAGAAGTTAAAATTGTTACAACAACCTAGAGCAACAGCCTCTTTATAAGATAGTCTGTTTTGCTGCCTTTTGCATTGCAGTGTGAATCATTTCACAAGCAACTAACACACGGGAATAGCACCAATCATGCAAAAGTCATGTTGCTTCATGAGCAATTTTCCCTGCACCTCAATGTTTTGCATCACCAAGCAACAGCTGACGAACGCAGAAGACATCAACATGGGTAACTGCAGCAAACTTGGAGGAACACCATACTGTACATGATGCCCATTCACACACATTCTCCCCTTTGGCTCAGTTTGGCCATCTGTTTTGCCTCAAAGTGCTTACTGTGCTGTTCTCCATCTTTCTGCAGTTTGCCCTCAACTCCACAACTTTTGAGCTCCCTTTATCCTCATCTTCTTCACATACCCTATCATCAAGCTACTCACCATTTCTTTTTTAAAAGTAAAGTCCTACTTGTAGTTTGGTATATATTATGAATTTAATGGGTCTTTTTAATTGTGTTGGAATTGTATTAGGATTCATGTTATGGTTTTTATTAAGTGTTGTGCTTATAAAACTGCAGCTTTTGAGTGGACTGCCTCAACTCTTTTCCCCACAACCCTTGTTATTTTTAATGCATGATTACAAAAGATGTTAGCACTCCAAAAACGTTTTTAGTATAATTAAGTTACTATACTAAAAACCATATAATAGAAACTACAGTTGTGATATGACTTACAAATAGGTAAAGCTAAAGCTTACTCATCTTATAAATGCCTTCCAGCTCCTGAGGCAGAGTAATGCCAGTTCAATAGCTGAACATTCTTAATCAGAAGCTACTCTTTGGCTTTGTGGATTTCTGAAAAATGTTGTAGCCATGTATTTAACGCATATCTCAACATTAAAAGAAATAATATAGATAAGTTGTCTTCTGTTTAAAATAAGTATCCTAGTCTGTTAAGGCTCATGATGAGAAAAGACCACTTATTTCTATAACTACATATGTAAGTACAAGCTTAGCAAATTGCCTGATAAATTTTAATAGACATAAAATAACCAATTTAAAGGTCAAACTTACTAGACGAATTCCGATTCATCTGCACCTAAAACCGAAATGCAAAAACTAAGTGCAATTAAACAAATAATTTAATTCGTTAATGAAATATTTGGTAAAATGTTAATACTGGGAAACTAATTTTAAGTTGTTTTTAGTATGTCTGCTCAACTGTAAACTGTATTTACATAAAAAGATATACAGAAAAAACTTTCAGTAGTTTTCTCTTTTATAGTAAAAAAAATAACAATACATAGACCTTTAACATTCACTAATAATATCTATAGCAAGATACTATGACTTGCTAATTTAAAACATTTAACATAAATATTTTGAAAATCAATGTTCAAACATTACAATGATTTTATAATCAATAGGTAAAAATATAAAATCTCACACTTACTGGGCTGTGTCTCTAGTAGTACATGGAAGGAAAAAGAAAAACATAGTGTTCATTTTAGAATTTAAAATATCGTATTTTCCTGCTCTAATAATTTGTCCATTCCCTTCTGAATCATACCTAAAATCTATACACCTTAAAACACATACATTGTTGAGGGAAAAGACACTTAAGCTACATAAGCAAACTGGACAATGAAATATGCCCACAATATCCTCTTTCCAAACCCAATATTAACTACTAAAAATTTTCAAATTATTATTTTCTGAGTATGAAATTAATATATGTTCACTGTTTTTTCAAAAATTGAAAAGAGAGAAGAGCATAAAGGAGGAAATTAAAAACCATCAATGATCTCACTGCCCAGAGACAGTGCTTAACACTTCGGTAGATAGTCCTCTAGGCTTTTATTTATTTACATGTATATTTTAAATTAGCTTTGCTCTTACACAATAAACATTTTTAATGGTTTCACAACTTCCTACTTCGTATATATACCATAATTTAATCTTGGCATTAATCTTCATGTTAAATAGTAACGGAAGAATAAAATCTTACTTCAAAAATCTATCTTTTTGGTGGAAAAACAGTTCTAAAATTAAACTGTAAAAGCAGGTGACTGGGAGAAAAACACTGTTTTCCAAACAAATACATATAAACTACTTACAATATATAATTAAATAACAATACAAAATGGTGAGAACTTTTATTCTCCATTATTGAGGAGAACACGTTTAATGTCAATTATGATGAGCACGTACGGATATACTACACTGTTATTCTAAGACATGTTTTTTCCCATACTTTAACACTTCTGGATTTAGAATATGACATCAATGGAAAGACCTATTATGGTGATGTTTTCTCTCCCTCAAAAGTTAAAGTATGGTATCTTAGAACTGAGGAATTAACCACTATCACTAAGAACTCTTATCGTTGCCTTTCCTTGTATGAGAAGTATGGAAAAACAAACATGTAGTGACAGACCAAAAAATGTGAAGATACAATTTAATCTTTAAATTCATCATTTTACGGTCTTTCCTTTTACATAAGGGTCACAAAAGATGAAAAACTTTAAAATTAGATGAGGAAAAGATTAACAATGCCAGTTCACAAAATTCTGCCTGAGACATAAAACACAACAAATGGCAGAAATAGTGGGTATATTACATTTTCGCTTCCTTGTAAAACACTTTCAAAAGGAAGCAAAACTAAGTCAAACTCACAAGTTCATTTGCCTGTATAAACATTATAAACAATATACTTCAATAAAGCTGAAAAAAAAGAAAAATTATAAACTAAATATTTCCTCATCCAATGTGCTTAATTAACTACTGCTAAGTGATGTTTCACTTTTTATTACTCCTAAAATTAACCAGATGCAGGCAGATGAAGTAAAAAAAAAAAAAAAAAAAAAAGCCTTCTAAGGAGTATGAACTCGCTCATTTTCTTACTTACAGATATTGCAGGGGAGAGCGTTATATTTCCTATAGATACTTTCAATTCATCCAAGGAAGCCATTGCGTGATGTGAGTTATTTGGATGCACAGGTTTGATTTCTATCCGATACTTCTTTGGTTCTTCATCTTCAGAATCAGAATCACTAGATGAGTAGAAATGGTTCTCTTTGGTATGTGAGTATCAGTTAAAGAATTGTTTCTAAATTACCTTAATGCATAACCAGTTTTTCACACGTTTATAAAAAGGAACAAAAACCTTTAAGAGATAAGATAGACTTTAGAAAAGTATAACTACTAAATTTTATTAATAGAAACATGTCAAATGAAGAACATGAAGTTATTTTATTATAAATAATTAACAATTTGATGTCTTGATTAAATAATAGATTATGTTGTTATAATTGTCTACTTATATGCCAACACAATCCATAAGAATATCCAGATGATGAAGGATATCATTCTGATTTGCTTCAGGTTTTATACTATAGCCTTCTTCATCTACATCAGGAATGTTCTATGGGAAAAAGAAAAAAAAACTTAACTGTAACGATGGCTCCAACTACAAAAATATTAAAGATTAGAAAAATAGCCTTAACTATTACTGAGGGGCTGTTTCATTTATCAAATATCAACAGGTTAACAAAACTATTAACACTGTGGGGAAATTACATCTTTTTAGTTAATTAGCTTCAAATCACACTCTATGCTTCAGATGTCTGAAAGAGAAAGGCATTGCAAAATGAAACAGGAGAAACACTGAAAGGAAAAGAACCGGTGTTCATGCAGGAATGCCAGCAGTTCTGTGGATAACCAAATCTTCACCCAAATCTTCAAAGTGAAGAAATAAAAGCACAAGACTGTGTGTTTCTGGGGAAGAGAGGTGGTGAAAGCAGAGGACTCACAGCTTAAGTAAAAGTAAATATATATCAAAAATACAGAAAAATAGAAATGAAAGACTACCAAGAAAATTAAAACTCGACTAAAATACCATCTCTTACCCCTGAGACTGGCAAAATTCAAAAGCTTGAAAATACACTCTGTTGGCAAAGCTTTGAGGAAATGTACTCTTATACTTTGCTGGTATAAACACAAAATAATACAATCCCTACAGACAGAAGTTTAGCAATATCTAGCAAAAATACAGGTTTTACTCTTCCACCCAGAAATTCCACTTCTAGGAATTTACCCGGAAGATACACTCCCAACAATTTAAAAATACATGTGCAACAAGGTTATTCATCAAAGATTATTTATAACTCAAAATTACTGGAAAGTACCTAAATGTTAAAGCACAGTTGAATAAATTATGGCACATACACAAAATGGAGTACTATGCACCAATTAAAAAAAAAAGATGAAAAAGGGTTCTATGAACTGATAAATGGAGTAACTTCCAGGAACTACTGCTAACTGAAAAAAAGCCAAGTATAAAAGAACTCATATAGTATATCTTTTAAGTGAAAAAGAAGGGCAAATTTAAAAACATACAGATATCTGCTCATCTTTATGAAAAAAACAACACTGGAAGGATAAATTGGAACACAGTAAAGATGGTTACCTACAAGGGAGGACAATGAAATAGAAGTGATACAGGAGGGAGGGACACTTCTCCAAGGACGCTTTTGTGGTTAGGTAAGAGAATATTCCTACTTTCAGGAAACACATAACTTAAGTATTTAGAGATAAAGGGCCATATGTATATAATTGATGATCAAATGGATCAGAAAAAAATATACACACATACATAAACACATGCACATATGTAGGGAATACAACTGTTAAAGCAAATGCAGTAAGAATTTAAGAGTATACAAGTGTTCTTTGTTATTTTATTCTTATTTTTTTTTGTAAGTTATAAATTATTTCCAAATAAAACGTTTTAAAAATGAAAAAAAAAAAAAAGACTACCAAGAAATGCCAGGGTATCAGTTGTAATTGAGCAGCCAATATTCTTCTACTGGTCAAGTTTGTTGTTCTTCCACCAATCCCTCTGTAAAGCTCAGCAAAAGGAATATGAAGGATTGCTAATCTGACAGGCACAGCACGAGGTCAAGGAGAACTAAGAGCAAAATTTACGTGACTACAGCTTCCAAGCTGAATAAATAGTCTAAGGTAGCCAGCAGTGAATTAACAGACTGGATTAAAGTCTAGAGGTAAAAAATCTAATATAGGGTAAAGAGCAGATTCCACAGATAAAAAGATGACAACTGATGTAGTTATGACTCTGGAAGTAGAGCACTTTCTTTGAGTTCTACATATCGCTTGCTAACGTGCAAAGAAACTTTGCCAAATGTAGATTCATTAGAAATCAGAATGAAAAGTTTTCTCAGAATATTTTATTCCTACTCCCAGTACCCTAGAAACAAACATACCAGATATTTAATCTCCTAGAGGTTCTAGCTGGGATTTGCTAACAGACACTACTTTTAAATTTGTTTACAATATCCTGTACAGTATGATGTAGTAATTTAAAATACAGAGCTGTTTTCTATAGCACTGAGTAAGCTGTTTTTGGATCAACTTCCTGCAGATTACATCTACAACGCTAATCAAAATACATAAACAACTATCTGAAAGCACTTGAGAATGAACTAGAGCAACCATTTAAAAAGCTATACAAAGTGATAGGCTCAAAAACTGTGAAAATAAATCAAAACAGAATTCTAAAAAAGGGTTCAAATAATCCACAGGAAGGCAGGAAAATGAAAACAAAAAACAAAGGAACAAACAGAAAACAAAAAACAAAATGGCAGACTTCAGACCTGACACATCAATAATTACATTAAATATAAATGATACAAATATAACAAAAGACAGAGATTGGCAGAATGGATTTTTAAAAATGACCAAACTATATGCTATCTACAAGAAATTCACTCCAAATATAACAACATAGGTAGACTAAAACTAAAAGAATGGAAAAAATATACCAGGCAAACATTAATTAAAAAAAGAAGTAAACCGTCTTACTATTAGACTTCAGAAAAACAGAGTTCAGAAAGAAAATTACCAGGGTCAGAGAGGGACATTAAGTCCACACAAAAACCCATACATGATTGTTCAAAGCAACTTATTTCTAAAAGCCAAAAACTGGAAACAACTAAATGTCCTACAAACGTGAATGGTTAAACAAACTTTGAAACATCTATACCATGCAATACTATTCAGCAATAAAAAGGAATGAACTATTCATACATGCAACAACTCGCCAGAGAATTGTGCTGAGTGAAAAAAGCCAATCTCAAAAGGACACATACAGTATGATTCCACTTAAATAACATTCTTGAAATTCAAAATAATAGAAATGGAGAAAAGGTTAGTGGTTGCCAGAGGTTAAGGAGGGGGTGAGGATGGAATGGAAGTGGCTATAAAAGGGCAATCAACATGAAAGATCCTTGTGGTAATGGAAATGTTCTGTTTTGACTGTATTAGTGTCAATATCCTAGTTGTCAATATATAATAGTGTCAATAACCTAAACTACAGTTTTGCAATATATTACCATCAGGAGAAATGGGGTAAAAGGTATACAGGACTGCTCTGTACCATCTTTGCAACTTTCCCTACATTGATAATTACTTCAAAATAAAAATTTTTAAAAAAGCAATGATTTTCAGTGTAGTAGGTTTTCAACGCTAGAACTGTTCACAGAAACCTGATATTAATAAAAACTTACACATTACTTGTTTATACCTGTTCCACTCAATCCATGGTTTCTATATTAGGGCCCCACACTGCTGCAGCAAAGTGTTAAGTCAAAAGCAGTATGAAGAAGAAAAGAGCAAGTAACTTCACCCACCAATCTTAAAGGCAGTTTTGGTGGACAATGGTGGTAGTGATTTTAAAAAATATATTAAGATAGAGCTCACAAGTCAATGGAATGTTTCTCAATCTCTCTGTTTGGAATGGGGAAATTGGCCAAAACCAAAAGAAAAGATCGATTCATACTTCTTTGGTCAATCTTCAAAACATGTATTCCCTCAAAATAATTTTTTTTAATTATGTAGACCTTTTTAAAAAGGAACAGAAAATGTACAATAAATTTCCCTACCAAGGTAGACCACTGATTTTTTTTTAAGTAATTAGTAAGACTAGCCATAAGTAAAAGGTCATAAATAGACCACAAATAAATAATAGGCCATAAATAAATAGAAAACAACAAAATGAAAGCCTCGTATCCCTGCTAACCACCACTGTAATCCCCAAAGATAACCACAATTAAGTGTCTTGTAACTCATTCTTTTTAAAAAAGGAAACACCCATACCCACACATTTTCAAAATACCATTACTTAAAAGATCATACTTGCTTTCATTTAGTAAGCTCTTTCCATATCAGCAGACAGAGCAACTTAATTCTATAACGTCAGATTATTCCTTTATTGAGTGAACGTTTAATAATGTATATTTAACTAACCCCCATTTTGATGGATGCTTTAGTGTTTCTAGTTTTTTGCTAATATAAACAATGTTGAAATAAACACCTATCTCCCCCTCTCCCTCCTTCCCCCTCTATATACCCATGTATCTTGATCAAGCATATATATACATATATAAAGTTTGTGAATATAGCCATAACAGGAAACCCCTAGTAACAGGATTGCAGGGTCAAAAAGAACATGCATTTCTTATTTGGGGAGATACTACCAAACTATCCACAAGAGAGATGGTATCAATTTACATTCCTACCAACAGTATGAGTATATCAAAATTTTTGCCAACATGATAGGTGTAAGATTAATTGCATCAGAATTAGACTACTGTTTTGAACAACATTTCTTACGTTTACTCACCGCTTTTATTTCATTTTATGAAAATTGCCTGTTTTTATCCTAATGCCCTTCTCCTACTGGGGCACTTGCTTAGCTTTTACACTGATTTGCACAAAAACTTTACAAAGGAAAGTAATTAGCCCCTTGTTATATGTCTTGCTAATACACTGCCAATTTATCTTTAGTGATTCAAATCTTTCTATGGTATTTTTTCTCATTTTATAAGTTTTTCATTTCTACACAAATTTATCAATCATTTCTTATATGGCATTAGAATTTTGTGTCCTCTTTAAAAGGAAGAGATAAGTACTTAAAAACTAAAACTGGTTAAAACTGATCATTATAGAACAGTATCAATGAGCTGAGAGAATTAAAAATGTTTTATTTCAGAGTATATATAAAATAATAAAACATGAAGCATTAAGGATTTTATTCAATCTTGCAATCATCAAACAAATGCTATAAATAATTAATTCAGAAATAAAATGAATGATGAGTACTCAAGTAAACACCAAACATCTGCTGACTTTTTCATTCATTAGCAAACCAAGGGTACCCAGACAGGCAAGTGGTAAGGTACATGTTATAGCTCCAAAAACACTGACGATTTCAGCCCTAGAGCTCATCAGAAATCTATTTTATTTTTACTATAAATTTATTAACACATCATAATTTTCTATTCTAAAACTGAAATATGAAACAAAAATACTAGTTTTATTTTAGTTAAGTAACATAAAAACGTTTCACAAAATATCTAGTCCTTTATTTTGGTACATCATTATGCTATAAAAAGACCAAAATGTTCTGGGGCCAGAAGAAACAATAGCTATGCAAGCAAGAACAATAAGCAATGGAGACAGACAGCCTGACTCTAACTACACTGATCAACACGACAAGTGTCTAACAAACAATTTGAAAAAGGTGTCTGTTACACATTACTGACACCATTTGGTCAATCTACTCTCCCACTGTAACCACAGGGAGCTCCACTTGATGTCTTCATTAATTATATATAAAGAAATATATTCAAACAAGAAATACAAACAAACTTTCTTTAAAGCAAAACAAAAAAGCACAGAAAAGTACTGACCACGGTTGTTGCTATTTCTCAGAAATGATAATCTCTTAAACAAAACTCAAATACATGACAAAGTAGTATGTTAATAGCCTAAGAATAAATTAGTAAGGGCACCACATTTTAAAATACAGTATGCAGATTTGAGATCTGGCATATTTCCCAGGAAAAAGCAATATGCTATGGCACCACTCCAATTTTAAAAAGTAAAATGTCCACTTTTCAAAGGTAGTTAGACCCATTTTCTATTTAATAGGAAAGCATCTGGCAATATAAAGCCAAAAATGCATCTGTAAAATAATTTTAATAGTGAATTTACAATAACCTGGTTAGTATTTCTCTTGGAAAGATTTGTAAACTTAACCCAAATATGCTGGGTATTTCCTAATGAAAATAGCTAATTTAAATTGTTTACATCAAAGTAAAAGGTACTTACAAGTGAATCTGCATCAGGGCATTCCCTATTAAAATAAACAAAATATTAGAAATAGTCAACTATTAGAACTATCTCATAATTATACTATATTGAAAGTGTTTACCTTAGTTTAAACATAACTTTTATTTAAACTCTATAAAAATATTTAGAGAACTCAAATTATGAAGATCAAAATATATCAAATAATTTTAAAATTCAAAAGAAGGCATTCGTAGACCCATAATCCATGACAAAATAAAACACAAACAACTCACAAATATTTTAAAAACTACTTTCAAAAGGACTTTTTTCCCATGAATACACACACCATATCAAGGAAGCTGTCAGTGCTACAAAGACTTCCAGCGGATTTTAATTCTTTAGGTAGAAAAACTAAAATAAAAAAAAAATGCCTCAAAGGAGAAAGCTTGGCTTTAAAAAAAAAAGGCTATATTTGTATTTATTGGTAAATAACATTTTTAAATAAAATTTTTTTAAAACTTCAGTTTCATTTGAAGTACTTCCCAGAAGCTAGTATACACAGAAGTCAAAACCACTTTTCTCCAAATATGTTAAATGAGTAGTTAGGCTTCCAGTTGGAATAGCTTTCTAGTTTATTGTAATATGTAGCTGAGAACTGGTATTTTATCTTTTAACTGATAAACAAATATGAATTTGGATACAAACTAGAAAAAACTATTATTTTAAATGTAAAACTAAAACATAAAGACCATCCTTCTCAATTAACCAAATACAGACCTAAATGTATAAAATTAAAGACACCAAGGTCATGAGGAATAAGGTTAGAAGAATTTCCATGTACACATTCTAAAATAAATTCACAAACAAAAATTAGAATGCACATTTAAAAGGCTTCTGGATGAGTTCCATGTTCTTTGGCTTGAGGCAGTGAACGCACACGCTGTCAGAATCACCACTCTAACCACCGACTGGAGACAGGCAGTCGGTGCACCTGAAAAGCCAAATGAACAACAACAGAAAGCACCACATAACACCCAGGATAAACAGGTAATCTCTATCTACTCAAGACTAAGCACAAGCCAGAAAAGGCTACAGATGGAAGAATTCTGTTAAAGGAAGACTGGATGCAACGGACTGAAAAAATGGAGAGAGGACTACACTGCTCTAAATCCAAGCAGAAGCACCAAAGAGACAGGGTAAATGCAAACCCCATGTGTCTTTATATCCGCTTAAGTCACTTAAAATCGCAAATTTTGAAAAACAGCTTCTTTATGATTGGTAGATGAGGAATATTATATCAAAAAACCTATGCATACTGAGGAAATGTTCCAGAAAAGGCACTATAATAACAAATTCAATCCCTCTATAGAATCAAATCAAGTAAGATGTCAGAACACTTCTTTCTTCTGTTTTAAAAAGATATAGTTTAAATTAACAAGTAAGGGCACAAGTTCCAAACAGCGTATTCTCTGGCTTTAAGCCCGGATCTCCCCAGTCTTGGTGGTAAAGCAACTCATCTGTGTGCCTTCACAGTCGGCTGGAGAGCCAGCCAAAGCAGCCCCAGGAAGAGCAAGCTCTGGGCAGGACTCCTCTGCCTTCAGGCTGTGAGAAGAAGCATGCCAGCAGCCTCAGGCAGTTAAAGCAAAGGGAATTCTAACATTCTTCCTGCCAGGAAGTGCTGAAAGAAGGCGATCATGGTGCAGAGGGTGAAGCACTGGTTTTCTGCCTTCTCTTTGGCAAAAAATATTCCAGTAGCCAATGGGCTTAATGATCATATTGGAAAATTACTGACCATGGAAAACTATTTTAAAAACATGGAAAATACAAAATATATTATAAACTCCCTGAATAAACAGCTGTGAAAAACCACACATTATAAAAATATTTTAATTTTAGGCCTTTACTCTTTACAATATAGTCACTAACAGAGGAACTGGCTACATTTAAAAATTTCACTCACAAATCAGTCATTTAGACTTCAATACGTACTTCCAATGTTACAAAAAGAGATTACGTTCCACCCCCTTCATAAATGATCAAAAGAGACATTTGCACAAGAGATGGTAACTATAGATATAAATCACTTTGCAGTTGGTCTTAATTTGTTAGCCACATAAACAAGGAAGGGGGGAAGAAACAGTCACTGAGAATGGTAGGAACTCTGAGAAACGCAGACGACGAGAATGGAACGAGGTAGGAGGCAAGAGCACCCTCAGTGCATACTGTCCTCTCCTGCACTGAAGCGACGAGCGCCACCAAACACTAAATGTCCCAAGAGTTCTGCTGACTATGCTAGAGAAGCAGAGACTGTAAATGAATTTTCAGCCAATGTCACTGGGTTGGCAAACCACTCAAAACTTTTGATTAGTGTCTCTTCCACCTAAGTGGGTTGAGTAACTACGGAAAGAAAGATTCCTTTAATTCCAGCTTGTCTCTGTTTAATCAGAGCTCAATGATTCTCAGGCTGGGGTGGATATAAGGAATGACATAAGCTGCTCAAAACAGAGAGAAACTAATGCTGGGGCCTCACACCCCAAGAATCTGGTCTAACTGGTCTGAGGTGGGGCCTGGCATAGATGTATTTATTTTAATTTTCCAGGTAGTTCTAAAGTGTAGCCAAGGTAGCTAACACTATTTTAATTTCTTATATGCTAATTAGATGTTCTTTGTACACTAATTTCTTATTTTTGTACTCCACCCTCCATCTAAAAAATGATGACCTGGTGTAAATGTTTAAAGCGTGTTAGAGCTTTTTTTCTCCCCCATTTAACACTTTCCATTTATGTATACATATACACTACATGCCTACATGCTTAGCTGTCTAAAGGAATTTTCATCAACTTGTTGACCATGGGTTTTTTCTTAGGCATTAAGACATAGAAGAATTTTCAGTTTTCTCTGCACTTTTATTCTTTTTAAAATATGCATGTACCATTTTATAAAATAACAGTATCTTTAAAGTTTCAATTTCAAGACACTAAAGCTTTCATCTTAAAATTTTAAAATAATGTGAAAAGTTAATATTTTAACTAAAACCAGAGGAGCTGGCAAACGTATTTAGAAAAGTTTGTGCTTTTCACATTAGACATATACACCGAGTTATTTCCAAAATATTTTTTCTTTTCAAATTCAAAACAACAGCCTTATTCTTAATTACTTACAACAACAGAAAAGATTTTAACAATATTTATTTAATATACTTACACAGACTCTGTATCCTTTTCCTTTTTAATTATTCCTGGCAAACCAAAAGTCTTTCTTTTCCTTGGTTTTAGACCTTAAAATAAATGCATATTGTTATAGAAACATAACTGCTCCTGACAAACGTATTAAACTTATGAATGCATCTTGCATCTTGACACATAATTTTCTCATAACTGTTGATACTAAATTTGGATGAAAGAAATAAAAGTATGAACTGCTAAACCCTAATATTTAAATCAGAGTCATAGTCTGTTTAGACTTTTCTCATGTTAATATAATACAGCCTATTATTCACCAGAAGGTTATAGAACATTCACTCGATGGATTAAATTCTCTTTTCTTCTCCTAAGTCTTCCCTAGATCACCTCAAGCAAACAGCATTTGCAGATATCTTAAAACCGCAAAGATAGTACATTATTTACTATATTAGATTTTGTTATAAATGTCAATCAAATCATGTTTCCTGTCTAGAGGGTCACAAAATATAAATGTGTTTTAAATAAAAAGATGACACAACAGATCCATTAACAGTACAATATGGAAAACTTATAATATGGCATTCTTTTATCCATATGTCTAATATAAACAATGTTATAAATTGATTCTACCATAAATGAGGAATAAATATCATCTCTGTTTTGCCTAATATGGCAGTTCCTCCTCCTCCTCTTCTTACCTGACAAATTATGTTTTAAAGGTCAGTCATGCTATTAAAGGTTGATGGAATTCAGCACTTAAAGCTTAACAGCTTACTCTTTGAGAACTCAGGCCCATCTAAGCTAACTTCTCATCTTATAGATGAGGAAACAGGGTATTTTTTGTTTTTGTTTTTTTAACTCAGTGTTATACAACTAGTAAATACTACAGCGATGATTAGAATCCAGGTGTCTGAGAATAACGTACTTGCTTTCATGCAAAACTAGCTCCCTGAACTATACACCCGTATAGCATGTTATAATATTTTAAAAATCAAATATATTTTCATTCTCACAATGTAGGTATTTATTATTCACATTTTACAATAAAGAAAGCTGAAATACAGAGAACTTAAATAATTATTGTTCTCAGTCAAACAGTTACTATCCATAAAAAGTCTAGGCCCCAGAGCTCCTAACTGCTTCAATAAGAACCTTACACACAACAGCAAACCATTTCTCCAAATTCTTACACACATCTTCGATAAAACAGAAGATTGCTTTCAAATTATTTCTAGTAGCTCGCAAAGTGAGATATATAAAACATGACAAAAATAGCAGGCATCTCTTGGGTTTCATACTATGAAAAACATCAATTTAAATAGGAAGGGTTGTGGACCCTTTCTCCAAGTCAAATCATTACCCATTTTGAATGATGCTAATATTAACATTAATGGAAAACCTCATTAATTCCAGAAATGTTATCTACTGTAGAATAAGCATTATACATTAACGTGTAGTGATGAGTCATATTTATGACATTAAAATGTTTAAAAATGGATGTCAATGAAGCAAACAATCTCAATATATATTTGAAAACAAATATATGTTACATTGAATCTTTTAAAATATATATTCTAACACACTAATATTCCTTTGGGCAAACCTATTGTTTATTTGTTAGGTAAAGACTAGTATCTGCAGGCCTTCTAACCACACTCAGATTTTTACATCACTCCATAGACATGCCGGCACCGATGGAGAGCAGCCCCTCTTTATTTGCTCCACCAACACAAGATATTAGCTGGTTACCACACATTACAACTAGTCAACTTACCTTCAACCGCACTAGCAGGGTCACATTCTTCAAATTCAATAAGGCCTAAAAAATATATATGTATGAACAACTGCTGTTAAAAAAAAAGCTGGTAGAAAACAATCAGATCAGATCCCATTATAACACATCTTTTTAATTGTTTTGAAGTGTGTTCCAGTGTTATCTGATAGTGTTAATTAAAAGAGCAGCACTCATAATTTAAAAAATCAAATAATCCTACCAGTGAAAAAAACTGAGACTAGCCTATTATTATGATCACAATTTACTGAAAACCCTTTATATATGATACCACACAGCTGGAGAGACAGAGACCTAACACGTAGTTTCTGCTTTCAAGGAGCTTGCAGTACAGCTGAGAGAAAACAAACACAGTAAGAGACAGGTGCTGGATCCTTGGCTGTGCTCCTGGAAAGGATGGGGGACCAACATAGTAAACACTACTAGAAGGGAAGCTTGGGACCTTGTCTCTCTCGCTCACCACTGTGAACAGGCAAATAAATGTGTGCTGAACAAATATTAGCTAAGTGATGATGCTGGAATCACAACCCAGATCTCTCTAACTGTATAGGAGGTCAAGGAACTTGAACTGTAGTTTGCAGGCAATGGGAAGAGTTTCCATGAGAGGTGACACACATAAACACCCCTGCAAAGGGTGTTATAAGAAAATTAATTTAGCACTGGTATCAAAGACAGACTGTACAGAGGGAAATGATAAAAGGGACATCAGTTGGAAAACAATTAAAATAGCCCTGAAATGACAGGTCTGCTGAGACTAGCCTTAAATGCCATAAAATATAGTATATTTCACTTATGTGAAATACCAAATTATGTAAGTAGTGAAGAGAGTCACAAACACGTGAATTACTCTTCTATTGAAATATATCCAAAGCTAAATATCAGACCAAAAAATTACCTCCCATTAAGCTGTCATTTTAGCCCTGTTTTACAACATACAAATTTATGCAAGTCCAGCATTTTTGTGAAACAATTTTTAACGTTTTAATTGGTACAATCTGCTATATCAGTAAATAAATAAAAACAGAGCTTGAAGTAAAGAGTAGATAATAGAGGATTTCATTACTGGTTCTTCTGAGACATTAAGCTTACTTATAACCACATGCAAATTCGTCATCATTCCACTATGAAAGAAAACCACTGATTAACAAGAAAGATTTCTTTACGAGTAGGAGCGTCGAAAATTTTTGGCTAAAAGGTCCTTTCTTCTTGACCTCAACTCTAAGATATACTTCTCCAGTTCCAGTTTCTATTCAAATAGAGTAGATTAACACTTAGTGATAAGCAGAATAAAATAGTCATAAAAGTGAGTTGATCAACAAGGGCCTAATCTATTATTTAGCAACACCTTCCCTACTAGGGCATTCTTAGGATATATAACATATGACTAAAATTATACATATATTACCCATTTTAACCCAAAAAAGTCTTAAGGAATCAGAAAATGGCCCAATTAAAAATTTAAGAAATTCAAGTCCACTGTGCAAATCTGGAAGCTAAGAATTCATTAAACGAAAGGGTAATGAACTTGTTCTCAGAATCCTTTAGAGGCCTACATTAACAGTTTACAAAGAGATGAGATATGAAAGAGCAATAAAGGTAAAGGATTTTAGTACGTGCATCTGATAATTAGCAAGTTTTTACGTGGTGCAAAAACTATGAAGAATGAAAACTCTCTACCTAAATTACCAACGACTTATGCATTATGAACTTTATCACTTACTAACAAAGCTTGAGAGACGACAACCACCTGTCAAATAAATCTGAGAAAGAGTTTACCAAAAAAAGACAACCAGAAATGTGGTTAATCAAAAATTCTCCCACAGCTACACAGCACATAATCTATGCCCAGTAACTATTCACAGCGTCTCCAATACTCAGGCTGTGGGCTTATTCTAGAGAGGAAAAAAACCACCAATGCCAAAAAAAGCACTATTTACAAATATTTAAAAATATGGTATCTAGAAAGACTTTTACAACATCACCTTAGCAAATATGGTACACATGCTTTTAAGATCTCTGGATGCCTTCATGTATGTGAAATAGTAAAGGCAATTCCTTAACTCTATAAAAATCATTCCCTCAAACAAAAGTCTACATTTTTTTCTCACAAAATCTTTTTCCTATACCAGACTTATTTTGATTGCTTTTCTCTTTATCTTTTTTAAACATCCTCTTAAAATCCATTTGAAATGGGAAAATGTCCAATAAAAATATTCAAAATGACATTTTAGAAATATAAGATGCCAAGTAATTTCAAATTGTTAGCTATATATTAAAAATTTTAAACTGAGTACCAGCTGCACATAAGCTTTTCTATTAAAGATAGAAATACTAACAGTTTCTGGTATAATAAAACTAAACATACCCTTTTAAACAAAAAACATTAAATCATGCATGAAAACAGTCTTTTTCCAACAGCACATGCTCCACACGCTGCTTCACATGGCGAGGCTTTGCGTGTCTGGCTCAGTGCCAGCCGACAGCTCAGCTGGACATCGATGCACATTCTAACCCCCTTTGGAGCATGTCACCTCTGAACTGTTTCACAAGCAGGAAGTTTATTCAGCATCTCCCTCCAATGCAGTCCACTGCCCATCATTCTGCTATTTAATCATAAGATAAGTTACTTTTTTTGACAGTACCAAAGCCAGAGTGAGAGTCAGAAAGAACAGTTTGCTACAACTGGAATTTCAACTGTTTGGGGTTCAATTAATTCTGTTGTCAAAATAAATAACTGCTCTTAGCACTTAGATTTTATGCTGGGCTACAAGGGCAATTTATTTTGCATAAAAGCAAATAAGACCATTCTGGCTCTGTCTCCTGATGCTCTTTTACACATTATCT
This sequence comes from Tapirus indicus, assembly GCA_031878705.1. Classification (NCBI taxonomy): domain Eukaryota; kingdom Metazoa; phylum Chordata; class Mammalia; order Perissodactyla; family Tapiridae; genus Tapirus; species Tapirus indicus. The sequence goes on along the minus strand of CM062925.1, from coordinate 2,212,960 downwards.
AAAAATGCCATCATGAGTTCAATTAAAGGCAGAAGGAATTAAAGGCAGACGTCCAAGAGGTCAACGATCCAAAGCAAAACAATTCTTACATATGATGCTTTAACGATCAGGTAGGAATAAATTATTGCACCAAAAAAAAAAAAAAAGTCAACAACCTAAAGAATTTGTCCAAATCTAATTTGCATCAAAACTTTTAAGAAATGTTACAGGAGGAAAGAATTTATTTAACTGTAATCTTTAATCACTATAAGTATTTTGTGGAATGAGGTACAGTATTAAAAAAAAACACGTAATATATTTAATTAATAGTTCCCATTGTTTTACAATCAATTCTAAATCTCAGGCCACCAACAGGACAAATTTGCAACTTTGTCTAGTTAAAAACTGGCCTCAAGGGCCCTGTGGCGTAGTTTAAAAACTGGCCTCAAGGGCCCTGTGGCGTAGTGGTTAAGTTCAGTGCACTCCGCTTCACCAGTCCGGGTTCCCGGGTTTGGATCCTGGGTGGTGGACCTACATCACTCATCAGCCATGCTGTGGCTGCAACCCACATACAAAATAGAGGAAGACTGGCTCAGGGCAAGTCTTTCTCACCAAAAAAACAAAAACAAAACTGCCCTCAAAACTCAAATAAGAAGTCTGGGCTGCCCAAATTGAGCATATTTCTGCATATACCCAACTAAAACCACTTGGTTCTAATTAGAAGCCAAAGTTAAACATACAAACATGCCCAGACCCCAAAGTCTAATAAAAAGGATGATGCTAAGGATGGGGGTTGGGGTAGAGACAGGGAGGGAAAAGGAGGGAGGGGATAGACAGAGGTGTGTGTGACTCATAACAATGGGAGTCAATGACTACATTTTTGAGCTTGTTCCTGGGCCTCTGCAACGCAACACAGCCACATTCCTAGGCGCCTGGGATGACAAACTGGGCAAGCTAACACGAGAAAGAGCACCAAACTCCAGCTCATGGTGATGTGCAAAGGGCATGGAGGCTCAAGTTCTGGTGTTGCCACTTGCTGGCTGGCTAGCTGATTATCTTGGACTACTTACTTTTTTGAACCTAGGTCATATCACTTTCATGAATGATGTGGAGGATAACAATAACACCTCTGCCACACCTGCTTTCTCTTTCTCTCTCTACACATACCCATGGACACACACAGTCTTTTTCTTCTCTTGCTTGCTAAATCATTTGAAAGTAAGCTGCAACATCAATGCCCCTTCACTTCAGGAGTACCTCTTTTGATGAAGGGCTTGCAGAACTGCCTCACTCCAGTGGTTCCAAATCCCAACTCCTAGTTGAATCTCCTAGTGCAAAGCCTCATGCATCAGAATCACCTGGAAAGCTTGTTAAACCACAAGTTGCTGGGCCCCACCCCCAGAGGGTCTTATTGGGAAGGTCTAGGTTGGTGCTCAGGAATTTGCATTTTTTGGGGTACTAAGGACCCACCCTAGACCAATGAAATCAGAATTTCTGGGACAGAACACTGTCTGTACACTAAAAAAAAAAGGAAAAGAAGAGAAATGAAATGAAAAGGAAAGGGCAAACAATCTACAGGAATGATTCTCACATGTACCCAAGAACGAGTGATGAGGCAAACTTAGGAACCATGGTCTTAAATCAAAAGGACAGGATTGTAACCATGAAACTTCAGTTACTATAAAACCTGCCAAATTTTCATCTAGTTCTCCAAGAAGCTTAGCATTGAAATATAATCTCCTCCTACATCCAAAATCTGACACTGTCTCCATGCCCCCGACTGAGTCATGTCTTCACCCTCTGTGATCCTGATAAAACTTTGGGCAATTATACCCAGCTCACGATAACCTCTCCTCTCTGGAACGTCCTTCTCCACAAGTGGTGCAGAAGCCATGTTTACACTGCATGACCTGGTCTCCCTGACCCAATTACCCAGACCAGATACTTTCTCCTAGAAATGTGGAAAGGGACAAAAACTTGGGTTACTTCTGAGCTATGGCTGCAATTAAGGAACAAGCAAAAATATATAGAAATTACTTGGAGGTCACCTTATGTCACATGCCTGGAAAAGCAAAGAAAGCCATTCTGCAAAGAAAAAAATAAAGCCATAGAAATGCAGAGCTTGAACGAAGGAAAAGTGATTCCTAGTGTTCCTGCAGGTTTGGGTTTCCTTGTGCAGCCCGGCTAGAGTCCTGATTTGGGATCCTTGGATACTTCAGTTTCTTTCCAATAAATTTCCTTTTAAGTTCAAATTGGCTTGAGTTAGCTTCTTTCATATACTGCAAAAATAACTAAAACCCTGTCCTTGTTATTATACACATATAGAAACTCTAATCAGCTTACTTTACTTTTTTACTTCTATTTTGTTGCCAATGTTTATACATTTAACGTTTTTAACGGCTACTTCAAATTAATGAACTAAGCTTTCCTTAAACAAAGTCTGCTCGAAACAGTTTAATCTGTACTTCACAATTTAGGATTCTAATTATGGGGATGCGTTACTGTGCTGTCATATGACTGCACGTGTAGCTGGTGCAGGATGTCAGATTAAACGATTTTTGAACCCAAGAAGAACAGCAAAACCAGCATTTGAAAAACGATTATGTATTGTTACGAGTTACACAATTCTAATGGATTGGGACATACACGCTACTTACTACACTACACAAGAAATGTACTCTCTAACACGGGGTAGGCAAGCGTTTTCTATAGAGTCAGACAGGAAATCTTTTAGATCCTGGGGGCCATAAGGTCTGTCACAACTACTGACCTCTGATGTTGTAGTGCAAAGCAGCCACAGACCATACATAAACAAGGAAGTGTGCTGTGTTCAAAAAAACTTTTATGGACACTGAAATCTGAATTTTACAATTTTATGTATCACAAAATACTACTCTTCTTTTGATTTTTTCCCTGATCATTTAAAAATGTAAACCCATTCTTTGTAGGCCTCACAAAAATAGGCAGAACTAAATTTGGCTCAATGGCCATAGTCTGCCGACTCCTGCTCTAAAAGATATAAAAAAGAATCACTATCAGGTGGCACCTACATACCACAGGGCAGAGTTCAGGGCCTCCGCCCTAGGCAGCTGGGACACAACAGGTGAAGTGCCTGCCCTAACAGAGGGGAGCCTTTCTCTTTTATTTTCTTTGAGGGCTCTCCTCCTCTACTTCCCTATTTGTGCTAATCCACACTATCCTCTTCCCTACTCACTGTCCGTTCTTCTTTCTCTGGTCATTCTCCCATGCTATCCAATAGAAAATCCAGGTAATCTCAGCATATGTGGTGTGGTTTGTGGATCTTTGGCTTTTCTTAGCTGGTTTTAGTTTTGCTTTCTACACAAGAGTTCGTTTCTCTGATTTAAAAAAAACCTTCAGTGAGGAGTGGTAGGAGGCTCTATTTACAGGTCTGACATTATTCAAAATCCTTGAGGGGTCTGGAAAGATGATCACTAGATTTTACTTTTTTCAATTATTTGCTTTACCCTATACTTTAAAATAATATACCTAATGTAGAAGCTAAAATATTCTAAATATCTAAACTAATCAATTATTTCATTTAGGCAGTGTGACCACAGGGATCTCACTTTTCCCCTTTTCCTTGTGGCTGATTGTTTTTTTATGTCTACCTTTCTCAAGGCTTTTTCTATTTGTATCTTTAAATACAGTCTCTGGAAGTCCTCAAATGGAAGCTATAAACCTATATGACCATCTAATGAAAATACAGATAAGCTTTTCAACAAAATCTTTTATTTAAACATATTACACATTAACCTGCCAACTTTTAAGTTATCCTTTTGTTTCTTATAAATGGAAACTTGCTTTACTTTTATGAATTATAAAGGATATACAGTAAAATTAGCAGAATGACCGTAAAACAGAAAACTTCAAAAATATGAATTTTAATCTCCTTTGGCAACTAAAATATGTAAGAATGGGTAAGAATACTAGGATAATGTCATTAGAACATAAAAAGATACTCAAAATTAGAAAACACCTGTTTATTCATGATCCTTTCAGACCACAGGTGCTTTGATATTCAAAGCATCCACTTAGAGTGACTCAAATTCCAGAAGGGCCAGGCAGTACTACACTTAAAAAGTAATGACAAAAACAGTATGGAAGTTCCTCAAAAAAATAAAAATAGAACTATCATTTGATCCAGCAATCCCACTTCTGGGTATTTATGTGAAGGAAATGAAATCACTGTCTTGAAAAGATATCTGCACCCCCATGTTCTTTGCAGCATTATTTACAATAGCCAAGACATGAAAACAACGTAAGGGTCCACTGACAGATGAACGGATAAAGAAAATGTGGTGGGGGCTGGCCCAGTGGCGTAATGGTTAAGTTCATGTGCTCCACTTCAGTGACCCGGGATTCGTGGGTTCAAATCCTGGGCAGAGACCTACACACCACTCATCAAGCCATGCTGTGGTGGTGTCCCACGTGCAAAATAGAGGAAGATGGGAACAGATGTTAGCCCAGGGCTAATCTTCCTCAGGAAAAAAAAATGTGGTATATACATATATATATATGTGTATATATATATATATACACACACATAACAAAATATTATTCAGCCATAAAAAAGAAGGAAATCCTGCCATTTGAGACAACATGGATGGGACCTTGAGGGCATTATGCTAAGTGAAATAAGTCAGAGAAAGACAAATACTGTATGACTTCATTTACATGTGGAATCTAAAAAAACCAAACTCATAGATACAGAGAGCAGACTGGTGGTTGCCAGAGGCAAAGGCGTGGGGGGGGGGGGGTGAGTGAAACGGGTAAAGGTGGTCAAAACCTACAAACTTCCAGTTAGAGATAAAGTCCTGGAGACGCAATGTACAGCATGGTGACTATGGTTAACAGTGCTGTATTACACATTTGAAAGCTGCTAAGAGAATAGTTCTTAAAAGTTCTTATCACAAGAAAAAAAAATTTTAACTATGTGTGGGGATGGAGGTTAACTAAACTTACTTTGGTAATCATTTTGCAATATATACATATGTGAAATTATTATGCTGCACACCTGAAACTAATACACTGTTGTCAATCATATCTCAACACCAAACAGTAGTGACATTTTTGTCACTACATATAGTAAGTAGTATAAAATAGTCTCAATGAACAGGAAAAAAATTTAATGCTCTCAAAAGTGTTTGATTTACACAGAAGAACTGGACACATAAAGTTAGAGGTTATATCTTTCAACAGATAACTGATTAAAGAAAAAATAGTCACTTTTTCAGCACAAGAGAAATAAACTTTTTGGTATACAAAGTTTTTAAAGAACTGGACCTCCTGTTTTCTTTTTGAAATGTATCTCCCATAGGACTAAAACTAGTTTAGGAATGAACTCATCCACCAGAGGGGGCCCTTACAAAACAGGAGAAATAAAATGTTATCAGCAATCAATAGTATACACAATTGAGGGTGAGAATACATCTTACAAAACAAAATCCTTTAAGTCCATCAATTCCATACAATCACACGCAAAATTTTGAGTATGTTATTCTACCGAGAAACACAAAATTTTCATCATTGCAATGGGCCCCCAGACTCATTTGTTCAAGTACCCATAAGCTGGACAAACATATATGAAAGAACTGTAACTAGCCACCTACAGCAAGTCAACTACAGAAATACTATTGATCCCTTCCACTCCACTCATACAGCACTCCTTTTTTTTTTAAGTTAGTTCTAGGACCTCTTTTTTTTTTGAAAGTCAGTCACCTATATACACAATGTCAACAGTCATCCTGAAACAATCACCTAATTCTGAGTTTACTGATTCTAAGAAAGCCCACGTCATCACCATTCTTGGCCTCCTTCTTACCTCTGACCATCCAGCTACAGGAATTTTCTACACGTCTTAGTACAACTTGAGGCCAGTAAATTTAAATTTATAAAGAAACAATATCTATTAGTAGCTACTTATTAATCAGGAATGTATTGATTTTTGAAAATAACATTTACCCAGTACTCAGTAAATGCTACATTATCTCATGTAAACCTCACAACAACCCCATGAGGCAGGTACTATTATTATCCCCACTTCACAGATGAGGGCATTGAGGCTTAAATGTCTCACTGCTAGTGAAGGCAGACCACAAACTACAGCCACAGGGCTAAGTACTGTGCTGTGCACAGGTAAGGAAATAACGGAAATTTTTGTTGAGAAAATTGTAGATTCACATACAGTTGTAAAAAAAAAAAAAAACAACTACAGGGAGATTCATTGTACACTTTGCCCAGTTTCCTACAATGATAACATTTTGCAAAACTACAACATAATGTCACAAACAGGAAACTACTAATGATATAGTCTCCTAATCTTATTCCAAGTTCCGTCTAAGGCATTTTTAACCAGCCAATACATCTCTGCTTTTATGCTATCGACACTTCTAAATGGTCTACATAAAATTCTATTTGTTCCCCAATTGTTTTTACCTCTTTTAACTGGTCTTCACATATAATTTAATCTCTGCACAAGGAATTTTAGGGTTTTACATTATTCTGTAGTTATGTATCTCATATATAGTTCCTATTATCTCATATATAGTCATACATATATTTATGTATCTCATATACAGTGATATATCTCATTATCCCTATATATGGAAACTTAGTTCTATTATAATTTCTCCAAAGCATGGGCCTTGAGGTCAAGAATCCTGGAATTTAATCCCAGCTCTGTCATGTACTAGCTTAGGCAAATCATTTAACCTCTCAACACTTCCTTCATCTGTAAAATGGGAATACTAGTACCTATTTCAAAGAGTTGCTGAAGATCCAAGTTTGCTTGCAAAGTGGTTGGTACAGTACATGACACAGAGTAAGTGCCCACTAAACTTTAATCATAATTATTTACTATTCCCTCACCAAGACTTTTCTAACAGAAAATCATCCATTCCAACCTCCTTAAACATCCTAACTTTACCATTATATGCCCATTTGCTCATTCATTCAAAAATGTACCGTTTACACATAAAGATAAACAGATGAATCAAATATAGAACTGTTCTTCATAAGTGTACAATTATTAAAATTGAAGGTAGACAGCAACAGAGCCAAAGAAAAAAGTACAGTTAAAGTTCTCCGGCACTTTTGATGGAGGAAGTAACACATGACCTAGTCTTTCAGACTTTATTCATTTGACAAATAAATAGGAAGCTGTGGGGTCAGAAAGGAGTGCGATACAGCATTTTCTAGAGTAAGGATGTAAGGGCGACTTAGGGACCAAGAGAAAAGGGGCACGTATGGGAAAGAGCAAGCAGCTCAGGCGGCTGCAGTGAAGAGTACTGGCAAAGGAATAATGGGGAGTAAGGTTGAAGACTGGTCAGGGCCAAATCCTGAAAGTCCAGAGTCTAAATTTCATTCTGTCTATAATAAAAAGTCAAGAATTTATGAGTAGAGCAGTTGTAAGTCCATAATTGTATAGTCAAAACACGAATGTGCCATAACATGTAAAACGGATGAGAGAAGAAATCCCTACTGGGCCAGGATTTAGGAACCTGCTGCTGCAGTCAGGTAGGTAGAGAAAGCAGGGGAAAAAGGTATGAAGGGAAAAACACTAACATAATTGAATCAATACGATTTGAAACAGTGATATGTGGGAAGAAGAAGGAAATGAAGATGACTTAGGTTTCAAGCCTTAGTTCTGTGAACCACACTGAAGAAAAATGGCTCCCAGACTTCTTTACAAATCACTTATCCATGTTCCTGAATTCCAAACCCTATTTTAACTTCTTTACTGGACTGAATTATTTTTTCCTATGGAGTGAAACAAACATCTTGCAAGAACATGGTATAGTAATTAATAAATAGAGTCAAGAAAACTGGAAGACTAAGAATGCTGAGCAGGTGAAGGGAATGGGCTACTTATGATATTTGACATATCATGACATGCTTATTAAAAATGAGATTCAGGACACCTGTCATCATTTGTTCATAAAACAGGAACCAGGATTCCTGTATTCATCTGCTCACTGGTATATCCCCAGTGTCTAGAAGAGCGCCTGGAATACTGTTAGCACTCAACAAACATATCTGTTGAACACAGAAAAAGGAAAACATGACTGAATTTTAAGAAACGTTCTCCATTGGCCTCAATGCTCTGAGGACTCAATATTCTCTCCCTCTCTTTCTCTTACTAAAATGGCCTTTTGTTGCTAACTCTACTTTCAAAAATACAAAGAAATTATATGAATTTAGTAAAAGTTATAATAACCACTTTAAGTAATACTAAATTATTAACCACTACAGGTCAAAACAAAAATCTTAATTTAATATATCATCAGACATTAAGTAAATGACAACTGAGATTTTACATAGTTTTTTAGCTATCTCCCAAGCTCCATTTTGCACTTCTGGAATTGAAAGGCAAACACATTTGCTACTGGAGGGAAATGTGAGCACGTTCCCTTGCAGAGTTTATCATCTTACCAGGTCTTTCCTTCCCAGTGCCTTTTGACTCAGCAAACTTTTGTATCAAGCTTTCAACTGTAGTGTTAGTCATGTTATTTATAAATTCTTCATGGACCTATTAAAATGAGATAAAGATAAATATTTTCTTTTCCCATAAATATTCTTACTATATTTCAGACAACACTTCTACAAAGCAATTAAAATTCATTACACCAAAATATGTATTTTTTGACTCAAGAGTCTTTGAGAACTTCCATTTACCTAACATGGTCTGTTACCTAACTCACAGTGTTAGCAGACCTGTGGGTACCAACCACTGCTAACACAAACCCCTTAAGACATGGCCTCACGGCCTTAGAAGTCAGGGCAGTTTCCTGTTCCCATCTTTGAGTGTTTGGGAGAAATAATTCTTATGATAAATAAAACTCATATGGACAATGACAGTAGTTTTAGATCTTTAATAATACAGAATAACAGACTTCATCTTTCTCTACTGTATTTCTTCTTTGCTGAAGAAGATTTGCCCTGTGCTAACATTTGCTGCCAATCTTCATCTTTTTATATGTAAGCCACCACCACAGCACGGCCACAGATGAGCAGTGTAGGTCCACACCTGGAGAATTGAACTCAGGCTGCCAAAGCCGAACACACCAAACTTAATGACCAGGCCACCAGGGCTGGCCCTCTACTGTATTTTAATGTACCCCAACTGTCACCATTAAACCTCTTTCATATGTTTGGAAAATTTCTAAGCATAAGTTCTATAACTTACTGAAGCTGCTACTCTGAATTTTAAAATAGTAAAACTTCAAAAAAAAATTGGTAACTTCAGAATTTTAATGTAAAGAAGACTGAGCATAGTTAATTTTAAAAATTAATTTGAATTATCCATGGTGGCCAAACAATCAAAAATCCAGTTTATTTTATATTTAATATATGTAAATACATATTCTTTATCTAAAATAATTCAGTATCATGTTATGAGTTTTGGATTTTGAAAGAGTCATAAATGAACATAAAATTTTCATGAATCAGTTCAACAAAAGTAAACACTTACCTGGCCTATTTGCAAATGAATTTCCTTTACAGCACTTGACAGGGATGCTATAATTTCCTTTATGTGAATGAGATGAGCTTCTTCAATATCTTGAAATTTCTGGGTAGCAAATATAAAAAGTTACATATATATAAAATATATATCTACGCACACACAAACATATATTCTGAAATCAAAAGACCTTTTATAAGTCATCTCAAAACAGCTGACCAAATCTAGCAAGTTACCATTACTACGTAATGCTTGAACAATACTTCTAGACAAATGAGTCCAGTAAATATACTGAAATACACAGCACTGAGAAAAGTTAACTTTTTGTTATTCCATTTCTCAGGCAAATGTGAACTTTTTTCATAGTTTGAAGATACCACAAATTAAAATCTATAATCATGGTCAGAAAATTAGAAGGAGACCCAGAAGGGAACAGTGTCACAAAATCAAGAGAGAAGTGTTTCCAAAACTGAAAAACAACCAGTTGGCACAGCAAAACTATAGTTTTCTTCTGAAGAATTTACAACCTAGCCCACAGATTGTCAAAATGTCTCTCCAATTCCTGAACTGTTCAATACATGGTCTCCAAAAGAGGTGGTCTGTGGTCAAAGAAGTTTGGGAAAGCTGTACACTCTCTAGCATTTCTCAGCTACAGGCAGGGCGCATCAGATCCCTAGGGGTGCTTCCAACCAGAGAACACAGACCCTCCATTGCCACCTGGGGAAAGGTGTGGGAGGAGGTGAGACTGCTGTTTGGAAAACACTCCCAGGTTATTTTGATATTTATTCCTCAGGAAGAAAACCACTGCTAGACTTGGCTTCACAATAAACATATGAACAACTCTCAGAAATACTGAAATAACAAAACTAGTTTCACTCTGCATAATCCAGTGTTTTCCAAATTTTTCTGAATCCACAACCCTTTTGGTTTTTCTTCTCCTCTGAGTATTTATTAATATCTCACAGAACAAAAATATTCTTCAAAACAGGATTTGGGAAATGCTGAACTAGCCATTTTCAAACAAAATACATCTGTCATTTTCACTGCACAAACCTCATCAGCAATTTTGTTGCCAAATTAAATCAATTCTAAGGAATAGGCATAAATGCCTTGTTATTTTTCTCTGGTTAATTTATCAAACTAAATTCTCTCACCCCATATTTAATGTACAAATTTCTTCAGCACTTGAGTTACATGATCAGAAATCACCAAGCCAAATGATCACATCCACATTTGTGTAAAAGGTCTAAACTTTTAAAAAAAAATCAATAATGGCAAAATTACAGTTTTGGCAGTAATGCAACAATAGTTCAAAAACTTAAATCAGTTTTACTCATGAGGAATGGAAGAGTTAAAATAGAGTGCTTGTCTTGACTAATTTTGACCAAGTCAATGAGAATACTAATACCACAAGATCCTGAATTACTCTTAAGAACTGTGGAATATCCAGCAGGAGCATAATTCTATTTTATGTTCGTATTATAAGTCGCCCTTAGCTTATTTAATGAACGAGATATTTTCTCACAGACAGGTACACCCAAATCCAGGAAAGCTTGGTCAGACAGCCACTAATTTCATATGGATGACCCCTAATTCCAAGAAAACTATGCTTTCCCATTCTCTCTGGAAGCAGCTACACTGAACAAGGCAGCTCCTTCATTACTAAGAAACCTCTTGAAGGGCAAAGCCACACAGAAACTCAAAGCACGATTCAAATGCAACTTTGAAATTGTGCTGGGGTTTTTTTTGGTGAGGGAACACTGCTATATATCACAATTCCTCAAAATTAGTGACTACCAAGTTCAGAGCAATTCAGCAATGGAAATATAGTCTCAAGTGTCTGAATATAAATGAACTATCTTGAACAAGTAAGATAGATTTTTCCTCCTTGCAATTTCAAATTCACTGTGTTCCTATGTGACCTTACATTAGAGAAAAAAATACAATCTCGTCGGCCACTAGAGATAGATAAAAGCACCCTAACCCTAAAAATCTCTAATCTTAGGGCGCTGCTTAAGCAAATCTCAAAACTTCCTTTAACTGGCCACCTAACTGTTTAAAGTAAACAAAATCTCCATTTGTTTCAAGGTTTTCAAGTGTCGTTAACTGATGGTGGTGAAAAGCAAAAGCACACAGAGAAGTCACAATGTTAATAACGCTTACTCTCAACCCAAAGGAAAAAACTTAAATCACAAACACTCCAAGTAAATTCTAACCTCTTTCACCCCAGGGACTCAATTTTTTTCCCCACTAGTAAATATAGGTCCTGCCACCCAAATTTGATTCTCACTAGACTGACAGGCCCCCTTTCCCACTGGGATTAGGTTAACCTGCTTGGCCTGGAACAAAGGAAAGTGGAGATGTAAAAGAACTGTCTTCATTTCCAAACAACCCAAATTAAAGTCTACTGTCTACTAAGAAACAACAGTTAACCTGTTCTGCAGTCGTGCGTGTGTGACAGACAGAACACAGATGAGAACACACACACACTGGCATTGTATACCACCGCCTTTATCTAAAAGCAGCATGGCTGTACATCTGCTCGAATAAATTAATGTTCCCATCTTGGAAATGGCAGGATAAACAAAATGCCAAATTGAAAAAAAAGTGTAATGAGGAAGCAGAAAAAGATAAGGAGAGGGAAAGATGAGTCCTGAAAATGCTTTAGAATCTTTTTATAAAGTAATATAAACAAACAAACAACTCTGACACTAGCAAATTCTAATTCCTGTGTTTTCAATTAAATAACTGAAAGGCAAACATTTTCACTGATAGAAAACTAATCATTTTGATGCAAAATTAACAAATCAACAATAAGCGCCTTATAAATAAGTGTTTCTAAGGATTTAAAAGACAAGAGCACCTGCTGAAGCCTACAGTGAGTTTAGTCACTATAAAAGCTGAAACTTGTCTCACTAGAGTTGGAGCCTCATCTCACACAACTAACTAAAGCCTTCTTCAAACATCATTTCCCAGCTGCCAGGACATCACAATTCCGAGGCGTCTTCCTTCTCTGGCTTCTCCTACTTGGCTTCCAGGGTTTCTTCTCCAACCAGTCAGTGATGAGTCTCTCGGAGCTCGGCCCTTTCTTCCCCACACTGTACCCAAAGATGATGTCATTATGGCTCTGTGTGCTGACAAGCCCCTATTTTACACGGGCTCATAAATCCTTTATTCAAAACCTTTGGGACCAGGTGTTTTGGAATTTTTAAATAAAGATAATATGGTGGTGTTACCATATATTTCATAACACTATCAGCAAGACCTGCAGTGGCATCTGTTTATCAAACATATTAATATTTCTAAAGGAAAACAGTATATTCAGTGTAAGTAGGATAAATAAAGACTATAAATAGCCACACATCATTTCAGGTCAAGTTTTGCCGCCAAATGAGTTATAGAAAAAAACAAACTTTGTTTTCAGAGCTTCCAGAATTCAGAACTGTGGATAAGGGACTGTGAACATTATGCCCAGCCCAGATTACTCGGATCCTCCAAAACCACCCATCTATCTCCACTTAGGTGCAGGCAGCTCAAAACTAACATGTTCAAAACTGAACATCCGGTCTCCTTCCAACCCTCAAACTAAGAGTTCTTCATCTAGTCTTTACCATTCATCTCTGTCCACACAGACTTACAAGCCAGAACCTGGAAGACATCTTGATCTCCCTACCCACTCCACCTCTGCCATCTCCAGATGCATTCACTTCTCTCCTTTTCCAAGACCACCACGTTGGCCCTCATCCTTCTCACCTACTATAGGGCCTTCCAAATTGGACTCTTGATTCTCCTTTGCCCTCACAATAATCCATTCTTCACAAAACTGCCAGAATTATGCTTTAAAATGCAGATCAGATCATGTCACATCCCTGCACACAATCCTTCAGCATCTTCCAACTGCTCTCAGAAGAAAACCTAAACCTAAACCTTTACTAAAGCCTGGTCCATGCCTATCTGTTTAGCCTCGTTTCTCACCACCATCTCTCCTTACTCGGCTTTAGTGAGCATCTTTTACATTCTAGAATGTGACAACTCTTTTACATCTCTGGGTCTTCATACCCATGATTCCCAATACCTGGAACACTCTTGTCCCAGAGTAAGTCTCTTACTCATTCTTCAAGCCTCAGTTTTAAATGTCACTTCTCCAAAAAGGCCTTTTGTAACTCCCCAATCCAAGTTAGGTCACCCCTATTATTTTATCTCATGGAAGCCTGTTCTTCTCCCTTCTAACACTTATAATAATTTACAACTTTGTACTGAAGCATGTATTTATTGTCTGCTTCCCTGCTCTATACTGTACACTCCACCTAGAGCAGGGAGCTTTTGTCTTAGTTACACACACACTGTATACACTCAGCATCTAGCACAGTGCCAACAACACAGTAAGAAAAGACGGATGCATGCGGACCTGCACGCAAGCATGCAAGCTTTCCGGTTTCTGAGAGGTGAATTATTCACCACTCCAAGTGAGAAGACCCCTAGAGTCCAAAAAGTCAAGACTCCTACAGTCCTTCTTCACAGTTAGAGTGCCTACCAGGAGCTGCAAACTGTTTTCAGTGCTGAGAAACAGCAGTAAACAAATCAATTCCTGCTCTCAGAGAACTTACATTTTAGTGGGAGAAAGCAGACAATAAAAAATATGGGTAGAAGAGCCAGTGTGCTTTACCACATTTCTAGCCCCTCAGACGTGATGACTAAGAATAATCTAAGAGGAGTTTCCTCTGCCAGCCCCAGTACCAGAAGAGCTGCAGCCGACCCATGATGAACAAGTACCATTAAGTAATAAACCCTTGCTACTGTAAGCCACTGAGATTTTGGGGGCTCCTTGTCACCTCAGCATACCCAGCCTATGCTGACTGATACAGTAAATAAAGGTCATGGTATGGTAGATGATGATAGGTGCTAAGAAGAAAAACAAGAAAAGAGGACAAGAGGGTGGGGGTGGAAGTTCTAGGTATGATTCATAAAAGGCACCCGTCTTGAACCTAGGCCTTTAATTAAGGCTCTAAGAATATTAAATTGGATATAATTTACCCCAAGCTTACGGGAGACACACATCTTTTTATTGTCTGACTAAAATGGAACTTCTGCGAGAGCAGGGATTTTTGACTATTTTGTTAACTTCTGTATCCTTAGCACTGAGTCATTTCCAGGTTTCTCCTTGAGGAGAAGTCAATTTTAAAATCCATACATAAGGCTAACAATCAGCACTGTCTTCATCATCTACCAATGTCCTCATTTTCCCCAATTCTCTTTAAACAGCCTCTTCTGATCTATCTGAATAATCCCTTATGATATTATAATTATTGCACCTTGGTCCTCAATCTCCAAAACAAGATGTGTATTTTTAAAACAGCATTACTAAAACACTGAGATTGTGGGGCTGGCCCCGTGGTGCAGCGGTTAAGTTGGCGTGCTCTGCTTCGGCGGCTGGGGGTTCACAGATTCAGATTCCAGGTTCAGACCAACGCACTGCTTGTCAAGCCATTCTGTGGTGGCGTCCCATATAAAGTAGAGGAAGATGGGCAGAGATGTTAGCCCAGGGCCAATCTTCCTCAGCAAAAAAGAGAAGGACTGGCAACGGACATTAGCTCAGGGCCGATCTTCCTCACAAAAACAACCAAAATACTGAGATTGTGCATTTTAACATTTCTAATACTGAAAAATTATATTATTTATATCAGTAAACACAAATATCCTATTTTAGATTTAAAGCCTTAAAAATACCAACCTGAGCTGTTTCTGTCATTTTCTGTTCAAAATCAGCTTTTGCTAATGCATATTTTTCCACATAGAGTTTATAGGTATCCGTAGCTTTCTTAGATTTAACAGCTGCCTGTAACAAAACAAAACCATTTTGAACTACACAATGATCTTTTTTCTTTCCTGATATAAGTTAACATGAAATAACAATTTAAATGCATTTTAAGGGATGAGGCCTATGCCGAGTTCAATATGACATAAAGTTAGTTTAATACCTTTTTTCGAGTCCTCCTTAGTAACATTTTTTGTTGCAGTCACACAATAATGCAGAAATTAAATGCTGAGTCTCTTTTCTGTCTGATGGAACGTGCTTTGAAAAGTTAAAATATTCTCATTTTATAACCCAGAGTAAGATCATATAACCACATTATAATGGTACAATGTTACTAAGAATTCAATGAACAAAAACGTGACAATACCATCAGAATATGCTTGACACTCCTCTCTACACTGTGTCTTCCTTCCTTCCACCACAAGATACACATATTCCATGTCTGATTAATGACTATAAAGCTAGTTCAATAGTTGAGAAGATTAGTTTTCCTTGATACCTCTCAGTTTCCATTATGGTCCAGCAAATCTATAAATTTTATTTAACCACTACATATTTTTTCAAGATTTATATTACAAAATTGTTACTGTATCATTATAGTTCTAGTTTTATCAAAATTACTTATTCAATAAAAACTTAATATATTAAATATTAGGCAGTGATGAATACGAAGATAAATTATATAGGGATCTTTTCCTCAAGGACTTCATAAAAGAAGTGGAATCTATTTATAAACAGCTAGAAATTGGTAGAAAGTAAGTAACAAAGCCACAAAAATAAAGATAAATTCTACAGAAGACATTCAGGAAAAGGAAAGATTATGTGTAACTTGCAGGTTGGGGCAGACACATGGCTATCAAGAAATGACTATTCTCAAACAACTGATCGATTTGTACATAGGAAGTTGGAGGGAGGCGTGTTGAAGTAAATAAGAGTTTAAAGAAAATCAAAAAGAGAGAAGCTATAGGATTTCAAAATACAAAGAGCTCCATCTTCTTGATGAGGTAAGAGATGGGCTGCTAAGAGGGAACAAGAGTAGGGTAGGACTGAGAGCTTCAGGAGAATGAAGAAAGTTTCAAACCATAGTTGTGGAGGATGTAACACCTAAGAACCAGATGAGTACAAGTATTGCTAAGAGCCACAGAGGACTAAGTAAAGCTGGAAAACATGGAATTTGTGCAGAGCCAATCAGAAACAATATGTAATTATCTCCAGCTATGTTCAGGAGTCTAAGAATAAGAATCAGAAGCAGAAAGTTGGTTTTACCTGGAGGCTTGGGATTGGCAAGAGATGCATACACTCCTACTCTCTAAAAAGGCAACTCTGTACTCTCTCTAAAATATAACTGCATATATTATATTAAACATATTCACTCAATGCTTTCCTGCCTTCTTAAATAAAGAATACAGGATGCCACTTTATCCTGTAGTGTAAAGAAAACTGGTTTGGAGCCAGAAGGAACTAGATTCAAATTCTGGCTCTTCCATTTATTACCCATTTGACCTGGTCTTTGAGCTTTACAGACTTCTCTCATTCCTAAAATGGGAACAATGCCACCTATTTTTTTAGAGCTTTGGAAATGATGAAACGTAATTTATGTAAAATGCTTGAGACAGGTTCTGGCATACAGTTAAATCTACAGAATAAATGGTACCTGCTATCATCATGGTTTCTAAAAGGAACACGGTCAGAAACACCCATCATTACATCTTGCTGTTATTATATCTAAGAGCTGTACTGAGCTCTCCATCCCCAGAGTAAGTGGCTAAAACCTATAAGGATTTTCTAGTTTGCTCCTATGATTTTTTTTTTAGCTCTTTTTCCCATTGTCTGGCCATTTGACATTATTTTATACTACTGTTACTAATACCTCCTCTAACTTCGTGGCCCTATTCAAACACATACCAATCAGATGAGATGGATATTTAGAGTTTACTAAGTACCTTCACAGGAAGCCCAGATAGCCAAGTTTGCTAAAATATATTTTGGAAACAATTTTAATGGCATGGTTATCTGGGTTTCCTTTTGGATTTTTTAATGCCAAGAGACTTTAGTTTCTTCTTCCAACTACCTAAATCTTCAGTCTGTACAAGAGTAATCAGCAACCTAGAATCCATGGAGTGATTTTTAATGACATAGCCTATCAAAATGGTGGGGTCCCAACTGGTAGCCCCTTCTTTGCTTGTTCTTCATGCTAACACCTACTCTTTTCCTCTACTGCCTAATAAGTTATGTGTCAACTATTGATAAAGACATAGATTGTGAACACTCCTAAAGATATTTGCAATTTGAAAGGAAATTCATAAAAATGGAAAATTTCCAAAAAATATAACCATAATGATTGTGTCCATACTTTTAAAAGTTATTTATTTCATGGAATCTTTCCTGTTTTCTTTTTACAGGTTCTGTACAAAATAAGATACCTCCCCTTCTAAACTCACCATTAAAACCTCTCTCTAACTCTCCTGTTCTGCACTATTCAATACTTCTTGGCTCCCCAAAAAGAAGGAAGCTTCTTGAAGACAAAAGAGGATAGTATGTATTTAACCTTTAATAACATTCATCACATCTAGCATGGTGACAGGCACACGGTAGGAACTAAAACATTTATTTACTATTACCCACAAATTATCACTTCATAATCCAACAGTCAATCAGAAAAATATTTGAATAAACCATTTAAAAAGGCAAGAATCTAGTCTATAGACTATATATAAAATAAACTCTTAATTTTTATTATATTAATGAACAGGGAAAATTCAAATAATATTTCATCATGATTATTTTTCTAAGTAAACACATATGCTGTGTTGTGGACAATACAATGATGGTTTCTCACTCAAAAGCAATTTATAATCTAACAGAAATAAAGATGACTGCCTGGTAGACCATCACTTCTTATAAAAGACCTATGATATATTTCCAGAATGTAAACAAACTATTTCACAACCTTACTCATTACACTTAAGATTGTAGGACCTCAAGAGGTGGAAGGAGGTTCCCGAAGCACGATTTCCTCTCCCATCCTCAGCTTCTAGAATTCTGACTAGTTTGGTACTCAAAACTTTACTGAGTCAGCCAGGGGAGAAACACTAACTTTAAACCAGCATATTTTCGTAACTTTCTTTTTTTTCTCCCACAATATTCTCACCATAAATCTTGGTCTAGCTGTCCAACCCAGCATATAAACTTATCTGTTCATTATTTCTGACCATAAAATTACTGTCTTCCTCACAAAGTTTAAGAGCTGGATCTAACTCAGAATTGTGAACAGATAAAGTCTTTTGGAATATACTTTCGGATACCAGGAAACTGTGTAAATTTTCATTTCTCTCATTTGGAAGCATGAAGGAAGAAAGAAGACAAGACACCCTTTATAAGTCCTAACTTACATTTCTTACATCAGCTCTCACTCTTCAAAGGAAAAAATAATACACCAGAATCTTAAGAAAATTACATAGCAACTTAAAGAAGCATCTTGGAAAACTGACAAAAGAAGTGCTTAGTAATAAAGGAATAAAATTTTAAAAAATAAAGAATTTATTGACTCACAAAGTGTTTTAAGTAATGACAAAAACAATTTTTTTCTTAGGTTGCCATTTTAATCAGTTTTTTGTTTTGTTTTGTTTTTTGGTGAAGAAGATTAGCCCTGGGCTAACATCTGTTGCCAATCCTCCTCTTTTTTTTTTTTTTGCTAAGGAAGATTGGCCCTGAGCTAACATCTGTGCCCACCTTCCTCTTATTTTTTTCATGTGGGACGCCTGCCACAGCATGGCTTGGTAAGTGGTACATAGGTCCACGCCTGGGATCCGAACCTGCAAACCCCGGGGCACAGAAGTGGAGCACACAAACTCAACCACTATGCCACTGGGCAAGCTCTGACAAAAACAATTTAAAGAAAACTAAGGGTATCATATAAAAGGACGTAGAAGCAATTTTAGAATGTTACTGTATTGGGAATATCTGTATTCTTCGAAAGCAAGAATCCTCTCTCATAGGAAACAACGATACAGCAATACTCAATTAAGGCAAAACAACTTTCTAAATAGTATATATTCTTAGCAATACTGTAAATTCTTGGAGTAGAATTACAGAAACTAGATAGCCTAGTAGTAACAAACTTGATCACTCTTGTAAGGTCATTATTATTTTCTTTTTTGAGGAAGATTGGCCCTGCACTAACATCCGTTGCCAATCTTTCTCTTTTTTTCTTTTTTCTCCCCAAAGCCCCAGTACATAGTTGTATATATCATGGTTGTAGAATTGTAGCTCTTCTATGTGGGACGTGGCCTGAGCATGGCCTGATGAGTGGTGAGTAGATCTGTGCCCAGGATCCGAACCAGGGAACCCCAGGCCGCCTGAGCGGAAGGTGCAAACTTAACCACCGGCCTGGGCCATGTTAAGTCATTATTAAAAAGGAAGTTGGAGTGTTTGTTCTTAAATGAGGAATTTAAGCTTTAAAAGCAGTAACTACATTTCTTCTCATAAATAAAAGACTGGCTTTAACAGATCACCTATTGAAAATAGAACAAATCCTACATTTTATTCATTTCCTTAGCATTGTAATTTTAAATTTTAAATTTACTGAAATACTACCAGAATTATTTCTGTTTAAGTCCCTATAATTTTTATAGTAAAATCCTATGAAGCAAATATAGACATTTAAAATAAGTACTTAGTCATAGTCCACAAATATGAGTGACTTCTAAATATGGTGTTTGTGAGTGAAGATGGGAAGCATACTATGTCATAATAGCCATAAGTATTTATGTTTTCAAGTTTACCAAAAGAAAAATGGTTCAAAGATCTGTTTAAAAGAAAAAACTACATTCATGTTAATAGAAAGCTCCTTATCATAGGCCAAGATTGGCTTGATTCCCAGTCAGAATTGTGTCCCTAAGCTCCCAACTTCCAATAAAGCGGCAGCCTTAGTCAGCAGCCCACGAGCTTTCTTTTTTCCCTATCTAGAGCCTCCTGCAGTGAGAGCGGCTCCCTGTGCCTCATCTCAAGTGAGGAACATCTAGTCCCCTTTATCACACAAGAGCCAAGTTCCACTGCCTAACGGAGGACTGAGTCCAACAAGCCTGCATGGTCAACTCAACATGCCCTTGTGGGTTTCTGTTCCATGTCCGGTTCACAAAGATAATAGTCTTCTTTTTAGACTCTGCTTTTTGTTTGTTTTCTCTTTTTCTATTTTATTCATAATTGCTGTGTCTGGAACAGAGAGTGTTCTAAAATCATGAATTTACTGTGCCTCATCTTTTCCCGGCTCCCAATTTTTATTTATTGCACAAACATTTAAGGAAATATATTACCCCAAATTCAATCAAATATTTTGATTCTTCCATATTCTCTTTTAGTTTTTGCTCATGTATGTACACTTTTATAATTATCGTAACTGTAATATGGTTACAATTTGGTTTTCTTTTTTTACTGGATATTTCAAATACTTAAAACTTTCAGAATTATCACTCCCTATGGCTCATTCCTAAATGAGATATACCACATCAAACAAGTGAATGGTTAAACTGTTTTGAAAAGGGAAAAAAACCTACTTTCAATTAAAATGCAAGTGGGGGAAAGGGTTGTGGTTTACCACAACACTACACAAATGTGTTCAAAGTCAGCAATAAACCACCCACAACATATATTTAGAGCTTATCTTCAAGTATCTATGCCTTTCTAAATATACCAAAGTCTTGCTTCAAAAAACTTTTTACCAGGGCTGGCCCAGTGGCGTAGTGGTTAAGTTCACGTGCTCTGCTTCAGCGGCCTGGGGTTCACGGGTTCAGATCCCGGGTGT
The DNA here is from genome assembly GCA_031878705.1 of Tapirus indicus. Lineage (NCBI taxonomy): Eukaryota > Metazoa > Chordata > Mammalia > Perissodactyla > Tapiridae > Tapirus > Tapirus indicus. Next base: position 2,191,882 of record CM062925.1, on the reverse strand, counting down.
GGACATATGCACCACTTATCAAGCCATGCTGTGGCAGCAGTTCACATATACAGTAGAGGAAGATGGGCACGGATGTTAGCCCAGGGCCAGTCTTCCTCAGCAAACAGAGGAGGATTGGCAACAGATGTTAGCTCAGGGCTAATCGTCCTCACCAAAAAAAAAAATCTTTTTACCTCATTGTTAAATCTCATACCAAGCAGTATCTCATCAGTTATCTTATTATAAAAATATCTTGCAAATGTGTTACTGACATAAATCATTCCTTTATGTATCTGCTAATCTAATTACTATATACAACATATTTTACAGGCCCACCTCTGTTTCTCTTAGATAAATCAAGAACACTCAGAGACACAGTGTCTTCTTCTTCTTTTTTTTTTTTTGGTGAGGAAGATTGGCCCTGAGCTAACATCTGCTGCCAATCCTTTTTGCTTGAGGAAGATTGTCCCTGAGCTAACATTCATGCCAATCTTCCTCTCTTTTTTGTATATGGGACACCTCCACAACGTGGCATGACAAACGGCGTGTAGGTCCATGCCTGGTATCTGAACCCATGAACCCTGGGCTGCCAAAGTGGAGCGTGCAAACATAACCACTAGGCCACCAGGCCGGTCCCCAGTGTCTTCATTTTTAATGTGAGATCATTCTCGAGCATTTGAAGATTAAGTGCAATCTTGTGTGTGAAAGTGTTTTGAAACCATAGAGGTATTATTTTGATTACAATTACCTTTTCTATTTCTCTTTGTGTAGCTCCTTCCTTCTTCAAACGTTCCTGTTCTACACACTTGGCATTGTAATTTTCCTTGGATTTCTGGAGGGCCTGAGTTATGTTCTGAATGGTTTGAACAGCTTCCAGAGTTCCTGCAACTTCTTCTTTAGTCTGTTTGGTGTGAAATGATTCATCAAAATGACCAAACTGTCAAGCACTCAATATGTGATCAATCAATCCTTTAGCAAGGAAAAATTGATACCTTTTTATGAGATTTTACTTGTTCTTCTCCATACTTCTGAACTTCCTTTATTAATTCTTGTAATTTTCTAACAAGATCCAAGTGACAATTTGCTAATTTCTCTGTAGATGTTTTGAACACATCCCACACTGGTGCAAATGTTCTAAGGGAAAGAACACATGAGAATAATTTACTAAAAGAAAAACAAAGTTTAAGGCTTCAAGATAGAACCAATGGAAATAATAATGCTATATTCAGCAATTTTAATTAGACAAAGATGAAATTAAAATAAATCATAAATGAAAAGATTGACAGAATGACCTTGATTTTTTTAATCCTTGGTTGATTATTTAAAATATTTTTGGAACTTGGGTACAGAGAAATGGGTTAACTACTTATCATTGGTCTGGCCATGGCCCTCTCTTAATTATATTGTATTATTTTCTGAGTTGATTTGGTTATTTAGACTTGTATCACAAGCCTTTCTAACCATTGTCTGTTGTTTCAATCTTAGACTATTTAGTGCTCCATTTAAAATGCTTCATCAAAAATAAAGTTCCTCTGAATTTAAACATTACAAAAGTCAAATCTGCCCGTGATTTTTAAAGTATCTTCATCATTAATAATTATGTAAGAATTATTTTAGAGCAGTCATCTGAAACCTTTGTTCGGGCATTATAATTTTATCTATCAGTGTACTTCCACAAACACAAAGATAGTTCCTTTCTACTACATGGTATAGGATGTATGACATACTTTCTACCACTTTTTCTCAATACTGAGTATTTAATATTTTCAACAGGCTCAAGTACTTCCAAGAATTACTACACTATTATATCTTGGATAGTCCTTAGGATGCCAACGGTTAGTTTAAACTAATTTGGTCAGCAGAAAATGCCCTAAGGGTAATTTTATTCTATGCTCTCCTCAGTTACTTCCTCAGATATTTTCAACAGCACTTGTTTTGCTCTATGATAAAATTTCTACTAGAAAACAAAACAAATAGCACTGATGATCCCTAAGACCTGAGGGTAAAGAACGAAATTCCTTATCCTAATACGTACTCTGTGCCAATGACTACATTTCCTGCCCAGTGGGAAAGTTAACTGGCAAGGATCATGTTACGCAACAATAAAGAACTTCAAAGATCATTAAAACACTTAGGATAGGACTGTTCTGATTAGATCTCACCTCACACTTTAAATCTAATCAGCACTAAATCTGGCAGGCAGTTAGATGGAAATTTTCAAGATAAAAAAAGACACCTGAAAAGTATCTACTCACTACAGCAGCAAAATACATGTACATCACTTCATGCAAACCTGACATGTGGCAGTCTACACTTCACAAGGCAGGTAAGATAAAAGTCTCCCTTTACTTTATTCACCAAAGGATTCTTTACACTGCAAAGGCATTCAACATAGATTTCATAAATATAAGTTTCTTTAAGGAACTTCAAATATCATTCCATTTTTTAAAGTTTGATACACACATCTTCTTTTTGGTCAAGTAACACCCATTAATGTATAATGAGCACTAAGAAAGAAAACCAACAAATCCAAAATATATTTAAATGCAACTAAATACAGAAAGACAAAATTCGATTTCTTGCTAAAATGTGTCAGTAAACAAAACATTAATATTTAAAATCTTTATGATCTTAATAGATGACACTAACACAAAAAATAAAATATCACCTATTATTTATGAGACACACACATTCCAGAGAGAAATGCTGTCAGTAACTTTATTATCAGAAAACACAGCTGAAGTCAATCCATGTTTTTTCTGTCTCCCACCTCGTAACTAAGAATGGGGGAGAATTTCCTACAATAACACCATGGCCAATTGGTGAAAGCTAGCTTCTGTCATTCCAGTTACGTTCTGGCCCTTCTACCATGGTGAATAAAGAAGAAATTATGTTTTAGAAGAGCCATGTCTACATGGATGCTTTAGAAATAGGAGGCAGCCAGAAAAGTGAGGAGAGAGATGGAAAAAAGAAAGAATGAAGTTGTAGCAAGGGAGTGGACGGGAAAGGAACTGGAGGATAACGAGGAAGAAAAACACAGCAACAGCCATCAACAGCCAATCCCCACTCTCCTCTGGGGGAAACGGGGCAGAGCTCCCCAGCCTTCCCAGCCAGGGCACAGGGCTGCAGAAGGTCCTCAGCTGTGGTTGTCAGCACTTACATAATGGGCAGTGTCACTACCCTGAGGATGAAATGAGAATCCAACTCCTCTTTCTCCAGGCCACAAAGGAAGAACACCTTTGTTTAAACTCACTCAACCACACTAGAGAATACTTTTTCATAAAACAGTCATTCTTAACCAGTTTTTTGGATCACAGAACCGTATGTGAATCTGGTAACTGGTATAGATCCTCTTCATCAGAAATCTGAATTAATTCCTACAAAAAACTTTACATGATATTTCACGGGATTCACAAATTCATCAGAATCCCTGATACAGAGGAATCTTTTACTAAATATCATTGTAAAAATCTTTATAAATGTTAGACTAATTATTTTAACATCTTAGCTAAAATATAACCTTTCGCCAAATTTTAGATAATTAAATCAGATTAAGTATTCCTTCCAGGGTTGCTATGGTTCAAATTATACAATTATTCTTTCCAGAGTTGTTATGGCTATGAGCACATCTCATTTTAAATATATTCTTATTATTAATTTTCATTTTTTGAAGAACATATTTCTTCAGCACAAATTTTTAAGAGGAAGATTTAATGATAGTCTACTAAACTATAAGAAACAATTTTAAGTGAGTTTTTAAAAATCACTGTTCAACAGCAGTTAAATGAACTTACAGAAAACTAGAATGACATGCATAATACATAACATTTATAATCTCAAAGTTACACTACTGAATGACTATATGGTTTAACACAGGGGGAAAAATTAAGTTTCACTTGCTTTGACTGCATTAACTGATTTAGCAAGTTCAATTATATTTTCTATCAAGTGAAGAATATATTCCTATATAGACACATATTAAATACATTATATATTATTATATTTATGAACTATTATATCCTCAGTGGGAACCTAATATTTTCAAGAACTTGCCTAAATAAATATCGAAAAAGAGTTCTTTGAAGAAATTAACTCACCCAAGTTGTGAATAATTGCTTGCGGATTTTGCTAGTTTTGTCATTGATCTGGAGTACGCCTCTTCTATTGTAGCTCTGTTAAATCAAATTTCCATATTATAGTATCTCTTGTTTAATGACCAAACACATAGCAAAATTATGGAAATATAATTAAAATTGTAGAAACAAAAAGATAACTCAATTTATGTTAAAAATAAGTTGGTATATGGTCATGAATTTCTGGCCTATCTTTAAAAGCCCTTTGTGCATATCTATTTAAAGAACTAGTCTGGTATAGGACTAAAATACTTTTATCTTTAGTATTAATGGTTATCTGAACAGAAAGTATAGAAGTGCTGCTTCTGTATTCTCTCTCCTGCTCTGACTGAGTGTGAAAGTCATCTGTTATTTAACATTTGCTTGGTGTACTTAATATAGTTTTATCATTCTTCAACATTGTGATTTCATTATTATGCACATTTAATAGAACAATAGCAAGTCTGAGATCCTGAACTTCAGGGTTTATTTTGTGATTAGATCTAAAATACTAACAAATAAGTCATTCACTCTACAAAACTGTGTTTTATATAACTACTATTTAGCATACAGAATTTTAGACTTAAAAAAAAATCAATCAAAGCCATTAAATCCAGAAAAAAAAAATAATTTTTCCCACAGAAAGATAACCTACAAATACAAAATATGAGGCTGTCTAGGCCTTCCTAACACCATGAAACTCAAGTTTTACCTTACCACTACCATAATTACCCTGTCCCTTCCCAATCTGTGCTACCCTTAAGAGTGGAACAGTCTACAACCACCGCTGCCCTTCCATTTACTATGACACATTCAACGAGCTTTCTGCTTTTAATATCCAAATCCAGATCCCCACACTGCTCTTGCACCAAACCATCTGTTTAATCTCTAACTGCCTCAAGCAAAACTATACTTAGATATCTTAATCACCTCAGACTCAGTAACTCTTCTGCAACCCATCCCCACAAAATTAGCTCTCTAACAAAAGGGACTATTAACAGTCACTGTCTCTCACTGATGGCATGGGGACTTTTTGCAGCTCCTTTAAACTCTTCTGTATCTTTTAAATATACTATATTATAAAGGTACTATTTTGATAATCTAAAAAAAGTTAATACAGAAAGAAATATTAATATCTCAATGGATAAGTTTAACAGCAAGAAAAAAGTGAGTCAATTTCTAGTAAAAGTAAATTGATACAAAAACCTCCCAATGAGGAAGACTAGAAAAATGTGGTAAGGGGGGTGGCTAAAAGGCATCAGAGAACTAAAGAGGCAGTTGAGAATCAGTAGGCCAAGATCCCATGAGAAGGACATCCAGAGAGGTGAGTCAGACATGCAGGGCAGCTTGTCCCTGGGGTCATCTAGAAAAGACAGCTGAAACTAAGAGGCCAAGCAGAGCTTTTCACAGCCTCACAGTGTAAGGGAGACAAAACTAGAGTCTAGACCTGCCAAAGGTGGGAAGCATGGGAAATCCCATGCCCTTTGAGTTGAGACTCAAAGAGTAAGGATGTAAGGAGTAAGGATGAACCATAAGTAGGAGAGAGCCCTCAAAGGGAATGCAAATCTACCTTTTCAAAACCTGATACTGGATCCTGAATGGACGTCTTATACATATTCATAAAACCACCAGGCACATAAGGAAACAAGACAAAATGAACAAAAACCAGTGGGAACAAACAAAGCTTAGACTTTATATGAATCTATGTATTATGTTCAAGGATTAGATTAAATCAACAGTTTCAGTAGAAAGCTGGAAATCATTTTTAAAAAGTGGAGGAAAGGGGCCGCCTGGTGGCGCAGCGGTTTAGTCTGCGCTTGGCAGCCCGGGGTTTGCGAGTTCGGATCCCGAGCGCCCGCCGACGCACTGCCTGTCAGCCACGCCGTGGCGGCGTCCCATGTAACGTAGAGGAAGATGGGCACGGATGTTAGCCCAGGGCCAGTCTTCCTCAGCAAAAAGGGGAGGATTGGCGACAAATGTTAGCTCAGGGCTGGTCTTCCCCACAAAAAAAAAAAAAAAAAAAAGTGGAGGAAAGCACAGCAAATTTGGGAAAAAAATGCAAATACTGTATCTAAAAAATACAATAACCAAAATTAATATCTCAATGGATGGGGTTTAACAGCAGATTCGATACACTGTAATGAGAATTAGTGAACTAGAAGAGAGGTGAGAAGAATCCATCCTGGAATAAAACTCAGAGAGACAAAAGAATGGAAAACAGAGAAGATATATGAAGGACAAAAGACAAAGTAAAAAAGTCTAACATATGTAAAGAGAGAAAGAATGGTTCAGAAAAAATATATGCAGAGGTGATGGAGAATTTTTAAAACTGATAAAACACATCAAACCACAATTCCAAGTAGCCCAACAAACTCTAAAAAGATAAACAAAAAGATATCTACATCTAGTCATAACTTAGTAAAACTGCTGAAAATCAAAGACAAAAAGAAAATCTTAAAAGCGGCTAAACCCTTCCCACCATCAGATGTTACCTTCAACAGCAGATAATGGAATGATCTTCAAGGAATTTTTTTTTTTAATCTAGTAAAACACAAAACTATAAAAATCCTAGAAGATGACATAGGAGAAAACCTAGATGACCTTGGATATAGTGATGGCTTTTTAAACCTTGAAAGAAATAACTGATGAGCTGGACTTCATTAAAATTAAAAACTTCTGCTCTGTAAAAGACAATGTCAAGAGAATAAGAAGACAAGCCACAAACTGGGAGAAACTATTTGCAAAAGATCCATATGAAAAAGGACTGTTATCCAAAATATACAAAGAACTCTTAAAACTCAACAGTAAGAAAACAACCTGATTAAAAAATGGGCCAAAGACCTTAATAGACACCTCACCAAAGAGGATATATAGATAGCAAACAAGCATATGAAAAGATGCTCCACATCATATGTCATCAGGGAAATGTAAATTAAAACAACGAGAATCCGCGACATACCTATTAGAATGGCTGGAGTCTGGAAAACTGACACCACCAAATGCTGGTGAGGATGTGGACCAAGAGGAATTCTCATTCATTGCTGGTGGGAACCCAAAATGATACAGCCACTTTGGAAGACAGCTGGCAGTTTCTTATAAAACTAAACATATTCTCACCATACGATCCAGCAATCACGTTCCTTGGTATCCACCCAACGGAGGTGAAAACTTTCCACACAAAAACCTGCACACAGATGTTTATAGCAGCTTTATTCATAACTGCCAAAACTTGGAAGCAACCAAGATGTCCTTCCATAGGTAAATGGATAAATAAACTGTGGTACATCCAGACAATATTATTAAGTGGTAAAAAGAAATGAGCTACTGAGCCATGAAAAGACATGGAGGAACCTTAAATGCATATTACTAAGTGAAAGAAGCCAATCTGAAAAGGCTATTACATACTATATGATTCCAACTACATGACATCCTGGAAAAGGCAAAACCAAGGTCGGGGGGGCAGGCAGATAAACATGCAGAGCACAGAGGATTCTTAGGGCAGTCAAAATACTCTATATGAGATTATAATGATGGATACATGTCATTATACATTTGTCCAACCCATAGAACGGACAATGCCAAGAGTGAACCCCAAGGTAAACTATGGACTTTGGGTGATTATGATGTGTCAATGTCGGTTCATCTTTGATAAAAAATTTACCATTCTGGTGAGTGATGTTGATAATGGGGGAGGCTACGCATGTGTGGGATCAGGGGGCATATGGGAAATCTCTGTACCTTTCTCTCAATTTCGTTGTAAATCTAAAACTGCTCTAAAAGAACAGCCTTAAAAAAACAATCTACCAACTAGAATTCCATACCCAGACAAAATTAAATGAAAGTAAACCTCCAATGAAATAATGGATCTAGGTGATGATCATCAATTGCTACTAACATCACAAAACAGATATAACCAGATATTATATGCCTCCAATGGAAGTACACACCACCAGCTATGAAGTATTCTTGTCAAAATACTGAACTGAATTTGATCAAGCTACTAGATTTAAATGTCAATTTATAGGAAATATAAAGGTAAAGGAAAATGTTAAATAAAACTATGGATGTGCAATTAGCATATTCCAGGATGTGGGACCCTCTATAGAATAATCTGGTTTCTTCAACAAAAACAAACAGAGAGGGTAGGGAGATCCACAGATTAAGAGACTCAAAAATCATATCAACCAAACATAATGTATAAATCTTGCTGGGATCCTAATGGGAGGAAATCAACTGTGTGTGTGTGTGTATGCATGCATGCATGCGAGTGTGACAATCAAGGAAAACTGAACACTGACTGGATATTTTGTGATATTAAGAAATTAATAACATATTTTTAGATAACATATTCTGGTTATGTTTTTGTAAAAGCCCTTCTCTTCTACAGATACATCTGAAATGCTAATGGATGAAATGCAATGTTTCTGAAGCTGAGATGTGCTTCATAACAATTCAGTTACAGTAGTGTGGAGTAGACAGAACAAGACTGGCCATGATCTGGTAACTGCTGAAGCTCAGTGACTGCAACATGGAAGTGCTTATATTAGGCTCATAACTTCTATATAACTTTTATATATGTTTGAAATTGCCCATAACATAAAGTTTTTTAAATAAAGATAAATTAAATTAAAAACATGATTAGGGGGCCGCCTGGTGGCGCAGCTGTTTAGTCCGCGCTTGGCAGCCCGGGGTTCGCGAGTTCGGATCCCGGGCGCCCGCCGATGCACTGCTTGTCAGTCATGCCGTGGCGGCGTCCCATATAAAGTGGAGGAAGATGGGCACGATGTTAGCCCAGGGCCAGTCTTCCTCAGCAAAAAGGGGAGGATTGGCAACAGATGTTAGCTCAGGGCTGGTCTTCCCCACAAAAAAATAAAAAAACATGATCAGACTAACAAAAATTGAGAATTCATCACCAGCAAATCCACATAAAAAGAAATATTAAAAAGATGTTGTTAAAACAGAAGAAAAATGGTCCAGAGCAGTATATCAGAAAAAAGTAAATAATTTTAATAAATCTAAATAATAACTACACAAAAAATGTCAAGAATATAGAAGAATAAAATACATAACCTGACGAACAAATCAACTGGATTAGATATTAGAAAACATTTTTTTAAATTATTATTAATTTTGTTAGAGGAATAATAATATTATTATTCTTTAAGTCCTTAGTTGTTAGAGATACATACATAAGTATCTATGCTAATTTGATGCCAGGGAACTGCTTTAAACAAGACTGGCAAAATAATAAAAACTGTTGAAACTGTATTATGGTCCATTACTTGGTGGTTTCTAATATTTTCCCTATTTTTTGACTAAGTTTAAAATTTTTCATAATAAAAAGTTAAAGAAATACATAACAAAAATGGCATATAAGTGTATATTTCCATAATAAAGGTTTTTTAAAAATGGAAAACTTTTAATTTCCATAGTAATAAGTTAAACACACACAGAAATGGCACATAAGGCATATAACTCAGAAAAAGGGTGAAAGTACCAATTATTATTAGAAGTTAATAGGTCAAGGAAGTATGTTATAATCTCTAGGATAACCACTGAAAGAACAGAAAAGGAGGTTATTACTTCCAAGCTAACAGAAGAAAATGGATTAAAAAAAAAATAAGCCAAAAGGCAAGAAAGGGGAGGAAAAAATATAAAGAATTACTAAAATAGTATGGGGGTTGGCAAATTATAGAATCATCAGCCAAATCTGGCCTGTTGCTTGTTTTTGTAAATAAAATTTTATTAGAACACAGCCATGCCCATTTATTATGTGTTGTTTACGGCTGCTCTTCTGCTAAAACAGCAGAGATGAATAACTGCAACACTGGTCAGATGGCACACAAAGCCTAAAATATTTACTTTCAAGACTTGTATTTACAGAAAAAGTTTGACAACCTCTGAGACAACAGATTTGTACCTACATATATCTGCAATTACACTGAATGCTATGGACTAAATGCTTCAATTAGAAAACAAAGACTATCTGAATGGCCTTAAAAATAAGAGAAGCAAATCTAAACCACAGGGACACAGCAAAGAAAAGAAAAAATACATACACCATGCAAATCCTGACCCAAAGCACACTGATGACACTGTAATAACAACAGAGTAGACTTCAAGGCAAAGCAGACTTCAAGGAGATATAAAAGGACACATTTCATAATAATTAAAAGCTTGACTCACCTGAAGATGTAATAGTCCTAAATTTGTATCCACCTACTAACATGGCCTCAGATGTATAAAGCAAAATTGACAGAACTACACAGATAAATAGATAAAAATCACCATCAAAATGAGAGATTTTCAATACAGCTCTCTCAGGAACTGATAAAAAAATAAAGAGGCCCAGCCCAGTGGCGTAGTGGTTAAGTTCGCACGTTCCACTTCGGTGGCCTAGGATTCATGGGTTTGGATCCCAGGCCCAGACCTGCACACTGTTCATCAAGCCATGCTGCAGCAGTGTCCCACATACAAAATAGAGGAGGATGGGCACAGATGTTAGCTCAGGGACAATCTTCCTCAAGCAAAAAGAGGAAGACCAGCAATAGATGTTAGCTCAGGGCCAGTATTTCTCACCAAAAAAAAAAACCAAAAACCCAGTGAGGATACATTAGAGTTGAACAACAGAATTTACAAACTTACCATAACCAATACATATAGAACACGATATCTAACAAATGCAAAATACAGTCTTTTCAGGCTCATGCAGATATTTACCAAAATTGACTCTATCCTGGCCCACAAACCAAGTGTCAACAAATTTCAAAACACTGAAATCATACAAAGTATGTTCTCTAACCACAATGCAATTAAGCTTGAAATCAAGAGCAAAAACATACCTTAAAAATCAACATGTATTTGGAAATCAAGAAATACACTTCCAGGGGCCAGCCCAGTGGCACAGCAGTTAAGTTTGCACACTCTGCTCTGGCGGCCTAAGGTTCACAGGTTCAGATCCTAGGCACGGACCTACACACCCCTTCCCTTATCAAGCCCCGCTGAGGCGGTGTTCCACATAGAGCAACTAGAAGGATGTACAACTGCGACATACAACTATCTACTGGGGCTTTGGGGAGGAAAAGAAAAAGGAAAAAAGGAGGAAGACTGGCAACAGACGTTAGCTCAGGGCCAATTTTCCTCAAAAAAATAAATAACCACAATAACATTATTAAAAAAAAAAAAAAGAAATACACTTCTAAATAACCCAGGAAGGCAAGGAAGAAAGCACAATGAAACTTAAAATATATTTAAAGTAAATATAATGAAAATCCTATTTCTCAAAATTAGTGGAGTGCAACAAAAGCAATGCTTGAGGGAAATTTATAGGCTTAAATGAATATGTCAGAAAAGAAAAAAGGTTGAAAATCATTAGGTTAAGGATCCATCTCAAAAAGTTAGAAAAAGAACAGCAAAGTGAATGCAAGACAAAAGAAATAAGGATCAGAAGTTAGTGAAATAGAAAATAAATATATAAAAAGAGAGGATCAACAAAGCCAGTAGCTGGTTCTTTGCAAAAACTATTAAAACCAACAAACAGCAAATGAGATTGATCATGGAAAAAAGAGAGAAGGCATAAATAACCACTGTCAGGAATGAAAAGTGGGACATAAGCACAGATCCCACAGATATTAAATCAGTTCACAAAAGGATATTAGGAATAACTTTTTGCCAATAAATTTGAAAATTTAGATAAAATGGAAAAACTCCTTAAAAATACAACAAACTCACAGGAGAAATGAAATATATGAATACTCATAACTATTAAAGAAATTACATATGTAATTTAAAACCTTCGTAGGAAGATAATTCCAAGTCCAGATGGCTTTACCAGCAAATTCTAAGAAACAAATAAGGAAGAAACTATAATCATCCACAAATTTTTCCAGAGAATACAAAAATAGAGTATACTTCCCAACTAATTTTATGAGGCCAACAAACCTTGATACCAAAACCTAACAAGGACATTTAGAAAAAGGAAAATTTCAGACCAATCTCACTCACAAATACAGATGCAAAAATCCTAAGTAAAACAGCAGCAAACTGATCCACCAATATATAAAAAAGATAATACATCTCCACCAAGTTGAGTTTATACCAGGAATGGAAAGTTAGTTTAACATTCAAAATTCACTTTATTTCAGATTAAGAAAGGAAAAAAAAGAAAGAAAACCATATCTTAGTAGATGCAGGAAAAGTATTTGACCAAATTCAACATCCATTCATGATTGAAAAAAAAAAAAAAAACTTAACAAAATAGTATGTAAAAGGGAATTTTCATAATTTGATAAATAGTAGGAAAAAAAACCTAGAAAAAATATATCACATGTAAGAGTGAAATGTGAGACTAGGAACAAGACAAGGATGCCTGCCATCACCACTTCTACTCAGCATTACACTGGAGGTATTAGTCAGTACAATAAGTCAAGAAAAAGAAATAAAAGGTATATGGATTGGAAAGGGAGAGAGAAAACTGTCATTCACAGAAGATTACTGTACACACAGAAAATCCAAAAGAATCCACAGAAAAATTATCAGAATAAGCAAGAATTGCCAGGTTGCTGGACAGAAAGTCAACATACAAAATCAAGTGCATTTATATAAATTTACAAAACGTAACTGACAAAGTGATTTTAACTGGAATACATAAAGAATTCGTTCTATTATTTTTAAAAGGGTTGGGGACCAGAAAAATAGATAAAAGATGAAAAGACAAATGACCAATAAACATATGAAAGGATGCTCAACCTCATTATTCATCAGGGAAATGCAAATTAAAACAACAATGTACTACTACCAGAATAGCTCAGATTAAAAGCCTGACAATACCAAGTGTTGACGAGGACACGGAGCAACTGGGGCTCTCAAACAAGGCTGATGTGGTGTATATTGGTACAGTCGCCTTGGAAAATTCTTTGGCATCATCTGCTAGAATTGAATATACACATGCTACGACCTGGCAATTCTACTCTAGGGCATACACCTTATATAAATATGTTTAGATGTGTAGCAAGACACACGTGCAAGAACATTCAAAGCAATATTATTTGTAATAGCGAAAAACTGGAAACAATCCAAATGTTCCTCAAAAGTAGTAGATAAATACATTTTGGTATATTTATACAATTTAATATTAAATAGTGTTGCAAATGAACTATATGAAACTCAATACAAATGCATATGACAAACAGTGCTGAGTAACAGGAGTCAGACAAAAGAATATGATTAAACTGATATACTTAACACAAAATTCAAAAAATAGGTACAACTTCCTTTGACAGATGAATGGACAAACAAATTGTGATATATCCATAAATGGAATACTACTCAACAGTAAAAAGGAATGAATTATCGATACATGCAACAACATGGATCAATCTCAAAATAATTATAATGAGTGAAAGGAGACAACAGAGTACATCCTGTATGATTTCGTTTATATAAAATTCTAGGAAATGCAAACTAACTTAAGAATTAGAAGCACAGGAGTGGTTACTCAGGGATCGGGGGCATAGGAGAGGGACAGGAGGGAGAAATTACAAAAGGGATGATGAATAATGTTCACCAACTTGATTGTGGTCATGTCTTGAGTGTATGCATACATCAAAATGTATCAAACTGTACATTTCAAATATGTGCAGTATAGTGTATGTATTATTACTCAATAAAGCTGTTGGAAGGGAGGGAGAAAGGGAGCAGAGAAGTGGGGAGGAGAGAAGGAGAGTGTGAAGGACCCACTTAAGAAGTTATTTAACCTTTCTGGGCCCCAATTTTCTCATCTATAAAATCGGACTTAGAGCTTTGATAGTTAAATGAGATAATGTATACAAAGGCCTTGGTGCACAGTACATGTTTATGTGTCTATCTTTTCCTCCTTTCTTTCTCATTCATTCCTTCAAGAAATAGGCGCATCTAATAGTGCCAGGCTCTGTGCTAGGCACTGGGATACAATAGAATACTGTATACTGTTCCCTTTTAGGGGAACACAGAAACAAATAAAAAAAAGAATAACTACAAAATTTTATAAATACAACAAACAGGTATATGATGTTGAGAGAGATTATAATAGGTGTTTCTGACCTAGTCAGAGAGATTAGGAAATGTATCCCCGGAGAAGTGACCAAGTTGATGAGCTCTAAAGGATAAGGAACCATTAACTAGGTGAAGACAGGAATAAGCATGGACCAAGTCTGGACTGGAAGAAGCCTGTCAAAAAAATGGCCAATGTCTCTGGAGAGGAAAGAGTACGGAGGAGTCTGGTGTGAGCTAAACCTTCAAAGGTAGTTTGGGGTCAGACCACGCAGGCCCATCTTAAGGGTAACGGGAAGCTTTTTGAAATGGTTTAAACAGAGGAGGTAACAAACTGATCTGTAGTTTAAAAAAAGCACTCCAATTAGAGCACAGAGAATAAGCTGCAGGGGAACAAGAATGAATGTAGACAGAGCAGTTAGGAGCTACTGGTGTAGTTCAGGCAACAATAGTAATAGCTTGGATTAGGGTAGTGAAGTGAGAAACTCACTCTATCAAACAATATATACTGAGGGCCTGCTAAGGGCCAAGCATCATCCCAAGTGCAGGAGATAGAGCAATAAGCAAAAAAGACAAAAAAAATCCCTGCTCTGTGGGGTTTATATTCTAGTGGGGAGAGACAGACAGACAAATAAATAAGTAAAATATCACTCATATCAGATGGTTGTAAGTGCTATGAAGAAAAATAAAATATGGAAGGGGGAGTAGAAGGAAGGTTGTGTCACTGCCCACAGAACCACAAAGGGTTTAGATTCTGGGCAAAGAAGGGATGACCCAGGAGTCCTGGACGTCCTAATGAATGACCTAAACAGGCTAACAAGCATCATGACAACTGCCCTGATGGCCTCTAGGTAGACAGTGACAGCACTGATGAAAGCACTGGGGAAGAAGGAAGGCTAGGGACATGCCAGGAGATGCAGAGTTATGGGACCTATCCTTTACTTCTGCCAATGACGATGTAGAAGCCAGTGGAGAGACAGCTTTATCCATAGCACTTTGAGCTTTTGGACTCCCTCTTAACTCCATTAGAGAGGTGAAAGCCAGAAGAGGATGAGTCTTACTGGAAATAGTTTGTTCCCCAATTCCTACCAGCCTGTAAACTCCATGAAAGCAGAAGCTATATCTTTATCGCTATATTCCCAGAATCCAGACAGGTGCCTGGCACATAGCAGACATGGGATATAAAATCTGGAAAGAACAAATGAACAGAGTATTGTTTCCAGAAGCAAAGTATCCCTATATAATCAAGGTAAAGATTGTAAATGTGCTCATATAAAAATTACCAAGTGGGGTTAGCCACAAAATAGCTTTAATCAAATCAAATTACACTGATTTTTAATAGTTTTTCAATTTACTATTATATTCTAAGAGTCTTAAAGACAATCACATTCTATAAACTTGTAGAATTTAAAAATATATACTTAGGACTTTTTAAAAATAAAAGTTATAATAATACATTACTAAACTGAAAGTTCAGAAAACTCAGTCTTTTCAAATTATTTTAATATGTTTATTTAATGACATGTTTGTTTAAAGACGTAATATTTTAGCCCACAAAACTCCTCAATTTTTCTATTGTATCACTTTGCTAGCACATTCAATGAAAAATATGCAGATAATATTTTCAAGTAGTGGTTTGCAAACCAGAAGTTCAACAATGCCACCTGGAGCCACTACTTGGCCCTCAGTGTGTAGACGACAGATAAATAACCACTACTTTCTAGTATACTTTTAAAAAGTGTTCTTGATTACTTCAATACAAACTCAACTAATAAAACAATCGTTTTATTGTTAAAATGATTTATAAAAAAAGAAAAATACATACCTTTCTCTTACAAAATCTGCCAGTTCTTTTGTTGATATCTGTCCATGTTTCATATTATGGTAAAGGACATCAAAGCCACTGTTTTTTTCCCCCTAAAATTTAAAAATATTTTTAGTATAACAAAAAAAGAGATCAAAATGATTTAAGACTATCCCTACATTAACTAATATGCAATTCTAATGCTCAGGTGAGCTGTTTTTCCTCAATTTAACCATTGTTGCTCATTGTATGCCTTTAAACTGTATCAAACAAATACTATATGCTTTGATAAAGTTTACGGTTTATTATATATACATATACACACATTCACACACATATGCACATACTCTGTAATCACTCATAGGGGCGAAGTAATGAAATTAAGTCTGAAATTTTAAGGAATAATATGCAACATAATTTAGAAAAGATAAACATGGACCTTTTAAAGCACATTACCAAATCCCATTTCAATTCCCTTAACGTGTATTAAGGGATTCCTGATTATTTAACTCAGAGTCTGTGCTTTAAAATAACCAAATCTTGATTTCTGAGTCAAGACAGCTTATTACAAATTCTATAAGTACCGAATACCACAAAATACTTTATAATCACTAATATAAGTCTTTCAATAAACTCAAACAACCTAAGAAGTGAAAAAGGAGACAAAATTTTAACAGAAGAGCAGTATCAATCTATTGACTAGTCCTCAACTAATGGGAAACTAACAGAACCAGACCACTACACAATCCTAGAAAACCTTTCCTGTCGTCTAATCCAATAAATGCTAAATGAGCAAGTCACAGCAAAGAAACATTAAAAGCATCACTTTTATAAGTGAAATAAGACTATTAACAAACTAAGCTCAACAAATCTCTTTACAGTCAGCAGTTTTTCTTTTTCTCAGTGAAAATAAATTAATGAAGAACTTAACATATTTGTTGGAAATAGAAAGCAATACCGTAAGCAAGAGTTATGTAATCTGAAATCTTATTTTTCCACAGTTCACCAAAAACAGGCAACATATTATAGGAACTTTCAGTTACGTTAAAGTGATCCCTAATAAACTCATCAGCTAATACAGCAAGTACGTAATTAGTTTGTCACACATACAACTAAATTAAAACATATTTGTAATGAGATAATATAAACAATATCCTTAGTATTTTGAACATCCATTTCCATTTATCAAGAAGAATATAACATAAAACCACAGTCTCTTATAAATTCAAACATTTCCATTTGGCTTCTACCGTTTTTTATGTTTAAGATAAAGAAAAAATTTATCTAATTTTCGTTTTTTACTTTCCATGGGTTTTTCATCCAAATTTATTCCAGCCAAAATAAGAATATTCTTTGAGGTAACCATTATCACTAGTCTATAGCAAGCAAAAATAACATCACCATGCATATTAGTAAATAAAATTACACACAAAATTATGAAGGGCCTGAATCCTCCGAAGGATGCATTCCATTACTTGAATATAATACAGAAACTACACATGATTAAGACTACCCACTAACTCCCACAACATAGTCCTGAACCCTGAAACAAGCAAACAGAAACAAAAACTAAACCTGAAATGCAAAACCGTAAAACCCAAGGCCCACAGTTCTCACCTGGCACCCACTAGCTCTCATTTCACATAATTCTAACAGGTCAGGCTACCTGGGTTCCCCATGTGTGTTACGCATATTTAAAGTACAAATTAGAAAAGAGTCGGGAGTGAAGGGCTGTTCAAACAGGTACACAGACTAACAGAAGAGATAATATTTATCAAGCTTACAAGGGGAAGAACAAAAATCTTTTTTTAAAAGGAGCTAGAACTTTTTAAAAGGAGACTAGAACTTGGAGACCATCTCGTAACTGGGACAACAAAGTCCTGAGCATTTTGTTTCACTGTTATTGTACTGTAAACATTAAACAATCAAGAAAAGGTTACATTACATTCAGAAATCTGGGTTTTTATTAAGACGTCCTTGAAGGAGTAAGTTATTTATTTGGGAAATTCAGATATTCAAACAGCTTGTTACTTAAAATTCCCAATAAAGGGAATGAGGTTTATTTGTTTACTATGCAATATAACAACAGTAATATAGTAACAGTAATATACTATATGTTAGGAAACAGTACTAGCTACTCCATCCTTCAGGTCTTCACTTGGAAAGACAAGGAAAAGTCATCCTATTAAGGAGGAGATGCAGAAGAAGCCTGCCTCAAATGGCACTAATGACTAAACATAAACACTGAACGATTACAAATCCATTTGTCATTTCATCCTATTCTGAGGATTCATTTATTTACTGAGGTTAAAAAACATAAGTCTGACTCTTGGGGGCTGGCCCAGTGGCGTAGCAGTTAAGTTTGCGTGCTCCGCTTCGGTGGTCCAGGGTTTGCAGGTTTGGATCCCGGGCGCAGACCTACGCACCGCTTGTCAAGCCATGCTGTGGCAGTGACCCATATAAAGTAGAGGAAGATGGCACAGATGTTAGCCCAGGGTCAGTCTTCCTCAGCAAGAAGAGGAGGGTTGAAACAGATGTTAGCTCAGGGCTGATCTTCCTCACAAAAAATATATAAGTCTGACTCTAGGCACCATATTCTTCAACAATTTCATAAACCTACTAGCACAAATATTTATTGATCATGAACTTCGACACAAACTAAGCAAAAATTTTAATACTTCAAATGGCTTGCTCACTCTACACATACACATACATATATATTTACATACACATACACCATTAAAAAAAAACCTTGAAAGTCAAGATGTCTAGCAAAGAACCCAGGTTTTACTGTCACCTTGTCAAAAACTTACTTTATAGACTTGCTAAGAGCTGGCAGTGTATTAAAAACACAAATATTTCATGTACGTGTGAAAAAATACAGTAGGAGATGGAGCACTGGAGCTCAGGCCCAGACTCACTTGGCTTCAGCGACTTCACTACACAAAACATGGGAAATTCTAGGTTATATGGGGAGCGACCACTCTTGAAACTGAGAACCATAACTCATTACAATTCTGCCACCACTGAGATCACCCAGTACTTTATTCTTTTTTTCTAAAAGTACTCCATGCAGATTCTATAACTTTTATAGTAACCACCAACATTTTAAGTAGACACTTCTAATTCAAAGGAAGGTAAAATAACAAGAAATATTTCTGAATCGTATATTCATTTTATCACCCTAGACCTTGAAGGGGATATGTTCCTGTTATTTTCAACCAAAAACAATTTTTTTTCTTAACATATTCTGGTATCTCAAGCAAGCAGAACTTGCTTTTCCTTGGCTACCTAAAAACACATGAATATACAAGTAACTTGACAAAAGACCTTTATTATCAAATACAATTACGACTGAAGATGTCTTTTGGCCTTCAGTATTTTACTAAAACTGTAATTGTTCATGCCCTTTGATCCAGCAATTCCACTTTTAGAAATCTGTACCACTAAACACACATACAAAGATAAATGTGGAAGAATAGTCACCGCAATACTGTTGATGAGAGTGAAAAATCACATTCAACTCAAAAATGTCCATTAACATTACTGGTTAAATAAATGACAGTATAACCTACTGAAATACATTCAGTGTTTTTTAAGAGACTGCAGTAAAAAAAAAAAAAAAATGCAGTAGATTCTTAAGTACTAATTTTAAAAATCTACCCAAATATATTATCAATGGAAAAAAGCAAGATGCAATTATTCATAATAGCCAAAAATAACCTAATGTTGGGGACAACCTAAATGTCCACCAACTGGTGAATGGACAGACAAAATGGGATCTATCCATACAATGGAATACAATTCAGCAATAAAAAGGAACAAACACTGACAAGTGCTACTTCACGGACAAACCTTATAAACATTTTACCACGTGAAGGAAGCCAGACACAAGAGACCACATACTGCATGATTCCATTTATATGCAATGCCCAAAACAGGCAAATCAGTAGAGAAAGAAAGTGGATTAGTGGTTGCCTAGAGCTGAGGGTGGAAAAGAGCATTAACTGTCAATGAACATAAGAGATCTAATTACTGGGAGAACAAAAATGTTCTAAAACTGATTCACGATGATGGTTGCACCACACAGTCAAGTTACTAAAAAAAAATCAATGAATTGTACACTTAAAATGGGCAGATTTTACGATATATAAAATATGCTTCTATAAGGTTTTTTTTAGGAAAGCAAGGTGCAAAACAGTACACACAGTAAGATTTCATTTTCACTGAAAAAAGTAACATTGCATATTTATACAAAAGCAATCTGAAGGCATATACGGCAAACTATTAACAGCAAATTATCTCCGGGAAGTGGAATAATGAGCATAGAGTAACTTTCCAATAAAAAATATTAGTAATAATAAGCCAAGTCTTTAATACAGAAGTAACAGAGTCAAGGGCTATCATAACAAGCAGTTTTAAAATGCAATTTTCTCTCAAGTATACTACAATTGCTTATGTAAAATTTTGATTATCAATGGCTAGGTTTTTTTTCCTTCTGCTCAAATTTTTAGACTATTCCTTTATTATAAAAGTTTTACTGAGATATAATTCACACACCACACAATTTGCTCATTTAAAGTGTACAATGCAATAATTTTTAGGATATTTACAAAGTAGAGCAACCATCGCCACAATCAATTTTAGAACATTATTGTCACTCCAAAAAAGAAACCCATACCCAAACAGCTAGATTTTTTAAGAGAAGGTATTTACCCATCAGTGACAAGCTTATTTTCAACTAGCTTATTCATTAGTTAAATCAACACTTATGAGTTAAGCAAATACAAAGAAATTTGTACACAAATGTTCATAGCAGCATTTATTCATAATAGCCAAAAAGTGGAAACAACCCAAATATCCATCAACTGACAAATGGATAAACAAAAGATATAGCCATGCACTGGAATAGCATTCCACCACAAAAGGAACGAAGCACTGACACAAGCTACAACACGGATGAACCTTGAAAACACTATGCTGAGAGAAAGAAGCCAGTCACAAAAGACCACATACTATATGACTCCATTCATATTAAAGTCCTGAACAGACAGAAAGTAGATTAGTGAGTTGCTTGGGGGAGTGAGGGGGTGAGGGAGGAGGTGATAAAAGGTATGCGGTTTCTTTCTGAGGTAATGAAAATGTTATAAAATCGACTGTGATGATGTTGCACATATCTGTGAATATTACCAAAAACAACTGAACTGTACACTTGAAATGAGTGAATTGTATGGTATGTAAAATATATCTCAATAAAGCCAAAAAAATTAACTAAATAATATTTTTATCCCTTTTAATCAAAAATTCCTGCAGAGAAATTTTCATTATTAACCGACGAAAACAGCTATTAACACCACTACTGGTCCAAGGAGGACAATTATGATGAAGGTTTGCACAAAGATGGATCTTTATCTGCTGATCTCAATGCGCTTTACAAAAAGGTAGAATGCACCTTCACAGAACGTCTAATGATTGTGACCTGGGGCAAATAAAATCTCATTATAATCCAATATAAACAAGTGTTAAAAATCTTTGTAATAATTCCTAATATGAAGTAGAAAAACAGAAGTTTTATCATCCTTGAAAGATCATACAGGTCCTCTAAGAGAACACAAACTTCCCGGTTCCTCTCAGCACTTGATTTTAAGAGGACTTGGGCTAACAGTTTGGTGTGTATCAGTCCAGATTCCTTTTCCCATACATATAGTAGCAAATTACTTTTTAATATGAAAATGAGATATTATGCATATTGTTTTGTACCTAAATTATCAACTAAACCGAAATTTAGCTGAAAAGATAAGTTATAAGTAAGGTCACCAAGTCACTGAAAATGTTCAGATTTTTTTCTAGTCTAATGTAGAGTCTACAAGAGAGACACCCTTGAAATTTCAAATTAAAAAGTTTAGGCGGGCCAGCCCCATGGCGTCATGGTTAAGTTCGGCGCCCTCCGCTTTGGCGGCCCAGGTTTGCAGGTTCAGATCATAGGCACAGACGTACACCACTTGTCAGCCATGCTGTGGCAGCGACCCACATACAAAAAAAAAGAAGACTGGCACAGATGTTAGCTCAGGGCTAACCTTCCTCAAGCAAAAAAAGAGGACTGGCAACAGATATTAGCTCAGAGCGAATCTTCCTCAGAAAAAGAAAACAAAAAAGTTTAAATAAGTCATCACACCTATTTGGGAAACCAAAAGGCATCTTTTTCTGGTTGATTTTATAAAGTAACTTTATACTTTAAAAACTTTTTTAAATAGATATAAAATACAATCTAATATATTTCCACTTGAAGAAAAAAATGAATGTCTCTATTAACAATGCATCTAAATTCCTATTTTAACGAAAATGGAACTGTTAACATACCTAAGTTTGAACAGCCACGAAAAGTCATAGTGGAAAAGTACAAAGTGACAAACCCCAGAGATTTTAGTTAATGGTTTGAAATCTCTCCTTCAAAGAACCTTTTAAGCGCAACAGTAAATTAAACACTAAAAATAAAAAAGCTGCATATTCTTCACTTTTGATGAGTCCAAGAGCTGGAAAACAGGCAGAAGGTAGAGTGTATACTGGATAATCAGACAATGAATTAAAAAGCTGATCTGACCTAGTTTCCTTTTTAATTTTTAAAAAAGTTTTGGAGGGGGAAGAGAAGGGTCAGGAGGTGCTGTCTCATGAACAGCAGTGACACAGCTGACCTTCCCCTTAGCTCCAACAACCTCAGCAATAACCCATCAGCATCATCACTCCTACCTCTCCGCACGGTCCTCTCACTCTCCACCTTACTGACACTCACTAGGTCACCTCAGACAAGCCACTGCAAAACATAACATTAATATGTGTTTGACCGTCTCACTTTATCCTGCCTTCTCTGAAAAACACGATTTAAAACATTTCACTAACTCTGAAGATATCTTTTTTCTTTGAAGAATGGCCCATCTAGTGAAGAATCTTCTAGACACTTTTGATGGCAATTCAACAAATATGCACCGACAGCCCTCCACTGCCATTTTGGCCTTGAAAACTGCTAGAAAGAACAGGATAAAATAAATGCAAGCAATTTTTCTGTAAGTAAACAGGACATTCAACCACAAGTCACAATCTCTTCTAGTTGATGGTCTATGTGTACAATAAAATTCGCACATGTGATCACTAAAACTGTCCTGCAGAGCTACTGGGAAGACACTGCTGAAGCAGAAAACAGTGATTAAAAGACGCAGAAGGCTTTTCTAGAGAGCTTTTATGTTAATAGAGAATGAGTCAGAACTACTTGGTACAGTAGTCACAGGAGGTACAAAAGTCACTAAAACACATTTGTTGGTTGATTGGAGGAAATAAATCTAATTACATTAAAAAAAATTTTTCTCACCTCTCAGATACTCCTCCCTTTTAAATCACAACTATCATCTTTTACATTATAACTCGCCTCTTCCAGTTACTTAAATCCTTAAAGCCATCTAAACAGATATTATCTGGATTCAACAAAAATAGCAGACGCAAACAGTTGTGAGATCATTTTGTTTTCATATCTTTCAAATTTTCTGCAATATTCTATAAATGAATGTAATTTTCATTACTTTCAAAATAAAAAAAAACACAATTTCAGCTTTCTCAAAAACTCTTCAATCCACACTTGCAAAGACAAAGAAGTCTACCTTCTTAAACTGGCATTTTGTTCACATTAATATTTAAATCTCCAGTCCTCATAATTCATAAGTGGAAAAAACAAAAACTGGAAGCAACCTAAATGTCCAAGAGGGGAGTGGTCAAAAACACGATAGCCTATCCATTCCATGGAAACCGACACAGTCACTGAAAATATTTTCAAAGAATACTTAATCGCATGAGAAAAATGCTTGCTAGTAATATCATTTAAAACCACCAAGGTACAGAACGATATAGTAGAACCCATTTTGAATTGTGTGTTTCTAAAGAAAATCTTAGAGGATAGAGGAAAAGGCTGTAGGTAATTTTTATTTCTTCTATACTCTTCTGTGTTTTACCTACCACATAATAATGGTTATAATTAAAAAGGAAAGCCATCTTCACTGGCTGTTGTTAAAACCAACTAAACACTAATACTTCTGAGTTTTAAGGCCCCAGCACCACCAACTTACTTTACTTACATTGTACCTTTCTGTCTCTTCCCTAAAGTCAAGCAAACGTGCTTATCACATCTTCCATAACTCTGGCTCCTGCAGTTCCATCAAGGTGTGTGTGCCCAACGGAACCGATGGAACTGTGTGCCTCAACTTCACCACACAGTTCACTAACCGCTTCTCGATGTGACCCTCTCGGCTCTGGTCATTCCAGCAACATTCTCTAGCATCTTTACCAACAGATATAAGTCTCAGCTGCTGTTGTGCTGTTTTGTTTCTCCCCACATCTGACCAATTTATGCTTATCTCTGCGGACCAGACTGCTACTAAAATTCTTCCAACTCTAATATTCTTTAATTTTTCCACACTAGGTAAATTGAAAGCCAAGCTCTCATTCCCTTTCCTTTATAAGTCTCCATAGCACCATATTTCTACATGGATTTATTAGGGTGCTTCTGTTAACTGTTCTAGAATTATGAAACCAGATAGGATAATCTCAGGAGATATACCATGACTCAAAAAACTACTTCCAAAGGGCTTATGCTAACCAAATGTGCAGGAGGATACAAGCACACCTGTTCTCCCATGAGTCTGCCAAAATAATTTAAATAGTTCTCAAAGGATTAGACCATTTAGGATTTAGTGTGTAGGGCTAGAAAAGAACCCAGACAGCGAATTTTTATCCTTTCCGTATCAATGTTCTAAAATCCTTCCCCTGAACTGAACTTATGCAGATTAAATCAATGTCAATTTCTCACTTTCAACTTTCTCCTACAATTAAGGCAAAAATACAAAACAAACCACCCCTCCACCCCCCACAAAAATCAAAGGGCCTCACAAGAATTTAGTGCCATCTAAAATACTATAATTTTATAATATCTACCTGTCAAGTCTACTTGAACCAAGTTAGATAAATCTGTAGTTTGCATTTTCACAGCTTGTTGCAGTTGAAAACAATCTGAGCACAGCTAACTGGCTAACAGTTATACATTTTAACTTAGTGTACATTACTCACGTGTACATATGTACATACGTGTATATACATAGGTTATCTCTGGAAAGCTACATAAGAAATTGTTAACAGTGACTGCCTTTGGGGAGATCTTGATGGCTGGAGAAAAGGAGGGAGATTTCTACTGTATTCCCTTTTGTAAATTTCGAATGATGAACCTGTAAATTTTGCAAAATATACACACATATGTACTTTTTAAATCCAAAGGGATCATATCTTAAGCAGGTACCCCAAACTACAATATTTGGAAATTCCAAATAACAAAAAGAAAGTCTATATTCTGGGTTTCTATGGTCACCTCAACTAGTTTTCTAAAGATACATATTTTTAAATTTTCATATGGATAAATAACCCCAGAGAATATATGTGTGTGGGTATGGTTGTTAGTCTCTCATCGAGGATACTAAATTTAGATTAAATAATCAAGCAAAAATATAATAATGTTTTGCATTCCAAAGTCCTATTAATAGCAATTCCAGATTTTTTAAAAAACATTTTAATCCTCCCAGCCTACGCATGCAATGATAGATCAAATTTTGGATATATAACCAAGTGCTCCAATTTTATTTAAAAGTAAAGTACAACAATACCAGTGAAATCAACTGACAAATGAAATGAGACTTCTTTACTGGTTAAACAGTAAAAGAAATAAGGTAAAACTTCAGGATAAAATTACCTAAGATAATTGTTGTTCATTCATTCTTGATGTGCTGACTGGTGATAATCTTTGGAAAAACCACCTAACTAAAAATGCCAGTTCACTACCATATGATGTATGCTGAAGTATACTTGGTGTCTTTGGGAAAATGCTTCATATGTCATATAGGTTGAGACTATTATGTAAAATGAGATTTATAAGGTATTTAAATCAAGTATGTTGTACTTGCTTATTTTTTCCCCTTAAGTAATTATCACCTATGAAATCCATTCCTTAAAAAAATATATTTTTTAACTCCTGAATTAAATAATCTGGGCTTATGTAAAAATATAAAGCCAATTTAAATCCTATAGTGCAATGCTGACATAGACAATCTCAAGAGTACTATAAACTAGTACTCAACTCTCTGAGAAAGCAGCAGCACATAGAGACACTTCCTCACTGTAATATTTGTCGATACCTTTTTAAAGTTACATAATCCTTTGAAGCGCTAACAGCTGTTTTTATATACTAAAGCAATGGTGTGGATTTCTGCTGTCAAAATTTTTTTTTGCTGTCCAATTTTAAAAGAAAACATTTTCTACTTGATTATCAATGGCACTATACTTTGTGGCAAACACTGACTTATCAGCAACAAAACACCTGTTGTGTAGGAAGTTTTGAAAAGTTTTTCTCTTCAAAGTACAGTTATTAAGCAAAGGAATTTGTAAAGCAGCATATAGTTTTAATTAAGAAAAACTATACTTTAAAGGCAGGATGCGCTGCTTTCAAAAGAGCCTGAAGACAGTTTGAATGATTTAAACATTCCTCTAACAAAATACCACAACAAAAAGGTTTGTCTTTTTATATGTAGGGGACAAAAACAATTAACAAGTTGTTTGGTTAGAAACCTAGAACTTGAATGGAAACCATTACCTCACTTGAACAAGTTTTATTTTGTTTTGACAGTGCCACTTTAAATATTAGGGGAGAAAAGTAAAACTAATATTCTAAGTTCTCTATTTTAAAAAATTATTTTATAAATGATCCTGAAATATGTAAATTTCAAGTTGTTTTAAACAGACAGCTATCAAAAGCTCAGAAGTTATTTAGTTTTTAGACTTTCCTAGCTCATTTAGCCCTCCTTTGGAGATTTTTAAGCTCCAATTTAGAGCTTTCAGCCTAAATTCCAGGCTCGGAAGTAAAATAAAATGCAGTCTATTTTAACCATTTGTACTCAGTAGTGGAAGTGAAGGCCAAGACTGAAACCTAAATGAGACTTAAGATTCTCTCTAGATTTCAGATATCTAAATTTATTCCCCTTCCTCTATTAAGGACACACAAGGGGCACACAAAAACTTGTACAAAAATGTTCATGTAACAAACACATGGATAAGAAGAACAGATTAGTGGTTACCAGAGGGGAAGGGGTGGGGGGAGGGCAAAAGGGGTAAAGGGGCACTAAGACTTTAGGGGGTGAGCACGATGCAGTCTATAGAGAAACTGAAATATAATAATGTACACCTGAAATTACACAATGTTGTAAACAAATATGACCTCAATAGAATAATTAAATTTTAAAAAACGTTCATATAAGCACTATTCATAATAGTCAAAAACATCAAATAAGGCTATGTTCAAAACTCAATTAACAGACAACAAATGATAACTTTAAAATGTTAACGTGCAATTTGGAATTAAGTCAGCAAACTTCAAAAACACATCCTTGCATCAAAAAATACGCAAAACATTTTAAGAATATCAATTTTTAAACGATCCTTATAAAAGTTTCATAAATTGCCTTTGTAAAACCTGAAGTCTAAAACCGATAAGCTAAACCTAAAATTCACATGGGAATGCAAGGGACCCAGAATAGCCAAAACCATATTGAAAAAGAACAACAAAGTTGGAGGGCTCACACTTCTCCATTCCAAACTTACTACAAAACTACTGTAATCAAAACAGTGTGGTTCTAGCACAAGGACAGATAATGGAATACAAATGAAAATCCAGAAATAAACCCATGTATCCATGGGCAACTGACTTTTGACAAGGATGCCAGGACAACTCAATAGAGAAAGAAAAGCCTTTTCAACAAATGGTGCTGGGGCAACTAGATATTCACATGCAAAAGAATGAAGGTGTACCTCTTCCTTGCACCATACACAAAAATTAACTTCAAATGGCTCCCGGAAGACCTAAATGTAAGAGCTAAAACTATAGCTACAGTAGTAAATCTCTGTGATTTTGGCTTAGGAAAAATTTCTTAGATATGACAACAAAAGCATAAGTGATAGGAAAATCAGATACACTGGTCTTAATCAAGACTTCATCAAAATTAAAAACTTCCATTCTTCAAAGGTCACCATCAAGAAATTGAAAAAGACAACCTACAGAATGGGAGAAAATATTTACAAAATCGTGTATCTGTTAAGAGACATGTACCCAGAATATAAAAAGAACTCTTACAACTCAATAATAAAAAGACAACCCAATTCAAAAATGGGCATGTATCTAAACAGATATTTTTCCAAGGAAAATATATAAATGGTCATAAGCACATGAAAAGATGCTCAACATCATTAGCCATCAGAGAAATGCAAATCAAATCCACAATGAGATACTACTTCACACCCATCCACTACAATAAAAAAGATAACAAGTGTTGTTGAATAGTGGAGAAACGGAAACCCTCAGACACTGCTGGTGAGACTGTAAAATGGTACAGCCACTGTGGAAAACAGTTTGGCAGTTCCTCAAAACATTAAACAGAGTTATCATTCGACCCCACAGTTACATTCCCAAAAGAAATGAAAACATAGATCCACACAACAATTTCTACAAAAACATTCATAACAGCATTATTCATAATAGCCAAAAGCCAAAAAGCGGAAACAACGAAATGTCCATCACTGAGAAACGGATAAATAAAATGTGGTATATCCATAAAATGGAGTATTATTTGGCCATAAAATGGAATGAAGTACTGATACATGGTACATCATGGATGAACGCTGGAAACACGCTAAGTGAAATAAGCCAGTCACAAAGGACCACATACATGATCCCATTTATATGACATGTCCCGAATAGACAAATCTTTAGAGGCAAAAATCTACAGATTAGCTGCCTAGGGCTCAGGTAGGGGGAAATGGCGAGTGACCGCTAACGAATACAGGATTCTTGGAGCAGATGAAACTTCCAAAATTGATCGTGGTGATGTCCGCACAACTCTAGGAACATGTGAGAAATCCTTGAATTGTACACTTACATGGGTGTCTCGTATGGTACTTGACTTGTACCTCAATAAAGCTGTGTTTTTTAAAAAAAAACCTCAGATTTAGTATAAATGTAGCTCGCGGACAACAAGGAACACTCAAGACAAACTAGGAACTGATCTGATTACCAAGCAAGTCCATCCTTGAGACACTTAGAAATAAGAATTTCAGACACATTCCTTGTTCAGAGAGATGACTCCCTTAAACGGTCCTAAGTCGCAACTGAAACGGCTTGTGCTACCTGCCGGCGTCAGCACGCAAACGAGGTTCACCTAAGACACCTGGGGGGCTGCACGCCCGACACTGCGGGCAGACTGCGGGAGGGCCGGCCGCCCGGGGGTCCGGCACCGGGTCCCGGCCCGGGTCCGGAGCGGGAACGCGGAGCCCAGCCCGCGTCGGGCACAGTCCCCTCCCCGCGCCGTGAGCAGGCCCGCGGCCGCCCGGCGCGGCGCGGGGCTCGAGGCCCGGGACCCCGGGGCCGGCGCGGGGAGGGGCCGGGCCCGGCGGTCCGCCGTCCGAGCGCCCGCCGCCCGGCGCTTTGTTCCGGCGGCGGCGCCGCGCTGACAGGGCCGCGAGGCCGGCGCCATCCCGCCGCCCGGCTTCCTGCGGCTCCGCGCCCGGCGGGCGGGTCCCGGACGCCCGCGCCCCGCGGAGCCGCCGCCCGCCGCAGGCCGAGGGCAGCGCAGGAGCCCGCCGTCCCCACCGCCCTCCTCTTACCCAGAAACTCTCGACGAAGTGCGCCATGACCATCGCGCCGCCGCCGCCCCGCCGGGTTCCGCGCCGCCCGCCGCCGCCGTGTAAACACGGGCCCGGCCCCCGCCCCGCGCCGCGCCGCGCCGCCGCCTTCCTCCCGGAGACCGGCCCGCACCCGCCAGCGCGCATGCGCCACCTAGCGGCCGCGGCGCTCCCGGAGCGGCGCCCGACTGCGCATGCGCCGCGGGCCCCTCCCGGGCGCCGTCGCTTCCTCCGTCCCGGGCGCGGGCGCGGCGGCGCGGCGCGTTCTGCCGGGATCGCCGACCCGCGTCCCTGAGGAGGCGCGGGCCCTGCCGCCGCCCGCCCCCCAGCTGCCCGGGACCGAGCGGGGAGGGGGGCTGGCCAGAGGGGAGAGGGGCCTGCCCGCTGCCGCCCCTCGAGGATCCAAGGGACGCGGGCCGGGCCGGCCGGCCTGGAGCCGCCGGGGGGCCGCTGAGACCGCGGCCCACAGTGTGCCCCTCCTCGACGGGGACTGAGCAGAGACGGCGTCCCGGGGCCGGAAGGGAGGACCCGCCCAGGGCCCCGCGGCCGGGGCGCTGACCTCCGTCCAGCCCGGCCGCCGAGCGCGCAGCCGGCACAGTGACCCCGGATCCCTGACCTTCCCCGCCCCGCAGCCCCGCGACACAACGCCTCTTCCAGGACTCGGTCACATCAGTCCGGGTTCTCTCAGCAACTCGCACATTTCGGAAGAAGAAACAAGTTTAAACACGCCTCGTCATAGCAGAAACCAAATCCCTTCCCACGCCTAGCTTTCCAAAGGTTGAGGGAAAAAATTACACCCTGGAAGAGAGGTCTCAAGTCCACGGTCACCGGGTCAGCAAGGCCCAAACCTGCGGTTCTTGAAGCCAAGCCCCCAAGTGGATTTAGCGTCGCTGTAACTACACATACACGTCACACTCCGCAGATCTTGTGACTTCAAACATAACCCACACCACTGCTTCTTCGCGGGAAATGATGCTCGTCCTCAAAAGCAAGAACCACACAGTGCCTTTGTCGTGGATGAAACTAACGTGTTTGCTGATTTGGGAGTAATCGGATAACGGAATTGTGAATATATCCTCTTAAGGGTATCTTTCAGAAATACATATGATGTAATGATAAGACATCTAAGATTTGCTTTAAAATAATTTACTGAGAGGGATGAGTAGAGGTATGGATGAAACCAGACTGACCATGGGTTGGTCGTTGTCAGAGGGAGGTAGTGGAATACTATCCTCTTTTTGTATAGTTTGCTCTTTCCTTTCTTTAGGAAGTCTTCGTAACAGTCATTTACACCTACTTTTGGGGAAAGGCAGAAATTTGCTACAATTCTCTAAGCCATTAGTCTAGTGCTATCTTTCTTGATGCTGAAGAAATTTTTTAAAAAATACAGTCATCTAGTTGGCCCAGTGGCGCAGTGGTTTAGTTCGCACTTTGGCAGCCCAGGGTTCGCTGGTTTGGATCCCCGGTGTGGACTGACACACCACATATGAAGCCATGCTGTGGCGGCGTCCCATATAAAGTGGAGGAAGATGGGCATGGATGTTAGCCCAGGGCCAGTCTTCCTCAGCAAAAAGAGGAGGATTGGCAACAGATGTTAGCTCAGGGCTGGTCTTCCTCACAAAAATAAATAAATAAAAACACAGTCATTTGGATCACCTTGCAAATGACCTTGGCATTAAATTCCCAGTATCACTGAGCACTGCCAGCTTAGACCTGGCCAGGAGAGGCCCCTATCCTGGGCCCCAGGCTTTGAAGGACCTTACATACAACAAACACATTAATTTATTAAAAAACGTACGGGTGCCTCTGCCACTCCTGATTTGATGCTGAACACTGGCCCATAGCCATAAGTACCATCTCCCTTGACCAGCACTGTTCAGGCCCCTGGGAAACACTTCTTCATATCTCTTGCCCTTTGTCTTCAAAACAAAAGGTGGAACTCCAAATGCAGTGCAGATCTGTGGCTGGTATAGCTGCCCTTGTCAGAGAGAGACTGGTTTGCAGTTCCAGCAGAATTTGAGCAGCAAAGTCCTTGGGTAAGAGAGAAATACAGGTAAGTTAACTTGTCATCCCTGCTCTCAGCTTGAATGCAATAGATTCTTGCATAACGAAGTGTGGGTTTGTATAACAAAGTGGTGTCAAGCCCAGATTTTCCTTCTCTTCGTGTTTCAGTTTGGACACTGACCATTGAGCACAGTATTCAAATAGTTGCACATGGTACACTGGCCTCTTTTTGTACTCTTATTACCTGTGGTCCCATAAATATTAAAGGCAGTCCTGCTGTGAAGGTACATATTTGTGTGTTCCAGGTATTTACAAGGTTCATTAGGGTCAAAACACCATATGCTGTAATTGCCTGGTATTTAAATTGTGGGACTTTATAGTAAACAGTGATTAAGGTGACTAAATTTCAGACAAGATGGTGTAGTAGAAAAAGAATGTGGGTGGTATCAGCCTCCTTCTGTCCTCTCCCGTGGGGTTTCCAGGGATGCACGTACACTCTGGCAGAGCAGAGATAAGGCCCCTGAGCGGGTCGCTCCCTCATATGCCTTCAGGGACTTGTGCCAGACACACACTTAGCCCTTGCTTATCCAAACACATTCTGAAATTATGAAAAACTGACATAGATAACAACAATCTTCCACCACTGCCTATACTACCTGGCACTGAATAGTCACTTAGTAAGTGTTCAGTGAAGGAATGGATGAATGATCAAGCCCATCACAAAAATGCCAGGGTGGTTGAGACTGGGTACACAGTAACTCTGCTCTATTTTACTCATGCTCTTCATTGGTGCTAGGACTTAGCTTATAAACTGTCATCATTTAAGTTCTGCTTGATTTAATTTTCTCACATTACTTTTTAAATATTTTCCAAAGAATTCTTTTGGGCTTGAGTATACTTTTTAAAGGATAAGCTACCTTTTGTAATAAAAATAAAATTGAGGGGCCAGCCTGGTGGCACAGCGGTTAAGTTCTCACATTCCACTTTGGCAGCCCACGGTTCACCAGTTCGGATCCTGGGCGCGGATCTACTCACTGCTCATCAAGCCATGCTGAGGCAGCGTCCCATACAGAAGAGCTATAGCTCTACAACTATGCTACACAGCTATGTACTGGGGCTTTGGGGAGAAAAAAAGAAAAAGAGGAAGATTGGCAACAGATGTTAGCACAGCGCCAATCTTCCTCAAAAAACAAAATAAATAAAATAAAATTGAAATAATAAGATTCAAGATTGGCTCTCACAGGAGATCTCCTATTGGGAAGGGGCCTGTAAATAATTTGGCCTTCATTTTTGGGTGCCTCCACCACCAGATTCCTCTTCCTCTTTAGGATCTCTCTCTATTTGTACCTGCCATCAACATGTTGGCTTCCGGCGATGCTGTTGGTCCCTATTAACTCTGGCCCATGCGTACACATTATAGCCCAAAGCATACCTGGACTGCTAAAACATAACTTGACAAGTGGCAGCAAATAAGAGAGGAGACATTCACACAAAATAACCTAAGTCTAAATTCTCTGGTTTACAAAACATGGCTTGTCTCCAAGATTTGCGGGCAAGGCACCCAGAGAACTTTCCCCTTTTCACTCCGTAGTTTGATCTCCCGTTTCCAAGCCTGGGTTCACAGTTCACAGCACATTAGTCAACATTTAGTTACAAAGGCCATTTCCTCATTACTTCGTTTAAAACTAGTTCTATTCCAAAAGAGTTGGCTATAAAGTGAAGCACATTTTCTCGTTTATTTTCAATATAATTTTGCAAATGTACTTCCACTTGTTTTCAGAGTGACAGTGGCAGAGGAGAAGCTCCTAAAAACCTCTCCTGTTGCCTGGTAATTTCTTCAAGGGGCAGCATCCTGTGTCACAGGCAGTACTTCTTCTCTGTGCTTATCTTGCACTTGACCATAACAAGGAGCAAAAGAGCCAAGCTCCATTAAAAAGGCAGAAGAGAAACAAGCAGATCCCTGAAGTCTGCTGTTCTCTTGGTTTTCCCTACTAACAGCAACATATTAAAAGCAAACGCTTCATGCAAAACAGAAAGAAAAGCGAAAGCTTAGCAGATGGTATCCAGGCAGAGGGCCAGGAGGTAGAGACCTGTTAGTCCGACTGCGGAAGGGAACGGAACGTCGCCCTCCACATGCTCCCAGTTCAGAGCGCTGGCGAGGCGGCCCTGCCTTCTCTCCTGAGTGCGCCCGGGCTGACTGCCCACCCTCCATGCGGCCTCACCGCTTCCTCCAGAGTAACGAGTACTCGCCCAAGGACTCGCCCACCTTACTGTCTGTGAGACGAGCACGAAAACCCCTGCTGGGTTGTTCAGGGGTTTACAGTGCTAGTGACCACGGGGAACCCAACAGGGGGTTCAAAAATAAGAAAAGAGAAATCCCTAAATTACAGAAAGGCATAAAGGTGGTGATAATGTAAAAACGTACAAAAATGTTGATCATTAATGTAAAGTGGAAAGGCAGAAGATGACATGGAAAATACTTTAAAATTACAAATACATAAAAATATGCATGTAAATGAGCAAAAATCAAAAGAAAACGGAAAAATGTATATGTGTTAGGGTGGTGAATTATGACAAGTATTAAACATTTAAAACATTTTAATGTAATAACATTGTACAATTTAAGCAATCACTGTTTCCTGTTTTTGTTTGAATATAAATGTAACTGAGCCAAATCTTCCTTCAGCCTTTTATTCTCTCTCTCCTCTCTTTCATTTATTCAGGCACTAGACAATTATTGAGCACTTAATACAATGAAAAGACTGTCTCTGTGCTCAAGAAATTCACAATCTGACGCAGACTTGTGATGAAGAAGACAATACGGATGATGACAGTTACAAAATAATGTGCCGAGAAGAACAGCTGGCATAGACTTGGTGACCAATAAACATTTGTTAAATGAAAAAATAAACGAATTGCTGTCTATTCTGAAGGATAACCTCAAAGAAATTCAACTTGTGCTTTGTCTTTTTTCTTTTTTTTTTCATCAAGGGAAGTGACAGGAAATTGCCCTGGGTTCAATGGAGGCATCCTCCTTGAGCACAGTGTTTGGGGGTCCATGGGGTAGTGGACTCCACAGCAACTTCTGAAACTCAGTGCTTCTAGGGCCAGCTCGCCCCCAGAAGGAGGCTGTGTGTGGGCACTGGAAGAACAGAGCACTAGGAATTGTAACCACAGGAGCCCCAGAGAAGAGGCACCCTTGGCCGAGCTAAGAATGGCGGGAGTGGGCTTGGTCTCCCTTGAAGACTCACTGAAGCCTGGCCAGGGGTCTGAGTCACCAGTGGACAAGCACCTCCTGCGCTCTGCAAAGCACCAGATTTGAACAGTAACACAGTGTACCAGTAAGAAGCATAGTCCCTGAGTTTCTTGGACAACTGAAGGGAAGGAGGGAGCCCCATTCATCCATTTATGTAACAGATAGTTATTAAACACCTACGTTAAGCCGGGCCCGCTTCTAAACACAGGATACAATAGTAAGCAAGACAAATAACTTCACTGCTCTTGTGGCACTTAGTGTGGGAAGACAGACCATAAGGATGTAAATGAATGAGAGCCTTTTGGATAGAGACACGTGCTATGAAGTATAATTGAGATAGATTGTGCTGGGGAGAGGGGGCTTCTGCCTTACCCAGAGTGGTCAAAAAGGCCTCTCTGAGGATGTGGCATTTGGGCAGAGACCTGAATGAACCAAAAGAAACAGTCATTCAGACATCTGCAGAGAGGTCTGTGTTGAAGGATCAACCAGTGCAAAGGCCCAGAGGTAGCAATGAGCTTGATTTTTTAAATAAATGGAAAGGAGGCCAGTGTAGCTGGAGTGCCATGACAAATAAGAGAAGATCAGCGATGAGGTCTGAGACGGAGGCAGAGTCAAGTCAAGGGGAGGGAGGCTGGGTTGTAGTCTAAGGGGCATAGGAAGCCAATGGGCATTTTAAAGCAGCAGAGATAGGATCTGATTTATGCTTAAAATGATCACACTGACTGCTCTGTGCAAAGGGACTGGAGGGAGGGCAGTAATTGAGAGACCGCTTAAAAGATAGATATAATAGTCCTGGCAAGAGGAGATGGTGGCAGGGACCAGGTGACAGCAGTGGAAGCGGTAAGAAGTGATCAGACTCAAGATCTATTTTGAATGTAAAGCTGACGGAATTTGCTAATGGACTGGACGTGGGGTGTGAAGGGAGAAAGAAATCAAGGACAATCGTAGGACTTGTGCGTGAGCAACTGGGTGCGTAGTGGTGCCACTGAGATGGAAGAGATCAGGAGACTCTTGTCTGGAGAAAGCCAGGACTCGAGGGTTCTGTTTTGCACATGTGAGGTTTGAGGTGCTATTGGACATCCAAGTGGAAATGTCTATCAGGCAGTTGGATATATGATTTTGGAGCTCAGGAGAGAGGTTGGATTGAAGACATAAATTTGAGGGTCACCAACACATGTAGATGAGACTTGATGAGAGCACGTGGAGAGAGAGAGAGACTATTGGGCTGAACAAAAAGCTCTGGGGCACTTCTACACATGCAGGTCAGGAGAAGTGGATGAGCCAGCAATGGGGATTAATGAAGAACAGCAAAGCAGAAGAAACGCCAGGAAAAGGGGGTGACATTGAAGCCACGAGAGTATTCTAAGAACTGGTCAATGGGTGACAAGTACTGAGAAATGACCACTGGATTTAGCAGGATGGAGGGAGCCTTGATTCTCTGAAGTGGTAGAGATATAAAGCTGGTTGGAGTGGGTTGAAGACAGAGGGAGAAGTCAATATGGCAAGAGTAGACCACCCGTGCAAGAGGCTCTCCTGTGAAAGGAGCAGTAATGTGGGCAGAAATCAAAGGGAACAAGGGACGAAAGGGGAGGAGCGTTAAGATGGGCAGTAATAGGTCATGTTGGCTGCCAGAGGGGGTAAGCCAAAGAGAGGGGAGAGGGGAGATAATCGTAGAAATGCAGTCCTTGAACAGAAGAAAGGACACGGGGTCCAGAGTAAAAGTGGAGCTTCAAGAGAGTGTTTCTAGATTTCCCGCTGATAAGTAGAATAGGATCTTGATCAATTAATTGGAAAAAAAATAACTGTAACTGCATGTGTAATTTTAGTTCTGCATGGTAAAAGCACCTTTCATGTATTATCTCACTGAATCTTCACATCAGCCCTATGAGGTCACTACTGTTATTATCCCAATTGTACAGATGAGAAAATAAGCTCCAGGAGATTAAATAAATTGCCAAATTTACACGACTAGTAAGTGGTGAACTTGCGGTACTACTGTTAAAAGAGGCACGAACTAAGTGTTATGAAGGAAGAGAAGTGAGGCCTCCAGCAACAGAACAGGTCAACAGAAGATTAGTAGTCCAGGGTGAAGGTTAAACTTGTCCCCCAGGGCTCTTATTTAGGTTTGTTTTTTTTTTAACTCACTGTCTGGTGTTCATCGGTTGCCACGTTCTTTCCACCAAGTCCCTTCCTTGGTAACCCCTTGGTTACCGTCTCTCTAAGCCAGGTGCTCTGAGTGGATATGAATGCTAAGTAATAAGAACCCCATAAAAATGACAAGCAAATTTATTTACATGTTGCTGTTTAAAAAGTCCTTTCTCTCCTCACTGTCAGTTCTGAAACACGCAAGAAATATAATTGCCCCAAAACTCAGATTCTAATCAAAATCTAGGGCTGTTCCGCCCGAAACAGGACATCTGGTCATTGTATTAAAAACCAGTCCCTTTTTACAGGCAGAAGGACACGGACAACCAGATCAGCCTGTGGACATGCCTGCAGCGTTCTCTGTCGAATCCTTAGGAAAGACCGCTGGATTCTGACGGCTGTTTGTGGGGAGACAGCTGGCTAGGTCCAAAGGGGATGGAGTAAAATTTTGTTTCTGCCTTACAACTCCACCAGATGACACCTGCCCTGATATACTTCTTTTTACAGGGTTTCAAGAACAAACTGTCACCAGTTAGTTATTTTTTTCATTTAGGTCCAGAACATGTATTTTTTTCTTCCCACTTCCCACATGCTAGCTAAAACCACTTCTTTCCTTTATTTACAGCTATCTTCAAATATGTCTCCTCCTAAAAAAGAAAAAGTTACTAAACCATTACCTTCTGTATAATCCCACTTATATTTCTTTTTTCCTCCATATTCACTGGTGCATCCTTCAGATTAAGTAGTTTATATCTTGTCACAAAAAGTCGTATACTATTCTTTGTAGCATCTTTCTTGTTTTTCTTTTTTTGCAGGTGTTATGTTTGTGTTGGTGGTGGGGGGGGATTCATCCTTCTTCACTCTTAATAACATCCTTTCCTAATTTTCAGCTTATCCGTGGGCTCCCATATTGGAAAAAAAAAAGTGTATATTTATCTATGGGTATATATCCCCACTCACCATTCAACAACTGTGTGTTGTGTATTGTGTGTTGGCACTGTTTTAGATGTGTGATATACAGCAGTGAAGAAAACAGGTAAATCTTGCCTTCAGAAATCTTACAACCCAAAAGGAAGCATTGTTTGTTGTTGGTGCCGTGGAGGGGATTCCAACTCCTAGCGCCCCTGTCAGAGCAGAGCAGACCCCTGCCCGGTCTTTCGGCACCATCCTCTCACCTTTTGGCGCTCTATCAGACAATCTCT
The DNA here is from genome assembly GCA_031878705.1 of Tapirus indicus. NCBI lineage: Eukaryota > Metazoa > Chordata > Mammalia > Perissodactyla > Tapiridae > Tapirus > Tapirus indicus. The sequence goes on along the minus strand of CM062925.1, from coordinate 2,153,596 downwards.
GCTGCTTTTCATAGGTTTCATGGCCAATTTTTTCAGAAGTGAGTGGCCAGGTCCTTCTTCCTAGTCTGTCTTTGTTTGGAACCTCCACCGAAACTTGTCCACCTTGGGTGCCCCTGCTGGTATTTGAAATGCTGGTGCCATAGCTTTTAGCATCACAGCAACATGCAACCACCACAGTATGACAACCGACAGACAGGTGGTGTGGTTCCCTGACTGGGACACAAACCTGGACCTTGGCAGTGAGAGCACCAGATCTTAACCACTAGACCCCCAGGGCTAGCTAGTAGGAATAATAGGCAAAAATAAAATAGGTAGATCTAGGGGCCGGCATAGTGGTTAATTCGGAGCACTCCACTTTGGTGGCCCCTGTTCACAGGTTTGGATCCTGGGTGCTAACCTACACACCGCTCATTAAGCCACACTGTGGAGGTGTCCCACATACAAAATAGAGGAGGATGGGCACAGATGTTAGCTCAGGGCCAATCTTCCTCACCAAAACAAATAAAAAAGAAAACAGGTAGATCTATAGTCTGATATATAGGTAGATGTGTATGATAGTGATACGTGTTGTATTAAATAACTAAAGCAGGGCAAGAGCAGTATGCATTGTATTTAAAAGTAGCAGATGGGTACTATATAGAATATGGTTCTGGGGTTTAATGCCAGCTCTGACACTCAGGAGCCCTATGACCTTGGGGAAGCTCCTTGAACATTTGTTTGCCTCAATTTGTACATCTGTAAAGTGGGGATAACAATAGCACCTGCCTCAAAGGGTCGTTGTGAGGATTAAATGATTTAAAACATGGGAAGCACTTAGATTAGTGCCTGGCATAGTAAGTTCGATGAATGTAAGCCATGAACGTTATTAAGAGGAACAGGGAGTGACGGAGGGGTGCTATTTCAGAGAGAATGTTCCAAGAAGGCCTGTCTGAGTTGGCAAATGAAGTAAAGGAGAGAACCCGTGGTGCCTGGAGGAAGAACCTACCGGGCAGGAGAAGCAAGTGCCAAGAACAACAGCAAGACTGGGATGGCTCTTGCAGAACGAGTGGGCAGGAGTGGCAGGAAAAGAGGTCACCATCGGGCCAGATCAGCGGGGAACTTCAGGTGTTGCTCTGAGAGTGGTGAGAAGCCATCAGAGGGCTTTCCGCAGAGGATGTCACCACCTAAGGTTTAGAAAGATCATCCTAGCTGCTATGTGGAGAACAAAGGACAGAGGGACAAGACAGCTGGTTGTTAAGCACTGACCAGCACCCCGCTGCACAGGAGTCAAGATACATTAATAAGTAGGAAAAAGCGAGGTGTAAATGGAATGTATGGTACATTTCCATTTGCATAAAAAGAAGAAAACTATAAATACAAAAAAATGTGTATATACACACGCAAACATTTTACATATATATGTATATACAACAGCCTATGTTACATTGTATGTTATAATATATATATCCTGGTAACCAGACACCTTTGCACTTGATCTTAGCCAGAAGGCTGAGCGGGGTGGTGACTGCCCTCGAAGCGGAGACTAGGTAACACAAATAGGTAACAGCCAATGGCTTCGGCACCTTTTGAATTCTGCTCCATGTGAATGTAGTACCTACTCAAAAATAGATAAGTAAACCTAAGCTTTAAAAGGAAAGAAAAGAATCAGAATCATTTTACCCAGACATTAAAAAATGGTGGTGGAAGTGGAGTTGGGGGACAGAGCAGTGACCAGGGGTGCTGAGACGGGTGGGGTGCATGGTGGGAGCACAGTGTCAGCACTGAAGGGCCGGCGGGCGTCTGCTCGAGACTAAACCATAATGTCTTCCTGCTGCCTCTCCTACTTCAGCGGCTGTTTGAAGAGTGTCGATTTTGTACAGTTATTGTGTCACACTTTCTTTCCTCGATTTTATAGGATTGTTCTATTGTCTCCTAGCAGTAAATGTCCTGTAGAGAAGTCTGATGCTAGCCTGAATGGTTTTTCCTTTTTTGCATCATTTTTTCAACCTGCCTGTCCAAAAGGTTATTGGTTTTTCTTTGAAGTCAAATACACTTATTACAATATATCTTGTTACAGATGTTCCACATCCATTTTTTCTGTGACCCTGTTAGGACAGGCTAAGCTATTGTGACAGATCCCAAATGAAATGGTCCTGACATGTAGAGGTGTATTTCTTCTCAGGGTGACGGGTGTTCCAGGTCTGAAGACCATGCATCTCCACACAGCCATCCACATGCCCTGCTCTTTGGAAGAAGGAGAGAACAGACTGTGGCATCTGGCAAGCAGACTTTGCCATCTGGCAAGCAGACTTTGCCAATAAGATGCAATGTCTCTTCAATCAGTTGGTGTAAGTCTTTTATTTCTGGAATATTCTTTTGAATTATATCTTAAGTATTTCTTAAATGTTTACTTGAATGATATCTTAGATATCTTATTTCAGTGTTTTGACTGAAAGACGCCAATCATGCATAGATTTTCCTTTCCTTGTGTTCCAAAGTTATCGGTTTTCTCTCTGATCCTTTTAAGCTTTTTAAGATTTTCATTGCATTCTGTGTTCTTTCAATGTCCTCTGTGTACCCACCTCACTGTGTTTTCAGCAATGCCTGTTTCCTTTGTGCTGCTTCCACTGTCATGTTCACATCTGCCATTTTTCTTCTTTTTTCCCTTCTCCCTGGGCCCTGCTGTCTCAGGTTTCATCAACATGAAGAAAAACGTGTCTTTATGTTTTTGTCTTATCCTCCCTGAACACTTATATTTCTGCTTTGTGCTCTTGTTTTATACAGATGAATAAATTACCTTTATAGAGGTAAATTTCTAATACTTAATTTATGACAATTTGTTTAGTCTCAATTTTTACCTGCTCCATGGTAAGAATTCTTCATCTGCCATTTGTTTTGCCTGGTTTTTGACTCCTCATTCTTTCTTGTCTCTTTTTATAGGTCCTATGTGAGCTCTTTTTTTTCTTTTCTTTTAGTTTACTTATTCAACTTTAAATAAGATGAGTTCCTCCCATAACTAGGCTAGCTGTTTACTGGAGTTTTGTGGGAGAGAGGTCCAGACTGTGCACAGTCAGCAGACACTCTCCTCATCACTCAGGGGGTGTGTGAGTCAGTTCCTCTAGGGTTGCTTCTCTGCAGCCTACTGGAGGTCAGCACCAAAGGGATGTCACAATGCAGGCTTTCTCTCCCTCCCCCCTCGACATCAGTCTGCTTCCTGAAAAATATTTCTTGCTCAAATCTACTTCCTCAGCTTTTTCTCAGTACCAAACTGAGTCCAGAGAAGTTCCCACCACCAGAACCTCATTCCATTGTTGCAAAAGACAGATTATTGCTTTTTATCTTAAGCCTCACACTTTACTTTGGAGTCATGGGTTCTACTGGCTTTTTCTCTGATCTGCAGCACTGGGCTCCATGCTTCCCTGCATCTCTGTTTGACCTTGACCACTTTTGGCAGTCCTTCCTGTTTTAGCTTCAGATGTCCTCCCCTCTCATCAGATGTGTTTCTCATTTTTCTTGTTACTTATGGGTGGTTTCTGAAAGAAGAGGCAGGAAAGATCTAACTTTTTTTGTCATGTTAATACTTGGATCCCTGCAGAAGACAATTTTGCATTAATTCTGCCTGGCATTTAATAGGTCCTTTCAGTCCAAGTCCCTCTTTGGTTCTGGGAAATGTTCTTCCCTTTTTTTTTTATAATTTCTGCCCCATTTATTATCACAGTCCTATACCTATAATTTTAGTTATATCCATCCTCCTGTCTCAACATTACTTTTCTTTCTTTGCTTTTTCTCTCCCTCCCTCCCTTTCTTTTCTTTTTTTTTTTTTTTTTTTTTGGCATACCATTTTGGAAGAATCTCTTAACTCAATTTTCCAACTCATTAATTGCATATTCAGCCCAACTATTAGGTTTAGCAATCATATTTTTAAATTTCCATCAATTCTGGTTGTGTTTCATGGCAGCTGTCTCTTTTTGGGATATGATATGCTTTCAAGCAACTCTGAGGATATTAACTACGTTTAACCTTTTCCGTTACAATATTTTTAGCATGGGCGGGTTCTGTTTGTTGGGTTTAGTGCTCTTCCCATGCTCTTGATTTCCCCAAAATGTTAGTTGATTCTTAGTTTTCTCTTCCTGTTTGTAGTGCAGGTCTAGACTGAACTTTATTCAAGGTTGAAATGCATTTCCTCACTGCAGTTGAGGACACCTGTTTCCCTGGCAGGGAAGCGTGTTTTGGTGGCTGGAATCCATCTTGTGGGATGGCAGAGGGAGAGGCAGGCTCTGTAGGTAGCTTCTCTTCTTGGCATGTTTCCCTGACCCTGCGGGCATGGTCCTTCGGCTCCAATCTTCGCAGACTCTGGAGCAATGGTGTGGTGGTAAATGTTTAACAGCCAGTGCTGGGGTGGAGGGAGGAGGCCTTGACTTGCAGCATTTGCTCACTTCCGTGGTATAATTCCCCTATCATGGCCAATTTCAAGCTGGCAACATACCGTCACCGGATGGGGTTTGGAAGAGCTGTGAACAGAGACCCCCGAGAGCCTGTCTTCAGCGCACCACTGCTCGGGGCTGCTGTGATCAATACCTGCTTCAGAAAACCGCACCTGTGGTCCCATCGGAGCCCAGACTACGGGGCCGGCTGCAGCAGGGCCAGCAAGTTGGGGGGTTTAGGGGTAAGGCTCTTCAGTGCCCTGTTCCCTGTAAGGGTTTTAGGTTCTTCTGCTCTACTAGATTTTTCTGTCAATTGATTCCCATTTCTTTTCAGAACTTCCTTACTCCGTTAGTCCGCTCGAAGCACCTTTCTGATTTTTCTGTCCTGCTTTAAATTTATTTTTCTATTTTTTGCCATTTCAGTGGGATTTGGAGAAGGAGAGGCAAAGCAGAAGTCCTCCTATTTCACGCTGTAACTTGTTTTCAATAGAAGTCACTTCCTCTTGTATCTCAGAGGCTAATTCTCTCCCTAAGACCAGTGGTTTTCCTGTGAACTCGTTGTCCTGAGTGACAGTTTGACTAACCAGGGACACTGGCTGCTGAGAAGGTTCTGAGGAAACTTGGGTGACTGACTGAAGCTGTTGGCCTCTCCCTCCCCCTGGGCTCCAACTGGGGAGCACACTGTCCTGTTCATGGAGGCCACTCACACTGGCCAGCAGCCCAGCAGGTGCCCCGCCTCTGGGTGGAGAACAGCTAGTGGCAGGGGAGCAGGTGTCTTCCCACAGTGGCCAGAGCAGAAGCATCCAGGTGAGCATTTTCCACTCTCACAGGCCAAATGACAGGGCTGTCCAGGTTTATTCAGGAGGCTGAAGGTGGCCAGCCCCAGATCTCCTCCATGTGACTCTTTGGTTAATGCTACTCGGACCCCAACACTGGGAAGGCCCTCTCTGGCCAGGAGCAACTTGTACCTCACCCTGGAAATGTGGGCAGGTGTGCACAGAGCAGAGTGAGTCTGTCCCTGGGGTAGAATCCTCTTTAGGCGGACTGTGTAGCAGGCACTCTTCTAAGCCTTTACATGAGTTAACTAACCTCATGACAATCTCCTTAAGTAGGTATTACCATTATCCTCAGTTTACAGATGAAGAGACTGGGGCACAGAAATGTCCAAGTCAGTAAGTGGTTGAGGCAGGCAGGACTGGGCCGGTTGTGATGGGTCAGCAGTGGTGGTGGCCTCCAGGTCGGTGAGTGGGTAGGGGATGTAGTGCTTTCCTCTCTGCTGTAAAACTCCCAAAGCACTGTGAACCTATCAGGTAGTAGCAGTTCCCAGGTCCTTCCCAGGTGTGCAGGGTCATCTGTGGGCTCAGCTGACTATGTCCCAGGTCACATTAAAGAGGTAGGTTTACAGCAGGCCTATCTCCTTGTGACAGAATATATTTTCCCAAAATGGGCAAAACAGCATCTCCCATCCCACATGTTCTTATAATGGGACTTGACTATCTTCCCAATGAGAGGTGGGCTCTGTGTTTCCTTCCCTTGAGTGTGAGCAGGATTGTGACTATAGTGAACATAATGTCATGTGACCTTTGAGGCCAGATCATAAAACGCAGTGCAACATTCATCTGGTTCCCTTGGGACACCGAGTCTTGAAACCCAAACACTGTGCTGTGAAAAAACCCACAGCCCGTGGAGGGGTCCACATGGCCAGGAGCTGAGGCCCAAGGAACACATTCCCCCTGAGCTCCCAGCCAACAGCCACAGGTGAGGAGGATTGTTCTGAACTACCATCTGTGCCAATCTTCCTCTATTTTGTATATGGGACGCTGCCACAGCATGGCCTGACGAGCAGTGTGTAGGTCCACCCCTGGGATCCAAACCCACGAACCCCAGGGCACTGAGGTGGATTGTGTGAACATAACCACTACCCTGCTGGGCCAGCCCCAATGACACATCTTGAAAGTGGATCCTCCAATCCCCAGGTAAGCCACCCCAGCCAATGAAATGTGGAGCAGACACGTGCTTCCCCTCTAAGCCCCATGAAAATTACAGATTCAGGAGCTAAAAAATAAAGGATTATTGTTGTTTTAAGCCACTAGGTTTTGGAGTGGTTTGTTGTGCAGCAATAGACACACTCACAGATATTACCCACTTGTCTCCATAACCCACAGCTTCAGTCTCATGTGGGGACTTGCTCTGAGGGCTCTGGCAGTGATCAAACTTCCCCCACAGCTTCTGCCACATCGTTGAGTTGCTTCAGGAGAGGAAGACTAGAAAAAGTATACTTACAATCTTCCCTGATTTCATTTTTACTTTTAAATCTTTGGTCTCTTTAGAACATATTTAGTTGATGGCATGATATAGGGATCTAACTTAATTTTCTTCAAGTTATCACACAACTGTTAGTAAATTTTCCATCATTTTGTCACTGATTTAAAACATCACCTTTATCATAATTGGGACCCAAAGACAATCTCATCAAAGTAAAGATGAGCCAGAGATAAACCTATTGCAGAGAAGGGGCAGCAGGGAACTGTGTGGATATTGACCTTCACACGGGAGGGAGAGGGCAAATATCTGGAAAATTCACAACCGCAATCTGCACTTAAATGAATGTGCAGCCTGAATTCATGCTACCTTAAAAAAAAAAAAATCCCTCAAGAAGAGAACTTGTTTCAGTGGCCCTGGGTGCCAAATAAGTGGCAGAGGCAAACAAGGGTCCCCTCTGGAGGGCAATCATTTCAACCCACGCCTCCAGAATCTCCACAATAAAATTCCAAGGAATATGAGAGCAAAGTTAAAAAATCACAAACACAAGAAAACCAGGCACCACAAGGGAAAGAGATACCAGAACCAGATACACAACAAATGCAGCTATTGAAACAGTCAGACACAGAGTAAGAACAACTATGCTGAATATGTTTTTTTTTTTTTTTGCTGAGGAAGATTCACCCTGAGCTAACATCTGTGCCAATTTTCCTCTTTTTGTATGTGAGCCACCACTACAGCATACTGACAGACGAGTGGTGTAGGTCCATGCCCGGGAACTGAACCCAGGCCGCTGAAGTGGAGTGCACTGAATTTAACCACTAGGCCCCTAGGGATGGCTCCTGAATATGTTTAAAGGAAAAAAAAAGAGAGATTGAAAATAATGAGCAAGGGATTAGATACTGTGTAAAATGGCCAGATCCGAAAAAGAATCAACTAGAACTTTTAGTTCAATATAATAATTAAAACTTAAAACTAAATGGGAGGATTAAATGGCAGATTAGTCAGAACTAAAGACAGAATTAGTGAAGATAGTGAGAAAGAAGAGTCTCTGAAGACAGTGAGAAAGATAAAAATAGTAAAAGAATAATAAAAGACATAGATAACAGAGTGAATTCTAATATTTAATGGTAGTTCCAGAAGTAGATAAGAGATTAAAAAAAAAGATTCACTATTTTAGAAGAGAATGGATAAAAATTATTAATGGACATTAATTTTCAGATCTAGCAAGTCCAATGTATCCTAAGTAAGATAAATTTAAAATATTACCATGCTCAGATTCATCATGGTGAAATATGTACCAAAGACAAAAAAAGATCTTAAAAGCAAAAAGAAAGGTAGATCGCCAACCCCCTTCCCCAAAAAGCAATGAGACTGAAGGATGACTTTTCAATAGCAGCAGTATAAGGCTCAAGAGAATGGAATAATATCTTCATTGTGATGAGAGAAAATAAATGTCAACCTAGAATTATCTACCCAGCCAAAACATCTTTCAAGAAAGCAAAATGAAGAGATTTTTTTCAGGCAAGCAAAAATAGGGTTTATTACAAATACAGTCTTACTAAAGGAAATACTAAAGTCTGTACTTCAGGTATATAAAAAAATGACTTCAGACAGAAGATTCAAGATATAAAAAGAATGATAAGGAAAGAGAATAGTAAATATATGGATAAATCTAAACAAAAGTCAAATATTTAAAATAAATATAATGTATACTTTAGGGAGTTAAAAAAAGAGATAGAACTAAAATATTATTCGATAATGGCACATAAGTCAGAGAGAATGGTGATCAGAGTTAAAATATTGTTGAGTGTAGGGACTGTTCCAAAACAGGAAAAGATATTGATTAATTTTAGACATCATTGGGTGACAAGTTAGGTATGTATGGTACAATAGCTGAGGCTACCATAAAATAATAAAATTGAAGGATATAACTTTCAAACTAATAGAAAAAAAGGGATTAAAGGAAAAAGAATAAAGAAAGCTTAATCAGTCCAGAAAAAGTCAAGGAGGAAGAAGAGAAAAGAAAGAGAACAGTGTGAGACAGACAGAAAGTAGAGATAAATCCATACGTCACAGTATTCATAACACATGTGAGTGGGTTAAACTCTTCCAGTTAACAGACAAAAACTGTCAGACTGGTTTTAAAAAGCAAAGCCAATTATCCTTTCAGTTGTGATTTTTAAAGTAACATGTAAAGATAAGAAAAGGTGGAAAGAAAAAAGGTGGAATCTACATCAGGCAAGACAAACCAAAAGAAAGCTAGTGTAACCAGTAAATTTATTTCAATTTACTCACTAATTGAAATGTATTAGTTTATTACAATGATAAAGATTCAATTTCCCGGGAAATGATAATGAGTCATAATGTATATGTATCTAACCACCTATCTTTAACGTACTTAAAGCAAATACTGACAGAACTGCAAAGGGGAATAGAAAACCCACAAACATACTGAGAGATTTTCATCCACGTCTCTCAGTAATTGATAGAGCAAGCAGCAGGCCCCACGGGTTTTCTTCCAAGCTTCCGAGTTGGAATAAACATCGCTGAGTGTAGCAAGAGAAGTCCCAGTGGCTGGTCTGAACACCAAAACGATTCCTTCCTGCTGCCACTGTTGAGCAGCGGTCTGACCTCCTGGTGATTGTCAGGGCCAATCACGCCTCCCAGTAAGATAAGTTGCTTTTTTGCCTGCTGGTCTACTGGCAAGAAAAGCTCCAAGTGACTGTAGCTTTTAAGTTTGGTGAGACACTTCCTGTGGTCCCCGTGGAAGTATCTCCCCTCTGGGAAATGAGATCTCTACATCAACAGAGCCTAAACTGTGGGAACAGGAAGCACAAACTCCCCGTGGGTCCTGGGAGTGATGGTGTGTGGGACTGCTCCTATGGATTCTCCTCTGTTGGGGCAGACATCTTAGCGGTTGCCTGCCCATCAGCCAAGGGCAATGCTCAAGAGAAGAATTGCTATCAGCCGACCTTTCGGCAACTGGGGAAGGGATGGCTGACTGGCTTTGTAAAGAGGATCTGGATGGGCACCAACGGTGTCTACTATGCTGACTGACCCCTGAGAATAGCGTTAGAAAAGGTTTGGTTCGCCTCACCAGCTAAAGAACTCCAACAGGCTGAGGCCCTGGCTGAGAGGAAGCCGGCATGAAATAAGTAGAGGAGGAAGGGTGCTACGCACATTCATTCGTGCCCTAACTGGCTGCAGAAAAGAAGAAAGTATTGTCACAGCCCCCCGTGGTCTCTTCCTCCTTGATAGCGTAAGGTATTAATACGTTGTGTATAGTAGCCAAGAGTCTTCCCTCTCTCCCTTCCTCAGGATACAAGATATCAAGGTACAGTTGATACCAAGAATCAAAAAAAACTCTATCTGGAAATCCAGTTGGATGTTTTGTTTGCTCTGGTTCTTTGAGCCTGTCTCAGAAGTGGATAATGTGCACTGGGGCTCTGAAGCCCACAGGTGGAGGAGGGGAGGTGGGGAGGAAGGAGGTAGAAGAGGAAAGAAAAACCTATGCTTAATATTACCAAATTTTATTCTGGACTTATATATAAAGCCAAAATTCCTTTGAATGCATTTATTCATAGTGATATAAATGAATAAATAGTGGAAAGGGAAAGCCCCTCCTCATAATAGAATTCCAACTAAACAATGTAGAAACACACAATTTGGCAACTCACACAGTAATAATTGACTCAGACAAGAATAATCAATAAGTGCTAAAACTAATGGGTGAAAGTTTAATGAGAAACAGGGTATTTGCATAATTTCAAAGTGTCAGCCCACAAGATACTTATTAATTCCAAAGGGGAAAATAGTAGCTTTACATTCAAGAAATGTGGTAGACAGCACATTAATTAAGAGATCAAAGTTGACATCACTAATAACAGTATAAATTGGCACAATGTGTCTCCCGATATAATAGTATTTCTGCCAAAAATATATAGTTCTGAATCCAAGAGTAAGAAAACAGTGGATGAACCAAAATTGTGGGACATTCTATAAAATAATTGGTTTATCATCTTCGAAAAAGTCAATGTCATGAAAGACAACGACTGAGGACTCTAACCAGATTAAAGGAAAAAAGGAGCAACACCACCTGAGTATAATATGGGAATTTTCTTTCGTTATAAGTGACATTATGGGGACAACTAGTAAAATTTGAATAAGGATGCAAATTGGATCCTGATTTTGATCGCTTTTCTGTGGTCATATAGGAGAGTATTTTAGGACACAAACTGAAGTATTTATGGATAAAGAGGCATCTGCAACTTATTCTCAAATGCTTCAGGAGAAAAAAGAGTATTAGTTATCTATTTCTCTGTAACAAATTATCCTGAAACTCAGAGAATTAGAACAACTATATTTACCCATTAATATTTATTCAAGTAAATATCTTATGTTCACACAAAAACCTGAATGTGAAGGTTTACAGCAGCTTTATTCATAATTTCCAAAAATTGGAAACAAACAAGATGTTCTTCAACAAGTGAAGGAATAAATAAATCGTAGTATTTCCAAACAATGGAATACTACTTGGCAATTAAAGGGAAAAGCCGTTAACTCACGCAACATGGATGAATCTTAAAAGCATTTTGCTAAGTGAAAGAAGCCAGACTCAAAGGCTATGTACTCTGTGATTCCATTTATGTGATGTTATTGCGAAGGCAAAACCACAGGGATGGAAAACAGATCAGTGGTTGCCAAAGGTTGGAGGAGAAAGAGGAGTTGACTCCACGGGGCTGCATTGGGGAGTTTTTAGGTGATGGAACTGTTCCGTATGGTTCTGGGGTGGCCAAGAAGTGATTTGTCACATTGGCCAAAACCCACAGGACTTCCACTGGGCGCAGGTTTAAAAAATGAACCAGGAAGCCAGGGGAGGTGGGAATCGAAGTGTGAAACGCAGTTGAGACAAGTGACCCTGTGTTACGAGTGTGTGACACAGCCTCACTGAGGCAGGTGCTGAGGAAAGAAGCGGACCTAAGCAACTTGGGAAAATGGCGTTTCAATTGAATACTGGAGGCAAAAGACAAAAAGAACTGCAGGTAAACACTGCACTCTAGTAAATTTGTTTCTCACACAGTGGTCCGGGTAGTAATTCTGAAACTATTCCACATGTTTACTAGGGTTGAAGAAATAAGTAGATACACTGAAGACCATTGGAGCCAGGTTTATTACTTTCAGAGAGAAAAGTTGTAAATAAGCAGGGCGGGGCAGGAGGGAGGATTGGAATGGAGTAGAGTTGGAGACATCACTGGCATTTTTCTATGCTGATACAGAAGTCAGCATGGATGTGTGGGTGCACAAAGGTGAGCACACACACATTTATTTCCTTGTTCTGTCCGCTGAGAGGATGCAGGAACAGTAAACTCCTTGTAGCAGTTAGCATACAGCACCCAGATCTTGGTTTTTATTTTTATTTATTTTATTTTTTATTTTTTTGTGGGGAAGACCAGCCCTGAGCTAACATCTGTTGCCAATCCTTCCCTTTTTGCTGAGGAAGACGGGCCCTGGGCTAACATCCGTGCCCATCTTCCTCTACTTTATATGGGACTCCGCCACGGCATGGCTGACAGGCAGTGTGTCCGCGGGTGCCCGGGATCCGAACTCACGAACCCCGGGCTGCCAAAGCGCCAGCTAAACCACTGCGCCACTGGGCTGGCCCCCCAGATCTTGGTTTTTAAATGCCATTCTCCAATAAAAGGAACCAGGGCTCCTTGGAGAAATAGCTAATTCTAGGGCTGGGGCAGGAAATAGACAAGATGAACCTGGAGCATCACCTAGTGCCAGAAAGTAAGGAAGGGCTCAAAATAGAAATATGAAAGTATGGGAGTGTCAGAAGTACAGAAACCAACCCAAAACTGCTCCCAGTGGTCAAAGTCAGAACAGTCTGAGCAACAAAACCATAATAGTATTAGATTATAACCCAAAGGATCAAACAAATATCCATGAGTTCATTCTGACATACATGACTAAGTAAATAAATAAGGGAGAAGGGACACTTGTTCTGCAGAGAGGAAATCCCAGTAACATATGTCGATGTCCCCCTGCCAGCAGGTGAGGTTTAATTCCCTTCCTCTCGAGTGTGGGCTGGACTTAATGACTCACTTCCGAAGAATGGAGGATGGAGAGGGCAAATAGTAACTTGACTCCAGAGAAACCTGGTTGAGATCACCTTAACAGAGTGATCCAAGCTACCATCCCGAGGGGTAAGTAACGTGGATTCAGGTACCCCCTGATATGATGCCACGAGGACACTTCACTGCTGCAGTAGTCTTCAAAAAACCCAAGACCAGGTTTAACCATGAGAAAACATCAGACAACTGGAAATTGAGGAGTGTTCTACAAGGTACCCAACCAATACTCTTCAAAACGGTCAAGGTCACGAAAAATAAGGAAAGACTGAGAAACTGTCAAAGATTGGAGGAGACTCGGGAGACAGGATGACTAAACAAGTGTGTTGTAGAAAAATAAAACAGACATGAGAGAAAACCACTCGTGGGTTAGATTGGGTGGCGAGGAAAGAGCCCTGGGGGAGGTGGTGTTCACACTGAAACGTGGCTGACCAAAAGGAGCCAGCCGTGGGAATGGAAAGGGAAGGACGGCTCAGCCGTGGGAAACCAATGGTGCAGAGCCCTTGTGGCTTTCCTTACTTCGTGTCAGTGCAGCAGGGGCTCCAGGGAAAAGGGTGACAGTGACCCGGGAGATGCTGGAAGGGGCAGACGACAAGAAACTTGTGAAAGGTTGATCTGGTCCAAAAGAACTATAGGAAGGAAACAATTTTAATCTGGTGAGTACTTCTTCAAGTGCTGGGCGAGGCTAGTTACTCATTATGGGAGAGGAGGTTGGAGAATGTATATTCCGAGGACCTCGGGGTCAGGGGAACAAAAGCATCTAAAAGGCCGGGACAAGGTCTCATGTAAATCTGAATGGATACAGGCTCTGTCTTTATGTTTCCTGAGAAGAAGACAGGAGCTTTCTGAGATATCCACGGGTCTCTCTAAACTATTAAATAAAAACATTTTTACCATTGTATTTATTAATTAAGAATTAAATGTTACATACAAAGCTACAAGGAATTTAAGTTTCAGCCAGAAAGCATATAAAACAGAATTTGTTGTAGGAGGTTTGTTCAAGTAATAGCCAATGAACTTCATCAATACAACCCGCCCTACCACTACTTAAATTATGAGCAACTTCTGGTAGAAAGAAGAACTTTAAACATCCATCTCCTTTTCACCAGATTTGCAAGTGAGATCAAATGGTAGCTCTAGCAGATCAGACAGAATAAACAATGTAAAGTTAAACTTTCTCCTGACAATATGATGATATAACTGGACTAGCGATTCCTAGCAGGAAGCCGGAGACGGCCCAGCACAGAGCCCCGGCCCAGCCAAAGACCCGCGAGACAGCAGATGTGAAATAACTCCTCTGACCGGAGGCCAGGGGGCACTTACAGAGCTCCTGCCTCTGTTGATCATCTGTAATTTGGGATCATGACAATTCATTCCTTTGGTGGATGAAACTATAAGACGTAATTAAATTAAGCAGTGGGGAAAGGACTGTGACACCATGTTCCTTCAGGAACCCTGAGTGGGTCTTACCTGAATGACTCTCATCTTTCCCATCCCCAATCTGTAGGCCAACTCAGAAAGTGGGGCGATGCTCTGCCTGCTGACGGTGCGTAGTCACAACTCCCCTCGTTGGGACTCCATGTTATGGCAGAGCAAACCCCACAATCTGTCAGGAACACGTGACCATAAACAGATAAATTACAACCGGCCCTTGGACAGTAAGTGTCTGTATCAGTCCAGACTTTCTCTTTGTTGGTGACAGGTTACCTAAAAACCAGTGGCAGTATAGTATTTTTGTTAAAAGCATGGGCCATGGAGCCAGACTGACAAGCTCAACCATTTGAGTTCAAATCCTGGTTCCACTACAGGTGACTTTAGAGTCCTTCTCTATGAACAGGAATAATAACAGAGCTGACCTCATAGGCTGTCAGGAAGATTAAATGAGTTAATATACATAAAGCATTTAGACACTGTCTTCATTCATTAATTCAACAAATCCTTATTGAGCATCTACTTTTGCTTCAGGAATTGCTCAGGGTACTGCAGACACTTGAGCAAACAAAAACACAAAACCCTTGCCCTCTGGTGAAGCTCACGTGTTAACTATCTAGTCCCTGATGTCATACGGGAACTGCAGGTTCCCAACAACTGTCGGGGTCCTTGCTAACTCACAGCAAGGCCATTAACAAGCAGCAAGGCACCCCCTGGGATCTGTGAGCAATGCACAACCTGAGGCCCCGCCCAGACCTCCTGAGTCAGCGTCTGATAAGTAACACGACTGTCAGGTGACCTGTATGCACTCGAAAGTTCGAGATGTCCTGCCTAGATCGTAAACCTGGACTTGGACTCAAGGAAACACTGTGAAGATTCCCTGGGTCCTAAGGGAGATGACATTGAAACTTAAAAATTGCTGTAAAGAAAAAAATGTTCAAAATTATTTTCATGTAAAAACGTCATGTTAATTGAGGTGAGCTGCAGGGATGGCAACCTGTTGGTCACTATCTGTACATGCCTTGTGTTCCTACAAAACACTGTCGTGGTGCTAATCTTCCAGGGTCAGTCTAGGTAGATGGCTCCATCTAGTGGAAATAGTTTGATTTTTACATTGTTGGGTATAGTTGAAGCTAATCCTAAAAGGACCTCAAGAAAATTAAAGTTCATTTTAAGAACTTTAAAGAAAATATGTATGCCTACAATTGACAAACAGGATGAGGCTTAACAAAAACGGAAATGCTTGTAAAATCCCAGCGTACATGGAAGAAAGGCTTAGTAACTGTCAATTCCTTCCTTTCCTCATGTAAAGGATGGGCCTTCCAACACGAGTTAAGTTTTTGCAAGTCAGTTGTGATAAGAAATAAGTGTTAAGAAGACAACATCTTAAATATACCTTCCTATTTGGGAAAATGTGCCTTTGAAGTGAAAATGTAAAGATAAAGTATTTAGAGAAGATGCTAGAAGTGTGAATATAGATGTATACTACCTGCCTTGCAGAAAGTATGGAATACCTCAGAAGTCTGATAAAAGCTTTCAAGGATCTTTGGTTCCTTGGTATATTGGACTGAAATGACCTTGAGCTAACACATCTCAAGTGTTACCATAAACTTGCCTGCTTTTTTATTCAGGCCTGATTTTATTATAAAAGATGAACTTGCTGAAAAAAAATAAAGGGAGGTCGGTATGCCAGTGTATGTACCAGACAGACCTTCTCCGGTGCTACGAAGTTATGTCTGAAATACACAGGAGCACGTATTGATGTACCATTTAAAGAACAATAAAATGTCCTCACCACCCAGACTTTCCATGACTACGCCTTCAGGTCCTCTTCCAAGATGTAACCATCTTCATTCTGTATTATGCACTTCTGTATACATCCCTACTTATGCACTTTTTAGTTTCATCTGTTTTTGAATTTTATATAAATGGCTTCTCTGTAGGTATTCTACTGAAACTGGCTTCTTTTGCTCAGCACTGTTTTAACAATTCACCCACCCCATGTGACATCAGGGGTGCTCCCTTTGTTTTTGCTATTGGTTACAATGCTGATATGGAGATTCTTGCACATTTCCTGGCACACGTCTCGAGCTATTCTAAGGTATATACCAAGGAGAACTGCTGAGTCTTAGCATAGACAAGTGTCCAACTCTGCTAGGCAATGGCAAACTGCTTTCCAAAGAGGTGGTCCTAAATTGGCATTGTCCGACCTCCTCTTCCTCTGTCGTGCATCCTTAGTAGCAATCGGTATCTTCAATTTCTGTGAATTTAGTGAATGTGAGACGATAAGTAGCATCTTTTCATTTGTTTATGGGCTATCATATAGGTTAAGTAATTAGGGGGTGATTTATAGGTCAAAAGATATATATACTTGTAATTTTGATATTTCTAATTGCCCTTCATACTGTACACTCCTGCTAGCATTGTGTGAAATCCTGTTTCGATATTCCCTAGGTAAAAGGTTGCCACCAAGCCTTCTGACCTTTGTCAATGTGAAAGCAATTTAAGTGTAGCTAAATTTCAACTGAATCGAATATCTTTAAAATTTATATTCATCACAGGTGAACTGTTTTGTTTAAATAAATAAAAAATTAAAAAAACTTTAGTCTTCTGAGAATTATTAATATCTTTTGCCTATTTTTCTATTGGATTGTCTGACTTGTAGGAGTTCTCTACAACTTAAGGAAATCAATCACTTTCTGTGAAAGAAGCTGCAAAATTCCCCCCCCTTTTTTACTTTGTCATGCAGAATTTTTAGGCTTTTTAAACCAATCTTTTCTTTCAAGACTTTTGGGGTTTGTGTCATACCTAAAAATGCCTTCCGCACACTAAAATTATATATATATATATATATAAATTATATATATATTATATATATATAAAGAGAAACTTTAAGTTTTCATGTTAGTACTTTTAATTTAGGGCCATCCAAAATTTTGGTATACAGTAATGAGGAGGGAACCCAACCTTTTTTTTGCATATATCTACTCATTTTTCTCAACACTTGTCAAATAATCCATCTTTTTTCACTTAAGTGCCATTTACTAGTTTCATGTCTATTTAGATGTTTCCGGACTTAGTTCTTTTGAGCTGCCTATTGGTGAATCAGTAGTTTTAATTCCTGCAGCCATAATTGAAAAAAGTATCAGATCAGGACTGTCCCACCCTCAATACTACCTTTTTCCACAATTTTTCTGGTTTCTCTTACTTTTTCATATGATCTCTGAAACAATCTTGTCTAGTAACAAACACAAACCCGTTGCTAATCTTTTTGGGTAAGTTTTTAATTTAAATGTAGACACTACAAGCTGGTAATGATTTAGACAGTCCCCATCTCAGGCCACTCTGGCCTGCTCAGTCTTCACAAGCTTCCACATTTCTTGAACAATTCAGCTTTTAGAAAACAAAGATACTGAACTTGGCCTTGAGGAAAAGGGAAGCCTAAGGTCTCTCAGACCTCAGAGGGACGGAGAAGACAGCTCTCATTCTGATTCTTCTGTAGCCATAAGAAAGTCTGCCAAAACCAATGACTTCCATTGTTGTTGAACACAAAGAAAATTCTCCGTCTTCTTGTTGTATTCATCAGAAGACTGTGTTCCTCTGGTTTTCTTTACTCAGTTCCGCAGGCTTCAGTGTTGGTGTCAGGTTCAGTACTCACATCTGCCCTTCTCCCCAGTCCTCAGATGATGTTAATTCAGTTCCATGGCTGAAGCACCATGTACACATTTCCAGCTGCCCATCTGTAGCCAGGCTATCTCCCCTCCACTCCAACTGCTTTCTCCGCTTCTCCACACGGATGTCTCAAACCAAGTGCCAGATTTTCCTATTCCGTTCCAGTTAACACTTCCATCCTCTTCCAGCTGTTCAGGGCAGACCAAAGGCCTTTAAAGCCATCCTTGATTTTCCTCCCTTACCACGCCATGTCCAGAATGTTGGCAAATCTTGATTCCTCCTTTGAAGCACATCCAGATAACTCTACAACTGTCCCTTACTTCACTGAGTGCAAAACTGACCTCTACCCTCTGGCCTTCAGTGTCCCCAGATCTTATCTACTACTCTCCTCTCCTGCTCCCAGGCCCCAGGCTACACCCTTCTCATTTGCATGCAATACAGCCACATTACTGTCTCAGGGCATTTGTCCCTATGGTTCCCTTTACCAGAAAGGCTCACCCTAGACATCCATAGACTCACTCCAAGTTTTTGCTCAAATGACACCCTCTCAGACCTTCCTTTCTCCCCTGGCTCCATTTAAAAGAGCAAGCCTCCCCCACCTGCACCACCTTCCATCTGCCCTTTCCTCACTGGCACTTGTCACCAAGTAACACTGTTACTTATCTGCTTCCTCCAATAGTGACAAGAGATTTTCACATATTGAGGTGTACGGGTAGCTACTCTGGTTCAAAAGTGATTCGGCTTGAACTAAAGAAGCCTGACTTAGGGCCTATCAAACATACATTGTACGGGGGCCGGCCCCGGTGGTGCAGTTTAGTCCGTGCTTGGCAGCCCGGGTTTGCGGGTTTGGATCCCGGCCACCTGCCGACGCACTGCTTGTCAGCCATGCCTTGGCGGCGTCCCATATAAAGTAGAGGAAGATGGACACAGATGTTAGCCCAGGGCCAGTCTTCCTCAGTGAAAAGAGGAGGATTAGCAACGGATGTTAGCTCAGGGCTGGTCTTCCTCACAAAAAAACATACATTGTACATCTGCCTCAACCATTAAAGTAAAAGGTGCATTAAACATTATCTCAAAAGTAAAAGAATGCGCTCTTTTAAGATAAGAATGCATACTTCCCCTCCTAGGCCCACCAGTATCAGTAATGCCACAAAGTTCCCTTTCCTGGACATCAGGGTCTTGCTGACCTGCTAATTTGCAACTGAACAGCTCTTTGAAACTCTTTGATGAATATGTATCCTGGGCATGCTTAATGTGTGTTCTTTGTTCTAAAAAGGTATAAAACTGTACTGAAAACCATGCTTCTCCAGAATGCTTTCTTCCTTTGTGGAGACTGCCTTTCTGGGTTAAATCCTCAGCCTGGCTCAAGTAAACTCACCTTCTCTCTCCTAACTATAGAATGGTTATTGGTTATTTTGTGTGGACAACAGAATGGAAGCTCCATGAAACCAGGGAACTGTACCTGTGACATAAGACTTAGATAATTGTTAGCTACGTAACATGAAAACACGGATTTTGCATATAAAACTGCTAAAGTTAGAAAATCATGCTATGAAACTACAATTTACAGCACACATGATAACACCCATTGAAGCTACCACTGGGTATGAAAATTAGCACAATTTTATCCAAAAGGAAACAGACTATAACTATCTCCTTTTGACATGGCAATTCCACTAAGAAATCACTGCACATGTATACAAACATTTAAGCATAGGGACATTGATCACTGTTTTATTTCTAAGAGTGAAAAATCAGAAATAACTTCTGAATGTCCAACAATAGTAAGACAGTTGTGTAAAATGTTCACAGAATTTGGTGTAGCTATTACGTTGATGTATATTTATTAACAGGCAAATTTGGATATTAAAAATAATGCACAAATTCACTATTCATATGTGCACAGAAATATTGTCATATCATTGAGTAGCTGTATTAAAATTCATTTAAAATCGTCACTATTCTTAAATTGTTTAATGAAGTTCTTCAAAAGGCAACATAAAGCTTGAAAAGAAATACTTAGAATAAAATTTAAATTGCCAGAGCAAGATCCCTATAATAATATGCATAGAATGAATTACACTAGTGACTGGCACAAAAACCTAAAGCTTCTTAGTATAAGTTTTTCCTGTATCACTTTTACCAATGGTTTAGACATTATGTTGAATTTCTAAGTTGTAATTTGCAAATTGTGTAGACCTGAACACTGGAGAGCTATGTGGGCGTCTCAGGAGGGTCTCTTCCACCAAGCTCACACAGACTGAGACGAAGGATTACAAGATGACAGTCACAGCCCCAGCAGTTTCTGGATCCACTGGGTAGTAAGGAGGAGCCTACACTCAGCTGTGTGGTGCAACTGCTGCAAAGAATCACGTGTGAGGTAAACTGTCGGAGTCAGGTTGATTAGCAACTCCTTGCGAGATAAAAATGCCTGTCAGTTCAAAAATAGGTATAAAGCAGTAATATCTGAAAGTTCACACTTTAGTTTCCCAAAACCTTAAAAGACTTACATAAGAAAAGATTTTTAGCTTCAGGAACAATTTCTTTAAGACTGCAGCAGCAAAACAGAATCTTGAATAACTAACGTTTAGGCTGGTTTTGATTATCTTCTCCCACAACCTAAGCCCTGAATTCTGGAATCTTAAACTCTTTCTTGAAATTGTGTTTTAAAATATGATACCCAAGTTTCAAATTTTTTCTCTCCAATACAGCTGAGGAATCTCAAATATTTTCACGTGCAGGTAACAAAGGGCAAGAAACCTGAGTCTCATTTCTCTTAAGATGTTTTGGGTTGCACTGATCTAATCTCAGGCCCTTCCCTTGTTCTAAATTTCAAATAAAAACCAGACTACTCGGCAGTTATGCACATATTTCCCCTGAAATGTATTAATACATGTTAATCAGTAACATGCAACTATAATGGATTACAACCTGAAGAGGAAACTACTACTCTTATAAATATTAATTTCCAAAATTACCAGTCTTAAGTTTTTGGAGGATACACGGGAAGCCTCTATAGGACACACATGCACGCCGTCCACCCTCACAAAGCTTCCTTCAGACAGGACTTCACCCTGCATTTTAATTCCCTTTCTGCAGAGCAGTACTTTCCCTCCTCCCCCACCAAAAGCTGAACCTAGAACCAACTGTTTAGAAATACATCAATAATAGAAGTTAAAATGTGTGGAAAATAGTTTTTTACTATAGAAATAAGAAAATACTCGATTTAAAAAAGATGTCAAACACGAGTGCACTAACGTATGTAAGCTCACAAAAACACCCTCAAACAAAAAAACCCCCGAACAACATAAACAACACAAGACCTATCCGGACCCAAAATGGGAAGAGGGAGAGAAAGGAAAGAAAGCTCATTTCCTTTCATTAAGAATCAGAGTGAAACATCTATAGTTAAACAACTTTATTAACATAGTCGAGCAGGGATTAACATTCACATCTATTAAGTCACATCATACAAATGTAAATACAAAATTACTACAGTACAATATATATTCTCTGCATGATCCAAAATATTTGGTGGCCCCAAAAAACTCTCTTTAAAATTCAGCAGCTTATCAAAAATTAAAACCGTATTCTATGTAAAATGAAGGTCTGTCAGCACAGAGTTAGACTTCAAGAAGTGTCAATTCAGCACAGTTTGAGAGTTGCAGGAGGATATGTTTGAAGGACACATTCTAACATAGTGTGGCAGGTACGGGAAACATCAGATTTAAAGCTTTTAAGCATAACTCATACAACCTAAGTTGTCAGCAGAAAGATCCAGTTATTTATAACTAAAGCTAAAACTACTAAATTATTGCACCCAATGTTAACATGAATATTAAGTGTAAAACTGTTTTATAATATGAAGTCATTAACCACGTTTAAACATCTCCTCTCACAGATGATAATCTATTAAGTAAAATTAATTACACAGTATTGTCTAATTACCATCTTCATAAAATTCATCCAATCTTCATCTGGTTACACATCCACAGAGGAAAACAACAATGAAGCGATATGGAGAAAGTACAGCAGAACCCCTTTGTCAGGCTGGTACTGGGAGGGGACTAACATTGCCTTAGAGGCTAACCATGTTATAGGAGGCTTTTAGGAAGATAATGAGACTTGCAAAATAGCTAACTCTGCATAATACCAAGCCACAGTATAAGGGGATTCTATGGTAGATGAACAAAAATTGTAATAAAAGGGAAAGTCCTATTTTCTTAATTAGTGATATGATGCTTGGCAAAAAGATTTGGTTTGGTTTTAAAATGCACAAGAGGTACAAAAAAAAAATCACCATTTACCTTCCCTCAAAATCATGCATACATTAAAAAAAGAAACCACAATACATTCTGGGATACAAATCACAATAAACAGTTGCTATAATTTAAATGGATACCTTAAAATTAATATGCATAATAATTAGGCATAAAGATTACATATAAGTAATACCAATAGGGGAAGATCTACCTAAGACTGAAAAAATGAGTTGCAAGTCACCTGAAAAGTATTCAAGTGAATGCAACTTTTATGTAAAATATTTTTTGAGGCATTAGAATTATTTCCACATTAATACAGTATGAAGTGTAGTAGGTAGGTATACAACGCTCTTGCATGGTATTATTACCAGATAGAACTGTCACACAGCTATTGATCTCATGGTGCACCTAGACTATCCCAGGCCCCAACAACCTGAAGACCACAGTTTTCTGAAAGATTCCAATGCCTATGCTTCAATAACAGTACTAGTAGCAACAGTTAGTGTTTTCCCCCTTGGATTATTTGCAAAAATAATTCAACAAGCAAAGCTTTGTGCACTGCAAATACTACTGAAGGAAGGATTTAAACTGCAGTTATGCATGAGACACTCTTCTCTTGGGAAGAATGTTTTTGCACCGTTATCTGTTAATACATTCAATATGAATAATATAGATTAATTATATGAAGCAAAAAAACCACTTTTTTCTTTATGGCAAAAGATTTAAGTTAAATTTAGACTAAAGGGTTTTAAAGACATAATTAGTTTAATTCTGGCATTTCAGCTATGCAGAGTACTTTGATCAAGGACAGAAAAATTTCTACTTTCCTATCTTAAGGGTTTGGAGAAAAGGAGGACCAAACTGAACTCACTTTCAAGGTAAACCTGCATGCAAAAGGCTTGCCAGGAGGGATTTACACCACCCTCGTCTGCTAGAATGAGGACCGGAAAGATCAGATGAAATGGGAAGATTCTTCATGAAATACACTAGAAAATAAAGAGTATAAGTATGATGACCCTTTATAAGCACGTCACCAAAGCAAGGATACAAGAGTATTCACCTGAGATAAAACTTGTATCTGAATATTTTATAACTGAGTAGACAAAGCATTTCAATAGAGGAAAGTCAGTTGAGTTATTTTAAAATATACATCTGATCCTATTTTACAATATATGCAATTTAAGCAATTCAGATCAATGAACAAGTCTTAACAAAAAAAATCACAGTGTTTATCAATATGTTAATTACAAAATGTATGCTACGTATTTTGTTAAGAATGTAATGGCTTGGTTAAGTGTTTTAAAATCTATTCTGAAATATAACTTGCATCACAAAATCAAGTAGCAATAATGTAAAGCATCAGAACTGGCTCTTAAATATTATTTACATGTTGATTATTTGAGAAATAACCAACCAAAAAATACAAAAAAGTGATTTTTTAATACAGTATGAAGTTATTGGAGGGATTAGACAACACAAAAAGCAAAATTCCTTCCTGAATAAATGAATATCTGTGCACTAAGTTCACTTACTAATGGACTATAACATGGAACTGCCAAACATGCATTTAAATTATATTAAATACACTTTCTGTTTCCAACTTAGGCTGATCAGCAGCTTGTGCTCTGTTAGAGCCCTTCGAGAGAGGAGCTCGAGCAGGACGAAGGAGGCATACATAACACGGTCAGCACTGGCCTCCCGAGTCCCTGCGACATACAAATACTCAAGTAGAAAACCTCCATCGCTTAGCAGCGGCATTTCTGCAGCTGAGCACACTAGCAGCACTGTAGTGTGTGAGGAGCAGATGGAGTAAGCCGTGCCTTAAGCATGCCAAGAGGCAGGAACACTGGAATGTAACAAAGACAGACTCAAAGGTTCACAGACATTCAGTCAACATTCAAAATTATCGAGACTACACAAGAATTAAGTTGCTCTATATATCCCATGATGTATTAAGTTTTATCAGAATAAATGCTAAATCGGAGCTTACCTCAAAAGATAACTTAAATGGCTTCTGCAAATTCCTAAGCTATACTACGTATCTGAAATATGAACTAGGAAGAAACTAACTTCAAAGGGGGAAATATAAAAAAACTAACCCACTCTCAGGTTGCCAGTCTTACATACTTAATTTTATTTTTAAATTAAATTTCCTTTTAAAAACAGGTTAAGTGACTTCAAAAATGGGCACATTCTTATGTTGCATATCTGCGTTACCGGAGACCAATTTTTAGTCAAACAGGTGACAGTACTGCTTTTTAGTCAATACAGAATTGTCCATCACAGGTCCAGACAACTTTATTGAAGGTTGTTTTCATGTTTGTTTTAAAGTGTTTAGAGAAGAATTTTGCCATTTCTTTCAATTTACTACCTATTCCAGAATATTAAAATATCTCCCATATTAGATTCTAAAAGTATTCAAACAACTGCAGAATATCACTAGAATTTAAGGATAAAATAGCTATCCTAATCAGGTTTTAAAGACTAACTAGGAAGCAAATTTTGAGCTCCCAGTGAAGCAATGGTACTGGAAAGCAAAATGCTACATACCCTTTGGATCCAACTTATAACTAAAAAAAACCTGGACATTATAAAATATTATGATTTCAGGTTCTACAGACTGAAATTTGCAAAGCCAGAATAGAGGAAAGAAGGTAAAAGGACGTGTTAAAAAAAAAATCCACACACACATACACAGTAACAGAAACCTTTCTGCATGCTATCATGCATTTGAAATTTTTTGAAACGGTATTTAGAAATCCACACACATACAGCTCAAACTTCAGTGCAATGGCTGTATCATTCAACACCTTTAGAAGAATAGAACCATGCAAAGAGGAGCAACTGCTTATAAAAATGGTTACTCAGAATTTATTCTGCAATGCAAAGGTGACAAACTGAAATATAAAAGGTTGTTATGGCTTAACATTTCTGTTGCAGATTAAATATGCAGCATTGAAAAATGGAAAGGTGTGGCTTCATCTCTGGCCAGCAGAGTTAAAAAGAAAAATCTCTCCATTTTCCTTCATCATCATGGGATACACTGCTCAGGCAATCCAATTAATAAAGACTTGCACTTTCATATGGACACAAGATCAAGTGTACCAGTTAGGTTTTCACATTCACAGTATATAAGAAAATACACATGGAAGGAAAAGTAAAGGGTTAACTTAACAAGGATTTATTCACAGGAATACATGTAAGTAGAGAAAAATAACAGAAAAGCTAAACAAATGAAATGAAGAGGATCCAAACCAACTTTCACTCTGTAGCTTTTTACTTGCACCCTGTGTGCGTATACCTAGGGCACAGAGGGCCACCAACATGCGCCAATACAGTGTAGGAACCCTGCATTACATCTATTAACTTAAACATATCTTTAAGATCATGCTTTGAACAAAAATGAAAGCTTAGAAGGCAATATGTTGAGTGGGAATAAACATTGAAGTATAGCAATCATGTCTTCAACTTCTACAATTGTCTTTATGTGCCAACTAACATTATGCAGCCTCTTACAGATCTTTTACCATGTAATTTAAGTTCGAGAAGTTCTGATAAAATCACTAGTAGTATATAACCATGCAGAAAGCACATCACACTGACAGCACGGAGGCAAAGATTTTGCACAGGTATATCAGCTTTCCACATTGTGCAGGTTACACACAATACAATATCAATCTTATTCCTAACAGATCCTAAAAAGATATTTCAAGGCCTAGCTGTAAACTACAGTACTTTATTTCTATATTCTTAATAAAAATAAAATCCACAAATCTTAAAAAAGAATTTTAACTGCAGGGCTATATTGAATCGGTAAACGGCAACACATCCTGGCGCCCCAAGTAACTGACGCCAATCCCCCCATGCTGCGAGCATGCTCCTCCCACTAATTCACAGGACTGTCCATCACCATGAGCCAGAATGCATGCCTGAACCTTCAACTGCACTTTAAAAAAGTCTTGGCCTAGAAATTAAATCTAATGAAGTACAACCATCAAATTATATCCACTACATTAATGTCTTAATGCAAAATCAAGATGTCAATCTTTAGTTTGATATGCCCAGCCCCACTTATTCCTCCCTCCCTGCCCACCCCACCAAGGTAAAAGGAGTGACTCAGTTGGCATTTCACAGGGTGCTTCCTTGTTTAAATTTGCTTTGTTTTATTTCCAGCTTTTTTTGGGGTACCTTAAATTGTAACTTCCAAGAACCTGCTTCTACTATGGGTAGGCAAGCTGATTTTAACTCTTATTAGCTTCATTTATGTAGTTCTTCATCAGCATGCAAAAACAAGGCCCCATCAAGGGGGAAAATTTATAAAAACCATTAAAAAAAAAAAAAAGCTTCCTTACTGTTTGTAACCCCCTTTCTTAGGTTTCCTTTATTGTGCGCTATAGAATTTTTCCTCTTTCTTATCCCTATGCATTATTTATATGGTTCTTGTTTTGGTACAATTCCCCTAATATTCCAGAATGTACTGTTTTGTGAGTAGACTGAATAGGTTTTTTTTGCTTCTTCACATCCAGTGTGGAGTTGTAACTGGAGACAGATTTCCACCCACAAAGGCTCCAGATGTTAAAACGTTTCCCAACATCGACTTAATACAGTGACGGCAACACCTCCCTCCCGCCCCTCCCAGTAGGGTTGGGATTGTACTGTATTCCCTACTGGTTTACCCTTCCCCCCTGTAAAGGGTAACATTTTCCCTGGGTGCAGAGGCTCCCTCACAGTCTCCAAGACCGAAGGACCTATAAGAAAACAAAACAAAACAAAATAATTTTATACTTTAGCAACTGTTTCTTTTTTAAAGCCAGTGGAACACAAAATTAATCAAGTAACAATGATCTTTCTACCTAAAGAAAATGAAAAATTGGACAAATTGCCTAAGATCATGCTAGTTAATGACAACCATGTTGGTTCCTTCTTCTGTGGCTCTGAACTGTACCTGCATCAGACGTGAAAAGTGATGCCAAGCTGAGGACATGCAGAGAGAGGTGTGTAGCACTTTGCACAGATGAAATATGGGTGAAATGCGCCTTGAAGGATGCTATCAGCCTAATTCTTTATCCCCTCTTGCACAATGGGCTCTAATGGGAATCGGTTATATTTTACATAACAAGTTACCTTACTTCAAAATTAAATAACACCTTCTTTAGGACAATCCCTTTCCTTAGTAAAAATTAAAAACTATCCTTTTTTGCCAATATTCCCAATATTAAGCAAACAAAAATCCAATCTATCAAAAAATAAAGGCACATTACTTTTTGGTTGTCTGATATTTTAGCTTAGGAGGCACTAAAGGTATTCACACTGCAGTAAGGTCACTACATTCGGCAATTATCAAAAAGTAAATTTTAACACCCACATTCTTAATGTTCCTAATAATTATTCCGACCCCATTTCACTCGGCCATTTCCTATACTCTCAGGCCTCTTGCTTTTCCTGAAAAGGACTTTTTCAATGCTAGCACAGCTTTAATGATGAGAAGGACATTAAGAACTCAAGGTAGGTTACTGGGAGATCGTAACTAAGTCCCTGGTCGTGGTCCTTCCACAACACAACTCTACTCACCACCCGTGCCAAACTCTGGACATTTATGAAGGTTTGTGTGAATTTACAGAGGGCAATTGGTCCACCTTTGTAAAAGTACAAGTAAGCCCCTTTCTCTGCCTCTGAAAAAAGGGAACAGTACAAGAATGGCAGGAATAAAAGATACTGATGCATTTGCATCTCTAATTAGGAAACTGAGAAGTATTTATCTTTAGAACATGATCACCACGGTTAACTCATCATTGGTGACAGGATAGAGACCACAGAGGTCCTAAATCTGAAATGCTCAAGACTTAGTTCAGTGTTGAATCTTTCAGCCCTTGATAAAAGTCATTCTCATGATTTAACATAAAGTGAACCAAGCACTTTTCCAAAATGCTAAAGCCACAGAACAGCTATAAGGACCCGAGACCACAGTGGGACCACAACAGGGGGCTATGGGATATTCCTGAGGCAGCGAGTCTGTTTAAACTGCCTTCTGGGTTACATGACTTGGATGCTGAAATCTTTCCAGGTTTAAAATTTAGCTCAGAGTAAAGCAAGCAAGCAAGCCAAGAAAAAGTCCAAAATGAAGGGTAATTCACTGGTGTACATTTTCTGGACACACAGAGTACACTCTCTGGCCCTCCAGCGAATATGTCTCAGTTCATGTTCAAAACCGCAAGAAGTGTACCCTGGTTTATGGTACTGGCCCACATTCCCAACACATATTGAGCCAACTTAGTGTGTTAGGCAATATACTAAGTTCTGGCATCACATATAATATAGCATTTAATCCTCGAAATAACTTAATGAGGGAACGGAGGTTAAGAGACCAGAACTGTTTGTTCAACTTAAAAATACAGAAAAACTCAAGGAACAAGTGTCCAAGTGGACTTACCCCTCTACCACCCCAAATCAAACAGAATCTTCCACTGCCCATTGTAAAACACAGTGCTAGGCACACAGTAGGTGCTCAATAAAACGGATGTTAAAGAATGAACATTAAATATTCTTATCTACTGAGCTCAAACCCAGTTCCAGTTCTACTTGGATTTTCCCTAAAGCTCACAACGTAGAAAGTCCCTGGTATATCAGACTATAAAGTCATGCTTCAAAACTAAACCATTTTTACCCTGCTGCAGTGAATGTTGGGGACCTTAAGGGGCAAACATTAAAAAAGGAAGAGCTGGGGCCAGCCCAGTGTGCAGCAGTTAAGTTTGCACGCCCCACTTCGGTGGCCCAGGGTTCGCAGGTTCAGATCCCGGGCGCAGACAGACACACTGTGGCGTCCCATATAAAGGAGAGGAAGATAGGAACGGATGTTAGCCCAGGGCCAATCTTCCTCACACACACGAAAAGGAAGAGCTGAACTGTCTGACCAGCACCCAACTTCGATTTCCTGCGGTCTCTCCTGCCTGCTGGTTCTCTAAACACATTCTCCAGCCTCCACTTAAGTAACTGTAAGGTCCAACATAGCACGAGACTGTTTTATTCAACCCCTAGAACAAACAGCTTTTATTCTATTCAGTAGTTTTAGACTGCAGTCCTGACTAAGTTTCTTCATCCTGAAAAATTCCAAACTTCTTACCACTTACCCCTAATCATGGGACTTGCAGCTCTAGTGCACGAGATTAAACACCATAAAAAGCTGCAAGACGCTCTTTTAAGGGAAGTGGAAACTGGTCAGAGAAACGCCTCCAATTTTCATCCCCAACTTGATTTTTAAATCCATGAAGGATCTGCAAAGAGTGAAAAAAATCATTAATTTATCAAAACAAAAGAGAAAAACTAACGTTTGCATAGCTTCTGAAATCAAATGCTATTGATTTTATTATTCTCAAATTTATTTCATTTTAAAGTTGTAATTCTCAAACTTTGTTGGATTCTACGCCATTCCATGTCTTGCCTAAAAGCCCCTCAGAAGTGCTCAACTTTGCTTTGAGGAGTTTAGAATTCAGCAAGTGTCCTCATCAAAGATGTAGTACTCTAAATAATCTCTGAATAACACAAATTAAAAAGAAACAGAAAAGTACAGAATTCACCCAAGGGATTAATTATTTTCAAAAAAAAAAAAAACAGCTTTCGGTTTATGCTACAACTATAGTTCACTAACTTTAATATTAGGTGACTCAAATGTGTAACAGCATTTTACTTCTTATTTTGCTATGGTCGAGTGCTGACGGGTTAATTAAAAGAGGGCACTACTAAAGCAAAGAACCATATAGGTTTAACCCCCTTGGAGATCACTTAGATTTACTCTGTTCAACAGTTTGTATTATACTCCAAATCTCAGCCAACGGTCTTCGCAAATATATGCTATTCTGCACAGGCGGGATAATGAGACCACGTGAATCCACGGTACTGCTTGAGAAAACACCTTCCAAGTGTACACTCTATTGATACAGACTCACTGCTGCATCTTCAGAAAAGATCAAGCCAACCTCTTTACCAAGAATAAAGATTAATAGTCTACCAATATTGATTTGAAGATTCTAAGTTTCCTATGAAATATAAAAACAAAGTAAACTTTCCAACTAGGATGGTAACAGTCCCAAGATGTACATTATCAAGACTTTTTAGTTACCTTACAGAACATGTCTCTCAGATCATCCTTTGGATTAATCCATGATGCAACAGCATCACAAAAAAATATAAAATCCTGTAACAAGCAAAAATACCTCTTAGGTTGATATATTTGTCAAACACAGCAAAAGATACACGTAAATTTCAGAATACATATCACAACAGAATCCTAGCTTAAAAAAAGAAAACATTTTAAGAATCAAGTATGATCATGAGGAATTCTAAGTGATTACTTAATAGTTAGCCCTATTACTCCACCATCAAGGAACCTCTATGCATTCAGTCTATATTGGAATTTAATGCCCTTTTGTATTTTATTTTACGTCACAATGCTTAGCATCAGCAATGGACTGCAAGCATCAAATGAACACCAATTTAAAAAAACCTTCATTTTTTGGACTAAAGAATTATATAAATTCAATAATCCTACAGTTCTGACTAGCCTAGAAATAATTTAAAGCTGGTTAAGTGTATACCTAATAAGCTCAATTTCAAGTATTGAAATTAATAGGTCTAAATTTCAAGATCCATCTTCAAGATAGAAACTTAAATGAAATGACCAAGACTGAGAAGAAAAACTAACTATGTAGTTACAAATAACACCCAACCCAACTCAGCTCAAACAAAAAGAACAAAAAGCCCAATGCTCAGACAATTACCTAAAAGATTATCAGGTTATTCTGACTACAAGAACAAGGGGACAACAGGTATATGCTTTAAATATTTCACTAAAGTATTCACTAATCTTGACTGTCATAATCAAACAGTTCGGCATACAACATTCAAGACATTGCTCATGTTCTGACATGTCAACTACTTTAAATTTTACTATTAAATTCAGAGAACCTCGTGAATTTCAAAATTTACTAATGTTAAAGTATGTGTATAAAATACACATTTAAGCAAATAAAATGCCATGTGGCTAAAGTTCAAGATTTTTTCAAATTATGATTCCTTATGCTTTCCAAATATCAAAATCTGATGTTAAAAATTTAAATATAAACACATCTAGAATTTGTGATTAAAAATTTAAACATAAAAAGTAAAAGTTGGGGCTGGCCCGGTGGCGTAGCTGTTAAGTTCACGCGCTCCACTTCAGTGGCCCAGGGTTCACCGGTTCAGATCTTGGGCGCAGACCTACACACCACTCATCAAGCCATGCTGTGGCAGCGTCCCACATAGAAAAACTAGAATGATGTACAACTATAACATACAACTATCTACTGGGGCTTTGGGAGAAAAAAGGAGGAAGACTGGCAACAGATGTTAGCTCAGGCCCATCTTCCTCAAAAAAACCCAAAAAAACAACAAGACATTTTCTTTTAACCTTATCCAAATAAGTACGTAAAAAGTAGAAATTTCTACCAATTCTCAAGTTGGTAGTGATTTCATGACCACAGACATGTGTTACTTTTACCATCTTAAATGCTAATAAACAAATAAACAAACAACTAAAAATCCCGGTAGGAAAAATGATCCTTCTTAATTTGGTATATGTCATATCAGATATCTCTGAAACACATTTAACATGACACAAAAGTTCTTAAGTATTGAAAAAACAGAAACCTAATGCCAGGAGGTTAATTTGCAGCTAGGGCCATCTCTAAAGATAGTACTGGCTTGTTTTAATAGTAAGACACTAATATTTTACAAATATGAAATTAGTCAAAAAGATTTTTTCCAGTTCTACTTCCTAAGTTTTCAATGCCTATCACCTACATCAATCTGAATTTCATAAGCTGGTAATTCACAATGTTTCTAAACCTGAATTAACGAACAACACAGTAATTAATACAAGACAGGAAATATCAAAAGGTCTCAATTAAAAAGTGTTCAAAGCACTCATCTCTTGGAATGAACCCCTCCCATACTTTCTTTTCCTCACAACGTGTCTGTGGAGGAAGTGGGGGCATTTAACCTCGAGTCCCACAGCCTGTATGTTGTTGATTTTGTGTCTTGCAAGTTGGCAGTTGGATCCACAGGTTTGATCAGACTCATGCTTGATACTTTTGCCAAATAATTTTTTAAAAACGCTAAAAATGTCTAAACATAATATGAACTAAGACAGGAAACAAAATAAAGATGAAATCAATCATAATCTCTCAAAGTTAAAGCAGTTTCAATGGCTGATTCCGTTTTCTATTTTATTCACCGTTAATCACTAAATTTGATTCTAAGTAACAGAAAGAGTATCCTCCTATTTGGTCACTCTTTGAAGTGTAGATCTCCTCAAACTCAGCAAACTGATGTTCATGGACAGGAAGTATGTGCAAAGCAAATAAATGAGGTCTGAATGCGGATGAAGGAAGCTTTGGCTTAATGTAAGCCAAGAATGTAACTACCTTCCAATCTGCTATTACTATGTTTCATGACAAAAATTATGTAGGAAATAAAAACAGGCATTATCATTTCAAGATATTAAATATGTAATTTTAGCATCTTTGAAAAAATGTTAATATATGTAATATTTTTAGAATTAAAGTGTTAAAAATATTTCCTCCTTTAAAGTTTCATTATTCAGAACACAAAGTTAAAAACAGATCCTCGTGAACACCTTACTTGGATCACTCCACTGGGATTCACACTGATCATGGTACAAATCCCACGGAATGCCGAGTCCTTTTCCTCATTGTCCCTTATGTTTCTCAGAGAAGTGCACCTGTTAAATTATAGAACTGAGTTTTAGTATTTAAGTAAAAAACAGGTTCAATTACAATACTAATGGACAGTATTTAATGGAATAAGCACCAGCGTATAGATAATGTCTATAGTCAAAGAATTTTCATAAAGCTTAAGTTTCTCTACTTCCTGTATGTTGGGCTCATCTAATCTCAACACAGTGGAAACCTTGAAATTCACATTCTTTTACTAATAGGTTGCATCTATGAAATGGACAACTGATTTTAATATGCCATTTAAACTATTAATAAGCTTGAGTCAGAAGTAAATTACCAATTTTTAAAACTGTATTATGACTTGTATTCCATTAAACACTACTAAAAATGACTTGAAAGATTATATCAATTGAAAGAAGCAGAACATAGGATATACTGCCACAATATAAAACTATTATTATACAACTTATGGTGTAGATGTTTAACTTTTACATTAACAAACAAATAAGATTTTTATACATAAGAAATTTAAACATGTATTTCTTAATGCAATCCAAGTTTTCAAATTAACTCTAAAAAAGAAACATAATGCAAAACCCTAAATTTATAGAATTTGCATGCATCTTTATTTTACTGGTGGATATTTAAATGCTTTTTATGTATAATCAAGCTTTTTAACACAGCAAGCATGTGACAATCTTATCCCATGCATCAATTAGTCGTTAGCCACAACATAAAATAAATATACATGACGATGCTACTGAAAACCTCACAAACCTGATAGGACAAGATTAGTCACATGGTTGGCAATGATTAAGGATTGTGATTTTTGTAACCAACTGAAAATATATCTAAAAGTGAGATAGAAAGAAAGAGTGAAGAAAAATGAATTAAAAAAAAAGATTGAATAATACACACCAGGGTCTTATAAACTGCTGTAGCATGGGGGCCACCTCTTGAGGACAAACGTAACCAAGACGACCAATTGTTATTGCTAAGGTAACGCAATCACGGTTATACACCACCAAACGCCAACCAAGACATGAGCAAATGAGGGGGAAGGAGAAAAAATAAAGAAAAAACAACAAATAACTCAGAAACAGAAACCAACAGAATTTGTGTATGATAATAAACATAAGATTTCACCAGTGCTGTTTATTACCACCCCCTAAAACAAGGGGCAGCAACATATATGGCATACTCTTGGAAAAAGAAAAACAAAAGGAATTAAAAAAACTTTAAAGATTGAGAGAACACCAAAAACCATGATGAATTACTTTTCTCGCTCAATCAAGTGTCAAGAATTTGTCATTCTCTGTTAATAAAAAGATGAGCGATTAAATGGATTTAGAGATTCATCATTCAAAGCCAGTTGAAATTTCAGAATTTAATAATGAAATCTGTTTTTTCCCCCCAAGAAATATTGTACATGTGAATGATTACATTTCTGAAGTATCTACTCAAACACACTTCTCACAAGTTAACATTTATAAAATTATCTAGGAATTTAATCCAAATTTTGGTAAGTTTTGTTTTGTTTGTTTGTTAACATTTCCAAAACAAACCAGTGGACCATTTGTTGCCTGGTATCAGAATCAACAGTCGAATTGTAGGTGTCACAGTATGCACTGAATGAATGGATTGAAGACTGCTGTGCTATGTCAAATCCCATTCCAAAAACCCTCTGATGGTGATGATAACAGTAACTAAGAGTCCACTAATTTCAAACCATACTTGACATAAAGGAAATTTAGACAGCCCACTGCAATGACATGTGATATGTGGACCAAAAGAACAAACAAATATTCTGTCTTTGCTACAAAAGGCATAGCACTAAACAGATGATAAAACATTATACTGATTACATGCTAAACACTTTATTTTAAAAAATTTTGAAGTGGGAATTAATCAAACATATTCACTATCAAAATTCAGGAAGTTCTCAAACTTACAATGAGCTAAAACAACAGCAACTCAGAACTGCATCCTGCAATTCCAAGGTACATACATATAAATACATTTATACACATGGGAAAATACAAACAGAAAACAAACCATGAGAGCTTTAATGGTGTTCTCTCAAAAACTCACAGGTTAACCTTTCATAAAAAACGGGTGGGGGTAAAGAAAAATGTTTAAGGATTACTTGAAGCAAACTACACAGATAATACTAAAATCCAGCAGATTCATATGAAGCAAGAGAAAGAAAACCTATGTTCAAATAAGACACAAACTATGCAACATTCTCATTAAACAGGCAAGTATGAACAGTCCAATGAAACATGCGATAAAGCAGATGATGGTCCATTGAGAAAGTTCAGTGTAGGATATACTAATGGGGAAAAAGCAAGTAATTGCACATACTAAGGAATTGGCTTTATGAAATATCAAGATAATGGTAATTAAGTTGCTAAAATCTATAGACATTAGGCACTGACAATGATTTAATTTTAATAATTAAAACTCCACCACTCTTTTGGGTAAGGAATAAGGGAAACATTTTCTGTAGCCACTTGTGATAAGAGTAATCCAGTGAATCCCAAGTGTGTTTTTCAATCAGATCAATTCAATCCATCAACTTGAAGGGCACTGTCAAATGCGTTTTGATTTACTCAGGGTAGAATCATACTCAGAATATAATCTTATAAATAAAGCCAATTTGTCAAAGGAAATCTAACAAATTCACCAGCTGATATCCCACAAGAAACTTTAATATACATTACACTCAACATTTATTTGCAGTTACGCATTCACATTTAAAAATAAATAGGAAGTTTCTTTAGGTTCGACAGTAATTTTATAATGGCAAGTGTTCCAAATCTGAATGTCATGTATAGGTACTGCATTCTAAAGAGATAAAAACCTGACAAGATTTCATAACCATCCTATACATAGATTTTTGTACTTTTCAGTAAGAAAATCTAATTCACTTTATGATATAAACAGTACCCATACAGTCAAACAGCATATAACTGTTTCATAGATTAAAAGATTTCCTTCCATACCAATAAACATATCAATTTTAATCACGTTAGAATATAAGCTTTCCATAATTAAAAAACATAAAATTATAATTATTTTGAAAACAAATTTTCTTATTTAGAAAACCTTATTTTAATGTTTGTCTGGTATTTTGGTTAAGACCCTCACTGACTATGAATATATTATTGGAATTATCTTGGTATGTAAAGAAAGGAATGTGCCTGATTGAAAACAAAATTTACATCTTCTATCATTATTAGCAAAAATTAGGGATGGTGGAAAGAAATCACCCTGAAATGTGTTCTGTAGTATGGAAGGGCCTCTTTAATATAAACATGCTTTCTATCAATGCAAAAGAGAAACAAGCCTCCTGAATAGAATCCCACAGGTACTGCTTAAGTTCCCAATTTGAAGGAAAGTATACGATGAAATACAAAATACATATGCCATTGTTAACCAGTTAGCCACTATGCTGAAATATATTTTTGGCCACATTTTTACAGATTAAGAAAACAATCATTACTCCCCAGCTTCCAGTTACTCTCTGAATTAATGTAAAAATAAAATTCATATTATTCAATAGTTACTTTTGCTGGGGTCCATTTTAGGGAGTAATAAAACACTAAAATAGGAGAGAAAAGCGATTTTTTGAAAGTTTCTGAAAACTGGTTATGGAATGCAGCTACAAGAGTTCATTTCATTACTGAGAATCCAAAATAGCTGTTACTTATAAGTTAGGTTTCTAAAGCTAGCTTTGCTTTGGTTTCTCTACGCATCTTAAGTGAAAATTAAAAGGCAAATAATTTTCTCTTCACCGTAACAGTTCAGTCATATGGTACCTGTATTCTCTAACAACGTCTTTGGTGTGTTGGGTCTGTTAATGATTTCTACAAGCTGGTGCAACACCATAGGGATATAAGGCTGCATCTCTATACCTAGATCATTCCCAAAGAGAAAACAAAAAGAAAAATTTGAATGTTAAAATATCAATGTAAAATATCTTGCTCTTTATTAACTGTGACATAAGTTATACATAAATATATATAAAGCTCATTTAAATTTAAAAAAAAGGCAACTACAAAAATATTAAGGCATCTAAAAATCTGTATTTTTAAAGGGGAAACAATCTTACCCATCTGGATGGAGATCTCTCCAATTGCCCATGTGGCATTATTGCAGACCGAAATGAACTCTGGGTTTAGGTTGGTTCCCAATATTGGCATGAAATCAGCTAGAAAAAAAATTTTTTAAGAACTATGTAGTAAACTTCTCAATAGCAGTATATTGTGCTTTAAAGGAAATCTACTAGGTGGAAACTGAAATCTAGGCAAGAAACAGCCATTTTTTTAAAGGTGCTGGTAATATTTATCTTAAGAAACAAGGAGGCAATACTTGGCCACTGAACTTCACATGAAGTAGACTAGGACACATAAGTTTTGGTATATTTTAGGTATCATTAACAAGAGTTGGTCAGAGTAATCTCTCCTGTCATCAGACTGAAAAAAATCAAATTAAAAGTGAGGAAAACGTGAAACAACAGAACTTTCTTCCAAGCTAGTTTTTCACACACACACAATTCTTTTGAATCAATGATTTTGGCTTTTACAGTAACTTTTACCCTAGTGCTCAGATTGTGGTCTCTACATATCATTTTCCACTAAGAAAGAATGAGGGCTCACAGAGAAACGTCTCCGGCAGGCCAAGGGCAGGAAATGTACAAAACAGGCCTGGACGGCGT
Organism: Tapirus indicus; assembly: GCA_031878705.1. Lineage (NCBI taxonomy): Eukaryota > Metazoa > Chordata > Mammalia > Perissodactyla > Tapiridae > Tapirus > Tapirus indicus. The sequence continues at coordinate 2,115,982 of CM062925.1, read as the reverse complement.
TGTCAGCCCAGAAACGACTCAGCAGCCGACTTGATCAAGCTCCCACTGCCAGTGGGAGAACAACTGAAGCATCATGAGTTCATCCCGACTTGAAAAACAAACACCAACAAAACTAAACTCTGAAAACACAATACAGATACCTGTGGAGGATGCTGGGAACAATTGATTATTTTGAAAACTGGTAAATAAAGAGAAAGAATCAAGTAATTATCCTGACTCTCCCTTATTGATATCGGAAATGTCCCTACATATGTATTCTCATATGTAGAATAAAGCATTAGAATATCATCATTTTTAAAAAAAACCCCTAATAAATTAGAGGATCTGAGCCAGGGTTTCTCAATTCTCAGTAATACTGATGATTTGGGCCAGATCTCTGTCTGTCTAGCAACATCTTGCACCCACTGGATACCAATAACGCTCCAGCGTTCAACAAAATGTTCTGTGGCGGGGGCACGTGCGGGGGCAAAACTGACCCTGGTTGAGAACCACTCATCTAGACAATAATCGCCATGGTTGATAACATAGAAAAAAGAGACAACTACACACTGTGTCCCTCCTGAAGACGGTACACACCATCTATAAAGTCTTAAAATAAAAAATGAAACCCTTTCATACAAGTTTAAACTCACACCTAAATTAGGTGGTAAATATCTGTAGGAGCATTCCATGAAACAAGAATTCATTACATTTTCATTTAGAGGAGTTCGCTTGAACTTGATGGTTTATTTTTTTTGGTGAGGAACATTAGCCCTGAGCTAACATCTGTTGCCAATCCTTTTTTTTGCTGAGGAAGATTGGTCCTGGGCTAACATCCGTGCCCATCGTCCTCTACTTTACACGTGGCACACCTGCCACAGCACGGCTGACAAGCAGTGTGTAGGTCTGCAGCCAGGATCCAAATCCGTGAACCCCGGGCCGCCAAAGTGGAGTGCGTGAACTCAACCAGTATGCCACCGGGCCAGCCCCTTGATGGTTTATTTTAATGCATTGTAATTACTGTTATTACTCAAAGTTCAGAAATTCAGCTATTATTCAAAAGCACAACTTGGAAGTGTGTGAAGGGGGTCACAAGGCACCAAGGTCTAGCCATGAGATAAGTCACTCCTGGGGATGTGATGTGCCACCTGATGACTACAGCTAATAGTACTGAGTATCTGAATGTGGAAGAGAGATCTCACAAGTTCTCATCACAAGGAAAACAAATCTTTGTAACTATGTGAGGTGATGGATGTTAACTAAACTTGCTGTGGTAGTCATTTTGTATTATATACATGTATCATATCACTGTCTTGTAAACCTTAAACTTACACAATGTTATATGTCAATTATATCTCAGTAAAACTGGAAAAAAAAAAAAAAACCCAAAGCACAACTGTATGAAATGAAAAAAAAAACCATTTAAGTCAATGTTTTAAAGGTTAATATAATTATTAAATCATGTATTAAAAAACAACCAAAGTTGAGATATAGAAATGAAGGAAAAATAATCAAAAATCCATTTAATCCATGGGTCTGACAGCAATTCAGGTTACATTATTCAAAGAATTCTTTACTGTGTTCACAAAAGGCTAAGACAAATGCTATGCTATTAAAACAGAAACAAACCATTAATTACTTTTTTTTTTTTTTTTTTTTTGTGGGGAAGACCAGCCCTGAGCTAACATCCGTTGCCAATCCTCCCCTTTTTGCTGAGGAAGACTGGCCCTGGGCTAACATCCGTGCCCATCTTCCTCCACTTTATATGGGACGCCACCACGGCGTGGCTGACAGGCAGTGCGTCGGCGGGCGCCCGGGATCCGAACCCGCGAACCCCGGGCTGCCAAGCGCGGACTAAACCGCTGCGCCACCGGGCGGCCCCCCATTAATTACTTTTAAAGTAAATTGTCTGAAAAGTTTCCTATGACATCTGAAAAAAGTATGCTGGTTTATCATGAGAAAACCTGATTATTATTATTTCTGGGTACCTCTACCAAAAAAAGGCTATTTAAAAAGTATCCATGAACTAGCACACATTTCCAAGGCTTCGCTCTACAGGAATCCTTTTCCACCTTCCTCCAGTCACCTGCAGGCCCAATGAGCTGCTCAAGTGATGTGAGTTCAGGGGAACAAGCAATAGGGGCTCCCACCTTGCCTGCCTCAATCAGTAGCTCTAACCAGTAAAATGGACATTTATAAATGTTGAGATCCCATAAAATTTCAGTTTCATAATAAAAAACATAGCTGACGTAAACACAACGTTAAAAATCACAAAGCAGTAGAAAATATTCATACCTATACAAGGCTTAACATGCTGAAAACAAGCTTTCGTCAGGTCACCTAACAGGGCAAAGGAACTCTGTCGAACTTCTGGCATTTTATCCTACAAGAAATAAGAAGAAATTAACCCCAATGTGACAGAGAGAATCAGGTTTCAATCCACTTTAATTTAACCAGTCTCACCTGCATGCACTGATACATTAGTGTTAGAATGTTACTTCGGGCTACTAGCTGTTCGATGTTGCCGCCAAGTCCTTCAGCCAGGCCACTCAGCAAATCAAGAGCCACTATCATAAAATCTTTATCTGGAGCCTCATATTGATCTGGTTGAGCATTGTTCAGCTGAAATTAGACACAATTTTTTGAAAACTTACTTTGAATTAATCACAGAAAAAGTTTGTATACCTTATGCCTATCCTTAGAAAAATGTTTATGATGCCAAAGGAGATACATAAAAAATTTTAAATACCATGGCTTGTGCAAGGGTCTTCTGTACTAGGTTTACACAACGCTGATACACAGGTTCACAGTATGGAAGGAAGCCAGACTGCAGGGCTGTGGCAACTGAAGACAGGCACTAGAAAGCAAAAGGTAGATGAAAACTTCTGGGTATCCTTCAGATTATGATAAATGCCTCCACATGTACTCAGTGAGACCCTGGTCACGGATGGGCTGCCCTCCTCCTCCTCGCCAATTACAGCAGGTCTATCTTCTCAGACCTCTCTTTTGGATGACACTCCCTGCTGTTAAGTTTGCCAGACTGTCAGGGGAGGTTTCCTCAGGCAAAAAAAATGCCTATAATGAATGTTATCCTTCGGAACAGACTAAGTATTACGTATTCCTATTTTTCTCTCAAATATGGGAGAGAGAGATTTATTTATTCTCCTATCCTGATCAATGATGTGGGTAGACTTTACTGGGCACATTCTAAGCCCCTGCCTGAAAGGAAACAGATTTAGCCATAAGGATTCCTTTTGTTTTGTTGGGTCCAGAATTAGCCACTGCTCTTGGCCACAGAAGTTTCTAATTCTCTGGCTAAGGGACAATCCATGGCAGCAGTGGTGACCCCTGAAACGACAGGGAACAAGAATGACAATGACTGAACCAGTTCTACCCAGAGCAACTCAACTGGGTTTAAGTTACCACATTTGACTGTGTTTAGTTATTTGCTATCACATAAAATTTCTTCTTGGTTAAATACACATAGAAAAAAACTTCAAACTAGCCAGAAAAAATATAAAGTGAAGTCCTTTCTCATTAGCATCAAGTCCTAATGCTACTTCACATAAATGTGTGAGTATATACGTGATGATATAGAAAAGAATTGGCACTGTATTAATTATGGTATAGCTAATATTTATATAAAGAAATATGGTTAAAGAAAGACACATATATGGATATGGAAAGATCTCCAAGATCATTTATTATCAGTTAAGTAGAGGAACTTAGAAAACATATATAACCCTGTCTACTTAAAGGAAAAAAAAAGCCTAACAGTCCACTATGCCTTTTCTATTTAACAGTATTTCTAAGTACAGATGTAGCATAATTAAAGTAACAAGAAGTTACATATTTATTCAGCATTTTAATAGAAATGGTTCAGATGGCAAATTCATTAACACTTTACTTATCATCACATAAACCCACTCCAGATTTGGACATGTCAGGTTAACTGAATGTTACCGGCTTAGCATACCTCAAGCAAAGGGAAGAGATCTTTATCTTCATCCTTTAACATGTTCCATTTCTGGATCAGCGGAGGCATTAGCATCTGAATATATTCCTATTTACAATGATGAAAAACACACAAAGCTCCACTATCATATGTAAACAAGTCCATTTTGAGTCTATGAAAATTAAAATCCATTTAGAGTAATTGTGTAAAATCATTACAGAATGCATATTAAGACTCATTCTTTGTTCTACTTAGCATCTTTAAAAATTTTATTTTTTTGGCCTATCTTTTAATTTATATGACCTTGTTCTGTTTTTTAGTCATCTTATATCCTTTTAGAAACAAAGTGTATACAAATATACCACTACATAAAAATTACTTGATCACAATCAGGGATGATCTGTGTAAGTTTTACTCTCTAGTAACTGAATGCTTTTAGTCCTGGGGCCTGTGACATGTAATATGGCTCCTGTGGCACTGGGCGTTATAAATGACAGGGAAACTTACAGAGGCATTAGTAGAAAAAGATTCATGTCCTTATTTAAACTAAAAATCCATAAAACCAAGTTAACAAACACAGTAATCATGTCAACAAGGGGCACAGATTCTAAAGGGTCTAAGACACTTAGAAACTCCCTCCCCAGACAAAACAAAAACAAAACCAAAACCAAAGCAAACCCACAAACCAAGTGTCCCGCACCAAGTTTTAAGTATAACTTATAAACAGAAAAGTTTTACAACTTTTCATACAGCAATCATAAACATGAAATCTATTCCTTAGCAGGGCCTTTTGAGCTTTATTAAAATTCTAATATTACTTAAATCCTATTAAACGAATCCACTTTCATCTTCTACTCTTACCACTACTAGAGACAGAGTCTGGCTGCCTAGCCACACTTCTTTTGTACCACTGTTTAGCACTTTTAACCTGTTACCCCAATTTCAAATTGTTTTATCTAGTGTAGTCCCCATACCCTAAGTTCCAGTGAGAAAACAAAGCTGTCTAGATGTAAGAATCTGAAGCTACAGTGTTTATGAAGCGGTCGATACAAAAACACTTGGAATTAAGTAACAAGTGAAACCCAGAGTATAAAACCTTTATCCCTTTTCCTTTAGTCACAATAGAAAGTGTTGGTGCATTCACATGAGATGCTGCTGTCATTTCCAAACCAAGCACATATTTACTTTTTTAATACTATTTAAAAGGTAAATACATGTGCTGCATTTTCAAGATCCAAAGTCTTAAAGTAGCAAACACTAAGTGTTCACATCACCCCAAATTTTAATTTCCAAACATATGTTAACCTATTGACTGTAATTATGCTACGTATTTGTCTCCTGACAGTTAACATAGATACTCACTGGTTTGTTTAAATGATGTCCTACTGAATCTGCTAACGTTCCTATGGCATCGTAAAGAATGAGCAGGTTCTTATGCTGGTATTTACTAAACGCGAAGACCAAGGTGTCAAGTATGTAAGCCAGGTAAGGAACGAGTTCTGTACAAGCCTCCTCTTCCAGGGTAGCGAAGGCACTATAGTTTTTAAAAAGAGAGTTATTACTGTTGCAGACAAAGAGTAGAATATAACAGAGATAGGAAACTAAGTCCACAGTTTACAGAATACCTATTTACACTTTACATGCAGCGCACACCAGGTGCTTCTTTTTATTTCTTTCCCATTCCTTATCACTTCTTTCAAGAAGGCTGTCACCTACAGACATCTGCGTAACTACAACGGTAAAATCTAAAACGAAAATGTTGATTCTTTATTCATTTATTCAATATATTTACTTGCTATTTACTATTTATCAGTCAGAGTGCTGGGGATACAGCAATGAACAACGTCCCTGTTCTCAGGGGGCTTCCAATTCCAGCGAGTGTTCCAGATTGGTGAAATCAGAACGAACAGCTACACTCTCAGACCCGACCCTTCAGGTGCACACCAAGGGTCACAGAACGGTAGAAACACTGCCAACAGTGTGTTTAAGATGTGCGAGAACACAGCAGTGTCAAGCCTGTTCGCATGTTTCTCTTAGTGGGAGGGGGAAATGGGGTGATGTAGGTCAAAGGGCACATGTTTTCAGTTATTAGAATCCATTCCGAGGCTCTAACACGCAGCATGGTGACTGCGGTTAATAATTCAGTATTGAATGCTGAGTCCCTGAGAGGAGGCTGAAAGCATTCTCACCACACACACGAGTGGCCTATGTAACTATGTGAGGTGATGGATGTATCAACTATCTTGCTCTCGGTAATCATCTTACAATATATATGTATACCAAACCATCACGTCGTACGCTTTAAATACATGCAATTATATCTGTCAATTATTCCTCAATAAAGTTAAAAAAAGTTTCTCTAAGCCCTACATTAGAGTGCACAGTGCATTTGTTGTTATAAATTTGCCTTATGTAAGGCTTATCCATTAGCACAAATGTTTGGAAAGGAAGAAACTCCAGTGTCTCAGTGCAATTACTTCAATTTAGACCTAAATTTATGTTGACTCTAAGGTATATCTGGCTCTTCATTTCTAAAATTAAGGTTTATACTACTTTCTGTTCTACCCAGTTAGGAATTTCCTAAAATGACAGGCTTAAGCCATCTGTTAATGACAGTCCTGGTCATTAGCACTGCAACTATTTATCTATATCCTTCACGGCACCTGTAATTATATAGTTGTTCAGTATTTCCCGCTAGCCTGTACGTTTCAAGATGGCAGGGAATGTAAGTCCAGCTTAGTACATGCCTAACGATTAGTAGAGAGCTAAAAAAACAAATTACAGGAAACCAAACATAATCGGTATCCTCCTCCAACTTAAAAAAATTCAGTGCTGGGGTTGGCCCCATGGCGTAGTGATTAAGTTCAGTGTGCTCCACTTGGGCAGTGCGGGCTCACAGATTTGGATCCCAGGTGCAGACCTATACCACTCGTCAGCCACACTGTGGCAGTGACTCACATATAAAGTAGAGGAAGACTGGCACAGATGTTAGGGTAATCTTTCTCACAAAAAAAAAAAAACAAAAAACAAATGAGAAAAACCAAAACCTGTATCTCAAACGGAAGTGAAGGTGAAATGCTCTGGAAAACTGTGTTAAATGACTTAGGATTCAGGTGAAGTATTAAAACTTCCAAAAAATTTAAATAAAATCTTATGTATATATATAAATACATATAAAATTCAGTGCTATTAATCACCAAAGCCCCCTTGTTCAATTTTCTTTCAAGAATTAGAACTCTTCCAGATATTTTGCTTCAGATCTGGTAAAGTCCAACTCCATTTAAATTTATTTTCCTCTTAGGGCCGGCCTGGTGGCACAGTGGGTCAAGTTTTCACGCTCTTTGGCAGCCCATGGTTTGTGGGTTTGGATCCTGAGGGCAGACCTACACACCACTCATCAAGCCATGTTGTGGCAGCATCCCACATGCAAAATGGAGGAAGACTGGTATGGATGTTAGCTCAGGGACAACCTTCCTCAAGCAAAAAGAGAAAGATTGGCAAGAGACGTTAGCTCAGAGGACAATCTTCCTCACCAAAAAAAAAATTTACTTTTCTCTTTTTCAACAGTGATTTCTTCCTATTAACAAAGTCAATGGTAAAAACAATTCTATTTGAAAAATTAAGAGTTATAAATGAAAGTGGCAGGCCCTTTTTAGAACATAAAAGTTTGTTCCAGAAAACTGGAATATCTGGTCTGATATATGAACAGAGACCCTCAAACCCAATGGACAGAGCAGCTACTCTTAGTAGAGCCACTAAGTGACAGACAACAGTCCCTGTGGGACCTTCTGTGGAGTAATGATAGTGACTATAGACTAATGGTAGGAACCCGCTCAAATGTGGTTACTTCCTTCAAGAGGGGTACCCCTGCCATCACCACTCCAGATGTCCGTGGGAATTAGGGTGAAAGCGATTTCTACCATTATCACAGCCAGAGTAGAAAAAAAATGAGTTGAAGAACCAGCAAAGACTGATATCTAGTTAGAGTCACACCTGGATTTACAAAATCATCACGTGACAGCTACAGGTAACAAAAACTCCATTAATGGGTTAATGCCAACATTCCATCACAAGGTTAAAATTAGTTTCTCACTGAAATACCTATAATGACCATTTTGTTATGAATCTGTCCCACCTGCAGGCAGCTTCCTGTACTCTCTTGTTGCTATCCAGGATACGCTTTAGCAATTCCGTCATTAATGGCTTCAGGTACGTGTCTGGGGGCTGGCTGACTACCCAGTGTGCATAGCGGCTAAGAGTCCAGCATGTTATGGAACGCACAAGAGCCTTTTTATCAGAGAGGCACTGAATAAGGTGAGGAATGAGCTCAGGCAGGTATGGAATCATGCCTTGCATGCAACCTAGAAAAAAAACAACAGAAATCTTTCAGAAAGTGCTAAAATTTGGTTAAAACAACTATCTTAGTTGAATACTAAACCAATACATGCATCCATAAGTAATACTCAGATCATCTCCACTGCAATAAATATACACTTATGTGCTATCTAATGAGGTTTTGGTCAATGATGGACCACATATATGATGGTGGTCCCATAAGATTAGTACCACAGAGCCTAGTATATAGTAGGCTATACCACCCAGGTGTGTGTAAGTATACTCTGTGAGGTTTGTTACAAAGACACATTTCTCAGAATGTATCCCCATTGTAAAGTAATGCATGACTATACTGTAATAATCTGTTCCGAAATTGTTAAAAAAAAAAATAACTGAAATGAGAGCTAATTGTTCCTAAGTAGGGTTAGGATCTCACATTTTACTTCTGCTACACAATTTATGCCTTTCAGAAATGCCTGTAAAATGCTTCAATTTTTTGCAGACAGATGTACCCCGCCAGGACAGAATACTGTAGAGGATGATGACACTCCTGACTTGGCAAGTTTCTTACACTTACCTATGGAACAGAGTTATTTTTTTTAGCAATGGGGATGCTTCTGACATCACAGTCCTCTCATTCTGTTCCCTTTATTATAACAGAAGCATTTGCAAAATATCTAGCTGGGATTAGAGGCAAGCCTATGGCTGTTTAATAAGTAATAGTTAATTGGTTCAAAGTAAAAACTTATCCTAAGATGGCGTTTGGATTCAAATACCCTTTTTAAGGTTAATGTGGATCACAGTCTTGTCTACCCCACACCAGCAACACAAGAGCAAAGAAGTGTGTGAATTCAAAAGTGAACAGTCTTTGCTTACAGAGTAACAATTCGTTACAGGAGCCTGGCCACATCAGCACCTACTGAGAACTTTACAGTTCAAATATGACTTCGACTTACCTTCAGCAATTGCTCCTAAAACCAAGATGCCCGATTCTTTAACGACCCATTCATGATGAAAAAGTAATTCTTTCAAAAGGGGCAGAATATGTGGCAAAAGCTCATCACGATAAACATTTGCAAGAACATCTAGGGCAGCAGCAGAACATTTTCCTAAGGAAATAGTTAATTAAAAAACATATTAACCTCTGTTATCATTTTGTTATATATGTCACAACGAGTATCCGTTGCATGTACAACACTTCATTCTCACCTCTGCAGTGTCAAAGAATGAGAGTCTGTTACATGAAAAAAACCTCTATTCACAAGAATACTTTATGACCAAGAATTAGCAAGCTAATTATAAAGATATTCTATTCTGGACATGACTGCCATATTAGAATTCTTTTGTCTATATGGAAAATTAAAACAAATACTGTTCCACTCAGTTTAATGCTTCTAGGATACAATGCCACTGTTACAATCCCACAGCAAAATGTGTACACTTATTATTTCTATTTAACATTCCTAGCGTGAGATCATTCAGAATCAAATACTTAATGACCTAGGTGGAGGTTAGGCAAATACACCAGAACAAAAGTCACCAGCACGTGAAGCATAAAATACGCCAGAAAACAGTCTTTACAGACACAGGAGCTATTAACTACGGGACTATATATCAATTCAGATTTCATTTAATGTAATAATTTAGAAAATAACAAAAAAATTGAAAAGAACAAAAATATAATTAAGTATCCAAATTTTTCCCAATGTGAACTAGGCATAACAAATGCTTAATCACAAACTACTAGATAATGATAAAATCCTTTAAAAAAAAAAAAAAAAAAAAGCTGTTACATTGGCCAGAGAGGAACAGCTTACTCATCAATAAGGGTCTTAGTTATATTGTATGGCAGAGCCATACAAATAAATATTCTATTGCCATGAGACAGAATGAAATCTACATGGACTGACACAGAATGAATTAAATGATGTATGGAAAAGAACCAGCAGAGTATATATAATCTGATTTCACTTCTGCAAAGTCAAACTCCTCTCCAAAAAAGAAGATATATGTGTGTTTTTCTGTATGTGCACAGAAAATCTTCTGGAAGGATATATAACGATGGGTGGATGTAAAGAGAAAGTAGTTTTCCCCCAATCCAATGTACATTGCTTATTGTGTAGTTACCTATATTATAATCTTAATCGATCCTGCTGCCAATGTGAAAGCAGGGATACACAGGAGGTAATTTGTGACAGTAAGGACCGTGTCTTCTTGTATTGTGTGCGATTTGGGTTCCAACACTAGATGTGTCACCTTGGCCAAATTTCTCTCTTTGTAGTTTCCTTACCTACATAAGGCTGCTGGAAAGATTAAATGTGATATGTGTGAAAAGTCCTTGGCCCAGTGCAAGGCACATCAGGCACTTTGAGCAACTGCTAGTTGTAGGAAGCTAAATGGGCAACAGAGGAATTACCACTATTTAACCAAACGAATCACACAGTCCAGGCTGATGATTCATGTCCTTAACCACCTCATCAGCTACCAGAAATCCCAACACTCTGAATTACAGAGGTGGTTCTCAACAAGGGGTGATTTTGTTTCCCAGGGGACATTTGGCAATATCAGAGACATTGTTGGTGGTCACAACTGTGTATGTGTGCCGCTGGCATCTACTGGGTAGAGGTCAGAGATGCTGCTCAACACCGTACAATGTAGAGGACAGCCCCCAAAACAAAGAATTATGTGGCCCCAAATGTCAACAGCGCTGAGGTTGAGGCACTGTGGACTAGAGCAGCAGCACTTTAAAGACCAGCAAGCAAAACCCAGGTGTCTCGGTTCCTCCCCAGAGTTACTTAATCAGAGCGCGGCCTGGGTGCTGGCTCAACAGACGGTGTGGATTTGCAGCTGAGGCTGAAAACTAACAGATTTAAGAGCACATCTTGTAAGTTTAACATGACAAAGCAATTCATATTGTTTTAGAATTATCCATGATAATCAGCGAATTCTCATGCAAATTATCACAAAAAGTAAGTTTATGTTAGGAAAACAGGAAAAGCTTGTGGCCAATGTTGCTATTTTGTAGTAGCAAACAAGAGATAGCATTTTGAGAAATGGCAGTTGGAGACAAGAAGTCTTTTTAAGGAATATAATGAAGATTAAACATAAGAACAGTCCCCAGGAAAATGCAAACGAAGACCACCGTTATCACTTCACACCCACGAGAATGGCTATAACAAAAAAGACCAGTATTGGTGAGGATGTAGACAAATAGGGACTCTCAGACACTGCTGGTGGGAAAGTAACTGGTGCAGCCACTTTGGAAAACAGCCTGGCAGTTCCCCAAAGGTTCAACAGTTACTATATGACCCAGTGAAGACATACGTTCACACTTAAGCTTTACGTAAACGTTCACAGCATCACTGCTCCCAATACCCAAAAGGGGAAACAACAAATGCCCATCAACTGACAAATGGATAAATAAGATGTGTCTATTCATACAACAGATTATTTTTCCATAATAAAAAGTAGTGAAGTACTGATACATGCTACAACATGGATGACTCTTGAAAACACGTAAAGTGAAAGAAGACAGTCACAGGGGACCACATACTATAAGATTCCATTTATAGGGAAAGTCCAGAACAGGCAAACCCATAGAGACAGAACACAGACTGGTAGTTGCTTGGGGCTGGGGGACTTGGAGAAAATGAGCAGTGACTGTAATGGGAACAGGGTTTCTTTTTGGGGTGATGAAAATGTTCCAAAATTCACCGTGGTGATGGTTGCACAACTCTGTGAATATGCTAAAAACCACTGAATTGGACCCTTCAACGGGTGAACTGTATGGTATGTGAATTATTTCTTGATAATACTGTTATACTGTTATCAAAGCAGGCAACTGTGCTTTTCCCTCTCTGGCTTACTTAGATTCCAGTCAGAAATTGTATCGTCGTCATCAATTTCATCATCATCATCATCTTCCTCTTCAATTCCATCTTCATCATGCTGCTGAGCCACTGTCCTTGACCGATGAAAACGTGGCCTTATATCCTGTTCACTGTCAGGAATCGTTTCATCTTCTTCAACATCACCCTGTTTTTATAAAAGGAAAAATTTTGGTGTTATTCATTATAAGCTAATAATACACACGAGTACAAGAATCAGAATATCTAGAGATGGGGGCATGCATAGGATTTTGAAGCCTACCCTTTCATTAGGAACCACTCCCTGTGCAGAGAAAAGTTATTTGTGAAGGGAAGAAAAGATTATCACATAAAACCTGTTAGGTGCCAGGTACTTCAACCAAATTATATTGTCCCCACAAGCTGGTATGATCCAGAGAACCTGAATCAAATTCAGACATTTAAGAGCTTTTAAAATAAACTCTAGGTAATTTGAATCAACAGGAAATTAATGCTAAGTCTACTAACTAGTGTCACCACCTAGTTCCAAAGTTGGAATCGATTTCCACCCAAATCCGTTGTGTTTGCTTCTATCTTTGAACTCTGTAGCACAGAAAATACAACAAGAAGTCTGACATGGGGTCTATTCTAAATAAATGTTCTACTAGTCAAATTCAAAGATTTACTAAGTCAATAAAAATAATATTCCCTGTTCATCAGAAAACAGTTTCCTTACCTTAAGCAGGATAATATCTATATCTGAGTACTTCATGCCATTCACTAACACAGGAATCAACCTAAAGAGAAATGAATCCATGAAACAAAGATCTCAACAGAATTATTAAAAAGTCTTAACAACCCTACGCATACTAATAATACCGGTGAGATAAGCACCGGAGCTAACACTGTCTTGGGGCATGTTCTGTGACATGCGCCCCTCTCACAGAATGAGAGCTCCTGGTACTCGCCTCAGGCCGTGTACATACTCAGGCACGGGACCCACTGGATGGAAGCTTAGTGGGAATATAGTCACTTGTCAACAGTGCTTAGAAAGAAAAACAATAACAAGAAAATAGCAATTTCTCCCCTAGGAATTTACCCCAAATATACTAAGAAACATTCCCAATTTTTAAAGACTGATGTTCCTTGATACAGTAACAAAAATACTGGAAACAATCTAAATGTCCATCATTTGGACTTGGTTAAGTTAAAAAAAAAACACCCCAAAACCAAAACCCAATAACCCAGGTGTAAAACATACAGCACATTTCCATTTGAGTTAACAAATAATGAGATTACCCATGTAATTACCTATATACACAGACTATCTAGGAAGGATCTTCGGAGAGGGGACTAAGTAGGCTAAAAAAGGACAAAACTCCTTTTATTACCAAATGGCGTTGACATTTTTACAATGAGCCTACATTCAGTATTTGTATTCTTTTTAATAAAAGAGATGACAGTGTTTAAAATATATAAACATGGTAAGTCTAAAGAAATTTATCCAAAAGAAACAATGCACAAAAGAAAAAAGAGCTCTACGGACAAGGTTATTATAACCTTTGATAAAAAACTGGGGAATTTAAATTTTAGTTTCTTAAGAAATTAAGAGCAACTTAAATTTCTCATAAGAAAATAGTTAAATCAGGATATCATACCAATCTGAAGTATTATGTAGTCATTAAAACAGAACATGACGCCTGTCAACATGGAATTCCAGGTATACTGGAATATTTATGTTTAGTTAAAAAAAATACTTATCAAAACATATAAATAAAGGTCAAAACACTAACTTCAGTTCCTCTTGTGGCTGTAATAATTTTAAGCTTTGACAGGTTTCTTAGGCTTTGGTGATATGCTTTCTCACTAGCCCATCAGACACACATAAAAGAGTCTACTCAGGACAAAAGGTACAAGAACACTTTGGAAATATTTAACAAACTCCACAGTCTCTGCTTCCAAATTCTACCTTCAGTTGTTCCGGGTGGCTGGTGTGGAAACGTGAGCAGGCAGATCAAAGTCAGACTCACGAGTGCCACCTGTGGGTTTATTAATAAGCACCTTCTTCATAACCTAGTGAGGAAGGTATTATGATCCCCATTTTACTGATGAATTAATCAAGGCTCAGAGAGGTTACATTATCTCCACAAGGTCATAAAGTTTTAAGTAAACGGGAGAGTCAGAATTCAATACCAGTTTGGCCTGACTCTGAAGATAACCTTCTTCCTTACACCATATGTAAGAAACTCTCTCTTTACACTGTCTTCAGCCTTTGTTAAGGCCTTACTTCGAAGAGTTACATGCTTTAATGACAATTAAATAAATACGTATGAAACCAACTCTGAGTGCAACTGTACTATCAATGAGATAATTTTGCAAGCTCTCATTAACGAAAGGAATACCAACAGGGATACAGAAGCAGTGGGATTTAAAATTCCCTGGATAGGTGTAAAAATGTGGGCCAGACAAACTCTCATGTTCAAAGTCCTTCTAGGGGCCAGCCTGGTGGCATAGCGGTTAAGTTCATATGCTCCGCTTCGGTGGCCCGGGGTTCGCAGGTTTGGATCCCAGGTGCGGACGGACGCACAGCTTATCAAGCCATGCTGTGGCGGTGTCCCATATAAAAGTAGAGGAAGATGGGCACGGATATTAGCCCAGGGTCAATCTTCCTCACCAAAAAAGAGAGGAGGGTTGGCAATGGATGTTAGTTCAGGGCTAATCTACCTCATACAAAAAAACGCAGAGTCATCCTAAATTGTAAAATAGAAAGATTAATAGTAATTGAACATTCAGCTAGTATAACATAACTAGATAAAATTTACAATACATGGAACCATATTCTGTAAGCTACAGGCATTTGCAGGAGAACCAGGTTCATTTGGATCACCAACAGTTAAATCATTTATGATCTTTGTCAACAACTTCAGGGAAATGGTGAGGACAGACGGCAGACTGTAAAATACGGAAGAGTTAAACATGAGGTGAGGTGAAGAAGTGAAGACATAGCCTCATCTATTCTTTGAATCTTTCTAAGATGGAAGACATGGCAGCAAGTTAAAAAGTTATGGAGAAGAAGCAACAGAGAGGGAAAAGTTGAAAGAGAGATATATCTTATCTGAGGAAGTGAGGTCCCTGAGATAAGAAAAAAATTATGCCATCCCAGATCATAAGTTGAAAGATTGGTTAGGAATAGTATAACTCACATGAAAATATATCTCTAAGTTTTTGGGGCAGGAGAAGGGTCCCCTGTTTTCCCTATAAAGCAGAAGTGCTCAAAATGAATGAAGAGAATTTCAGAAGAGGGATAAAGGTTTGAAACAGTTGCTCTAGTGAATGGAAGATAAAAGCTGATTCTGAACAAAAAAAATTGGCAGATAGCATGAAGGGTCGGACTTGACGTGGAAGGCCATGGATTTCTATGGCCATCAATCCTCCTGGCAGTGTAACTTTTCTCAACAGTATTTAACAAGTTGCAAAGACAGTTCAATTAATCCAGAGCAGGGGAGACGCGGGGCAGCTGGAGGGTGATGGTCAGTGCAGTTGATCTGTGGATCATGGTTTCTGTGTCAGATAGAGAAAGAATAAAAGAAGATATGCAGGAAATAAGGACTGATAAAGCTGGGCAAGTAAGAAAATGAGGTTGGGGAGCGAGTCCCGGGAGTTAACTGTGACCATGTGGCAATATGGCACGTGTCTGCTGAATTCCAATCACGCAAGGCAGACCATTATTTTTGAACAGGTCTAATTGTTAAGAAGCATTCTCCTGAAGCCTCATGTAGCCATTGAAAACAAGAAGAGACCTTTTAATGCCATATCACTAAAAGGCAATAATGTTAATACCAACAATGAACGTTTACTGAGTACTTAAATATGTGCTGGGAACTGGGTTAATTGTTCTACATGAATTAATACATACAGCAGCCCCAGGAGATATTCATGTACAAAAATAAAGGTGGGAAAAAGCCAAAATAGTTTTGAGAAAAAAAGAGAAAGGAAATGAAGACCTGCTTCATCAGCTAGCAAAATACATTATTAAATGTTCAATAATCAAAAGAGTATACTACTGGTTGAGAGAACAGACTATCAAGTCCAGAAACAGATAAAAGAATTTAATGTCATCCCTTGTTACATGAGTACTTCCTATGTGAGTTCATACTAATAAGAGATCTCATCACATATACCATTTTGACGCCCAGGCAAACATTTTTTGCTCATCCTAAACAAGAGTCTGGTTAACAGAGCTATTTGGAAAAACAAGCTCTTTCATCATTTTTTTTTTTTTTTTTAAATCTCAGCATCAGACAGATGCCGATATTCTCCCATCTTCACAAAGCATTATTTTGACTAAAATAAAAGCAGCCTTGTTTTATGTAAAAATGGTTCCCAAACCAGTGGTCTGGAAGACATATAAATCAAACCCAGCTATGACTGGTTTGAATTGTTTATAATGTTTGCACTAATTAACTAGCATAGCAAGATGGGAAGTGCTGAATTTTCAGCCTGTTACCAAGTTCTTGCCTGCTTTAAGAATGTTCAGATTTTATTAGTGTAATGACAGATTTAGAGCATCTAGCTATAATTGCGTATTATCAGCAATTATCTCCTGTTACAGCTTAGGTTTTCATTAATAAAATCTCTAGTTTTTATAAGAATTAACATCTGTTTATATGACTTTTAAAATTATATGCTCCTATAGTAAGAAACAAGCATATCATAAAAGTGACACCACAAATTAGGAAGAAAACGAAGAATAATTAATATACGGACTTCCTAAAAGAAAAAAATCCATTTGGCACATCACCTTGCACTTTACTCCCAAAGAAAATCCAGACTGGCTGGAATAAAATACAGATGGAATTGCTGCTTTCTTGGTGGGGAAAGAATTTGTTGGAAAAGAAAAAGAACTTGACTATATGAAAATGAGAACATCCAACTACCATAAACATCTGAAAAAAATGTGACTCCATTAATACTACAACACATTAAAACAGTTCTGTTTTTTGCTTATCCATTTGGCTAAGATTAGAGAAATTATAATTAATGGCTGGCAAAAGTTGTGATAGGATGGGACATGCTGGTGGGGTGTAAAGTGGCAATGACCTTACTAGAGAGAAATCTGGAACATTCACAAAGAACCTTTAAAATGCTCAGACCCTATGACCTTGGTAAAAATCACTTCTAGGAATTCTACCTGCAACAACCAACCACTTATGGACAAAGATGCTCACTCCAGGATTATTTATGATCAAGAAAGCACACAACATATAATAACTGAAAAGAGTATAATCAAAAATTTCAGCACTAACTATAGCTAGATGCCACGTTAAGTGCTCTACAAACTATCAAGTTTCGTTCTTCCCCAAACACCCTGAATATATGGTATTTGTTACATGGTATTAACATAGAAAAAAAAAAACCATCAAAAATACTAACAGTGAATACTCAGGGTGGTGAAAATCCGGGAGATTTTAAGTTCTCTGCATTTTAATTTTCTTCCACGAGCCTGTATTACTTTATTTTCAAAAGAATGTAAGCATTACCTTTAAAATACATATATCAAATCATTATGTTGTACACCCCAAACTAATACAATGTTTATGTTAATTATAGCTCCATAAAACTAGAAAAAAACATTAAAAAAAAAACTGATTTAACAGCATTCATTGGGTTAAAAATAGGATTAACAATAGGTTAACCAAAGATTTCATAGCATCACAACTATTAGGAAATCATTTGGAGGGAAAAAATCCCCACCAGAGTCTATGGTCAAATTACAAGGATTATTAAAAAAAAAAGAATTGTGTCATGAATCATCCAAAATTAATTATGATTTAGAATAAACCATCTTCACATAATTTAAAAAAATGTAATTGCTTCTTGAAAAATCTCTTTACTTATGCCAACAGTAAAATTAAGTCTGACTTCTTTGGAACTTCACTCCCTGATGGCAGAAGAATGCAACCTAAAAATATAAAAATGAGGAATCACTGTTAGATTTAAGGATAAAAGTAGCATTCATAAGAAGAAACACTTACTTAGGAAGATGCCTTATGAGTACATCTTTACATATGGGTTGCTCAGCCAAAGTGAGCCAAAATTCACAGGCTTCTAAAGCCACATTTTCATCTTGATCTTGGGTCCTCTGTAGCATGTACTGTAAACAAAAGAGCCTTAAAATTAATCAGTTCAAATCATACAATTAAAATAAACCTAACCCTAACCCTATTTCAGCAAGTTAAGGGTTCTCTGCTATTGCCTTGCACTTGAGAGTGGTTCTCAACCTGGGCTTTGGATTTTGAACAAGTTTCCTAGTCAAGTCTAACATGCAGGCAAACTGAAGAACTACTACTGCTTTAGAACGTTGCCTAAGGAAGTGTTCAACACATGAGTTCTTTACCTGCTTCTGCACAAGTGTTATTTTGTTTCATGAAACCAGAGATGTTTAAAATGTACTAATAAGCAAACAGAGTCTTCTCAGAAACATTAAAATAAAAAACTGCATTATGCCTTTCTAACAATGAAGAATCTTTTTATAACACAACTACTCAAACTGTCTCTTGTAATGGACATACTTTCACATATTTAAAGAGATACTGACATATTATACAATTACAAAAGTTAATTTTTTTTAATTTGGAAAGAAGAGTGCCATTTCTTAGTACAACTATAATTTGTAGTTTCCAACAAAACAGGTTTATCATGTCCTCTGAACACACTAAGCAAAATTCATTCTTTCTTGGAGGAACATTTGATCCCCAAATCTATCCAAAGGCATAGTATCTACCTCTCTTTCAAAAACCCTTACACACAAAAACAAAATAAATATAAACAAAGGGATGTATATGATCTCCCAATGTACCTGAGACTGGAAGTGGGATCAATGGATGAATTCTTCGTACCCATCCTCTGCCTAATTGAAACATCTCACGTGACAAAATATGACAACACAACAGTTGTGATAGGCTAGCTATTACATTCCACACCATGTCCCACTACCACTATGAGTATTGCTGAAGCAAGAACTGCAGCATTATAAATTAGGCTCCCCAGCTGTAACATGGCCCTAGCAAATGATAAAATGTCTTCTTAACTTTCTGGTTAACTCCAAACTCTTTTGCTCTACTTTCAACCAACCCCACCTGATTCTTCTAAACACTTCACAGAGAGAACAGGCTCATCAGAGAAAATGTCACTCATCCCTGTCTCATGCTGCTACATCTCCTCGTCTCCACAATTATCTTTCCTAATGTATTAGAACAAGGTATTTCTAATGTTGCACATTATAGATGCTAGCCTTCTTCTCACTGGTCTTAGATCCCATCCTTTAAATAAAGATCTTCCTTCTCCACACCATATGGATCTCTGGAAGTGAAAGGAAGGATCAAGATGACATAGTATTTAATACTATATATATTACTCATGTACAATCATATCCAGTAACATGGAAATCAGGTGGCAGAGTTTGACTCGAGCAGTACTGAGTACTGCCCAAATTATTTTGTTCTAATAATAATTATATATTATTATGTATTCCTTCCTTTAAAAATGGCTAAACTGTGATCAATGTACTTAGAATTCCTAATAAAATTATTTTAATTGCATGGGGATGAAAGAGAGCCTTTTAAAATCTAAACGGTTTGCTGGAACTAACCATATATAGGTTATGTATTTTCTACTCAGAAATCTCATTGTGACCATAAATCACAAGTGATTGATCATATCCATTTTACCAGGAACGGATAGAAAACAAACTTTAATTCTAAACTCCAATGACACAAGAATATGCCACTTAATCTACCACAGTTTTATTGATCATTTAGCGTAACCCCTATCTAGTAAACACAAGTAATCTAAGTATTTCCTAGTTATCCTGGTTAAAAGCTGTCTACTCCTTTAAACAACTTTTTCCCTCTTCAACATCTTAAATCTCATGAAAGAAAAATCACCATAATTTATAATCTTATGACAATTATAACTATTTTTTTATAGTTGTGTGTTAAATAAATTGAAAAACAGTGGCTTCACATCACACATTTTGTGCCCAGGATTTTTTGGGGGGAATGACAAGGAGCGAGCCTTTAAACTGCCTGTCTTACCTCGACTATATTATGCATGTGAGGAAGCAGGCGGTCCATTCGCACTTCAAGCAACATCACAAGTGCTCGGCACACATTTTTTCGTACCTCTGGTTCTTCGTCACCAGCCAACGCAAAGAGATTCTATTGCACAAGAAACATTTTTTCTAGTTAAATATTCTAATATATTAGAAAGGTTTATATATAATAACCATTAATCTGCAAGTAGGTAACAATTAAAGAAATCCTAATAAGATACAGTACAAACAGACTGAATTAATTGGCCTATAATATTAGGTTATAAAGTAAGACAATTAAATGTAGGATAACTGCCAAATATTATGATTTTGGTAAATGATCTAAAGCCATTCTTTCTGATAGAGTATGCTTGGTTGTGTTCTGAGTTAAGTTTTAGTTCGTGAGAATAAAACCATGTCAGTAGGACACAGGGGCGTTCATCCAGCTCACCCAGAAGTAGAGACAGTCATGAAAATATCATTTCATTTACCCTTCAGAAATAACTGTCTGTCAAGAGCTTATCCCCAACAAGCCCAATTCTTAAGGTGACAATAGGTGTAACTTCTATAAAAGCATCAATGACTGGGAGATACATACTAAGTTTCTAACAACTTAACCCTAAACTGCCGTTGTTTACTGAGTCAACTACGGAAAAAACAACAAGAGCAGCAAGAGATCTCACACTGTTCTTAGCAAGTTTCTCTACAAGGTAAAAAAATATGTCGGAATGAACAACTGACTATCTTGTTTAATCTTCACAACTCCAACATTTATTGTTCAATTTTACAGATAAAGAAATGGAAGTTCAGATGTTAAGTAACTTGCTAGCCGGCTGGGGATGTGAATTTGGTTTTCGTGGAATCATGAGTTAAGTCCACACTCATTTCGCTACACCAACAAGCCTCCACTATACGAACACGTCTCTTGTAGAGGACGCCAGTGGGATGTGAGATTTTACTTTATTTACACACACAAACATCAACACATGCATTACAAGCAGTGAAAAGATAATTCAAAAAAATAAGTAAACTGCAATGTGTCCCATTGTCTTTTCCCAGGAAATCACAGAAACGTCTCCAAATAGATGAACCTGGAATCTTATTACAAGAAAGGGGGTAAGACGATGGAGAAGTTCAAGCATCAATGTGACAGTACTCGAAGTACTGGTAGAGCATATTACAAACTTTGATTTCCCCAAGTCCCGCCTCTGTACCTGACGCTTTCAAAACCGTTGTTCCTCTTTTCATCAGATATATTTTACATAGTCAGAGAGGAATACAGTTTTTCCAGCAGGCACTGCCTCTATGTTCGATATACATCCTTCATTAAATCTGATGTTGTGTTAAGTATGAACACCCAGCTTTGCCAGGGTATGTTACAGCCATGTGTTAGTAACCAAAACACTTCTCATCAATATTGTCAGACTTAGCAGATGAGACACCAGCCCCTGAAGAATACACTGATAACTGAAGGAAATAATCCATTTATTCATTTAGCAAATAGTTCCTGAGGGCCTACTACATGTCAGGCACCTCCTCTGGAGATTTATTGCTCTTCTAGGTGGGAGAACTGGTTGAACCTTATAGGATTATCAAGTAGCAAAGAAGTGTTAATATGGGATTTAACACTAATGGAAAATATTTTTAAATGCTGGGAAATGTTCTTGCTCCACTTGCTGAGTATGGTCCTGTGGAATTTTTATTTTCAGAGAGAATATAATTTCTTTTATTCTAAACCATATTTCTGCATAAGATGCTGGTATGTCCATCACTGTTCCCTTTATTAAGCTGTGAAAGAAAAATACTAAGAGGAACTACTATTATAATTACAACAAAAACTACTACTACTTCTAAAAATAACAGCAGTAGATAACATGTAGAGGGCTTACACTGTGGCAGGCACTGTTCCAATTTATTTATAGCAAATATCTTTGTAACAATCCAACAGGGGAGGTCCACTACTAGCCTCATTTTACAGAGGATGAAACTGAAAACATCAGTTAAATAAGGAGCCCAAGCTACTAAGCTGTGGAGCTGAATTTAAACCCAGGCAGTCTTATTCCAGACTTCTACTATTATCTATCCACTGTCCTCCACATCAAACTAGACTGAAAACACCCTGAGGCATAAAATTTATTTATATATCCCTAGCACCATGCACAGTGCCTGATTTATAGTAGGTGGCTCAGTAAAATCCATTTAAGACACATGTTTTGGTTTCAACTTTTAAATAGGCTAGAGGATCCTAATGGCTACTACTTGCAGTCTAATAGTAAAAGATGCTCAGAAAGAAGCTTTTCAATTTAAGTGGTAAGAAAAAAAAAAAAAAACACATTTCCCCCCTTTCTTATATTTCCCAACAAAAATACCAGCAGTATGGCCTCTGAAGGATTTTTTTAAGGACAGCTGAAAAGGAGTGGACTATTTAAATTTCATTTGATGAAAATGAAAACAGTGCTTAAAGAACTTTAACAATCCTTTCACAATTGCTTTTATCAAGCAGTAGAAGTTCTGAAATGAAATTCTACTGCTTAGGGTTCATGGCCAGAAAATTATGCTCTTATTGTCTTTCTGCTTTGATCAAGTTAAAAGTGCCTTCAGAAAATGCCTGCTGAGATTTAAGAGTTGCTTTTTCCCAACAACTCTAATTTTACAACGGAAACCACTGGAAAATAGAAGTGCTGTCCTCTTAGCCTGTGCCTTCAGGTTCTTTACAGGTTAAGTCGATTCAACCTGACCAATGTTTCATGTTTCAAATACTGCAAACGAACTGGAAGATTTAATTTCCATATGAAATTTGAACAGTATATTGGAGCAAGAATTTTTATAGTCAAGATATTAAACACACATACACACCATAATCAATGTTTGTATTATGATACAAATAGAAAATTGAATAACAGACGAAAAGTGCTTTTATCTTCACTTAACAAAAACTGCAGTCAATACTCTATCCAATTTTAATACTATCAGAAATAATTTAACTAAATATTGACAGCTTAATATTACAGGTTATTATAGTTATAAAATAAAACTACATGCAATTAACATTTTCTAACTTTCTCAAAGAGGGGGATGACAAATCTTACCTCAATAAAAGAATCAATGTGCAACATCAGAGCTTGAGTCCTACTGATGATAAACTGATTGACACATGCAACAGCGTGAGACCTAGAAACAAAATTTAAAATTTAACATAGTTATTGCAGCTTTTTTCTATTTATAAAAGATTGGCAAGAACTTAAACATTCCTCCATAAAAATATTACGGTGTATGTATAGCGATATATATGTACACACACACACACAAACACATACAAACACACACACACACCCTAAAAAGAATGAGTCAAATTTCTCCGTGCATTAACACAAAAAAATGTGGATGATATATTAAGTCAACAATGCAGGTTGCAGGGCAGTATGTCGGTGCTTGTACAAAAGTGAAAAGTGTCTGAAAGGATGTGCACATTTTAATAGTGGACCTCTGTGAAGACTGGGAGGTTCAGTGGGGCATATGGGAATTTATTTTATATGCTTACAGATTTAAAAATAACGGGTATGCATGCCTTTTGAGATTGAAAATGGGGAATAGTCTATAGTCTACATGTTCTGACATAGCCAGTTCAATCCCACAGCAATTCTTAATGGCACTCTCTTTAAAAATATACCCATAATCCAATCCTTCTTACTACCCTCCACGTCCTCCCCAGCCCCAACCGTGATCTCCCACCACGATTACCCTAACAGGTTCTAACTGGTCTCCCCACTTCTACTGTGCCAAACCTCACCACAATCTGTTTGACACACATAAGATCACATTACATCCTTCTTCAGATTGCTCCAATAAAACATAATCTACTTTTTCTACAAAAGGTCAAATAGTAAATATTTCAAGCTTCACGGACCATCTAAGATCTCTTCGGCTGCTTCATTCCCTCCCCGACTTAAACACAACCTTGTAAAATATAAAATCATTCTCACCTCACAGGTCATGGCTGGATTCTGCCCCATGGGTCACAGTGTGCTGACTACTGGCCTCGACATTCCTCTGTAAAGTGGCTCCCTACCCCCAACTTCATTTCCCACTATGCTACAAAGTCTTTTCTTTTGTCACGCTAAAAGGCTTGTTCCTAACAGCAGGGCCTATGTGCCTGCTGTTCTCTGTCTTACAAGTTCCTTGCTTTGATCTTTCAAAGACTTGTTACTTTACAGTAGTTGCCCCTTATCCAAGGGAGACATGTTCCAAGACCCCCAGTGGATGCCTGAAACCACGGATAGTACTGAACCCTATAGATACTATGTTTTTTCCTATATGTACATACCTGTGATAAAGTTTCATGTGTAAATTAGGCACAGTATGAGATTAACAATAATAACTAATAATAAAATAGAACAATTATAATACACTGCAATAAAAGTTACTGTAGATCTTAGCAACCTCAGCATACACCTTTTTTTCTTTCCTTATTAAGTCCAGAACTTTCACCTTTTCACTTAAAGGAAGCACTTGGCTTCCTTTTGGCAGATCTGAGTTGCCTGCATCACTATTGTGCTTTGGGGCCATTATTAAGTAAAATAAGGGTTCCTTGAACACAAGCCCTGCGATACCTTGACAGTCGGTCTGATAACTGAGATGGCTACTAACTAAGTGACTAACGGGCGGGTGGTGGGGTATACAGTGTGGATCGGCCGAACAAAGGGATGAGTCACATCAGGCGGGACGCTGCGAGATTTCATCATGCTGCTCAGAACGGAGGGCAACTTAAAACCTATGAATTGTTTATTTCTGGAATTTTCCATGAAATATTTTTGGACTGCAGATGACCGAGGGAAAGTGAAACTGCAGGCAGAGAGGGAGAACTGCGGTAATACTTTGTTCAGGGTCTCTGCACAAATGCCACCTTTACGGAGAACCTCTATAAAAATACCTCTGATCACCGTCTTACCCCTTAGCCTCACTATGTATCACGAAACTACGTAATTTATTTACTGTTATCTGCCCTGTCTGCATCCTCTTCTGATACCCACTAGAAAAAAAATAACAGAAAAAGGCACCAACCACCATGTACAGCCAACAAACACATGACAAGATGTTCATCAACATGATTAATGACAGAGAAGTAAACCATCAAGACCATAATGAAATACCATTTTATATCAATTTGATTGGCAAAACGTAAAATCTGTGGCAATACTGAATGCTAAATATGTGTACCCAGAGAATCTTTTGCTTTGTTAATAAAGAGTATAAACGGATGCAACCAAATTGGAAAACGGTTTGATGTTATTTCTTTGAGTTATTCATTCACGTGCCCTGTGTCCCAGAAATTCCTTCCCAAGATTTTATACGTCTTCCTAAGAGAGATTCTTACAAACAGACAAGAAAAGACAAGCATACAAATGTTTTCAGCAGCATTATCCACAAGAGAAAAACCAAAGACTGGTGGGTGGGGGGAGGAGTACGTGACTAAACTGTGTAACTGTCATGCAAAGGACCAGTATACAGTAGTCAAAACAAATGAGCTATAGTGACACAATAATATGGATGAATCTTAGCAATGTAATATTAAATTTAAAAAGTCACTGAAGATTAAATTCAGTATACTTTTTATAGTTAAAAATAAAGAAATATATATACACACACACATATTTTACATACATATACAATGAAATTATTTTTTTAAAAATGCAAAAGGAAGGATAAAGTTGGGATTAGATGCAGGTTGTTGTCAAGACCTTAGCTTTTGTTTTGGGTGGTGGATTTCAGTGATTGATGAGAATGTGTCATGAGCTAAGAATCATAACCCAATTTGTGTACCTCTAGTATGATTAAGAAAATAAAATGGCTCTGATTTTAAATTGCTTAGTCATGTGATGGATAAAACTATATTCCCAAAGTCCAACAGTTATTTTGAAAGGGAAAAACACTTTTTATTTTCTTGCTGAGGAAGATTCACCCTGAGCTAACATCTGCTGCCAATCTTCCTCTTTTTGTACGTGAGCCACCACCACAGCATGACCACTGACAGACGAGCGGTGTAGGTCCGCACCCGGGAACTGAACCTGGGCTGCTGATGTGTAGCGTGCCAAAGTTAATCACTAGGCCACCAGGGCTGGCCCGAAAAACACTTTTAAGAGTACACAGTAAATACCAGTTAAACAGTATTAATAAGGTGTTAAAAATAATAATGTAGAATAAACCATATAAAGATGGAAGATATTCAGTGCATAGCAGATACAGTCATTTACCCAAATATCCATTAAAATGAAGAACAAGACGCACAACAGAATCTCCAAAGGAGTTGTAATGAACATTCACTGAACGGAAACATTTCTGTATTGCTGAACTCTGTCTAGTTAAGTTTTAAACAAATGACCGTCTACAAAAATGTATTAAAATTACAAAAGAAATTTTTACATCCAGCAATGGCGTACCAATTACCAGTATATTTTTTGGATTTTTCTGTTTTTCTTTTAATGGCTGAGAATTAGTTACAAGAAAATGAATTTCTTAGAAGTAAAACTACGCAAATCACACTTTCTCGCCTCACCTTGGTTGAAACTTTAAAAGGGGGAGACTTCCTCGGAATCATGAACTCCTCTGTCTAATTAACTATGCCAGGAAGAGTAACATTTTATTTTGAAAATGTTATTATTTATTTGCATGACATGGCAAATAAGTATCTATTAAGTTTTCATTCTGAGTACAACATTCTATTAAGTACCACTTAAGATGAAAAGTAACTAAAATTAAATCTAGATAAAAGAATAAGACCTAAATAGAGAATTTAAACAAGAAAAAGATTCCCGATCCCTCTGGTCCCATTGTCGGAAACCATAATCCTTTGGAATACAGCTTGGAATCCTGAACTCCACCCCAACAGGCTATGAAGTAAGAGTCACGGCCGACGCACTCAAGTGCACGAAGTTGGATATTCCTGAGTAACTGCCTCTAGGAACTGCGCAATGTCTACTTTAAATAGTAACATGATGTTTGATTATTCTATGTAAAAGCACCAGGCACTGAAAACTGGAAACAAAAATCAAAGCAACTGACAATCAGAAGAAAGAGGAAGAGCGTCCATAGAAACAACCAGCAAAGGTCAAGCTAGAGAAAAATGTCCCACTGGAGAAGATAAACAGAGCACCGCAGCCCAGAGAAGTTTTGGTGAAGTTACAGCGTCTTGCCCTCTTCAACAGTGCGATAAAGGCCTCAAGACAAGCATAGCTTGATAGGATAACTAATGATGATAAACTTGATCAAAGGCCAATTTAACACTCTAACTAGAATGGCATTTCAACAACTACGTGCCATGCACTGTTCAAGGAATATAGAGGAAAACAAAGCAGACCAGGTTAACTTCAGGACCAGCCAACTAGGCCCACTATGTGATTCCAGAGCGCACTCAAAGTCCTTCCACCTTCATGCTTAAAATTATGCTATAATTCGACATAAAACTCTTAAACTAAACTACTTAATAATTTAGATGTCATATTGGAGGAATTTCTATTACACAGCTGCAAATGAAGGTACTTGTACTTGGCAAGGTTCATAAATGAAAACAAAAACAAAAAACCCCTAAACACAATGAATTTTAGTCTTAAACAAAGAAGCTTAAAAGCATGACTGTAAGGCAGAGAACTATCATATTCAGTGAAAATTTCATCACAACATTTCATGGGTTTTGTTATTAAAGAATTAAATTTTAACTATCAAAGTTCACCTTTGTTGAACATCCAATATCTTTTGCTAACCACAAAAATATTAGGTAATGCAAAATAAGGGAGCAGTCAGGCTTATATCAGAGTTTATAAATTAATTTAATATTGGCTATATAGATACCTTATTTTCGGACTACTGTGCTTAAAGAACTGCAAAAATTTGGGAATCATGATGTTGAGAGGACGATCTAAAACATCACTATCTAAAATTTCAGCAGAATCTTCACATATCTTCTGAAGGGCGCCAAATGCTCCCTGTAAAACACATTTAAATTATTAGAATTAATTAAAAATGAAGTCATTTAAAAAGCAAACTGAGGAATAATAACTTGTATGGATTAATTTTCTCAGCCCATATAAAATTCTGCCTCATAAAATCTGTAAATTCAATTTTAAGATAGAAATTATTATACCTTTAAGTTGTCTAAAATTCAGTTTAAAATATAATGGTACATTTTCATTTTAACATTAAATGACTTAAGAGTTAGAGGATATTTTGGTTGGCAGGGATTGTAATAAATATTATCTAATTCAAAAACTTCTCCTGAAATATTCTTGCCAATTTCAAGTCAACACTAATTCTCTTATTAAGTACTAGTTTGTTGAAACTGAATGTAAAACTCTACATTTACGTATAAATGTATTTAACCATTGCACCACTTCTCTTTTTGAAGCACAAAAAGGTCTTAATATCATTAAAAAATTACTTATATTTAAACCATTCATTGGATAATGGTGACAAAATCTGTTACAAGGGCAGGCAATTCAAATTGACAACTATTTCCCTATAACCATTTTTATACTGAAGGGGCTGACCTAGAGCTCTTGTACACAGTATGTAACCTACTCTTAGCGCAAGCACCTGCTTCACTGCTTGTAATCCCAAGAGCAGCACCCCAGTGCTTCTCTAAGCACAGTTGATGTAAGAACAGTCTCTCTCAAACATGACTGATGTAGTGGCACCACAATTTCACGATTACTGCAGTTTAAATGTTTTATTCTTGCAAAGTGCTTGCTTAAAACTTTGATCTTTTATGTTATTACCATTATTTAAATTTCAGTTAACTGTTAGATATTGGGCTAAATATTATTATTTCCCAGGCATTATTTGGAGAATGTGTATCTGAGAATGCACGATTTTGTCTTCTTCTCGGGAGGAAGAAGCACGACTTCAAAGACTCCTTTGCTAGCTCGCCTCTCCCTGGTCCCCCTCCTTTCCCAAGTCAGATCTCGCAAAGAAAGGCCCAGAGACTCCTTCCTTTTTCTCAGGCGATGCCTGCGCCGGGCCTGCTCTTGTTTGAGAAGAGGAGTCAGCACCTTGGAGAGGCAAAACACGTAAAACGGTTTCCATTTAAAACAGATTTCTACCCAGACTAGAAGCCCACTAATGAAAGGGATGCTTAAAGTACTCATTATTAACAGTGAGAAATTGTGGGAGAAGAAACCCACACAGACTCCCTCTCACCTCCCCAAATGGAAAGGTTGCTACTGATTGGATCCGTGGCAAACACCGAGAGATGACAATCAATGTATGATTAGAACCAGACTAGACATTCCTCAGACGTGTCACACAATCAGTGGCACAAAAACAATTCAGAGAAGCTGAAAAAGTACTCATGGTTTGGGAATTTGGTAAATTCAAGTCTATCTTCAAAAAATACAACATCAACTGATTAAGCTCTGTTTATTACATCTATACACACCCCAAAACTGTTTTAAAATACAAAAACAGAAGATATTTCCTCGTAGAAAATATAGTAAAGAGGTTTTATAATTTAACAGTCTTTATAGAAAACAGTAAGATAAGTGATTGCTAATGTAAAACAAAAAGGTAACTTTAGGCTTCTGAGTTTTGAAGTGGTATGTTTCAGAGGAAATATTTTTTCGTAAGATTATTAATACACAATGTGACAATAAAAACAGAAAAGAAAACTTATATCTGAAGCAAATATCCTTACTTCACAAGTGTTGTAATCTTCAGAATCCAACAGGCTACAGAGTTTTGGTAAGAGGTCAGGCCAATTCTGCAATTCTCCCTTGGAGGCTATGGTTGTAATCAAAATACCTTGAAAGAAAACACACACCTTTAGGAAATCTGACCGCATTATGTTAGCTACTGCCATGTCAACAACCGCATGGGGAACGTGAGTGCACGCTTGCGTGGGCACGCACTCACACATTTAAATGTCCCAGATCAGCCTAAGACTTCCAAACCATGTAGATGAGAACATTCACCAAGGACCCTCAGATCACCACAGCATACATCAGATCTGTTTCTCATGTTGTTTTCCAACACTTCACCCTCTTTTGTATTTTTAACAAGTATCTGTACAAAAGACTACAACTTGCTCTTCTCCGACAATACCAAGAACAGGTCCCATAATTAAAATTACTCCTGTTTTATAGAAATTACCTACAAGAGTAGAAAGAAAATATACCAAAATGCTGGTAGCACCGATCACCAGGTGATGATGAGTATGCGTCTGTTAGGTTCAAATAAACATACATCAAGAAGCTAAGAACAGCTGCCCGACTTAACCTAGGATCACCGCCATGGACCATGGACCATGGCAGAGAGAGAGCAGATGAGCCATCAATTGAGAACAATCCTGCATGCTCACTCGGCAACAATCCCTCTTGTGGACAGGCCACACACTTCCCAACTGGATCAAGGATGAATCACTGGCAAGGTGATCTTGGATTTGGAGGCGAAGTGGCACACGCTGACTGATCATGTCACTTTGACTAGATTATTTCAACTGTGTTGTGCAGTTTAGTTGTCATAGTTAATGGATTATGCAAATACATAAATACGTAACAAAAGTTTTGCGTTAATACAAACATAGTAATAAAAGGTTTCTATTAATACTTTTCTCTGCCTTAGTAAATTTAATAATAGTTACATAATGTAATATGCTTGGCGATTAAAGATCTTTCAGTATCATAATTAAGTGTATAAACTCTGACAGTAGGTAAATTAAATGTACTCTAAGCTTCAAAATATTAGTCTATGAAAAAGAAAAAAAAGAAACAAAAACAAAAAACAACCCCAAAAACCAAAACCAGGGCTCTCTTTGCGGTTATTTTGAAAATTCAGTGAGATCACACAAAATGCCCGATATATAGTAAATATTCAATGATTATCACTGAACAGTAAATTCCACTGTTTGCATATATAAATTCTCTTTGCATACCACTCTTTCCTGAAGTTAAAACATAAAAGAATTGAGGGAGAGAGGAAGCTTGGATCTGCCTAAAGGAAACCAAGCATGTCTTAAAACGAGCAATAAGAAAAACTAAACACAAGCCACAGCCTGGTACCAACAGTCCCCTGACAGTCATTACTTCTGTTGAAAGAACATTAAAGAATGTTGACAGACTGACAAATCCAAATTTATCTGGCCCCATATAATCTCATCCACTCCTGAAAAATCTTCTAATGCCTAGCACAGCTGCAAAAAGAGAAAATTATAATTCTCAGTGTACACAACAAAGATAGGAGTGAAAATGGGTGTGCTCAGCAATACCTATAAAAATTTCTAATCTTCAAACAACACATTCTGACCCAGTAATGCCACTTCTATGAATTAATTCTACAGACACTTTCCCACAAGTGTATAAACACATCAAAGAAGGTTCACCGAAATAATAAAATCACAAACCAACCATATATTCTTTAACAGGAGAAACAATTTTACATTCATCTAATGGATTACCACAGTCAATGAAAGGTGGTCCTTCCAAATAAACTTCCTGTACAAGATTCCCAATATATACTGTTAAGATTTAAAAATTTTAAAAAGGCTGGCATACAGTCACCGTTCTTTGTACCAGTGTCAAGAGTTGGAAGAGCATTAGCAGGGTACACGAGGAGCCATCAGAATAACCTAGGGAGTCCCTTTTCTCAATTACAAATGCCCTCTACCCACCCCACTTAAAATCAGTGTTAATAACGGCAGTGTTTAATATGTGAATATTTGGAGGAAAGTCACAGAACCTCTGCTACTTAAGTAAGAGAAGAAGTGGGTACTTTTCAAACCCAAGAGACAAAATATACAGAAGTAAAGAACTTTTAATGAAAATAATTGACTCATTATGGAGGTTCTTAACTAACTTCCATTTAAGCAACCTGCCAGATTAACAGAAGCTTTCCACATCCTTGTAAAATCCAGCTGCTTAAGCCCCATGGCACTGAATGGTGCCCGTTAGCAGGCTACTCTAGCATACACTTGCCCATTTCTGCTCCACCAGGTGATGTGTGCTTACCAACAGTGAGTGTGCTTGCTCTCAAACCCACTTAACACCAGTTATTATAATGAAGCATTTTAATTGAATATTATATGAACTGATAGAAAGTCGTTCTTTCACTGAAAACTTTAAGTTGAACACTCTGAAAAGACTCAAAAATTGCTGTAATTAGGTGTAGACAAGGAAAATATTAAAAAGAAGAGGGAAAACAGCAAAAATCTAAGGTCCTATACTTAAGTTGTTTTATAAAGAAGTTTTTCTTTCCATGTAAAAGAAAGGGAAACTAGAAATGATACCTTACGTACTACATAAGGAAGACAGATAATAAGAACTCAAAGAAAGGCAGTGTTCCTAAATATTATTAACAAGTGATATTACCACTTGTTAATGCCCCATTTTAACCAACTTTGATTAAGCAACTACCAGTGACCCTGGTCTCACTGGATAAGAAAGCTTTTACTGTAATTGTTAACATTATTTCAAAAGCATTTACAAGTGGCAATGAAAATTTTCCTCCATCACAATTCAACATGAAATGGATGACAAAAATTCCTATGGAAATGGTCTGTCATATCAAAGAATAACTCAGTGATAAACAGGATAAGCAAAATCGTAACAAGGTAACTTACCTACGGTGGCTCTAATCAGAGGAGAGGAGTCACCAATGTTGTTTAAACATTCACTCTTAATAAAGTCTGTTACACCATTCGGGAAGTTCTGAAAATGTGCTTTCACGTTATTCTTCAAAATGAGACCACTCAGTGATCTTGTGGGTTCATCTGTAATAAAATAACAATAGTATTGAATTTTACAGTAGTTTTCATTTCAAAATGTACCAAGAACAGTAACTTTAAAAATATTTATATTCAAAAACTGATTGCAACGTTCCAATAATTTTGCTATAACCAGGAAAAAAAATATATAATCATTGAAAGATGAGCCCCGTGATTTACAGCTCAGGGTTTCTCAACCTTGGCACTACTGACATTTTGGACCAGGTAATTCTTCACTGGGGGCTGTCCTCTGCACTGTAAGATGCTCAGTGGGATCATTGGCCAGAGATCCAGTACCACCTTCTCCAGGTTTTCACAACCAAAAATGTTTCCCGATGATGCTGAATGGCGGTGGGGGCACAAAATTGTACCTGGTTGAGAACCACTGATTTAATTTAGTTTATACACGGCCACTGTACTCAAGCTTTAT
This sequence comes from Tapirus indicus, assembly GCA_031878705.1. NCBI lineage: Eukaryota > Metazoa > Chordata > Mammalia > Perissodactyla > Tapiridae > Tapirus > Tapirus indicus. The sequence continues at coordinate 2,082,601 of CM062925.1, read as the reverse complement.
TGGAACCTGATATGAACATCAAATCACAGATCTGAAAGTATGAGTCACTAAAAATATTCTATTAAAACATGAACTGGACAAAGAACATATGGAATCACCTTCACATATTGCCATTCACTTATATCATGTTTTTCACTTGCCTCTGAGCTAAAAAAAGAACGGGTAAAACAATTTAAAAATTTCCAGAACTATTTTAAAAATAGAATTTACTTGAAAAAAAATTTAATCTATAGATGGTGTTAACAAATTTTCAGGAAGCAATTTAATACTAGCAGAATACAACTGATGCTTTACCAGCTGGCATCCCCAACAGTACGAGCAGCAGTTAACATCCTCTGACTGCTCACTAGGTACTAAGCACTACTGAGTGCTTTCTGAGCCTAATCCTCATAACCTCACGAGACAGGAATTATCATCCCCACGGCACAAGTTGAAGACATGGGGGCCTCTGCCGAAGTCACACAAGGCTCCTGAGAGGGGAAGCCAAAATTCCACCCTCTGGAGACTGGCTGCAGAGCCTATGCTGAGCCGACTGAGCAGTGTCGCCCTCTGCAGGGAGGAAGACACAGAGAACCGGGGTGTCACTGTGCTGACAGCACCAAACACCCCAAGCTTGTTCTAGTTAGTGGTGTGCTCCCAGAGTCTGACTGGCATTGAAATCTTCAAGGGGGAAGCGCACGGACAGGCAAAAAGACTGCACAGTTCCTTTGCACATGAACCCCGGTCAAGCCATCACAGCACCACAGCCTGAGAGCTTGAAGGCACCATCTAACTTCTTCCTGTTTCAATTACAACCCATTCCAATGAGTAACAAAGTGAAACAAAGCGCACCTCAACTCTCTTCAAAGTTTAAAAGTGCCATAAAATAAATAGCCAGATATTTCACTTCCTCAACCAATAAACCTTTTTGTCTTAAGTTAGCCCTTAATAATTCAGCCACGTAGTTTTGTTTTACATGGCATGTGCATTTGTTTACAAGAAATACACTGTATCATTTTTACAATAAAGGTTACAAGATGAAGAGTTTCAATAAACCACAACACGAGGTGAAATGACTTAAAAATATAAAATATTTTAATTAAAATTAAAAATATCCTCTGTCCAAAATCCATTTAAAAGAGCCACCAATTAACTATTGCCTCTTTTTAAAAAAGTAAGATTTTCCTTCACTGGGTCTCAATTTGCTCATCTGTAAAGTGAGGGAATTAGACAAGCTGATCTCTGAGATGAGCTGGTCTCTTTCAGATCTAAAATTTCACTCCACAATTCATTGTAAACAAATTCACATAAGGAATGGTACCAATATAACTACAGAAGCACTTTCATTTTAAGATGTTACTTATATTTCTTTTCTAGTATGGATGGCCACAATGCTAACAGTTTTTTTGACAGAAAACTAGATGTCTAGCAAACCTATGTCCTAAATGAGTAAACACAAGGAGAAATACCAAGTGTTATACAAACGTAAAGCTCCTACTATGTCCTTTAAGCAACTGTGATTAATGGAAAAAGGAAATATATTTTAGTTAGGGTCAAGAAAACATGAATAAAATCTTTTCCAACATTTTGAGGTTTTGTAATCAAGAGGTCTTTTTGGAGGCATTTACACCCAACTCTCTTGCTATCTGAACTATACTCCTTTGCTTTTTAAAACACTTCTGACATATCCTTATATCCCAAGAAAGCTTTAAGAAAAAGAGCATAATATTGTAACAATCTTAATATTTGAAGTTTAGGATGAAGACATGACAGATAGTAGATGGTTTGGTGAAAATAAGCTTCACATTTTCAAGTAAAACAAATACAGTTTAGAAACATTCACTTACGAAATACTTAGGTTCTTTAAAAAAATAGCAAACGGGGCCGGCCTGGTGGCATAGCGGTTAAGTTTGAGCATTCTGCTTTGGCGGCCCAGGGTTCACCAGTTCCAATCCTGGGCGTGGACCTACTCACTGCTCATCAAACCATGCTGAGGTGGTGTCCCACATAGAAGAACTAGAAGGACCTACAACTAGGATATATAACTATGTACTGGGGCTTTGGGGAGAAAAAAGAAAAAGAGGAAGATTGTCAACAGATGTTAGCTCAGGGCCAATCTTCCTCCAAAAAAAAAAAAAAAAAAGCAGCAGCAGCAATGAGGGCCAGTCCCAGTGGCCCAGTGTTTAAGTTCAGCAGGCTCCACTTTGGCAGCCCGGGTCTGGTTCCCAGGTGAGGACCTATACCACTTATCAGTGGCCATGCTGGGGCACTGGCTCACATACAAAATAGAGGAAAACTGGCAACAGATGTTAGCTCAGGGCAAATCTTCCTCAGCAAAAACAAAACAAAACAAAAAAAAGCGCACCGATTTGATTACAAACTACTATGTGGGAAAAATAAAATTTCTATATTAAGAAACAATGTATCATATTTATCGAAGTAGATTTATCGGGAATATTAATTGCTGAATTTAAAGACATGCTGAATGAATTTCTAGTTTCTTAAAACCTAGATTTACGAAGTTTCAAATTACACCCCTCAATAACAAATTAAAATCCATAATATTAGCTAAAAAATTATTTGAGAATAATCCAAAATAAATCACTATACTGTGTATGGATTGTCAAACTATGAATAGATACAAGATTAGTGAAATTTTACTACACATTAAGGCCATCAACCGGCTAGAGCTTGGAGCTGAAACCTTACAGATGCTCTGGTGCTCTAACCTAGGCATTTTACAGCTCAAAGAGCAAGAGAGGTGAAACAGGTGTCAGAGTCTCAGATTTATTTCCCAACTCCAAGTGCAGTGGGGTTATTAGCTGCACCATGGCTTCTGAAACACGAATCACTGAATACGGTGCAACGCTTTCATTTAGAGGCCAGTTGCTCAATAAGTATCCGAGTGCTTTTTATGTATCTGACACTGTTCCAGGAAGGGAATATAACTCCATGAAGAACACCTCTAAGGGCAGAGATGCCCGTTGATTCTGTTCACTTTTACTGTCCCTGAGCCGGCAAACTGCCTGGTCAAGAATTAGTGCTCAATAAATACTTGCTAAATGAATAGTCTAGTGGAACAGATTACCTGTATTAGAAACAGTCAAATGACCACGTCATCAAGATTAGACTAGTTTTCAGGCTTTAAATGGTGATAGAAGTAGTTTAAATTTAAAATTGTTGTAGAAGAATAGTTAATGGAAAAGTTTCACGTATACTGTTAGAAGTTTTAAAAAAGCTATGACTCTATGAATAGAATGATCCTATTTTTCATTAAATTGTAAAATAGTTTATAGCCATATAAAATTGTGTAGAATTAATCAAGAGATCAATAGTAATTCTCTCTGGGTGATGGGATTATAAGTGATTTTCCATTTTGGTTATACAAACTTTCAATTGTTTTCTATGGACACACATATATTCTCACTTAATTAGTAAATCTTGTATTCAATCTGTGTATTAAGAGGTATTAACCTATATGACATTCACGTACAAAGATTGAAGCAAAACGCTAAAGTAGACATTGCAACACTCTTCTCATTCGCAAAGAATAAGGGAATTTATTATAAAAACACCAAATTAACAACTGAAAGCTTATCAAACACCTAAATGCTTATAGTAGTAGTAACGCTTAAGTCTCTCTGCTCATTCCACATCTGTAAAGCAAGTGCTTACTACAAAATGAAATCCTTTGACATGAGTAATTCCCAGTATATTTCAACAGGTCTTAAAGACACAAGTAGTTACCAACACAAATCCTAACTTACCTTCAGATTTTAATTTTGTAAGAACAAAAATCAGGTAGTTGTTAAAATCTGGATATTGATTGAGTTGTTCCAGTTTCTAGAACAAACGGTAGTTAAGGAAACTTCTCAGTGTAATCTAAGGAAGAGATTAAGCATTTTTAATATAAAATCAAGAATATTTTTGTGATATTTTCAGGCTTACTTTTTTTTAGTAAGAATAAAGTTATCTTATTAAAACCATCAATACACTATTCCAAGAACACACTAGTGATCGTATTCAAACCCCTCAGGTGCTCTATGGCTGAAAGACTAAAGTTAGTTCTACTAATTACATTCAACACAACATAAGCCAAGTTCTACCTTCAGCATGCTCAACACAGCAAAAAAAATTTTTTAAACAATTTGATGTATTTGAACTTTAAAAACCCTAACCAGAAAGATATGTAAGTAGAAAATAATGACAAAAATTAAAAGCATTCCAAAGATATGAAAACAAATCTTTTAAAGATCATTTAGGGAAATTAACTTTATAAAACAGCTTTTTAACTTATAAAGTGCTTTTATTACACTCATTTGCTCTTTCGAGTTCAAGAAATTAAGATAAAATGCATTTATGCACAAGTCTATGTATCAAATCTTACTACATGAAGTCACTATTATGAAACTACTGCATTGCACTAGTTCTACAACTGCTTCCCCTCACTAATATGGAACGTTTCCAGTGACACAAATCTGCAAGTACTTCATCCTGTTGGCAGGCAACAGGAACATGATGCTCTATTATCTTTCTTCATGGCCTCAACCTCTAATATGCTTTTAAATAACACCCTTGTGTTTTATTAGACAGAAATACATGTTTTTACTCAATGGGCCTAAATTCTTTAAATCTATAAGACAAACTCGAGATGCACTGTACTAGCTATTTATTACATACTACAATACCCTCAATGTTTAGTGGTCAGAACGTAAGTTAACTAGCAAAATACATTCTCCAGAAAAATTTCAAGGTGTAACTATCTTCTTTGACCAAGAAAAACCCAGTGATTTCTTTCTTTAGTGAATGGCCATGATTAACGGCATGCTGATATGCTAATAAATTTTTCATAAATATTTCCTGACAAGGTTTTCTTTTTCTTACATCTTGAGCTATCTGTCCATACTATTATAAGGGTATTTCAAAAAGTGCTGGACCTATACAAAAACAATAATTAAATACATTCTTTCCTAAGGAGACACAAAAGCACAAGTTCATTATTAAGCACTTTGAAAATATAGAGCAGTCAGTATTTTTAAATAGTGTTGGCCTCTACCTACCGAAATTTAATTTGTTCCTTACACAGAGGGCATACCATGCCCCAAGCACACAGAATCAACTGTAAATTTGACTGCTAGCCCAAGCACAGCACCAGGCATACAAAAGGTATTTAATAAATACTACTAAAATAATTATGATATATAATCCTGTCGAAGGAATTACAATACAGTTTTGGGTTTAACTAATTTAAGAAATAATTGTGTAATATAATACTTACAATTCATTAGATATCAACTCCTATCATTCCTAGAGCTATGACAACACAAATTAAGACAGAGCCACAGCAGGGGTTCAGATACAAGCTGCAATACAGCCCCAAACTACAATCCTTTCCTTAGCTCCAGCAGTATTCAAACCAAAGGGCTTAAAAAAATCCAAGCAGACCTACATCAGTGTCCCCTCCGTTTTTAAATAAGCAGTATTATATTAACCAAAAAGCTAAGTACTTAATCATCCATTGAAGGTTTTAAGTTACAGCAACGCAGTATTTATTCGAAAATTATCTACCAGAGCGTCTCATGAAAGTGTATATAACTTCACCTTTAAGGCGTTTTAAATTTAAATAAGCCCAAGCTACACTAAAAGCCAGTGAGTTTACCAAATTCCACATTTAAGTAATTGTGCTGCTTCTTAACAATAAAAATCAAGACGGTTTTCTGCAAAAAGAGCAGACTTAAGTGTTTTAAAGCATGAACTTCTCCGGTCTCAGCACAACAGCGATGAAAAGCGGATGTCCCCTCGACTGGCTCCAGGAAGAGCTGCGCCGTGCGCGGCGAGGCCCGCGGCTCCTCCCAGCCCGTGCGGCCCGAGCCGCAGCGCCGGGACCCTCCGCCAGCCGCCGGGCGGGCGCGGCCGTGAGGACGGCCGGTCCCGGGCCCCGGGCGCACCAGGCGCCGGGGAGCTGCAACAGGTGGCCGACCCCGCGCCGGGTCTCCAGCCCCGCGGGCCCGGCAGCCCCCGCGCCGGCCGGCGGCGGGGACGTGGCGGCGGCGCACATGTCGCGGCCGCGGCGGCGGGCCCCGGGCCTCGGCCGCGTGCGCGGGGGGGGGGGGTGGGGGGGTAGGGTGGGGGGAGGGCGGCCGCGGCCCGGGCCCGCGCGGCGGAAGGATACTTGTTGCACGCTGCGCTGGATGGTGGTGTCCGGGCTCTGGGACTCCTTGAGCAGCTGCAGGATCTGCTGGAGCCCCTGCTCGTCGGGTTTCCACTCGTACTCCATCTTGGTTTGCTGCGGAGAGAGCAACAGGAAGACGCGCCGCGTTACTCGCGCAGGCCGCCGCGCCGCCCGCCGGCACCGCCCTGCCCGCGCCCGACCTGCCTGCGTGCCCGGGGGACGCGGGGCGGGGGCCGCACGGTCCGGGGCGGCCGCCGTCTGCTGCTGCGCCCGAGCCGGCCCGAGCGACTGAGTCACCGCGAATTTGCAATCTGGCCCCGGAGCCGCGCCGGGAGCCCCCTGGGTCCTAGTGCCGCGCAGATCGCTCCACCCACCCCGACTCCGCGTCCACATCAGACCCGTTTAGGAAGGGCTCGGCAAAGCTCCAGTCCTTACCAACCCCCGCGAGACACCTGCGGAGATCTGATTTCGGTTACTAGTCATTCTAAGTTAACGTGATGAATTACGAAGAATGATTGAAATACGGGAAAAAGCCTGATAATTCTCCTGGCAGCTCAACAACGCTTAGAATAAAAATGTTTACATTTCACTTTGATATATAAAGCACTAAATACTAATAGTCTAAAATATTAAAGATGCATTGCAATCACAATCCATACCTCGATAAACACTAAATGTTGCATTTACATTTGCAGAACTTGAGTGAAAAACAAATGCATTCTTTCATAAACTTCAACCTATGAACTCTTAAATGAAATAAATTCCATCTGAAATAACCACATTTCACAACTAAGGATTCGCGGCTGAAGGAAAAGGAAGACAAATAATGTAATTTTACAATTAGTGTTTAATTCTGTTAGAGCGCTTCCACATACATTTTCTCCTTTGTTTCTCACCTCAACCTGGGAAAGTATTATTTGCCCCCTTGTGGCAACCGTGGCACAAAAAGATGTGAGCCAATTACCTCAGTTAATTAGCGAAGACTGGGAGACTATAGGTTTCTTAAGATACTACGAGTTGCATCTGCTACAATCAACTGAAACTAATATATCAAAGACAAGTGTCATTAAAACTAGATGCTTAAAGAAGAACAAAACTTAAGTATCAAGCCTGAATTATCTCTAAAAACCAAACTAAGTTTGCTAAAGAAGAGGATTTTTCATATGGTTCTACTACTCCAGGATGGTTTGACAGCTGAAATTAGTCCCTTCCTAGTAGGGGTTAAACAAAATAACCTGACCTTACTGCACCCCTCTAGTTGGCATTGTCGTTGTTGTCTACCTTTTCCTCTCTCCTTCACCCTCATCTTGTGCTTAATATCCTGTAATCTGGATGCTCACCACCTTCTACAGACTTTCTAAACAACCCAACTCAACAAACTGTTCTTACTTGAAACAAAAACCCCCAAAAACAAAAACTACGATCATCTGGACATAATATCTATTAATAATATTGTTGTGTTTTTATTCCAGTCTTTATTCTGTGTGTTTATATGGACATTACATTTTATAAAATGAGATTGTCCTGTTTCTCGCCCAACTTTATATATCATTAATTATTTATTGCAACTATTTTAAAAAACATAGTATTCCATTGTATTGCTGTACTATAATTTTAATAAACTTTTAATTGATATAATATATACACAAAGCTGTACAAATCATAAGCATACAATTAGATGGACTTTTACAAAATGAACACACACCTGTGTAACCAACATCCACACGAAGATACAGATCATTACCAGTACCAAGGTTTCTCCTGTACCCATTCTCAGTCATCAACCCACCCCAAAGTAATCCTAGCATTATAATTTCCATCATTATAGGTCTGTCTGCCTTCCTCTTTTTGTTTTTACTTAAATTACTTTACTTTCAATGTTCTTTTTAAAAATGACAAAAACTACATTATTATAACAAATCAAATAACATGGTTGTACAAGGAAAGTTAATTTGATCCTATCTCCAAGCTTACCTCCCTGAGAGAATCAGTTTCAACAGTTTGATAGGAATCCTTCTACACCTTTCTCTATTCTGAAACATACGTATAGTTCTGGTTTGTTTTTTAGATCACACTACATACTATACTCTAACTTTATAACTTTTTTTTTTTTTTGGTGAGGAAGAATTGGTCATGAGCTAACTAACATCTATGCCAATCTTCCTGTATTTCTTACGTGGGACACTGCCACAACATGGCTTTATGAGTGGTGCATAGGTCCGTGCCCAGGATCCAAACATGAACCTGGGGCTGCCAAAGCAGAGTGCGGCGAACTTTACCACTACGCCACCAGGCCGGGCCCTCCACAACTTTTTAACACACAACATAGCATGACCGTCATTCCAGGCCAGTACACAGAAATTACACTCACTTCTTCATAGATGCACATTGGTCTTTAGAAACGGTAGAACATAATCTGTTCAACCATTTCTTGATTGGCTTCCAGGTTGCTTCTACTTTTTTGCCACCATGAACACAGCAAAAAATATTCGTGTACTAATGTCCCTACATGGTACTGGCAATCCAGTGGGATTATTTGGCCAAAAGCAGATTCCTTCCCAAAAACAGTTATGCAATTCACACTCGCCAACAATATGAATGTTTCCCGTATCTTTACCAGCATATTAATCTTTGTGAATCTAATGGGTGAAAATTTAATTTCTCTTGATACTGGGTGTGGGACCTCGGTTATGAGGTGGAACTGCTACCACGCATAACCCGCCTGTGGAGGTGACGTTTCGACAGCCTACTTAACTCTTTGGCTGCCCTTCTGAACAAGAAACTGAAGCCGGGGGCCAAGAGCCACCAAGGCATCTTCATCACACCCATCCTAAGGATGACCGCTGCATAATACTGTCACCCGGCTTCCTTCTTGATCCCTGCAGTCATATGAATACAATTCCTTTCCTTTTCTTTTCAAACACTTAGTCTTAAGAACATTTAATTTGGCCTATGATGATGGGATACTGAGAACTAAGGTAAATGGTTCCCTCACACCTTACTCCAGTTATTTGGAACAAAAGGCTCTCAAAAATATTTGATTGGTAATTACCTGATAGGAGATCTTAGGCCACTTTGAACTTCCATACCACATTTTTTTGTTGTTGTGGTAAACTACACATAACATAAAATTTAGCATTTTAACCATTTTAAGTGTACAGTTCAGTGGCATTAAGTACATTCTCATTGTTGTGCTACCACCCCCACCTCTATCTCCAGAACTTACCATATTTTAATAGCCATTAAAATTAGGAAGAATCTCATCCTAGGGAAGCCAGAGAGATTACACAGTTATTTAGATAACGTCTGAAGTACTTCAAGCGAACCAAGCACACCAGAATTTTATGAGGCAGAAATCATTTACTTAGACAGTAAACTACACCTATATTAAACAGAATATCAAGATTAATATTGGATTTTCTTAAAATAATTACTATTCTTTTTGCATGTGGAAGACTCAGATTTAAATGTTTCAAAAAAGGGAAGTAGTACTCAAAATTTTTCTCTTTTACAATACACAAATCATGCTGATTGGCCCATGACATCCAGTGGTGACACCTCCCCTGTGAAAAAAGGCATGTCAATATGCCAAGACAGCTATTTGAACTATCTAGATAGACGATGGCACCAGAATAAAAAGGAGCCTGCAAGAGGTAAGTTACTGTCAGATACCATTTTGGGCCTTCAGCAGACTTAAACCTTAGTCAAGAGCCCTAAACTGTTAAGAAGTTAAATTTACAGAACAAATTTGAATTTGCTAGAGTTGAGAATGATGTGAAGTAAAGAAGGTTGGAAAAAAGTAAAAATATTTACTTTCTTCCCTGCTGGAAGGGCTGTAAATATAGTTTAAAAAGCAGACAGGAGGTCTGGACTCAAGGAACCTAAGTTTCTATCCTAGTTCTTCCACTTAGCAGCTGTGAAAACTTGGGCAACAATCTCTCTGAGCCTCAGTTTCCCAACTATAAAATGGGAATATACCAACTCTGTAACAGAATTAGAGGTACCTACCTGGCATACAGTATGATCTGAAATATAGTGGTTTTAATTGTTCCATCAATGGTTTTCTACTGCCTACAAGATAAACTCTAACTTCTTTTCATGGAAGAGGCTCTGGTCCATCACCTCCAGGGACAGCTTTATCTCTTAGAATTCAACCTCCAACTTTATGCTCCAGCAATACCAACTGTGCCTCTTGTACCTCCGAGCCTTTGACGAGGGACTTCCTGTCTGGAAGCCCCTCTTTAAACTTGACCATTTGGCAAACTCCTTGTCACTCTGCAGAGCTATGCTCAACTGCTCAATTTCCAAATATTTATTGAGAGTCTTCCTTGGCACCATGAGTGATACTGGATACTATTTCTCTTCTTTGACATTATTCCAGGACCTCCCCACAAGACTTAAGTGTTTCTTTCATTAGAGACCTGTAGTTTATAGCTATTTCCATTCTAGAAACTGTCATATTGTATTATAATTATTTCCAGGTCTGTCTGAGCAATAGACCATGTGTTCCTGGAAAGCAGGGTCTTTTTGCCCTTTTGGCCTAGCAGAGTCTGATTCAATAAATATTTGTTGAATACTACTGTTGTTGCCATTAATTTAACTGAATGAATATTAAGTTGGGCAACTACCATGTGCTCAGTGAGCATGGAAGATTCAAGGTAAGTAAAATACTGTTCTTGCCCCCACAAAGTCCTTCCTCATCTAGTGAGAGAGGCAGATGTGATGTCTATGAATAAAGTATGAATGACATGCAATAGGAACAGAGAGGAAAGTGAATATATTCTGCCAGGAAAGGGAGAAATGTTTTCCCCCCAGCTGGTTCAGAGTTTTTATTTTCTTCTAATCTCAGTTAAATTCAAACAAATATTTACTGAGCAGTCAGATGTTTCCACCTCTATGGTGAATCACTATGAATGATGTGATAAATGCTGCCATCAGTGACACAACTCCCCAAAATGGTGAACAACTCTTGGTAGAGTTCCAAACAAAACCAGGTACAATCTTCCTTCAATAATATAGTAGTTTTATTTCTGGAAAACTCAACATTTAATTAAAATCCTGCAAAAAATTCCACATGCATATGTAAAATCGAGTTAGGCTCTAGGCTTTGACAGCTATAAAGAGATTTTTTTCACCTATGTGACCATCTAGTGGGACATTCAAAAGTCATTCAGGGCTTAAGATAATTCTTAATGGGGAACATCTAGCACCCCTCAGTCCCACCCACTAAATGGCAAGAGCACCTCCCAATTACTAGGATACCCCTAGAGAGCAGCACTGTCTTCGTGGAGAACGACTATGGTAGGAAAGTACAGAGGCTATGGGGACATTATGCTGACCCAGTTAGGAGGTCAGGAAAGGATTTCCTTGAGGAAGTGACTTTTTACCTGAGATCTAATAGGAATTTCCAAAAAGTGAAAGTGAGAGGAAGGCAGGAGTTTAGAGGACCTCACAGACCACGGCAGGAGGTTTGGACTCTATCCTAAGGGTAATTGAAAGCTTGTGAAGGGGGCTATATATAAACTGATAAAAGATATGATCAAATAAAAATATGGAAAAAGTTACTCCTCCTAGGAAGTAGAAATGGGGAAGGAGAGGTTCATCTTTTGCTCTTTAGTTTTTTATGTTCATTTTCACAAAAAGCATAATATTTTTATAATAAAAATGATTTAGAAACCCTCGGGCCACAATGTGGAAAATCACTCAGGGGGAAGGTGGTGGGAAGAGCCACAGGAAGGCCTAACTGTCCAATCAGCCTTTAAAATGGTGTTTTAGTTTGTTAGGGGAAAGGCTGTCATGCTTCATAGAGAGCCAAAATACAACCAAAAATTCTAGTATTTTAATATTAAAGACTTACACACATCTATTATTTTGTCAATAATATTGATAGCTAATATTTTTGAGTAGCAGGCACTGTGCTAAACACTCACATATGTTAACTAATTCATTCCTCAGAATTCTATGATGCATTAACTACATTTTACAGATAAGTAAATCGAGGCACAAAGAAGTTAAGCTGCCTGCCCAAAGTTACGCTGATAGTAAATGACAGAGCCATGATTCAAACCCAACCAACCTGGCTCCAGAGTCCAGTCTCTAAGCCCCTGATATACTGCCTTCCTAACAGAAATATCAATTCCTCTAAACTGGGAAACTAATCATAAATAAAACCATTTGTAAACTAAAGAAATAACATGTATTTGATACCTTTATAGTGAGATAAAAGAGAAACGTAAAAATCATATTTCATTATTGTAAAAATTATAACAGATCTAAAAAAGCAGTATGTATATAGTGTGAAAATATAATAAAAATGAGATACTTCTATAGCATTGAGTAAATGAGTTCAAAACATTCTAACTCGAATCTTCATGACATCCCTTTATTGTAAGTAGGTGCCAAGTATTATCTTCACTGACAAGCAGATAAATCAAAATACAGCTTAAGTAATTTGCTGAATCATTTGCTGAATGTGAATCAGATCTGCAGACTTCCAAAGTAAATGTCTTTTATACTGGTTTTTTACAAAAATATGCTATGATGAACAAGGAAGAAAAAACATCAGAGATATCCAAAGGGCTAAAAAGAGCATGCTATTTTTTTGGTGAGGAAGATTAACCCTGAGCTAACATCTGTTGCTAATCCTTCTCTTTTTATTGAGGGAGATTGGCCCTAGGCTAACATCTGTGCCCATCTTCTTCTACTTTATATGTGGGATGCCTGCCACAGCATGGCTTGATAGGCGGTGAGTAAGTCCGCACCTGGGATCCAAACCTGTGCACCCTGGGCCACCGAAGCGGAGCGTGCAAACGTAACCACTACGCCACCGGGCCGGCCCCAAGCATACTATTTTTTTAAAAAGATATTTAATGAAATTTTTATGAGAAATTGAACCAACGTTCTGGTATGAAGGGAAAGTCTAAAGGCAGCTGATTATTAATAACTTCTAAAAAATGAAGTTTTTAATGTCAAAGAATCAAAATGTCAACAGGCTTGTTAAATTATAGCTATCAGTGGAACCAGAAAGTCCTTTAAGTGATTCTATAAAGTAATCAGAGGTCAAGGATCAAGAAAGAAGACAGGAAAAAGCAAAACCAACTGTTGAGCCCAACCTACTTAAGGAAGTGAGCTCAACTAGACTGAAGGGCAGAGACCACAGCATATGGACCCCTGATGTTATATGGTGCTAGGTACACAGTAGGCTTTAAATTGTCCTGGACTGATTGATTAGAGTGAATGATCTAGTTCACCACTTGGAAGAATTATGCTAAGAGGTTAAAATTATAATCCTCTGGCATTACAATTTATAGTCATCTAAGAGCTGAAAGATTAATAGAAAAAAAAAAAGGAAAACAGGTACTAAGTAAAATTTAAATAAATGTATTCTTAGAGTGCCCTTTCAGGAAGACCTTTGAAGACGACTAGATATGTGACTCAAATGCTAAAGTTTACAAACAATGAAAAAAAAAGAAAGTGCAGTATCAAAGTGAGTAGGTGATAAGGAAAACTTTCTCAAAACTCAATCCAATCTCCAACCAGGTACTTCCTGTATACTCCAGCTCATTTAATATTCACAACAGCACTATAAGGTAGATGATAACTCCATTTTCTATTCACTGAGGTTCAGTAGGTGGCCTGGCCATATGTGGCAGATTAGGGATTCAAGATCAAATCCGTGTGATTCCAGTCTGGACTGTGCCTAGTAGTAATAACGGCAACCCCGTTATCATTCATGGAGCACTTCTATGTGCCAGTTATCATACTAAGTGCTTTAAATGCATGATCTCATTTAATTCCATGAGTAGGTACTATTATTATCTCCATTTTTCAGAAGAGGAACAGGCTTAAGAGAAGTTAAGCAACGTGTCCAAGGTCACAGAGAGAGTAACAAACAAAGGCAGGACTCAAGCCTAGATGCACCTGACTCCAGACCCTGTGCACTGAACTATGCTGCCATATTATTTTCATTCTGTCACCTCCATGAACATGTGAGTAACCCTTAACAGAGCTCTTGGGTAGACTTCTGGTATATACTTCTTCCTTTCTATTCCATGCATCACCAAGAATTCAACAGCTCTCTTGATGAGTGTCTACTTTCTTCAGTTCAGGTATGATAACTGCACTTTGCTTTTCAGAGTTTAAACTTTTCACTTTTAATCAAAGTAAAAGACTGATAGGAGTAATACCTCCCACACATTTAACTTTTGGTCATATAATTTTCATCATCAAAACACCAGTTCTCTGTTGATTTCTACAACAGATTTAACTATCACAATTGGTTTCACTCTCCATGTATGTTAAGCTACTGAAACCAGTAGTTCTCAACTCTGACTGCACATTATACTCACTGGGAACTTTAAAAAAATATGATGCCTGTTCCTCATATCCCCCAATGGTTCAATATAGGGGTGGGGTCTAGGCATCTGGGCATGGGTATCTTTAAATAACTCCCAGGTAGTTCTAATATACAGCCAGTTGAGAATCATTATATTAATTCAATAAAGCTGCTCCTGGCAATTTTCATTCACCTCTTACTCTAATGAGCAGCAGTGTTCTAATTTTACTAGAAATGACAGAAAATAGGAGAAAGTGAAATAGAACACAGACTGTACTGATTAATATGGAAACATTACTAATATAGCTAACATAACATTACTTTCAAAATGTCTTTGATAAAAACTAAAACATAAGAACATACTGTTTGAAGTCATCATAATTTGCACTACTTGGTAAGGACCGCGTGTGTTAAAAGCTATTAAGTGCAATGTTCATTTACTTTGTAATTTATCAGTGACAAAGGATGGGTAAGGAGTTGCATTTAAGTTCTTAGAAATGGAAATTTAGGAAAAGTCAAGATACGGGGGAACAACATAAGTTGTCATGTAAATTAAATATATTAAGCAAATTATAAGTAAAATATACTAGACAATTATGGTCCTTGATTGGCCAAATATGATTTAAATTCATATATCAAATCAACTTATCTTGCAAATGATAACCACATCTTTCTCCAAAAGGCAATATTAAGTCATTCATAACACTGAAAGTAAACCCTTCTAAATAATAAGCTTACACATTAAAATACAAACATACAAAATAAGTAAATTAGGTGGTCTCTGATTCTTTTAGCATTGTAGATTCATTACTGAGCTTTACTAGGGATCTTCCCATTACTACATTCAGTTGACTATTGTCATTGAAAACGTCAACCTCACTCCAGTAGTTTTCATTTTTGTGACATCAATTAGGAAAAAAAATGCTCTTTTAAAGTCTTCTCTAAGTATTATAACATAATTGTAAATTCCATTTCAGAATGTTGACTATCATTGCCAAGTAGTTTTAGGTAAATACAATACTTAATAATATTGTTTCAAGGTACTTTCATATGTTATCTCATTTAACTTTCAAAACTACACTGTGACGTGAGGAAACAGTTCCAGTGATATTAAGTAACTTGCCAAAAGTCACTCAGCTAGTAAATGTTAAGAGTTGGGTTAGATGGCCAAAAACTTCCCAAACTTGGGGGAGAAATGAACATTCAGATTTATGAGGCCCAAAGGACCTCAAACAGGTTAAACCCAAAAAGAGCTACTGCAAGATGTTATAATTAAATTGTCGAAAGTCAAAGACAGAGAGTTTTGAAAGCAGAAGAGAAAAGTGACTTGTCACATACAAGAGAGCCTCCATAAGGCTATCAGCAGATTTCTCAACAAAAACTTTGCAGAGGCCAGGAGGGAGTGGAATGATATATTCAAAATATTGAAAGAAAAAACTGTCAATCAAGAATACTATACCCAGCAAAGCTGTCCTTCAGAAATGAAGGAGAGATAAAGACATTCCTGAACCAACAAAAGCTGAGGGATTTCAACACCACTAGACCTGCCTTACAAGAAATGATAAAGGGCATTCTTCAAGCCGAAATAAAAGAATGCTAATTAACACTGCAAAAACACATAAATGTGCAAAACTCACTGGTAATGGTAAATATATAGTAAGACACAGATTCTCTAATATTGTAATGGTGCTGTGTAACTCACAATTCTAGTTTAAAAGTTAAAAAACAAATGTATTAAAAATAACCATAGCTAAAATACTTTGTTTTTAGATAAACAATATAAAAAAGATGTAAATTGTAACATCAATAACCTAAAATGTGATGGGGGGAGAAGTAAAAGTATAAAGTTTGTGTATGTTATTGAAGTTGTTATCAGCTTAAAATAGGATGCTACAAATATAAGATATTTTATGTAATAAGCCTCATCATGGTAACCACAAAGGAAAAATGCATAGTAAATACACAAAAGATGATGATAAAGGAGTCAAAATTACAAAGGAAGACAGCAAGACAGGAAGAAAGGAACAAAGGGGCTAGAAAACAGTCAGAAAACAATTATCAAAATGGCAACAGTACATCCTTACTCATCAGTAATTACTTTAAATGTAAATGGATTAAATTCTCCCATCAAAAAACAGAGAATGGCTGAATGGATAAAAAAATAAGATCCAATGATATGCTGCCTACAAGAGACTCACTTGAGCTTTAAGGAAACACATAGACTGAGAGTTAAGGGATGGAAAAAGATACTTCAAGCAAATGGTAACCAAAAGAAAGTAGGGGTAGCTATACTTAAATCAGACAAAATAGACTTTAAGCTAAAAATGGTCTAAAGAGACAAAGAAGTTCATTATATAATGATAAAGGGATCAATCCATCAAAAAGATGTAACAATTATAAATATTTATGCACCCAACACTGGAGCACCTAAATATAAAAAACAAATATTAACAGAACTAAAAGGAGAAATAAACAGCAATATGATAATAGTTGGGGACCTTAATACCCCACTCTCAACAATGGATAGATCATCCAGATAGAGAATCAAAAAGCACACAGTGGACTTGAACAACACTACAGAACAAACAGACCTAACAAACATACACAGAACATTCCATCCAACAGTAGCAGAATAAACATTCTCCTCAAGTGCACATGGAACATTTTCTAGGATAGATCACATGTTAGGCAACAAAATAAGTCTCAACAAACTTGGCAACACAAATACCAAAACTTATGAGATGCAGCAACAGCAGTTGTCAAAGGGATTTTTTTTTTTTTTGAGGAAGACTGGCCCTGAGCTAACATCTGTTGCCAGTCTTCCTCTTTTTCTTTTTTCTCCCCAAAGCCCCAGTACATAGTTGTATATCCTAGTTGTAGGTCCTTCTAGTTCTTCTATGTGGGATGCCACCTCAGCATGGCTTGATAAGCAGTGAGTAGGTCTGTGCCCAGGATCCAAATGAGCAAACCCCAGGCTGCTGAAGCGGAACGCACGAACTTAACCACTACGCCACCAGGCCAGCCCCTCTAAGAGGGAATTTTATAGCCAGGAACACATACATCAAGAAAAAGAAAGATGTCATATAAACAACCTAACTTTACACCTCAAGGAAAAGAAAAAGAACAAACTAAGCCTGAGGTTAACAGAAGGAAGGAAATAATAAAGATTAGAGTAGAAATAAATGAAATAGACAATAGGAAAACAATAGGAAAGATCAATAAAACCAAGAGTTGGTCCTTTGAAAAAATAAACAAAATTGGCAAACCCTTACCTAGACTAACCAAGAAAAGACCCAAATAAGTAAAATTAAAATAAAAGAGGAGACATTACAACTAATACCACAGAAATACAAAGGATCATAAGAGACTACTAAGAGAAATTATACACCAACAAATTGGACAACCTAGAAGAAATGGAAATTCCTAGAAACACAGAACCCACCAAAATTGAATCATGAAGAAATAGAAAATCTGAACAGATCAATAATGAGTAAGGAGACAATCAGATTGAATCCCAACAAAGAAAAGCTCAGGACCAGATCGTTTCACTGGTGAATTCTACCCAACATTTAAAGAAGGATTAACATCAATTCTTCTCAAACTCTTCCAAAAAACTGAAGAAGAGGGAATACTTCCAAACTCATTTAATAAGGCCCACATTTCCCTGATACCAAAGCCAGATAAGGACACTAGAAGAAAACTACGAACCAATATCCCTGATGAATACAGATGCAAAAATTCTCAACAAACGACTAGCAAACCGAATTCAACAGCACATTAAAAGAATCATACACTACAATCAAGTGGGATTAATCCCTGGAATGCAAGGGTGATTCAGCATACACAAATCAATCAATGTGATATATCACATTAATAGAATGAAAGATAAAAATCATATGATCATCTCAATAGATGCAGAAAAAGCATCTGAGAGAATTCAATATCCATTCATGATAAAACCTCTCAACAAATTTGGTATAGAAGGAATATATCTTAACATAATAAAGGTCATATAGGACAAGCCTTCCAGTAGAATCAACTCAATGATGAAAGGTTGAAAGCTTTCCTCTAAGATCGGGAACAAGACAAGGGTGCCCCTTCTCACCACACCTATTCAACATAGTACTAGAAGTCCTAGCAAGAGCAATCAGGCAAGAAAAAAGAAAGAAAAGGCATCCAAATCAGAAAGGGAGAAGTAAAATTGTCTCTGTTTGCAGATGACATGATCTTATATACTGAGAATTCTAAAGACTCCAAAAAAACCAAATAAATGAAGTAAAGTTGCAGGATACAAAATCAACATACAAAAACCAGTTGCATTTCTATATACTAACAATGATTTATCTGAAAAAGAAATAAAGAAAACAATCTCATTTAAAACCACATTAAGAAAAATAAAATACTTAGGAATAAATTATACCAAGGAGATGAAAGATCTGTACATTGAAAACTATAAGACATTGATGAAAGAAATTGAAGAAAACAAACAAATGGAAAGATATCCCATGTTCATGGGTTGGAAGAATTAATATTATTAAAATGTCCATACTACCCAAAGCCACCCAGAGATAATACAATCCTTATCAAGATTCCAATGGTATTTTTTACAGAAATAGAAAAAACAATCCAAAAATTCGTATGGAACTACAAAAGACCCCAAATAGCCAAAGCAACATTGAGAAAGAAGAACAAAGCTAGAAGTACATATTCCCTGATTTTCAAACTATATTACAGAGCTATAGCAATCAAAACTGTATGGTACTGGCATAAAAACAGATACACAGACTAATGGAACAGAATTGAGGGCTCAGAAATAAACCTATGCATATGCAGTCAACCAATATTTGACAAGGAAGCTAAGACTACTTAATAGAGAAAAGATAGTCTCTTTAATATATGGTGCTAAAAAATTGGACATTCACATGGAAAAGAATGAAACTGGACCCATCTTTCACCACTCAAAAATTAGCTCGAAATGGATGAAAGACTTGAACATAAGACCTGAAACCAAAAAACTCCTAAGAAGAAAACACTGGGAAAAAGCTCCTCGACATTGGCCTTGGTGATGATTTCATAGATATGACACCAAAAAGCACGAGCAACAAAAGCAAAAATAAACAAGTAGGACTACATCAAACTCAAAAGCTTTTGCATAGCAAAGGAAACCATCAACAAAATGAAAAGACAAGTTATGGAATGTGAGAAAATATTTTCAAACCATGTATCTGATAAGGGGTTAATATCCAGAATATATAAGAACTCATACAACTCAAAAGCAAAAAAAACAAACAATCTGATTTAAAAATGGGCGAAGGACCTAAATAGATATTTTTCTAAAGAAGATATTCAAATGGCCATCAGGTACATGAAAAAGCATTCAACATCACTAATCTCAGGGAAATGCAAATCAAAGCCACAATGAGACATCATCTCACACCTGTTAGAATGACTATTATCAAAAAGAGCAGAAATAACAAGCGCTGGTGAGGATGCAAAGAAAAGAGAACCCTTGTGCACTGCTGGTGGGAATGTAAACCTGTGCAGCCACCACGGAAAACAGTATGGAGGTTCCTCAAAAAATTAAAAATAGAACTACTATATGATCCAGTAATTCCACTTCTGGGTATACATCACAAGGAAATAAAATCACTATCTTGAAAAGATATCTACACCCCCCCATCCATGTTCACTGCAGCATTATTTACAACAGCCAAGACCTGGAAACAATGTATGTGTCCATTGATGGATACATGGAGAAAGAAAATGTAGACACACACCCTGGAATTTTACTCAGCCATAAAAAGGAAATCCTGCCATTTGTGACAACATGGATGAAGCTTGAGGGAATTATGCTAAGTGGAATAAGCCAGACAGAGAACGACAAATATTGTATGATCTCATTTATACGAGGAATGAAAAAATCCCCAAACTCATAGGAAGAAAGAGCAGATTGGTGGCTGCCAGGGGCAGTGGTGGAGATGGGTAAAGGTGGTCAAAGCACACAAACATCCAGTTATAAGATGAATTAAGTTCTGGGGATGTAAGGTACAGCAATGGTGATTACAATTAATAATACTATACTGAAAGTTGCTAAGAGAGTAAATCTTAAAAGTTCTCACCAAAAAAAAAATTTTTTTTTTAATTGTAACTATGTGAGGTGATGGATGTGTTCACTAACCTTTATTGTGGTAATCATTTCACAATATATACATATATCAAATCATTGTGTAATTGTACACCTTAACCTTACACAATGTTATATGTCAATTATATTTCAATAAAGCTGGAAAAATTTTCAAAAATAAATAAATTTGAAAAAAAGAGTTGGGTTGGAAAGTGTCTTCCTATTCTTGGTCCAAAGTTTCTTCTACTCCAAACTGCTTCTTTAATTCACAGTTCATAAAATATGTAAGTATCATCAATTAAAAGAGTAGCTTGTGGGGCCGTCCGGTGGCGCAGCGGTTTCGTCCGCGCTTGGCAGCCCGGGGTTCGCCGGTTCAGATCCCGGGCGCCCGCCGACGCACTGCCTGTCAGCCACGCCGTGGCGGCGTCCCGTATAAAGTGGAGGAAGATGGGCACGATGTTAGCCCAGGGCCGGTCTTCCTCAGCAAAAAGAGGAGGATTGGCGACGGATGTTAGCTCAGGGCTGGTCTTCCTCACAAAAAAAAAAAAAAAAAAAGAGTAGCTTGTTTTAAAGTAACACTGCTCCACGCTGATTTTTGACTTGCTGGTTTATGTGTAAACATACAGGTGAGATGGAGACAAATCTCTATGTGCCCTAGCAAGACTATGATAGCTCTTGGCAAAATACTGGTATTGAATGATTAAAAATATATCAGCACCAGGCAAGCTAATGATTATAGCTGCACTTACTATATTTAAGGTGCTGGTAAAAAGGGCTATGATGCAAACACCCAAATATTTTCCTGTGTAACACATCTGAAATTATAAAGTAAGTCAATAAAAGGTATGATTCAATATTTTACAATCTACTTTACACGTTTATAAAGTGAGACATGCCTGTACACTTGAGAGGGAGCTAATCTGATAATTTTTTGAAAAATTAGAGAGCACATGGGGACAACCATTACAGATCATCTTGGTAAATACAAATATACTGTTTCATTGCAGTTAGATTGCTCCTAAAGTTCTAAGTAAGAGGGCCCTAGGAATTTCTCATTCGTGTCCAAAACTATCCTTGATCATTAAAGTGTAACGTGTTGATTCAATATTTCCCATTTTCAAGTGTAAACAGAAAAAGGAACATAGCACTATGTTCACTGGCAAGGGTTGAATTGGAAAAGCGCCAGAGAGTTTAGACAATAAAATAGAAAGGTGATGATTGGTAAGCGGTCATTAGCTTTTATCTAATCTTTCCTTTGTTCACTGAAATCTCACTCACACACAACAGGGGCATATATCATTCAGATTTCAGTTGTGGGAAGACAGACACAGCAGAAAAAAATTTATGAAGGAAAATCAATTTTTATCATTTTAGTTCCTGAGCTGAATATTGTTCTACACTATTTATTGTTGGTAAACAGGAAGACAGAGTAGAGAAAGCATGGGTTCGGAGTCATAGGTACATGGATTCAATCCCAGTTCTTTCAATTGTCTTTCTTAGGAAAGTGGCTTAACTTTCTGAGCTTCAGTTTAGTCATCTGTGAAATGGGGTTGATGAGCAAATTAAATGAGAACGTCCGGTGCTGCAACAGTAGGGACCTCATGTCCATCCCCTTCACACTGCAACCACTAAAATAATTATTTATGATGATTAAAACCCAGATACTGACGGCAGTGTGCACCATCAGATACGCTTAAATTATTTTTGTATGATCAAAGAATATGCAACAAACGAGCTGTTTGACTTGTCCATTAAATGAGGTGATATTCTAAAGAAATAGAAAAATCAAGAGAGAAATACTGGATGAAGAGGAACAAAGAATCAGAAATCAAGTGGTGCATATTAAATCAGGTACGAATATAATCAGTCTGTAAAAATTTTATAAAGGTGAAAATTAAGTAGTTGATTGAGGGTAGTCCTCATAGTGTGCAAAGAGAGAGAAAAAGAATATCACAAAGTAGATTCTACAGAAATAGCCCCCAAATGGAAAAGAATAGTAGGAAACAAATTGTATGACAGTATCATACAACTAACCGCTTAATACAAAAAACAGCAGCAGCACATATTCTGTGAGCGTTCAAGTCTGTTTTTCTACTGTTGTGACAAAGAAACAATGAAACTCAACCAAGATTGAGACATAAAAAAATTAAGGAATATAAAACCTAGAATGAAATGTGAGATGGTAAGGAAATCCGAGATTATACTGGACACAAAGGATAATGCTAATCTACTACAATACTAAGAAAGTGTTCAATTTATAAGAACGTACCCTTAAAACTGA
Source organism: Tapirus indicus (assembly GCA_031878705.1). NCBI lineage: Eukaryota > Metazoa > Chordata > Mammalia > Perissodactyla > Tapiridae > Tapirus > Tapirus indicus. The sequence continues at coordinate 2,059,710 of CM062925.1, read as the reverse complement.
ATTTTGGGTTACAAAGTTGATTGTTGTCTTACAGATACAGATACTAAGTTATCAGCCACTGAATATCATGTCATCACCATCCATCCCCCCATCCCATGAAACTGAAATTTATCAATCTAAACTTTAACTGCAATTAAAGAATAGCAATCATAACGTCTTCAGAATGAAAAAAGGATTAGACAACATCTATCCAATCCTCTTACTTAAAAAAAAATGGGGAAATCAAGACCCAGAAATCAATTAGTTAAGGGAAGAATTTGATTTCTATTTTTAAAAACATAGATCATCCAGTCGTATATTATGAGGTTCTTTTCCCTGTTTGGGTGGAGATGGGTGGAGAGTAAACTGAGTAGGAAAAACAGAGAAAATCAAGATGAGAGAAAGCTGCCAGCCGTGCACCCTCTTTACGGACAACAGAATTCCCTACCCTTCTACTTCTACCCTTCCTCTCCCTTCCCCTGCCTTTTCCAAATTATAGTATTTTGATTCTGAGCACTAGCAATCACTGCCCCTGCTGCCACCAAGGGAAAAAAGGCCTCACAATATTCATTTCATTAACCTTTTATACCAATGGGAGATGTAGGAACAGCGGCAATTTACCCTCACTATGAAGCCAGCTTTCAGGTAACACTACCTCCTTCTCAAGACTCAGTCCACATCTCAAAGGACCTACAACATCTCTTATGAGGCATTTCCAAGAGGCACCACTATTTACAAATATGGTGGATAAACGTATGCTCTATTTGAACAAATATAAAAGGGAGCTCCTAGCATATTATAGCAATACAAAGTTAGACCATCCAACAAGATAGCAATATATTAATAACTTTACTTATCTGAAAACTAATTAAGAACCAATAGATAACACATGAAAGAAAATTTACAATAGGAAATACAACAGTAAACAAATATGGGAAAATGCTGAACTTTACTAGTAATCAATAAATGTAATGAAAAAGTATTGTTTTTTGACTAATTAGCAAAGATAATTTTATAACAATAATATCCTATGCTGCTGAAGATATGATGAATTAATTCTAACAAATTACTGATGGAAGTGTAAACTAACACACCCTTATTGGAAATCAACTCAACAATCTATATCAAGAGCCATATGCATTTTTATATCTTGTCCTCATGATTACACTTCTGAGACTGTATCCTAAGAATCCTAAATACAAAAAAGAAAGCGTTATTCTCAATGATTTTATCCCAGGATTACTTCTAATACAACAATAAAAATATGAGTAAATAGGGGGCTGGCCTGGTGGCATAGAGGTTAAGTTCGCATGTTCCACTTTGGCAGCCCAGGGATCACAGGTTCAGATCCCGGGCACGGACCTACACACTGCTTATCAAGCCATGCTGTGGCAGGCGTCCCACATAAAATAGAGGAAGATGGGCATAGATGTTAGCTCAGGGCTAATCTTCCCCAGCAAAAAGGGGAGGATTGGCAATGAATGTTAGCTCAGGGGTAATCTTCCTCACACACACACAAAAACATATATGAGTAAATACCACAACATTCAACTGCTGGGCTATTATGCAGCCATTAAAAAAGATGGTTAATTTCTGTAATGACATGGAAAATGTTTATGATTAGAAAGTGATAAAAGTGATAAAATGTTGTATCTAGAGAACAATTACAAATAAGTAAAAAAATATGTATAACATAAAGACGGAATTATTAAATGAAAAAGACTGGAAAGAAACAACAAAAAGCTAGCAGTGTATTAGGGTGTTAGGATTATAAGTCCTTTTTCTTTTCTCTTTAAAAAATTTTCCATATTGTGGTTACGTTACCTTCATAATAAGAATAAATCATAAAAATCTCCAATACTATAATTGTTTGAAGTCATAACTAGGGCAAGGCAAAAGAGCCCAGAGAACCTTACTATATTAGGGGACAATGTTTGCTATTCATAACAATGACAGAATCATCAACAAGCTTAAAATACACCCTTTTTTTTTTTTCCACTTTTTAAGAAGGCAAGAATGTGTGAAATATAGTTTAGAAAGCTTTTTGTGAAATGCTTAAAGGTTATGGTACTTAAAGGGTTAACTTTTAGCTATAGAAAATTGAGGTACCTGCAGCAACTTGTTCCAGATTATGCCATCAAATGAGTAGACACAATGACACGAAAATAATATTGAAAATAAAAAAATCTTTATAGTAATGGGAAAAAACTGTCTCAACTTCTGCAAAGCAGGAGAGTTATACCATAAAAGTTATACCATAATCCCAGGGACCGAGTCTCAGAGACCTGTCCTGAAAATTAGAGAAGTTTTACTTTTACTTAGATAATGGGAATTATTATAGATTCTACATTTGTGATTTGTTTTTTTTTTATAACAATTTTAATACCTTATGTGTATGGAAATAATCTTTTTTCTTTTTTTTGTGAGGAAGGTTAGCCCTGAGCTAACACCTGTTGCCAATCCATCTCTTTTTGCTGAGGAATACTGGCCCTGGGCTAACATCCATGCCCATCTTCCTCTACTTTATATGTGGGATGCCTGCCAAGCATGGCTTGACAAGCAGTGTGTAGGTCCCCGCCCAGGATCCGAACCCACGAACCCCAGGCCGCCGAAGAGAAGCTTGCGAACTTAACCACTATGCCACCAGGCTGGCCCTGGAAATAATTTTTAATAATCTTATAACAACCAATTTATGTTAGACTTATTTAAATGTTTAAATGAAATACTGAGTGAAAAAGAACAAAGCAGGAGGTATCACACTCCCTGATTTCAAAATATACTACAAAGATTTAGTAACCGAAACAGCATGGTACTAGCACACACACACACACACAGATCAACAGAGCAGAATAAACCCACACTTCTGTGGACAGCTAATTTTCGACAAGGGAGCCAAGAACATACAATGGAGAAAGGAAAGTCTCTTCAATAAATGGTGTTGGTAAAACTGGACAGCCACATGCAAAAGAATGAAAGTAGACCATTATCTCACACCATACACATACACAAAAATTAACTCAAAATGGATCAAAGACTTGAATTTAAGACCTGAAACCATGAAACTTCTAAAAGAAAACATAGGCAGTACGCTCTTTGACATCAGTCTTAGCAGCGTATTTTAAAGTACTATGTCTGCCTGGGCAAGGGAAACAACAGAAAAAATAAACAAATGGGACTACATCAAACTAAAAAGCTTCTGCACAGCAAAGGAAACCATCAACAAAATGAAAAGACAACCTAACAATTGGGAGAAGATATTTGCAACCCATATATCTGAAAAAGGGTTAATACCCAAAATATATAAAGAACTCATACATCTCAACAACAAAAAAACTAACAACCCAATTGAAAAACGGGCAAAAGACCTGAACGGAACTGAACAGACATCTCTCCAAAGGCACATGAAAAGATGTTCAACATCATTAACTATCAAGGAAATGCAAATCAAAACTACAATAAGATATCACCTCACGCCTGTCAGAATGGCTATAATTAACAGGACAAGAAACAACAAGTGTTGGAGAGGATGTGGAGAGAATGGAACTCTCATACACTGCTGGTGGGAGTGCAAACTGGCGCAGCCACTATGGAAAACAGTATGGAGATTCCTCAAAAAATTAAGAATAGGACTACCATATGATGCAGCTACTCCATTGCTGGGTTGTTTATCCAAACAACATGAAAACACGAATGCGTAAAGATACATGCACCACTATGTTCACTGCAGCATTATTTACAATAGCCAAGACTTGGAAGCAACCTAGGTGCCCATCAAGGGACCAATGGATAAAGAAGATGTGGTATATATACACAGTGGAATACTACTCAGCCAAAAGACATGATGAAATCCAGCCACATGTGACAACATGGATGGACCTTGAGGGTATTATGCTAAGTGAAATAAGTCAGAGGGAGAAAGTCAAATACCTTTGTACTTAGTATTTGGGTGGTGAACATGATGTAATCTATACAGAAATCGAAATATAATGATGTACACCTGAAAGTTATATAATGTTATAAACCAATGTTACCACAAAAAAAAAAAAAACCTGTAAAGATAATAGAGTTATGGTGTAGAAAAAAATCTTCATAAAGAAAACTTCACTGCAAAAAAAAAGTTGAGCTTTACAAAAATAAAATACCAATTCTAACACATGAAAAAAAATATATACAGAAACAGTAAGACTACTACAAAATTTAAAACAAAATTTTCTTTAATATTAAAAATATTTCAAGCATCTCATTTTTCCTAATTTTTCAAAACATCGATGCATAATTTCAGAAATATCATTTAAGAAAAAAATCAACAAATAGCTCGATTAAACCATATGTTGAACTAGAAGAAAAAACTTTCACAAAAATGTGAAAGCCAAAACCAAATTAAAATGGATTTTAGCTTAGAAAAGGGTCCACAATTTTTCTACAACAGTTCTTGAAACTTCTGTAGTAGTAAGTTTTATAGAGTCTCTCAATAATCATAACTATAAATACATTAAGCAAAAATTACTCATGTAGGATAAGAAAATTTCGACTGCAGAAATAAATAATGAGCACATACCACAAATAATTTAAATTTGTCATTTAGTGTATACTGAACTCAAAAAGGTTACTTTTCATTTTGCTAATCAATCACTGTGTCATATACTATTTTATGAAAATTCATAAATCATTTAAGTTTAAAATTAAGACCTTTAGAAAACAGTAAATGAAAACTGCTTTTTTAAGATAAAAAAATTATGTTAGAATGATCAATGGATTCTTCTTAATATATTTTTCTGCCTAAAGAAGCTAATGTAATACCTAAGAAGGATGTAAAGGAAATCTATGTTTACAAATTAACTTGAAACTGAAGGTATAGTTCTGTGTGCCTATTCAGTCTATGAGGCAGGCACCATCTACGACCATACACACTTATAACTGGTAGACATAGGAATCATTTTCCTGGAGTAGGGTTGGGGACACAGAAAGCAAATCTTTAAGTCACATGAAATGATATTTCAATTAAAAAAAAAAAATTTCAGGGGCCGCCCGGTGGCACAGCGGTTTAGTCCGCGCTTGGCAGCCCAGGGTTCGCAGGTTCGGATCCCGAGCGCCTGCTGACACACTGCTTGTCAGCCATGCCGTGGCGGTGTCCCATATAAAGTAGAGGAAGATGGGCACAGATGTTAGCCCAGGGCCAGTCTTCCTCAGCAAAAAGAGGAGGATCGGCAACAGATGTTAGCTCAGGGCTGGTCTTCCTCACACACACACACACACACACAAAAATTTCATACAGCAACTAATTTATATTATTTACAGTTAATAAAATACATAGTCTCCAGTCAACTCTTCATTATACATTCTTACAAGAGTAGTATGCATATTCTAGAAGGAAGTAACTCTAGAAATTAATAAGTAAACATTTATTAGGCACTTGTATATGCAAGATTTTATAGCTGGAAACTACAAATACAATATAAGAAAAGTCTGGAATGAGATGGATGAACTAGGAAATTTCTGAGATTTCTTTACGTTATTAAATTCAACAGTTCAATATGTGGCTAGGCATTTGATGACCCTGACTCAAAAGCATTTGAGATGGACAGGAGTTTGTATTTCCCAGAATCAGAAAATGATAATTTTAGCTGAAATCACCAGTTTGTCCTGGCTGCTGAGCAACTTAAATGCTACTAGAATCTCACTGGGGTGTGAATGCGTAGATTCCGTTTTACAAATAAAAACGGCCTGCTGTGCACTGATCAGCAAGTACCAACACCAAAACAAAAGCCTCCAGCCCACTGGGAGGTGAGGTTCAAATAAAGCTGGGATTTTTATTAGAGCATTTCTTTTTTATGTCTCAACCTTTTGTTTCTCTACTGGCTCTTAAGCTTCCCCATCAAATTTCTACATTAAATCTTAAACTACTACAGCAATACCCCCTTATCCGCGGTTTCACTTTCTGTGGTTTCAGTTACCCATGGTCAACTGCACAAAACATTAAATAGAAAATTCTGGAAAGAAACAATTCATAAATTTTAAATTGCATGCCGATATGAGTAGCGTGATAAAATCCTGCTCCATCTCACACGGGACTTGTCCACACTCTGTGTGCTATCTGCCCGTTAGCCCATTAGGAAAAAACATAGTATACATAGGGTTTGGTACTATCTGTGATTTCAGGCATCCACTGGGGGTATGGAACGTATCCCCTACAGACAAGGGGGGACTACTGCATACAGTATACTATGTATGCTACAACAAGACTTCAGACAAACCTCCTACCTTTACAGTTTCTAAACTGTGACATTCCTGACTTATGGGGGGAGGGAGTCAGGCCAGGGGAAGGATGGTATTTGGGGAGGTGACTCAGACACTTGAACTCAGAGCCACAGCCTTTCTGAAGCTAACAAACCCATGTAACTTCACGGGGCTTTAGGACAAACTGCCTCTGACCACGAGTCTTTAAGTCTTCTGTGCCAGGAAGAGACAACATCAGGAAGAAAGGAGTGCCAGAGATCCAGGGCTCTTGTCTCAGTTCTTCCCTGAACGAAGAGCTGGCTGGGCAATCCTGTGCAAATCACTTACCCTCATTTAGGTTATTTCCTCATCTACAAAGCAGTCAAAGACCACAATCCTCTCTCAGCTTCTAGAATAATTCATAGAACTGTCATATACACTTTACTTCCATTCACCAATTTTTAACATTTTGCCACATTCTTACTCCCCACACAGACACATGCAATTATTATTATTTTTTGTGTGTGGGGTGAAGACCAGCCCTGAGCTAACATCCGTCGCCAATCCTCCCCTTTTTGCTGAGGAAGACTGGCCCTGGGCTAACATCCGTGCCCATCTTCCTCTACTTTATATGGGACGCCGCCACGGCATGACTGACAGGCAGTGACGTCAGCAGGCGCCCGGGATCCGAACTCGCGAACCCCGGGCTGCCAAGCGCGGACTAAACCGCTGCGCCACCGGGCGGCCCCATGCAATTATTTTTTTGACCATTTAAGAGCAACTAAAAAACATTTAGTTGACTGTAAATAACGAACCTGGTCATATTCTACATACAAAAACCAGCCTTACTTCTTTTCTTTATACTTGCTGTTGAAATTCTCCAAGCCTTCAGGGAAACTTGTATTCAACTTAATTGTTCCAGTACAGTTCTGGGACTACTGAGTTACCTGAGTGAGAGCTATCTTTCACTCGATTCTTTCAGCAAATACTTGGGCTCCTGTGAAAGGGGACAGCACTGTACTAGGCTAAGTCACTTCTTACAGAAGTCACATTCAACAGTAAGAACAATCTCTAGTTGAAAAGGTTACAGAAGAATTTTCATCATAACTTGGGTTTCTATCCAACAGAAGTCTTTACCCACTACCCCCTTAGAACCATGTAGCAGAAAACTGTGTAAAACAGTATTGAACTAAAAATCCAGTGGAGCATTCTACTTCCTGTTCTGGAGCACCTGTGGCTTCAATGATGCACTGTCTAATGCTCTTTTCCTAAATTAGTCCCGTAATATTTTCTAATAAAGGTTTGACAACAGCATTTTATGAGCTAAAACAAACTTTTTGAAACACAGATCAGGACTCTTTAGACTATGTCCATAGTCCAAGTAAACTCACCACAAAAGAATTAATCCAAGTATTTTATTTTACCTTTCTGAACAACTCTGAAAACATATCATTTATGCCAAAGTCTAATAAATTTTACATATAAAGTTTAAACATCTTCCCTTCTCTTGCTCTTCCTCTGTCCTAATGCTCCTCAGGGTGACATATTACACTCTGATCTACCATTACAAAGAGTTACAACCCAGGTCTGGAAATTTAAAATCAGCCTTTTGATATAAGGGATCATTGCCTGTGATCTATATATTTGACTTATTTGTCCACTTCAAACAAGGAATTTCAGATTTTTCCATGCACTGCACAGGAGTCACTGTAGCACAGAGCGCAAACCCTGGAGTTCCTCTGTCTGACCATGAGTTCTTGCTCTGCCATTTATTAGTCATGAGAAGAATAATTAACTTATGATCTATAAAATGAGATAATAGTACCTCTACCTCACGGGGTTGTTATGGTGAGAAAATGGCAAAGTTCCATAAAAAAAAAAGAAAACCTTTGTCGAAGAAGATGACAACTAAATGTAAAATAAAACCCTAGACTGGATCCTGTACTGGAGGAAAAAACGTTAAAAAGGATGTTACTGGGACAAACGATAAAACTGTAATACAGACTGTAAAAAACTAAATTTCCTGAATTTGATGACTATACATGGTTTCAGAAGAGAACATCCTGGCTCTTAAGATACACACATTAAAGTCTTAAGAGGTGAAGGGGCAACATGTATGCAACCTACTCTTAAATGGTCAAAAAAATAATTGTGTGTCTGTGTGTGGAGGAGAATGTGGCAAAAGTTAAAAATTGGTGAATGCATGTAAAGTGTATATGACAGTTCTCTGAATTATTCTCACAACTTTTAAGTTTGAAATTATTTTTAAAAAAATCTTAAAAAACCATCTTTGATTCACCATGACTACTCAATTTCTCCACTCCCCCCCATTCACAGAAACATCTTGAAAGTTGTGTAAAGTTACCGTCTCCCCTTCTTCACTCCACTCCAGTGAGACTGAGCATTCCCTAGTGCCAAACCCAATGATTTCTTCTTGGCCTCATCTGAATTTCCCCACAGTGCTGAACATAGGCAACCACTCTTACCTCTCAGCAGGAGGCATCCCATCTCTCTGGTTTTCCTTTCATTTCACTGGCTGCTTTGTCAGTCTCCTTTGCTGGCTCCCCTACCCCTAAATACCCTAACCCCCTTTCTTTTCTCTATCCACACAATCTCACCCAGTCTGTGCCTTTCAAGAGTACTCTGAATTCCACACTCAAGTTTTCAACATCTAACAAGACACATCCACTTATTTGTTAAGTGGGCACCTCACACTTTGCTGGCTAAAACAGAATTCTCGATTCCTTTCCCCATCCCGTTCAAATCTGATTCTCCTCCAGTTGCCTAACATCACTAAATGCCACTAGTGTTCATCCAGTTGTTCAGGCCAAAATACTAAGGGGTCACCCTTGATTTCCCTCCTATCCCACATCCAAACCATCAGCCAGCGCTGTCAAAATACACCCTCAAAATACACCTTCAAAACATACTCTGACTCTGACCACTTCTCATCTCCCCCACTGTCCGCCCCAGCCCAGACCCCATGCTCCACAAAAGCATGGTCCACCAAAGGTTTCCCTGCCTTCTCTTTTGTTCCCTTGCAGCCCATTCTCTGAGACAAATCAACAAAAATGACCTTGTTGAACCTGCAATTAAATCACATCTTCTCTCCATCAAAACCTTTCAGTGGTTTCTCATCACTGAGAATAAAACCTCATATCCTTACCACAGCCTAGAAAGCTGTTCCTAATTTGGGCTCCTGCCGGCCTCTCTGAACTACCTCTTCAGAGTCTCTGCCGCCTCTTCACTATGTACCAGTGACACTGGTCTTCCTGCAGTTCCCTGATGATGGCAGGCTTGTTCCCACTTAAGGGTCTTTACTTTTGCATGCTCTTGCTCCAAATATTCATGCTTACTCCTTCTCCTCATTCAGATTGCTGGCCAAGTATGACATTTAAGAAAGGCAATGTTCTCTTCCTTCTCTCTCCACTTCATTACTCTCTATTTCCTCTCATTGCTTTAGTTAGTACCCATTTCCTTTTTTCCCTTTCTCTTCACAAAAAAAAAATCTTGAAAACTAATATGTGACTGCTTTCATTGCATTAAAAAAAAGTACACAATACAGATGAAATTCAAGCTGCCTTCAAGTTCCTCTCCTGCTCCTGGTCTCCTCCCCAGAGGTACTCTAATATTCACTTGATGCTCATCCTTGTAGAGCTGTTTTTTGTGCATTTAAATACATATGTTTTCGCAGAAATAAAGAGTTTTATTTCTAGTCTATAACAACTCATTTAAAACATGTCTTGGCTTTCCTACTCATCAGATACACTTCTGTTTCATTACTAACTGTAGTATGGTTTATTGATGAACACTTAACCTATTTACAATTTTGCACCATTACAAGCAATTAATTCATTTAACAAATATTTCCTGAGCGCCTATCTTCTAGGTACTGTTCTAGTTGCTGCAGATACAGCAATAAATAAAACAAAGATCTTTGCCCTCTTGGAGCCTACATTCTTGCGGGAGGAGAAAGACAATAAACAGAATATACAGTTTATAAACTTTTTCTGCAAAGGGCCAGAGAGTTAATATTCTAGGCTTTGCAGACCACATGTATCTGTTGTATATTCTTTGGTTTTGTTTTTTTTTTTTACAACCCTTTAAAAACGTAAAAACGTTTTTATGAGTCTTAGCCCATAGGCTGTACAAAAACAGGCCACAGGGCAATGGAGCTCTAGCTTGCTAACCCCTGATATACCCTGTTAGAAGATGGTATGCACTATGCAAAAAATAAAGAATCCAGAATAAGGGGAATGGGAGAGGGTAGGATGCAAAATTAAACAGGGTGTTTAGAGAAAGTGACATCCAAGCAAACACCTGGAGATAAGGCCAGGGAGTCAACTAGATATTTGGGAGAAGTACATTCCAGACAGATGAACTAGCTAACGGAAAGGCTCTAAAGTAGGAACACGACTGATATGTTGATGATACAGCCAGAAGACCAGTGAGCAAGGAGGGAAAGTGGTGGTAGAAAATGAGGTCAGGAGAAAGGGGAGTGGGCCGGGCACATTATGTAGAGCCTTGCAGGCCATTGTAAGGACTAGATTTTCTCTCATTGAAAGAGGGAGTCATCGCAGGGCTATGAATAGAGAAGTGGCAGGGACTATCTTAATTTGTAAAAGGCTCACTCTGGCTACCATATTGAGAAAATACTGTTGGGAGGGGCTTGGGCAGAATGGGGAGACCAGGTAGTAACCTATTTAAGTAATTCAAGGAGATATGATAGTAGTCACTGGGACCAGGGTAGCAGTAGTGGAGAGGTGAGGCATGGTAAGATTCTGGATGTATTTTGATGATATACAAAGAACAGCTTGTCCTAAAAGAAAGGATCTGAAGAGTCAAAGAAAAAGCAAAGCCAAGAATAACTCCAAGATTTTAGCCTGAGCTACTGAGAGGTTGGAATTGCCATTGACAAACAGAAATGGGGAAGTCAATGGGTAGAGCAGGCATTGGGGAGGAAGTTTAAGAGTTTAATTTTGGACATGCTGAGTTTGCTATCTATTATTAGACACTTAGGTAGAGATGTTGAATAGGCAGTTGAACAGATGAGACTGAAGTCAGGGAGAGAGGCTAAAGATCTAAATTTGGGCACTGCTGGCATTTAGATGGTATTTAAAGACATGAAACTGAATGAGATTACCAATGGTGTATAGAAAAGAAAAATAAAAACAAACAAAACTAAGTACTGAGCCCTGGGGTTCTCCAATATTAAGAGGTCTGTGAGAAGAAAGGCAAAGGAGAATTACAAGGAATCAGCACTGAGGTAGGAATAACCAGGGGTGTGTGGCATCCTGGAAAGCAAAGAAGAAAGTGTTTCAAGGATAAGGGAATGAATAGCTATGTCAGACGTTCCTGATAGGTCAAGTAAGATGAACAGAATCAATGGCATATGGCATTTGGCAACATGGAAGTTACTGGAGAACCTGAGGAGCTGTTTCAGTGGTGATGGTGCAAACAAAGGACTGACTAGAGTGGGTTTAATAGAGTATGAGAGGAGAGATCTTGGGAATAGCAAGTATAGCCAACTTTTTTGAGGAATAATGCTGCAAAAGAAAAATGAGGAAACAGGTGGTGAAGTTTTTTTTAAAGATGGGAGAAATAATAGCATGTCTGTTTGCTGACATGTGGAAGGAGAGAAGCTGAAGCAATGTCCTTGAGCAGAGAGAGGATGGGATCTGGTATAAAAGCAGACCCAAGAACATGAACAGCTAATCTAAGGTAATGAGCAGGAAGACAGTGTGCACTGGCAGATGCTGGTAGGTACATGGGTTGGTGGGGGTCTGTGGAAGTTTTCTGACTGCTTCAATTTCCTTAGTAAAGTAGGAAGCAAGGTCATAAGCTGAAAGTGAAGATGGGAAAAGAGACACTGGAGGTTTGAAGAAAAGAAGATATGAAATAGTCATTTAGGAGAGTGGGAGAGTGAACAGATGAGGAAAATACAGTACAATCAACATGTAGCATTAAGGACCCACTTAAGATATGTGGTCATGTGTGGTTGTGTGTTTTCTTCCAGCCACACTAAGTTACACAGGGGCAGGTGCAAAGAAAGCAGAGTTGGTTTTAACTAGGGCTGTGGTTCTACCAAACAAGCAAAGAGCAAGGGAGTGAATCCAAAGGAATGATTAAAATGATTAACCATGGAATTTAAGATGAGTAAGAAAGTGAGTGAAAACATCAAGACGGTGAGTGGCAGGGAAAAAGGGGCAGGACCAATAGATTGCAGATTCCATTGGGGTCAAAGATGGTTGGGGCTGAGAAACTAAGTAGAAGGAGCAAACTACCCCAACAGGAAGTGGGTCACAGAGCGGAGCACATGAAACAGAAACTGCAGAGGGAATGCAGTTATACATGAGGAAGGAGGGGACAATGACAGGAGTGAGCAACTGAGACGGGCTGGATGGGAAGAGCACTGGAGGAAAGGCCTAGGAAATGAGAGGCCAGGGGACTGGAAAGATCAGTTATGTATATTCTTTTCAATTTCAATGTAAAGACTGAGGTGGTACTGGAAAGAGGGGCAATGAGCCAGGGCAAAAATAACTGAGAAATGAGGAGCCATGACCTGGAGGGTAGTAGTTGATAGCAATCATGAGGGGTAGGGGATTACATAACCTGATGACATAACCCAAAATTTAGGATTTTTAGGGAGAAGGGAGGAAGAATAGTTTGAAAGCAGCAAAGACATGCACGGCAGACACCTTTCCCACCACTAGAAACAGTCATAAGGAGAACTAGGGGGGAAAAAAAGAACAGCCCCAAGTGCATAGATTTCCATAACAGCAAGAAAGTGAAGGGAATGTTAAGAATAGGTTGAGACTGGACTTTGAGGATGATGGGCTGTAAATTCCAGTGGGCACAGTAGAAGAGTATGAAGAGTTGGGAAGGGGTTTAAAAAAAAGTAGACCCTTTTATGAACTGGAGTGTAGGAGATGAAAGGTAACCTGGAAGTCTGAAGGTTCTGTGGCTACTGACAAAGACATACTTGAACACACATGACTCCTGATACACCCATGTGTTTCTCTAAAAAATGGAAATTGATGAGTCAAAAATGTTTTTACTTTAAAATTAAAAGGCTGTACTGATTTATTCAATGTATGAATTTCCCTACAACCTTGTTGATACACACCAGCAAAACTTTCTCACATTTGCCAATATAATGGGTAAAAAAAAAAAGTCACTGTTTTACTTTGATTTCTCTACTGGTGAGGTAAAGCATTATTTCATGTTTATTGGCTAGCTGTATTTCCTCTTCTGTGAATTTGTCCATTTAAAAAATTGTCTTTTCTTATTGGTTTGTAGTGCTTAAAAAAATTTTTCTATTTTATTCTGCTCTTCACACAATCAATGTTGTAAATTCCTCATTTCAAGTCTTTCAATGGCTCGTGCTAGGGCAATACAAGGCTCAGCAGGTTCTCTCTTCCTCAAATCCCCCTACCATATACTAGAGGTTGGCTAATGAAGACCCCTGGTCAAACCCAGTCGCACCCATTAGTCTCCACTGTCTATGACTGCTTTTGCACTACAATGGCTGAGTTGGTATGGCCCACAAAGCAGAACATATTTACTGTCTGGTCCTTTACAGAAAGTTTGTGGACCCCTGATCTATACCTTATAGGGCCCCTGAACTGCTTGGAGTTACAACATAGTAGGTCCTTATCTTTGCTGACATACCCTCTGAAGTGCTGCCCCTTTTCCCTGGAAATGCCTGCGCCATTTCTCCCACTCTCTGCATGGAATCTACTACTAGCCCTCCTGGGTGCCTCCACAGATTCATATCATAAAAGCTGTAACTACACTCCATTGGGCTTTTTTGTTTACATCTCTGTCTCTCCACTAATATGTAAATCTCTTGAGGACAAGGGACAATCCCAGCACTAATAAATATTTAGTGAATGAATAAATGGCACACAAAGTCCTTCATAATTTGCCATCTTTCTCATCTTGTTCCTGTTTCCTTATGCTCCAGCCAAAATAAATATTTTTACTTCATTAGGTATTTTTCAAAATCATTATTTCTAATGGCAGCAAAATGATCAATGTTTTATATTCATTTCTCTACAATTCTGGTGGATACCACCTAATCATTTATTTACAACTATTTAATATGTTCATGATTTGTTGAAATATTTCTCTTCCCTAATTCCTTCCTTGGTAAAGCAATGGAATCTTGGCCTTTCTGGGATCGTCTTTGGCAGTAACTTCATCTGAGGATGAAGGGGCTCCATTGATAATTATTTTACTAATGGCTTCAGAGTGCTTCAAAATCAACTGTAAAATGTAACTCAAATTTTTTTTGTTTTTATTTTTCAGTACAAAATTAATCTTCCACACTTTATCTTATTCTCCTTATCTAGAACATCTTAATTGTTTTTTGCTTATTTCTCTATTAAGACCTTAGTTTACTTTGCCAGGGGTTTTACTAAGTGTATTTTTCAATTTAGTTATTTAATGTGCCTTTGACAGTTCTCTTAATCCCCAAATTTGATAGATTTCTTTGTTTTTTTTTCCTCTGCTATTTTTGTTGAGGTCATTACCAAGAGTGTTTCACCCACAAATGCTTGCTGCATTCATTTTAGAAACCAACTTTATATATTCACTTCCAATTACATCTCATCCAGGTAAGGATTTTTTTTTTTTCCCTTTTCTAAAATGTACGTGGATAGTTGAGCCGTCTGGTTTAACTTTGTAATTTACCCACCCATTATGTCCACCTCAGTTTCACTATCTTCATAATGTGGTTTACGATTAACAGCTAGATTCACTACACTATAGTGAATTACAAGATTCATTATAAGATTCTGTATTCATTCACTGTATATGTATTCATTTTAAAATTCTGAATACTTATATTACATAAAATTTTACAAATAAAAGAGCATGAGCTTTGCAATCAGGCAGATCTAGATTCAGATCCAACCTTGAACACGCTTGAGTCTTTGGGTAAAGTACTTACCTATCTATACTTCAGTTCTCCCATCAGGAAAATGGAAGTAACTCCCAAATGTAACACAAGGCTATGACAATGAGCATAATGTATGTAAAAGTAACCACGTATGCTAAATGCCTACAAAAAATGCCTAGTATATTACACGGAAGAAATGTTAATTCATTCCCCCTCTCCTCCCATCTCAAGCAATAAGGGCAATAAATGCTGTGCTCCTCAATTTATTTTCAGTCCTTGGCAACATGGACCATGAGCTCTGCATCTTCACATTCTCTGACCCAGTATTTTCACTTTGGGGAATCTATCTTAAAAGAAATAATCTAAAACACAGAAACTGTTTTATGTACAAGGATGTTCATTGTAGTGTTTCTTATAACTGCAAAAAAAAGTTAGAAACTTGCTAACTGTCCAACAGGAAAATGTTTAATTATGAGAAATGCATGGAAACATGTCATTTAAAAAGATGCTGACAAAATAATTTAATAGCAAGAGAAAATACTTATGGTACTAGGTGAAAAAAGCAGAATGCAAAATTATTCATACAGTAAAGTCTCAACTGTGTAAAAATCAAACTGAGAAAAAATACTGAAAGGAAATGCATCAAAGCGTTTACAGTAGTTATCTCACAGTCCCAATACTACTGATTACTATTTTACGGTTGTTTTCTAAAATATCAATAATCATGACGATGATGATAATAATAGCAGTTATTATTTATGGACTGTTTAGTACAAGCCAGGCCCAGTTCTAAGAGCTTATTGTATGAGCTTATTTAATCCTCATAACATTATGAGATGAGAAAATTGAGGCACAGTGAGATTAAGTAACCTGCCCAAGGTCACAAAGATAATTACGGAAGCTGCCAAGATTTGAATCCAAAAGTCTGGCTCTAGAGCTCCTGTTCCTACACTAAAAAGATTTGCTTTGTTTTTAAATTTTAACCATTAAAAAGACATATTTCAATTCAAATTCTGTGGTCTTTCCTTCAATGATCAGTTTTCTTTCAGGTCTGAGTTCAAATATTTCCTTTGCCATCAGGTGCCATTTGGGAGTAAGATGTAGCCCCCATTGCTGTATGGGTCTTATCTATTCCAGAAAATTCCAAGACAAATCTGCCCCCCTATTTCCTGTTCCAATGTCTCACTTAACCACTGAGACTCTGGAACTCTAACATTCTTACTTATTACACCTACTGACAAGTATTTCAAAGAATTCTGGTAAGGAGGCCTTGGAGCAACCAAACATGGCTTCTAGGAACTCTCTCCTACACTAACACCCAACCATATAACTACAAATTTACAGTTACACCCTTGCAAACACCTGTCTCCACTGTGAAGTTCACTCCCTCTGCAACCCAGGAGACAGACCGCTCTCACCTGCCAATACTCACCAGATATCTACCATGGCACTGGCTGAATGGCACCAACTAAGAAAGATCCCCAACATCTGGGGACTTGCAAGGTCTCTGATCCTTCCTTTTTGAAGGTGGCATTATTCTCCAGTGTTTTTGAAAACTTCATCAGTTAATCAACCACTTTCTCTCAGCTTTCTCACCCTTTTGCTGGTAAACTGAATAGTTTTTTTGGGAACAAGATCTTTTTGGCACCAATATGTATTCAAACATCAATCCCAGGAAGAAATATTCATAATTTATGCCCTGGGCAATAAAGATAACTCCCACTTACTGCTGTGCTCCTCTCTGCAGTTTATATATATATTTGTGTGTGTGTGTGTGTGTGTGAGGAAGACCAGCCCTGAGCTAACATCCATTGCCAATCCTCCTCTTTTTGCTGAGGAAGACTGGCCCTGGGCTAACACCCTGCCCATCTTCCTCTATTTTATATGGGACGCCACCACGGCATGGCTGACAAGCGGTGTGTTGGCAGGTGCCTGGGATCCGAACCCGTGAACCCCAGGCTGCCAAGCACGAACTAAACCGCTGCGCCACTGGTTCGGCTTCTCTGCAGTTTATATTTCATAAATTAACTTCATCACATATGTCAATAGGTTTGGCTTCCTTTATAACCACATTTCTTTTCTTAAAAACAATATTTGTGGGGCTGGCTGGTGGTAGTGGTTAACTTCGTGCGCTCTGCTTTGGCGGCCCAGGGTTCGCTGGTTCAGATCCTGGGCGCAGACCTACGCACTGATCATTAAGCCATGCTGAGGCGGCCTCCCACATAGAGCAACTAGGAGATACAACTATGACATACAACTATCTACTGGGGCTCTGGGGAGAAAAAAAGGAAAAAAAGGAGGAAGAGTGGCAACTGATGTTAGCTCAGGCCCAATCCTCCTCAAAAAAAAAAAAAAAACCCAAAACATTTGCAGAACCCAATATGGTTAAACGCAAGCAATTCTTCTCAATATAGTATATTTGCATTTCAATGCAGTTCATTTACAGTATTTAGAAAAACTGAGTTCATGTGATGGCTTTAACATTATACAAAGAAAAAACTAGTCATAAAAACAATGAATACATAACAAGTTTTGACGATGGAAATATTTACAACCAGAATCATATACTTTTACCAAAATCTTATCCTGCTCACAATATATAATGGTAATAAGCTTGATTACTTTAAAAGATTCATATAGATATTTCAGGGGGAGGAATTTACTAATTCAGTGAACACCGAGGACGTAGAGTAACTACCTCACGGCTGACGCGGGGCCCCTTTCAGGGAAAAGACCACGGAGCACCAGTAGTTCGTCAGGCCCACACTCAACTAGGGGAAGTAAAAACCGTACTGCCAAACTGTTATGCATTTATGCACTGCATATGCTAAGGAATAAAAAAGAAATCTGCCCCTTCAAACTAATGTTCCCTTTTGCAGTGGCTGCTTTTCAACTTGGCGGAGCTGTTCTCTAGGAAGAAGGGGGTGCAGGGCAAGGGAAAAGTGTAATCGTTTCCCAAAAATCTGAATCCCCCCCGCTCCTGCTCACTAAGTACAACTTATTTACCATTCTAATCTGACGGCTTTGATATAATAGGGAAATTTAAGACCCAAAGTAACTTTTGTTATCCTAAAAAAGAGCACATTAGGGCACCATTTTACATCCTTGGATTTCCAAATACCTAATCCACGATACAACTTGTATTTTAAAAACATCTTTCCTTGAGGGTAGAAAAACACCATCTATGCACTCATCGCTGAAGTCACCACTGTCAAAGCAGGACTGGTACTAAGCTTCTCAGTCACCTGTCCACGTCAATCTGTGGAATGCCTCCAACTTGAGATTTCCACATCTGCGTCTGCCGATGGACCAACCTGACCGGCGACTGTGTAGATCCGGGACTTAAGCGTGAGCCATCTTCGCACGATCCAGGCGGCTTTTAAAGTCGGTCAACAAACGGCGGGCGGTCCTTCTGGAGGAGGAGGCCAGCGCCCGCAGGCTGGCGCGGCGCCGGCCCGCGCCTCCGCGGGCGAGATACAAAGGGCGCGAGCGCGGAGGCCGAGCCCGCGCAGACCCCGCTCGCCGCACCGACCGGGGACGCCCGGGGGCCGGGCCCCGGGGGCCGGAGAGGCCGCCGTGCGGACCCGGGCGGCGCCCCACACCGCGGCGCGACGGGCGCGGCCAGGCCTCCGGCAGACCCGCCGCCCCGCGGCCGCAGGCCCCGCCTCGGACCCGCGGAGCCCGGCCGCCCGGCCGGCAGCTGTTGGGCTTCGAACCGCGCCGCGGCGGCTCCAAACGGCCGGCGGGCCGGGCGCCTCCCCCGCGGCCCCGGGGCGCCCCGCAGCCGCCCCGCTCCCGCCCCGCGGCCCGGGCCGCGCCCCGCGCACCTACCCGGTCCCACACCATCCCAGAGGCTCCGGCGCTCGGGCCTCTGCCGAAGCGGCGCCGCCTCCGCTCCGGGCCCGAAATGGCTGCGGAACAAAGAGAACCCGGGCGCCGGCGAGCGCCGTCCGATTGGCCGGGGGGCGGGGCCGCGCGAACGTTCGGCGGCGGTCGCCTTGGCAACGGCGGTGGGGCCCGGGCGGCCGCGGTGTCTGTCGGCGCTGGCCCCTGCAGCCGCGCGGGCCGCGCCTGGGCCGGCGGAGGAGCCCCGCGCCGGGAGGCCGCCGCCCACGGGGCCCTGCGAGTGGCGCTGCCGGGGGCCGTGCGCGGCCGCGTGGCGGGTCACCGACCCCGGCCTGGCCTCTGTGGCCCGGGACCACCGCACGGTGACCGCCCCCCGGGCGAGCCGCGTGTCCCGCTCAGGGAGGCGGCCCCGGCGGGCGGAGAGGGCTCCCTCCTCCGCGGCCGCCGAGCCCACCTGAGTGACGCGCGGAAGCCGGTTCACCTGGCCAGGTGTGTATTCACAGGAGACCCGAGCTTCCCGCTCTTAGGCCTGGCGGCCCTCCTCCCCGTAGCCGGCCGTCGTGAGAATGCGTGTCTTCCGAACCCGAAACCATTCCAGATGGGAGAGGCAGACGTCTTCATACTCGGTTACAATAATGGTGACGAAGAGACGCTATCAGCCCCCTTCCCCGCATTCTTCTGTATGGATTTGCCGGATATGAATATTTAGGTTTGCATAGCTAGGTGATCATCGCTTCCCAAGGTGGTGATGCCGCTGATGATGTTCTTCCTCACAAGATCCATGTGTGTAAAAACCCCGGCGGTTCTGGCCATCCCACTGGCAGGTGCCATACGTAGTATGTTTTGAAAATGTGTAGCGGTTGTTGACTTCTAGGCATAATCTAGATAACATTTTAGTAGCCGTACTAGGAAGTATTTTTTAATTTTTCCTGAGACAGCTTATTTGTTAATAAACTTTTAATAATTTTCATTTGCAACAGCAGTCATTTTACAAAACAACTAGCTTATTTAACTTAGATTTTGAGTATAAAAGGACCATTTTATCAGTAGGAAATTGAACATACCAAGAAAAATATTTTAAATAACTAAAATACTCATAATTATGATTTCAGCATTTTCTGTTAATTTGATAGCAGTGGGATACAGTAGTGTGCAGCAAAAAGAGGCCCTCAAATAGGAATGATTACTAAGAAAAAAACTTAATGTTAACCTTTCTAAATGGTAGTTTAGTATATCCGCAGGGAAATTTATCCAGGATTCATATATTTATCCAAATAACAGCAGCATTTATTTCTGTATTTGAAAAGTTCCATCGTGGAATAGGGAGCTGTGATCTGTACCAATCAGGGGATGTGTGGTATCTGCATTCTTCTTTGCTAAAGAAAAATAACAGGAGTCTTTCTAAATGTAAAGGGTTAGCAAAGAATGACAGATATAAAGAACTACTGACTAAGCAATTAGTAAAGAATTCACCTGATTAAAGTCTGGAAATATTTGCAATGAAATGAAAAAAAAGCGAAGTATTATTTAGTGTTTGTCATAGGATTTATTGGCCAAAATCTTTTGAATGAAATAAATATTATCAAATGTGAAATTGAGACTAGGCAAATTAAATATCCATTCTTTTATAAAATTTAAATGAAAGTGAATTGAAATTTTAGTATAAAATAGTTCTGCATTGAATAAAGAGATGCTTATACATGTAGCCTTTTTGTCTCTATCTTCTAGATTAAATTAAAAATACACGTTTTAAACAGTAAATCTTGCTATTAGCAAGGACCTATTAACACAGCTTATTTTATTTTATTTTTCCTGTTATTTTCTCTTTGCAGAGTTTGCAGCAACCCAGTAGTGTTTTCTCTTTATACCCAAATACAAGACAGAAGTGTTCCTGTGGTAAAACTTTGAAGAATTGTCAGTATTTTTAAATGACATATACTGAAATTAAAAACAGTAAATAAATTTTCATCTTTAACCTTAAGATCCCTTATAGAGCTCTTATATTTTAAATTTCTCTATTAAATTTTTTTTCCTAGATGAAAAAATTGGCCAAGATAAAAATCAAAGAATGGTAGAAATTACAAAGTAGCATTAAGGGAGAAAAAAACGTACCTATAAGCTTTCACCTTGGAAGGAAGAGGTGCTTACCCTGTCAGATGTAGCATTGCCAAACAAGCATGAAGCTGGGAGGCAGAGGGCCCATGTGCAGATGCTGGCTTTACCACTTACCAGTGCTTTCAGTTCAGTCTTTCTGAGCTTCACTTTCCTTGTCTTAAATAGGATTAAATAAGATAAAATATAATAAGAGTTCATTAGCAGAGTGCCTGGCAGATAATTAGAGGGCAGTAAAAGATAGTATTACTAGATATTAATACATATGAAAGGACAGATAATAGAAAAGGAGGAATGGTTATTGAAAAAAAAGTAATAGGTCTGGAAATCCAGAAATTGTTAAATAAATATCTTTAATAGGCGATTGTTGGTGAGTACATAGAAACTCAGTGAGAGAAGTGAAATAACCTTTCAGGTACAGTCAAGCTTCTGAAATAGAATACTTCTGAGAAATGTTTCCATGTTATACTTCTGGAAAGACATGGAGATTCTCATTATATTCTTTAGCACTAGATGGTTTAAGGAATTGCCGTCCATTGAAACATCTTCAGATTGGCATTAAGGAAAAAGCATTTTAAAAAGTAATTATTAGAAGAATTTAATTCAAATTTTGAAAGAGGAGGGTTATAGCCAGTGTTCAGATATGTGTAAATAATCTATAGGCATTTCTAATTTAAAGCAAACCCAATATATAGTTTGAATGTACAAAAAAGATAGGGAGTAATTATTAACTGGGAAAGGATTAACTTTAAAGTTCCTTTAACATTAATATCTCCTAGTAATTAAAATATGATTCTGTTTATGAAAAAGTCACTTAGACTTCTACTTATGGGAAGATGGAATAGATCTACTTTTCCCTGTCCCTCCCACTAAGTACAACTAAAACCCCTGAACATTACACATGGTCCAAAGAACAACATAACATGATGGTTAGCTCCTTGAGTTTTCTTTTTTGTCTCATATATCCCAAACTTGAAGCTGAAGAAGCTGGCAACCTGCAAATGCCAATGGTGCAGACAAAAAAAGCCCCAACAAAGTCCTGCTCTCTCTAGCTGAAGGGCCAAGAAAGGGGCAGTATAGAGGCCGGCCCGGTGGCACAGCAGTTGAGTTCTGGCGCCCCGCTTCGGTGGCCCCAGGGTTCACAGGTTTGATCCCCGGTATGGACCCACGCACTGCTTGTCAAGCCATGCTGTGGCAGCGTCCCATGTAGAATAGAGGAAGATGGGCACGGATGTTAGCCCAGGGCCAGTCTTCCTCAGCAAAAAGAGGAGGATGGGCAACAGATGTTAGCTCAGGGCTGATCTTCCTCACCAAAAAAAAAAAAAAAGAAAGAAAGGGGCAGTATAGCAGACAGAACAGACAGAAAACATTTAGACAATAGCTGCTCTACTCTAGCCAAAAACTACAGAGAAAATTGTGACCCAACCCCCCCCCCCCGACTCCCCGCACTCATGCCAGCAAAGGCAAAGGCCCAGTGGGGTGCCTAGACTTCCACCCTCACCAGGCTGTAACAAAGTGCCCCAACTGCTCCTCCCCTTTTCTGGTGTCAGAGAAGGTTAAGTAGGGAGCCAGGACCTCCATCCCCACTGGCCAGTAATGAGGAAGCTCCCATCTGGGGTGTCAGTGGGGGCCAAGTGGGAGATGTGGACTTCTCCAACCTGGCAGTAATGAGGTAATTAGGTGGTGCCTGCTCCCCACCCCTACGTCCTCTCCCAGTGCTTTGTCAGAAAAAGCCAGCTAAAACAGAAGATTTAAATAAGACCCAAAGTCTCATAACCTGATACTCCAAATGTTTAGATTTTAGTAGAAAATCGCTCATCATATCAAGAACCAGGAATATCTCAAACTATATAAAAAAAGCGACATAGATGACAAAACCAAGATGACAGAGATGTTAGAATTATCTGACAAAGATTCTAAAGCAGACATAAAAATGCTTCAGTGAGCAATTACAAAAACACTTGAAACAAAGGAAAAAAAATAGAAAGTCTCAGGAAAGAAATAGAAGATATAAAGAAGAACCAAATGGAAATTTTAGAACTAAAAAATACAATAATCAAAATAAAAAACTAAGTGAATGGGTTCAACACCACAAAGGAGGGGACAGAGGAAAGAATCTGTGAACTTGTAGATAGGACAGTCGAAATTA
The DNA here is from genome assembly GCA_031878705.1 of Tapirus indicus. Classification (NCBI taxonomy): domain Eukaryota; kingdom Metazoa; phylum Chordata; class Mammalia; order Perissodactyla; family Tapiridae; genus Tapirus; species Tapirus indicus. The sequence continues at coordinate 2,036,506 of CM062925.1, read as the reverse complement.
CCCCATCTAGTAATAGAGAGAAAATAGATTGAAAAGAAAAATGAGCAGAGTCTCATGGAGCTGAGTGACTATAACAAAAGATCTAACATTCACCTCGTCAGAGTCCTGGAAGGAGGAAAGAAAACGGGTGGGGTTAACAAATACTCACAGAAACAATGGATGAAAACTTCTGAAATTCGACAAAAGACATAAACCTACAGATTTAAGAAGTTGAGCAAATTTTCAACAAAGATCCCAAAACAATTAAAGGGGAAAGACAGTTTTCAACACATTGTGCTGGAAGAACTGTAAAGAATAAAGTAGGATCCCACCTCATACTGTGTACAAAAATTAACTCAAATTTGATCATAGCACTCAATGTCAGGGCTAAAACTATAAAATTAAAATATGGAAGTAAATTTTTGTGGCCTTGAATTAGGAAAAGACTTCTTAGATATGACATCAAAAGCTAAAGCAACAAAAGAAAAAACTAGATAAATTAGACTTCATCAAAATTTAAAACTTTTGTGCTTCAAAGGACACCATCAAGAAAGACAGTGAAAAGACTACCCACAGAATGGGAGAAAATATTTACAAATCACATATCTGATGAGACTTGTATCTAGAATAAAGAACCTTTACATCCCAATAATAAAACGACAAATAACCTAATTAAAAATGGGCAGAGGATCTGTATGGACATTTTTCCAAGGAAGATATACAAATGGCCAATAAGCATATGAAAAGATGCTCAACATCATTAGCTATTAGGGAAATGCAAATCAAAACAATGAGCTAGCACTTCACACCCACTAGGACAGCGATAATGAGAAGGACAGATAATAACAAGTATTGGCAAGGATGGGGAAAAATTGGAACTCCCCTTGCTGCTGGGGATGTAAAATGCCGCAGCTGCTTTGGAAAACAGTTTGGCATTTCTTCAAACAATTAAACAGAGTTACTATGTCATCCAGCAATTCCACTCCTGATGGAAATGAAAACATATGTCTATACAAAACTTGAGCACAAATGTTCACAGCAGCATTATTGAATTGAATTGAAAATAATGCTAATTCTACTAACATTATTAACAGTATGATAGAGGAATGCAAACTTTTTCTTTCTTTAAAAATGTCTCAGATTTGATAAATGTTTTGAGTGTTTATGTTATACTTTACTAAAGATAAAGGTGAGTTGGGCAGATTGTGTAGTCCCAACGAGGCAGAAATAGTGGCAAAACTTGGTGAGAATGGTACCTAAAGGGATCTCAAATCCAGCTCTTTTATGGAGGGCATGAGAGGAAAAGACTGGGTTAGTCTTCTCTTATCTTTTGGAGGATATGAATCAGAGTTAAAAAACAAAGTTTTGTTCTATTGCCTGCATTTTTTTTTTTTTTTTTTTTTTTTTTGTGGGGAAGACCAGCCCTGAGCTAACATCCGTCGCCAATCCTCCCCTTTTTGCCGAGGAGGACCGGCCCTGGGCTAACATCGTGCCCATCTTCCTCCACTTTATATGGGACGCCGCCACGGCATGGCTGACAGGCAGGGCGTTGGCGGGCGCCCGGGATCCGAACTCGCGAACCCCGGGCTGCCAAGCGCGGACTAAACCGCTGCGCCACCGGGCGGCCCCCTGCCTGCATTCTTTTTCTCCCCTCCAAGTTCTTTTTCTTCTCCTCGTGTCTCTGCCTTTCATTTTGGAGCTTTCCTTAAATGTCTGGTGAGACTTGGCTCTCCATTCAGACGTACTGAAGAGTAAGGCACTGAAAGTGAGTGGGAAGCTCTGTTGTGATGGAGGAATTTGTGGACAGGTGGGCAGCTCCATGGTGCGATGGGGCACTGAGACAACTTGTGTGTTGACGGCTTCTCTGTTGTCTTCACTGGGAGGAGTGGACATCACTCCGAGTGTTCTGGGACCTGGAAGGGGTTCTAGGAGTGGAGGTGGGAGGTCTCATTGTTCACTATGCCAAACTCTGATTAGTCCTTTATTTTCATTTTGGTGCCTCATCCCGGCCCTCTGCTGTGCCTGGACTCCTCAAGTCTGGGGCATCTCTGGTTCAATTGCTACAGAGAATAAACCTGGTGAGGCTTTCCTAAGGTGAGACAAGAGTAGTTACCTGGCTTCGTAGGGTGGGTTGCAGTGTTCTTTCTAACCCGTTCTCCTGTGCTGCCAGTCCCACCCTGAATCTCTGCCTTTCTCAGGACCTCCCATTTCGGAGCCCAGCCTGGGCTCTAGGAGAGAATCAGCTTGCTTCAGTTTGGCATTAGACACTTAGATTTAAGGCTTCTCTGCTCTTCTAAGCCAGTTTCTACTTCTTCACCTGCTTTTCGTCTTCACAAATTTGTTAACGTTCCTTGTCTGCTGTAGTGTCTTTCTAGCTCTCTTTGTGCTTGTGGATTTATACCTTTAATAATTTTTCCTTTACTGTCATTTTCAGGGGATTTCAGAAAAGAGAAGAGACAAAAATATGTTTACTAGGTTGAACCAGAATTTCTGATCCTACTTTCAAAAAGTAGCTGTTAGATGATATACTGAACATGGTTTCATTTCTAATTTTAAGTAAGAAAGTAAGTATTTCAATGTATGTAATTTTAAGTCATACATTTGAATTGGGAATTAAATATTAAAAAAATTAAATTTAGGCTTATTTCCACTGATACTTTAGGAGTCAGTGTTATGATTTTATTGTAGCCCGTGGAGAATTACGTGAAAATGATCCAAATAAACTGCCATATAATTTTTCATGTTTTGTATGTCATGAAAATTCTTCACGAAATTAATTTACAAATGAATCAGCAGCTTTCATAGAACAAAGACATTCTGTCCTGAAAGATTTATATTTTTAAATACATATGTATTTTAAAATATAAAATTTATATTTTTAACACATATTGTTATAGCAAAACTTACAGATTAAATATATACGCGTATCTTTTAAAATAAATCATCCCTGGAGACAGAAAATAGGAAAGTCTTTTTCTAACTTTTAATTTCTGCACCAGAAATTCTGAGGTCATAATATCCAGGCCTCCAAAGCATTCTGCCAAACCACGGGGACTCTGCTGTAAAGAGATTTATGCATAAACTTTAAAGCAATAAAAGGTTTCCTTATGAAGTTTTCCCTTGGGGCTCTGAAGTTGCATGTATGCTGAACTGGCCACCCCCCCCGGCCCTGTTTTCTCTGCATTTTTAGTTCAATTTTCAAGTGAGTCTCTCAGCTATTACTTTTGTTTTGTCCTCAGTGTTCACTGTTCTTCCTTTAGAAGTCACTGGATTGGCAGTTTGTCAAAAGACCAATTTGTGATTCCGTACGCTGTGCTTTTCCTAGCACTCCTGTCATGGAAGATGTAAAGAATTCTGAAATGAGGGCTGTCGCTCCTCTACTTGGCCTGAAATGGAAGTGGTCATTTGGATTTGCTTTGCCTATACTGGTAATGATTGTTCAGTGGAGAAATGAATTTTAAAGCATGAAAGCTCTCCCTCCATTTTACAGAACTTGTGTTGCCTGTGGGGGAAAACACATCTCATGGTCTCTAAGGACTAAACAGAAGGAAAGCTTTCTAATCTTGGAATTGGATTTTTCTGAGGGGATGCAAATTCACATAAATTAGAAAGAAAAACCATTAGGGAATTTTATTATGAAGAACATATAAGCCGATGAGACATCTGAAAAATCAAAACAAAGGAAAATTTCAATAACAGTTGTGGACAAGCTATTATTTTGTATCCCATAACACCTTTCCTATTTCCTCATTAACCCTTTTTTTTATGCGGGCTAGTAATATTTTTGCTCAAATAGTTTGTGTTCCTTCCTCAGAAGTCCGTTCCAATATATGGAGTGCATAATTGCATTGTTACAAATGGATATAATACTGGAATTTGGACTGCTGAGGAGGCAGGATGCCATCACATTGCTATTTTGATGATTCACCATGATTCTAATATATCTTAAATTGTTTTGCTTCATAGGATTATTTATTATAAAGTATCACACATCTTTTATTTCTTTCTCTCACTTCAAGATCTGAGTAGAGGAAATTAAGGCCCATCTTACAAGTGCAACAGAAATATGTATATATCTATATAATTTACGGACCTATGTCTATAGAGTTTTCTTTTACTGGAAACTATAGTACTCTGTGTAACAGAATCTGAAGGAGAAGGGCTGGAAAGTGAAGGAAACAAGGTGAAAATATCTGAGTCATTCAGGTCTTTTTCTAGTTAAGTTAATGGAAATCTTTCAATTTAAAGTAAGGAGTAACGTGAGCAGATAACTCAAGTCGGTATTATAGAAATCACAGACACGGACAGGGCTCTGAGAGGAGAAATCACCCCAGGCAGGGAGATTATCTGAAGGTCTCAGAGAGATTTCAATTTATTTGGATAGAAGTTGTGTTACTTTAGATTTTGGGGGGGGGCAGAGAGGGAGGGAAGGCAACAAAATCAGATTCTGACCAGCTAAGGCAAAAAGAAGAACTTATTGAAAGTATACTGGGGTATTTCTCAAAGAGTTGAATGGCCTACTCTAGGGATAAGAATATAGCTCGTCTATGGACCAGCAATGTCAGATCCTGTTTGCTTCTTGTTCCTACAGACTGTCTTTCTCACGGGGAGCACGGCTGCCTGGTATATCCAAGGTTTACATTTTATGACTTCAGGCATTAGGGACCAACTCTCCATCTTCCTTCCTGTCTAAGACCCAAATTCCAGGGATGGGACTTACTGGCCCTGATTAAGTGAGGTGCCTGATTTGGACCACAGGTAATTAACTGTGGCCAGAAGGAAGGGTCACATTGCAATAAGAGTGTGGCTGCATTGTAGTAGGAGGGGGAAAGAGAGAGGAAGGAGCAGTATCTAGAATAAGCAGAGGGGCCAGGGAGATTACCTCAGAGTTTTCCACTGTTTCTCCAGATCATTTGATTCATGGGATTTAATTGGAAGGGATGATCTGATGTTCAGGTGCAAAAATTCCACTAAGCTACCATCATATTCTGGTAAGAGAGCAGTACCTGAAGGTTTACCAAGGTGTCAACACAATTTACCAGTAACCATTCTATAGATGGGAGAGAGCAGGTGAGTTTTACTTGAGCCAGGCTGAGGATTTAACCCAGAAAGGTAGTCTCCACAAAGGAAGAAAGCATTCTGGAGAAGCATGGTTTTCAGTACAGTTTTATATCTTTTTAGAGCAAAGAACATACATTAAGCATGCCCAGGAGACATATTCATCAAAATTTCAAAGAGCTGTTCAATTGCAAATTAGCAGGTCAGCATGACCCTGACGTCCAGGAAAGGGAACTTATCTTCAGGAGTTCTGATGTGGTGTTACTGATACTGGTGGGCGTAGGAGGGGAAGTATGCATTCTTATCTTAAAAGAGTGCGTTCTTTTACTTTGAGATAATGTTTTTTTTTTTCTTTTTTTGGTGAGGAAGACCAGCCCTGAGCTAACATCCGTTGCTAATCCTCCTCTTTTTGCTGAGGAAGACTGGCCCTGGGCTAACATCGTGCCCATCTTCCTCTACTTTATATGGGACGCCGCCACGGCATGGCTGACAGGCAGTGCGTCGGCGGGCGCCCGGGATCCGAACCCGCGAACCCCGGGCTGCCAAGCGCGGACGAAACCGCTGCGCCACCGGGCCGGCCCCTGAGATAATGTTTAATGCACCTTTTACTTTAATGGTTAAAGCAGATGTACGATGTATGTTTGATAGGCCATAAGTCAGGTTTCTTTAGTTCAAGCTGAATGAGTTTTGAACCAGAGTAGCTACCCCGTACACCTCAATATGTGAAAATCTCTTGTCAAAGCTTTAATTTAACTACTTACATATAAAAAGAGTAGTTTATTAATATTAATTTTATAATTTTTCTCTAATAAATTATTGATTTTGAGTTGCAGCTGGAAGGCATTTATAAATCTAATGCAGTTCCCTCATGTTATAGAGAAGGAATCTAAGAGGATAAATAACTTGACCAAGGTCACATGGTAAATAAGTGAAAATACCTGGGCTGGAATCCAAGCGTTACTTCTTATCTAGCACTGATATCTTGATCTTATTGTGTCTTATTTGCTTAGAAATAGTTTATATTTTGCTAAAAAAAATTTGAGGATGATGGGTTCTTATTTGTACAATCTCTGAATACAAGTATATATAAGTCCCTGGTCTCACTGTGTCCAGTGGCAGCAAGACTTAACAGCAGGTCAGAACTTTAGCTCAGAAATTGAAAAATGTCAATTGCGTGCAGTGCTCTTTCCTGAGTGAAAGGCCACTTCTGCACATAGATGACTTGCAGATAGATCTGCAGGAAAAGCTAGGATTTAGGAAGCAGCTTTGGATTCAGCTGGATATCAGCTCCAAGGTAGTTACTTCTATAATGCTAGAGCAGGGTATATCACAATTTAATATGGCAATGATGACCTGACTAGTAAGCATTTCAAAGCAGCAATGCCAGTAAGGGCCCTGTGCATAGGGGACAGACAATAAACGTGTAAACAAATAAGATTATTCCAGATATAACTGCCATGAAGAGAATAAAATGGGCATGTGATAAAGAGTGATGGGAGGCTACTCAAGACTGGAGAATCAGGGAAATTCACTCTGAATTAGTGAATGATTCAATCAAAGGGGAAATATCAAAATGAAAACCACATATCCATAACTTTAATAATAGAACCATATAGTCATCATGTCAATAAAAGCCCCAAATGATATTTGATAAATTCAACATCCAGTCTTAAACACCTTAAAAGTGAGATACGGAATTGTTCTTTCTTAACATTAAAAAGGAAAAACTGGGACAGCCCAGTAGCGTGGTGGTTAAGTTCACACGCTCCGCTTCGGTGGCCTGGGGTTTGCAGGTTCGGATCCTGGGTGCAGACCTACGTACCACTCATCAAGCCATGCTGTGGCAGTATCCCACATACAAAATAGAGGAAGATGGGCACAGATGTTAGCTCAGGGCTGATCTTCCTCACCAAACAAAAAGGAAAAACCAAGAATTTAAAATTATGAGTTGATTTTATAAATGGTAGAGCAGATCTAGCAACATTTCCCTTTAAAAAATGAACAAAACAAAGGTGTTCTTTGTCGCCATTATTTTCCAATGTAATGCTGAAAATTATTTTTGTCATATAAGGATCTCCAGAAGAAATGAAAACTAAATATTGGGGGTGAAAAAAGGAAACAGAAATGTTATTTGAAGAAATAGAAGACCCAAATTAAGCCATTTTCACCCTCCACAAAACTATTTGAGATGTTAGAAGCATTCAATGAAATGGGCAAATACAAGATAAATCTATATACACACATATCTTTCCTAAATATCAGCAAAAACCAACTAGAAAAGATAACTAAAAAGAGATCTTATTCATAATGTCAGTAAATTACAAAATATATGGAAATTAATGTGGAATATTCAAGGCACATAAACTATAAAAAACTTTAATGAAAAATTCAAAAAACCAAATGAATGCAGAGATAAAGCATGACTGTGGATAGTAGAGATGATATTTCCCAAATTAATTTATAGATTTAACATATTCCCATTGAAAGCCAAAGAATACTTTATAGAGCTCAGTATAATGATTCCAAAACTGTTTTGGCAAAACAAATGGGCAGAATTATCAAATGGTACTCTATGGGAAAGAAAAGAACAATGAAGAGGAGCTATCTTTGCCAGGTACTAGTATTGTAAAGGAAATGATATGGCATTAGTTCAGAAATGAAGTAAAGGGAAATCGAAAACAATAGAAAACCCAGTTTACATTTAATTTATGAACTCAGTCTACCCAAATGATGGAGAAAGGAGTCGTGATTTAAGAACTAGTAAGAAAACCAGATATTAATCTGATGAAAAATTAACTTAGACCTTCACCTCATGCTACATTTTTATCCCTTCTGCAAGAGGCTGCCCATCCGGACTTTACTGTTTTTGAGAGTTGGCATTAAATCATTTAAAAGTTGCCAGCTGTTTCCTTCTCACAGAGGTGGAGTCATCAGTTTGTCTTTGGAGAAGACTTTCTTTGTTTTGGGAAAATCACCAGAACGGACCTTTTTAATTACACAAATGTAGAGCAAGTACTCATTTGTTGCTTTTGGAGGAAATTGAAGTCTCCAGTAAGCTGACAAGTTTGGTTTAGTAACATAAATTGGGTCTATTGGCTGGTGTATGTGCTTTCTGAATCAGAGGGGAAAAAATGTATTCCTGTGTATTAGTTCGTTTGGACTGCTATAACAAAATACCAGAGTGGGTAGCTTATAAACAGCAGAAATTTATTTCTCACAGTTCTGGAGGCTGGAAGTCTAAGATCAGGGTGCCAGCGTGGTCTAGTGAGGGCCCTCTTCTGGGTGACAGACTTCTTGTGGTGGAAAGGCCTGGGGATATCTCTGGTGCCTCTCCTATAAGGCGCTACTCCCATTCATGAGGGTTCCACCTTCACAATTTAAGCACCTGCCCAAAGGCCCCTCCTCATACCATCACATTGGGCATTAGGATTTCAACATATGAATTTTTAGGGGATGCAAACATTCATACTGTAGCACCCCAGAATGTGAATTTAGGCTGAACTGTCCTTGCAAAGTACTGTTTGTTTATTTTGGAAGACAGAGATAGACAGGATGTGTGTGTGTGAGTTTTGTCCAATTACAGGTAGTTGCTTATGGGAGATTGTCATACTAGACCATGCCAAGAGGGTTGTCTAGGCCTGATCTCTTTATGCTGGAGATAAAAAGTGTGAAAGGGAATCAGTAGGACTGGACTTGGTACAATAATACTTGGATTGGACTGTTGGTGCCTTTTGCTTAGTGTTGTTTAAGACAGAATAACTCAGAGCTGGGAAATGCACTGCTGACCTTTATCACTGTCTTGTTTGAGCCATGGGAGCCAGATTACACCCTGCGTGGGTGAGTGTTCCCACTGTTAATTGTTTAATTTGTTTAACTCAATCTTCACGACAGCCCTATGAAGCAGGGCATGGATTTGGAGAGGAAGGATCTCTCTCTGAATGTCTCTGTCTGTCTCCATCTCTCTTCCTCCCATGTGTGCGTGTACACACATACACACACTCACAGTCACACATGCATGAACACACACACATTCACAGGGTTCTTAGGGCTGGTACTCCAGGAGATGCCTGGAGGTCTCCGTTGGTGTGGTGAGCTGGCCACTGCTGTGCTGGGTGTTCTAAAAGGAACTCCTCCTGGCAGTAGTTGGAATCTACACTGTACAGTTGTTGTTTCATCCCTGAATCTCCAGTTGACTTCTGTTAATTGTTTTATTCTTGTTAGCTGTGCCTTAGAGAATTAAGGGAGAAATCAGTATCCATGCTGGAGAGAAACTGGTTGGGCAGAGTGGTATTCTGGAGAAGCTGGTGATCAGATGGTGGGAGTGACCCATTGGACTCCAACAGTGGTGGTAAATGATCATGAAGACTGATTTAGGGAAGGTGTAATAGGTCTGTGGGAGGGAAATTCCAAGGAAGAATGGGTTTCTTACCGCCTGTGGAATGCAGGTTCATGGTTTTCATAATTTGGCTATTAGAGGACATGTGACTTTATGATGTAATCCCAGCTTTGTGTGGTCTGTGGACTACTGAGGCCAGTTCACTTGTTCCTTCACTTATTCATACATTCCACAGATATTTATTGGTTGCCCCCTGCGTGCTGGGACTGGGCTAGGCATGTAGATACAACGATGACTAACAGAGTCTCTGCCCTTTAGGGGAAAACGCCTGGAAGTTAAATATTAACAAATCAAATTGTAAGAAAATAAGAACAAAAGTAGAAGAGGAAACAAATTTAAAAAATAGAAGATGAAATATTTATGCCTATATAAACATTTTAAATATCTATAAAATGAAAATCAATAAAGGAGCTAAAGAAGAAAACAGGCTGAGGCAATTACTTGTACTAAATATGACAGATGAGCTAATGCAATTTTAAACACATCAGTCTTTAGTCAAAGCTAAGACTAATACCAAACCCTTAAAGAATAAAAGGACACTAACATCATTCACATAAGAGGAAACTTAAAAAATACCTTCAAAAGCAAGTAAATAAATTCACATTAAAAACAACAAAAAGGTAATATCTCACACTGAATGAATTGAAAAGTATAAGAAAAATCATAAAACTATGAATGAGGCTGTGGAAAAATAAACAGCCAGGCATTGCTATTATTGGTATGACTTGATGGAATACTATAATTCCTGAAAAGTGACTTAGCATTAAATATTGAGAATATAAAGATATAAATGCCTTTAAACCGAAGAGTCATCCTAAGACAAAATTTCACCATTTAGCAATCACCTCCTAGAACACTTACTGTGTGCCAGGCACTTCTCTAAGTGCTGTATGTCTATTAACTCATTTATTCTTCACAGCAACCATAAGAAGTCTGGGTACTTTTATTATCCCCATTTTACAGATGAGGAAACTGAGAGACGCCAAGATTAAATAAATGAATTGCTTAAGGTCACATGGTTGGGCAATGGTAGAGCTGACATTGAAAGCTTCTGGGTCTGGACTCATAATCAGTGCATCATGCTGCTTCAATGGAAGAGAAAGTTCTATATACGAAGATGCTTGTAGCATCGTCGCTTATAATGTAAAAAGAAAATTGGGGTAAACTACATGTTCCACAAGGGGAATGGTTAAATATGTTATAGTACATTCATTCAATAGATAATTATTCAACTAGAATTGTTCAGAACTTTTCTTTTGTTTTCCTGGGCTGCAATGGTGTGGGACACCAACTTCATAGAAGTAGTACTTGTCCTTTTGCAAGCCTTCTCTATGTCCCTGTATCTTTGAGCTATTCATAAGGATCAGGATCCTGTCCCTGTCCCAATTGGGCACTCCATTATTTTCTGCTGCAGCAGCTCGTGGCTCCCTACATCATGTCATTAGATGGACTGAATGTGGCTGGAATGAAAGTTCTTTAGGAGTATAAATTACCATCTTCCCTGGATACTTCAGCCACGTTTAATGAACTTGTACATTTTTTGACTTCATATTTCTACCCTCATTTCCTTACCCACATAAAGCTGTTTCTTACCATAAATACGTTAACATAGTTATCAACATACTTCTTACCCTAAAGGGCTGTGAAGATCTAAGTAGCACTTTGTGTTATAAATGTTAGGAAAAGAGTTTCAAAATATTAAAGTAATTTTTACTTATGCTGAAACAAGAGAAGAAAAACACATAAATTATGTATTTTAGCATGTCTCTTCATATTTTTCCTGTTAATTACAAAAACAATACATCCCATTTATTAGATGTCTATTACATGTCAGGAACTATGCTAAGCTCTCTATGTAATTTGTTGCTTTTAATCCTCTCAATAGCCATATAAAGTAGGTATTATTTACTATCACCATTTCACAGATGAGAACCCAGACGCTTGGAGAAGTTGAGTACCGTGCCCCAGGTCACACAATCCATAAATGGAAAAGCCGAGACTTAAACCCAGATCTGTCTGAATCCAGAGATCAAGCTGTTAGTCATACTGATACTATCTTTTCTTCCATTTCTTTTCCAAAAGCAAATTTAGAGTTACTTTCTCTAATGTTTAGTTCTATAATGAAGTCTAACTGTCTGGTTACAAATTACACTATAACCAGATGCCTTGGAAATGAAGAGGGTAGCATAAATTAAAACTGGAAGTGGCTTAGAATGTTGAATATGAAGAAAAGGTGGTTAGGAAGTTCCTTGAAGAGAACCTTGCTGTAATGATGAAATAAAGAAGAAAACCCAAGTAAGGGAATGTAAACGCACAATACAGAATACCTCCTCAACAAATTTACATGTATGTTCTATAAATGTATTTCCTAAAAAGGAATATTGTGTACAATAAGTATTAATGCCGGGAGGGAATGAAATTGTGAAACTATCTAAATACGTACTGATTTCAACTGCAACTCTTTTTTCAGAAGTATCCCTTTTTTCCTTCTTCTCCTGGCTCAACCATATAAAGTAAACTGTACACACAGAAAACTCACGCATACCAGACTTTGCGCTCTAACTCAAAGGCTGGTACCTGCTCCAGAGCACTAAATTGTACCATTTTTGATACCATGAGTAGCTTCCAATATTTCTCTTACTTTTTCTTCCTTCCTTTATCTTATTTTTGAACTTGAGAATAAAAATATTTTTTACAAAAGTCGGAAAAGACTGATTATTCTGAAGCCATGTAATAAGTAGCCACCACAACCGGTTTTAATCCTATTCTGTCAAACAACAACTTGCCTTGGTAAACACAGTTTTACAAGCTAGCCACTCTGTCAATCTCTCCCTTCTGCAAGTCAGCCAATCAGGGACAGACTCACTCCAACAGCATGCCTCTGAGTGGTACCCAACCAACAAGAGTGTCACCTGAGTACTATGCTTCTACAGATGATGTCAACTCACTCCTCTGAGAGTCCACTAATTCCCAAACTTCATGCTTCCCCAAACCTTCTATAAGATTGGCAGTTTGTTCTGCTTGAAAAGACTGTGTCTGGCCAGTATCTCTTACTATAACAAGCAATAAGTTAGCTTTGTCTTTTTGCTTCAGATGTTGAATAACGGTCTCGTTGGACAATTTTGGAGGTTCCCCCGAGGTTGTTTTGAAGACTCTCACTTGGAGGCATTCCAGGGGATCTTGAGGCCAACAGGTATGCTCACTTGGCACCTTGTGCCAACTTGTGTTTACTCTTCAGATGTGTTGTCAAGTGAGTCGGTCTCAACAATAATCTGATCTCTGACTAGTTTCATTGAGTTCATATTCCTGAATTTATTTTGTTTTTCTAGGATTTGTAACCAGATGGATCTTTGTTTAGGCCTAGATCTTTGTTCAGAGCAATTAGACCTTTTGGTTTAAAGGTGCACCATTTGTTAAATAATTTGACCTAGGTCTTTGTGTAAGATCGTTAGACCTTTTGTTTTGGAGGTATGCCCTTTGAGAAATGTTTTTGCCATTGACTTGCTTATTCTCCTGCTGCTTGCATGGTTTAGCTCCTGTTTGTCTATAGTACAAAGTCTTGTTTCATGTGTTTATGTTTCATCCTGGGTTGTTTTGTTTCTTTTGAATGTATAAGGGAGTGTTCTATAGGGAACAGATGGACGCATAAGCCTGGTAAGTTTTCAACTCAATACAAGCCAGCCTTGAGGGCTAATGATTGCAGGTCTGTTAGGCCAGCAATCAACTTTGAAAAAAGGGTTTGTCAAACTTTGTGTGGGGTCCCCTATAAAACCTTCGTGAGAGTACCCTCTTTCTCGTTAATTTTGAGAGAAGCTCACTTTGTTTTGTCCATACTCAAGGGTCAAGTGGTCTATATGGCCCTTTTCTAGTCTCTGCTTGGTTGGGGAACCCAAATACCCTTCAGAAGCCCATGCTATAGACTGGCTAGTGGCCTGTCTTTCTTGTGTGTTGTGGGTTTGTCTATGCCAAAGTCTCATCCTCCTCCTGAAAGAGCTTCTGTTTCCTTTAAGAAGCACTGTAATTCTAACCTTTGCAGTTTTCTTGGTAAACGGCAAAAAATCTTTTTGACTTAAAATAATAATGTCACGGGGCCGCCCGGTGGCGCAGCGGTTTAGTTCGCGCTTGGCAGCCCGGTGTCCACGAGTTCGGATCCCGGGCGCCCGCCGACGCACTGCCTGTCAGCCATGCCGTGGTGGCGTCTCATGTAAAGTGGAGGAAGATGGGCACGGATGTTAGCCCAGGGCCAGTCTTCCTCAGCAAAAAGAGGAGGATTGGCGACGGATGTTAGCTCAGGGCTGGTCTTCCCCACACACACACACAAAATAAAATAAAATAATAATGTCATGTTTGACATGTCCAAATCTTTAAATTAATATTGTTAAGAAGAACTCTAAAAATAATAGGAGACACAATGCCAAATAATCAATAATCAAATAATCAATCTTTAATTGATATGCTAAGGCCTCAAAAAAATTCTAACTCAAGATAGTCTCTCTCAAAGACTTTGTAACCTTTTGAAACCTATTCACTTTGCATTTGCATCTTGTTTTCTACTCAGCTTCACCTGACCTTCTAAATGAACTATTCTTATTTCAGGGTTTTCTCAGGGAAAGAACAGTTTTATTGTAGAATTTCTAGACCAGAAGTTGAATTAAAATTCTTGTCTAGAGTGAAGTTAAGGGACACAGTTAAGGATTTTCCTCAACTTTCAGAATATAGGCAGAAGTTTGTTACAGAATTTAATATTTTGTTATATTCTTACTTTCTTCTACTACAGATCTGTACCAACTAGTTCAGCTAATGCTTAGCCTATCAGGGAAAATGCTTAATAAACAGAGAGATAGGAAAGAAAAGATTTAAGTCACCCAGTTATATAAACTTTTAAAAATTGTCTTAAGAGAGCAATAAAAATAAAAAATTGACTACAATGAAGCAATTTAAGAAACAATTATTTTAAGGGAAAAATTGTAAAAAGGTCCAAATTGTAGACAAATGAAAATGAAGACTAGACTACAGGAAATATTCTAAAAGCTGGAGTAAACCCACAGCTAAAGCGGACAGATGCATCTTCTCTTGTTGAAAATGGGATCAAACCTGAAATAAGGAATTTAATAATAAAGAAGAAATTGAAAAGTAAAATTGCCAATCTAGCCTAACACAGCTCTCCTGCTGCTATGGGAGCCATGATATCTACCGTTAATCTCTCTACTGTAAAATATCAGATCCCTCAGAGTAAAATTTTAAAGTTGTTTGAAAACCAAGACTTTCAATAAGGAAAAAAGAGAAATTTTATCTCAAAGTAAAAATGACTGGTTGTGCTAGATGGTGAAAGAAGATAATAAAAGACAAATTTGAGGGTATACAGTAAATTGTGGAAGGCGTGAGGAAAAACAAGCTTTATTTGCTTTGGTTTACTGGAAACACTAAAATAATGAAAATTTCTACAAATCCTAAGAGCTTTCCCAGTCCCAACCTGTAACTGATACTTTGGAATCATTATCAGAAGGACATTCCTTTCTTCTGTGTGACACAACTCCTGCAGATTTAGTAGGTAGGGATTTACTATGCAAATGAACTGCTGGATAAAACGTACTGCAAAAGGATTATTTTTTTAAATCCCAGAAATGTTCACACACTCAATAAAATTATAGCTGGTATGGCTAATAATACACCTACACTATGTATGATTCAAGAAATCACTGAAAAAATATCTATGGTCCCAGAATCTCAATGGGCAAAAGATTCCATGGACACAGGCAGACTAAATAGAACAGAGCCCTTAAAAGTCTTCCTGGATTATATAAACTCTTCTTTTTTTGTACAAACATGAGGAAGTTATGCCATGCTCTAAAGGTCTTAACTCACCAACACAGCACACACTTAAGACCTACTGCCTATTGAAGCTGATCCCTTAATTCAGTAGACAAAGCTTAGCTTAGTTGCCTCAGAACAATTACAGGCCTCAACTAAATAAGTTAAAACATCTTCATATCTTATACTGTGATCACCTTTAAATCTGATGTTATCTTATATAGTAACTCTTTATTGCTAAGGAGAAACACACAGCACTTTATTTTATTATTTATTTATTTATTTATTTTTAGTGAGGAAGACCAGCCCTGAGCTAACATCCATTGCCAATCCTCCTCTTTCTGCTGAGGAAGATTGGCCCTGGGCCAATATTTGTGCCCGTCTTCCTCTACTCTATATATGGGACTCCGCCACAGCATGGCTTGATAAGCGGTGCATAGGTCCACGCCCAGGTCCGAACTTGTGAACCCCAGGCCGCTAAAGTGGAGCGTGCGAACTTAACCACTATGCCACTATTAATTGACCACTATAAAAATGCTGAGTGTAGGGGCCGCCCGGTGGCGCAGCGGTTTAGTCCGCGCTTGGCAGCCCGGGGTTCGCAGGTTCGGATCCCTGGTGCCCGCCGACGCACTGCCTGTCAGCCATGCCGTGGCGGTGTCCCATATAAAGTAGAGGAAGATGGGCACGGATGTTAGCCCAGGGCCACGTCTTCCTCAGCAAAAAGAGGAGGATTAGCAACGGATGTTAGCTCAGGGCTGGTCTTCCTCACCAAAAAAAAGGAAAAAAAAAATGCTGAGTGTTGGGGCTGGCCTGACACAATAGAGGAGAATCTTCTTTAATTTTTTTAAAAATTTTTCTTTAATTCCATGGTCAGAGCAGAATTTTTGGACACTCCAGTACCAACTGCTGACTTAATATTCTTTGTTGGTCCAATACTAAATGCTGACAGTACTATTTGTTGATGGGTCTTATATCTAAAAAGGACCAACAAGGGCTGGCCCGGTGGCACAACGGTTTAGTTCGCGCTTTGGCAGCCTGGGGTTCGCGGGTTTGGATCCCGGGCGCTGCCGACTCACTGCTTGTCAGCCATGCCGTGGCGGCGTCCCATATAAAGTAGAGGAAGATGGGCATGGATGTCAGCCCAGGGCCAGGCTTCCTCAGCAAAAAACAGGAGGATTGGCAACGGATGTTAGCTCACGGCTGATCTTCCTCACACACACAAATTTTTTCTAATTAAAAAAAATTAAAAAGACCAACAAATAGACCAATGGACTAGAATAAAGATCCCCCAAATAAACCCTCACATATATGGTCAAATGATCTTCAACAAGGGTGCCGAGACCACTCAATGGGGAAAGGACAGTCTCTTCAACAAAATGGTGTTGGGAAAACTGGATATCCACATACAAAAGCATGAAGTTGGACCTTAACCTCACACCATATACAAACATTAATACAAAATGGATTAATGACTTTAATGTAAGACTATAACACTTCTAGAAGAAAACATAGGGGAAAAGCTTCATGGACTTGGCAATGGTTTCTTGGATATGACACAAAAAGAAGCACAGGCAACAAAGAAAAAATAGACTAGTGGGATGACATCAAACTTAAAAACTTTTGTGCACCAAAGAACACAATCAAAAGAGTGAAAAGGGAGAAAATATTTGCAAATCATGTATCTGATAAGGAGTTAATATCCAGAATGTATAAAGAACTCCTTCATCTCAACAACAAAAAATCAAATAACCCGATTAAAAAGTGGGCAAAGGACTTGAATAGACATTTCTCCAAAGATGATATACAAATGGCCAACAAGCATATGAAAAGATGCTAAACATTACTAATTATGATCATCACAGAAAAACGCAAATCAAAACTACAATGAGATATCACCTCACATCCATTATGATGGCTAATATAAAAAAAAACCTAGAAAATAACAAATGTTGATGAGAATGTGGAGACATTGAAACCCTTGTGCATTGTTGGTGAAATTGTAAAATGGTATAACTGCTAAGGAAAACAGTATGGAGATTCCTCAAAAAATTAAAAATAGAGCTACCATATGATCCAGCAATCCCACTTCTGGGTATATTTATCCAAAAGGATTGCAAGTAGGATCTTAAAGAGATATTTGCACACCCATGTCATAGCAACATTATTCACAATAGCCAAAATGTGGAAGCAACCCAAATGTTCACCAATGGATGAATGAATAAACAAAATGTGGTGTATATATACAATGGAATATTATTCAGCCTTAAAAAGGAAGGAAATCCTGTCACATGCTACAGCATGGATGAACCTTGAGGATATTATGCTAAATGAAATAAGCCAGTCACAAAATGACAAATACTGTACGATTCCACTTGTGTGAGATCTAAAGTAGTCAAATTCATAGAAGCAGAAAGTAGAATGGTGGTTACCAGAGGCTGGGGGGAGAGGAAAAGGAGAATTGTTGTTTAATGGGTATAGAGTTTCAGATTTGCAAGATGAAAAGTTCTGGGGATCTTTTTGACAACAAGTGAATATACTGAACACTACTGAACTGTACACTTAAAAATAGTAAATTGTATGTTGTGTTTTTACCACATATACAAAAAGACTAGGCTTGTTTTACAATAAGTAGATCATTCTCTCTTATAAAATCCAATTCCTTACCAAATTGTTCAAATGACTGAACTGTAGTCTTCTCAAGGGCATTTCAAATTACTAAAATAAAATAATATATAAATTAATAGCTGGTATTCTTTTATAATAATTCACTTTTTAAAATTTCTATAGAAAAAAAGATTTTAAAATCTTACTCAGGTACTCTTTAAACAACAAATAAACAGCATACACATTAATTACTAGATGCCTTAATGATATCTAAAATAATTGCTGTAATAAAAGTAAAGACTCAGTAAAAGAGGGACTATAGAATCTAATGCACCATGCTGTAGATACTAAAATACTAATACTTTAGAAATACTATTGAAATATTTAACAGAATAGCGCACTAAATAGGCCAGCTAAAATCCTTATACAGGGACTTCATATAAACAACAACAACAATATAATAATAATAAATTCATGGAGAAGTTCAAGAATTCCATAAAAGTTATGCAAATTCTGAACTCCCGAATTCTTAAAGGAAACACTGGGAATGATCTGTTTTGAGATCCATGGAGATAAAAACTGGCAAAAAGAGATTTTATTGTACCAGGGGAAACTACAAATTGACATTTGCCAAAATTCTCCATGAAACAACCCATCATAGTAGGGACAAATTTGCCACGTTGTAATTATTTTCTCCATAACTGGTTTAAGATATTCCACATCTGGCTTAGCCTATCTTATTCCCCTTACTAGCAATAATGACTCGCCTAAGTCTAGACCAGGGTTGGGAAAGTATGGCTTGTAGACCAAATCTGGCCTGCCACCTATTTTTGTAAATAAAGTGTTATTGGAAAATATCTACACCCATTTTTTAGCATGTTGTCTATGGCTGCATTTGTGCTAAAACAGCAGAGTTGATTAGTTGTGACAAAGAATGTATGGCTCACAAAGCCAAAAAATATTTAATATCTAGCTTTTTATAGAGAAGTTTGCTCACCTAGACTTCATCTAGACAATTATCATCATAACTCTGTAATTCAGCTCTTCCAAGCTATTTTTAGTTCATCCATTTTTTTTTTTTGATGAGGAAGATTAGCCCTGAACTAACATCTATTGCCAATTCTTCTCTTTTTGCTAAAGAAAATTGACCCTTAACTAACATTTGTGCCCATCTTCCTCTATTTTATATGTGGGATGCCTGCCACAGCATGGCTTAAGTGGTATGTAGGTCTGCGTCCAGGATCCAAACCTGCAAACCCCTGGCCGCTGAAGCGGAGTGGGCGAACTTAACCACTATGCCACCGGGCCGGCCTCATAGTTCAGCCATTTTAATAAATGATGTAAGAGTATGTTGCTCTAACTTTACCAGTAATGATACACACAGTACATAAATGAAGGAGAATGTCCTTGCACAGGGAAATGACAAAATGCAAACAATAACTGCGTCACATAATACTCAGAGACAATATAGTTGCAGCCCCACCAAAATCAAATTAACTTATGTACAGCTTTTTTGCTCTTTTTCCTATAAAAGAATCAGGCTCTTCAGTGCCAATCCAGGACCAAGCTGAATTATTCTGTTGAATTATTAGCTAGGCCATTCAAAGGGTATGATTCCTGCAGTAGCCAGTCTGCAAGATGGTCCCTGATTATTCTTACCCCTTGGTATTCATGCCCTTGCACATTGCACCCCTCCCACATTGTATCAGGGTTGGTCTATGTGACCAATAGAATATGGTAATAGTGAGGGTATGTTGCTTCCAGGGTGAGGTTATAAACCTTGCTGGTTTCTGCCTTGCTCTCTCTCATATCATTCACCCTAGGGGAAGTCATCTGCCATGTTGTGAGCAACCCTGTGGAGAGGCCTGTGTAGCAAGGTCAACAGCCATGTGAGTAAGCCTCCTTGGGAGCAGACCTTACCCCCATTCAAGACTTCAGAGAACTGCAGCCTTGGGTGACATCTTGACTGCACCCTCAAGAGAAATACTGAACCAGACCCACCCGCATAGGCTGCTCCCAGATTCCTGACCCTCGGAAACAACCTGCGATACTGAATATTCTCATTTGCAAGCTGCCAAGTTTGAGATAATTTGTTACAGAACAATAGATAACTAAGACAATCCCCCAACATCCTAAATGGACTAGATATCCTTTCCAAGAGTACAAAAGTATAAAATCTTTTATGGGGAGAGGATCCTGAGAATAATGATCCTATCTGTAGGAGTTAACTACTAGAGGCATTCATCAAAAATTTGTTCCATTCCTCTGGCTGACATAGTAAATAATACAACCCAAACTCTGGGGCACAACAAACCAGTTTCATTTCCTTAAACCGAGTAGTTAGAGATAACAGAATAGCCTTGGATTTCTTCTGTCCAACCAAGGAAGATTCTGAACCATTGCTCACAGGATATACTATACCTAAACACTATAAACGAATTGAAGTAATCTATATCTTAGCTAAAAGACAAGACAGCCTAGCTATCTAAAATAGACTCGGAGAATCTTGGAGACTTGTTTTCCTGACCTGGTCTGGGAATTTGGGATCATGGTTCTGAAATGTCTTCCAGTCCCTTCCAGTTATACTTACTTGTCTCACTGTTGTTAAATGTGTATTTTCCAGAGTCTTAAATGCTTTTGTGCAGCCACTGTCCTGACAGATAATTCAACAAATGATTCAAAGACAATAAAAAAACAGAATAAAATCATGCCAACAGACATGTAAACTGAAAATAAAATCTCACCTATGAAATCTCACCTTCAAGGAAAATCAACAACAGTAGTAAGGATCTTCACAATCCTCCACAATCCTCAGAAATCTCCTGCAGCTTTGATTGAATGAGGACCAAAAGCAAGGACTGAAAATAACGAAGTTCCCATAAACTTAGGAAAAGACTGATTTTTGCTATAGTGAAGGTAACAAGTAGCCACAAGAACTAGTTTTAAACCCATTCCGTGGATCAAGAATAAGTAGCCTTACTAAGCTCTTCGTGAAAGTCAGCCTGCCAGGGGCAGACTCACTCCAGTAAGCACACACCTGTGAGTGCCAACTAATCCACACAGTCTCACCTGAGCAACCACGCACCACAGACGATGTCAACCCACTGATACCCTGAAAGTCTGGCAATTCCTGGCACCCCATGCTCCCCCCAAGACCCTCTGTAGGGTCAACAGTTTGCGCTACTTGGAGAGACTGTGCCTGACCAGCATATCCCCCTTTGCCGTAGTAAACAATACATTCAGCTTTGTCTTTTTATGTCACATATTGAGTGGTGGTTTCATCAAAATCTTTGGCAAAATCTCCTGATTCTTTTATAATTTTTTTAACCTCTTCTCATTTAATAGTACCAATAGTAATAGTAGTGATGATGGTGATGATTTTAACCACTTACTATCCACCACACACTGTGCTAAGGGCTTCACATGCGTTATCTCAATAAATGAGGACTGCTGGTAATATCTGGCTACGAGCACTTTTTAGACATTCAGGTGGCACTCAGACCTGAAGAAAGTATTAGCCCTGAGCTAGTCATTTGCTTGTTTGCTTTCAAATCCTCTTCTTACCCTTTCCCTGCTCTGCTCAGCTCAGTGTCGCAGGGGGCTGACTCCTACAGGCTCTTCTGTCAGCTAGCTTCCAGCTCAGTTCTGCTAATGGGAACCTGGAGTGAAAGATGGAAGGAGGGGGAGAAGGCAGGTTCTCTCTCCCCTTCCTACTCCTGCAATAGCTCGGTTTCCTCTGTTGTCCTAGCCCCTTTGAACACACCTGCCTTCCTTCTTCTTGGTGGTCATCACTCATATTATTCTGCTTGAAATGCCCAGAGCTCTTTCTGACTTCCTGGAACCTTAAAGATAGAATCAGAAAGAACTGGTATAGAAATTGTACCAGGCAGACTCGAGAGACCTGAAATTTGTCCCAAATCTGCCTCTAAATCGCTTGTGACCTTGAAACAGTCACAATTTGGTGTCTCAGTTTTCTATCTATATAATGGAATTGTTGATCTTTAAGGTCCCCCCACTTGCCCAGCTAGAACCTTCTATAGTGCTGGGCTTGCAAGAATTGGTTGAACGTTACCGTAAGTGTTATAACTTTTCCCTCCTCCAATATAACAGTGTTTAGAAACTGCTTTAAAGGCCTTGATTACATCTAGAAATATAGCTGTTCCCCTAACCAGATGAAACATAGAAAAACTCCCTTTTCTATGAACATAATTTGAGGGACCCAGTAAAAACTGAAAATGCAGGGCCCTTGCTGAAAAAGCAGGAAAAAGGTGCCATTAAAAGTATTACAAATAAAGTTTTTGCTTTAAAAATATTTTGTTAATTGTAAAATACAACAGAAGTAATAGTGGTATATGAGTAACAATATAACTTACAGAGTGCAAAAAATATTTTTGGCGTCATAATTGTATATAATACAATAATAATACTTTATTAATCTGATATCTTGATTAATTGTAATTTTATGGCTTGCTTTTCTGCAAATTCATTTAATAGGTCATTAAAATATATATTTTTGCAGGGCCGGCATCGTGGCATAGCGGTTAAGTTTGCGCACTCCGCTTTGGCAGCCCGGTGTTTCGTGGGTTTGGATCCCGGGGGCGGACAGATGCACCGCTTGTCAGCCATGCTATGGCGGTGTCCCATATAAAGTAGAGGTGGATGGGCACGGATGTTAGCCCAGAGCCAGTCTTCCTCAGGAAAAAAAAGAGGAGGATTGGCAATGGATGTTAGCTCAGGGCTAGTCCTCCTCACACACACACACAAAAATATATACTTTTGCGGTTTTATTTTCAATTGGTACAGTTGAAAGAGACACTAGTTGCTCTTGGAAAATGAAAGATTGCAAATAATTTTTAATAATTTTAAATTTTGACAAGGATATTTCTACTGATGCAATTGTTGGAACTGTTAAGAGTATTTTATAGGCTGTGACAACATTTGGGATAAATTTTTGATCAATTATTTTGAAATACAAATTTTCGTACATGTCGAGCTGATGATTTTCATGGAACAATTCTTCTAAAAATATTTCATTCTTCATACAAATCAGTTTTGTGTAAGTCAAAATTTAATTTTAAATGTAAATTTATACAGTGGCATTTTAATGTTTCCTCTGACATTTCCTGTAACTAGTGGAGGTTCTACAAGAAACCAAGTCTGGCTTCATGATTTGTATAAAATTTGCAATGCTGGTTTATGCATTATACCAATGCATCTTCAACTATAGGGAAAAACATTTATTGACCTTCCTCATTAATACTTGGTTCATCTGAAGCTTCATGTGAAAGTAATGTAGTACCATTCTGTCAAATGCCAGGATCTTTAAATTTATTGTCTATTTCTAAGTGTCTGGATGTGTGCTTTGCAGTGTTGAAGCTGTTTTCAAAATGTGAGATTCTAAACTCTTTGAAGGGTTAGAATGACTCCCTGACATGCTTTCTTGCAGTGTCCGTGAGCACACCTGTTCTGTGATGATTTACTGACAGTTGACTGCCTGTGTCCCGGCAGTTCCCGTGCCAGCCTCCAGCCAGAGTTAACACTTGTGCCAATGCTGTGGTCAGGCTCTAGGGACTGATGGACAAGCCACAGTCCCCACGGTGCCTGCGTGCAGAACCTCTCCTTTCTCCCAGAGCTGCAGCCACTGCTGCCCTTGTCACTGCTTTTGCACTGTTGTTGCCATCACTGCTGCCAGTTTGGGCCTAGGTCCTGGCCGGCAGCCTTGGTCAGGTTGATATCAGACTCGTGTGCCTAAGGCCTTGGAAAGATGGTCAAGATACTGGAGAAGAGGAGCCAGGGTGTTTATCTTCTTTATGAAGTTATGTGGGAAATGTTTGCAGCCTCAGATGCCAGGAACTTGTAGCCGAGACTTGCTGGCACCAGTAAGTCTGAAATCCAGGCCCAGACACAGGGCTACAGATGCCAGTGAGAACCTCAGCAGTGCCCAGGGACCCCAGGAATGAGCATGACTATTTCTAAGATGTTTCAATGACATAATTAGTATTATAGGTTACTGAGAATCTTGCAGAAGTGATGATGCACGAATATTGGTGTGTTTGGAGCCAAATCTATCCAAAGGTGCATTTTTGGATAAAAAGTAGAGATGAGTGAGATTGTGTTGACCTAAATGTGTACTTCCTCCAGGCTACAGTGTCCTTTATCTTGAGATATCTGACCAACATGAAGAATTTGAAGGAGTTGACTTATATGCATACATGCCATCTCTAGTAGTTCTTAAAGATTCTACATGATTCATTCACTTTAGGTGTGAAATATTTTGTAGTACTTTTTACAGCAGTGCATCTAACAAACTTTTTGTTATGGAAAATTCCAAACATGCAAAAGGAGAGAGAAAGTATAATGAACCCCTCCTTATGTATCTATTAACCAGCTTCAATAGTTTCATGCGTTTTGTCTGTACCTCCACCCACTTTCCTCAGTCCTAGATTATTTTGAAACAAATCCCAGGCATCATATCATTTTATCTGCAGATATTTCAATACATATCTTTAAAAGATTAGGTATCATTTCACCTAAAAATTTAACGATAATTCTTAATATTATAAAAGAGTTAATTAAAATTCTCTGTCTCGATTTTTTTGTTGTTGTTTGAATCACTGTCCAAGCAAGGCCCACACACTGCTGTTGGTTGGTGTGCCTCTCGAGTTTCTTTTAATATACAATTAATTGGCCCACCTCCCCTTTTTTCCTTTGAAGTTTATTTGTTGAAGAAACTGGATCTTTTTGTCCTGTAGAATTATCCAGATTGCATTTCACTGCTTGCTTCCCTAAAGTATTGTTTAACATGTCTGCTGTTCCTCATATTTCTGTAACCTGGTATTTAAATATAGAGGCTTAAGAGATTTATGTTTGATTATTTGGCATGTGGCTACTTCATAGATGGTCTTGGGTACTTCCAAATGGACACAATAATGTCCCTTTTTTGTGATGTTAGCAGCCATCAATAATCTTTTCTCAGATCCATTATTTTGTGAGGGTTTACAAAATGGTTATATTTAAATTGTATCATTCTTTACTTATTAGCTGGACTATTTCTATAAAGAGAAACTTCTCTGTATACAAGATGATTATTGTTGTCTGAGATACATGCACAAAAAAGCCAAGACTTATGCTTGATTCTTTCCCTGTATTTACCAGTTTTCAAAATAGTGAATTGTTTCTCCAGCATCCTCCAAATATGACCAATGAGGTTTTTTTTAGTATCATTATAAATTCATGGATTTAAACTATTTGATGTGTTTCCATCCTTACTGATGCTCAGATTGACCTGTCTTTGACCAGCCAGCAGGAACATTTTCAAGGTGGCTCCTGAGGCCATTTGATGGAACTCTGTTACTCTTATAGCTGCCTTGTTTGTGGTGTGATGTGATAGTCCAGCTTCATCTGGGACGTTCTCTGCCCCAGACCTGGAATCAGCTGTTTCTCCAAGTAGCGCTGTGTTTTTTAGTGAAAATGTATTCAGGAACTGCAAACAGGTTTCTAGCCTTTTTCAGCAGACAGACCTAGGAAAAAAAAATGTTTTAAGATAAAATACATGAATTCATACTGATACTTCCAATTCAAAATCAAGATTGCAGTGTTTTTATTTAACATTATCAATCTTACATCACCTGTATCTCCTTTCTCCCAGGCCGAAACTGGTTGATTCCCAGACACCAATGTAATTACTCATTTGCTTTTTGTCCCACAAAACATAGCCAATAAAATAATACTATCAACATTGTACCAACAACGTGTTTACTGAAAACGATTTTACGATTATTCACATAGGTCTTTTTTGTCTTTAGGTTCTATCCTACTAGGATTATACAGTCAAATTATTGTGTTATAAAGTCACTTAAAATAATTTTTGATTCATTTTTAAATTTTGTTTTTGTTTTTAGAAATTAATTTTTAAATTTAATTTTGTTTTATAATTACATAAAATATTTACATGGCCTCAAATTCCAATATACAAAATAAAATGTATTTGGAGTAGTATAACTTTTACCCCAGCCTCCACTCTATTCTCTCCCTCTCCCATAGATAATTTTTAAAAATTTTACTTTTTGTTTATTATTCCATTATTTTTTAATTGTTATTATAGTATTTTTAAAGGTATATATATACAACTAGTCAGGGTCATTAGCAAACTATTTAAGTAGCTGTGAGAATCTGAAGTTGTAGAATCTGGGGGTAAAGAGAGAAAAGGACTGGAGTTAGGTGTTGGGTTTCTGACTGTCATAGCGACAGTGGTAATGACCTGGAGATTCAAGAAAGTCTATTGTTTCTTGTTTGAGTAAACAAAGGAAAATGCCATAAGTACCTGGGAGAATATTGGGAAAATTTGGTTTGTGGTTGCTTGAGTTCTCCGATGTCACTCATGCAGTAACAATACTGACAAAGGTCCACGATATTTGGTGAAAGCACTTGTGCATAAGGTATTTCAATTCAGTGCGTTTCAGCTAAAATAGCACAACTAATATATTTAAGATACTTTATAAGACACTGTGGGGATATAGATATGCAAAAGATGTGGTCCTGCCTTTTAGGACTTCCAAAGCCAATGAAGAGATGTGAAAAGAGACAGAGAGCGCTCCTAAAAATGTAATTGTGGCAAATAAGTACTGGAATGGAAATAAGGCCAAAGGGTCATGGAAACCCAGTAGAGGAAAAGTTGGTTTTGAGTTGGGGATATCAGGGAATGTTTCAGCTCAGCTCTAAAGTTCTGTGGTTTCTTGAAGCTTTGGATGGCTTTTTGGTAAGAATTCAACACAGGGAGAGGGAAGGAGAAAGGGCATCTTGGAAAGAAAGGGACAGGTGACCAATGAAAGTGTAGGTGTGTTTGTGGGACTCATTTGCTCATGGCTGTCCTCATATGAATCAGTTTTAAAACCAGGAATTGGACCAAAACAATTCAACCTGTTTAGAAATGTTTGATGATTTGGCAGAACCAACCAGTATGGTCTGAGTGGAACAGTTTAAGGAGAACATATTTCCTCTCATAGAATTGCATTATCTAGTTAGCAATTAATTTTTTTTATAAAAAAAACAAGGCCTGTCTGTGAAAAAGGCAAAAAAGAGCAGTCTATAAAGATCCTGTTATTTCACAGAAATCTCAATTGCTCTTTTCACAGCCTTAAAAGCAGAGTTGTTGGGTGAAATGTTCTCAATTTGGGAAAAATTCTTCTCAATTGTTCTAAATAGTTATAAGGCACCATCCATTATGGTGGTGATCTATTTTTGCTGTAAGACTTGTCAGGTTTGTGAGGGAATAAAGTATGTTCTTAGATATTGTGGTAAGGGAAAGATGTTAACTGCATTTCATCAAACTTAAGATGCCATTGACTATAAGATGTACCATTATTTTATGTACCATTAAGAAAGGGGGAAAAAAAACATGTCACTTAAATTGTAATGCAATATAAGATTCACTCCAATTTCAGAGATGTGAAAATGAATGTGCGTTTTAGAAATGACGATATATGGCATTTATTAAGTGCCTACAATATACCAGGTTTTGTCCCTAATCCTTGAGAAACATTATCTCAATTAATTCTTATAAAAACCTAGTGACATGAGTGTCCCTGCCCCCATTTTACAGATGAGGAAAGTGATGCACTATGAAGCTAAAGACATTGGCTAAAGATCACAGAGCTAGTAAGTAAAACAAGCTCCTCATACCTTCGTCTTCTCAAACTTCTGTTCTTAATCTGTGACTCTTTAGTCAAGCTATGTCTTAATAAATTGTGACACCCTT
Organism: Tapirus indicus; assembly: GCA_031878705.1. Taxonomy (NCBI): domain Eukaryota; kingdom Metazoa; phylum Chordata; class Mammalia; order Perissodactyla; family Tapiridae; genus Tapirus; species Tapirus indicus. The sequence continues at coordinate 2,008,901 of CM062925.1, read as the reverse complement.
GGGTATTTTCAGCGGGGGGCCCGTTTTCAGCTTGGGTGCTTTTCACTTATTGCAAACCCTTATAAGGCCTTCATGGTGAGGCAAAGCCTCATCCTGCCCTAACTTAGATGGGCTTGGCCATGAGGCACATTGAGAGTTTATGAGCCTGGGGAGGGGGAAGGAAGGGCAGGGTTGGCCTGGACCCGAAGGAATTGGCTGTTGGCCAACATGCAACTTCCCAAAGGTGAAAGCAAATAATTCAGAACTGACACAGTGGGGAGTCCTTGCCCAAAGGGATCCTCTGATGGATGGGGCAGCTTGGCGGGAGTTTCCAGCTGGTGGCAATATTCAAAATCTGATAAGGGGCCATGTGTAGGTTCAAGGTGGCCCATCTGCTTGTCTTAGAATCCAGGGGACTGATTCAACCACCTGCAGGATGTGAATGGGCCGAAACTCAGGACAGGCCTCTAACCCCAGCAGGGAAATGAGTAGTTAGGAAAGCCCAACAGAATCCCAGTTTTATAACCTGGACAGTGTGGTGGAAGCGGGAGGGAATTCAGCGGGTCTGTGGCTACTCAAGGCTTGAGAGCAGGTCCACCAGACACTGGACCTGCAATGGCACACCAACTCCATGTGCCACCCCTCCCTCTCACTGTTCATTGGCCAGGGCCCAGCCTTCTTGGTGGTCTCAGGGGCTGAGGCTGAACGGGAAGGACTGGAGAAGGAAGCCCTCACATTCCTCACTTGGGAGCGAACCAAGTGTGGCCCGACCAGGCAACACTGAGATGCAGGTTGGACAATCCTGTTCCTGCTGCTTTTCTGCTTAAGCTCTCTGAGCCCTTTCTTTTGAGTTTAAGTCTCACTCAGCCTCTTAGTAGTGTGACCATGGGACAAGTCACATAACCCCTGCTATCCTCAGCTTCCTTCACAGTAAAACAGAAATGTCTAATTTGTAGATTGGTTGTGAGGATTAAGAAAGAAGAAGTAATTATATCGGGGCCAGCCCGGTGGCATAGCGGTTAAGTTCGTGCACTCTGCTTCAGCAGCCCAGGGTTTCACAGGTTCGGATCCTGGCCGCGGATAGATGCACCGCTTGTCAAGCCATGCTGTGGTGGCATCCCATATAAAGTGGAGGAAGATGTGCACGGATGTTAGCCCAGGGCCAGTCTTCCTCACAAAAATAAATAGATAAAAATGTTTAAAAAAAAAAAGAAAGAAGTAATTATAAAGTTGGTCTCGACGTGAGTCAATTCTTCTTCCTTCCAGCTCTCCCAGGCTGTGTCTTAAATGCCATTTGTACAATTAAGGCTTATCTACCCTCTTCTTGCCTTATTAAGGCAATAAGGATAATAATTTATACATGGTCTACAGTTTCCTAAAATTTGTTCTATTCATTACCCTATTACCTCAGCTGATTTTTTTCAATAATCCATTGAAATAGTTGGCAAAATATTATTTTTTTAATTTCAGTTAAATAGTAACATTTAGTAGTAACAAGATATATTTTAAAAATTTTCCTATTGCAGAGAGGAAAGAAAAAACTTCACATATTGGTGGGAAAGTCTAAACTTGTCCAACTTGGCTGTCTAAAGGAAAGGAGAGGTGTTGGGAATAGATGATTGAAGGCAGTTTGAATTGTCCCCTGGGTGCTATGATACTAGGAATGTAAGAGTCACTGAACTTCTAAATTATTGCTTGAGTAATGTTAATACAAGTCTTTTTGGGTACACAGTTGAGTGCTGAATGGTTCTTGACTATCCAAAAACTGATTCTCCTTGGTTTCTAGATTGGGGCTGTAGCTTCTATGTCTAACGTCCCTGAAAGAGTTTCTGGCCAAGGGGTGTTACTGTGTTCAATACTAGTAGAATGCTAAAATGCCTTTTAATGAGACAGTTCTTGATTGCTTTTAAAATGCTCTGGGCTATTTCCATTCTAAAGACAGAGGCATACACTTATGGAAAAGCAAAGTATACTTGATATCATCTGGTTGAGAGCAGAACTTTGAGGAAATGAGATACTGGACAGGTAAACATTTTTCTTTGGGATGAGACTTCCTTTGTCTGAGGATGGACCACTTGAGTGATTCCTTTTAATAACATATTTGTAAAGCAAACACCTTATCCATTTTTCTCAGGGAAGCCCAGAATGTACAGTAATAACCCCCGATGCAAAAGCTTCAGAGTAAGATATTAAGTGTTCTGATTAATAATGTAAATGTAGTATATTAGCGAGTTAATTTTTAAAATTCTCCTAAATCTGGATTTAGACTGTCCTTTGCCTGAGAATGATTGTGTGATTGTAGTTAGGTGTCTTTTTGTCCAAGTAGTGTCCATATAAGACTGGGAACTACGGCAGGAAGGTCATGCAGGCCTGGGCTTCCTTTCACCTCAAGACCAAGGTGAGTCTGCAATGTGGCTACAGACCAGCTTGAAGCAGCACTATATGGACTGATCTACTGGTGTCCTCACAGGAGTTAACGTGGAATAACCTTGATTTGGGGCAATGTTCAAGGACTCACGTGACTGTCCCTGGTGTGTCTTGGAGGTCAGGGCAGCATCACTGTGAAGGAAGTGGGTGCTCATGCACGGCTATCCTGAGGTGGGAAAGAGAAGGGCCTTAGACTGGGGAGAGAAGGCTTTCCTCCTTCCTTGGGGGCAAAGAGGGAATTGAGCTTGGACTCTGGAATGTGGTGGTGCCTGAAGATTCCTGTGGATGGGGTGAAGCTGGCTCCTACGCCCATCAGGAAAAGACCTGTGGTAGCTAGGGGGAGACAGTCAACTTGTGTTTGGGCTGTGATTCTGAGAGTAACCAGCTTTAGTCATAGTTGGGGCTACGTTCTCATATTTATTTTCTCCCTAATCTTTCAGTGGAGCCTTATTTAAGGGACAGCCCCTTTTGAGATGTGCCTTGGGGTATCAATGGAGGGAACTGTGTTCATACTTGAGGCCAAAGTGAAACTGGGACAGCAGAAACAGCCTGGGACAGCTGGTGAGCAGAGATGCAGTGCATAAAGTAGAGCAATTATCCAGAGAGAGCATCTGGCTGGGGGAGCCTCAGGATTTTCAGAAAATGTCATCATTCCTCAAGTTTCACTGCTATCCTTGCGGGGTAACCCAGTGAAAGAGACTTTCTCTTTTTGCAGGGATGTGGCTCAGGGTGTTTGGGCATGAAAGAGAAGGTTGACCCCTGAAAGCTGGAGAACTTAGGAGAATATCTGAGTTGTACAACCTTCAATACTCAACTTGGGTATCTTCTTGAAACCTTCTCAGCCTTGTGTCTGGGTTCAGCACCTTTCTTAGTGTTCCTTTAGCACCTGGGTGCTATTATTTATACAAATAAATAATAATAACTAACATTTATTGAGTGCTTACATTGTGTCAAACAGTGAGTTAAGTGCTTTACGTGGCTTATCTCATTTGGTACTTTGGTATCCCCATTTTTCAGATGAGGAAACTGGAGCTTGGAGAAGGTACATGATTTGCCTCAAGTCCCACAGCTGGGCACTCGCGGAGTCAGGATTTGAAGCCCAGTGGTCTGTCCCAGAACCCATGCACGCAGGAATAAGAATGTACTCATCGTATTTCTCCGTTTGTTCCCCTTTAAAAACAACTGTGAGTTTCCTTAGGATGGTATCTGTTTTTTATCTCTCTATCCCTATCTTTTAGCATAGCGCTAGGTTCATAATAAACATTTGACAAATGATTATGGAAAGGATGAATGAACAACAGAGCCTAAGAAACAAAATTTTAAACACATTGAAGCTCTTCTTACAGTTTATGAATGAATAAGAAAACGTGCTCAGCTCTGCTCTGGGAACCAGTTGACCGCTCAATAAATTTTAGCTATTATTACCATTATTGGAAATAAAAATACACTCAAAAGAACAGTTGTTTTTGCATAAGAATGCATCATATACCTTAATTTTTTCAAAATGTCCTTTAATTGTATATTTCTATCCAATTTTAGAAAGAGGTGAGCATTTAGTTTCTATGCAGTATTTTGAATATGTAGAAGTTAAATATCATCTTTGATAGAGTTTTCCCTTGAAATTTGAGCTGTATTTGCTTGAAATACTAATACAGTTAAGTAGAAAAGATTGCTGCTGCAAGTTCAGTTTAAGCAGTCTGCAGTGTGACAGTGTGAGAATACAGATGACATTAAATGGAAGAGAGTTTCTTATCATATGCTTCCAGCCACCAGAGCCTGAGGATAAAAGCCAGCTACCAGGTTAGAGGAATATTGTGATTTTACTATAATACAAAAGTCAAGTTTCCTCCCTTTTGGCTTCATAGCCAATCCATTTTCATTATTCTTGCTACAGAAGTATCTAAATTGATTTTACTTTAAAAATTTTATAAATAGAAAATTGTACTGTGGTGCCAATTTATTTATGGCACTGATATATCCTGATGTGGATGTCTTTGAGGAGGGAGGTAGATTGAATGAATTGTTATTATTATTATTATTTATCCTTTACCCATTTGTGGCAGAACCTGCTAGATGCACACCACAACATCCATTCTCTCTCCTGCTCAGTAACCTAACCCTGCATTTATATGGGGACAGTGTACCTAGCTAAAGGATTTAGTTCCCCTTGCAACTAGGTGTGAGTATAATTATGTGATGAAATTCTGCTCAGTGATATATAAGTAGAAATATTGTGAGTTATTTCTGGAGAATCTCCTTCTTCCTGTTGACTGAAAAGTGGATACAATGACTGGAGCTCTGGTAGCTCACTTGGGCCGTGAGGTGACTTTGTGAATGGAAGCCTTGAATAGCAAAGCAACACCAAAGAAAGATCTCAGGTCTCGAACACTGTGGAGACTGCATACTAGCCTTGAACTGCCAATTTCTGGCCATTGTGTGAAAGAGATACAAACTTTCATCTTATTTCCACTGTCGTTTTGGATCTTCCTGTTATACACAGCCAAACCCAATCCTAATAAAATCCAAAGAAGGAACCGAAACTTTTCAAGAAAACTTTGTCTATATTTCTATCAGCATATTAGAGTACTTCCATTGTGTGGTGTTTTGTTTCTGCTCATCTCCAGCTTCTTAGTGCTATCTTCCCTCCTTCAGTAATCTTTTAGGCTTTCCATTCAGATGTCAGCTGTTTTGAGGACCCTTATTGCTATTCTCCTATTTTCGATATCTCTGTAAGGGTCTTATAATTTCCTTAGTTCTCCTCTCTCTCTCCTCTGAAATCCCTGTGAGGCCCCAGCGTGAAATTACAGTTGTATCAGTGAACATAGAGGTTTCTTATTGATTCAGAGGGTAGGAACTTATGGAAACAATTGTTCTAAGTGACTTTTTATTTAATAAGATTTGTGGAAACTAATTTTTAGATAGTGTTTCTATGATGACAGATTGGCAAGCACCGAGTTGCAGTCTTGATTTCACCCAAGCATTTGATAGTCTCCAGTGAGAAGCAGTGAACAGAAAGAACCTCAGCCAAGCTTTGGCTCCTGGCTCTGACATGTGTTGGCTGTAAGAACTTGGAAAACATAACTAAACTCCTTGAGCCTCAATTTCCTTATCTATAAAATAAGTTGTGATAAAGATTTAAAAAACTAATACACATGTAAAAATAAACATGTTTTTGTTAACTCTAATGTACTTTACAAATACAAGATGGTTTGGATCAGTAGAGAAACATCTGGGTCCAGAACTGAGTAGACACTTGCTAGCTGTGCAATTTTGACCAAATTAGTTAATGTCTCTGAGCCTGACTTTTCTCTTCTGTAAAATGAGAAAAATAACAGTATTGCCTTATAAGGCTGTTGTGAGAGTTAAATGAAATAAGGTATGTGAAGACTCTATGACAGTTCCTGGTACTCAAAAAATGATAAATATTAGTATTCTTGTAGTTGTTACTGTCATTACTACTTTCTTGGGGATAAATGGTGAACTATGATGGCTTGTGGACACTTAAAGTAGCCAGGTGGATGGGTGGTTGAAGCGTACTGTGAGAAGAATACCCATTAATAGCTTTATGTCAACCTAAAGGAACATGTTAGGTAGAATACTGTAGGCTCAGGCAATATTTTTATTGATGCCATACATGAAGGTAAATTTTGCTTATTACATTCGATGATAACGCAAAGTTGGGAGGGGTGGAACCATGAGCATGATCCAAGGGAAAGGACACAGACATTGATGACTGAAGACTTGGCTTTGAGTCCCCAAATTCAATCATATGATGACTCAGTTTCCTTATCTGCAAAATGATGATAACACTAACAAGAATACCAGGCAGATGCATTTTATGAGTATATCTTCTTAAAGATCTCACATAATTTGTGACTCATTCTGAAAAATGATAATGGGCTTGCTTGTTTATAGTCCAAAGTAGTCCCAATAAATGACAATAATATAAGCATAGTTCACCAGCTTCAAAATTATGCAATTATTGACAATTTCTTTAGAAGTTAGTGAATTTGAACTATTTCATATTTTATGTGCAAAGTGTGCCTTTACTTATATTTCAAATTTATGCATTAAAGTTTGCATAAAATGGAAACAAATGAATTAACCTGGGCTGCTACCCAGGAGAAGCCTGCATTTCGGGGATTTTAAGGCCAGCTTGAATCATTGGGAAGACTTGGGAAGAGCAGTTTGACCGAAACCTGATGATTGTTCCTAAAAAGATCTGCCTTGAAGGAGCACTGGCAATAAAAATCCTTCATCTCTTAGCCCTGTCTCTGAGACAGTGGTGCTCTGCTGGTATTGGGGAAAAAGGCTGGAGCTGACTAGGTAAGCTAGATTTGTGTATAAAGTCGGATAAAACTGGACTTTGTAGCTATATTGGACACCTGTTATTCTCCTGGTTGTCATTCAGACCACAAGGCTCTATCCACAGATGTCAACCAACACTGGCTGCACTGCAGGCCTTCTCTCAGCCTCACCTGACCTCAGGTTTTATGGCTTTGTGATGGCCACTGTGGTGAAGGAGTCTGTGTGGGTCCTGAGACTAATGTGCAGAGTCTCTGGCCCCTCTTACCATTTCCAGATTTGTAGGAAGTCCTGTGCCTCAGGGCATAGGATGTAGTTTCCCTAGTGGTTATTGAAGGGGCCACAGCCTGGGTGTTTAAGGAAAATAAACTCCTCGTAGACCAAACTTTGATCAGTGGGAAATGAGAGTCAGGATGGAGCTATCAGATAAATTCCTTCTCCATTTTTCCCTACAGTAGACTGTTCTGAGTCATGGTTTCTCCATGTAATCTGTCCAGACATGTCCTGCATTGCCAAGTGGGAACCCCAGTCAAGCACTTGCTTGTTACAGAATAGTGGCCAGCGCGGGCAGTGCATTACCTTGCATTTTCTTCCCATCTTCTTCTGACTCCGTTGTCTTTTCCTTCACTGTTGCTGCCCTGGGATTGCACCTGCCAATAAAGTCTTGCTTCAGACTCATTTTCTTCTAGGGAACTCGGACTAACTCACTAAATACGGGCAGTGGATTGAGCGAGGTACAGAGTCCCTACCTCCTAGGAGCTTACAATTTAGGCCAAGAGACAGATCCATGGAGCATGGACCACAAGACAAAGCTATGCACCATGACAACTCACAGTCCTCTCTGAGATCCTCCACGACTTGGGCAGTTGTCTCTGGTTCTGGGTGTTCTTTCGTGCGCTAATTGAAACATCTTCGTTTGCTTATAACTTTGCAGTTGGTCCTCTGAGATTTATTCAAGCTCCTCGCCTTCTGTAGAGGCCAGCATTTTCCTTGGGGTGTCAGTAAGATATTTTGAATGTGTTCATGCTGCTGTAGGCATTTTGCTTTGGAAAATATGCCATTCAGTTTTTCTTTAATAATAGTATTTTATCATAGTTCTCTTTTCCTAAAATCAAATTACTGTCAGGTTTGTTTTTTTTTTTTTTTTGGCTTTCTTTCTCCAGTCAGATAATTGAATGTAATGATGTTGTTTACCCTTAGATACTGTCTAGACTAATTTTTTGCCTGCTTTTTAAAATTAATTTAGCAGACTTTGCAGCCTAGCTAGCTACCTATATGGTACTATAAAGGGTGTTTTGGACTTAGACCTTAATATTTCTGAACATTATTATCTCTAACTGGGGACGAAAACGTGACTGAATTTTAAAGTGCCAGAATTTGCTTTGGTTGACTAAAGATGGGAGATAAAGCCTGTTGTGGGGGCAATCTCTTTGTTATGGGAGGACTCCTTTGGTGAGTTGTCTTGTTCATGTGGATGTAAATTATCCCCAAACTTACAACAGAAATACTAATTTATTATTTCACGACATTTCTGAGGGTCAGGAATTCGGGAGCTGCTGAGCTAGGTGGTTCTGGCTTGGAGTCTCTTGTGAGTTTGCGGTTAAGATGTTGGCCGGGGCTGCCATCTTCAGAAGGCTTGACTGGGGCTGGAAGATCCACCTAGAGGGTGATTCACGTGTATGACTGGCAAGTTAATGCTGGCTCTTGGCAGGAGACCCGAGTCCCCCCCACCTGGATCTTTCCATAGGGCTGCTTTGATGTGCTCAGGACAGGGTGGCTGGTTTCCCCAGAGTGAGTAATCCAAGAGAAAACAAGGAGGAAGTGGCAGTGTTTTTTATGACAGAGCCCTGAAAGTCAAACACTGTCGTTTCACTGTATTCTACTGGTCACGCAGACCAACCCTGGTGTATCGTGGGAGGGGAGTGCACAAAGGCAGGAATCCCAGGAGAAGAGAATCATTAGGGAGCCGTCTTGGAGCTGACTACCACAATAAGTAGTACTGTTTCTTGTTCTTTAAAGCCTTTTAACTGTGGAGTAACCCAAATGCAAATATATCGGACTGGGCTAAAGGACATTTTGTTTAATAATAATATTCTAAAGGCTGACTTGATTGGGGATCAGCATGCAACTCTGCAGAGACTAATTTGTTGTTAAGTGATTTTTCTGCCTCCTCTACTGGAGAAACCACAAGAGGAAGTGAGGACAAATAAAAGAGATGCCCATCGGAAGGACTTATGAAGGTGGGGTAAAACCTTAAGTTCTTTCCATTTAAAACCTTAGTAACTCAAAGTTCCTGTAACTCACCCTTCTGGCAAAGTTCTGCACAGAAATTTCTGTGATTTTCCCAAGGGGGCCTGGCTTCACATCTGCCCATGAACCAACCCATCGGGAACAGTTGTCGCAGGACGCTGCTTTGTTCTCCCTTTCCCCACCAGCTTTGCAGGGTCCCTATCTGCAGCCTCCACTTCGGGATTCTGGTCCCAGGGCAGAGGGGAAAACGGCCCTTTCTCCATCTCCTGTGTCCCACTTTATTGGTAGGGCCCTGAAGCTGCACAGCCTATGACCAGACCATCGCAAAGTCCTTCATGAAAACAGGGCCTCTTTGCCTCTGAGTACATCTCCACCAAGAACACAGGACAAGCAGCAGGTTTATTTTTCAGGACTCTTTTCATCTTGAATGTAACTGTTTAACCTTCCACCTTGACTTATATTTACAGGCTGCTACTTTCTCATATATTTACATAGTTTGCTGGTTTCTCCACATACTGTCAAATGTCTTCCAAAACAATCAGCTGTCAGAGCTAAGAAAATCTGTCAACACATAATGTGTGGCACAGCACAAGGTTGTGATAAAAACTGATCTCAAGTATTAAAAATTCAAGCTGTCCTCTTCCATCTAAGCTTTAAACAAGTGCTGATCATCTGCCCCAAGATCATTTGACTTTTGCCAGATCCTCTGCACCTTGAGCACTCTTGTGACACCCCACATATGGCACCCTTTACAAAAGCCTCTTGCCTACGCCCTAGATACTTGCCGTGGAAGTGCTCAATAAGCTGAGCCGCATGTCTTGGCTCTATCTGTTAAGTCTCCTGGGCCGGAGCCCTGAGAATCCCCAGTTGGCTGTTTCTCTGTTACTGCACATTGCACAGATCTCCTGGGGATTCTGTCTCCTAAGTATCTTCCATATCTGTCTCTTCCTCCTTATTTCCACTGCCACTGACTTGGTTCAGGCCCTCATCTAGTCCTTCCTGGATCATTGCAATAATATGCAAACTGTTTAATTCATCCTCATTTTTGCTGCTGGAATAATCTTTCCAAATACAGATGAAATCACATCTTTCTCCTGCTTAAAGTCGCTGTATGGGTCTCCCCATAGGTACTGGGATCAAATTCAAGTGATAAGGCAGCCCACAGATTTTTGCCTTCCTCTCTGACCTCATTTCCACCATCTCTCCTCCTATGCTTGTTGGCAGCCATTCAACTTGCAATTATCTTAAATTTATACCTTGTTTAATGTCCTATGCTTTTGCAAATATTCTTCCATCTACCTTGTTGCATTTTCTACTCATCCTTCAAGCCCTAGGTCAGGTGTCATTTCCTGCCAGAGGCCTTTCCTTTCTGGCTTAGATGCCGCTCCATGTGCCATAGCATCTTCTACATGCCACTCTCCATGTGAGATGCAGCACATGTTGTACCTTAAGGTTTGTGTCCTGGGGCCAGAGTATGTGGGTTTAATCACATTTTTTTTATTACTAGCTGTGTGACCCCTAACAAGTGTCTTATCCTTTTTTATGCCTCAGTTTCCCTGACTGTACAATGATAATAGTGCCTCTCCCGTGTGGTTGTCTAGGCTTTGTATTGAGTTGACATATATGGAATACTTAGAGTAATGCCTCGTTCAGAGCCCAGACTCAGTGTATGTCAGCTGTTCCCAATAGTTTATTTTCAGTTTGTTGTTCCATGCATTCTAAGCTTTGAAAAAGATGTACCTTGTCTTTGTTTTCTCAGCATCTGTCACAAAGAAGGCATTTCTGTGCATGCATAAGGGAACTATTAGTACCACACGTACGGTGTTATACTTAATGGCACTTTCCTATTCCCCACCTCTTCCTGACACATTTAGCTCACACAGGAACAAGCTAGCAGTGTGCATAGCAAGTCTTTAAATAATTATAGTAAGTGACAGCTTATATTTATATGAGATTACATTATTCATTTCCAAAACAAGGTTGCTAAACCCAGAGAAAGATAATCTAGTTTGCTAGAATTTTATTGTTTGGATGATTTGTATTACAAAATCAGCACTGTTCTTTCTCGTTGGCGTGAGCCATCTTTTATGACACTGTGCACCACTAGCTGCAGGTTACTACAGACCCACATAGTGGTCATGTTGTTGGCTCAGTTAGAAATTCTCTTTCCTATCTTCTTTGAATCTCTCACATACTTTTGTATTTTGAATAATGTTTCAAAAATCACATCATATGTCCAATAGACTAATAACAGACAAGCTCTTTCCATCTGCATTACACATCTCTGAGAAAGGGTTGCTAAGTAGCATGAGATTTCATTTTACAGCAACATCTTCTGGTAAATACACAAGACGTTCACCATCCTCCATTTCTAGATTAGTATGTTTTTATTTAATAAGTGTACAATCATTTTGAGACTAACTGCATTGTTTAGCAGTCAATAATCTTCTGGATGTCTGTATTAGAATTAGATTTGACTATGAATGATAGAAACCCAAAATAACAGTGGCTTCAACAAGTTAGAAGTTTATTTCTCTCTCATGTAAACATAGGCAGTCCCGGACTGGATGGCAGTTCAATCATCAGAGACCAAAGCTCTTTCATTTTTCTGCTCTATCATCCTTAATATACAGGTTTCAACTCCTACTTTAAGATGGCTGCTCCAGCTCCAGCCTTCACATCCTCAGTCCAGCCAGCAGGAAAGAGGAAAAGGGAAAATAGCACTCTGCTAATATTTAGGACACTTTCTGGAAGTTGCATAGCAATTCCCATTCATCAGAACTTGGTCACATGGACACACCTAGTCAAAGGAAGGATTGGAAGTGTAGTCTTTGTCCTGGACGGCCAAGAGCTCATCTAAAAATCGGAGGCCTTGTTGCTGAGAAGAATGGGTAACTGCATATTAGAAGACTACTACTAGTGTGTACTGCTGTTTGTCTTACTGTCATTTAACTGTCTCAGGTTACTAGAGTCCAAAACTGAAAAAAAATAGTTGGTAAAATGACCCTATTGATGTCAGAATTATGCACTGAGATCATTTTGATCCTTTCTTAATGTGTTAGCTAGAGTGAGACTATTTTTAAATTTTAGAAGTTATGTTGTCTTTATGAATTGACTCCAAAATTTAAAAATGTATATTAGTAATGTTGTCGCAAATAACTTTCTCATAAAGGAGCAATAAAAGATATAAAGTGACATATGACACCAAAGGCACAAACAACAAAAGAAAAAATAGACAATTTGAACTTTATCAACATTAATAACTTTTGTGTATTGGGATAGTGATGGACACTATCAATGGAGTGAAGAGGTGACCCATGGAATGGGAAAAAAATATTTGCAAATCATTTATCCGAGAAGGGATTAATATTCAGAATGTATAAAGAATTCCTACAACTCAACAACAAATAGACAAACAAACTGACTGAAAAATGATCAAAGGACCTGAATAGACACTTCTCTGAAGAAAATATACAAATGGCCAATAAGTACATGAAAAGATGCTCAACATCACTAATAATTAGGGAAATGCAAATCAAAACCACTTTACATCCATTAGGATGGCTGTTATATAAAAAACAAAACAAAACAGAAGACAACAAGTGTCGGCGAGGATGTGGAGAACCCTTGTGCATTGCTGGCGGGAGTGTGAAATGGAACAGCCGCTGTGGAAAACAGTATGGTGGTTCCTCAAAAAATTAAAAATAGAACTACCATATGATCCAGCAATCCCACTTCTGAGTATATACCCAAAAGAATTGAAAGCAGGGACTTGAAGATATATTTGTACACCCATATTCACAGTGGCATTATTTTCAATAGCCAAAAGGTGGAAGCAACCATCGTGACCACAGGTGAATGGATAAACAAATGTGATATACACATATAATGGAATATTATTCAGCCTTATAAAGAAAGGAAATTCTGACATATGTTACAATGTGGATGGATCTTGAGGACATTATGCTAAGTGAAATAAGCCAGTCACAAAAGGACAAATACTGTTGGATTCCGTGTATATAAAGTACCTGGAGTAGTCAGATTCATGGAGACAGAAAGCAGAATGGCAGTTGCCAGTGGCTGAGGAGAGGAGGGAAATGTAGAGTTACTAGTTAATGTTTATGAAGTTTCAGTTTGGGAAGAAGAAAAAGTTCTAGAGATGGATGGTGGTGATGGTTGCACAACAGTGTGAATATACTTAATGCCACTGAACTGTACACTTAAGAATGATTAAAATGGTAAGTTTTATGTTATTTGTGTTTTACCACACTAAAACATGTTTAAAAATTTTTTTAAATATGGACATTTTTATACACATGCATTTATATAATCAGACTTGAAACCAATTCCAGAAAGTTTTTGCCGAGAATCTTGATCTTATTTTGAAATTCTATTAAAATATGTCAAAACATACAAAAAATAGAGCGAATAACACGTGAAGAACTTTCTAGTTCCTTTCACCCAGTTTTACCACCTCAGTTTATAATAAACCTTCCTTGTGAATGGTGAGTCCATTGCCCCAGTTGTTGAGTTCCTTTTGTATGTACTATCCTTACTCCAACTTCTCATATTTGTGAACCTTTTTGTGGATGTCCCAAGCAAAGCCCTAGAAGATCTGCCTTATCACAGACCCTACAAGAGGAGCAGCATTGTGCAGACCAGAGGTTGGAAACTTTTTCTGTGAAGAGTCAGATAGTAAATACTTTAGGTGTTGTGGTCACATTTTGTTGTTAGTGTCCTTGAGTGGGTTCTGACTCCTAGTGACCCTGTGGACAGCAGAGCAGGACCTGCTCGCTCTCTTTGTGCCATCCTCTCGCCTTCCAATGCTACACCAGACAATGCTTGCTGCTATTCATAGGGCTTTCATGGCCAGGCCTTTCTTTTTAGTCTGTCTTAGACTGGAAGCTCTGCTGAAACCTGTCCACCACGGGTGACCGTGCTGGTATTTGAAATTCCTTCAGCATAGCTTTCAGCATCACAGTAACATGCAGCTGCCACAGTTGTGACAATGACAGACGGGTGGTGTGGTTCCCTGACCAGGACATGAACCTGGGCCGTGGTAGTGACTGCACCGGATCTTAACCACTAGACCACAAGGGTCACATTAGCCTTGTTGAATATTCTTGTTTTATTTTTTTTTCTTTTTAAATATCCCTATAAAAGTGTGAAAACATTTCTTAGCTTGTGGGGCCGTCGAAAAAGGGCTGCTTCCAGATTTGGCACAAGAGCTGTAATTTGCTGACCCCTGCCAACCCACACAGAGTGGCAGATGGGGGCATCTAATCATGACCAGCCAGTCTTTAGGATAGCCAGCAACCTCTGTCTGGGCCTAAGTCAAATAGGATGGTTTCAAGTCTGATTATATAAATGCATGTGTCTAAAAATACCCACTTAAAATTTTTTTAACCATTTTTTATTGTACCATGGTACTTTATCTAAGTGGAATCCCACGGACCTGTCAGGTCTACTTCCTGGACCTCTGATTTAGAGGTGAGCAACCCCAGGCAAAACTGAGAATGGGTCCTAAGTGAGAGACACCTAGAGTAGTCGAGTTCCAATCCCAGTATATTCATACAAGAACCCCCCTTTTCTTGAGGAAGCTTAAGTGATGTGTTCATTGTAACCAGAAGAATTGAAATTACTCTCATCTATTGCAAATGTAAATTGGTGCAAATACTTTGGAAGGTAGTCTGGTAATATCCAGTACAGTTGAATACAGGCATATCACTGACCCAGCAATTCCACTGTTAGATATTTTTACCTAGAGAACTTCTTGTGCGTTTGTACCAGAATATCTATGTACAAGAATGTTCACAGCATGTAGCATGGGTCCACAGCAGACCCTGTTAACCTGGTCAAATCCCAACTCTGCCACTTACACAGGTGTGTGACCTCAGACAAGTTACTTATTTCTTTGTGCCCTTTTTCCTCATTTGTAGAGGGGATAATTATTTAATCCTCACAAGGTTGTTGTAAAGATTAAATAAGTTAATTTACGTAAAATGCTGGGCACGCAGGAAATGCTATGTAAGTCTTAACTGTTGTTACAACTCATATTATAGCAGCATCGTTCATAATAGCAAAAAATTGAAAATAACCCAAACCTCCATCAACAGAGGATGGGTAAATAAACTGTGGCATGTTCACACTATGGAATACTATACAACTTAGGAGTGGAAAGAATGAACAAGAGCTCTATATATCAACAGGACTAAATCTTAGAACAACGTTCAGAGAAAAAGGCAAGCACAGAGGAACACGTGTCGTATGACCCCTGTGTTACCAAATAAGCACAATGAAACCTATCATGTAGAGACACATACACAGGGAGCAAAAGGTCAAAGAAAAGCAGAAAAATGAGAAAGAGAGAAAAGTCCGGACAGTGACAGGGAGACAGGTTGGGACAGCTCAGGGACATCTGTGATATTCAAGTTTAGAAATCGAGTGGTGGGTTCTGTGTGTTATGTTATAAATGTAGAACAGTGAATCCCCGGAAGCCAAGTCTAAGTGTAAAGATAAATTAAATGTAAAGATAAAATTTACATGGAAAACAACTGAGCTTGTTGAAATTCAGGAAATAAGAATTAAAACAAAAAGGAAATGGTTAACACGCTCTTTAGAGATTTCATTAAGAAACTAAATTGGTTGAATGTAGTTTGTGCTAAAAAATACTTTTTTGGTGACAATTTTTCAGTGCTGGTATACTTCTGATTAAAATGTTTGTCTTCATAAATTCAAAGTCAGTATGACTTGAGGGTCAAAATAGCTGGATTAAATCATCCCGCACATAGTTAACAATACCTTAACAATAGAATAAGCACTGAATTTATATAATGAGATTTACACATTCATTGGAAAAACAAGAGTTCTGGGTAGGAGTTGGGTGGGAGCAAAGGGTCAGGAAAACCTAAATACTCGAATTTTTAACAGGTTCAATAGCAAGAGAGTAATTCTTCTCTAAACATAAGAGAAATAGGGAGAACACAAGGAAATACTGCTTTTTTTAAAAAAGAAGAGTGACTTCAGTATTGAAGTGATCGTTTGGGTAGTAAGCTTGATTTACTTTCCCCAAGATTTAATTAAGCCGGTCCATGGAGTTTAGGAGTGAACATATCTGTGGACAGCTTCACTTCCAAAAGCCACTGCATACTTAGCTAGTTTCTCAGGCAACAGCAAGTACACTGCCTTCTGGATATCTTCAGGGGTGAGGGTACAGCGATTTCTGAAATACATCAGGCTGCAGGCTTCTGTAGAAATGCGCTCGAACATGTCGTTGATCAGGGTGTTCATGACGTCCAAGGTGCGAGCTGACATGCCCCTCCCGGGAACCACTTCCTTTAGGACCCTGCTGATGTAGAGTGAATAATTTCTGTGGCCAGAATAGGTGCTGGTGTGTGATTTCTTTCTGAAGACTCTGCTTTGATGTCCTCTGGAGCACCTGTTCTTTTTGGTGGTGGCTCTGGCCATTGTAGATGTTGTTCTCCTAACAGTTACAAGTGGAGAGGAGAAGGGCCCAAGAGTGGGGGCAGCTCTCACACTTAAGTTGGCGTGTCACAATCAGACTGCTGGGCTTCTCTTTGATTGGAGGTTACTCTCCCTACGTCACAATCATCTAGCAATGGCACTGGTTTGTCGTTAAGGGAAAAATCTTGTTCTTGGCCCACCTAAAGCTTTCCTAAGAAGACAGAGTGTTACAGTAGGATTGAGGTTGACTTCGTGACAGAAGAGTACTCACTTTTCCTACTTTATTTCTTAGCAGTTTGTAAGCATAATATACAATATTTCCAGAACTGGACAAACCTCATCAAATTGGGGGGTTAGTAGCAAGAAAGTAAAGGAAAAAGTACCATAAGCTTTTTGTGGGGAGAATCTCTGTTGATAAAAGTATTCATAAATTCATATTATAAGCAAGTGAACAATTAAATAAACCATTAAAAATCTCAAAATGATTATTCTATAATAAAAATAAATATTTATAGCTAATCTTCTTTTAAAAATTATAACCATTATTTTAAAAATGAATCCTAATTTTTTCTGGACCCCAACTCTTTAGGAGCGTCTATGTACAACTGGAGAATAAAACAAAAACTCCCCTATTTTCTTGTTTAAATTATGATATGTGGACTGTGTTCATTAACTTTTGATAATGATATTAATATCATTCTTGAAAATTTCACTACATTTCACTGTTTTCTTTACTTGATACTATACTTCTGTCATTATTAACCAAAGTGTGTGTGGGGTCATTCTTGCTCACGTGTCATGTTGATATTCATGCTTTAAAAAAAAACCCTCCGTTTGCCTTCTTAATCCAATTCATCTGGATAAAAGAGAAATAGAAGCAGGTATAAAAATGGCAACTCACAAGCATTCCAATAATTCATAATTGCCTCAGCTATTAATGCTGCCATGAAAGGTCCTTCACTGTGAGCTGCTGCACAGATAAGGTAGATGGGGCTATGTGTAATTCCTGGAATGCTATCTGCAATTCCTGTCCTTTTCCTCCCACTCAAGAAAGTAAATCTGAAATAAGGTGACTAAGAATAACGTTACTATAGGGAAAACTTTGAAAAGGAGCTAAGTTTTGAAAGACAATGGGCATCATTTGTAACTGTCGCATTTCACTGCTAGTAACACGCCTCAGACTGGCATCGTCACAGAGGTGGAGGCTGCCGCTGCTGTATGCTTTGGGGTCATGGATCTTTAGTCAGCGCTTGCTAATTTTGGTTTCAGATTTCTCTGGATATAATTACTTAATTAGCTTAATTATAGCATAGTTTTATTTGCTATCATTTAGAAGAAGCTATCAGGTGGAGAATGTTCATTCCGTAGTCCTCACGTATCCATGTGGAAGAGCTTCCTCTGGGATAACCCTCCTGGCCTCTCCTCCCCTCCCCTACTCCTCCCTGGGACAATCCCCTCTCTGGGGGAACAGACATGCCTACCTCAGCCCCTCTGTGCTCTTGCTGGGGTCTGACTGTGGGCCGCTCTGCTCCCGGGGCTGGATCACTTTGCTGGCTGGCAGTAACCGAGCAGTCACTCTGCTGAATTGGGAGGGGCTGTGTTAGGAAGCCTGTTGTTGCCCTGCACCAGAGCACTAGTCTCCAGTTTGTCATAATAACGCTGACCTTTTGATCCCCATCTCTCTGATCCCCGTGACTCTCTCAGTCAGTTCTGTGCCTGGGTGAGAAGGAACACTGCACTATAGTATAGGAGCTAAAAGAAAAAGGCTTTAAAGCCCAAATGTTGAACTGTATGCTGACATACTCATTGACCAGAGTTTGGAAAATGAGGAATACTGACTCTGTAAAGTTTCTGGCTACTTTGGGGAGAATTCCCTTTTAAAATTTAATGAATCATTCTAAAATATGTATGAGTTCACCACTGATACACTGATTAATCTTTTCCTTCTCCCTTCCTCCTCCTCCAGACAGTCTGGAACAAGGGACAGACACCTTTTAGCATAATGACCCTCAGGAGATGCCTGTTGGGTTATCAGTCTGGGCAATGCAGCAAGTCTGATTACTTTGCATCTGCCGTACCCTGAGAATGGACACTGTGAAGCCCTCTCTCCTCTCCTCTCCTCACCCTCAGCGTCGAAGCCTTGGAACAAAGCCTGGAGACACAAGAGAGTAAGAGGACTGACGACCAGAGGTCGGTGGTCCCCAAGCTGCTCGAGTGTAACTGGAGTCCAAAGTTAAGCACCGTCCGTGAGCTCTTCCAGGCCCTTGTTTGGGGCTGGATCACACTACATCTATCTGGGCCCTGGGTTGCTTGTCTTCCATGATCGTGTGTGTATAGTACTGGGGTTACAGCTGTTTAGTCTTTCATTTATGATTGCGGGTCTTGCAATGACTCAGGGTCATCATCGAAACTCTCAGTGATTGTTTCACAGTAACTGTGGCAGAGGTGACATTAATTCAAAGCCGAAAACATGCACTGACAGGTATGAGTGTACTCTGGGAACATTTTTACAGCCACTGTATTAGTTTACTATGGCTGCTGTAACAAATCACCACAAATTTAGGGGCTTAAAACAACACAAATTTATCTTACAATTCTGGTGGTCAGAAGTCTGAATGGGTTTCATGGGGCTAAAATCAAGTAGCCAGCAGAACTGTATTCTTTATGAAGACTTTAAAGGAGAGTCTGTTTCCTTGCCGTTTCCAGTTTCTAGAGGCTGCCTGCATTTCTTGGCTGTTCTTCCATCTTCAAAGCCAGTAATGGATGGTCAAGTCTTTCTCGTGCTGCATCACTCAGACCCTGCGTCTCCCACCTCCTTCTTTCACTTATGAGGACCCTTGTGATTACCTTGGGCCCACCTGGACAATCAGGACAATCTCCACATCTCAAGATCCTTAACTTTATCACATCTGCAAATTGCATTTTGCCATGTAAGGTAATATATTCACAGGTCTGGGATTTGGGGATATGGACATCTTTGAGGGGCATTATTCTGCCCCCCACAGCCACCATGAGCAGAATGAGATTGTCAGGGAAGATATGGGTCACTAATGGTATAGAAGTTGGAGATGAAAATACTGCCCTTAGTAGATGACCAGAAATATATTTTAAAAATACTTTCTACAAATCCACTAACTTTCTTGTAATTTGCTTATTTTTTTCTAAAAATGGAGAGTTGTCTTGGATTTTTACTTTCAGTGCTGTGTCTCTACATTATAGTTCCAAAAATGTGCTAAATAAAGTTGACTTTATCCTTGGAAGGCCAGAGGATGACAGTAGAGGAGAGAGATTTTTCTTTCCTATGCCCTCATTGTCATGTTCCCTTCTCTATCTCTTCTCTCCTGCTAGTGTTCTCTCCCCTCTCTTGCAAGTATTTATTGAATGCCAGCATGTGCCAGGCACTGCATCAGTTACATGGTGGGGACACAGAGACGAAGAAGATACAATTCCTACCCTCAAGGAACTCACAGTTTATTGAGGTGGACGGACACGGAAGTGATCAATTTCTGTGAACAGGCTATGATGGGGCATCCACAGGGCACAGCAAGAAGACGGGGTGTTTCCTAGATCACTCAGGCTGCCAGGGCAGGCTTCTAGGAGGAGGGGATGTTGTAGTTGACTCTTGACAGATATAGAATTTATTCAGGCAGATGGAGGTGGTGGTGGGGGTAGAGGAGACGTGGCTGTGTAAATGAAGTACCTGAGGGAAAGAGGTGCTCTTTTTGTTTTTGCATGAGAATGGAAGACCTCTGGTCTGAAAGAGTCTGAGCTTGCTTGCCCTTTCTTGTCTGGTGGTATTCGGGTGTGGGAGGACATGTGGTCTCCAGAAAGAGGCAGAGGAAGAGTGTTTGCCAGGGGAGAGTCCGGGTTTCAGTGAAGGCCGCACTTCTCAAGCTTGATGCACGTTGAAGTCGCCTAGGGGGATTAAAACACACAATCAAGCCAACCAGGCCAGGGCTGGACCCCAGACTAACTGAATCAGGTTCTGCAGGGGTGAGGCTCAGGCATTTTTTCTTTCACGTTCTTTTAATGTGCAGCGCGGGTTGAGAGTCACTGGTTGAGCTACGATAGAGCAAAATGTTTGGAGGTGTTGGGAAGTTTTTTGTAAATACCGGAATGGGATTGTAAGGGAAAGGGCTAAGAGGGAGGAGAGAAGAGAGAAGGGGAGTTAGGAGGAGGAGGAGGAAAGGGAGAGAGGAGAGCAGATGGGAGGCCAGAGGGCGACAGAAACAGTGGCTCCTGAGGGTGACACATGTTCTCTGGTCATGGGCTCCAGGTTCAGAGACACGAAGAGATGCAGACTTGGTCGTAAACTTGTTTCTGTGCATTTAAATTGAGGCTAACTTTGCAGAAAAGCTCTTTCAGTGCTTAGCAAGGAGAAATCTGGGAGAACTGAGAAGGGATGACGGTAGAGGGTGGAAAGGCTGGGACCCACGTTGCTGTGGAGTCTTACCTGTCTCACATGTCCACGTTTGAGGGGAGTAAAACAAACAAACTTTCCATGTTCCCCTTTCCTGACTTGTTGACAGTTCTCTGGCCTGGGTCATTTCTCTTTGACTTTATTCTGCCTTTTTTTGCTGGATTCCTGAGGCGGACACTCCTAAACTCACTAGTAGAGAGTCCTCTCTCTCCCAGAGCGGGGTCACCTGTGTCCTGCTTTGGCTAACCTGAAAGCTGGGTCATTGTTCTCAGATGAGCCGAGAGAGTCATTAGATCAGCCTTGTGCACAGTAAGAACGTGAGGAAGGAATCAGCCTTGAGAGTGGGTGGAAGCTTGTCAGCTCCTGACGAAGTTCCCGGTGAGTCCGATGTTCTTTAGCAGAAACAGAAACTATATGGGACAAGAGAGAATAGAAAATTTTAATTTTGTTTTGAGTTCTGCTTCACATATTATAGCAAAACATCGATTAACTAAAAAAGTAATTAACCCTCCTCCCTGAATCAATAGATTACATTGTATAATGGATTTTCCTCTAACTGTAATGACAGTGCTCTTGCTAAGCATGTAGAATAGGAATAAAAGTTGTCCAAGGTCACCTGGAGGGAAAGCTGTGGAGCCAGGAGATAAATCGAGGCCTGTTTGACCTCCAAGCTGGAGCTCTTAGCCACTAGACCCTCTGCCTCTTGTTAACTGGCCAAGAAGGGAGGATGTTCCAAGCAGGAGGAAAGGAATGAGAATAACATGGAGGCACAAAATCACAAGCTATATTCAAGAACCAGGGAAAACTCTTTTGCTACAGTAGAGGGGTTATGTTTGAGAGTGTTGAGAGAGACAGAAAGGCATAGTGGGCTTAGTTTATAACACATCTTAAATTGTAGTCTAAGGTGTTAAAATTATTCTCTAAGTATTTGTGAGTCACCGAGCATTTGAAGCATGTAAGTGATTGGCTCAAGGTGATGTTTTGAGAGAATTGATTTGGTGCTGGGTACAGGAGGTATTAGAAGAAGAAATGAGATCAGAGAGCCCAGCAGTGTCATTGCTCAGTGACCCAAGAGTGGGACAATAGAAGTTTGAACAGGGGTAGTAGGAGTGGGAAGAAGGAACCGTCTTAACAGAGAATTGGTAAGACTTGATGATAGATTTACTACTTGGGTGGGACAAAGGAGAAGGAAGGCTCTAATATAGTGCTAACCTTACTGAGCACTATGTGTCTAGGCACCGTTCTAAGTACTTCCCAGGTATTAACTCGGTTAGCTCTCACAACCCCTAGGATACAGGTGCTACCATTATCAGCATCTTTGCACAGGTAAGGAAACTAAGACACAGAGTAGTTATGTAACTTGCCTCGGATCACACAAGTGGTTAGTAGAAGAGCTGGGATTCAAACCCAAGCATCCAGCTGCAGGCTCCATGCTCCTCCCTCTCAGACATCCTGCTTCTCTTGTAATCCCTTACGTGAAGCGCATGCTGCGTGTGTTTGACCAGTGCATCTCGTTTCATCTTCAGGAGCGTCCAGGGGAGTGGCTGGACCAGTAGTACCTCCCGCCTCAGTGTCAATCTGGCTGTTGCCAGCAAGTAAGAGGAAGAGCCCAGATCTTCTGACTCCATCTCCAGTGCTCTGGCCAAAGCCTCATGCTCTAGATTTCTAGGGAAGAAAAAGAAAAATTCAGGGGCCGCCTGGTGGCGCAGCGGTTTAGTCCGCGCTTGGCAGCCCGGGGTTCGCGGGTTCGGATCCCGGGCGCCCGCCGACGCACTGCTTGTCAGCCACGCCGTGGCGGTGTCCCATATAAAAAAGTAGAGGAAGATGAGCACGGATGTTAGCCCAGGACCAGTCTTCCTCAGCAAAAAGAGGAGGATTGGCAACAGATGTTAGCTCAGGGCTGGTCTTCCTCACAAAAAAAAAAAAAAAAAGAAAAAGAAAAATTCATTAACCAAAATACTACAGTTGGAGCATTGGAAAAGATGTGATGTTAGAATTTATGATGAAAAATCCATCCTCAGGAAGCTTCTTTTCTCACTTTACATTCGGGAGAGTCCCTCAGGCTGCAGTATACATAAAGAAGGAATCAGTCCTTTCCTCGACCAGGGAGAAGATCTGACAGCCATCATACAGCTCTACATTCTCGACAGATCAGAGAGAAAAACACACCTTCACCTAGAGGGAGAGGATGAAGGATTCTAAATTGGGAAAAAGGACTTAAGGAAGGGAGCCTGTACTCAGAGAATCCTAACAAGGTTTTAAAACCACATCTCTTCTTCAGTCATCCTGTGATGCCCTTTTAAGCTGGTTTACACATAAAGAAATCAAAAAGACAAATATCTTAAACATTATAAAATTAGAGGCTGATAAGCATAATAAGAAAATTGTGTTCATTGCAAAACAGCCAAACTAGAAACCAGGAGCTGCCAAGTATCTTTATTTAAGTGCATAAAATTTTTTCCCATTCTAAGGGATATAATAAAGTCTTGCCTTGCTTACACTCATAGAAAAACATACCCAGTGTTCTTGAATTGAATAAAATCCACATCCGTAAATCCAGTGTCTCTCCAGGGCCCAATAAAAGAATACAAATCTTTCAGCAGCTCAGACTGAAGACATTCACACCAAGGCTGGTTTCCAACGTTCTTGTTGCTGAGTTTTACGTTAGGACCAGCCTCCGATGTAGTGCAGTCTCTCTCATCTCTCTGGGCGAGGCGGTGTCACCGCAGATCTCTTAGAGGAACGATGGAATTAGTGAGGCTAGCTTGCTCTGGAGTATGCTGGAAGCTGCCGTCTGAGGACCTGATCTCTCCATTCTATTGTGTCCTGAAATTATAATACATGAGTAACATCTGCAGAGTACTTCCTACTTTCCGAAGTACTAGGAGTTTATGAATTAGAAGAATAATACTGTACCCTGTAGTAGCCCTGGGTAGGTTCCCTGATGAGGTCCCATCTCCTCTCTCTCGTATAAGAATGGATTGCTTTCCCATAAGGAGGGTTTTGAGGACATCTGCCTGCATGGGTCTGTCTAGAACCCACAGAACATTGTTACCAAGTGTCTCTGGCCAACAGAATACCTTCTCAGTGCTTACTGCTTCCCGGGGAGGTGAGTTGTGACATAAATGAGGACTCTGAAATAAGACGGTTGTTCTCTGAATGGTGCTTCCAACAGAGCTGGTTCAGGAAATGTCTTGCCTTCAAGGCATGTTGTCTTCAGTGCTGAGAATCTAATGAGGCCACAATATAGAAGTTTTAAACACTATCTCCTTCCATTTTCTTAACAACCTTTGAGGTAAGCAGGGTAGCCCACCTGTTTACAGATGAGATGTAACTCGGAGAAATTGTGCCCCTTGCTTCAGAGGTGCATACCCAGCAGTATGGTCACTCTGAGTCCAGAACTAGGTTTCTCTCCACTGGTTATGCTGCTGGAATCAAGCTTGTGCCCACTCCTATAGCCTTAGTGGACTTAGTGGTGGTTGTTGGAGACTTTCTGGAGTTCTGTGGGTCATTGATCCTTGTAGAAATATGTGATGTGCAGTCTAGTATATGCTGCCTCATGGAAGTTACTTGCTTCTTTTTCTGTCTTACAAATGTAGTGACCATGAGTCTAGAAACAGGACTCAAAGATACCTGGACAGTGAGGGGTCCTCAGAGCCAGTGTGGGCTGTGCAATATAATGTACATTTCCCGGTGGCGGTGGGGGCTTGGGTCAAGAGAAATGTAATTATTCTCCCCTCTCTTCTAGCCCAAACTCTTCATATTATGGACCACTCCAACTCAAGAATTGTGACCATAAATAAGTAGGATTTAAAAACTCAACTGCTTTCACTATAAGTAAAAGAATATTTTTTAGGAACTTGGGATTAGAGAAAGGGTTACAATCAGAAGAAAAACACAAATCATAAAGGAAAAGGTTGACCTTTTTGCCTATGTTAGACTTAAGGCAACTATGATAAAAGACACCATAAACAAAAGTCAATGGCAAGCCACAGACTGGGAGAAGATATTTGATAAGTACGTAAGTAATCTAGAATAAGTATTCAGAATACGTAAAGAACTCCTGTAAATCAATTTTTAAAATGACAACCTGTTGGATAAATGGGAAAATTATGTGATCAGGCAATTCACAGAAGAAGAAGCACCCAAAAGGTGATCAGCATATAAAAAAGATGCTCACCCTCAGCAATGGTCAGGGAAATGCAAATGAAAACCACAGAAATTATTTCACTCCCACTGATTCACAAAAATTAATTACCTTGATAACACTAAGTGTTGGCAAGGATGTAAGGAAATATAATTATTGTTTTTTTATATTGCAGATGGGAGTGTAAATTGCTAGGATCACCTTGGACAGCAACTTTGGCAACACCTGTCAATTTGAAGCTGTGCATCTCCTACAATACAGCGTCTGTGTGGCTATACCTACTCTAGAGAAAGTCATGCACATATGCATAAGGAGACTAGTGCTTGGGTGTGCAGTGGAGCAATGGTTGTACAGAAAAAAAAGGGGAAACAATCCATCCTTCAGTAGGGAAATGGCTGAATAGCTATGGTTTCTCATATGGTGGAATAATCTGAAGCAATTTTAACAGTTGAACTGGAGTCTCTGTGTATAAAACTTAAATATTTTTGAGAAAAAAGTTGCAAGGTGATATTATTGTATGATATAGTTTATGTAAACATTGAAGCATAAAACAATAGCATGTATTGTTTATAGATTTAGAGATATGTAGTACAAATATGAAAGAATACATCCAAATGGTTCCAACTGCCTTGTAGTAGTTTCCTCTTGGGGTGGCGGAGGGAGAGAGAAAGGGACAGAGATGGATTGGAGTGGGGCTTAGCTATAGCTGTTATCTATCAAGTTTTATTTAATAATTTTTTTAAAAAAGAGATCTAACGCAAATATGACAAAATGTTTTCAGAGTCTGTTATATTATTTTCTTTTTCTTTGAAATAATGAATAATTTTAAAAACTCAGCTATTATAAAAAACAAACATTATTTAGCAATAAGTTTTACTCATTCATAAAAGAGGGTCTCAAGGCTTTGTCAGGGAATTGGAAGACTGCAGTTACACCTGCAAGTCACAGAGGGCGCCACACACAGGACGAGTATCACTAACAGAAAATGGTAAGAAGTTCATTGTAGAGCCTGAAGCACAGGGCTTTTTATGCTGATGGCAATATCCAACAGTAAATATTGAAGGAATCTGAAAGGTCATTCAGTCCAGTGTTTCCCAGACATGACTGAGGACAAGACTTTTCTGGGAAAATGATGAAAAATACAAATTCTTAGGCTTCTTGGACTTTGGGTTCAGTGAATTTCTGGGGGAGCCAGTGTTCTGAAGAATACACTTAGGGAAACACTGACTTCTATGTCTCACTGTCAGTGGAGACGTTCATTAATTCCTTGCCAAATGCTCTTCTCCCACCTGTCACCTTGTTATTTGTACTACCCTCTTGCCATCTAACTTGATTGCAATTTAAACAAAAACTGAAAAGGATTGTGGAAGTAGCCAAAATTGACCTACTTTCCTGGTTGAGCCTTTCCTATGCCTCCCCTCCCCCACTGCATATACCACCTCCAATAACCCAATGACCTTCAAGGTGAAAACAGAGTATGGAGCCTGAATTCAAATTCTGGGTCTGCTACTGGTGTTTAACCTGCACGTCCTTGTGCATACGCATCCTCTTGATCAGTCAACGTTGCTTTCTGCAGTTTTAGGAGATTCCCTAAGGGAAGACAGGGTCTAAAATCCCTTGAAAGATAGGGAACAGGGATTCCTGAGGGTCTTAGTCATCCTTGTGTTCCTCGTGCTAGCACAATAATTATACCTGTTGGTTTCTGAAGGAAGGGATAGGGCCCTCCCAGGGCAGCTGGTAGGCCCACATTGCGATCTTCTGCAGTCAGGGAACAGAGGGGAACAAATACTTTTGAATTCCTGAGTGCTGGTAGTTTATATATGTAATCTCATTTAATCTTCCTGCCAGCTCTGTGCAGTAGGTTTTATGAGCCCTGTGCTCAAATGGGGAAACTGAGGATCATAGAGGTGAAGGAATTTGCTTAAGATCGTATGGTCAGTAGTGCTGGGACTGGAATTTGAACTTAGTTCTGCCCAACTTCAGAGCCCGTGGTTTCTGCTACACTGAGCTACTTCTGAAAGACATAGGTATTGTCTCTAGAAGTCTCCTGTTTTCTTCCACGCTCTCCCACCCACTCAGAAGGGGCGTTGGTTATAACTATATTCAAATATTTAAATGTTTTCTTTTGGGTTCAGTTCAAAGTTGTTTTTTTCCTTGGCTGTTTGACTTTCTACTTTCTCACCTGTGATATAAATATTTCACAAAATGCTCCTTTAAATTAAAACCCAATGTAACAACATCAGGGCTAAATTTAGAGAAAAGATGTCATATGACTTAAGAAAGTTCTATTTAATAATGTTTATAAACCTATGAACATGTTTTTGTGGAGTAGCTCTCAGTATGGAGGTTTTTGAGTTGTTAATAACGAGCTGAGGTTATTACTGACTTTCTAGCATGCAAACACCCTGCACCTTCTGTAACTGTTAGTCCCTCCGTGGTCTAGTGACTCCATCCCTAAGCTGGGTCCACTGTGCATCCTGGCCCTCCGGTGTTAGATCTTCCATCTGCCACAATCCACAGGAAGAGATGAGATGTGACGTGAGATGTGTTGGCTTTATGTCTGAAGATGCCTTGTGCCAGGACAAAATGTAAGTGGCCCACTGTGACTTAACCATGTGTACTTCAGAGCAGTCAGTTCAGATTTCAAGGGGGTGCACAAACCTAGGAGCAGGGAGGAGCAACTCAGAGCTCTGAGGGGATCTTTATGATGAAACGTTAGGAGCTAAATGTTATGACATTTATCTAGTTTTGCTTCATATTCCACATGTATTGTCTTCCTACTGGACTGTAAGTGACTTGATAAAAAAGGATGTTTCTGTATTCCCCCACTGCTCTTAGCACAGCGCCTTTCAAAGAATATTGGTTCAATACATATGTATTGAAGAAATGAATTCAAGAAAGAATTAGTGGATATTCTCCTGGAATACAGTGACTATTTTAGACTTGGCCAGAGTTTGCTTGTGTCCCACGGTGGCTTCATTTACAATAACAAGTTTGGGGGTTTATCTTTCTCTATTTCTTATATTACAGAGGTTTTAGAAAATGAGATAACTATTTTACTCCCTGTAAATCTCCAACATAAATTCATATTTTTCTTAATGATGTGATCATTGATTTCTTTAGAAACCCCTGGCATGTCAGAGCCAAAGTAATTCTACATGGAGAAATAAGGTAAAGTTCTAGAAGGAAAAGATACTGTAAGGATCTCAATTTTCTCAGCTACAATGTAAACAGAAAATAAGTAGGGACTCATAGTGCCCATGAATTAATAGAAAAATAATTTCCCGGAGACCAGGAGAAAGTGCTCTTTGCAGGAGTTGACTGCCATCTTCTTGGAGCAGCTCCTACTGGTGTGGCCAGGGTCCTCAGAAAGTGACCATCAGTAATGAGGTCATGCCGAATTTTTTTTATTGAGGAAACATCTCCAGAGTTGATGAGTAAGTCATGTAAATAAAATAGGGACATTACTGAGTACCTACTATGTGCTAAGCACCATGCTAAATGCTTCATTGGTTCATTTTACCCTCTCAACAGCTCTGTGAGGAAGGTACTATTATCCTCAAGTCAGTGATTTCACAGTTATCCTTTTAATTATGCTCATTCACTTGCTCGAGATACTTCCTTGAATGAGGAAAAAATGGAGTGCTCCAGATTTTCTGTTAGAAGTTGCTCAGGAGTTCATACTCACGTGGGACTATGCTGGCCATGTGAATGGCATCTATGTATATCTTGGTGGAAAAAAAAATGAGAATGGCTAGGTTATAGCTTGAAATGTAACCCTGGGTGGAATTTCCTACCCTTGGGGGAAATATTGGGTAGCATGTTCATACATATTTTTATTTTTAAAGTTACATGTTTAATTTAAGGTACATTTGAAAAAAATGTGACCAGCACGTAAAGCCGTAATTTCTCAGATGTTATTACTTAGGACTGGTGTAAGCAAAAAAACCAGGGGCAATTTACTTAAAGACAATGTGAAGACAAATATTAAGTAATGGATGTGAACAGGTGACGTGAGGATAGGACACACCTTGAAGAGGGTGTGTGAGGGAATAGCATTTGGGAGGCGGGCCCTGCCTGGCCTGAGCTGTGGAGTTCAGGCCAGAGGTCAGTGCTAGTTGTGTCAATTTTCCTTGGATCAGCACTCACTCACCTTCTGGGAGCCTAGGAATCTTGCGACTTTAGTTACTGTAGGTTGGAATAAAGTGGAATCTGAGGCAGACAACCAGGACCCTGAGATGTCAGTTGTCCCCCTTAAATATTGGTGGTCGTCAATACTCAGGCAGAATCAGTGGGCTTTCTGCCTTTTGTAGCCTTTTTATGGGTGAGAGCCAAGGGCTCTTATCAACAGACTTTCTGTGGAAGAGGAGGAAGCAGTCCATTTTTCTTCGATGTTCCTGAGGTTTCCGTGACCCTTCGTTGATGTGGCAGTGGTGTTCTTCACGTCTTGGAGCTGGAAGTTGTTCAGGGACAGTTGATCCAGTACTATCTGGGTGCCAGGCACAGCGCTGACCAGGGATGCAGAGAAAGGACAGGCTCTTGCCCTTAAAGATCTATGCAAAACATTTTTAAGGAGAACTGAAGATACTGGTCAAGGAGTTGGAGTAGATTTAAGATGCCAATATAGGGCAGGAAAACCTGGAAAATAGCAAAGACCTCTAAGAAAATCTCTATTTTTATACTGTGATAAAGAAGGAATTGGACTGGAGAAAACTTAACACAGAATCATGGTTGCATGTGGGTGGATGTATCCCTGAAAGCTCAGGTACCCACGTTTGCCCTACGCCCTAGTAAAAGACGGTGGCTATCCTTATTATTTCTTAATAGCTTCAGAGATGGGCTTTCCACAATTTTCTCACAATATTTATACCCAGGATATTTTTTAATATCTATCCTAAATTCCCCCTATTGGAAGTTAAGCTCATCCTCTCTTGGAGAATAGCCATCTGCTGTCTCTTTCAGTATCATGAATGACTGGAAAGAACTTCTTCAGAGTCTGCCCTCCCTGTCCCCAAATCTGTGTTCCATTCCAAAGTCCACTCTTCTCAGCACCTCTGGTCATGAGTTCTATCAGCCTGTTTTTCCCTTCTTGAATGTTTTAACCCCCTAAATGGCTACACATCACCTTCAGTGTTTCCTTCTAACTATATGAGCATCAATTTCTTTTGGTTTATTGTCCGTTCGCTCTTGGTTCAAATTTCTAAGGTCTTACATTCTCCTTTCTTGCATTTTTTACTTCTTCAAATTGTTCTTCTTTTACAAATTCTAAGTTTTAATTTTACTTGAAGTCCAAGGCTTTTTACCTTTTCATTGGCTTTAATTCCTTCTCAGGGAATCAGCATTGCCCCTTTTGCAGGTGTTCACCTGGGCAAGGTAAGAGAGCCCACTGGTTTAAATGAGGCTTTGCTGGTCCTGAGGGCTTGAGTCCACCATCCAGTGTGTGAGAATCCAAGGGAGAAAATTATCCCTCTCCTGCTTCGAGTGCTTTTCTGGGCTGTGATTTCCAGGACCCGGATCTTCAGGGGCGCATTACTGCTGTTGCTAGCAGGGAAGGAGCAGATGGAAAATAAATATACTCAAGGGCTCGGAGGCTATTACTGATGCTGGAGGCAGGTAGTCAGGCAACAGGAAGTAAATTCAGCAAAACAGTAGAAAAAAAATATTTATCTTTGGTCCCTTGAGCAACACGAGTCAGGAGCTAGGGAAAAATTGTCCCAGGGCTTCCGCGTGGAGCAGCCTTCACCGGGGGCTTGTAGGAACTTCCAGCCATATAGCAATTGACTCTGAGCAGCTGTATCTTACAGACCTGAAAATGAGTTTTCTCAGCTCCAAGAGCTGCACAAAGCAGAGCTGGTGAGAGAGATGACAGCTGGACTGATATCAGTGATATTTGAACAGCTCTTTACAAAGTGCTTTCCATGCCCTTTGTTGGAAAGGAATCTTGTACATAACAACCCTGTGAGGGACTGCGGCCAGGTATCTTTAATACTCTGTTCACAGATGAAGAAAGTGAGGCTCAAGGAGCTTAAATAAATTGCCCAAAGCCTTGTACATGTTTTATTTATTTATTTTGTGGGGGAGGAAGATTGGCCCTGGGCTAACATCCGTGCCCATCTTCCTCTATTTTATATGTGGGACGCCGCCACAGCATGGCTTGACGAGCGGTGTGTAAGTCCACGCCCGGGATCTGAACCTGAGAACCCAGGGCTGATGAGACGGAGCAGGGGAACTTAACCACTGTGCCACTGGGCCAGCCTACCGTGTCCTTGTTTTAATGTTATCCCATGCTTCCCGGGGCACAAGAGCTTGAGGGTAGAATTGGATCCTAATAACAGCTTCCAAGCAGTATTAATTTAATCTTTACTCACCAACTTTTGGGCATTTCAGGTCTCCTAAAATTCAATAATAATAATAATAGTAATTATAATAAAAATACAGCTACCCTTGTTTAAGCACTTCCCACATGTTCTTTAACCTCATAGCAATCCTAACACCTAACAGTGATAGTATCATCCCTACTTAAAAGATTAAAAAAAATGAGGTCCAGAGAGGTTTAGCAATTTGCCCAGGACAACACAGCTAGTAAGTGGCTGATGTAAGACTATAAGCAAAGTATATATAATTCTAAAGTCATATATTTGCATCAGGAAAAATTCAAGGACTAATTTAAGGAGTCGCAGGGTGTCCCTTGTGCTCAGTAAGCACAGCCCTACTGGCTACAGTAGCATGTCCTCCTCTTCCAGGTAGTGGCCCCATGGGGCTGCTCTGACTCTTGGCCTTGGCTGGTGTGGTCTCTGTCCCAGGGTGGCTCTGGCTGATTCCTCCCTGTCCCAGTTTCAGTTCCTTGTCACAATGTGCTCCAGCTGTCACTCCAGTGAGGGAGGTCCAGCATGAAGTATTCCCCAAGCAGCAGATCCCGACGCTCCAGTTTCCGACAGAGATTTCAACAATGAAGCTCTTTATCTCTCTTCTAAAGAACCTGGGCATGACTGCAGAGAGGCACGGCCAAGGGCCTCTGACCAGCATGCCCTTTGCTCTGCTCAAAATTGCTCTTCTCTTTCAACAGCTACTTCTCATCCTTACACAAATTGTGCTGTCCCTGAAGTCTCCCATCCCTTAGCACTCTCCTTTGCCTTTCATGCAAGTGGGACCCCGTGGGCCAGTTGCACAGGACATCTTAGAATTAATGCGCCATTTAGACCCTTAAACTTGAAGCCCCATTATCCTCATTATCATGACCATTGCTGGTTATTTAGATATCGGATCCTTTTGCATTAAACTGTACTTGTAATTTTGTTTAGACAACTCATCTTTGCATTCATGCCTACAGCAGACTGCTTGATATGTAGTTTATCATATGAATGAATGAATGTAGGTAAACAAACTAAGTAGTTTCCAGCTGCTGCGGCTTTAGATTAGATTCCTACCAGAATCCTTCATCGGCCCACCTCATTCCACCTCAGGGTTTTGTACTTGTTCCTTTTCCCCAGAACGTCCTTCCCTGGACTTTTGCATGGCTTCCTGCCTCACTTCCTTCAAATCCAGTGTAGCCTCCTCAGAGGGCCTTCCCTGACATTCTATCTAACATAATACTCCTGAACTTCTCTAACCCCTACTCTGATTTAGTTTTTCCCAATAGAACTATTTTATGTTGGTTTATTGTCTGTTTTACCCACTAAGTTCCATGAAGGTTGGGACCTTTGTCTTGTTCTCTGCTACATCTCCACAGCCTTGAAGAATCGCAGGCAGATAGTAGGAGCTCAGTAAATATGTCCTGAGTGGGCACGTTAAACCGAGGAAGGCTCCCCAAAGGGGTGTGTGCTCACATGCAGAGGCTTCCCAAACCTTTGTTGGGCGCGCTCGAGTGAAGACATTCAAAGTTCAGCAGTCTGGTAACAGCTAAAATGTGGACTCCTCAAGTAAGTTAATTGTTTATTGATCTCTTCTTGTCGCTCCTTGAAAATATGCATCTAGATCTATAAAACTCTTCATTCAGAGTCCATTATTTCCTGGTGTTTACAGCTCAACAGTTTCATGATGAATGACAACTTATACTAAAACCTGGTTTATCTGCCATCATTGAGGAAAAAGTAGACCTTCATGTAGTGGAAACTTATTTTTAAATACCCTTATACTAAAAAAAAAAACTACTTTGCTGAAATTAAAAATATTTAACAATCGTTTGGACCTTTGCTTCTGGCCATGATGGAGTAATAATGATTAGATATACCCTCTTGCCTAAAATAAGTGAAAAGCAGGACAAAATATGTGAAACAATGGTTCTCAAGGTATTGGACATCAGATAATGAAAAACAGTAATCTCTGAGAGATGATAACCAAACAGCATGCAATTGCTCCAACTTACTGTCTTGAGACAGTTTTTAGGCTGTGGTGCAGGGAGGGGAACCCAGGACAGAGTTCAGCGGTCCCCCTGAGTTTAGGGACTGAAGCTGGAAGTCCAGGTAGGCTGAATGACCAAGAGTTCACAGGACAGAGCACCAGGGAGGCGAGAGATGCACAGAGAGAGTTCCAGGGATCTGCACAGGGTCCCCTTGACTATTCAACTGAGTACTGATCAGCTCATGCATATGTAAAAACCAACTGTGATGGAGGGAAGAGCCACTTAAAAAGATTTGAGGGAACAATCTCTCTGGCTCACACAGCACAGGGAATAGTGCCTATTCCCACCAGAATGGTGGAAAATGTCATAATTCATGGGGCATCAGGTGAAGTACTCAGAAGCATTTTCTCTCAGTAGCAGAATAAAATTAGTTCTATTCTAAATGCTGCTCTGGTTCTGCCTGACAAAGCTTAAAAGCAAGACCTGAAGTTTCCAAGTAACCTGACCACATCCCAGAACAAAGCCCAACAACATGGTAGATAGCTAGCACCTGGTAAAGTGTTACCAGCAAAGAAACAGGGAAATAAAACCCATAATAAGGTAAAAAAAAATAATCAATAGAAACTGACCAAAACAATGACACAAATGGTAGAATTAGTAGACCAGGACATTAAAACAGCAATAACTACTATATATTCAAGAAGCTAAAGGAAAGATTGAGATTAAGTAGAAACATGAAAGATATAAAAAAGACCCAAACTGAAATTCTAGAGATGAAAACAACAGTAAGATGAAAAACATACTAGGTTGTATTAATGGCAGATTAGATACTACAGAAGGAAAGATTAGTGAACTTGAAGGCATAACAATAGAAACTATCCAAACAGAGAGAAAAGAAAATAAATAGACAAATCCACAGTTATGATTGGAGGTTACAACAGGCATCTCTCAAATATTGCTAGAATAAGTAGACCAAAATTCAGTAAAATATAGAGGGCTTGAACAACACTATCAACACTCCACTTAATAACAGCAAAATACACATTCTTTTCAAGAGAACACAAAACACCAAGACAGATCATGTTTTGGACTATATAACAAATCTCAATATATTTAAAGTAATTCAAATCATGTAAAGTATGTTCTGTGAGCACAAGTGATTTAAATTAGAAATCAACAGAATTATATCTGTAAATTCCTCAAAATTTTAGAAAATAAACATAAATCTAATTAACCTATGGGTACAAATTAAAGAAGAAATTTAAAAAGAAATTAGAAAGTATTTTGAACTAAAGAAAATGAAAACACAACATATCAAAATTCATGAGCTGCAGCTTATGCAGGATTTAGAGGGAAATTTACAGCACTAAATAACTATGTTAGAACAGAAGAAAGGTCTCAAATCAATGATGTTAGTTTCTACCTTAAGCAACTTGTAAAAGAAGAGTAAATGAAAACCCAAATAGGCAGAAAAGGAAACAACAATGATCAGATTACAATCCAATGATATAGAAAACAGAAAAACAATAGAGAAAAATTAACAAAGCCAGAAACTAATTGAGATCAATAAAATTGATAACCCTCTAGCCAGAGTGATTAGGATTGGGAGAGGTGACATTACTACTGATCGTAGAAACAGTGAAAGGATAATAAGGGAATACCATGAGCGGTTTTTCACCAATAAAGTCAACAACTTAGATGAAATGGACAAATTCCTTGAAAGATACAAATTATCAAAGTTCACTCAAGAAGAAACAGATGACCTAAATATCCCTATGGCTATTAAATTTGAGTTTGTAGTAAATATGCCCCACAAACTAAAATCCAGGCCCAGATAACTTAACTGGGAAATTCTACCAAACATTTAAGAAAGAAACAATACCCATTCTACACAAACGCTTCCAGAACATTGAAAAGGAGAGAATACTTTCCAACTCATTCCATGAGGCCAACATTACTCTGATACCAAAACCTGACAAAAATATTACAAGAAAAAAAAATCACAAACCTAAGGTGTCTGGCTCCTGACCAAAATTCTGTGTGTGATCTTTCAGGCCTGACCATGGGTAATTACAAAGGCTTTACTTAGCAGATCTCATGGGAAAACCTGCCATCTCATACAAGACTTGCACTGCAGTCTGAAGGGAGTTGCAGTCAAGGACTCAGGCTCCCCTGGCTGGCCACGCTCTTATGCATAGCTGCATTCCTAGCCCAGGCGCCTCCATCTGGGGCCTCTTTTTGGGGGGTCTTTGACCAAGACCTTCTTCAGTCATCTCTGCCAACACCTCCCTTCTTACTGGGTTGGGGAGAGGGAGTGGGAGGATTTAAAGACATTTTTCTCCCCTCTGACTCAATACTCAGTACTTTCCCACTCCTGACCCTTCCCCCTCTCCCTTAGCTCCACTCTCTGGGTCCATAGAATGGCAGGAGCCTTTCATATGGGGCTCCCTCAGCAGGGAGACAATTCCTCCAGGCTGTGCTGATATATCTGACCCTCACTGGGCATGTTCCTGGGGAAAAAATGGAACGTCAAGGGAGCCAGCATTTTCTCCTGGTTAGCCTTTTGCTTATACTATCATAATAATAAATTACTGGCTTGACTGTTGTTTTCATTTTGGCTTCTCTTAGTTGACTACTCTGACACTTGGCAGCTAACCTCCCTCCAGCTCAGCTCAGCTCTTGACAAAACTAATATCCTTCATGATCATAGATGCAAATTCTTAACAATTTTAGCAAATCAAACCCTACCCCCATATAAAAAGATTATATGTCATATCGAGTGAGGTTTATCCCAGGAATGCAAGGTTGATTGAACATTTGTAAATTAATATAATCAATATAATTCACCATATTAATAAACTTAAAAGTAACAACCATAGGACCATCTCAAAAGATGCAGAAAAAACATTTGACAAAGTCCAATATCCATTCCTGATATAAAAAGCTTGTTAGCAAACTAGAAATAGAAGGGAAACTTCTTCAATCCAACTAAGGGCATTTATCAACAACATACAGCTAACATCATACTTAAAGACAAAAAGCTTCCTTCCTAAGGTCAGGAACAAAACAAGGTTGTTTGTTATCACACTTCTGTTCAACTGGATGTTCTAGTTAGTGCAGTAAGGCAAGAAAAAGAAATAAAAAGGACCTAGATTAGAAAAGAAGAAGTAAAATTGTCTTTATTCACAGCTCATCTATGTCTTATAGAAAATCTTATGAATTCTACAAAAAAGCTACTAGAACTAGTAAGTAAGTTTGCAAAATTGCAGGATACAAGATCAACAAATAGAATTTATTTCTATATACTAACCACAAACAATGTGAAATTGAATTTGAAAACAATACCATTTATAATAGCCTCAAAAGTATGAAATATTTAGGGATAAATCTGACCAAAGGTGAGTAAGGCCTGTACAGTGAAAACTACAAAATATTGGTGAGAGAAATTAAAGAAATAGATATACTGTCTTCATGGATTGGAAGACTCAATATTTCAAAGATTTCAATTCTCCCCAAATTGATTAATAGATCAATGCAATCCCAATCTAAATTCCAGCAGGTTTTAAATAGAAATTGACAAGCCGGTTCTAAAATTCAAGTGAAAATGCAAAGGGACTAGAATAGCCAAACAACTTTCAAAAGATCAAAGTCGGAGGCTAATGATACCTGATTTTAAGACTTAGTATACAGCTACAGTAATCAAGTCAGTGTGGTACTGGTGTAAAAAATGGACAAATAGATCAATGGAACAGAATAGAGAGTCTAGAAATAGACCCATACATATGGAGTCAACTGAGTTTTGACAACATAGCAAAGGCAATTCAATGGAGAAAGGATGTTCCTTTCAACAAATGATGCTGTTACAATAGGATATGAAAGAAAAAAAAACCCTCACATCATATACAAAAATTAACTTGATTGGATCAAAATGGACCACAGACATAAACGTAAAACTGAAAAAACTTGTAGAAGAAAACATGGGAGAAAAATCTTTCTGGCCTTAAATTAGGCAAAGATTTCTTAGATACAACATCAAAAACATGATCCATAAAAGAACAAATTAAACTGGACTCCACCCAAATCAAGAACTTCTGCTCTTCAAAAGACAAGGTTAAGAGAATGAAAAGACAAGGCAGAGATTGGGAGAAAATATTTGCAAATCACATATCTGATAAAGGATTTGTATCAAGCATATATAAAGAACTCTCCAAACTTAATAAGAAAAACTTAATGATAACAAAAAAAACAACCAAATAAAAAATGGGCAAAAGGTTTGGACAGATGTTTCACCGAAAAAGATATATGGATGGCAAATAAGCACATGACAATATGCTCAACATCATTAGTTACTAGGAAAATACAAATTAAAACTACATTGAGATAGCATGACACACCTATTAGAACATCTCAATTTAAAATGACTGACTCTACTACGTGTTGGTGTGGAGGTGAAGCTCCTGGAACTGTCATACACCACTGGTAGAAAGGTCAAGTGGTACAACCACTTCAGAAAGCAGTTTGGCAGTTTCTTAAAATGTTAAACGTATACCTCTAAGATTTAGTCATTCCAATCCTAGGTGTTAATCCAAGAGAAGTGAAAGCATTTGTTCATAGAAAGACTTACACATGAATGTTCTCCAGAGCTTTATTTTTAATAGCCCCAAACTGGAAACAGCTCAAATGTCCATCAATAGGTGAACAAATTGTGGTACATTCACTTAATGGAATTCTTTTCAGCAATTTTAAAAGAATGAACTATTGATACACACAACAATATACATGAATTTCAAAATAATTATGCTGAGTAAAGAAGCCAAATGAAAAAGAGTACATAATGTCTGATTCTATTTAAATAAAATTGTAGAAAATGCCAACTAATCTGCGGTGATAGAAAGCAGGCCTGTGATTGTCTAGGGGTTGGCTGTGGGGCAGAGAGATGCAGGGGGGAGGCGTCCAAAGGGGCGTGAGTAATCTTGCAGAGGTAATGAGCGTGTTCATGATCTTAATTGTGGTGATGGTTTCACAGATGTATGCGTACATCAAAATTCCCAAAAGTGTACACTTTAAATATGTGTATTTTATTGTATGTAAATTACACCTCAATAAAGTTGTTAAAATATGTAACAATTTTTTCATGAAAATCTTTCAAAAAAGAATTTCCTTTATCTTACATTTTTAAAAGAGCTAAATGAACACGATTAATACCTTCTGAGTAATTCTGGGGTCATCATTATGAATGTGAGTTATTATTCGACCACCTCAAAAATGAACTCAGACAAGTATAAGTGATTGAGCCGTACCTGGGATTTGGTCTGCTCTTCAAGGTCTTCTGGCCCCTGTCAGCTTTCATGGCCTCTGCCAACAGCATGTCCTCCTCTAATGTGAAACTTTAATGCACTGTTGGCCTCAGGTGTGTTGCCAAACTCCTCTACATAGTAAAGCTCACTGGCCATGTCAGCTGATGCTCCCATCCTTTACTCTCGCTCTTCTTTCTTGGGCTACACCAGCCTTCTCTCCTCTTCGTTATCAAGATCAATCTCAGCTGGTGGGACATTGATTGCCTTTTAAATGCTTGGCCAGTAAGCATTCTTTGTTTAGTAAATGAATGAATGAAAACAATGATTCAGTAATTCTGTAACCTGAAATATGCTATCTTCTTTTTTGTCCCTATATTTGAGTTGCTGATCTTTCAGTGCTGTTTAAGAGTGCTGCCCCGTGGGATCTCACTGTTGCCCGTGGTGGTGGGGACAGTAAAGACCAGGGCTCTTGGTGTTAGTCACCTCCCATTGTAAGCATCTAAGCCACAGAGATGAAGGGAAC
Source organism: Tapirus indicus (assembly GCA_031878705.1). Lineage (NCBI taxonomy): Eukaryota > Metazoa > Chordata > Mammalia > Perissodactyla > Tapiridae > Tapirus > Tapirus indicus. The sequence continues at coordinate 1,969,748 of CM062925.1, read as the reverse complement.
AGCCCCGTGATTGCTGTGGAAAATGGCATGAACTTTGTTCTGTTGTCAGTTCTAGGCACAGGAAAATTGCAGTCATTTTTGTTTGCCATGCAGAGAGCTAGATATTTTCAGATTACTTTTTCTTCTCTTCATCATCCTAAAAGTTTCAAGTTATTTCTGGTGTCTCTTTTATCATCTATTTTGAATGCAGCAAGGCTTCCTCTGCAGGTTTGTTGACAGCTTCTCATTGAACTTCTCTGGGAACAAACACGGTAATGGCATATTTAATGTCGGTATAAGCCATTGATTTGGGTGTGCAATATTTGCTGGAACATTGTGTCCTGAATAAAACATAAAAACGGACTAAAATGTAACCTCAGAAACTGAATATTTAAATAGTCATGAATGAGAAAGCATAATCCAATTATTTTTTCCCCCGGAGTATACAGAATGTAGATATTTAAATCTGTTGGATCATACTTGATTTTAAGAAGTGCTATGTTTCAGGAAATTTCTTTTAAGAAGAAACAGATAATATAAATAAAGACATCTGAAAAGTTTCTTGCTAAAAATAGCTATAAAAAGTGTAACATATATGGTAGTAAAAGTCATTTAGTGGCATTGATCATTGAAATGTTGGTCTTTAAAAGTGAATTGCTTGAATATAGATGAATTTGGTATTGCTGCTGTTCTAATTTAAAAAAACTGAAATAATAACCCCTCTGAGGCTGACGGCTTGTTTAATCTTCTTTTGCACTGTTGAAAATTATTATTCTGCTATTGTATTCATTAATTTAACTTAAGAACCTGTGTTCAGAAATCTTGCCTTTGGGATAATTAAACAAGACCAAGTTTTCCCTCCACTGTGATAAACTGCAGCATTGGCCCCAGTTCTACAACCCTCCCTGGGTCATGTCCTTTGCTATGTGAATCTGTAGTTCTCCTCACCCCCAGGGGTGGAGTATATTTTCTCTGCCCTGTGAGATTGTGTTTGAGGAGAATAGAGCAGAAGTGACAGTGTGTCAGTTCTGAGCCTAGGTCTTATGTGATTCTGCTCCTCTTGTGCCTCCACCATTGCCAAGAGAACATGCCTGCCTAGGCTGCTGATCGAAGGAAGAGGGCGAGGGACACAGGGAGCAGGGCCATTCAAGCTGAGCCCAGCCATGATCAGCCAATCCCTGGCCAACTCACAGATGTGCAAGTCAAATAAACTCCTAGTGTTCTATTCGCTGAGATTTTATGGTTATTTGTTATACAGCATTATTGAAGCAATAGCTAATTGATGCATCCACAGATAAAGAAAATTTCAATGTCAGCACCAAAAATAGTTGTCCACGGTGAGTCTTCTAAACATTTGTAGTAAAATGACATATACATAATGTTTTCCTTGTGTGTTAAGATCCTAGATTAGAAACAATCTTGGCTTTAATTTCTTGGAAGTACAGAAGTTAGTCAAACCACGATAATATTAAATTAAATAAGTAAGTATGGAAAGCTTAAAATTTGGGTTGTGACTATGTCTTACCTGTTCATGTTTTACACAATGACTGTGACTTAGTAGGCATTCAATAGGTATTTGTTGAATGAATAAATGAATGAGGGAGTGGAGCTTCTTTTCCTTCCTTAATTTATTTTTCCTCTTAACAGTTTACTACAAAAAGGCAAACATTTACAGAAGAGTCTTAAACAAACCAATCAGCAGTTCAACAAATCATTGCTCTAGGTCAGCGGGTCTCACCTGGATGTGACTTTGCCCCCCAGGGGACATGTGGCAATGTGTGGAGACATTTTTGGTTGTCCTAATTGTGGGGTGGTGTGCTGACAACACGTGGTAAGTAGAGACCCAGGGCACTGCTGGACATTCTGCCATGCACAGAGCAGACCCCACAGTGAAGGATTGTTGGCCCAGATGATGTCTTTGGGCCTTTGTTTTTTTGCTTTTCTCTCCTCTTGCAGGATCCTGAATATCTCGTGTTTCTTGTTGCCTTCTCTATGCCATATCCAAAGATTTCTTCTGCTTTCCTTTCATCCTCTTCTTCTCCACCCTTTCCAGAACTGCCTCTGGACCTCACACCATTCTCCACTTCTTCCCTGAAGTCAGTACTCTCATCGAACAGAACTTTCTCAATGTTTGACACTTAGGATGGACTCTCTTTCTGGGAGACGTTTTAGCTCAACTCCTCATCTCTCTTCCATGCAGATTTTCTGGAAACCCTCCTAAGTCTTTCAAAGGCTTGTGGTGTGAGATCCAGACATGATGCTGCTGTGAATTGTTGTGTTCTTTTCTTAATTATAGATAATTTAAAGTTTATAGTGTTACTGGTTTTCTAGTTATGATGAAGGTGTGAGATTTCTGTCTTTTTTTTCTTGTTGATCTGTACAGTTTTCTGGAGGTTGTGTGGAGAGATGCGGGTTTAGGTGGTCACCATTATCTCAGCTATCCAGAAATGATGTCATTTGTCTTTTAACTTTGCTCATAGTATCCTTGCAGTACAGAAGTTTTGCAATTTTATGCAGTGAAATCTTTCTTTATTGCTTATGGATTTTTGTTATGCTTGAGAAAATTTCCTCTCCCCATGATTATAAAGCTGTAATCTCATATTTTTTCCAGTATCATTTTTTAAAATAATAAAAAATTTTAAATCTGAATGTATTTATATTGTGAGAGATACTAATCTAACTTTAATTTTTCCTGTAGTTATTAAAGTAACTAGTTATATAATATAAAATAATATGTTATTTCAGAGAGTTTATGGATCCTCCCCAAATTCTTAGCCAAAAAAATATTAAAGCCTATATAGGGAATGTGTAAAGGATTTTGACTTGAAAATGCCTTGGAGGCAGGAGCCAAAGCATGGGATCCATGACTGAATCAGAGTTTATTAAACAGAGATTGAGATCAATGTTAATAAGAAATGTACCCATTTTTGCATAGGCATTTGAATTCATTTGCAGCCTGTACCAACTTGTTAATAACTGTTTGAATAAAAGCATGTAAAGACTAGTAAATGACTGTGCTTTCTGCACTCATTCAGGAGTGTCAAATAAATTTTGATTCGTGTGCTGCCTCCAGTTGATTGATAATGGCTGCCTGGAACACTGGGTTAAGAAGGGTTCTGAGGCCAAATCTGGAAAGAAGGATATAATGGCTCCTGGTGGTTAGAAGTGGGGTGAAGTTGTCGTGAATGCAACACATTTGCTATCCCGTAAGCACCTTTTGTCGTCACCATTCCCTAGATGGTGCCTGGCGCGCGAGAGAGCTGGGACACAGAAGCTGGGCTGCCTGGGTTTTAGTCCTGGCTCCGCCACTGTGTTAATCTGTTTGGGCTGCTATGACAAAATGTCACGGACTGGGTGGCTTATAAACAACGGAAATGTATTTCTCACAGTTCTGGGGGCTGGGAGGTCCAACATCAGGTGCCAGCATGGTCGCGTTCTGGTGAAAGCCGTCCTCCTAACGCACAGCCGGTGCCTTCTCGCTGTGTCCTACATGGTGGAGGGGCCAGGGAGCTCTCTGGGGTCTCTCTTCTATGACACTAAGCCCATTCATTAAGTCCACCCTCATGACCTAAGCACCTCCTAATACCGTCATCTTTGGGGATTAGGATTTCAAGGTATAAATTCTGGGGGGACACAAACATTCAGACCATAGCAGCCACTTACTAATTTTATAACCTTGGGTGAAATATTTAGCCTCTCAGTATTCCACTTTCTTTACCTGTGAAATGGGGGTAATGTTAGTATCCACAGTATAAAATTGTTGTGAAGAATGATGATTTACATGTAGAGTGCTCAGAACAGTCCCTAGTTTATTATAAACATTAGTTATTATTATTATTGTCATTAGTATTAGCACTTTTATTATAGGTGCTAAATAAGTATCTGTGGAGTGAGTATATTTAGCCATTTTATAACAACGTTCCTTTTGTGCATAGGAAATTATGTTGGTGTCTGTGAATCTGTTAACCATGATCTGGAAAGCTTAGTTATACTCAATAAGAGAATCACATCCAAGGTGTCACTGTGTTCTACTTAGTATCTACTTACTCAAATTACAGAAAAATTAAATAGTCTTTAAGTATTAGCCTTGCAAATCCAGATCTGTAAAGAGAACCCATTTCCTTACCAAACTCAGGAAAGGTTAGTGGGATGATGAATGTGAGGTGTTATGAGCTCTTCAGAAGAAAGTTGTTAAGAACACAATCCTAATATCATTAAAGGTGAACTAGAATATTCTGACCTTTGACTTTTATCTCCACAGTTGAATCTGTATTAGGCTAATCAATTTCAAAGGGAATTAGTTTAAATAATGGCAGAAATCTTATTTAAGTATGTCATATGTAAATAACCTTTGTACTACAGATGCTATAGATGAGCAAATGAACTTAAATCCTATTCTCAGGAAGAGGTTTTTGAAAATAAGGAGAGCATTTTTCTAAGAGGTTTTTGAAAATAAGGAGAGCATTTTTCTATTTGTTTATGTACGTTTACTGCAAAGAAAAAAACCAAGCAATCAATAGTGCAGCTGGGGAAAAGTATTGGATTTAAGCTTTGCTTTAAATGGATCTGCTTGTGTTCTGTTTTGAATCACTTCCTGAAGTCAATGCTCATCGACCTTAGAGGATCTCTGTGAGCTCTGAAAAGATGTCTATCTGGAGATCACATTTAGGGAGACTGCGATTGTGTTTTAAAACTCATGTCTAAAATCAACATCTCTTTAAACAAAATCATTCTTAACTTTTAGGGGAAAAATCACATGAAATTATGTAACTGTGTTTATACTTCCTGTTGGAAATTTTAGAGACTGTTATTAAGGTGGTTTATGCCCACTGTGTGCATCTCAGCCCAGCAGCCTCAGCGTCACCTGGGAGCCTGTTAGAAACAGGGAGTCTCAGGCCCCACCCTGACCTCCTGAGTCAGACTCTGCATGTCGCCCAGATCCCCAGGTGATCTGTAAATGCATTCAAGTTTGAGAAGCACCACTCTGTGTAGCTGGACAGTCGAATGAATTGAGACTTTTGCTAAGTGTCTGGTAGGTGAGGTAGTCCACGGCACAATCTAGACTGGTAGTTATTTAGAGAAATACGAGTTGGAGGAGGTGGAAACAAAATGTTGCTCAAATGTCATGTTGAGTTTTATGAAAAGAAGGCAACTGAGGGTCTTAACATGAAGAAAGACAGTCTGATCCGTGTGTACCATGGTCCTTCCTGTCCCGTCACTGATGTAATTAGAAACGTCTTGTATCTGTTGCCTGCTTTTACAGCCGGATGCACATGGAACAGCCCACCACGCGTGTTTAGTGATTCAGGAATTGGATGTTCATGAGAGAAAGTTATCTAATTACAGTGTCAGTAAACTCATGCTAATTTCACAACATTCATTTTTCAGTCCTCTATGGAGAGTGAGATGAGGAAAAATCCAGAAAGGGCAGGTCAGGTCTGCTGTATGAAGTCTGCAGTCATTGGCTAATTTAAAACAAAACAGCCGTACAGCCCAACCCACATACAATTATCCTGCTGCCTTCTGCAGACTCTCTTTCTGTTAGAGCTGATATCCAAGGACATTTATCCTCTCCTTCCTGGGCCTAGAACTCCAGCAGATTTAAAGCTCTCTCTCATAGGATTTGTCATGCAGTAGTGGGAACTGATAGATGGTCTCCCTCCTCCTGGAGAAGGGGCCAGCTAATGAGATTTGACGACTGCCTCTGGTTAAAGAAGCAGGACTGATGAATGCACTAGTGGCTCCACTGACCCCAGTAAACAGATTTTTATTGACAGCCTGTTGACATAACAAACTAAGAGTTTGTGATTCACGCTGTTTCCAAGCCCTTAAATAAATAAGATCTTTTCTAATAGTACGCATTTGTAATTTGTCTTGATTAAACACATCTACCACCTTCCTGGAAGCTCTGCTGTTTTTTTAGTTATTTACAAAATGTGCTTTTGTCTAAAGAGAGAGAGATATATATAAATGTGTATGTGTATTTTTTTTTTTACCACCTCTCCTCCCACCCCCAGCAAAACTCAGCAACATATAAAACCTGAGTGCTGTAATTGATTTTTTCATTTCAATGTTGTTGGGAGATGGAAGTAAAAGGGTTACACCAGAACCATCTGGAAACATTCTGCTCTAAATCAAACTGCACTGGTGAGTGACGGTTGCTGCCTTGCTGAGCTTTATTGCCATGTGCTGATGCAGCTTGCTCTAGCCAACCTACCACAAGGGACATATAATGGAAGCCCCGTATTCAAGCCCCTCTTGGAAGAAATCCATAAAAGAGCAGAGATGTGAACCCAGCAATAAATCTTAGAGGCATTTGTGCCAGAGCCATGAAATGATACCAATAACTCCTTAGCAACACATTAAAGGGACAGTAAAGGGAATTCACCAGGTTTTTTTTTTGGCTGTATTAGGGCTATTTTTAATCGAAACTCATCAAAGACACAACAGAGCACGTGACAGCAGCTGTTTACCCATTGCTTTTCTTTATTTCAGATTTTATCGTGAACTCTACTTTTATTTTGCCACTTATAGCTCATTATTTAAAACACCCTTGAAGACTGGCTCAGCCGTACTCGGGCCCTCAGTGGGTTCTTCAGCCTTTACAACAAGCCCCGCCCTTGCGCTCACCCTCACAAAGCTGCTTCCTTGATCTCGGCTTGTCTTCCCCAGCAGGTCAGCTGAGTAATCCGTCAGTCAGTGTCTAGCACTGTGCTAAGTGTCGCCAAGAATATGAGGAAGGAGAATCCTCGCTTCTATTCTCAAGAGCTCAGAGCAAATTTAGGAATGCCCAGAATAAGACAAGGGGCTAGGTAGAGAATAATGCAAGGTAGAGTGAAATCCTAACTAGTTTAAGGAGGGGAGGACTCAGGCTGGCTAGGGTGGAGGGTTTCTTGGGAGAAGGGGACCCACGCTGGGCTCTGAACAGGAGGCAGAGTGAGGGCCGGTGGGAGGTGTTGCAGGCAGTAATGGCGTCCAGGCAGCCTGGGCTGTCTGAGGCAGAAGCTTTATGTTGGAGATTGGTGGGAAACTTGGATGGATTGGGGTAGGGTACAGGGTGGAGAAGAGGGTATAGGAAGACTTCACTTGGAGAAGACCAAACTGGAGTCAGAGAGGCAAAATTTTGTGCAGGCTCCGGTGTGTGAGAGGATAAGGGATGGGGCAAGGGAGAGCTGAGGAGACAGTGTAAAGGGTTTGGGGCCTCTTCCCTTATCCCACAAATTCTCTAGTTTGCTCCCGTCCTACTCAGCATTCCTCAGAATGTGCTTTGTGAACCACCTACACTGGACTTGTGAAAAAGGCAGATTTCTAGTTCCTGCCCTGGAATCCCTGGAAATACAGATTTGGAGTAAGTCCTCACATATTTTCCATATGAGGAAACCGAGGCTCGGGGGCGGAGGGGACGCTAAATATCTTGCCCAGCCATCACACAGCTCGGCAAGAGATGGAGCCAGGTTTGTGCCCAGGCTCGGAGGTCCACCTGTCTCCACCGTGCCAGGTGCCACCTTCTTAGCGCCTTCCTTGTGTGGAGAGGCTAGGCTGGCAACACTTGTGTCAGTGTGGCTTTGTTGTTTTTATCTTTTTAAAAATCCTCTTTGTTTGTGGGCAAGCATTCCAATAATAAAGAGAATAAAAGAGAAAATCATCCACAATATTTCGTCTCATCAACTATGCTCATCTGCAATGTTCCTCACTGGCTGGGTGATCTTCCCTTTACAAAGAAATACTCCTTCATGTAACTCTCAGCATTTTCCTTGTTATATAAAGAGAGAAAACAAGTTGTGGCAAAATGTCCACAATGGATAATTCTAGTTCTTGTTTCCATTTTTAAAAATCTTCCTATTTTTTCCTGTAGGTTGGAAATTTTTCGAAAGGAAAAGTTGCTGGGAGAGAAGGAAGCTGCCTGCCTCCTCTTCCTCCCCCACCTTCCCACTGACTGTGAGGTGGCAATGAGCCAAGTGACAGCCTTGCGTTAGAGATAAACGCCACGTGGTGACAAAAGAAGATTCCTCCCAGCAGCCCTGAGCATGCACCTCTGTGCTACAAAGCATAGCACAGAGATAAACATCTACCTATTTAAACAAAACAAGACAGAAACCCCAAAACCATGTGTGGTTATGAGTGTAGTTTCTGGAGCCAGATTGCCTGGGTCCAATTCCAGCTCCACTGCTTGCTAATTAGGCAAGTTATTTAAAGCTCTCCATGTCTCAGCTGACATGTCTAAAATGGGCATAATATCACCTTTCTCACAGGGTTGTTGTGAACAGTGAGTGGTCACAACAGGTGGAGTGTTTGAAATTACATTTATTACTCAATAAATGTAATTATTATTACATGTATTTAATACATGCATCACATATATTTGAATATAATTATTAAATGTCTAAAGAAGTTGAGTGATGATTACCCAGACTTGGCTCTGAGGGGCACTGGGTAACTTGGTGTGGTAGAAAAGTCCAGGAAGAGAGTGAATTTCATACTGGTGTGGGATTTGAGATAGCTGTACAGTAAAAGGAATGTTGATGCCAAACTAGGTATGAATCTGTATTTATGTAACAACCTGTGAAAAGAGCACTGGAAAAGGAAGTCTATTCATTTACTCTCAGGCTCCTTGTGCTAGCAGAAGCCAAGAAACACCCTGGACCATCAGTCTGTGAGTGCCTGGGTTATATTCCTGTCACACTGGGGGGGGCCATAAGGGGCTGTTGAGAGGGTGCTGGCGTGGCAGGTGGGCCCAAGTCTCCTAGCTGTGTGATTTCCCTGGTTTCAGTTTCCCCATCTGCAGGAGAGGGTTTGATTTTAAAGGTCTGTTTTACCTCTAGAATTTTCGTATAAGCATTGCCTGAGGAGTTCTTTGAATTTAAATGGAAATCATTCATGACTACTTCAATTTTCATTCCTAATGCCGCAGGCCGATAGTTATTGATATGCCACCCCCTCGGATGCCTGTTGACTCAGCCCCTTGCCCTCACCATCAGAGTCTGATGCTCCTGGATCTATCGGGGTGAAGACAGCTGACTTCCTGCACGGATCCTAGTGCCTTCATTCATTCATTCCTTCAAAACATACTTGTGTGCCAGGCTCTGTGCTAGGCAACGGGTATACAGTGATGAACAGAACAGCCATAGTGTCTGCCTCCTGGCACTTTGAGTCTTATGGGCAACTGAGACAGCCAAGAAACAGGGAGACAAACAAAGGAATATACAGAATTATACAATTCTGTCAGGCACTATGAGGGAAGCCAACAAGGTCCAGTTGATAGACTAGCTGGGAGGTTTCCGAGGAGATGCATTTAGTCACTCATGTAAAGGCAAGAAAGAACCAGCCATCTGAAGAGCTGGCAGTGGAGCTGGGAGAGTGATCCAGGTGGAGGGACTAGACTGTGCCCAGCTAAAATGATCAGGAGATCTTGTTGGTTTTACAACAGATTATAGAATTAGTGTTTCATGTTCTTATCATGAATATTGCAACGTAAACTTCTTTCTAATGTCTTTTTGAAAAACAAAACAAAAAATGAAAAAAACCAATTTTAAAAACTGTAGAAATAAACATGTTCATTCTAAAGGAGTTGGAAAATACAGATATGCCACAAAGAAGGAAAAAACCCGCCTCTTATTCCACCCAGCCATAATCACTTGGCGTTATTAGACAGTGTGTCTACGTCCATCCCTGCACTGAAGTCTCTGTTACTCTCTATAAGTCCGTATCTATCTCCATATCCATATCTATCTCCAAGGAGGCATATCGCTTGTATTGTTTCACAACTTGCTTTTTTATTTGTGAAGCAAATCCCAGACATCATATCATTTCTCTGTAAGTATTTCGGAGCACACGCATCTTTTTCCCAGGGGTGTTCTACTGCACTGAGGTGGTGAGGGAAGCGACAGCAGTGTTGGTGTCAGTCATTGCTTTGGGCCACCCAGAAGAGTTCATTCTCATTCTAATAGCTTTCCAATAATAGCAACAACAATCACGAACATTTATATAACGATTACAACTTTTTCACCCCCATTTTCTCATTTCATTCTGTTAGGAAGCATTTTTATTTGTATTTTCTAGATGAGGAAATGGAGGCTCAGAGGAATGACAGACTTCCTCAAGCTGACACGGCACGCTGTCAGTCTCGGTCTGAATTCTGGGCTCCGTCCGTGGACCACGACGCCTTCTGACCACCGGGATATATCCAGTGCTCCCAATTCCAGTTAACAAGATGCTTTGGGATTTTAATTGGATATTAATTAATAATTTGGATTGGAAGTGTTCCCTCATCAAGACAGAGCAGACAAAGTAAACATTTGATGGTAAATTTAGTAAGATTCCACTTGTAACAACTTAATGCCACATATACAATATAAAATAATTTTTCCCTTCCAAAAATATAAATATGCCCTTAAATTCTAGAAAAGACTGCATACCAACTGAGCTAGTAAGATTCATTTCTGCCTGTGAGTTTTTGGAGTTCTTCATAAGGTAACTAACATGGTCATCTCTAGAATGTAAATTTGGACACAAATTTTAAGCCTCAAGCCATTTTGTTATGTGAGAACAAACAGCTAGATGTGATGTTCGGCAAGGTGGACAACAATGGCTGTGTCTCCCCTCTGGCAGGAGAAATCCAGCCCTCCCTATTACTCTGTCTGTCAGAGCAAACTGACGGCTTGGGCGGTTCTGAATAGCTCGTCTAAAATGGCTCGAGGCGAGCAGACACTGAGATCTTATAATCAACCTTCAGGCCTCTGCAGATCATTCTCATGCACAGAAGACACTTTTGACAGGCTGAGGGTCATGCAGGGGTTTTGCTGGGAATTAAATTGGTCATTTTTTTGTGCTGTTAAAAGGTTTTCTATCCAGGTTGCCAGATTTCCACAGAGAGAGAAAAACAAGTATTTTTTAACTTGAAAAATTCTGTGATACTACTAGCAATAATAGCTAACATTTCTATAGTGCTGTGGGGTTTATCAAGAGCTTTAAATTATCTTATTAACAACAACTCTTTGAATTTGGCATTCTTTTCACACTTGTTTTTTGGATGAGGAAACTATGTCTTTCAAGCACAGGGTCCTGTGTTTTCTGTAGCAAAATCTGTGGCCTTGCATTTTCCACAACCATTTGAACAATCTGATCTCAGTTCAAGGGACGATCCTTTCCCGAATCAAGGGTAATGTCTCTCTTTGATGGTGAAGGTTATCTGAAGAAGAAACTTTCGATCTGACACCTTTCGTGCTTCTGGCTTTCCTGAGGGGAGCGCCTCTGGTTGCAGGGCAGGCTGCTCACCTCCAGGTGGTCCCCATGGATGCCCGGGGGCTGCTCCGGTGTCTGGATGCTGCTGACACGACAACCCGGGGCCCTCTGCCCAGAGGCCACAGGTGCACGGCGCTTCCGGCTCAGTTTCAACCTGGAGGCAGGCACTGAGAGAAAAGAGCTTCCTCCTTCACCTCCCTGGGGAAGCCTCGAGAAGACTCCTCTTTGTTAGCGGTTCCCAAATTGCCCTGTGAGTGGCTCTCAAGTTGGGGGTCTTGGAATAGCCTGGAGGGGTCTGCAGAGGATGAGGGGCAGTGGGCACAGCTGCGGGTGAGATAAATGAAGTGTCTCCCACGGCAGTGTCACTATTTTTCAAGTAAATGAGGTTGCTGTTGCGCTTAATTAAAATAAAAATTCGTTTAAGAGCGGTGCCCAATGAATGCCCGGGAGCTCTGCGTCATGGTGTGCGTTCGTGCCAGGGCTTGTGAAAGCTGCTGCCACCATCCGTGGGGACGGCGTTGTTTAACGTGAAACCTCGTCTGACCAGAGGGGCTGGGGCGACGGCTCGCCTGCAGAGGAGCAGGGCGTCAGCGGGCAGTCCGTCACCTTCTCTTTCGTGTACTCAGCGCCAGGATGTCTCCCGTTACTGCAGGCACCGATTTTCCTCCTGTGAGGTTTGAGCCTCAAGGATCCTCAGAGATCAGCTAGCCAGAGGCGTCACCTTAAAGACAAAGAACTGGAAGCTAGGAGAGGTACGATGACTCGCCCAAGGTCGTGCAGTTGAGGCCGGCTGGACCCAGGTCTGAAATCCTCAGACTCTGAATCCAGAGGAGCCACTCTGCGGCCACCGCTCACAGGAGCCTGAGTTACGATGGTCTCCTTCCCTGAATTAATCTTCACAGCAGCCCTGTGGGGTGGATGGCACCCTTCCCTCTTTGCACACGGAGAAGCTGGGGCACGGAGCGATTAGGAACTTGCCTGAAGTCATGCACAGATACCACAGACGGGTGCTTCAGCAACAGAAGTCTATTTCCTCACGGTTCTGGAGGCAGGAAGTCCAGGATCCAGGTGGCGGCAGAGGTTGGGTTCCCGCTGAGGTCTTTCTTCAGAGCTTGACAGTCGGCCAACGTCTTGCTGTGTCCTGGCAGGGCCCCTCCTTGGTGCGCATAGAGAGGGAGCTCTGGCCTGTCTTCCTCTTCTCATAAGGACACTGATCTTGCTGGAGTTGGGCCCCGCCCTTGTGTCCTCATTGAATCCTAAGTACTCACTTAAAAGCTCTGTCTCCTGATACAGCCACACCAGGGGTTAGGGCTTCAGCGCGTGGCTTTCGGGGGGGACACAATTCAGTCCATAGCACTGTGTATTCAGATTGTTCTCCAGAGGCATGTAGAGTTTACGTGCCCACCATCAGTACACGAAAAGCTTTCCCTGTACCCTCGCCAACACTGGGTATTATTGTTACCAGACACATAGCCAGGTTCTTTACCTGCCACACAAGAGGGACTGAAATAAAACTGGAATGCCAGGGTTACATTCAAGGAAAGAGTTTTTATTTCGGGTGACATCAGCCAGGAGAAGAGAGTGAGCTCTCAGATTTGTCCCATCTCCCCGAAAGATGGGAGGCAAGGGGTTTTAAAGGTTGGGAGGAATGTGGCTACTTGGCGGGGGCAGGGGGCTGTGGCCTTGCTGGCTGGCGCTTTCCCACCAGCCTGCGTTTGGCCTTGTGAGGCTGCTGGCAGGGAGGAGGGTGGTGAGATAAGGAAATCACAGGTGGGGGTCCTTGATTGTCTGTCTCCGTGGTGGGCGGTGGATTCTGGTGCCAGGAAGCCGAGGAGTTGGGGTCTGGGAAGCTTTAGCTTCTTGACATCCTCTGGATATCAGTTTCCCTGTAACAAACCTCAAGAACTGGTAATTAGCTGAAACTTCAGTGTGAACCCAGCTTGAGGCCACCTGGGCTTTTAACAATTTGTAACTTCTATCTGCCTTGTGAAGTTCAGGGATACAGTTTAAAGAAACTAATACTGAATATGAATGTAACTTAGAGAAGCAGGGAAAGGGGATGAGTGCTTTGGGTTTTTAACCCCATATATGGTGGGTTTAACGTAGGAGAACTCATATCAGGGCCAGCGTCATTATCATTTAAAAATATTTGTCAATTTGATGGGCTAAAAAATGGTCTTTTGTGGTTCTAATTGTAATAATTTTTTCATACAAATATGTATTTTTATTTTATGGATTTCCTATTGATTCCATTTGTCCATTTTTTTCTATTTGGTATTTGTTATTCAATACATATTTGGGCATATATACCTTTTGTCATATATTACAAAAATTTTTAAAGGTCATTTTTCTTTCAAATTTTGTTAATGAGCATCATCTTTTTAATTTTGTTGTGATTTATTTATTAGATAATATTATACTTTAAAATATGATTTTTAATTACCAGTATTTATCTCCTCTTTATTTTATTCTGGAAATAAGTGTTTCTTGCAGCAAATCTAAAAAATATAGATAAGCCAAAAAGAAAAAAAAAAATCACTTAGACGTAACCTCTGTAAATGTTTTTGTGTATATTCCTCCAGACTTCCCTATGCAAATATGTTCATGGAAATATATATATTATACACAGACTTTTAAAAACTTTGCAGAAATGGGATCACACTTTAAGGAACACAGTTTATGTACCACCTGACTCTGGCCCTGGTTTGCTCCCGTGATGGAGTGGCCTTGGCAAGTCTCACCTGCCACCACTGCCCCCGCCACCTGAAGGGAGGGACGCTGCGCCTGTCCTCTGGCTGGACTGGACCTGCAGAGGCTGTGGCCCTCCCAGTGGCTGTCTGGAGAGGCCAGGTAACACAATATAGAGAGGAGGAGAGATCCAGTGCCCTGCAGGGTGGACTTTGACCAGAGAGAGGAGGATAGGAAGGGACAAGCGGAGAAAGTGTTCATCTTCCCCCCACCCAGTGGACTGGTCTGAGGAGCACTGTCACATGTCACCTCTCCGCGGACATTTTGTTTGAGCAACCAGCTCTGTTGCTTCATAGCACACCACAGCGCATTTGCTCCCCCTCCCTCCCTGACTCACTTCCCTTTTTCCTTCACTAATGCTTCACGAAGATTGCACTTCCGACAAAGCATTACTACAAAAGCTTTAGCCTCACGTTCTACTAGAGAATTTTGGCTAAGATAGTATTATTTTTGTATTTTTAATCCCAGGATGGCAAATAGGTTTGTATAATCTTACATGTAAACTCTGATCAGTTGGCTGTGGCTATCTTGAGAGTTGTGTTGAGAAAGGTTCTGCAGCTCTAGTCTAAGCTCAGCTGGAAAGAGGGTCATGACTGATGAGCAATGTCTGCAGTGTGTGTTTGGAGTGGGCCTGGCGGTGCAAGGACCTCCTGAGGGGCATCCATGTTCACACGGCAGGAGGGGTGTTTTCCCACACCCAACATGCTATCATTCTTGTTTTTTAAATATCTTTTCCAGTTTTATGGTTAAAATAAATTGTATCTTTTTAAAATTTCTATTTCTTTGATTTGAAAGCCAATAACTTTTCATATCATTGTTGACAATTTCCTTTATGAATTGCCCAATTTTTCTTTCTTTCTCTCTCCCTTCCTTCCTTCCTTCCTTTCTCTTTCTCTCTTCTAAATTTTGAATTTGATTTTTAAACAAAGTAATTTTGAAATATATCATTTAAAAGTCAGATAATACTAAATGGCTAACAAACAACAGCAGCCCTTTTCCAATCTTTCTACCCCATTCCTTTCCCAATAAGCAACCATTTCCTCTTCTTTTAGCTGTTCTTTCTTTTTTGGGAGGAGGGAGCTGTTTGTTTCAATGTTTCTAAATAATATGCTTACACTGCTATTTTTTGATTTTTCAATATTAGACATTATCCATGGAACGTGGATATCTATGGAAGATCAGAATTTACCTGTCTTGTGTACTCCCACCTCCTATCCCCTCATACCCCCAGGTACTTGCCCTCCTCCCATTCTTCGGCGTAGACGTATAGCAATTCAGGGGTAAGTCACTATTCAGGATGTACAGTGTCACGACTACAAAAACCCCGTAACAGCTAAATCTTGCAGTGTACTACAGTCACATTTCCTTTCCTGTTGAACTTTTTGTTTTCCCTGGAGTTGATTGCCTTGGTTTTCGTGTTTTATCACTAATATAACTCCAGGCTCTCTGGTGGAGCTGTACAAAACTTTTCAGTGTAACTGAAGACTTCAGATAATCTACTAGCTCTGCTTTTTTCTTGGCGGTCCCTTCTGAAGCCCTGTCCTGTGCCGATCTCTTCTGGCTGCTCTCTGAGCCCGCTGCCCAGCCACCCTCCTGAGGGTTCCCTCCACCTGACTCCTGTGTCACATTCCCAGCTGCCTGGATTCCACAACCTCCTTCTTTGCTTTAGTTTGTTATTTTGACAGAGTACATCCTCTACTTGCTTTTTTGAGAAAGGATGCAGAGGAGGCGAATTTCTGACAACTTGCTTTTCTCTGTTTTCCCTATTTGCCCATTTAATCGATGGCTTGTGTGGGTACCAACTTCCAGGGTACTGCATTAGCAGGTAGGCTAACTGTTGTACCAAACAACCCTCAAATCTCAGTGCTTAAACAAGTTTTGCTGTAAGTGGTGCTGTTTGGTGGTCAGCTTTCCATGTGGTGATTTAGGGACCAGCCTTCTTCTATCTGGAGACTCCACTGGGTGTGGAGTCCTCCCCTCGGTCTTTTGCATCCCTGCAGGTGACAGGGAAGAGAACAGGGAGGGTCATGTGGAAGGTCTTGGAGGTCTGGCCCGGAAGTAGCTCACTTTCACCCACACTCCATTGGTCAAAACTTAGTTACATGGATCGCCTAGGTGAAAGGCGGCTGGGGTGTAGTAGGGTTCTTGTTTGTTCGGGAAGAAGAGGAGAAGCAAGCATATTATGAGCACTAGAATTCTAGCCACAGTTGGAAATCATCCCCTTATAATTTTAAAGGCACTCCTCTTCTGTGTCCTGGCTTCCCATGCTGGTACTGAATAGTCTGATAAAATTCTGATTCCTAATTCTTTGCATCTGGGATGTCTCATTTGGTGATGGATTGATGCAAGTCCAGTGGAAAAGCAGGTGAATGAGGGAGAAAAGTCCACGGGAAATGCACTCTATTGTTATATTGTACACTAAACCTGTAGGGGGTGATTTGCCCTGCAGAGTATATTTGGCAATGTCTCAAGACACTTATGATGGTCACAACTGGTGTGTGTGTGTAGTTGCTACTAGAATCTAGTGATTAGAGGCCAGGGATGCTGCTAAACATCCTACTATGCATGGGACAGCCCCCTACAACAAAGAATCATCCAGCCCAAATGTCAATAGTGCCAGGTTGAGAAATCCTACACTAAGCATTATGCCTGGGCTTTTAGGTTAGAAAGAATGGTTACTACCACCATACTAAAAGTATGCACAATGACAGCACCCAGAGGGATGTGATGAAATTTCCCTGGAGGGTAGGGAGGGTCATAGATGTGATCCTTGTCTTCTGTGCAAGTCTTAATGACTTTGCTGTATCTAGGGCTTGGGTGATTGGAACAGGTGACTCTGGCCAGTAATCAAATAGGATCAGTTGGATGATAACTGACATCTTTATGATATTGAGTCCCCATATCCATGAACATAGATTTCTGTTTTATTTTGGTATTTCTTAGTGACTTTCAAAGTAATGTTTTGTAATTTCGTTCATTAAGGTTATTTTCTACTTTTGTTAGATTTATTGCTAGTTATCTTATTTTTTTGTGGCTATTGTAAATTATATCTCTGTTTTCTTTAGATTATTTGCCCAATATTTCTTCTTTATTTTCAAAAATTTAAAATATATAGAAAAATAGAATTAGCAGTACAATGAACGACAATTTTTTAAAATTTACATTTTCTAAGTGCTTATTAATATATAGAAATGCAATTATTTTTATATGTTGACCTTCCATATGACTTCTCACAAAACTCCTCTATTAATTCTAAAAATGAGTGTAGTTTTTCCTATGTAGGAGATCATAACATTGGCAAATAATGACAGTTTTTTTCTTCCTTTCCAATTCTTATACTTTATATTTCTTTTTCTTGTCTTACTGCATAGGTCAGGACAATATTGAATAGAAGTGGTGAAATAGCAGCCATCTATTTCTTATTCTTGGTTACAAAAGGAGTACTTCTATTTTGTCTTACTCCTAATCATTAGGAAGATGCCTCTGTACAGGAATTGTTCACTGTGGAGTATAATGTTTGCAGGTTTTTAAATAGTTATTATTTATTAGATTAAAGAATTTATTTTCCATGCCAAGTTTGCTTAAAAGTTTTTAGTGAGAATAAATGTAGTATTTTTATCAGATACTTTTCTGCATCTGTTGTGATGTTTATACAGTTTTTCTACTTTAATCTGTTAATGTGGTGAATTACATTAACAGATTTTCTAGTGTTAAATACTGTTGCATTTCTAGGATAAGCCAATTTGGTAAATATAGATTATTTTTATTATTCACTCCAGATTTGTTTTGTTAATATTTGTTCAGGATTTTTGCATCTATATTTATAAGTGCTATTGATCTGTAATTTTCCTTCCTTATACCAGCCTTATCTAAATTTTGTATTAAGGTCATACAAGCCTTTTAGAAAGACTTGATGACTATTTCCATTTTTCCCCTACACTCTGGAAAATTTTGCATAAAATTGGAAAACTCTGATCCTTGAATATTTGTCTGAAAATATCATATGGGTCTAGTATTTTCTTCGGGGGAAGATTTTAATTACCGATTCAACTTCTTTTGTGTTAGAGGACTATTAAGGGTTTCTATTTTGCTAAGTTACATTTTTCCAGAGAGTTTTTCATTTTGAATATGTTTTCAAATTTATTGTAAAAGTGTTATTATTCTTACTGTCTTTTAAATCTTTTTCTTATGTGGAGTTATATCTGGCTTTATTCCTAATATTGTTTTTATTTTTATTTCTTGATACTTTCTCGCTTGAAGATTTGAAAGAACAACTCTGGCTTTGGTGAGCCTCTATAATTTCAGTATTTACCCATGAAATTTTAATAGAATAACCTATGAGCAAGTAAATGTGTTTTTCCTTTTCCAGGAAAATAAAAGGACCTTAAAAATTTGAAAGCCACAATCATTCTTCCTTTCCGAATACAAACATTTTTTTTCTTTTACTGGTATTTTAGCTCCATCTTTTTTAGTCTAAAAATTACATATTATTATTTGATACGTTTTAATTTGTCAATGTTTGTTTAGAGTTGCCTAGATCATTTTCACATTATTTATTTTTGTCAACATTTCTTCTTGTACCTTAGACTTCCTTTTGGAAAATTTTAAGTACGTTCTTTAGAAATTCTTTACTGAGAATCTCAGGTTTTGTTCTTCTGAAAATATTTTTATTTCAAAACCTTTACTCTTGAATGGCAGTTTTGTGTGTGTGTGTTTTTGCTGAGGAAGATTGGCCCTGTGCTAACATCTGTGCCCATCCTCTTCTATTTTGTATGTGGGATGCCACCACAGCATGGCCTGATGAGTGGTGCGTAGGTCCGCGCCCGGGATCCAAGCCTGTGGACCCCGGGCTGCCAAAGCGGAGTACATGAACTTAACCACTGCGCCACCAGGCCAGTCCCGTTGAACAGCAGTTTTTTTGTGAGCATGGAATTCTAGGTTCACTTTTACTTGTTTCCTCCCAGCACATTGAAGAAGGTATATTCTATAATGGCTTCCACTGTTGGTGTTGAAAATTCACCTGTGAGTCTGCTTGCCTCTGCTTTGTAGACAGTTTGTCTCGTCCCTAGCTGCCCTGAAGATAGTCTCTCTATCCTAGGTTGTCTTCTCTTTCACTCTGATGTGATGTGTTTAGGTGTGCCTTTATATTAATTTATCCTGTTTGGGATTCACTGTGCTTCTTTTTTTTTTTTGAGGAAGGTTGGCCCTGTGCTAACATCTGTTGCTAATCTTCCTCTTTTTTCTCTTTTCTTCCCAAAGCCCCAGTACATGGTTGTGTATCATTGTTGTAGAGTTGTAGCTCTTCTATATGGGATGCTGCCTCAGCATGGCTTGATGAGCTGTGAGTAGGTCCACACCCAGGATCCAAACCGGCAAACCCTGGGCTGCCGAAGCAGAATGCACGAACTTAACCGCTACACCACTGGGCGAGCCCCACTGTGCTTCTTGATTTGAGAATGCACAGAATATTCTCCCCACAATCTCTTCAAATGTTGCTTCTCCTTTATTCTTTCTATAATCTCTGTTCCTTCTGGAACTCCAAGTACACATATGTTGGTCTTTCTCATTATATCCTCTGTACCTCTGAACTTCATTTCTACATGTGAAGTGTATGTGTGTGTTTGGTCTCTTTATGCTGCATTGTATATAGTTTCTTTCTGGTTTATTCTGTCTTCATCTATGTCTAATCTGCTATTTCATTCATCCATTGAGTTTTTTTCATGGTTTCTCTTTTCAAAAACATTTAACAGACTTTATTTTTTAGAGTTTTAGGTTCACAGCAAAATTGAGTGGAAAGTACACAAGTGCCCATATACCCTCTCACCCACATACCCACAGCCTCCCCCACCATCCACGTCCCCCACCAGTGGGGTGCATTGGTGTAACAGTCAATGAACCAACACTGCCACATCATATCAACCAAGTCCGTAGTTTGCATTAGGGTTCACTCTTTGTGTTGTATATTCTACAGATTTTGACAAGTGTGGAATGGCATGTCTCCATCTTTATAGTATCATACAGAAGGGTTTCACTGCTCTAAAGATTCCCTGTGCTCCACCTGTCCCTCTCTCCATCCCCCTAAATCTCTCACTCAGTTTTAAATCTCAGTTGTTTTATTTTTCATTTCTAGAAGTTCTATTTGTTTTACTTCAAATCTTGATAGTTTGTTGCTCCTTATTTATATTTTCAGTTTTTTCTTTTTATCTCTCTCAACCAATTATAATACTTATCTTGATTTCTGTATCTGGTCTTTATAATATCTGAAATATTATACTATCTCAAAGGTTTGCAGATCCGGTTCTGTTATATGCAGTTTTTGTGATTTGAATTCTGGGGGCTTGTGTGCTTTATGATTGTGTGTGTCTTTGAGATGGAAATTTTGCTTGGAATTTCTAGAGTCCTGGTTGTCAGTGTGCTTCTCCATGAAAGATCAGGTGTCTGGGGGCACTGCTGACTTGGGATCACTTGAAACCACAATTATTACATTATGGTTTTTTAAGGACCACATAAGAAATGCAGATTTGAGCCTTAAATCCATGGAAGGACTAGCCAATAGGCACAAATTGCCAGAAGAGACTTTTTTAATTCCCAACTTCTAGAGCCAGGGTAGAGACAGATACTATTTATTTTTTCTTGCATTCTCTGTGGGACTTTTTTTTTTTTTTCCTATTTCCCTTTCCCTGACAGTGTATCCATTCCTGGATCTCAGATTGTCACCTTCCTCCACATGTCCAAGTCTGTGTGTGCTGGCCCAAGGCTTTGTTGGTAGTCCCCGTGTCCCCATGCCACAGACCACAGTTACACAGCGGCTTTCAAGCTAGCTCACCTTCCTAGACTCGTGTTCTGGGCTTTGGCAGAATGCTCTCGCCTTCTTGTGGCCACACACATTCAATTAAAAGTATCGATCAATCTCTCTCTCTATCTCTCTGTCTGTCTCTCTGTCTCTCTCTCTCTCTCTCTATCTCTCACCTAGATTCATTTGTATTTTATTGATGATTAGATGTCATATAACAGGGGGTTTCAGGACCTCCATACTGCCATCTGCCCCTCAGGCAGTTTTTCTATTCCATTATATTCGCTATTCTAGCCTAAAATCTCTTTCTCCTAACCTTTTCCTTTCTCCCATTTTTCTGTAGAAACCCATCACAAGGACTTCGTGTAGTGAGAAGAGTGTAGACTTGTTCAAAGTGATGAGATTATGTGTCAAAAGTCATCAGTTGTCATGCTGGCTGTGCCGGTGGAGACCATTAACCTCCCTGCACCTCAGTTTCTCTAGTCTCTGAAGGCCGTCGTTGCTCCCGGCAATCTCGCGGCTGCCTTCCAGCCTGGACGTTTGATGGAGAGCGGGACTCCCCCCTGAGCCTCGCTCCGGTGGCTGTCAGCTCTTGACTTACGGTTTAGCACACTATTTGTCCTGAGTAGTTTTAAGCACAGACATTTATTTCAGCTTGAGAAGACAGGACCCTTGTGTGGTTACTCCGTTCTGGTGACTTGCCCAGGCTTGGAGCTGTCCCCAAGCCTGCGACACACTGGAGAAAGACTGCGGAGTCCTGGCATTGGACTCCTCGGAGCGGGCAGCGGGGCACACTCAAGGGGAAGGGCTAGGTGCCGGCATGGCTGTTTGAACATTCTCCCTTCCTCCCTCCCTGTAAAGGAAAACTCAGATTTTTACCCCTTGTGTTGGAAAACCCAGTGCTTCCAGCAGCGTTTCTCCCTGAGAGTCTCCTTCGCTATCTCACAGAACTCGTCACTTCTGACGCCTCCGGTCACCAGACGCGTGGGGTCCCCACAGCAATGAGCCAGTCTGCCACCACCTGGGCGTCCTACAATTTAATTCAGTTCTGACACTATCTACCTGGAGATAGCGTCGGATCGCACAGGTAAGGGCTCAATCCCACAGGACTACCCCCTCTCCGTGCGTGCACATGCACGTGCACACACACACACTTTAGATGCCAGTTGCAAGCCCAGGTTGCAACCTGTGCTTCTGAGAGTGACTTATAGATCAGAAGTCCCCATGACCCCCTCTTTGGGTTCGATTAATTTGCTAGAGTGGTTCACAGAACTCAGAGAAACACTTACTTATGTTAACCAGTTTATTCAAGGATATGATAAGGCTACAGATGAAGGCCAGATGAAGAGATGCACAGAGTGAGGTCTGGGAGGGTCTCGAGCACAGGAGGATCTGTCCCCGTGGAGCTGGGGTGTGTCACCCTCCCAGTATGGATGTGTTCGCCAGTCTGAAAGCTCCCTGAATGCCCTACTGGAATTTTATGGCAGCTTCCTCATGTAGGCATGATTGATTATTAACTCCATTTCCAGTCCCTCTCCCCTCTCTGGGGGGATGGGTGAGGCTGAAAATTCTAAGCTTCTAATCATGAGACCAGTGCGCATCCAGGAGCCACCTAGGAGCCATCCAGTCACCTCGTTAGAACAAAAGATGTTCCTAGTGCTGTTATCACTTGGGAATTTACAAGGGTTTCAGGAGCTCTGTGTCAGGGCTGAGATCAAAGACCAAACAGTAGAACAAGAGATGCTCCTCGTGTTCTTATCACTTAGGAAACAACAAAGCTCTGCCGGGAACTGGGAGAGACCAATAATAGTTTCTTTTATCTCACACTCCCATTCTCTCCTCTCCCCCTCCTTTCTCCTCATCTACTTCCTCTCTTATTCCCTTCATTCCACAAATATCTTTGAGCACGTACACTGTGATGTAGAATACAGTGGAGAACAAAACAGATATGGTCCTAGCCTTTAAGACATTTACACTGTAGCGAGGGAGACAGACATTAAACCAATGTAACAGATATGAATTTTTGTCATAACACTTGGGCACAAGAAATGTCACACCACTTAAAAAAATACAATTAATTTTAGCTTGGAGAGATAATTATTTGGATCAAGGAATACAAATGTAATTTTTGGGTAGCCTGTCTCCCTTCCTTGGGGCTTGCAAAGTCCAGGAATAATGAAATCTGGGGATTTAAGAAATCCAGGAAACTTGGGGAAAGGCTTCTGGTCTTCAGCCATCGACTGGCTACGCAATGATCCCCATCCAATCCTGCAGCAGCCACTTGAAGGTGGGAGACACTGCTGCTTTTGGCACCCACTCTTTTGAAGCCACAATGGTAATTTACTTGGAAATATTTAAGTTCGAGGAGTGTGATGTAGGTATGGACAAGTTAATCTGCGTCAGCACCTTGAAGTTGGATAAGTTACAACAGATATTAGAAATAATTTTTGGATGAGCAATATTAGTTGTATTTAAGATATCTTATTGGTTAGGAATGATGTGACAAGAGGCATATCCCTGGCATGAATAAGGTATAAAAACTCAAACTTGATAATACGAGCCTGTGGCCCTCCCCTCTCCCCTTTGCAGAGGATCCTGTTGACAGCCTCTAGCATTGGAAGGCTCCTAAGAGTCACCAAAACTCTGTGACAATTGCGGTCTGACCAAGCTGGTGCAGATCTCTTTCCCAGACACTTGGCCAAGAGTGTCTTGATTGAGGCCCACAAGGCCAGGGTGCATGGTGTTCAGTATGTGGCTCCATGTAGGCTCCACTGGAGGTCTCGCCATCTTGGAAGTGCTGTGTGGAAGAGGCATCCCTCCCAGAGTCTCCCAGGACCGACCACCTCTCTACCCTTTCTCACCTGCTCCGTCAATCCCTCCCCTCTCAGGTGATCTGCTTCTACATCTTTTGAGATGTAGAATTGAACACAGGGTAGACTAAATCCAAAGGCTCTGTACTTTGCTCTGGAGAAAGGGAAGCCCTTACCACCTTGGGAAGGGGAGGGAATAATGCCACTCAGGCTTTCTTCTGGAGCCTTTTGCTGAGAAAAGACAGCCCAGTGTAGTTTCTCAGTCTAGTCATTCTGCCACACAAATCATTATACAAATAAGGATTTTACTTTCAACTCTGACTCCTCTGAATTGTCCATCCAAATTGAATTAGCTAATTTTTAGGATCTGATGAAATCTACATGCTAGTCAGGACTTTTCCTGAAAGATCTGAGAGAAATGGCAAATAAAGCCCTAGATGTGAACATTTTATTTGTTTAGGCACATATACCCTGAACGATCCAGGGTAAGCATATTTCAAAGAAATCACCAATGTCCTTGGGATAGTAAAGATTATTCTACCAAGAATAGCATAGAAAGTTGAATCTTATATGCATTTGGATTATTCTCCAAGCAATTGGCCTAGTTTGGGCCTAGTGGGGTATTTTGCTTTCTGAAACCATGCTCATCCACACGTATGTGTTGCAAAACATAATAAAGGCCTTTAAAAGAAAAGAGAGCATGCTCTTCTGGGTTTTGCACTCCAGTGTGTTTTTAGTACATAGAGACACTTTGTTTTTTCTTTTGGTTGCACAAACAAAAGGGGTCTAGTGCTTTGATGGAAATACAAGATTTCTGCTCTGCCTAGAGCATCTGCATCTTCCCTGTGGATGTTTACTCAGTTGGCATGATGAAAACATTAAACCAGGAAAAGAAACATCAATTTATGCCTCCATTTTAGATCCTTCAAAATGATGACTGGCGTAAATACAGCACTCATGCAACAAACTGAACCAAACGTATAATAAGTGGGACTGAACTTTCCTATTAATATGTAAAACATTATTATATTCTCCCCGATTTGCGATATTTACATAGCTCATTATGAGTAGGATGCTCAAAATGCTACAGAGGATTTCATTTCACCCATTTTCTGCAATACTTTGTTTCCAAGAAATATTAATGAGACAATCTCATAAATCTCTGTTTGCTGAGTCTAGTGTCTCCCCTAAATTTGCATTTACAAACTAAGATTGCATTATGTTCCTGGAAGACGGGCACATGAATTTACTATTGCATATGGTTAAAGCCTCTTTTATTAAAGAATGTTGAAGGAGGAGAAATGGCCACTGATAAAGACATATTTGAAATTCATCTGAACACATTCTTTCGTGTGTGTTTAACAGAACTTAAATGTGCAAAAAGGTTACACATGCGCTATATTTTTTCCATTTTGAGGAAATTTCTTTTAAATTTTTTTAATTTATGCACTTTGGAATGTTATATACATTTTGTTAACTCTAAAGGCTTTCCTAAAAGGCTGAAATTTTAAATGAAAGAAATAAAGAGTACAGTAGTAATAGTAATTCTAATACCCTCCGGGGAGGGTGCATTAACTGTTAATCTGCAGCACATTTGCATTTTACAGTGGCAATCACATATGTGCATGATCTGGACATCAAACAGTTTGTGACCCTCAACCCCTGATGAGCTGTGCCCGGTTTACAAGGCTGACAGGAGGTTAATCTTGACTCTGGAGAACAGATTTTTCTTTAAAAACTTTCTTGGTCCTAGAGGAAGATTGGGTATCATAAAGAATCATCAGGGGAGGGAACACATTGCCCTCTAGAAGCTCACAGAGTAAAGGGATATTTTCCTCAGGGTGGTGCTTTGATCGCTGGTAGTTCTGTAAAGACTTTAGTAGTACATAGATATTTTTTAAATGTCTATAATTATACATTTTATGTAATGTGTATTTGGAAAAATCTATCTATTATTATTATTTTCAGGACCAGTCTGGATATTATTTCTCAGGAAGGACCAGTCTAAAGGAGGTGGCAATATTAGATGTGTTGATATAAAGAAAAACATATTAGTTAAATAATAATATGGTGATACTCAGATATGGCAAGTTTTTTCCACCTTCTGTCCTAACTGTCTAAGCATCTTCAAAAGGCCTCCAGGCTGTTCTGAGAAAGTCACACTGCAGGGTAGAGTTAAATACAACTCAGAGTCCCTGGATAATCTTCAGCGTGGTGTTGGAAAGTGTGTCCAGGAGCAGCCTACATCAGAATCACCTGGGCTACTCACTAAAAATGTGGTTTCTATTCTGGGGTGGGACTGAGGAAGACAGATTTTTAATAAGCACCCCTGGTGATTCTGATCCCAAGTAAAGTTTAAAAAAGAGGCATTGGTGATGGAAATAACTGAAGACAACCCCATGCTTATCCCGGGGTAAGCCAAGGGACCCAGGAAACTCGTCTGGGTAACAACTTCTCTATCCAATGGAATATTCTCATCATTTAACTTGAAAATGATACCTGGAAAAAATAGAAGACCTTTCTGGAATTTTGAGGTCAAGAGCCCCTTTCCGGGCTGCTGTACTGCTGCTCTCTATGGCTTGGTTCTGGCTTTTTGAACACCAGCTATGCATAGAGGCTGCTGGTGGCCAAGCCAGAGCTCAGGGAGGTGGCAAATCCCCAGCAGGAAAGTAGTTACCCTGGGCCCAGCCCAGTGATATCTGCTATAACATTTTTTTAAGGGAAAGCGCTGCAGTCACAAGGCTCCTACATTTCATCCTCATGACCTCTCTTCCCAGATTACAAAGGTTTCAGTTTCATAAAGTACCTTTGGTTACCTGAAAATCCAGGTAGAACATCTGCTCCCACGCTTTCCAAAGGACTTAATTCCAGTGGTGCCGCTTTGGTCGAGCCAGATAAAGCCCGTAAAGGAGATGTGGGGTGCAGCGGGGGTAATCTGCAACGTGGATGGGCTCTATAGCAGACTCCCCCCACCCGCCACACATTAGAATGTAGCCACCATCTCCATCACCAGGAGAAGCCACCCAGAGGCAAATTTCTTTGGAACCAGAGTTGAAGTACTAGAAATTCATAAATAGATCCCTTGAGGGAAGTTTATTAAAAAGCAAAATCTTTCAACAAATAATACTGAAACAACTAGATATCCACATGCAGAGAATGAAGGTAAGCCCCCACTTCACACAGTATACAGATATTAATTCAGAATCGATCGAGGGCCTAAAGGTAAGAGCTAAAACTATAAAACTCTTAGAAGAAAACAGGTGTAAGTCCTCTTGGCCTTGTATTAGACAATGGTTTTTAGACACGATACTAAAAGTATAAGCAACAACAGAAAAAACAGATAAAGTGGACTTCATCAAAATTAAAAAGTTTTTTTCTTCGAATAACACATCATTAAGAAAGTGAAAAGACAACCCTTAAAGGGAGAAAATATTTGCAAATCATGTATCTGATAAGGGATTTGCATCTAGAATATATAAATAACTTAAAAAAATTATTTTATTGAGATCACATTGGTTTATAACATTGTGGAAATTTCATGTGTATATAAAGAACTCTTATAAGTCAAAAATAAAAGATAACCTGATTAAAAAGTGGGCAAAATATCTTAATAGACATATCTTCAAAGAAGATATAAAAATGGTGAATGAGTACATGAAAAGGTGTTCAACGTCATTAGCAATCAGGGAAATGCAAATCAAAATCACACTGAGATACCACTTCACATCCATTAGGATATTTATAATCAAAAATAAGTAGTAACAAGTATTGACAAGGATGTGGAGAAATTGGAACCCTCAGACATTACTAGTGAGAATGTAAAATAGTATAGCTGTTTGGAAGAACATTCTGGTAGTTCCTCAGAGACTTAAACAGGCTTGCTGTATGACCCAGCCGTTCCACTCCCAAATATACCCAAGTGAAACGAAAACATATGTCCACATAAAAACCTATACATGAATATTCATAGTAGCATTGTTCATAAAAATAGAAACAAGCCAAATCTCCATCAACTGATGAGTAGGTAAATAAAATATGGTATATCCATACAATGCAATATTATTCATCAATAAAAAGGAATGAAGGGGCCGGCCCTGTGGCGCAGCGGTTTAGTTCGCGCTTTGGCAGCCCGGGGTTTGTGGGTTTGGATCCTGGGAGCCCGCCGACGCACTGCTTGTCAGCCATGCTGTGGCGGCGTCCCATATAAAGTAGAGGAAGGTGGGCACAGATGTTAGCTCAGGGCCAGTCTTCCTCAGCAAAAAGGGGAGGATCGGCAACGGATGTTAGCTCAGGGCCGGTCTTCCTCACACACACACAAAAAGGAATTAAGTACTGCCGTATGCAACAAATGGATGGACCGTGAAAACGTCATGCTAAGTGGAAGAAGCCAGCCACAAAACACCACATGCTGTATGCTTCCATACATGCAAATGTCCAGAATAGGCAAATGCATAGAGACAGAAAGTAGATTAGTGGTTGCCAAGGGCTGAGGTGGAGGTGGGAGGGTGGAGGTTTGGAGGAGAATTGGGAGTGACTGCTAAGGATTCCTTTTTAGGGTGATGAAAATGTTCTAAAATTTATCCTAGTGATGGTTGCATAACACTTTGAATATACTAAAACCTATTGAATTGCACCTTTGATGGGTGAATTGTATGCTTTGTGAATCATATCTCAATAAGGCTGTAATACAAAAAGTGACAAGGTCAGGAGGGCACTCCTTAAATGGGAGGAATGGGCATTTGACAGGACGTTCTTAGAAAATCATTTGTGTGAATACATGTATGTTCCAATCCAGGGAGGCAGGGCTTCTGAGTTCTCAGGGAACTGCAAGGACTGTGTAGAATAGAAGGTCCCCTTGAAAAGTGTTTACTGATGCATCCGATGCAGATGTTGACAGTTACAAAGATGTATGTGCATGGGGATTGGACCACAGATAGATTCAGGGCCTCTGTGTATTAATAAGGATGAAAGTAAGAGTGTGTAATAGGGAGGAGGAAGGGGAGGGAGAGGGAGGAAGAGAGGGAGGGGGGTAACTCAACTGCATTATAGACGGTAAATGGGAAAACGATTAGTCCTGATCTAGCCAGGGACTAAGATTCTCCCATCCCTTCTACCCTGGACTTGTATCTTTCAAGTATCTGCCTCGGCTGAGACGTCCACTAAGAACATCAAGGGCAAGTGTCATGCAGATTCTTTATTCCCAGTTTTGGCTTCTGCTCTTCTACTTTGCTAAGCTGGACTGAGCGTGTGTGAGCCTCCCTGCCCCTCAGTCCCAGGATTGAGGTCCTTCTAACACTCTTCCTCCTGGAGTGCAGAACGTGCTTCAGAGGGATGCTCCCAGGTCTCCATTCCAAAAGGAAGCAGCTAAGAGAAGGAACTTAATTTGGGCCCCTTTTTTCCCAACCATTGAAAGCTTGGTCCTGTAATATGGAAGCCCCACTTGTGTCCTTCAGTGTCCTTGATGCATGAGGTTAGAGTAAAGGATTCTGACAATGAGAGAAAAGGAAAGAACTGCAAACCCTTGGCTTTTGTATCAAAGTAATGCTAATTACATTCATTGACACGATTTGCTTATGTCTGGTTACCAGGCAGCACAACGATTGTTTGTACTGGAAAACTTGAGTCAGACTAATTTTATCGCGCATTTCGATTACTAAATTCCTTCCTTCAAAGCTCTATTTTCAGAGCTTATTATTTGTAACATGGTCATGACTTCCCGTAGCTGAAAACAAAATTAAAGGGAATAATTGCATGAAATGTTTTTGACTAAATCTTATAATTAACTTTGTTTCTCCAGCAGTATCTTAGGACAAAAATCTCAATAGGGTCACATCTGTACATGCTCCTTTATGCTACCATAGGGCTAGAATCAGAAATGGACTTCAGTTTACAAATTTCTGTGGTCCTTCTCTGTGCCCCATGACGGAATTAAGGCATGTCCTATTTAGAGAGTGCGTGCCTGGAGACAGAAGCTCCAGGTGTGATACACCCCCGAGTGGATGCATTCCCAGTGGCACGTGTCGACCATTCTTCCGTTGTCTTCAGTTCTTTCCGCGACTGTTGATCAACGCTCCCCGACCACAGTGGCTTTAATGCTCTGTTTACCTCAAAGAATTTTGACCAATCCCTATTTCTCGTTGATCCACACCTTTGGTTTCCTAACCTCTTTTGTGAAGGAGGCTTGAGCTACCATTATTCCTGCCTTTTACAGCCAGTGGGATTGTCTCTTAATTTATGTTCAGCAGGTCAAGCATGGTCACTTGTATACCCTCTTTTCAGTCATTAGTCATCAAAACTATCCGCAGAAAAGAAAAAAATGGCAAAAATAATGGCTGGAGGAGAGGCCTCAGCTGAGTGAATGGAATGGACAGTGCCCTCAGATTGAGAAAGTAGACTGTAACTTGTTAGACCCCACTGGCTGAGCGTCACGAACGACGGAGGGTCTGAAATTTTACCCTCCTTGTGAAGTAACGGGTCAGCCTGCCACAGTTTCATGATGCAGGTAGAAGACGTGAGACTCCTGGGCGAGAGACAAAGGACAGTTGGTTACTCACAGCAGGAGCAGCAGCTAGAGAATCAGCAACACTGAGCAGGTTCCCTGAGCCCAGTTCCCATCGTGTGGCACTGGCAGGGCCAGATGACACCTGCACAGGCAGTGCAGTGCATTTTGGAGAAGAACCGTGAGCTTCAGGAACCCAGATCTTTTACAATGGGCAGTAAGTAAGCCTGCCCTTTGCCCTGGAGGGAGACACTAGCTGTATCTTTCAAGGCTTTTCATTATGCAAACATCCTGGAAAAGACGGTCTGGAACAAAGGACAGTCAGTGCCTCACTTGTGAGACATGCAGAAACACGAGAGATCCGTGGAGAATGCTCTCCCAACACGAGAACGTACAATAGCAAGCTGCTCACTGTGCAGACGGGCTGGCTATGACAGCATTGCACTTGAACTGCACAATTCCGCACACGGTGAATGAATGTAAACTATTCTGAGATAAATGTGCTATAATACACTAGTACTGTGTGGGCAGTGCTCAGACAGGTGTGCCTCTTTCTCCCCCCCCGACGCCAGCCTTGCCTCTCCAGCCAGCACGTAGACACCCTGCCTGTCTACACCTCTCTCTCAGAATAGCGCAGAGTTGGCTAATAATGCTACGGACGGGGTAGGAATTGAAGAATTGCTTCTTTAGCGTTCAGAAGGCAGCTCTCCTAGGTCTCCTCAGAGCTCAGGGTGGTGAAGTGTTAGCATTTTCAGGGTAATTTCAGATTATTTTCTAGTATTTTGGTCCAGTATCCAGAAAAACCCTTTTCAAAAGATGGCTACCTGGAAAATCTGTTCCCTCTGGTCCTGTTAACAGCTACCCACGTCCTGGAGGGCGGCCGGGATCTTGTTCAGAGGGGAAAGGATGGGCTTGCTTCTCCAGTCTGACCAGGGAGGCTTCTCCCTGTGGGGAGGGGAGCTGCTGAGGCCACACTGGTGTTGAGTAGCAGAGGAGGGCGGCTCAGGACCGGGCAGAGGGGGGACTTCCTGCTGCTGCGTGATGATCTCAGTAGGTGATGGGGGGCGGGGGGTGGACACCCCTAAATGCAAAAATGATAATGCTTAGCGTGTAAAGTTTGGGAAACACAGAAGAGTCAGAAGAAGAATCTGACCCCAGCAGTTAGACTCTGGTACCGGAAGGTCCCCACAGCTGACATCTCGCTGCATCTGGAGGGCGGGAGGTGGGATGGTGATGTGAACAGGGAGTGGGGCAGGCGGCCTGGGTGTGACTCTGGTCCCCCCACTTACACCCTGGGTGACGTGTTTAATGTTTTTAGTCTCAGGTGCTTGCACCCACCTCATACCACACCTACCGCACGTGTCGCTCTGAGGGTTAATGAAAGAGGAAGCACGGTGTCTGCCGTGCAGTAAGCACTCAGCAAACACTAGCTGCTGTTGTTATTGCTATTCTTTTCTCCCGAAATACTGTCACAACTTACATATTATTTTGTGACCTGGTTTTTAAATTTAGAGATATACATCATGAACGTTGCTTCTGACTGGGGGATTCTTTCTTCAGACGAATGGATCTTGTGCTCAGCAGCGGATGTAAATCAGGTTGACCCCCAGGAACAGCTAGCTGGCCTCTGAAGACGTGCCCAGGCAGCTCTGGGCACGTTGTTTGTGCGCCGGATGTGGGCAGTGGCCAGAGCAGAAGGCGGGGTCACTAGAGGGACAAACCGGCCCGCAGGCAGGATTCTCCACGTCAGCCTGGGCAGACGCTCCCCCTCTTCCACCTCCATGCAAAGAAAACCCTGGGTCTGGGGACATCAAAGAGAGTCGCTTGACCCAGCTCATGAAGTGGGGTGACACAGCTTATTACAGTTGACCCGGTGCCAGACATGTCCACATCAGAGATGGGACACTTTTCTTGCTCCAGCTCCCAGAGAAACCTGGGGAATTCTCCACTGAGCAGTCCTTTGGGTCTGCGGGCACCCATGTGCAGGGCCCAGAGGCAGCTCTGTCACAAGGACGGAAAATCCACACTCAGGATCTGCAACAGGCAAGTAGTCACCCAGAGACCCATAACACTTCACAGCTTTGTAACAGTCGCCCCTAAAGGTGCCCCACAGACCTCCTGTGTTCAAATCCCAGCTCTGCCATTTTCTAGCTGTGTGATCTGGGGTAAGTAACTTAACCTCTCTGTGCCGTGCTTTCCACCTCTGTAAACGGAGATAATGGTAATACCTACCTCAACGGGTGTCACCAATATTAAATGCGATGTAAAGTGATGAGTCGGTGCCGGCCGGTGGTGAATGCCGACGATCGTGGTTTTAACCCGCCTCATTACACCCGAGCCCGGTGTTCCCGCTTGGTCGGGGCGGTAGTTACTGATTCTCGAGCCCCGGTGCACACAGGTGAGGCCGCAGTGTGCTTGGCCGCTTCCGTAGACTGGTCCCCACCGACGGGGGTGGCTTGCTTTCGCCCTCTGCTTTGGGGCTCGCTTTCCCTCTCGGTTCTGGGGGCGGCAGGTTCGTTCTGTTTTCGGAGGCGCCCACTTTTCGCGCCAGCCCAGTCCGTCTCGCCGGGAGGACCGAGTGGCCCCTCGCGGAGGCGCCTCTGCCGTCCGGGGGCCCCGCTGTGCGCTGCCTCCTGGCGCCGGAGGAGCAGGGACTCTGCGGGAAGCTCCTCTGCGCCCCGCGGGCCGGCCGCTCTCCAGGGGTCCGAGCTCCCGGAACTTGCCGCCACCGGGAGGCTCCGGGCTCAAGAGCTGCACTCAAGGAGGGTGACTGACACGAGTCACCTCTGGAATACGCCTGTGCTGATCACACCCTTCGCTCGTGCAGTAATAGTAACCCTCCTCTCGCCGCTCCGCGATGGGACAGGCCTCCTCCCGCCGCGCTCCTGTAGGCAGAGGGGGTCCTCAGCCCTTCTCTGCAGCAGGAAGCCAACAGCAGCAATCGAGGGGCAGGCGGGGCCTCCCGGAGTACCCGAGCAGTGGCCTTTGTCCTCGGAGAAAGCCGTGTGGCGGGCACGGGGGTTCTGTGCAGCCTCCTCCAGCTCTCCGGGTGGCCTCTGCGGGACAGTGGCGGCCACCACCGGCTCTGGCGCTGCTCGCGGAGCGCAGCCAGGGCTCAGGACTGGAGTCCTGCACTTAGCACAAAGGAACAGGGAGAGGGGAGCTGCTAAGTGTCCGGGGCACTTAAGCCTGTGGCTCTCGTCTGGTCCTTACCAGCCTGCCGGTGGCCCAAGGCAGGCTTCCACCCTCTCACCTGATGAGACTTCTGTCTTGGAGCACCCGCTCCACCCTTGCACCACTGTGGGTGATGTACTTGATCTCGCTCAGCCACAGGCTGGTCCTCTGTCACATGGACATAACAGGCCCACGCTCCCGCTAACGGGGATGGGGTGAGACGGTCACTAGAGGATGAGCAGAGGCCTGGCCCATGCAGGCTCCTCATGAATCTGTCCACGCTAAATAACCAATGACTACTCTATAGATAAGAGAAATAAGGTGAGTTTACTTGAGCCAAAGTGAGGATTATAACCCAGGAAGGGCTTAGAAAGCATTCCGGAGAAGCATGGTTTTCAGTACAGTCTTATAGCTTTTTAGAACAAAGAACGTACATTGAATACACCCAGGATACATTTGCATCAAAATCTTAAAGAGGTATTCAGTTGCAAATTAGCAGGTCAACGTGACCGTGAAGTCCGGAAAGGGACTGATTTGGGCGTGACCAATAGGGTGTAGGAGGGGGAGTATGATTCTTCTTTTAAGACAGTGCATTCTTTAATGGTTAAGCAGATGTGCGATGTACGTTTGATCGGCCATAAGTCAGGCCTTTTAGTTCAAGCCGAATCAGTTTCAAACCTGAACAGTTACCCCGTACACCTCAATATGCGAAAATCTCTTGTCAAATGTCAGCCCAGCTGTCATTGTCATTCTCCCCCAGGAGTCTGAGCCTTTGCCTTGGTCGCCCTCGGCGAGGCCATGAGATGAAGAAGGGGGTGCACCACCCTGGAGTCCCTCTGCCTGGCCCAAACCCTGCCTCTGCCACCTTCTCACTGTTTAACTTAGGGCACAGTCCCTGCCGTCCCCGTGCCTCAGGCTCCTCTCCGCAAGGGGAAGAACAGCGGGGTCTGCCTCTGAGGGACGTCGTGAGGGTTGATGCGTTCAGCCATGAGAAGCCCTTCCCCTCGCGCTGGGTGAGTGCCGGGGGAGCAGTGATCCTCCTGTGTCCAGGCAGGACCTGGCGCGGTGCCTGGCATCAATCAGCACTCAACAAATGACTCTGCCGGGTTGGCTCCAACACACCAGCCACCTTTGGTTCTTTCCTGGGCTCCACTCCTCCCAGGTTCCATTGAAAGTCTTTAAATGTGTGGTCCATGAGAAACAACAGGAGTATGTCGGGGTCACCGACTGCCCTTGTTTGCCAGAGTCTGAGCAGTTTCTTGGGATGCAGGACTATTCAGTGCAAAACCAGGATAGTCCCGGGCAAACCAGGGTGGTTGGTCACCCTACCACTACTCACATCTCCCGTCTGTGGGGCCGGGCTAAGGTGTTCGCTCCCAGAGGATACTGGCATGGAGGGGTGGCAATTTTGTGGGTTTTTTTTTTTTGTGAGGAAGACCGGCCCTGAGCTAACATCCACTGCCAATCTCCTCTTTTTGCTGAGGAAGACTGGCCCTGGGCTAACATCCGTGCCCATCTTCCTCTACTTTATATAGGACGCTGCCATGGCCAGGCTGACAAGCAGTGCATCGGCCAGGGCCCAGGATCCGAACCTGCGAACCCCAGGCTGCCAGAGCGCGAACTAAACCACTGCGCCACCGGGCCAGCCCCCAGAGAGGTGGCAATTTTGATGATGCCTCCCCCCTACAACTTGTTATGGTGGGGGATCAGAATTGGCCACCTCAAGATGTGTCTCTCTCTACCTTGCTCTGAAGGACATCTGACCTCCCCCCCTCCCAGTTGTCTAAAGGAATTTGGGATGGGCCCAAGGAGAGGACTCACCTCGGAAGATTCTGGGTATCGATAAACCAGGAGGGTCTTTGCTACACCCATTCTTATCAAAGTTCTGGTAATCTCCAGTTGTAAAGATATCTCCCTCTCTGTAGGGGGAGGAGAGGTGGATGACCTTATCTCTAGAAACTGGTCAGTGTGGAAGGAGAGGCCTTAAATGTGTATAATAACTTTATTGTGCCTTTCTTGTAATCCCTCATGGCTGACACTCCCAAGTCCCCCCAAAATCCTCATTTGTCTATATAAGAGGAGAATCTCGACCATTTTGTCGAGAGACACTCCCTGGTCTCTCCCATGTATACATGTTTTATAAAGCTTTGTTTGATTTTCTCCTGCTATTCGGCCTCATGTCAATTTAATTTGTAGCCCAGCCCGAAAGGATCCAGAGTGGGTAGAGAATGCTCTTTCTCCCCGTCATTATTAATGCCTGCTCTCCCCCTAGTGATTCTGAAATCTACAGCCTGCAGCCCGACCCTGCACCCCCAGCCACAAATGCTGGGGTGGGCTCTGAGCGAGTGGAGCGTGCGGGGGTGGAGAGAAGTATCGGGAGCGGCTCAGTTCCTCTTAGTCCAGCTTCCAGGCCATCACATGATTTCTTGAGAGGCTGGTGCTGATGGGAACTTGGGATCCTACTGAGCAGGAGACTGGGAGGTGACACGCCTGATTCTGGTCTCCAGTCTCCTCTGTTTGAGTCATGTGACCTTGGACAAGATGCCAAACTTCTGAGGGAATCCGATGTCCTCATCTGTAAAGCAGGAAGGGAATTAGATGATCCATCTAGATCATTCCCTGTGCCCGGCAGGACAGGGGCCCTGTCTGTATGGTCCAGGGCCTGTGTGGTGGGTGAGTGGTGCTGGCTCAGGGTGAGGAGAGCCGGCTGCTGCCACTGCCCCTTGTGCTGTGGCTGCTCTGCCTCTCCCTGTGAACGCTGGGTCGTCTCCCCCCGGGCGGAGGCCGCAGGAGGCCTGGTGACTCCACCTGCTGTTACACGAGGCCGGGCCCGACAGTGTCTCACCTTGGGCAGGTTACTTAAGCTCTCTTAGCCTCAGTTTCCTCATCTATAAAGTGAGGGTAATTATAGCACTCTCTTATTGAGTTGTGGTGAGACTAATTCTTGAAAGGCCAAGGATCTGGATTCAGGAGGTCTGTAAAGTCAGTCTTGTTATATTAGACCTCCTCCTGTAGTCCAATCATTAAACCCCTATTTGTTGAGCACTGACTGTGTGCCGGGTCCTGATCTAGGCCCTGGACACAGAGTGATGAGTGAGAGCTCCTGGCCTCGAGGAGCTCATGGGAGGTCAAAGGGGGAGCTGTGTGTGGTGGCAGTATCATGGCCAATGATGTTTATCTGAGGTGCTCTCATTGCTAATTGAAGGTCAAAGGGATAACTTAGCAGGTAATTTCTTCTGCTCCTCGTTGTCTCTCTCTCTTTTATTTTGCTGAGGAAGATTTGCCCTGAGCTAATGTCTGTGCTAGTCTTCCTCTGTTTTGTATGTGGGACAACATGACTGCTGACGAGTGGTGTAGGTCCGTGCCTGGGATCCGAACCTGTAAACCCTGGGCCACTGAAGCGGAGGATGCCAAACTTAACCACTAGGCCATGAGGCAGGCCCCACTGTTTTGTCTTTTTTAAACAACAGTTTATTAACAGCTCACTGTGGGAAAGATTACCAGGTCTCTAAGCAGTTTAATCCTTCCCTTCCTTTTTACTAACAGAATCTGTATGTTGTTGGGTGTAAAGCGTTGTCCACTGAAACATCCCAGGTGTCTTTGTAGAAGTGCGTGTGTGTGGAGTGCAATGAGATATAACTGGAAGTCCTTGAGTGAGGCTTACAGGGAAAGCTTTTTAAAGGGGGATGACTCAGCCAGAGGCTTCACTTATCTTTCCCTGCATCTTGCCTCTTTTTGCTCCAGTAGCCATCTTGTAAGCATGGGGACAAGGCTCACACCCTAAGGATGGTGGAATCTAGAGCTGGAAGGAGCCTAGATCCTGCATGACATTTGGAGTCACCGTATCTGCTCTGGACTACTTAACTCCACGCTTCTTATTTCAGAAGGGAAAAAGAAATCTCTGCTCGATTTAAGCCAGTATTTTAGGTCTCAGCTACTATAGCTGGACACAGTTTCTAGATGATCTATCTAATAGATGTGGAACACAGTGCAGAAATAGATCTAATTTTTTTCCCTAAACGTCAAGAAGTGAAGGTTATAGAAATCCAGCAAATAAGAACTTAATATTAAAAACATCAGACACCCATTAATCTTTCCCAGTTTATACCAAGAGAAGCTGACTAAACTTGCCTTTCCCTCTTATGTCCTCCATAGGAAAGCTGAGTTTGAAATACCCTTAAATCTCAATCCCTCTAAGGTTTGACACCAGGAGCTTAAATTCACAGAATTAAGTGTTTTGTTTCAGCTTTGTTGGTATTAGATGATGTACCTGATTCATCTTTTTTCTTAGTAGAGTGCTCACACATGCTCAAAGCCTTTACCAGAAATCCAGATTGTTTTATCCATCTGCATACCCCCATTATGGTTGTATTTTTAATAACGTTAATGGAATTAGAATTTTTTCAACTCACCTAGAACACATTTTTACTCATTCCAAGCAATAATAAGAATAGCTTGCATTTACTGAGTACTTACTTTTTGCCAGTCACTGATAAATACTTAACAAACAGTTTCATTTAATCATCTCAATATTCCTACAAGATAGATGCTATTATTATTGCCATTTTGCAGATGGGGAAACAAGGCAAAGGCGTTTAAGTATCCTGCCCAAGGTCACATAGCTAAGAAGTGATGATGGGGTATGAACTCAGGTAGTAAGCTAAGCTATTCTGTCCTGAAATAGGTGAGTGACTTTGAACAAAGCTATTTCCTTACATATCAGAAAGGAGACACATTTTCTAGAAACTTTACTTAAATCTGCCCAAGGACACATTGAATTCACCCAAGATCTTGGGCAATCTCTAGGAAGCCCCTGATCTTAAGGGATGGTAAAAAGGATGCTCTCTTGTTTGAAGGCAACCAACAGTGTGTACAATATTTGTGCTTTCTCATCCTCATTTAGAACATCTGGATTCCATAACCATTCAGCTGGGCAGGGTAGGAAGGCAAGGGAGACAGTCAGTATTCAGTGCCTGGTAAGTAACCAGATGCTTATCAGAACAGAAACCTGCTTGATAACAAACCATTTACTGGCTTCCTTCTCTTACCTGTCTCATTTCCCTATTCCGCTATCAGTACTTCCTGGGATCACCTCCCAAATAAATGACTTGCACTTAAATCCTTATTCAGGATCTGCTTCTGAGGAACTCAAGCTAAGACTCATGTTATCTACAACATCCATCCATCCGTCCAACCTTACCAACCTACCATGTTATTTACCACATCCATCCATCCATCCATCCATCCATCCATCCATCCACCCATCCATCCATCCTTACCAATCATGCCCAGAAACATATGGGGCACTCAGGATAAGATATAGATAAATCACTGCCCTTGGACTAAAGTTGCTCGATTGAATGACTTTGTTTCCCATATCACCAGGCAGGGATAGTTGATACACCAGCTGCCAAAACAGCGTTGGAAAGACTGGAGAATTCCCTTTTCAGAATCTTGAAGAGAGCTATTCCAGTAGAGCCATCCCTACAGGGGCAAACAGTGCCTGGCACATGGTGGGTGTTCAAGAAATGTTTAGTGAGTGAGTGTGCAAATGGGCAGAATGAACAGATAACTTAATTATAAAGTAGATCAAGTTTTCTCTGGGATCCATCTTCCTTGCTTTTTGAATTCTCGCCCCCAAATGTTGTAAATTCACAATTGAAAATACAATCTCTGAGAATCAAGAAACTCACCAGGTGCGGTGAGTATGAGATCCCTCCCAGCAAAGATTTTACATGGAAAGAAGAGGGAGCAGGGAGACGGATGAACCCAAAGAGACTGACTCTGAAGCCTTTCTGCACGGGTGCGGAGAAGTTTGGGGGTGGCAGTCTTTCTGGTACCCTTCAAATCATAGAACCCAAACAAGGTTAATCCCAGCTGCAAGAATGAACAAGGAGGTGTTTTGAGTTCCTGTGTTATCAGTTACTATGTGAAACCCACGAGCCATCGCCTGTGATTCCTCTACATTTGGGAGTCCTAAGAAGGACAGCTCTTAACCCTCTCCATCCCTGACAAGTGCCTCAGGAATGAAGGGTACTAATAATCGGTGTCAATGGGAGAGTTCATGGTGGGCTGTTGGTTCATGGTGGACTCTTGGAGGACTTCATGGAGAAGAAGGGGCTTGAGCCGGGCGGGATTTGGCTGGATGGAGAGTATAGTAAGAGTCTTCATTTATCAAGTACTTATGTGTGCAGGCTCTGGGGTATGGGCTCCCAAGCAGAATCTCATTTAATCCTCCCCACACCAAACAAGCTCCTATATCATTATCCCTGTTTTAAAGAGGAATGTTAGAGAGGTTAAGTAATGTGCTCATATCGACACAGTGAATAGAAGGCAGAGCCAAGGTCAGATTTGGGCGGTCTGCTTCCACAGCCTGCCCCGTTAGCAGCCATTTGGAACCACTCTCTGCTGTGCTTCTTCTTGGGGGGCACGTTGGGAGGGAAGTTAGAAATAAAAATTTGAAAAGAGCATTCTGCAGTGATCGTGGCCTGGAGCGTCAGGATGAGATGCTAGCCCCTGCTTCCTCGGGGGTGGCTCCTTCGTAGGTCTGGAGCAGTCAGGATGAAGCAGGAGCTGTCTCCAGGCCCTTTCATTCAGTGCCTAACGCACCACTGGGCGTTCGTTCTCATCTGAGTGTTGACAAGGAGGTCTTCTGGTGTGCACTCAAGGGTCTTACGCAGATAAGCCTTCAGGGCCCCAGGTGGAACCTCAGGGAAACAGGCTGCACCCTTCTGACCGCGCAGAGGGCGGGCTGTGGAGCAGACCGGCTCCCCTCTGGGAAGGGCTCTGCCTGAGGCATGCGTGGGTGTCAAGTGCTGTTGTACCACGGCCTTGGCATCAGAACACGGGACACGTGAACATGGAATCCACATAGGCCCTGCTGTCCCATGTTCCTCATCTACTGCCACTTTTGTTTCTTTCTTTTTAAAATTTTTAATTGTGGTAAAATACACATAACATAAAATTGACCATCTTAAGTATTTTTAAGCATACAGTTCAGTAATGTTAAGTACACTCACAGTGTTGTGTAACCAATCTCCAGAGCTCTCTTCATCTTGAAAACTGAAGCTCTACACCCACTAAACAATAACTCCTCATTCCCACTCCCCCAGCCCCTGGTAACCTACTTTCTGTCCCTATGAATTTGGCTACTTCAGATACCTCATAGATGTGGAATCATGCGGTATTTATCTCTGTCTGGTTTATTTCACTCAGCATCATGTCCTCAAGTTTCATCCATGTTGTGCGTGTGTCAGAATTTCCTTCCCCTTTAAGGTGGAATAATATTCCATTGTGTGCATAGACCACATTTTACTCATCCTTTCCTCTGTTGATGGA
Source organism: Tapirus indicus (assembly GCA_031878705.1). Classification (NCBI taxonomy): domain Eukaryota; kingdom Metazoa; phylum Chordata; class Mammalia; order Perissodactyla; family Tapiridae; genus Tapirus; species Tapirus indicus. The sequence goes on along the minus strand of CM062925.1, from coordinate 1,929,166 downwards.
CACTTGGGTTGCTTCCACCTCCTGGCTATTGTGAATAATGCTGCTAAGAACATGGGTGCTCAAATACCTCTTCGAGGTCCTGCTTTCGATTTTGGGGGGGATATAAACTATTGTTTCCTATGTTCAATGGCCACAGGGGGAAAAGATGGAAAAACTACTAAAAAGAAAAAAGTAAAACTACCCCTAAAGCTCACAGATGGCTGCTTAAAAAGCCATAAAGACGGTGTAACAGCCCAGCGGAGGAGGCGAGGAGCCCGCAGCCACCCGAAGCGGTTCTTAAGGTGATTTCTCTGCCCAAAGAGTTGGGCAGCTGACAGTCCTCGTGGGGCTAGAAAAGAATCTGGAGCTGCCACACCTGATTCCCTCGTGAACTGTGCAGTGGGATGGCAGTTGGACCCTTGCTTTAGGTCCTGCGTTCAGATGGGCGTTATTCAGAATTTGTTCTCCTGAAGAGTTGAGTCTGGATAGGCAGTCCAAACCGTAACAACCACTCCCAGTTCTGCTCCAGATGCCCCAGACAGAGTCAAGAGACTTGAAAGAGATTTTCACAGCCTTCAGCTGTCCTGTCTCCTTAGCTGTGGAAAGAAAGGCTCAACCTTTCAGCAGAGCCCAATGGTGCACCATCTGGGCTCTCAGGGGAGGCTGGGTGGAGGTGGGGTTTGCTCCAGCCTTGCTGTTTAGGCCTAGATGCATGGCAGATGTCCTTTACAGAGACCATATGTCCCCTTCCCTCTTCTGGGAGAGAGGGGAGGGCTGGAGGAGGTCCCCATGTCCCATACGTGGGCCTGGTCGGGGGGAAGCAGGGTGGCCCTCAGCATAGGGCGAGGATGCCTCGTCTCTCTGGTGGGGCTGTCCTCTCTCAGGCTCCGAGCGGATGTGCCCGGCTGCGGCTGGCTCTGGGGAGACAGGGAAGGGCAGAAGACAGTGGAAACCGCTCGGGGCTTAGTATTTTGTACAAGGAGCCCACGAGAGAGGCCTGAGTGGCCACTCTGCACTAAGGCTGGCATTCCCCTGGGGCCCAAGTGGAGCCCGACCTGGAAAGGAGCAGGGAGTGGGTCCAGTCTCAGGCTGTGTTCTCCGCTCGCTCCGGAGGGCAGGGCTCCTGTGGCCGCAGGGCTGGGCGTGCAGCCTGGCCCTCCTCAGGATCTGCACTCAGAATCCCGTCAGAGCTGGAAGGGGCCCTGGAGGTGATCTGGTGCAAGCCAGTCTTTCATAGATGTTTTAACACAGCCAGACTTGTGTGATGACTTGCCCCAGGCCACGCTGTGAGAAAGAACAGATCCGGCAGTGTAACCCCGAAGTTTCTTTCCTCCGCCCGCGGGGCCTGCTCTGGAGTTAGGAATGGTCTCAGGCTGGTGTCTCCAGCATGGTCAACACGAGCTTCAGTGGGGAATGAGGCCACCAGGGGGACATGCCTATGTGGGCAGGCAGTCACAGCAGCGTGCAGGAGATAGAAAAATTGGCTGTGCTCGGTTTAGGGGACCTCTTCCTGAAATCTCTCCGTGATTAGTTCAATTCTCGGAGGAGTCCCTCCTCACGGACAGAATCCATATCTCAGGTTCCATTTAGTTAGTCTCTTGTGCTGAGCAAATAACCTCTCTCACGGTCACCCAAGTAATGGTTCTCTCCTGAGACTTGGAATCTACAAACCCAAACAATCTTTTCTCTGTCAGTCTGTCTTCCCTTTTCTCCTTGGTTGGCTTCTCCAGACCTGGACCTATCTGACCTGTCCTGGAGAAGCCAGGTCAGCGCCTTTCCCAGTAATGCGGAACCTCCCACACAGAGTCCAGACCCTCCAGACTGTTCTGCTCTTGTGATCCCCGAGCGTCTTCTGTGCCAGAAGTGTTCCATGTACTGTCCCCATCTTCACAACAGTTCTAAGTGACAGCTATAGTGACACACAGGAGAAACTGAGGCTAACGGTCTGACTTGCTCAGAATTCTAGATAAGGGGGGAGAGGGAGAGGCCCAACTATGAAGTGCCCCCCCACATGCCCCACCACTGCCTGGTGAGAGACGCCCAGGGGCTAACTCAGTAACACACAGAGCCCAGGATGCACATGGTATATAAAGGAGCCCCAGACAGAGGGCATCAGCTAGCCCTTTGGTTCTGTTTGAGGCAGTGTCTTAAGGACTGAACTTCAGGATGAACGGTCATGGAAGGGTTATCTCAGCTGCCTGGTCACCCTGCAGCTTCTAAAGGGCTTGAGCTGAGGTAAATCTGCCTGCACTGGACAGACAGGAGCCTAAAGAGGACACCACCTTCTCTCACACAACGATGCTCTCTCTTCCTTTCCAAGGATGCAGCCCCTCCTCTGCCTGCTTCCCCCTCAGAGGTGTGTCCACAAGGGAGCTTGTGGGACACCGGACCACAGAGTTACAGGGCCGGAAGACACCTGAGAGATGATCCAGACCAGTAATTTTTTTCCTTTTTTATTGATGTCTTAATAGTTCATAACATTGTGAAGTTTTAGTTGTACATTATTGTTTGTCCGTCACCATATGGATGCATCCCTTCACCCCTTGTGCCCACCCCCCTCCCCCTTCCCCTTGGTAACCATCAAACAGTTCTCTCTGTCCGTGTGTTAGTTTATATTCCACGTATGAGTGAAATCATGTGGTGTTTGTCCTTCTCTCTCTGGCTTATTTCACTTAACATAATACCTTCTAGGTCCATCCATGTTGTTGCAAATGGGACAGTTCTGTCTTTTCTTATGGCTGAGTAGTATTCCATTGTATGTATATACCACATCTTCTTTATCTAATCATCAGTCGAGGGACACTTGGGTTGCTTCCACTTCTTGGCTGTAGTGAATAATGCTGCAATGAACATAGGGGTGCATAAGCCTCTTTGGATCGTTGATTTCAGGTTCGTTGGGTAGATACCCAGTAGTGGGATAGCTGGATCATAAAGTATTTCTATTTTTAATTTTTTGAAGAATCTCCATACGGTTTTCCATAGAGGCTGCACCAGTTTGCATTCCCACCAGCAGTGGATTAGGGTTCTTTTTTTTTTTTTTTTTTTTGGTGAGGAAGACCAGCCCTGAGCTAACATCCGTTGCTAATCCTCCTCTTTTTGCTGAGGAAGACTGGCCCTGGGCTAACATCCGTGCCCATCTTCCTCTATATGGGACGCCGCCACAGCATGGCTGACATGCAGCGCGTCAGCGGGCGTCCGGGATCCGACCCGGCGAACCCCGGGCTGCCAAGCGCAGACGAAACCGCTACGCCACCGGGCGGCCCCGGATTAGGGTTCTTGTTTCTCCACCTCTCCAATATTTGTTGTATTTTGTCTTGGTGATTATAGCCATTCTAACAGGTGTAAGGTGATATCTTAGTGTAGTTTTGATTTGCATTTCCCCAATGATTAGTGATGTTGAACATCTTTTCATGTGTGTATCTTCCATCTGCGTATCTTCCTTGGAAAAATGTCTGTTCATATCCTCTGCCCATTTTTTGATCAGGTTGTTTTTTTGTTGTTCAGTTGTGTGAGTTCTTTATATATTATGGAGATTAACCCCTTGTTGGATATGTGATTTACAAATATTTTGTCCCAGCTGGTGGGTGGTCTATTCATTTTGATCCTGGTTTCATTTGCCTTGTAGAAGCTCTTTAATCTGATGAAGTCCCACTTGTTTATTTTTTCTTTTGTTTCCCTTGTCCGAGTAGACATGGAATTTGAAAAGATCCCTTTCTGACTGATGTCAAATAGTGTACTGCCTATATTTTCTTCTAAGAGTTCTATAGTTTCAGGTCTCACTTTCAGGTCTTTGATCCATTTTGAGTTAATTTTTGTGTATGGTGAAAGAAGATGGTCTACTTTCATTCTTTTGCATGTGGCTGTCCAGTTTCCCCAGCACCATTTATTGAAGAGACTTTCCTTGTCTCCATTGTATGTTCTTTGCTCCTTTGTCGAAGATTAGCTGTCCATAGGTGTGTGGTTTTATTTCTGGGCTTTCAATTCTGTCCCATTGATCTGTGTGTCTGTTTTTGTACCAGTACCATGCTGTTTTGATTACTATGGCTTTGCCATGTATTTTGAAGTCAGGGATTGTGATGCCTCCGGCTTTGTTCTTTTTTTTCAGGATTGCTTTAGCTATTTGGGGTCTTTTGTTGCCCCATGTGAATTTTAGTATTCTTTGCTCTATTTACATGAAGAATATCATTGGGATTCTGATTGGGATTGCATTGAATCTGTAGATTGTTTTAGGTAGAATGGACATTTTAACTATGTTTATTCTTCCAATCCATGTGCATGGGATATTTTTCCATTTCTTTATGTCATCATTGATTTCTTTCAAAAATGTCTTATAGTTTTCATTGCGTAGGTCTTTCACCTCCTTGGTTAAATTTATTCCTAGATATTTTTTTCTTTTTGTTGCAATTGTAAATGGGATTATCTTTTTGAGTTCTCTTTCTGTTAGTTCATTATTAGCATATAGAAATGCAACTGATTTTTGTAAGTTGATTTTGTACCTTGCAACTTTGCTGTAGTTGTTGATTATTTCTAATAGTTCTCCAAAGGATTCTTTAGAGTTTTCTCTATATAAAATCATGTCATCTGCAAATAGTGAGAGTTTCACTTCTTTGTTGCCTATTTGGAGTCCTTTTATTCCTTTTTCTTGCCTAATTGCTCTGGCCAGAACCTCCATATTATACTGAAGAAGAGTGGTGAGAGTGGGCACACTTGTCTTGTTCCTGTTCTCAGAGGAATGGCTTTCAGCTTTTCGCCATTGAGTATGATGTTGGCTGTGGGTTTGTCACATACAGCCTTTATTATGTTCAGGTATTGTCCTTCTATACCCATTTTGTTGAGAGGTTTTTTTTGTGTGTGTGTGTGAGGAAGACCAGCCCTGAGCTAACATCTGTTGCTAATCCTCCTCTTTTTGCTGAGGAAGACTGGCCCTGGGCTAACATCTGTGCCCATCTTCCTCTACTTTACATGGGATGATGCCACAGCATGGCTGACATGCAGCGCGTCGGCGGGCGCCCGGGATCCGAATCCGTGAACCCTGGGCTGCCAAGCGCGAACTAAACCTCTGCACCACTGGGCCGGTCCTGTTGAGAGTTTTTGTCATAAATGGATGTCGGATCTTGTTGAATGCCTTCTCTGCATCGATTGAGATGATCATGTAGATTTTATCCTTCATTTTGTTAACGTGGTGTATCACGTTAATTGATTTGCAAATGTTGAACCATCCCTGTGTCCCTGGTATAAATCCCACTTGATCATTGTGTATGATCTTTTTGATGTATTGCTGTATTTTGTTTGCCAATAATTTGCTGAGGATTTTTGCATCTATGTTCATCAGCGATATTGATCTATAGTTTTCCTTCTTTGTATTGTCCTTGTCTGGCTTTGGTATCAGGGTGATGTTGGCCTCATAGAATGTGTTAGGAAGTGTTCCATCTTCCTCTATTTTTTGGAAAAGTTTGAGAAGAATAGGTATTTAATCTTCTTTGAATGTTTGGTAAAATTCTCCAGAGAAGCCATCTGGTCCTGGACTTTTATTTTTGGGGAGGTTTTTGATTACTGTTTCAATCTCTTTACTTGTAATTGGTCTATTCAGATTCTCTATTCTTCTTGATTTTGTTTTGGGAGGTTGTATGAGTCTAAGAATTTATCCATTTCCTCTAGATTGTCCAATTTGTTGGCATAGAGTTTTTCATAGTATTCTCTTATTATCCTTTGTATTTCTGTAGTATCTGTTGTAATTTCTCCTCTTTCATTTCTAATTTTATTTGAGCCTTCTCTCTTTTTTTCTTAGTGAGTCTGGCTATGGGTTTGTCAATTTTGTTTATCTTTTCAAAGAACCAATCTTTGTTTCATTGATCCTTTCTACTGGTTTTTCTTTTTTGGTTTCAATTTCATTTATTTCTGCTCTAATTTTTATTATTTCCCTCCTTCTGGTGACTTTGGGCTTTGTTTGTTCTTCTTTTGCTGGTTCTGTTAGATGTAGTTTAAGGTTGCTTATTTGGGATTTTTCTTGTTTGTTAAAGTGGGTCTCTATTCCTATGAGTTTCCCTCTCAGGACTGCTTTTGCTGCATCCCATATGAGTTGGTATGGTATATTTTCATTTTCGTTCATCTCCAGATATTTTTTCATTTCTCCTTTAATTTCATCAATGATCCATTAGTTGTTCAGTAACATGTTGTTTAGTGTCCACATCTTTGTCACTTTCCCAATTTTTTTCTTGTAGTTGATTTCTTGTTTCATAGCATTATGGTCAGAAAAGATGCTTGTTATGATTTCAGTCTTCTTAAATTTATAGAGGCTTGCTTTGTTTCCCAACATGTGGTCTATCCTTGAGTATGTTCCATGTGCACTTGAGAAGAATGTGTAATCTGCTGTTTTTGGGTGGAGTGCTCTGTATGTATCTATTAAGTCCATCTCATCTGGTTTTGTGTGTGTGTGTGTGCGTGAGGAAGACCAGCCCTGAGCTAACATCCGTTGCCAATTCTCCTCTTTTTGCTGAGGAAGACTGGCCCTGGGCTAACACCTGTGCCCATCCTCCTCTACTTTATATGGGACGCCGCCACAGCATGGCTGACAAGCAGTGCATCGACGGGTGCCTGGGATCCGAACCTGCGAAACCTGGGCTGCCGAAGCACAAACTAAACCACTGCGCCACTGGGCTGGCCCTAGTTTTTCTTTTAAGTCTGCTTTTCCTTATTGACTTTCTGTCTGGATGATCTATCCACTGATGTAAGTAGGGTGTTGAGATCCCCTACTATTATTGTGGTGGTGTTGATATCTCCTTTTAGGTTTGTTAATAGTTGTTTTATGTACTTTGGTGCTCCTGTGTTGGGTGCATATATATTTATAAGTGATATGTCTTCTTCGTGGAGTGTCCCTTTTATCATTATATATTGCCCCTGTTTGTCTCTCATTACCCTTTTTATCTTGAAGTCTACTTTGTCTGATATAAGTATGGCAATTCCTGCTTTCTTTTGTTTGCCATTAGCTTGGAGTATTGTCTTCCATCCTTTCACTCTGAGTCTGTGTTTGTCTTTAGAGCTGAGATGTATTTCCTGGAGGCAGCATATTGTTGGGTCTTGTTTTTTAATCCATCCCACCATTCTGTGTCTTCTGATTGGAGAATGCAATCCATTTACATTTCAAGTGATTATTGATATATGAGGGCTTAATGTTGCTATTTTATTGCTCATTTTCCAGTTCTTTTGCATTTCCTTTGTTTCTTGTCCTGTGTGTTTTGGACTTCCAATACAGTTTGGTAGTTCTTTGTGATGATTCTCTTACTTTTCTCTTTATTTTTTGTATGTGACTCTGTTCTGATTATTTGCTTAGTGGTTACCATGAGGTTTGAATAAAAAATCTTATGGATGAGTTAGTCCATTTTCTGATGGCCTCTTGTTTCCTTAGACTAAGTTGATTTGATCCCTCCCCTCTTCCCCTTCTAAGTTATTATTGTCACAGCTTATTCCCTCATGTGTTGTGAGTGTGTGTTTAAAGTGATGAGGTTATATTTATTTTTGGTGTTTTTCTTCCCTTAATCTTGATGTTTATAATTAAGTGTTTGCTAACGTATTCTGATAGAGAGCCGCAATTTTTCTGGTTTTGTCTACCTATTTTTGTGCTTGCTCAAAGCTTTGTATCCCCTTTCTCTTTTTTTTTGTTTCAGGCACGAGGGCCTTCCTGAGCATTTCTTGTAGTGGGGGTCTTGTGACAATCAATTCCCTTAGCTTTTGTTTGTCTGGGAAAGTTATTATTTCTCCATTATATCTGAAGGACATTTTCACTGGAGAGAGTATTCTTTGCTGAAAGTTTTTATCTTTAAGAATTTTGAATATATCATTCCAGTCTCTCCTAGCCTGTAGAGCTTCTGTCGAGAAATCTGCTGAGAGCCTGATGGGAATTCCTTTGTATGTTATTTTATTTTTTTTGTCTAGCTGCCCTTAATATTTTTTCTTTGTCATTGACTTTTGTCAGCTTTACTACTATATGCCTTGGAGAGGGTCTTTTCATGTTGATATATTTAGGAGATCTATTGACTTCATTCACTGGTATTTCCACCTTCTTCCCCAGGTTTGGGAAGTTCTCAGCTGTTATTTCTTTGAACAAGTTCTCTGCTCCTTTTTCTCTCTCTTCTCCCTCTGAAATACCTGTAATCCTTATGTTGGATTTCCTAATTGAGTTGGATATTTCTTGGAGTATTTCTCTATTCTTTTTAGTCTTAGTTCTCTCTCTTCCTCTATCTGGAGCCTTTCTGCATTCCTATGGTCAATAATGCTAATTCTTTCCTCCATGTTGTCAGCTCTGTTCTTTAAAGATTCCAGGTTTTCCTTTATCTCGTCCATTGTGTTTTTCATCTCCAATATTTCTGACTGGTTTTTCTTTATGGTTTCAATCTCTTTGTGAAGAAATTCCTGATATCATTGAATTGTCCATCTGTATTTTCTTGTAATTCATTGAGCTTTTTTATTTTGAATTCTCTGTCATTTAGGTTATATATTTCTGTGCCTTTAGGACTGGTTTTTGGGTGCTTGTCATTTTCCTTCTGGTCTGAAGATTTAATAAATTTTTCCATAGTGCCTGCCGATGTTGACTTATTTTTTCTCATACTGAAGATATCTGGTCACAGTTTCCACTTACTGCCACTGGGTGGGGGTCAAGCACTGTGTATTCTGTCCCTGCTGTGATCCGCAGGGGCTCTGGCTGACCGGTTGTGCTGGAGTGCTTGGCTTGTGGGGGGAGGGGCTCTCTCTTTCACCTGCCCAACCCAGAGGCTTCTTGTTCTTCTCTCACTGTCTGCTCTCCTGGGCTACTCGAATGATAGGGGCCCCCCCACAACAGTTCAGTCTCCTCCATGTGGGAATTCCCCACAGGCTGTGAGAGATCTTTGAGAGTGACAGTTTTCCCACAGAGGGTCGCCCCTCCCCCTCTCTCTGGGAGCTGTGTGGTCTCGGAGTCACCGATCAAATGGGGAGGGGGAGGATGTCTCCTTACCTCTCCCTACTTCCTCCAGGGGTTCCAGCACCTCCCCCTTCAGATGTACCACTGCGTGGGTCTCTCATACATCCTTTGGTTGTGTGAGTGTCCTCTGCTGGTATATGAGTGTCCTTTTTGTTGTATCTTAGCGGGGGGAGAGTTTAAAGGGGACAGCTCACTCCGCCATGATGCTGATGTCACTCTCTGTTTCCAGACCAGTAATTTTCCCATATGTCTTTAGCAGAAGAAATTTATCCAAACAAAGTCTTGCAGGGCAGCTGTAGCAGGTGCTGGAGACAGCCACTCATATCCCTCGGTCCCCCCAGGGGTCACCTGCGGAAGATTCCAGATGCTCCTGAGGCTCTGATTGGCCAGGCCTAGGTCCCATGTACTTCTTGGAATTAAAGGAAGAGGTTAGTCCAGGCTCCACCTCCTGAGAGTGGCGGGGGGGGGCTCCTATGGCGTACCAGAGGGTACGCAGGAAGAAGAGTGAGTGGATGCTGACCAGGCAAGAACAATTGACGTGGATTTGAGCAGTATTCCTCAAACTTCAATGAGCATATGAGGCACGTGGGCATCTTGTTAGACGTGGATTCCTGGGGCTCACACTTGAAGATTTTAATTCAGGGAATTTGGTGTAGGTGCCATGAATCTGTGTTTCTAAGAAAGCCGATGTTGCTGGTGTCTGACCGTTGCACTATGGTGCTCAGTAACTGTCAAGTGTCTCAGGCTGCTGCTGAGGTTCCTGGAGCGGGCAGGCTTCTCTGAGAGTTTGCAGATGTGGCCAGAGAGAAGGTCGCTGTGCCATATTTTCCTGGTATTACAGTCCTCACTGCTCTTCCTGTAGGTCAGAAGATGATGGGACTTGGCCGAAGGATGCCTGTGTGGGGTACCCACAGCTATCACATAAAGTGTTTTCCTCCAAGTCCCTTTGGGGAAGGCCTCTTTCCCCTCCCCCCTGGGAGGGGCCTCTGTCCTGGGAAGAGGAAAGGGAAGGGAGTACGGTGGAAGGACCAGGGCTGGGGTGGGCCGTGTGGAGGATTTTTCTCCCTGAAGCAGGAAGTTTCTGCAGGTGGAGAGAGTGTCCTAACCCCTCACCTTCAGCAGAGGGCAGGGAGAGGTTGGAATTCTAAGAGACCTGAGAAGGACCGGTGCCCTGGAATTGCTGCCTGCCGGGACAGGCTCCTCGCAAACACATGCAGAGGGAGCTGAGGACTGACCCATGAGACGGGAGAGACCCGACCGGCCCATGGCTGCCGAGGCAGAGGCGGCAAACTCCAGTCCTGTCTCACCTCCTCGAGCCAGCAGACGTGCTAACAACTCCAGTGCAGCCTCACAGAGATGCAATGTGAATGCATGTGTGATTTAAAATTTTCTAGGAGCCAGATTATAAAAGTAAAAAGAAATAGGTGAATTTGGTTTTAATAATATATTTTATTTGACCCAAATAAAATATCTGTTACCAAATATATTAATAAAATTAATATATTTTATTAATACCCAACATATTACCATTTCAACACATACTCAATTAAAAAATTATTACTGAGATATTCTACATTCCTTCTTTATACTAAATCTTGGAAATCTGGTGAGCATTTTATAGCTACAGCCTGTGTCCAGTGCTCACTAGCCACAGGGGTTAGTGGCTGCTGAGCTGGATAGCAGCTTTAGTCCCAGCAGGCCAGAGCTGTCCTCCACCTCCTCCCCATTTTCCTCCTCTTGCAGAGTAACGTGGGTGTCCCTCGGATGTGAAAGGAGATAGGATCAGGCCTGGCAGAGGCTCAGCTGCTGTGGCGGTGGCTGCGGACGCTCAGACTGAAGGACGGCAGCCGGCGTGTTCTGCCATCAGTTCTCCTCTGTCTCGGTGGCTCTGTGCAACGTGTGAGTCATTGCGGGGGCAGGGAGGCTGGGAGGCAGGGTGGGCGAGGTTCTCTGTTCTGAGGCCTCTTGAGGGCCTTCCTGCGTGTGGGGGCGGGAGGGAGGGACTGAGGTGGAGGATGGGATGGCGAGGGAAGAGGGAGGGATGTGTCTGGATTCACAAAAATAGGACTGGATCTGTGGGCTGGTTACAAAGACTCAAAATACCATTTCCCTGTGCAGGGGAGGAGCCGGTTGGGGGAGATGTTGAAGGGCTACATACTTTCATGATTAAAACACTTAGGGAAGTTCGTGAAGACCAGGGCGCTTGGAACTGTCGGGATCTGGGCTCTTTTAAAACTGGACCCTAGAGTAATCCCGGTTTTCCAGAATTGTGTCCGAGGAGCCATTTTTCTTTCCTGGTGTCGCACTTCTGTTTTCAGTACTTCCTACTTGATTTGAACACTTAAGAAAATTTGCTTCATGTACAATCTTCCATTGGCTTCTAAAATATGCACATCTGTGGTTTTTGAGAAGCTGCTGGTCAAGTGTCTCTCACAGGACGGGGTCACGGAGCTCAGGCTTTTAGGAAGAGGGCTTTTCCCTCCCACGTCCGAGGACTATGAGTACAGGCTGGGTTTGAACCCCATCTTGTTCCTTGCTGGACCTCAGCACTTCTGTTCCCTGACCTCAGTGTCCTCTCCCACCACGTGTGAATAACACTAGTTCTTCCGTCGCTGGGACGCTGGGAGGACCAAATGCAGTGAAGCGGGCACCGTGCTTAGCACAACTCCTGGCCAGGCCATCAGCCTGCGTTCAGTGCCGTGGCTGCCCGGTGGGATCTTCTGTTACCAAACTGCCGTATGTTTAAATCAGACAGTGCAACATGACAGGCGTGGAATATGACACTGAAAAGAGGGACTTGGCCACAGCTGCTTAGGGAATTGGTGGCAGAGCTCAAGACAAACCCAGGATTTCTATTTTCCAGTGTTTATGTAGTGGGGTCTTCTGGGTCCAGGAACCAGTGTCTTAAATTTCAGAAAGCATAGAGAGGAAATGGGTAAGGTGGGGTTTGAATATGCACCACAGAGCAAACCCAGCAGCCTAATATAAAAAGGCAAGAAAGAAACCCTTAAATGTAAGTACCAGACATTCAACAGAATGGGCTAATATGTAGTCACTAAAAATGCTTGCAGTGAGTATGGATTCGACATGGGAAAACACTTTTGATCCAAGTCAAGGGAAAGAAAAAACAGGAAATAAAACTGCACATAATTTAATGCTAAAAATGAAGTGTATGTGTATACGCCAAAATGCTCTAAACCAGATGTTATGTTTGTTTATGTCTTTTGGTAATAGTTTTTTCTTGATGCTTTGGTGTATTTTCTACAATGAACACTTGCTACTTTCATAATTAGGAAAAACAAGGAAGGTTATGAAAGACGTCCGGGCTCCGCTTTCCACCAGGGAGCCTGTAGCTCCTTCTCGTCTCTCTCAGCCTTGCAGGATTCCCGGAGGCTTCAAAGTCTCCTTTGTTTACAAAAGGATGATTGTGTGGGGTGTCCAGGGAGACGGGCTGAGAGAGAACCAAGTGAGAGTCTTCGTGACGTCGCTAACCAGAGTCAAGACACTCTCACAAACAAAAGCCTGCAATGAATGTCATGGATGGCGGTTCTGCCAAAGGAAGTTGGGTAAATGGCCAGTGGGAATGTTAGCAAGGAGGCAGGCCAGTGGACTTCTTTATCTCTCTCTACGAGGAAGAGATTACAAATAAATCCACGATGATCAGGATTTTTATTGAGTCAGGGACGGGTTAACTCAGCTTGTCGGAGTCTGATGAGGTCAGTGGCAGGGTTTGTCCCATCTCCTTATGCCCCAGTTTTCTGACCGCCTTCCCTCCGAAACCTGCGCGGTCTGCTTCTGCTCTCCTGGGTCTTGGGGCCTTGCCCGTGGCTGTCTCCCCAGACCTGACTTTCCTAATTATGGAAGCATATTCTGTCTTGCTCCCCTGTGGAGGGTCTTTCGCCTTGGATCTGGCTGTTCCTCTCTGCGCAGCCACTTTGGGTCTGTCCATTGTCCCCACATTTATCTGTTGCATCTGACCCTGCATTTGACCTTTTGCCTGTCCCTCAGGTCCCTGCCCTGCAGCTCTGGTGCCATCAGCATTGCTCCTCTCCCACGGCCGGTCCTCGGGTCCGAGGCCTGCTCCTCCTGCGTGCTCAGTAGAGATGGCTGGACATCACTGACCGTTTGACTTTTCTCTGTGCCACAGCTGCGGAAGTTCTATGACAGTCATTCTGTAGCCGTAAGAGCACTGAAGGCTGAGAGACGGATACTGATGGGTCAGGGCAGGCCCACTCTATGGTCCTGGTCCTGTCACTTCTCGGTTGTGAGACTTTGGGCGAGTTACTTAACCTCTCTCAGCCTCAGTTTCCTCCTCTGCAGAATGGTGATAATAATAGTTACCCGAGAAGGTGAGTTATCACACGTAAAGTGCATCTAACTCATCTGACACGTGGTTGTACTCAGCATTGGTTGTAACAATGTTATTTTACTACGAAAGCATCCTAACCTATCATGTGGTCAGAGCACAGGGTCTGGAGTCAGACAGACCTGTTCAAACTGCTCTTCTGACCATGGCTACCTGTGGTGCACCTGGGGGCTTCCATTTCTTCTTCTATCAAATGGGATAACAACGAGCACGGACTCCGGGACTTCTTGTAGGGGCTACGTGAAATAATGCACGTGAAGCACTTGCAAACGCCTGGTACACGGCACCACCAAGCGTTCCCTGTAGTTTGTGATGCAGGTGATGGGCGGTCTCACCAGCTTCTGGGAAGGGTGACTATGAAATTATTGCCTATTATCATTGTCTTGAGAGCATTCCAGAGCTGACATTTGACTTCTAAAGCTTTCACGGTTGAGCTGAAGAATCGTAACATCGTGAGAGAGAGATTAGGGCCAGAATTGGCAAGCTGGGTTTTCCGTCTGTCCAGGAGGATGAGCTCATTTTGTCCTGAACCAGACTCTACTTGTCTCGAGTGCACGTGAGCTGAAACCCAGGGGCCTCCGAGCGGACCCAGAGGCTAACGGCAGTTGTTTGGATGCACATGTGGATCGTGACGTCAGAGATCTTGTCTCTGCTTCATGTAATATAAAGTAAAAGTGAGAATCCTTTCGGAATATTAACATAATTTGTTCAAGACTCCAAAAGTGACTCAAAATCATCCTGAGAATCACTAGGAACAGGAAAATATGACCTCATGGAGTCAGCTAGGGGTGACCAGTCATCTTCTAGAGAAAGTCAGCCTTTGACATCATTATGAACCCTCCCTAGTTTAGAATGACGGTAATCTCAAGGAGGAAACTTCCCTCCTTGAAGGAAACACACTTTGCGAGAGCTCAGTCTTGTCATCACTTCAGTCAGCTGCACGTGAACTCCCACCACCTGGCAGCCTCTGGAGTGACCTCTGCCTGTTAGAAAATGTCGTTATTCCAGATTTGCCAAAACAAGTCGCTCAAGTACTAACGCAATATGAGGGGTGCTTTGTACATGAAATGGGCTTTTACATCAGATATGAAAAAGATTTCATAGTCGCTGGCTCATTAATGATGACTGGGCTTTATGAACCAGGTACCAGACACTTTTTCTAAGAAAAAAGAAGCTCTGAGGAATCCAGTGACCATGGCTAAGCTCTGAGCTCATCAGTGGAGAGTCGCACATCAGACTGAGACTTCTGTTTCAAACCTGGGCTCCGGGGCCACATTACTCCTCGCCCCCCGCCGCGCCCAGATGGTTGGTTTCTGTAGCTAAGCCTGTTAATAAAGGAGCTCAGCAGAGAACAGCCGTTGCTCCTGGTCGTGAGATCTGTAGAGTTAATGAGATGATTAAAAAGGAGGGGGACACCCAAACCAAGAGAAACACCAAGTCCACAGCTCTCCTCAACCACAGAGTAGTTGGTCTGGCAGAGACGGTTCCGTAGATGTGGAAGGCCTGTGTGCGGATGCTGCGGTCGGGGTTCTGTGTGCTCCCCAACGACAACCAGCAGGTCGTGTTTATTACACTCGCACGTGTGTCCAGTGCTAAGGCGCCATGGTGTGTGTCACACAAATCAGTCTACACAGGAGCCCTCTCTCACACTTCAATGTACTTGCAAATTGCTGCAGGTGCTTGTTGAACACACCAGCTCCCGGGCCCCCCTCCAGCAGCTCTGACCCCGCAGGTCTCAGGTAGGCCTGGGAATCTTCATTTTTCTTAAAGAATCACATCAGGTGCTTTTGATATAGATAGGCCACAGACTGCACTTTGAGAAACACTTGATTTTGCAAACACAGTAAATTATAAACCAAATCAGAACACTACATGTTGCAAAAGGAGGAAGACTAATAAATCCAACAATATAATTATGTCACAGTTTCATGAGAAAGCCAGTATATTTAAAAGCTGCCTAAAATCTGTGTTTTTAAAAACTTGCAGGTAAGTGCTTAAAGGAGCTAGTTAGCCCTTACAAGAGGCATGAAAGTGAACCCAAAGCGAGCTGTCTTAGTTAATAAATGATATCAATCAATGCCATGCATATTAACATGTATTTAGTGGTAGTCGGCAGTCCTCTGCCCTGATGCATGCGTATTGGAATCATCTGGGAGCCTTTAATAAACTGGTCCCTGGGCCCCAGCTCCAGAGATGACCCAACGGATCCGACTGGGACCAGGTGTGGGCGTGTTGATAAAGCTGCTCAGATGATTCTGATGTGCAGGTAGGGCTGAGAACACTGTCCACCTTCTGTACCCATCTGCACTCACACACACACACGCACACACACACACGTGCACTTCTTAACAGCACTCTCTCCCCCGAGCTGGGGCCCAGCCTCAGAATGCATCTTCACATGGCACTCACCCGCCACCAACACATCACATTGGCCTGTGAGTTGGAATCTATTTGCCTTCTCTGGTAGAGTGAAAAAAGTGGAGTCTTTGGACCCAGCTTACTTTCCTAGCTGTGTGGTCTCGGGCAAGTTATTTAAGTTCCTGAATCTCAGTTTTCCCATAAGTTAAAAAGAAAACAAATACCCATCTTGTAGTTTCTTGTAAGGGAAGTGACAAGGAGTGTGCCTGGCACATAGTAGGCCCTTAATAACAGTAGCCAGAACTATGGGTTGTCTGTAAAATCGTGGGAGTAGATATGATTGCCAACGGCCTTGTGGTAGAAATATAATGACAGGTAAGACTTCAACATGGAGCCTTGGAAGTCCTCATCCAGTAAGAACCCTGGCCTGTGTGGAATCCTATATTTTACAAGGAAGTTTCAAGCTGTGGATGAAATAAATGGGACTTGCCAAGTCACACGAGTTCATTGTGCGACCTACTGACCGCACATGGAGTAAATGCTCCTATGACAGAGCAACTCTCTGCTCTGTGATGTTGGCAGTTAGTCCCTGGACTGAGAGAGCAGCAGGAGACAATGACAGTGGTGAGAGGATCTCAGGGGCCAGAGCCTGAAAAGGGGCAGCAGAGGGAGAGAGGTCTCTGCCCATCTCCCTGCCCAAACTGTCATCTTCTCTAATCTCATCTGAACACGGCGTCGCAAGATGTGCTCTTGTCATCGTGGTCCTCACTTCACAGTCGGAACGCTGAGGTCAGAGAAGGTCAAGATCCCTCGTGGGAGCGGTGGAGCTAAGGTCTGGGTCCATCCATCCATCCTTCCAGTGGAGCGTGTAACATGCTCATGTTCTGTGGTCACCCAGATTTCTGAAATAATCTACACGCAACAGTCCACTCCCATTAAAGAAGAGCCTCCCGTCAGTTCTGTTTAGTTCAACTAGAGAATTATAGAGGGCCTGGGAGCCGTATGCTAGTAAGCAGTGGTTATTTGTGGGTATTTATCAATTTGCTTTGATTCTCCCAAGTTAAAGAATGAGGAGATTCAAATTCAGTCTTTATTAAATATGCTTCCATGTGAGAAACCTCATGAAGTGACACTTCAGGTCCTTGAGCAGTTAGAACTGCTGTCAGCAGCAGGGAACACAGAACCCAGTGTACAGAAAGTAACATAAATACAGCATCTTTACATGATATGTGCCACAGAACCGAGAGAAATTCTCACAGAGCAAAAGTAAGTTAGGAGAAATAACTAAGTGTGCACAGTAATAGTTTCTCTTTAAATGGACTACTACTGTATTACGGGCTGCGTGCTGTGGGCCTCTCTGCCTCCAAGATATGGGAGCTTTTGTGGAGGGAATGGGGTTTTTGTAGGTGTTTGAAAGAGAATAGAGCTGGCAGATGCTCAGAAACCGATGGGTTTTAAACCTGCACAGAATGCACTTGCTTCTCTTGCAGATACAAGAGAGAAGATTTCAGTTTAGAGAGGAATAGCACTACTGTGACAAAGTTGGCTTTCAGTCCAAGTGATGTATCTGTTGAAAATTGTATCTATGCATTCAGTGGGAGCCCAGACTGGGTTATGGCTGACTGCTAAGTTTTGAAAATGAGTCCATAAGCAGTAAGAGAGCAGAAGTTCTTTAGGGTGATATTGACTTAAATGTCATTTTCCATCAGCCAAGGAGTTAGGGTGATATAGATTTGGTTCCCTGGATGAATGCAAGAGGAGTTCATTAGACTAGCAATAGAGTTTTGGATGCTTTGAAGTTTTATGGAAAAAAAAAAAAAAAAGAAAGGCATTTGGTCACATTTGGACTATAACCTTGAAGTGCTTAAAAATGTGCTGGGAAATTTGGACTAAATTTTCTAAAATGATGTGTATTTCTCTCTCATGAATCCACCTTTGAAAAGGCGAAGTGAAATGTCCTATCAGGTGGTTCAGGGATTATTCATTGGGAAGTTTTATGAGATGATGTGGTCCAGGCAATGAATAGGATTAAGTACTCAGTGACACCCAGAGAAATGTCAGAGAGTCAGACCAGAGATCTCAGAACACCAATAGATCTTCAAACCTATCGGCTTTCTTCAGGCTCTAAAATACGTGGATCACATGACCTGACAAATATTAATAATGACGTTGAGACCATTTCTGCCTGAATTTTCATGTCCTGGGAGTTGGATTGGGAATAGGTGGGGAGAGGTATGTGAGGCCTAATCGGAAATGCTTAAACAAAATTGTGCCTAGAAATGTCAATGTGTTTGGAATAATACTTTATTCATTAGGAAATTAATGAAGTGGGGACAATTATATCCTCAAGTCATTAAGAATTCTTCAGAGAAAACAATGCTAAATAATGGCCATCTTAAGTTGCAAAAACAGAAGCCAGGAATTGCTATATTTGAACATCTGACATACAAATTCTAAGGAAACTAAAAGAAACCAAAGCGAGCTGGTAATGAATTTACCAAAGATACAAACACTATTCTAGAAACGGGTTATGAATCACTCCAATGAGGGGCAACTAGAGGAGAGCAGGTTATGATGTTCTGGGTCTTTTGCTTCCTTTTCTACTGGTCTTTATTATTTTATTTGGGTTGGTATATTTTACTATTTCCAATATTATTGGATTGTTTTTCAATTCTTTGTAACTTTTTAATGAAATGAATCCATCAGGTTGTAATTCAATTTGGGAAATAAAAGACAATAAAATATTTTTGAAACATCTTAATAGCAAGAGGTTTTTTTTTTTTTTTTTGGTTGGGGAGGGAGCGGTAGTCAACAAAGGAAATGAATTACACATTGCTAGTCCTAAGACATCCTCTTCTCCTTTACTACGTGTCTCTTTGTATTTAAAATTTTGAATTTTCTTTGTCTTCAAAAACCAGTTGACAATGGAAATTTCTTTTAAACATTCCCATATGCATTTCTGCCCCATAATTAAATCAACTGCTGATGTTATGTTCCACTACGTAAATCAGATTTGTTCCTTTTTCAAGAACCTTGCAAAACATCTATAAAGCAATAATTGGAAAGAAAATGCTAGCCAAATCATTGTTAGCAAAATAAAATCTGGTGACCGTCAAGTTGCTCAGGGAGCTGGGAGCCGGTGCTGTGGCCCCGAGGACCTCGGGCTTCGGCAGAACACTCCAGGCCTCTAACGTTTCCAGATGTTTTGCCGTCTTCAACGTGGCCTGACTTCTGGGTCAGGTGGACGCCAGCTCGTTCTGTCCAAGTCCAGTTGTTCTCAGCAGCTCTGTGGCCCTCAAGGGAAACACCTGATAATTATGACCAGAAGAAAGGAGTAGCAACTTTTAAATCCTCAGGTTTTAAAGAGCCACATTTGGAAAGAGGACGTGTTCTAGGGCGATTCCTGAGCCTGGACTAGCTGTTCCAGCGCCGCCGCCCGTGCTGGCCAGGGACTGTCCGCGGGAGCTCGGAGGACGAGGAGGCTGTTCCCAGATGGCTGGTTCTCAGGGACTCTCCTTCCCTGGTGACTCAGCCCACAACAGAAACCATTCACCAACAGACACAGGATTATGCTTGTGATACCCAGAAGAGGTTAAAAACGGGCTCATCCTCCAGTCTGCTGGCCGAATTGGGTCATTTCACTGGGCTCCTTGGCTAGTTCTGTGGTCTCGCTGCGTCTCCATTTAAAAACCTGCGCGTCCCTATTAGTTCCCGTGGACGTCATCCTAATCTACACCGCCTCACCGCAGGTGGCCTGTGGCCTCTGCCGCCTCCCCTCCCTTCAGCCGTGGATCCTGGAAGCAGGCTCTCAGATCCATCCCCGTCCCTCTGTCCCCGCCGACAGTCTTGGCTCTGGCCGAGCGGCGTGAACCTGGGTTTGTGCACACGTCTACACGCTTCCGTCTCCTGCTCTCTGCACTGCCCCTCGCGGGCGCTGTGTTTCAAAGCCCCGGGGGACAGGCATTCAGGACTGTCACCACTTAGCCCCAGTCCTCCCCCGCTGCTCTCCTGGCTCTCCCATTTCCCCGTTGGCACAGGCCTCACAGCAAGGAGGAATTTGGAAGGAATTCGAGCTTTGGGGGCAGACCAGGGTTCTAATTCTCACTCGGCCTCTTACTCCTTGAGTAACCCTGGGCCAGTTATTTACTCCGTATTTCATGCAGTGTTTGGGGTGCTGGGTGGCATGGGGGTCTATAGCGAACAAAATAGACACAGTCCCTGATTTTAGGGAGTGTCTGGTCTAGTGGAATCGTTACCTGACACATACCCAGGTTCTTTACCCGCCACGCAAGAGGGGCCAAATAAAACCGGAACGCCAGGCTTACGGCAAGGAAAGCGTTTTTATTTCATGTGACATCAGCCGGGAGATGAGAGTGAGCCCTCAAATTCATCCCCTTTCCCCGAAAGATGGGAGACAAGGGGTTTTAAAGGTTGGGAGGAATGCAGCCGCTTGTAGGGAGGGAGAGCCTGTGGCCTTGCTGGCCGGTGCTTTCCCACCAGCCTGCGTTTGGCCTTGTGAGGCTGCTGGCAGGGAGGAGGGTGGTGAGATAAGGGAATCACAGGTGGGGGTCCTTGATTGTCTGTCTCCGTGGTGGGCGGTGGATTCTGGTGCCAGGAAGCCGAGGAGTTGGGGTCTGGGAAGCTTTAGCTTCTTGACATTCTCTGGATATCAGTTTCCCTGTAACAAACCTCAAGAACTGGTAATTAGCTAAAACTTCAGTGTGAGCCCAGCTTGAGGCCACCTGGGCTTTTAACAATTTGTAACTTCTATCTGCCTTGTGAAGTTCAGGGATACAAAGTTTAAAGAAACTAATACTGAATATGAATGTAACTTAGAGAAGCAGGGAAAGGGGACGAGTGCTTTGGGTTTTAACCCCATATATGGTGGGTTTAACATAGGAGAACTCATATCGGGGCCAGTGTAAGAATCACTATGTACTTAGGGGTGGCATGTTTCTAATAGTCAAAGTGTGTCAAAGACTGTCAGTTGCCCACCAACAACCATCCTCCCCATCTCCTAGGTGGCAGTGTGTTCTACGGAAAAGATCACAGCCCCCAAATTTCCTTACTGCTTGAGGTGGTCAATGGGATGTAATTAAAAGTCATTGAGTGGGGCTTCTGGGAAAACTATTTAAAACAGGGCTGACTAAATGGGAAAACACATTTTCTCCTTTTTTCTTCCTGGCTAGAATGCAGATGTGATGGTTGGAGTTCCAGCAGCTACCTTGGGCAATGAGGCAACTTTGAGGATGGAAGCGTTTTGCTAAGAAAGGTGAAACACAAAGATAGAAGACAACCAGGTTACTTATGACTGTGGAGGCTCCATACCAGCCTTGGATTGCCTGTGTCGGGACTTCTATGGGAGATAAAAATACAGTAAGCCTCTATCTCGTTCCAGTGTCCTTGAGTTGAGTTTTCTGTTCTGTGTAGTTGAGACTAAGCCTAACTTATACACAGTGTAACTATTCAGTCACCACTTAAATGCTAGATTTGGAAACTCATGACTCTAAAGGATAATTAGCAATGCTCTGTTATCATTTAAATAATCACAGTGACGATGATGACATCTAATAGTGATGCAATATTGATATAAATAATTTACCTTAGATCCATTCTCAGATCATCTCTAAATTGAGGACGTAGTTACAATAATATATCTCCTCCCTGCTTCACACTGATCTTAGTTTTCTCCATGTCAATTCTCATTTTTCACATTTTCTTCAGTTTCAGAATATGGCCCAGGAATGCCAAATAGTTAACATACGTGCCACCACTCTCCAACCCTGTGTCCCTGCCAGACCTTAATCAGCGATGATGGCATCTCCTGTCTCAGCCTCTTTCTCAGGAACCTCTGCAGCGTGGAGCCAGGCAGCTCCTCCCACTGGTGGCAGATGTACAGTGATTGTAAGCCATTCTCAATGACTTTTAAAATGGTGAGTGGGGTTGAATATGATAAATTACATTTTTTTCTTCAAATTGAAATATTGAGGAGTTTTCTTTGTGGATCATAAACAAAGTAAACTTCCAGTTCATTGAACCGGCACTGATTTTCTCTCTGAGGTTTTAAGGAAAGGCAAACGGGCACGTCTTCTTACAGGAGCTCTGACGTCAGTATAGAGTACTGAGCTTTGTGAGTAGGCCACGTCTACTGGGCACCCACCGTTCACACAGCGTGACATACGGAAGGTGTAGAGAGATGGTGGGAAATAAAATGGTCCGTCCTCTCCATAGATTCACAATCTAATGAGAGATATAGGATAAACCCCAAATTTTAAATGTGTAAATATCAACAGTAACAGCTAACGGTTTGCGAAAGGTCTTCAGGGAAGAGAAACTTAAATTTCTAAGGCTGCCTCTGTCACAACCATCAAATAATAATGGCTAACGCCTCACGAGGACTTGGGTGTGTTGGGCCCCGTATGCTGTGGCTTTTCCATGGCTCATTCAGATGCCTCCTTTCCCAGGACTGCCCCCTAGACACACAAAGATGTACTTGCAGTGCCTTGTCCCCCAACATGACTGTTGGGTCTTCTCCCCATCCCATCATGGTTGGGACCCATTTCATTGACTTGATCCAGTGAAATTCCCTCTCCCTGGAATCTGCACTGGGAATAAAGAGGCCATGGAAAGGAAGCCACATATCCATGTGTTCCAGAAAGAAGAGGCACAGCTGCTGCTGCTGGGATCCCAGAGTGGTCCTGGTTCCCGCTCCCTAAGAGATTCACCAAGCTTGGAATCTTTAAGAACTCTGGTGAGGTCCGTATGCGATGAGAACATTTAATCCACTCTCTTCACTCTGCCTTGAACACTGAGATACCCCAGGATTTCAATAAATACTGGACTCCTCTTTCTCTCTTTCTTTTTCTTCCTCCCTCTTTCCCTCTCTTTCTTCCCTCCCTCCATTTCCTTTCTTTGGCTTAAGCTAGCCAGAGTCAGCTGCTACTATTCGCAACAAAAGAACTTTCACTAACACAGACACGTTATTTTCTTCAGTCCTCGCTGCAGTACTGGGGGAGGCTGTGTCCCCAGTTGTGAAAGAAGGGACCTGAGGCTTAGTGAGTTCACAGAATCTGACCTGAGGTCACACAGCTATTAGGTGGCGGAGCCAGGATTCAGACCTAGCTCTGTCTGCGTGATTCTAGACCCGGGACTTCAAGAAAATGTTCGGTCCTGCGGGTGGTGAAGCAGGATCTGCCTGTCCTCTGCTCCTCAGAAGATCGGCAGTTGTCTTCACAGAGCTGCGGTTCTGGACACAGCCTTCAAAGCTCTGGAAAAGCGGGTCCCTGAAGTGTAGGCCTCCTTCATCTTTTCTGTCTGGCCCCCCGGCACTGGGACACTTGCCCTCAGATGACGGCAAGCACGCAGTTTTTGCCGCATTGGATAGAGCAGGTGACGCATTTTTGCTGCATTTGGCGAAGCCGGTGGAGATGACAGCAGCACCAGTCATCTCTTCCCGTGGTCTTCTTGACTGTCCCCAGCCACACCTCCTTCCTCCTTAAAGTGTAGCTGAAGTCCCACTTCCAGGAAGATTTTCTTAATTGATGTTGTCCCACGCTTTTGTATTTTTAACAGAGGTTGGAATGAAAGGGAAAAAAAGATGTTCATGCTCAAACCTTGATGCATCGTGTCCAAGGTGTCTTCCTTTTTCTGGAGTGGGGTGTATCCTCCTCTGCTCCTCCAGAATTCTTTCTCTACCTGCTCTCTGGCCAGGATGCTGACCTGCTTGGACCACGTAAAGGGGTCCTTTGGTCTTGGCCAGTGAGAGGGCGAGCAGTGCATTAGGGAGAGGAAGGAGGTGGAGACTGGGGTGTTCTTCCCCGCTTCCTCCCGTGGGTCACCCAGGCTGGCTGTTCCTCTGGACTACGGTCAGTTCTTCTCTCGCATTTCCCTTCTCCTCACAACTCCTCACTCTGGGCTCCAGTCGCCACTCCTTCCTCTCTCTCCTTCAGCAGTAGGAAGGGCAGGAGCGGCACTGTCCCTTATGGTTTCCCTGTGCCCTGCCCCCACGTCCATAAATAGTCCCTCCTGGGGTCAGTTTGAGTGGACTTCGGTTTCTGCAAGGCTCCTGGGCGGTGTGGGTTATAAGTGCTCCTCCTCACTGGTCCTTCTCCTTTGTGCTCTCATCCTTCTTCATTTTCACTGACGTGCAAACCTGCTGTCCTGTGGTCCTTACTCTCTGGGAGAGTCCAGTCCTTCAAAACTAGCAGTTAAGCCTGTTATCCAGCAGGCAGTTTCTCTGTAGATGGATATCGTGTTAGGCCCACCAGGAATCCTAAATCCCCATTCAGAGAGAAGACGAGGTTGGTGGTGGGTCTGCTGTACAGAAACCATCCCTCACATCTCTTCCACTCCTGCCCCTTAATGGTCTCACTGCATGTCTTGTCAGGTGACAGCCACACATCTCTGTAGAAAGGCCAGAGGGACCGTGGATGTTGATGCTTTTTGGACACTTATTGGGTTTGTCTGAAAACTCCATTCTGTTTGAATTCCTCAGACTACCTGGAAAAATATGCACAACCCTCCAATTTGGGGGCAAAATCAAACTTCCATCTCAGAGCTCTCTCCAAAGTATGTGTCACAATGTCTACCTAATGTCCTCACAAAGGAGAACTGACCTGGTGGTTGGAGGATAGCGTGACTTGTTTTTTCTTTTCGTTTTTTCGTGCTTGCCAACCTATAGTTAAAAATGCAAAGACTCGAAGGGTCAGACAACAGCATCCACTTGTAACTTCCTGCGCACAACAGCTGTCTTTGAATTTGGTTGTGAATGTTAGTGTGGACGATTTGGTGTCCGTGAACATTGGATCATGAGAAATGCTATTGAGCACGGGACTTGCTTGTGATGGTTTGACCGTGATTTAGGATATAGTTAGCTTTTTGCAGACTTATTCAGATTTTGGAACTGAATGATTTACTCTCTCCATTAGGGGGAAGCATTCGCGGCACAGTAGGCTGACTGAACAACGAACAGGAATGCCCTGAAATTTAGGGTAGAGAATTCTCACAGAAAATACACCACGAGTGAAGCTGCCAGGGCTGACCTGCTCACCGGGGATGGACGCTGCCGCAGGCACCGCCTGGCCTGGGAACGTGGCCTTGGGAAGGAATCACGGCCGTATTTTCTCCTGGCTAAAGTTCTTGAGTGTGCAGTGGAATTTCCTCTTAATCTATTACGCAGCATCATTTTCTCTATACGCTATTTCTTCTGCCAAATCACCTGTTCTTTGTATGGCTTTGTCTCGAAGGGCTGTTCCTAGTTTCTAAAATCACATGCGCACGTGGATCAGTCTTCACACGCAGCGTGCCCTGTCCTCCTCAACGCCAGGTCCCACCTCAGGGCCCCCGCCAGGATGGTGCTCTTAATTAAAGACAAAGAAATGCAGATTTTAGAGAGTCTGCTGGCTCAGGAGTGACAGAAGGAGGACGTGCGGCAGGTCAGGCGTCCGTGAAGCGGACTCTGGGATGGGCATCGGGGGGCGGTATGTTTATGGGTGTGAGGGAGGCAGGGTCAGGCAGAGGGAGAAGCTGGGCTGTGGTGCAGCCCCACAGAAGCTTCGGCCAACCCCACGGTGGGGCTCCAGGGTTGTCCCAGTGGGGGTAAACGGGCCAGGCTTTTATGCCGTTGTACACGGATGATGAGGCAGCTGCTCCCGGCCCGGGCCGTGGCCTGGGGTCAGCAGCTGTCTGCAGTTTAGCCGTCGCTGGGGTCAGCTGTGAGGTAGCAACGCCCAGCAGTCAGCGCCCCCAGCAGCCGTGGGGGTGAGTGCTTCCGCCGGAGGGGCAGCGAGCAGCGACTGCTGGGAGCCGATCCCATTTGTCCCCTTGGTCGAAGCACCCCCCCCGCCCCCCCCGTCTAGTTGCTCTGTTACGTAGCTAGGAATACGACTAAGTAGAGAACCATTGGATTGGAAAGTATTCTCTTTCTTTTTAAACTGTGCATCAGTTTCCTAAGATGACCACTTTAAAGTGCAGAGGCGCTTTCTGAGTTCAAAATATAACTTGACTTACCAAACATACTTTCCTAAAGAGACCGCTCCCAGAGACGCCCCCAGTCCAGAAGGCTGAACGCCCGGGCAAGTGGACATGCGTCCTGCACACTTCACAGTGGTCTTCACCAGGGGATCTTAGCCTCCAGTGAGGTCGAGGCTGACCCTTCTCCAGAAGTAGCTCATGGCCTGGCCCTTGAAAGTTACTGCTCTTGACTGATTACAATATTTGTACTGGTAAACTTGAAAACTCACTTTTTTTTTGTTTTAACTATTACTGAAAAAATCTCTCTTTTCTACCATAGGAAGTAAAAACACAGAGGGCCTTTCCTTCAGAGGCAGCCTGGGGTTATGACATGAACGTGGATTTGGAGTCAGAAACCTGTTTCCCAAACCTGGCTCTCCTACCTGTTGGCTCTGGGACCCCCAGGCAAATCCCTTATCTGCTCTGTGTCTCAGTTTCCTCAACTCAGAAGATGAGTTGTGGTGAAGATTGGGTTAATAGACGTGATAAGACTTTGTAAATTGTAACGTATGGTTGCAATGTCTTGTTACACTAGTTAGAGCTGAAAGACGGCTGGGCGGTCATCTTGGCAAGTTCTTCAGTGGCCAGATGATCCAGAGTCCCGGGGAGGTCAAAGGAATCACCTAAGATTGCATTTCTGGTTAGTGGGAGAGCAGAGCCAGCCCCCAGCCCTCCTGACTCCCAGGCTAGTACTTTCCCGTGACACGGTCTGCCCCACCCTCTCCCCTACGGTTCCTTTCGCTGCAGCAGGGGGGCAGACCATGTGTTACTCACTCCCCTGGAACTGTTGAGAGGATTCAGAACAGCCTAATGTTTGCCAAAGCTTGAAGTGTGTAATCTGGAGACAGGATGCTTTTCATGTCTGAAGGACTATGATTCAAACTTGTGACCTTAGTCATTATGCTAAACTCCCCCTTGGGCTGCAGTGAAGATGAGAGGAGGGCATCTTGTATTGGCGACAGAATTACCAAGACACACATCCATTTGTGCGCGTGTACGCACGGGTGTGTGTGTGTGTGTGTGTGTGTGTAGCTAGTCTGAGGGAGGGAGATAGGGAAAGAAGGGTAGAGAGAAAGAGAGCCTCTTTAAAGGCGAATTACTCTACCATATATTTTATACGATTTCCTACCCCGCATTTAATAAGTCTAAACGGAGAGTTCTTGCAATCCTCCTGTATGTGTGGATAAGCTGTCAGCATCCTCATGGCCTGCAGGGCCTGCAGTTTCTCTGCTTTTCTGTAAGTATTCATTTCCGAAATTTCATTACCATCCCACATGTGAGTTACTCACTCCCATGCAATCCATTTGAAACACCCAGCACACTCTGGGGGACAGAAGGAGAAAGCTCAGAAAAGGCCAAGCCTGTTCATTTGGTATGTTGAGGACTTGCCAACGTGAAATGGGAGAGGAGGCTCCCGGCCCCCCACGGCAGCCAGAAGAAAGTGTGGCAGCACTCCCCACCCCAGGAGTGTGTCCTTTTCTTCTGCTGTGTGCTCTGTGTGTGGGAGTCTGGGGGCAGTACGGTTGGGGAGAGAGCACAGGGATGAGAAAAATTCCTTTAGCAGGAGAATAAAAATGTAAGCTGAATATTAAGAAACAGTTACAGAGGCCACATATGTGCAAGCACCTCTGATGGGACCCGGAAGACCGGGGTTCTGGCGCTGGCCTTGTCCCCAGCCGGCCCTGTGATCTGGGTCAATTTGTTTAACCTCCTGGGACTCAATGTCCTATCATCAAATGAGGATAATGAACTTGCTCTAGTCATTACATGATGAATGTAGAAGCGCTTGGACAGCTTTATACAAGCGTAAATTTGTTTCATACGTTGACTATGAATGACATACCTGATTTCAGTCGGCTCTCCTATACGATAGGTAGCACGGAGGGGGCTCGGGGGCTCCCTCTGCCTTCAAAAGCACACGGCAGCACAGCATTGCATGTCGGCTTCTCCTCCTTAGGAAGGACGTCATCTGGGGGTAAATCTGACAAGTGAGCCCCATGGAAGCTTTCAGACTGTTGCTTTGGGATGTACTGACACTGGAGTTGGGCCTCTGGGGCTGTCATGCCAACAGGCGAGGAGATTCCGCACAGAAGGTGCCACACTGTGGCCCTTTGGCATCACTCCTTTCCAGCTATACTTAGGAAAGCTAATCAATTTTTCATCTTCCCCTAGGAGTGCCAGATTGAAAAACATAGTGCGAAAAGTGCCCACGGGATGGCCATCCTCTGCGTTCCGCCACATGGAGGGGATCCATGCGGAGAGTCCTGCTGGCAGGGGTGGCTCCCACAAGTAAGCTCTTGCCTCCAGGAGCAGGTGGTGAAGAAGGAGGCGGGCATGGCTCCCACATCCTTATTAGCAGTTTTCTGTGCGCGGCATTTAAAACTCAAGGAGGAGTTAGATACTGGCTCTCGGCTGAGTCTCTCACGCAGAAGCTCATGCGCTAGCTTGCTGCTCTCGGATCCACCGTTGCGTGGCCGGCACAGTGCCCTCCGCCCTCAGAAGGGACTGAACTCTTCCAGAAGTTGTTCTGTTCCTGTACCTAAAGATTTCCTCTGTCCTCAAAATTCCTCTTGTGGGGAAGAGTCACGTTGCCCTACACACGGGAAATTCCGCATATGGGTTGACTACATCAAGGGGGGGGTCTCCATTGACGTTTGGTGGCTAAAAGGTTCTTTCCTTAAACTCTTCATCGTTTAGCAGAATTGCTTCAATTTTTTTGTTGGAGGAAGAAAATGGAGTTTGTGACCCACAAGAGGCATAGCTAATCTAAACTTGGAGAGAGGGGGGAATTCCATGACCTTGGCATGGAGTTAGGCCCAGGGAGCGGAATGTAAATCTCTTCTGATTTGCATCATTTTGTGATTTGGGTTCTCTGAGATTCTAGGAGCCTGGGTTCCTTCAAATCCATCTATTTAATTAGTTCTATAGAGAGAAAACTCCAGAAGGATTAGAGGCTGTAAAGAAAGTCAAAATTATAGACAAAGTGAATTGTAGGTTTCAGGTAATTGGAGTAAGGGCCTGATGACCCAAGTGGAAGTCCTGACTCTGTCATTTATTAGCTCAGAGACCCCGAAAAAATCACCATTACTTGTCTAAGCCTTAGATTTACCTGAAAAAAAAAATGGAGATTCTTGTAGCTGCCTCCTCTACCAGCACCCCATGTCTCTCACAGTGGTTAGGATGCGCATGGAAGTTTTTTGCAAACTATAAAGCACAATGCTTTAGGACTGGACGCATCTTGCTCGTGTATGTCCACGTGAGTATGTGTAAGTAAATGCCAGGCGAGCATTTTGCTCATGTATGGGTTTGAGGTTTCCATTTTAATTGTCCTGTTTTTTTTGCTCATGGTGTAATAGGATGTAAGCGTGTCGGGGAAGGGACATTGTCTCTGCTGTTTATGGCAGGGTAGCACATCAGCCGATCTGCACTCCCCTGTGGACTGGAAACTACAACTGCAGAAATTATGCCTCAGTCAGCTTGGTCCTGGGACGGGTGTCACCTTAGTCTTCGGAGAGGGACAGGTGGGCCTGTGACAAGGCCCCAAAAATAAAAGCCTGCTGCAAGAGCAGAGTGTGAAAGACACACGTGGGGACTCAGCATTACTTTTCTATTCCTAGAAGTCCCATGATGGTCTAAAATATTTTCCTTCCCATCTTGCTGCCTGCCAAAGCCTTATCTGATCTTGAAAAACATTTTTTAACGTAAGATCTCTTTTAATGTTTTGTTTTGATTTGTGTTTGGATGAGACTCTTAGGGAGAAAGAAATCTTTAGTTTTTTCTTTTTAAAATAGGCATTTTTACATGAAAATCCTCTTGAATTAAAGGGACAGTCTCTACATAGGAAAAGATCACTGTCGTCTGCAATGGTAATTGTGTTACAAGTCACAGCCTTGTATACAATAAAAAAAACCAAATTGTTTTCCCTTCCACTGCAAGGAAACTATTGAATTCCAGCACCGCCGTAGTAGGCCAAGTTCACTCAGTATGGCTTTCAGGCGCCACGGACAATTAAAGCTTTGGAGAACCTTCCCACCGGCACTGCCCTAAAATCGCGTGGCTAACCCTGGAAGCAAAAGCAGCTGAAATTAAAGAGCAGGCCAAGAGTAAAGACAACCTATTGTTTCCACAAGAAAAGGGCCCTCAGCTTTTCTTGTGAAGTTCAAGACCAGAGAAGATTTAGACACGTTTCCCCAAAACAGTTTTAAGACAGAGAGAGAAAGAGAGACTTAGTAACTGAATTTTGTGACAATTAGTAATAAAAGTATAAATTTACACTTGTATATTGTAGCTTTTATCCAGAGAACTCAACGAACCACAAATATGAAGCACTCACCAATTTCTTAGTCCTTATGTCTTTAAAGTCATTGTATTCATAGACTCCACGCAGTTTTCTATCAGCTTTTGGATCTCCATGGAGGTAGCGGTGGTGAGGGGGGCGCTGTGCTGCTGTTGGAGCTGTCTATTAGTTGGGATGGGACTCAGGTTCAAAGGATGCTCTTTCTCCAGGTCACACTGAGGTTCTTGTGCAACAGAGACTAGATCTGTTGGCGACAGCCTCTGCTTTTGTTGATCTAAACTCTTGGCGGTCTTTTGGAAAGTACATTTCTGTCTGGTGACAAATTACTTGCACCGGTGGAACTTTCACTGGACCTTCTCTTTCACTCTCGTTGTCATGGTAACCAAGCTCTCGACCCTCCCCATCAACATGAATGAAATAAGGGAGCAAAGGGCCCAGAGGTGGTTGCTTTCTCCACGTGGTTCTGCTGGGCTCTGAGTTGTGACTGGAGAATCACTGGCTTCTGGCTGACCTGAGTTTCTGTATCTTCATTTTTAACCAAATATTGCTCTCTTCATTCAACCTGGAGATGTCTGCAGTAAATAAAGTCATTGTTCGTAATGACACAATAAAGCAGGAGATGTGCACTTTGAAAATGCAACCAGTGTATCTTATAAAGTGCTGTGAATTGTCAGCACACTTTGCAGTATCTTGCAATTTTAGTAGGAGAAAAATGTTAGCCTGTGTTTCGCTGACTAAGGACTTGCACCTACCGTCTTATAACTGAGAATGTTCAAAATGTTCTCATCTCAGCGTTAGTGTACACGAGTATCACATTCTGAGAGTTAGATCAGATGAAGAGCTAAGCCCACGTCCCGACATTATGAAGCGGCCAGGGGAGAAGTGGGACCCGACAAGCCACCTGCACTGAATGCTCCCAAGTCTGCACAAGTTGCCTGTAAAATGGGGTCAGTGGCAGCCACCTGGGAGGGAGTCGCTCTTGACGTTGGGCCATCTCTGAGCCTGTACCTTGGGGCAGATGAAAACTGAAGCGCTGTCTGTATTTTTGCTTAGCTCACTCTAAGCCCACGGGTGATCACTGTGCTGCCTGAATTTTGTAACTAGCCTGTGAAATTTGGCTGCCGCCACATGGCCAAATTTGAGAGCAGTGGCAGGGCCTGGTCCAGTGCTAATCACTCCAGCTGTGGTTATAAATCAGTGGGAGGTTGTGAAAGAGCCTCTGTCGGAGGCTGGCTACTTGAAGCCCTTTTCTGCTTGGAAACTGCAGAGAAACAGACACCAGTAGCTGAATCTGTCCTGTGCAGAGTAGGGCGCCAGCATCAGACCTTCCCTCTCCATTCTGGGCTCAAGCCCCATCCTTCTCTCCCTGGTTTCCTTTCAGTGTGTCTGTCTGTGTGCCCTCCCTGTGAAAACACTGCCTTGGTTTTTAAAGAACACAACATTCCCCTATGAATAAAGCCATTATGGTTGTTTTGAATCCCAGAGCGTTTTGTTGACATGGCTGTTGGTATCAGCAACATCCTCTTCGTGGAATAAATCCCCAGCCCTCCCTTGGGGAACTGACTCACAGCAGGGCTGCTTGTTGAAGTGTGAGGACTGGGGGTGGAGAGTGCATCTCCAGCTGCAGTTGGAGATGGTACTTAGAAATCATTATCTTAAACCCAGAAAACAGAGAGTGTTACCCACTGACTCACTTATCCTATTTCCTTAGGACTCTTAATTCAGGGGATACCATTTACCTATAATTATCAAAACATTTCTTGTATTTTACTATATCAACAGCAATCAGCATCACTGAAATTCATGACAATGTAATTTCATATAACTTTAGAAATTATCTAATAATATATTAAAATGAATCCTAAAACCAAAGGGGGAAAAAAAACAAAGAAAATCTGAGGGAAGTAACAAAGAGAAATAGATTGGTGTTATAAGGACCCATGAAATATTTTTTAAAGAAAAACACTTAAAATATTTTTATTTGATTTTTACCTTTCAGTAAAGGCTACATTGCTGTCTGAATTGGGAAACTATTGGTAGAGAATGGAAATGAAACAGAACAGAACAGAACGGGGATAAAATCTTCCCCAAATCTGTCACCCTCCGTAAGAGCCAAACATAAGTCAGAAACTTGACGCGGATCCCCAAGTGGCCCAGGTCACTGCCTTTCTCTTTTTAATATGTCAGCTGATTGGAGCTAATAATAAATATAATTGAAAATCACTGTGGGATCCTTTGAAGTTTGCTGCCAAATAACGTTTTGTAGAAGAATGTAAAAAAAAAAAACCTCCTGAGGGAAACTTCAAACAATACTCTTAAATATTTAGAATCAACAGTCATGGTGTTAGATTTATCTCAAGAAGTTCATAGTGATTATAAAATATAATATTAACTCAAGAAAGCATCTAATTTCCCACCTCTAATGACTGTCACCAGGGCAGTGGTTGTCCTAATTACTTAGTTTCTGCGTGGCTCTGACTGAAGTTAATTTTT
Organism: Tapirus indicus; assembly: GCA_031878705.1. Taxonomy (NCBI): domain Eukaryota; kingdom Metazoa; phylum Chordata; class Mammalia; order Perissodactyla; family Tapiridae; genus Tapirus; species Tapirus indicus. Next base: position 1,896,706 of record CM062925.1, on the reverse strand, counting down.
TATTCCTGAACAAATATGTGACCAGAACGAAGTGCCCAAATTAATCAGCTATTGTCAGCCAGTTTCATCCACGACTTTGGAAATGATGCCACGAAGACAAAGCGGTTCTTTAGCAGAAACAATTTTCTTCTGCCCAGACTTTCATTTTAGGACCAGGTTTCCGCGGTGAATTAATAGTCTCTGGAAATGGTGAGGAGCTACGATAACAGCTTTCTGGTTGTGATTGTAAGGCAGAATGATTTCTGGTTTTCTGTAATATTTGCATTGTGAATGGGATTCTATTTTTTCCCACTTCGCTGCAGTGATCAGGTGAGAGAAATCTGAGCCTGTTCCATCAAAGCCCTGTATTGTGACCAGATTACAAATCACTCGATGCTGGTTCTTTAAGAAATATTGCTGATTTTAGAAGAGAGCGAGCACAAGGGCAGCGCACAGATGAGAGTTCGAGAGTGCTCTGGACACCGAGCGCAGTGGAGCTGAAGTCACGACCGTTGCTCTGGGTTTCGCGGTGGCTGGCTGAGTACTCTCCACCAGAATGCTTTCGTTACACTCTTCCAGGGCGCGGAATTGTGAAAATTAAGGGTATAACAATAAATACAGCTTAAACAGAGGCGGGGTGGTGGGGGAATGTTATCCCAAACCGTTGCTGTATCCGTAACTCTACGGAGGTGGCTGGTTCAGGTAAGAGGCTTGGAGCCCACTGACCTCAGCAGGCAGAGGAGTGAGGAGTGAGGGAGAGGGGCTTCTAATCTCCCCCTGGACCTGGACGTGCCTTCCCTTTGTTTAGTTTTCGTCCCCTGAGAATGGGATGGTGATGGTGTGAACCCCATCACGAGGCTGACCAAAATCTCTGGAAAAGGCCTGTTCAGAGAGATGGTCCCCCATGCTTAATGACCACAAAACGGCTCAAGGCCAAACTAGACTTTCACTAGAGTGAAACGTCTTATTTCACTACTGTTCTTTGTATCTCCAATCAATTAGTGCCTCTTCCAAACTGCAGGCATTTCCTACACAGGAAGATTTTTATACCAGTTGGGCTTCACGTTGAACAACCTAATTCCTCTCCCATATGACTGTCCTAAAAATATTTGAAACAGCTGTCCTGATGCCCTTAAGTATTCTCTCCAGGCTAAACAGGTCCACTTCTTCGTAGGCCCTTGATAAGTCCTCTTGTCCTAGGCTTTCCCGGCTGGAGTGGCTTCAGTTTACACGGGTCTGTTCTGACGGTGAGATATTGGGAGCAGAACACGGGCTCACACTGTGATCTGTCCGTGTGGGATCTGGCAAGAATTGCTGCTTCCCGTGTTCAGCTGATCGTGGCTTTTTAAAGACGGCTGAAGTTCAATCAGTTATTTTTGGAGGCCACATCAGATCCTTGGCTCACGTTGAACTTGGAGTCAACTAAAACACAGGTCTTTTCACACATGCTCTTGCTAAGCCACTGTGTGTGTATATGGCTATATATAGTTATTATCTGTTGAGTGCTTGTTATGGGCAAGGCAATGTGCTAAATGCTCTGCATCTTTTGCATCTCATTTAACCCTCACATCAACCCAATGACGTAGTGAGCATCCCAGCCCATGTCGTGGATGGCTTGAGGCTTCCACAAGTAGAGACTTGCCTACGGAGGTCTGACTCCAAAGCAGGTACTCTTGAACTTGATGCTATTTTGCCTTCTGCCCTGGAGTGAGGATTTTGTTGCTAACCTTTCTTGGGAGCAGGAGGCAGAGGACCCAACATCAAAAAGCAGAGCCATTAAATATAAATCAAGTCAGACCTGCCCATCTTTTTAGCCTCCTGAGATCTTTTTGGATCCTGATCTTGCCCCCAAATATATTAACCGTTCCCTTAAAGCTTCACACCACCCACGGATTTCATCAGCTGCCATCACTCTTCTCATTCAAGTCATATCTTCAAAAAATAGAAACAAGCCAAGGACAGAGCCCCCCACTCCACACCAGAGCCTCCGTCATGCCGGCACTGATCACCGCTCTGATGGAGTTACAAATCCATGGTACTGTGATTCGGTTCACTTTTTTTTTTCCTTCTCTTTTATTATGAAGACCTTGCCAAATCTTTTGCTAAAATTCAAGTGTGGAATTTCTAAGGCATGCTTCTAATAAGTGTAGCATTACTGCCATGGAGAGCAAGAAGGAGAGGTCTGGCAAGATTTGTTCATTGTGAATCTTATTGTTTTTGACTGGTCACTGTTTGCTATGCTAAGAGAACATGGCCCAACCCTAACTCTCCGTTCTAGGCTTGGTCTAGGACTGGTGTCAAGGTCACCACTTTCTAGTTTATAGCACTGGCCTTCTCCTCTTTGAACATTTGTTCCACATGTGACCATGTTTAGTTTCCCTGTTTTTCAGAAACATCAGTGACAGTGGTTGGGTCCCCTCATGGACAAGCTCTTCTCATATCTTGAAAGGCGTTCTTTCTTGGCAAGGAGATTTAAACATATTTAGGACACCTCACCATATCTGTTGACCTTTTTCAGGCTAAATATAATTTTATTTTACAAAGAAGACAGAAGTAAAATGATAGTTAAGTGGTTTTATAGGGTCTTCCACTCCATGATCTGCATTTCATTCCTTTGAAGCTATTGAGATGCATTTGTGTTATCAGTAAAGCATACTACATCATTACTTCTCAGGTTTGGATCTGCTTTTAAAACTAGTGTTCTAACGTGTGTACACATCCTTCTGATATGAAATGAAGACAATAATATAGGACATATTACCAGTATCCTAGGGAAACAACATATTAGGCGGTAGAGTTCATGCTACACGGGATATCTGCAAACTTCAGCATACAGTACAACTCAGCTGAATGGAGGGAAGAGAACTTCTTTAATTTTTTCTCTAATTAAGGGCTAAACAAATAGTAGCTAATTTGATTTCTCTACCAAGCCCTTCCACTAACTTGAGTCTGATATAATAATTTAAACTGTTTCTCTAGGAAATAGTGTCATCTGAATAAAAACAATCACCCTGAAGATCACTTCTCTTGCTTCTTTCCCCAAGAAGGCATCCAAGTGGGGGGGGAATTTGTGCATCATGATAGCCTCGTGCACAGAGGGCCTCATGCTGGTCCTCTGTTTGCACTGGCTCATTCTTGACTGGCCTCTAAAGTGATGGCCTAGGTACATTTGGCTTTTGGCTTTCTTGGTGTTATGGTGGACTCAGAGTTGCTGTATCTGACCAGTGAACTAGTGAGCCGTTCTGTTGGCTTGCATGTGGTCCCAGGAAAGATAAACCATCTCTCTCTTGATCCTTTCTTTCAGCTCTCACAGGGGGTAGACCCCGGGGTTTCTGTGACCTCCATCCAGTACCCTGGGCTGGTGGTTCATCCCAGCCTCTGCTCCTAGGTCAGCTTGTCCCCCCACAGTGGGCCTCAATTCAGTGTTCATCCCGTGCGGGAACTGGGGTTAGCTCAGGAGTGCCAAGCAGATCCTCTCTGTGTGACCCTGCACTTTGACCTCTGCTCCCAGAATCCAACTTGGGAACTGAGGGAAGACAACCTTGCCCTTGGTGCTCCCCTCAGTGTATTGAACACCCCCACTCCTGCAAGCCAGGGCTCAGAGGACAAGTCAGGAACAGGTCTTTCTGTTTCCCTCTCTGACTTCTCTCGCTTCTCCTCTGCCCCCTTCCGAACTCTCCCAGGCAGGAAAAGAGCTGGCATTTCTTTGGTTTCCCCAACATGATGACCTATTTCTTTCCAGCCCCAGCTGGTGGGTGTGAGTATCTCCTCCGTGTTGCCAGAACTTTCTCTCCGAGCTGAATGCACAGAGTTCAGCTGTTGATAGGCTGCGGGGAAGACAGAAGAATTTGAACAGTTCTGTCTCAAGGCAATGAATAGCCTGACTTTCAAGGCTGTCTTCCTGCTGCTTATTCTTATGATACATATTTTATATATACATATTACTATATATGTACGTATGCATGTATGTATTATCACTTGTTTAAAGGTCTAGCCCTTGGGTGAACACACTAAGCTTCCTCACTGTGACTCTCTCTGGCCTCTAGTGAAGTACCTGGCACTGAATGAATGGGGCAATGGGCTGTATTCCTCTCCATTTCTGGAAAACTGCCTTCACTCACTTAGGGGTAGACAGAAATAATTACTGTTAGACAAGGAAACAGGAAGTTCCAGTATCTTTTCTTTGGAGAATAAACAAATGTATTTTGCTCTCTTAAAAATGTGCGGTGAATGACTATGCTGCTCTTGGGAAATATATTTTGGATTCTGAAGGTTCACTTCCATAAGCCCCAACAAAGTGCATTTGATTAAGGAAGAGGCTGTGGGTCAAGGAGGACGGGTGTGAAGTCGAGAGGGCTGAATTCTCCACCACTGGCACTAACTTGTTAGGTTGACTCAAGCCGGTCGCTTGATCACTGCCTGCCTCCTTCCCTGTGTCCAAAGGGAGACAAGAAATGCTTACGTGGTTAACACTGGCAAAGTAAGATGACACCGGGAAAGGAGGTGACCACAAGTTGCCCATGCTTCGCCCCTGTCACTTTTGACCTCTTTTCCATATATACTTTGCCAGTTGCCTCTAAAAATATAAATCTGCTGGTTCCACAGTTCTAGAACCATGTGACTGTAATCCAACCCCTGGACCAAGCAGAGAGAGTGAAAATGTTCCTCCCGCTGTCCTGCCCGCCCATCAATGACACAGCGCTGTGCGAGGCCAAGATGGAGGGACAGAAGCTCCTGGACGAGAAAGTTAATTTGTCTCCACAAAATAGTAGGAAAATTTGTTCATATATATATATACACATATTTTTACAACATATATACTCCATTTATTTCTTTTAAATGTTTAAAATTTGTTTTCAGCCTACATGAAAGACGGAGAAATGGGAGATTTTTTTTCCCTATTATTTACAAAGCATTATCAACACTTTGGGTCTTTTGAATCACTTCCAGCAGTCTGGGTCACTGTCATTTGGGGTCACTTCTAGCCCCTGGAACCACACCCTTGTGATGCTGGGATTCTACCTCCAGCTGAGAGGGAGCAGGGAGCCCTGTGCTCCACTCTGGAACTCAGCAACCTCTCAGCTCACCTGGGAGCTGGCAAGGCCTGAAGCCACAACCAGGGCTCTTGGCAACAGACCTAAACTGAGGAAATGGAATCTGAGGTGCAAGGACATGGATTTCTTCCCTTAAGGTTAAAGTTTAAACATTGGTAATGACCCCAGGTCACACTGGGCTGAGACAAAATCTCAAGAGCTCATGTGGGCTGCAAAGCTATGTCTTCCCCTTGGAGAGAGGGCGGTTCCCCACCTCTCGCCTTGGGGGGGTCAGGTCACTACCACAGCTCACGGGGGGTTGATGTGCCAACAGCCCAGACACCTGCAGCTTCCAGGCTGCACACAGGGACAGTGTTATCTGCGGTGGGTGTCAGCCTGTCCTCACGTCTCTCCCTGTGCTCTGTGGTTTTTGATTGGTTGGAAGAGAGGAGGAGACTGTTGATGCACACGTTCATATTTCTCTCCGTCGGCTTCTGTCATCACTTCTATCCGACCTCTCCCTACTCACACAGGAGGCTCTTTGCCACTTATTTCCATCTGCAAGCTGGAGACCCAGGAAAGCCAGTGGTGTAGTCGATGTCCTGGGGGCCAGACAGCTGAAGGTGTGGATTTCAGTCTGGGTATGAAATCTTGAGAAACAGGAGCATCGAGGCGGGGGAGAAAATCCACATTTCTGCTAAAGCAGTGAGACAGGGAGCGAATTCCTCCTTCCTCCTCCTTCTGTTCTAGTCAGGCCCTCAGAGGTTGGATGTTCTCATTGGGGAGGGCAATCTGCATCCTCAACCCACCAATTCAAATGCTAATCTCTTCTGAAAATTCTCTCGCAGACACACCCAGAAACAATGTTTAACCAGCCATCTGGGCATCCTGTGATCCAGGCTGACATTTAAGATGAACGATTGCACCATCTCTGTGGGAGACATTTTTGATTTGAAAGAAAATATTCTCTGTACAAACCAAATCGTTTTCAAAATTAAGCACCAAATATAAGATATCGGCCACATGGGTTATTTCCTATTTGGCATTATCCACACATCTGTGACCGTGTCTTAGTGTATTCCTAGTAAATTCTCTCAGATCTCCTTGCTTACTTGATCAATAAATATGTCCTTTGATCGCCTTAGTAGCCGGGCTAGAATTGTAAAGCAAAGTTAGTTTTATTTTGTCAAGGGGTGCAGAGAGGAATGGGCGAAGGATCCAGTGCCAGGAGATCCCCGTGACTCCTCAGGGATCAGTGCTCATGGTGCTGCCCCATCAGCAGGTACGGAGCTGAGGGACGTGACTGACAATCCTGCAATCCCCCTGGGGACGGGACTCCCCTCACGGACCTGGCCCAGAATGCAGACCCAGGTGCTGAAGGAAGGATGGCCCCGGCTTGGACTCGACCTGTCCACCCCCACTTGGACTCACCCCAGCCCTTTCCCAGTCTTAAGGCTCAATAACTTATTTACTCAAAACAGAAAAGAAGAAAAAGTGGGTATAATGAATTTAATGAGTTAATGACCAAAGCTCAAATGCTGTGCCACAGCTAGACACCTTGGTGACGATTTATGAAGCTGGAACCCTACTGCCAGACTCTTCCGGTTGCGAGAAGCATGAGCCTGGACCACACATCGGGGGTTGACGATTCCTCACACTTCCGGGAACCTGGACTAGCAAATGTTTGGTTCTAATGACGGTGAAGAAGATTCAATAGGCTGTATTATGGTATAGATTTTCCTCAGTTAGAGTTACAAAAGAACTGTTTCAGGCTCAAATGTATTCACCAGCCATTTAGTACACTTAGACATGTTGCCTATTTAATGTTCCACTTTACTGCTTGCTGAAAGAAATAAATGCATAACAAAGTGCCTTGAAAAATGCTTAATTTTTCAACTGTTGATTTAATGTGTAACGGTTCAATAAGGCAATGAATCGCCCTGGTCTACAGCTACTGAAATATAGAAAAATTACCCACACTGGTATGTTGAATCTGTGAATGTTAAGTTTGTCAACGTAATTTATGACTCAGCAGGTAATATACCGGTAATTTGCATACTAATTGCTATGGTGGAAGCCAAACGACTTTAATTCAGTAAATTGGTCTGCCTAAGCAGAAGCCGGCGAGCGCCTCCGCCTTGGGGAGCGAGATGAAGCTTGTTTAGGAGACAATGGAGCCCTGGCCGGGAGGCCTTTCAGAGTGGAGAGGCCCCCTGCTGGGAGGCTGGCCACAAGGCCTCGAGGCGACTGGCTTTGCCAGATCTACAGATCTGCTGTTTGCTTCTCAGAGCCAAAGCCCAGCAAATTTTCCAAGTGATTCAGATTCAGAGAACAGAAGACCGAGGTCAAAGGAGTTCAATCAGGGTAAGAAACATTACATGTCTGTGTGTCCATAACAGAAACAAATAGAAATTTAAAGGCAGAAAAGTAATCCACTCCAGCTTCCTAAAAGAGGTTATTTTAAGGACAGGCATATGTTTTTTAACTCTTTTAAAAACAGGTTTGATTCTCCTTTTTAAAATAGGAGTGTGTCTGGAGAGTTGTAGGAGAATCAAATGATATTTTAAAAGCTATGGGAGCAGCATGCATACAAAAAGATGTTCAGCGTCCTCAATATAATGAAAGAAAAGCAAATCAAAACACTGAGGTGCAATTTTCTAGCAAAAACTAAAAAGATGAAAAGCTTGTATTACTGTCAAGGGCATGGGGAAATGCGCATCGTATGAACTGGCATAACCTTTTAGGCGGGCAGTAGCTACAACAAAAAATGCACATATGCTTCCACTCGCCAATCCCACTTGAAGAAGTGTCCGATATATAATCACCGGCCCATTTAGAGCCAGTTCGAACAGACCCCATCTCTTATCAACGTAGTGATTAAGGATTGTCTTTCAGAAAAACTGCAGAGTCACGAAGCCAGGGCATGCGCAAAAGAAGAAATCATGACTGGAAACGACCTCGGAACCAAAGACCCTCCTCCCCACGGAACCCAAGGACTGGGACATGACCGGAACTTGAAAGCTGGACTCCTATGAGAAGCAAGGGGTCCCTCATCCAGGAAAATGTGGTGTTAAAATTTCTCCCTTACCTCATACAAAAATATTTAGAACCCCATCATAAATGTTTAGAGTCTCATCATAAATGTATAAAACCTTACCATAAATACCTGAAGCCCACCAATCAAGAATCTGTCCCACCAGCATTTCCGCATGCCAACCTGTTCTCTCCAACTTCTTAAATTTTGTCCCAAATCCTGAACTGGAGAGACAGATCTGAGGGCACAGGCCCCCTGTCTCCCTGGAGATCCATCTCACAGAATAAAGCTGATTTCTCCCTTCAAAGGCTGGTGCCATAATTAATCGGCTTGTTTACATGCATTGGGCAGAGAACCCCAGTTTTGGTTGGTAATAGATAGAAATACAAATGGATAGCATGAACCATGTGAAATTACTGCCATCAGCCTTTTTGATATACATTCCTGAAGTTTCCTGTATGTATATTATGCCTCAGTAAAGCACCAGGAACAAAGAAGAGGGGAAAAGGATAAACCAGTGTCTTCAGTTAATGACCTGGGCCAGGTGTTCACTTATGATGTTCCTGTCCTCTTGTGCATCAGTAATTTCAAACAATTCCACCTTGTACGAGGGTATGCACCATAGCATCTTGGAATGATGCGAGTTTGGAAAAAGCCTAAATGTGTAGCTGTAGGAGGCAGATTAAATAAACGGTGAGGCTAATCAAGAGGTGGGGCTGATCTACACTGAAAAGGAAGGGTGACCCTGGAATAGTAAATTGCGTGGCTTTATGCACAATCCCATTTTTGTTTTAAAAAAGTGTTCCTGTGTGCATAGATTTATATATTTTGAGTTGTCCATTATACAGGCATAGAAAAAGATTGGTCAGCTACATCCTAGCATTGCCCCATGGCTGCCCTGGGAGGGGCCCAGGCTGGAGTCCAGGACAGGCATCCTCTCTCTTCTTTTTGTGTTTTTTGAATTTGACATGGCCAATGTGCCCTTTTCATGGTTTAAAAAACCCCACAAAACAAAAGATAATGAAAATAAAACACAAAGCTAGGGGAGATTTACCCAATTAAAAAGAATACTTTGTGAACTAAGTTAATATTCAGTAATATAATATTTGCTCTCTTTGGCATGTTAAGATTTTTACATATTAAACTTTTGTTAAAGAGGGGTGCACCTATATGTTGTGTGTGTAAGTATATTTTAAGAGGGGGGTAAAAATTAGGATAAATATTGCATTAAAAGTAGTTATATGTGAACTAAAGAAGCTCAACAACTTCAAGGGTCCCCAGTGCCAAACCAGCTATTTGCTGTAGTCATGGTGACCATGGATTGTAGAACACAGAACCTGTGAGACTTGAAGAGGCACACGAGGGCGGGAAGGTCACAAACGAACGCCTGGACCAGATCACTAACTGAAGACACTAGTTTATCCTCCCCACCCCACTTTTTGCTCCTTGTGCCTTATTGAGGCACATATATCCAGGAAACTCCATGAATCTTAGGTGTATATGCACTAGAGTTTGACAAATGTATTCAGGGATGTGCTGGTAAGCTGGCTCTCTAGAAAAAAACGAAGCCTGATTTGTAGCATTTGTTGATTTTCATGGTTTAAATATTCCCAGCATGGCTGATTTAAAGCTAGTGATGGTTTAATAACTGGTTCACAAAATTATCCTGATTAAGAATTGCCTCTCAGGAGTGTGAGAGCTGGGCTCAGCCCACTGCTGAACGTATTCAATCATGTGACCATCACCCAAATCAAGATACAGAACATTTTCATCACTCTAGAAGATTCCCTCATGGTCCTTTCCAGTTAATCCACCCCTCATCCTACCCTAGACAACCACAATTCTGACTTTTATTGCCATAGATTAGTTTTGAACTTCATATAAATGGAATTACAGAGAGTATTCTTTTGTTTGTAGCTTCTTTTGCTCAATTTATTATTTTTGAAATTCATTCATGTTGTTGCAGAAGATGCTATTTAAAAATCATTGTGTTTTACTATAAATCTGTTATCTGTGTCATTGTATAGATCTTTGGTCCATTACTGGAATAGAATCTGCCCTTTAAAACATAGTTTTCCTCCTTTAAAACTCCTCTTTCTTGTTTACTTCCTCTAGTTGCTCAGTGTGTAATGTCGGCCACACTGCACATAGGATGTAAGGGAAAGCAGGAGATTTTATGATTCTTAATATTTCTAAGTTTCAGATCTCACATTTTATCAAAATGAGAACTGAGAGGGAAAAAAAGTCATGGAATATCATCTGAAGCTGTTCTCTATTTTATCTCTTTCTATGGTGTGTGTGTGTGTGTGTGTGTGTGTGTGTGTGTGTGTGTTGTGAATCTCTGAATACGGTTACAGCAAAGCCTGGCCACAAGATAGTATGCACCAGCCGGACTCAATCCTAAAAACAGCCTGACTTTGGTCCACCAGCTGGGAATGTTTTTCCATGGCAACACCCCAGACTCATCATGAAGACATTAGGAGCCAGAGGCTAGGGATGAAGGCTTGTAATGTCCAGGCAGGTGCCCCGGGGGCTGAATGCGGGAGCTCCCCAGATAAACTGAGGAGTCTGATGACCACGACGCTGTACACTGTCACTAAGAATTTCTATGAGACTTTACCATTTCATGGTGTTTGTAAACCATTTCCTCAAGGTTTTAAAGAGCCATCTCCAGCTGCCCTAGAGCTGCTACTGTTTCTACAAAGAAGAAGGGAAAGAATGGGATCTTGAACCAGTGGGCATTTCAATCGTCTGTTCCCACTGGGAAGCACCCCCCTAAATTCTGGTCAGCATTTATTTAAATGTGCCGGTTGGGGCTGGGTAAAAATTGAGTGGATTTCAGGGAAGAATTTCTGAGCACTTGTATTGATTGGGTTTTTATTATAAGCAGAGCTAAACTTTTGGGTTAAAACAAAATGCTGCAGACCAACTAGCCCGAGCCTTGTGATCTGAGGACCTCAAGCACTGGTCAGGCGGCTGTCCCCTGTGCCCATGGAGGCAGGCTTGATTTTCTGCAGCCTCCTGCTTTCCAGGCTTGGCCTTGCTCCTCTGCTCAGATGGAGCTCCACTTGGATGTCTGGTTGTCCTTCACCTCTGTTCTGGGAGGTGCTAGGATGAGACAAGGCAGCTTAGACTGTTGAGCCCGTGGATCCCTGGGGCAGGAGGGACACACAAACACCACCACTGCATCTGCACCGAGGGCATGCCTTCTGCGGGCTGCTCCCTGCCAGTGCACTCCTGTGGCAGGGACACTAAAGCAGACCTGCTCTAGGGAAACATGGGGCTCCTTTGCCAGCCGACTTTGGGCTCAAGGACCCCCCCAAAGGCTTTGCTGAAACTTCCTTGAACCGCATGACAGTCTAGGATGCTTTCACCCTGTCAGCTTCCTCTGTCCTTCATTCAGGGTTGGAACTGCATCTTGGTGACGCTCTCCTGGCCTTCTTTGGCTCCCTTCCAATTTCTTTCATTCAGGCATTGCCTCTAATAAAATCCTTGCATGTTTAATTCTTGCCTGACATCTGCTTCTCAGAGTGTCCAGAGTAACAAAGGCCATGCAAGCACCTCCTGCCTGGCTACACTGGAAGGACAGTGTGGACGGAAGTCAAACACCAGGTGGGTGCTGACCTGCTTACCTGTAAGCTCTCCCACAACACTGGCATCTAGGATCCACTTTTCTAAGTCCCTTCAAGTGTCATTCCTGTCTTTGGCCAAAGAAGGCCAGGAGAGCAGGAGTCCTGGCTGCTGCCCCAGCCGAGAGGGGACTGTGGAGGAGCAGCCCTCAGCATTGCCTGGCGTGGCGTCCTTACCAGCACATGCTCTCATCTCTTTCTTGTCCATGCCATCTCTGAGGGATACAGGACACCTCCAGGCATCACAGGGAACATAGGCTTGAAAGCAACGATGGAGGTGAGAATGAAGCGAGAGCAGATGGATGTGAGAATCTGGACCGACATCCTCAGTTGCTCTAGAATCAGCCAGAAGACAAAGGAATGCTGTCCAGACACTGCTGCTTCCAATGAGCATCACAGAGGACAACAAGCGAGTTTGCCAGTCAGGCCAAGTTTCAACAACAGGCGGTAGATGCTGGAGGATCCAAGGAAAGAGAGAAGAGATTGAGGATCTTCGCCTTTCCACAACATTTCTGGCTCCTATGTTTAGCCAACTATTGAGAATCTCATAGGAAAGTGGTAGAACAAAGATCCTAAAGCAAAGATCTTCCACCCTTAAAGGACCACTGACTCATTAGGTCCTAAGAATGTGGTCAGAATCCAAGTGGGGTTAAGGAGACTGCTTTCTTTTCTGGTGCTCCAGCTCCACCAAATTGGTCATTCTGGGTCACTGGGAGTCCTCAGGGGTTGGTTTGCTCCAATCTGGCAGGGAAATTCAGTCCCTTGTACAGTGGGCCCAGAGCCCAGGTCAGTCCAAGGCCTTGCTAGAGACAGTCAGAAGAGAGTCGTAGCTGGGTCCAGCTTCTGAGCCCAACCCAATCCAGATTACAGTCTGGGCACTGGCCTGAGCTGTATCAGCATCTGCGGACTGGAGCAGAAGTTGTGACGAGACGGGGGGGGGGGTGATATTTTCCAGGGCTCACCCTTGGGCCTCAGCACAGTCAGGCTTTGCTGGACCACCCGACTCTCTCAATTCTGAAGTCTCTCTGGTTGTGTAAAGAAGAGACCCTTGTGTCCTGGGCCGTTACCCTCTCCTCTCGGTAAGAATGTCATCGGGGCCCAATCTGCACACACGTAAACAACCATAGAAACGTGTGCAGCGAAATTGCTGGCTTTACTGCATAATATAAAACAAATAGGCATCTTTTCATCAAAATGATAAATTGGAAAGATGAAACAGAGAAATTTCTAAACTTGGGGGACAGAGAAGGGATATAGGCAAGCCATAGCAGCTAGATGTGTGTTCCTAAACCCTCAGACTTTGAGAGCCAAATTAAACTGTTCTCTGGACCCAGTTCACACGGCAACCCTAAACACTTAAAAACACATGGCTACCAGGACCCGGACACACTAAATTAGCTGCCAGATGCACAGTCTAAAATGTAGGCATACAGTTTAAATACTGATTGTCCCTTCGCCAAAACTAGCAAATAACAAGCCTTATTGGGGAAGATGGTCTCATTTCAGTTCATCCTGCTCTTGAAATCTTCACATCCAGCAGAGACTCAACTATTTGTGTCTTTCCTCCTGTTGGAGGAAAGAAGTGGTTCCTAAAGCTAAGCCCCTTGGCAGGTTGCTCTGTTATGGGCCGTGGGACCTGAATTAATTCTCTCATTCTATTCTGGACACAATTACATGCATATGAATTCCACAGGTGCATGCTTTTTATTAAAAAAAAAATGGCAAGGGAAGTGGAGCTAGACCTTGGAACAGTGTGTTCTGTAGAGCAGAGTGAATCATCTCCCATGACGATCAGTGTCGGCCGCAGCTGCAGCAAACACTGAGCAGCCCCATTCATCAATTATTCAAGGGCCCTCTGCCTCCCAAGGACATTCGTTAATATATTGAGAACCGATTGGTTCTTTGCCCCATTACTCAGTTTCCATCCAAGGATCTGGACTTGCTCGCCATTTTGCCTCAACAACAGTGTGCATTTCCACTGAAGATAAGGGGTTTAGTCAAGGAGAATTTTTCTCCCCTTCACTGCGGACCCAATGCCACATGACGGGAAGTCCTTTTAGGAGGACTGGGCAGCAGGGGAGGGGTATGCTCTGTAAGCCTACGTTCCAGGAGCAGTTCTTGTCCAGCCAACAAGTCTGTGTGCTGAGTCCGTGCTGCTCTGTGTGTGGTCTGTGGCATGCCCCTGGGAGCTTGCTAGAAATGCAGATCCTCACCTCCACCCAAGACCTACTGAACCCAGATCTGCACTTTAATGATGGTAGGAAGCACTGTAGGAAGTGGGAGGGCACTGAACTCTGGGGGTCCAGGGCGTCCTGGCCGCTGCTGGCCCAGAGCTGCCATCTGGAGGTGCTGCTGTTGTTATTTGCTCAGCGGGAGCTTCACCACTTGGCTGGAGTTCACTCTTTGAAGGCAGGAAATGTGTTCATTTGAACCCCTGGGCTGGCACAGAGAAGGCTGCCAGTATTGTTTTTTGGATTAACTCTAATTTGGAAAAATCTTGGAAGCAGGAAGATGCTGGGCTTGGAGATCTGCAGTTCTTTTGGCCCGGCTTGAGCACAAAGTGAATGAAGGGTGCGGATATTAACTGGAAAGGGCAGCGGGGCCTAGGTTGGGAAGGTTCAAACTCTGAGAAATCACCGATGTGATGTTATTACAGCAGGAGAACCATGTGGCTGGTCTAGATGGATGGTCGGCTGGGGACAGGTAGGTACAGATGTCGGGGCAGTGGGGAAACAGGAGGCAGGGAGAGCTGAGGGGCTGCTTTCCTGAAGGCCTGGGTAAAGAATGACAGGGGCCTGAAATAGAACAAGGACTACAAAGAAGGGGAAAAGAGTCAAGGCTTATTTCTCAGAGAAGTGCCTTAAAAATGGGCTTAACCAGTGATCCTTTTGTTCTGAGAGTTTATGCTGAGCCCAGTGTGTTATTGGAAGAGTTCGCTTTAGGGCGCAGAACTTTGAGAAGCTGGGTCATTGGGGGTGAAGTGCAGGGAGAGGGTAGGTGGGTAAATGAGGTGAGGGCCTGATTAATTTAATTTTCTGATTAGTTCAGTTTATCTGAAAACTCATCATTTTTTTAAACCAATATTGAAATTTTTTTCTACAATGACTATTTTCCTGCCCTAAGTTATACAACAGAAAGAGCATCTCACCTTGCCGCCGGGGAGCTGTTGGTAAAAGGAGCACAGGCATGCACGTCTGGAGACTTGACTGTGGTTCTAGTTCTGTCGGGACTTCGTGCAAGTCACTCCATCCTCCTGGGCTGTGGAATCCTCCTTTTAAAGTCGAGGCGTTTCCCTCAGACATTGCTGGTGGGAATGTGAAATGATGCAGCTGCTGTGGAAAATAGTCTCTCAGAAAGTTAAGCATTGCGTTACCATATAACCCAGCAATTCCACACCCAAGAGAACTGAAAACGTGTTCAAACAAAAGCTCTTACGTGAATGCTCACAGCAACGTTATACACAACAGCCAAAATGTCCATCAACTGACGAATGAATGAAAACGAATGTAAGAATGTGGCGTATCCATACAACAGATATGTTCAGCCACAGAAAGGAATGGAGCCACGGAAGGATCTGTGCTACAGCATGGGAGAGCCTCGAAAACCAGCTAGTGAAGGAACCGGAGACAAAGGTCACACACTGTCGTGTTCCATTCACAGGAAACATCCAGAACAGGCAAATCCACGGAGACAGAAAGGACATCCCTGTTTGACAGGGGCAGCGGGAGGGAGAAATGGGGAGTGGCTGCTTAACTGGAACAGGGTTTCTTTTTGGGACGATAAAAATGTTCTGGAATAGAGTAGTGATGGTTGCACACCATTGTGCATACACTAACCAACCACTGAACTGTGTACACTTTCAAATGGTTAAAATGGTGAGTTTTATCTCAATTTAAAAAATGAGAAGGTTAAACTCAAATGTCTCAAAGACTTCTTAAGCTCTAAGATCCTATGGTTTAATGAAACTGCTCCAGAGCAAAATAGATGCTCAATAGCTAATTGGTGAAAGAAATACCGGAATGTGATTCTTTGGACGAGAGAAAATGCTTTCCTACATTTACGGATATATGGATCAGACGGATCTTCTGGGTCTTAATATAGTATAACCTGTAGGGCAGAATCACTTGAAATGAATGCACTTTGCAGTGGTGTGCTGGTAAAGGCTTAACAACCAGCTCTCTAGGGACAAAGAAGATATCCAATGTTTATGTACGTACGTTTATTATACATTTTACTGATATAAAGGATGTGTAGCACACAATTTACAAATAATAATAAAGTATGTACTACTCTACTGTAAGTCCCACATAGCCAATTGATTCTCACAGGATGTCTTAATTGATTTTTGCTGAACTCCTGTATCTGAAGCCAGGCTGAGGTAGCAGCTGAACCACGACTTAACAAATGGAGCGATGTCCCAGTCTTCTGACTCTTTCCCCGGTAAACTCATCACTGTTACTCTGATGTGTAATCTATTGTCAAACTATTTCTGACCCTCGTGCGGATCACATCCATTACTCTGAAACCTCTTTCAGCTTTGGCACCAGGCATGTCAGAACCTCACTTATTCGTCAATGATGTCAGCAATTTCTTTGCTGAATTGGGTTATAGTTTTGGAATACTGGAAGAATATTTCCTCAGTTTTTGTGGGTGTGCTATTCACAGAGCAACATCTATAGGATGACTTGTAAATGTAATCTACATTATTAACATTTTCTCTATCTTTTTCGTAAGTCTAGACAAACAATAAAATAATAAATCAAGCCCTGGGTTAGAGCATTTTCTGGTTTCTGTGGTGCAAATACTTCCATCATGACTGATTTCAAGCTCCCACTGTACCATCACCGCACAGAACTGGGAGGAGAAACCCAGCAGCATACCGTCGTACAGTATGTCCACTGAACTGGCGCGACAGACATACATCACCCAAGGAACACAGATGAGAGTAAAATAATTACATAGTGGTGAGTTGTGAATATTTATTACCTCCGCTTTTAATAAAATATGTTTAATTATAAGTTCATGTGATTTCATTTTTAATAATGCCTGTGTTTAGCAACCAGCTCTTAAAATTCCAGGAAATTGAACATCGGCTCGCATGAGGCAGTGTGAGCTGGCCTCAGCACACCAGCGGACTTCATGTATTTACTCGCTTATCATGCTTTATAAAGACGCCCTGCTGGAGATTTCCACACTCCTCTAATTGCAAATTCTTTAGTTTAGTTTGCTTAAACTTTGTGCTATGGAATATTTTTTCCTTGAATTCTGAAAGGCACTCCACATTAAGAAACATGGGGAGGGTTGGTGTTCTAGACTCCAAGGAGTTTTGAGAAATGTAGGACTTCTCAGAGCCGCTCACAGGCAGCATGTCTGAGTCTCCCAGAGTGAACAACGTTTAGTGATTGAGTTTATTCAGCGGGACCTAGTGGAGATGTTGCTAAGCCGCGAACGGACTTCTGATAACCCTGTGGCTCCATCACAGCAGTCTCTGCCTCTCCCCGGCACCCTCGAGGCCCCCGCATCCCTACAGTGGAGGTGAGGACTTCACTCCTGTAGATCCCACACCACAGAGAGGTCCTTTGCCCACCTCTTAGAGATTTGGAGGTCAACCCATGTGGGTCTGTGGTTAATGGACACTGGGTTACCACCTTCATTATTCTCTTAGGATGGGGGCCTGGATCACACAGCTTCGCGGGACCCTATGGTCACTGTATCTGCTTGGGGACTGACACATCCTTACCCAGAAGTCCTGTTTGTCCTCTTACTGTAAGCGGTGCGTGTGTAGAGGAGGCGGTGGGGAAACTGATTCCCACCCTCCAGTGCCTCCAGGCCAGTTTGCTTTCAGATCCATTCCTTGCCCTTCCCCTGCTTTGCTCTGTATCATGGGGTGGGGGGTGGGTGTGGGGGGTGGGAAGGGACTGAGAAGACGGTGGCCACTAACCCCAGAGGCAGGCTCCATTTTCCAGGTCCCCTGTTAGCTGGCTCCCAGCTAGGTTTGGTTCCTGGTGAGAGATTGGAGGGCAGGAGGGCAGGAGGTATTTTCTCCCTACATCTGCCTTGGGCAATGTCTCTAGAGTGGATGCATCTTCTCATTGCTCTGTCTAGCAGGACCTTCCTTTTTTCCTTGGTTCCAGCTACTGCCGGGTGGTCCCAACCCCTGGATCCCAGGAAATTGGCTTCCCACCTTCATCTTTACAACTTAGAAGTGGTAAACACTGTCTGCTGTTGCTCTTCTCTGGGTGGCCTCACTGTCTTTTGCTTGGCTTCTCAGCTCTTCCATCACCTGAAGGCAGACAATGTGACGCCCCACCCTTAAAGGCTGCTACTGGACACCGGGACTCGCCCGCTGAGTCTGGTTCTGGCCGCTGGAGCATGCTCAGCCTGTGTTCAGAGCAAGCTGGAAGATTAATGCAACTCGGAAGGAGTGTTGATAGATAAGCACCCAGCTCCCCTCCCCGTGGGGGTGGGGATAACCCTGGGGCTGTTCCATGCTGGCTCCCAGGGTTCCCCACAGGCCTGGGCTCCAGCTTCACACGGGGCATATGCTTGGTAATGAGCCCTTCAGATGGTGTCCTTCCCTTGCCCATCCCACTATTTCTCTGCTTGTGTTTCCTGGGATCACCTGCCAGTGAAAATACTTGCACTCGAATCCTTGTCTCTGGGTCTCCTGGGACCCCAACCTAGAAATCTATTTCCTGCATTAAGTCCTCTCTGCTTTAAGTGCTTGTGTGGTTTCTGTTTCCCTGGTTAGGTGCCAACTGATACACTGCCCTCTGACACAGGTCCCCTGCCACAGGCACCTTTCCACCTTGCTGGGAGGAGGCCACTGTTCCTCAGAGCAGCCCCAAAAGGTAGGCCTGGGGCAATTATGTAAACTGGAAGCTATAAGAGGCAGAGTGTCGCCCTTACCACTATGGATGACATCATTTCACAAGTCTGCAAGGCCGGTGGAAGGCTTGAATCTAGCCTGCTTCAATTTCGGATTCTTTCAGATATTGTCCTGTGGTGACTGACTCTTCTAGAAGGCGAGTCTTAATGCTCATCTCACTCTTTTCTTTCTCAGGAGTAAGTGTGCCCATTCTAGCTCCCTGGAACACGGGGGCACCTGCTGGAGAGGGGGCCGCAAGGAGCCTCCCCGGGGTGGCTCAGTGCTGGCGACTCTGGGCAGGCCACCCATGAGTTTGCAGCACCAAACAAAGAGTATTGGAGGGGAATTGGTATGTGACGTTTCATCATGGGAGGAAACCCAGAACTGTGTTGCACTTCATTACATTTGTTTTATGGTTCAGCGTTGTGTTTGTTTTACACAACATCTGTGCATCACATTGTGCGACTCTCAGATGGAGACGCAGCCCTGTGTGAGTGCTGCCCCCTGGAGTTGTAGTGTGGCGGCCCTTGGAGAAGGAAGCACGGGCATAACTCCGATGCCAATGCCCCCGTGGGTTTCCGCTTGGTCCTGGGTCTTTAATACACAGGGGAAGCGGAAATCAGGGCACTGCCAGCCACTGCAGGGCAACCTGACTCCTAGGAGGCCCAAGGAAACAGACATCTAAAAAACCAAGGTCCACTTACAAAGAACCCCTCCGGTGAAGGGAAGCAGGCATGGGGAGAAGGGCCCAGGAAAGCCACCTGCTTGGGGTGTTCGCACGAGGAGAGACTGAGAAGGAGAGAGGGCCTCTGCTCACATGGCTAATTGCAGGCAGAAGGAAGAGAAAAATAACATGATTAGCATGTTTCTCTCCTTCCCTCGATTAGGATGACAGAAACAGGCAATCTGCTGTTTGTGCAGAAAGGCCACCAGGAAGGAGGGAAGAGAGCATCTGTTCTGAGAAACTGCCGTTAAAAATGCAAGAAGTACACAGAGCAAAGGAAGAGGTTTCCACTGTGCAGGCGCCTGGCTTGGAAAACGGGCAGGACTGGAGAGGCCCCCCTGAGAGATCCTCAGGTTGCCCGGATCCGGCGATGGGGCACTGCAGTCCCTCGAGGCTGGCTTGTCTTTCCTCCAGGCTGTGGCTCTCGGGGTCCCTGGCTCTGATGCCGACTGTGGAATGTCCTCTGTGAGGAGAGAGGTGCCACCCACCCCCAGCTCTGCGGCCAACCATCCTCACCCTCCCTGACCAGTGCTGCCCAGTTTGAGTACGAGCGACAGTGCCAACCCTCACACCTGCTCCTCCGTTCTCTGCCCAAGGGGTGATGGTAACTATTTTTGATGGAAAGTAAGGCGAGCCAATCTCTCCAGTGGGATGAGGTCACTGTGCACCCCAGAGTTTGAAAGGCCTGCATGTACCTAGAAGAGTCAGGGACCTCATTTGAAGGTGCCAGCAAAAGGCCTGCCCGCTGGACCAACCGAGGCCTGAGAGACACATTTGGCCTCTAAACCCTCCCTCTCCTGGGGGAAGCGGTCAGGGGTGAGCAAGTTGCTCACAGGGATGCAGTGTAACCCAGTCCTGTCGGCCCCTTTCCCAGGGCATGTCTAGTCCACTGCGGGGACGTTGTAGAGCCAACTGGACTGTGAGCGTGTGTGGACGGCCGCCCTCTGTGCATCCCTCGTGCAATCAGCTTCATGCCAGTCTCACGGCAGGCACTGCATCGCGGTTTAAATCGGTGAATAATCGGCCCTCAGGTCTCACACCTCTCCCAGTTAAAGTAACCCAGCCTCGCAAATGAGAACGGAAAATTGAACAATCTTCTTTCCAGAGTCCCAGGGGTCTTTTTTCCCCCTACTTTCCTGGTAGAAAGGATCATTTTCAAAACTATTTTCTCATAGTAAAATGGGAGTAAAATAGAACCTTCTTACAAGGATTGCATGAGGTCAGGCATATAAAGCAGCACAGCAGCTAATGATTGCTGTTATTACGATTGTTTTTACTGGCTTATTATCTCTGGGATGAAGTATATTTTCTCTAGGAGTTCCATGAGTAAGGTGGGAACCCTCTGGCCTCCCCCTTTGAAGAGGAGAGCGCACCATGCAAACGTGGCTGGGGCAGAAGGAAGCCAGTGGTAGTCACACGGACAGGCCGGCTCCTAGCAGCCGTTTCTCAGTGACTAAGCATTTGCATCTCATGCCTGTCTGCACATCCGGTGGTTCCGCAGACGCAGGGCTTTCCTTCTCCATCACTCAGGCTGAGCATGGCCAAGCCTGTGAGAGCAGTACCGCCTACAGCCCTGCTTTAGGTTTGGATGGGCACTGCCATTTGCTTTGGGCTTTTAGGGAGAGACAGCCCGTCCTCAGGTTCCCTGCTGGGGATTATTAGCGATGGTAAAGGACAGACTTGGGGGATACCTGTGCTCTGTGAAGCCACAGCACCCACAGCCAGCCCTGAGCTTCATCTCGTCTGTGAAGTTCAAGAGGCAAGTGGTCAGCCAGGTTTGGTTAAGACCCGCCTTGCAAGAAAGACCTTTGCTGAATTACATTTTAATGTTGTGTCCTAGTCTTTTGAAAAGTCAAGGGTTCATGTAACTGCAGTAATTTGAAGAATGTTTGTGTATCTTCTTGCAGAACACATTATTATTACTGCCGGCACTGACACCCTTGGTCCTAGCTCTTGTGACGATACCTCACATTTGTAGCATGTTCGGTGGGGCAAGTCACCTTGTAGACGAATAATCGAGTTGAGAGAGCAGAAGTGATGGTGTGAGCCGGGCTGAGCCTCAGGCCCGGGGGTTCCAGGTGTTGTCCCTTCCAACCACACGGCTGGCACGCTGCTCGATGTATGACAGTGGTTAGTAGTGGGTATGTCAAGATAATCTGCTTTCAGTGTGAAGTCCTTGACCAGAGTAGATGGGGAAGAAGCAGAAAGGCCACCAAGTCCCAAACCAAGAAGCAGAGTCTCCCTAGAACAGGAAACTATACATGGGTGTAAGTAGAAGACCTGAGTTTCATCTCTTTTCCTGGATGTTTCAGGGCACAGGGACTCAGAACCCCACAGGGCCGCTCATCTCCCAGGTAGACAGGTCTCTGTGTGCTGAACCACGGTTTTCCTCCTAATTGCTCGTGGGCTTCCAATGGCTTCCAGTTCCGGCCTCATCGCTATCAGCAGCGTGACCGTGCTTCAGGGGCTCATAGTTCTATGCCTTATTTTCCTCACCTGTAAGTGCCTATTAAAATGCTGCACAGCATTGTGTGTAAGAGCTGGACTCTGATTTCCACCTGCCGAGGTTCAAATGCAGGCTCCACCATCTACTGGCTTGACTTAGAAGGGTTTCCTTAGGCTCTCTGTGACTTGGTCCCTCATCTACAAAACAGGGATCACAATAGCACGTAACTCATGGAGCCATTGTAAAGCACTTGTATGTAAGTGTTGGTTTTTATTTTATCTCTCAGGAGTGTTGTGGGTATTAAACGAGATCATGCATGTAAAGCTTATGTAGAGCTCAGTGCCTGATATGGGTTCAATAAATATCAGTATCAGAGTGACGTCAGCATCATGGTAGAGTGAGATTCCCTCTTTGAATCTCTGCCCCCTAAGACACAACAAAAACATCATTCGCATACCAACAGAGGTCAATCAAACACTACAAAGGACTTCTAAGAAACGCTTGCTGCCATACATCGGATGGTGGAGGCATGGGAAGCCCCAAAGGATGTGAGGAGAGGTAAGCAGTTTTACTACCCCTCCCCAATTGATCGGCAAAGACAGACAGTGCAGCTCGCAGACAGAGAGGGGGAGGGGCGGCCCTCTGCGGGGGGGAAAACTATTGCCCTTCAGGTGCTCTCACACTCTATCGAGAGATCCCCACTGGGAAGTGACGATGGACTGTTTCGGGGGTGTGGCAAATGCCCCAAGAGAGCCAGTAAGGAAACCCCCGGGTGGAGCAGGAGAAAGAGAGAACCCCTCCCCCCACACACCCTGCACTTCAGCACAATCCCTCCGGGGACTGGAGCAGGCTCAGAGCACACCACTTGTGACCTCCAACCAGTGGCAGCAGGTGGAAACTGCAGGATCATCTTCAAGATGAAGAAAGGTAAAGGTAAATCCGTGGGATCTATGCAACGGTATATTATGTCTACAGACCAAGAGGAAAATGACAAACACCCAGAAACCAATGCTGAAAGCACAGAAATCTATAAGCTGAATGACAGAGAATTCAAAATAGCTATCATAAACAAACTCAATGAAATACAAGAGAACACACAGAAACAAATCAACGAATTCAGGGATTTCTTCACAAAAGAGATTGAAACCATAAAGAAAAACCAATCAGAATTATTGGAGATGAAAAACAAAATCAACGAGATAGTGGAAAAAATGGAGTCTTTAAAGAGCAGAACTGACAATATGGAGGAAAGAATTAGCATTATCAAGGATAGCCACGTAGAAATGCTCCAGATAGAGGAGGAGAGAGAGCTAAGACCAAAAAGAAATGAAGAAATTCTTTAGGAAATATCAAACTCAATCAGGAAAAGCAACATAAGGATAATAGGTATTCCAGAAGGAGAAGAAAGAGAAAAAGGAGCAGAGAGTTTGTTCAAAGAAATAATAGCTGAGAACTTCTCAAACCTAGGGAATGAGATGTAAATAACAGTGAATGAAATCAATAGATCACCTAAATATATAAACAGGAATAAACAATCATCATGCCACATAATAGCTAAGTTGACAAGACTCGGTGACAAGGAAACAATATTAAGGGCAGCTAAACAAAAAACCAAAATAATGTACAAAGGAAACCCCATCAGGCTCTCAGCTGATTTCTTGACAGAAACCCTACAGGCTAGGAGAGACTGGAATGATATATTCAAAATCATGAAAGACAAAAACCTTCAGCCAAGAATACTTTATCCAGCAAAAATATCCTTCAAATATGAAGGAGAAATAATAACTCTCCCTGATAAACAAAAGCTAAGACAGTTCATCACCACAAGACCCCCACTACAAGAAATGCTCAAGAAGTCACTTAGGCCTGAAAAAAAAAAAAAAAAAAAGAGAAAGGGGATACCAAGGTTTCAGCAAGGAGAAAAGCAAGGGGACTAAACCAGAACAAACTACCATTGGAAAACATCAAAAATTAATTCCAGCTCATCACTGTAAACACACACTCATGACACAAATGGAATAAGTAGTCACAACAACAAATAAGGAGGGGAAGAGGAAAGGGATTGAATCAACTCAACCTAAGGAAACAGGAGGCATCTGAAAATGTACTATCTTATCCAGGAGATCTTTTATATAAACCTCACGGTAACCACTAAACAAGTAACCAGAAGAGAACCACATATGATAAATAAAGAGAAAACTAAGAGAATCATCATGCAGAAATGCCAAACTGAATTGGCAGTCCGAAACACATGCGACAAGAAACAAAGAAAATGTGAAAGAACCAGAAAATGAACAATAAAATAGCAACTTTAAACCCTCATATATCAATAATCACTCTAAATGTGAATGGATTGATTTCTCCAATCAAAAGACACAGAGTGGCAGGATGGATTAAAAACCAAGATCCAACAATTTGCTGCCTCCAGGAAACACATCTCAGCTCTAAAGACAAACACAGACTCAAAATAAAAGGATGGAAAATGATACTCTAAGCTAATGGCAAACAAAAGAAAGCAAGAGTTGCCATACTCATATCAGACAAAGTAGACTTCAAGATAAAAAAGGTAATGAGAGACAAAGAAGGGCAATATATAATGATAAAAGGGACACTTCACCAAGAAGACATAACAATTATAAATATCTATGCACCCAACACAGGAGCACCAAAGTACAAAAAACAGCCACTAAAAAACCTAAAAGGAGTTATTAACAATAAGACAATAATAGTAGGGGATCTTAACACCTCCCCTTACATCAATGGATAGATCATCTAGACAAAAAGTCAATAAGGAAATAATGGACTCAAACAAAAAACTAGACACAATGGACTTAATAGATATATACAGAGCACTCCCCTAAAAAGCAGCAGAGTACACATTCTTCTCAAGTGTGCATGGAACGTTCTTAAGGATAGACCATATGTTAGGAAACAAGGCAAACCTCTATAAATTTAAGAAGATTGAAATCATTACAAGCATCTTGTCTGATCATAATGGTGTGAAACTAGAAATCAACTGCAAGGAAAAAACTGGGAAAAGGACAAAGATATGGAGACTAAACAACATGCTACTGAACAACCAATCAATTGTTGATGAAATTAAAGGAGAAATCAAAAGCTATTGGGAGACAAATGAAAAGGAAAATACACCATACCAACTCGTATGGAAGCAGCAAAAGCGGTCCTGAGAGGGAAATTCATAGCAATACAAGCTCACCTTAACAAACAAGAAAAATCCCAAATAAATATCCTTAAACTGCACCTAACAGAATTAGAAAAAGAAGAATAGATAAAGCCCTGAATCAGCAGAAGGAGGGAAATAATAAAAATCAGAGCAGAAATAAATGAAATTGAAACCAAAAAAAAAAACAGTAGAAAGGATC
Source organism: Tapirus indicus (assembly GCA_031878705.1). Lineage (NCBI taxonomy): Eukaryota > Metazoa > Chordata > Mammalia > Perissodactyla > Tapiridae > Tapirus > Tapirus indicus. The sequence continues at coordinate 1,871,610 of CM062925.1, read as the reverse complement.
AATGAAACAAAGAGCTGGTTCTTTGAGCAGATAAATAAAATTGACAAACCCTTAGCCAGACTCACTAACAAAAAAAGGGAGAAGACTCAAATAAATAAAATTAGAAATGAAAGAGGAGAAATTACAACAGATACCACAGAAATACAAGGGATTATTAGGGAGTACTATGAAAAACTTTACGCCAACAAATTGGACAACCTAGAGGAAATGGACAAATTCTTGGATGCATACAACCTCCCAAAACTGAATCAAGAAGAAATAGAGAATCTGAATAGACCAATCACAAGTAAAGAGATTGAAACAGTAATCAAAAACCTCCACAAAAATAAAAGCCCAGGACCAGATGGATTCCCTGGAGAATTTTACCAAACATTCAAAGAAGATTAAATACCTATCCTTCTCAAACTATTCCAAAAAATAGAGGAAGACGGAATACTTCCCAACACATTCTATGAGGCCGACTTCACGCTAGAAAGCCAGACAAGGACAATACAAGGAAGGAAAACTACAGGCCAATGTCGCTGATGAACACAGACGCAAAAATCCTCAACAAAATATTGGCAAACCGAATACAGCAACACATCAAAAAGATCATACACCACGATCAAGTGGGATTTATACCAGGGACACAGGGATGGTTCAACATCCGCAAATCAATCAATGTGATACACCACATTAACATAATGAAGAATAAAAACCACATGATCATCTCAGTCGATGCAGAGAAGGCATTTGACAAGATCCAACATCCATTTATGATAAAAACTCTCAACAAAATGGGTATAGAAGGAAAGTACCTCAACATCATAAGGGCCATATATGACAAACCTACAGCTAACATCCTATTCAATGGGGAAAAACTGAAAGCCATTCCTTTGAGGACAGCAGCAAGACAAGTGTGCCCACTCTCGCCGCTCTTATTCAACATAGTACTGGAAGATTTGGCCAGAGCAATTAAGCAAGAAAAAGGAATAAAAGGACTCCAAATAGGCAATGAAGAAGTGAAACTCTCACTATTTGCAGATGACTTGATCTTATACATAGAAAACCCAAAAAATCCATTGGAAAACTACTAGAAATAATCAACAACTGCAGCAAAGTGGCAGGGTATAAAATCAACTTACAAAAATCAGTTACATTTCTATACACTATAACAGAAAGAGAACTCGAAAAGACAATCCCATTTACAATTGCAACAAAAAGAATAAAATATCTGGGAATAAATTTAACCAAGGAGGTGAAAGACCTATACAATGAAAACTATAAGACACTATTGAAAGAAATCAAGGAAGACATAAAGAAATGGAAAAATATTCCATGCACATGGATTGGAAGAATAAACACAGTTAAACTGTCCATAATACCTAAAGCAATCTACAGATTCAATGCAATCCCAATCAGAATCCTACTGTCATTCTTCACAGAAATAGAACAAAAAATACTGAAATTTGTATGGGGCAACAAAAGACCCCAAATAGCTAAAGCAATCCTGAAAAAAAAAAGAACAAAGCTGGAGGCATCACAATCCCTGATTTCAAAATATATTATAGAGCTATAGTAATCAAAACAGCATGGTTCTGGTACAAGAATAGACACACAGATCAATGGAATAGAATTGAAAGCCCAGAAATAAAACCACACACCTATGGACAGCTAATCTTCAACAAAGGAGCAAAGAACATACAATGGAGAGAGGGAAGTCTCTTCAATAAATGGTGCTGGGAAAATTGGACAGCAACATGCAAAGGAATGAAAGTATCTCCTATCGCCATACACAAAAATCAATTCAAAATGGATTAAGGACCTGAAAGTGAGACCTGAAACTAAAACTCCTGGAAGAAAGTATAAGCAGTACACTAATTGACATTGGTCATAAAGGGATCCTTTCAGATTCCATGTCTACTCGGACAAGGGAAACAAAAGAAAAAATAAACAAGTGGGACTTCTTCAGATTACAGAGCTTCTACAAGGCAAATGAAACCAGGATCAAAATGAATAGACCACCCACCAGCTGGGAGAAAATATTCACAAATCGTTTATCTGGCAAGGGATTAATCTCCATAATATACAAAGAGCTCATACAACTGAGCAACAAAAAAAACAAACAACCCGATCAAAAAATGGGCAGAGGATATGAACAGACATTTTTCCAAGGAAGAGATACAGACGGCCAATAGATACATGAAAAGATGTTCCACATCACTAATCATCAGAGAAATGCAAATCAAAACTACACTAAGATATCACCTGACACCCGTTAGAATGGCTATAATCACCAAGACAAAAAACAACAAATGCTGGAGAGGTTGTGGAGAAACGGGAACTCTAATTCACTGCTGGTGGGAATGCAAATTGGTGCAGCCTCTATGGAAAACAGTGTGGAGATTCCTCAAAAAATTAAAAATAGAAATACCTTATGATCCAGCAATCCCACTCTTGGGCATCTACCCAATGGACGTGAAATCAACCATCACAAGAGGCGTATGCACCCCTATGTTCACTGCAGCATTATTCACTACAGCCAAGAAGTGGAAGCAACCCAAGTGTCCCTCGACTGATGATTGGATAAAGAAGATGTGGCATATACATACAATGGAATACTACTCAGCCATAAGAAAAGACAGAATTGTCCCATTTGCAACAACATGGATGGACCTAGAAGGTATTATGTTAAGTGAAATAAGCCAGAGAGAGAAGGACAGACACTGCATGATTTCACTCATATATGGAATATAAATGAATGCATGGACAGAGAGAACTGGTTGGTGGTTACCAGGGGAAGGGGGGTGGGGGGTGGGGGGTGGGCACAAGGGGTGAAGGGATGTATCCACATGGTGACGGACAAAAAATAGTGTACAGCTAAAATCCCACAATGTTATAAACTATTAAGACATCAATAAAAAATATATTAAAAAAATAAAAGTTAATTTTCCCAGGAAAATAAAATATCAGTATCATTATTTTTTAACTGGAACAACATTAAAATACTTTGTCCATTATTTGTTCCTCCTCCTTCCTCTCTTTTCCAGGCTAAACGTCTATTCCTCCTAGCACCCATAGTAAAGTCCCCACGCTTGTCTATGATCTGACCTGTGCAAACGCCTTCTGACCACCATCCTGCCCTCTGTCCATTGACTGTGCAACATGAAATTGCTGTGGTTCAGTAAAATGTGTCCTTTTAACCTTCTTCACAATCACACACATGCCAATTATCATCAGCAAATGGCACCAAATTTAAATATTTACAAAAAGACTGGAAAATAAGTCTGCACCCTACAGTTTCTTCTGTGTCTGCAGAAACCCAGTTTTGTCTTTTGGTCAAATAGTCTCATTTTTCATCCAACAAATACTGCTTCATTGGCCCAATTTCAAAACAAACAACAGAACCTATGTTAGGAACTGACTGAGAGATTGCATGCAAGACTGAGACTATGCTTGAATCATGAGATGATGGGAGAGGAGGAAAGTGTGACTGAGAAGGAAGAAGAGGAAGCTTGTGACTCTGGTGAATGGTCTTGGTGCAGGAATGAGGTTTCAGGATTCAACCCAGACAAGCGTGCCCTGTGGCTGCATCCTGGACACTCCCGTCCGTCTGACATTCACTTTCTCTGAGTCTGAATCACCAATTGCCCTTTAGAATTCCGTTTCTCCAGCTTTTTGATCTCTTTGAGACCTGGGGCCTTCAATTGTATTGACTGTGGTCTCCATCTTGTGCTCCCATCTCCACGAGGCCTCAGGGCATCCGCCTCTTTCCCCTCCTGTGCCTCTAGAACTTTCTCAAGCTCTTCCATGGGCCTGCCTTAAATCTTAACATCTCCTCTGTTCACTCCCTCTCAGTAACATCCATGCCTTCAACTACCATCCATGCTCTGACACCCCAAGATATAAACCCCTAGTCCAAACTTCCCTCTTCTCTTTGAGATTGGCCCACACATTTACATCTTCTAACTAGATATTTTTATCTAGATTTCCTGCTGGACCCAAAACTCAAAATGTCCAAGATGAAATTCTTTATCTCTTCCCACTGCCAACTTCTTCCTCATGCTGCATTTCCTATTTTGGATAATGACACAACTATCCGAGCCTGAAACCTAGGAGTCATTCCAGATTCCCTTTTCCCTTCCAGTGAGATCCCACTGATTGGATTTATAACAAATCTCTTACACCTGTCTCGTCTTTTCCACATCCCCTATCATTGCCATTATTTAGACATTTTCTCACTTGGGCCATTCAACAGCTTCCAAAAGATCTTCATGCTACCATCAACTCTTCCCCTCTTCCCTTCAAGCTCCACCCTCCACGCGGCCGTTGGAGTCATCTTTTTAAATTGCAGATGGCACCACCTTCTTTGACTTGGCGTTTGCAGCTCTTCATCAACTGAACCCTCCTTTCCTCTCCAGCTATTTGTTAATATCTAAGGATTAATATTTTATCCATTGAAATCAACCAATTAAAAATATTTCTTGTACACATTCTACATGCTTCAGATTGTGTGAGGTCTTGTGGAGGACATGGAAGAAGTTTAGTACATAATCTTCAACTTCTAAGGGGTTTCAAAGCTAACACATGAAAAGAATTATTGGATAATTAAGTGCTTAATTGTGTGGTATAGATTACAAAATCAGTATGAAGTATATTTCCAGGTTGGCTTTCTAAGGTTCATAAAAATCCACAAATATGTATCCACATATAAATTATGCATATGTAATTCCCTGAGAAAATGTCTATAAGACAAGTTTGGCTTGGTCATGCTAGTTATTTGCACTACAAAGGGGGAAGGAGGTTACCTCTATCAGGTGACAAGCCGTCATTAGTTTGAGTGCTTACTTCTCAAAACTGCTTATTTTATTGCATATGCATCCAACTCTCATTTCAGTAGGAAGGAAAATGATCTGTGTAATTGAAATCAAAAACAGGCCATTGCTTACTTTTCTCGAGGGATATAAATCAGACAGAGTCAATATTGGGTCAAGCAGGCAAGGCCGGGAGGAAACACCACTCATACTGTGCTATGGAGCACACGTTAGTTCTTCCCAAATTCTCGTGCGGATCCTGCTCCCCAGTGTGATGGTATTTGGAGGTGGGGGAGTGAGGTTGTGACGGTGGAGCCCACACGAATGGATTAGTGCCCCTGTAAGAAGAGAGAGGAGAGAGATGATCTCTCTCGGCCACAGGAGGATATAGGAGAAGGTAACTTATCTACAAGCCAGGAGGCAGGCCCTCAACAGACACCAGATCTGCCAGCACCTTGATCCGGGACTTCCCAGGCTCCAGAACCATGAGAAATAAATGCTTGCTGTTTAAACCACTCAGTCTGTGGTATTTTTGTTATAGCAGCCTGAACTGATCAAGACAAACTCAGCATAACAACCTAAACCAATGTACTGCCCAGCTTCAAGACAAAGAAATCTGGCTCAAAGCAAAGGACCTCGCAAACAGGTGGGACCCCTCCACAGTCTCATGCAGGTCCAGCTCTTCCACCATGAGGCCCGGCAGGCTGGCCCATTGTGATGTCCCCGTTCTGTCAACTCCATGCAGAACTCCACAGGGAGGCCACAAGCACTCAACTTTTCTTCCCCCAAAGTAGATGTATTTGGCTTTGCAGAAAGGAAACCAATTTACACGAAACATGGTACCCATCACTCTCCCTGTGAAAATTCCTCTTAGGTGAGGTATCAGAAGTCCAGGGAGGAGACAGCCTCTCTCCTTGTTCTTGCTCATTAACTTGTGTGGGCTTGAAACAGAGGAGACTGGTGCGAAAGGGTTTAAATAGTGCTGGAGGGTTTCCTGGAGCCACCTGATCTTTCGACTGGGGGCCAGGAGGCTTGAGCCTTAGTCCTGGCTCTGCTGTTGTCAGTTGTGTGTGCCTGGGGAGCCCCTTAACTTCTGGAGTTTCGGGCCCCTTATTCCTCATACAGTCTTACCGGTGACAAACACATTTTATGTGAAAACATTTCAGAAAGTTTGCTGTCCTAAAAGATGTAGGATATCTGAGCCTCCTACCGTGAACCTTTAAAGAACTCCTGGGCTATTTATATCCGAGGGCCATAATCCCTCGGTGACTTGCCTCTCTGCCGAGTTGACCATCATCAAGTGGCACCTGCTCACTTGTTCCAGTGCCAAAGTTAGCTTTAAAAGGACCTACTGTGTTAACATAGTGTTTTCAAGTTTTGAAAACACTTTCACACACACCATTTCATTTCATCCTCACAACACCTCTTTGAACTAGGCAGAGCAAGTATTACTCTTATTCTTATTTTAGGATGTGGGGACTGAGGCTCAGAGGCCAGAAGCGTGCTCCTCCCAACTCCCCAGCTTCTCGCTCTGCCTCCATGAGGTTCACATGTTGGCTTTTCAGATCCTTCCCGATCCTCTGTACCTTCTAGATTAGAGCCTAGAAGCTTGGGTCCGTCTTCCCCCTCCCGCCAAATGTTCTCTCTTGCTCCTTTTAAACTCTGGTTTTCTATAATTCTTTATCTGGGAGAAAAAGAAAAATCCCAGCGTTTCCACAAGCGTTTGTAAGTGGTGTGTCTGCTCTGTGATGGCCCGTGTTCCCCTACATCTGTATTCTCAGTTGTGGGTTGTAAATTACACAAGGATGGGTCCCTGCATTGTGCGCTCACCTCTGGTTGGTATACGGGGGTGATATCTCAGCAGGGTTTTTTTTTTCTACCTCAGTAATTGCCACTGATCTCAAAAGTCAGGACTGGGAGAAACATGAAAAAAATAAAAGTTCCATCTCAAAAGAAATAGTTGAAGTGACGGCAAAACAAGATCATTTAAATTATTGAACGGTATATGTTCTTTAGCTGTTATTTATAAGACTATAGAGATTCTTCGACACCCAGCTACTGGGTTAATGGAAATTTTTTACTGAAAACCAGCTCCATTTCCCAGTGCTCATTTGTGTATCTGCTCCATGAAGCCTGTAGTGAAGTAGAAGTTCAAGACCTTGATTCATTAGTTGGTGACATTGATTTTGAAAGGTACAGACCCTGTGCCTTGTCATCATTTTCATAAAGCATTCCTCAGGGTAGTGTTCACTGTAAAATATTGAGCTTATTAAGAGATTTTGGGACTCTGATTAACTTTCACAGCAAAACCCATGTTAAGTAAATTAGGTACCAGATAAATCTAAAATGATGGTGGAAAGTCATCAGCTAAATTAAGATGCTGACAGCTCACATAACAAGATGTGAAACAGTGGTAATTAAGAAAAAGAATCACCTTTGCTGCTGAGAGGACAGGTGTGACCCCAGTGAAGCAACTCCCAAGGCATCTGTTTTCTAGCAGACAATCTGCTGTTCTGTCCTGCTGTGGACGGGGAGAGCGGCGAGGATCCTTTCCGTGTTCCAGCGTTCACCACATACTCCGACGGAGAGTTATGTTTGGGGAATGATCTTGTTTGAGGCAGAGGCACAGCTTTGCAGAATTACCCACCATCTCTTGTAGCCCTGGGGGGTCAGGGGCAGACTCACAGCTAGCCTCTCTCTGCTTTCCTCTACTGAAGAGGCAAGAAAACTAGAGAGTTCACCTTTTTTAGACTCCTTCGCAGGTGGGAATGGCCACGTGACCCAGTCCTGGCCCCTGGGATGTGAGTGGGGTGGCTGGTACAGTGCTAGGAAAGCTTTTGAAAAGGGACAGATGTGACTGGCATGGCCATTCTGCCCTTTGCTCCCTTGCCCTCCTCCCTTCTTTGTGCTTGGAAGGTGGCCAGGATGCCCGCCTGGAGGGACAACAGCCGTGTTTGAAGGATGGCGGAACAGGAGGCCAAAATGACGCAGGTTGTCTACTCCCAGGAACCTTCTCACTTGAGAGAAGAACCCTCTGGTTAAGCCGTTTCCAGCAGGCTTTCTGTTGCCTGCAGTCAACTACAAGCCTCATTTTAAGATTCTTCGGCTCAGAGGATAATTCTTCAGCCGCGCTGCTGGGTTTGGTAGAACTAAGACAACGACACCGTTTGTATCCTTCAGGGTGACAGTTTCCATCAGAAATTTTCAGACAATGACATGAGCTTTTCTGTAGAACGTGGGGCCAGACCTGTGAGTACAGGCCGATGTGAGCACTGTTCTCTCGGAGCCTCTCAACCTCCGTCTGCTGACAATTCTCTTCTTGGAAGACAACTTTCGATCATTCCAGTGGACTTAAGGGAAAAATGGGATTAAACCTTCCTGCTGGCTTGGAATGATGCATCTGTGCCACTCTCTTGAGATCTAGCATTTAAACCCCTCCTGCTCCAAGGAAAGGTATCAAAACAAGATGCGAGTTCCTGGCTATGTCACGTTCACCTGTCATACTTTGTTTCTTTCATATAATCCTGAAAACTGAAGCAATGTCAACAAAGATAAATTCAGACCTAAAAGAGAGGGAAGAAGGGAGGAGAGGGTGGTGAACCTCAGCCCTACAGAATATGACGTCCTGGGTCACAGTCTGTTTGCCATGTGCCTCCACCCGTGCTTTGGACGCTGTTTGAGGACTCAAGGAAGAGGACAACAGTGGGCAACAAGTGAAGTGAATTGTAACACCTCTGCCTTCTTCCTCTTTGTATGTGTCTATACAGAAGAAACACGATTGAGTCAGCTTTTCTCCCTGCCAAGGGCCTAGTTGCACACATTTCAGGAGATTTTTTGTCCTAAATTATGGGGAACCCTGGGGATTTGGTTATATTCCTTCGTGATACAGGATTTGTTTTATTTCCTCAATAAAAATTTATTGAGCTCTAGACTAGTTATCTATTACTACATAGCACAGTACCCCAAAACTCGGTGGCCTAAAACCAAAATAAGCACTTATTATCTCACACAGCATTTGAGTGTCAGGAATTCAGCAGCAACTTAGCATGGTGATTCTGGTTGTAGCTGAGAGATCAGTGGGGCTGCAGGCATCTGAAGGCTTGACTGAGGCTGAAGGATCCACTTCAAGATGGTGACTCACACGGCTCTTGGCAGGAGGCCTCAGTTCTTCTCAGGCTGTTCTTAGGAGGCCTCACTGGTCAGGGCTGCTCCTTCCCAGAATGATTCTCAGTGGTTCTTGGCTCCACTGTCTGGGCTCTTGGTTCCATTCTCTGAGTCATCTTTCCTGCCCCTAAAAGGTAACCCATGAGTGCAGCTGCACAGTTTTCTCAGCTTGTTTCCTCCTGTAGAAGTCTGGGAGTATAGAGGCCACTTTTGCTTTCCTGCTACCTCTGCCCCTTTTAAAACACGCTGGCCACATTTCCGACAATACAATCTGTGGGTCTGACAGAACTCTGTGGGTTTTCTGTAATCCAATTGGTGTTCAATCCATTGGATAAAAGCCATATCCACAAATCGCTTCAAGATAAGCCCTTCCCTCCTTGAGCTTCTCTGAGACTGCCGAGGGACAACACCTTGAATGTCTTAGAAGCTCTATTGTTTGACTGAATAGTTCTCCAAGGTGCAAAGTTGGATCTTTCTGAGACCTTAACAAAGGATTTTATAATCAATTCCTCGGCTTCATCTTTACAGCGTGTCTTTCTGAGAGTACCCTCAGAAGAGTTTGCCCAGAAGAGCAAGCTAGGGAACTTTAAATACAACACTTTCTGGGTTCTTCTTGTTTCTCAGCCTTTCCTTTAGTTTATCTCTTTTTCTCACATTTTATTATATACAGCAAGAAGAAGCAGGTGGCACCTTCACCGCTCTGACGGGAATTCTCCTTAGACAGACCAGCCAGTTCATCCCCTGTAGTTTCTGCTTTCCACTGTGTTGCTAAACTTTTTGCCAATTCATAAGAAGAATCAGCTTTCCTCTGGTTTCTGATAACTTCTTCCTTGGTTTCCTTCAGCCTCACCTGCAGCCTCCTCAAAGGCTGTCCAGCTTCTACCACCAGAGCCTTCAGGGCTCTTTGGGGTTCTCCAACAGTTTCTTCTGTGTCCTTCCAACGTCTGCCTGCTCCCCAGTTCCAAAGCCACTCCTGTGTCATAGACTTTTATTATAGTGGCACTATTGCAATTTCAGGCACCAAAATCTGAATGAACTATCTAGTGTTGTATAACACATTACTCAAAAACTTAACATCTTAAGACAAGAAACATGTATTGTCACACACAGCTTCTGTGGGTTAGGAATTTGGTCATGACTTACCTGGATGGTTCTGGCTCAGGTCCTCTCACAATACTGACATCGAGATATTGGCCAGGGCTACAGTCGTCAGATGGCTTGACTGGGGCTGGAGCATCTGTTTCCAAGACACTCCCCTGGCTACTGGCAGGAGGCCTCAGTCATAGGGCCCCTTGAATGTTCTCATGACAGGCTTCTCCTAGAGTGGATGATCCAAGAGAGAGCAAGGTAAAGCTGTAATGTCTTTTATGACCTGGGCTCAAAAGTCACAGACCACAATTTCCTCAATAATCTCCTGTTGGCATAGGTCAGCCCTCTTCAATATGGGAAGGGACTACACATGGGTATGAATAGCAGAAGGTGAGGCTCTTTGGGGCTGTCTCAGAGGCTGACTACCACAGACACTCACCAGGGCCAAGGTCCTCTGCAGGGCACAGAAGAAAAGGTCCCTTCCCTCAAGGAACGCATACTCTAACTGGGGTGATGAGACAAGCGCACAAATAAGGAGAAAAGCATCACTGAGTTATAGAACCAATGCTGGGTCTGTGGGGAAGAAGCACTCACTTGATGCATTTCTGTATTTATTTCTTCTACCAGTTTGTAAGCTCCTGGCAGGGTATCACTCATCTTTATTTCCCACAGGGCTCAGCCCAGGGCTTTGCCGAAATAGACGTTTGGTAAATACTTCCTGAGTGAACAAAACCCTGCAGGAAGGTCAAGGAAAACTGGAAACTAAGAATGGGCCATTGCGTCTCATGATTAAATTTTGATTTTCTAGGAAAATGATTTCAGGAGACTATTGGAATACAATGGAGATTACAGGCTTTAAGGAGGTGGTGAGAGAAGATTAAGTAAAAGGAAGGGTAGAGGTGGGGGTTAGTTGGAGGGGAATTGGCCAAAAGCTTCTTTTTTAAGTTTAAGGGAAATCTGGGCATTTTTCTAGGCAAGGGAGGAGGCAGAATGAGAAGAGAAAATGGAACTGAAGAAGAGAACGTTGATAATTGATGGAGCAATGTCCCAGGAAGGATTCACAAGCAAAAATAGAAGCCTAGACTTTGAAAAGGAAAGGAGTCTTTCTTCCTCTGCAAAAGGATAGAAGATAAAGAGACATTTTAGAGTGAAGAACAGGGGAATTCTGTTAGGTCATGTTGAATGCCCTTGATTGTTTTTCGGCGAAGTTGGGACAAGATCATTCTACAGACCGAGGGGACCAATGGGGATGGGAGCTTGAGGACACTGGAAGGTGGAAAGAACTTGAAGGGAGTGACCCCAACACTCCCGGATGGTGGAGAGGGGCCAGCTGAGGGTCGCTCCTCGGGGTCTGTAGAGAACCAGTGTGTGTGGTGCCACAATGCCCTCTGGCTTCACTCAGCAGGCTGCGAGCAAAAGGACAGGAAACGGATGGAAAATAACAGCTGCCCACACAAATGGTCATGGCTGGGACTCTCAGGGGACCAGGTCCAGCTGATTTCCACCTCGACTGATTGTTCCCGTTACATGGTTTAATTTCTTTCCTTTGAAAATCACTATGAATCTTGGGCTGAGAAGAAATGGCATAACCTGTCACTTAAATGTGTGGTGTGTAATGGGGAAAATATGGAAAGGGTTTTAAATCTTTTTACCAATTCTGAACATGAACAATTTAAGATTCAGTTACTGATTAGTGCTGCTTCAGACCAAGCAAATGATGTCAATACGCTCTTTACAATTCAGCTCACAGGAAATAAACATTTAGTCTTCAGGATCCTCCATAGACAGGTCCTACCAGGAACTACATAACCACATTTTACAGGAAATAATCTCAAGAGTAAAAGAAATAGTACTGGACTGGACTGAGAAGTCCTGAGTTCAATTCCAGCTCTGCCACTCCCTATGTGACCCTGGGCAAGTCACTTAATCACTCCTGGGCCTTAGTCACTTGTTTGTAAAATAGGAAACGGGATTGGGTATTTTCTAATGGCTTCCAGTTCTAATATTTCATGGTTCCATGGTTTCCAGCCCATCCAATCACCTGGATTCTCCTCTGTGAGTGGCACACAAGTAGGACAGTAGGGGTCACATTTAGATGACCACTCAGAAACGCATCTGTCCGAGTCTGGTAGACATGCCCCATTTCCTTCCATAGACGGCCCTCAGCAGCTAAACGGCGACCGGCCTAGCTTCTCACTAAAATAGTCCTTAAATGAGATTGAGTTGTTTCCCTTTCTGGCGGGCTGAGGAGTCTGGGGGAAAGTGAGAAACAGGTTTCTCTGACTCAGAGCTTCCCTTTGGGTTTATGCTATTTTCTTTCTTTCACACATGACCCAAATTAGGCTAATCGTTCACACATGAGGCGATAGTCTTCTGGCGTTTTCAGATTTTTCCTCCACCAATACTTCTTCTCGGGGTGGGGGTGGGGGGCGCCCAAACAGATCACTTTAAAAAAATCAGAATTGCCTTCACGGAAATCCATTTTGCTAGCTCCTCATTGAACGCTCAGTATTTCTTCCACAGCCTGATCTCATGGTCTATTTTGCTTTCAGTAGAAGTCACTAGAGAGATGGGCTTCTTCCCCAATTTCTTTGCCAGAAGGTCTCTGCAATCTTTCTTTATCATGTTCCAATTTAAGCATTCCTTGGTCCAGCCTAGGTCACACTCACCCTATCTTAATGCTCGATTCTCTGGGAAGATGGGAAATTAACATGATTAGTCATCATGGGAAAGGATAATGTTATAAACCATTCCCACACTTAATAGTAACACTTCCTTGCATCTATATAGCTTTACAGTTTTCAAAGTGTTTTTACCTATATCATTTCCTTTGAGGATCACTTGTATTCTCTTCCTGCCCGTATCTCCTTTGCTAAGAAATAAAACCCAAGAGGGACACAGGAAGGCAGGTACCGCGGAGAAGGCAGCCAGCCTGGAGAAGCAGATGAGACACTAGTCTTGGCGCCCTGGGTTAAGCCCTGGCTCTGTATCTTTGGGCAAGTCAGGATTTCCTCAACTGTAGACTGTGGATGTGAATGCCCTCTCCACCCACGGCCTCTGGGCTGTTGGGAAGATGGTCATTGCTCACCTTCCTGCGACCAGTCTGCCATGCTTCACTTCCTGGATGAGAGCGTAAAGGGAATGCCAGTCAAAAGTACTGTATTTACTCCTGGGCAGAACTGCTGCCCTGGCTGCCCCACCTCCTCCCGATTCTGGTACTCTGAGCTACGTGGACAATCTGGAAGAGAATCAGAAGGGCCCTTTACTTCCTTCCTCCAAGCCTGGAGACAGCAGGAGGAGGCTTCCCCACCGCCTCTCCTTCGGGGCCTACCTCCAAAGCACAGAAGACAGTCCTCTCCCCGCTCCCGTTCCAGTTCCCTCAGGAGCCCCAGGCCTCCACCTTAAAGCATCTCGCTGCCCTAAAGCCCTCAGATGGGAGCCTCCCGGGTGTGAGGCTTGGGCTCCACCAGGGCCCACGGCTTGCACGCCGTTTGCTCTTCTCGCTGATGCTCTACTCCTGCCACAGTTTTAAAAGTGGTAACTCTCCCAGGGTAGGAAGTGGTTTAATTTCCTCTGACTCTTTTTCTACACTTAGAATATCCTCTTTTATTAGCAAAACGTGGTGGAAAGCATTGGTGTTGGAGTCAGAAAGATTTGTGTTTGGATCAACGCTCCCCCAGGCAACTAGTTGGGCAAGATTTTTAACCTCCCTGAACCCCAGTTTCCCGCCAATGCACAACGTGGCACAGTGTGGAAGCTCAGGATGCGGGGTGGGACTTTTCCTGCTGTCCCAGAATTGGGGCTACACCAAAGGTAAGCACAACAGACACCAGGCACTCCGCATTCCAAGTTCAATAAAAGAAGGGGGACCTGCACCCCACTGTGGACCTGGAAGGATGTGGAAGTGGATTCCTGTGTCCGCACGAAGGTGCTTGGAAGGTAGAGGAGAGGCGGGAGCTGTGGGGCTGCCGAGTGGCCTCCGGGCTACATGATGGGACGCCCACCCAGCAGAAGAATCGCGGTGTGTGCGTGGGTCCCAAGGGCGACGCAGCTGCCCTTGGAGAAAGGAGTTCAGTGACGGAGGGGCTGCCGCGGAGTGAACCCCACCCCGAGAAAACTGGAGTGCCGTCTATGAGTCGAACACCCATCAGCAGGGGCCACCAGAAGTAGGCAAAAGCTTGGCCCAGAGTCTGAAAGGCGGAGAAGGGGAAAGTTCAAAGGCAGAAAAAAGGCAAAACAGTGTGAAGAGCAGATTCACTCACTCTCATCCCAGAACTGAGGGGAGGGGAAGAGTCGAGACTGGAATGAAGTTTAAAATAAGTAAGACTGAGTCTTAAATATCAAAATGAGATGGCTCCAGTAACCGTAAGTGACAAGAGGTATTTATGGACCAGCTACCCAACGGGGAAGGAGGGTGCCAAGAGAGTCTAGTGGGGAGTAATTAGGACAATTTAAAAACTTTAAATGTTTATACTCCAGCGAGCTGTGATTACTCCTCGGTAATGCAGTTCTGTCAGATAATTGGTAGTTTATTGTTCTGGCGGCTCTAAAACCCTTTCTAGCTACTGCTTTCCCACCACCGAGAGATGCTCTTTTTAAAAATACTTTTTCATTATTAGACTTTATATCTGGTTATCTTTCAAATCTCTCTGCTCTTTCCTTCAAAACGCCCTATCTTGCCTAATGAGTTCTATTTCTTTCCTCATTTCGATGAACAGTTTAAACATATTTATTTCAAAATCACTTTCAGAGTAGTCTAATATTTGTAGTTCTTTGGATATAATTTCTCCTATTTTTTGCACCAGTTGATTATCTCTGAACAAATTGCATTTCCTTATTTGCTTTCAGCTCATCCGCAGTGGAAATTATCTTCCTCAGGTGTCCTATGCACACCTGGGCTGTAGACACAGCCCCCAGCTCAGCTCTGTGATCACCTCTGACAGGGTCCTAAGAGTTTTGCCAATTCCTGGCCTTGCTGTCTCCCTCTGTACCTAGTGCAAAAGTCTAGCCACACAGCTGCATGCAGAGCAGCCTGGGGATTCCGATCTTTCAAGGCTGACTCTTCTTCAGTAACAGGGACTGGCACTTGCTCGCAAGCCGAGTCCTTGAACAGCAGACAGATTCCCCAACTCCCAGCTTTCTCCAGGGCCTCAGTTCAGTTCCCCACTTGTGTGGGGCCCATGGCCTCTGCTCTGCCCCCTTTCCCACACACCCCAGTTCCTGAATTGTGAGAAAACCTGATGTCAGGTATGGTTACTCCTGTGGGTCACAAAACCCCAATTCTACTCAGCACCAGGGGCCCCTCTTCATTTCTGGCACCTAGAGCTTTTTCTCTTTGTTTTTGAACTTGAATATTGTTAAAATATTTATGCAATGTTTCTAATATTTGCTGGGGAGCGAGCTGAATCCAAGGAATATTTTCTGTTTCCCCTTTCTCTAGTTAGAGATGGGAGCAAGCTTGGGAAAAGCTTTTGTCTATAGGTTTTTGGAATCTGGTGGCTTTAGAGAGAGTTGGTTCATAGATTATCAGCAGTAGTGACCCTATTATATTCTAGAATGGGTGTGGAGTTGGTGTTGATGTATTTATTCCCTGAGAGGAATTTTGAAGGATGGAAAGACAAGAAGTTAAGAGATGTTGTCAAGACTGGATTCGGGGAGTTGTAACCTAATTCTAGAGGCTCGTGCCTCTTCAATTCAGGGAACTACCTCAGTTTTGGGGCAAGATGTCTAGGCTGCAACTGCTGGAGAAAGAACCCATGATCTGATGAAATAACAACCCCCCATCCTAGCCTAGGAATAATCAGAAAGAGAAGAAAAGGAGGAGATGTGCTTTTTGGTATGTGTCTCAGGACTTCATTTTTCTGTTTTAATCTATGAAAGAGTTTCTCAACCTTTTGGGCCAGACAATTTTTTGTTGTGGGGGACTGTTCTGTGCGTTGTAGGTAGTTTAACAGCATTTCTGGCCTCTACCCACTAGATGCCAGTAGCAATCCCCCAACCCCAGTTGTGACAACTAAAAAGTGTCACAGACATTGCCAAGTGTCCCGGGGTATTGGGGGATCCCCCTTCACTGAGAATCTCTGATATATGAGAACACGGGATTGTTAGCCTTGTCTAATTGGATCAGTGAGTCATTTGACAAAGATGCACTAAGAGCTTTTCAGGGAGCAGGCCCGGTACACAAAAGGAGTTTAGATCCTTGGCTGGAAGTGTGCACAGCCTAGCAGTGGAAGCAGATGTGGGAACAAATACGGAGATTATCCTACAATGTCACGTGGACTGGGTCAGGGGGACAGACCTCAGAGAGGCGATAGCACTCAGCTGGAATCCCTCAGGAAGGGGGATGGGGGGCAGCCCAGAACCCAACATGCAAGGTGATGAAGGTAAGAGAGAGCAGGCTGCGTTCTGGAAATCCGAAACATCAGCCTTTATCATTTGAGAGGGACACTTTCCTTTGAGTTTTGCAAACACCATTATAATGCAGAGTTTTCCCCATAAAATTCACTGTTTTAAACAAAACTTCTGAGCTATCGCTTCCTATCCTTAGTGGATTCCACAAACGGGGAGCTGAAGTGTAGAACCCGTGGGGGGAGATGGTTCATGCTCCTGAGTTCAGATTCTCACTCTGCCCCTTCCTTGCTGTGAGACTGCAACAGTGACTTTAACTCTGTCCCTCAGTCTTCTCAGCTGTGAAGTGGGGATGACAACAGTTCCTACCTCACAGGCTTGCTGTGGTGACTAAGAGACCGCACACCTGTAACGTACTTAGCTCAGCTCCTAGCATGCAGTGAACACTCATAAAATCCTGGGTTTGTCCCTCTCTACTGGAACCCTTCCAGCAGAATATAAACATGCTGTTATAAATCTAATCAAGAAAACCCCAGTGGACCCCACTACCCGACCACTCTCCTTCTCTTCATAGCGAAACTCTTAGAAAGAATTGTCTGTAGACTCATTACCACCTCTTCTTCTTGTTTTCTCTTGAAGCCCCTCCAACCCAGCTCTGCCCCCTTCACTCCATCAGAATGGCTGTAGTTGAGGTCACTAGTCTCGTGGCTTTACCTCTGCATCCATACGCTGGAGCTCCTGCATTCCACCCACCCTAGGCCTCACCTCTGAATTCCAGACTCCTATATCTACCTGCCTATTGAGCATCTCTATGTGGATGCCTGTCGAGCATCCCAACATAACACGTCTGAAACAGAACTCCTGGTTTTCCTCCATCCCCCTGCAAACTGCTACGCCTGCAGCCTTCCCCATTCTGCTTGACGGAAACACAACTCTTCTCGTTGCTCAGGCCAAGGGTTTTGCAGTCATCCTGGGCTTTTCATTTTCTCTATCCCACATCCAATTCAAAATTTATCCCAAATCTGACTACTTCTTGTCACTTTAGCTGCTTGCCACTCCGGTCCAGGCCACCATTGCTGCTCATTTGGATCATCATAATTGTCTCCTTGCTGGTCTCCCTGATTCCACCCTAGCCTCTCGTGATGGTTAATTTTATGTGTCAGCTTGGCTAGGCTATGGTGCCCAGTTGTTCGATCAAATGCCAGTCTAGCTGTTCCTGTGAAGGTATTTTTTAGACAAGATTAACATTTAAATCAGTAAACTTTGAGTAAAGCAGGTCGCCCTCCATAATGTGGGTGGGCCTCATCCAATCAGTTGAAGGCCTTAAGAGCAAAGACTGAGGCTTCCCCAAAAAAAAGGAATTTTGCCTCCAGACCGCAACATAGAAATTCTGCCTGAGTTTCCACCTTTAAACTCAAGACTGCAACGTCTCCTCTTTTTTTTCCAATTTTTTTTATTGTGGTAAAATACATATAAAACTTACCATCTTAACCACTTTAAGTGTACAGTTCAGTGGTATTAAACACATTCATAATGTGCAACTTTCACCACCATAACATTTCCGCCATAACTCTTTTCATCTTGTAAAACTGAAACTCAGAACCTGTTACACAATAACTCCCCTTTCGCCCCTCCCCCCGGCCCCTGGCAACCACCATTCTACTTTCTGTCTCTATGATTTTGACTAAGTACCTCATATAAGTGTAATTATATAGTATTTGTCTTTTTTGTGACTGGCTTATTTTGCTTAGTATAATGTCCATCCATATTGTGACATGTGTCAGAATTTCCTTCCTTTTAAAGGCTGAATAATATTCCATTGTGTGCACATACCACATATTGCTTATCCATTCATCCACTGATGGACACTGGGTTGCATCCATGACTTAGCTATTGTGAATAATACTGCTATGAGCACGGTGTACAAATATTTCTTGGAGACCCTGCTTTCAGTTCTTTTGGATGTAGACCCAGAAGTGGAATTTCTGGATCATAGGGTAGTTCTATTTTTACTTGCTTGAGGAATTGCCACACTGTTTTCCACAGCGACTGTACCTTTTTACATTCCCAAAAGCAGTGTGCAGGGTTCCAATCCTCACCAATGCTTGTTATTTTCTGAGGTTTTTTGGATAGTAGCCATTCTACTGGGTGTGAGGTGGTGCTGGCTTGCAATATGGACTTTGCACTTGCCAGCCCCCGTAATCATGGAAGACAACTCTTTAAAATAAATCTCTCTCTCTATATATATCCTATTGGTTGTGTTTCTCTGGAGACCCCTGACTAATACACCTGCCACAACGGTTTTCTCCAGACAGCAGTCAGAGGGCGCTCCTTAAAATAAAGATCAATATGTCACACCTCTGAGCAAAAACCACTCCAACGGCCTCCCATTTCAAACAGCGCAAAACCCAGTGTATTTACAATGGCCTGCCAGGCCCTAAGTGCTCTGGCCTGCCTGTTCCTTTTCTACTAGTCACCTCTCGTTCTCCCTTTCAAGCTGGATCAAGTTAGAGTGTTGTTGAGGAGATAAAGTGGGTAACATTATGGAATAGGTGACAATACAGACAGGAGACAAAGACATGTCAGAGGCCTAATGGGAGTCAGAATTGGGACCTGGTAAACGGAGCGTCAAAGCTACTCCTCTGTCTCTCAGAGGTTCACAGTCTCTTTGTTTTGCTCCCCCCCCCCACGTGCATCTCTTCTCTGCCCCCTCTGCTTACTGCTCTTGCACACGGCCTCCAAGTGGCTGACTCACACCTCAAGTCATCCCGTCACTCAACAAGGATTAGTGAGTGCCTGGCACATGGCAGGCACCGATCTAGGCCTGTGAAGAAAACCACCCAAAATGATTGTCTTTCTAGAGCTTATGTTCGAGTGCGTGTCGGGGATGGGGGTAGAGGGGAGATACAAAAATAGAGAGGATGAACAGGCACAGCATGTGTTATGTCGCACGGTTAAAAGTGTTTCAGAGGGAAGCAGAGTAGAGAAAAATCAGAGAGTGTGACACTGAAAAAACAGGGAGGGAAATGCTCACTGAGATGAGCGTAAGAAAAGTCTGCAGGAAGTAAGGACACAGACAGAGTGGTGGCCGGGGAGAGTCCAGTGAGGTCAGATTGCTGTGGGGTCGAGAGTGGATTAGGAAGGGCCCTGCAGGCCACGAAGGTTTCGGCTTTTATTTTGGGTGAGATGGGGAACTATTGGAGGGTTCTGAGCAGAGGAATTCCGTGATCTGACTCATATAACAGGATCACTCCGACTGCTGCGTTGAGAATAGACTGTAGGGAGACGAGGACAGAAGAAGGGAGTCCATCTCAAAGGTAATTCCGAGAATCTGGTGAGCGATAGGGGAGCTTGGACCGGAGTGAAGCGAGAGACCCCTACCACTCTGGTGGGCTTGGAGTCGATTCCTTGTCAAGGGCTTGTGGAAGGGACGGGTCAGAGACCATAACACGAATGAGACACGATTCAAGTCCTCTTCGAATCCTCCTACAGATGGGTGCCACACCCCCTGTGAGCAGACGACCAGCATATTTGATCACCAGAACCTCACTGGCCACCTGCCTGCCATCTCCGTGGGGTGTTGGACAGCACTGTTCTAAGTGGGGGAACCGAATTTTAGCAAAATTTGTGCAGTGAATTATTTAATTAGAAAGGAGGCTTTGCATATTTCACAGGCTTTTATCTCTATTCTGAAATGATTTGACAACTCCTTCCAGGAGAACTGTAGTCATCCTGTTGATGTTAAGCAGATCACAATTGCTGCAACGGGGACCAGGGAAAGATTGCGCTACAGGGTATTAACCTCTCACAGACCTTGCGTTTATCTAGCTGATGCAAATGGCCTTGGGGTAATTTTAAAACTTTTTTCCATCTTATCTTAAGAAGATAAATGAAGAGAATGGAAACATTGGAAAACGTATTAAGACAGTTTGAGGATTACTCTGAGTGGAAAAGTAAGATAACCTCCAGGAATCTCCCTGTGGAGGACTCATGGCTCACCAACTCACTGGGCCTTCTCCTTCCCTGCACCCTGGGGCCTCCAGGCCGGAGGGAGGACACAGCTCCCGGGAACACATTGCTTTTGCGGGTCTCAAGTGGTGCCAGCGAAGCTGCTTCTGCTCAGGGCCTATAAAGAAGGGAAGGAACCAGGCGTGGCCCCCACCCCAGACCCCAGAAGCTGCACCTGATTCTCCAAGTGCCCTCAGACTTTGGAGCTTTGGAAGAGGGGAAAGAAGGCCTGCACTAGGCCGGGGAGCCTGTTAGGTCTAGTTCACAGACCCTGGGCACAGGCCGGTGACGGGGCACAGGCCGGTGACTGATCACAGAGAGGAAGTCACCCATCCGTCTTTCCAGCCGGCCGCAGCACATCCAGAACACAAGTGCCAAAGCTGGCCTCCACGTTCTGCTTCTCGGACATTCAGTACTAATGTCTGGCACCTAAGAGGCCATGGCAGTGTTTCTTTGGCTTTATCTTATTCATTAAGCAAACTAAGGTGAAAGAACACACACTCCCATAGGAATCCGTGAAGACGCACTCACGTCAACTAGGATAGAATAGAGTTGTAAAGATGCATGACTTCCCTGAGCTGAACCTTGAACAAAAAAACGATTGCTGGCCCTGGGACAAAACAAAGGCCCAGTAGATGAGTCCGGAGATGCAGGATGCCCCAGGGCTGGCGTGGAGCAGACGGCTGCCCGTCCTCTCTCGGAGTCTGCCCGTGGCAGAGGCCACCCTGCCACTTCTGGTCCAGATGGAGGGCTGCTGGGATACCAGCTTCATCCCTGAGGACAGCTTGTGTACACTGTGTGTAAAACGACTGTCAGCTGAGCTGAAGGGACGTGTCCTCCTCGAAGAGATGCCAAATCTGAAGGCCTAAGATGATTATGAAAGGATATTGGAAACCACTGGGGCAATTTTTACCACAGCTGGTGGTGGCCTTCTGGTCTGGGTGAGAAAGACGGAAAGCGGGAGGGGGGACTCGGGCTGGGTTCAGGCACGGTAGCCCGAACCCCTTCTGGGTTGAACAGCCAGGCTGAGCCTGAGAGGAGGAGGAGAGAAGCTTGACTCTCTCCAAAGCGGCCTGCAGTGGTTTGTGACCACAGTAAGTGCCCAGGATGCTCCGGAACCGATAAGAAGGCTTGAAATCAACTACTCATGCACCTGTTACCCCCAAGGAGAGACTTCCTTTCCATGAAGACACAGGGAAGACGCCCCTTGTTCCGGGGCTGTATCTCAGAGTTGTCTGGTCTGCCACGGCTGGAAGGAGCTGGAGTGTCCCAAGGTGGCTGTGGTTCCTGGGTCCTCAGAGACCTTTCTGGCACTGTGTTGGAGTTGGGGTCCTGCAGCGAGAGCCAGAGGAGTGCCTTTGGACGAGTTCAGAGCAAGCAGGCCTGGGGCATGTATGTGAGCAAGCGGGGGACATCCAAAAGACGGAGGGGCAAGAGGAGAAAGTGGAGCAGCGGGTGGGGCAGGCGCCCCCTGTGCAGCAGCAGTGGGCAGCAGGCGGTTTGCACACCCACAAGGGCCCGGCTAGGTGGGTGAGGCAGTGTGGACAGAAACTCGGGACTAAACCAACACTGGGCCCTTACTCCTCACACAGCACAGCAAGGTGTCCAGGAGAAGCCTGACCAGTCTCAGTGTCTCTCTAGCCTCCCCTCAGGAAAGAGAAGCCAGCACCCCGGTTCTGAAGTCTGAGAAGTCCTCACACAACAGCCTGCACAGAATGAACACCCCTCCCCACCACAGGCGCATGCACACACACACACACACACACACACTTCTGGGAGGGGAAGTAGGAGCTTTCATGTTTTCAAGCCCCTTGAGGAAGTTGAGACTGGGTTGTCCCTTGGGGCAGGGTTTGTGGGGTAGGTAGGGGGTGGGTTAAGGTCTTGAGTCAGTGAGGTAGGAGCGACTGGGCCTGAAAGGTATTGCTGAGGGAATTCCCTGAGCCCGGGAAGATGGAGAAGCAGACGGCTGATTGTGAGAAAACAGACCAGATTTGCACTTGATCACCCAATTGAGCCAATCCTCCTTCTCCTAGGGACACTTCTATATCCCATTCCACACTAGCTCTTTCTCTGACTTCTCACCCAGCATTCAGGTTCCTCAATTCAGAATTTAGTGAAATAGCCCTGATCCCAGGAACACAGAAGCTCAAAACAATCTTTTCTAACCATCCCTTTGTCCAGACTATGCAAGTTCTGTGTTTGCATCTAAGTGTCAAGACTCAGGAATGTTTTTAAAGAATAGCCATCCTTTGGAATTAAGCCTTTTTCAATAGTAATCTTCTAAACTGAAGATAGATTCCAGGGTTGACATAAAAGATAGCCCCAGTAAAGCCAAATCCCCACTGCTTAGCATTTTCCAAAGTTCTCTTCCTCTTTTTGCCTTTACACTATGTACCTGTGTTGACATGTCATCCAGAACATTCTACATTAAATTCTGGATTAAGTTTGTTGTCAACAATATTGCAAATGGCTAAAAGCCTTCAGACTCTCAAACAATTAACTTCTACTTTCTTTCTGCTATTCATACATAAGAAGGGAAATTTTACTTGATGCTATTTTGAGTCCTCACCATAAAAGCTGTCATCTCAGTGGAAAACTAAACGTTAGTTGATTTTCAAAAACAAGATTTCCACTCTCAGTTCCCATTGGTCACATGTGACCACGTGCCTTGTTGTGAAATTAAACTCAAAAACAAAACCCCTACTCACTGGATTAACTCCAAAAGATAATCTGTAGCCATAATAACCTCCTGTGTATCACTT
The DNA here is from genome assembly GCA_031878705.1 of Tapirus indicus. Classification (NCBI taxonomy): domain Eukaryota; kingdom Metazoa; phylum Chordata; class Mammalia; order Perissodactyla; family Tapiridae; genus Tapirus; species Tapirus indicus. Next base: position 1,848,446 of record CM062925.1, on the reverse strand, counting down.
TATTAGCCACAAAACTTGGAATAACTGTTTCTGCTTTCATTTAGTAAGTCTACACCTCTATTTCCATAAAGGATCTGAGACAGCCCTTTGGAATATCAATAAACATCTATCTCCACCTCATACATACAAAAATAGCTCACAGTAGGACTGATATGTTTTCATTTAAAAATATTTAAATGATTTTATCAAAAGTTAAAAAATTATATATTTTATATTGTTTAAAATAATCAGCTAAATATTGCTGTGTTCCTGAATAATGTAACCCCACGGAACTTGAAATTCATATTATCATGAACAAGTTGACTATATAGCTCAGTTACATGAGAAGGCCAGCCAGAAACCCAAGGACACCAGACCTTTCCCTGTTGACTTGGGCCAGCAGCAGGCGCCATATTGGTTCTCACTTAGCAGCATCAAGTACTGAGGAGAATCTCATCAGTTCTCTCTCTCTCTTTTTTTTTTTTGTGAGGAAGACCAGCCCTGAGCTAACATCTGTTGCCAATCCTCCCCTTTTTTTTTGCTGAGGAAGACTGGCCCTGGGCTAACATCCGTGCCCATCTTCCTCCACTTTATATGGGACGCCGCCACGGCATGGCTGGCAGGCAGTGCATCGGCGGGCGCCCGGGATCCGAACTTGCGAACTCCAGGCTGCCAAGCGTGGACTAAACTGCTGCGCCACCGGGTGGCCCCTCATCAGTTCTCTTTTTACTCAGCTGGTTGGCATGAATTCTACTTAAACTGGAACTCCACCATTGCACACTCTAAAGCCAGCTTTCTTTCTTGTCCCCCCTCCCTTTTCTGGGAATCTTCCTCAAACTTACCTTTAGCCCAACTATCTCTGTTGGTGTGGTTATTTCACTCCAAAATTTTGTCACAGTTTTCCACTGTAGCTTCCAAGATCATTGGAAGTCTGTGTGCTGTGACAATTACCAGTCTGCTGTAATGTTAGAGTCAAGGCAGTGAAGGGGAGAAAGATCCTTCTCTACCCACTCTGGTTCTTTCTGGCTGGGATACAAATTGAATTGACATGAGGTCCAACAGTAGGAGAAAATCAAACAAAGCTTTATAACATGTATGCATGGGAGAGACCTGGGGAAACTGAGCATCTCTCGACAAAATGGCAGACGTTCTCCTCTTAAATAGACAAACGAGGATATTGGGGGTTGGGTCAGCTATGGGAGATTACCAGAAAAGCACAGTAAGGTTACTATGCAGATTTAAGGCCTCGCCTTCCACACTGACAAGTTTCTAGAGATGAGGTCATCCGCCCCTCTTCCCAGTACAGAGAAGGAGATACCCTTACAAATGGTGATTTCCCTTACAAATGTAAATGTCTGGTAAACAGAACTTTGATGAGAACGGGCCCAGCAAAGACCCTCCCAGTCTATCGATACCCAGTTATCCATGGTGACGGGCTGTCCCAGGGACAGGCCTTCCATCCCAAATCACTTTAGACATTTGTGGGGGGGGGGGGGGGTGAAGGTCAAAGCCTCCTTCAGAGCAAGGTAAAGAGACACATCTGAGGTGGCCAATTCTGATCCCTACAGCAGACACAGTAATTCTTTGCATGTTGGCTTTTCTCAAACTATATCCCACAGAACACTTGTTCCTCCAGATGTTAACATGTGTTAAGAAAAAAGGTTCCATGGTTAATATGGTTTGCGAAACACTGGTGATCATCACACACATTAGCATTTTAAAGGCTCCAAGAATTCCTACAGTAAAGAAATTTGCCTAATTTGGCTTAACCAAGCACTTCTCTAATTTACTTGCCACAGACTCCCCACCACCATCACTTTCATCAAATACAATTTGGGACAGAAATATTCACGGTTCTTGTAGACTACTGGGGTAGACAGTCACTATCCAGAAGATATCAATGAGGATAGATTTACAAACTGAGATAACTACTATTAAGACCCTGCCTTAGGCTGAGGGGTGGAGAATAGGTTCCCAAAGATATCACTTCTTTGGAGACCTGATTGGTGAGTAGGAGTAAGCTACCTGCTGGTGGGGGTGGGGTGGGCGAGAAGACTTCCCCAGATCTTGCAGTCCATCCTTCTGTCTCAGTGGAACAGCTCCTAGGCTCCTAGGGCAGCTCAGAAGACAGGGATTGGGAAAAGACATTTCATTCTCTGTGACATATGGCCACCTGTTTTAGTGCCTGGTAATGTTGAGAGTTCCTTAGAGAAAGGAAAGGAAAGAACAAAGAAGCCACTAAAGCTTTTGGGGTGAAACAAAAACCCTCATAGGATTAGGAGACAGCTGGGATGTGGGAGGTGGCAGCTGGAGGGAGTGAGGAGGGAGATGCCAAAGATAACACCCATTTTTATAACAAGACTTGGTTATTTTTACAAATGATTGTACAGATTGTTCAACTGTGATCTATGAAACATAGACTGTCACTTGTCAGTAGTTATAGGATATTGTATAGTACAAACCCCAAGAGTTTAGCATATTTCCCATCACACACTTGTTAACTGAATGCTGGAGTTACCCACCTTCACCCATGAATGGACTAAACTTAGTGTTTAAAGGATTGAGACCAGGTGCAGGAGGCAGTCACAATCAGGGAAGCAATTATGGGTTTATTTAAAGACCATACAGTTGAGGCTTCTTTCTTTGATTTTTTTTCAGATTTTCAGGGAAGATGATCTGAACATTCTGCTCCCTCTGGCAGAGCATCTAGTTTTGAGAAATCTGATATTCATCTACTTCTAGGCTCCCCTAATGCAATACAGTACACTAAAGCAGACCTCAGTGCAACATTAAACAGATGATGGTGGCTTATCAGGAGTGACACGGATGATTGACCAACAGAGTACTAGTGCCACTTGATTTACCTTAGCAGGCACCTCCTGGCCTGGGAGTCAGATGGTCAGAACTCCAGGGATTCAGCGGAGAACACGAGAGAGAGTGCACAAATAAAAGAGGTGGACCTCGGAGTGCAAGTAGGCTGGATTATCATGAAAGGATAGGGTCTCCAAGGGTTGAAGCTTTGGGGAGGGGCAAGAACCTGAGAGCGCTAGGGAGAGACTGTACTGCTTTCAAGCAGGGGCGAGCCCACTGAGCAACTTGAGATTGCTTGATGGTGCCCGTTCCGTGCCGTGAGAATCCTCATCTGGTAGCAAATCCCGTACTATTAGATTGGCCCCGACGGTGTGGGGACCAGAGCCAGAATGGGGCAGAGGGTTTAGGGACCAGAGGCAGCCCTTAGAAATGAACTCTTCCAGCCCTGTTTTGTCTTTGGGGTGGCGGCGCTGTAGAGTCCACACGTGACTGTGAGCTGTGAAAACAGAGTGGGAGCCCTCTTAGGGCTTGCTCTGGAGGAAACATCACTGGTTTGTGGTTGAAGTTCAAAGACATCTCTCTGTGATTTAACTGTCAATATCGCGTGGTCCTCAGAGTGCGGGTTCTGGAATTGACGACTGAACTCCAAATCCCCACTCAGTCACTCAGTAACTGCTGATCAGCCTGGGTCCATTCAGGAAAACAGAGCCATGCCAGTTACCGGATGAAATTTAATACGGAGAGCAAATTACAAATGGAATAAAAGAAGTGAAAAGCTAAACAGGAGACAGTGAGGTCACCCAAAGACCAGCAAAAGTAGGAGCTGCTGTCGCCCCAAGGCCTGGAGCGTCAGAGAGAGGACGGGGCTGCCTGCTAGGAGCTGGGAACACGGGAGAAAGGCACTCTCGTGGGATCTGGGACATGAAGAAGAGGAATCATTGCCAGAGGTGCCGCCCAAAGCACAGGGGGAGACACAGCCTGGCTTCTCCCTTCCTCCAGCTCCTCAATTTCCTGCCAGTGAACCTCTTTGTGAGCCAGAAGCTGGTTGGCAAGGGAGCCTGGGAAATGTAGTTTGCACGGCAGCAAAGCAGAGGAAGGCTGGGAAATGGATGTAAGAGCAAACAGGCAAATGACCAGCCCAGGGGCTATGTGATCCAGGTGCCTAATATCTTGTAGCCTCGGTTTCCCCATCTGTAAGTGAGAATATTATTCCTACCCCTTAGGGTTGTTGGAGGATTAAATGACTTAACATATGTTTCAGTTGGGTTTTCTTGGTTATAAGAATCTTAAGTAATTGGAGTGGTAGAAGGGAGACTGTTTAAAGATATCTGTGAAAGCAAGGAAGTGGCGGTCCAAGCCCAGGTTCGAGCTTCAGTAACCAAGGAGGAGCCGAACGAGCAGCCTCCTAGAAGCAGGCAGGACTAACTGCGGAGCTGGGTCTCCTGGCGGCTGGAATCAGAAAGACCTGCGGAATCCCCAGCACGCCTCTGGACGTCAGTGGAGGGAGCTGTAGAATTTTGCTTTCCTTTTCTACATTGACACAACTCCAAATTTCTCTGTGGGTCTGGTTTCCTCTTTTAGTTATCGAGTGGCATCTTCATCTTCCACTCTAAAGCTTATAAGTTTTGTGATCCCAGAGTTTCTGTTTCCTCATGACTTTGGTTGAATCATGATCCACCAGAGTGTCTTAGCTCCCTCTCTGCCTCAGGACCTTTTAGCTTTAGTTCCCACTGACAATGGTTTACTTCTCCACGTATTTCCCAATTTAATTTCATTGGAACAAGAATCCTAATGGGGTCAGTTCTTTTTTGTTTGGTAGAACTGTCCATTCCAGGCCCTCAGAGGAGCCCTATGTCATGAGGTCTTGGATAAGGTGACTGTCCTTGTCCAGTCACAGTTTTGGAGGGTGTAGTCAGGATGGTGTGGTCCAAAATATGGCTTCCTAGCTCTGTCTCTTTAGAAGAGGCTTGGATGGGTAACTAGCAGGGGGCCTTGCTTCTGTCCCCACCTTCTCTGGGGTATTTTGGTTTCCAGAACCCCACAGGAGCCAGAACTCCTGGCTACCTCTGCTCACGTATGGTTCAGACCCCAATAGTCTCACCTTCCACTTTTTGTTTCTTTTCTGATTACAGCACACACAGAGATTTATCTTGTTTTGAACGTGACCTTGCTTTTTGATTTTCTTTTTTTCTATTTTATATGTCATAGCAATGCCTTCAGAGCAAAACAAAGCCTCAATTTTGAACTTACAATACCATCTTGACTAGAATTCATGCCAACAATATCTAAAGTTTATGACTAAATCAAAGCTGGAAGTTACCAAAATTAAGTTCTCATGAGAAACTCTTCTAAGAAGGATGGGGGACCAAGTGGACAAAAGAGGAAAGAGACGAAAGTAATCCAGCTCACAGACAGAGAACATGATGCTGATACGAGGGAAGATCCCTGCAAAACTCATCTTGCGAGGAGTGTGACCCCAGGCGTGGACAGCTTTGGAGACTGAGGGGAAGGTGGCCCTCTTGTCTGAAAACCAAGAACTCTCTCAGTAAGTCAAACAAAAGCCCATAAACAACACTAACAATAAAATCAATAAACAACCAAACACTGGTACTGGTGAGTGGACGAGTCAAGGGATGAAGGGTAAGGAGCTCAAAGGCAATGTTAGAGATGAGATGAGAGCAAACACTCTGTCCTAGAATCATCAAATCCTGCTCACCTGCCCCACCACACACTGGCCCCAAATCCCAAACCAACCAACAAAACGTCAAGAATAAACTGGGACTAGGCAATATGTGGAACATGTGAAAAAATGAACCACCCGTGGGAGTTATTGCCAAGTGAATTGAGTTTCTAGGGAGAAAAGGATTTCTCAGCGTATCTCAGTTTCTGCCGTGAACAGAGGGAGGGAGAGGCAGCACTGACAGGCTCAGTTCTGCCCCCACCCTCAGGGTCTGTGTGGGTCCAGAACAGTGACCCAGACCCTCTGTGAATTAGGACACAGTCTTTCCTCAGCCTCCCTATGGCTGTTGGGCCTCATTCCCATTGTTTTCTTCACCAAAGCATTTGGGGAGTCTTCTCTTCAGGGGTGGGGGATCCGGCAAAAGACAACTGAGGGTGTTCTGTCCTTGGTAGTCTCGGGAGAGAAAAGCAGACTTTCTGAGGATCAAGATGCACACTGGGGGGCTTTCCCGGCCTCACGCCCGTGTCCACTGCTATCAGACTGAGGGAGCAGCCCCAGACTGATCAAGAAGAGAAGGGACCGTCTTCAGGGATGGGACATTCCTTGTTGGAAATATTCTGGCTGGACTTCCTGACTGGAGAAAGGAAAGCTCATTTAGTGCTGCCGGAAAGAAAGGTCTTGCTGACATCTGTGGGTTGGTCTTGTCCTTAGAGCAGCCGGGATACCGACCAGCTGCCTCCTGAAATGTTGTTGTCAGCTGGGGCTGAAAGTGGGTTGGGCCCGGGTGAGTCCGAGGGGACAAGTCAAAGAGAGCTGAATTGAATGTGGAGGAGTGGGGGTTATCGGGGAGTCAGGAGAGTGGGACCCCTGCTGGGCCCTGAGACCCTCTCACAGAGTGGCCTGGGTTTCTCTTTCCTCTTCAACAGGAAGAAAGGTTGGATGAGATCGTTTTCAAAGTCCCTCCCACTCTGATGCTCACTCCTGTGTGGGGCGGGGATGGGGCGCAGGAGGTGTGGAGAGGGCTTCAACGGGATGCCGGGACAATTTCAGATTAAAAATCAAAGTGGCAAAAATGATAGAGAAGAAAGGACCCCATTTCTCTCCTGTCAGGAAGAGCAGGAGGTTTTAGATCTGATCTCATCAAAGTTTTTTCTCTTTTCTCTCAGAAAAATTGAGCTGTACTTTATTTTACTCGTAAGCCCTTCCGGTGACTTCAGTGCTTTACCAGCCTCTGTGCAGCCGCTGGCTTTCACACTGAGGGTGGGAGATCTTCATGTAATGACCTTCAAAGTGCTAGTGTGTAGCTCGCTGATGGCCACACTCTGGGAAATCACAGAGGCTGTGTCTCCTGTTTGTGTTCCTTTCCTGTCCATCCTCCGATCTGTTCTTCCGGAGAGAAGAGTCCAGAGCAAGTGCCTTTTCAGACTCGAGGCGTTGGACTCATTCGGTGTCTATTCAACGTTGTCGAGAGCCGCTGTGTGTCGAGAGCTAGCACTGAGGCAGACGCTGCTCCCTGTCTCCTTGGTACCTAGGGACACGTGTGTGTGCGGAGCGGACATGGCCTGGGGACAGGGAGCAGAAGACAAGTTGTGCAATTCTGCGCTGCGATGAGAGCCAGGGCGCAGACGGAGCGCTGAGAGAGAGGACAGGCGGGGGGACGGTGAGCCGCTCCCCGTGTCAGGAAGGGGCCTGGGAGCTCTTCGGAGCCTGTCTCTTTGCAGAGGTAGCATTTCCTGTGAAACATGACAAGGGAAAGGAGAGTGCGGACCTGATTCCGGGCAGAGGAAAGCGCCGAGGCCTCTGGCGGGTGAGGATGACGAGTGGAAGGAACGGATAGATCCCCAGAGCCGCTGGGAAGAGGGCTGCATGTCCTCTTCTCCACACACTAACATAAGTGGAATTTAAAAAAAAGTTTATTTTATTGAGGTCATATTGGCTTATAACAATGTAATTTCAGGTGTACTTGTTATATTTCAGTTTCTGTATAGACTGCATCGCGCTCACCACCAATAGTCTAGTTTTTATCTGTCACCACACACACGTGCCCCTGTACCTCTTTTGCCCTCCGCCCTCCCCCTTCCCCTCTGGTAACCACTAATCTGTTCTCCTTATCTATGTGTTTGTTTGTTTATCTTCCACATATGAGTGAAGTCATATGGTATTTGTCTTTCTCTGCCTGGTTTATTTTGCTTAGCATGGTACCCTCAGGGTCCATCCATGTTGTCACAAATGGGATGATTTTTGTCTTTTTTTATGGCTGAATAGCATTCCATTGTACATATATACATATACCACATCTTCTTTATCCGTTCATCCACTGATGGGCACTTGGGTTACTTCCATGTATTGGCTACTGTGAATAATGCCGTGATGAACACAGGAACGCATAATTCTCTTTGCATTGTTGATTTCAACTTCTTTGGATAAATATGCAGTAGTGGGATAGCTGGGTCATATGGTATTTCTATTTTTAATTTTTTGAGAAATCTCCATACTGTTTTCCATAGTGGCTGCACCAGTTTGCATTCCTACCAGCAGTGAACATACATGGAATTTTAATTTGTAAGATTTAGTTTAGCTACTGGGGAAAACTTCCTAAGTTCACATATATGAGTGTTGGCAAAGGCTCCTTAGGATGAGTCTGGAACCTCCCAGCAGGCCTGACCTTCAGCACAGGACCTGGCAGAAGCAGGCTCAGCACATTGTCTCCTTCAGGATGAAGACCGATCAGGGACACTTGTTTGCAAAGTTTGGTACTGGAAAAAAATCTCCACTTTTTTTTAGTGAGGAAGATTGGCCCTGAGCTAACATCTGCACCAATCTTCCTCTATTTTGTACGTGGGATGCTGCCGCAGCATGGTTTGATGAGCGGTGTATAGGTCCATGCTCGGGATGGAACCTGCAAACCCTGGGCCTCCGAAGCAGAGCATGTGAACTTAACCACTACACCACTGGGCTGGCCCCTCCACTTTTTTTTTTAATCCTTCCAACAATAGGAGCCCAAAGAATGGGAATGGATTCAAATGATAACAGTTAACTTTTATTGACCCTAATCCATGTCAGGCTCTTTCTAATTGTTTTACAGGTTTATTTTAAGCCCTGTTTCATGTCTATGAGGTAAAAATTACTGTTATCTCAGTTTTACACATAAAGACTGTTACAGAGAGGTCCGTCTGCTTACCCCAGGTCCCGGCTGTGGGACTCCAGAACCCACTCCCTTAACCATTCGGCCACACTGCTTGAGGGGTTAGTTTCAAGGACTGCAGCTTGCATCAGAAAGGAGGGGCGGAGTTTCTTTCTCTTTCTGGAGTTCTTTAAGAGAATGCCAATTTTCCATCCAAGAGTGAGATTTCTAGGTCCCATCATACATACTAAATGAGAATTTCTAGGGGTGGAACTCAGGAATTTGCATTTTTACTCTGCTGTCTAGTTGATTCCCAATGCTATCCTAATGTTTGAAAAGCACAGACGTGGGCATTCACAAGTGTGGATCCAAGAGGCCAGACTCAGAGTCGCTTCAATAATATCAATAACAGTAACGGTACTAATAACACTAATGCCATTTCTTGAGTGCCTTCTCTGGGCCAGACTTTATGTATATTAGGTGTTTCCAAGGTGACTATATTTAATCTTGATAACTCTGCAAGGAGCATATGATTTTACATTTTACAAAAGAGGGAATCAACTCAGAGGGATAAGTGACTCGCCTAAAGTCATGCGGACAGTAAGCTGCAGAGCTGATGCTCCAACCCCGTCTGCCTGTTCGTGTTCCACAACATCGCACCTGCTCTCTGTAAGTCTGCACGGTCACTTTTAGAATACAGGGTAGCCAGATCAACCTCAGAATTTTGTCTTATCTCAAAACACAACCAAATAATTAAATGAAATCTTTCCAGATATATGGCTTTTGGCAAATTGTTTAGCCTGTCATTTTCTTATTTGCAAAATGGGAAAAAAAATAGTGCCTACCTCATAAATTAGTTGTAAGGATTCAATAAGATGACCCATGGAAAGCCTTTAAAGCAGTACCCAGCATTTGATAAACACTCAGTAAGTGTGGCTGCTGTTTCTCTCACTGCTGTTACACTGCTCAGCCCCTCCTCAAATGAATCTGTACAGTTGTCCCATGATCAGAATTTCTGACGACCAAGATTGATTGGTGGTTTCCTCTTGAACTGGCATAAATCAGCTCACTCCTTAAAAAGCAAAAACAAAGAGCCCTCAGGTGCGGTCTTTGACTATCCCTCACAGGGTGTCTGTCATGGCGTGACACTTCTTGGCTCAGGACCCTCCAGTGGCAGCTGAAACTCTACTAGGCAGCTGCAATTCATGTTCGCGCTCCTGCCATCGTCCCTTTGTCAGGTGAACGTCCATTTTCACTGAACAACATCCTCTCCATCCATCCACCCATTCCGCAAATATTTACTGAGGACCTCTTCTGTACGGGGCGCTCACTGTTCCGGGCACTGTAGACGCGAAGATCCCTGCCCTTTGGAGCGTGCATTCCTCTGGGGGCTGAGAGACCGACATAAACAACCCCAGAAGTCAAGCATAAAGAGTGCTAGATGGGGCTCAGTTCTGGAGGAACTCAGGCAGGGAAGGGCATGAGGAACACGAGGCGATCATGGGATGCAGTTTTAAACAGCATGGTCAGGGAAGCCTCCTCGACAAGGGAATATTTCAGCAAACGCCTGAAAGAGGAGAGAGTGAGTCATGTGGATTTCTGGGGAAGGACTTTCAGGAAGAATCTCAGCAAGTGAATAGCCCTGGGGCAGGTATGTTTGAACGGCTGCCACAGATTGAGGGAGGGAGATGGTAATGGTGATGTGGTCGAGGGGCCATGTAAAAGTCTTTGGCTGTTACTCTGAGTGAGAAGGGGGACAGGGGAGGGTTCTGAGCTGAGAATCGTTATGCCACGATTGACATTTTCATGGGAACATCTAGCTTCTCCCTTGAGAAAAGACTATTGAGGGGCAAGGATTGAGGTAGAACAAGTTACATGAATGTTGCAATAATCCAGGGTCATGTAAGGAGATAAGACAATTTTTATTAAAAAGACATCGGCTAGCTCATCAAACATCTGGAAGATCCAAAAGTTAGCTCCATCTTGGTGGAGAACTGGCCCTGCAATTCCCCTCCACTGCCAGCCTTGCACTCCCAATGCCACGGATGCTGGACACATCTGCTGGAACCACTGCCTACTGCCATCATGTGTCACTTTTGATCACTGGACTTCTGGTTCTAGTCCAGAGGTGACCTGTGATCGATGGACCCTCATCAGGTAGCTATGCCTGCACCCCTGCTACGAGAGCAGCAGGCAGAGTGAGTGTCTGACATTCTTAGCTTCCGCGTGGGAGGTGAGCCATTCCTAACCGTAGGACAGGGATGCAGGGTGTTAACTGGCAAAAAAAGAATGACCAAGGGTCACCACTGGTGGGTTCTTTCTGTTCCTTAGCCCCCGCACTTCTGCCTGGGTGTGCACTGAATGGCAGTTGAGGGTAAGTCTCCCACATTGGCAGCCGCAGCAGAGTGTCATTGTTCTCAGAGTTACCCACACCGCTGTGGGGTCTGAATTGGCCATCTCAAGATGTGTCTCTTTACCTTGCTCTGAAGGAGGCTTTGACCTTTACCCCCCGCCCGAACTCTCTAAAGGGATTTGGGATGGAAGGCCTGTCCCTGGGAGGGGCCTTCACCCTGGATGACTCTGGGTATCGATAGACTGGGAGGGTCTTTGCTACGCCCATTCCTATCAAAGTTCTGTCTACCAAACATTTGTAAGGGAAATCTCCATTTGTAAAGGTGTCTCCTTCTCTGTACTGGGAAGAGGGGTGGATGACCTCATCTCTAGAAACTTGTCAATGTGAGGCCTTAAATCTGCATAATAACCTTACTGTGCTTTTCTTATAATCCCTCATGGCTGACACTCCCAACCCCTCCAGAAATCCTCCTCTGTCTATATACGAAGAGAATCTCTGCCATTTTGTCAAGAGAAACTCCCTGGTCTCTCCTATGTATACATGTTATAAAGCTTTGTTTGATTTTCTCCTGCTATTTGGCCTCATGTGGATTTAATTTGTAGCCCATCCAGAAAGGGCCCAGAGTGGGTAGAGAATGCTCTTTCTCCCCATCACCATCATTGAAGGCATATTGATTCCCTCCTTCTGCTCCTTTCTTACCACTATAATTGACAGTTCAGAATGGTGAATAGGTGGGGAAATTGAAAAGAGACGAGTGGAGTCAGGGATGGGTAATAAACACCCTGGTGTTCTCACAGCTGTCAATATTTTGATCCCAATCATTTTGTCATCAGATGACTCAGGTAACTGAATGAATCAAAAGTTTGGGATACACAGAATTTAGAATTGCCCATTGCTGAGTTATCTTACAGAGACTGGACAACCAGGCATTGTGTCACTCACCTTAAAGACCCCTTCTCTCCCCCCACCCATTCTATTTAAATTCAACATTAACAGGTGCACAATGCCCTGGGAGATATTCACATGGCTTTCACACCCAGAAGTTGAAATGGCCCCAAAAGGCTAATTCATCACCCCTACTTGCAAAATTAACTCCAAAGTTAGCATTTGCAGATAATCATTAGAGATTGGGAGTATATCACCCTCTTCCACTTTTGTTTGATATTATGCTTTCAGTTTTTAGACCTTGCTTAAACCTTTAGGTGTTTTAAGTAAAACCTTAATGGGATTCAGAAAACAGTTCCCTGATAAAATAAACCAGGGAGCTGTTAAAAATGCCCACCCTGGGTTCACCAGGACCAGTGAAATCAGGCTCTCCAAGGCCCAGCCCAGGGGGTGGGTTCTAATGTGCGGTCAGGGTGAGAACCGCTGGTCTAGGCCTCGGAGACTAACCTGACTCACGCTGGACATGGGGATGCACCGGGTGATCTAAAGACCATGTAGACTTTAGAACAGGAAGGGAGAATGGACGAACTTGGGGTGGGTGAGGGGTGAAGTGTGAGGTTTCCAGAAAAGCTGGTGCTTCCTGCCAAGGTCACGATGGTCTATTCCAAAAGAAGAGCTATAAAGCTGAATTTCACCCAAGAGTAGGATCAGTCTTAAAAACACACAGATGACTCTCACATGAAATCAGATGAGGTGGAAGAAAACTGGCTGGAGATGGTGGGCCTTGCCAGGGCAGAGAGAGGCCGTCAGGAATGACAACAGAGGGAACATTTAGGTGGTGCAGGGCTTCGGTTTGGAAGGCGATGGTGCAGTGACAGTGGTGTCCTGAGAGTCTAGCTCTCAGAAGTGGCAGTGGCAGCAGCCCGTGAGGCACTGCTGGCCTAGGACTAGCGGTATAAACCACGGGGCCGTGCCAGCTGCTGCTCCTCCCGGGAGCCCCTGACGGTGTAATTTGGGAAGTCTTTCTGACTACATCGCCTCCAAACCTGAGTCCCCCTTCCAAAGAGACTGTGGCCCCCCAGTATCTCTTAATAAATTGCTGTTGGGCTTAAGCCAACAGGGTAAGTCCATGTTTACAGTGAAGAACTCTGAATTCTTATTTAATATTCTTGTTTAATATTCATTCAACACAACGGGATAGAAATTATTATTCCGACTTAAAGAAAAGAACGTGAGAATCAGAGAAGTTAAGAAGTTTGACTAAGGCCAGACAGCCATAAAAGGGCTAAAGTCAAATTCCCATGTGAATGATCCTAAAGCCATGCCCTTTTCCCTGTGCAGACCCCGCATGGGGCCGCATATGCTGTATCGTGGACGTTTGACAATCTTTGGCTTGGCATCTCCTCCTTCCTGGTTCAGCTGAGGGAAACGAACTTGGGCTCAGAGTTGCCTCAAATCTGCTAACCAACGCCTGCCTTTTACTGAAGTTATTGAAAGAATGTGGGGTCTGACTGGATGCTTCTATGGTTTTGTACTTTATAATTTCCTGGCAAAAAGTCTTTCTGAACAATTTCTTCCTTTGCAGAGTTGAACATGTAGGAGAAGGGATTTTTCTACCCCTCAGCCAGAATCAGAGCGGTCACAGGTGTATGGCCTGGGGACCCAGTTTTAGAAGAGCCGGGGTCGGCAGTGAGTGTCCAGGAGGGGAAACCAGAGGCCGCTGTGGCTCCTCCCACCCGTGACCCCCAGACACACTGCGTTTAGAGCCCAGACCGTAGCAGCCAGAGCAGCTCTACCCGGTGAGCCAACTCTAGTTCTCCTCGGAAAGCCCCGAATTTAAAAGCTGGAAGGGACCTTGGAGATCTCATTTTGCACACCAGAAAACTAGTCCAGACAAGATTTTCCTGTAGTCACGAGATTAGTGGCCAGTCAGGGTCATTGTTTTGGGTTAAGCATAGCAGAAAATACAGAATCACTTTATAATCAGAAAAAAGAAAGTTTAAGAAAAAAGGAGCATATGGTTCTTTATGTGTTTCGTAGATTAACTCAGGAGACCTATAACGCACCGAGATGAGAGACCGTGTGAACTGTGAAAGTGGGTGGGGGAGTCACAGTGGGTGGGCAAGGTGGTCAGAACAGGATCCAGGGGAGTGGACGGGCTACAGCCACCTGGAGGACATCCTGGGGAAGCCCGGCAGGAGGAGGGGGGGGAGCCCCAATCCCCTACCCCACTCAGCTCTAAAACCCGGGTCCTGGAGCAAAAACGGGGAAAACCCAGGGCAGGCCCAGTGGCATATGGTTAAGTTGCACACTCTGCTTCGGTGGCCCAGGGTTCATGGGTTTGGATTCTGAATGCAGACCTATACACCGCTCATCAAGCCATTTTGTGGCAGTGTCTCATATACAAAGAATAGAGGAAGATTGGCACAGATATTAGCTCAGTGACAATCTTCCTCAAGTAAAAAGAAGAGGATTGGCAACAGATGTTAGCTCAGTGACAATCTTTCTCACCGAAAAAAAAAGAGTGGGAAACCCATGAAGATGGCTCTGCAGGGTGACCCCTCCCATGGGTGCCCCAGCCTCCTCTGTGGGGAGAAGGAGAGAAGCACTGGGGCCCACCCCCAGCCCCCTTAGCTTTCCAGTTGGCATGAAAAATAGAGTTTCAGTCAGTTGTCCAAGTTTTGGTTGGTTTTGCCCTTTGGAGCCCAAGCTAAGAGCTTTGCCTTCCAGGATTGATAGAATGCTTTTCCTCTGAAGTTTTCATCCATCCATTCATTCATTCATTCCACAAATGGTTACTGAGTGCCTAATACGTGCCAGGCATCGTTCCAGTGAGCGAACCTGACATCCTCACCCTCATAAGAATTTACATTCCCACGGGGGAAGGAGAAAATAAAGAACAAACCTAATATATAAGTGAATTGCATGTTAGAAGGTGATTTAAAAAATACTGGGGTAACAGGTATCAGAGTGTGGTGGATTCCAATTTTAAATAGGGTGGCCTGGGTCCAGGCGCCACACAATGGGAACTCTTCAGGCAGCAGTTAGGCCTCTGCAGATTAGCTGCCTCCACCCAGGGCAGTCCCGTGGGGGCACTTCTTTGTGTTTACAGATTTGCATAGAGCTGGAGACCCTTGAAGAAGGTGGCTGTCTTTTACTTCTAGTATAGGAAGGGCGGTGGAGCATCAATTATTCATATTTTAATAAAGCATTATAGCTCTGACTTCCCCAGCTTCCATTGCTAGCCTCTGGAGAGTTGGTAAAAGGGTTGTGATCTCTGAAAACAGGTAGGAAGGTGGGGGAGGGGGCAGATCATAAAATACAGGGAGTTCTGTGGTCAGATGGGTGTAGGAGTCCTGATGTTACCACCCAAGGGGGGGTCTTCTGCCCGCCGCAAGACATGCCAATAGTCAAGAGGCAAGGTGGTAGGAAAGGAAGGACTTTTCGTTACAGCTTGCCAGCAAGAGGGAAGATGGCCGACTAATGTCCAAAAGAACCATCTGATTGTAATTAGTATTTGGGTGGTGAGCATGATGTAATCTGTGCAGAAATAGAAGTATAATGATGTACACTGGAAATTTATACAATGTTATAAACCAATGTTACTGCAATAAAAAATAAATTAAAAAAAAGAAAAGTATCAAATCTACAAAAATGTACCCAAGTCAGTATTCTATGACAGTGAATACTCAAATACAAACAATTTAATTTAAAGTTCAATATTTATAATATGTTAGGTCAAGTCTCTTTACAATTACCATGAAAACAAAATGATTTTCAAAGCTCTCAGCAGTGATTTATTTTAAGCAATATTCAATATAAAAAATTTTTCAACAATAAAAAAAAGTATGACTGATCCAGTACCATGAAAGCAGTTGCATTGCAGAATGCCTTACATTCAGTTTACATACTAAATAAATACACAAAATATGGGGGAAAAAAAAACCATCTTCAGGGGGCACAGAATCTCACAGCGGGTATACAGGCTGGTGGGTTACAGGGGAGGGGTTAGGAATGTTGACCCTCTGGTATTACAGACTGGGATCTTCACCACACCAGATCTTTCAATTGTCGTTGATGATGGCTGTCAGCATAGACTCTCTGTTCGGGGGGTCATCACATTCCTAAGGAACTCAAAGAACAAAGTTATCATCTTATCACAGCTGGGAGGTACTCGCATAAGCAGGGGTCGTGAGTAAAATCTACAGAGCAGTTAGATCTCCTGGAGAGTGCATGTCCAGCTGGGTTAGTTAGTCAGACGTTACTATAGGGTTTCTTTTCTACAATGTGGCTTCCCTCATGTCAACCTTGTGTTGAGCTGTGGGGGAGATTGGAATTGGCCACCTCAAAATATGTCTCTTTACCTTGATTATTTTCTCTGAAGGAGGCTTTGACCTTCTCCTCCACTAACTGTTTAAAGGGATTTGGGATGGAAGGCCTGTCCTGGGGATGGGCCATCACCATAGATAACTCTGGGTATTGATAGACTGGGAGGGTCCTTGCTAAGACCAAGCATTTACATTTGTAAGGGAAATCTCCATTTGTAAAGGTGTCTCCTTCTCTGTACTGGGAAGAGGGGTGGATGACCTCATCTCTAGAAACTTGTCAATGTGAAAGTGAGGCCTTAAATCAGCATAATAATCTTACTGTGCTTTTCTGGTAATCTCCCACAACCGACCCACCACCAACATCCTCCATTGTCTTTCCATTTAAGAGGAAAACCTCTGCCATTTTGTCGAGAAACTGTTTCCCTGGTCTTGTTACTGTGCCAGGTCCGTTTTTGCCTGCCCCCCAGAAAGCCAAACACCGAGACGATAAGATTGCAGCAGAAAGAGTTTACTCACAAGGCAGCCAAGTGAGGAAACGGGAGAATGAATCTCAAATCTGCTTCCCCCAAAATAGGGACTCAGGGATATTTGTGGGGTGGGGGGGGGAAGGTGGTCTGAAATGATTGGAGCTGAGGAGAGATGAGGTAATTGATGACCTGTGCAAGTGCAGTCAAGCTTCATGCCTCCTCGTAGGATGCGTGTCCACAGAATAGCGGCATCAGCGTGCCCTGTGGGTGTTTTAGCTTCTTGACATCAAAAGGTCACTTATTGGACATACGTCTGCATGGGCCCAGTTGATGCGTTGGTGGTCTCAACCGGCCTGAAGTGGGCAAGGGGTTCCAATAGCTCAGATACTCATTACCATGGTGACCCCGGCCCCAGGGAGATGTTATCCAAAGGAACCTAGTGGGAGTCAGATAGCATGTTGCCTGAACAGCACAATTAACAATGGGTAAGTTTATCATGCAGATTTAAGTCCTCACCTTCCATTCTGATGAGTTTCTAGGTAATGCCATGTCCCCCCTTCTTCCTGGTACAGGGAAGAAGATACCTTTACAAATGGAGATTTCCTTTACACATGTAAATGTCTCCTACAAAGGACCCTCCCAGATACCCAGAGATGTCTATGGTGATGGCCTGTTCTGGGGGCAGGCGGTGTCAAATCATCTTTCCAGCAGAGACATATTTTGCGGTGTCCAATTCCAATCCTCCCCATTAGTATCTGCCTAATCATCAGTGACCAATTGTTTGCTGGTTTCAGTCTCTCCCATGTGTACATATTATAAAGCTTTGATTCTCTCCTCCTATTCGATCTCATGTCAATTTAACTTGTAGCCCAGCCAGAAGGACCCTTCAGCCGGCATCACTGAGTGTGGCTTCTGAGAAACCTAGTGTGAGGTGGGTCCAGCTTTAGGGTGGGAAACAGCTATATATGTCATGAAGTCAAGGAACATATTTTAATAATCCTAAATTAGATTATTCAATTGGGTTGATAATAATAGCAATAATTAAAATTGCTGGTGTTTATTGAGTGCTTGCTATGTGTTGATGCAAAATAACCAATAACTATTCTGTAGATAAGAGACAGAGGTGAGTTTTACTTGAGCCAAACTGGGGATTATAACCCAGGAATGCCTTTTCCAGAAAGGAAGAAAGCATGCCAGAGAAGCATGGTTTTCAGTACAGTCTTATATCTTTTGATAACAAAGAACATACATTAAACACGCCCAGGGCACATATTCATCAAAGTTTCAAAGAGCTATTCAGTTGCACATCAGCAGGTCAACATGACCTTGATGTCAGGAAAGAGACTAACATGGTGGGTGTTACCAATAGGGTGTAGGAGGGGAACTATGCATTCTTATCTTAAGAGGGTGTATTCTTTACTTTAATGGTTAAGCAGATGTGCAATGTATTGATAGGTCATAAGTCAGCCTTCCTCAGTTCAAGGTGAATCAGTTTTGAACCCAAATAGTTACCCCGTATACCTCAATATGTGAAAATCTCTTGTCATATGTGACAGGTTCCACGTGTGACCTCTTAGTCTCTGGCTTTTCTTCAACCAGAGTGTCCTGTAAGCTCCAGGAGAGAAAGAGCTTGTCTCGTTCACTACGTGTTTTGAGTTTACCTGTGAATTAATTAAGTTATGTCATTATAATAAAAGCCCCTGGTATAAACAGATGTGGGAGCAGACATATCCTCTGCAGGCTGACCCTTGGCAAGCTGGCGCTGAAGATGCCATGTCGGTCCGTGAGGAAGCAGAGCTGGGAGGAAGCGGTAACTGTGACAGAGCAGACAGTTGACCGAGGAGCCGTGTGTAGAGAGAAGCAGGGTCTCTGGGGGCCCTATGATCCAGGAGAGGAGAGAATGGCTGGTGGCTTGAGCCATCTTGTTTCCCAAGGGCATCCCAGTTCTCAGTTGTGCTCCAGTACACATGGGTTCTTTCAGTAACTTCCTCTTTTTCTGGGTCATGAGTGGGTCTCTGTTCCTTAAAGCCCAAAGGCCGGAACTAGATCAAGGACCCTTGTTGAATATTGTGTGTAGGTCCCCAGAGGTCTGGGGTGTCCAGGGCAGGGGGCCAACACGGAAGGTCTCCAGTCTGCCCTGCTCTTTAGGCTGCTGTTACTTTTCCTGAGGTGTCTTCTGTGTTTCCTTAAATCCCTTCTCCTCACTCTTGGGGAGTCGATTTCTTCCTGAATCATCAATATTTCTAGACTTTGCTCTGGCTTCTCTTTTTTGCCACTTGCTTCTCATTTTTCATCACTTTTTCGTGGTCCTTCTGTTTCTCTCCCGCTTAAGTCTCCAGGGCTTCTGGGTCTTGACATTCTCCATGGCTGGCTTTTGTAACCTTCAGAGGTCCTGCTCACTGAGGTGTGCACTGCTGTCTGGGGGAAGAACTGGTTGTCTTGTGCCTTCTGTAACATTCAAGGTTTGAATCTTCCCAGAGTGCTTGCTGCGATATTTGGGGATATTTCCAGGTTTGCAGCTGTTGTGGAGAAAAGGGAGTGCCAGATGTCAGAGTAATATCAATTGCATTATTATTATTATTTATTTTTGGCACAAAATCTTGCCTTTAGAGTCCCTTGCTTATTTTAAAATTAGTTTGCATTCCATGAGTTCAGACTAGTTGAGCTGTGGGGGGTAAATGAGCCAAGATGTTTGTTGTGCTAAATTTAGGGAAAAAGTCAACCCGAATTAAAAATTGACCTCAGGTAATGAACAGAATAAATATTGTTTGATAATTAAGAACTGATGATAGTGCTGATTCAAATACTGTCAAGAAAATACCTGGACACAGTATAAATAAGCAAAATAGGATAAATAGGAGGGAGAATTTTAAACTTTCCAAATACCAGGTAAGCAGATATCCTGTCAGGAAGTCTCCTACAGTCCATTTTCGTGAGAGATTAGAAAAGCTATCCTTTGTCTAGTTTCTGGATTCCCATGGATCTTTTCCAACCGACATAAAGGAGGAACGAAGGATCACAGGTTGGCCTAATAGCAGGAGAAACTAAAGAGACCCAACATCTTTAAAACACCACTTTCCCCGGATGATTTCAACAAGAAAGTGTGGAGCGAACTGGTTCAGGGCACAGTTTTCCGTCTCCCCATTCCCTTCTCTACTGTAAAATGTAGAAAAGCAGACCTCTCACCCATTCTGGATCTTACTGTGAAGCATTATTACCCTGGACTGTAAAAGACTTCTGGGCACCAAACAAATACACAATTCAGGAAGGGAGCCCTTCTGAGAGGCACACGAGAGCAAACCAAAGGAAGTGTTGGGAGGAAATAGCGAAGGTGTGGCACTTTGTTTCGTTCAGGGGAAAAGGTCACGGTGAGTTTCCATGCCTCCATCTGTGCCTCCATCCATGCCTCCATCCATCCATCCATAAAGCTGAGAATTATAATTTAGATATAATATTTGCCAAGTAACATGTGTTAAAGTGTTTATTTGAAGTGATAAAAATTAAAAACAAAGCCATGCCTGACTGAAAGTAAGTCTGATTTTGCTAATTAATTTTCAATGAGGACAGTTTTGCCAATAGTGTAAGATGGTGGACATTTTCTATAAATTGTATGAGCTAAGCTTGTAGTTTCAAAGTTTTTCTGAAAATTAAAGTATTAAACAATTTAAAATAGGGCAGAAATTCTACTCTTTGCATTTATTTAAACTAATAATAAAAAATTTTAGATGCCAGCTTAAAAATGTGTGAGTGGGCATAGAGTTTTCCAAAAATATTTACCCTGGGAATATCAGAGTACAAGAATAGAGTACAGTTGCTGTAAAGAATGTTTGGCCAGGGGCGGTGGGGGGAATGATACTTGGTTTAGAGAAGATGGAGAGACGTGGGAATCGTGGGGGGTGTGTATGGCAGGTTGTTCTCACACAATTCAGTGCAAGTGAACGAATGTCACCACACCAGGGCCGTTTTTGCCCACTGCTCAGAAAGCCAAACACTGAGATGATGAGATTGCAGCAGAGAGAGAGTGGAATCACAAGGTAGCCAAGTGAGGAAACGGGAGAGAATGAATCTCAAATCTGCTTCCCCGAAAACAGGGGGATATTTATGGCGTAGGGGGCAAGGTGGTCTGAAATGACTGGAGGTGAGGAGAGATGAGATAATTGATGATCTGTGCAAGTGTAGTCAGGCTTCAGGCCTCTTCTTAGGAGGCATGTCCACAGAATGGCGGCTCCTGAGAAAATAGCTCAAACGCCCATTACCATGGTGACCCGGGCCCCAGGGAGACCTAGTGGGAGGAACCTAGTGGGAGTCAGATAGCATATGGCCTGGACAGCACAATTAACAATGGGTAAGTTTATCATGCAGATTTAAGTCCCATTCTGACAAATTTCTAAGTAAGGCCATCCCCCCACTTCTTCCAGGTTCAGGGAAGAAGAAACATTTACAAATGTAGATTTCCTTTACAAATGTAAATGTCTCTTACAAAGGGTAACCAGAACTAAGAATGGCTTCGCAAGGACCCCCTGATACCCGGAGATGTCTATGGTGACGGCCTGTTCTGGGGGCGGGCCTCCCATCCCAAACTCTTTGACCAGTTAGTGGGGGTGGGGATCAGAGTGTGTCTCCGGCAGGCAGAGAGGTATTTTGGGGTGGCCAATTCCTAGCCCCCTGTTACCAGCTGCTTAAGCATCAGTGGCTGACTGCTGGCCGTTTCACAAATGCAGTAATCGCTTATGCAGAATAAGGTGCTGTGGGCACACGGAGGTGAGTAGACGCTGATGACATTGCCACGTCCTTAAACCAGATTAGTGTTTATTAAAAAAAAAAAAATCTATACCATGCATCATTTAGAGAGGAAGTAGGCGCCCTAATGCAATAAAAACAGGAGATCATAACTCCAAAAATGTGAATCTTGGGAGCGGACCGTCTTCCTGGTAGAAAGGGTCAGAGCAACAATGGGCAGTCCTGCACCTGACTTTTAAAATGCGATCTGGCACATGGAGGAATGGTCACAGCGACATTGTGCACGTGGTCACAAACCAGACCAGTCCAAATGTCCTCGGGAGAATGGACATACACGTTCTATTTAAGCAACAGAATACTTTACAACAACGAGCCTAAGAGTCAACAAACTGCGGCTACATACAACATGATCCAATCTCACAAACGTCGGGTTGAGTCACAAAAATGACGTAAAGGAGTACGCGCTGCCCGATTCTACTTGTTCTACAAGCTCAGAAACAGGCAAACGAATCGTCATGGGTGGAAGTCAGGGTCACGGTTACACCGGAGGAGGCAGAGGCTGAAAGGGTCACGGGGGGGCTTCTGGGTGCTGATCGTGCTCCCTCCTGGACCCGCTGTGTGTGAAGCTGACTGTTGATGACACGTGGGGTTTTATGTAGACATGTTACACTTCAAAAAATTTAAAAATAAACAACAAAAACAGCAGTATTCTGATGTTAAATTAGTCCTGGGTTGAATGGACAGCCCTGCTGGTCTGGATAATTGGACCCGACGTAGGAAATTGGGATAAGGATGCTCAGATGCGGGAGAGCCATTTTGAATAGAGTTAGGATTTCGGGGTACACCTTCAGAGTGCCGCTGTTACTGCTTCTGCCCCCATCAATTGCAAACCGTAGTCCTTCTCCTCCTTCTCCCACCCCATCACAAGGGCTTCAGATCTCTGGCTCTGTAAATCACACACAATTGGGGCTTACCTGCTGGGTCAGAGGCCTGGCCGTGTTCCACGTGCACACACGCGTTTCCCCAGGTGTCCGCAGCACCAGCACCCGTTCCCTTCACTTCCAGTCAGGCTCTGAGCAGCCGGGAGACAGCTGGAGAGGAGGCTTCACCAGCGTGAGTGACCCGTTAGGAGCCGCTCCTGGGAAACCTGATGGGACGACTCAGGACTGTGGGCTCCTAGACACCCAGTGGGGGATTTGACAAGTGTCAGAGGCTGCCTTGTGCCCTGATTGGCAGAGCAGGGGGAGGGAGACGCCTGTGCTGTGACCCTCACAGGCAGGTCACAGCGAGGCGCGTGAAGGGACCAGCGTGGCACAGGCAGGGCTGAGACTCCCTTGCGGAGCGCCGGCTGACATCTCTAAGACCCGTGCTGCTCCACGGTGTTTTGAAAACACTAGAAATCGCGCTCTGGTTTCTCCAGAGGTGACGTGGGCAGATCCCAACCGGATGCCGCTCCAGCACATCAAAGCCGTGCAGCTCGGATGGCACGTGGCCCCGTCCAGGCTGCCTGTGGGCGGGTCAGCTGGCCTGGAGAAAACAACGGGGCTCAACGTGACAGTCCCCACATTCTGCGGACTTGAAAGGGAAATCCTCTGGATTCTGCCTGGGCTCCTGGGGCTCAGCCCTGGCCTGGCCCTGAGGCTGCGAAAGGAATAAAAGCATGGAAAGGGCCGCATGTGGCTGTCACTGGTTCTTCAGGGCACCAAGGGCACTTGCAGTCCTACCAGGATTTTGTAGCCTGAGCTTCTCTGTTCTGTCACCTCCCTCGCTGCCCCGCTGACTGATGCCCCAGAAACCTAGCCCAGCCGTTCCCTTCTCCTCCTCCTCACTCCCCTCCCTTTGCTCTCACCAGCTTCCACCTTTTCTTGTGCATTTCAGCAGAGTGCCTCCTCAACCTCACAGTCACTCAAAGCGTTGCCCCAAATTGCTGCCCCTTTAGAAGGGTCAGTTTCTAATCCTTCCCCACTCTGTTCTCTCGGGGTCCTTTCCCGCTGTCTTACATTTTCATCTTGTTTTCCTTCCCTTGACTACAAAGGCGGGATGTAGAGGAAGGCCAGCAGGGGGCAGAGAGCCCTGGAGCTGAACAGGAGACAGATGAGCATCTGGTTGTTGCCGGGCATCTGTGCGACTTTGGGCAAACCGCTCAGACTCTTATGGGTGTCAGTTTTGTCACCTGTAGATGGGGTCGGGTCTCCCATGCCAGGAGTCCTTGTGCTGTGCTGCTGTCGGTGTCGTGTGCGCACCAAGAACAAGACTCTGTCCTGGCTCCTGCAAACCCACTGGATAACGATGTCTTTATGTTCCCTCTGATACGCGCACACACACACACACACACACACACACTCACACCCCTAGAGGCTGGATCAGAATGTTTTCTTAGCCCTGACTCAATTTAGTGGCTCCTTGCTGTCAGATGTAACTCATACCCCATTTTATTTTTCAAAATTTAGTGAAATGAAGACATTAACTCAAGGCTGATTTTGTTTTCCTACCATAAATGTCCACATAATTGCTGGATCCTCTTAGTGGTGAAAATGGACTGTTGTCCTTACCTCAAGGCAGACAAAGGACACAACAGCCAGATCCAGAGATGGAATAGACAAAGCAATTCAGAGATTTAGAGCTGAAATCTGGCAGAACTGGAAGTAGAATTGCATTCCGGAAGACCATTGGGTTAAATTTGAATTTTTGCAGAATCCACTTAACCTGCCTCCGACTTGGTTCTTTGCAGCTTCCGGTAACTGTGCTCAAAGGGACAGTCTTCTTCTGATTAACCAGACCCAGATTCCTGCTGTATTCGCATCCAGACCCCAATATGATGTGGGCATGTTTTGATTACCCTCAAACATCAAGGATTAATTAGAATAAATATTTCTCACTTTCTGAACAATTTACATGGAGATGGGGTTTTGTTTGGGCATGAGGAACAAATGTCAACGGGGATATCTGCCTGAATACTCAAAACCCAAGCCGAAGAGAATCGCAAATTTATTCTGGACTCAAACTGCAATATGACTTTCTTGCTTATTCAAATGATTTTGCAACTGTTTAGGCCTGTATAGTTGACAGAGCACTTTCAAATGCGATGTTTATTTCATCGTCACAGGAGACGTTTGAGGTGGAGAAGGGAGGGACTAGATCTCCATTTCCCAGTTGAGGAAACCAATAAGGAATTTCTGCATGGTTATGAGGCTGGTGTGTTGTGGATCCAGAGCCCAAGCCTTTTCACATCAACTTAGTTCCATAATGATCTCACCATCTGCAGTGCTGTGTATAAACCTGAAGCTGGGCACAAAGAAAATGTCATGTATTTTCTTGAGCATTATGTTCACCCAATTTTATGAGCAGCCTTAAAGAAGCCTGCAAGGTAGCCACTTAACTTCTTCTGCTTCATGCTTAGGAGTTTAGTACCGTCATCAGCCTGCCCAGGCCTCCCCACTGAATCTCTGCAAGCTTCAGTTTGCCCAACTCTAAAATGGAGAAAGTCATTGTACCTGCCTCATAGGCTCTTTGTCGAGATTGAATGAGGGACTACATATAGCAAAGCTGTAGCATAGCACCTCTGTAAATATTAGCAATTACTCCAACACTCCTTGGTAATCTTTGGGCTTCTATTTATTTATTGCTTTTTTGTAAATCATTTCCCACTGTTTTGAAATTTCATTGGCTTGACTCTTTTTTAAGCTTTATTGAGATGTAATTTACATAGAATAAAATGCGCCACCAACAGTGTTTCTGAGGTTTAGCCGCTCCATGTTCCCACCAACACATAGTATTTTCAGTCTTTATTTGAGCCATTCTAGATGGTTGTTGTATCTCATTTTGCCTTTAATTTGCATTTCCCTGATGATCAATGATGTTGAGCATCTTTTCATATGCTCATTTGCCATTCACATGTCTTCTTTTTACTCAAATCTGTTAATTTTAACGGATTACCTGTCTTTTTATCATTGAGTTGTTAGAGTTGTTTATATATTCCGGTCCTGCACAGATATGTGTATCACGAATGTTTTCTCCCAGTCTGTGACTTGTCTTTTTATAAAGTTTTAATTTTGATGAAATCCAATTTAAAAAATTTTTCTCTTATGCTTTGTGTTTTTTTGTGTCCTATCTAAGAAATCTTTGCTTGCTCAGATTTACTCTTGTGTTTTATTCTAGCTTTGTAGGTTTAGCTCTTAAATTTAAATCTATGATCCATTTTGAGTTAATTTTCGCGTATCATGTACTGTCTACCTTAAGTGGCTACCTTGCAGGCTTCTTTAAGGCTGCTCATAAAATTGGGTGAACATAATGCTCAAGAAAATACATGACATTTTCTTTGTGCCCAGCTCCAGGTTTATACACAGCACTGCAGATGGTGAGATCATTATGGAACTAAGTTGATGTGAAAAGGCTTGGACTCTGGGTCCACATGTGAGATTAGGGTCAAGGTTCATTTTTTGCCTAGGGATATCCAATTGTTTCAGCACCATTTGTTGAAAAGATTATCCTTTCCCCATCGAATTGCCATGGCACCTTTTTAAAAAGTCTATTTACCATGTATGTGGGGCCTGTGTCCGGACTGTCATTGATCTATACGCTTGTTGTTCCACTGACAGCAGACGGTCTTGATTACTGCCGCTTCATAGTAAGTCTTGAAATAAGGCAGTGTAAATCGTCTAGCTGGGTTCTTCTTTTTCAAAATTGTTTTGGCTCATCTAGGTTTTTTTAATCCCCATATAAATTACAGAATCAGCTTGCCAATTTCTACCAAAAAAAACCCCAAACAAACCCCTGCTGGGAGTTTGATAGGAATTGCATTGAATCTATATATCAATTTGGGAAGAATTCACATCTTAGTATAGCATTTTGCAATATTGAGTATGGGGTATCACTCCATTTATTTAGGCCTTTAGTTTTTCTTAGCAACGTTTTCTAGATTTCAATGTAGAGGCATTGCATATATGTTGTTAAATTTATCCCAACATATTTCATGTTTTTAGATGCTCTCGTAAACTGAATTCTAAAAGTTTCATCATCCAATTCTTCATTGTAATATGTATAAGCACAGGTGATTTTTTTTTTTTACTTTATATTGTATAGCCTAGCTAAATTCACTCATCAGTTTGTAGATTTCTTAGAATTTTCTATGTACACAACTATGTTTTCTGTAAAAGAAGACATTTTCTTCTTCCCTTCCAATCTTTCTACCTTTCATTTATTTTATTGTGTGTATTTGTAGTTTGTTCCTTTGTATTATTATTTATTCTATTGGATGGATATACCCTAATTTTTTCATCCACTTGTTGGTGGACATATGGGTTGTCTTCAGTTCTGAGGTATTGCATATAAAGCTACTGTGAGTGCTGTTTACAAGTCTTTGTGTGGACACGTGCTTTGCTTTCTCTTTGGGAAACACCGAGGAGTCGAATGCCGGCTCTTGTTACAGGTGCTCATTTCCCTGCACGAGAAAATGCCAAATTATTTTCCAAAGTAGTTGTGCTATTTTGCATTCCCAGTAGCAGAAAACTCAGTGAATTCTTCACAGGTGTGTGTTTCCTGCCTGGCAGGGAAGTAGACTCAGTTCTCCTTTCGTTGCTGTAATGATCCTTTTCTTCCTTTTAACACATTCCATCTTCTAGACAACTCTCCACGCTGCAGCCACATGGTCCCCTATCAGGGGTTTGAACACACAGCTTCCTGCCTGACGACCTCTGTGCAAGTTGCTTCCTCCGCCTTGAACACTTCCTTTGGCTTCCCACATGCTGTCACTTCCTCGCTGTTCAGGTCTCAGGCCGTAGATCAGGCCTCTGAGCGACCTTTCCCGACTGCTCTATCTGGTTAGCCCCCATCCTGCACATTCTTCTCCACAGTTTCTTTTCTTTGTAGCTCTACTTGTAATCATATTATTATTTGTTTATGTACTTGGTTGTGTCTGTTTGTCTAGCTAAATGGTAAGTTCACTGAAAGCATCTTATCCACCCCATATTTGTCACTGCCTAGATTAGCACGTAGCAGGTGCTCCACTAATATTTGTGGAATAAATGCATGAGCTTCTCCTTCTGGGAGAACCTCAGAGCCCTTGCCCCACCCACAGCCCCTGCTCCATGGATGACTGACAGGCTTTGTGCCATCTAACCCTGCCACCCTTGGTGACTCATAATGCACCTTACCATCTTGAAGGCTCTGAAAGGCCGTGCAGAAAAAAAAAATCTGTTTAATTCAGTATTTCTCAAAAGTATTTGACCATTGAACTCTTTCTTTGTGACTTATGTTTCAACCTCCTACACAACAGTGTTCTGTGGAGCCCTTATGTGGAAAATGCCAGCTAAATTCATAGCTAGATCCCAACTCGGTTAAGCAGATTGAACTGACTACATGGAATAATGGTCATCATAACTGACTTAAAAAGATACCCTCAAAAGTTAGCTCCAGAAAAATGCCGTTAAATCTGCCATAAGATCTCTAAGGCTTTCTAGTAGTAATTGGCAAGCTTTTTAAAGAAGATGGAGTCCTCTCACTATTCCCACTCTAAGCATCTGTTTTCCTTTATAATAATTAGTGGCGTATAGTTTTATTGGGGAAGATTGGGACCGCACACATCACAAATAGGACTCAGTGACGGTTAATGCTGGGATGCATACCTGATGTTTGGAGGTGGGCTAAAGAAAATGGTTAAACTTTCAGCTTTAAAAATGATTCAGGTAATGTGTGCAATAGACCGTCTCACTGTGTTTGTCTCCACTTCTATTCCTGAACTGATAGTTAAGCCTTCTACGCCTTCTTTGCTGACGGTCATAATAGCAAGGGGGATGGAGGTTAAACACTGTCCCTGCTGTTGTTACTCCTTTTATCTTCCTTCTCCATTTCTTTCCTCCTCCTCTCTTCCTCTTCCTCCTCCTCTTCTCGTCTGCTTCCTCCTCTCCTCCTCCTCTTTCAGGAGGATGGAATGAAGAATATGGTGACGATCAGGGCTATCTGTCCTACAGACTTGATCAATAAAAATAAGTCCTTGTATATTGATGATCAATATACAGCTGATCCAATGTCTTTCCTTGATTAGAACAAGATTTTTCAATACAAGCAAAAAGTTGGTAAAGGAGAGATAAATAGGATTGTAATAAGAAATCATGAAATTTCCTTTAACTCTTGAGTGCTTTAAACATCTTCGAGATTGTCTGGGACCGTAAACGTCTAGGGCATATAGGACTGCTAAGTTTGGCTGCTTCTGCTCGTGGGAGCACAGTCCCTTTAAGTCCTTGAGCATAGTTACAGTGGCTGCTGAAAAACCCTTGTCTGCTCATGTCTTCTGGGTTTTCTCAGGGTTAGTCTTCCTCGACTGCCTTTTTCTTTTGAGTTTGGGTCATGTTTTCTTGTTTCTTGGTATGTGAAGTAATTTTTACTTGTATCCTTGACGTTATGAGCAATACTTTACGAGACTCTTGATCCTGTTATATTCCTCCAAAGAATATTGATTTTTTTTTTCAAGCAGGAGGAACCAAAGTCTGAGACATCAGTTCAGTGCTTTAGCCTCAGCTGGGCCGCGTGGAGTTTGCCCTGCATGTGGACCATCCAGGGTCAGCCAGGAACTTGAGCAGAGTTTATAAGCAGATCTGGGGGCTCCTCTTCCCTGACTGTTCTTTCTGGAATTTTCTCTCTCCTTTTCCAGCTCCTCTGATTGCCCTGAACTCAACACCCTGGATCTTCAAGCGATAAGATTATGGGTTTCTGTGACCTGCAGTGTAGCCTGGGTCTGCCCTCAGGCTAAAAGCTGAAAAACAAAACCAAAACAGGACGCTCACCCGGTGCCGTGCCCTTCTGGATTTGCAACCTCTCAACATCCGCCTGCCTTTACTTACTCTTCAATGCTTTCAGGCAGCGGGTTTTCACTGTTTGGTCTAGTTTATGGTTGTTATTTGCAAGAGGGCTCCGCAGACATTGCTGGAAGTGGAACCTGTCCTTGTGGGAGGTGTCCAGTTCCTACAACAATCCAAAGAGGATCTGAGAAAAGACCCAGTTATAGGCTTTCTTACAGATCATATGGTAACTTGGGATAACTCACGTGTACGTGTGTCTCTAGGAAGGCTTTCCCTGTTTTTTTTAGGACTGTCTTATATTTAAACAAGGTAACTTCCTCTCAGAGGCTGTTTGCCAGGCCTCTTTGCCTATAGAAGAATGCCCATAGAATCCTGCCACAGCCGGGGCTGGGCAGGTAGAGCCGGCCTTCCAGAGCTGCAGTCCTTTAGAAATGTGTCCCAGAGGCAAATGCAGACCCAGGAGCTGCCAGGCTGGCCTTTCCAGTGCCTTCCTCCTCAGGAAGCCTGCCTCTCTGGCACAATTTTGCTGTCTGGTAATTGGTTCACCCTGCTGGCAAAAACACCCAAACTCACTCTAAGTGGCAGGAATTCAAAGCACCTCTCCTGTTCAAGGAATGTCAGCAGCCATCACAGACAGCGACAGGGAAGGAGAGGACAAAGCTAACAGAGCCATTCTCTGGGAGCATATGCTCTTCTCAGAACCCTGTGTGCAACTTTGCGCTGGTTCTTACGCCCATTATCATCAAACTGGACAGAACCCGCTCGGTACGGGCATCTTTCCACCTGCAGTGAACAGTGTAACACTTCCTCCTCCCAACCTTCTCCTCGACTTCTGCTACAAGAGTATTACTTGCTTTTTCCAAAAGTCAGGCTTCAGCAAGTACACTGAGGAATGTCTTCCCATTCCCAATCCTTCCACCTCGACCACAAAGGAAAGGCCAGTCATGATTTACTATCTGAAGCACATGGCCACTTAGAGGAGGCTGAACAAAATGGGGGCTAGGTTGGAAAAGAAGATGGGAGAAGGATTGTCAAGCAGACAGTCAACAGCATCAACTTCACCTGGATATTCTTCATTAAACCTATTTAGATATTAATATGTTTTAAAGTCTTTGTTAACAATGGACATCGTTAATTTCATAATCCACTTGTTCGCAAACCTGGCTGCACGTAGCGATCATCTGGGGAGGTTGAGAAATGCTGATGCCCGAGTCCCTTCTGTGGAGATTCTGGTTTAATTGGTCTGGGCCACAGCCTGCACCCTGAGGTTTTTAAAAGCTGGCACGTAGTTCTAAAAAACGGAAAATTTGAGAACCATCGTCATAGTCCATCATTATTGTACATATTCCACATAGAAAAGAGAACTGGAAATGTAGTTGCCATTAAAATCTAGTGTCAGCAACTCCAGACTGTTAAGAACTGGTGTTTTTTTATCTGCTGTAACTGGTATGGCCTGCCATCTGTACAAACGAGGTTAAAACTCAATTGTAGTGTTCAGAACAATCATTTGAGCCCTCCCCGCCCCTTCCCAACCCAACCAGCACTAATTCATAGAACACCCTACACCCCTTTCTAGACGTCCACCCTCATCCTGACCTTGGAATTGTCCAAGAAAACCCCTGGAGCCTACTCAGTCCAAGGGCCAGTGCTGATTCTGAACATCTCATGGAGAGAGAAACACAGAATTTGTTCACTCCTTCAGCAGGCTGCCTCTTTTCCTGCTCCAGCTTCTGCTACCGCCACACGGCGCCCCTTAGTTAAGGTGAGTGTTCATGCGCTGTCTTCTGCTACAGGGGTGCCTTTCTGGAAGCAATCAGAAATACCCTTTCAATTATTACAAAAATAATAAAGTTACACTTCACCAGGCACCCACTATGTCTATTTATTCACTCTTCCAAATCCCTAACTGAAAGAAAACATGGAAGTTTTTCTTTGATTTTTTTTTTTTTTTGGTTTTGTTTTGTTAGCTGGTTAGATGGAACTTGAGCCGGAAAAGCTTCCTTTTAAAAGTAGCTACTGACTTCTTTGCCTGCCTGGGACTTAAGTGTCCCCTGTTAATGATCCAGACAGGAGGTGAGTAGGCACCTGATGCACTGGAAGGTAAATGGCATTTATGGCCTAAAAAAAGTTTACTGCTCATCTCAATGGCCCTTGTTACCCAGAGGTGGTCCATAAAGAGTTAAAAAATTTGTAGGGATGGAGGTGAAGACGTCCTCTGGGAAAAGGGAGATAAGATCTCTTCTGTTTTGAAGTTCAGTGTGGATCTGACTGAAGTACACCAGCAGGAAAAGACACGGAGGACACTCTCAGGATAACCCCCAGGGAGGGTTGAGGGTCTGGCTGGTGACCTGGGCTGAGTACAGGCCTGGATGTCCCTGTGAGGAGAGCTGGTCCAGCTCAGTACGTGGCTGAAGCTTGAGCACATCCCCAAGTCCCCAGGTATAAGGCACTTAACCCAAATGCTTGTCTTGGGAGCCCCAGCAGAGGGCCCCACCTGCTCCACTTCCAACCCTGAAAGCAGCAGTGAGAGGGGCAACCCAGTCCCCAACGCAGCCTGCTGGAGAACCGTCTAGATCAGCAGCCACTAGCCACACGTGGTTTTGAGCTCTTGAATGGCTGGTCTGAATAGAGATATGTATTATACATGCTAATTGCACGCTGGATTTTGAGGACTTATGTAAAAAAAAAGATTATAAAATATGTCAATAATTTTTATGTTGATTACATGTCAGAATGATGGTACTTTGCATGTATTAGGTTAAATATATATTGTCGAAATTAATTTCATCTTAATGTGGCTACTAAAAAATGTTAAATGACCCATGTGGCCCATATTTGTGGCTTTCTATGTCCTGTGCTGGCCTAGATGTCCCATCCTCACTGCTGGGCCATTTGGAAGCTGGTGTTACCAGCTAGGATGCTTTGGTGTTCAAGTAACAGAAACCTCAACTCAGAGTGGTGTAAACAATAAAGAAATGTGTCACCTCACAGAGAAACCAGTCCGCTGCTGGGAGGCGTGGGTGCTGATACTCAGTGGCACCAGGAGGACCTGGCGCTTCTCACTTTCTACTCTGCTGTCATGTGGCTCAGCGCAAGGCAAATGAACGTATACATCTTAAAGTCCCAGAGTCACATGC
This sequence comes from Tapirus indicus, assembly GCA_031878705.1. Lineage (NCBI taxonomy): Eukaryota > Metazoa > Chordata > Mammalia > Perissodactyla > Tapiridae > Tapirus > Tapirus indicus. Next base: position 1,816,146 of record CM062925.1, on the reverse strand, counting down.
AGACTTCTTCAATGTCCAAGGAAACACGAGGGGGCTTTTGTTAAAGTGAGGACGTTTTTCCCAGGAGTCTCCCCCAGCCCCCCTGCTGTCATGTCTAATTGGCCAGAATTGGGTCTCATAGTCCATCCTGACCACTCACTGGCTACGTAATTAGATACTGGATGGCTGGAGTGATCTGGAGTGAGACATCTGTTGGGGAGAGAAGAACCAGGACTATAAAAGGAGAGATGGTTAGTTTCAACCAAACAACCCGTGAGGTTCTTGAACAATTCAGGGAGAGGGCACAGGTCTAGAAAGCACCATGACACACTCTGTATCACAACTGAGCTGATTTTGTTTGAAACACCAAAGAGATGGTATTATATTTGCATCCCCAGGTGACTGAAGCTTAATAAATACATAAATAACTTTACATAAATAGACAAACAAAGGGAATAAACTCCCAGAGCCCCATGTAGTGAAGGGGAGAGAGCACCGGCCCCTCCTCAGGAGACCTGGCTTTAGCACCTCCTCACTCACTACAGCACCTGGGAAGCTCAATGAACCCATTGGGGCTTCAGGGGTTAACCTTTCCAATGAAGATCCAAAGACTGAGTCGAGATAGCAAAGCAATCACACAAATATTTCTCCCTGCTCTAACACAAACACATAGGAATGGTGATATAAATGGAATGTAACACGTGACATGCTAATGGGTTCAGGACCCAACTCCAACGTGTGTGTGTTTGGCGGGGGTGAGTTTCCACACACCACCAAGCAATTCTCAGACACCGGTTGGGTGTCCTCCAATTCAACTCGATTCTGACACTATTTACCTGGAGACAGTGTCACATCCCACAGGGTAAGGGCTCAGTCCTACAAGACTGGTCCCATCCACTCCAGACACCGGTCGCAAGTCCTGGTTGTCACCTGTGCTTCTGACCAAACTGCTATAGATCAGAGTTGCCCACGACCCCCTCCTTGGATGTGATTAATTTGCTAGAGTGGCTCACAGAACTCAGAAAACCAGCTTACTCATCAGATTACTGGATTATTGTAAAGAGATATAACTCAGTGACAGCCAGATGGGAGAGAGAGACAGGGCAAGGTATGGGGAAGGGGGCGGAGCTTCCGTGCCTCTCCAGGTACGCCACTCTCCCAGAATCTCCACGTGGTCACCAGCCCAGAAGCTCTCTGAACCCAGGCCTCCTGGGTTCTTATGGCGGCTTCACTGCACAGGCACGGTTGATTAAATCCTTCGCCATCGGCTATTGGTTCAACCTCCAGCCCCTCCCTTCCTGGGGGGTGACAACCAGCCCCAATCCTTAGGTGCTATCCAAAAGTCGCTTCATTAACATAACAAAAGAAACTTGTGCTCTCATCACTGAGGAAATTCCAAGGGTTTTAGGAGATCTGGGTCAGAAACAGTGGACAAAGCCCAATATTCTCACTATAAATCACAATATCACACATACTCAGAAACTAAAGGAAAAATCTCCTTTTAAAATTAAAAATAGCAAATGTTTGGAAAGGTAAAGTCATGGGCAAGCGGAAGGTGGGTTCTGTGCAGTTCCTTTGGAAATCAGGGCCAAGTGAACTCTGTGTGACGGCTGTCCAGGTTCCCTGAGCTAAGTGGGTGCTGGGCAGCATGTCCAACCAGAGAGCCAGGACTGAAAGAACTCTGCCTGACCAGCCAGCAATGGCTGCACACGTCCCACTTGCCCGGAGAGGCCCCGACTAGAACTGGTGTCTGTCTGACTTCAGAGTCACGACACCACAGGGCTCAACCCTTCTGGTCCCAGGACCTGCGGCCGCTCAGTTCCTGGGGAGCCCTGGGACTCATGTCACTCTCAAGGTCACCCCAGGGATCTGTTTTTTAACTAGGCCTGGGGTCTCCAGATTTATTTGTTTGTCTGTCTGATTGTTTGTTTACTAATTATTCACACAAGCTATCATATTAGTTCATTATAAAACATACACAAAAGAAATTTTTAAAGATGGAAAAAATGTAATAAACCATATTTTAAGGTTTGCTGCTAATTATGATGGCCCCATTCTATCACGAGCTGATATCAGCTGATATTAGTTGAGGTTTACATTAATGACATAGAGTATAAATCTATATTTCAAAAAGCTGGATAATGGTTAGTATTTTCGGCAGGCCTCTTTGCAGATCTGATTAGAATATCATTGTTTGTATTTTGTAATATGGTTGAAGGAGTAGGAAAAATGTTCTTTTTCTTGTTCTTTGCTTGAGCTTACACTATTAATATTCTATTCAGTTTGTAATTTTTTTGGCAGGGATCTTTTTAAGCCAGTTGTCCACCTCGTTAGTTGGCAACGTGCAAGCTGTATTATGCTGCGATACACTGAAGGCCAGTGAAGGAATGAGGGTCAGCCACTTCACGGTGTGGGATTCCCGCTTCTCCCTCAGGGTAACGCCAGCTCTGTTTGTGACCTGTGACTGTCTTACGTATGGACTAAGTGAGGGCACCGGTGTCATCAGGTATATTAAATGTTGATAAATCTAAATTTCTTTTGGGAGACGATGAATATAAATAGCTTTGGAAGTTCTGCCTGCCCTTCTGTAGAGACCAATGAGTTGCATTTTTCATTTGCCAACTCAGGTCAATCATTGTTGGAGATCCGGCAGGAGCACGAGCAGTCATTTCAAGGGGTATTTACATGACCTCGAACTGCGGCCTCCCCCTCTAACACACTGTGTCCCTACACCATCTCACAAGTCTTGCCCAGTAGTCAATAGAGGTTAAGAGAATTCAATTTTATCTCAGCAGAGGGCGTCCCTTCCTTCTGGGAATGTGACAGCCCTTAGCAACGAGAGGCTATCTTAAGACCTGGGACCTATGAAAGGGGGTCATGAGGGCAGTTTCCGTGTCTGTAAGGGCTGAATGAAGCTCACTCATTATCCAACCTAATGTCCTCATTTCCTGGGGGAACTGCTCAGAATTCCGGGGTTAGCTGATGACTACCGAAGCATGTGAACTCTGACCTTCCACCCTCGGCCCAGTGCCTGCTCTAAAATTCCTCACAGCCCCCTGAGGTGCACTTGGTAAGCCATGGTTAGGCTGGCCCATTTCCATTTAATGTAATTACTGATATATTTGAGTTCAAATCTGTCATCTTATTTCATGATTTCGATGTGTCCTACCTCTTTTATGATTCTTTTTCTTTTGTTTTCTGACTTCTTTTGGATTGACTAAGATTTGTTTATCATTAATTTTTCCCCTTCACTATTTTGGAAGATTTACACTAATTATCTCTTCTTTTAGTGGTTAGCTTAAAAACTATATTTTTGCTATTTATTATTTTATTTTTAACCTTACATTTTAATGTATCCAGATCTAGTAAAAATGCTGATCTTTATCATTGTCTACACTATTCAGAAACATAAGTGTACCTTAACCCCACTTAGCCTCATCCACATTTGCTATTGTTGTCAAAACTTAAAATTCTATCTAATTTTTAAATTCCACAAGACACTTTTATTGTTTTTTTGCTCTTCATTTTTTCTATATCTCAGACTTTCTATCTGGATCATTTTACTTCATCCTGAAATACATCTTTTAGAGTTTCCCAAGCTCTCTCATTTTAAAAAAGTCTTTATTCATCTTTATTATTGAGATTATATATATATAAAATATATTTATTTTTAACATAAGGCATACCTGCAGTTCAGTTTCGTTGGTTTCCTATGGTTTCACTATGATGTGTGCAGGAGCGCTGTGTGGATACACCGTGTAGAATCTATTCAGCTTCTTGAATCAATGGGTTGATGTCTTTCGTTCCCTCTGAATATTCTCAGCGGTTCTATCTTAAAGCATTACCTTTGGCTCTCTCTTCTTCAAACAAGAGTGTCCCTCTCTTTTCTTCACTACTAGCAAGGTGGGTTTATAGTTTGTGGCTAATAATGCCAACAGACACTATCCCCTGTGCTCATGGGCCTATTTGAATTGTCTGTTGTTTCTGCTGGTTCTTGCTCAATGTGTTTTGTTCCCATGTATGACTCGTGATTTTTGACAGTGTGTTGGATATTGTATTTTTAAAATTATCTTCAAGAATAATTTAAGGCTTAGTATGAGTCAGTCTTCTTCCAGACAGGATTTTCTTTTGCCTCTGCCAGATACCTGAGGTGCTCCCTTCTGGATGCATCTCAAAGCAAGTCAATGCTTGCAGCTCCCCGGACCTCCCAGGTGACACAGAGGTAGGAGGACAGTCTTTGCAGGGATTGGTCTACTCGTGAGTCACTTCACGAACCTGAAAGTCTTTAGGGCCCCAGTTAAAGTGGGGTCCGTGAGAACCCTCGCCTCTGGTGGGTTGCAGATCTTGCCTGTTACCCCCACCCAGCCCCAGGAATCTGTCCAAAGGACAGCTCAGGTTTGCAGCTGTTTCTTTAGAATTGGCAAATGACCTTGGGGCAAAATCAGATTTCAATATCAGTCTTGTTCTCTGGGTCTTCTCTTCTATATTTAGGCTTTGAAACTCCTCACGACCTTGTTAACATTTTGGTGCTTTTAGGAAGGTGTTTTCTATATTTTATCCAGTTCTTTAGGTTTCCTTAGAGAGACGGTTGGTCCCTATTTCCTAGACATCACTTACTGGGAGCAGACATTACAATTTGTGTGTTCATCGGAGGAAAGGAAGTTTTCCATAGTCTTCTATTTCTACTTCATGTTTATCAATTTCTTAGTCCCTGTAAAGCACTTTGCATATGCCAAGGATGGAACACACTCTACAGAACCAAACTTATTATGTAGCACTCATCAAATCCTTTCAAAGAACCCAATCTGATATAATATGAAATAGTTCATAAGACAGTTTTAAGTCATAACTACTTCTGACCTTTGGGATTTAGTATGATAAACTTGTGCCCCACCAACTCATAAAAATATAATGGCAGATCCAGTGATCCATATATAACCTGCATACATAATATCATATCCTACTAAGGGCGCTGACTCTTCCCACTGAATGAAAGCCTCTCCCCCTTCCCTTGCGTCTTTGAGATGTTTTCTCTAACCTTCTCAATGTGGCCTTCCCTAAACATACTATTTGAAATTGCAAACTCCCCCTCAGTCCCATACTTCTTAATCTCCTCCTGCCCGTCCCCTTTCTCCATCATCCTCCACCACCTTACACACCATATATTACATATCCTGGCTTTATTTATTACTGCCTCTCCAATATTGATAAATCTGCTTAACCTCTCAATTCCTTGGTTTTTCTAGTTATAAAATAGGACTAAGAAAAGTATCCCACCCTTCTTCATATGGATATTTCATAGATGAGGTGTGGTGATAGCTCAGAAAGTGATTCTAAAAAACTATTTTTTAAAAAATGAACCAAATGAAAACTATAACATCTAAAAAAACTTCCTGATTGAGCTTTATAGTAAAATAGAGAGAAAAGGAAAAAAATCAGTGAACTTTAAAATAGTTCAATAGAAATGATCCAATATGAAAAACAGAAATAGAAGAGAGATTGAAACAAATGAGCAGATCCTCAGGGACCTGTGGACGGTATCAAAAGGTCTAATATATGTGCAATTGGAGTTGGTGAAGGAGAAGAGAGAAAAATGGGGCAGTAAAGAATATTCAAAAGAAAGAATAGATGAAAGTTTCCCAAGTGTGGAGAAAGAGATAAATATACAGATTTAGGAAGAAGGGTAAACTTCACACAGAACAGATTTAAAGACACACACACACATGCCCAGGCATATCAGGGACAAATGGCTAAAAACCAAAGTTAAAGAGAAAAATCTTGAAAGAACTCAAAGCGTTTTGTTACAGATTCCTTCCACACCAAGTAAAATCCTGCAGTCAAAGTTTAGTGAACTTGGAGTTCTGGGGGAAATTTTCAGTGGAGGAGAACTGGCTGCTTTCCCCTCCGTGGCACGTCCGCATGGAGGAGCTCACTGAGGGCCAGCGTCAGGCAAGATGGCAGGGTGGCTGGAGAGGGGTAATCGGCCCTTCATTTCCAGTTGGGTTGGGCAAGGTTCCAGAGAAGCGGGATGCTGTGGGCTCTCTGGAAGACAGAAAGATTTTGACACAAATAACTCTAAGATCAGGGACAGAGAGAAGTGAGATCCTCCTGGCAAACTTGAGAGGCGGCCTGCCCGGGGACCCAGTGCTGCTTGGGGCCCGGCGTCTCTGCAGCGGGATTAGAGGGAAGAAGCAGGGGGAAGACCCAGAAGAGGCCGATTGTCTGACAGCATGTGTTTCTTCAGGGCGACCGTCTTCCGCATCTTCTCAGGGTGGCCAGGCGTCATGAGCCAGTGCTCTGAAAAGCAAGAAGGCAGGTTCTTCCCTTCCGTCTCGCCAATAAATCCTTCTGGAGGGAGCTGTAGAGAAAGCAGCTTTCCAGAGCAGCGTTGTGGCCTTGTTTCGGCAAATGTGGCCTCTGTAGTCGACGGAGGCTGATTGTAATGATCGAAAACAGATAAGAACCCCCCCCCCCCCAACACAAACCCAGAGTTTGCTGCTTGTTGTCATTATATTTTCCACACTAGACTGGAAATAATGCTGTGGTTTTCGCTTGTGATGTAAGCCCCTCTTCCTCTGTCTGTCCCCTCCCCGCCCTCCAGCGGGTCGGCAGCCCTGGGGGAGGAGAGGGCGGTCCCAGGAGCGGCCGAAGGCTGGCTGCCGCGGAGGCCAGGGCGCAGCGCCGCTGCGGCCTGCAGGGGCGGGAAGGCGCAACCCCAGCAGCATGGCAGCAAGTCTTCCAGGCCCGTCTGCAGCTCTTCCTGTGAGCGGAGGCCTTTTCCTCTGTTTGATCTCGCCACCAATGGCTGTCCTACCAAAGGTAAACAGCGGCAGGCTAAGCAAACTAGTCTTTTTCCAAAAGAAAGCTTTTAACTTTTCTTTTGGAGGAGGCAGGAGGGGGTTGTTTGAGGACTGGGTGGAGGAGGAGAGGGAGGGGGTGGGACCAGAGGAAACCCCAGCGACCCGCGCCCTGCCCTGCCTGTTTTTTCTTTCTTTTCTTTTTTTTTGGTCTTTTCACCTCCCTCATTATTTTTGGCCGGCTCCTGTGTGCAGGCCACCTTCTGTTCACTGACAGCTGCTTTGAACATCAGTCACAGCAGGTCGTCTGCCAAGCTGTGCGCCTCTGGTCACATCACTCTGAGGCCTCGGGTTTGTCAGCTTCAAAGCCCCTCACAAGTGGTGACTTGCCTCCCTCAGGGTGAGTGTTAACAGAAGGCGAAGGCTGGGCAGCCTGGTGACGCCCCTGGAATTCAGGCTGCATCTCACTTCGCAGAAGAAATCGGGATCAAAGAGCCTCCTGCCCACGCCAGGGCCGTGCGGCCAGTGGGGGGAGGACAGGGGCCTGGTCTGCTCATGTTTGGTCCGAAGGGGTTCTTCCTGGTCGTTGCGTTTAAAACTGTGTTTCTCAAGGAGTCAGCCTGCCTCCAAGGTGCCTCAGCGATGACGACAGTTGAGAGGGGATGGGAAGAGAGAGGAAGGAGAATGCCCAATGGAGGGGACTCCATCCTCCAAATGGAACCTCTTCTTTTTGATCTCATTCGTTCGTACATCCAGTCACTCATTCATTCAACAATGTCTACTGAGTACCTTCCAAGATGACTTCCGGACACTGGCAATACCTCAACGAACCGGCAAAGTCTGGGTTCCCACGAAACTTATATTCTGTTGTCTGTATTAGTTTCCAAGTAAGATTATTTTTTGTTAAAAGGGTTCTGTTGACTTTTTTTCTTTTTAAAGGAAATAAAATATTTCCAATATTTAGCTTTCCAAGCATTAACTGGTACTCCTCAAGCACTCACAACACCAAGTGGAGATCTCGCCACTACACAAAACAGATTAGCTGCTGATCTTCCAACCCCTGGTCATTTAAAATCTATCAAGAAAAGACACGTAAAAAGAGAGTTTGCCCCAGACAGCATCACCTCCACTTACTGATAAAGTGGGAAAGAAATAAACAGACTGATGTTATAGAAGGTGAACTGAACTCTTACGGTGTTACACCCACACCAGGGGGCACTAGAACCTTCTCCTTGCAGGTGTTCCGTAAAGGCTGGGACAGGTGTGTGAACACTTTAAAGTTGACCCTCTCGATTGGTGGTGGGCGGAGGAGGGTGTAGCAGTTGACAGCCTTGCTCAGTTTCAGAGTCACACTTTGGTTGCCACCTGCAAGTATTCCCGCTTGGGATTTTTGGTTTGATAAGTTAAGGCCAAAAGTCATAAATTAGCAGCTTTCCCAATGCTAAGTGCATTAATCATCTTTTGGAGTATAACAAATTACCCCAAAACTTATTGGCTTAAAAAACCAGATGTTTCTTATCTCACAGTTTCTGCGGGTCGGCAGTCCAGGAACAGCTCAGCTGGGTGGCTTGGTTCAGGATCTCTCAGGAGGCTGCCTCCAAGGGGACCGTGTCTGCCACCACAGACCCAGGCTCAGTGCTATTTTCCCAGGACTGTGAAAGTCCTGGGTCTGGTATAACCTCGGAAAGGGTGTGAGAGCCATGAAAAGAAATGATACGGAACTATTAGCCAACTTTACCAAGGAGAAGAGACTCTGATCTTATGTTATTTCTTGTCCTTTATACCACAGACACATGTGATCCGAGGACGCGTGGCAAGACCCTGTCGGTAGAAGAGAAGGCCTTTACACCATTCTGGAGGGACTGAAAGATGGGCTCACCGGATTACGGGCGGGAACCCTGGAGGAGAGTGCCCGCTCATCTCTAGTCTGATCATGAACCCACAGTTGCTTTTCATATATCTTCTGACACCCCTTACCGTAAAAATGTCCACTTGTTTACATCAGATATGTGGAGCTCAGAACGCAGTCTCATGGAAACCACATGTTCACTGGTAAATATGTCCACAGGCCGGTCCTTAAGACCCATGACATGCTGTAACTAAATGACACCACCACCAACCCACCAAGTCAAGCAGACTTTCCTTAGGAGATGTCAGCCCGGGTTCTAACATGATGCCTAGAGTACATCTCCCCAACACTAGTGGTTCAAGCGTGGGCTCTACTCCACCTCTCATCTACTCCTGTCCCGGCTTTGAGGGTGTAACAACCTGGGGCGTGCCCTAGAGGACAGGGAGCTCTGCTGGGTGAATGTTAAGAGCTTTAGGCATGAGGACGCACCTTAGGACAGCGACAGCAAGGCAAGCAGACCAGGAAGTCGGGGTGGGCAAAGGCAGACAGGCGCTTAGCTCTGGAGGCTCTGGAAATTGGGGACGGGGGTGGGGACGTGGTGGAGGTGTTGCCATTCAGAAGTAGGAATCCTTCGTGAGACTTGTGTGCCAGGCCCTGTCTATACTCACTCTCCAACAGACTCTTGTCATGCAACATATCAATGTAGCTCTCAAACTTTGTCACCCGGGGCCTCTCCAGGCACTGACCTGTCCACCTGCACCCTCTGAGAGCCCTCACTGCTGCGACCAAATTTAAACCAGACTTGACAACTCTTCATCTGCTTCTACTCTTGCCCCTCCACAATCCATTCTTTGCACGCTGACTAAAATAGGCTCTCTGAAGTACAAATCTGATCACGCCCCCCACCCCCATGTAAAGTCTTTAATGATTTCCCATTCTTGGGATCAAGTTCGGATCCAAACTCAGACCCACCGGCTGCCCCTTGTTTGAGCTGCTGCCTTCCCATCTTTGCCTGGCGCCTGCCTGCTCATTCTTACGCAGAATCACTCACATGCTATTTTCTTAGGAAGACCTTCCCTGACCTTGTGTCCAGATTTGGTCCAGACCTGACCCTAAGCCCTCCTTCCTCCCAGGTTTCCTCTTCAGAGCACTGACCGAAGCTGTAATAGTTTAGGTGTTCAGGTACGATTTGTTGAACGTGTCTCCTCTCCCAGGCGGTAAAATCCAGGGCACATTATCCACACCTAGCATGGAGCCTTCTGGTCCACAAGACATGCTTGTCAAATGGTGGTGAATGAGCCTGTGTGCCATACTCTGTTACCTTTTATGTTAGAGCACATGTCGTTCTCCAATTTTAGGGACCATTCACTGAGTTCTGACTGTGTGACAGGCAGTGTTTGTTTAAGGGCAGGGCAAGTTAGCTTCATGGTTAAGAATGAGGGCTCTGAGCCAGAATTCCCTGGATTTGAAATCTTACTAGCTGCGTGGCATTGGGGAAGTACTATCTAACTTCTCCATGCCTCAGTTTCCCCATCTGTAAACAAAGAGGAGGAGGTAAAGGACAGTAATGGCACAGTAATAGCACAGGGCCACTGTGACGGTTTAGTGAGTTACGACACTGGAGTGTGAAGAACGGGGCCTGCATGTGGTGAGTATGTCAAAGACATCACTCTTCTCCTAATACTATGAAATATAGGTGTTACCTTATTATCCCCACCTGTCAAATGAGGAAACTAGATGCACGAAACAGACTCTTTAGTAACTTGTTTAAATAAATCCTTCGTATCATCTTTTCATACTTAAAAAAAACTAAAAAGGAAGAAAGAAATGAATATTCTCACATTTTGAGAGTTGGGACTTGGGGGACTTGGGGGTTGGCAAGACAAGAATAAATCAAAGAAACAAAGTTTCGTAGCAGTTTCAGGCCCAGGACTTGGCCATCGATTCTGCACGTTAATATAATGAAATTTAGTCTGTCGGTGAGAAGCCCCGAGGAGGGAGGAGAGACCCACTTTCCAGAGACTCTGGAAGGGAGAGGAGAGCCGAGGGCGTGACCCAGAGCGCGGGGCCTGGCCTCTCCAGCGGGCGGGCGGCAGAAGGGGGAGCGTGGCCCCCGGGCCGCCGTGCAGCCCCTCGGGAGCCGTCCAGGCGCACCGCCGCGTCCCGGGAGGGGATCCGCGGGGATGAGGGCCCCGGGCGGGCGGCCGCGCGACGGGAGGCCGGCGCCCAGGGAAGGCGAGCACGGGCTCCGGCCCGTCCCGCAGCAGACTGTACAGAGACGCGCGGCGGGCGGGAGGACCCCGGCGGCGCGCGAGGCCCGCGGACGGCAGACAGCCCAGGTGCCCGCCGTCCGCGGGCGGAGGGAGACCCCCCAGCGGCGAGGGGCGCCTCCACCACACGCCGCGACGGGGCGTCTCACCCCCACAGCGCCGAGGCGCGGGGACCCCGAACAAAAAGCACAGCGGATGCCGCCTGTTCCGTGAACGCCGAACCAGCTCGTACGTCAGGCGTGACAGGTGGGAGCGCTCTCCACCGCCTGACCCCTGAGGGGAGGCAGCAGCTGCAGGGCCACAGGGGCCTCTGTCCTGTCTCTGGTTCAGGCGCGTTCATTTTGTGCAAGTTCACTGACGAGCACACTTATTTTTTGCACTGTTCTGAACACGTGTGACAGTTCAATCCCGTCACTCCCCCGCCCCCCCATCAGGGGTCCAGTGAGTCCTGGGGTGAACAGAGTCCTGGAGTTCTGGACAATCAGAAGCTGGAGAAGTGGGGCGCCACCTTGAGTGGAGCGCGTGTTTCTGTGGCGCTGGTTCTGAGTCTTGGGTCACTGCTTTGGTGTCCCTGAAGTCCGTGCCTTGGTCTTTCTCCTCGTCTCTGCTCCTGCCCAGGGTGCTGCAGCCCTCTCTCTGCTCAGATGATCTTTACACTGTCCAGCGTGGGCCTCACCTGCTGGGCACGTGCACACACGCGTTTCCCCAGGTGTCCGCAGCACCAGCACCCGTTCCCTTCACTTCCAGTCAGGCTCTGAGCAGCCGGGAGACAGCTGGAGAGGAGGCTTCACCAGCGTGAGTGACCCGTTAGGAGCCGCTCCTGGGAAACCTGATGGGACGACTCAGGACTGTGGGCTCCTAGACACCCAGTGGGGGATTTGACAAGTGTCAGAGGCTGCCTTGTGCCCTGATTGGCAGAGCAGGGGGAGGGAGACGCCTGTGCTGTGACCCTCACAGGCAGGTCACAGCGAGGCGCGTGAAGGGACCAGCGTGGCACAGGCAGGGCTGAGACTCCCTTGCGGAGCGCCGGCTGACATCTCTAAGACCCGTGCTGCTCCACGGTGTTTTGAAAACACTAGAAATCGCGCTCTGGTTTCTCCAGAGGTGACGTGGGCAGATCCCAACCGGATGCCGCTCCAGCACATCAAAGCCGTGCAGCTCGGATGGCACGTGGCCCCGTCCAGGCTGCCTGTGGGCGGGTCAGCTGGCCTGGAGAAAACAACGGGGCTCAACGTGACAGTCCCCACATTCTGCGGACTTGAAAGGGAAATCCTCTGGATTCTGCCTGGGCTCCTGGGGCTCAGCCCTGGCCTGGCCCTGAGGCTGCGAAAGGAATAAAAGCATGGAAAGGGCCGCATGTGGCTGTCACTGGTTCTTCAGGGCACCAAGGGCACTTGCAGTCCTACCAGGATTTTGTAGCCTGAGCTTCTCTGTTCTGTCACCTCCCTCGCTGCCCCGCTGACTGATGCCCCAGAAACCTAGCCCAGCCGTTCCCTTCTCCTCCTCCTCACTCCCCTCCCTTTGCTCTCACCAGCTTCCACCTTTTCTTGTGCATTTCAGCAGGGTGCCTCCTCAACCTCACAGTCACTCAAAGCGTTGCCCCAAATTGCTGCCCCTTTAGAAGGGTCAGTTTCTAATCCTTCCCCACTCTGTTTTCTCGGGTTCCTCTCCTGCTGTCTTAGATTTTCATCTTGTTTTCCTTCCCTTGACTACAAAGGCGGGATGTAGAGGAAGGCCAGCAGGGGGCAGAGAGCCCTGGAGCTGAACAGGAGACAGATGAGCATCTGGTTGTTGCCGGGCATCTGTGCGACTTTGGGCAAACCGCTCAGACTCTTATGGGTGTCAGTTTTGTCACCTGTAGATGGGGTCGGGTCTCCCATGCCAGGAGTCCTTGTGCTGTGCTGCTGTCGGTGTCGTGTGCGCACCAAGAACAAGACTCTGTCCTGGCTCCTGCAAACCCACTGGATAACGATGTCTTTATGTTCCCTCTGATACGCGCACACACATGCGCGCACATACACACACACATATTCGGATAGATAGATGATAGATAGATAGATAGATAGACAGACAGATGATAGATAACAATGGGGCAAGAAAACTGCTGGGATTAAAGAAGGATCTTACAGCCCACAGGACCCAATAGAAGTCCTGCAGAGACTGAGTCAGAACTGCTCTTGCCCAGGGTTCCACTTTAATTGCTCCTCGTGATCAGGTGTAACTCTTCACCCCGTTTTTCACAATTGGGTGAAATAAGGAAGTACCTTAAAGCTGGTTTCTCTTTTTCTGCCACAAAGGTCCACATAACTGCTGGTTCCTGTTCGTGGTGAAAATGGTCTTAACCAGATGAGTGAAGAACACAAGACACCCAACACAAACCAGAGAATTTTAAACCAAGTTTATTCCTAAGTGCAGCTAACCCTAATGGAGCCCACGCTTACCCACGGAACTCCCCAGCACCCCTTACCCGGTAGAGGATATTGCCTCCATTTTCTCTCTCCTTCTGTTCAGGCTCCTCATCCCTTTTCAAAAACTGTGGCTGACTTATCTAAGACGCATGCTACGTCACAGGATTTTGAAAACAAATTACAAATTGCCTTCCAACTTTTCCAGAGGTGACTAAATCCAAGAAGCATTAAGAATGTGCAGGAGAGGACAATATAAATGACAGTTCTTAGACAACTACATCCAGCAGCATTGGGACAAGTTGCTTTTTTTCGTCTTCATCCATCAGCAAAGATGGAAGCTCAGCTTGGTCCATGGTATAAAGCTCAGTGAGCAGGGCACAAGTCTACTGTTGGATCCTGGGAGAACTAGGGCTCTGGAGTCAGGCTGGGGACTTGTAGCAACGCTGGGGTCAGAGAGCCTGGAGGAGCCCAACGTCCTGGCTGACCGGCCACGCCGCCGGCTCGCAGGCTGCAGGCTTGCCTCAGTTAGCACAGCAGACCACACTTTCTTTTGCTCAGTCAACATGACACGAGTTGTTCCCTTTTGGCTGTGTCAGTTCTGCAAACCAGATACCAGAGGCTGCAAGCTCAGGAGAGCCTGCCCTTCTGGAACACCATTTGTTTGGACAGGCCAGGCCAGTAAGGCTTTTTCTCTCTGTAAAGCTCCCAGGGCAGAGAGCATATTTGAGGAATTCCTTTTTCAAAGATTTTTTTTTTTTTTGCCCCTTCCAACATTTTGTTTAAGAGAAAATGAGATGTCTATCTTCTGTTTCCTTATTTTTTTTCAGGAAAGCAAAGGGTTGTTGACTTCCTCCCTCTCCCCTCCCTTCCTTCCTTCTTCCCGAAGGTACTCATCTGAGAAAAAGAGAACGAAGTATTGTTCCTGTTCTCTTTCTTAAGTCATTTGAAACACTGTCCCTGCGAGTTCTTTAAGTTCCCTGCAATCTGTACACAAGAGAAAGAGGGAGAGAGAGGGAGACAGAGAGAGCAAGGGATCAGGTAAAGCACGGGGGCAGCAGCAGCCACTCAGACTCAGGAGCTGGTAAGTGACCGTGCAACCGTTTCTACTTCCATTTCAATGTCCCTGGGATGGATCTGGCCGTGGGCATCTTCAGCAGAAAATACTCTGCTGGGTGTAATCCTTAACCAAAGGGTACAACTGATGGATGGCCCAGAATTTAAGCTTATACTTTTTTTTTCTTCTTAAAGAGAATACTGATGCTTTGCAGAGCTGAGGCTGGCAGAACTGGAAATAGAATTGCATTGGGGCTAAGGAGGACATTGTGTTAAATCTGAATTTTGGCACAGATAACATGGCCGGGTTAGCTAGGAGCCACTGGAGTGTGTGATGTGTCTCCCTGGAGGACTCTCTCTTCCTCAGTGCTGTGTCCTGGGGACCTTATCAAGATGTCTGCTGAGAACTGTGGTCTGCTCTGGGGCTTTTGTTATCCGCCGTCGAGATTGAGGTGCCCTTCTCTTGTTCTTTTCTTTCCATTCAGCACCCCCAAAGAGTGATGTTAATTGATGACTGTTATTCTGCCTCACTGAGGTAGGAGGAAAAAAAGAAGGGACTGTCATTTAAATTGCACTGTGTAGGCGCGCTTAGGTGTTCAGCTTCCACGTGGGTTGAATGTAAATTATTATCCATTGTCAGTGGAAGATGTCATCTGCCACACTAAAGAAGACGAAGATTTGGGGGCATATAGCTTTAGTTTTGGAAAACAACATTTGACTAGAACAGGAAGATTGAGACTGATCGCTTGTGTCAGTAGGAGTGAAAAACTTATAGGTGCAATTGAAAAATATTCACACGGCGCCGGGTTTCCAAGCACCAAATAGAACACAGCCAACTAGTTGAGTTTGTACACATGACTAGTTTTTGAAAGTCTAACTTGCTTCAGATTTGTCAAAAAGGATAATGTTACCAGGAGCTCATCACGGTTTCAAGCCACGAGGGAGCAAAGATCACACCATCAAAAATGGGCCGGCAAGGTCGCTCGGAAAGGCTGTGCGTATTTACTAATATTAATAATTTAATTCAGAGAGGCGTTGAATGGATGAAAGACAATAACCAGAGTTGTTTTTAATATTAATTTCTATGAAAGTCACTGATTGAAGGCACCTGGGATGTGAAGCGTGCGATAAAAATAGCCAGTTTCTCATTTATAAATTAATTTGGACAGACTATGTATTAACCACAATCAAGTAATTAATCTTTATTCAAAACTGAGCCATCGTCTTAATAAGAGTGAGAAAATATGATACAACTGGATTGTTACATGGGTTTTGTTCCATTAGTCAGACTTCTTTTTTCTTCTCCTTTTTTCAAGAGACCTTCCTTAGGAGCACTATAAAGTGAGCAATGGAAAAGAGACGTGATTAGCGTTTGCCTGCTTGAGGATGCAAAATGATTCTAACAACCGCTGAAAGTGGTTTCCACCTCCCCTACCACCTCCCTCGCCACCCCAGTCCACAGATCTTAGCCAAAAGAGAGCAGACTGATCGACTTGAGCATTTTGCATCTTTTATCAGCAATTGTGACCCCAGCAGAAAACTCAGGGCTGAGATCTTGACTTGCTTCTTTCAGTTTCATTTTTCTTTGATAATGTTTTTAATTTTGTGCCCAGTTAAAACAACATCATAGAAAGCTCTCTAGTTTTGGTTATTGATAAAAGCATCAGATGCAGCACATTATGAACAAACGACAGAGTCACACTGAGGAAGGACAAGTGAGGCGAAGGTGGCTGTGCCAATAGGGCCAACAATACCTCACTCCCGGCAAGCGTCCTTACGGTGGCCCGAGATTACAGGGCTTGGAGATGCCCTTTCCTTTAGAAGAAAAAAAAAATATATTCAATATTTCCACTGAGGTTGTTAAGTCATGGCCATGAGAATATTTGCTGGATATTGGGGAAAAAAATGTCAGCTACCTAAAGACAAAGCCACTGACCAGGTTAGTCCAGCTGCCGCCCATCTGTCTTCACTCAACTCCAAGGAGTGAGTTGGCATTTGTGGAAACTTCCAGGGTGTGATTCTTCTTTGGGGTCATCAGAGGCTCTTTTGTGATATTACTAGGGGAACTCCAGCTTGGAATGATCCAGAATTTGACACACAGAAGATTTCGTTAACTAATTTGTGCCAAAACTGTACATATAACGAAATT
Source organism: Tapirus indicus (assembly GCA_031878705.1). Classification (NCBI taxonomy): domain Eukaryota; kingdom Metazoa; phylum Chordata; class Mammalia; order Perissodactyla; family Tapiridae; genus Tapirus; species Tapirus indicus. The sequence goes on along the minus strand of CM062925.1, from coordinate 1,799,641 downwards.
ATAAATTTGTCATATAAATGTTAAATTATATTAGGATGTGTCTTGTAGGTCTGTGTGCTGGGACGTGAATCAGGTTAGAGCAAGCAGAGCCTCAAAAGCACAGGTTTTGTTGTCACACAAATTTGGGTTGAATTTCAGCTCTGTTACTTACTGACTGTGGGCCTTAGGCCAGGAAATTAATCTCCCTAAACCTCAGTTCCCCCAAATGTAAACCTGCATCAATATCAGAGTTGTTGTGAGGATTAAAGAAGGTTATTTATGAAAAGCAACTAATATAATGCATGGCAAGTGGTAGGAGTCAACCAATGTCAGTGGTAATTTTTAAGCGTCTTATATTAATACTGAAAGGTAGTGTGCTTTTTGAATGTAGAGAATAGAGTAAATCTCCTTACTTTGCACCATTATTCTTAATCAATACTATGCCAAGGTTTATCAGAACAAAATTATTCCTCATAGCTTTAGAGTTGGGCACATGTTAAGTGAAGACATCCTGAACCCCAAATTCTTGTAAAATAAAGGAAGGTAGAGTTCAATGTTTCGATGTTCATCTCTGCTAATGGCAGAAACACCAAATTTAGCCTCATTACAATGCCAGCTGTGTTCAACAGAGCCCAATGCAGGGGAAAGTTTGACTTAGGACAGAAGTTCCAACTTGGATGAAGGTGGGAAGAGTCTGCAGTCACATTGTAGACACTCCGTCCCCCTCACCCACTTCCCCCAGCTCTCAGCTCTGTGCCTTGGTGACCTTTACCCTGGCCACGGAGGGCTGAGGACACTTGTTTTTGGAGACCACTGTGGCGGTTCCATGACTCAGCCAGACAGAAAAGGACTTGAAGTGACATGTTCGCTCCTCACTGAGGGCTGCGCGCACTCAGCGATCCCTCTACTCAAACACGTTAGTAGCGAGCCACTTACCCTCACACAGATAAAGAGAACACCATTATCAGCCCCGTGTGTGTGCGTGGCTGATCTAACTGTTATTTTTCTCTCATTCTAAACTTTGAAACCTACATGCTGGTTAGTTTGTCAAGTAATAATGATACTTTAACTTAGGTCTTGAATAAACTTCCCTCTCCCCTTTCCAAAAGCAAAACACAACTGCAAAAACAACCAAAAATCTGCCACCAGCAACCCAAAACTGTGAAGTTCTTTTGTTAGAATAGGAGGCTGTCACACACACGAGCAGAGACTCGTGTGGACAACTTACCTTCGGAGAGCAAACTGAAGCGGAGTTGTTCTACAGAATGTGCAAAAGGTGTGTTCTAATGGGGCTGAGTGCGAGAGAGCAAAGACCCAGGAGGAGTCACACCACTTCTGTTCTGCTCTGGTCCAACCTCTGCCCCCCGACTATGTGTGACTTGATAGGTTTCTTTACTCGCTTGGACCTAAGTTTTCTCATCTGTGAAGTAATGGGGTTGGACCAAATCAATGATCCTCAAGGTGGTCTGTGTGTGTGTCACAATTCACCGAGGGGCTTGTTTACACTGTCTTCCCCCTGCCCACTGCACCAGATGACCCATGAGATTCTGAGGCTGACATCATGTGGCTCTCTAAAATGGATGCTAAAATGTCCTGCTCCGTCTTCTTCAGGATTGCACTGACATTAAATATAAATGCATGTTTTACCAACCATGCTTTTAAGTGGAATTCCTACTCAGCCTTGGATGTTCTTTCTAGAAATTAGTTTTGAATAATCAGTTGTTCTTCTAGAAGCTATTAGTGCTATGGAGGAAGGCATATGCTAGCCAGGTAAGCAATCTGATGAGTCTGATCAATGTTCTATAACTATATATAAATCATAAAAAGATCGATTACTTAGATCTATAAATACTATAATTCTGTATGAATAGCCCTTTCTGGTTTATGCATTTCTAACTTATTTGTATCTTATAGTAAGCATACATTCTTTCTTTAATCGAGACCACAGATACTAAATTTTTCTGTTCAATTTAAAAAATATTGGTAGATTCAATCTCATGAAGATTTTTGGGCTTGTTTTGGTTTGACATTTTTACAACGTGTGTTGTGCTGAGCCTATTTTAGAAGTTAGATCCTTGCCCTAAGTTAATGGTGGCACAGAAAGGAAGAAGATTGATCATGGTGTTTGAAAAACCAGTGCTCACAAGTCGTGTTAAATCTGCTTTAATTATAAGAAAAATGTGTAACTGTAGAAAAAAATTGCTCTGATTTTCCTGATTTAGTTTCTACCTACATCATTCCATTTTTCTCTCATCTGTTTATAAGGCTGCTGAAGCAGAGCAGCAATGAACACAGGTCCCCGTCTGACAGGAGCAGAGAGACAATGACCATTTTGATGTGCACTATCAGAGACAGCTAGCCTAATGATGCCTGCTCTTTCAGACTATTCAAGTACCAAATACATTTAGATAAAACAATGATGTTTAGATGAAAGAATAAGAACACGTCCTCCTCAGAAGTTATGTATCACATATACGCTCACTAGAAAGTAAGCCCCATGAGGACAAGGACTTTGTTTTGTTCACTGCTGTATGCCCAGGGCCTAGAATAGCACATGGCATATAACAGATGCACAACAAATATGTGTTCAATAGATGACTTAACAAATAAGCGGGCTATAGAGTGAAATATGCTATTTTTATATAAAGCCAAATGCAGCAGTTAATAAGTAAAAAAGTCAGGCAAAATTTGGGGGGGGGGGACAATGCCAAACTGCCAGCTTGATGTATTTATTCCCCCCCCCCGAATTTACTGGAATTATGGGCTTGTTCCACTGTTATGTGCATGGGGCTGCTGCATGTATATTAATATGTCATCTTGGCAAGGACCCCACCCACTTGCTTGTGGGAGATAAACATTTATGAAATATACAGAAAACACTGTTGGTTGCATTTTATTTTCCATTTGTTTTCTGGGTAGATGATGGGTTAGCAAATTGTTTTTGGCAAGAGAGAGAACGGTCATTTGTTTTTCCTTGACTGAAGGAGTTGTGAGCCAGGATTCAGCCTTGTAGGAAATGCTGGGTGCTCTCTGGTTTTTTACAGGCAGGGCTGTAAATCCAAGTTAAAGGGATGCCACTTGGGCTGAGTTTACACAAACACCACGGGTGAATTCAGGAGGGAAATGTGATATCCCTGCGAAGCACAATCCCCTTTCCTTTATAGAATGAGGCAAAGGAGACAGCCGAAATGAACAAATATTGGATTGAGGCAGTTTTGCACTTATTTGGCAAATTTAAAGTGGTAAATGTGAATGTAAATATAACAACAAGTTGGGATTTTGGATGATGCTTATTGAGTTTTACAACATTGCGTCCAAGGTTTCTGTTATTTGTGGTAGAAACAGAAAAAGCTCTCTCTGTTCACTTTGCTAAAGCCCATCTCTTTAGTGTCAAGGACCAGGGCACACGGAAGCAATTCTGACCCATTCTCCCATTTTCTTTTGATATGTTAGGGGCCCACTTTGACCTCATTCTGTGATGGCCACTGATATTAAACTGGAGAATGAGATAACACAGGAGCCCCCCCACCACCAACAGCAACACTTATGGAGAAGTCATCACCAAGTTGGGGCCTGCTAAAAACTTTAAATACATTATTTCACTTAACCCTCGCATTCTAAGAAGTGAGTGCTTTATTCCCCTCATTTTAAAATAAAGAAAGGCAACCATCTTGTTTAACAAACTAGAGAAAGTAAGTGATTTGCTCAAGGTCATTAAATTGGTGTTGCTTGTTTTTTGATCTCTCATTAAGCAGGAAGAGTCATTTGTACTTAATAATTTTTTTTTAATTAAGTAACCCTTAAGGCAGTGTTCCCAAATGCAGTCCAAGAACCAAGCACAGCATCACGGTGAGCAGTTAAAAATGCAGACTATCGGGCTCCCCCTGAAACCGCCTGAGTCAGAATCTGCATTGTAACAACGTCTCCCCGTGGTCCGGGTGCACATTCGGTTTGAGCACCACCACCTTAGGGTTTTGACCTGTTGTACACAGATCAATTTCAGAATGTCCTCTCTGTTCCAAGGAGTTACAAAGCCATTTGTTATCTCTCACCTTGTCCAAGACAACATAACTCCCTCTCAGATAGTAGTGTCATGGACTAGTCTCAATGCTATCCCTCTCTGAGCATCGTTAGGCTTGATTTTTGCGGTGTCACCCAGCAAGTTAGCTCCATACCAGGGGATCCTGACAATGTCAGAGAGGAAAGGTCCGGGTATTGTCTTTCAGGTGTGTTCTGAGCACTAATCATCAGACTCACCTGGGGCGGATTCCTAGGCCTTTCTCCAGGTCTCGGGAATCTGGGGAGGGGCCCAGGCTCCGCCCGTCGCACAGGATCCTGGCGCAGGGCAAGGAAATCTGTGGGGGGAGCAGTGACAAGTATTCTGGGGACGTCACCCCAAAAGGGTATTCAGCTCTTTCAGCAGCTTGAAAAACTATGTAAAGGCAACAGTGCGCGAGAGAGTGCCTCAGAGTCCTTCGGGAAGGAGAGGCGCTCGCCCAGCCTCCTCCTCTGCAGGCGGGACGGGGCCTGCCTTGCGTCTTCCTCGGGAGCAGGGAGGCCCGGCTCCCCGCGTCCCCGCCCCGGAGCCGACGCTGCGCACGCCTCCCTGCCCGGGAGAAAACTGCGGCCAGACGCCTTCGGGCTCCCTTCGCGCCGGGACTCACCGTTCCGGCCTGGAACAGAGATCGCGAGCGCTCCCGGCGGACACGCGGGGAGGAGGGCGGCCGGAAGAGAGCGGGGCAGCACCGGAAGGGCCGGAGAGCCCGTGCGGCCGGCTGGGGACGGGACCTCTGCCCTTCTCCGGCGCCAGCTGCGGCAGACGAAGGGCCTGGCGTGCCCCTCCCTGGGGAGCGCCGGCGGTTTTCTCCCCAGCGCCGCGGAGCCGCCTCCCGCCCCCACCCGAGGGCTTTTTCAGCGCAGACGGGACAGGGAGTCTTCCCGCATCGCCGGAGGTGTGCTCACCGGACGCTGGGGTGTTCACGGCGCTGAGCCCACGAACACGGCGTCCCCAGCTCTCGGGGCGAGGAGCGGGGCCTCGGCTCCCGGCCGGGCGCGGAGCGGGGCCGCAGCCGCTCCTCCGAGCGTCGTCCTTCTCGACGCCAGGAGACAGCGGCAACCGGGCGAGCAAGTGGCGGCTGCGCCGGCCGCGTCTCCCCACAGTCGCCGCCGCGGCTCGGCCCGGGCCCGGACCGACCCGGGGTGCTGGAGAGGGAGTGGACGAGAAGGTGCAGCCCAGTACTGCTTCGCGGTGACGAGGGCGGCCTCGTCTGATGTGTCTGCACGGCCTGTAAGCGCTCAGACATCCCACTCTACCGCGGCCTGCTCCTGAGCTCCCAGGAGAGGAATTGCGGCACCACGTGCTTAATATGTGAAGTTGGGAAGGGTGTCGAACTGTGAGCAAATCCCACCCCAGAAGGATTCGAACATGAAGTACCGAATGTGTTTGCTCTTCAACCAATATGAGATTTTTGGGAGGGGTAGTTGGTTTACTTAATAAAGTGCTATGTCTTCTGTACGTGGCACATGTACCTTGTACATGTGTGTAGAAATACGCACAGACAGGCTATCCAAATTAATTGACTCCTCTGGAAGGAAACCGTGGTTAGCACCCAATTGTTTACTTGACTCAAGAACGTAGTGTCTGATTCTCAGTCCTCTATGCTTCCAAATGGGTTTACTGTCCTAATTACATTGTTCTTAGCAATATTAAAAGAGTTTGAGTTTTGTTAGCTAGTGGCAGTGGGGTAGAAGGTGAGACAAGATTAAAATGTTAGTGCAAGAAATTCATAAAGTGCTTCATTCGCTTACTGTGTGTCGTTTTGAGACGGTAAGTCACACAGGAGAGAAGGCTGAACTTGGAATCAGAATAGAGGTTTGAGCGTGCTTCCTGACACGTGAATAGATGGCACCCTAGTCAACTCAGTGTGTGTGGATAGTGAGTGTATAAGAATAGCACTGCATATCAGAGCAGAAAGCTGGATTATGTAATGAATGATGTTGGGACAACTAGGTAGCTATTTGGGAAAAAATAAGCTTATATGCCTACTTTATTTCTTAAAATAAATTCCACTTAGATAAAAAATTTTAAATGTTAAAAATAAAAGCATAAAAATGCTAGAAAAAAATGGGAGACATTATTTTTAATCTCAGAGTAGGGAAAGTCTTTCTAGTTTGACCCAGAAGCCTTAACATTTATTATACGTTTATTACATTAGAATAAAAAGCTTCTACTCGCCAAAACTCAATAAACAAGATCAAAAGACAAACAAAAAACTGGGAGAAATGTATGTAATGTGTGTCACAAAAATCTTAATATGATCAGAAAATTGGCAAATGACATGAAACACATTTCACATAAAACGAAATGTAGTTGGCTCTTAAACATGTAAAAAATAAAAGATACTCATCCTACTTCATAATAAAAAATGCAAATTGGAATTATGAGATTCTGTTTTTTACCTGCTTGAAACAAAAGATGAAAACTTTGTTAGCATATTTGTTTCGGGGATCTAGAGAGTACTGTCATATGTTGCCATGTAATAGTGAATTAGTAAAACTTTAGAGAGCAATTGTGAATGCCTATCAAAATGTAAAATTGACTCCTCTTGGAATTTATCCTACAAATATAGGTATAAGATGCTAAAAGACACACCTACAATGGATTTGCCACAGCGTTATTTGAAACAGGAAAAAAACCAGAACATCTATACAATGGAATATTGTGCAGCCCTAAAAAGGAATGAAGGAATAGAATCCAGGAGTGGACTCTAGGTAGACGCTTAGCTGATTTTGACAAAGGTGTGAAGGTAATGCAATGAGGGAAGGAAAGTCTTTGAAACAAATGGCACCGGAACAATTGAATATATGCAAAAGGAAGAATGAACTCAGCTCTTACTTAACATACACCATACACATAAATTTACTTGGAGTAAATCATAGACCTAAATGTAAGGGTTACAATTATAAAATTTCTAAAGGAAACATAGGAGAAAATCTTTGTAATCTTGGGTTAGTCAGTGATTCCTTAGGACACAAAATGCACAAACAATAAATGAAAAAATTGATAAATTGGACTTCATCAAAATTAAAAACTTTTGCTCTTCAAAAAAAGGGACATCATTATAAAAATGAAAAGACAAGCCACAAATGAGAGAATATTTGCAAAACAGATCTGATAAAAGACTTGTTTCCAGAATATAAAAAGAACTATTAACAACTCAATGATAATGCAAACTACCCAATTAAAAACTGGGCAAAAGTTTTGAATAGATACTTAACCAAAGAAGATATACAAATGGCAAATAAGCACATGAAAATATATGCAATATCAACAGGTTAGGAAAACATAAGCTAAAACCATAATGAGCTACCACTACACACGCGTTAAAACTACTAAAGCCAAAAGACAGAACACCAAATGTTGGCAAGGATGTGGAGAAACTGGAGCTCTAATACATGGCTGGTGGGAATGTAGAAGGATACTGCCACTTTGGAAAACAGTTTGGTCATTTCTTAGATAGTTAAATATATATTTACCATGCAACCCAGTAATTCTACTTCTGACTTCTAAAAATGACATCAAATGTTCACATAAAGACTTGTACACAAATGTTCACAGCAGCATTACTCGTAATAGCCCCAAACTGGAAACAATTCAAAGGTTCATCGACTGGTGAGTGGATAAAGGAAAGGTGGTGTATATGTACACAACGGAAGACTACTCAGCAATGAAAAGGAACTACTGCTAAATGCAACCATGTGAATGAATCTCAAAAACATCATGCTAAGTGAAAGAAGCCAGACACAATATTATTTAAGCAGCCAGCAATACAATAAATATTGAATGATGTCATTTATATGGAATTTTGAAAAGCACAAAGCTATGGAGACAGAAAGTAGATTAGTGGTTGCCTGGGGCTGGAGGTGGAAGCTTGGAGTGACTGCAAATTAGCATAATGGAACGTTTTGGGGTGTGATGAAATTATTCCAAAATTGGATTTTGGAATTGCACAACTGTGTAAATTTTCTAAAACCCATTACACTGACACTTAAAAATGCATGAATTTTATATTATGTAAAGTACACCTCAATAAAGCTGTTAAAAAGTGGGGGAAAAATGAGGCAGCTCTGTATTTTCTGATAATGGAGCAATCTCCAACCTGTCTAGTTAAGTAAAAACAGCAAGATTCTGCCAGTGTCTAGAATACTATCATTTTTGTATAAGACACACACACACACACACACACACACACAGAGCATATTTTGGGTATGCATCAAATACCTCTAGAAGATGCAATAGCCTGCTGCTAGAATTTGCCTTTGGGCAGGTGAGTGGGATGACTGGGGTGGGGGACTGCAGTGTAAGGGAAAAGTTCTCACTGTACATCCTTTTGTACTCAATCAAAAATAATTAATGAGAGGGAGGAGAGAGTGAGAGGGAGCTAGAGAGGAGTTTTGAGTCCAACACGAGCTCTGCCATGGTGGCCTCTACTTCTGTCTGAGCCTCTGTTTCCTCATCTGTGAAATGAAGGGGTTGGACCAGCCTAAGGCTGCTCCTGATTTTAAGTTCCGTGCTCTGAGAATTTCTTTAAGGATGATTGGTCACACCTGTCTCCGTTCCTCTTGTTCTTTCCCTGCCAGCATGTCACCAGCTGCCACATGTAAAGCCACAACCCAAAGCTTTGCTCTTTGTCACTCAGTTGCCTCTCCAGTTATGGGATCCCGGTCCTTCTGGAAACATGTAAAATATGGGTGCCGACTAGGGTGAGGAGGCCACCCAGAAAGCCGGTGTGTGTTTGGGTTGAGTGCAAGACAGTACAGAGGAGTGGTTCCAGCCAGTCCTGGGGGCAGCTGCCTGAGGTCAGGTCCAGCCCTCTTGCTTGCCAGTGGTGTGACAATGGGAGTTCTAATTTCTTCATTTGCATAACAGGTGTAAAATAGTCCCACCCTCTTATGGTTTGTTGTGAGGATTAACAGTGATAATTCATGTAATTGCTTAGCACAGTGCCTGCCTCCAATAGTCATATCCAATAAATGTTAGCCCTTTTCATTATTAATCCTAACTCCCCCATGCATGGCACCTGGAGCCTTTCTGGGGACGGGAGAAGAGAGGCATCGAAGTTATCAAGCTGTGTGCTTATTAGCACCGTTAGAACTGGGGGTTCTGGGGGGAATGAAGTGGCTTGTGTTTTCAATCCAACAACCCAAAGGGGGAGACTGGAGTAATTTCTGCTGCTCCCAAGCCAATAGCATTGAGGGGAACTTCTTCCAAGATTCCATTCCCTGGAGCCAATTGTATCCTGAAAACGTGATGAATGCAGGCTGTAAAATTGTGAGATTGTGACATTGTGGGGGGGGGGGGGGATGTTGAGCCAGTTAAGCTAAACAGCAAGTTTCAGTTTGCATGATAAATGTGCCTTAAATTACATCTGGATCAAAATATCATTAAATATTAATGTCAGGGCCTCTGTATAACCTTCTCTCCGTGGTAGCCACTCAATACATTGAGTTGTGGCTTCAAGCCAAGACCAATCCAACCCCAAATCTTCCATCACCGCAATGTGTGCCTTCCTGTGTTCCCAGCCTCAGTCTCAGTGCAGCACAGCAAGGGACATGTCTAGACCCAGAAAGCCTGTGGTCCCCATGACTGTGTGTCTCAGCCATAGACAGCAGCTCTTCCCACCCCCAAGAAGTACATGTGACAGCTTGTAAGGAATCAAGTTTCCTGCACGTGTGTGAGGTGAGAGTGAACCCCTTGTGCATACACTCCCCGCATCATGCATTACCAGATCACACTCTAGAACAAGCCCCGGAAGGCGCAGTTGCTTTTACTGGGTTGTTCTGCTTACTAATTCTCTCACGTGTGTCGGGTCTCCTAAGTACATCGGAACCATATTTGTCAGGGACTGTGTTTTTAACCATTTTTGTGCTCTCTAGGAAGAGTGCCCTCCAAATTCAGTAACAGTAAAGATGTCACTGAATTAAAAATAGCTTTGGTTATTTTGTATTTTTCCTAACCCACTGGAGATTTGCAAAATGGGCTTAATTTTTCAATTTACAAAGGGAGTGCTCATGCCGAGAAGCCTGAGAACCACTGCAGTAGACCAAACCTGGGGTTCACTGGTAAACTGTAAAGAGGTGTGTGGAATGGTCTAGGTCTTCTGGTGGCAGTGAGATTTCCCGTTCTGAAACTGCTGCCTAGAGTAAGTCTGTGTACTTGATAGACACCTAGAGAGTGTCTGGAAGTGTTCATCATTCCTGTTTAATGTTTTCCTTCATCTAACAACTATCTCCAAAAAAACTCCTGGGTCCTTCCTTTATTATCTGTGTGACCTTGGGCAACTTGCTTAACCCATTTTTGTCCTAGTTTCCTCATTGGCAAAATGGGGGAAAGAGTGGCCCCTACCTCATAGGGTGCTGTGACAGTCACATTAGTTAATGCATATGATGTCTTTACACATTCCTGTCACACAGGAGGCACCCAGCACATGCTGTTGTTGTGTCAGGCACCGCTTGCCACTGGTTTTGACACATAGTTGGAACTTGATAGACATTTTTGGAATGAATTAATGAATAAAGGAAAATGTGACATAGGAAGAAAGGACAAGTCTGGAAATGTAATTCCTCGTCTAGGTTTTCTTATTCTCAGGCAGGCAGGCCGGACAGCTGCTTTATGCAGATGCTGCGTTTGGGCGGATTCGCTTCAGTGAGCTCAGGCTGGAGGGAGGAGGACGTTTCTCCATCTTCTGGTCCAGCAGACTTTACAAGTCTGTCAGCTTTCTGTGTCGATGCACTGAGACGTGCATTTAAGGGATCAGGCGGAAAGAGTTCGGGCTTGGAACCGAAGTGAAGTATTTATTCCTCATTAAAACTGTACGAGGAAACAAGCAGCAGACCATCCACACAGGAGGGCAGAAGCAATGCTTTCTCTCCACAAACCAAAATGCTGAGGACAGTTAGAAGAGGGACAGAGGAAGTTAGAATGAACTTTCATAGCAGGCTCAACGTTTATCTGGCTTAAAATTTCACTTCCAGATCATCCCATCGAGAGTTATTTAGCTTAAAACGTAAACAACTTTTGAGTCTAAAAGAAACAGTTTTGGGGTTTCTTTTTAGTGTTTGCAAAGGGGCGGGTGTTGAAGGTAGGAGAAAAGAACCTGTTGCTAGACTTTAAAGGATGGGCAGCCCTGAGTTTCAGTGCTGGCTGGCATCGGTTTTTTTAACAAAGGTCTCGGGCACATGGGCCAGTGCAGCGATAATCAGCTTCTCAGGATCAGCTGCTTTTTCCAAGACCAGCTGGTAACAATGCCAGCGGCTGCTGCTCCTTGGCTGTCCCATGTGGGTGAGGCTCTGTGCTGGTGATGTGGACACTAAAGTGAATAAGATCCAGTTGAGCCTTCCAGAAGTTTCCAGTAAATTAATGGTTATACCCTGTCACCTCCATCCATTGGCCTTGTTTCTGCCCACTGGGATCACAGGAAACAAACCCAGTCCTTCTAAGTGTTGGCTCTTTGAAGCATTAAAACCTAAGCTCTCAAGGTCCCAGGCCTCCCGCAAACCTCCTTCATAAGCAGCCAGGTTCCTCCCGCCATCTCAGTAAGTTATGGTTTTATCTCCTCGCCAGTAGGCTGCACAGCTCTGCTAACTCTCTGCTTTGTCCCCATCCCTCAGGTTTGACCCAGAATGTTCCCTCTCCCCCCCATCCCAACTGTTTGGCCACTGCACAATAGAACTGGGCTCTCAGAGGCCCACTTCCAGGATTCTCCCTCAGAGGGTCCAGATGGAGGGGTCTGGAGTAACAACAAGGAGCCTGGGGTGAGAATTCTTGATTTGCCTTATGATTTTCTAGCCCCCAGGTCTCACCTTAGATCTTCCTCCTTCGTCTTTACAGTCAGGAGAGTGCCTTCTTACCAGTGCTATTAGAAAGCCCAAACACTAGTAGAGTTACTATTGTTGAGCGCTTTTTTTCATATGAGGTGCTTTATATTTCTTATTTTATGAAATCTCATAATAACCCTGTGAAGTGGGTTATTATTCTTTTTATTACCATTTTCCATATGAGGAAACTGAGGCTCAGAGATTAAGTAGCTGGTCACAGTTGGTAAGTGGAAGACCTAGAATTCAAATCCTGGGCTGCGTGACTTCCAAGTTCATGCTCCTTCTTACATATCACTTGGCCTCTCTGTGCTGTAAGTCACTTGAACATTCTTAGTGCTCTGCTGGCCATACTGGGGGCTCAATAAATGTTTGTTTCTCTTTCTCTTGTCATCCTTCCTCTTCCTCCAAGTAATCACACACAACCTGAAAACAAGAAAGGGGCCTTTGAGTTGCCAAAAGTATGTGCCAGACCCCCGAGGTGGTCACACAACATGAATTCTGACATGATCTAAGCCCCTTCCCTGGAGCTGTGGCTCAGGTCTAAACGGCCCCTGGTAACATCTACTAGGCTGATTAGTTCACTATCAGGGATGTCTAGGGGTTCTTTCTAACCAGTCCTCATCCCTTATAGCTTCCTCCTTTTTCTCAAATAATTCTATTCACTGCCCAAGCCATCCAGTTAAATTCAGTGTCTGTTGAGAGCTCCACAGCTCCTCAGACCTGGTCCTGCCTCCTTCGGACCTCCGAGTCCATAGGTCAGGGCAAGATGCAGACAGCAAGTGCCATCTCAGGGAGAGGAAGGGGGTCTCAGGGTGGGCTTCTCCTTGGCTCCTTCTACCCTCACTGGGGTCCCTTTGAGAGCTCTCTATTGTATCGTCTTCCATAACCATCATACTCGAATTCTCTACTGGGGGCTGTCCAGTCCCCCATGGTGGCACTTGGAAATAGGGAGGGTGCCTTCCTATTATCAGGATGACTAGGGGGCACTATTGGCACCTAGTTTGGGGGTGGGCAGGATGGTTAAAGTTCTGCAATGAATCCACACAAAATAGCAAGAGTGTCCGCTCCCCTTGAGAAGGTTGGGGCCATGACTGTCTTCTTGCCATTGTCCTTCCATGCCCAGCACAGCACCTGTCCCTCCACAGATGCTTAATACAAATCTTTTGAGTGAATGCTCTACTGTCTCTTCTCCCACTGGAGATTCTGAAGGAGAGCTGTCCTGTTTGCCTCTAATTTCTGGAAGCGACTTCAAAGGTTGGGTCCTTAGACACCTCTGTCTCATCTATCTTCCGTTCCTCTTTCCTCCCCCTCTTTTCAAAGTTTCCAACAATTTGGAGACTCACAGCCTAATGAATGCCTTCTAAATTGATCAATTATGATTTACTCTTTGAATAAAGCTCAGAGACATGGCTTTCTAGAGGAACTTTAGGTAGGAACTTTTTTTCCTGCAAAGTGGATTTAAACATCCTGAAAAGGTTTTAGGTTGAAGGCCTGACTGAGTGAGTTGTTAAGTGACTTGGCCAAAGCAGCAGCAGCGCCCCATCGGCTTTCCCTCCCGTGAAGCCACATGCAGCTACAGACTGGATCCCGCGGAGGAAGGGAGAGGCCTCTTAAGGAGCCAGTGAGGAAAATGCTAAAAGCTTGAGGTCTGACCATCTTCATCATTCTCGCTGAAATGTCGGGAAGGCCGGTACTAAGTAGGTCAAGGACTCCACCTCCCTCCAGGACAGATAACTGGTTAGAGGAGAGTCAGAACTGCATCCTCATGAGATGTCTCTGCCCTGATCCCAGCTCCAGGATAGCAGCTCCAGGATGCTGTCGGGTGGAGCATTCTCTGTTTTTGGAAATTTTCAGTTTATTGGTTTTACTTTCTGGCTGATTTCCTTGATAAGACCTTTAACTCCTTTCTCTTTTGTAAATTTCAGAGAGAAAGTTCTCTTCCCATCATGGGAATTCCCAACTCTGCTCCACTCAGGCTCTCTCATTTTTTAGAGGGTATTAGCAAATACTTTAAGAAGTCTTAAAGTTCGTTTTCATTCTTCTGTAGCTGAGAACATCTCTCTGAAGAGTATCTTAGCTCAGGGCTGGTACGGAAGGACCAGAAAGGATCACAAAGCAGAGAACTTGGCGAGGGAGGAAGGAACTAGCATGTATAACGCCTGCTGTATGCCGGGCACATTGCCTATGTGGTATCTCACTCTACTCTTTCTCCAGATCCACGAAGCAGTGTATTGGTCAGGATGGACCGGGTTAGGCTTTAATAACAAACAACCTCCAAATCGCCATGGCTTAAAAAATAAAAAAAGAAAGAAAGAAAACAACGATTTATATCTCCCTTCCGTTACATATCCATCTCACGGATCAACCGTAGCTTTGACCCAGGTTGTCTTGACTTTGGGCCCCAGGCTGACAGAACAGCTTTTCTTGGAACTGTTTCAAGTCTGCTGTGGCAGAGGGAAAGAAAATCACATGGACTCATGGACGACTTCTCAAAGATTCCACAAGGAAATGACACGTCACTTGGGCTCCCGTTCTGTTGGGCAAAGAAAGTCTCGGAGCCTCCATATAAAGGGAACAGGGAAATGCAACCCAGCTGTGTGCCCAGGAGAGCTAGAAATACTTGATGAGTAAAGTGTGATTACAGCTGAGGAAATGGAGGCCGAGGAAAGTCAGTCGGTGGGGGAGCTGTATTCACAGCCAGGCTTTCTGACTGCATCTCCCGAGCTCTTTGCTTGCCTATCGTGGCTGCATTCTGCAAGCAGGTTGCACACCTGCACCCTCTCTCCAAACACTGTGCTGGCGAAAGTGACTCAGGCTCGAGGAGGTCTGCACGTGCAGCCGGGGGTGGGCAGGTTACAGCCAGATCAAGGGGACTGTGCTCAGCCTTTATTTTACTCATTTCTATTCTCTTTAAAGGTCTTCAACACACTCAGTGTGAAATCATTACGCAATAGAAGTTTCATCTTTCCAGATTTCCTTTTCAGCCATAGTCTCAGGAGCCATAGGTCTCCTTGCTTATTGCTTTTATTTGCTGAATCATGAGAGAAGGGCCACTCTGCCCTTCGCTTGGAAAGGCTGCTGCCTGGTGGACTTTCAAGGTCCAGGGAAAAGGATGCCCCAGATTCCCTCCATTACTTTCAAGATTGTCTCCAAAAAAATAAAAAATTCTTTGCTCAAAGGAACAATAAAATAGCAAGACCGATTCTCCCAGCCCTTAGGAAATTAATCCCAATATTTCATCTCCCTGGAACCTAGAGGAAATGCTATATTTTGGCAGTTCTTCTCAGGCTTTTCCAATCCAAGTGCCCCTAATAGGAGAGAAAAATCTGGAAAGGAAATCTAAATGGGCTGCCACAGGTGGAATTTCAGACTTTATCCTGTCCTGGCTTTTTGCATTCTGCCCCATAACATATCCATGTTGGTTTGCATTTAAAATGTTTTAAATTACCCACCACTACATAAAATTGATAGGCCAGGAAGATACACCAACTCAGTCCATGGTGTTCTTCACCCCTGGGAACTTGACCTCAAGCCTTTCCCACCCGTCGACAACAATATGCTTTCCCCCTGAAGTGGGTCCCAGAGGGACGGGGATAAGGGTTACTGTCAGGTTCCTCCTGGCACCTGGGGTGCCCCAGAAACCAGGAGAGGACAAAGTCAAGGAAGAGGAGGAGGAGGGGAGAAGAGAGAAGAGGACCCTGAAAAGGTACTGGGGACAAAGAGGAGCCAGTACAGCCAAGGGAGCAGGTCACAAATGTGGCCAAAAATGCACATGGAAAGAACTCAGAACTTCTGTAATTTACGAATTAAGACAGCTCTTAAAGAATGACATTTTTTTATTGGTCATATTTTCCTTATCTATTAAAAAAGACAAGTCCTTTGTCTGAAGCACAGCTAGTTATAGCCTTAGGCAAATTGTTTATCTGTGCTGCTTTCCCAGCCATAAAGCATGAACTCGAGCGCTGCTCAGCCTAGTGGAGTGTAAAGTTTGCAAAACTCGTTGAAAGCAGAGAGCACAGTGGATGTATTCTGTATTACTAAATAAAATGCCTGTTTAAGGAGGGAACTCTCCATTAGTGCTCTATGTGCCTTTACTAGTGGCACCTGGTAGAGCTGGTTGTCAACAATTTTATGACAGAAGGGACCCAGGCATGGATCACTTAAAATGGAAAATAAAAGAACAAAGAAATGAGCCTGGCAGTAACAAATGGCATGAGCCGTTAAGGCATCGGCTTGGTTCAGAGAGAGGTTCCTGACTAAAGGAGGCCTCGTTTACTGGAATGGAAAAATAGAGGGCCAGGAAATTGCTCAGAGGCCTCCTGTCCTTTCCTGTGCACATGGAGATGCACTATGTGTTGGCTGCTGTTTTGGATCAGAGTCTCCGTTTTAGAAATAGCCTGAGTTGTGTCCTTGGAAAGGGAGAGGGTTGTGTGGTGTATTTGTGTGTGGTGGGGTGCAGGAGGGGGAGGTGGGGGGATGTTGGGAGGAGCCACTTAGATCCTCTCTGAAACCAAACTGCTTCCTTGGGCCTCCCAGACGGTTCCCCCGAGATGGGAGACTGGGCAGCTGCTCTGAGTGTAGGAGCCCCCAGGTCTCCTGAACCAGCTCTGAGGTGGTGCCTAGTCAGCTGGCTGACGGCACAGGCCTGTTGTGCATGTTCATGCTGGGTGGCTGGGTCAAGCCCACCTATTTTTCAGGTGCATGGGCTGAGCCTTAGTCTTTCATTCAGCAGACATTTATCAGGCAACAACCTCCTGGCAGACACCATTTTAGGCACTGGGGATAAGTCAGGGAACAGAGACAAACATCCTGTGCTCACAGGGCTGGTAGAGGGAAACGGACAATGAATGCTGTAAATAAACTATATGCTATGTTAGAAGGTACAAGGACAAAGCAGGGAAGAAGAGAGAACAGGGGCACTGGGGAAGGGGTGGGAGTGGCCACACTGAAAAGGGGACAGTGAGCAAAAACTTGAAAGAAGCAAAAGAGAGGACATGTAGGTGTCTGGGGAAGAGCTGTCCAGGTGGAAAGAGCAGCAGATGCAAAGGCCCTGAGGTGGGAGAATGCCTGGTGTGTGCAAGAAATAAGCAGAGGCCAGTGGGGCTGCAGTGGAAGAAGCAAGGGAGAGTGTGTGGGGTGTGAGGTCAGAGGGTAACTAAGTACAGGGAGCCCATGGGCCCCTGGGTGGGCTTGACTTTCACTCTGAAATAGAAGATGGCTGGAGGGTTTTAGGCAGAGGAGGGGACCAGATTTGACTTAACACTTTCATAGAATCAGTTTGACTATCGTGTTGAGTGGGCTCAAGGGAGCCAGGGGTGGAAGCAACAGGAAGAGTTAGGAGACTGTTAGGAAACGAGTTTCCATCTATTTAGGATTAAAAGCCAAAGTTCCTGGGAGAAGGTGGTTATGGCCAGGACCAGGGTAGGAGGTGGTGAGAAGTGGCTGGATTCCGAGAGACACTGAAAACAGAGCCCACAGAACTTGCTGGTCCTTACACTGGGCGCTCGGGTGGTCTGCCCGGGCACGTGAGTGAGCTGGGAAGGGACAGCAATGAGTGGCTTCCTCCCACTCAAGAGCAGTCGGGAAGAAGAGGCCGATTCTTGATGGTACACCCACCTCACCTTCTCCCTGTGAACTGAGGGCCCATCAAGTGCCAGACGGTGTGTGGGGACAAAGCGGCAGACGTGAACTGACGGGCTCGCTGCCCTCATGGAGCACACAGGCTACAAGGGAGTCAGAATCGAGTGGACAGTCACACACAGAAATGTAAAATGATCACTCTGATATGCACTGAGTGTCAAAATTGGTTTGTCTGCCCTGACCAGGAGGTCAGGAGGAATGGATGCTCGAGCTGGGATCTGAATAAATATGTGTCAACTAGGCAGAGGGGGACAGTGACCCAGGCAACGGGAAGGACATGTTGGGAGGTGATGTTCGGAGGTGCTGAAGGATGGGTGCCTGGTGTGGATGAGGAACTGAGAGGAGGCCCCCGTGAGTAAGATGCGGACAGCCGGGGGAATGTGTGAGAGGCAGCTGGGGAAACGACGGGGCTCAGACTATGCGGGGCTTGCAGGCCGTGCTCAGATTTTGAACTTCATCTTGAAGTCAGTGGAGGCTGCTGGAGGCCCTCACGCAGGGGAATGACACGGTCGCGTGTGCTTGTTGACAAGCCCACCACAGCTGCTTGGTGGAGGACGGACCACGTGAGCGGAGTCAAAGAGATGTTTACGGGACAGGTGCAGGTGAGGCGGTGGTGGGGTGGACAGGGAGGCGGTGGTGGAGATCACGATGAGGGTGAGTGCAGAGATCTGACAGGTATTTAAAAACTAGAATTCGGTTTTGTATTGGCCGTGAGGGTTGATGGAGAGGGAGAGGAAATGTTCAAGAATAATTCCTAGCGCTTTGTTGAAAATGCTTGTACAAGTGGATGTAAACTCCCCTATTTGTAGAACTCATCTGCTTAGTTAGACCGAGACATGGGGAAAGTTAGAAAATTTATTTTTCTGCAAATCTTTACAAATAAGATTTACTGTAGGATGGTTTAGTTAGTCACCAGCCTTACCAAGAAGACAGGCGTGGGATAGATGAGCCCCCCAGCCCCCTGCAGCCCCCTGGCCCAGGTGTATACTGAATTGAGGAATCCTACATTGAAAGCGCAATCTCTAAACCAGTGTCGTCCAACAGAAACGTGATATAATGCAGGCAACAAATGTGATTTTATATTTTCTGGTAGCTATGGTAAAAAAAGTAAAAAGAAACAGGTGAAATTAATTTGAACAATCTATTTTATTTAACCCAATAAATAAAAAATATTATTTAAACACGTAATCAACAGAATAATTAATAATGAAGTATTTTTTTAACTAAATTTTTGAAATCTAATGTGCTTTTTACATGTACAGCATGTCTCAATTCAGATTGGCCATATTTCGTGTGCTCAAAAGCCACACGTGGCTAGTGAATACTGACCTGGACGGCTCGGCTCTAAACCCTCGGAGCAGCCACACAGATCTTAAATCCATATACAAAGCACTGGAAATATAGGTCCTTCTGTAGTAACTTAAAAGATAAGTAATACCTTGAATAGAGCCTCTTGAAGTTTAAAATTGAACTCCTCGTCATCGATCAGCTGTGTGAATTCGGGGAAGTCCGTTTTCTCCGCAGAGTCTCAGCTGACAGAAAGGAAGTATGGTGGGGCAGGGAGTGTGGACGGCCTTTTCAGTCTGAGAGGTCAGTGACTCCAGGTCAAGGGAGCTCAAGCAGTTTTCCCTTCCCTTCTCTTAATTATCAGAAAGAGATCTTTCCTTCCAACCTTCTAAACTTTTCTATGAAATCTGAAAGGTGGAAAATTGGCTGGTTCAATAGTAAACTGATGAGATTCCAACAATGGTTTTCATTCCAAGACAAAAAAGTTGGATTTTCTAGGGAAACTTGAATACTGAGTGGATATTTAATGATTAAGCACATATTACACTATTACATAGAGTATTGTGGCTACATTTTAAGAAAAAATCCTTACATTTAAGAGATATATCCTGAAATATTTATAGATGAAATAATATGCTGTTGTGCATCTACTTGAAAGTCATCTTAATTAGGATGAAGCAGAGTGGGTGGGTACAGATGAAATAAGATCGGTCATAATCGAAACTTGGTGTGAGACATGAGGATTCATTGTATCATTCTCTCTACTTTTATAGTTTGAATTTTTCTATAATAAAAAGTTTTTTAAAAAGGTAGATTTCCAAACTTTCTGAGGTTATATGACAGGCAGATTTTTCAAATGTTCCCCTTAAATACCGTGTATGCTTCACGGTACAGGTGAAAAAGCCTGACTGAGCGTCTAGAACACCTGATTCTCATTTAATCCTGCCGTGGAACGAAGCCCTGGGCACCAAGTTCCCATCGTAGTTTAATCTCTGGTGGTTTTGGAGGTAACATGACTTTGCCCTCTCGTCCTACACTTTGGTACAGGTTTAGGATCAATATTTATCAGCAAAAGGCTGTGCCCTCTGTGTTGAGGACAGCCCCAGACTCTGCCTGAGCCACATGGGGGCTCAGGGAGCATGGTGACAGATCATACAGACAAAGCACCTTGCAAATCCAGAGCGGTGCGGGTGCTTGGCCCACACCCATAGAGACATTACTTCTTCCTCGCATCACAGAGGCTACAGGCAATGAAGACAAGAAGGAGCAGAGGAAGGGACTCAGAGGGGATGTGACCTCAAAAGCCAGGGACCTACAAGGGGGACGTGTGAGCATAGGTTACTTGTCACCCTGGGTTGCCTAGGCATTATCTAAACTTCTGCCATAATGCTGTCTCTAAATTCAATGAGAGATTTCTGGCCACCTCCTGTCCACCTGTCCTCTCCAACTTCCTGATGCGGGATGAGGAGGCTGGGGTCTACCTCCAAGTTCCTGCCCAGAGCACTGTCAGGAGCTGAACAGTAAACTGAGGACACCGGGCCATCCTGCAGGTCTGATTCCTTCAGGCACTCTTGCCTGACAAGCTCAGATCTTCCGGCCTCCACCTTCGGGTACTTGACCTCTCACCGAAAATTACAGAGCATGCACTCATTTTTGCTCCTAAAGGAAGATCATTGCTAATGTCTACATAAAACAGTGTCTCCAAAGAGAGAGAACAGGACTCAGTCTGAGAGTGTTTTCCTTTTGCATGTTTGTCAGCCAGAGGAGTACTGAGTTTAGGGTTCCAACATATGGCACCAATGTTAATTTTAAGGGAAATTTGGCACACTCAACATGCTAACCACGCTACTTTCTACACATGTGATACTTGGCTTCAGTGGTGGCAATACAGTGCCAGATTTTCTTAAATGTCAGGCATTTTAAGAACTGGGTTCTCCGAATTTAAAATTACACACACACAAAATAAATGGAAATGCTACTGGCACGTTTCTAAATAAAATAAATTTGATCCCTGGGGAGAAATGAGGCAACAACTGACCAGAGGCCATGGGGAACCGTTGGTTGACCATCAAACATCAGCAGTGTACTGTTTTAGCTTCTAGGCAACATATTGTAACCCCATAGTGCATTAATTAGATGATAATCTGCAAAGAATGTCCAAACCTTTGGGGTGGAAGGAGCCTTGGCAGTTTTCCTTGAGGATTCCTCCTGTGTGTTGACAGAACTCACCTATGCTACCTAAGTCACATGAGCTGGTGGGAATTATCCAATGCAAACACTTCCCCCTGCGTCTTGGCAGACCCCAGCCTTCAGCAGTCCTCACGGTCAGAACAGTCTGGTAGCAAAATGTGTTGAGCCTGGAGCCCTACACTTCTTCTTATTAAGTTTCCCTTGACCACTTCAGTTTATCAAGTTCGCCCCAAGTTCAGACATGACTCTCTCAACTCCGTGGCTCATTGTCATTCACATGCTCTCGGGGTTCTTTTCTGAGTCATCACACACATCACAGGTAAAGTGCTCATTTCAAGATTGCTCTGTCTCTGCTTATGAGTCTGAGTCCAGATTTCCAGTTATTTGCAAATCCCTGTGATGGGAGAGATTGAATGGCATGCTTCCCAAAGGATTGATAAAGCAGTGCAGGGGGAAGAGGAAATCGGGAATGGCACAGAGCCTTACACAGACCGAGACAGAGTCAAAGTCATGCAGTGGGCAGGTGCATGTGAACTGAGATTCTAGATGCTTGGGTTCCAGCACTTCACCACTCTCAGGTTCCCCTGGGCCTCTGTCAGGTGCAGACATGAATGAAATCTGAACAAGATGGCCCCTGAGATCCTCTCCTGTGCTTGAAACATTCTACAGTTAATTCTCTTCATCTCGTGGGTTTTTTGTGGGAACTAAATGTAATAATGAGTGAGAAAGTTTCTGACAAAGTTGAGAATTATCTCAGTCTGAGTTACCACAAAGTCACAAAATAATTCTCTCAATAAAACTGAAAATGGTTTTTACTCCTATTACAAAAATGTTGGGTCAGGTTTAGGAGCTTATTTAATTTCAGATAGAAAATGAAAGAACCCATAGAAAGTAAAAAGATACATTTAAAGAAATGAGTAGTTTAAGTATAAATTCGGGTGGCCTTTCTGGAAATCAATTTAGCAATATGTACTAAGACCTGAAAATTCATATCCTTTGACTCAGTAATTCGATTTCTAGAGAATCCAATCTAATGAAATGAGACTCAACCAAGATTTATGTGTAAAGTTGTCGACTGCAGTGTTATTTGTATATTGCACAGAGATGTATAGTAAATAGTGTTGTAAAAGAAAACATATTCATGCATGTAAAAGGTGTGCAAGACAAACCAAAATATTAGCAGTTATTCTTGGTGGTGGTAGTATTGATTGTTTTCATTTTCTTGTTTAAACGTTTCAGTATTAAATTTTACAATAGTAATGAATTTGTATTATTTAAAGGTCATTAAAAATAAATTGTGTAGCATTGCTCGCCTTAATCTAATTCCGGTGCCAACTCATTTTGTCTTTTAATCCATCTTGATCAATAGCCAGTTTATCTCAACTGCTTTCACAACTTTCTTCTGTTCTTCTGCTAACACAGTGCTGTGTGGGCTTTATGTTATGCCTGTCATTTGCCATCAACCTAGAAAGCACCCTGATAGCTGTGTCATCTGTCAGTTTTAGGGTGTCCATATATGGTGCTCATTCCTTCCTTGAATATCACACACATTTTTTCTTCACATGAAGTTCACAAGACTTGAATTGGTCCAGGACTCCTTTATTCTAGGATAAAATATACCAAGCAACACCCTTAAAGTGTGGCTTGCTTGGTTCTCCATAAAAAGTTCTCAGGCAGGAACATTCTCCACTCATGTTGAATTTCCCATTAATCCCTACAGAATAGCTGTTTACTCTGAAAACCCAAAGGTTTTAGAAATTATAGGCAATTCCCTAAATGCTAGATTGAATTTGCTTATAGTTTATTATTATTAAATGGATCCAAATGAGTTATCTCTTCCCAGGCAAGACCCTCAGGAGAAAGGTGTTCTGTTACTTACTCACTCATTGAATTAGTTCTATCCCAAGTTAGTCTCACGGTTTCTTCAATCAGCAGAAATGAAGACGAAATTTTGAAAAGGACCCTCTCCCAAGGGCCCCATTAAATGATGTTTTCAAATGTACCCTTTGCATAAGAAAGCCAGAGAAGGTTAATAATCTAAAAGAATCAGCCTGTTGCTGGTAGGGGATTGGGGGATGGGGGAGACAGAGAGATTGAGATCAACCCAAAGTCATTCCCAACAGCTCAAAGTCAAAAAGCTCCAAAGAACAGAAAATAGGCCATGGGAAAGCACTTAGAACTCTTTTGCTAACCCTTCCAAGGAAATATTCTTTGCCTAGAATCTTCTAGATTCAGTCTTGTGGCATACAGACTCTTGGAACAGGCCCATCAGTATCTTAACTGGCTTTTCCTCACCACCTCATCAATTTATTACACAATTCTTATTCAATTTAGATCTAGCTGTTTCTGCATACTTTTGTGTTGATTTGGAAAATGTCCCCCACGCTTTGATTTCAGTCTCCACTCACGAACTGTTATTTGCATCAGGATGATTTTTCCCCTTTGTGCCTTTGTGTTAGATGAGCTCTGGGCCTTGTGTACTCCATTCCAGACTTTGCTGTGCAAAAGCAGAGTTTGTGAGGCTGCTTCTGTCTTCCTCCCCAAACATATATAAATATTTCTTTCTCCCTTTGTCCAAATTCCCAGAGTTGAAATCTTGCTTATATTGGTATATGTTGTTTTCATAAATTTTGAATCTGAAATTCAGCCCAGTCCTTGTCTCCAGCATCCCTCTCTCCAGGCGTCTGAAGAGTGTCCACAGGTGCAGCTTTATAGAGACTGCACACGCCCATGCACACATGCACGACGTGAATCTGCTGCCCGGGATCCTGTACGTTCTGTAAAACGTTTCCGTTACTGATGATTCCCTGAGAATTGGGGGTCTGGGGTTACGTGAAACCAGCCAGAACAGCTTTTTAACATTTGTCTCTAGAGCTGTTCTTGGGCATTGCCTTTTGATGGCTTTTGCCCAACTTCCCACTTTAAGTAGTCACTTTTGTGACTGATTTGTAGAAGCTCTTAGATATTGAACAATACTATTTCTGTGTCGCATGTTGCAAATATTTTTCCAGCTTGCCATTTTCATTTTAATTTTGTTATTTTTGACATACAGGAATTTTTTTCCTTATAGAATCAAGCTACTCAACTTTTCTAAATTCTGACTTTTAGCCAAGGGCGTTGAAATGTCACAGGTGTAAGGCAAAGGCACATGAAAGCCCTCTCTCCAATGTGTTGCAGGCTTGGGCTTTGAATGAAGCTGCTGCAATGTTCCCTCTCATGTTGATGAAACACCTGGGCAGGGGCAGGTCTGGGAGGAAGGGCTGGCTTGACACTCACCCTGAGGAGAAAGAGCCCACTCTGAAACTAGAGGAATGGAAGTAGGAGGAGAGTCTCTCGGGAGGAAGGCGGTGTGGGGAGGGATGGTGATGACACTTATGTGTGTGTTTGTAAGAGTCATTATGTGACTAGAAATTGCGTGACTATTCTATAACCTTTTCCAAGTTCCTGAGCTTTGGGCTGATTTCAGGGGAGTTTTTGGGGCCAATTCCTTCCCAGACTTGGGCAATCTGAATGATTCAGTGGACGGGATCCCATGGGTACAGGATACCCCTTTCAGTGGGCAGCAATGTGGTAAGGAGGTGAAAGGGCATGCCTCACCGCAACTATGACCGGTCCCTGACAGATGCCACCACTACGTATCTGCAGAGCGTTTCAGTCTCTGTAAGGATCTTTCATACACTCTGCCTTGTTCAATTATTGTGGCAACTATGTGAAGCAAGTAGGGCACACCGGGTTTTCTATGCTCCCTTTTACAGAGTAGAAGTAAACAGAAATTCAAATTTAACTGACTTTCCCAACTCACTTAGCAATTGAGTTATGAAACAAGGTGAGATGCACAGTCCAGCATAAAGGGGCCTAACAGAAGGTGTACAGGCAAAGAAATTGGGAACATCTGGGATGAAATGCCAGCTCAGCCATTTATCTGCTCTTTGACCTCAGGCAAGTAACTTCCCATCTGAGCTTTTATTTCTCATCTATGAAATGGAATAATGGTACCTGTCTTGCAGGTTTGATTTGGTGATTAAGTCATATAACGCTCCATTTTCTTCGATTCTTTGATCTTGATGGTGTTGTGTGTTTCTGAGTGCCACCTTGAAACTTGCATGGAAGGAGTGCTATGTAAAGACACTTGGAAGAAATGGGAGAGCATGAAGGGCCCCTGCCCAGGGCTTGGCACAAAGTGGACGCTGCAAAACCTGAGTCCTCTCCCACCATGCCAGCTTACAAGCTCCTGAGGGCTGAGAGGCACTTGAAGCCCTTCCTCCAAAGTGTCCTCATGTGGTTTATCATCCCACTCACCCCAAAGCCCTTTCCCATCATAATATTTAGAGTGTTGCTGGCACTGAGGAATATGATTCATTAAAAAACTCAATATTTGCCCAGTGAGGCATTGTGCAAGTGGGCTTGATGAGTGTGTGCAATAGGGCATATGTAAATGTAAGAGATCTTGAAAGAGGGTTATTGAAGCAAAACAGTCCATCAACAGGCTCAAGAGAGAGTTTAGTGTCATGGCTGAGAGCAGGAGTTAGCAGGCTACTCCCCCAAGGCCAAATTCAGCCCACCACCAGCTTTTGTAAATAAAGTTTTATTGGAATACAGCCACTCCCATTTGTTTGCCTGGTCACTATGGCTGCTTTCATTACAACAGCAGGGTGAGTAGTTGCAACAGGGACTGTGGGCCTCACAAAGCCAAAATATTTACTCTCTGACCCTTTATAGTCAACGCTTGCCAACCCCTGGCTGAGAGCTGCTACTTCCAGGCTATGTGATTTTAGACAAATCATTTAGACTCATTGTGCCTCAAGTTCCTTATCTGTAGAATAGGAATGATAATAATAGAGATTGAACAAGACAATCCATGTAAAAGCCTCCGTTAAGGCCACCTATCATTATTACTAATCATCCCACTGATTACAGCAAACCAGTGGGGTACAGATTACAGTTGGGTAAAACACTCACCCTGACCCAGGAACAGAGCCCTGATCATCCACCCCAGTCTCAAAGGTCTTCTCTGCAGATGCCAACAGCAGCCAAAACAGTCACTCTTTGCTGCCACCGCCATGTTTTCTTAAGACCAGCCACTTCAATGCCATTAGCTCAGCTTCCAGGATACTAAAAGCATTCTCCACCCTCCCTCCACTCTTAACGTAGACATTTGGATCAGCGTCGTTGGAAATTCTCCAGTAGTCTGTGTGCCCTATCTGGGAAAGGGGGAATTGAAGGAGGCGTTTGGTTGGAATTAAATGTCAAGAGTACCAGCTGCTTCTTTCTAAAAATATGAGCTAGATATTGCAAAAGGTGTGAACCATCAATCAAAGTACAAGGGAAGATTTTATATCTAGTTGTTTATTGTTAGAAAAATTAAAAAAAAAATTTTTAAGAAAACCAACTTTGACAAATGGCATTGAAAGCCATTAAGGAAGCTGAAAAAACAGCAGCCCCGCTTTGCCTCCTAAATATAGTGGGAAACGCTTTCTCAATGTAAAGAAGAAGTCTTATCCTATAGCCCAATCAGCATATGGAGGTGATTTCCAAGAGAGAAGTGAAAAAAAAAAAAATCCCGCAGCTCAACCTTTCAGAAGTATCCTAGTCTTGCAGGGAGACAAATCGTCTTGTACCCTCTTCCTCATTGTCAAGCTTTGCAGGTTAAAAAACCAAGAATTGCTGTCCCCATAGGGAGCCAAATCTCCAGCCCAGCTTCTCACCATGGGGCTGGGCAGGGTCTTGGGGTGGGGTGCAGGCCTGGGAGGAGGAAAAGGGGTGGGGGGGGTTCTTCAGTCTAAGACTCATATGCAGACAAATGGTGCACAGGTGGTACTGCCCCCCCAGGGACAGCATGACCTGTCCAGGATACTTCCCTTTGTGGATTACCTGGACGCCAAAATGGCCGTTGCCATAGGCTGTGCTTCATCAACTTAGCCTTGGCATAGAGAAGACTCTCCTCCCCACCACACTCCATCACTAGTGGCCTGGGTGGGTGGTGGAAAGACACGGATGACTGCAAGTCACAGGGCTTCCTCCACTACCACTCCATGCCCACTCCTGCTTCCCTTGTACAGACTCTGTCCTTTGTGTCCAACAGAGCCTTATGGGGCACTGCCTGAAAGCAGTGCTTACCCGGGGGTCATGAGAATCACTTACAGAGCTCTGAAAATCCACCTGTGCCTGGGCCCACCCCCAGAGAGTCTGATGGAATTTAGGTTTGAGGAGGGGCATAGACATCGCATTTTTTCAGATGTGGGAGGTATTGTATGTTTAAAACATGCTAAATGATTCTAATGTGCTGACCTACTATGTGCCAGGCACTCTTCTAGGTGGGTACAACAGTGAATAGTATGGACAAGCCACCTAGTCTCATGGAGCTTATTGTCTAGTGAAGCAAGACAGAGGATCAACAAATGAATGGCCAAGATATTTTCTGATAGTGCCAACAGGAAAATAAAACTTGGGGCTGTGAAGGAGAGAGCTGGAGGTTAGGGAGATTTGCGACTTCAGGTTCCCCACTGTAGAGAGTGGTCAGGGCAGCATGGTTGTGGGGTCCTACTTTCTTCTTTGCTTGTAGGCTCTGTTAGCACTAAGGGCTAGCGACAGGGCTGTGGACAGACATCTGCTCCTTGTTCGAGACAGTTGGTGTCACTGTGTTCCCCGAGTCCAGTTTCTACAGGCTGAGGGACAATGGGAGACCCTGACTGGACAGCCGCCTCAGAGAGAGTGCCTCCTCCTCATGGGTTACCTCCAGAATGCCCCAGCCTTCTTTCCCTTTCACCTACTGTTAACTGAGCACCCCACTCTGAAGCGATATCCTCTTGTCAGCACCATTTATTGAACACAGTTTGCTGACCTGTAATAACGATGATACTAAAAGCAGATGCCACGCTTCTTGGGTGCAGGCCCGCTGTCTCATGTAATCCTCCGCTGAGGCCGGCGTCATCAGCTGCGTTTCATACGTGTGAACCAAGGCTCTGAACGGTGAAGAGACTTAGAATGTGGCTTACCTTTTCAGACCCTTTAGACTCCCTCCAACTAGGAGAGTCTGTGGTCCTATGATCTCCAGCTCGTTTCCTCAATGAGGGGCAGGCTCCCCGAAGAAAGGCCTTGCGTCTTACACATCTTTGCAGGAGAGTCCCTTCTCTCCTCACCGCCCGTGGGCCTTGCTTGTGGTGGCCAGTAAACACACCAGAGATCAGTCTGTGGAGGCAGCCTGGCCTCACCACTCGAGGAAGCTTCTAGGCCTGCAGGCCTCAGTGTTGCTGCTCAGAAACTCAGACTCCATCCTTCCTCCTCGAGGCTGCCCAGGGGAGTCCTCCCCACGCGACGCTGAGACCCCTCAAAGGGTCCCAAAGCAGCTCACAGACATTTAGAAGTGGGTCCTGTGGGCATTTGCCCCAAGGTCAGTCCCACAGAAAATCCAAAAGAAATTATTATTTTATGCTCCCCTTCCTTTTTGTTTTGCTAATTAAAATTTTAAACACTGGGATTAAAACACCAAATAACAAAGTCATTGCAATTCCTGGACTAGGGATCATTATTCATTAGGCAGATTGTGCTGATATTTTAAGGCATTAGGAGAACTATATCTTTGAAGAAAATTCCCTATTTTTTTCAGCTTTATTGAAGTACAATTGACAAATAAAATTGTAAGATATTTAAAATATACAACGAGGTGATTTGATACACATGTACATTGTGAAAGGATTCCCTCATCTAGTTAATTAACATATCCATCACCCCACATATATACCCTTTTTTTTTCTTAAATAGAAGTTTGGTGGGGGTTTTTTTTGCAGGGGAAGATTCACCCTAAGCCAACATTTTTTTGCCAATCTTCCTCCTTTTTCTTCCTTTTTTCTCCCCTGCAAAGCCCTAGTACATAGTTGTATATAGTTGTAAATTCTTCTAGCTCTTCTATATGAGCCGCCACCACAGCACGGCTACTGACAGATGAGTGGTGTGGTTCCGTGCCTGGGAACTGAACACAGGCCTCCAAAGCGGAGTGTGCAGAACTTTAACTGCTAAGATATCAGGGCTGGCTCTGCCCCCGCCTCCCCCCGCTTTCTTTTGGTGAGAACATTTAAGTTCTACTCTCTTAGCAAATTTCAATTATACAATACAGGGTTACAACAATAGTCACCATGTCCTACATTAGATCCCCAGCTCTTACTCATCTTATAGCTGAAAGTTTGTACCTTTTACCAACGTCTCCCTGTTCCCACCACCCCCAGCCCATGGTCCAACCACCGTCCTACTCTGCTCTAGGAGTTCAGCTTTTTTAGATTCCAGATCATAGGGTGTTTGTCTTTCTCTGTCTGACTTATTTCACTTAGTGTAATGCCCTCAAGGTCCATCCATGTTGTTGCAAATGGCAGGATTTCCTTCTTTTTTTTAAGGCTGAATAATATTCCATTGTATACATGGCACATTTCTTTTATCCATTCATCTATTGATGGACACTTAGCTTGTTTCATACCTTGGCTATTGTGAATAATGCTGCAATGAATATGGGAGTGCAGCTATCTCGTTGAGATAATAGTTTCAATTCCTTTGAGTATGTACCCAGAAGTGGGATTGCTGGATCCTATGGTAGTTCTATTTTTAATTTATTGAGGAACCTCCATACTGTTTTCCATAGTAGCTGCACCCCTATTCTATTGTTATTTCACACACACAACGAATGTAGCAACACTTGTGAGTGTGTGTGCATGCATGTGTGTGTATGTTTGAGGCAGGGAGGAAGAAAGCAAGGATATGAATGTGGCGATAGCTCACTGAAGGCAAATTAACATAAAAAACCGAGACATTACAATAACCTTCATTCTGAATTTAGACACCACCTCCCTGGCTGATGTCCTTTTTGATCTTCCCAGTTGAAGTGCCTAGGGAAGAACACAAAACCGTCTGGGATATAAGTCCGTGATTATTTCAATTTCTTAGAAGAGTAATGAAACCCTCCGAGGTTTAATCACTGGTGGCCTTTCCGCCCTTTCCTCTCCCTTCTTCCTTTGCACTTAGCAGAAGAGCACGGTCGTCCAAGGAGACTCTGGACTGGGGCTGCCCACCACAGCCGCCTGGCCCCAGCTCAGGGCAGCAGCCTGAGAGCAGATCTGTGGCCCCTCACCCAAGCTGAGCCTTTTAACTGGCCTTCATCGTCCTTCTAAGACAGGGAGAAATGCTTGCCAAAGAGTCCTAATCTCACATCCTCTTGATGCTGAAAACCTAGATTTAAGGGGCCGAGGTTGATCTCCAGTCCCAACAAATGCTCTGTCACCCTGTGAATCCAACACAATGCTCACAGCAGTAAAGAGCCCACAGTGATCATGCCTGCTGCTGCAAACTTCTCCACATGGCAAATTCATTCATCCTGATTCTGAACTGGCAACCAATGGTAATATTAACTTACTGGATGGAAATACCGCCTAAATGCACATCTGCTTTTAAAGCCACAGGCAGATCTGTTTCAAAAAGCAAATATAGCGATGCACGGGAAGAGAATCCCACCCAGACACTGACTGTGCTGAATATCTGCCTGGTCATCAGCACCACGCAAGGTGCAGTGGGAGATGGCATGTGCACCCCAGGCTGAAGGGAGCCCACGTGCTGGCTGGGAAAACAAAACCTAACAGTGAAATCATCAGAGTGTGATGCAGGGAAATCACTGCTTTTTCCAGGGCTCCGTGGGATGACACTATAGGATTTGAAAAGAGAGAGAGAGAGATGCTGGGCATAAGAGTAGGGAGGAGAGCCTTCCGGAAGAAGCTGAACTTAAGTTCAGCCTGGAAGAATGGGGGGGATCGGTGGAAGGACTATTCCTGGGTGGCCGACCATCTAAACCCAGGCAAAAGGGTCGGAATGAGTTTGCCCCACGTTGAAAGGAGGGAAAGCCTGGTCTGCCTGGGGTTGGGAGGATATTAGAGAGAGGGAATGAACTGGACCTGCTCACAGAGGACTTTGACAGTCAGGGAGAGTGTTGACATTTGATTTGCACGGTTTATCAGGTTGGGGTTGTGTTTAGCTACAAGCCACAGAACTCCGAATACATTCTCTCAACCAAGTAAAGGATTCATTTTTTAAAAACAAGAAGCCCAGCACTAAGCAGGTGCAGGAGTTCCACACTGATGCTTCTCCTCTCCCCTCTACCATAGTTTCTGGGAAGTGTTGTCATTAACCTTGTTGCTTCATGGTTCCAATGTGACTGCTCCACCTCCAGCCTCATACCCACATTCCAGGCAGAAAGAAGAAAGACACGAAAGGATAAAGCAGTGGTCTCTGCATTAGGAAGGCAAAACCTTTCTCAGAAATCCCCAGCAGCCTTCTGCTTACATCTCACTGGCCAGAACTGTGGCACGAGGCAACCCCTTCCCAGAAAAGATGTCTGGGAAGGCTAGTGCTGTTACTAGGCACTCTGTCCCCACAAGCGAAATCAGGGTTCTGTTTCTTAAAAGGGGGAATGGATATTGGAGCAGCAATTAGCAAGCTCTACACTATTGTTGTAGATTCCTGAACAGAGAGTTGTCTTAGAAAAAGTGATGAGTTTTAGAAAATGGATTTGGCGTTGGTATTCAAGGGATTTGAAAAGAAGAAGAAAAATGGTCTGGAAGAGTGGACGGAAACTGTTGAAAGTACTCTAAGAATGAAGTGGTGGGCACCTGGACCAGAGTCCTAGATCTGCAAATGGAAAGAAGGAGAGAAGCTAATGGTCATTCCCAAGGAATAGTGAGCAAGATTTTGTCACAACCACCCAACAATGAGTGGTCGAGGTGGAAGCTGTTGGCAAACTGACTTCTTGGTCCTTTATTATTTTTTTTTCAATGCATAAAGTTAACATTTGGGATGGATGGGAGAGAATTTATTAGAAAGGAGTAATTGATAAAGAAAATCCCAGAATCAGACATCTTGAGGCAACAACAATTCCTGAAGTACTAATACATTTTACTGCAATAAGCACCTGGGGTGTAGAAAAGGGATGAGTTAGGTTCAAAGTTAGGGTTATAACAGGAGTGTGCTCTTTCCTGGGAATGGAGCCTTGCTTTCCAGGCCATTCTCTAACCACTATGCAGAGAGGACCATTAGAATAGCCTGTAGAATACATTTGTGCCTAACACGCAAGGTGAACCAGATCTGAAAACAAATTATATCCCTTTTGACAACTAATCCTAAACAACAAAAAAGCACGTGCTCCCATTTGTTAGAAGGCGAGCAGAAAGGGAAGAGTACAAGGGGAGAATTCCACAGATTTCTTTTTGCAGTTTTATCTACTAATTATTGTTTTAAAAAACAGAGTAAAATCATTTTAAGACCAGAAAATTATTGCAATTTGAAAATTTATCACTTAAAAATGTTAGTAAGTACCAGTCATTGCCCAAGGCAGTGAAGACACAGAAAAGGTCAGGAACTGGTCCTGACCTCCAGGAGGTCAGTGTTGGGGGCTGGCAGATTGCTGCAAACCCCGGGAGGAAGCTGCCTCTGGGTGTGGGGACAGACTCTGGGAGCCGAGGGGAAGGAGGGCTTCACTCTGTCTGAGGGCTGGGGCAAACTTTGTGCTTTGACATTTTATGATTCTGCAGTGGCATAAATAGGATTGGACTTTTATCTAAGCCTGAAAGGAGCTTTTAAGCAACTTAACTACCTTAGGGCCCTGGGGGAGGACCTGACATTGCTCAAAACCCAAGGGTCTCATCCTTAGCACCCCAAAGTTCCTTCTCAGCATTGGGAAGGAGCCAAGGAAAAACTCAGGGATAGGGAGAAGGGGGAAGCTGTGTCAGCCATATTTGCAGTGTGTGATTCCATAATGACGTTGAATCTTCAAATCAGACTACTCTTTATCCGAACTTGCAAATTTGAATGTAGTTTATTTTTGACTTACATATACCTGGCTTTCTTAATGCAGTTAATCAAAGGCAAGTCCCAGAGTCTTCCTCTGTTGTACGGAACACATGGACAGAGAAGTCTGGGGCACTGGTTGGGGAAGCAGGAATCAATACCATCAGATTCTTATAACCCAGCTCACCTCTTTATATACTGTGTGCGTATTATTGGGTGCATGCCATGGATATGAGTTGATTAGAGGGTGAAGTCTGGTCGCCTTGACTGTTGTTGAATATTTCCCAAATATCGTCAGTTACTCCTTTTTATAATGATGTGCAGAGTGGCTTTTTTTTTTGGTCAGGAATTTTAGCCCTGAGCTAACATCTGTTGCCAATCCTCCTCTTCTTGCTGAGGAAGACTGGCCCTGGGCTAACATCCGTGCCCATCTTCCTCTGCTCTATGTGGGATGCCGCCACAGCATGGCTTGATAAGCGGTGAGTAGGTCCATACCTGGGATCGGAACCAACAAACCCTAGGCTGCTGCAGCGGAGCGCACGAACTTAACCAGTACACCATCAGGCGGGCCCCCATCAGTAGCATTTTTGTATATTTCTTTTATATTCCTAAACTTATTCTTAATTTACATACAGTAAGATTCATTCTTTGAGTTTTGTGAGTTTTCACAAATACAGAGTCGTATAACCACCACCACAATCAAGATACAAAACAGTCATTCAGTCTCCTCTCCCAGAAATAGGTTCCTTCCACAGGTGGCTCACCTCATCTATTATGTGTTAATTCTTATCACTTTTGTTTGCAAAGGGTCATATTTTCTGGCAATATCTACCAATTCCTGGGCCCCCCAGACCAAATATGCTGCCATTCCCACTGAGGGACAAAATGAAGCTTTCTAACACGCTCGTGTATATTGCTTAGCTAGGAGTGAGTATATCAAGTTTTCTTGACCTATGAACATAAAACCAAAAATTGACATATATTCTAAGGACATTTCCTTCAAAGAAAGTTGGAGAAAAATTCTAACATTCCAGTTGGAGCTCCATCCACAAGAGATAAATTAGCTCTGAGGGTTGGGACGGAGAACTGCTAAGTCATATCTCCAATTCATTTCCTTCCTTTAAATGGGTCACAAGGACGAGATAACCCCAACACGCGAGCAGCTGTTCCAGTGCTCAAGAAATTATATTCACTCCTGCTTTCCAGAAACTAGACCTGAGCATTAGGACTTTCCTAAATAAAATCCAAGTCCATTTCACCTATGCAAGTTAGCAGCTCAGTTTGTTGTTGGTGTTTTCATAAGGGCTCTTTAAAACAACAACAACTACAAATATATATATATATAATATATATATATGGTATATATGCATGCTCGTTATGGACAATTTAAACAACGGAAAACTAAACGACTTTATGTTATGTCTTGGTGCTATTTAGGAACTTTCAAAACAAATATGTGAGTTCAATTGATTATTTTACATGTGAACAGGTCTCATCACCAATGAATATTTTCTGACCACCTAGGGGACTCAGCCCGTGCCATGGGCTGACACATTACTTTTTATAACAAAATGGGAGGAATTGGGGTTTATAAATTAAATGGGGGCCAGAAGGGTAACCAGAAGGGCCTGGGGTCTGACTACCAGACATTCGGTCACCTCTTCTTGGCTCTACCACTGACCCAGGGAGTGACAAGGCGGACCGTCCACTTCTTCGAGAACACATTGTTCTCTCAGCCAGAAGGGTGCAGAGGCCCGTCTATTTCTGCCAATCACAGGAATGCAAGACTGGATCGTTACTTGCAGATACTGCAGATGAAGAACTCAGCAGTACAACTACATACATATTAAGACAGTTGTGTTGAATCATTAGAACGTTTCATTCTAATATTCAAAGTCTCCTTTTGTTTTCACAAATTCAGAAAGAACCAGGTGATTCAATAAAATCCCGCTTTGCTAACAAGATTCCTTTGTAAGAACAGAGAGCAGTCAGAGTCAGTCCATCTACGTCCCACCTTGACTTCTTTCCACAACCCCCACCCTTTGCTTCTTATTCTTAGACTTTTCCTCAACCCTCCCCTCCTCCCTGCTTCCCTCTCTTTTGAGAGCACAGCCTCAGGATAGACCGCATAAGTCAAGTGCCACTCTCTCCAGTTAAAAGGGAAGCCAGTGTTCCTAAGAGTAAAAGGGAACATTTTCCAATGAAACACCGGAAGTCTTCAAGGAATAAAGAACGTGAGAGAATATTCTTTCATGAATTTCAGGATGAACAGAAATCAGTGTTGTGCAGTGGGGATGAACAGATCTGTCTGTGGCACGCTGACTCATCACGACTCTTGATAGTGTTTACCGGAATGACCTTCGATTCGAATGAGAACCACAAAATACCAGTAATTTTATCTGGGGAATATTTATATTTTGGTGCAGTAGGTGAATTCCCAATTAAAGGGCATTATTGGAAGCATTTTTTCCCCCAAACCAAATGTAGTTTCATCTTGGTTAGGCCTTGTATTTGTAATCGGTCATTATGGTCCAAAAGGAGATTTTGTTTTTGTTTTTAAACTCTATTCATTCCCCATTTCCTCATAATTAACTGTCGTGGATGATGCCTGTTAAAGAAGACATCCTGACCCCCAGCATCACCTAACACAGATCAATCCAATATTTTCCTCCTCAAACTGTTTGCTTCCTGACATATGGCCTGTTGAGTCTGATGATTGAGTTTACATGGAAGAGAGCCAGCAACTTAGCACATTCTCTGACCACAGCAATGAAAATGTACAATTATTCTAAGGCCCCTCCCTCCCCACCCCCACATTGGTACAAAGGGTGGACTGCCACTAACTTCCCAAACTTTTCCTTTGGGTGGAAGAGTGCAGGGTGACTACCCACTCTTGGTTTATGCCTCTCATTCTCATTCAGGGGTCTTTCTTTCTACCTCCTACTGCCCGTTGGACTTTTCAGGCATCTGTTTTCTGACTGGGCTGCAGAACCTCGTGGCACTCTAAGGATGGCTCCCTGGCAGCAGTATAGCCAGGATTTAGGGCTTACCTGGAATTTCAGCTTCAGTTCGGAGAACCGTTTCCTTGGTACACCGAGGAGGGAAAGCAACAGCACATACCCGTGTGTATATCAAGTTCTTCCCATAATAACCACCTTAGCGTTTATGAGTGTGCTCGTGATCTGGTTAGGCACGTCCCAAAAGGTCACCTGCAGTCTAAATAATGTCAGATAAAATTATACATTTTAAAGTTCTATGTGGAGACTTTAAAAACAAGAATCATTCATCCCTTCTCTCATCCCACAGCAGTTCACTGAGCATCTGCCCTGTGCCAGACGCCATGCTGGGGACTAGAAACTCAGCCGTGAATGAACAGACCCAGTCCCTGCCCCCACAGTCTAGCAGGAATTGTGAGAGCTGGTTTTGACCCAGCACTGCCCCAGGGTCTGAGACTTTGGGTTTGACAGACGGGTCCTCCTGTCTCTAGGAAGGTGACCTCTGACGTTAGACTGGGGCACTTCTCCAGCTTCCCAGAGACTGGTTGAAGTAGTTCGCCAGACACCCAGTCCCCTTGCCCCACTCACCAGTGCCATCTGTCATTAATGTAGGCTGGAAGACATCTCCACAGCAGGAAAGAGAGCCCTAGAGAAGGGACGGGGGAGGATTCTGAAACCAGAAGGTTGAGCTCCACACTGAATGGATGGACTTGTCCTGGCCGTACCGACAGGCCTCTGTGAGTGTGGTTCACGTTCACTGCTGCAACAAGACCAGGGTGAAGGGGTAAAGTCTTGGTTTTGAACTTGCAGAGCAGAGGCCCAGATGCCAGTCAATGATGACCAAAAGTTTCAGCTTGGAGAACAGATGATGTCAGTCGGATCAACCCATCTATCACCTCCCCAGCCCTCCTCTCCTCTCCACTCTTTCTTAACCCTCAAGGGCACCACACTGTCTAGTGTTTAATACACTTTCACACACACACTCTATTTTAGTCTCCAACAAGCCTACAGGGATATCCCAACCCCCATCTCATGGATGAGAAAATCAAACCCCCAAATTAACTTGCTCAATTTCCCACAGCTGCTAACAAAGCCAGCATTCAAACCCAGATCCTCAGACTCCAGACCAATGCTCTTTCCACTGTCCCCTAGCTGTGCACTTCTACAATTTCAGTTCTTCTTTCTTTCTGCATATTGTTTCAGCACGTCCTGCCGGGCAACGACCGTATAACCTGCTGGTTTTCTGGGAGCAGCCACAGATTACTGACCAGGGGAGGGCCCCCTGCCTTGGCTGAGTAGATTTTTGCTGCCTCCAAGCCTCTCTCACCTCCTGCATAGGAGTCCCGTACCTGTCATGGATGCCTGCGGACCTATTTTAGAAATAGAGGGGAGCTTGTGGGTGGCACACATTGAGGTTTTCTAGGAGTCTATTAATATTTTTGCCGAGGCTGCTCAGAGTTTTAAGTTGGCTCATTTTAAGACAAATGACCTCCCGAGGAAGACAACCTTTCCCTGCTCTTCCCTTCAATACTCCCCATGCCCAATATGGATTTATTTTGGGGGTGTTTTTCTTTTAACCCCAGGGCTTCTTCTTAGCAGCCTGTGCTCAAAAGACAGGGATATTAATAACCAGCAGCAGCTACGGCTGATTTATCTCTCCAGAAGGCCAAGAGGAAGTAGATCTAGTTCTTCTTGACCCCGTAGGGACTGGCGATGCTCCTTCAGATCTTTATGCAGAAAGGGACTGCTGTTTAAAGATCTGGAAAAATGTCCATGGATGGATCACAATGCTGTTTCAAACCTCCTGAGTTAATGATTTTTATAGCAGACTGCTATTTTAAGGGTCGAGGTGTATATATGCACAAGTCAGAAACTGAGGAAAAATTTTTATCATATTAAAAGAGAGAGGAAATTGGGGGCCGGTCCCACAGTGTGGTGGTTAAGTTCAGCACACTCTGCTTTGGTGGCTTGGGTTCGCGAGTTCAGATCCTGGGAGTGGACCTACACCACTTCTCAGCCGTGCTATGGTGGCAACCCACATACAAACTAGAGGAAGATTGGTACAGATGTTAGCTCAGGGAGAATCTTCCTCAGCAAAAAAAAAAAAAAAAAAAAGAGGGAGGAAATCAAAATGCACATATGTAAGGTCTCTGCATTTGGGGTACATAATTCTGCCTTTTATGTTAAAAAACACATTGCCTCTGTTCAACAATGTTTCTTTGCTTTACTAGATCAATGGTGACAAAAATGCAAATACTGAAAATGAATGTTTTTGAAATTAGCATTATATTAGAAATGTCACTCCTAATATGTTAAAATGAGTCAATTAGGAGACTAAGTCACAACTAAAAACACAAATATTGAACAAAGACAATAAAAATGTGTATAAACCAAAATATCTTCCGATTGAAAATTAGCAATAACTCCTTTCCGGGTAAGTAGGAGACACAGCACATGGTGTAAAGACACCAGACGTCATTAGCTGTGCATTTTCAAATACCTTCTCAACAATAAAATACACAAAAAACTCAACAAGTTCTGGCTCATGCTCTGATGTGTCTCTTTTTCACTGACTCTCCAATCAAGCTCTCTACTAGGAAGTAGGGGTCGTCGCCTCTTAACCAGATCAGAGTAGAACAGACAGGACCAGTGTCATTTGGATGGGCTCTGCTGTAGTTGGCCATTGTCACTTGGAGCCTGGAAGAGTTCTCTCCAGTCTGAGCAGCCTTTGTTCCAAAGGGGGTATAAAACCAACTGTGGCCAAAATGAAATTCCAGAGGAAGGAGCTGCCACTGTTCCCCTCTATTTCAATAGGACACATTAGCCTTGTCTGAAAGACAATTATTTTTACAGATGTAACAAATTGTTGGACCAGGGCCACACCCTCTATCACTCCATGTGAATTTAGGGCTGAACTGCAAGCCGAGAGACGATCTAGCAAACATGAGGAAACATCTCTGAGCCTCTGCTCTCTCCAGCCTCGTCCTGCTCCTTTCCCAGCGGCAGCACCACTGCCCTCATTTGGATACTCTTCCCACACCACTCCCAAGCTCATAAGACTCCACATTTCCTTCTCCTGTCCACATCACCTCCTGCAAGTGCCCGGTCCTTGAGGCAGCAGTGGCAGAAGACCAGCATTTCAGTAAGAATTTTAGGAAGAAGCAGAAGGATGGGACATAGCTGGGCCTCCCTCTCTCCGGAGGACGTGCAAGCTCTCTCTCCCTCTTAGTTCCTAAGTCTCAACCCCGTGGAAAAAAAACCAGCCAGGGCTATCTTTCCACTCACATAAACACAAAGATTAATAGACATTACTTTTTAGTTCTCTGACATTTTCACATAACAGTTGTAAATAATGCCCAAATACTCATAAAAGAAGGACACATATTTTTCCCTCAGTTGGACTGTCTGTGTAAGGACTTGGTGATCCAATAGTAAATCGGCCATTTTTGTTTGAATTGTGCTGCAGTTCTCAAATCTCTCATGAGGACACACATGCAATTCGGGCACATCCAGGTACCTGTAACAACTGTATTTGCCTCACTAAGGACCACAGAAAGTCCCTAGAGGCTGTTGGTCCTCTTGCCCGCCCCTGGGACCCTCCGCCTGCAGTGCTCAGCATGCCGCCTTTCCCGAGGGTCAGAGCCCCGAGTTAGTCCGGGACCTGGGTCCCAGCCCTGACGCCAGTGGCCTGAGGCCAGACCACACACCTGGCCCAGCTAAGTAGCCCTGAGGCATCCTCTGATGAGCAAAGGGGACCAGTCCCATTCCGGCTCAGAGGATTTGGGTAGATAGGGCTCTCGTTCACTAGAAATGTGGCTGCGCTTTGTGCTTTACTGTGACACCCGCATGAAGGGGCAGACCCAGCTGCAGTTTTAGAGACTCCCAATCTTGGAATTTTCCCCCTGCAGTTGCTTCGGGTGGAAAGTTAGGATGCATAAATTGCCAAGATGACTTTGTAACATTGGGTTACATGCTTTTCTTAATCACATCCATCTCATCCTCTCCACACACCCCAGCAGCACACCTTGCTCTGGGTGGACGCTCAGAAAATCTGAGACCTGAGTTAAGCATTAAAGTCCCTTCTCCTGTGTAGCCTTGACTGTCCCCATCCTCCAGCAGCAAAGGCCCCAAGACAGGAAGAGGCAGTGGAAATCACTGG
This sequence comes from Tapirus indicus, assembly GCA_031878705.1. Lineage (NCBI taxonomy): Eukaryota > Metazoa > Chordata > Mammalia > Perissodactyla > Tapiridae > Tapirus > Tapirus indicus. The sequence goes on along the minus strand of CM062925.1, from coordinate 1,759,696 downwards.
TTCTCTTAGAGAAGAAATGACTCTAAAGGACACATTTAAATCATGGTGAGCAGGTGCAATTCCATCTCGGGCTGAAAAGCTGCCGCAGAGTGTGTCCCGGCTGCGACTCTTCTGCAGTGAGCAGCTGTGGTACTTGAGCATGTCACTTCATCTCTCTGGGCCTTGGTACCCTCATCTTGAGTGGGGACAATGGCCCGAGGAGTGGTCAGGTCTCTTCCCAGTCCAGTCCACGCCCACGCTCCCCTCCCCCCAGCTCTGGTTCTGTGGCTGAGGATTTACACTGAGCCCTAGGGCCCCACACCAGGAGGCCAGTGCTTCCCACACTAGTAACCAGGCTTGCAGGGGGAAAGACGGTGATATTCTGAACAGCCCCAGGATAAATGAGGGTCCGTGTGAAACAAGCATTACTCTCCATAAATTAGTACTGATATCTAGCCAAAATCCTTAGGGGAAGAAGGGATTTTTTTTCTTTAAACAATAAATTTCTTTCTCTTTAAAGGAGAATTGCCAAGGATGCAGACGGAAATGAAAAGGATCAAAGACGAGAATGTGCATTTCAGTCTGGGTGTGAAGAGGGCCGTCTCCTTGCCCCCCTGCCTGCAGCCAGTGGTCTCCCGGGAGAAAGCTCCCCAAAGACACCCCTTCCCGGAAGCTCTCCGGGGGCCTTTTCCCCAATTTCGGTATGAACCTCCTCCCGGAGACCTAGACGGGTTCCCGGGGGTCTTTGAAGGAGGAGGGTCTCGGAAACGGAAGAGCATGCCCACCAAGATGCCCTACACCCAGCCCGCGGAAGCCGCCGCTCTCGCGCTGCCCCCCGAAGAGAGCAAGGCCCGCGGGCCCCCGGGCCTCCCGCTGCTGTTCGCGCGGCCCCCCCGGCCCGCGCAGGACTCGCAGATGATCGACCTGTGCAACGTGGGCTTCCAGTTCTACCGCGCCCTGGAGCCCCCGGCGGGCAAGGCCGTGAAGCAGGAGCCCGTGAAGCCGAGCACCGTGTGGCCGCAGCCCGCCGCGCCCCCGTTCCTGCCCTCGCCGTACCCCTACTACCCCAAGGTGCCCCCTGGCCTGCTGCTCCCCTTCTTCCTGCCCTCGGCCTCCCCCTTCCCCTTCGGCCGGCACGCCTTCCTGCCGAAGCCGCCCCCCGAGCCGCTGCTGCCCCGCAAGGCCGAGCCCACGGGGGCCGAGGAGGCCAGGCAGAAGGTGGAGAGGGTGGACGTGAACGTGCAGGTGGACGACAGCTACTACGTGGCCGTGGGCGGGGCGCAGAAGCGCTGGCAGTGCCCCACCTGCGACAAGTCCTACACGTCCAAGTACAACCTGGTGACCCACATCCTGGGCCACAGCGGCATCAAGCCGCACGCGTGCGCGCGCTGCGGGAAGCTGTTCAAGCAGCTCAGCCACCTGCACACGCATATGCTGACGCACCAGGGCACGCGGCCCCACAAGTGCCAGGTGTGCCACAAGGCCTTCACGCAGACCAGCCACCTGAAGCGCCACATGATGCAGCACAGCGAGGTGAAGCCGCACAACTGCCGCGTGTGCGGCCGCGGCTTCGCCTACCCCAGCGAGCTCAAGGCGCACGAGGCCAAGCACGCCGGCGGGCGCGACCACGTGTGCGTGGAGTGCGGCCTCGACTTCCCCACGCTGGCGCAGCTGAAGCGCCACCTCACAGCGCACCGCGGCCCCGTGCAGTACCGCTGCTCCGAGTGCGACAAGGCCTTCCAGTACCCGAGCCAGCTGCAGAACCACGTGATGAAGCACAAGGACATCCGGCCGCACATCTGCTCCGAGTGCGGCATGGAGTTTGTGCAGCCGCACCACCTCAAGCAGCACGCCCTCACCCACAAGGTAGGCGGGGATCCGCCGGGGCTCAGGGACACGAGAGAGCGAGCCGCTCCCCATCTCCGACGCTGCGGGCCTGGGGCCTCCCTTCCCGGGGCCCGGACGACCCTCCTCTCCTGGAAGCGGGAGAAGGAGACTAGCGATCGAGCCCTTTCCCGTCTAGCCGTCCAGAGTCTAAGGGGGCCCAGAAACAAGCAATGCGGACAGTCTGGAGAGGAGGGTGAGCAAGGGTGAAGGAAGCAGCTGGTCCTGGGGCTCTGGCTTCCTAGCCAACTTCTGTCTCTGGAAACTTCATCGGGGGCACTAGCATCAATGTGTCATCAGGCCCTGCATACCCAAGACCAGCTCTGTGCCTGGGACATACTAATCAGAGCCTTCCTCTAGAAAAATCTAGAGAATTCTCTCGGTCTTTTACTGCTGAAGCAGTGGCTACCTTTTGGGTTGTTTTCAACCGTGAGACCTCTGTCATGTGCAGGTGGCTCTGGGGGAGTAAAGGTTGGCCCGGGTCCAGCAGGGCCTGTGCTTCCCCCATGGATCCCCTGCCTAGTTGGGTGCGGTGCCCTGTGGTTTGTATTATAGGAGGCATGAGAGAACATCTTTCTCTGGTTTGGTTTTCTCTTCCGTGGGCTCAGGTCTTCAAGGAGAAACACAGGCCCGAGGTCTCAGTTCAGCCTAGTTTGCAACCAAATCCCTGGCGTCCTTTAGAATGAGCTAAAACGAGCCCCAGTGTGTCCCTGAAATCATAGCCGGCTGAGCTGACTTGGGTCCACGTTGAGCTTCCGAAGGGGAGGTTTGCCCCGCTGACCTCTACCCTGACACTCTTGACTTCAAGTGGTTTTCTTGTCGGGAGAGACTTCTGGCAAGCCAGGATTTCTAAAACGTTCTTTGATTCTGAAAGGTCATTGGAGGACTTTGTCCAGCCAAGGTAACATTTCTGCTCTGTCGTAATGGGTTTCATTTGATAGGTTAGGACAAAACACCGGGCATTTTCTGGCTCTGCAGCCAAGACAGAACTTGTGGCTGCCTTGTGGGCTCTTCACAGACAGCTCCTGCCCTATAGGAGGCACCTGTAGACACCGTCCAGAGAGGAGGTGCCTGCACGTGCAGGAACCAGCAACAACCAGCAACCTAGGCTGAGATTCAGCCACAAAGGGGACCCTCTGCTGGCTCCAGGGACTCCTACATGTGTGGAAAAGGAACCAAAGGTGCATTTTAGAACATATGAAAATTCTGTAAGATGGTAGGTAATGAAGTCAAAATGGGAAAAACTGCCTGAAATGTCTCAGTTGAATTAGGAAACAAAATGCCTTTTAGTTAAAGGTGTCAGCAAACAGTGAGGGGGGGATTTACCGAACACTTGCTGTGTGCTGGGAGCTTGACTTCTCACGGAATGCTCTTCACCCGCTCTAGAGCTGCCTGGGGTGTCATTACTCCAGATTTGCAGGTAAAGACACCAAGGTGTGGGGACGTCACCCAGCATCTCTGACTCCAGCACCTGAGCTCAACCCTATTCTCAAGACTTCCCCTTCCCCACCCGCTTCCTGCCCCCACCCCAACAAGCCTGCAGGCTCCCTCTCTGTGACCTCACTGTTCCTGATAGAGGCACAGCAGCTTCCTTGGCTCCCAAAACCGTGTCCAGGCTCCCGGTCACTTGGGTTCTAGACCAGCCCACATGTGAATTTTACTTTGGACACAGAGTTCTCTTTAGAGAATTCACAAAACAATGATAAGTAGATTCTTCTCCTTGGTCCCAGCACAGCTGGATCATAGCCAAGTATAGGGACAATCTTGAGAGGAAAGATGCTGAAGTAAATTTTTAAACCCCTCAAGAGAATTATTTTCATTGATTTCATAATTTTAAACACAATGTTTGAATATGCAACACATTTTAAACATTCGTCTTAGGAGGACATTAAAACTTAGATCTCTCTGTTAGCATAAATCCATGCTCCTCGGCAATCGTCTAGACTAGAGACTATTCCAGCGGGAAAGAGTCCCCAGGCTCTCCTGACCGGTGCACCACTTCATCCCGAGATGAGGAAGCCTTCCCCAGGAGAGCCTGCCAGACTGGTCTCAGGTGATACAGTCAGTATCACCAGCTGGGCTGGTGCCATGGGCTCACCCAGACCGAGGAGTGGTACTTTCTCATGGTGTCCCAAATTAAAGAAATGGAAATAGAGGCAGAGAGAGTCAGAGCTAAGCCTGGACCCCCTCCCGCCGTAGGTCGCTATGGATACCAGGCAATATAAGGTACATATGTGGGGTATATACGGTGCAATTGTTAGCTTAGTCACTGTTCTAAACCTGAAATAACCTTAGTTTTAACGCCATGGTTCTCTAAGTTTTCCTTCCAAAAAGTCATTCTCAGTCCAGATCTCTGGCAAAGGCCTTTACAGGGAAGTGCTGGTAATTAGTAATTAGCTAATTAGCTAGTACTCTGCTCACGCTATGAGTCCTGGAAAGGCTTTCAGTTGGTGCTTAAGTCTTCAAACACTTCCCCACAAACAGCAGGAAACCAGAAAATCTCCTTCTGTCCTGTTTTCTAATTCAGAAAGCTCTCCTCTGCCAAATTTCTCTATAGGACAGAAGCTGGCCTCGAGGAGTCTCCACAGCCAGTCACACAGAGTCACTGGGGCCTGTGCGAACCCAGCGGGGGGCCATCTCAAGAGGTGATTGCCAAGTTGTGGTTTACTGAAGTGTGGATGTGAGTTGTTCTTCTGGGATTTTCAAGTTCATTAATGAGAACCCAAGAGAACATCGGTTTTCGTATGAGAAATGGTGATATTGGTTTAGGAGGTTTTATTTTTTCATTATCATGAAAGCCAGATTACAGACTAATTTCGCACGTATCATTCCACAGCACTCTTACCAAAATCCTGTTCATCCCTAGAACTGTCACTGTAGAATTAACCCCAGCAGCAGCAGGAACGGCAAAAGCAATGGCTTTCTTTTCCTCTAAAGGTCTGGCTAGTTAATGGTTTTCAGAAGGAAACAAAAAAAGATTCTGTAATCAGCACTTTTCGAGAAAATAGCAATTTAACAAGGCTAAAGCCACGTCATTTGGAACTCCGCGTCTATCACCAAGCTCTTTGTGGGTTTATGTGGCAAGAGAAACGCGAACAGCACAGTCCTGATGAGGCGTGTTACCCGTTAACCCCAGTGTGTTTGCGTCTTGCCTCCCTCCAGGGCGTGAAGGAGCACAAATGCGGGATTTGTGGGCGGGAGTTCACCCTGCTGGCCAACATGAAGAGACACGTGCTGATCCACACCAACATCCGGGCCTACCAGTGTCACCTGTGCTACAAGAGTTTTGTGCAGAAGCAGACCCTCAAGGCACACATGATCGTCCACTCGGATGTGAAGCCTTTCAAATGCAAGGTGGGCGGCGGGCACTGAGACTCAGAGCGGGTCCGAGGCCAAGCCCAGGCCTATGTGCTGCTCTGTCCTTGTTCCCACCACATGTGCTCACACCAGCCCTCAGCGGGGCCCTGAGCAGCTGCCCGTGTGTCTGACCATGGAGTCAGAGCCCAGGGGCTGGAGGCAGCTGGTGGTGGGAGGTCTGAGGGTGGAAGGCCCATTTGGGAATGTGGCCGCTAAAGGACGAAGGTGGTGTGGAGACCCCCTGATCTAGAAAGGAGCTATGGGGTGTTGTCCTTTTCCCCTTACAAGCCAATAAGGAGAACACACAAAGCAGCTGGAGAAACTTCCTACGCTGCCCTTCCCCCCTTCCCTCTCCTCCCTGCTGCCCTCCAGACACTTGGGTGAGCAGTGTAATTTGAGGGTGGGTCTCCCAGAGGGGATGAAAGAGATTCTGAGGCTCGCCCCTCAGAGGACCTCAGAAATGCTTGCTGGGGCCAAGGAAGAACTGTGCACACGGTCATCTGAGTGTTTCTCTTTATTCCTAAGTACTTTGTGGGGCACAAGGATTGGGCATCTGTTAAAATCTGTGTCAGATGAACTTGGTTGGGCTTTTATTTCATCCGCTGAGATCATGTTTGAGCTGGAGATTTGTAAAGCCCAAGGCGCTGGCTGGTTTTACCCAGAAATGCTGGGGCTTCTCACGCTGGTCCCCCTCCTGACCTCCTCCCCGCCTTGTTTCCCTCCTCTTCTCCACTTCTAAGATGAGAAGGAATCTCGCTCAGGATTGGGTGGTTTAATTCAAGGAATGTCCCGGCAAGTGTCATCCCGGTCATGAAGAGAGGGCTGAGGGGAAGATGAGGGAAACCACCTCGCTCGTTTCTGCTTGAAATGGAAGGTCTCCCTCTCTCTGTTGCTGCCTGTCTAATGGGGTCCAAATGATAGCCCCCATCGACCCCTATTTCTAAAGTGGGATCCCTGCGCCCAGGGGCCGTTCATGCTTTAACCCTCTGCTGCCTGTCCCCCACTTGGAGGAACCCCCTGTGAAGCCGACTTCTTTCCTGTGTTGGCCGCTCCTGGACAGGGTGAGAGGGTCAGGAGCCAGAGCTTCCCCCGACCTGTGCGGGCCTTCTCCGGAGGCGAGGGAGGGAGCCTTCCCTCTCCAGCCCTTTTCCTGCCGCCCACTTGTGTTTCCCCTGCTCTCCTTCAAGTTCACAGTGGTTTGAAAGTCCATGTATGTCCATCTAGAGTCTTCTGAGCTGAAGGGGAGGAAGCTGCACACTGGACCAGCTACATAATTCACAGGGCCTGGTGCAAGATGCAAATGTGGGGCCCTTTGTCCAAACATTATTAAGAATTTCAAGATGGTGAAAGGAGAGCATTACAACAAGCTCGGGACCCTCTGAGTCTGGGGCCCTGGGTGACTGCACAGGTTGCACACCCGGGAAGCCAGCCCTGGCTGCGTGAGCCTCTGGCCCCCCGGACCACCTCTTCTCTCTCTTTGATTTCCTTCCTGCCTCCCTGAGCCCCTGGAACCCTTCCCTCCAGCCAGGGGTTTGCTGTTTCCTACAAGGGAGGTGCAGATGGGGGCCCTTTACCATTCTTCATTCCTTATGTTGAGTTTACTCTTGGGCTTTAAGCACAAACTGTATTTTTTATCTTATCAACACTGCGGGCAGAGCACATAAAGATGTTGAAATATGAAGGGAGCCATTGGCATAGTTTATGGTCCCCGCAAAATCCATACCTGTCCGGTCCAACCACTTCCACCTGCACCTCCTCAATTCAGGTCCAGCGGTCATGGTTAAACCAGGCAGAAAAGGTCCCTGAGACGGAGGGATGTGTCAGGGGGCAGAGCCAGCACAGGACTGGGCTTGCAGCCTGGGTGTGATCTGGGGGCACAGAGGCAGTCCTGCTCCTCCACTCCCTAGGGCCTCAGGGGGCCTGGAGGACTTCTTGGACCAGGTGGCGCCGGAGGATTTAGATGGTTCCCTCCAGTACCAGCACATCGGAGACTGCACCACACAGTGTAGCCTGGGCCTGTTGACACAGCGAGCCCCCCAACTTGATGTTTCAGTCCTCCCCCGTCCTACATCCACCCACTGACAGGGTGTCACACAGGCTTCAGAGGGCGTCTGATGGTCAACTTCGCGGTTCAGAAACTCAGTGTGACCTCTCCTTGAGGGTGGATTAGGCTCTGGATGTGTGGTCCACACCATCGGATCCCAAAAGAGAGGGGCTTACAGTATGGAAAGCCAGCTTTGAAACAATGCACAGTTTACCCTCTCCCGTGGGAGGCGGGCCTGGCACAGGAACTGGACTGGTCACCTGTGAGGTTACTTCCTCCTGGTGGGTAGGTCCGCTCAGCAGACCACTCTAGGTCAGGAGGCTGCCCGGGAGAGTGTGTCTATCACACACTAGAGTGTGTCTAGAACAGAATGAATTGGATTTTGAAGGGGATTTGTGTCAAACTTAGGTGGCCCTTCTCCATTCTTGGACATTTCTGAAACAAGAATAGGTGTGAGTCGTCTCCATCAGGAGCTCTCTGACTCCTGGAAAGTGCCAGAAGCACACCGCCAGGTTCTTTCTCTCCTTGTCCCATCTCCTTTCAAAGTGTCATCCTGCGTGGTGTCCTCTTTGTACCATCACCCTTCTTCATTTCAAAAGAATTTCAGAGCACATCTGAGTTTTCAGATTAAGTAATGGGGCTCTGGGTGTTGAACTAGCTCCGGACCTCACTGTGAGATGGGCCATCTCAAGATGCTGTCCTGTGCACCTTGCTGGCCGGCCCTGGGTGGAGGTTGTTGGGGGTTTGGGAGTTGGGGGAGGAATGGAGGGCTGTTGGCACATCGCTGTGCAATTCATAGCCCTCAGAGAAGAACGGCCGGCTGGCTGCAGGTGATGCTGGGGGACAGGCCCAGACAACTAATCCGAGCTTCACTGGGTAACAGGGGAGGGTTATTCCCTTCAGATGATTGACATGGCTGGAAAAAAGAGGCAGGCCTCCCTCCAGCCATCCTCCAAGAATTAGCTGTCTCCTTTACCCAAAAACTTGCAAAAAGGGGAGATTCTTTCAGTAAAAGATTCTAATTTCTTGGGATTCTCACCACTAAAAATCCTTCTTAACATAAATCCCTCCCCCTGTCACAACATGGGCTGGTCCTCTGGGCTCTGGGCTCGGTGGAGACAGCTGTCCGCAGCAGGCAGAAACGTTCGCTCACTGTGGGATGAAGCTTTAACAATAGGATGGAAAATTAGAGGAGAGGAAAGGTTTCCATTCTATGTTTCTTTTTTTTTCTTATAAAAAAAATTCCTGCCCTTTTGGGCTCTTTGCTGTTGGCTCGACTTTGGACTCTTTGCTTCTCGGAGCCAGCTGGAGTTTCTCCAGAGCCCTGTGCCTGTAGACTTAAGCCATGTTTCAGAAATATGCTTCCCAGATTCTGCGTGAGCATGCAGGGGTTGACTTGGATGCTGTCCTTGTAGTGGCCTCAGTCCATAATAGCAGAGAACCAGCTGCCGTCTTTGGGAAACCTGTCCAGGAAAAGCAGCCATCCAGAATTTCCGGGACAAATTCTCCTTTGAGATGGGTGAAGCCGGGAGCTGCCTAAGTTATGAATCACCAGGTCATCTGCAGCCTGGTCTGAGGCAGAGGGCTGAGGGCCGAGAGAAGAGCTGATGGAAGAGTATGCGGTCTCCCTGAAAAGGGTCCCCACCACCTCCGCCAAACTGGCCCCATTTTCCTCTCCAGCTCTTGGATGCTCCATCAGGGGAGAAACCAGGTGGGGACTTTTAGGGGCCCTGTGCTTGGGATCAGGGTTCTCGGGCTGGCATTGAGGGGGTTAAGGCAGTGACCAGATAGCAGCCTTTTGGCAGCAAAGCCTCCTCAGGAGAAGGAAGGATATAGCCGTATGAGCGGCCTCTTAACAATGCCTCACATGTCCCCAGGGACCCGCCTGCAAATAGATTTCATCTTGCTTTCTCTTGTACTTTTCAAAGCTTCCTGTTTTCTCACGGTCCTTTTGGACAGTTTACAGTCTCTCTCTCCCTCCCTCCCTCCCTCCCTCTCTCTCCCTTTGAGGAAAGGAACACCCTTCTTATTAAAAGAGAGAGAGAGAAGAATGGAAGGGAAGGGCAGCTGAGCAAAGGCCATTCTCCTCGGCTGCAGGCTGCAGCTCTTTGACCTTTTCCCTCCGAATAGGAAAGTGCAGGCTTCCTGGCGCATCTCAGCCCTGAGGCTCAGATCAGACTGGTTGGCGCAAAGTAGCGTGCCTCTTTTTGGCTTTGTGGGCCTCTGGCCGCAGCCCTGCCGCTGCCCGCTGCCATCACCCTGTCTCCGCACGCTGGGACTTCTCCATGACTCTGGCTGTCGGCACTGTCGCTGGGGCTTGCGGGAACTTGCCTGAGGCACTTCTAGGCCATGAACCAGGGAGAGAAGGGGGGCCAGGAGGCCAGAGGTAGGAGCTCCTATGAAGATGAGGGAAGGGCATCTGCCAGCTGTTCCAAGGCCTGACTGAGGACCAGAGAGCCAGATATAGTGGGCTCCCGCAAAGGCCGCAATCCATGATGAGTCTTCTCTTCCCATCCACGCTTCCAGTGCTGCAGCAGTCACACCTGCCTCCATTTCTGGTGTGCCTCAAGTAGCCTGGTGGGTGTTTACCCAAAGGGTTCCTCACTTGGTCTGTCCTTTAATATTCTCTACAAACAATTTGGTTTAAAAAGACAGCACCTTCATCAAAGATCTTTCTATTTTTGGAATGTAAAAGTGTCTACTATGGACATGATAATGATAGTAATAAGAGCTAATATTTATTGAGCTCTTACTATTTGCCAAGCCCTTCAGGTGAATTATCTCATTTGATCCTTACAACAACCTTCATAGGAAACGACAATTATCATTGACGTTTTACTGAAGAGAAAATGGAGCAAGTTCTCCGTCTCCACCATAGCCTCTCTGCTCTGCCATCTCAAAGCCTAATAATCCACACATCCATCTTTAAAGAACAGTTCAGAACATTTGTTCCAATTTTGTGTTGCATTTGGAGGTTCACCTTCCTCTTAAAAAGTAGGTATAGACGTGGGTGTGGATGGAAAGCTGAGATTTCATGTCAGGTGCACACTAATCCTGCCCATAGAGCACCTGAGAGTTTGTGGGGGTGGACTGGTTGAGATGAGCACCTGCAGGATGAAGCCTGAGTCCTCACCACTCTGGCAGCTTCCTGGACCAATGCCCACCCCTATTTTGATGTCCAAGGACGTTGGTAGAAGGTGACTCAGCAAGTCTTGACTTGGGCAAGCTCCTAGCCTCACATCTCATGACTAGAGGGGGCCTTTTAGATGGCTACTCTGCCCAGGAGAAGAAGCTAGAGTTTTGTGCTCCCTCACGACCTTCTTCTTCCGTCTAGTCTAACTCTGCTCCTCTGCCACAACGATTCTGCTTGGATGTCACATCTCAGACCCCCCAGGGAGCCATCTTTAATAGATCCAATCCTCTTTCTCTGGCCCCTTTTCACTAACAGTGATTGAGAGGCCTGCCTCCCAATTTCACAGACATGAAACATCTCCATACACTTGTGTATTGTCTAGAGGACAGTCTTCTGAGAAAGTTGAGGAGGCCAAGTGTTCTGGATAAGGACCAGAGGGCTTTGTGGAAGGTCAGAGGCTGAGAGGAAGACGCTAAGGGCACCTCCCCCTGAGATGTGAATGGTGTCCAAGTACTTCAGGTCCTGAGTTCATTGTATCTATCCTTCTGCCACTAAGGATTTGGGTTTGCAAACGAGCATGTATAGGTTTAGTAGGGGATGGGAAGAGAGTTGGTGATTGCTGCTTTTTGGAATTTATGCATGGGGTAGTGATATTTTCCTGACTTGTTTATTCCCCCAACCAAATACCTAGGCAGTCATTAAGTGTTACTCTACGTGTAATCCTGTGCTTGGTACTGAGGTTGGCCACAAAGAAAAGGAAGGTATCCATGCATTTCTGAAGACTACCTGGGATGCCTTATAGTGCCCCAAACATCTTTCAGAGTTGACACACCCTTAGTCAGGCCCGTGAAAGCTCTCCATTGGCCACCAGTAGGCTACGTAAACCATGAAGGATAGCTCTGATACAAAAATTAAATTTTATCAACAGCACAAAAACCAGTCTCCTTTACCAATCACACATCAGATAACATAGCTGACCAGTCATGGCCCACAGTGGACCTTCTCTGAGGCCATAGGCCTTGACTTCAGGGGACAATATCATTTTAATGTCCCCATGTACCACTAAAATGTCCCCAGAAGTTCAGTACTGACTGAATTGATCCAGAAAAACGTTAGAGAAGAGAAGCAGACACCAGGCTATGATGAAAGCTCGTAAGAGGTTGCTTGTCTAAGGCTGAGGTAGAATCCAGAGAACAGTGGCCATCACGACGTGTGCACACCTCGGTGTGTGGGGTGGGGTGGGGTGGGGTGGCGGGAAGAGAGTGGGGATCTTGGGCAGGCGAATCACAGGACCTGCTCTAACCCCAAAGTCACAGCAGCAGCAAGCGGTTCTCGTTGCCACAGCAGCGCTAGTCACCTTGCCTATAGTTCACGGTTGATTGGAGTGTCTGAAAATAGTTAATGAAGAGACTTTGTTCTCGTGTCAAAACAAAAACAAAGGGCACCGTACTTCAAGGCTCGGCTAAAATTCTGTCTGCCTTATAAAACCCTTCAGACCAGCCCAGCTTCTGACACCCCAGCAATCACAGATTATAACCAAGAGTGGACTCGCGCCTTCCTGGGAGCCAAGTGTGGAAGGCACCCACTTCTTCCTTTCAGTTCTCGCTGTCGCGCCTGTGGGCCCCTGGGACTCATCTGGGCTCGGACGAGTGCAGTAGGCTCCTTGAGCTTCCAGCCTCTACCCCCCTCCCCTACCTGTCTTGTGCTTAACTCCCCATGGCTTTGACTGTTTTCGGATCTTCTGCTGCCCTGCGCCTACCCCTTCACTCGCTCAGCAAATGCTCCCTGAGGACCCATTGTGTGTTGAGCCCGGGACTAGGCAGGGCTTATGACAGAAAGGCAGACACCTTTCTGAGGTTGCAGTCTACCAAGCAGGAGCACCACTGAGACAAACACTGACTGAAGTGCTTGACATACTCAGCAACTCCCGCGGCAACATCACTGCAGACAATCAGGAACCGTCTCACACACCAGGTGTGACAGACCTTTCCTCACGTGCCCTGCGACTGCAAATACCTGGTGTGGGATCGCGAGATTCAAAGCTCCTTTTCTTTAGCCGGGACAGAGAACTGGATAAACTGAGCTGGTAGATAGAACTCCCCGGAACTCCCACACGCATCCAGAACTGAGCACAGCTTGCTAGAGTCCAACAAGTTGTCTCTATTGAGAATAAAAAGAAACAAGTAGCATCCCACGTGGGGGCTGGCTGCTGAAATTAGACCAACCCGCTCAGCCTTTCCCCTCTTGGGTCACCTTTTCCAAATGACTGTGGTGTGCGGGTGCTCTGAACACAGAGTGCGGATGCCGCTGCGCTGAATTCATTCTTGTTGGTAAGGAAGTAAAAAGGGAAAAAGTACTTAAAACCCCCAAATATGAATCATTTACAAATACAGAACCAACCGCTCATTATCCAAGCATGGGTTATCTGTGACAAACCTGTAATCCCAGCCTGGCTTCCTCTTACCACCCAGCATTCTTTCAGGCTAATCTCCCAAGGTCTACCCATTCTTTCTTCCAAGGCCAGCTCAGTTCTAACCTCCATAGCCTCCTGCAGAAAATATTGCTTTCGTGAATAAAAATTCAACCCAGAATCCCCAACATTGGCACAGAAAACATCTCTCAGGGAGAAAGGAAGACTGGTGTCCGCCTCAGAGGACGCTGTGCCCCGAGTCTCTCTGTGGCATCTCTCTCTCCGTGTCGCTGCCCTCACAACGTGGGCCCCTGAGGTCGGGCAGGGAAGGAGGACGTTCCTCCCTTCACGCTCTGCTGCGAGCACAGACACAGAGTCCTTCTTCGCGTTCCCCCCGGTGCAGCCGAGGAAGGGCCGGGGTTCCTGCACTCTGCTCTGCCGAGGCCTGGGGACACGTGTGCACCCAGGGCGGCTGTTTCTGCTCGACACCTGCGTGTGCACACGTTGCCTTTGACGAGGCGGTTCTGAAGGAAGTTGGAGGACCACCGTTGTGGTCCATCGTGTGTTAGCACTTTGGTGGAACCGGACAAATGGGAAAAAAGAACTGAGAAAACCACGTTCACTTTTTGTGTATCTAAGGTAATATTTCCGGTACTTCAAACCTCTACCTGGAGAAAGGACACACTCCTTCCTTTGCTCCTTTTCACTTTGAAATCCATCCCGATAATTAGCAAACTGAAAAGTTAGAAAAGCATTGCCTGGCATAGTCTACCAGCGAGTTATACTGGGGGACGCAGTGCGGTGTGGTGGCTGACCGTGTGGTGTCGGTGACCTGAGTTCATCATCTCAGCTCCCGCCACGCACTAACTGTGCCCTGGCCAGTGCCTTAATCCCTCAGTTTGTCCATCTGTAAATGGGGATGATGACAGCACCCATCTCTTCGGACCGGAATGGGAACTAAACGGGGTGTTGGGTGGCAGACACAGACAGTGCCGTCTGTACCGTGTGTGCGCCGTAAATATTCCCCAGGCAGTCGTGTCCCTGTTAGAGCGGAGCACACGTTGAGCAGTTGCCTTTCAGATCAGCTTCTCCTCTTTTCCAAAGCTTGCATCAAGAGAAGCTTCTGTTAAACCCTGGCAGGTTTTGCCTTGAGTTTAGAATCCCTGAAGGACAGGAGTGCAGGTCTCCTGAGTCCGTCCCCACCTGCCCCGTTCTGAGCCGGGGCGCAGTCCAGCCCCTCCTGGCTTCCGCGGGGACATTTTCCTTGGAAGCAGCTTGAAATGCCAAGGTGCAGACAGAGCAGAAGCGGTGTGGGTGGCGGCCCCTCTGTCCTCGCACGGCCTGGACGGGGCTCGCCGGCGTGGCTCTCTGCCCCGATAACCTGCGCTCTCCTCCGCCTCTCGGCAGCTGTGTGGGAAGGAGTTCAACCGGATGCACAACCTGCTGGGCCACATGCACCTGCACTCGGACAGCAAGCCCTTCAAGTGCCTCTACTGCCCGAGCAAGTTCACCCTGAAGGGCAACCTGACGCGCCACATGAAGGTCAAGCACGGGGTCCTGGAGCGCGGCCTGCATTCTCCAGGTAATCACTCTCCCGGGGCCCCTGGCTGCTGGGGCCGGGGACAGCAGGGGGGGCGGGGCTCGTTTCTAGGGGGCTTGACTGTGGGGGGTGGTTCTGTTGTTGAGGAAGTGAGCATAATTTTCAAGACCCCAGCAGAGTAGCAGGCACAGGATGACACTACTATAGTCACAAATATGATGCAAACGTCTACAGACAGTGAGAGAGAGTGAGCCACAGAGAGTGAACCGGAACGTCACAGCGGTGCCAGTCGGGACCATTACTAGTTCTTTGTTCAGACACCGCAGCAGGGGACTGGCCTCCTTGACTCCTCCCAGCGACTCCAGGCTGTGTTACTGACACTGACAGGGGAGGCCTCGAGAAGTTATTTGCTCAGAGTTGCTCCACTGAAAAGTGGCAGAGTCGGGATTTGAGCAGACCTTCCTGACTCTAAAGCCAGCGTTGTAGCCGCTTCTTCGCACTGCTGTTAAAGGGCATGCGATCCTTCTTCCTTTCTGAAGGACAGGTCTGCAAGTTCTGCTGTCAGCAAGTGTGTCTGTAGCAGACCGGATCTCTCCCTGTTCACAACCAGGTACACCCAAGGACCGTTTTCCTGCTTAGTGGGGTTGCTCGGCCCCTGTGCAGGGCACGGGCTTCCGTGACCCGCTCTGAGTCCTACCTGGACTGACGAGAGGTTCTTGCCTCCTTCGCCTTCTCAGTCCCAGGGCCCTTAGCGATGAGAGTTTATGTTCCCGATCTACTGAATCAGCGGGTTGCTCCTTAGACACCTAATCCAGCCGCCCCTCAACAAACAGGCCATCAGTGTGCTCTGTCCAACACAGCGCCACCCTGGGCAGATTCGAGGGCAGTGAGCCCGAAATTAACTGGCTCCTGTTTTCTCGCTAGTGTGATCAAAACACAGGGCTGAGCATCTTAGAGCCACTGTTGCTCATCCCCACGATTCCACAGAGTAGACTGGGTTATTCTCACTTCGTACAAGAGGAGACCAAGGCCCAGAGATGCTACACCGCTCGCGACCAGACAGCAGGTCTGAATCTCTGAATCAAGCGCTCACTACGCTAAGGGAAAACGGGGGGCTTCATTTTGGTTGCTGCTTCTCCCACCCTTGACAAACGCGGTGGTGAAATAGGCAGACACGCTCACAAGCAGGATGCACACGTGTGTGCACAGCGTGAAGCGGCGTGCTCGGAGCATTCGGATTTCTCACAACACCCACTGAGTTTGTGGTGACTCCCAGGTGACAGGGAACTGGGGTCATCATAAAACATGAGAACGTTTCCTGAGAACGTTTTTCTCCTGAATTATTCTTTGCGTCTTGAGTTGCCTGAGCCACTTCCCAAGCCAGGCTTGGATTTTTCCAGAATCGGTGAGGTTTGCTCCGTTGCTGGGGCTGGAGACTTAGAAAGCAACGAGGACACATCGGAAAGCCTAACCTGGTTACCACGACTCACCCTACTGGGTGCTCGGATCCTAAAAGGCTCCTGACGACTGTGTCATTCTGGAAAAATAAAGAGCATTACTATATATCAGAGTTACTTTGAAAGTTTTTAACAGACTTTCAACAATTGTAATGTTTTCATCTACAAAAGTGTTAGTATTTTTTCACTCTAGTTTTTGAAGTGGCTCAAAAATCATGACGCGGATTAAAAAGAGCCGCCCTGTGCCCCTGACAAGATTAAAGCCACCGGCAGCTTCAGTGCCTGACAATACGGCAAAGTGGGCAGAGCTGGGCATCAGCTTCCCTCGTGTGGCTCCACCCCAGAAGCCCGGATGTGCTGCGGTGCCGTGGGCTCTGGCTGCAGCCCGGACCCCTCGCTCCCGTTCTCCCTCTCAGTCTCCCCACCTGTTCCTTGCGGCCTGACTCTTGGCCCTCCACGGGCAGAGGACTTCGAGGTCACATCAGGTGGAGCGTGACCACGTGTCTGCCGGCTGCCAAAAGGCCCGTCCCTGCGGGGCCCTCAAACGGAGACTAAAACCGAGACCCTCTGGCCTCACGGTCCCCGACAGCAGGAAGGCCTGTGGAGGGACTCGGGGGCTTTGGAGCTCTTCAGAGGACCTCTGTGCCCTCCCTCCACTGCCTGTGCTCAGGGGGCCTGGTTATGGGGTGGCCTCCTTGGCCCCAAGTGAAATATCTTTGTTGTTTTTTCAAGATGAAAATAGCTTTATTATTGTTTTATTCTTTCTTATGGAAAAGTACGTGCTACTGAAAATAATAAAGGACAAATACACTAGAAGTGAAAGGAAAAATGTCAAAACCACTTCACTTTGAGATTTTGACGTCCATCCTTCCAGACATTTGTTGACAGAGACAGAGAGACAGATAGAGAGGTAGAGAGATGATAGATAGATAGATGGATGATAGATGATAGATAGATAAAACTGGGTCTACACTACAAATATGTATACTTTTTATTTGAGACATACAGAGAATGCCCTTTTGTGAACACTGTAGGTCTACATCTACACGTGGTTCACTGTGCGGATCGACTACTGTTGATAAGCAAACGTCTGTGGTTAAACAGATGCATCGTTTCCACAGTTTCACTATAAAGAACGTGGGGAGGAGCACCCTCACACCTACGTTTGTGCACCTGCCCGACTGTTTTCCCGCTCACGTTCTCAGCCGTGGAATTGCTAGGTCAGAGGCAGGCTTCTTTTGAGCTTTGGTGCACGTTGCCAGATCCACGGTGAAGGGGCTGTGCCCATGTGACCCCAGCTGGGACAAGCCCACCTCTCCACAGCCCTGCGGGATCGTATCTATGCTTCAAATGTGAAGTCACACTGCACCACCCGGCCCCGGGGACCCAGGGACCCATTTTCATGGCTGCTTTTGTCCTGCAGGTTTTGGCAGGGGCAGGATCACCCTGGCGCAGACGGCGGGGGTGCTGAGGGGTCTGGAGCAGGAGGAGCCCTTCGACCTGTCCCGGAAGCGCGGGGCCAAGGGGCCGGCGTTCCAGTCAGACGGGGAGAGCGCCAGGGGCAGCTCCTGCCACGAGGACGACGAGGACCCCTGCTACGAGGTGGAGCGGGGCAGCCCGGGCCTGGCCCCCCGGAGCAGGCGGCTCTGCGTGCCCCAGGATCCCTCCCAGCCTGAGCCGGCCCCCAGGGCGCGGGGGGAGGCCTGTGGGGAGGACGAGGCCGGGCCCGAGGGAGCGCGCCAAGAGCAGAGCAGGGCCGGCCTCGGAGCCAAGGGCAGCCAGGACAGAGGCCCCGCCCGCAGGGACGAGTGTCTCAGCCGCAGGGCTCTGCACGGCGCCCGGCGGGGACCCGCCTTCTCTGGTTACTTGGACTTCCAGCACAGAGATGAGAGTCTAAAAGAATTACTGGAAAGGAAAATGGAAAAACCAGCAGTGCTTTTAGGCATGTAAGGACAGTTTTAAAACTCCATTTGGAAAATGAGAACCAGGCAGTTCCAATATAGCTTTCTGTGTGAGCTGTCACTTGCTGGAGACCTGGAAGGGCACAGATCTTTAGAGGTGGCTCAGAGTAAAAGAGCAGGGACCGTCCTCGGTAATGCAAATGCTTCTCAGGTCCTTCCTCAGGCCCTTGATGTTTACCACACACATGCGGGGTCTTCTGTGTTACTTTGTGGATCTCCAGTATAATAAACTGTACATACCCTTCTAGATATCTAAGTGTAAGCTAATGCAGAGGTGCTCTTAGAAATTCTATTTTCCTCTGACTAATATGCAATATGTGGTAAATTTCTTTCTAGTTGCAAAAATCTGGTGCTTGACATGTTACCTTATTAATGACTATTTAGTTGAATATGTGAAAGTGATATTTTTCCAGGTAGATGAAAATGTTCGTAGTTGTATATGTAAAAATCGCCTTTATTAAATAGTCAAAAACAGCAGAAGTGACACAGGAGGGTGAGCTGTCGAGGAGGATGTTCTCAAGTGGTTGCTGCAGACCCAGGATACAACTGCGGGAAACTCAGAGTTGTTTTGACTAAGGAAACGCCAGCCGTGCTTAGAGGCCTGCCTGGCTCTGCCTTGTCCTGCTTCAGCCACCTTCGTCGGATGTGGCGCTTGGAATGGATTTTCAGACGGCCCAACAGCGCTGGGGGCTGCAGGCTGCTGACTCCACGTCCTGAGCAGAGTGCCCTCCTGGACGTCTCGCCCCCAGGCCTCGTGCCCCGGGAAGCAGCTGCAGGAAGAGGTGTCGCCCATGAGCGGTGGGCTTCTCCTCGGTGCCGGCGCTGGATGGGGAGGAATTCTCCCTGAAATCTAAGCTCTGACTTATTTTGGGTATGAGGGTAACCATCAGCTCGTCACTAGTGGGGGACTCGGCTGGGTTCTCAATGCCGCCTGCACGTGAAAATCGTCTCCGGGAACCTTTTAAAAATACCGATGCCGGGGCCATACCCCTGAGATTCTGATTTCTTTGGTCTGGAGGGAAGCCCCAGCACTGGCATTTTCCAAAGTGCCCCCGATGATTCCTACATGCAGCTGGGGTGAGAAAGACTGGCTGGGCCAAAATTGTGGCTCCAGGACCCCTCCCAGGGACTCCGTGAATATTTCTGTGTCTGGCTTCGGACTCGTTAAGACAGAGAGCAGGAGATCTGGGAATCACACTGCTGACCGAGGCCCTCATACCTGTTCTGAGAGCGTCACGAGGGGACACGCACACACGCCTGCACACTCACACACACACACACACTGTATGAACACACACCTTGTGTACCAGAAGGCGGTGCCTCTGGTGTTTATGGTCACTGAATATGTTTCAAAATACATAGCTGGCCTCGAGCCACTAATGATTTCTTCCTCGGTGCTCGGGTCGCGATTCCGGGGAGAGAGGATGGCTGGAATGGGTGGGTGGAGCCCCGCGGGCAGGCTTCCAGTGTTGACGGGACACCGCCTGCATGTCACTGACCATAGCAGTGACCTCTGGTTCTGTGCCTGTGTTTATGTAAAAACTGCCTCTTGGTTGGTAGTTTCAACTCTTGCTTGTTTATTGTTTGCCTTCCTCTCTTCTCCAAGTGCCCAGTGCGTTTCTTTGCAAGACCTGGCCCGTCTCTGACTGCTGGATGCTGGCTTTTTCTCTTGGCCAACGTGCTTCCCCCTCAGCTCGCCACATTCTCGTCGTCCCCCATGCACTTGGTCAGTCCTGACCGACCTCTCCTGTCACCTGGCCGGCCTGCAGCTCCCTCCTTCAGCCTCGGCACCACCACGAAGGGCCACAGCTGCGTGCGTTTCCTAGTGCCACCCCAGTCCTGAGGTCAGGACGCAGCAGGGCCGATGGGGAAGCGATGCTGTGGGTTTCCACGGTTTCAGGCACAACTCTGAGCTGAGAACCTGCTCCAATCCTCACTGGTAATTGTTAGCCCATTTTTACTAAAGCTCATCAGTGCCTCCGATGGAACCACCCAGGTGGCTGGCACAGTGGTCTGTGAGGCCGTCAGCTCGTAGGGTCCTGTAGTCGTTCTCCCAGCAGCCGCATGTTCAGGACCCACGACAAGGGCTGCAGACTTCCGGTTCGTGCTGGGTGTGCCTCGCTGGAATAGGAACCAGGAAATCTCGAATAGCAGGCTCTAGTCTTCTCCAACCCAGACGAGTTCTGTGGGAATGTGTGAGGAACAGGTTGATGTTGAGATGGAGAGAGTGGAGTCTAGGATGGTGGTTTTCAGACTGTGTTGAGGAGACCCTCCACAGCGGCTGGGGAGAAGGGGAGACCCCCAGCCCTCGTGCCCGCTCCACCCGGAGCAGCCCACGCAAACCGTGTTATACGTTAGCCTTCCAAGTAAGGTTTCACCTGGAGGGAGAGAAAAGAGGTCTAGGAAAAGTAATAAAAAATTGTTATGGAGTGTGTCCTAAAGCCTGTTTTTCGATCTTGACTCTGGGTGTGAGAGACTTAATTAGATTGGACCTGATGGTTAATATACACTGACCTTCTGAGAACCAAGGCTAAAACTGCGGTTTTGTTTGTGACCAACATCCTGGTTTGCCTGGGACAACCTTGGTTTATACCTGTTGTCCCAGGGTAATCATTAATAGTGTCACCTTAACTCTCCAAAGTGTCCCAGTTTGGGTGATAAGTGGTGTGGACATGCTCTGCATAAGTGCAGAGCTGAGGGAAGGGTTGGCCAACCTTGCTTGAGGAACTAATGAACCAGAGGGCAAGCCTGAAGGAGAACCCACGGGGCCGTCCTTGGAGAATTAGGGATGAAACCATCCAGGGTTACCCGCACTCCAAGGGCCAGGACAGCAAGACATTCATCACAGTGTGACACTCTGAAAATAGGTCACTGCCAGATGCTTTCCAGGCTTTTGACCACTGTCACTTTGAACCAACCAACTGACCAGCCAGGTGGCATAGTTTTCTCTTATCCTTTTTATTCAGGCCTGTGGTTCTCCCCACTTCTTGCTTTTCAACTCATTCTCTTCTTTTCGAAAGTTTGACTCCCCCTTGGCCGTGAGCCCGAGGCTGACCTTTCACGACCCCACAGGGGTAACGGCATGTTTCCGTGTGCGTGGTTGCGTGAGAAAGCCCAGTGCATGCTGTATGTATTAAGCCCTGAAGGCATTTAATAAAATACTAGCATCGTGTTTTGAATTATGATCTTGGTCTGCTTTGCTGGAACAAAATATAACAGAGTTAACATTTAAAATCCTTCGCATATTTGGACAACATTACACCAAATGTTGATTTTGTACAGAATTCTGGCTTGCTATTTAAAAACTAAAACTCCAAGTGTGTAGCAACCCAAGTTGTGAATATTGCTTTCTGCTTCAGTGAAAAAGCAGTTTACCTGAAAATAGAATGTAACCTATATTTTGTTAATTTAAGCAAATAAAGACGTTGAAAAAGCTGAGTTATTATTTGCAAATACTTAACATTTTGCAGGGAATCTGGCACTGTCCATGTCCCACTCCTGCCCTCCTGCCATCTGCCAGGTGCTTCCTGTCGGTCGGGGGCTCAGTCCCAGGGAGACACATGTATTGGAGTCTCCCTCCCTCAAGGCTTCAGAAGGACTGGTGACCTCAGCCCACCTGCAGGCAGGTGACAGCTTCCCCATCCTCTTCTTTCCTATTCAGAAAAATTCGTTCTGGAAGGGCGTCATGGGGAAGTGGGAGGTGAGAGGCAAGATTGCCTTTTTCTGCATCAAGTTCTTTCTAGAATAAAGTTCAACCAAGAGGCACTGTGCTCTAGCGGGCAAGAGCAGACCCTGGTGCCAGTTCCTGGGTTCAAAGCCCAGCTCTCCCAATTCCAATCTCTGGGACCTGAGACCAGTTTATGAACCTCTCTGTGCCTCAGTTTCCTCATCTGTAAAACGGGCCTGTGAATAGTACCTCTCTCACCAGATTGTTTTGTGGGTTAAATGAGTTAATTTAAGCAAGACGCTTATGTGCCCG
Source organism: Tapirus indicus (assembly GCA_031878705.1). NCBI lineage: Eukaryota > Metazoa > Chordata > Mammalia > Perissodactyla > Tapiridae > Tapirus > Tapirus indicus. The sequence continues at coordinate 1,737,952 of CM062925.1, read as the reverse complement.
GCTCACAGTTGATGCGATGTAAGAATTAGCCGTTGTTATCATCAATAAAGTGGCCAGAAAACGGAACACTCAGCTGTCCCTCCTCAACAGAGAACTCACAAAGCTGCTTCAGCATGGGGAGTTGTCCACTTCCGAGGGAGCTGCCCTTTAAACATGACGCACTGTTACGTGCCAAGCACTGTGCCAGGCAATGTGCACACTTGATCTCAGTCAACCCTCGCACAAGCCTGAGAGGCAAATGTTACACCCATTTTACTGATGAGGAAGTAGAGGCTGAGAAGAGTGAGATAACTTGCGCCAAATGGCCCGGTTACCAAGTGCCCCCTTTGCCTTCAAAGCAGGAAGCCTGCAGCGGGTCAGGTTCTCTAGAAGTAGATGCTGAGACAGACTGGGGTGCACGATGTTTACTAGGGATCACCACCAGTGAAAAGAAGGGGACAAGGGAAGACTGACCTAGAACACTGATGCAGGCCTTGCCAAGCTCACCCAATGTGGCGGGCAGCTCTGGGGCAGGGATTGCCCATCAGGGTTGTGCCACGTTGGCAGAGATGCCCAGGCCTTTGCACCCCACCTTGCTCAGTGAGCAGAGGTGAGCTGCCCCAGGAAGGGTGTGACTGCAGCAGGGGCAGACTCGGAAGGAGCCGGTGTCTGCAGGCCGCCTGCTGACTGCTCTCTGCACAGCTCTGAGCGAGTCCTTCCTCGAAGAGAGGCCGGGTGACTCATCTCTGTGTCCACCACAGCCCACCCCTTGCATGGCTCGAATCCACTTCTTCACATACATTCATGGAGCATCTCCTCCTGGAGTCCAGTGGGCCTCTCTTCCTGAGGGAGAACAGAAGAGGAAGATTCGTGGGGTAAACTTCAGCCCCCACTGCTGCATTAGTCTAGGCGATACAACTGATACTCACTTCTCCTTCCTCCATTGCATGTCTAGGTCCCTCACCATCAGATACCACCTCTGCCAGGCTCAGTGGCTTTCCAGGTGGCGTGACCCAGACCCTCATCCCCAGGGGGTCTGAGCCTTAGTCACCATGTTGCTATAGACTGAATGTTTGTGTCCCTCCAGAATTCGTGTGCGGGAGCCCTAACCACTAGTGCGATGGTATTCAGGGTGGGGCCTTCAGCAGGTACTTAGGTTTAGATGAGGCGGTGAGGATGGAGCCCCGTGATGGGCTCTGTGCCCGTCTAAGAGGAGAAGGAGGTCAGAGCCCTCTGTCTCCACCATGTGAGGACACAGCAAGAAGGTGGCCTTCCACCAGCCAGGAAGTGGACTCTCACCAGACACAGAACCTGCCAGCCCTTGATCTTAGATTTCCCAACCTCCAGAACTGCAAAAAATAAATGTTAGTTCTTTGAGCCACTCAGTCTGTGATGTTTTCTTATAGCAGCCCGGACAAACCAAGGCACATGTCCTTCTCAGAGTAGGGTGGCTGTGCCTCTTTATTTCCAGTCACAGGTGGGGAAGTAAGTACCAAAGGAAACCCCAGCGGGCCACCTGGGTTCCACACGCGTTCCTCCCTGACCCCGTGTGTAACAGCAGCCAACTCCCTCCTGGTGATCAGGTCCGTCACGTCTGCCAGGAAGGTGACTCCTGTCCTCGTCTGCTGGTCCATGGAGACACGGCAGCGTCCTTCAGTGGTACTTGCTGTGTCCCCGGTGAAAGGGGACCCCTTTGAGGATGAGAACTTCCAGCCCTGCAGAGCCCAGAGTTACAGGGATGAGAGGTGCAAAGTTCCCCACGTGTCACTAGGAGTGATGGCAAGTAGGACCACTCCTGCTTCCACCCTTGGTCTCTGGAGCCAAGCCCTCTTCCTGTTGAGGACATAGGGCCGAATAAAAGTTTCTGGTCCAGTGCACATACTGAAGAACGACAGCCCATCCTTAGAGAGTATTTCCTCCGAGAAGCGCTCTAGGGAGCCGGCCACCTCTGGGTGATGTGTGTGTGATGTGATCCTGTGGTCGTGGGCCCATCTCTGCACCTTTTACCATAATGTGAATCCTATGGTTTGATGTGATGTTATAGGATTCTGTGCCAGTAGAATAAACACTCCACAACCCCACCCCTTGCACGGTAGTGCTGACCGAGGTCCTGAGCAGAAAGGCAAACCTACACCCAGAGTATGTGTCCATTCCCATGACGAAGGGCTACTGGCTCTTCAGGATAAAAGGGGCTCAAAGTAGGCAGCTTCTCACCAAGTGACTAACTGGTCTTCTTGAGCGGTGTCGCCACGTTAGAAGCTCAGCACAGCCCTTGTGACTGGCATGTGGGACATTCAGCAACCATAGTAGTTAGATCAGCTGTGGAAAATGCAATTCATGCTATTGGGCCCACGTGTAGCCTCCATCTCTGCCACTGTGGCCACTTCGTCCATATGTTCTTGTTCCAGCATTGGAGCAGCTGTTGACAAAGGGCTGAAGTCAACTGGCAAGGTCACTCGTCTGCCTAATTATCTGATGTCTTTCCATGGTGGGTGCTATCCCATGGGTGTTAAGATGTGATGCAAATATTCTCATAGTTTGTGTTCACTCTCATATATCTATCTACATACCTCTACTCTAAACAGAGGAAAATAGTGAAGACCTACTTTAGTTAGGAATTGTCTCTCTGCATGAGCAACATTTAATTTGAGAACTGAAGGATGGAAGGAGCCAGCCATGGGGGAAACAAGGGGAAGAGCATTTCAGACAGAGCAGACAGCATGTGCAAAGGTCTGTGGTACACGGGAGCGTGGCCGAGGAGAGAAGACAGTGCGGCAGAGCACAGCAGGAGAGGGAGAGTGATGCAAGGTGAGGCTGACGTGGAAGGCCACTGAGCGTGGGGTGAAACAAGAGAGTCACATTCTCTAAAGCTCATCCTGGCTAGAGTGTGGAGGATGGGTTGGAAGGAAGCCAGGATAATGCTGGGAGACCATTTAGAGGCAGTTTCAACAATCTGTGAGAGACGACACTGGCCTGGATTAAGGAGGTAGCAGAGAAGTTAGAAATGGATGGTTCACAGCATGTTTTGGAGATCCAACCAACGTGTTCTACTGAAGGCAAATTTTAATAATAAGATAAATGCATATTTTTCTAAACACAAAATAAAATGCCACTTGAAGAGATATAAAGTCCACCTCCTCACATAATGACAGAAGGGAGGAATTAGATTTTTATAGCTATCATAAAACTCCTGCTCCCGACTCAGTTGGCAAGAGAGCATATTTACCAAGTAATGTCTGTAGACCTAAGTCCATCTGGTTTCTCTCAGTTTTGTTCTCAGTTACATTTGGTGAAGAAGTAAATAGTCAAGACTGAAAAGACAATGAAGCTTCTCGGACACAGGTCCTGGGAAGAAATGGCAGAAGTGAAGACAAATGAGCACAAAGTTAGAAATCAGAGAACCAACGGAAAGAGGCCAGAACTCCAAGCCTATAAGGCGAGGCTGCAAAGAGTCCTTTTCATCTCCATAGGCCCTGAGGATGTCTTTGATCCAGTCAGCAAAATAACACACGTTCATGGTAATGAACTTGCGTGGTCAAAGAACAGTTAATCATCTCTACCATATTTATTAACTAAATGTACCCCAAATACATTTTCATTTTAAACCATTCAGTTCTCAAAGGGGGCAGTCCAGTAATCTGGAAAACGTTATCCAGTGCACATGTTATTTTGCAACAATGCAGAAGAAATGACATGTTGTCATACGATAAGTCCTAAAGTGGATCGGCCCATGGCCCCCTAGACAGCTCTCTGAGAAAAAATAAAAAGAAAGAAGTGTGGAAGGAGTTCGTCCCTACTCTTAGGAGCTCATAGTTCTTTGCAGGCCTACAGAGGATGGCAGGAACACGGCTAATGGTTTTTCAAATCTCCTTTCTCCAAATCTCCAAAGGCTTAGAGCTAAAAACTGTCCTCCCTGTGAAACCCAGGTGTGAGCCCAGCCAGGTCCCTTAAGCATTGTGGCGTTTCATTTCTTTGCACCGCAGAGCTGAGCCAAGAGTAACTTCCAGTCCCATTACAAACCTGCTCTGTAAGGGGAGGAAGAACACGCTCATTTGATAGCTGGGGAGTGACCCTTATAGGGTCTCTGGGGACCCAGTATCAGTGGCGCTCACTGTTTCCTCTTCCCTGGATGCAACAATATATTAAGAGAGAAAAAAATGGAGGTTGGCTGTTTTCGTGATTTTCCTTTTTAATTTTTGTTGAAAATGGAACTGTGTTCTCTTGATCCTTCAAACAAATGGAGGGGAAGTGGAAGCCCAGAAGTTTCTCTTAGGTTCCCCAGAGAGGGTGGCTGTGTTTGTAGTGTGATGTGGGAAAAGTCCTTGTGTATCTGCTGCATTGTCACGTTGTACCAGAGTGATTTGCAGTGGGAAGTGCGGGATGAATACGATTTCTATGTAAGAGAAAGTGATGGAGCCACAGTCTTTGAACCAAAGATCTCAATTTGCCCTTCATCTCTAAGACACGCTTCCCCCGACCTCCGCCCCCGTCTTTATTAGATGATGAAAGAAACCAAGAACGCTCTCTGAACTTGACCCAAACAATAAGTCCAGCCAGAAATCCTTGCTATTCAGAATGCACTTGGGTGGGGAGGGGGCGGGGGAGGGTGCTTGAAAGGACAATGCAGAGATCAGAGGCAATGTGCAGGGGCCATTAAAGTTTCTGGCATGACACTTGAAGAATCGTCTTAAAACACGCAGGCAGATCTTAGTAAACAAATGGTCCTTGGAAGAAAAGCGGAAACACACACCAAGAGACATCTAAAAGGATTATGACGATACTACTTTCGCTTTAGCAATTCGTCGCATTAAGCATGCTGGCAAATAATTTTGTTTCTTCTTCTAGAAAGTTGGAATAATGAAACTGGTCTCCAACCTGTGTCAGTTGAGGGGATGGATGAGGTAAAGCCCATTAATCATTCTGGACTTGCAGAGATGATAGCTGTGTCATTTGTCACTGTTGAAGGACAGCTTCCTGTCCAACCTGTAGCAAGTCTAGCGAAGAAAACAGCTCACTTAGAGTGGCAGGTTATCCAAGTCAGAATAATTTTTAGCATCCTCAGCTGTGGTTTGCAGACTGTATACATAGAACATTGAATCAGTTGCCTCTTCTCACTCTTTAAAAACCAACTGAAAATAAAAGAAATATGAAATCCCCAGCAATAGCAAAATCTTTAGAGGAAGAAGAAGCAAAAATCAAAGAAAGGTTATGCAGAGCCTTAGAAACAGATAATTCCAGTGTCTGCCTCCCAGGGGACATTCGATAAACGTTCACTGAGTGGCATGATGCATCTCTGTGAAGCAAGCTCAGCTCTAATCCCCTAGAAGTCACTCGAAGCCCCGACCTGAAGACACAGGTGACTTTGTGGATTTCAAAGGGCTTGTCTTTCCGAAAGCTCTGCGCGCCTCCACTCTTAATCCTCTTACCCTCCCGCAGGACACCTTTGATCTCAGTTTCCTCTAATCACAGACTTCGCCTTATTCAGACTGTTCACTCTCCGAGCAAAGGGCTTGGACCCCCTGCACCGTCTCCAGCAAGTTCTCACACAGACCTGAGACTGGCTGTGGCCACTCTCCCCACTTCTCCTTGGGACACCGGGAGAGGGCATAAGATTGATGCGCGAACTTACCAGGAAAATCCTTCAAGGGGACCTGTACAAAATGCTGCTCTTCAAAAATGTGCATCTTCCCATTAAGGTTCATTAAAACTCTGCGAGGAAGGAGGGGGCTCCAGAATGGTGGTGTGAGGATTCCAATGAAACCTTACCCCCAGAGAGGCATCTACCAGACCAGTAAAAATTAGCAAAGACAATCATTCAAAATCTCTGGAGAATGACAATTTAAGAAATATTTATTCAACAAAATCTATAGAAACTCAGTAGGAACAGTGGACGGCATGGACGTATCCATGCCACCTACTCAGATCCATGCTGGGAAGACCATTCCAGTGGGCATGACAACCAAGTGCCAGCTCCGTGCAGATGACCTCTCCTGGTGGGCGGCCAGGCAGGGGTGCCCATTCCTCCACCCAAACCCTTACTCAGTAAGGAGGAGCTGAGTGGGGCGCTGGTGAATGCAGCTCCTCCCTCCCCCACAGCCCTATGTGGTGGAAGAGCTGTTCTACTGGGTTTGGAAACCAAGTGGCAGCTCCCATCTCCCCGAGCCCCTGGTGCAGGAAAGCTATTCTGGGCTGGCTGAGTAGCCAGTGAACATGGGCAGATCCCATTTCCCCTGACTCTGCGCTGAGGAAGATCTGCCCTGGGGGAGGTGGCAGCAGCTGGTGGTGATGTCCGCATACGTTGTGAATGTAATTAATACATTCATAGGTTTTACCATATATTCTTTTTTTATTGTGGTAAAATATACATAATGTAAAATGACTATTTTAATCAGTTTTAAGTATGCAATTCAGTGGCATTAAGTACATTCATAATGTTGCACAACCATCACCACTATTCATCTCCGGGAATTCTTCACCATCCCAAGTAGAAACTCTGTACTCACTAAACACTAACTGCCCACTCTCCCTCCCCCAGCCCCTGGTCACCTATGTTCTACTCTCTGTCTCCACTAATTTGACTGCTCTGGACAACTTCATATAAGTGGAATCATGCTGTTTTTGTGTCCGGCTTATTTTACTCAGCATAATGTTTTCAAGGTTCGTCCATGTCGTAGCGTGCATCAGTATTTCATTCCTTCTTAAGACTGGAAAATATTCCATTGCGTGTATATACTACATTTCATCGATCCATTCATGTGTCTTGTAGTGAACAATTGGGTTGTTTCCACCTTTTGGCCATTGTGAACAATGCTGCTATGAACATGAGTGTAGAAATATCTGTCTGAGTCCCTGCTTTTAATGCTTTTGGGTATATACCTAAAAGTGGAATTGCTGGGTCATATGGTGATATGACATTTAACTCTTGGAGGAACTGCCAAACTGCTTTCCACATTTTACATTCCCACCAGCAATACACAAAGCTTCCAATTTCTCCATATTCTCACCAACACTTATAATTTCCCATTTCTTGGATAACAGCCATCCTAATGGGTGTGAAGTTGTATCTCACTGTGATCATAATTTCTAAGTTAAAACATTTAAATTACTGTTCAGCTGTTAATACTGAGATTCATATTTAGTTTTATAATACCCCTGTTTTTTCTTTTGAATATAAAAATAGAAAATAAAAGATGGAGCGGAGCTTTGTCCTTATGAACAGATACTGGATGCCCCGGGGATCTGTGTGGGTTTATTCCTGCTGTCTTGTTGTTATTCTGTGCCTCCTGCCTTTCATAACAAGGACCCTGCTTGAGTTCTGAATGCAAGTCTTTATTCCAGTTGTTTTATTATTGTTTACTCTTCCATTTTCGTCTGTTTGCCCCGATCCTATTCTTTCCTGGGACTTGTCTGTGAGCAGTAGGTGAGCCCTGCGTCTCCCGGGTGGGTGGGTGGGCGACGGCGACATTCAAGTGCGTGGAGGCAGTAAAGCTTGTGGCCAACCAGGATTCAAGCTGCCGGGAGCTGTCCATCCCTTCGTACAAGCTTGCAAATGTTAAACTGTAAAAACTTTAGAACAAACGAAAAACCCCCAAACCTCTGTGAGACGTTTGTTTGGAGAGAAAGAACCAATGCAGCTGACTTAGTACGGAAACTAGTGATTTCGTGATCAAAGCCTGCACTTGACCTCTAAAACTATGGAACAATGTTCGTTCCTCAAAACCTTGATGCTTACTCTTAAAGTTAAAAATTTGTCTGTGGTATTTGCCAACCATTATTTTCCCATTTGAAATAAAAACGGGGGATCAACAACTTCATTTAGTGATTCCAGGAATGTTTATTGAGCACCTGCTCTGTGACAGGCCCTGTGCTGGGAGCTCTGGGGACGCAGACACCGTCATTGTGCCAAATGACCTTATGGTCGTTAATATGACTCCCTAATAAACAACAACACATCAGTTACACAGGGAGTTCCCAAATCGTAAGCAGAATAATTACATTCCTGTTGAGGTCATAATTCTAGAATCCTACTTATGTAAATGAACTATGGATGATACGAACAACTATTAAAACTGTCACCTAAATGCCTCAAGTGTATTGGTAGAGTGTCCCAGCGTAGACACTTCCCCCCTCCCAGTCATTTTAAATGTCTCCCTGGCACTAGAAATTCCTTTTCTGGGCTTTATAAGGCAACTGTGCAGAAGGACTTGAGTGCTAAGTGTTCTAAGAACCATGCGCATGGCTCCCGCCCTCCAGTGGGTTATTTCTACTATCTAAGCAATGAAGCATAACGCTTGTCTCATAAGGTACGTGGTTTACGAAGGAAAGAGTCAAGCCTTACGTTCATGTTGGACTGGAAAATGCTCAAAGCCTTCACACCTTTTGGTTTGATCCTTAAGGAGCTCGGGAATGTCCATGAGCTTGCTTTATTTGTCTGAAGACATGGGATGGTTTATCTGAGACACATCCCCTACTCATGTCAATTAACTGTGATTGTGGAGACAACACTAGAATACATGTTTCTCAGTAGCAGCCCTGGGATCATTCCGCCCAACCATATTCAAACTTGCATTCCTGGAAGAACCACTTTTCCTCTTAAATTATTCCAGATCACTGTGGGCCTGGGATGCAGCAAAGCCGAGGGGTTCTAGTGAAAGAATGTGGTGTCAAGACAGACTCCACGTGAATCCCGGCCCTGCCACCTGTTAGCTGTGTGACCTTGGACAGACTTCTCAACCTTTCTGAGAAGCTTTCCCATCTGCCAAATAGAGATGATGCAGGGCGGTGGTGACAAGCGTAGACTCTGGGCTCAGGCATAGCCGAGCTCTGGTCCTGGCTCCATCTTATGCTAGTTGTGTGACCTGGAGGAAATTATTGTCCCTCTCCACGCTTCAGTTTTCTCATCTGTAAAATTGGGACTTATGTAGCATTTGCCTCATAGAATTGTGAGATTTAAATGGGATAACGCTTATAATGAATGCCTAAAGCAAAATAAGCACTCAGTACCAATTAGCTCTCATTGCACTTACTACAGTGACCAGATGGGAACATGCCCAGGGCAGAGCCTGATGCACAGGTGACATACAAACCGTGTCAGTGTCTCTCCCCCATCTTCCTGAACTGACCTGAACACAAGTGTGGGATCACTCATACTGCTTTGGGGAGATCACATAAGATTAGGGATGGTCCTCCCACAGTTGCACCCCTTTCCTTGCCTTCTCATTTTTCTCCGTGCCCCTGGTTTCCCGCACAACCATCACTCTCCAGAGTGACAGAGACACGCACGCCTGTCTGCTGTGTAGCCCGGTCAGCGGCAGGGAGACAGATTGTTAGCCGGGACTGATCAGCCTCTGCATTCTCTTCATGTGAGTGGCATCAAAGGGAGTGGACCTGCCCAGCTGTGACAGACGATCAAGCCGAATGACAGGTGCACTTGCTGATATTCCCAGCACCAGCACCAAATACAGCCCACTAAGGCCGGCTTCCGAGAAAGTCTCCGATTGATGTTGCTGCCAGTACATTTAGCGAGGATGACTGTTAACTTTTCAAGGAAGAACAATTTAGCAAGAAGACAGCGCAGGCTTTTATGGTTTCATTGCACGAGGCAAACACCCGAGTTCTACCCCAGGCCCGTGGCGTGGCACCCACAGCAGTGTTTTCCAAACTACAAGTTACAACCCATTAATGGGTCATAAAATCAAGTGGGTTGAGACCAGCATTTTTATAAAATGGAATAGAATAGAAAATATTCGAGAGTATTAAGCACAATGAGGCTAAAGTCTTTTGGTAATACTTTCTTTTAGATGCATATAGATGGATGGATGGTTGGATGGATTGTAAGGTAAATGTTTTTCTTACTATTGATTATGGTCAAAATAGTTTGAAAGCCACTGAAATACTAGGTGTATGGAAATACATGTGTGCATTGTATGAAAACACCCACTCCGGATTAAAGAATTATATGAAGATAATTAAAACCAGGTCACTCACCCAGTGTCTTCTGTTCATAATGGTATATTTTACTTTATCACAAAAAGTGTGTGTGTGTGCTGAAAGAGAAAGAGAGACAGAGAGGAGTGAGAGAGGAGGCCACCAGAGTGTCTTCATGTCCTCGGTGACCTGAGGGCAGTTTCTCCCTGGGAAGTGGAGCTTTATCAGGAGGGGAAAAACCAGCTGACTGAATGCAGCTCTTCTGGGTCCCAACCGTGGGTAGACTTGATTTCCAGCTCCTGGAGAGGAAAGACCAAGTCTTCTGTTATTTCTTCTAGCCCCTCACAGTGTCTTACCACAGTAGGTGTTTGAGAACTTTCCGCTGACCTGAAGGTCTGTTCAGGACACCGTGGTGGACTGTCAAAACGCTTCTCTTTTAATGTCTTTAAGGACATCTCTTTTAATGTCACTGTAAGGAGTTCAGGTATTTTCTGTGAGCTCACGTAAAGTGCCCCTTGTGTGACACCTGCGGGGGGGTCTCCAGGCAGTTCACAGCAGGGGGAGATCCCAGCATATCAGGGGAGTCCCGGGGGGTGCATGAAGCCTGAGGAGCAGGCATGTCCTCTAGAGCAGGGCTAGACAACGAGCAGGGAAGCCTGGTGTCAGCAACTCCAGTTCCAGGGATTTGTTCTGTGCTTTTACCTGCACTGTGCACAAGGAGGATTGGACACTCATGTGCCCTGAAGCATGTTTGAAATATCACAATAATCTAAATGTCCATCAATAGGGGATTGCCTAGATAATGACACCTGCCTTCACACAGTGGAGTACTATACAGCTGTGGAAAAGAATAAGGAAGATATTGATGTACTACTGCTATGAAATCATCTCCAAAAGGGTGAAAAATTTAAATTGCTCTAGTTTAACAAAAGTATAAACGTGACCAAAGAGTCATCCCAGCTCCAGAAGCTCTCCTGGGGTTGGCTGAGCTCATCATAGCTCAACTGGTCCACCTTCCCAAACCCACTCCTCCCCTTCTGTTCCACAGGTGGTTGTGTGGGTTATTCACTGCTGTGTAATGAATCACCCCAAACTTAGCAGCTTACAGCAACGATAAGTGTTACTGTCCTATAGGTCAGCAACTCAGCAGTGGCAGATCTGGGTTGTTCTAGCTCACGGTCGCTCTCGAGGTTGTCGTCAAGCTGTCAGCTGGTCTATCTCCGCCACAGCAGGTAGAGGCTGGTGCCGGTGTGTTTGTTTGAGGTGACCAACTATGCTTACTGTGCCCGAGGCAGTGGGAAGACCGTGAGGGTCAGGGCTGCAACTCAGCCATATTGAAACAAGAGCATCCCTTCCGTTCTACAGGCCTCCTGAGAGAAGTTCTGTTCCCAGACCCATGTCCCCTCTGGCCATGGCTACAGTCTGTTTTCTTGTATCATGTCTACCCTGGGCGTGGAGAGTATATGCTCATCATTATTTACCCAATATCCCTGTTAGGTTAGACAGCGACGAACGCTCTCTCTCCCTTTCCCTTGATAAGGTTAAAGAATCTCATTCCTAATATATCTTTTTCCTTCATCTTTCTTTTCCTATTTGCATGAATAAAAATGGAAATATAGCCTGGAAATCTGAATTACATTGCCCTGCAGTCATTGTAGACATTAAATTATTGGGGTCCGGCAGAATCTCTGTGTGTCCTGTCCTCCACCACCATCACAGCTCCCCACAAACGTCTTTTCCACAGTTCTTCCCTGCATCTTTCACAACAGCCTTAATCATTGGTGGAGTAGACTAATTGGATTGTGACAGGGAATGGTGCCAGGAGGTGGTCTGAGGACTCCCCATAGCCATCGGCACCCATCTCCATCAACCCTAATAAATATACACTCTAACTAAATCTAGCTTCTGTTAAGCCTCCTGGCTCCTTCTCCCAACAACGTTGCCATCGCCGAGGCCATTGTACACAGACGTTCAGGAGTGCCTGCTGGTTTGGGGACACTGTAATACAAACCAACCTTTTGACCTTTCAGCTTCGACTCACTAAGGGGGGCTGCTGACTGGCATCCTAGGAGAAAGTCTCTTGATTTTTACTTTGCTGCCAAGTTAAGGGAATGAAAGATGTTTCTTTCTTTGAAAATGGTGGTTCTTATTCAGTCTGCCTGGTGCCCTTCCACCAGGCTGCCCAACCCATGCCACAGGGAGTCAGTCATACACCAGAGAGAGCTCCAGTCACCCAGCCCCACTCGGGGCAAAATGGCCTTCCCTTTTCCTGCCTTTCCTCTTCTCTTGTGTTGTTCCTGAATCCCTGGACCATGAACCTGGCTTCCCCCATTTGACCCTTAGCACTCTCAGGCAGATGCTCTTTCAGCCTCAGCTTCCTGCTCATCTATGTACCCCAGACACTACTTTGCCTTATAAGTGCCAGAGCTTGGGAACCATCTGTGACTGTTTGCTTGGCCATGTCAGATCTTGTGACTTTGTTAAAGATAGTTGAAAGGAAAGGAAAACTGAGTCATGGGCAAGTTTCAAATTTCCGGATTAGTATGTCTCTGAAACTAAAAGGGCATCCCTATGAGAGACTCCAGCGTAAAATCCTGATGGAGCTTAACTCATCTCGAGATGAGCTTGGCAGCTGTGGTTTCTCAAGGGTCACCACCTTCTGTAATACAGTCCAAGCCCCTCTGGGGTTGCTGACACCCGCGGATGACATATAGCCCCACCTCAGTTTCAAATACAGTTCCTGCAGGTCAGAAGGTTTTAAAAAAGAGTCTCCCAGTTCTACCATCATTCTGATTTATTAGGCAGGGAGATGTCCAGGATGATATGAGAAAACTCATTTACCGAAAAACTTATCAAAGAATTTTGTTCTTTTCTATTACCAAGTTATTTCCTTAATCTCATCCTTCCAACTACTGTCACCACCTCCTAAGACTTTGTCTTTGAATCGGTGATTCTAAGAATTGCTCTTACTCCTCCAGCATCTATATGCTCAGTGATTGTCCAGGTGGAAGACATGTTTTGTGTAACTTACCCCTGGTGAGGGGCAGGGAGATGACTGTTGCTAACCTGTCCTGGCCAGTTTGGATCTGGGTTATCCTTTTGGAGGACGTGTGAAAAGCAGAGCCTGCCTTCAGTCAACTACCACATGGGAGCAAATGGTAAAATTAGAAGAAACTTATGTATCTCTGATTCTAGATAGGAAAGAACCAGGCATCACAATAATTTTTGTATCCCTCCCGTTGAAGACTCTGTCTCTGAAGGAAGACGGTCATGAGAAATGAGCAGCTGGCCACATGGCTGGCATAAGTTTCTGGCAAAAGTTGAGGGCCACTCATGAAGACTTGGAGGAACACATTTAATAGGATGAGGATAAGTGACGTTCTTTACATGATGGGGAAGGAGAAAAAGTCTAAGAAAAATTGTAACGTTAAATACTGTGAAGGCTACCAGGTATGAAAGAAGGACGATACCGCGTATCAGGAGGTCCACAGTCAACACCCATATGGAAGAAGCCGTTAATGTTATTGAGGGGGCAATGGATCATTTTCAGGAGAAAATGATGGGAAAGATTCAGGAACAACATTTATGATTCCCAGTGTCTATATAATAAGCCCAAATATGACTGTTAAAGTAATTCAACATTTTAATATGAAGTAAATGCATGTGTTTGTTGCCACTTCTTTCTGAAAGATTTGGGACCACAAGGTAAATAGAATCTTGGAGGTCTTGTTAAAATTGGCACAGAGATTCCTGGTATTCCTGGGACTTCCACTATTCAGATACCTGTGGAAAGTCTCATCTGCTAAAAACAGAGCATCTCATAAATTCCTAATGCTTCTTGTTAACAGCACCTTTTTTCAGAAGCAGATGGATCAATAAAGGCAATGCTGACCAACGCTTAATTCTGAGGAAAAAAGGTAGATCTTTTTGGTAAAGTGGAAGTGAGGTGAACCTTGGGAGACAGTAGCTAGTGGACATCTTTGTTCTTCAGCATTCTGTCATAGTCACCCCAACCCCCTCTGGAGTGATCCTCTCCCCTCCACTGCATGCAGTCTTACTGGGCCTATAAATCGGGATTTCTTGCATTCCACTAGCCAAAGGATGGGGGTCAGACTTAGGTAGCCCAATCAGACACACTGTCTCTCCCAGGACTCTTAATCTTAGGAGATTGACACAAGGGCAGAATAATTCCTGCGGAGTGAACCCCGGGAGCCATCCTGGTTCTGTCTGTTTCAGAACCTGGTTCCAGATCTTCGCACCAGTCCGTGAGCTTCCTGATAACCCTCCCCACAAATTCCGTTTTTGTTTAACTTAGCCATGGTCTGTTTCTGCTGCTTCTAACCTGGAAACTGTGTGGAAGATGACATCTCTACACTCTTTATTGACTACAGCACTCTATACTCTCCTGTGGGAAGGAGGAAAGATTGGAGAACATGCATTAGTAAGGGGAAAAAGAAAGATTCGGATAAAAATCATAACTGGAAGGCCGAAGCCAAGAAAAAAATGAATCAAAGCTCATGGAAAAATCTAGAGGCATCAAAATGGTCTTTTCTTGGATATGACCAGAGCAAAAATGGCCAGAGCTGTGTACTGAGACTGATGTTCTAAGTCTGATGGATGACAGAACAGAAATAGAACCTCTTCACAACTCTTACTTTGCTTCCATCTTCTCTGTGAAAATGAAACATCTTTAAACCTGAAAGTGTGGAATAAATACGGCGAAGAGGTAATTGAAGTCCAAGGTAGGAGCTGAGATAGTAAGAGAAGAGGACGCCTCTGTAAAAGATTTCATTCTTCAGACCTGGATGAATTCTGTCCCAAGGTGCTGAGAGCACTAACCAAAGTAATTGTAGAATTACTGTCGGTAATTTTCGGAAAATCGAAAAGATTGGAAAAGGTGCCTGAAAATTGGAAATGGACAGATGATGTTATTTCTGAAAGGAGGTAGGATAGTGTAATACTGGGTTTTGGGATCGACACATAGTCAATTTAATATAAAGCCTGTTTATTTGGGAAGTACAAGACAGATCACATCTATGGGCTGTATAGTGATGACCACAAGTTACACAGGAGAGGCCCCTCAGCCATCCATCAGCATTAGACGGAAATCTGGACTGAGTACCAATGGGTGGATTTCTAACTGGTTGAAAACTGCTATCCAATAAATGTCGAATGACGGTCAATAGCCTTTTGGAGGGCAGGATCTTGGGCTATGCTACAGGATTCTGTTCCTGCTCATCCTATACAGTATTTTTTCGAAGATTTATTCAAAAACACAGATGCCACTTTGTGGCTGACTCAGAGCTAGAAGGAATGCTAAATATGTTGGATATAAGAATGAGTCTCAAGAAAATCTCTACGGGCCATTTACATAGAGAAATGTTTGGATAATTTGGAAAGATGTTGATTAAGGTTCTGGAAAGATATGCCCCAAGGTATTCATGATGATTAACTCTGGGTGGGTGGCATAGTAAAATTTTCAATTTTCTTCTTTTTGTTTATATTTTATGACTTTTTTGGGTAATGAACAAGCATTCCTTTTATAATAAGAAAAAATAATAAAGAAACATTTTAAAAAGAAAAAAATTCCATTGGCTGGAACAATATACAAACAAACCAGATGATAGTTAACATGAATAACTGTAAAGTCCTGTGCCAGGCAAAAACATTTTACATAAGCATAAATGGAGGAAAGCTGGGTCTGAGGACAGTTTGTTTGAAAAATATTGGGAAGTCTTGGACTCAAAGTCAATATGTGCCAAAAGGGTAGGTGAATGCAACATAGTCAGTATTAATAGGATATATAAGTCTGGGAGAAGGGAAGTGATGGTTCCAGTGAATCGTGGTGGGGTCCCATAGGAGCGTGTGTCTAGTTCTGAGCTCCATATACTAAGCTGGGCGTTGACAGCCTAGAGAGAGGTCAGAAGAAGGTCATCTGAACAGGGACAGTTTTGAAGACCATGTCACCTGAGAACATGGGACCTAGGTTAATTGTTCTAGGTCAGAGAAAACCCGAGGGATGCAGCTGTCACAGTCACAGCTCGGTCAGTAGTGGGCCAGGACAGAGTAGAATCCACAGACCAGATAAACCCACCACGGAGTGGCTATGATCCCATAAGTTTCTAGCATCTGGAAGCCCAGGAAGGTGGATGGAGAACAGGAATGTCTTGCAGATGACAGTAGGCAGAAGTCCAGGAAAGCACGTGGTATCAGGGGCATCTGAGAGCAGAGAGTAGGGACCCAGCCATATTCCAGCACTTAGAGGCAGCTGTCCAGTTCCTGGGGAGTTGAGGTAGCAGGCAGGCCACAAAGGAAGCAACTCAATAACAGGGGTCAGGAAAAGGATTCAGTTAGCACCAGCTAGCGGTTCTCAAAATGTGGTTCTCAGACTAGCAGCACCACTGTCACCTAGGAACTTGTTAGAAGCACAGATCTTCGGGCCCAGCCCCAGCCTCCTGAATTAGAAATGCCCGGCAGTTCGTGCTTGAATGGGCCCTCTGTGACTCTAACGCGTGCTCACATTTGGTGATTAAGCACATGGACTGCAGAGCCAGAATCCCTGGGTTTAAATCCCAGCTCTGCCAGTCACTAGCTGTGTGATCTCAATTTCCTCATCTGTACAGTGGGGATGAAAATAGTACCTACGTCATAGGGTAGTTGTGAGGATTAAATCACACACACACACACGCACCGTGCAAAGTGCTTAGAACGGTGACAGTGGCATGTATAAGTGTCACCGTTGTGGGTCTTTTTATGAATCATCAGAACCAGGGGGTTCAGGTGACGTAGAACCACCCACCATACTGTCACTGGGAAAGCACAGAGGTTCAAGTTCAAGGATGCTTTCACCTGGGTCCCTGACTGCCTGCAGTGAGTGAGGGGGACGCGGTTCCAGCTGTGGAAAACCGGGGTGGAGCGAGCCAGGTGGGGGAGTGTGCTAACTGGCTTTAAATGTGCCAGCACTGTGCTGCTGGCTTCCACGTCACTCCTAAAAAGCAAAGCGAAGTCTCCAGGATGAAACATAGAATGTTTTTGATTTAAGAGAAGGAGGAACTTGGTGATGGAGGGAGCCACCTCCGAGAGAAGCAGCTCTTTCCCCCTGTTCACGTGTGGTCGGAGACAGGCCCTCCTGTGCAAGGGGTGTCGGGAAGCAGATTTCTAATTGTAAGGGAGGTTACTCTCAACAATTCCTTCTGCTTTTTATTTTATTTTATTTTTTATTTTTATTTATTTATTTTTCTGGTTAGGAAGACCAGCCCTGAACTAACATTCGTCGCCAATCCTCCTCTTTTTGCTGAGGAAGACTGACCCTGGGCTAACACCTGTGCCCGTCTTTCCTCTATTTTATATGGGCCGCTGCCACAGCGTGGCTGACAGGCAGTGCATCGGCGGGCGCCCGAGATTCGAACCCGCGAACCCCAGGCTGCCAAGTGCGGACTAAACCGCTGCGCCACCAGGCAGCCCCCCTTCTGCTTTTTAGAATCTAGGAGTCCAGACCTTTGGGCATCTAGACATGCAGTAGGCCTGCCTCCTCACCTTATTTCTGTTGGCATAAATGCTCCCGCCTGCCACCGCCGCCCTCTTTTCTTTTGGCTCACATTTATTTCAGCTTTGGAATCCAGATGTGACCTGATTCTGAGTCTGGAATGAATTAAGATGTTGTTGTTGTCCCAGGATGAGTTATTGTCCTATTAATCGTGGCCTTTTCGTTTATTTTTTCACACACACACACACAGAAAAAGAGAGAGAAGGGGAGCTGCAGATACCAAGAAGACAACCCCAAAAAGGACTTATTTCCAAAGGCCTGGGGATCACCGTGCATGGAGAAAGCCTTTGGTGTTTTGAAGATAAAAGAGGAGAGTGTTCCTTACTGGGGTCGCTGGCTTCCAGGATACTGGGAGAGAGGTGGGGCAGGGTCCAACCTGCAAGGCCTGTGTGAGGCCTGTGGAGGCCAGACGCCAGGCCACTCTGCTGGCCCTCGGAGCAGAGCAGGGCCTTACACCCAGACCTCTAGTGAAGGCAGAGATCTGTTGAAACCTGTCTAGAGTGGCCTCACCCACACACAGGGACCAGCCAGCCACAACAGCAGTATGCAGCAAAAGGCACAGTGACGTGTGGGGGGACCAGTGAGAACTGCTAACCAGACACCTTTCCTGTCCCCTACACACACACACACACACACCCCTTTGGTGACACATCTATAAGGAGCTGCTGCCCAGGTGCAAGCTAAGGGAAAGAGAGAACGTGAAAAATGACAGATATTGGGCTAACATTGGGCTGATGTTGATCCTGCCAAGTGGGATGTCGGGGCTAGGATTTGTTTTAGGAAAACAAAGCTGTCATTTCTTGAAGCTGAAGTGGTATATGTTATATACATGTTATATGTGTTATAAATGCAATATATGTGTTATATATGACATGTGTTATAAAGCAATATATCTTTATTGAGTACCTACGAAGTGACTGACACAGAAGCCCACAGGCTTTCACATATTTTTAAAAAGTAAATGCAATTGGACACCTCTGAAGTAGGTAGTCCCTCCAGGCTGCAGATCTCACAATCAATAATTGGCAGAACCAGGACGTGAAGCTTTTCCACTACATCATGCTTCTTTAGCCAGTGCCATGCCATTTAAAAAATATGTTAGCCTTTGTGATGTCAGGAAAAAGCCAAGAATCCACCATAACTGATACAAAAAGGGAAAAATTTCATATTTCTAAGAGAATTGGAACAAGTTTTTTACTGGCTGGATTTATCAAAACAAGATCAATTATCTGAAGTCATAGTCAATGGGTTAAAAGTTATAAGGTTGCTGAATAAATAAAAATTCAATTTCCTTTAACAAAAGTGTGAGTTAATAAAATTTCCTACAAAAACAAACCGGCGTCATAATCTCAAGATAAGGTAATACGACCGCAGGCAATGGCAGTTAGCATCTCTTAGAAAGTTTCTTGCAAATGAACCAGCCAGGACAGAATTCTATGATGACAAACATACAGAATAAGAATGTATTTGTAAACCTTTGCCTTTTTGTTTCAGGTAGGAGGGCTCCCTTCCTTGTTTCTTGTAAGGCAGGTCTGGTGGCGATGAACTCCCTCAGCTTCTGTTTATCTGGGAAAGCTTTTGTTTCTCCATCGTATCTGAAGGATAGTTTTGCTGGATAGAGTATTCCTGGCCGATAGTTTTGTCTTTCAGTATTTTGAATATATCATTCCATTCTCTCTTAGCCTGTAAGAGAAATTTCTGCTGAGAAATCTGCCGAAGGCCTGATGGGGGTTCCTTTGTAAATTATTTTCTTCTCTCTTGCTGCCCTTAATACTTTTTCTCTGTCATTGACTTTTTTTTTTTTTTTTTTTTTTTTTTGTGGGGAAGACCAGCCCTGAGCTAACATCCGTCGCCAATCTTCCCCTTTTTGCTGAGGAAGACTGGCCCTGGGCTAACATCGTGCCCATCTTCCTCCACTTTATATGGGACGCCGCCACGGCATGGCTGACAGGCAGATGCGTCGGCGGGCGCCCGGGATCCGAACCGGCGAACCCCGGGCTGCCAAGCGCGGACTAAACCGCTGCGCCACCGGGCCGGCCCCTGTCATTGACTTTTGACAGTTTAATAGTATATGCCTCAGAGAAGGTCTTTTTGTATTGGTGTAATTAGGGATTCTATTGGCTTCATGTACTTGTAAGTCCAGTTCCTTCCCCAGGTTTGGGAAGTTCTCAGCTATTATTTCTTTGAGTAAACTCTCTGCTCCTTTCTCTCTCTCTTCTCCCTCTGGGAGACCTCTAATCCTTATGTTGCTTTTCCAAATTGAGTTGGATATTTCTTGAAGAATTTCTTCATTTTTAAAAAAATCTTAGTTCTCTCTCCTCCTTCACCTGAAGCGTTTCTAGGCTTCTGTCTTCAAGCTCACTAATTCTCTCCTCCATAGGTCTGCTCTATTTTTAATGCCTTCTACATTATATTTTTTGTCTCATTAATTGTGTTCTTTGTATCCAGAATTTCTGTTTGGTATTTTTTTTAGAGCTTTAATCTCTTTGGTGAAGTACTCCTTCTGTTCATTAATTTTATTCCTGAGCTCATTGAACTGTCTTTCTGAGTTTTCTTGTCACTTGTTGAGTTTCTTCATGACAGCCATTTTGAATTCTCTGTCAGTTACATTGTAATCTTCTAGGACTCCAGGTTTTTTCTGGAGAGTTGTCATTCTCCTGTTCTGCCATGTTACTGTAGTTCTTCATGGTACTTGATGAGCTGATCCCCTGCATGTGCAGTTGTGGTGGTAACCTCCTTTCTCATTTGGGTGTGGCTTTGGTTACTTTGGTTCTGAGCTGCTTCTGGTTATCTTTGAGAGCCTGCACTTTCCACCTCCACTGCCTCTGCTAGAGGCATCATCAGTGCCCTCCTGTGCTGCTGGTGCCTCTGGGGTTGCTGCTGCCTTGCTGCTTAGATGTCACTGCAGTCTCTGGTGATGCCACTAGGGTCACCAGGCTGCAGGCACATCTGCTGCTTCTGGGGTCACCTGGGTCTCATGTTTCTCCACTGGCTCTCCATGGGCCCAGATGCTGCTGCCCCATGCACCACTTGAGCTGCTGTTCCTGGGTTGTCTGGGGGTGCTGGTTGCATCACTGCCAGGGCTGCTGTGTTCACAGGTGTTGCTGTCACTGGCAGGGGCCTGGGAACTTGTATGCAGACCCCCTGCTGGTGGAGCTGGCATTGGGGGAGTTGCCACTGGGGGCTGCTTCTGCCGTGGTTCCTGATGCTTCTGGTTGCAGGTTCCACCTGCCACCTGCTGCAGTGTGTGGGGGGGTTCTGCTCCCACCTCATCTGCTTGTAGTTGTGCAAGGCAGGCTGCTGCTGCCGCCGCTGCTCTGCTAACTATTGCACAGGCAGGGCCACCTCCACACCACAGGTGTTTGCACACAGGCCAGGCTGCCTTCACCTCCACTCACAGTTGTGTTGGCCACTGTGTGAGGATTGGCACCCTGGATCGCTGCTGCTAGGAGAGGGGCAGGGAGCTGCTCCCCTAGTTCCATTGCTTCCTGGAGTCCAGTTGACCCACCTTCAGATGTCCAGGTGCATGGATCTCTTAGGCGTCCTGTTGTGCTGTGCAGGGAGTCCTCTGCTGGTTAACGAATGTCCATTTGGTTGTAACTTAGAGGGGAGAGACAAGGGAACAACTCACTCTGCCATGATGCTGACGTCACCCAGAATAAGAATATATTTGCTCTGTCACTATACATATGTGCACCTTTATCCTTTTCACCCTACACCCCCTTCTCCTCTGGTAACCACTAATCTACCTGAAATTTACATGTTATAAACCAATAGGACGTCAATAAAAAAAAAAAAGAATTTAACTACAATGTAGTGACATGAATATCATATAATAAGTGGTGATGATATTAATATCAAAAAATAATATATTTGAAAATTCTAAACAAAATCTTAAGTTTTACTTTCTCAGACTCTTCAAAATATCTGATTTGAACATATTCTTTTATCTTCATTTCTATGAAAGATTCATTCTCAAAGCCCGTAGGTCAAAGTTTCTCATTTCTTCAAGGTTCCTGCTATTAAAACCTTGTGACCTTTGGTTTCCCTTTAATTTCTGAATTAAAAAACTTGAGGGCTTTTAATTTTCAATTCTACAGTGGCCCTGCAGAACTACTGTTCATACTCTTGGAAAATAAATGCAGGACATTAGAATTATCTACCATATATTAAACATCTTTTAAAAATGTGCAAAGTTCCAGCAGTTCTAAGGAAATCTTTGGACAGGTACACAAAGATGTAGGTGCAAAGAAGTATTTTTTAATAGTTAAAAGAAGAAAACAATTTAAATATTTAATAATAAGAGATTAGCTAAGCAAATCTAGGTATACTCGAGTAAATGGAGTGTTATGCAGACACTTAAAGATGATGTAAATGTACATTGACATAAAAATATATTCAGATTATATTATGAATCTTAAAAAATAGGTTACTGAGCAGCTTGCATAGCATGGAAAAAAGTTACACACCAAAAGTTTACAGAGTTTATAGATCTTCATGGTAGGATTAAAGGTTTCTTCAATAAACTTATTCTCCCTGTTTCCTTATCTGTATTTTCAAATGTGGCTACAATAAACATCTTCCTTATGTAATAAATAAGTAAAAGAACACTACATAAAACAAAAAGTAGCACTTTCAAATCCCGTGATAAAGAAACACTCCCTTGGCCTTATGTCTTTTCCAGCTTCTGCTCCGTCTTCTGTTCCCAATTACAGCAAATCTTTTCCTGCTGTCTCCACATCACTCCCTCCCTTTTCTCTTGAGTCCCCTCCCCACAATCCACCGCAACCACCACTGTCAATGTCACCACTCTCCTCCACATTGCCCCTCCTCTGACCTCCTCCTACTCTGTCCTCAGTTTGGACAGAGCCCATCCCCACCGCCCTCTGGACACTTTCTCACTCGGCGCCTGGACACCTCTCTCTCCTCTCTCCCCGCCACTGAAGCCTTCTCATCTCCCTGACCTCTTGCTGTTGGCGCGCCCTGAGCTCCGTCCTGGGCTCCTCTCTGACTGCTCTCCACCTCTGGGTGCTTTCACTGAGTCTCATGCTTTTAAATACCCCCATATACCTACAGTACCCAAATTAGTATCTCTGAATTTCAGACCTATAGTCGACTGCTCTTTCTACATTTCCACTTGAATATCTGAAAGACGTCTCAAACTAATACATCCAAAAAACTCTTGATTTCCTTCTACTGCCTCCAACCTATTAATCCTCTGCTCTCCTATCCATTAGCAAATCTTGAAAGCTTTACCTTCAAAACACATCGCGAATCTGACAACGTCTCAACCACCTCCACCACCTCAGTCCAAGCTGCACCGTCCATCTCTGGGGAGAACTCTTGCAAAATCCTCCCAGGTGCAGCGTGTCCCAGCCTCCCTGGCCTCCTCACTGCTCCTTGAAGAAGCCACATTCACCCTGGAGTCCTGCCTTCATGTTGTTATTTCCTCCATCTAGAATGTTCTTTCCCCCGATGGCCCATGGCTTATCCTCCTCCTTTCTTTTCGTCTCTGTTCAAATGTCCTTTATCAGAGAGGCCTTCCCTGGCCACCCTATTTAAAATATCACAGCCCCATCCCACCTCCATCTCTGTTGTCCGGTACTACCCTGCCTAGTCTACCCGCAGTCCTTACTACCATCTAACACACCGTGTTATTTGTTTGTTTATTGTCGGTCTCTCTCTACTTGGTCATAAGCTCCATGAATGCAGGGAATTTGTTCTATTCACTGCTGTACCACCAGCACTCAGAACAACCCCTGAGACATGATGAGTACTCAGGGAACATTTGTGGGAAGAATGACTTGTCTAGTCTGAGACTTTTTTCTTTGTAAAAAGGAACTCTTCTTACAGTCTTTTAATTCTTAAAAATCTTTGGGGTGGTGGGGCGAGGTGATGTTCAAGTGAGGCAGAGCAAGGAGGAGGAGCTGTAGCCCCTTCTTCTGGGAGTGCGGTCAACCACAGAGATGCCACGTGACAAGAGGGGCAGGGAGCAGTGGAAACTGGCTTAGAAATGCCCCAGCACTTCCAATCTATGTGGGGCCTCTTAGCCTCGGCATCGATCACCAATACTTCCCACTGAACGGTGTGGCTTAAGAATGGAAGGAAGTAAAAAATACTTTTGAGAGCTGCTAGCCCTAGACTTGAGGAAGATGAACTTGATCCCATGGAAACCCCAGACAAGAGGAGCCAAGGGTGTCTGAGATACCAATTGCTCTTGCTCCCCGACTCCCACTTTGGGGCAGCCACACCTGGGCAATCATGTGCCTCGATTCTAGTTCCCTCTGCACAGCCTTGTTCTTCTGGGCCCCTGTGAAATACCTGGGTTAGACCTAATACTAGAAAGCATCCTTCGCCTACCTTCCTTCATAACTCAGCCTCGTCTGACACAACACCAAGCATCATGGGGGACTGGGCCTGTCTCTTTTGGAAAACAAGTGTCTGGAAATTATTTAAAGGGCTCAACAAAGCTGTAAAATGCCTCATATCCCTTATGGCGCCTGGGGGCCTTTCTGTCATCACTTCAGTAACGTGGGCAAGTGAAGTGCAGAGCAGAGTCCAGTGATGGGAAGTTGAAGGCAGTCTCTGCCTTTGATCTACCAGAGCGATGCCGTGAGCCGAGGGCCAGGGCCTAGGGGCAGGCTGCTGGCGCTGCCTCGCCTCTGTGAACGGGTGTGAGCACACCACCTCCTTTCTGCAGGTCTGATAGGCTTTTATTTACCTGAGGTGACGTTGTGTTTTGGTCTGAACCCTGGATGTGTTCATGGATTGCTTTATTTGAAATATGTTTAGACACAGATGCATCTCCTCCGTTCTGAGAACACTGCCGGGACAATAATTTTATGATGTTATTCTGTGAGAAAATTATTCCTATCTTCCTTCCGAGTTTATAAAATGCTGATTTTGCTGATGTGGTTAACTTCAGAGAGAGTACTTGTGTACCCATTCTCCATCATTAAACACACACACATTACATACAGAACACCTACGATGAGCCTTGCACTGGGCTGGACTTGGGATCTGAAGCTGAGAAGAAAAGGTCCTCTGCATCCAGCAAGCTGAATCACTGCGCCGGGGCATCAGAAGGCAGAATCTGTGGGGTTCTTGCTGGAGTTTTGAGTTGCATCATGCTGTATATTTTAACAGTGATGTCAGTTCAAGAATTCAGGAGAACAAATCTCAAGGAGAAACTTCAATGTTCAGAAATAAAATGGACACAGTCTTTTGAAAGGCAGCTCTCACTTTGCACGTAATAGGGCATTAATACATAATTCCACTCAGCTTCTAGAATATTCATTGAGCACTCGCTGATGTGTATGAGGCACTTGGAGACAGTGGTTGTCACTGAGTGGTAGAGTTAGAGGGCATTTTAATATTTTTCTGTTTGCTTTTCTAGTTTCCAAACTTCTTACAATGCATGTATATTGCCCTTGAAATTAGGGGAAAATATTATCTGTTAAATTTAAATACTCAATACTAGCAACAGTGTTTCAAGACAGGCCCTCATTTATTGCTGCAAGAGTGTACATTGGTAGATGCTTTCTGGAAAGCATTTAGCTTTTTAAACAAACCCTTAAAATCCACACACCTGTGCTAGCCTCGGTCTGTTTGCCCTCGGGTTACTCCTCTGCCTGCCCCTGTCTGCTCGCCGTAGCAGGGGGCTGGTCCCCATGGGTCCTATGTTTCAGGCCCCCTGGTCATCTGGCCGAGGGAGGCCCTAGGGAGAGGCTGGGGGATGGGAAGGGAGGAGAAGGCAGCTCCTCTCTCTCTTTCCCTTGGGGGGCGCCTCTGAAAAACCATTGCTGGGGACCCAGGAGGCCTGTCGTGGTCCTGGATTCCATCAGTGCTCACAGGGTGTAGTGCCCTCACCCCTAAACTCTGGGTGGCTGCACCTCCCCTGATGGCTCTGCAGCCATCAGAACCCATGCAGTCAATTTTTCTCAGGAATTTCCCATTGTTACAAAACTTACGAGTGTTTTTTGTTTTCCTAATTGGACTCCAGCTGATACTCCACCCACCCATCAGTGACTTGTAGTCATCCATCATAGGGAAACAGCCAGAGAAGGCGACATCAAGGACTTATATGAGAGAATGTTCACGGCAGCATTCTCATCTGGAAGAAATTAAAAACAATATAAATGTCCAACGGGAAGTGCTGTGGGTTGAATTGTGTCCCCCAAGAAGATATGTTCAAGTCCCAATCCCCAGTGCCTGTGAATGTGACCATATTTGGAAGTAGGGTCTTTACAGATGTAATCAAGTCAAGGTGAGGTCACACTCGATTACAGTGGGCCCTAATCCAATGGCTGGTGTCTTTATAAGAGGGAAGTAGGGCCACAGACACACAGGGAGAATGCCATGTAACGGTGGAGGCAGAGATTGCGGTGACGTGGCTGCAAGCCAAGGTACACTAAGGCCTGCTGGCCACCACCAGAAGCTGGGGGAGGCAGGAGGTTCCTCCCTTGTCTTCGTGGGGGCACGTTCAGCCAACACATGGATTTTGGGCTTCTGCCTTCAGAACAGTGAGAGAAGATATTTCTGTCATTTTAAGCCACCTAGTTTGTGATAATTTGTTTAGGTGGCCCTAGGAAACTAACAGAGGAGCCAATGCTTGGTAAAGCTTTTAGAAGATCTGCAATTACCCAAGATAACCGGCACGTACATAACCTATCAAAAAATAACCTGAGACTTCATGAGAGATCCTGTTTAAAATGCATGTTCCTGGGACCTAGATATTCTAGTGCAATAAGTCTGGCTTAGCAACCACTAATATGCTCTAGAAAACTTAGCCATCCTCAGATGGCAGGCCTCTCAGCCACCACTGGTCAATCACAGCTGGACCTTAATCTTATTCCCTGAGACATAATTTAAGTGATTTGAGAGACAGAGAGAGAGAAACAGAGAGAGAGGCCACTTTTCTTGGTTTCCATTCTTAAGTAGTCTCGGACTTCAACGGAGCCTTAATTTCCAGCTAATTAACCTGCTTAGAAGAAATTCTTACTTAGAAGAAATTGGTTTCCTTCAGTCAGAATTGGGAAAATAGCACCGAAGCCTGAAGAGGCATCTGTCAGCTTTCTGACAGTCTCAGATAAGGCTCTTCTGATCCCAAATTACGGAAATCAACCCTAGCTAACTTAAACGTAAGTAAGTAAATAAATAAGTAAGAAAATCCCAGGAAGATCTGAACAACCAGCCTGGGGAGGGTGGACCCAGGCAGACCCGGTCATCAGTCTGAGCCACAGGTCCAGGCCACTCCCCTCACTCAACAGCATGGACTCCTGATATCTGAGCTTCTCAGTTCAAATTTCCAAATTCCTCAGAGATAAATATGAGTGGTTCCATGTAGGTGAGGGGTCCCTGGACCAGTCAGCTCTGGCTAAGAAAGAATAGGGTCCTGTGATTCAGACACGGCAGCTGGGGGCCCATGCATGCAGTTAGGGCCCAGTTCTCAGAAAGTGAAAACTGCCCAAGAGGCTACTACTGTCCTGACTCCCTTCCCCAGCTCCTAGCTTAGCCCCTCTCTCAGAGCAGATCTTAAACCTCCTTCCAGGATAGACCATTTCTGTCTTCCCTACCCAGTCCACACACATTCCAGACCAACCCATTTCTGAAACGCCTCCTGAGTCCTCTTTCCGCACAGGTCCCACCCACACGAAATCTGGATTCTTGCTCATTGTGTACATTTAGGCGCTTCTGTGAAATCCCCTCCCTGGAGGGGATTCCTTTAGGATCAATGAGATGAACTGCTCTTTGGATAATGACACCAGGAAATCAGAGCCTGGAGGTCTTGGTTGGGTTATTTCTCTAGTGGCTGTGATGGGTCATGTTGACTCATCCATGCTAGTTTCCCTTGTGACAGCTACTACACATTAGAGAGCACACTGGCTGGTTGGGGACAGAAGTCTTTGGCTAACTGCTAAGCAGGGCTTTTCCCAGTGGAAAGGGGGGTTGGCCAGTGTGGGGAGCAAAAAGTTACTCCAGGCACAACAGCACCACTCCCTAAATGGGGTGAGTTGTCTGTTTTGAAAACGACTTGTGTCTATACCCAGTCAACTCCCCTCCCCTCCATCTCCCCCTCAAGGGTGAGCCGGCCACACTGTTAAAAATCAGAGCTGTTTCCTTGGGCACCTTCATCCTCCACTCTTTCTCCACAGACGCCACCCTATCACTACATCGTCAACATTCCCTAGAACAACACAGTCGGCTCTTAAGAGTCACGGAAATGTGCCACAAAACTCGGGTATGTTGTCTTCTGAACTGAATTAAAAAGTCACGTGATGGAGTGCCATCGGGGCCAGTTACATAACCTCTCTGTGACTGTTCCCTCACCAGCGAGATGGCATAATAATTGTCCCTCCTTCAGGGGGTTGTTGAGGTGATTAAATAGGTGTAAAAACTAGAGCAGTTCCTGGCATGTGGTTAGTGCTCAATAAACGTTAGCCTCATAACCATTTCCTGACACCCTCGGGTCAAGTTTAGGGCACCTAGTCTCCATGAAAGCATCCCGTCCTGTAAATCTGAGTTTATACCTCTTTTCTTACCCTCAAACGAGGAGACCGGATGGGAGCCCCTTCATACCTGCATCTCTAGCACCCAAGAGCCAATGGTGCGGGTGCACACAGGAATGGTGGCTGGAGAACTAGGTGTATCCTTGGGACTGGGATTAATAAAGAGAACCATGACCCCAGGTTTCTTCGGCCTGGGAGAAGAGTGACTGTGTTGACTGGAGGGGTTGCCCACAGATCATAGAGAGTGGAGAGGACTAGTTAGTTCTTTGTGACCTTGGGCAGGTTGTTCAACCACGCTTTGCCTCAGTTTCCTCATCTGTAACATACGGCTAAGACCTCAGCTTTGGGAGAGAATTGAGTGCAATAACAAGAGTAAAGTGCTCGTACATGATAAGCACAAGTAACAACGACACAGGAAAAAAATAGCTATAAAAGGAAGAGTCCCCTCACCAACGTCATGAGGAGCTCAGTGACAGAGCGGGTAACACCACCGCTGATGCCTCAGGCTCCAGCTCCACTACACGGAGCTCCAGATGGTGTCCGGGTTTCCTGCACAGGCGCACCCCGAGGAGAGAGGGGACGCACCGGCCAACACGAGTCCACTTGACTCTCTTGAGTCTCGTTTAAAATGGACATTTATAAATTTTCTCTGAGAGTCCCACTGAGCTGGCACAAGTCCTGGTGACATAAAGGGGTGTTTCTGGATCTGCGAAGGTCAATACCTGGCAGACCCAGCCCAGGTGAGTCCACAGACACCAGCTCCCGTCCTGCTGCCTCCTGGACAGCAGGAGGCCGTGATGGGACAAGCAGTCCAGTATGATGGAGCTCCAAACGCAGCACTGGTTCACAAAGGGCAAGTCACATTGAAATGATCTTTATTTTGGAAATACTCTTTTGGAAGGCACACTGATAATTCTGGCTCATATTTTTATATAAAATCATATTTGAAAATTGTTTTTTTTGCTGAGGAAGATTAGCCCTGAGCTGATATCTGGGCCTGTCTTCCCCTATTCAGTATGTGGGTCGCTGCCGCAGTGTGGCTTGGTGAGTGGTGTAGGTTCATGCCCAGGCCGCTGAAGCAGAGTGCGCTGAACTTAACCACTAGGCCACGGGCTAGCCCCAAAATATCATATTTTTAATAGTTTAAAAGGCATATTATTAGGTTTTAAAAAGTGAGGTGCAGAAGACTGTATATATCCTGAAATTTACGTAAAAATGTTCAAATGTTTAAACTCTTAGAAAGATTTGTGATAAACTGATGACCTTGGTGGCCTGTGGCGAAGGAGCTGGGTGGTGGGAGGACAGGGTAGGAGACAGACTTTCCATTGTGGACCCTTTTGAATTTTTAAATTTTGAACCATGTGAATATACTTGCTTGTTCAAAGACCACATTTTAAAAATATTAAGAAATTAATTGAAAGAGTCCATTTCTGCCACATTTAGTCATTTCTTAAAGTCTATTATATGCTTATGGTTTATTCACACGCAAGACCTAACATGGTTGATTCAAAAATTGCATTTTAGCCATTCCATGCCTAAGGATATTTATTTTCTAATTCTTCTTTAAGCCTCCTGCCATTTGGTTATTGATTTCCATTCACTCTTTTTTTAATATCAACAAAATTTTGGAGGGGAAATTTTTTGACTTTGAAAGGGAGCACAGTGATTCCAACGATGGCCCCATAGTGTTTTGTGGGTAGAGGATGTGGGAAGGGAGGCCAAAGAAAAAAGGAAAGGGGAACATTCTTTTAATGCACATTTTCTGTTCCCATTCATTATGAGATCATTCTGATATCCGGTTGAAACTTTTCTTGTTGAACTTGCCCTAAATCTCCAGTCACTTAGGTGAAATGAGGGATTAGTCCAGATGCTGGCAAATCCTTGGAAAGACTCTCCTGATACCCTTTCAAGCCCTGGTGTGGAGTGTGTGGGCTCCAGCCGCATCCGGGCCTCATAGTGAGACTGAGTTGGGGTGAGACGGGCAGTGGAGGTGAGACGACATCCCCACCTCGACCTTCAGCTGCCTCCCCTCCTCGTGTGCCTCCCACTGCCCCTGCCCTCCACCCTTCCCGGGTCCTCCCCACAACGCAGATGCACATTAACACTCACACTCTGTCTCGGGTCAGTAGTAGAGGTTGTCAGACATGAGCGTGCATCAGAATCCCCTGCAGAGCTTGTTAAAACCCAGATTTCTGGGCCTGCCTTCCAGAGTTTCTGATCCAGAGGCCTGGGCTGGGGCCCAAGGTTTGCATTTCTGACAAGCTCCTAGGGTGATGCTAAAGATGCTGATCTGGAAACCACCCTTGGAGGTTGCCTTATTTGTATCTTTCGTCTTCGAAAGGCTGGTCTCTGCTTGTGGACTTAGGATTCATATCGATCAATGAATTAACTCTAGTGCAGTGGGAAGAGCTTGGGCTGTGGAGGCAAGTAAAGCAGGTTCACAGAGGCTGTTGTTTGATGCTGAGCAAGAGTCTTCACTTCTCTCAGCCTGAATTTCCTCATCTGTAAAATGGGACTGCTAAGGCCTACCTCATATAATTAAGTGATGTAATGTGTGTCCTGGGCCTAGACCATATCAGATTGTCAATGAATGTCAGTTAGTTTCCTTCACCCACTCCCTTTCCTGCCGTGGAAAGCTGACTGCCACTCAAAGTGTTAGCCCTTCCAGGAAGGCCCAGGATGGTAACAGCAATTTCTTACACGGGTACAACTCTTTACATTTACGAGCTAAGTTAATATACCAAAGTTTGAAAGCAACCAATATCTCACTAAATCCTCACAGCAACCTGAAAGACGGTGTTCTTGATCAGAATTTACAGATGAGAAACTGGGGCTCCATAGGTGAAGTGACTTGCCACAGTGACACGGCGACACAGTCCCAGACCTCTGCCTCGTGAACTCAGTTCTTTGACACAAAGATAAAAGTCTTCACAGGTGGTATTTTAGGCATCAGAGACTGGAAAGTGGGGCAGATATTTTTGCCTAGAAAAACTATCCTTGGCACCACCTGATGCCTGAAGTGTGATTTGCAGGGGAATTTGGGAGGCTGGCTGGCCAGTCCACATGCCGTATCGTCTGAGTGTGCGGCTCCTGCACCAGTAAGGGGAGGAAGGAAGCACCTGATCCAGGTGTCCTGCGGCCTTTCAGCTCTGAATGGCTGACCAAGTGCCAGCTGGCTTTCTGGAATGGAATATTTGGTGACCCTGCTGACAAACAAGCTTCCTCGTTTTCCATTCCTCCTGCTGTAGCTCGAGCCTTAATAAGGGGAGGATGCAGTTGCTCCTAAACATGGTTCTGGAAAAATCTTAACCCTGGAAAGAACAAATCTTGGCTTGGATCTTTACCAGTGGGTATGGCCACCAGCCAACACACCACCAGTTGGGTTATTTATAATGCAGAAGCAAATAATTTACTTGTAAGGCACCTCCTTTCAGCTTCTGCCTACTCCAGAATGTCCCAGAAAGCAAAAGCTGAAGTTGAGATTAATGAAACAAAATATTTAGTGGACATCCACATGGCTTCCATAACAAAAGTGAAGTTCCATGCAGTTAACTACAGTAGAGTCTTGCTGTTCAAGTGGCCATTTTCAGTGGGGACGACCCGATTCTCTTTCTGTCCTTCCCATCTAAGCACCTCATTTGCTTCTTGGAAACTCCTCTTGTGCTCATGTGTGAGGAATGCCCCTCAGGCTACCGTGGAGATTTTTTTGTACTTATTTATCTTCAGTAAAAGATGCTTGAGAGAAAAACATAACTATGGGCAAGGGCACTGAAACTAGCCAAGAGAGAAATTAATCCCTGAGTTGGTACAGAGCGTGACAGCTGGGAATGGGTTTCTTGTACCTAAGGACATGCTGACCTCTGTGGTTGCGGCAGCAAAATCATGTAAGCCAAGAATTTCCCTGTGAGCTTTGGGAGGGAAATCCCACTTTCTCATCAGAGAAATGTAGTTTATCTCCTTCTGCTTCCAATTAGAAGCAGAACACTATTTTTCTTGATGTTGCTATCCCAGGAATTCACAATAAGCCCCACGGGGAATACAACACCTATAACCCAGCAGTTAGAGGTGGTGCTTATGGAAAAGAGCCCGCATAGGGTTACCTACACTAGACTGAAATTCTTCAGGGTTCAAACCCACTTTTCACCCTCCTTTTACAGGTGGGCATGAGTCTAGACTGAAGTGGGTAGTGATGGACTCCTGGAGGACCCAGTGACCGTAAATAGACCAGTTTTACATTGTAGACATGGCTAATTTGTGGTGTTCACAGACCTTGATGAATTCAAATCAGAAACATTAAAACCAATTTCTGCAGTCTAGCTAAAGACCCAGAGTTTATGAGCCTGGTGAGAGGGTGAACACAAAGGTCCCTCCCAGGAAAATTCTCAAGATCACACAAATCTAAATCACAAGCCATTATTGTCTTTACACACTATGAACACCTCCAGTGGGGAGTGGAAGTGTTCAAGAGGAGCGCCAGCCAGTTCAGTCACTTGATATCCAAGTGGCCCTTGTCTCCTGGATATGGACGAAGCCACTCCTCCTGAGCCATCTCCCTGCAGGTGTGCTGTTCCTTTGCAGACTGGACTTCTCGGTCAGGGATCTGAGACAAGACGTGAGTCAGGGTCCTTCTCTGTCAGTTTCAGTATGATTTTACTGAGTGCTTGACCTGTACTGATCTGCACTATAAAATTCTAGACTTAAACTTCAGACCCAAGTGAATCTGATGCATGCCATGATGGGAATACAAAGATGGGAAGACTAGGTGACAACACAAGAGTGTATGTGCAACCCGGAAGTGTGAGCAATCGATTCAACTATTCACTCATTCTTCCATTCAAGAAGTGTTTATTGAGCTCCGGTCAGAGGGGCACTACACAACCCAGGGCATGTCATTTGCAGATGTTTCCATGCTCTGTGTAAAGCTCTGGGGGCACAAGGGACAGTCCTGGCCTTCAAGGGGCTCACAGTGCAGTAGGACAGAAGCGCGAGTGGAATACAGAGTGGAAAGACCTGAGAGGGCAGAGTGAGCACCGGCGAACCTGGGGGCTCATGGGTGGGACACTTTTCCCAGCCT
Organism: Tapirus indicus; assembly: GCA_031878705.1. Taxonomy (NCBI): domain Eukaryota; kingdom Metazoa; phylum Chordata; class Mammalia; order Perissodactyla; family Tapiridae; genus Tapirus; species Tapirus indicus. The sequence goes on along the minus strand of CM062925.1, from coordinate 1,704,918 downwards.
GGGGGATCAGGGGCAGCTACCTAGAAAAGACTGCACCTGAGAAGACTGGAGGCACAGACAGGACGCAGCCAGTCTAAGAAGAGGAGGAAGAACAGTCTAGGGTGAAGACATAGCATATGCGAATGCGAAGGGATGAGAGAGAGAAGGTGGGGTGTCCAGAGGAAGCCACTTTGGACCAGCCGAGCAGAGAGAGGAAAGAAGAAAGTTGCCAAGAGGAGGAGAGGAGCGAATGTAGCCAGCGCCCAAAGCTGCCTGGGGCCTCACCCTCCCCGTGGCCCCGTGTCAGTTTGTGGGTCTTTCTCCTGCGTTGGCGGGTGACCACGCTGTTCCTCACAATCAAGAGAATTCTAACCATAACAGGGGCCCTTGATGGTCAATGGACAGAAATGCAAGTAGGCCTTTTTGGTTTTGTTTTTAGCATGCAGCTAATAAGTGTGGGATTTGCAAAGAGCTGATCAACTGAACGTTGCCATTTTGGTAGTCTGGGTTCCCGCAGCCCCCCAGGACTGGAGGTGGGAACAGCCAGCTTTGCTGCCACTTTCTGCTGCACTCTCCCTCTGCCCGTGCCGGCAGAGGCTGCCCGCTTGAAGGAAGGCTGGCTCTCAAGTCCTCCTTCCTGTCTTGAGGCTCTGCAGGCGGGCATCGTCTGCGGGGTAATTAGGGGAAATACTGGTTGCCGACTTGTAAGCCAGATTTTAACCTAACGATCAACATATTCTAGAGGAAAAAATGCTACAAAAGTAGTTTAAAAAAATAGATAACAAAATAAGTGTTACATCTTCCTAGATATCAACTCTTTTATCTTCTTAATTCCTATATTCTAAAGAAACCCCTAGTTCAATGAATAATAACTGCTTAACAACAATAAAAATAACTCCACCCTATTTTGGAGAATTCATTCTTTTCTCTTCACTTTACCACTTCCTATTCAATCATCGCCTATTAATTTTTTTCACACCATACTCAGAAACCGATAACACAAAGTTACTAAACATAAACATCTCTAGCCCACCTCTTTCTGAGAGTTTTCTTCCTCATTTTCCTTCCCACTTCCCCTTAAGGAGGATTTTTCTCTCTTTCCTCAATGGGCTCAGGCCCACAATTAGTCCTGTGAAAACTTGTGCAGGATCTTATTTTTCAAACATTTTCTCATGCAAAATGCCTTTAAGTTTCTAATCCCAGCACAATGATCTCCAAAATTATGTGGCTATTTTTGAGAGAAAAAATGAAGTTCTGAGAAGCCTGGTTACAAATCAGGAACAGGCTGTGCAAACAGCCGCAGCCGTAAAGCAAACACAGAGAAACTTCACACGTGCCCTGCTGGGTGGACATCACGGGTCTGTGTCGTTTTAGCCACACCCTCGAACGACAGTCGGCGTCAATTGTTAGAAAAACAGCATTGTGCTATTGGGGTCATTAATGTCCCTCTTCTCACATCACACTTTCTCTTGTCTGCTTACTATTCCCTTGTAACCAACCATTTTCGGTCCACCCCACCATTCCTCTGCCTCTGTGCTAACCGTGCCCGAGGGCTTCAAATTGAGCAATCAGGTGTCCTGACTCTCCTTCACTGCACTGGCAGGCGCGGGGCCTGGCCCCATCCCGCTGACGCCCCGCACATCCTTGAGTGAGCCGTTTCCCATGCTGTGTGAACCACACTCTCTCTCTACTTCTCTCTGGAAGTTTCAATTCTTAAAACTTGGTAATACTGAATCTCCTCTTCATTTCCCCCCAACAAATTGAATTCCTCTCTATGGGTCCACTTTCCTCTCAGCATGTTTTCTTTTTACCTTGTCTCCTATCCTTTTTGCTACCTTCTTTAAAAAAGTCCTTCTAACCTCAAATCCACTTTGTGTCGGTGGTAGCCCTTTCTGCCCGGTCTAAAAAGGGCAAGATACAGATTACTTCTTTCTCCGACTTTTTTTTTTCGTGTCTTAAAAACATCTGAAGAAAATTCATTCTGCTTATTCAGCCCTTTTTAAAATATGTTTAAGCAATGGTTACCCCTGAGTGTGGGATTGGGGTGGTTTTGGGGTAAAGACTGAGAGGGACATGGGGCATCTTTACATTTTATTTTACCTATTTTTGCTTACAGTTTTTATGATAATAATGTACTATCTTGGTAACGAAAAATATTTATTTTATTCAAAAATACCTTTGCATTGTTCACAAGGGAAAAGGATGCCTACCTCACGCTTTTTAAACTCCTCTGAGACGATGGTCACGCAGATTTTCGTAACTAAATATCGTACATTGGAAAGAAGAGGGGCAGAGAGAGTGAGCGACCGTGCACCCCAGAGAGAGCACTGGCCCGGTCAGGGTCCCGACAGAGTCTCAGCGTGAGCACAGGGCCCTCCGTGAGCGCCACACTGCGGAGCCTGCGCACAGTTTACCTGATTGTGAAATAAAACTAGGTGAGCTATTTTGATGTCCCCTTAGGAACTTCTGACTCAAAAGGAAAAGGTGGCTCTTGATTTTTCCTCTGTATAATTTGATGTACTCGGAAATTTCTCAAAATCAGCGCATGTTGCTATTGTAATTAAACACACACAGAACAAAGCTCCCATTCACCTGGGGTTGATACAATTAACGAATCTGTTTCTTTCCTAATGCCTGCACTGAGGTGTGCATTTGCACAGATCTAGAGGATCCCGCTGATGCGGCCCAAATCGGGCAGCCCTCCAGCCCAGAGCAGGCAGTGGCGGGCAGAGAAAGGACAGAGGGAAGAACGAGGGATAGTCAGCACAGGTGTGATGACTGAGTTGTTTTAGTAGTAATGTTTGTATAGAACATCTCACTCTAGTACCAAAGCATGCATTTTGAATCTCAGCTACAGACATTATATACTCCACACGTAACTGCCTGGTGGGTCTGAGCCGCTGGGCACTGGCCGCCGGATTTGCAGGCCTAGAGAATGAGGGAATTGCAGTCTCTAGAAATCCTCTTTTCAGTGACAATCTATTTCACGGTGACGCTTGTGGGTCATGGTGTTCCTCCGAGCCCAGGTGTGTGTCCAGGCCCTTTAAATCATCTGTCTCTCAGTTGCTTCCGATTCTCACAACCCATTTGCAAATCTCCAGGCCTTTCCAAATTTAATTCCTCTGTCTAACATTGTGATCTGAAAGGCACCTGTCCCCAGCATCACCTTCCAAGTCCTATATAAAGGAGATTCTAGCTACAGAATTAAGCTTGTCCTCAGGGTTTCCCACACTGTGTGTTTAAGCTTTGCCTGTGTCTTGAGGTAGGAAGTCTTTATTTCTGCTTTCTTACTTCATTCAAAATACCTTCCCTCTTAAGGGAGTTTGCTTGGCAACTCCCCATCTTATCAACCACCTTGAAGTGTCTGAAAACTCTCCTCCTGGCAAGTACAGTCTTTCTTCCCTGGAAAGCTTTTCCTCTGGTTGAATCATGAGCAAGAAACGTCTCAGAGCCTGTCTACCCGACCCCTTCATTTGACTGATGAGAAAAATTCTTTCGCTTTTCCCTTTTTTAATGACAGTGCTTACATTACAGCTAACCTCTTCCTCTCCCTTTTGTACTCTATCATTTATCTTTCAACTAGAGTCTAAGGTCTCTCACACCTCTGATAACTTAAGAAAAAAACGAAAAACTGTGTGGTTTCTTTCTTCCAGAGAGTCTTTCCTGTGGTCCGCTCCCCTATCCGACCTCTGAGGACACGGGATTCTTCCCCTTAGTGCAGTGTCTGGTCAGGGTCACAGCGGGAAGGTGGCATTCCGCCCTGAGAGGTTGTTTTCATCCTAGCCTCCTGGGACCCAGTGCCAGCACGCTCTTGCCACCCCCGCACATGCTTTGCCCCGGAACGTTTCCGGGTCCCGGGGTGGTCTCCTGGGTTCCGGCTGTGCAGCAGGCCCATTCATGAGCACCCCTCACACCTGATCCTCACAACCCCTGTGGAGTGGAATCCTTGTTCCCGTGCTAAAGGGGAAGAGCAAAGACTTTGAGATCACGTGTCCCGAGGCAACTTAGCTAGTCGGGGCAGAGCTGGGATCTGAGCCAGAACGTCCTAACTCCAACTTTCCCACGTCATTGTTTTCTGTATGTCTTACCACCTGTGCCCTTGGTTTTGCCTCCTCTCTTTTACACTTTACTAACCTGCTCAATCCCTCGTCACCAGAAGAGAGGCAAGAGAATGACAGAGAAGAAAACATCCCCGGTCCCTCCCCGGCGCCTGTAGTCAAGGTCCCCCAGAAGACTCTACTTTTTTTTATTGTCCTTGGGAAGAATCAATAGCATTAATTTTTAAGCAGTTCTTCCCTCCTGCTCTTCCAACCTCTTGTTGACATTAATTTAGTGTGAGGTTTACTGCAGTATTTTTCTAACAGGAACTTTCATGCTGTGTTTCAGGCTTTTTCCCCCTTTATTCAAAGCAGCTCATTTTTCTCCATTCTCACAACAATCTGTTCGAAATTGGACCTATCTGAAGACTTCCCAGTCTAGTTGCTGCAGTAGAATACTTTTGGGGCAGCTTCAGGGATATAGCTAAGGGGACAGAGGAGAATGCATGTTCCCGTGAACCAGTTACAGTAAAACCAAAAAAAGTCAGTCACACCAAAGCACAATCCATAAAATAAATGGACTTCATCAAAATTAAAACCCTTTGTGCTTCAAAGGACCACACGAAGAAAATGAAAAAGCAAGTCACAGACTAGGAGAAAATATTTGCAAATTGTGTATCTAATAAAGGACTTGTGTCCAGAATATAGAACGAACTCTTACAACTTGATAAGAAGAAGACAAATAACCCAATTAAAAAAAGAAGAAAAGATTTAAATAGATATTTCCCCAAAAAAGATATAGAAATATTTTAAAAACATATGAAAATGTGCTTCATGTCATTGCTCAAAAGAGAAATGCAAATTAAAACAAATTTTCTTTTTACACTCACTAGAATGGCTAAAATGGAGACAATAGCAAGTGTTGAAGAGGATGTGGAGAAATGGGGACCTTTTCACATTGCTGACGGGGGTGTAAAACGGTACAGCCACTTTGGAAAATGGTTTGGCAGTTTCTTAAAAAGTTAAACATTAATTTACCATACAACCCAGCAATTGCATTCTGACATATCTACTCAGGAGAAACAAAACCAAACAACTACACAGACTTTTACAGAGTGTTCATCACAGTATTATTCATAATAATCAAACATTATACCAACTGAAAGAAACCAGATGTATGAGAGCGTATATACTGTCCTCCACTTATGTGAAATCTATGGAGACAGAAATTAGATTAGTGCCTGAGGCTGAGGGTAGAGTGGAGATTTACTGCAAGTGGGCATAAGAGAACTTTCTGGGCCAATGGAAAAGTTCTAAAGTGTGATTGCACAACTGCCAATTGGTTAAAAATAACTGAACACTTGCAATGGGTACATTTTATGGCATGTAAATTAGAGACCTGTTTTTATTTCAACTTTGCTGAGTTTTTATCTTTAGCTTTATTGACTTTTGAACCCATGAGCCCACCCTACTTGGTCATGCATTTTTTCATTTCTGGGAAAACTCTAGCATCATGTAGCAGAGAGGGTCCAAACACACCACCTTGTCCCTCGGTGCCATTTACCTGCTTGGCAGCTGAGCAACATAAACTACAAATTGACTTTAAAGTGTATGTCGATTTCCTTTAGTGAGTATCCCAAATTTTCACAATGTTAGTCAACGTCTTCAAAATCTAACACTGAAGAAACAGACACGTTTGAAAAGCTGAGTCTTAAATCTGAAAGAACAGTTTCACTTTGCTCAGTCAATGAAAAGATTTAAAGGCAAGTGGGGACAAGAGGCCATATATTTTGCCTTTATCAGGTTCAACTTTTTTCATCAAAATCTGGGTCTTCTGTTACCTATCAGATTGGGCTTCCTCCTGCAAAGAGAGCATTAACCCACTCTGGTTTCATGTTGGTAGAAGGTCAAGAATGTCCGCCATGTGTCCTTGCCCGTTACCCCTCACATGACCTCTTTAGGGCTGTGCTATTTTAGTAATGAGAGTTATCCCGCTTGGGCAAAGGGCCAGAGTGGCTGAAGAAACCAGACTAGAAGTGACTGATGGACAGAACCTCCCTGTCTGGGCTTTCAGCAACTGGAATGAAATTACATTTCCCTGTCAGGCTCCTGACACAAGTGTTATTTCCACACAGCTCCTAACTGGGCTCTGTGCTGCACACCTGTTGGCAGTGGACTTGTCATTACCAGATATGCTTTAAGATGTGGAGGTAAGAAGTTGTATGACCCTGTGCTTCTCAAACATTTTAAGCAACAACAAAATAGCCATGAACAATGGAGGAAATTAGGTTGTGGTGCATTAACTAACTCCAGCTTAAATCTGTGCCCTGCATGGATTCCTGGAGTGCTCACAAACTTGAACTCTCCCTCTGTCTACATGGGCCATTGGTGCATTTGGAAATGGAAAGGCTTCTGACAATGCATGTCTCAATAAGTACAGCCATGGGCTGGCCCCCTGGCCTAGTGGTTAAGTTCAATGAGCTCTGCTTCAGCAGCCCGGGTTCAGTTCCCAGGTGCAGACTTACGCCACTCATTGGTAGCCATGCTGTGGTGGCGACCCACACACAAAATAGAGGAAGATTGGTATGAATGTTAGTTCAGGGCGAACCTTCCTCAGCCAGAAAAAAAAAAAATTACAGCCAGCTAGCTGCCAACAGACTCACAATAAAGTATTTACCTTGATAATTTACTAGGACTTGGGTATCAGTCTTAAAAGTAGAAATCTTATCAATCCATTGCTTGATGATTGGTTGATATTTGGCAGACACTGACTGAGAAGGGACTCCTCCCTCGGGGGCAGACCCACCTTAACCAAGCTCACAGGAACTGATAAACACAAACCAGAATGCCGATCCATGAATTTACTCTGAATTGTCAAGTATCCAGAAGACTAGGAAACTTATATTAGCAAAGAGGTGCACCCCTCTCATCCCCAGACGTGGGAAGTTCAAGTACAATCAGAATCACCAGTGTGTCCATTGTGTTCATTGCCAGTGAGAAATACAACTGTTAAGCTGAAAGAGTCTTAGTCTCCACCCCCCTTTCTCTCTCTATTCTCTCTCTCTCTCAACTTGTTACTGGGGAGCCAATTTACCCAAAGGTGAGGACGCCATGGGCAGTTACTCAATCCTAGGGAGCATCTCTCCGCTAAGAGAGGTGGATGCCCTCTCACCCACCAGAGGGACAGTTTGCCATGGAAATGGAAACACTTCAGGCTGTTGGCCAGGAGTCCCACCCCCTGGGCAGAACTTGCACAGGTGTGGCAACCTCAGCCTGCTCTCCGGCTATTCATCCTAATTCCATGGCGAGCAGATCCAGTCGTGACTGGCATGCTCGGTCACATACAGTCGTTTCTACACGGCCTGGAGTCATTCTACCTCCTTGAGGATGTGTGGGTTATCTCTACTGTGAAACGTGATGTGTTGATTTCAGAGGCTGATTTATCATCAGTATGTTGAACGAGGACAATTCTTAGGATGGACTCCTCAAGCAGCTTTCTCTCCTGTCCCCACCGTCTTCTTAAATCCTCTCTGGCTAGTTCTTCTCCAGTCTCTGGAAGGAATCTGAAACAATCCCATAGCATTTCTGTTCACTCTCTGGGAGTAAAAAGTAACAGGTAATGGTCTCAATTGGCTCAGCAAACTATCCAACTTCATATAATCTTTGAAACTCTAAGCTTGGTTTGAGGTCGAGAGTCCTCCCTCCCTCCAGCTCATGAGTGCCAGGGCAGAGGGGGGGTCTCAGCTGTTTCTCACGTGTTGGTCGGCTCAGGCTGCCAGAACAGAATGCCACAGACCTGGTGGCTCAAACAGCAGACATTTGTTTCTCACAGTTCTGTGGGCTAGGAAGTCCAAGATCAAGGTGCTGGTCAGTTCATCCCTGGTGAGGACTGTCTTCCTGGCTCACCGACAATCACTTTCTTGCTGTGTCCTCACAAGACAGAGAGATCTCTCTGGTGTCTTTTCTTTTAAAGGCACTAATCCTACTGGAATGAGGGCTCCACTCTTACAACCTCATTTAACACTAATTATTTCCTTAAAATCCGAACTCAAATTCAGCTACATTGGGGGTTTGGCCTTGATATCTGATTTTGGGGGGGACACAATTTAGTCCACAGCACTCACTTTCATCTCCTCCCCTTCCCCTCTTGTACCCAGTTTCTGTCCCATGAATGGGGGAGAGGGGAGATTCAAGAAAGCAGGACCATTTGTGCTTGTCTGAAGCCTTAGTGCACCCCCAGGCCTGGCAGAGTGTAAGGTTCCTTCTCTCAGGGGGTTTGTCAATTCTTGGGAGACCTTCTTTATATGGTCGCTACACTGTCCTCCTGCCCCACACTTGTGGCTCTTTCCTCAGCCCCTAAGAATTCCAGAGCTGATGTCCAACCCCTTCCTGGTGAAGTCCCTTCTCCCCCTCCTACACCCCCCTTGCACAGACATGAGTGATTCCTCACCAGCTCTCTCTCCGGGGTGGGTCATTATGTCTACTGCAAACCCTCACGCTTCCTTTTACTTTCCTCCTTTTGAATCCCAAACTCTGAGAAAACAGGCCAGTCACAATGCAGCACCCAAATCCCCTTTGCTCCTGCAATCAGAAGAGCTCTCATTCTCAGTTTCCCAGGCAGGGGTTGGAATGCATCCCCTCCTCCATCCTAAACTGCAGAGGACACATTTCTAGCTTTTTGAGTAGAGTCCCTGAAGCCCTTCTCTCTTGACCTGAAGGAAGGGGGAATCACCCCCTGACACCCCTCCAGTCCTCTCTCTATTACAGATATGGTGAATTGGTCTCTAGCATCAATTGCAGCCTCTTTTCCAGTGTGCTTTCCTGTGCTGTGAAATTGAAAATCATCATTTTCAGATTCTCTTGCAGTTAGGGTTCTGGATGCAGAATAGGTTCTGCCAGCGGACAACACTTGAACAGGATTTGAAAGGCAGAATGGAGTAGGGGGTGGGGAGAGGGATCTTCCCGCTGCACGCGAGGCGGTGGAGATGGAGATAGTCCTTTCTTGCATCCACGCTCCGTGTCCGACCATCATCCTTGTGGACGTCAAGCGGCAGTCACATCAGTGAAGGCAGAGGCCTCCTCTTGGGTCACGGCTCTGGTATTATGATCTGGATATCAACAGTGCTAGAGTTCCGGGGTGGTCTCTTGACTCCTCTCCTCTGGGTGGTGGCCGGAGCAGCAGCTCCCCTGGGGGCCCATTCAGTGGTCCTGTTCTGATTTCTGTAGGCCCCCCTGAAATCTCCTCCTCCAGCCCTTCTAAAATTCCCTAAGCACCAAATTCCTTGAAATAAAGCTCATTCTGATTAAAATGTCTAGAGTGGTTTCTGTTTCCTGCAAATGATCCCTGATGAGACACATCCCCTTAGGAAAGGAAATGGGAATGAAGTTCAGGCACGTCAACAACCAGCCCAGAACTTCCGTTTGAACATCCTCTTGTAAACTCCCTGAGGGCAGGCCTCATTTTCAGCCCCGCAGAGCACTTCTCCAGAGCTCCTGTGTCCTTATCATGCTTGACCACTTGAACACGAACCAGTGTATTTAGAAGAGCACATTTCCCTCACAGTGAAGACAATCTCTTCATTTACATATGTTTACATACTCAAGAATCTATCCAGTGTTGACTTGACTAATGACATTCCCAAGTGAAAAGCATCCACTCGGGGCCGGCCATGGTGGTGCAGCGGTTAAGTTCACACGTTCCGCTTCAGCAGCCCAGGGTTCGCCGGTTCAGATCCTGAGTGCGGACCTGCTCACCGCTCATCAAGCCATGCTGAGGCGGCGTCCCACATAGAGTAACTAGAGGATGCACAACTGTGACATACAACTATCTGCTGGGACCTTGTGGAGAAACAAGCAAAGAAAAAAGGAGGAAGACTCGCAACAGATGTTATCTCAGGGCCAATCTTCCTCAAAAAAAAAAAAAACCTGCTTTCCTAAAAAACAGAGATCTCAGAAGACAATTTCACCTATGAAAAAAGAAAAAGAAAGTCTTCCATTAAGTCCCTTGACTCTTCGTTGGCCTCAGGAGCAGACAGACAGGTGGACAAACTTCAGGAGGCTGAGGAGAGCAGTTTCTCTCTAGAATGTTCACTCCACCAACTACCATTGCATCCCAGACAGACTGATTCTTTGGCTTGGGTTTCGTTCCCTGACAAAATGCAGACAGCACAGTCACGTGACAGTTGAGCCTCTGATCCAGAAGTGCCTCATCCGAGCTCCTCCAAACCTGTCCTCAGAGCAAGTTCTGACGGGAAGGAAGCAGAGGTCAGGAGGGCCGTGGCCAGCAGTACAGAGGAGTGAGTGCGTGGCTTTCCTCCCCCCCCCCAAGCACCCCATAGAAAATAAGAGAAATATTCTTTGAGGCGAATCATTAACTTTCTCGTAATACTGTGTGAAGTATAAATAAAAACATCTTTTGGGAACTTTGCTATTTGTCTTGCTTTAAAACGATTTGCTTGCTCTATAGATGTAACTTTAAGGCTAGTCTTGTCCCCTCCTTCCACTCAAACTGCTGTCCCTAAGCCCCTACACCATAGAAATTCTGGGGCTCCCCATGTGACTCAGGACATTAGAAAGTGGGGGGCACCCTCCAAGGTGGGAGAAAGCTGAAGATGGGAGAGTGGGGACCCAGACAACGGTGGCCCTCCTTTGCAATTTTGCCTGGAGCCAACATACATCATTTCAGTAACCTTCCTCATGGACTTGCTTAACGCCTGAAATAACTACATAAAAAACCACTCCCTCCCAAGGCTTGCATCATGCTTTTTATTCCAATCTGAGTCATGGCAATGTTCTTTGAGTCATCTGCCAGGACTTAATCAAAGTTTCACAATGTCCTTCCTATGTGAACACTTTCTGGCTTCTCCCTTAAATTTTATTTTGGCAACAAAATATCCTTTGAAAAACTGGCTCCAGGATCTCCTGCATTCCAAGGATCACCACACGGTTCCTCAGTCCCCTGTGGCCTCCCTCTTCTCGTCAGGGCCTGGCAAGGTCACCAACTCCCTTCGTCCTTCCTTTTTCCCTCACCTGTTGTGTCACTTCCCTGCCCCCTTTCCTTGTATTATTTCTCCACTAAAAGCTTCTTCCCCTGCTCAGTGGCCTTCCAGTCCCCAGGGTACAGTGGCATCCACTGGCTCCAAGGGAAGACCCCAGGCTGAGAAGCAGGCAGACAGCTCAGCATCTTGGAACCTTGGAGGAGCTCCTTAATGTCTCAGGGCCTCAGTTTTCTGTCAGTTCAAACCGTTCTCAGCCCATCTCCACGGCTGGTTTGGAAGCATTTCATAAACAGCCTACCGCAGAACAGGTCCATTCTACCCTGACAGAGACGGCTTCTTATGTGAAACTAACTTTCTAAATGTTCACCAACAGGACGCTGGGAAAACAACAACGCATTCATTAAAAAGCGTGAGGTGGCTCTAAGTACGGTGTCTAGAGAGTAAAGAAAGCAATTTGCAGAATAATGTGTCTAGTAGAACCCCTGTTTTAAAAAATCTATGCTACACACCATGTTTAGCACTATGTTATCTGTTACATGTAGGTTTGCATGTGGTTAGAAGAAAATCTGAACTGATACAGACCACACGTCACACGGTTGCTTTGGGGAGGAGGAGGCGTAGGAAGTGGGGAAGGGATTTTTAATTGTTTCTTTCTATGCTTCTGAATTGTTTGAAATTTTTACCAGTATTTCTTCAACAATTAAGCAGCACAAATTTCGAATGATTTGGGAGAAGCATCTTCTATATCCTGGATTACAGTTTTATTGATATGTTTAAAATCTTGTAAATAAATTATCTTATAATAAGCATTTTCCTTTGGTCCCCATTCACAAAATATCATTTGTTCTAAAAGAAAAAAAAAAAAATTACATAAATCGTGTGACTGCTTCACCCCATGGAAAACGAGAGCTGAGCAGATCCCAGTTCTTTGATCTGCCCCCCAGTAGCAATCCCCCTTCCAGGCTCTGACTGCTGCCCCCCTCAGCATTTCAGTCACCTCAGCAGCACGCCCCAGGTCTCAGGGCCTCGAGAGAGGGGACCGGAGTAAAGACTGAAGGGAAGCAGAGGCACCGGGTCTTCCTCTCCCTAATGCGGGTCAATTAAGAACGCTGTTTTATACGAGAAATGCATTACCCAGAGAACAGGCCCAAATTCTGCCTCATGGACTGTAGCTTCTGTCGAGTGGTTTTACCAAGGTGGTTATCTCAAACCCGTCATATTTACTGCCAAGCAATTTGGATGTCACATGAAGTTTACTGTGCTGGGGTTTTTACTTATCTTCTGTCGCCAAATGCAGCCATTTCTCTCTGAGCCTTTTCTCTAATGGAATTTCTATGAACTTGTTTTGTTTATAGCTAGCTACGGTGATGCACGGACTATTAAGGCTGTGAGATACACACACGTGCGCACACAATCTTCATCCACTGCGTCCTCCCGGGATAACCTGATACATCGTTGATAATGGATCCCCCTGCACCCAATGCCCCAAGGAGGAAATTAGTAAGAACAACTTGGGAGCCTGGTTTCCTCCTTCTTCCCTCATCCTACCAACCAGCCTATTTTAAGACGGCTGCACATAAACAGGCCTGTGGCCGCGTGACTCAGCCTCTGCTAATCACAGCGAACAGGTGTTTGCCTGGCAGGAGCCACCTCTGCCTCCTGTGCTTGTGGCTGGTGGAGGTGTGCTCTTCCGGTCCTGCTTGAGGATTCAATGAAAATCACATGTCAATCCTAGGCATTTATGTGGAAGTTGGACATTATTTATTCCTTAATGTTAGTGCATATCCTGGGGACAACATCAACATTGAAACACTCAATTCTCATTATTTTAAAAAGCATTCATGTAACTATGAGATATCTCTGTTTCGCATTTTCCCATCTACATCACCTTTCTTCCTGACGGCCCCACGGCCACCAGCCTTGTAGAAGCCCCGGCTCTCTCACCGAGGCCGCCGTGCCTCCAACTCCTTCTGTTCCCGCCACTGCAAACCCTTCTATCTCTCCGGTGCAGAACAATCATTTGAAAATGCAGATCAGGCCCAATCCCAGCCTGGTTTACAAACCCTCCGCCGCCCCCGCTGTGCTGGAATAGGACCTCACCTGCGTGCTCCGGGCCGGCTCCCTCTCCACCCTGGCGGTGGGCTGTCCTTCCTGCCCTCCCCAGCACTTGGCACCGCCCTCCTCACCTGAGGGTCCTCCCTCCGGGTGTCCCCTCGACCTGCTCCTTCTCTTTCTTCGACTCAAATTCTCCTCAAGGTGCCTCCCCTGACCGACTTTCCGAAGTGGCCCCTCCTTATTCTCCTTCACAGCTTCCCATTCCTGTCCTTTTAATAATTATTATACCCTGTAATTGCTTGTTTATTGTTGCCCTTCCCCAGCCGACTGAAAACGCCACGTGGGGATGGGCCACAAGAGCTGGCATTGCAAATGCTTAGTTCAGGCCCCGCCAAAGCCCCAGCGGTCTGGAGAGCCGACAAAGATTCTTTGCTTAACCAAATGTTAGTCAGGCTCCGGAACCTTCTCCTGGGCCCATTTGTGCACTTCCCTGTAAAATCCACTTTTAGCAAGAACCCTGGTAAGTCAGTTTAACCAGAACACCCCTCTCCCCCATATCTGACCACCCTCCATATCTGATCAGGTGGCTCACCCTCCACTATCCCCCAGGTGACGTCTTATTACCCTGCCTTCTTCAGTAAGAATCCTGTTAGGTTGGTTTAGCCAGAATCCCCCCTTCCCTCTGATGTTTCCTCTTAGTAACTTTCCCTCCACCAACCCCCACCGCTCCTGGGCTGTAAATCCCCACTTCCCATGCTGTGTTCAGAGTTGAGCCCAATCTGTCTCCCCTACACAGTGGTCCCTACACCTATCATGATGCTTGTGAATAGTCTGCCTTACCATCTCTAACAAGTGTCGTTGACTATTTTCTTTCTTTTTTTTTTTGAAGATTGGCCCTGAGTTAACATCTGTTGCCAATCTTCCTCTTTTTCTTTTTTTCTCCCCAAAGCCCCAGTACATATTTGTTTATCCTAGTTGTGGGTTCTTCTAGTTCTTCTATGTGGGACGCCGCCTCAGCATGGCTTGATGAGCGGTGAGTAGGTCTGCGCCCAGGATCTGAACCAGCGAACCCAGGGCCTCGGAAGTGGAGTGCACAAACTTAACCACTACACCGCCGGGCCGGCCATGACTATTTTCGTTATGAGGAAAGCCCAGGTTGCAAACTCCTACCGTATCATCAGTGACAGTCATCCCTAGCAAAACTTGCCGAATGTTCTTGTTAACATCATCAGCTTTACTTTATGGAACGATTTGTCAACATTAGTCTAAATCTGCTAACTCTTTTCTGGTTAAAATCTATAAGTAAAGACTTCAAGTCCCGGTCAAGGAAGTGGGACGTAGAAAACAGCCAGCTTTGGGAGAGAAGTGCGGCTTAGGTCCCCTTGCCCTCACTGGGAGAGGTGCTGTAGCCAGTTTTTCCGATGGGGTGAAGACCAGGGAGCAGTTGGATAGGACAGGATACAGAAACATGACTTAGCTCTCCCGAATCAAATCTTTGCACAATGACCTCATTATTATTTTATCTGAAACAATAGGAATTCCAAGATCATTGGCACATCGGTACTCAAAAATAATAAAGGAAATGTCTTAACCTTCTCTTAAAAGTCTCCGGGTTGATGCCTCCTTCCACTTATGTGCATAATCAGTATGATTTCATGTATGTGTTCACATAAATAAAAGTATTAAAACAACCAGAGTTTAAATTTCTTTAGTTTCGACAATAAAATTATTTGTATATTTGTGAAGATTTAGCTAAAGTCACAGATGAGAATTATTGTTATGAGAACTTAGATTCAAAATATAGAAAATTAAGTATGAAGCTATTGCAAGACATACGTTACACTGGCTATGTAATTCCAGGTTTGAAAACAGCCATGACTGTGCCCCTGACAAAATAAAGGCTAATTAAGACAAGGGTCCGCTGTGAACCTCACATAACTGATCAGTTGAATTGACACACGTTTATTGAGCTTCTCTTATGAGCTTAGGAAGTGTAGACATGGTCCCTGCCTTCAAGAAGCTTGAATTTAGGGGGACGGTAGCCCAGAGGTTGTTCTATTTTACATTCATCACAGTATGAAGCGCCTCCCCGCACGTATGAAGTGCTTACACTTCCACGCTCTCTGCTAGGACCTTCCATGCATTATCTCACGAATCCTCACAACAACCCCGCAGGTACTCGGACTACACAGCAGCTTAACATTTAAGACAACTGAGGTTCAGAGCAGTTAATTGGCTTGTCTCCCAACACACAGCGAGGAAGTGGCAGAGCTAGGATTCCTCCCAGATCTGCCTCACTCAAAGGCTCAGAGCTTTTTTATCATCAAACTGTGCTGTGCTCAGGACACAGCGGCAGGCTCTCCCCAGGAATGCAAAAATAAGACCCGGCGATAAGATTAGAATGTGAAGTTCATGAGGGATGGACCATGTCCATTTTGTTCCCCATTTTATCCCCAGAACCCAGGACAGTGACTGGCACAGAGTAGGACTCTGATGCATACATTTAAATTTAATTAATTAAGCTTTGAAAGCAACAGATTCTAGCTCAGAGCCAAGACGTACGGAGGGAACTAAACAAGACAAATAACTCCCGGGTGGACACAGCAGCCTCCTGACGGTTTCCAGAGATCCATGCATGTGTATTCTTCCGGAGAGAGGGCACACGGCCTTCCTCAGACCTTCAAGGGACCGTGACCCAAAGATGTTTGTCAGCCACTGATATAATCTATCCCCCTAATTTAAATATAGGGAAACTAAGCTCAGGAAGTCAAGTGATTTGTCCAAGGTTTTGCAGTGACATAAGGACTGGATCTGACACAGATTACCTGGTCTTCGAACTTCTTCCAAGATGCCACCCACAGGAGGACAGTGTAGTGTTCCAGGAGGACTCAGCCACACACAACTCAGGTGGCCTCTGAAACCTACACAGTGCTTCCCGACAGGACACAGGGCGGTGTCGCCAGTCCAGACTCACTGCCGAAGCAATCCTACGGTCTCCGTCTCTGGACACACCCACAGCTTTCTCCATCGCTCCCAGCACGTCCGGTACCGGCTGTGCGGCGTTCCTCCAAGTGCTGAGACAGGGACACCGGCTCCTTCCGCTGAATGGCTCTGCCCTCCTGGAGGCTTTACTTCCAGGCACGCGGATGAGAAAGAGAGAGGGCACAGGGGATGGCGGAGGCTCCTGTAGGGCCCCACTTGCACCCACATTCCATCGACTAGCTTTTAGTCTTATGATTTCAACCAGCAGCAAGGGAGACTGGGAACTATAATCTTCCCGTTGTCCAGGCGGGTGACCAATCATGCTCTTTTGCCTGCACTGTCCCAGCTTTAGCACCTGAAGTCCTACATCCAGACAAACCAGGAAGGATGATGACCCTAGTGCCGGAAGGAACGGAGGTGGCTTTGGTGAACTTCCAACAGCCACAGGATGTTTGAGAGGGCCTAATAAACAGCATCGTTTGTCCCCTGCTCAGCTTCTGAGACAATTGAGAAATAAAATAAGACAGATGTATGTCAAAATAGTCATCCTTTTCACTGATAGAGCTAGATCAGAGAACAGGCTCTTATCTATGGGAGGGGGGCTCCCTAATAGTGGACCTCAGGATGAGGTCGACTTTATCCCCTTCTCGGGCAGGGCTGGACCTCTCCACATGGGACGCGTGACAATGGAGCACAGGAGAAGTCCCGTTCTCCATGAGCAGGTCTACCGCCGAAAAGAAAAAAGGAGGTGACCTTGTACACCGGTTTATTTTCCCCAAATTTATCAAGTAGAGAAGCCACTCCATCTTCCTGGGGAGTGAGGAGGAGGTGGTGAGTGAAAGAAGGCCAGGCCATTGTAACAGCCGGTCTTCCCTCACTAAGAGGGAAACACCAGCCAGGGAGGAAAAAGCATTCCCATGCAGCGAGCAGCAGACCACAGGAGCGATCTGAGAATTGGAGGCACCCCGGATATCAACCAAGGAGAACTCAAATGACAGGACTGGAATGTCATCGTGTTCTCGTTGGAGAAAGATGCGTGAGTGGAAAAGCATAGACCAGAACACAGAAAATGGGATCTAGAACGTGAGAGGCTGGACGTGGCTGCCTTAGCAGGCTCTGTCTGTGAGAGGGAGAGAGTGTGTCAGGGAGTCCTCAACATTGGCACTGCGGAGCCAGTGCCCTTGTTGTGTATCTCTAATAGATTGTCCCTCCTCCACCACCACCACTACCACCGCCAATGGCATGTTTTTCACTCTAAGTTTAAAAGTCGGCATTCTAGTTCGTATGTGTCAGTCTCTGGGACCTTGGTTAACAGACAGAGTCCCAGAGAGGGGAGGCCCTCCATCAGTACACTGGACAAATCAGGTTCCATGTCTGGAGGTCTGGGACCATCGTGAATTCCCACAGGATAAACGCCACCTTGAAAGGCCCTTTGACAGCCAACCAGCAGCCCTCTTAGAGGAAACCCCGCTGGACCGCACTGGGACCAAACAACAACGTTGCCAAAGAGGGCATAATCGCAAGGAAATAAATTCCAGTTCTAGACTAAAAAGAGATTCTCGAGGGCACAAATGCCATCTGGAGGTGATTCTAGGGTGTGTGATGTGGGGGAGGGGTTAGAGGGAGGAGGACTAACATTCGTTAGGACCCTCTCTAGTTTGGGGCCAAACCCCACACACTTATTTTTACATCAGAGGAAGAATCAGAGAACTAGACTGGGGACGGTAAGTAAATCGACCAGAATCATCCAACCAGCAGCTCTCAGGGATGGTGTTCAACCCAGGCCCATCTGGTTCGAAGAGTAATAGCAACAACAAGAGGAGGCCGTTAGTATAAATACAGAAAAGTGCCCCTGCGGTAAGACCTAGAAATCAGAATGCGGTTACTCGGGAGAGACTCTCCTCCAGTTCTTTCTCAAACATTCCGTAGATGTGTGCTGTGTGGAGCCATTTTTCAGTCCTGCCTGAGGCAAAGAGATAACCAGCCCGTGAGAAAGTGTGGGGTGAAGGGAGGCCGTGGAGCACGCTTCCCGCCGGGCCGGCACAGTGCGTTCCAGCGAGCGACTTACAGGAACGCTCGGGGAAGGGATGGAGTCTCGGCATCTGTGTGACCTGGACTCGCCCTTGCTGAATCTTGCTCTTGGATTTTGTAAACAGATGAAATTCCAAGTTAAAATTGCCAGCACTGCTGCTTATTAAATGTTCACTTTTTATAAATAAATAAAGGCATTATTTACAACAGGGAAGATTCAATATTTATGCTGCATTTGTAAGGAGTCTCTGGCTGGAGCATGTCACCAGAACCTTCCTCCTGGGCCAGGGCATGAGCTGAAATGAGTCATTTTTTGCTGCAGATCCTGAGAGGAGGGGCTTAAGCTGAGCCAGGAAGCCTCCTCTAGTTAATACCAAACTCCAGGTTGCACCCACATGTGGACCCCTGACTCTCCTTATTCCTGTCCCTCAACCGTGCTCCTCTAAGCGCGGTCACCTGGCCACTTGGAAAGAGTCACCTGGGATGGGTCAGCATTAAAATGTTTTTCTGAACCTCAGGCTGGAGAATCACCGCTCTGACCGAGGAGGGGCCTGGGGGGAAAGCTGCTGTAAGCCTCGCCCTCGACTCATGAGTTTGAACTTTGTCTGTGAGTGCTGGGGAGGTGCCAAGGTGTTAAAGCAGAGGACAGACGTGGCCGCATTCTGCACTGTAGAAGGTTAGTCTGGCTGTGATGTGCAGAAGAGACGCCGGGACTGGGGAGACCAGACGCAGGGCTGGGGTCCTGGTGAGGGACGGGGACCTGAGGAGCAGCACTGGCAGTGGGGGGACTTGAGATGCACCTGGGGACGAAAATCAACAGACATTGAATGGAGGGCAAGAAGGTCAGCAGGTGATGGAGAGGGAGAAATTAACGATGAACGCCCTGTGTTTGGAGAGGGGTGCACTAGCACGAGCACCACAGCTCACTGCAGAAGTGGACTACAATGCTCTGATGCGTAAGGTTTCTCAAATGTGCTATACGCTTCGATTTGTGTAAGATCAGTTAAGTGATGGAGCTTTGTTTTATTTTACAATTAACAAAAGAACATTCTTCGAATTATCTTCTTTTTGGCTTGAGGGGCTTGAGAAAGTAAACTAAATTAAAACAATGTGTCCAGGCTCCTGCCGAAGTTATTTCTCCGCTGAGGTTCTCTGGACAGTGAACCGAGGCTTCAACTTTCATTCCGCAGGGCCGGAAAGACGTCTCCTAACCTGAAGCTGGAAGTAAGCACCATCTCTCTAAATCACTGGCAGTTGTCTCCTCCTGTCCTCTCTGCCCCACTCCCTCTATCCTAGATTTTCCCGGAGGCTGTATTTGGGGACTGTTAGTCCACAGATTGGTGGTAACTACCCGGAACTGGGGCGACAATAGGTGGCAGAATGTAGCAATAGTTGTAGGACAGGAGGTGAAATCTGATCGCTTTATTTTCCAGTTTTATTCTTAGTATTTATGGTGGTTTTTTTTCTTCTTGATTACAAAATAATAAAAAATTATCTTTCATAGACAGTCAAACAATACAGGAAAGAATGACACAGAAAGGGACGATGCCCTGCCATCCCAGCCTCAGAAACACCCTCCAGGCTCCTGCACGAAGGGAGGACGCGGGTTCGGGACCAGCCAGGCGCTGAGCAGAGGGCCAGGGCTGAGACAGGGAGCGCGTGCCCTTAGGAGGACACAGGGCACCTCAGAGAAGCTGCAGGCTCCGTGAGGCCAGAAGCAGGTGTGCGAGGCGGGCGAGGTGGACGTGAGGGGTGGAGGCGGGCGGGACCACTTACAGTGCTGTCCGTGCGCGTGTGAGCTCCCACACACGTGTACACACTTGCACACCTTTTAAAGACATCGGATCCTACTATGTTTTCTCCTCCAAAACTAGTGTTTTCACGTGGAGATCTTCCCACATGTGTATATTTAGATGCAATCTGTCCTTTTAAAAACGGCTCTATCATACCCTTTTGTTTGGATGCACAAAGTGTGTTTTATTAACCAAACCACTATTGATGGGAGTAGTTTCCAGTTTTTACAATTAAGAGCAAGTAAACATTGTAAGTAAATACCCATAGAAGAACTTCTGACAGCTTAACTTCTAGGATTGATATTGCTAGGTCAATGGCTACGCATATTTAAAATTTTGCATTACCTGCTGTGAACAGGATTGCTATTTCCTCACACCCTCAACAGCACCGGATGTAATTTATTTGTTGCCAATCTGAGGGGCAAAAAAAATCTCACTCTCAATTTTATGTTAATTATTATTGAGGTTGAAGACATTTTCATATCTTTCTTGCCTTAAGTATTTACAGTCAAGTGTCGCTTGACGGGGACACGTTCTGAGAAATGCATCGTTAGGCAATTTCGTCGTTGTGTGGACATCACAGAGTGTACTTATACAGACCTAGTGGCACAGCCCGCTGCACGCCTAGGGTAGATGGGACAAATCTTATGGGACCACTGTCGAGCACGCAGCCCGTGGCTGACCAAAACGCTGCTGTTTGGTGCGTGGCGGCACTCCGTGAATCACCAGTTCACACCTTTTGTGTCTGATTACTCCAGGTCACCCGCCTCTCCAGCCCAATGAAAACGTCACTGTCGAATTTTGTGCCTTCATTTAACTCGAGCGTTTGCTGTCTTGGTGAAACAAGGAAAGTCAGTGACCTTCAGGATCTTGGAATGACTTGTGCCTTTCAGTTTTACTGAAATTGCGGGGTGCTGATTTTCCTTTAGAAGCAACCATATTTGTCCCTGGTCTTTTTCTTGGCCTGTACTGCCTTGATCCATGACCCCAAAACTTCAAATGTCTACCAACAATTTAATCTTTCTCAGAGACATTTAAAATGGCCTCGAGGAACACTTCGGGCTTCACTTTCTGTTTATGGATTTACAGTTTTCTGGGAAGGAGACACAGCTTTTCTTTTGAACGTGGCCCATCTTCCTATTGAGACTTCACAATTCTCCATCCTCAACCAGGAGAACTCGTGCCACCAGGAATCTAAATCAGCCTGCACGTCTGTTCCAACTAGCGCTGGCCTGAAACACACCAGATTTTCCCAGCGTTCTTTCTGCTCAGTGTGCATCCGCCCAGGCTCACCCAGCCAGGGAGCGGCAGAGACGAAACACAGGCTCCTGACTCCTGGTCCACAGTCCTTCTTTTTCTTCCAGCTGCCTCCTTTGCTAATCTAATCGGAAGAAGAAATCCACTTAGAATGTTTGTATATTAGTAATTCTAGAAGTCACTTTAGTGATCATCTATCACAAGGAAGGAAACTGAGACTGAGAGAGATGAAGTGACTTGCTTGGGGTCACAGGGCTCCTGGGTAGACACACACCATAGGACACAGGTGGCACGTCTTCTCGTTGCCAAAAACAGCCCTCTCTACCGAGTCACCCTGGTGTCCCCCACCAAGGATGGTCCAAGTCCTCAAAGCAGGTAGAAACAATGTTGAAGTGTCAGACTGTGGTGGCTACCTTCAGGCGGTGGAGAAACAAGAGGCCCTTCCTCCCGTGCTCTGAGACAATGTTAGTCTTTCCTTTAAGGTGGTCTAGCCCTGCACCTTGTGTCTTATTAAAAAGAAGTCATCCTGATGGTTCTGTTGGTTTTGTGACTTGTGGAATAGTGTGTGTATTCAGAATATGTGTATTTATATTTTTCTAGTAGTAAAATATTTCTCTGCTTTCCAACGGTTCCAGTTGGGTCCTTTGGTTTATAAGGGATACTGATGTAAGTTAGCCTGGACAAGGGGATTTTCTTGTAGGAACTGAGATAGCTCCAAAGACTGAGGTGGCCTGAGGAACTGTTGGCTCCAGGACCCACTGCTTTCTCTATTTCTTTCTCACGGTTCCTTGCTTCTCTTTGTGCCTCTGCTCAGTTCTCCTCTTTCTACTGACTGGCTGGTTCTGCTTATTGGGAGTTTCTGAACTTTCTTAACTCTGGCTTGCTAGTGGCTTTTGCTCACCTGCTCCCAACCCTCCCTTAGGTAGAGTAGATCCTTATAGTTTCTACTGTTGTTACTATGGGCTCATTCCTTCTGTGTTTCCTTTCCAGTTCTTGAAAGATAGGGAATCTGATTGGCTCAGCTCATCATTTTGCACTAGGATATAAGGCACAGTTACTCTCCAGCCTATGGGATAGGCTGCCCTTTGGTCAGGCGCCCAACCCAGCACCCATCAGACGTGCCCAGGGAAGGGTTCCATCACAGGGCAAATTACCTGCCCAGTTAAGGGTCTGTTGTGGGCCAATTTCTCTCAAACTGGCTGAGGCATCATAAACACATCGAATACATCGGCTTTTCTTTTTATTTTTTTCAATTAAGAGTAAAGTATCATGGATCTGAACCTGTTCATTGACATCTTTTGTAAATTTGGGGGGAATTATAAAAATACATTATTCAGGAACTTTGTCAACTGTCTAGCAGTGAGTCACAGCAGTGCTATAATTTTCCATCCATGGACAGGTTGGCTCTTTTCCAAGTCTTGTCTTGGGTTCCACTCCCTTGAAACTGAAATTTCAGCATGTCACTGGCAGAGGATGAACCCACGTGCCTTGGCCTCTAAGCTTTGTTCTGAGAGGGTCTTGCGATTTCTCCACTCCTGACCTGGCCCATTCCTTGATGACAGTTTTGTTGCTCCTAAACCTCATTCTCATCTATAAACCCTATTTTACGACCCATTTGATAGAAATTAGTTGATTTAGGAGCTTGGGAGGGTGCATAGGAGTTGGGTAGATAGGCAGAAAAAAGAAGTTAACCTTTACTGGGCATCTACCATGAACCCAGGGTGAATACTCTCATTAGGGGAGGAAGCTGAGGTTCAGAGAAGACAAGACACCTGCCCAGTGGCCCACGGCAAGCAGGTAGTAGAGCCAGAATTTAGCCTAGATCCACCTAATTCCAAACCCCCTCTTTGCATCATCTTGGGGTAGGTGGAGAAGGGGGTGGGAGGAGGAGGATGTTCCAGGTGAGGAGAATGGAGACCACCCCACGTAAAGGTGTAGAGCTGTGCACACAGAAAGCCATGCAGAGCCTGTCGATGGGAGGAGGAGATTCCTGCTAGAGATAGAGGGAGATTAAATGTCAGAGGCAGCCAGGTTCTTACACAATACGAAGGCCAGGCTAGAATGTAACTGACATTTTGGAGGCCTTGGGGATTCACTAAAGGCAAGGCGTGACGTGACCAGGGCAGCTGTTTGGATGAGAAGGATTAGTCTGGAGACAGGTGCCGGAAGGACTGGAGTAGGAAAGCCTGGGTGACGCAGGCTCGCACCGCATGGTGGGCCTGTCATCTCAGAGAATGTGTCACAGCTGCCACCTTGTCCGAGCTTGGACCCCTCTCGCGTCCTCTGCCTCGTCTTCCCTGTGACAATCACAAGCTTGGAACTGTCAGTCCCCTAGGAACCGAGCTCGGCTATAAAGCATCACTTTTGGTGGAGAGAAATGCTATTCATCTCTTATAATATAACATACTCACTTTGAAGCTTCCAAACATTGCATTTTTTTTGCTTTTTAAAAACAGAACTGCTCCAAAGGGTAGTGAGCACTGGGAAGTCGAGGCTGTGGTCTAAATTTCCCCTGAAAGTCTTAACCGCTGGTGAGATTTTGTCTATGTATCAATCACACCATTTCCATCCTCGTTCTCTGTTCCCGTCACTCCAAGTGTGAGAATAGATGGACGACTGAGACAAAGGAGAAGTTCAAGGACTCTGCCTTCTATTTCTCCTTTTTCTTTCCCATAGTAAAATCACCTTGAAATTACTTGTAAGAAGTTGTAGGCAATCTGGCTAAGCTGCTCGTGGATTTGTCTTGGGAAGAGTGAAAATCAGTAAATTTTATTTTCTGCCCTGCATTTTGCAGCTATTGAAGCTATTTATATGATTCAGGCATGCCAATAACATAAGCAACGTTGGCGCTGAGACATGTCTTTCTGTCACTAGAGATTAAGCATCAAGTTTGGAGGTGGGTCCATTTGTCCCTCCAATGGTGAGAAGACTGGAGAGGAGAGAGTTTAACCCCTAAACCCGGAGGGGTCACTAATAATATAGGTGGAATCCTGGTGGATAAAAAAGGTGACAGATTGACTTGCCTTTTCCTTCTGCCTCAGACTAAACTTGGAGCCTCTCTTTCTTGACACAGCTGAAGTCACAGAACAAACTTACAACCTTGACAAAACCGGAGGAAGAAGTCCTCTGTGCAGACATTGACGTGGTGATTCCCCTGACCCAATGAAATATGAATAAAACCAACTCAAAATCCTTAAGTGGCTGCCCTCAATGTGTACTGCACCTTGCTAGGAGCTAACACTGATAACTTTTCCTCAAGTTTATGGACAGAGAGTTTCTGTTTTGTCACAATCACAGTCTGCATTGAAGCAGAGGTAAGTTATTGTTAAAACTTCAAATTCCATTTAAGTACCCTAAGGGCACACTCTTTGCCCAGTGGTTTCTCAGCTGAATGCTGAAGTTGACCCATGCACTCCCCAGCACTGAACGCACAGACCATGAGATGGTTCAGACAACACAACCCCGTGGATTCCAAGAAAGGCCACATTTTCAGGGGACTGTGTGGATATGAAAGCAGGCCTGGCCATCAGCTCATGGGCCTTTGTCGTCAGGCACTGCTGCAGGGTGATGCTGGGTGATCCTCAAACCAAAGCCTTGCAGTGGTCTGGCAGCTAGGGTCACCATGTCCTCCTCTTGACCCCATCACAGCTGGATCAGGTGGCTCACCATGTCCTCTTCTTGACCCCATCACAGCTGGATAGGGTGGGTCACCATGTCCTCCTCTTGACCCCATCACAGCTGGATCAGGTGGGTCACCATGTCCTCCTCTTGACCCCATCACAGCTGGATGGGTGGATACAGGATTAATAGAGTTTTAGGGTAGGAATTGTGACAAACAGTACATATCCAACACAATGGAGTTGGTCCAGGCAAGCTTTGTGCACAGTCCTGCTGGTATCTAGTTCTAATCCGGGGGGTCTGGTCCTCTATATATTTCCGTCTCTGGGAACTTGGGATCCAGGGCACACTGGCACAGTAGAACTAATGACAATAGCTGTTTAAGCTCCCTGGAAAACAATGGGGACTTGGGGATTTTTGAGCTAAGAGAGGAGACGGTGTCTGTGTCCACCTCTCAGCAGGAAGAAGGAGAGCAAGTAGGCAGAGGACTCTCTGAGGCGAAGGAGGGACATAGCTCTTATTCCCCATCTTCAGCACTCATTTTTCATAGTCAAGGAATGCTATTGAGTGCAACAAAGAGCTGTGTCTTCCTCTCTAGGGAACTAGTAAGTTCTTACATAGAGGCTGCCTCAGGCAGCCTTCAAAGTCTGTGGTCACTTAAGGGTCAGACAATTCAAGGTTACCTGAAAGAATTGTATTAGCTTGGGGTGGGAGCTAGGGTACACACCCTCTAGCTGTGAGAGAAACCGAGTAGAACAGGGACTGCAGGAGAATTGGGGATGGCAGTAAAGAATGAAGGCATTTGTTGAGAAATGGAACACTCCAGCAGCAGTGGCAAATACTCCAGGGAGATACCAGGGATCAGTGGGGAAGGGAGGGCCATGGAGGTTTAGAGTTACAGTAACACAGCCATGTGGGGGCTCAGAGCCAAAGGCCCCAGTGCCCATCATCCAAACTTTGAATATCGCCAGGGACTGCGTAGCCTGAAAACAGAAGAGTTTCTCAACGTCCGGTCAAATATTGGCTACTTTTAAAATGTCACCATTTTCATCAAAGTTTTGTGGTGTGAAAGACTTGAGAAGGTGAACACAAGCAAGGGCTTGGTCTGGGTGGTATGCTAGGTACTGAGGGCCGTGACAGATTAGCTCTTGGGGTCAGAATTGTCCCATGCTTTCAAGAAACGACCTACACACCTGACACAGTTAGATGACATAGGAATATCTGATTAAGTGTCCAGTGATATTCTCCAAAAGTTTGTCTGATGTGGTAAATAGCACCAAGAGGACCGTCTCACCTTCCTCAGGTCAGCTGCGGAGCATGTCTACCTTAGTTACCTCTCAGCTTGGGGGAAGGGGAAGTCCTCATTCGGTCGAAACCAGCCTTCCTCCCCACAGTGCCTATGGACTGAGATCAGTCAAGGTCCAGAATTGGCCATGTGGGAGGTGTCTTTCTACTGTTACTCACACAAACACTTACAATAGCAGTGTACTGTTTCCTATTGCTCTAGAGTAATTTATCCCAGAACTTAGCAGCTTAAACCCACAAGGAGTGTTTATCTCACTCAGTTTCTGTAGGTCAGGACCCCAGGAGTGGTTTAACCGGGTGGTTCTGGCTCAAGCTGTCTCATGAGGCTGCAGTCAAGATGTCTGCCTGGGCTGCGGTCAGTGGAAGGCTTTGCTGGGGCTGGAGGACCCGTTTCCAGGATGGTTCACTCACTCGGATGGAAACTTGCTGTTGGCTGTTGGTAGGAAGCCTAGTTCCTCACCACATGGCCTTCTCCGCAGGGCTGCTTGACTGTCCTTGTGACATGGCGTCTAGCTCTCCCAGAGCAAGTGATTCAAGTGAGGCGGAAGCCTTGGTATTTTTATGACCTAGTCTCGTTAAGTCTCACTCTGTCACTTCTCTGATATCCTAGTTGTCCCATAGTCAGCCCTATTCAGTGGGAGAGGGGACTATGCAAGGGTGTGGATACCAGGAGGTGTCACTGGTAACCCTTCAGGATTATTGTTTTCTTATTATCCCCATTTTACAGATGAGAAAACTGAGGCTTGGAGAGGGCAAAGGACTTTCCCAAGGTTTTCCCATGCCCAGCTTGCCCTTGGTTTGCACCTCTGAGGATCAAGTTCATGCTGTGCTTTTTGTTCAGCACACAAGTACTGAGTGTCCACTATGAGGCGGGCACTGTGTCAGGATCCGGGAATCCCAGCACCGCAAGACCCAGGCCCTGAGCCATGGGAAAGAGTTACAGGCACAAAGATAGCACCAGATCTAAGGTACGATGGGGCTCACACTAGGGAGTAATCAATTCTGTGGGGGTGAATGGGTCAGAAGAGCCATCGTGTAGGGGTGATGCTTGAGATGAGTCTTAGAAGGGATTGGGCACATTCTCAGCTACAAACGCACCACCACCTTCAGGCCTGGGGACAGGAGTGGGAAGTTCACCTGACTCCTACAGAGGTGGCCATCCTCACCTCCCAGCCTCTGGACTATGTTTGGGGAAGCCAGACGATGCTTTACCAGACGGCCTGCTGAACGGAGCCACGCATCTAGAATCAGGAGACTCGGGTTCTACACCTTGTTTTTCCATGAACCCCATGGGAGACCTCAGGCAAATTCTTAACATATGTATGCCTTGGTTCTAGCTTCTGTTAAATGGGGATAAAGCAAGCTTGCCTTGCATTATGGGGGAGGGGAGTGGTTGTGAGGATCACGTGTGGTAAAAGACGTAAAATGCTCTGGAAAGCTCCAAGCTCTACTTTCAAAATGGTCTGAAGTCATGAGCTAGTTCTCCCACAAAATTTCTTACCTCTGCCACCCGCCCTACCCCACCCTACAGACACGGAGGGGCTGTCATTTTGCCTCATTTCACAGCTATCGTCAGCCAAGGGGAACAGAGTCGACAGCTCCCGAGGACGTGTGTTGTACTGGGCCACCTCCAAGACAGCGTCAAGACACCCCAGTTGTCCATCTGAAGTTATGCTGCCGAAACAACTGGGTGATGGGGGCAAAGTGGAGGAAGCATGTTTGATTGCCATGTTCTGGACGAGTATGGGGCAGGGGGCACCTCACGGTCCTCACGGTCGCCAGGCATCTCATTCTTTGAGAAGTCGACACTCTTTACTGATGTGGTGATCCTGTGGTTCACTATCGTCATTGCATAAGCGAATGAGCAATGCTTTTCCTGTGAATGGCCCTCTCATGTATGTAAACCGCAGCCTGAAGTTTCCCTACAAAAGGGGGGAATGCTGTCTATTCTTACCTGGAGCTGGACACTCTGGGGTAGGTTTCTAGACAGAGGTCGCCCCCACCTTCCCAGACATACCCCTCCCGCATCATCATCACCATCATCACAGGTGAACAGACTGGATATTTCGGGTGAAGCTGAAATTCCCCAATAATGCTGATTATTTCCTATACAGATGTATCTGGTGATATCGTTCATATGACTAATAACACAGGATATTGATCTCTTTTAGAATCGAGTCATTTTTATTCCATTATGCTCTGTTCCTTCTCTGCCTGGAGGCTTGGAAAGCGAGCCCCACACTCCTTTAGGCTCTCCTTGATCACTCGGATGAGCTTTTTCTACCTCCACAAGACGGTCATACTGGTATAGTGTGATGACCTTGTACACACCTCGAGGTGTGCTGGCAAATCCCCAACATACACCAAATTCTGAAAACATTTTCTCTCTTCTGCCCAAAGAAACTCAACCCATTCTGGGGTGAAATTTGGTAACCCTGGATTGGGAAGTGAAGACCACCTTTTCTTTTTGTGGAAAGTGAAAGAGGAATCGAAGCAGGGAAGCTAGTGCTCTTGGTGAGTTCCAGAATCTCTACTTTCTCCTCTCCCTGGAGCACTCCCATTACCATGAGTGGTTGGAGCCTGGTGGCCTGGTGCCTTTTTAAAATGTGGTTTTAAATGCTTTATTGTTGTTAGAAGAAGACATGTAAGTATTGAAAGCCCATCATATTCTTCAGGAACTACGTTTTGTTTTTTTAATTAACATATAGTAAAATTAAGGTTCTTTTGGTGTGCAGTTTTATGAGTTTTCATGCACGTCTACATTCGTGTGGCCACCACCACAATCAGGATACAGAGCACCGTCACCCAACAAACCGTCAAGCTGTCCCTCTGCAGCCACACTGTCCCCTGCTCTGCCCCCTACAATCACTAACCTGTTCCCACTCCAGTTTTGTCTCTTCCAGAAGGTCATGTAAATGGGCTCAGGCAGTAATTAACCTTTTGAGACTATCCCCCTTCCCTCAGCATCCTGCCTTTGAGATTCGCCCACATCGTCGCATTTATCAACAGCTTCTCCTTTATTGCTGAGCAGGATTTTATTGTCCCGGTGCAAACTTCACTTCGCGTTTTCAGTGTAGCACAGGCCCACGAGGGCCGCAAAGAAATGGCAGTTGGGTCACCAAGTGAAGAAGTAGCTAAGGTTTGTTCTTCAAATTCTGTGGTTACCTGTCATAACCATGTTGGGAGGTCATCTGGAGATGAAAGGAACAGGCAGGTTTTATTCTAGAGCAAAATAAGCCCAGAGAAAGCAAAGGCCGGAGCACCCGGGCTTCCCAAAGCCCCTCCACCCAGCATTGCTGGTTAGTAACGTATTTCTTCCTCAAGTTGTCCAGTGTGTGTCACTGGCACTGCCCAGTGCAGGGG
Source organism: Tapirus indicus (assembly GCA_031878705.1). Taxonomy (NCBI): domain Eukaryota; kingdom Metazoa; phylum Chordata; class Mammalia; order Perissodactyla; family Tapiridae; genus Tapirus; species Tapirus indicus. Next base: position 1,675,500 of record CM062925.1, on the reverse strand, counting down.
TTCTCAACAGGGGTGATGTTACCTCCAGGGGACATTTGGCCATGTCTAGAGATGTTTTTGATTGTGACACTGGGGAAGAGCTACTGGCATCTAGTGGGTGGCCAGGGATGCTGCTAAACCTCCCACAGTGCATAGGACCGCCCCACAGCACAGAATTATCTGACCCAAATGTCAACAGTGCTGAGGTTGAGAAACCTGGATCCAATGCAGCCCAGTCACTCCTTCAAAAAAAAAACGTCTTTAGTGTGTTTTGAGTTGGACTGAAAACATCAGCAGAAAAGGGGTAGGCTTTTTGTGAAGAATCAGTATTTTCCTCCAAATATTAAAAGACAACCAAGGGAATAAGAGTCAGAAAGATGAGGAGAGTGATTATTCAAACCCATGAAGAAACTGTTCAAATCCCTTTCAAACAACCCTCCCACACTGAGCAACCTGGTGCTGGCCCAGACAGCTGTGGTCACCCACATCTGGACTGTGGGCAGCCTGCTGCCTGCCTGCAGCGCTCCGCACGCTTGTCTGCACCTGGAGCACCCAGCTGTGGGGCCGCCATCTTTGGACGCTGTGGTCGGGCATCCTTCCTCGTGGCTCCCATAACACCCGGCACTCGCCTGTAATGTGACATTTTCCACAGGGCCGTGGAATTGGCTGGTCTCTCACCATTGTGTGTCCTCTGCAGAGTCCAGTGCCTGGCGCAGTTGGCACTCAATAATGGCTGAATTAAGAAAAGCATTTTCTGGATACATTTGGATACTCATTCATTCATGCATTCAATCATCTGGTAAATATTTACCAAGTGCCAGGCAACATTCCGAGTGCTGGGGATACACGGGAGAGCCAGAGACGAACCCCTGTCCTCACAGGGCTCTCAGGCCAGAGCAAGGCTGGCTGGCTTTCTTCTGGAAAGGGCCAGAGAATAAGTGTTTCTGGGTTTGCAGACCACGCGGTCTCTATGGCAACCATTCATCTCTACGGCCATCGTGTGACAGAAGCAGAGACCACATGGGATGAATGAGAACGGCTGTATCCCAATAAAGCTTTATTTACAGAAACAGGAAGCAAGTGTGATTTGCCCTCAGCCTGTAGTTTGCCAACCCCTGTTGTAGGGGGAGGACATAAAAAACAAATAAACATAAAATTCAAGTAGTAACTGCCTTTTTTTTTAAAAGGCAGGATAAGGGGTAGAGAGGAGGGAGGGGCAGTTTAGACCAGGTGGTCAGAGCAGGCCTTTGAGGAGATGGTATCTGATTAGATGAAGTGAGGAAGCAGGCCAGAGGGAACACCCTGCAAAGGCCCTGAGGCAGGGATGTGCTGGGGGTCTTTGGGGAACAGTCAGAGGGCCTCTGTGGCAGGAATCAGGCAGGTGAGGGAAGGGTGTGAGAGCTGAGGTGGCAGAGGTCGGTGGGGCCAGACTGTGTTGCCATGTGGACTTGGACCTGGTACCCAGTGCGATGGGAAGCCCTTGGAGGTTTAGAGAGAGGGAATTACCACCAAGCAGAAGGGTAAGGGTGACTTTTCACAGCCCCCACTCATCCCTACAGGGGGTTTGGGTGGATTCAGAGAAGGTGCTTCCTGTAGGAGGCACCTAAGAAGCTCCAAGGCAAAAGGTATTCTTGAGACTTTCTGGGACTTTGATATACTTGTGTGCAAGTTATTGTCATTAAGGCAGTGGTTTCTGGGGCTCCAGCTCAGTGTGTTGGGCAAAAGGGAGGTGCCGAAACTTAGGGGGCCCTTCCTTTCCCTGAAAGGAGTCTCAGCCTTTCATTCCTGAGACCTTTCACCGCTTGGACGAGCGCCTGCCCCCTTCTTCACTTTGAGGTACTGCTGAGCAGTGTAGACAGGAAAACCAGGCACAGTAAGGAGCCGAGCCACCTCTCTAGCTGGGGACTCATGTAGAATGAACCTGGTGGTAATAGCGATGCTGTTCATTTCCTATTCTTTGTTAAACTACAGGCTGCCAGGAAAGCCCTGTCAACATTTGCATGCAGGTTAGATTCTCCAAATCTGAGCCACGACGGCCTCAGAATAGGGGGATGTGAGGCAAAGGCTTGAGCCTGGTTGCTGGGCTGTTGCCACTGCCTGCGGGTAAATTTCCTTAGCAACTTGCTGTGGTTCTACTGGACCTGACCAGATCAAATCTGGCTGTGGGCTCCCTGTTTGTCAGCTGGCCTGCCTTCCTTTTTACTTATTACTTTGGACAGGGAGTCTGACAGACAAGGCGAGGAAATGACGGGCGTTTTCATCATCATCACTAAATACCAAGGAGAGGTGACTACACTCACCATGGACCAGCATCTTTTACTTTTCTATGTGCTTTTGGAGGTTTTGACACCAGGGATGAAAATGTGCTTTCCAAACAGCATGGACTTTACCTAAAAGTGTGGTCAACTGAGTCACAATGAGCATCCCATTGCTGTCTTCACAGGTGCATGATTCTCCCTAACCTCACAGGTGTACGACCTTGCACTTCTTGCCCACAGGCTGGATTGAGCATCTTCTATTCATTCATCAATTTCTGAGAATGAGAAGATGAGGTCAACTTAAAAACAAATATCCTCTTCTAGTTGCCACAGACAAGCGCAATCTGGTCATCTCAACTTAAAACAAGAAAGATAAAAGCGAAGGGACGACACCATTAATTGTGTGGTAATGAGCATCTGCGAAGCCGTCACAGAGGATGAGAGACGCAGTCCCAGAGTCGGACTCTAGACTTAGATCTGAAGTTCCGGGTTGTTAGGAGGCATCTGAATAGCAGGTCTGGAAATGCTGAACTGGCAAACACATTTTGTTATTTTTAATCTGTCCCCTCTGTTTTCCCAGCAAAATAGATACTTGCTAAACATTCTCTGTTGAACAAACTGGGAAAGTTGAAAAGTCCCTTGGGTGGTAGTAAAGACGGTTTTAGTTGGATAATCCCGCCACACCCTGCTCTGAGGCACTTAACTCACATCAAGGCTGCACAGGACCTGGGCACGTGGGATGTATTTGGGGAGCAAATGGAAGCTCCAAACGGCCTTGTCACCTTCCTACGGAACATAGGCCCGAGGGCAGCTGGTGAGGAAAACGGGCTTCTAGGCTTGTTGCTTGCTTTTCTCAACTTGGCCTATGCAGAGTTTCTCCCTTGAGATAAGAGTTTCATGCTGGGGGGAAACAGGACTGAAAGCAAACCTCTGGTTTCTCCCAAGTTCCAGTAAAGCAGCCCCCACTCTGAGTCAGTGAGGGAGCCAAACTCCGTCACCAAAGAGCCCGAAAAGGGGACCTAACATATTGTTTTTCAAAGGAAGAAGCATTAACAAAATGATGGGGAAGAAACAAAATAGAAGAACAGAGAAAGAAGAAGAGGAAGTAGAATTCAAGGAGGAAAAAAATCCTAAGACATTAGTTTATGAAACATGAACAGAAGGCAAACTTGCTCGCAGCCCACGCCGCCCAGCTCGCCCCCCGAAACCGTAACTCAGAGCCATGTGGGCTCAAATACCGCAGCGTCTCGGAACCTTCACACGCCGTCAGGAGCCGCGCCATCCCGAGGTGGCTGGGCTCTGCCGTCATCCATGCTTCTCCCTCTGTAGCTATCCAGGAGTTCTGCACATAAAAGGATTTCAACACAGTGACATAATCAATAATTTATAAGCCATGTCTACACTTGCAAAGTGAAATGTGGAATCGAGATGGTTTGGAGGAGAAAAAGAGATTTTAAAAACAGACCCGAGTAGTCCATACAAATAAAAGACATATTTTGGGGCCAGATCCACGGCCCACCAAGTTCAGTACTTTGACTCTCAGGAGGTAACAAAGGTTGTGGAAGGCCACGGTTATAGGGGTCCAAGCTGCCACCCCCACCAACTGGTTCACTGGTTAACCGCTCAGCTCTCCACTTTGTCAAGACAGAGCCGACATGAATGAGCTCCACGCTACTGATCTTTTGCTGCAGGGAGGTTTCACACCACAGCGAGCTCACCTCCACCTGTGCACACACAGAACACTCCCTCACGTGACCCTCCCTCCTCTCCAACAGCCGAGTGGGTAAGAGCCTGCTAACACAGCACGAAAAGAGACGAGTGCTGGCCACTCAACCCCAGAATAAATGGCCATCCGCCAGGGTTGGGTTTTTCCATTTTATAAATGAGATAAATGAAACGTGGGTAACAGCATCCACTACAGGATTTTCCCCAGGTCTTGGTTCAGCACCACATCCCCGAGCGGGTGTGCCTAGGACATGCAACTTGGGGGCCATGTTAGAGTCACGAATGGCTTGTTTCGTCCCCCGTCAGTGGCCGCAGGGTGTCCAGCCACACAGCATCTCCTCCGGGCACTTGCGGTGGCCCCCGGAGTCATCTGTTGATCACTCACGAGCGGTCGTCTGGAGCAAGGGCGTCTGCCCTCCTCCCGCCGCTCGGGTCTCTGTCAGGGTGTCCGTCACCTGAATCTCAACCCAATCCCACAGTAACAGCAAGTACTCTGTGAAGTCCTGGTGTGTGTTAAAGGTTCGTGATAACGGAAACCTGATCTTTGTCCTATTCCTAGAGATGCGCAGGGCTCGATACCCCAGGATACCGAACCCCCTCACTTAAATGGAGCACGTTCCAGACTCAGTGCCCTCCTGATGACCGCAGGAAGAGACAGAGTCGGGTGCTGTCATCTGATGCATCTGAGGAGGGTAGAAAGACGACAGAAATAAGTGAGAGTCTAAATCCTTTTCCGTTCTTTCACAGACCCACGTGGTTTTAGTGAATAAAGACACATGGTTCATTGTGGGCTTTTTCTTCATAATTTAGGAGGAAACTCTTCCCAGGTGAGACAAAGGACCCCCTTTTCCTCTCATGAGGCACTGAGGTGGGTGTTCCTCGGGAAGCGTCCAGGTGCGCGCGCGCGCGCACACACACACACACACACACACACACACACACACTGGCAGTGGTCTGCTATCTGCGGGGGACACTTCTCACAGCCTTCTCTCCTCTAAAAGCATCCTTCAACCCTGGATCCTTCATAACCTGAGGGAAGGCAATATTCTACAACTTCCCTGAAGTCTACCGACAGCGACGTTTCCTGTCCAGCCCGCAGTGTGGACCTCTGTTCTCTCTGAATTCCAGAAATGGACGATGCTTTGGGAATCTAGCACCTTTTAAAAATAGTGACTCTGGGCGCCCTCTGCTGTCCACTCTGAATTCTTCCGCTGTGTACTAGCGACTGAAACCGGCCAGGGATGACTGAGGACCCCCCCGCACACACATTTTTATGCACGTCTGTGTGCGTGCATCTATGTGCACACAGACGATATATCCACAGACAACATCTGCAGATGAATATATGTATGTGTGAATGCGTATATATTTCAACCTTTGTTGCTCAGAGGCCCTTGGAGGCTCTGCTGCATGTACAGGATAAAGCACCTCTCCTGCAGAGCACACACGCGCATGTGCACACACACGTGCGCGCACACACACAGGCACATCTGCGCGGGCAGTACTCCGGCGCGGGACCAGACTACCGCTCCCTGGTGGCGAACCCGCGTCCCGGCACCTCGCTGAGCTCCAGCGCCCTCTGCTGTGAAAGGGAGTGGCACCACGTGGGGCGTTCCCGAGGGCCAGTGAGACTGCGCAGAGAGCTCCGCGCAGGGCCGACGAGGAAGTCTGTGTGGTAGCCATGCTCTCTTTCGTGTCTTTTCTCTCATGAGCCCTAGCACGCGGAGCCTGTTGCTGTTGCATTCCCTGTCAGGAAACGATCATGCTAACCTGCGCTGGAGTGACATCTCCTCTGCTCTCTCCTTTTACGTAGGGACACAAACCCTGTGGCCCAAAGCCTCACGTTGAGTTGCTGGTTCTCTCCCGGCCTCTCAGCGAGCAGCGCTCGTGCTGAATTACCTCTGGACATGCATGTGGCCATCCTGCCAGCAGCCACAACTAGACCTACTCCCTTCAACTCCCTGATAGTCATCTGATAATTTCCAACCATGAAACTGAAGGTCACCTTAATGCTCTTGAACCTTAACGGCCACATCATGTGTCCCCTAGGTGCAATGGGATCCACCAGGAGTCTGCTTAGTGGCCGGGCACATGACTTGCATTCATGAATTCAAAATCAAATCAAGCTTAGAGCAGTCACTTTGGGGGTTATGCCTTCCTTTGTGATGTCATTTGTAAATGAACAGGATGACCTTGCTGCCTGGGAGTGAGGTGATCTGGGGGATTAAGTGACATGGTGACACTGGGCTCTTCTGGGTGAGCAGCTTGGCCTGAGTTGGGGCAGGAAAAGGAAATCAGAGAAGATGAAGGACATAAGCATCCCTAAGCCGACGATGCATTTCCCAGGCAGCCTGCAGGTGACAGACCACAATTCAGTGAGGCCTTCCAGGCCATCAGGGGTGCCTGTGCCTTTTCCTCCTGGAGCCTGATTAAATGAGGCCTTCTCCTGTCCCAGACACCCAGCTTTGGAGTGTTCCAGCTACAGGGAATGTTGAGCAGCCAAGCATGGGGCTTCTTTTCTTCCCTCTGGGCCTTCTTTCCCCAAGCCCCCCTTTAGTCGCTGTGGAAATGCTACCTCGGAGGGAGGGCCAACTGAGCAGGGCAGGCAGGTGGGCAGGGTGTGCAGGTCAGCAGCTTGCAAGTTTCACCCGGAGCCCTCGTGCCCTCCCCCTCCTCCTCAAATCACATCTGTCTCACATTAGCCAGGTGCTTGGGAACACTGCGGGGAACCCCATGGAGGGAACTAGAAGACAGAGGGGCTCCGGGCCAGTGTGTTAATGCACAAGTCAACCTGTGCCCCCTTCTCAGGTACTCCACTTCTCTAGAAGGGTCTTGGCTCCATCATATGTACAACTGGGATGGAAAGAGTGACCAGTTTACGAGGAAGTTGTGAAGTACTTAAGCATATCGTGGCGGACTATACATAAGAACTAAAACCTGCCATTACTTAATTCACTCTTTCAAAAATATTAAGGCTATACTATTTCATGTATAGTATTATGCTACACAGGCACTTTGGGGTCACACAACACAGATGTAGAACACGTTATCCTTCAGGAGACACTAGACGTCCCTAGAGAGAAAAAGTTCCATAACAACATGAGGCAACGTACTTTATGTGTCAAAATGAGTATCAACAGGTGCTACGAAAGACCAGAAAAGGTCCTCTTATGATGTGTGTGTGTGTATGCACGCGGGTATGTGTGCGTGGATACATATGCCACTTATCCATGCTACTGGGTGGTGCAAGTATCACCCTGGTCTTATCATTTATCCCCCCATGACCACGTGGTCATCCATCCGGGTAACGTCTGCTCCTCCTGCAAAACGCACACTCCAGGAGAACAGAAGGCATTTTTTAAGCCCCTTGTTTTGACTCCATGCTAATGAATAAAAAATATTTCAATCAGAATGACACCAATATCAATTTTTGTTCAGAAGATATTTTTTGAGGTAATGCCATTTAAGCCAACTTAATTCTCTGATCCATTTCTATGAAATACAATCAAACCATTTCCTTTTTAAAAATATTTTTTCATTTTTACTTTTCTGAAGTCTTTCTGTTGGGATCAATTCACAATGAATTGGTTCCCACATTTTTTTGTACATAATGCATATCAAACTTTCTGATCCTAGCTTTACTTTATCATTGTGATTTTTAAATGACTATCTACTGAGTTTAATTTTCCAAAGTCAAATTTGTAGACAGAAATGTGATAAAGTAAATTTGAATCTTAAGTTGTTTTTGTCAGCCCTGGGCTGTTTGCCTCATGTTGCCTTAGTTTACATGGATGTGTGTGTATAAAATGTGAAAACACTAAATTGATCTATTTTTCATTGATCTTAAATCATAATGCCCTGTGACCCAGGCTTCATTGGTTCCGGGGGGAACGGGGGGCTGGGGTGAATCAACCTCAGAGTGGGGGTCCTGTGAGCACAGGTGCAGACCTCAGCTGTGGGAGCCAGCATGACCTCAGCAGACACTGGCTCAGGGGCCCAGGGACAAGGCCACACTTCCTGCTCTTCCCTCCTCCTCACAGCAGAGACCAGGGAGGACCCAGAGATCGGATCTGAAGCCCAAGCCTCCGCACACATGAAGAAACACAAGCTTCCTCTTCCAACAGTGGTTTAAAATGCAGTCCCCAAACCAGCAACAGCAGCACCTGACAACTTATTACAAATGCACACTCTTGGGCCCTCCTCCAGATCTCCGGATCAGAACCTCTGGGTGGGGCCAGCTATCCGGGTTTGAACAAGCCCTCTGGGTGATCCTGACGCTGGCTAAAGCTTGAGAACCATGGCCTTATACTCACCATCATCTTGGCTATGAAAAGGGGTAGAAGGAAGACATCCAGAAAGATGAGACGTTTACCTAAAAAAAACACCACGCATGAAACAGCCTTCAAGCAAGATCAACACTCCCATGAATTCCTCTCAGGTTCTCAATCTAACCAGAGGGGGCAGAAGAAATTTTTGCTCACTTGCAAAGAAATAGAGAAATCTACAATTTACCTACCTGAATTGTGGCAGATAAAGCTTTACCTCCCCATTGTAATTTCCCAGTAATATTCATTATGAATTAGTTCAAATTTGTATTAATTTCTTGGGTCATCATCAACAAAACTGTCCACAAAAGTTGCCTTGGATTGGTGTGTTTCACCACCGAGTCCATTCTTCAGCAGGATTTTGATCATTCTGTAACGGGTACCATCTACAGAGGCAAAGAGCAAATGACTAGGTCAAAAGATCCTTGAGTTCAACATGGCAGGCTACCAATGTTCCCCTTTGGGAAAGGGATCTCGTCAGTCTCCTCCCTGTGGCATCCTCAGAGCCTTTCAGTGCCCTGTCCTTTGTGGATGCTCAGTGTTGATTTGGTGAACGAATGAATGAATGAATGGAGAATCCATATGGGTTCTATGGCTTGAGAATGCCTTACGGAAGAGGTGATACATGAGTTGAATCTTGAAAAATGGGCAGAAAAGGATGGATGCAGAAAGAATGAAGCCTTTTTAGGTGGGAGGAGAAGAGGATCCATAATGGGCTGAGCAAGAGCTAAATGTGAAGTGCCTTGCACTGAGCGGATGGCGTTGGAGGGAGAAAGCTCTTCACAGGGGGATCGTGAAGACAGCCAACATGGTTACACAGGCCAGACGAGTCGGAGGTGAAGTGAGTGCTCATCCTCAGCATCCTCCCACTGTGCTGGGCAAACAGTGGAGAACGAGACAGACAGCGCCTCACTTAGCCTGGGGAAGGACAGAGGATGGCAGGGACAGGAGGACGAGGGCCGGCAAGTGAAGCACGGGGCACAGAGGGCGCTCACCTGCCTGGACCGGAGGGCAGGTGCCCGGAGGACAGATGGCTAGGTTATGACCTAGCATGGAGCTAGGTCCGGTGGAGCAGCAGGATTGGGCTGGACGTGCAAACCTGGGCAGGTCACGAGGGCCCTCCGGACCTCGGTAGAGTCTGAGCTTTACCCAGAGCAATGTGAGGGGCCTCAGGAGGTGAGGACAAATTCGTTCCGAAACCTCACTCTGGCTGCGCTAGCTGAAATATGACCGATGGTGGTGGCTTTAGTTAAGGAAGTAGCAATGGGGAAGGAGAGAAGTTCAAAGAGCTTGCTGGAAAAAACTGTGGTGGTCTAGAACATGACCATAAACTCTCTGATGTTCCACCACTGAAGGGTGGAACATATGCTCCCTCCCTTGAATCTGGATGGGCCTGTGACTTGAGTGTCATAAAAGGTGCCGAGAGCTTCCGCCTGCTCCTCCTGGGACACTCTCCCCCAGTACCTGTCCCCTACGCTGTCAGGAGCTACGTGCGGGTGCTCGGGTACCAGCCTCAGCTGAGGTCCCAGCATCAGCTGCCAGAGATGCGAAGCGAGGAAGCCTTGGAGGTGACTCCAGTCCCATCATCTGACCAGAACCACAGGAGACCCTGAGGAGGAGCTGCCTGGCTGAGCCCCTCAATTCTATGATATTGAGAAATAATAAAATGATTGGTGTTATTTTAAGCCACTAAGTTCTGGGGTGTTTTTGACACAGCAATAGATAACGAGAACACTATCCTGACACCACCTAATTAAGGAGATATCTTTTCGTCTCTTTCTCCTACTGTGCTGTACTCGCCATGCTGATTTTTGGACTCTGGAGCAATAGACATGTACAATAAGCGAAAACAACCTATAAAGGCTCATAACAGACTTGGGGAATAAGATGTTGTCCAACTGAATATTCTCATTAACAGAAAAAGTGCATGCTTTCGGCAAATTACTGAAGAGTAAGTAGATGCTTCAGGCAAATTACTGACTGCAGAGAAACACCATTTTTCAAAGAAATTACCAAATTTTAAAGAATGAAATGCTCATGTGTACTGAGCATACCTTTTCTTTGATGGTTTTTGTAGCCTTCAGAATCGTGTTATTTTGGGGTAAACGTTAGTTACCTCTGTCCTAGGCTGGCCCTCAGGAAGACTTCAGGAACCGGTGGAGCAGCCGTCCTGGCCATCAGCAGAGCACCGCAGGCGTCAGCTGCCCAGAGCACAGGCCTTGGGAGGGTCATCACTGCTATCTATAGTGCACAAAATTCTTTTTTTTTTTGGCTAATGAATGGTTGTTAGCTAACAACCAGGGCCACATTCACCCAGGGCATAATAGCCATTTGAATGCTGCCTGTGAATGCTGGAGAAGACAAAAGATAAACCAGGACAGGAAGCACGCTCTGCTATTCCCTCAGACTTTGAAGGTGAGAACTCCAAATACTTTTTCCTTTTTTGCAAAACACCAGAGACACACAAGATGCAATGAAGGCAGAGAATTTTCTTTACAGGTGGCTAATGCTTCACAGAACATAAGCAAAAAAAATTCTTTTGATATTTCTGAGCAGGAGGAAGAACTCTTTGTTTACATAATTCTTCAACTTGGTGCAAAACTTCTGAACGCCACCAAGAGTGGTAACAATGGTTACCGAGTCCACGGTTCTACAGCACTTATTTTACATTTTCCATCTCATCCCACCCTCCCAGCAGGCCTGTGAGGGGCACTGCTATTATCCCCATTCAACAAATGAGGAAACTGAGGCGAGCCCCCCCCCGCCCCCAGCACACAGTGGGTGGAGGGAGCCCTCAGCCTCTCTGAAGAGGTCTCCTCCTCCTTCTCCCAGGAGACGTGGTGTGGTTCAAAGGGGAGGGTACGAGACTGGGAATCGGGGTTTTAATCCCAGCTCCACCTCAGACTAGTTTTGCTAATTTGGACAAGTCACTTCCTCAACCTGAACGATGAGGGAGTTAAATCAGGGGACTCAGAAGATCCCTCCTACTCTGAATTTCTAATTCTATGAACAAATCTTGCCCCAGAATAGCAATCAAGTTAAAGTTGGCCTGAGTCTCTGAAGCAGCCCTGAAGAGCCTGCAGCACTCCAGGAGACGGCGGAGAGGCTGGGACAGCACGTGGGCCCTCAGAAACAAAAGGCACAACTCACCAGGGGCTGCGCTTCAAACCCTCGAGTGAGCGGTCAGGACGAGGAAGCTCTGACCTGCTGTCACGACACATTTATTTTTACAAAAAAATAAAATATCCAAAGAAAAAAGAGATGAACTATAGGCCCAATATTTATGACCCATGTGGAAAACTAAGCAATACCTCTGGAGAGCATTATGTGGTTTTTATTGGCACTTATTTTGAAAAGCACATGGCTTGCCTGTGACCAAAGCGGCAATCATTTAAATTTTGGTTTACTTATCAGTTCTGAGAGCTAAATTCTGGTTTTGTTTGTGCTGCTGAGAAAACAAAACATAATCCCAAGAAATTTTCTCAGGAATCCTTTTATTTCTCTTAATTTTGAGAAAATTTGACCCTACTGACCCTTGAATGAAAACTTCAACTCAGTATGCAGATTCACACGGGCACCACTGTTTCACAGATGGAAGAGCCAGGGCTCCAGTATCCTGCTTCAGGTCACAGGTAAATGAGGACAGAAGCGGTGAGAAAATCCTGGGCCACCTCCCAGCATGGCAGAACAGGTCCAGAGCTCCTGAACTCAGCACGGTATTAACCTGCAAGTAACCACGCCCCTGAAAACGAGCCAGAGCCCCCCACTCACAGCCAGGCTTCTTCCCACGAGGGCTCATCGGGTTCCACTCCGGCACCGGAAGTGCGACTGAAGACGGTGACCGGGTTCCTTCAGGGATGCTCAGTTTACCCAGGGGAAGCCTCCTCTCTGAGGGCGTGAGCTTTCTGCTTGCTGGAATCTACGTCTTCACGGCAGCACGACACTGACTTCCCAGGGCAGCACACCAGCACTCAGTGAACTCGGCAGTTTAAGAAGGAGACCAGTGTGAGTGGAGTGTCCCCCGCCGTCCGGGGCCTGGATTCGGAGGAAGCCAGGGGCTCACTAGACGCAGGCTCCCTCCACTCAGACCCCCAGTGGTTTCGATGGAGGGTTACTCAGCCCACAGGGACTGGCTGAGCGGCTGGAGGGTCCGGCAGCTGATCGTCCTCTTGTTCAACAGCACGTTGTGGGGCTTCCTGTCCCTGGGGGTGTGGCAGAGCAGAGCGTCCACAGTGTGAGTGGTGACGCGGCCATTCACATGCAGTTTCCCATAGATCTCATCAAACCTCGCCAGGAGGGTGGGCACATCCTTCACTTTCTCCCTCACTTTGGCCAGCTGGAAAAAAGCAAGAAGAGCAGATCACTACCTCTCTGTAAGATTTCTTTCATGTTCTTTCCATCCTCCAAGAAGCAGACACAAATGTGTAAAAACAGTGTACACAGGAAGTGTGAAACCGGGTACTGGGCACACAGAGATACGGCCGACTACAAGGGATTCCACAAGCTGCACACAACATTCAGAATTAGCACTTGAAAATCACACTGAATATTTTATAAAACGGTGTTCACATGGCTCTTCAAATGGTTCTTCACAACGAAACACATGAGGGAAAGGAGGTCAAACAGCAGTGGAACCACGTTTGTCCACTTTACCCACCAGAGACGAGGCAGTGCCAATTGTGCAGGGCTCTGCAGCGCATGGTAAGTTTTCTTCTAAAGCCATCAGAGGGTCCAAACGGGGACGTGATCTGATTTAGATTTAAAAAGCTGTGTAGAGAACTGGAGGATACAAGCATGTGGAGACTAATATGAGAGAGGACATATGAGAGAGGACAATGGTTCAGAGTGGTAAATGCATAGAGAAGATGGAGAAGTAGATGCAAGTATATTTTGAAGGTTAAACCAAACAGGATTTACTGTTGACAGGGTGAAGGAAAGGGAGGAATCAAAGACATCATCCCAATTTGGGCTTTAGTAACTTGGTGATGGGGGATGTCATAAACTGAGACGGGGCAGATGGGAGGACCAGATCTGGTGAGGGAAAACCAAGAGTTTTTCCCCATTTAAGGGGGTATGCCAAGAGGCTGTTGGATATACAAGTATGAGCCACGGAAGACGGGTCCAGACCAGAGGTGTAAATATAAGAGTCACAAGTGTATGAATGGTATTTAATTCTACAAAAATGGGTGAGCTCAAAATTAGAATGTGAAGCTACTTTCTGAACAAAATCAACATTTTACTTACTTCAATCTTTATTAACAATACAACCTAACAACATTTCTCCATAAAATTTAATTGTGATCAAGGTCCCTAATAAATCCTTTGGTCATCTTCTGAATGTATCATAATTCTATCTGCTACCTGCACACCTTCCTTTCAAACAAGAGCTCCCCACTGAACCTTCAGATGAGAAGTGTGAGCACTTCATGTTCTTAAAAAGAATAGCTTGTGTAGTCCTCACGATCATGGTGAAGTGGCTGCCTGTGCAGCACATGGCTTCAAAAGAAGCAAAGCCAACGCGCCAAGCTGGGGGCAACTTTGCTCTAAGTGCACATGCGCTGCCATCAGTCCTCCCTCAGCACCACAAGAATATTACGTGGTGCCATCAGGACCATTCTACAACTTAGGCAGAAAAGAGATTATACGACACTGTTAATTTAGTTTTAAAAAAGAAGTCAATGAAGAAACAGCTAATGTTTGAGTGGTTTCAGTCATAGTACTGCAGAGAATCTACAATTCTTTTCAGCATTCCTCTGATGGTATAACAGCACCTTATCCCCATACAGAAGACACGTTAATGACTGCTGGTATAAACACTAAATAGAGCATTTGTAAAATGCAGAGTTTTACGTGCAATCTCACAGACATTTAGAACTAGCCCCAAAGCCCCTGGAGTTGTATCCATCAGTTCATTGCTCAACAAGCAGTGTCCTGGTGGTCTCCCAGCAACCAGGGGAACACACTGCCTGGACGGGGAGCTTTCTAGGTACATCAGTCTTACAGGCTTTGGGGAAAATCAGAGAAAAGCAGCATCTTCAACGTGGAGTGTGTGTGGATGCTGCACTCATACAATTGGGACAATGTACTGACGGACCAGGTCTAAGGAACGACTGATGAACATCAGTGCTACCGAGGAGACTGAAGCTGTGTCAGCACTGCGAGCACACACACTCGACAGTGTGCTCAGCACTGCATGCACACACACGCAAGTGTGCACCTTAAAACCTATTCACATTTCCAGTTCGCCTAAACGTGCTCCAAAGGGTGTGGGTGGGTCACAACCTACACAGAACTAAGACCTCAAATAGAGAGATTTAAATTTAATCACATCCAGAGAGCTTCCCTACAAGCTCCCTTTATCAGCAGGAAGACGCCTTTGGGTGGAAGGGAGGAAATGGGACGGGGCTGGGAAGGCAGTGTTGTGGCAGAGGGGAGAAAGCAGCCATCTGCCTCTACTGCCCATCCCGCCATCTCAGACGCCAGTGGGCCCAGTGCTACAGAAGGCAAGGCGAGGTGGAGGAGACCCTTCGTTAGTCAAAGTGACAACACTGGTGTCATGACTAACAGTGCATCGCCAACCACCTATGCTGTCTTTACAGTTCTTTCCCCCTTAGGTTATACACTACTCGAGATGTACAAATTACTAAATTTCAAATGACTTACAGTAATTCCTCTTTGTGTGCTTAAGCCATCAGTGTGACACATGGGTTCATTTGTTTCATTTTGCTTTCAATTTTCAGAAATTGTTTCTTTCTCACTTTTATTTAACCTTGTTTTATAACTTTGCAAAGCATTTATATGGTTCCGTTAGTTGGTCTATTCAGGAGGTAAAACCACAGCTCTAATTATAGAAGCTTTAACTGCTTTCAGATCTGGCGGGTTGAGCACCTCTTCCTGCTCTTCTTTCACAGGGTTCTCCTAGCTATTCTTGCTAGTTTGCTCTTTCTACAAAAGCTTAACTACAGAAGAAGCCTCATGGAATGTTTATTGGGATATTACATTATCACACTTGGGGAGACCTGACTCTGTGGGGTTGAGTCTTCCCATCTAAGCTCACGTATGTCCCTTTGTTTGTTTAAGTAGGGAGATTTTTTTTAAGATGGGAGCTACAGCAGCCTGTTTGCTGATGGGATGATCCACATGGAAGGGGGTATTGATGATGTTCAAGAGAGGGGAGACAAGTTCCGGACTGAGGCCCTGGAGGGGTCAGAGGGGATGGGCTCCAGGGCACCACTGGGGAGCTGGCTCCAGGGAGGAGCGTGCACGGTCCAGCCCTCGGAGGAGAGGGCAGAGACAAGCGAGGTGGCTGTCCCTGTCCTGATGCCCCCGCTCCCTCCGTGAGAAAGGAAGGGAGGTCGTCAGCTGAGAGTGGGGACAGGGGAGAAGGCACTGGTGGCTGGAGGAGAAAGAAGAACAAAAAGAGAGCCGGAACCCATGAAAACAGTGTGGGGAAACGAATAACACAAAAGGAAAAACTTCTCCTAGAACTTTGGAGGATATACTCTGTTGGAAGAAAAACCTTTGCACCCGCACAGAAGCCTCACAGCAGGGACAACAGAGAGGCTGCCACATCTGACGGCCTCTTCAAGGTGGCCTCCAGAATTAAGATAGCAAGTGCACACTGCAAAGAATGGCCTCTCATCTTTGGATGATTTCCACAGAAATCGCACACTCACCACTTCTTCTGAGAACTCGTGTCTTTTCACAAATCTTGGTAAGTTTTCCTCTGCAGCATCCTGTAGTATCTCCATCAGGGTTGTCAACATATTCGACTGGATGTGGATCATAATCTGAGTAAAAAGAGGGAAGCAAGAACAAGACTGAGCCAGCAGTCAACCCCGAGAAGCGTGCGGACACTTACAGGCACCACCGGCTTCCATGGATTTCCTCACTCATGTGCTTGCACAAGTTCAGAAAATGCTTTGAAAGGATGTCCACCAGCCAAAACTGTTTTCCAATAGCTAATCAAAATACCGTAACTGCAAAACCTGGTTTAGGGCACACACAAGGAACACGGGTCTGGAGTCCACAGGCTTGGGCCGGAACCCCGGTGCTGGCAGTCACCAGCTCAGTGTCTCAGGCCAGGTACTTAACCCTAACCTCCGTTTATCTGTAAAATGAGGAAACTGCCTCTAATCTCACATTTTGAGCTACTGTAAACATAAATAAGACAGCAGCACCCAGGAGGTCCTTGGTGAACACTGCTGTCAGCTTCGTCCTCCCTGCAGCCTCTGGACGCAGAGGAGACGACAACCAATCTCCTAAGGCTGGCTCTGGGCAAATGACACCTTTACCTGATCTATTTACTTTTTTGGGTAGTAAATTGCAGGTACCCAGGTTGTCGCAGGTAGAAAGTGGAAGCTGGTTAGTCTTAATGAGGCAGTCCTGTTTACACTGCAGCTATCGGGGAACTTTCAAAACTGGGTACTGGACGTACTTGGCTTTCAGAACGGTACCACTAAGCACCTTCCACCAGACAGAAACAATTAACACAAGGGAAAAAGAACACATTCTCCCCCTTATTACAAATGTTCACTAGCACAATTTGAAAAATACAAAAAAGTTTAAAGAAAATGAGAATGACTCAAAATTCACCAACTAATGTTAACCACTGCTTATAATTTCATGTAGTATCTTCCAAATATATTAATTTTTCCCCAAATTTGATTCTTCTTGTCAATTATTATATAATGAACATTTTCTCACAGGATTAAAAAATTTTAGAAAAAAGAAAACCTCATTTTTAACAATGAATGCATAGCAATCCATCATATAAAGAAAATAAGCACCAAATGAAGTAACACCATGCTTCATTATATCAGTAAATGAACATACATTTTTTAAATTGCTAATTTATTAGGCTTGATTCCCGGAAGTGGAATCACAAAGTCAAAGGGCATGAACATTTTGAAGGCTCTTGATCCTCAGGAAAGGAATTCTTTCTGGAAGAGACACTGCTTTTTTATACCAAACCAGCTGAATTCTCTCCACAGCCCATCTTAGAAGATTTTATGTTTGTTGAGCAGTTGATCAGGATGAGGGGTTATCTTTGGTCCTGAAGAACACAACGCAATGATCCCGAGTAGACAAAATCCAAAGGGCCCGACCCAGGTTCAGCGTCGCAAAGCACAGGCAGTCACGAGCACGCACTGTGCTGGAGACGACCCTCCACGGGGACTACCTTTCCAAGGATGTTTGCATAACCACCAGCCTGGGAAGACAGACAGTGGCTCATCCGGAGCAAAGGGCAAGCATGCTTACTGCCCGTTATAAGAGATTTGGGTCCCCAGGTTCAAGGTTCCTCCCTTAAGACATGACCCCCTGTGTGCGCAAGAGGCATACAGTCCTCTTCATGTCGCCCTGCAGGAACTGGGCTCAAGAAACTGATGCAAAGATGCTAACACTCTGGCTATTACTACTGCTGTCAGTAATAAACTGTCCTTCATGTCTTGGTGTCTCGTGCACTCTATCAGCGCCCGTGAAAATGTGGCAGCTTGACTCGTTGGCTTGGAAGTAGGGCAAAATCTCCAACTCTCAATAGTTCTTAACACTCTAGTTAACAAAAACCAACCCTGATTTGGTTGGCTGTGGTCTGTCCTATTGAGGGCAAGCACAAGTCTACCTTGTTGAATGCTCCATCTCCAGTGCCTGGCACCTACCTGACTCTCAACAATAATGAATGCGAAGAGGGGCGCAGGTCCCCCAGCAATTACAAGGATAAACTCCTGGAGCCCCATGTTAGAAACTATTAATGATGTGCTCCTGGAAGATTTCAACTTTTCTTCACCAGTTTTCCCAATTTCTCTCCCTGCCTCCAGCAACTATCCCTGATTCAGTAGGGATTTTGAGAGTAAGGTTCAACACTTGAAATATACTGATGGAGGGCAATAGAGATGAGGGCAATGACTGATGAAAGGCAAAGAGAAAATTTAAAGCTAGGAGCTTATCTCAAACTCAAGTCTTGGTGCAGTTAAGGAAAGCTAAGTCAGGGGACAGCACATTGCTTTAATCTTACAGATTTCAAGCAAAAGGCCAGGAAAATTGAATTAGTAAGGAGCAGGGGGAATTGGGATAAGAAAAACTATTCAAAGAACACATACTTTCTGCTCCTCTGATTTTCTGAGACCTCAGGAAATACTGACAAGTCACTGGATACCTTTGACCAAAAAAGGGAACAGAAGCCCTGAACATGCAGAAATTTGCATTTTTTTCTTTTTTTTTTGAAGTTTGCTATATTTGAAGCAGGATATCATGCTGTGGTAGAAACTGCTAGTTAGTGATACCCACTCTCCCCTCGTTTTCGTAACAGAACTCCTCAACTTTAACTGATGCTGCCACGTGTGGAACTCAAAGAAAAAAAACCCCGTTGTTCTTGTTTCTTTGCAACTAGGTGTGGTCATGGCATTAAGTTCTGGTCAATAACAAGTACAAGATATTGGGTGAGACAACTGGGAAAGCATCCTTAAAAGAGACTAACTTCTTTCTCCTCCATTCTTCCTACTTTTTGCTGGAACAGAGATGTAATGGATGGAAGTCATGTGCTTAGGACGGTAGTGGGTCAATACAGAAAGAGGCCAGGTCCCTGATGATGTCATGGAATGTCACACCAGACCTAGACTGACCAACTCTGGTTTTCTACATGGAAGAACAAGAATGCCTATAATTTGTATAGGCTTTTTTTTTTTTTTTTTGGAATCTACATTGTCCCCAACCAAACGCGATTCTTAACTTGTACATATCAGTGAGATGCTGCTACAAAGAGATTTATGAGAAATGAATCCTGTCTCCTTTCCTACCTGTGCAACCTAGGAGACTTCCCAGCATGAGCTAGAACTTTAGGGTTACCTTAGTGAGTAGGAAAAGGGGCATTAAAACATTCACCCATGTTAAAAAATAAACAGCAGCAAACTAACTAAATAATAAAAAAGCAGCAAAACTACTTGTCAATTTCCCTGCAAAGTGATTCAATTTCAAAATGGTTCTCCATTTGGAGACATGCCAGATTTCTAGAGAAAGGATTAGAATTCAAATAGAATCAGTGGAAAGTTACCCCATATTGGTCTCTGCTACTTTCAGACATATTTGGAAGTGGAAATTAATCCTTTGATATTGAGCAGCATTGCTTAAGGGGGCTATAGTTTTTTTGTGATTGATGGATTTAAATTCAGACTGAAAGGGCAGAGTCACCATGCAGGGGCCTCGATGAGATCATCTGCTGAGTCAATGCCGTGTGTAGCAAGTATTAGCTGGGAACACGGGAAACCTGGCCCTCTGGGTCATACTGGCAGCAGGAGCAATTTTGATGAAAACAAAATTGAGGGGAAAGATTAAGTAAGTCCAAATTCCAATTGGCAGCAGGAAAAGATTTTAGTATAAGGCACTAATTTTTAAAGTAGATCAGAAGAAATTTCATTTACTTCTGCTAATG
Organism: Tapirus indicus; assembly: GCA_031878705.1. Classification (NCBI taxonomy): domain Eukaryota; kingdom Metazoa; phylum Chordata; class Mammalia; order Perissodactyla; family Tapiridae; genus Tapirus; species Tapirus indicus. The sequence goes on along the minus strand of CM062925.1, from coordinate 1,655,785 downwards.
CTCACTGTTGAACAGACTCAGCCTATTTGTCGGGGTTCCATTTCCTAATGATGAACAAACTGCCCTTCAGGGTTCCAGGTAGACGACTGAGTCTTAGAGAAGCTAGGGCCCATTAAATTATTTTTCACAACCTGCTCTAATAACAGACCCGGAATCTGAAAGATTATTAAACCTGAGAATGGCAACCATCTCTTTTTCACTGTCCCTGAGGAAGATGAAACGGGCCTATACTGAAATACGAGAAATTTAGATGGGACATTTGGGAGAATTTCCTGAGGTAGAATTTTTAAACAATAAAAGCATCTTTGAGTTTCTGGACACTGGATAACTCCGTGACCCGATTCGTGGAGGGGATGATTCATGTTCAAGATCAATTGAAGGTTCCGACCAGAGGGCCTCCCTGAAACACGCCCACCCTACAACCTTTCCAGCTCTCCGAGAAAAGGGGCTTCCCCGCCGCCCTGGCTCGTGAGCACTTCCCTCACGCCCTGCATCTCCCCTCCGACTGTGAGCGGACAGCTTCCCTCTCAGCAGGCTCACCGTTGATGACCACCCAAGCACTTTCTCGTTTGAAAGAGAAGTCATGACTAGATGCTCATGACAACTGTGACACAGGCAAGGACCGGAACAGGCGAGGAGTCTAAACTCAAGGATGTGGAATACACGCGCTGACAGGAGATGTGGTTTTTGACGTCCAGCCCTATGTCCTCCTCACTCAGGAGCAGCGAGTCCCGATCCGGGATAAGAGACACGACCCTTATCTCTGTAGGTCTGGAGTGCTGGGGAAACCCTAGGCTTTGTAGTCAAACAGATCTGTTTGTTAAAACTCTGACTCTGCTATTGAAGTAGCCAGGAGAACTTGGGTAAATTTAATTACCCTCCGAATCTTCATTTTACACGTGTATAATGTGGAGGAATACTGTTATAACAGTGTTGTATAAAATGAACCAATGAATGTAAAGTACCTAGCATGGTATCTTAGCTAAGCTAAATTAAAACCCCACCCATCTCACACTCTTCAATTTCTCACCACAATCCTTACTGATCCCCTCAAGCTCACTCCAACTTAGGGAAAGCTACTAATGATCCACATAAAACTCTCACGACAGCCTCCTGTGTTTCTTTCCCACCTGAAGCTATGAACCACGTGGAACCCTAGCAATTCTACTCTGTCCATGAGTGAGTTCACCAGCAGGCCACTTTCTCTCAGAAGCAGTTACACGCTTCCACACCCAGAGCTGCCCACATCCAGCAGGAAGCAGAGGAGAAAACACATATGGCGTCTGCTGGAAGACCAGGCTTCCTAGTCTGTTTGGCTTACTGGTATTGCTGGTATTCCTGGCTCAAGTGACCTGAACTCCTGGATGCTGGACCTTTGCCACCTTGGCCTCCCACACCTGTGTTAGCCTGTAAGCTTTTCAGGCTGACCCACCTGCTCTGACCTGCAGGTTCTGCTTAGGTGCCCGATCTCGGGACAGGCTGTCCGCAGCAGGCTAAGACAGGCAGGGCTACGGGCCTCTTGGATTTCTGTACACCGGTGCTATTTCTTCCATCTTTTCTGGTGCTTCCACTCCTCACCACTGATGCCCCATGAACTCATCTCTGGGTCCTCTTACTTCCCTTTTTGTGGCATTTATCAGTTCATATCAGATCCATTACTGGGTTTATGCAGATGAGTTCTTAACTGACAGCTGACACTCAACCCCCTCCAGGCTTGTGCCCTCGGCAAACTACAAGATCTCTTGTTGGCTATTTTTTTAGTATTTAGTCTCTTCCCTTCCAAACCCATCTCCTTTTCTTCAGGTTCTCTGTTATCACTGTCTCCCTCTTTCTGGTTCTCTAGGCTCATCTTTCCCACACGTGAAAGCATTTTGAAAAGCAAATATGAGGTCAAATATAAGGTATTCTTATCTTAGACTTGTTGCCGGACCATGTTCTCCAAAGTTCACCATAAAGGCTTATCTAGTCCTTCTCTTGAATGTCGTCTGGGCACTGGTCTGGGGTTGACATCTGAGGATAATTACTATGTGCAGAACTGAAAACCACAGAAGTTGGAGTTATGCCTAATTCTTGTTCATTGGGTTGTAGGATTTGGTACAAATAACTATTCCTTTTTATTTAACACACTTGATTTCAAACAAATACTACTGGTATTAGCAAGCATTCATTGAACATTGATTACAGGCCAGGCACTGTGCTAACTACTTTCTATGCTTTATTCTTCCAATTCTCATAATGAAAGGATGGGACTATCACTATTACTATTGCTGTTTCAGATAAAAGAAAAATGGCGTCCAGAGAGGTTAGGTAACTTGCCTAAGGACTCAGAGCTAGTAAGAGGTGGTTACAACAGTCTACATCCTTTTAAGCAGAACTCATCTCCCAACCAAGACTGCCCTTCCACCACCACCCCTCCAATCCCACAGCCCGGTCCTCGTCAGAGCACTGCTAACTCTCTGCTCCCTAAGGCCTCCTCAGTTTGCTCCTGCAGGCCAGCCCTTCGCTCCCCATCCTGGAATACCACGTGGGCTGTGACCTCTCATCCTAGTTCATGTCACACTGGTGTTCACACATTTCTGCTCTTTTGACAACATTTTCCTTCTTGACCCCTTGATGTTTCAGGAGACTGTAAGTTGTTGAAAGTCAGGGGCTTTCCTTTCAACCCCCCACAACTCAAATGTACTCAGCACACAAGCAGGGCCTCAACAGGGCTGGCTGAGTGGGGGCTCTGATGTTGTCAATGACAAGAGTCCCTGAACCTTTGCATTGCTCCGGGAAGGTGCAGATGACTCGCTGCTCACAGGGGCAGACGCCACGGCAGGCTGGCAACATCAGGATGGAAATGGCTGACACTTACTGAGCATGTCCCACACCAGGTACTATTCTACGCACCGCAGGCATACTGACTCCACGAGTCAGGTACCACAGATGGGATGCAATTAGCACGCAGGTTTTCCTCAGGTCTCAGTCAGGAACTGGAGGTCCATCCCCCTTCCCTCTACATCTACAGCCCTCTGTAGTCACGCAGCATTTAGCCGCGTCTTATACCCGAGCGTATCTATGTTTCCCACCTATTTATAAACTCCTGGAAGCACAGCCTGTATTGACTCCTCTCACAGGGGCTATACTGTAACTTTCACACAGAACTCAATAAATGAATGAATTGGATGAAAACCATGGGAGATCAAAAGTCATTGTATACGGACAAAAAGCTAGACGTCATTTATTACATTTCAAGCCTTACTTTAAACCATCAAGAAGTCACTTACATTTAAATTAGTGCAGATTATGTTTTCTGGCTTCATGATTTGAGAAAAAATGGATACAGCTTTCGCCACCTGGTTCTAGAAGGAAGAGAAACAAGTCAAATCCAAGTCATATGAACATTACTCTACTATCATAAAGATCATTTAAAGATGTTAGGTTATTCCTGTTCATAGTGCCCTAGGGTTTTGAAGTCCACAAAGAAAAAAAGTTATTTGGTAATCAAAAATGAACATTCTATAAAATGTTTCCCACAGCGGCATATTACTGAATGTTTAACAACCTGCCCAAGTTCCAGCTTTTAAGATGGAGGCATAAAGTGGGCATTTCCTCTTCTCCCACTGGAATGAGCTTTAAAAAAAAAATGCGATTGAGAAACAGAAAAGCAAATCCCATCTTCGAAATAATTAGAAAATAGCAGAAACCACAAACCACAGAAGAGGTGCAAGTACTGTCAAAACACTGGAGACAGAGTGTGGGTAAGTTCTGGAGAAAGCGGAGCGAGAACACAGCTGTGTGTATCAGAAAGAGCCCTCACAGGTGAGGGGCACAACCGGAAGTACAGAACCTACGTTCCTGTTTACAGGGTGGAAACAGAGTTTAGGATGGGAACGAGAAGTGTCCGGATCCTCTGGCAGCAGAGGTGAGGCCAATCAAGGATTTACACAGACGAGCCATACTTGCAGGAAGCAGATGTCACTAAGGCGGCAGCAGCAAAGAGACTTCTCATTGAAAACCACGTCCATGCCTATTCCCAGTGGCCAGGGAGCAGTCAAGCCCACACATCTGTAGACAAACTCTGCATTACACAAAGAGAAATCCCACTAGCCTAGAACACGGCAACACAGCTCTGCTTCTCTCCGACACAAATCTTCCAAATGGCTAGTCTGAAAGAAACATGTTTTTCAATGATGAATAGTCAAAAAAGAACCAGCACATGATCCATATAAAGACGCTATGTGGAAAAAAGAGAGAGAAAAGGAATACGGCAAAACAAAATAAGAAAACACTTGGCAGATGAAGAAACCTCAGTAGAAAGATGTTTCTGTGGACACAGAGGACAGAAACGAGAAAAGCGAACAAGATCAAGTCACTCAGAATTGGAAGAGGCCTCAGATTTCTCCACGGCAAAATTCCACGCTAGAAGACAGAGAGCAACGCCTAAAAACCTCAGGAAAAGCTAATGTCACCTCAAAATTTTATGTCTGGCCAAACTGTAGTTCAAGTAAAAAAACAACAGGCAAATAATTTTAAATACCAAGAACTCAGGGAATACTGTTCCCCCGAAGAATTTACTAGAAGACACCCTTCAGTCAACAAAGAGATGACTGGAAAAATAACAGCGAACAACTAGCAGTAACACAAACATATTTAAATCTATATAAGACTCAAACCACGGTGGGGACTGTGGTTACAGAACAGAGAGTAACTGATGCACACCTGGATGAGGAACGGGTGACAGTGCCAACAAGCGCTGTGAGGGGGAGAAGGGCACAGACAGAGAGAGGATGCCCACTTGCTCATCTCGATAACCTGGGCCAAAAACGTCACTTACAGCTGACAGATCAAGCATATTTAAGAGAAAAGTGAACACTATGAAAGATAATCTATCAACCAAAACTGGGTAGAAAAGGGGAAAATAAGTGAAAAAGAGGAAATATACTAATTTCACCACTATTTACTGAAGGGAATTAATAAGTACTGTCAAAGGAATTAGAGGACTAAGAAAATTAAATAAAATTATGGTTTTTAAGTAGCCAGTAGAACAAAAATACAAACCCAAACACAGAAAACCGTGACATGGCATAGTTATTTTAAAAGTTACAAAAACCAGAAAGCAAAAGTGGAACCTAAGATTAAATATATGTCATGTCCACATGGGTGGGTGACACTCCAAGAAAGACCAGCAGCATATAAAGCAAAGTTCTAACCTGCGCGTGTGCAAGAGAATGCCTAAAACTAAACGATTCATGAAGACAGCAGATGAAAGGACAGGAGGGTGTATGCCAGGAAATGCAAATCCAATCAACCAGGGAAACAAACACACACAGGAGGGAGATACTAACACCAGCAGGGATGCCTTCAGGGCAAAGGCACCAGACAAGAGCAGACAGGCCCTGACAACACACCGTGGCCGGCTCACAACGGAGATGGCTCACAACGGAGATTTAAGTTACGAAATATCTATGCACCAAACACACAAATTAAATCCACCAAATAGCGAAATTGAACATGCATAAAGGAAAACTACAGGAGCTACAAGGAGAACAGAAATGTGTTCCTAAGAAGAGACTTTCACACCCTCGGGTCATGACAGGCTAGGACGGGGAGAGCACCGGCCAGAGGGAAGCAAAGAAAGTTAAAGCAGGAGGAGCTGGGAACTGTGTGTCCCCTTCAGTCTCTGTCCCTCAGTGACTTTCCCAGCAGTACACGGAAATGGATCACCCCGATATTTCCATTTCTAATTAATGACAGACATGAGTTCTCCAGTTGCATTTTACCAGCTGGGTAAATAACCTGGCTTGTTTATTATTTTTGCTGCCATAAAATCTCCTTTTACTGCATATTAAACGTGTAAAGTATTTCACGTTTTCTCAGTCCTTGGAACTGGACATCTTGGGAGGGGCTCTTCAAGGCAGGCGGTCCAGGTTTCAGCTCTAACTGTCCTTCCCTGAGGGATGGACAGCTGCCTCCATCTGTCCAGTGAGAGGCTGAGGCTAAAAGGGCAGCGCTTGAGCCTCTTCCAAATAAGAGGATTTGGTCTAACGATGAACTATATGGTGGACCCCACTTCTACAAGGGGCTGACCCAGGAGGCCTCATTCATCTGAGGTGAATTCAGCTTTGGAGAGCATTCAATTAAACTGTTCTCTGAGATGCTACATAGTAAACCGATCATGAAATTTTCTCTTGAATTACTTGAGAAATTTCTCTCAGAGCACAGCTTCCCTCACTGATTCTCCACAGGATCCTGGCCAGCCCCTTCTAAACAGCCCGCACGTCAGGTCCTCCAGGGAAACTGGAGGCTCAGGGACGGCTGCAGGTGGCATAGCACCAGAGGTCTTCTTATGGGAACTTTTCTTTATGACACAGTCAAAAGGAAAAAAAAATAAAAGAAAAGCAAGAACAAATGAAAGTAGTCAAGTCCTGCCACCCTTAGTTCACGCTTAGTTCCAAAACCTTACCTGATTCAGAGCTAATGCCACCGCAAAACAGGATGCTCTCCTGGAGAGGACTTCTCCCTTGATTAGGGCTTCTTCTCTTAACGTAGTACAGATTCTAGAAGACTCAGGGCTATTCTGGGAGGAGACAGGATCGCTCAGTAAATACGTGTCATGAACCTTTAAGTTTAATGAAATGATGAACAGTGCTCAGTATGTCAGACTTCCTTTTGGAAGAATTTCCCACAGCCTATCTCAAGCCACTTAAAAGATTAAGCCCCCTATAGAGACTATTTGCAAATAGACCAACTTATCTATTTATTAGCAGCTCAAATCTAAATTAACTCTATTTTTTAAAGCTCTGTGTCAATTTTCTGGGGCCAGTTTTACCATCAAACACAGTCTCTTTGAATCCGGGCAGGCTGGTTTCTAGACATGGGTACCATAACATAAAAGTGTAGAGTCAGCCTGCCACTCTATTACATAGTAGAGGGCAGTCGGCAACACCACAGAACTCTTCCTGAGGGGATTTCCAATCTGAAATACCCACGTAAGTCAAATATCTGAAAACATGAACACTTGTTTGAACATAAATCATGAAAGAATCCCACGAAAACAGAAACTTAAAAAAAAAAAAAAAAATCCGAGAAGGTGAGTGACACACAAACCAGCAGACAACGGTAAAGCCGAATCCTCTTCCGCTGTGCACGCTGCAGGGGCCTAGAGTAATGAGGCAGCATCAGCCCTGCATCTGTGTATCTCTGTCAGGACATGATTCACAACTCAAAGCCTAACGCAAAAGCTGAATTTGATGAGAGAGGACAGTTCTCAGAATTGGCTTGGAACTTGTAATGGCTGACCAGGTCAACTTTCAACTCCAGACTCCACTGAGAGAAATAAGTTATTCTTGGACACAGTACAGGGGAGGAAAGTCCTCTGGCCCTTCCTTACAGTTAAATTCTCTCCACTTCAGTACACACTCAGGGAGGCATCTCTAAGGTCAGAAAATCACAATGCTGTCACAATACTGAATAAGTGATGCTTGCGTGTTGCCACAGAATCATAAAATCGTACGACTGGAAAGGATCATCTAATAAGCCAGCAGTCAGCAAACTATGACCCTCAGGCCAAATCAAGCCTGGGGCTAAAAGTGGTTTTTACACTTTTAAAGGTTTGTAAAAACAAAGAAGAATATGTGGCAGAGACCACAGCAGCCGAGAACGCACGTGACCCCAAAGCCTAGGATATTTACTATCTGGCCTTTTACAGAAAAAGCTTGCTGCTCCTGAATTCTACTCCTTCATCTCACAAATGAAGTTTCAGGGAGGTTTTTCAATGGCCCATGTTTTCTCTCTTGCTTGGTTTTCCTTCATTTTCAGCACAGAAAGGTTTTGTTAAATTTCCAAAGTTTAAACGGCATGAAGGGCTACAGTAATGTGTGGAACCTTGGTCACTGCCTATTCAGTTATCATTCATTCATTCAACAAATAATGAAGAAAGTTTCTATGTGCAAGACACAATCCTGATACAGCAATGACACAGGGACTTTTAAGTCATGCTCTCTGTCCTCAAAGAGTTCCCGTTAGTGTCACATCCATTTACTAAAGGTCAGCTGTGTACCAGGCTCTGCCGGGCGTGGGCACACAAGGCCCTGCGCTCTCGTGGCGAGGACGACATGGAACTTGTAATGGACATGAATGGGACATGAATGGAGCGCTGTCAGGAGACACTGGGAGAGGGACATCACTTCCGACTTAGCAAGCACAGAGAAATTCACACACGAGGATGAAGCTGCCTAGAGTTCGCCAACAAGGAAGGGAAGACTCCCACGGGAGAGGGCCACCGAGCAGGCTGGTCCAGTGGAGTCCAGCACGAGCCCGGCGGCAAGACGACTCTAAAGCAGAGCATGAACCCAGCCAACTGTTTCTCATTCCCACTGTCTACACAGCTGCCAGAGAAGGCTGGAAGATGACAAAGTCGCTTTTCCCATGATAGCACTGTCTGACACGGCTAACTTGAGTTTTCTAAAAATGAACACATTTAAAATGGAAATATCTGCCCCAGATGGAAAACAGACTTCAGAGGAACTCAACTTTATTTGTAGAGAAAAAGTAAATCCTCTCTCAAGCCCTATCCACAATGCTCTGAAAGTTTAGGGAAGAAGTCTTACCAGTTTGTAGCAAACTGCAAAAGCAAGGACATAGGTATCTCTGCTGAACTTCACATCCTGGTTTTTCATCTCAATCAGTACTTCCAACGCACCTGCCAAAGTCAGGAGTGGGCCAGCAGCGTTAAATGTGTTCTGGTGAGATCAGAGTCCTCTACTGTTGGTCCCCGAGTTCTAATCTGTTCAGCACCATCCACTGAAAACTGCACTTTGGCACAATAAAAGCTACCTGTCAGTCATTCAGCAATTAACTAAATTTCAAAATAAACTATCAGGTCATATAGGAAGAACTAATATTTTAAAACATTACAGTTTCAGCCTAAGTACAATCTGGGGTGTTTACTTTAAGGCATGACATGAGAGGCAATAATGTTTTCAAAATGAAAGAATGAGGTCTCCATAATTTGGCTGCTTCTGAGGAATACAAGAATCATGTTTGCTCGACCCATTGTTTTCCCTAATTGCTATACCAGCAAAGACAGCAGAATCTTTCAGCAAATGTAAACCGCAATACTTACTTTTATATTTGCCTTTGATAAACAACATATCCATCAAAATATTGAATGATGTGCAGTCTGAGAAGAAACCTCGTAAATGCTAATGAAGAAAAACAATTCAGCTGGTTAAAAGTTAAAACTATTAAGGGAGTATTTATCCTTATACTGCATCTTTTCTGTCCAGGACTTATTTCTGTGCATACTTTATTCATTTAGCCTCTTGAATTCTCTACTAAATCTCTGATATACCAAAGATTTATTCTTCAAACAAATTCAAATGCTGCCCACTCTCCTGGCTGCATGCCTTTGGCAATGGGCACACTGAGCCAAGAGATCTCTGGGTTTCAGAAACACGGTGAAGAACGTTTTCATGAAATGTGGCTCTGCCATACTTAGGAGAAAAGAAACAGGTCAACTACCCCTGGCGGGAGTGGTCCTGGAGCCTGCAGGGCAGCATATTAACAGAAAATGGCAGCTGTGAGCACACTTGAGGACTAAGGAAGGAGAGTCTTACACAACTATGATCCTCTTTTGACAAACAAATAATACAGAGTCGATTATTCATTTTTTGAAATAATTCACTAAAACAGTGGTTCTCAACATTTTTTTCTCAACATTCTTAATGCCATGAAAACGTGACACACGCTATTCAAATGTGCCATTAAATGCCTTGCCCAAGTTTGTTCTTTTCTGAGAGACTACTATGCAGACCCTGCTATAGGTGCTGAGAATAAGGAAATGACAAACAAGATGCATACCCTGCCTTAAACTCTAGCGGGGCTTATCAGCTAGTGGAGCTTCAATTCTGCCAGTGGAGACAATGAACAAGTGTATAAAACAAGTGAAAAAAAATAAAAACATAACTTCAAGAATCAATAAGAGCTATGAAGAACAATGAGACAGGATAAAGGGACAGAGAAGATGCTGGCAGGTGGTGAGGGAAGGCTCTCTGAGAAGAAGTGACCTCAGTGCAGTAAAGGAAAAAGGCTCCATGATGACGTGCAGACCAGTCTGAGGCCATGGGCTTGGCACGTTTAGGAAGAACAAAGAGGTCCAGAGTGGAGTGAGCAGGGGAGAACGGCAGGAGATCAGATGCCACTAAGCGCCCTCTGGGTCATGGTCAGGGGTCTGAGTTCTGGTCTACGTGTGATGGGAAGCCACCAGCGCAGCCCTGTCCGTAGGAAGATACTGCAAGCCACAAGTGTGAGCCACGTATGTGATTCTAAATTTTCAAGTAGCCTTATCAAAAAAAGTAAAAGACATATATGAAATCAGTTTTAATAATGTTAGTTAACCTACTAAATCCAAAATATTATTTCATCATGTAATCAATATAAAAATTGATAAAGTACTTTACATTCTCTTTTTCTTCCAAGTATTCCAAATCCATCATGCATTTCTCATGTATAGCACATGTAAATCGGAACTAGCCACAGTCCAAGCCTCCACAGATACATACATGTGGCCAGTGGCTGCTGTCCCGGCAGCATTACGGGTTCTAGGGCCACAACATGCTAGAGTGGAAGCAGGACTAGGTTCTAAGTCACTTAACTCAGATTCAGTTTATTCGGCTCCCCCAAGAAGCTTGCTCATGCACGAATGTTTCATACACAGGTAGGTTAAAAAACACAAAAACTCTACTTTCATTCCCTTTCTGTTTGTTTTCTATCAATATACTCACAGTTATGATCTATTATAGTGAACCTTCCATTTTATTTTAATTACATCAATACATGCTTATTACAAAACAGTCGAACAATACAAAAATGCACAAAGTGAAAAGCGAGAATGTCCTGTAATTCTACCCCCTAAAGATAAGCAGTAGTTTAGTGCATATCCTTCCAGGTTTTCAATACATATACAGCACACTAAAATGTGAATATGTATGTATATTTCTTCTGTTGAAAAAAAACAGGCTCAAACCTATGCGTCCTGTTCTGAAGCCACCTCTGTGCTCACTAAATGATGGTCATCTCTCTAACGCACAGGTGTCCTTAAAAGAGGGGCAGGTCGAAGGCTAACAGCTCCACCACGGACAAGACGCTTCACATGGAAACAGTAAGAGGCAGAAGGACAACTCAGTGAGTCACGGAAGTTCCTAAAAATGCCAGAATGTCCCTGGCGGCCAGCCCCGGCCCCAAAATCCACCCACTGTTTCTGACCACAGATGAATTTATGATGTCTCTGAGTCCCAGTTTCCTCACTGTAAAACGGAAATAATGATAGTGTCTACCTCTCCAGGGCTTTGTGGGAAACAAACGAAACAAAGCATGTACAGTGATGAAGCACAATGCTGAGGACATAGTGAATATCCAATAAATAATTGTGAAAAATATCATTATTGTTTTTGTTTTTAGGAAAAGAAGATCAGAATATGTAAAAAAGTGTTTTGAAAACGGGAAAGCGCTTTACAATGTAGCCTTCAACCGGAAGTAAAAACACAAAAACAGGAGAGAAGTGCAGGTGAAGGATGTGAAGGACAGAAGGGCAGCCTGTCCTAACCACCCCACTAAAGCCCCTCCAAAGGGAGGGTGTCAGCCCAGGGTGTCATCGTGCCTGCACCTCCTCCACACCTGTCCCACTCCTCTGTATAGAGACCTACGCCTCTTCAGAGGCACTTCTCCAAGGAAACCTTACAAATGCAAAGAACGCTCATTCCTTCACCTTCTCTGACAATAACGTGTAAGGGAGCTGCCCGTCCTGACATCACTAAAACGCCCCACCCTCAGCAGCAGGGAAAGCAATCAGGATGCAATCACCTGGTCTTGGATGAGCTCCACCGCAGACTCCTCAAGATCCAACTCATAGCACAACCTCATGAACAGCGGTCCAAACTTATACTCCCCCAAGGTGACATTTCTGTTCTCCGCATGGTACCTGGCAATCAAAAGAGTCAATGAGCCAAATCGTGGGACAGGGGGAAAGGACAGACAGACTGGGGCATGCCCTCTGCTAGGTGTTAGGGACACAATAACGAGGCCCTCTCCCAGTCTGGAGCAGAAGTGCAGAACTGAGGTATAGGAGGAATCCCGGTGGGCATAAGTATAAACACACAAACAGGGTTTACGAGGGGCCCACATAGCCTGTGAAACAAGAGAGGAAAAATGGACATTGCAGTCATCTCAATTTACCAAGAAGCCCAGGACTGAGTGTGAGGCCCTGCGGGAACAGCAGGGGTCTGGCTCCTGTTGGCCCATCGGAACGGCACTGTCTCTGTGTATGGGCCCCACCCGGAGAGGAACAGGGGAAACGGTGGGGCGACGCTCTGACCCCTCAGGCTGGCTTTGTCCCCTCCGGGATGGCAAACAACCAACAGCTGCATCTTACAATTGAGACCTCTTGCTCTGTTTCTCTCAGCTCAGCCTGGGAAAAGGCATATCCAGCTATAATCACCCAGCTAAGCAAGTTAAAAGCAGTTTTGAAATGTTAGTTTTAGGAAAAGGCCAATTTCAAAGACAGTGACATCTTATTTGCAGCTTGAGATTTCTCCCAGTGGCCAGTCTGCCAGGTAGAACCGCAGAACTGTAAATTGCCAGCATAAATTTACTTTCAGTGACCAACTCTTTCTGCTTGAGACACGAAGAAGCCAGTCTGGTAACAAGTACCTCATGATTACATGTAAATCAGATTTTGGGAAATTTCTGTCATTGTGTGAATGAATCACAAATACCATGGAGAAAAGCTCTGACTTTAAAAAACCGAATACTCTTTAACCTCCTGCTGAAATCACTGAGGGAAGTCACCATTGTGTCTGTCCTCAGCACACACAGTGCCGAACAGAATGACCAAGTACTCTTACAGACACAGTTTACAACCCAATTACAGAAGCTACAAAAAGTATTCATTACTTCATTACAACAGGTATGAATTACCATGTCAAAACATCAAGTTGTATATCTTAAATATGTATAATTTTTATTTGTCAATTACACCTCAGCAAAGCTGGGAAAAAAAGAAATGTTATTAAAAGGCAATATAGTATAGAGATTAAGGATTTTTAGACTCTCATTCCAAATGGACAGTTTAAATCCCAGCTCTTCTACTTACTAACTGTGTGACTGTGAGCAAATTAATTAACCACTCTGTGCCTCAGATCCCTCGTCTGTACAATGGAGACAAGAGAACTGAACTCAAGAGTTTTTGTGAGGATTAAATGATGATGCGCCTGGCACACAGCCAGCCTTCCACATATGTTAGCTCCTATAAAATGTAAGGCCTGCTGAGGAAAACCTCTTTAAAATCAATATATTTCAGTAAACAGTCCCATGAGAAACCTGTACCAGACTGAAAACAAAACAAAGGCTTTCCCGATTTAAAGGACACGCACACTAACACAAGTGCTAGGAAGTCAGACAGTCTAAAACCCCTCCACAGACCAAACCGCAGCACGTGTCAGCATTTCGAGGGGAGTAAGCTGCTCTGCACTGTGGCTCAATAAACAGCTCACGTTGCAGCTCACCGCTCTTCCCAGCATGGGCGCCCGTCTCAGGAGGAGAGAGAACAGGCTGGTGAGGCCGCGGACCCACCCATCTTCCCACTTGTCCTGCTGCCCTCGAGTGGACAGAAAGGACAGCAACTGGGCAGAGAGCTATCAGCATCCATAAAGGAATCGTGAGCCATACTCTGAATGTTTATGACAAGAATAAGAATGGAAAGAGTGTTCAGAATTTTATCCTGTTTTGTTACTCCTGTAAACATCTGACAGCCCTGGGTACTGAAAGGAAGACTGAGAGTAAAACAGACCAGAGGGTCTCGATGACTCAACTTTGTGGAAGTGAAGTAACCGGTTAGGTTTGCTGATATGGTGACTGTAAATCAGCATAACCCTTCTGGAAAATAATCTGGCAGTTTGTATCACTAGCTTTAGAAGGTCCAAAAGGAAATAAAGAGTAAGTTTTATGCACAGAGGTGCTCATCATGGCATTATTTACACTGATGACAAACTAGAAATAATGTAAACATTCAACAATAGGGGCACAGTTAATTAAAGTACCTAACATGAAATCTTGTATAGCCATTAAAATATGATTCCTAAGTATATGTTAGGAAGCAATAACATTTATGCTATAATACTAATTCAGAAAACAAGAAAATATCATTATATATACAGTAAAAATTACAACAGGTAAAATAAATCCTACCCAAAACAAAAATCTTTGTGTGAAAAAAATCGGTGAGAAAACATGAAAATATTAACAGTGGTTTCTCCTAGGTAGTAGACATGCCCCAGAGATGGCCACCATCAATTCCTCTCCCCACTGTATGTGCATGCTGCTCCATCCATCCAGATATGGAATCCTTTCCCCTCCCCTTGAATCTGGCCTGGCCAGGGAACTCGCCTTGGCCAAGAGAATGCACCAGAAATGAAGCTGTGCCAGCTCTAGGGCCTGCTGCTTCCACCTGTGCTGTGGGCTAGTGCAGCTCAGGCCGGACTCATGAACCGTGAGTCACAAGGAGAGGGGCCACGTGGAGGGGCACTGAGGCATCAGAAATGCAAGCACAGCCTTCTCAGACCACCCAGCCCAGCCCAGCCCCCAGGGGACTACAGATGAGCATTCCGCCAACACCAATAAAGAACTGCCCAGCGGAGACGGGCCTCAATTCCTGACCCACAGAATTGTGAGGAATAATAAATAGTTGTTGTTTAAGGCATTAAGTTCTGGTGTGGTTTGTTACACAGCAAGAAACAACTGTAACAGCAGAATTTGTGATATACTTCTTTCTATTTTTTTGGGTTTTTCAAATTTTCAATGAATTTTGTGTGATTCTGTTTTTCCTTTTTCTTTTTAAAAATATTTTTTTCACATTATAAAATTGATAATGTCCACTATAGACAAGTTTGAGAAATCAGAAAAGTACATATTTAGACCAACAAAAAATATATACAATGTATAATTCCCAGAGAACCATGCTTAACTTTTGGCATACATTCTTCCAGTATCTGTTTATGAATACCTTGCATTTCTCTCCATAAATGTACAACAGAAATGCAGGTCCATGCACAGAAACAAACCTTTAAAGAATGGTAAAAAGAAGCAACGAACTTAATTTCAGAAATGAAGCCTGTTGGTGTGGTGTCACACTGCTCCCGAGTAACCTCTGCTGGTTTCCTAACAGCTGACTAAGATTCCATGTGGGTTCCCCCCAGCGTGGGAAACTCCGACAACGGGTCGGAGACAATGGAACACAACAGCATAAGCCCGGGGGAGGGAGAACACCAGGAGTCCAGCGACAGACGCTGAGGCCTGAACTGAGACACTGGAAATGGGCCCGGAGATGAGACACCAGGGAAGTGGAAGCAGATGGATTTCGTATCCGTCAGGGAGGAGAGCAAATGAGACCGGGGGAAGAGGCTCCCAGGCATCTGTCCTGAGCCACTGGTCAGTGTGACAGAAAACACAGCAGGAGGAAGAACTCGTGTAAGCTGAACGTGAAGACCCAAGAGACATCTAAGTGGAGTTAGTGAACAGGCTGGTGAGTTCCTGGGGCACGGATATCTGTTTGTCCATCCTCAGCACCTGGTACGTAGTAGGAACCCAGTAAGTGTTTGCTAAACGAAGGGACAAAAATGTCTGGAGATCTGGACAGGAGATTTGGAAGTCGTCAGTGCACAGGTGACAGCTGACATCCTGGAAGTGCATGAGACTGTTCAGGAAAAGGAACAGAGTGAGAAGAGATGAAGGCCGGCAGAGCTCCAGGGACACGCCTCACCTGTAAATGACATTTTTAGCCAGCTCCACGTCGTCCCGGGACTCGCACAAATGAAGCAGGGTCCTCAACTCCTCCCTCAAGATGAGCTTGTTCTGCGTCAATTTCTCTTCCAAGTCTCTCAAATAGGATTCTGGAAGAAAGCACAGTGTGGTGGCCACCGCTCAGGCTGACTGGGCCTGCCAGGAGTCTGACCTCAGGGAGAAGGGGAGCCAGAACCTGGCACATGGCAAAGGGGCCGTGAGAGGGGTTCATGGCCACGCGGCTCCCAGCACTGGCCGGTCTCCTCCAGAGCAGAGGGTGAGAGTGCAGGTGTATGAAGCCCAGCATCTGTCTCAGAGGGGCACAGGCCCAGGCCCAACTCAAGACTGCCCAGTACAGAATTTCTGGGAGTAGGAACACAAGAAAATGCATTTTTGACTACCTGGGTGATCCTTATGCACACTCAAGTTTGAGAATTAATGTCCCAGAGGTTTAGCCCACAGAACTGGATCTATAGGTGACTCATGGGAAAAAAAAAAAAGAAAGAAAATGTAAATGAGATATCCAAACCATCAAGTGGTGGGGCACCTAGAAGGAAAATGTGAACTGAAGATGGTTGACTCACATGGTTCAAGAACACTTCACGTGTCTCACTGACTCAACTTTACCTCTCCTTCATTCCTCTTGGTCTCTCTTCGCGGTTGTTAGAAAGCACGCCACAGCACTACATAATGCACAGGGGTAAAACACAGTCCTCTCTAGACAGCAACAAACAGTCTGTCAGTTCCAGTGTGTCAATCATTCCAAGGGCATCAGTCTATCTCTGTCCTGTGTCTTTGCATCAGATCAACTGTGGCAACAGTCAAACACCAAAGGAAACCCCGCTTCTTGGTGTTAGGAAGGGACTGCAGAACTGGGGTGAGGTGCAAGGCAGGCACAAGCAAGCATCTGCTTTCCACAAGGCAGGGCTGTTCTCAGTGTCAGAAGCTGCCAAGAAAAGCCTACGGGATTTGCTCCAAGGCCCAGAGCTTTGAAGAAATGCTGTTTAAAGGAGTGGCACAATATACATTAAAAACACAAGATCGGGAAGCTGAGGCAGACACTGCTCTTCATTTACAAGAAAAGAAGGCCCATCAGGTTTGAGTGAATGCAGTGGATCCTCCAATCTTTATTTGCAGAACCACACAACGGCTGAAGGTTTCAGAGATGAAGGTCCTGGGCTGAAATCTAGGCTCTGCCCTTTGCACGCTATGGAGACCTCGTCTGTGAGATCTGATTCCTCGCACGTGCAGTGAGGATCACGATACGACCTCCAGGGTCATCCTGAGTAATGCAGCACAGGGCCTGGCAGACAGCAACCACCAGTAAGTCACAGACAACTGCTCTCGTCCTCTTTCCTTCTGCCACCTGTCAGATGTAAGAGTATTTATCCTACTAAATACTTCTAAATAATTCCCTATCTAAAAGATTTCAATGGGCTAACTTCACACCTTGTACTTCTTAATTCTTAATAAATCTTAAGAACCCAAAATTTAAACAGACGGAATTTGTATTTTAAAATAAATCAGTTAAGATTTAAGGGCTTATCATCTATTCATATTCAGAAGCATCCTTCCGTGTGAGACACAAGGAAGGACAAGGTATGGTTCTTACCCTGAAAGAGCTTCAAGTCTGCTTGAGAAGGCTAGATACATATTCACAGAACTAACTGAAAACAGTGATGAAGCAGGCAACATGGGCCTGCCTGTAGACACACAGGAGAGAAGAGAGTGATTGGGGCGGCAGGAATGGACCAGGTTTGGTGGAAGTGGAGAGGTAAGAGAGGGAGAGAGGACTGGACAGGGCTGGAGAAACTGAGCAGAGCGGGGGCACTCTAGGTCTCTAGGTATGGGACCCAGCACGAGTAACAGTACAGAATTCAGGGAAAAAGGTGGGGAGGGGAGAACAGGGAGCAGATCAACAGGAAATCACATTACAGAAAGGGTAAGGTCCACAACAGAAGAGCGAGGAAGCCAGGGGGTGAGTGTGCACACGATGAGGTGTACAACAAGTACCACTGCGGGTTCTTATAATGATGAAATGTTGACAGGACTTTACAAATACCAACCTGACAACAGAGTCCATTGACACTCATTATATTCACTGCCTTCAGAACATATACACAACTGTCACAGCCTTAAAAATACTACGACAATTGGGAATAACTAGACAATGATATGGAGCCCTAACCTGCAAACTTCACAGGGCTCCAACAGACCTGGGGCAGAAAGAAAGACTGAGGGAAAATCTAGATTGAGTTGACTCAGCTGGAGATTAATACATTCTCCTCCACTCTTCGTGGTCTAGCTGTTAAGATCCAGTGCTGTCACCACCGAGGCCTGGGTTTGTGTCCTGGTCAGGGAGCCACACCACCTGTCTGTCAGATGTCATGCCATGGTGGCTGCATGCTGCTGTGATGCTGAAAGCTATGCCACCAGGATTTCAAATACCAGCAGGGTCACCCATGGTGGACAGGTGTCAGTGGAGCTTCCAGACTCAGACAGACCAGGAAGAAGGACCTGGCCATGAAAACCCCGTGAACAGCAGTGGAGAGTGTCTGATACAGCACCAGAAGGTGAGAGGATGGCGCAGGAAGACGGGCAGGGTTCCGCTCTGCTGTCCACAGGGTCGCCAGGAGTTGGGTCAACTCCACGGCACTAGCAACAACCCCACTCCTAAGATTTCTCTTCTTGTCCCATAGGTAACAGTACGACTACCAGAGCAGTGGGAAGGCTGGTCTCTGGAGGGCTGGACTGTGAGTGAACAGAAGCGAGAAGTGTCAACCAGGTGCTCATAAACATCTGACAGTGAGAGGAAGGAGAGCGGAAAAGTCAACAGACACAAACAAAAGAGTTATTAAAAGAGAGGAGAGTCTTGTTGTGTCCATAAAAGAGTATGAAGTACCCGGAAAAACGCAACGTGCAGGAGAAAGGGAATGAGTGCAACAAGATTTCCCAGGTGCTGGAAGAGAATAGGACCCAGGGTGGTGGGGGTGGGTTTTTAGCTTTTTATACTAAAAATTTTCAAACATACCCCAAAGCAGTGAGAACAGTATAATGACCTCCCATGTGCCCATCACCCAGACTCAACAATCATCAATACTTTACTAATTTTTTAAAGAAATCTTTGTTTGAGCCTACTGAGTTTTCCAGCACAGAGCAGAAAATATGAAAATGCATCATCATCATACATAGCACTGTTTTGTTTCATTTTATTTCATTTATATACAGACATGTATGAGTGTACTGGAGATGCAATGTAAAATGTATTCTTTCCTGAGGGTTGCATCAAAAAGTCTGCAAGCCAGGCATCTGGCGCAGCTCTTCTCCGACTTTACTGTGCATAAGAATCACGGGGGCCTGAGGTTTGCCATTTCTATCAACCTCCCAGTTGCTGCTGATCCTTGAACCTTACTTGAGTGGCTCAGATCTAGAGGGGACTGGTTGCAGCAGTAGTTTTACTAGGTCTTTGGAATCTTGGGAGAAGGGATAAGAAGAGAGCTGTAGGGGTTGGCCCCGTGGCATAAGGGTTAAGTTCACGCGCTCCACAGGTTTAAATCCCAGGTGCAGACCTATGCACTGCTCATCAAGCCACGCTGTGGCAGCATCCCATATATAAAATAGAGGAAGATGGGCACACGTTAGCTCAGGGCCACTATTCCTCAGCAAAAAAGAGGAAGATTGGCAACAGATCTTACCTCATGGCCAATGTCCCTCACCAGAAAAAACAAAAAAAAAGAAGAGAGCTGTAGACTCTAGTAGTAGCAGAGAGTGAGATGCAAGTGCATGAAAGGGTAGACTATGAAACTAAGAATAAATTGTCTCAATTTTTCATGAGACGTAAGGTCCTTGAAGGAGAGACTGAATGGGGATAAAGACAGAAATGACAGATCAATGAAAGAATTAACATAATAGATTCAATTACCTTTGGTGCCAGGAAGATTACATGCAATAGCCACCTTCTTATGCTGAAATTCTTTTAATTTCACAATACTATCTGTAAGTAGATATCTTTTAGCTAAAAATCAGAGAAAGAAAAAATAAAATCATTTGACTGTTTTATACTTAGCAAACAACATGAGTACAGCTTGATTGCCTCTTTCTAACAACTGATCTTATCCTCATCTAGTACAAATAATCCATCTAGATGGGTACAAATATGACAGTCACCCTGGTGGGAAAAGACATCTCCAAACTACCAGAGAATGCAAATCCTCAGCAAGACAAGTTTTGTGTGTGTGTGAAAGGATTGACTGTGTATGGAGACGGGCTGACAGGAAGCTGGGATCTGAAACACATTCATCATCTGGTTAAGGGATAACAAGAGAATTGAGACATAAACAACAAAAACTAAAGGCTGTTGTTTAAATGCAAAACAGGCATACCTAGTTTTGGTTTATCTAGGTAGAAGCATAGAGTGTAGTAAAAAAGGTGTAGTGTGACCATTGGAATTCCCAGTTCTGTCATTTGTGAAATGAGGAGTCACGGCCTCTCAGATTTGGACTCGAGGAATCCTCAAGATCCATCAGAAATTACTGACCACGATTTGGGGGAGAAAATGAGATTGGGAAACATCATTTCTTTAGGATGCTCGCTGTGCACGGAGTGGAGCTTGGCCAGTGAATCATCCACTAAAAGAGCTCTGTGTACCCCAGTACCAAGGGGCAAGAAAAACTGCCGCTTCTTCATGGAAAGGCGTCCAAAGGAGTGGTTACACTGGACTCAACTAGCTGCCTGGGTTCAAATCCCTCCTCTGCCGGCTCCCTGTGACCTTGGGCAAATTCCTTCACCTTGCAGGTTTCCCCTCTGCAGAGGAGAAAAGCACGGTACCTGTCCCTGCTGTCGTGCGGTGGGGAGGAATTAACGCCTGTAAAGTGCATCAGAGTGAGGCCTGCACGTGTCGGGTGTTTTACTGCCATTCATGAGCACTGTCACGAAAGCGTCAGGGGCAGTTTCTCGGGGAGGACGCCCGCCCCGGGTCCTGCGGAGCCGGGTTCCGACCCCGGCAGAGAGGGGCACCGGGGAGGGGTCCCCAGGGCTACCACGGCCCAGGTCGAGCCCCCGCCCACCGTCCTTTGCTTCCCGGTGCACCGGCGTCCACGACCCCGGGCCCCGCTGACCACCGCGTCCAGAGGGCAGGGCCCGCTCGGCTGCGGCCCGCTGAGGCCCAAGCTTCCTGTCCCCTCCCTCTCCCTCACGGCCCGCCCGGTACCTCCGAGGGGGCAGCGGCAGCAGGCGGGGCCTGAGCCCCCCGCCCCGCGACGCACCCAGCTCCGCAGCGCCCGCAGCAGCCCAGGGCTCAGCCCACCAGCGGCGGCCATGCTGCCGGGCCGCACCAACTCGCGGGGCGGGGGGTGGTGGCGGCCCGATGGGGGCCCGCCCCTTCCCTGGCCCCGCCCCATCGTTGGACCCGCCCCTTCCGGCCCGCAAAACCTCCCCTCCGGGCCCGCGTCCTGTTGGTGTGCTCCAAGATGGCGGCCCCCACGACGCGGCGCGGGCTTCTGCTGGCGCGGAGGGGGCTTCTGCCTGCGCCCGCCCTGGCAGGTGGGTGCTGCTCCCTTCGTGGGGCTGCTTCCTGAGGCCCCTGCGAACTGTTCCTTAAGGAAGGGAGCGATGGGCTTTAAGAGGGAGGAAATGCCTCTGGGATCTAGTTGTCAGAGACGCCATCCGGAGACGCCATCCGGGCTGTTGGGTGACACGGAAGGGGACGTGAGGTTTCTGATCCACCTCTTTCTCTAGAATAATGGTGTCTGCCCGCCCAAAGGTGAGAAGAGCAGAGGAGTCACGGCATGAGGGCCTTTGCATATGATTTGCCGGGTTTGTGTGTTAGGGTGGTCGTCTTTTTACTGGCCATGAAAAACCCAAATGGTCCACCCCTAGGCTATGGGACTTTTCTCCCTGCTGAGCTTTCCTGGCCGGGGCGTCGTAGGCGTTCTGCTCCCCCTGCACGCTCCCCCGTACACTGGCCGGCCTCTGGTCTTCACTTGGCGGAAGCGTTCCTCAGTACTAATCTCACTTTATCTCCTGTCCCTGGGCACAACTTTTGGTTGACCTTTCGCTGCTACAGTTTTCCACGTGTAGACAGTAAATGCTAATAGTTACTTCTAAAGTACTTTGATATCTGATGAATGGCAGCCCACTCAAAGCCTGTTTAGTGGATTTGCTGATGAAAACATTGAGGAAAAATGTTTAACATTTACAGAAGCTAAACCCTGATTTAAATAGCCACATGTAGCTCGTAGCTACCACAATGGAATAGCACAGGTATACCTATCACAGGTTCACCAGTTCAAATTAAGACTAAAATGCTAGCTGAAAATTCTGTCACTTCACCCTTAAGCTAATTTCCATTCTCTTATTAGAATGATTGCCCCCAAACATTCTAAGCAACCATGATACTTCCTGATAGGCAATGGAAACATCGACTGTGATTATTGTCTATTATCTCTTCTTTCCAACATACCTCCTGTAGCCCTTATAAAAAAGCAATACATACATTCTTGCTCACACTTTAGGAACAGCCATTAAATATCAACGTGAAACCTCATAGTTGGCCACCAGAGGTTTTCTGAGGATTAACTGGTTGACCTATCTGGTGAAAATATTTAATGCCACACATTAGGAAAAGTGGTATGCACAGTACCTGGCACCTCAGTAAGAATTAGCTGTTGTAGCTCTTTACTAGCGTGTTTAATTTTGATTGTTACTAAGTAAATGCTGTTCAATTTAAAGGAGACCTTGGATTGTCTGCCAGGGAGAGGATCATGCTTGCTCAGAATGTTTGGGGGCAATCAGTGTAACAAGGGAATGGAAATTAGATAATGGTGAATTGACAGAATTTCCCGTTAGCATTTTGGTCTTAGTTTGAACTGGTGAACCTGGTACGACTGTGCTAGTCCATTGTGGTAGCTACGAGCTACATGTGGCTATTTAAATTAGTTAAAATTAAATTAAATTAAAAATTCAGTTCCTTAGTCACACTAGGTACATTGTAAGTGCTCAGCAGACACCTGTGGCTAGTGGCTACTGTGTTGACAGCTCAGAATTGAACATTTCCATCATTACAGAAAGTTCTATTGAACAAACCCTGGCTTAGACCGTAGATGAAAGGAGTCCTGTAATCAGGAACTGGAAGCCATAAGGCAAGTAATATAAGCGTGTAGGATAGCGCCTGATGGACCACTCTGGATCGAAGAATGCTGACAAGGAGCTTGACTGTGAGTCATCAAAACATCTTGAACCGTTACAGGATAAGAGAGGAAAAATACTCTGTACAAATTCATAACATCAATATCTGGAACACTTTGGTGTTTCCACTGATTCTCCTTACAACATAATGAAGTGCAACTAAAATTATCAAGATGAAAGGAAAATTTATTGAGATGAACCAAAAACCTGACTTCAATATACGAAAAGGCTAGAGGAAGGAAACTTATCAGGCACCTATTCCATAGTGGACATTAAGCTGGGCACTTAATATATGCCCTCATTTAAACCACAAGACAAGGTAGCCATTATTTCCCCATCTTACGTCTGAAGAAAGAGGCTCAGAGACCTGGTGTAACTTGCCCACATTTTTATGGCATTTCTTAGCAAGGCAAGGATTCCAGCTTGGACTTTGTGACCCCAAAGGCTGTCTGTATCCACAGTCACACTGCTTCCCTTTGGACGGAAAACGTGTTTGGAGACATTTGACCAAAGGCCAAGCTAACTGTAAAGAGCCAATCAATTTTCACTAAACTTTGAAATTCTGGTCCTTGGAGATATCTTTTCAGAATTAAATGGAGAAAATATTTCTTTTTATGGTGGATAGTTATCTTAGAGAATATGGCTGCTCCTAAAGCTGACTGGCAGAAGGGTAAGCAGCTTTGAGAAGAGTATATTTTGAGAAGAGTATATATATGTGTGTATGTATATATACACACACACACATATATATATATATACACTCTTGGGTGGCATATTCAGAGTGGGGTTAAACAGGCTCAGAGACCTCAACCTGTGAGGCTGTTACCATTCTGTCCCCTTGCTACTTCCCTGTGGCCTGAAGGTCAGCATCGTCGTCATCATCACCTGGGAGCTTGTTAGAAACACAGAATCTGTCCCCACCCCAGACCTCCTGACTCCAAATCTGCATTTTTATCAAGATCCATATGCACTTTAAAGTTTGAGAAGCTGATCTAGATTTTCCAGTTTGCCATTGCCCACCCAATTTAATGTTGTCTGACTTTATAGAAATTCTTTGATGCTAATATACAGACCTTACAACTACTATACAGAGATGGAAAGACTTTAAATGGTGTCATTTATCAAGTATCGCAAAAAGATGAACATCCTGCTTTAAAAGGCTTACAGAAAATGGAATGTGTCTTTCTGAAGGGGTAGTAATTTCCTATTGCTGCTCTAACGAATTACCACAAATTTGGTGGCTTAAAACAACACAGGTTTATTAGCTTATAGTTCTGTAGGTCAAAAGTCCAACACAGGGTCTTACTGCGCTAAAATCAAGGTGTTGAAAGGCACATGTTCCCTTCGGGAATCTCTAAGGGAAAAAATCTGTTTCCTTGCCTTTTCTGTCTTCTAGAGGCCACCTGCGTTCCCGGTGATGGTCCCTTTCTCAGACATCTTTAAAGTGAACAAGGGCAAGTCAAGTCCTTCTTAGATCACTCTGTCCTTCACGCGTCACACTAACAACCTGTCTCCCTCTTCTACTTTTAAGGACTTTGTGATTACATTGGTCCCACAACAATAACTCAGGACAATTGCCTCATTTTAAAATCAGCTGATTTGCTGATCTTAATTCCATCTGCAACCTTAATTCTCCTTTGCTGTGTACCCTAACATAGTCATAGGTTCTGGGGGTTAGGGCATGAACGTCTTTGGGAGGACATTATTCTGCTTACCATACTTGGTAACTCATTCCTCTGTTTGTCATTGGTTTCTATTAGGAAAATTTTCCATTTGCCAAATTTAAATTCTTCATCCTTATACCCATTTCCTTTTATTCTACCCTGAATGGAGATGGAAAATGGTTACTGGTTATGTTCTTATAAAGCAAACATTAAGAAGTTCATATATATAAAGGTTGCTGGGCTTTTCTTTTGTAGATTCACTAGTCCTAATTTATTTTGTTTTCAGTTCATGTGACTCCCTTGAACAACTGCACACGGAAGGCATTCTGGGACTCCTGTCTTTCCCCACCATCACCTCCCCCGCTTTTTGTTTCTCAATTTACTTGAACATTGATATAGATAACTGTCTTTTCAGACTCCAGAATATGGAGGGGTGATTTCTTATGCTCGGGTAAAGCATATGCTAGAAGAAGAAAGAGAGAGTAAGTGAGAAATGTTAATAAGTAGAGAATGTCAGTCACTGGTCTCTGGAGGAGAGAGTTCACAGTCTCTCCTTAGCTCGTGCTCACATGAAAAGAGCTGCTCTTGTTTCCCGCAGAAAGGAGAAATCCTCCTGGTTTCAGAAATTGGAATTCAATTTGCATAGAAATGCTGCTGTAAATTGCGAATGTGTTATCCAAAATTGATTCTTTTGGTTCTGTGTCAAAGACTGTTGGAGCATGCGGGGATCTTAATTATCACCTAGTTCAGCTCCTTCATTTGCAACTGCAGCTTCTGAAGTTTTCTACCAGCCAGTAAAACTCAAATGAAATCCCAGATCTCCTCACCCCTGGCTTGGTGTCTAGCTACACACCTAACGTAACACCATTGATTTTATTCATTCTTCTTGGCAGATCTAGGAACATAACTAACAATTTATAACATCGTTTCTATGAAGAATATATTCTGAATTCCAAACATCTAATGGGTTTTTTAAAATAATCTATTCGAAATGTAGGCACTTTTTAATAGTTACTATTTTTCTTAATGTCTTAGTTCCCCTTTAGAGACAATTTTTGGAAGTGTTTTCATATTATCACATCATTACTTAAGCTTTAGACCTCAAATTTAGACATATTATTCTAATGAAGGCCTGACCTGTGCTTAATGTAAGGGAGGGATTGGTTCATATATAAATCCACACAGATGTATTTATATATTTTTTTTGGTTGGGAGATGAATAGAGAATAACAATAGCGAATGTTGTGTTTACTCAGCCCTGCCATCTACTTATGTTTGGCTTATGGCCTGCTTTTTCCTGTAGGTAGTTATCTGCCATTCATTCCTCCTTTTTTTTTTAATGGATTTATTGAACTATAATTCACATATCATACAATTCATCCATTTGAAGTATTCAATTCAGTGGTTTTCTGTATATACACAGGGTTGTGCAGCCATCACCACAATCAGTTAAGGATATCATCTCATTTTTCATCACCTCAAAAAGACCCCATTTCCATTAGCATCCACTCCCCATTTCCCCCAAGCTTTCCTGACCCCCTACCCCCCAGATCTAGGCAACCATTAATCTTTTTTGTGTCTCCATAGATTTGCCTGTTGTGGACATTTCATATAAATGGAATTATATAATATGTGGTCTTTTGTAACTAGCTTTTTCACTTAGCATAATGCTTTTGAGGTTTATCCATGTTGTAGCATGCATCAGTACTTCATTTCTCTTTATTGCCAAATAACATTCTATCATAAGAACACATCATGTTTTGTTTATCCATTCATCGGTTGATGGATATTTGCGTTGTTTCCACTTTTTGGATATTATGAATAATATTGCTGTGAACTCATGTGTACAAGTTTTTGTGTGGACACGATTCCATTTCTCTTGGGTACATACCCAGGAGTGGAATTGGTGGTTACATGGTAACTCCGTGCTAACATTTGGAGGAAGTGCCAGACTTTTCCCAAGTGGCTGCACACTTTACATTCTCACCTGCCATGTCTGAGGGTTCCAGTTTCTCCACATCCTTGTCAACAGCAGTTAGTATCTGTCATTTTGACTATAGTCATCCTAGTGAGTGTGAAGTGGTATTTCAATGTATTTTGCATTTCCTAATGGCAAATGATATTAAACATCTTTCCATGTACTCACTGGCCATTTCTGTGTATGTGTATATGTGTGTGTATACATACACACACACACACACATAAGGAATGTGTTCAAATTCTTTGCCTATTTTTCAGTTGAGTTGTCTTTTTACAGTTTGAGTTGTAAGAGTTATTCATATATTCTATCTACATTCAAGTCCCTTATCAGGCAAAAGATTAGCAAATATTTTCTCCCCTTCTGTGAGTTGTCCTTTCACTTTCTTCATGGGTCCTCTGAAACACAAGGTTTTAATTTTAAGTTGCCATCCATTCTTTCTCATTCATTCCTTGAGCTCATGTTTATTGAGCACTGCCTACATCAGGCCTTATGCCAGGTGCTGTGGACACAGCTCTGCTGTCTTGTGGGTTACCTCAGATTTGCCTGATTGGGTTTGTCTTCTTTACCACTTGGGTGCTGGGTCACTGGATAAGATATTACTCTTTGCTTTATGCCAAATAGGGGTAAATATGCTGATGCAAGTCTGATGGAAATGTTTTTAGGACTAACCGATGATTATAAAGCATTCAATTAATGAGTTAAGCGACAGTTCAGCAAGCGTCTGTGGTTCCTAGGAGCTCTAGGGTTCACCTAGGCTATAATTTAGTGGGAACAAACGGCCCCTAGTCTTAAAGTTATAGGAATAAAATTACCAGCCTTTACCCAAAACATTACTGTGTAAATTTTCAGTTTCCTGCATCTTCTGCTTGTTAAAGGTTGAATGTATTTTGTCATGAACTGAATTGTAAACTATATGATGTTGGTTACAGTATCATAGTACAATCTTTAAATAATGACAAAGGTACGTTTAGTAAAACAGGTGTATAAACTGAACCTGTTGTGAAACATGCCTGTTGAGATCATTGTTTTTTCCTCAGGTAAACGATGCCTGCTTTCTGCAGCTTACGTGGACAGCCACAAGTGGGAAGTGAGAGAAAAAGAACATTGTCACCTCGGTAGGTACCTGTTGGACTGTTAGATGTGGCATTTCATGTGGCATATGGAGTGTATCATACGTTTATCATCATATATTCATATGATGTATGTTTGAAATGATGCTTTTATGAAGATCCAATTCAGATAAGCACATTTTTAAGTCTTAAAAAGAATTAGACTATTGTTTCACACATGGCAAAATCATTTTTGCTATCCTGCAAATTGCTATTTCTTTTTTTCCTTGACAATTAATCTCCCTGAGTTTTGTAAACAATTCATTTCTTGGTTTTTGTCCATTTTTATCATATGGTGAGTTACCATGCAGCCTGTTCTACATTATCTGCAGAGAAAAATGTATTTTATATTTTAATCCTTTTTTATTGTCATTTCTTAAGTTGTGGTCTTCAGAGCTCTTTCTGACTCTGTTTCATCACCAGGTGACAGATTTGAAAGCAGTGTTATAATCTCATAGACAGCATTTGGGAAATAGTTGGCCAACATCTTCTGGAGCAGTAGGCTCCTAGCCACACTTCTTTCCATGTTCTTATGTCACAGTACAGATGGCAGCCTTTCTCTTATGAAATAACCAGGCCTAAAAGAAATCACTGACCCTCTGAACACTTTGTAGAAATGTACATACTTCCTATATATAATATATATCATATATAACATCATCAGGACGTTGATAAAGTCAGACCATTGGTGATAGTTTTATGGGACTGATGTAACTTTTTGATCAATTCCAGTACTGATCTAATATTTTCCCCCAGGTTTCTTTCTCTGCTTTTTCTGTTCATGTTAAAGAAAAAGGATCCTCTGTGTTTATGGAGGGAACAGTCTTTTATCCTGTCTATAGTGGCTACCTTGGAGGGGGCGAGGGCAGTTCAGAGAACTCATTTTCTCCCCTGATAATGTGATTGCAAGGGCAGAGTTGGGTTGTGAATCCTGGAGTGAGTGTCTGGGCATGGGCAGCCAAAGCAGAGCTGCAGAGAATCTGAAGATGAGTAACTGTATGCGTGCATGAAATGTGGAGTCACTGTGATCAACAGATAGAAATGCAGCTGGAGACAGATGTGGCATACAGCGGAAGTCAAATACTGGGAGTGGCATTATCCTAAGTGACACAGTTTTATTCACAAAATGGTGAACCACTCTTGGTAAGGTTTATGAACAAATCAAAGTGCTAGCTTTCTTTAATTTACATGGTAGTTGCATTTATGGAAAATTCAGCTCGTTTCTAATTATGCCCCCCAAAGTACTTTGTATTTATATCTAAAATGGAGTTAGTTCTGTTATTATATACAGGTTGTTGTTTTTTTGGGTTTTTTTCAATATGTGAATGACTGCCATGTCATAGATGCCATTGTATGTGGGGTAAATATTTTAACTTTTTATTTGGAAATAATTTTAAACTCACAAAAAATGGTAAGAATAATACAAAGAGCATCTGTGTACCCTTTGCCCCGAGTCACCTACTGTCATCATTTTGACACATTTGTTTTTGCTTTCTCACTCTATCTGCACACACATTTTTTTTAACCATCTGAGCGTTTGTTGCAGATATTACAGTCCTTTATCCTGAGTTCTTTGGTGCATATCACCTGACTTTTTTTTCTTTTTTTTTTTGATGAGGAAGATTAGCCCTGAGCTAACATCGGCTGCCAATCCTCCTCGTTTTGCTGAGGAAGATTGGCCCTGGGCTAACATCCGTGCCCATCTTCCTCTTTATATGGGACGCCACCACAGCATGGCTTGGCAAGTGGTGTGTTGGTCTGTGCCCAGGATCTGAACCCGTGAACCCCAGGCCGCTGAAAGGAGCACGTGAACTTAACCACTACGCCACTGGACCAGCCCCATACACCTGACATTTTTTAAGAAGCCAGTCTCTTTTTTTAATAGACTATTTTTCTTTGGAGTTTTGTGTGATATCTCCTCATGATTCGATTCAAGATATGCTTCCCCAGCCAGAATATTGTCAGTGATGTTGTGTCCTTCTTAGGGTGTCACATCTGGAGACACCTGGTGTCCACCTGCCCTGAAGGGTAATGGTAACTTTGATCACCCAGTCAAGTGTGTCTGATGTCCACACTGGAGAGTTGCTGGTTTTCTCCCTTGTGACTAATAGGCAGTCCGTGCAGAAGACACCTTAATAGCATGCAAATGTCCCGCTGCTTATCAAAAGTTTCCTCTAGATTTAACCTCATTTAGCTTCTTGCCTGAATCAGTCTTTACTGTGATGGTTGCAGTATGATGGATCCAACTCCATGAACACCTCCACACTGGCTACTTAGTGCTCTGTCTGGACTGGAAGTGAGAGCCCTCCCTTCTCTCCTATTGCTTTCTTTCTCTTCCTATCTTTTTATTATCAGAATGGTCTTGGGGATTGTGGATTCCTGTTTTTTTTTCTTTTAATCATTCATTACCATCCTTAATTATTTGGCGGTCCAGTTGTCCCGGATTGGGCTAGTTGAAGCCCTTTCAACCTGGCCCCCCATGTTCCATCTTGTGTCTTTCCTGCTGTAGCCCTGGACTCAGTTATTCCTCCAAAGAGCCCTGTTCCTTTTAGGGGGGAATGGTATTAGAAACCAACATCTGTGCACTGGGTGTCCTCTTGCTACTATGGAGTTTTTGCTTCTTGGCCCATTCAGTGGACAGAGCTAGAAAAATATGTATACATGTACACATAAATATACATAGACGCACATACGTGCATATCAGCTTACATGTACTTATTTTACAAATAATCAGCTCATCCTGAAACCTCCAATTCCCGTTCATCCCCACAGGTCTCCCTTGCCTTCCTCTAGTCCATATTTGTATCTCCCTTCCATACCCAAAATTCTACTCCCAACAGGGACAGTGTTTTTATGTGTAGGACTGTCTCAGCATTGCACCTTGTCTAATTTTCCTGTGTTCTGCCCATTAAGTGCCAGTAATGCCCTGCAGTCATTGTGACGGTCAAAAAAATACCCCACATATTCTAAAATGCCGGAACCACTGCTGCAGTGATAAAACGAGCATGGACTCATTTAATTATATTGCAGAGCTTGTTCTGATGTGCCGTATGTGAAAAGTACTATGAAAGTACTGAGAAAAGAAGGAAGAATTTCAGGAAAGCAATTGTTAAACACCTTCCTAGGCATGAAGGGAAGATTAGGAAAGGAGACCGTTGTATTTGGCGCCTTGGTATGCGGTGTAGTCAGCTGTTCTTCTGAGACACGTCTGGGGGAACACTCATGGATTTCTGAATAAGCAGAAGCGTTTGCCAGAGGAGCATAATCATCTGCAGGGAACAGCTACCGCCTCCTGTCGGAAGTCGTGTGACACCTGGAGGAGCAGTCCCAGCCCCGCTTCCTGGGGAGAGCCCTGCCCGGGGCGCGCCCCGCGTGCATTCGGGGCGCTGTGCCCCTTGTGTGCCGGGCGCCGCGGCGGAATCTGCCCGGGGCACGCGCCTGGTGCGAGCCCCGTACTGCCTTCAGACACCGTGCTAGACCCGGTCCCGAGCCTGCCCCAGGGGCGCTGCCCACAGCCGGTGCTCGGCACGAGCGCTCCTTGGGGAGAGCGGGGACAAGCCGCTCCGAGACCCCGCGGCCCCTGCGGCGCTTCTTCCGGGCGTGACGGAGCGTAACGCAGACTCGCGCTCTACGTGCTTCCCGAGCTCTTCCGCGAGGGCCTGGTTGGGACGTGGCCCAGGGCCGACATGTGCGCAGGCGCCGCGCCGGGGCTGCCCCGCGAAGACCCGCCAGGAGGTGGCGGTGCGGCCTCGGGGACGCGCGCAGCCGCCGGAGCCCCCGCCGCCCGTCCGCGCCTGCGCGGAGGGCGCCCCCGCATGTGGAGCGCTGTGATTGGGCACTGCGGCCTGGCGCGGGCTCGCTGATTGGGGGAGGGAGGAGGGCGATATGAGGCTTTTGCTCCGCGCGTCCCCATTGGACGGCGAGCGTGGGGCGGGGCGGGGCGGGGTGTGCGTGCCGCCTGTCCCCTGGAGACGGGCACGTGGCCTGGTCGCTAGGCGGCCGGCTGCAGTCCCCGGAAACGGCTCCTCCTGGTGCCGCCGCGTGCCTGCTTTTCCCGCGGCGGCTCCCTGCTCTGAACCGACGGCGGCGCGCGGTGTAGCGAGAAGTGCCCAAGTCCCGGTGGGTGGGCGAGGGTCACACGTGGACACACCGTGTGGGAAGGACGCAGCACCTCTGCGCGCCCGCTCCCCTCCCCGCGGCTGACCGGCTCCCAGCCCCGGGTCGGCGCTCTGCTGCTTCACGGTGGAAGGTGTGAGGAAACGCCTGACCCATCCCCTGGCCCACACCCCTCCCTCAGCGCCAGACCTCCCCACTCGCTGTGCTCACTCCTCCTCACTCTTGGGGTTGTGTACAGGCGGATCCCAGTGTGTCATTTCACCCATAAATGTTGCAATATCCATCTCTAAAAGATAAAGATATCTTTAATACCATTATCACCCCTAAAATGTTAATAATCGTTTAAATGTGAAATACCCAGCCAGTGTTCAGATTTCCCTGATAGTCTTTTTTTTTTTAATGGTTTGGTTGAATCAGGACCCGCGTAAGGTCGGTCCAGTTGGTTATGTCCCCCTTCTCTTGCTTCTTTCAAGATCTTTATAGAAACATACGGAAGCAGAGACAAGAGTGGAATGAGCCCCCATGTACTGTCACCACCTTAAATGCTTACCAGTTCTCTGCAGTCTTGTTTTGTCAAGCCCCTACCCCGTCACCAAATCCTTATCAGATCATTTATATGTTTTTTGATATGTACCTCCAAAAGATAAGGATTTTTTAAAAATATTACTACCATTCTCATGTCTAAAAATTAGTAATTCCTTATCATTAAGTATTCCATCAGTGTTCATATTTCACCAAATGTCTTGTAAATTTCTTTTTAATTTACAGTTTGTTGAAATGGAATCCAGA
This sequence comes from Tapirus indicus, assembly GCA_031878705.1. Taxonomy (NCBI): domain Eukaryota; kingdom Metazoa; phylum Chordata; class Mammalia; order Perissodactyla; family Tapiridae; genus Tapirus; species Tapirus indicus. The sequence continues at coordinate 1,623,122 of CM062925.1, read as the reverse complement.
TGAGGTCCATACATTGTAATGTGTTGAGAAGTCTTTTAAGTATCTTTTAATCTACATGTTTTTCTCTCTCTTTCCTGTGATTTATTTCTGAAGAAAGCAGATCTTTTGTATGGTTTCCCAGATTCTGGATTTGCTGTTTTCATCCTTGTGATGGTGTTTAACTTTTTCCTCTACCTTCCATATGCCCTATAAAAGTGGCAGCTAGAGAAGGAGCCTTGATCAGGTTCAGGGTTTGTATTTTGTTTTTTTCATTTGGCATGAATCCTTCATAGGAAGTGTTGTTTACTCTTGTCAGGAGGCACACAGCATTTCGTTGTCCCTCAGTGATGCTAAAGGCCATTCATGATCATTACTTAGATCCATTATTTCATTAGGAGTTGCAAAATATTGCTATTTTAATTCTATCATTTGTTCCTCATTTATTACCCAGAAAATTTTTGTAAAAGATTAGTTTAGTTATCCTGAGGTATACTTTCTATGCAAGAGGCAGTTTTAAAATAGTGAGTTGACCCCATGGCATCCTCCAAAGATGATCAGTGAGGGTTTTTTTTTTTTAATATCATTATGAACTCATGGATTTAAGCATTTGAGACATTTTCATCCATTGCATTTGATATTTTTATTGAAAGGACCTTAGTTCTCCAAGTGAGCTCTGTAGAGCCCTGGGAGTTCTTGGGATTTCCAGCTAAAGTCAGAAGATTTCACTTTTAGACTGTTTCTGTACTGGGCTTCCCTTTGGTTAAGGTAAACACTGAATTAAAGCATTGTCTCTGAAATTCCTACACTGACCGTGCAGATCTGTTGGGGAGGTACAGGGTGAAAGTTATCAGCATTAGCCATTTAGCAACTGTTGAATTACAGGGTAGGATCCACGGTCAATAGGATTCAGGAGAAAACCATTTGGGGGAGCTGGATAGGGTGCTGATAGGAGGGCAGGCCCAATGGGAAGCTCCCTGGATTCCATGAGAGGAAGTTGATTTTGAGTCACCCTGGCTAGCTGGCAAGGGCCAAGGTGGCTTGAGCTGAATTGGATTCATGAGCCCTACTGAATTACACATTTTATTTCTGATTTTTTTTGGTTTATAAGGGAGTCATAGAGTAAGGGACACTTTTTGGTTTTGGTTACTGTTTTTTTTTTTAAAGAACTCCCTTTCCGAATCCAGAGAGAATTGTAGCACTGACACATTTGAATTCAGGTTGAAATTGAGCACCATGGTCATTCTTGCAGACACCTCTCCCTTCAGCTGAGGTTTTAGTATTGCTGGGTCATTTCAGCTGTGGAGGCCTTTGGCTATTGCAGTCATTTTTCAAATCCTGCCCCTGAAGCCTGATGGGGATTTTCTGAAGCCCGCTTTCCTAACCTTTGCCAGTTCCGTATTTGCATCTCTGTGACATCTATTCATTTACTAGGTTTCATATTTACCACCTCCTGGCAGTTCTAGAGGTGAGTCTAATTGTGCGCATCATCCTTGTTTAGTCTCATCTTAGTACACATGTAGACCAAGCTTGCCTTCAAAGTTTTCCTTTGTTGGAACTGTTTATTTTAAACAGTTTAAACTTCTGGTGACCGAGAGACGGCTAGATAAAAGGAAACCTAAATATCTGCATTCAGAATGGCTCCCATGTTAGTTTTCCTGCTTCCTTCTATTACTCTCCACATTATACATCATCTTCCTTGTTTTTCTTTTTAAAGGTGGAAAACAACAGTTTCAGCCTATATTTTCCAGATCACTTCTTCTAGGAAGTACAATAATAACTTATATCTACTTCTTTGTTACTTTAATCGGCAAGGTGGGCAGATGGTCCTAAGCCCGGAAAGAGCTTAGCATTGATTTAGTGGGTACCAGTGATGTACAGTTCCACAGAAATTGTGAGAAGCTGAAACCGTCTGAGACCCACTCACCTGAAGCTCCCAGGATCCGGTAGAGGCCCCATCTTTCCTTCAGTGAGCTTCCTCCTCTCCCCTCTGACCTGGAGATGGCCCTCTTTTATAAGATGCTTCTTTCCCAGCGTGTCTCTACTACGGATTTTATGGTCGGTTACAGAGGAGATTGCTGTTTTCTTTCTGAGAACTTTATGTGTTTTGAAGCTGTGTTACTTTGGTGCACACCAGGTTAAAATTATCTTCCTAGAAAAATGAATTTTTGATCATTATGTAATGACCCACCTAATCTGTAAAAATAATGTTTATTACCTTTAAGTCCCTTGTGTCTGATATTAATACAGCTACACCAGCTTTCCTTTGACTACTGTCTGCCTAGTATATTTCTCATATGTTTATTTTCAACTCTTCTGTGTTCATGTGATTTACATAGCTAGATTTTGCATTTTTAACCAATCTGACAATTGTCTTTTTAACTAGAGAGTTCAGTCTATTTACATTGTCATTTTGTGATTACTGAAATATTGGATTTATTTCTATCATATTTTGGGATTTGTCTCATCTTTCTTCTTTCTTTCTTTCTCTTCTTTTGCTTTGATTTAGGGTGTTTTGTTTTTTACATTTTTTACCCCCTCCACTGGTCTAGAAATTATATTCTCTATTTCTACTCTCTTAAAATGGTAGATCCTACATTATAAATTTACATCTTTAGATGGTGGCTCTATAACTTCAAACATGCATATTTAACTTGAAATCTAACATCAATTACACACTACATATTTTAGAAAACTTTAAGTCCAGTCACACACACATACCCCCAACCTTATGTTATTGTCTAATATTAAAGTTTTACCCTTTAAAACACACATGCATGTAATACATTATTTTAAACAATTTTCCCCTAGATTTAACTGATTTTATTTATGTGCTATTCTTTCTGTCATCTCAAGTGTTCTTTAAAAGATCGTTAAATTTTCTTCTTCCTAAAACACATCTTCTAAAAAACACAACTTCTTAAAAGTTCCTTTAGTGAGTGAGTGTTGCTAATAAATTCTCTTAGTTTTTGTTTGTCTAAAAATGTGTTTCTTTTCCCCTTATTCTTAAAAGACCTGTTAGATATGTGATTCTATATTGGTAGTGTTTACTGCCAACACTTGGAACATGTTATTCTACTGTCTTCTGTTCTCATTGAGAAAACACCTGTTGGTATAGCTGTTTTTCCTTTGTAAGTAATTTATCTTTTCTTTCTGGCTACTTTTAAAATCCTCTTATTCTTCAGTTTCACTGCAATGTATCATTGTGTGGGTTCAATTTTACTTAATTGATTTGAGATGTTATGTGTTTCCTGAACCTGAAAACTCTTATCAGTTCTAAACCATACTTAGCTGTTATCTCATAATGTAGTACCTCTCACCATTCTCTTCATTAACTTATTTTGGAAATTCAGTTAAATGTGTTTTTAGGCTTTCTTATTCTGTTTTCTGTATCTCTCTACTCCTCTTTCATGCTTTTCATCTTTATCTATCTGCTGCATTCTACGTAATTCCTTTTAGCTCATTCAGTTCACTAATTCTCTCCTCACCTGTGTCTAACCTACTCTTCAACTTATTCAAGTTCCTTTTTTTACAGCTTTGTTGAGGTATTCTTTTCATAAATAAGTTGCACATATTTAGAGTGTACAATTTGATAAGTTTTGACATGTATACATGTGTACATATGTCCATGAAATCATCACCACAATCAAGATAATGAGTGTATCTGTCAACTCCCCCCAAAAGCTTTCTCCTGCTCCTTTGTAATTCTTTCCCCTCTTCCTGCCCACACCCCCAAATCCCCAGTTAACCACTGATGTGCTTTCTGTCACTATAGGTTAGTTTGCATTTTCTAGAATTTTATGCAGTAAAATCAACTCTTTAAAAAAATTCTCAGGTTGGTATATTTGGGGTCACATAGGGGAAGTATGAATTAGGGCCCCAAAGAGGCGTGAGGGCTGACTGCAGTGTCAAGTCCTCCGGGGACGACACCCCTGCTGTTCCCTTTGCAGGGCACACTGTTTTCTAGGTCACCTTTCCCTGCAGGGGTAGCCCTAGGTGGTCCTGCCTCTACCTGAGGATCTCTGAACCAGCTTCTCACTTAAAATGTTCTTGATTTTGTCCTCTGTCCCTGTAAATCATTAACACCAAAGCTCGTGTCACTGGGGACCTGTGGGCACTCCCAGGGTGACTGCTACCCTTAGTGCTCGCTTAGACACTCCAGGTTTGTGCTCCCATCTTGCCTCTGACCTCTGACAATACGTCTGGCTTCTCGAAAGCTCAGGCATATGTTTAAAAATCTTTTTTAAATATTTTATTTAGGTGTTTTAATAGTAGGGGGAATTTTTTAAGGATATTTGGTCCACCTTATTCCAATTTAGTATCCTTTTTGAGCTTAGGCACCACATCCAGGACTTATTCTGTGCTTCTCCACCGTAGTTCTCAGACATAACTCACTCCGGTGCTTCAGAGGCTGCGTTGCCACCTCCTGGGGCTTTTGTTTACAAGCTTGGATTCCTCTGGTCTTCCTTCAAACGTGCAATTAGAGTTGCCCTCTGGGGGTGAGGTTAGGAATCTGAAGTTTTAAAGCCCTTGGGAGATTCAGATCCTCAGATCCTCAGGTGATTCTGAACCACTGCATCCCTAGACTTGGAATAGGGCAGGGTCCTCAGCAGAATCTTTTGTGTCCTTAGATCATCAGTGCTGTTGTTTTCTTCAAACAGGAAGGGCATTTTTATACCGGTATACGTGTCATTTTCTGGACATACTTCCACATTGTCTGCACAGCGTTAAGTTTTGTTAAATGAAGAATTCAGATTTCAGGTCCATTTTCCCATATAGTCTTTGTTGACCTCAACCATCCCCCGCAGTGTGTATCCCTGAGGAGCTGAGCGACGGGCAAGAAAGCATCTTCTTTGGCACATCCCTTTGAACAAAACCTGGGCATCTGCTGGCCCCTCTCTGAACATGAGTGTGATTTGACTGTTGAAGCCCACGGTCCAGAAGCCTGTGGTGCTGGCCCTCTGCAGGCCACAGCTGCCCCAGCTTTCCTGGCCATGCCTGCCCTGTGTGGTGTTCTGCCTCATTCGTCACGCTGGCACTGTCCTGTGAGGTGACTGGTCACGTATTACATCGAGCAGCTAACCTTGCTCTGACTTGCAGCATGCAAACATTGTTCATCAGATCCTGGCTCTGCGGCTGCTCCCTTTTTTGAGGCCTCAGCCAATTTCACTTGACTGAAAGTGTCTTGGTGTGAAGGATTAAAATGGAATCTTGAGTTACCACCCTACAGAAGCCATCGCACTCCAGTGTTTAGTTATACGTTGTGCACAATGCGAAACCCACGAGGAAACGGAGGCCCTTTCAGTTAGGCCACCAGATCCTGATCCTGCTTTTTTTAGTGCAAGTTTAAACTTAGAGTAAAGGGAGGTGACTTTATACTGCCTGTCATCTCAACATGAGAGCCTCTATTATGACGTGATCATAAAGATTTGGTGTCACAGAGTGCTGTTGAATGTCATTCTGTGAGCAAGTAGATTGAACAGTATTAACTTGCCTTAGCATGAAGAGGTTTTAGGGATGGTGCGTGTATGTGGAGGGGGGTTAACATTCTTTAATCACTTGGTGTCAATCCCTTTAAGATAGTCATAAGAAAAGTAATTATTTTTACGTCATATCATGTTTTCCCCAGTAACTACTTAGTCATTGAGAGCATTGCCCAGGGAAAAGAAAGAGGAAAAAATGGTTAAATGCACAGCAATAGGTCCTGATCAAATACTTGTCAATTGATTACCTCTGTCTCCTTATTACTTGATACTAATTTCTTCCACCAGGGAGTAAAAAAACTTAGCAATCCAATTGCTTCTTTTTCTTTCTTCCCTCTCTCCCTCCCTTCCTTTTTCTTTCTTTTATTCATTTCTGTAGATGTTTGTTGAGTGCCTTTTATAGAACTGTTCTAGGGACTGAGAATATATCAGTAAGTTAAGTCCTTGCCGTCATGGATTTTACTTCTAAGTGTAAAAAACAGAAAAAACAAACGCAGACCAGCTTGTGTAGGCATTTGTAGGTCATAGAAAATATTTTGGATTTTATTCCAAGCATGACAGGAAGCTGTTGGCTGGTTGAGACAAGAAATGACAGGATCCGATTGATCTTTTAAGAGGCTCCCTCAGACTGCTGTGTGGAGGATCAGTTGTAAGGGTGGGGGCAGTGCTTGAGGTGGCTGGCCAGTCAGGAGGTGAGAAGTTAGCAGTGGTACTGGTAAGAAATATGTATTTATATTTACATTTCAAATCTAGAGCCTGCAGGATTTGCTGACGCTCGGTTGTGGAGTGTGAAAGAGTGGAGTCAAGGCTGCCGCCTAGGTTTTTGGCCTGAATAAGCCAGCGAATGTAGGGGTCATTCACTGAGATGAGAAAGGCCGAAAAGCAGGTTTGGCGTGGAGAGTTGGAGAGTTAAGAGGACGTGTAATGCTTAGATGCCTTTAGACACCCACGTGGAGAAGTCACCTGTGCAGGGGGAGGTAGAAGCCTGGAGTTACAGGCAGAGGTCAGGGAGGCCTCCACGCCTGGAGTCACTACTGTGCAGCCGATGACTAAAGCTGTGGGAGGGAGAAGGAGATCACCCAGGCTCTGGGCGAGGATGAAGAGCAGAGTCTCCTACTCAGACTTGGGGCACCCCAGCATTCAGAAGCCGAGAAGAGGAGGTCCTGCAAAGGAACCCGAGAAGGAGGGAACAAACAGCGTTTCGTGAAGACAGAATGGTCAGTATATTAAACACTAGTGAGAGGTCCAGTAAGGTGAGGACGAGGGATGGACCACTGGGTTTACAGTGTGGAGGTGGTCTTTGGAGTTAGTGGAGTGATGGAAACCTAAATCCGACTTGAGTGAGTTCCAGAGAGTAGAACTAAGGAAGTAGTGACAGCTGTGTCAGGGATGACTCTTCGAGGAACGTGCTGCTGAGAGGAGCAGAGCAGAGGAGAAACTGCTGGAAGGAGAGACGAACTCAAGGGAGGGTTTTGTTATTTGTTTGTTTAATAAAGTCCATCCTCTGTAAAAAACAAAAAACAAACCTAGAAGGCCAAGTGTGTGGGCCCAGATGCAGGGAGCCGGGCAGACCTCGTGGCGGGAGGGTGAAGTTCTCTTTTGGTGGCTTCTATTTTACACGCAGGTAAACAAGACGCTCCACCAGGAGCTGAGAGCGGGAGGGAGGGAGGAGGCGGGAGAGCACAGTGTAAGCTGGAGAAGGTGTGAAATAATCATTTTGGCGAGTACGTTGCCTAAGATTTCAGATTTTTTGAGACTCTGAGAGAACAGCGTAATCTCAGGAATACCAAATATTCCCATGGATGTTCTGCTAAAAGGAACCAGAATAGGAATAGTTCAAGCTGAAAATCATTATGTATAACCAGGGTGCCTCTCTGATTTGTTCAGGGAATGTATAGGAGCCATTTGATAAATTCCAATTTTCAGAATTTTTGAATAGCTAATATATTTACCTGGTTCAAAATGCAAAAGGAATAGATATGTGAGCGATGAAGAGTCTCCTTCCCTTGGCCCCCTACCATCTAATTCCTTTCCCTGGAGTCTCAATAATACCACTTTCTCGTGTCTGCTTCTAGAGATGCTTTATTGATCCATTTTTTTTAAAGCTAAATATATGCTAGGATTTTTAAAATAACTGTTATTCCAATTAAATGAATCATTTCTTAAAATGTTACTAATATTCCTTTGTCCTCTTTAATTTATACAAAAATAATTTCTAAAAAGAGCATCTGTTTTAACACTGACATCATAATGATGGCAGCCATCTGGCAGGAGTTGTGTCTGTTAGATTTTTCTTAAGAAATGTGTATGTTTAACAAGGTTATTTTTCCTTCTTTGTCTTCACAGCTGATCTAGCATCTTTAATGGATAAAACGTATGAGAGAAAGTTGCCTGTTAGTTCTTTAACAATATCACGGGTAAGAAAACTTAAATATTACATATATATTCAAAGAAGGAGGAGGAAGAAAGTAAGAAAGCCTCTTTATATAGATGAAGCTGTGTAAATAAAGACTGCCTTTCATAGGAAATATTTTTCAAGAGTGTGGTATGTTTTTGCAGTTACCAATATATATTTTATGGTGAAGTAGCACATTTCTTTGACTGAAGTGAAAGGTAATAAATTTACCAGACTCTAGTGTCAGTGATCACTGTGTATACCTGATTTATTTTAATTTTTCGAGGATATGATATTCTGCTATATGATACCAGGATTTTTTTTAATTGATACATTCTTCAAAGTGATAGTATTCACTTGTTAATATTGGAAGTAATTTTGGAGCTGAGAAAGTCTATAAAAGAATGGATATGAGTGTTAACGTGAAACTGCTATGAAGCACTGTGAGGAAGAACATTAGGCTAGGAATCAGGAAGAGTAATTGATAGTAACCATTACTGAACACCTCTATGCCAGCTATTGTACTAGCTTCTTAACATACATTATCTCTGTTAGTTCTCACAGCGGCCATACAAGATAAGCGTTATCATCTCCACTTCACATGTGAGACTTGGAATGGTTGATAACCTTCCCAAGTTCACGCAGCTCTAAGTGGAAAAACTGGGCTTCAAACCCAGAGCTCTGTTACATCAGAGGGCTTTTCTATTGCCTCCCTCAAATAGATCTGGTCTTGTCCTTATCATGAACTCACTTTATGACACTGGGTAACTGGGCCCCCTCAATTTCCTCATTTCCAGTATGGGGACAATAATATCTTCCTCACAGGGCTGATGTGACGCTAAAATGAGATATTAGTTGTGAAAGCGCTTTATAGAAATTAATGGCACCATAAAATTCAAGGTATCGTTTAAATCTAAAAGAGAAAAAGGAAGGGAGCAATCATCCTTTTTAGTCTGAATCCTTTCCTTCTACCCCTTGATACTCTCATTTTAGTAAGGAAACAGTTTAACTAGGTCATAACTTAAATCTTATAGATTCAATTTTCAGATTGGAGAGGAACTGAAACAGCATTGGTTTATCCCTTACCTGATGGATAAAATCTCTGTGTACCACACTACCTGATATTTGTTTAGGCAGCACAGAGTTTAAAGAGCTTTCACGTCCATTTTCTCATTGGATCCTCATACTCTTCAGGGCAGGTGCCTGTATTCTATTTATGCAGGTGGAGCTGCTGAGTTCCAGGGGGCTGTGCCATCTGTTTACGGCACACAGCGAGCGGTCAGGAGACTAGTTCCCAACCGCAGGTCCTGCGTTTGAACCACATTCTGTCTGCCCCTTAATGAGATTTCTAAATCAAATCCATTAGTCCTGGGCATTTTAGGTAGCCTCCCCCTTTTTGCTCTTCTCTCCCTCTTTATGAGGTTTTCATTATATTCACGTGCGTTATCTCCTACTCCATCTTTTTTGGCTCTGAGCTCTACTTCAGGGTGGGATCCATCCTTGCGATAGTCCTTTCTGTGTGTTTATTTGGTTTGGAATTAGCGTATTCAGGAACTTGATATTGGAAGGGAGACTGCTGGTGGAAGCACCACAGGCTGACTGGTCCACAGTAGGACCTACGTCAGAGTAGGAAAATGGTTCCAAGACTGAGTCGTCTAAATTTAGATTTTCATCTCTTGGGCCTTATTTCTTCAGCCATTAGAGTCTTTATCCTTTCAACTATGTGTTCCCATATATTTGGAGCTTGGAACATAGAGAAAATATCAGTTTAAAGATAAAGGAAAATACCGATGACTAGTTATAAATATGGTAAGAGGAGCTTTCTTGTTCTGAGCAAGGTTCATGATTGGTTTTCAAAGTTTTTCTGACCAAGGTTGTCTACACGTAGAAAAAGAGAAGCCATTGTGTATTCTTTGTCTGCATTAGCATAAGGGTTTTCAAGGATGGAGTCACACCTTGGGAACATTGTCCAGTAAAATGGGTGTTTTGTCTTTTTTAAGGTCAATGTGTGAATTAGGCCCAATATAGGCATAATTTATATTCAACCAAAGGTTCCTTTTTCTGTCTTTTAGTTTGTGGACAACATTTCATCTCGAGAAGAGATAGACCACGCAGAGTATTACCTTTACAAGTAAGTTTTCCATTTCATTTGGCTGTGCACTCTCCTGTTTCACACCTAACACAAAAGGTGGTATGTATTATATATAACGTTCACACCTTGCTTTTTAACTTTATGTTTTGGAGATCTTTCTGTATCAGTATGTGGAGTGCTTCCTCATTTTTTATAATTGTATCGTATTCCATGCTATGAATGTATAATTTAAACCAGTTCCCTTTAGGTTGTTTGCGCTCTCTTTTTGTATTATAAATGATGCAATCAACAATTAAGAACCTTGTATGGATGTCATTTTGCACATAGTTCTCATAAGCATATCCATTCGTAAGCTCAATCGCTGTTGCCAGATTGCTTTCCACGGAGATTTATCCAGTTTACATCCCACCTGCAGCGGAGGGGAGAGACCTGTTTACAGGTTGGTCGGTGGGCATTTTCACAGTTCGGGATTTTTTTTTTGTCAATCTGATAGGCGAAAAATTATATCTGTTTATCTCTTCTCTCCCTTTTTTATTCAGATGGAAATGTACTCTATATACACGGTTAGGCACCTATTCTCAATTTAACACTATACTGTAAAACGTTTTCTGCAGTACCTCATTTACCTCATTCTTTCTCGCAGCGGTGAGCAGTCCCGCTGTGAACTTGCCTGTATGGGACAGGAATCACGTTCAGGTCAGCACCTTTATAGCAGCAGAAGACGGGAGTGACCTAAAGCTCGTTAAATGAGGGACTTGTCAAGTAAATTATGATTCATCCTTGCAGTTGATTGGTCACTTATCAAATATCTATTAAATGATACTTTAGAACTAACTTCTTATTGTGATTCCTTATTGTAATTTTTTGTGTGTGTGAGAAAGATGAGCCCTGAGCTAACATCCGTTGCCAATCCTCCCCTTTTTGCCGAGGAAGATTGGCCCTGGGCTAACATCCGTGCCCACCTTCCTCTACTTTATATGGGACGCCACCACAGCATGGCCTGATATGTGGTGCGTCAGTCTGTGCCCAGGATTTGAACCTGCAAACCCCAGGCCATGAAGCAGAGCGTGTGAGCTTAACTGCTACACCACCATGCCGGCCCCCCTTATTGTGATTTTTTAAATCTGGTTATGATTTGTTTCAATTCCTAGGTTCCAGAAATAGGCTCAGATTGAAATTTAAAATGTTTCCAGTGAGCATTGCATTAGAACTTCCCTTTCAATCTCACTTTGTTTTGATCAAGAGTTTTCAGTTATTTCCATTGGGGTGCATTTTTAAAAGTTTTCTCTGTATTAGTGAAAATCTATTCAATTCTCTTTGATTTTGCTAAATAATAGGCTTTCTTTTTTTTTCTGACCAGGTTAAATTCTACCACCTTTTTGGTGTTTTCTGTTTAAATATAAATCTCAAGTAGATTAGATTCCACACTGTGAAAAACATTTATTTTAAATCTAAGGCTGCCTTTAGCAATGTCCCAGGTTTAAATTCTAGGTCATGAAATCATCATTGCAAGTGCCTTCTATAAATGGGTCCCTTGATGAGAGAAGCCCTGCCTTCCCCCAGTGTTCTTTGGTACTCTGGGACTCCTTTGATAGTTATTTCTGCCTGTGGTGAAAGGTATATTGGAGCTGGCATCCGCCTAGTTCTCATTCTTTTGCTTTGTTCATGGCAAAACGCAGAAAATAGTTCCAATTTCTAAGTAGAAACTATTTTTTGGAACTCCATCCTGTGGGACACAGTGCTGTAATCATGGAAGAAATATGTCCCACATTTACAGGTAGTAGGTCATTGATTTCAGTGTTTCAGCATTCAGCAAGTCTCTGCTGAGCACCTGATGTGTGCCCGGGCTCTGTCCAAGGTGCTGGTCATACAGTGATGAACAAGTTTGACGCAGTCCCTGTCCTCACACGTGAAAGTTCAACGGAGAAGTTTAAGCCCTCCCTTCAAGACCTTCCATGATTACTTTTTCACGTGATGTTCAGTTTTGTGTGGCCTGGAGTCTTACTGAAATTTTCATAAAACCTCTATTTCCTTGCAGATCAGATAGAAGACTCTTGTTCCTCTTAAATATGAGCCACTATTTAATTGGACATCTCATCCTTTGCCTAATCAAACTTATCACTTGTTTATTTTGGTTCTTTCTCCTCCCTTCCATTGCCAAGAAAATTAGCTTTTTCTTTTTTTTAAAAAGAAATGTTTTTGTGACTTCATGAGATCACTATTATATGTGCATGCAACTAGGTGTGATTCCATAAAGCTGCATCAACATGTAGATAGTGGAGGCTAGGCTCACTCATGAGCTAAGTGTCTCATTCCTGCTTTGCAGCCTTAGAGAATGTGCAAAACATAGGTATGCCTCGGCAACAGTAAAAGTTACAAGTTATGAACTCTTGGCGTTTGTCTCCATGAACTGAAATCAGGAATGTTAATCCTGAAGGCACCAGGGCCTGTGGGATTTCCACCAGTTAGGTCTTAAGCATGCAGTGGTCGCAGTGCACAACATTCCCAATTGGGATGACTTTAGACATCTTGGAGTAAACATAGAATCGCAGGTCAAGGGTGAGGAAATATAGAAGCAATTTCTTAATCCTAGACAGCTAACAGCTTCTTGCTGGCTTGCCTTGAGGATTTCTGTCTCCCCAGGCAGTACCATCTTTGAGGGGAAGGCCTACAGCAGGACTTTTGGCTGCCACCTCTGTCATTGGCTCAGCTCTTTCCCTGCCTCGGCCTGTAGAGACCAGGCTCTACAAGCAGAGTGTAGCTGCCACATCCTCTTATATTCTAGAGCTCAGTCTCCCCAATGATTATGTAGAATATTAGAACAAAAGAAGTTTGGAAACCTTGAGTGATCAGTGGAGGGCTGATTGAGCATCTGCCACCGTATCTGGTGCACAAGTAAGCAGTTCCAAGTTCCAGCAGTGCAGTGGGTTGCTGGAACATGCCCGCTTGTTAGCATCCTGTCATCCCAGGAGAGAATTTTAGCCTTTGAATCTCCAAAGTGCACATGTTTAAAAGTTTAGGGGTTTTAACATTAAGAGTCCCGGGGATCTTTTAAGGAGAGTTAGAAAGGCTGCTGTTGACTCAGCAAAAGGGAGAACAAATATGCAAACACCCCTATTTGGGCTGTGGGCTGTTCTCTGGGAGCCTGTGACCCTATGATCAGCTTCTACCCTGCTGTCTATAAATTAAAAATGAAAACACCAAGGAAAGGGAAGTGATGCTTTAAACAAGGGAATGATGTAAACTAAAGATGATTAGGGCAGTTAATACCAGAAACTGTATAAGTTGACAATAAAGAAAAAAATCTCTGGTAATACTCTACACATCTAAAGGGAAAAATAAACCAAAAGTAAAAATGATTAAATGGTAAAGAGGCTAAACTGAAGTAAAATAAACAAAATATGAAAGCTAAGAAATAGCAAAACAAGGCATGCTAAGAACTGTTGGTCTGTAACGAAAATAAGAATAAAAAAGTGAAAAATAAGTAAAATGAGATAAGAAGGACCTTCAAAAAAGATGTATAGATTGGCTGGAGAGTGGGAAGGTGGGCATGGGCGTGCTGTTGCATAGATACTCTGAGCAGGCTAATAGCCGTCTTCTGATTCTGAGTGGTTCCCAAGCTGCCTCCTCATAAGGGGGAGTGGTGGGGGGGCAGCTGCCACTGCCCTCTGCTCCTGCCCCTGCTCCAGCCGGAGAAGCTGTGCTGCAGCTGCTGTAGGTGTCAGCGTCCGCGGAGAGAATTCAGAGGGGTCTGTGAACTTAGAGGAGAATAAAATTATATTTTTATTTTCACCAGCCTCTCAATAATGTTTCGCATTGCGTTAGATTATGGATGTAGGCAACAGATCACAGTATTGTTAGCAGTATTATTGGCCTTTTTCACCAATAAAACTCATTGATTTTTCATATCTCATTACGTTTGTTGCAGATATCTTGACAAATTATGCTCCTCACTGCTTAGAGATTGCATTTGTAATTACACTACTGCTAGCTGGTGTTAGTTCTTGCATTAGTGAAGAAGCCTGTGTTACCACATCTCAAGGATGCTTTAATATTTTCATAATTGTGTTTCACTATAATTGGTTTTCTTTGTGATCCTATGTGGTTTTATTTCATGCATTTAAAACGTTATTCTGAGGAGGGTCCTTAGGTTTCATCAGACTGCGGAGAGTTCCTGCCACACTGGAAAATGCTGGGAACCGGTGGGGAGATCACGGGGAACAAAGGTCCTGTGCTGAGTTCCCGCCTCTTACCCCGGGCTATTTGAAGTTGTCTTGGTCTTTGTTTTATCTTCTTACAGAGAAGGCTTTCTTTTCTTATTTTAGTCTAAAGACAGACATACGATTGATATGTGTTCTGTTTTCCAAGTGAAAACTTAGATGCAGCCGGTCTCCTTGGTTTCCCAGGGAGAAGGTGTGGGGAAAATTGGGAATATTTGAGCAGGCTCTGAGATGCTGTCTGGGGAGACCAGGGCTGAGACAGGGTTGGACAGGGACACTTCTGCTTGATTTTGGTATCACCAAACACACACACACACACCCCCCGCCTGGTGAGGGCAGAAGCCGTGACATTTCCCAGCAGCAGCAGCAGAAGAGGTTTGGTGGCCTGGAGGAGAAGGGTAGACAGCACAACGAATAACAGCCGAGAGGAAAGGGCCACTCAGTGGCATCTGATTGGTGGACTTAAAAAGTGGACTGCTGATTTATGGTTTATATTTGTTAAAAAGAGTTTTATATGACCCATGTCCGTTTTAAAAAGAATTGAGCAAAATATTCTTTTTTCTTGGGCCTAGGATTACTTCTGCTTCCTACCCACATGCCCTCTTGTTGGCATTTGAAGAACAAAGGCTTACTACCTGCGCTTTCCTGTAAATTTATAGCATTCCTAAGAATTAGACTTATATCTTTAATTTACTGATGCAGAGACTAAAGCATAGAGGTTCACAGAATACACCCAACACGGAGGGTGTCTGTGTAAGGCACGCCTGCCCCGAGCGGAGAAGGGAAGCTGCAACAATGACAGGTGAACAGTGGGACCGTGCTGTAAACGCCGGGGAAAGTTTCCCCACAAGATGTTGTCAGTAAGGACCCCGGGTGGGGCTCCAGTGGTTTTTAAGGAACCTGAGGCAGAAGGGGTTCCACGGAGACCAGAGTACAGAGCATGGGAGAGCAGGAGAAAGTTCAGATTAAGGGAGAAGAGGAAATCCCTTATATTTCTTGTGTCTGTGGGTTGTTGTTTGTTTTCTAAGGACCATGATCTTAGCTTTTTCTGCACAAGAGATCCCCTTTTCGGATCTGTTGGCTTGAGGTCAGTGTTATTTTATAGCGAGCTTATCTAAAGTTTTCCTTCATCGTTTTGTGGAGAGCATCTGCACCTAGTCAGCAGTTCTGAGCTCAGGACTCCCGAAGTCCACGTGCCCACATGCAGACAGGTGAGCCCCGAGGCCAGCTCTGCACCTCCCTTTTCAGGAGATAAAGCTGCATGTCATCGATAAAATTGTGGCATCAGTGAAAGCCACGATTTTCATAGTTATAACAAGCTTGACAATTCCTGTGTTAGGATTTGATTACTGCACTAATAGAATGCAGACTCAAGACATAAGATTCCTTCTTTGTGCTTGGTATCCTTCTCTTCACCCAGGCTGTTTGCAAATTTCATTTTTAAAGGCTTATTTAGACTTTCAAATCATTTTGGGACCATGGCAGTTTAGAAATGCATGAAATTAAACTTGCTCCTTTTACTATCAGAGTGTCAATAATCAGAACTGATAATTTAATCTGCAACATAATGGTCATTCCTGAAGGATAAGTGATAGAAATTTCTAACATATTTATGAGATATTCTCTCTATTTGTAAGAATATAATATTTTTAAAGTAGCCTTTTGTTTTTAGCAAAAATGTGGGAAATGCTGAATTGTCATACAATAAGAAAAGACTGTTGCAGAGCTCCCTGGGAAGGTCTGTTTTTCTCAGAATCCAGCTCTCTCGGTTGTCATGGAGAGTGGCGTGCCACCCGTGAGTGAGAGGAAGTCGAGGTTGCGTGGCAGGCTGTGTGCTGCCAACACATTCATCCACGCTGTACCTTGGCCTCAAGCATCTTTCATCAGTTGCTTAACTGACCTGGCAGATACCAGGCGTCCCTGGTTGGAGACGGATGGCAAGTCAGGAACAGCTGGGGTGAGGCAGATGGCAGCCTGCGTGTCTCCAGGTCCCGGGTTGGCAGCCAGCCTAAAGAGGAAGGACCAAAATAGCTTCATTTTTCAATAAGCAGAACTATCCCGATGGTTCCTTAGAAGGTGAGCGCAGTACCCCAGGCCTGTGTTGTAAGAATCCCCGTCTGCCTGCAGAAGGAGGGAACTACACTGGTGAGTTCAAGCAGTAGCACTTTTCCTTTGAGCGCGTGGAGATTGTGTGTTGTAGCAACAAAAGGAAATGTAAAATCTTTCTGGTAGCATATTGCCAGATCTCATTACGTTTGAACATTATTAAGAAAAGAGGAAAGAGCCCAAGGGAGGTGCTGCTAAAGCATTTTTTTAGAAACACTTCCGTCCTCTAATGTTGCCTGGTGCTGGATTCAGATCTTATTTGTGGATCCTTACCACAGGCCTAGGAGAGAGTTTCTCATCGTTAGCGGCTCTGCGTCAGAGAGCAGGAGACAGGGGCCTTGTCCCTGCCTTGCCAGGGACCCGCTGGAGCTCTGCGATGAGTTAGGGTGAGAACCCTCAGCCTCCACTCCCTCACACTCTGCACTTCTCTCCCCGCTGTTCTTGTGATTTCAGCCTGGAGACTGGTCGTGGGAGGGGTGTTTTCCTGGCTTTGGTCTAACAGTCCACCTGACTTTCCCAGAGTGACCTCACGCCTTAGACGGTCACTCTTGTTCCTCGTGTGATGATCAGGTTCCTGGAGGCTCTTATCCCAGGAGTTCTAGCAGTCTGTGCTGCTACCAGCACCTGTGTACAAGTGTTCGTGGACGGATGCTTTCACTGGAGTAGATATCTAGGAGTGGAACCGCTGGAGCCGTTCCATGTGTAGGTGTATGTTTTCCAAAGCGGTTATGCCCTTTTACAGTCCCCACAGCACTTCCAGTTCCTCCACATTTTTACCAGCACATGTAGCCATGCTAATAAGGTCTAGCGGTATCTCACTGTGATTTTAACTTGTATACACCTGATGGCTAATGATGTTGAGCGTCTTCTCATGTGTTTATCTGCCATCCATATGTCTCCTTTGGTGAAATGTCTTCAACTCTTTTGCCCATTTTTAAAATTAAATTGCTCATTTTTTTATTATTGAATTGTGAGAATTCTTTTTCTTAGTCGTGTCTTTTCATTTACTTAACTGTGTTTTTCAAAGAGCAGTTTTTATTTTTGATGGAAGTCCAGTTTGTCAATTTTTTTTCTTTTATGGATTGTGCTTTTAGTGTCAAGGAAATTTTTGCCTAACCCAACACCACAAAGATTTTTCTCCTATGTTTTGTTTTAGAAGTTTCAGTTTTAGGTTTCACACTTAAGACGATGCTCCATTCCCAGTTATTTTTTGTATATGATACGAGGTAAGGATCAAAGTTAATTTTTTGGCATAAGAATACCTACTTGTATCAGCACCATTTGTCGAAAAGACTCTTCTTTCTGCACGGAATTACCTTTGAATCTTGGTCGAAAATCAGTTGTTCGTCTGTGTGGGAGTCTTATTTCTGGCCGGTTTTGCGCCATTGATCTCTGTCCCATTGTCTGTCTTGACGCCAATGCTATACTATCTTGATGGCTGTAGTCTTAAAATGAGTCTTAAATTGGTAGTGTAAGTCCTCCAACTTGGTTCTTTTTCAAAATCATTTTGGCTAGTTTAGGTCTTTTGCATTCCATATCAATTTTAGAATCACCCTGTGTGTGTACGTGTATGTACACACGCACATTCATACATACATTATTAATGTAGAGAAATTAGGAACAAGATCAATTCAAGAAATGTGTATTGAATGTCTAGTATATATTTAAAAACAAGAAGGATAAGAGGGAAGATTATGAGGGATGTGAAGGGAGATTGATTTTATGAAAGTCAGTAATCATACTTTTTCCGTTGAAGGCAAATATAAACTGCCCTGACAGAGTTTGAGGTGGAAGTACATGAAGACAGATTTCATGTCTGTAAGACAAATGATTCTCAGCTCTGTTTATAAGGGAAGTTCTGAAGCCAATAGAAGGTTTAAGAGAAGTATTTTTTAATTTGCCAGAACTGTGCAGTGTTCAAAGGGAAGGATATGATATAATCACCACAATCAAAAAGATTGTAAATTGACTGGGGAGAACTAGATATGTGGACTAATTCAAAATTAACACAAACCCAGGATGTAATAAATGTGTAAATTGACTATATTTATGCAGCAAAATGTGTGTTTTAGAGAAAACATGCTTTGGGCAGGCTGGAAGAGGGGTTGATGTCATTATTAGCAAACCTTCATAAGAGAGGTAGAACTCGAGACAGCCTTGAAGATTGGATGATAGGAAACAGGAGCAAGTGTCGAAGAGGGAACAAGCAGTGCAGGTGGCGTTCATAGGGTCGGGTGGGGATTGGCTCTGTGTGTGTTGACGGGGCTGCCCCAACCAGAGAGACGGGACTTATTGGGGAGCAGTGAGAAAGAAGACAGCAGATTACAGAGGAAGGAGAATGCTGGCAGGGGGAAGGGAGAGTGTAAAATCTGTCATTACCATACATGGCTAGTAAATAGATGAATTGGTACAACTTCTGCAAAGAGAACTTTGGCAACATCTATCAAAATTACGAATGCACATACACTTTGACCCAATAATTTCACCTCTAGCAATTTAGCCTCCTGATAAACTCGCACACATGTGAAATGGTATCCATTACAAAAAGTAAAAGATTATGTCCATCAATAGAGGCCTGGTTAATTATTCTACAGCCATACAGTGGAATACTGTGCAGTGATTGAAAAGAATGAGGCAGCTTTATTTGTATTTCCTATGGAACAAGTTATAAATTGCGTTAAGTGAAAAAAACAAGGTATAGAACTTTTTTGTTACATTACCTTATGGTTTCTATGTGTATGTAATATGTATATATGTGCTTTGATACATATGTGTGGATATGTGGATATGTGCATAGACTGTCTCTGGAATGATACAGACACACGAAAACTGGTAACATGGATTTCTTTGGGGGAAGAGACTGGGTGACTTTTCACTGAATTCTCTCTTAGGCCTTTTGAATTTTATATCATGGCGTATGTTACTTATTCAAAAAATATTTTTTAAATGATCCCCAAGATAGTCATCAGTAGATTCTTGAGAAGTGTATCTCATAATAAAAGTATTTCAGGAATATTAATAACCATACATGTTGGGTTAAAAGAGGTAAGCATTGGAGAGAAATTAATTGTCTATGCATAAGGTGATAAAAGGCCTGTCCTGTGGTAGTTGACAGTGGAAATGAAGAGAGAAATGTTTGCACATAGAAGGGGAAAAAAATCAGTCAACAGGATTAATGACAGGTTGAATATAGAGATAGAAAACAAGGAGGGTCAAAAATGAACTGATAATTGAATCTCAGTTAATGAGAAAATGGCTAATCCATTGATAGAAGTGTTGAACTGGAAGCAGATATAGAAGACAGCAGAGGTGGGTTTTTCTTTGCCTTCTTATTATACACACACACGTTTCTGTTTGCTGCATCACATCTTTTGCCTGCTGACCACCTTTGACCTGTTTAAGAGGAACTGGCCACAGACCTTTGACGACAGAACAGTTACCTACATTAGGGTCTTCCTGGTGTCCTGACACCAGCTGGGAAATTACAGAGTAGGTGGTCTCTGAAGTCCTGCTAACTTTCGGAATCTGTGACATCGAGACCTGGGAGGACTGAGCACTTTCCTCAGAGCCAGGGGACAGGTCGAAGCTCAGGCTGCAGGTGAGGGCCCGGCCTCAGGTTCAGGGGCTCATCAGCCAGACAGCGTGTCTGTGCCAACTCTTCTTCCTGAGGCAGTCCAGTGATAGAGGCGCGATGAATACTTCAATACCTGTCACAAAGTGACGTCAAGTTTATCAAACCCAGAAAAACCTAGCATATACAGAGATTCAAGAGTAAAAAGTGCATAATCATGAGAAAAAAGAGTGCTGAAAAGACCCTGAAGGAATCAGAAGGGAGGAGAGAGTTAAGTGACCAAATTTTAGGACCAGTTTAGTTCCCACTTTGATCTGTGACTTTGGACCCAGTTGCTGAACTCTGGACACCAGCTTCCTGGAGGAGGAGATGCCCTCGGATGCCTCCCAGGGCACCTTACACACCTGAAATGTGTTTCTCGGGCTCACTGGTACAGAAGCTGGACTTCATCACCACAAGCCTCAGACTTTGAAAGTATGAGGTTCTGGTCTTGTTTAGTTTCTCACTCAGGACTTTATTTACTTAAATAGTGGAATTGAAGTTTCAGCCACATAACCATGAATATCAAAAGAAAACCTAACAGATGTAAAATTAAACAGCAGAAAGTATGAGGGAATCTCTTCATCTCCTGGATTTGGGTGGCAGGCTCCATTTGCCATCTTATTTGTAAGTACCTTTAGTAAATTTTTTGGTGTGAGCAGTGGGGCGTCCTTATTTTCCAGGGAGCTAATTTTTGTGCCATATTACTTGACATTTTCCCATCATCTTTCTCTGGAAGGCCCACAAAGCACCTATTTTTGATGCCTTGTGTATACATGGGATTTAAAAGGAGAGAGCTAATGCAGATCTAGTCTAATAGCTGCACAACCCTCTGGATTAGACCTGAACAACTCCTGCAGTTTCCTATAAAAAGATACATCCCAAGTAGTGTTTTCCAGACCATAAAGTCCTTTGATCCAAAATCTCTTTACTGGCTATTTTCGTAACTGTGAAGTCACAATCAAGGTGCCAGGAATTACAGCTGTAGGGCAGAGAGAAAGGCAGAACTAAATGTATTATCTTATATTTATTAAACAAAGAGGCTTCAGTGGGGTTTTGCATGTAAGACGGTTAGATTTGAAGATAATGAAGAGATCTTTCCAGGAGCTGGCACAATATCTAAGGGAGAGATGAGCAGATAAACAGAAGCTTCAAGACCTTTGTGGGAAGAGACATTTCAGTTCATTGCATCATGAGGTTTGAGGCCAGTGGCAAGTAAATTCTGAGTATTTCCAGATGCTGAGTGTCTAGGCAATAGGACATTTGAGGAGCTAGAATATTTGATGTGAATTCTCTTTAGTGGTCTTGGCTGCTATCATTTTCATGATAGATTTCCAGTTGTATTTGTTTTTGCCAGACAAATTTTATATTTTGAGGTCTATTCTGTTCTTCGTTTAATAGCAGTGCTGATTTTAAGACGAGTGGTACCACCATTTGATGGCTAGTTTGGGCAAGGCTGGGAGTTAATGCCAGGTCTTCCAACTCCAGGCCGTTACAGTGCACGAACAGTATGTTTACTCCCCACTGGCTGTTACATGGCTCAGTGATGGATGCTTCTGAAAGGTGAGACTCAAATCAGCCATTATTCTTCATTGATAAAAGCCCAGGCAGAGTTTTATAGGAGGGACACTGAAATTATTTGTTAAAATGAGAACTTTGTGGATCTCATGCGTAGAGATTATCATAGTTCTCCATGTGCTGTGTTACTAGCAGGCAATAACAGTTAATGTGTGTGGCACCCTTACACAGTGCTTTCAGACTCCAGCCAGAATGGACTCCTCTTCTCTGAATGTGCCTTGTACTTTATGATCTTGACCCTCTCCCCCATCTCCTTCTAACAGAACACAGCCTGTCTTTTCAGGCCTGTCCCAAATTCTGCTACATCCATAAACTTGCCCTGATTTTCACCATCTGGATGTGATCTCTCTGACCCCCTTCTATAGAATTTGCTTTTATCAGTTCAGGGGTGCTTACTTTGTTTTTCTTTTGACTAATCAGAAGTGTGTGTTTCTTAATTTTCTCTATTTGAGGAGCAGTGTAGTGTGGTAGATAAGAGCGTGGCCTCTGGAGCCAGTCTGCGTAGATTCCAGTCCCAGCTGTGCCACCTATTAGCTGCATGATGTAGTTACTTACACTCTCTGTCCCTCGGTCTCCTCATCCATGTAAGGGGGATTCATGTAGTGCCTGTGCCTCAGGACAGTTTTGAGACTGAAAGACGTGAGTACATTATAAGGTCCTGAGAACAGTCTTGGGTCAGAGAAGGTCGGCGCTCAACACAGTTTAGCTTTAATGGTGTCTCTTCTAGATTGTAACATCTTGAAGAACAAGGACTGTTCTTTCCCTATGTTTCTCTCCTTGGGGAAAATGTATTTTGAACTAAGACTAATGTCCCCAGCCATCTTCCCCACCCCCACCCCATGGGCATCAAGGTGCAAAGGTTATCAGAACTCCGGGATCTTATGAACACCAGGAGGTTAACACCCAGATGGAGAGGACATCACAGCCTGGGGGAAGCTGCCTGACCCTAAAGGACAACTGAAGAAGGTCTCGTATATAACGGACCCATATTGCTAAGCTCACAGCAGCCAAAAACCAGAAGAGGGCAGCAGAAAGTCATCTGCTTCCCGTCTGCAGAGAGAAGCCGCAAGAAGCTGGTTGGTCCCCAGTGAGGGACAGCCCGCACCCAAGCCAGTCTCTGATGAGATGCTGTTGAGTCAGTGCTCAAAGTGCAGGTTAGATGCAGGAAGAGCGTGACAGGGGGACCCTCCACAGGGAGTAGACACTGAGCGACCACCTCCGTGGTTGTAGCTCTGCTGTCTGCAGTGCGCGAGAGCAGCTCAGAACGGCGGGAGAGGTTTAGTGTTGTCTGTGTTCCCCACTACTTGTTCTATTTGACTGTTTTCTCCCCAGCTGTAGAAAGTGAGTCAGAGTTTCTGTTTGTGTAGCCTACTGTCCTATGGAAAACGGGGCAGACTGCTGGGGCCCTGCAGCATAAGTTAGAATATATAAATTTTTCAAGTTATTTTTTGCTTATGAGAAAAGTAATCACATACTTTTTTTTCAACTTATAAAGGAAAAATCACTCACTTTTTAGTGTGTTTCTGGCCAGGCTTTTGACTACATCTTTCCATTTTATTAGTTTTAAACTATTTGACAATAACTCTCAGATTTTATCTATAAATTCAATGCAATTCCAACCAAAATCTCAGCAGAATTTTTTTGTGGAACCTGAGAAGATGATCCTAAAATTCATGAAAGGGTAAAGGCCCAAGAATAACTAAGACAGTTTTAAGGAGACAGATAAAATGTTTGGTCTACTAAATAACAAGACTTAGAAAACTACAATAAATAAAAATGAGCTGTGGTCTTCGACTTAGACAGACAGACTAGTGGAACAGGAGGAGAGCCCAGAAGTGGATCTGTACACACAGGGAAACTTGAGAGGTTTTACACATCAAAGAATGGATTCATTAATAAATGGTGCTTGGACAATTGATTGTCTATATGGGAAAAAAATTAATTCCTTCCTTGAAACACACATGTACACACACATTTTGTTGAGGTAGATTAAAAATGGCAAAAGCATAAAACTTTTAGAAACAAATATAGGAGAATACTAATATTTGTATGGCATTGTGAAAGATTTCTTTGAATAAGACACAAAAAACAACTGATAAAAAATTGATAAGTTTTAATGCATTCAAATTTATAAGTTCTGTACTACAGAAGACACCACTGACAAATTAAAAGACAAGGGAAAGAGTTGCAATGCGTATAACTGACGAAGATTAGTATCTAGAATACCTCTATAGATCAATAAAATAAGATAATCCAATAGAAAAACAGATAGAAGATACGAACCAGCAATTCACAGAGTAAAAACACAGAATGGCCGTAAATATATGAAAAGATGCTCACTCTAATTAGCAATCAGATAAGCTGTAGATTAAAATGCTGTATATCTTCACATGTATCAGGTGCAAAACTGAGAAGTCTTGACAGTAATAATTGTGGCAAAGGAGAGGAGCAGCAGGAACTCTGATCGCTACTAGTGGGAGTCAAAAGTTGAGTAACGACCTTGAAGATGAAGTAAAAGTGAGGATGGGCATGGTCTTCTATGCAGCATTCGACTCCTAGGAAGATACCTTAAAGAAACTCTGGCACGTATGAGGATTAAGTTGTAAGAATATTCGTTGTAGCATTGTTCATAAGAGTAAGCAACTGGAAGCAGTCTAAGTGTTCATCAACAGGAAGAGACAAGTGTGATAGACTCATACAATGGAATACTGTACAGCAGTGAGGAAGAGTGGACTAAAGCTGTCCACGTCAGCATGGTTATCTCAAAACATAATGAGTGAAGTCACATACAGTGTGATACATTTATGTAGTTTGAGAACATGCAAAGCAATACCATAGCTTGTATGTTTATTTGGCTACGTTTACAGTCATGTGCTGCATAATGACGTTTCAGTCAACTATGGACCACATATATGATGGTCCCGTAAGATTAGCACCATAGAGCTTAGGTGTATAGAAGGCTATACCATTCCAGGTATAGATGTATACGGTATAGATGTATAAGGTGTAGAGTGTAATTGCACTCTATGATGTTCACACGAAGACAAAATCGCCTAACACATTTCTCACTACATATCCCTGTCCTTGAGCAACGCATGACTGTATAAAGTGTAAGACTGTAAAAACATGCCCAAGAATGATAAGCAAAAAATTCGGGATTTTATGTACCTGTGAAGGACAGTGGGGTAGGAATAGGATCAGGTGATGTATATAGAGAGGCATCAACCATATCTATAATGCTTTGTTTTTTAAAAAAATGTCTGAAGTAAGTATGACAAGATTTTAGAATTTGATGAAGGTGGGTAGTTGGGTACATGAGTATTATGTTCTCTATACTTCTCTGAATGTTTAAAATACTTCGTAATGTTTAGATCTCTTCTCCCACCACACAGAAAAAAATCCATTTTCATATTTGTTAAAAAATTTATTTGAACAGATTTGAGGCTAATTTCTTGTCACTTCCTCCTTGAAAAATCCTGAGGGGGACTGGCCCAGCTTGGGTCAGCGTCCACTTTGGCAAGAAAGATAGGGTGATATGCGTGGGCCTGCTTGGGGCCAGATAACCACCCCCTTTCTAAGGATGTCTCAGGCCTGGTGTACCTCTTCTCTATACGTAACACTTTAAAAATGTAAAAACTCTTCTGAGCTCACAGGCTGCACACAGATGGGCTGCTAGCCGGGTGTGGCCCATAGGCCCTAGTTTGCCAACCCTTCATCTACCCCTACCTACTTCCCTGTCCCTAAAATTTTCAGAGGGAAAAAAACCCAGGGTATCACTTCATCTATCCTTACTATTTTATTTTGTTTTGAGGGGAAAAAAGTAAAAACTAACACTTAAACTAACTCCTGAGCTATCTGATTTTGCAACTTGGAGCTTGAGGAGGAACAAGAAGTTGGATGGCTGTTTTGTATCCCAGGATGAGCATGGATATAATTATCATCAGCCTGTAACAAATGCTGGATAACAGCAGATGGCTGGCATGGGCTCCTTTCTTACACAGGTTCCAGAGGAAGAAAGATGACCTTGTTAACTGATCGACACCCAACTGACACAGATGTTATTTACTGAAACTGATAACTTGACCTTTTATATAGGCATTTCTTTTATGTAACTACTATGCGATGACTACAGTCAGAACATTTAACAGTATACAATAGTATGATGTAATATGCAGTCCATATTCAGATTTGCCAGTTGCCTCCTTACTGTTCTTCGTGAATATTTTTTTTCCTAGTCCAGGATCCAACCGGGGTTGCACATTATATTTAGTTGTTATATCTCTTTAGTCTCCTTTCCTTTGGAACAGTTCTTTGGCCTATGTGTGTGTGTGTGTGTTTCTTGACCTTGAGATTTTTTAAGATACAGGTCAGTTACTCTGTAGAATGTCCCTCAGTTTGAGTTTCTCTGATACTTCCTAGGAAGGAAGGAGCTGTGGACAGGAGTACCACAGAAGTGATGTTGTGTTCTTCTCGGTGCCTCTTATCAGGAAATGCACGTTGATCGTTCATTCCTATATTGGTGATGTTGATTTTGATCACCTTACTAAGGTAGTATCTAGCAGATTTGGCTATAAATTCACTGTCTTACCCTTTGTAATTAGTAAGTAATGTGTGGGGAGATACTTGGAGATTATGAACTATCCTCTTTCTCATCAAACTTCCCCCCACTAATATTGGCATCCTTTGATGGTTTTCTAATTGCGTCATTCCTTCTGTATTTTAGTTAGCCTTCTACTATAAGAAAGAACTTGTCCTTTCCCCTTGTTTATTTATTTATTCATTTATTTCTATCATAAGAACTCATGATTTTATTTTATTCAGTAAATTATAATCCATTACTTATGTTGATGTTCAAAATGTCCCAGATTTGGTCAGTAGGAGACCCTGTCTCTTGAATTGTTTTGATATGTCCCCATCATTCTTTGAGTATTTTCTTATTTTCTGACACAAAAAGATATTTTAGTCTCATCTTATACTTGACCTGCCCCAGCCCTGGAATCAACCATTTTCCCAAAGAGCCATGGTTCTTTGTAGAGGAGAATGGTATTCGGAAGTCAAAATCTGCTTGTCAGGTGTGCTCATTGCTATTGGCTTATCATTGTTCCCAGCCTTTCTCAGTGAACAGAGCTAGAAAACCAATCTGTCCATCTGTCTGTCTGGCATCTGTATGTATGCTTTAAACCATCTTCGTGCTGATGCCTCCGGTTCCAGTCTAGCAGTTCAGATTTCCATTTAGACTTGCCTCTTCCCTTGTTTAGTAATTCCCCTCTGGCAGTGAGGAATCTGATTCTCATTATTATTTGTCATATATATCTGTTTTGCAGATATTTTCTCCTAATATAAGCCTTTTCTATTTAATTTCTTTCTTTTTTTTTTTTTTTTTTTGGTGAGGAAGATTGTCCCTGAGCTAATATCTGTGCCCATCTTCCTCTACTTTTTTGTATGTGGGATGCCACCATAGCATGGCTTGATGAGTGGTGTGTAGATCCGCACTTGGGATCTGAACCTGCGAACCCCGGGCCACCAAAGCAGAGCACGCGAACTTAACCACTATGCCCCTGGGCCAGCCCCTCTATTTAGTTTCTTAATGGCGAGTTTGGATGAGCAAAAGTTTTTAAATTTGATGAAATCTAACTTAGCCATCTTTTATTTTATGATGATTGTTTTCTGTGTCCTAATCGTTGTTGCCTATCCCTTGGTCATAGATATTCTTCTGTTTTCTTCTTAAAAAGTTATAATTTTAGGTTTTATGTCTCAATTTAATTTTGCATCTCAAACCAGTTCTTGTGTATGGTGTGTGATGTGTTGACATGTGTTTTTTTCATACGGGCGTTTCTGCTTTCTATCTGCTTTCCGTCGACCTGCCTGTGCTAATGCCAGCGCCACACTCGTAACTGAGAGTCTTGAAGCCGGCTACTGTGAGTTCTTCGACTTGGTTCTTTTGCTATATTATTCTCGTTACTTTAGGTCCTTTACTTTTCTCTATACATTTTAGAATCAAATTGTTGATTTCTGTTAAAACAGGCCTGCTGGGATTCTGATTGGGATTTCGTTAAATCTATAGATCAGTTTAAGAAGAATTGAGTCTTAATATGGTGTCATAAAATACTGAGTCTTCCAACCCATGAACCATGGTTAAACTCTGTTGTCATTGTTTTTAGGTCTTCTTTACTTTGTCTCAGCGATACTTTATAAATTTCAGTGTAGGCATCTTGCAAGTCTTTTGTTAAATTTATTTCTAAGTATTTAATGAGTTTTGATGTTATTGTAAGTGAAGTTATTTTTCTAAATTTCCTTTTCCAGTTGTTACTAGAAAAACAATTGATTTTTGTATCTTGACCTTGTATCCTGAGACCTTGAAAAATTCCCTCATTAGTTCCAGTAGTTGTTTATAGATTTCTTAGTGTTTCCTACATATCCGATCATGTTGTCTGTGAATAAAAATACATTTATGTCTTTCTTTCCAAATTTTAGACCTTTTAATTTCTTTTCTTGCCTTACTGCACTAACGAGGACCTCCAATACAGCGATGAATAAAAGTAGTGGAAGCGGATATCCTTGCTTTGTTTCCAGTCTTGGTGGAAAGTGTTTAATATTTCACCATTAAGAATGATGCTAGCTGTAGGTTTTTCATAGATACCCTTTATCAGCATGAGGAAGTTCACTTTTCTTCCTACTTTCCTGACAGTTTTTATCATGAATGGATGCTAAATTTTGTTAAATACTTTTTCTACAAATACAGAGGCGAACATACAGGTTTTCTTTTCCATTCTGTTATAATAGTGAATTACTTTGATTGGTTTTCAAATGTTAAACCAGTCGTGCATTCTTGGGATGAACTCCCAAGAATGTGTCATCCAGGTATATTCTAAAGTTAATTTGTTGACACTCGTGAGGATATTTGTGTCTATGTTGTCAGTAAAACTGGTTGTCTACATTTCTTTGCTTGTAATACCCTTGTGTGGTTTTGGTATCAGGATTATGTGATGTCATAAAATGTATGTGAAGTGTTCTCATTTTATTTTCTGAAATTGTTTATAAAATTTATATCATTTCTTCAATATTTGATACCATTCACCAGTGAGGTCATCTGGGCCTGGGGTTTTCCTCTTAAGAAGGTTTTAATTACAAGTTAATATTTTTGAACAGATACGTGGTTTCCCCATGTAGGTTTTTTTTGTATTTTTCATTGTTGGTGAGGTTGACATGTTTTTATATGCTTAAGAGTCATTCATATTTCTGTGAACTTTCTTTTCTTATCTTTTTTCCTGTCTTTCTACTGGCTTGTTGGTCTTTTTCTTATTGATTTGTAGGACCTCTCAATGTTTAGGGATTAGCCTTGAATTGATGAATCTTTTTCTCATTTCTTTTTGTTTTTTAAAATTACTTTGCTTAGGGACCAGTCTGGTGGCATAGTAGTAAAGTTCCCACGCTCCGCTTTGGTGGCCCAGGGTTCACAGGTTTGGATCCTGGGCACAGACCTGCACACCGCTCATCAACCATGCTGTGGCAGCGTCCCACATACAAAAATAGAGGAAGACGGGCACAGATGTTGGCTCAGGGACGATCTTCCTCACCAAAAAATAAAATAATTAATTAATTAAATAAAATAACTGCTTTACAGTCGTTTTTGCTATGTAGACATTTTTATTTTTTATGTAATTGCATTTATCAATCTTTCCTTTCATGGCTTTTGCATCAGACGAGGAATGACATTCTCCATCCCAAGAAATTTTCCCGTGATTTCCTTCAATGAAAGCATGCTTCCATTTTCAGCATGTGAATGTGCACTATGCCTGGAGTCTGTGTGGTTTAATTACGCGAGGCACAGACCCAGACGCACACATGCCCCCACGTGTGCGTAAAACAAACGCGACCTACCTACCCTAATGACGCTTATTGAATGATCATCTTTTGCCTACTGATGTGATGTGCTGCCTTATCATATATGCATTTCTGGTTTGGGTTTGGGTGTGTCTCTGAACTTTCTGTGCTGTTTCACCGATCTGCCTTTTCACCCAACAGCATCACACTTATTTTAATTATTGTAGCTTCCTAATATGTTTTAATATCTGAGGGAAAGTTCACAATTCTGTCCACATCTTTGCTCAACCTCCATTATCCCACTTTCTCCTATGTTTAACAACCTTGTTAATTGTTAGAAGTATTTTCCAAATACCTTGAGTATACGTTCCCTCCTCCCTCTCCCTAGTCAAGGGGCTCCTGCGATGGTTGAAAATCTCAGATATGGGACCAGGACCTCAAATAGCCTTTGTGTCATCTTCGTGCAGATAAGAAAAAGGCTGTCTCTTCTGGATGGATAAATTAGGGAAAAAGTACCTTTTTCTGAAAGATGTGGCCTTGTACCTGATTATACAGTTGATATGGCCAGTTTTAGTCCCGATTCACACCTTTGGGCAGTGCTCAAAATGAACCACTTTACAAAGCAAACCTGTACGCAACAGTCTTGAATTGTCCTGCACTGTATAAATAACGTGGTCAGTGAAAGAATTACCGGGAAAGCCAGATGCTGCATATTCCTTCCCTCGCCTCCTCCGTCTCTGAGCTGCTGGCCCCAGAGCTGGCTAATTACATCATTCAACAATGTGCTTCCTTAAGTGGGAGTACAAGTGGCTGTTCACACTGCCTGCCTCCCTTCAGGAAAGCTCAGTCAGATGGGGATGAGAGTGAGGAAACCTCTAGAAAGTCCAGTTGGCCACTCGTCGGTTGGAGTGACATTGTGAATCGTCAAGATAAAAGTCAAATAATAGTACTTACTTGTATCTATACAAAAGTATGTTGTCGTCTCATTTTTGCTTATCATCATCACAGAAGAGCCTGCAGCATTGAAAGGGCAGATACTGGTTTTGCCTTTCTTTAGTGGATGGAGGAAGTAATCCAGAGAAAGAAGCATTTCCAAGGTCAGACAGCTAGTGAGTGACAGCAGAGGGCCTTGATCCTACGTCTTTTGAAGTTTGGGGCTCTTCCTCTAAGCCTGAAAGAACACTTATTTCCCAAATCACCGAATCTCATAAAAACATCATTTGTCAGCTCCACAAACATCCAGGCAGGTTAAATTTAAATCATCCTGAAATCATGGTGATACGTTTCATCCTCCTGAAAGTACACTCCTATTTCTGGCATGTTCCTGTTACCTTTCCTAGTGGTGCCAGAACACTTCCTAGTGAGAAACACAGTGCAAAGAGAAGCATATCTTTTTAAGGACAAAGGTCAGAGTTGCCTAGTATTTGTTTTGATTTGTTAGTAGAGGTCTGTAAGCCTCTGAGCTTTTAGAAGATTGAAAGAAAGAGCGATTTTGAGAGGAAGGTTATATTGTCATATAGTCATATGATAAGTTTGTCATGTTGATGATTCCAAAATTTGATCTTTTAAGGAGTTGACTTTCAGATATTTTTTTAGGGTGATCTTTCCCTACCATAGAAACAAAGTTAGCTTTCCACTCTCTGGACACAATATAGATTTGAAACCGAGAAGGAAACTACTAGGTCTGGTTTTGGTGCCCATGTTTACTGAGGTTGGAGTCACTGTGAAAGTAGTTTTTAATGCCCTTAGATTATTTTTTCCTCTGTCTCTATTTTCATTTCTAAGTATTAACTTTCTTTGCAGATAGTAATCATTTGGGGTCCACTGTCAGATTTTTGGCCAAGTATTTTGTAATGATCCACATAGTTCACTGGCATGTTTATTTGAAAAGCAGTATTTGAGCACACATTTTTTTTTAAAGATCTCGATATTTTCTTACTGCAATATGATAGAGATTCTTTTTAAGTTGTTTTGATATCTGCAGATTTGGCAGCAGTAATTTGATTTTGACTTTGAACAAAATGTATTTCTGGAGAACCACCAATCTGGGGTGAACTTTTTGAGGATAATGATTATATCTTATTTGATTTTGTATTCCCAGCACTTATCTGTACCTGAAACAGAGCTTAGCCTCAAGAAATATTTGTTGAGTGAACGATAGAATGAAGTCTATAAGCAATTAATGCCATTTAAGATCCTGACTGTGTACACATTGTCCTCCTCTGTTCATGTATCGTTTGGACCCATTTAATGAGCAAGTAATGATAAATTTTTTAGGCAGTTTCAAATAAATTTCATTGTGAAACAGAATATCAGTCTAGGGAAGCAGTGTGGTGCAGAAAGCTCTGGACTGGAATGGAAGGTCCGTGTGACTCTACCACAATGACTGTGGTCTGATCATGGTCAAATCACGTGGCCTTGCTGCACTCAGGTTTCTCATCTGTCCAGTAAAGATGAGAAGTGTGTGGGAGTCATTCTGCTCACACGTGTAAAGGTGCTCTGGGAAGGTTAGAGCATTTTAGAGGTACAAAGGGCACACTCTCTGGAATGCTTTCCCTAACACTCTGAGCCCCATTTTGGGAAGGTTTAGAGGCTCTTTTGCCATAAAGTTTAGCATGTTTTCTACCACGAGGAAAGGTTCATGAACCTAATGGTAACACATAGCACACTCCTTCTGTATTATTGCTTCTCCTGAAGTTCAATAACATTTTCCTTGTCATTTCTCTGCCTGTAGCTAGGGACTGAGTCGGCAGTAGATACACAGAACATGAAAAAGCACATGGTGCCACTTTGGGGACCTCCACTTACATTCAGATCCAGGCCTTGGGGAGGTGCTGTTTGGCCCCTGTACTGGGCTTAGGCGTGGGGGCAGTCGTGCGCACTACGTCAGCAGTCCTTGAGGGAAGCTGATACAGATACCCACTTCCTTCACCCAGTAGGAGTGGGTCAGACAAGGAAGGGGTGGGTCTTAGAAACAGGAGGAGGCCATGTGGATATCTGATTCTCTAGACCTGATGTCTTTTCGATTCTGTGAGAATAAAGGAACTGTTGCTGCATAGGTGGACATATGTACTGTCTCAAATTGTCACCCCTTCCTATTGCTCTTCATGATTTACTTCTAATTTCCTACAATCTTTGGTTTATTTTTCATCCGCTCTGCCAAGGCCTGTTGTTCTCCCTCCACATTCTGTGTCCCCCTTCTCTGTCCTGTGGAATATCATCCTAGGTCAAGCTCTGACCGGTTTTCTATTTCTGTTTCTAGTGTCCATATTCAAATTTTGTCTGTAGCAAACCTTCAAAGAAGAGAAAGTATCATTACCAAATTTCAAGTCAGAATCTTGCTTTCACTTCAAAAATCTAATCATTAGTTTAAAATAAGGTATTTGACCTTAGTTAAATTCATTAATGTCATAGATCTACTTGGATCTATGTCATATTCTTGAACCAGTCATATTCTTGGTTTCCGTAACAGAATCAGGTTCCTTTTTCAATGAAGACATTAGATATTGCTTGTGTTGTACAAGTTATTTTCATGGCTCCTTGGATTACAATTCCCAGTTGTAAAGTAGAGATGTGAACGTCATCATCCACTTATTTAGTAACTCTGAGCGACATCTGTCCAAATGAACTTTCTTTACTGAGGTGCTGAGCTGTGTGCGCGATGTGTTCTGGCCGTCACCAGGAGGCCCACTGTCGTTTACTGGAGGAGGAGTGAAATGAAGATCCAGCATCCCCACCCCGAGGCTCAGTCCTGTTCTGGATGCCACATATGTCAAGGAGAGCCCAGACTATTTATGGAATTTGGTTCCAACCTAATTTTCCATCCAGATATCACTAATCCCTAATGTAAACCCTACATTTATGGAATTATCTTTCCCAGCTCATTCAGTTTTGCTGAACAAATATTAGTTGTATTTCCTCTAAACTGGGCCCTGCTCTTGCCCTGGGGATTCATTCCTTTCCTTTTAAAAGTCTGCCAGATCGGGAGGACATCAGCATCATGGCGGAGTGAGATTCCCTCTTTGAATCTCTGCCCCCTACGACACAACGAAAACATCATTCACATTCCAGCAGAGCTCAATCAAACACTACGAAGGACTTCTAAGAAACCCCTGCTGCCATACATCGGACAGTGGAGGTGCAGGAAGCCCAAAAGGACGGGAGGAGAGGTAAGAAGTTGTACTCCCCCACCCCAATCAATCGGCAAAGAAAGCGCGGTTCGCAGACAGAGGGGGGAGGGGCGGCCCACAGCCGGGAAAACTATCACCATCCAGGTGCTCTCACAGACTGTCGCGAGATCCCCACTGGGAAGCGACGATGGACTGTTTAGGGGGTGTAGCAAACACCATAAGAGAGCCAGAAAGGAAACCCCCGGGTCAAGCAGGAGAAAGAGAGGACCCCTCCCCCCACACGCCCGGCGTTTCAGCATAATCCTTCCAGGGGCTGCAGCCGCCTCAGAGCAAACCGCTCGCGATCTCCATCCAGTGGCAGCAGGGGGAAACTGCAGGACCAACTTTATCGTGGGGGGAAAAAAATAAAGCCGTCCCCGTCAGATCCTTGCGACAATTTGTCAGGGCTACAGACCAAAAGGAAAATGACAAACACCTGGAAACCAACCCTGAAGGCACAGAATTTGATAACCTGAATGAGAGAGAATTCAAAATAGCTATCATAAACAAACTCAACGAAATACAAGAGAACACACAGAAACAAATCAACGAATTCAGGGATTTTTGTCACAAAAGAGATTGAAACCCTAAAGAAAAACCAATCAGAATTATTGGAGATGAAAAACAAAATCAACGAGATAGTGGAAAAAAAATGGAGTCTTTAAAGAGCAGAACTGACAATATGGAGGAACGAATTAGCATTATCAAGGATAGCCACGTAGAAACGCTCCAGATAGAGGAGGAGAGAGAGCTAAGACCAAAAAGAAATGAAGAAATTCTTTAGGAAATATCAAACTCAATCAGGAAAAGCAACATAAGGATAATAGGTATTCCAGAAGGAGAAGAAAGAGAAAAAGGAGCAGAGAGTTTGTTCAAAGAAATAATAGCTGAGAACTTCCCCAACCTAGGGAACGAGAGGGAAATAACGGTGAATGAAATCAATAGATCACCTAAATATATAAACAGGAATAAAAAATCATCTCATCACATAGTAGCAAACTTGAAAAATACCCGTGACAAGGAAATAATATTGAAGGCAGCTAAACAAAAAACCAAAATAACATACAAAGGAAACCCCATCAGGCTCTCAGCTGATTTCTCGACAGAAACTCTACAGGCTAGGAGAGACTGGAATGATATATTCAAAATCATGAAAGACAAAAACCTTCAGCCAAGAATACTTTATCCAGCAAAAATATCCTTCAAATACGATGGAGAAATAATAACTCTCCCTGATAAACAAAAGCTAAGAGAGTTCGTCACCACAAGACCCCCACTACAAGAAATGCTCAAGAAGGCCCCTAGGCCTGAAAAAAAAAAAAACAGATGAGAAAGGGGATACAAAGATTTCAGCAAGGAGAAAAGCAAGGAGACTAAACCAGAACAAACTACAGTTGGATAACATCAAAAATTAATTCAAGTTCATCACTGGAAACACACATTCATGACACAAGATGGAATAAAGAGATAACAAATAAGGAGGGGAAGAGGTAAGGGATTGAATCGACCCAGCCTCAGGAAAAAGGAAGCATCCGAAAATGTACTTTCTTATCCAGGAGATCGCTTATATAAACCTCACGGTAACCACTAAAGAAATAACCAGAAGAGAACCACACATGACAAATAAAGAGAAAACCAAGAGAATGAGCATGCAGAAATACCAAATTGAATTTGCAGTCCGAAACACAAGGGACAGGAAACGAAGGAAATGCAAAAGAACCAGAAGATGAACAATAAAATAGCAACATTAAACCCTCATATATCAATAATCACTCTAAATGTAAATGGATTGAATTCTCCAATCAAAAGACACAGAGTGGCAGGATGGATTAAAAACCAAGATCCAACAATCTGCTGCCTCCAGGAAACACATCTCAGCTCTAAAAACAAACACAGACTCAAAATAAAAGGATGGAAAACAATACTCCAAGCTAATGGCAAACAAAAGAAAGCAGGAGTAGCCATACTTATATCAGACAAAGTAGACTTGAAGATAAAAAAGGTAATGAGAGACAAAGAAGGGCAATATATAATGATAAAAGGGATACTTCACCAAGAAGACATAACACTTATAAATATCTATGCACCCAACACAGGAGCACCAAAGTACATAAAACAACTGCTAAAAAACCTTAAAGGAGATATTAACAATAACACAATAATAGTAGGGGATCTTAACACCCCCCTTACATCAATAGATAGATCATCCAGACAAAAAGTCAATAAGGAAATAATGGACTTAAACAAAAAACTAGACATGATGGACTTAATAGATATATACAGAGCACTCCACACAAAAAAAGCGAGTACACATTCTTCTCAAGTGCACATGGAACATTCTCAAGGATAGACCACATATTAGGAAACAAGGCAAACCTCTATAAATTTAAGAAGATTGAAATCATTTCAATCATCTTTTCTGATCATAATGCTGTGAAACTAGAAATCAACTGGATGGAAAAAACTAGGAAAGGGACAAAGATGTGGAGACTAAAGAACATGCTACTGAACAACCAATGGGTCATTAATGAAATTAAAGGAGAAATCAAAAGCTATCTGGAGACAAATGAAAAGGAAAATACACCATATCAACTCATATGGGATGCAGCAAAAGCAGTCCTGAGAGGGAAATTCATAGCAATACAAGCTCACCTTAACAAACAAGAAAAATCCCAAATAAATAACCTTAAATTGCACCTAACAGAATTGGAAAAAGAAGAACAGACAAAGCCCCGAATCAGCAGAAGGAGGGAAATAATAAAAATCAGAGCAGAAATAAATGAAACTGAAACCAAAAAAACAGTAGAAAGGATCAATGAAACAAAGAGCTGGTTCTTTGAGAAGATAAATAAAATTGACAAACCCTTAGCCAGACTCACTAAGAAAAAAAGGGAGAAGACTCAAATAAATAAAATTAGAAATGAAAGAGGAGAAATTACAACAGACACCACAGAAATACAAGGGATTATTAGGGAATACTATGAAAAACTTTATGCCAACAAATTGGACAACCTAAAGGAAATGGACAAATTCTTGGAAGCGTACAACCTCCCAAAACTGAATCAAGAAGAAATAGAGAATCTGAACAGACCAATCACAAGTAAAGAGATTGAAACAGTAATCAAAAACCTCCCAAAAAATAAAAGCCCAGGACCAGATGGCTTCCCTGGAGAATTTTATCAAACGTTCAAAGAAGATTTAGCACCTATCCTTCTCAAACTATTCCAAAAAATAGAGGAAGATGGAATACTTCCCAACACATTCTATGAGGCCGACATCATGCTGATACCAAAGCCAGACAAGGACAATACAAAGAAGGAAAACTACAGGCCAATATCACTGATGAACATAGATGCAAAAATCCTCAACAAAATATTGGCAAACCGAATACAGCAATACATCAAAAAGATCATACACCACGATCAAGTGGGATTTATACCAGGGACACAGGGATGGTTCAACATCCGCAAATCAATCAACATGATACACCACATTAACAAAATGAAGAATAAAAACCACATGATCATCTCAATCAATGCAGAGAAGGCATTCGACAAGATCCAGCATCCATTTATGATAAAAACTCTCAACAAAATGGGTATAGAAGGAAAGTACCTCAACATAATAAGGGCCATATATGACAAACCTACAGCAAACATCCTACTCAACGGGGAAAAACTGAAAGCCATTCCTTTGAGGACAGGAACAAGACAAGGGTGCCCACTCTCACCGCTCTTATTCAACATAGTACTGGAAGTTCTGGCCAGAGCAATTAGGCAAGAAAAAGGAATAAAAGGACTCCAAATAGGCAATGAAGAAGTGAAACTCTATTTGCAGACAACATGATCTTATACATAGAAAACCAAAAAAATTCCATCGGAAAACTACTAGAAACAATCAACAACTACAGTAAAGTGGCAGGGTATAAAATCAACTTACAAAAATCAATTGCATTTCTATACACTAACGATGAAACAACAGAAAGAGAACTCAAAAAGACAATCCCATTTACAATTGCAACAAAGAGAATAAAATATCTGGGAATAAATTTAACCAAGGAGGTCAAAGACCTATACAATGAAAACTATAAGACACTATTGAAAGAAATCGAGGAGGACATTAAGAAATGGAAAAATATTCCATGCACATGGATTGGAAGAATAAATATAGTTAAAAAGTCCATTCTACCTAAAGCAATCTACAGATTCAATGCAATCCCAATCAGAATCCCAATGTCATTCTTCACGGTAATAGAACAAAAACTACTGAAATTCGTATGGGGCAACAAAAGAGCCCGAATAGCTAAAGCAATTCTGAAAAAAAAGAACAAAGCTGGAGGCATCACAATCCCTGATTTCAACATATACTATAAAGCTACAGTAATCAAAACAGCATGGTACTGGTACAAGAATAGACACACAGATCAATGGAACAGAATTGAAAGCCCAGAAATCAAACCACACACCTATGGACAGCTAATCTTCGACAAAGGAGCAAAGAACATACAATGGAGAGAGCGAAGTCTCTTCAATAAATGGTGCTGGGAAAATTGGACAGCAACATGCAAAAGAATGAAAGTAGACCATCTCCTATCGCTATATACAAAAATCAATTCAAAATGGATCAAAGACCTGAAAGTTAGACCTGAAACTATAAAACTCCTGGAAGAAAATATAGGCAGTACACTAATTGAGATTTGACATAAAGGGATCCTTTCAGATTCCATGT
Organism: Tapirus indicus; assembly: GCA_031878705.1. NCBI lineage: Eukaryota > Metazoa > Chordata > Mammalia > Perissodactyla > Tapiridae > Tapirus > Tapirus indicus. The sequence continues at coordinate 1,584,941 of CM062925.1, read as the reverse complement.
CTACCCAGACAAGGGAAACAAAAGAAAAAATAAACAAGTGGGACCTCATCAGACTAAAGAGCTTCTACAAGGCAAATGAAACCAGGATCAAAATGAATAAACAACCCACCAGCTGGGAGAAAATATTTGCAAATCGTTTGTATGACAAGGGATTAATCTCAGTAATATATAAAGATCTCATACAACTGAGCAACAAAAAAACAAACAACCCGATCAAAAAATGGGCAGAGGATATGAACAGACATTTTTCCAAGGAATAGATACAGATGGCCAATAGACACATGAAAAGATGTTCAACATCACTAATCATCAGGGAAATGCAAATCAAAACTACACTAAGATATCACCTTACACCGGTTAGAATGGCTATAATCACAAAGACAAATAACAACAAATGCTGGAGAGGTTGTGGAGAAATGGGGACCCTCATTCACTGCTGGTGGGAATGCAAACTGGTGCAGCCTCTATGGAAAACAGTATGGAGAGTCCTCAAAAAAATTAAAAATAGAAATACCATATGATCCAGCAATCCCACTCTTGGGCATCTACCCAATGGACATGAAATCAGCCATCACAAGAGGCGTATGCACCCCTATGTTCATTGCAGCATTATTCACTATAGCCAAGAAGTGGAAGCAACCCAAGTGTCCCTCAACTGAAGATTGGTTAAAGAAGATGTGGTATATACATACAATGGAATACTACTCAGCCATAAGAAAAGACACAATTGTCCCATTTGCAACAACATGGAAGGTCCTAGAGGGTATTATGTTAAGTGAAATAAGCCAGAGAGAGAAGGACAGACACTGCATGAACTCACTCATATATGGAATATAAGTGAACACACGGACAGAGAGAACTGATTGGTGGTTGCCAAGGGGAAGGGGGGTGGGGGGGGTACAAGGGGTGAAGGGTTACATCCACAAGGTGACGGACAAAAATGTACAACTAAAACCCCACAGTGTTATAAACTATTAAGACATCAATTAAAAAAATAGTAAAAAAAAAAAAAAGTCTGCCAGATCTTCAGTGCCCAGACTCCGTGATGCCATTTCAGATCACTGCAGCCAGCAGTCACCTCCTGGCTTGCACGCTGGGAGCACCCAGTTTGCATCACTCAGGTTACCTTGGTTACGTGTCGCCTGGCTTTGTGGTATTATCAAATTGTGAGATTATCTGCATTTTGAGTAAACTCTGTCTAGTAAAACTTGGTAATTAGCAAAGGGCCTTAAAAAGTACCCTACATGCAATAAATGTTCAGTAATTGCCTGTTAAATAAATAAATGAGTTTCTGCAACTCTTCTTTCATGAACATCTTATTGCTCTCTTAAGCTGCAAGATTGGGATGATTTTTCCAGTTCTCCCCGTAGAAGTACTCTGAACTTCACATCTGAGTTCTCCTCCGTCTAGTTGTTCTGCCAGCCTTACACTTATTTCCTTCTGAAGCCTACTACTTACCTCATTTCTTCCAGTGTGTGTTAGTTTTGTGGGGCTGCTGTAACAAACTACCACAAACTAGGTGGCTGGAAGCCTGAGATCAGGTGCCGGCAGGGCTGCGCTGTCTCTGGAGGCTCCATGGGAGAATCTGCTCCCCGTCTTCCTCTTAGCTCCAGGTGTTTCTTGGCTTGTAGATACATCACTCCAGTCTCTGCCTCTGTCATCACATGGCGTTCCCGAGGAGGGGGGGTGTCTTCTTTTCTTCTAAGGACACCAGTTGTATTGGATTAGGTCCTTCCTAATGACCTCTTACCTTGATTACATCTGCAAAGACCCTATTTCCAAATAAGGTCACATTCACAGGTACTAGAGCTTAGGACTTCAGCATGTCTTTCTGGGGGACACAGTTCAACCAATCACACTCATGCTCTCTCTTTCTCTCTCCTTCTTTTTTAATGAAATTCACATAACATAAAATTAACCATTTTAAAGTGAACAGTTCAGTGGTGTTGAGTATATTCACAATGTTGTGCAATTAACCACCTCTATGTGGTTCCAAAACATTTCATCACCCCCAAAGGAAACCCCATACCCATTAAGCAGTTATTCCTCATCACCCCCTCTCCCCAGCCCCTAGCAACCAGAGTCTACTTTCTGTTTCTATGGATTTACCTATTCTGGATATTTCATATAAATGGAATCATACAATATGTGACCTTTTGGTCTGACTGCTTTCACTTAGAATGTTTTCAAGGTTCATCCATATTTTAGCATGTATCAGTACTTCATTCCTTTTTATGGCTGAGCAACATTCTGTTGTGTGAATATACTACAGTTGCTCATCCGTTCATCTGTTGATGACAGGTTGTTTCTACCTTTTGGCTACGGTGAATAGTGCTGTTATGAACATGTGTCCAGGTATTTGTTTGATTCTGTTTTCGGTTCTTTTGGGTATATACCTAGGAGTAGAATTGCTGGGTCATATGGTGATTCTGTTATCTTTTGAGGAGCCATCAAACTATTTTCCACGGTGGCTGACCACTTTACTTTCCTATCAGCAGTGTACAAGGGTTCCATTTTTTACGTATCCACACCAAGTTTTCCATTTTTTTTATAATAGTGCTCCTAGTTGGTATGAAATGGTATCTCATTGGATTTTGGTTTACATTTCCATAATGACTAATGATATGAAGCATCTTTTCATGTGTTTTGTGGGCCATTTGTATATCTTCTTTGGAGAAATGTCTCTTAAAGTGCTTTGCAATTTTTTAATTGAGTTGTTTGTCTTTGTTGTTGATTTGTGAGAGTTCTTCATAGAATATTCTTGATACTAGACCCTTATCAATATATGACTTGCAAGTATTTTCTCCCACTCTGAAGGTTCTTTTCCTTTTTTTGATAATGTCCTTTAATACACAAAATTATTTCATTTTGATGAAGTCTAATTTATCTATATTTTTCTTATGTTTTTCATGCTTTGGTATCATATCTAAAAATCCATTACTAAATTCAATGTCATGAAGATTTACCCGTGTTTTCTTGTAAGAGTTTTATGACTTTAGGTCTTGTGTTTAGGTCATTGATCCATTTTGAGTTCCTGTTCGTACTCTGCCCAAACACTGAAAAGCACCTGCCCTCAGAGACCTTATGGTCTGGTGTTCTTTAATTCACTCTGTTACCAACATAGAAAGGCCCAGGAGATAATCACGGGGAAACGCTTTGTTTTACAAGGCATCGTAAACCAGAGTCTGCCTTTCATACCATGAAACATGGTGTCTTGTGACCAATAGGGAAAAACCTTATTTTTGGTGGGTTTTTTTTGGATAATGGTGAACCCAGTCATGAAAATGATTGAACCAAATAGGGGTTCCATTCCGTACTTATAGGATATAGTCATCTGAGTCCTCCAGAGAAACAGAACCAATAGGAGATACACACACACACATACATAAAAACTGTCCATACATGTATGTATATGTGTGTATATATCCTATTGGTTCTGTTTAGTATAATATCCTATTATATTATTTATATCCTATCATCATAGAGAGAGAGAGATTGATTGATTATAAGGAATTGGCTCACGTGATTATGGAGGCTGAGAAGTCCCAGGATCTGCAGGTGAGTTGGCAAGCTGGAGACCCAGGAGAACCAGTGGTTTAGTTCTAGTCTGGGTCTGAAGGCCTGAGAACCAGGAGGACAATGGTGTAGGTCCCAGTCTGAGTCCAAAGGCAGGAAAAGACCACTGTCCCAGCTCAAAGACAATTTGGCAGAGAGGGGTCCTCTCTCAGTCAGCTTTTTGTTCTGTTCAGGACTTCAACAGATTGGATAAGACCCACCCGCACTGGGGGGCGTGGGGCAGGCAATCTGTTTTTCTCAATCTACTGATTCCAATGGTAGTCTCATCCAGAAACACCCTCACAAACACAGCAGAATGATGTTTAGCCAAATATCTGGGTACCCTGTGGCCCAGTCAAGTTGACACTTAAAATTCACCATCACATGGGGTGTGAGAGGCAGGCATAAAGGCCTGTCACTTTGCTCCTGGGAGAGTTCCTGGGAAGTGCACATTCTCCCCTCCATCAGCAAGGTGGAGCTCTCTTCTTGTCTCTCTTGCACCTCTTCCATCACGCCCATTCACGATGGAGAATTGGTCCACCACCATCCACTGTAGTGTAGAGGCTTTCGGGTGGCACTGGGTCATCTTCTCATGCGTGTGCGACGGCGATCTAGGGGGCCTTGTCGTGCGGATCTTTGTACCCCTAGTGTTCAGAAGTGCCTAGTGTCTAGTGAGTACTTACTGTTTGCTGAACTGTTCTTGCTGGGCTTTGGACTGCTTTTTCTGGGTTTCTCTGTGGGGTTTTTTGGTGGGGAGAGGATGCTACAAGATAATGAGCCCCACAAAAACTGTCACTGAATAGAGATGACAATAGCAACATCCCTCATTTGAGCGCTGACCACACGATCGCATTCCTGACTGAGTTCCCACATAGCCTTTCAGTGGATACTTTTATTTTCCTCATCTTATAGTTAAGAACATCAAGAATCAGAAAAAAATTAAGGAGCTTACGTAAAAACACGCACAGCTAGCTAGGAAGTAGCTGGCCAGAGAGTCAAAGCCCAACTTTTTAACCATTATTACCTACCGTTTTTCCCAGCTAGAGGTCAGCCAGTGTAGTGTGCGTGGGTAGAAGTGTTTGAACTTGCTGACGAGGAAGAGTTTAGGGCAGAGGGACTGGTGTTTTATAGGTATGGCAGATAACTCCCAGTTGTCCCCGCAGTTGATGTCTACTCTTGGCAGACAGTACCCTTTGATCATGGGCTCCTTTCAGCCATTGTGACTCGGCCTTAGAATCCTTCTCAACAGGACAATATAGCGACCTCTGCCAACAGGCTGGAATTGATCTACAGTGAAATCCTATGTTATGCTTGTCACAAGGCTGTGCGGAGTGTCGGATAACAGGCAATGGACAGGCAGGAAATTACGGATAATTATGACTAGTCCGTGTTTTGCTTCCTGGTAGAGATATTACATTATATCATCGATTCTCTCATAATACTCGTAAATGCTATATGAGTGTCAGAGCTATTGCTGCTGGAAATTATTTATTTCAGTTTTCCTACTCTTGTTCTTATCCTGCTCTCATAGTCTAGTACAAAAACGCAATACAGCATCTGGAGTGCAGTGACAGTTTTTTGCTTTTGGTTTTTTGTTTTCCATGAATGTATAGCTGTTGGGTATTTTTTTTTAATCAGAGTTTCCTGATCACCATTTTTTTTGTGTGTGTGTGTGAGGAAGGTTAGCCCTGAGCTAACATCCGTTACCAATCCTCCTCTTTTTGCTGAGGAAGACTGGCCCTGGGCTAACATCTGTGCCCCTCTTCCTCTACTTTATATGTGACACCACCACAGCATGGATTGATAAGCAGTGTGTCGGTCCGTGCCCTGGATCTGAACCTGTGAACCCCAGGCCGCTGAAGCGGAGCTTGCAAACTTAACCACTACACCACCAGGCCAGCCCCGCTGATCACCATTTTAATCACACCAATATATCAATCTTCAGAAGCATGTGGAAGGTGCCACTTAAATGTAAATGATTTAGTTAATTATTGCAGAAAGTAGTGTGAAACTTGGCATTTTATTGCTCTGGAAACACAACCCAGCATTCCAGGTATATTTTGAACTCCTAATTACTTGTAACATCATTTTGACTACTTGACTATTTCACTGTTAGACTAGATTCTTTTATGTCTGATACATATTTTATTATGTAGTGATTTTACATTCTCTCTTGGTGGATATCCATTTTAACTCTGTACTGTTTTTAGCACAAAAAGAAAAACAGATTAAAAAATGTTTGTAGGATAAGGAGCAAGAGATGCCCTCTTCCTTGTCTGATTATATTATGGTAAACTTTTCTCTCCATGATATATGTTGTAATAAAGCCTTGTTTGACTCAGAATGCAGCAGCCAAAAAGTATGTTTGAGTATCTTAAAATTATGAGTCAGTGAATAGAAAGCAGAAATAAAACAGAAGGGAAAACAAAAATCAATGCCTGGAAGACTGGATATATAACTTAAGAAATATATAATGGAAAGAGCCTTTTAAGGCATTCTTGTATCCTTACACCAGAATAAGTTCCAAGTGATCAAAGATTTAAATTTAAAAAGCGAAATAATCTAAGGATGTGAAAATACAATATGCAAATGTTTTTGTAATCTTGACACATGGAAACCTTTCTAAACATGACATAAATGTCAAAAATTCATGTAATAAAAGACAACAGATTTGTCTGTAGTAAAATTTAAAAAGTAAAGTATAGGCAGAATGCCTTAATCTAAGTAAAATGTGAAAAAATTAGAAATTATTAATAACCTTAATAAATAATGAGTTCTAAACTATCAATAATGGGAAGAAAAACATTCCATAGGAAAAAAATAGAAATGGCAGTTCTAGAAACAAGGAAGGCAAATACCCAGTAAGCATATGAAAAGATGTTTAATCTTACTACTAAATAGAATATGCAAATATATAACATAACGGGATACTTTTTGCCTGTCATATTGAGGAAGATTTAAAAATTACCAATACCCATTCTCATGGCAACAGACATTCTCAACAAACTCTGCTAGGAACTTAAATTGGTACTTTTTTGAAAGAATTTATCCTAAGGAGAAATTTATATATAGGTCAAGAAAATTAACTGTAGTTCTGTTTATAATAGTGAAGTGTGCCCATCACTGGGGGATTAGTTAAATAAACAGTGGAAAACTGGCTCTGGCCCATGAGAATGCAATGATGTTTACTTCTCTGTACTTTTCTATAATGATTGAATTTACATGAAAATTACTACATTTATATCAGAAAAGATAGTTTCTTGCAGTTTTAATAAAAAGTTTCCAATGGAAGCTTGTGAAGAAGCCAGTGGGGGGGTTGATTTTAAACTGGGTAGAACAGAGGCTCAGAGATACTCAGCAGGTCTGGTAGTAGAATTCAATGCATGGGGTTTTCTGGACTGGGTGATCTTAGTGATCCTAGACCATTAGAGATCAAGAATACAGACAGTTTAAGAACTGTGGTTGAGGGAGGCAGACTGACTTGATATAATATGCTTAGTTCTGCATAGGATGTGTTTGAAGAGCCTGTGTGAGGTCCGAATGGAGCTGTCTGGGAGGCAGTTGAAAATATATGGATCTGCAGCTGGAGGAGCTATCTGGGCTGGAGTGTAGATTCACTAGGCATCTGCAGCTAAGCTATTTTATTACCTACATTTCCACCCAAGGTCTTTAGTCATTGAAATCATGAAGACAAAATGGTTCATGTTCAGCCTAGATCATAGAAAGCACAGAATGTGTTGTCTCCCTTTGCTTGATAAGCCTGTAAAAACAAACAGCAGAGAACATAGTCAGCGTCTTTATATCACACATTCGATGTTATTAGTGCATTTTGGAACAGCCAGTCTGCTCACTTCGACGTGAGGGCTTTCCTAGCAGCTTCTCTGGCAGAGTTCTTTGATGTCGTCTCTCTTTGACTTGGACTCTTAATCTCGGAAGATGCTCTGGTGGCAGGGACTCTGCAAGTTTCACAATCACTCTTCAAGTCTTTGACCTTCTTATAGACCAGATCCTTGGGTGGATAAGCAGTGCATTCTGCTACTCTAAATAATCACATCTCAAATGAGACACCATTTCTAAAATCTCTTCTTTTTACTACCACCACTCCAAACCGCACTAAATAAATAATAATAGTGAAATACTACTACATTTGGAGTGTCATAAAAATCCGGTTCTTAGTCTTTCATCCCATCACAGCCTGGAATGTAAAATTTTGGTTTTCTGAAACAGATTACCCATAAAACCCAGGCACATGAATCTCCATGGGACCAGTGGAGCTACCAGCAGGCCATATTCAATTGATTCAGGCTTGTGGGTAAATGTAGCAGGCATAGTGGTCACTTTCTCGTTAGCTGCCCATAGTGAGAGAAGAGAAAGAAGACTTATCAGCCAGGAGGGAAAAAAAAGTCTGCAGTCATTTAAGTATAGGAAGGAAAAAATAGTCTAAGCATTTGTGGACCTCCAAAGGCAGGGTTGTATTATAGATTAATAGTCTATTTGAGCTGTTCAAAATAATCTAATTTACAGAGCTGGGAACTATAACAGAGAAGGAATAAAAGACTTTCCCAAAGGCACATAACTATTTGTAATAGGGTACAGTTATATAAAAATTCCACCAAAAATCATTACAATTATCAATAGAATTGGGTGAGGTGTGGAGAATCAAAGCTGAAGCTTCAGACACCTGAGACACCTTGTGATGATTTCCTTCTTGTCAGTGGTATGTAAATGACATATAATTGCACGTCTGCTCTACTTATTCTTACATCTGTGTTTCTTTAGGAAATCATCTTAGGGACTGCTGTAAATCCTGAGCTTACAAAGAATGGTATGTCTGGTTCTGTACGGGAACACACCGCAGCATCTTGCAAGAAGAGTAATGTCCTCTGATGACTGATGGATGAATGCATTAGGCTTTAAGGAGTCTCATAATGTTTTCATCTTGTTCCTGAAATCTAATCACATAGCATGAGTCAGCACAGAGGTGCTGAGCACAGAACTGGTGGACATTTTATGGGAAAATGGGCATTATAACAGCCTCATTGTCTTGAGGATCGCTTAGGCAAATGCCTGAAGCCAGAGCTCATGGAGTAACCCTCCTCCTCAGTGAGGCTTCTGCCTCCTCTCTGCCTCACCCATGTGTCTCTGCAGTCACACCCACCACAGTGCTAAATGACCTTGGATAGCTGGGAGAAAAAGAAGAGGGCAATACATTAAGGCTCCATTAATATAATTTACATAATGAAATTGTCAACGAGCTCTTGGCCGTGTTTGCATAATCATTCCAAGCTCACTTTTTTATAATGAAGAAAATGAAGGGGTTGAATGGATAATTTGAAGAGTCCCTTTCCAGCTACAACATTCTTCTGATAGGATGCCCCACCACTGAGTCAGCGTGAGTCTTTTCTCCTACCTACCCCTGCCCTTAAATTTTGTACTTGTTCTTTTGTTAATACCTGTAGGTATTTAAATTCTTGGAATGGCTGTAGTTCTGCTTCTTAAATATTAGGTCCGTACTATTCCATTTGATAGCATTTTCTTATATGTGAGTATATGTATAAACCTGTAAGGGACTAAAACATATAATTCCATAGTGCATGGAATAAGTCAGATATACACAGATATACGTATCTGTGATGACATGAGATGCGTATAGTCATGGAAGGGATGTAAGAGCAAATGGTGGCATTTGATTGTCCTTAGTGAATAACAGTGGAAACTCTAGGGCTGAGGTAGCTTGCTAAGCACTTTACAATATTGTGTTCCAGGATCAGGAGAGAAACGACAATGGCTTTCATTCAGTATGATTCACTCCAAATGATTTTATCTAACTTCTGAAATGACTTCTAGAGGGTAATCTTAATTGGATCAGCACCTCCTGTTTCATTGTTGATACCCTGATTGTAGCATTAAGAAGCCCCAATTTATGGTAGAAAGTTAAGAGAGACTTGGCCCATAAAAGTACCTCATTATAGTATCAGGCAGTATTGCTCAGTGGTCAGGAACTCTGGAGTCAGACTGTCAGGGTTTATCCTGGCCTTGTTCTTTCTGAACTGTGTGACCTTGGGGAAGTTATTTAAAGCTTCAATATTCAGGTTCCTCCTCGGTGAAATGGGGATAATAATATTCTTACCTTATATAGAGTTGTTCTGATATATAAAGGAAATAATCTTTAGAAAGCGGTTAGCACAGTAACTGGAATAATGTAAGAGTTCAAAAAATGTTGGATACTGATTTTATTATCGAATACATCATCTGTGTGTTGTCGCTTTGAGTGCGTAGAGAGAAGAGAATTGTTGAGGCATGGGCACCGGGCAGTGGTAAAGTGATAGTACTCGGTAGTGTTTACTTCAGGGGCAGGTGGGTCCTGACTTAGTATAGGCCCTTAGCCCTTTGTCCACATCTGCTATCCTTATTTCAGATGTGTATGCATATGTTGAATGTACATCAAGAAATATATTACATTTTAAATGTGAAAGATAAGCTTTTCTATACAGAGCTGCTACTAAATCTTGCATATTTCTTTGATTCAGTGGTTAAAAATGACATTCACATTTCTTGGCAGCAGACACTTCTCTGAAGAAAAGAACAGTGGTGACCAGAAAGCAAAAGATCATTAAACACATCAAACAGTCCTGAGTTTTGAATGACCTAAATTCACTAAAGTAGAATTTTTAACTCAAGCCTTTGAATCTTTTTTATTTTTTGAATTGGTACAAAATGAAATGTACCCAATGACATGGCTTGTTTGTAAGGTCACAAATGCCTGTGTGGCATTGCAAGTACTGAAAAGTTTGATCATGTTTACTGGAGGAAGCAGGGCTATCATGTGTGGTGTTGCTGCATTGTTCTGTAACGCAAGTGGTCCTCCACAGGGCGTGGGAAGAGATCCTTGTTCCCTCTTCTAATGTGGTGCGATATGCACTGAAGTCGGACGTTTTTCTCTCTCTATTAGACTGTGGCTGTTCCCTCCATGTAAAGTAAGGGGGTCCGTGTGTAGTATTCCAGGAGGGGGAGATGGTGTTTAGCTTTGTGTCAACCCTAAGGATAATAAGTGGGGATGGTTATTGTATTTCCCTTCCTTTTTTCTTTCCCTTCTCTATATACATATAGATACCTGTATCTGTATCCCAGGAAGCTGGGCTGTAGTGTGATGTCGGCTCCCTAATTTCCCAGGTTTTATGCACACCTGCTATAGAAAGGGCTTTGGTGCTCTGCTGGGCTTCAACCGAGATTAGATATTCCTGTTGTACTGGTTTCATAATCTTGTGAGATCCATTCCCCTAGCTTCTTGACCTTTCAGATACAGATAAAACACTTCATTTTTTTAAAAAACCATCAGAGCAGAGAAGGTCCTATGAATATGGAGGATGTTTCACCTTTTAAGAAATTGTTGCAATATTACATAATTTCCTACCTTTTTAAAAGAGAGAATTTGCGAAACTTGATTTAACTTATCTTTCATTTCTCAGAGAAGTCCTGAATAATGTTGTTACATGTGATCATCCTTTTTTTCCCCAGAAAAAAAAAAGATAATATTACAGTTTAGGGACTGTGTCTTAACACTATTTCTTAACACTTAGCATACCATCCATATACTGAGGTCTTAATATATGTACACAAATATTTTCAATAATTATTTTAGATTGAACACATAATTCAGAATATAGTCCCGGGATTTATTTTTGGCCTTAGTTGAAGGATATTAGAAAGGGTTATCAAAGGACTGTTCTAGCCTTTTGTTTTATAATTTTTTGAAATTGAAATCCAGAAGGGTTAAGTGTCTTACTCAAGGTGTTTCCTTCTTATTTAAACAGAGGATAATTGCTGCTGAAATGTATTTGAATATTTCAAGTGTATTTTCTTCATCATCACTTTTAGATAATGTAATCCGTTGACTAGTTCATAGAAAGAGCAAACCGCCTGGAGGAGTCTTCTAACTAAACACGGCGGATTGAACACACATGCTTTTCTCCGTTCCCTACATAGCTTCCACCAACATGACAGTACAGGGTGAGAAAAGACAGAAATCTACAGAATAAAGAGAGCAGGAGAGGAGACAACAGCAACAAAATTTTGGAAGCTAGAAAACAGATGGACAAGAGGTAAGGGACTTACTTAGCAGAAAGAGAAAGCTATCACTTAAGCTGGCAGGGGAGATCTGAAGGCAGGGCAGTCCATTCCACTGGACCCGAGGAAGGCTCGTAATTAAGAGCAGAAGGGATTCCCAACGTGGAGACATGAGTGGAGCTGAAACACGAGGAGTGATTGGAAGTTTTCATCAGAGTAGTGAAATACCCGGATTGTTTCCTCCAACCCTCACAGAAGACTGGTAGTTTTCTTTCTGGAGAGATTGAACCAGAAGGACTCTGGACTTGAGGATGGAGGGCTTATTCTCAGGGAGGAGATTAGAGGCATCTTCTCTGGGGAAACTGACCAACCCAAGAGAAAAACCTATAGATTCTTGGCGGGGGTGGGGGGTGGGGGGTGAGGGCAACAAAATAGTACCACCAGGCTACCCTGGCAAAGGCGTGAGATGAAAGATAAGACCTGATGTCTTCATTTTTACATTCCCCTCATAACAGGAGCATCCTGCCACACCGAGTCCAATTCTAATGTTCAGAGGGACACATGTTTATAAAGCAGGCTGTCTGAATGCAAGCTAAGTACTTCTGATGCTTAACAACCAGCAATCTGTTGCAAACGCTAAGGGGAAGACCACCTGCGTTGGATTCATGAGCGCTTAGGCTTGATTTTTATCCTCTTCAGTTTCAATTTCCTACTCTGTAAAAAGGAAAAAGTGTGTTTAGGTACTTAGGAGAATGCCTAGCATGCAGTAAGTGCTCCATACTTCTTAACTGATATACTGTTATTCCTTATCATCTTCATCGTCATCATTCGCAGCCACAGTTTAAATAAAGATTTTGCACAAACTGATCCAGGAAAAAGAAGCTTCCCTTCAGTATGATTTTTTTTTAAAAAGATCTAAATAGTCAAAAAAAAACAAGCTCTTTAATATGTTACACCCTTTTATAAGTATTCATTCCTAGAAATATAGTTGGTACAAGTATTGCTAATAAATTAGACTTTCCTATGGTTGCATGGGACTATGGAAAATCCTAGAGCTGATCAAATTCTGTGGTCACTATAGCAACAGCTCACCCTGTCTTTCATTTTTTAAGCCTATCTTAACACAGGATTCTAAACCACAGTTATTAGGGGGCCGGCCTGGTGGCATAGCGGTTAAGTTCATGCTTTGGTAGCCTGGAGTTTGCCGGTTTGGATCCCGAGCGCGGGCTGATGCACTGCTTGTCAGCCAGGCTGTGTCAGGCGTCCCACGTGGAATGGAGGAAGATGGGCACGGATGTTCGCCCAGGGCCAGTCCTCCTCACAAAAAAAATAAAATAAAACACAGTTATTAGTGGTTAGTTGTAACCACAATTTTTTTTCAACATGAGAAAAGCTGTTGTGTATTTGTTTTTCATAGATATTTCGTTAACTCAGTAGCCCTTTGCTGTCATGTGGCTGCTGTCAGCTGCCTTGTCCAGGTCGTTTGAAAGAGCTGATGGCTCCATTTGGGCTGGGGGCAGGAATGGGAGCTTTCAGCCTTAAATTGCTTTTGGGTTCCCAGTGGATAAGTGATGAAAAAGAGGGTTCTTGGCTGCTCACGGGGGGCAAAGATGGCAGGCTGGGACCTCAGCTTCCTCAGCAGCAAGTACATTGCCTTTGTCTGTCTTTTCCTCTACTTCCCAGGCGGGGTGGGCAGCACGTCCTACAAAGATACTGTTTCCTGCCTTGGAGGTTCCGCCCCGAGCACAGGTCAGAGCCATGAGCAGTGGTGGCGGCTTCTCTTTTGAGTGGTTCGGTTTATCTTCCCTAGGTGTCCATACTCCGTAGTTGTTGACTCCAGCCGAGGCTGGTGGGCGCTGACGCGACAGAGGACTCAAGACATAAGCTCTGTTGGGTGTAACTCTGCCTTGCCAAGCTTACGAAAACCAGTCGAAGGGCAGAGAGCACTAATGGGTAAATTAACTCCCCACTAGGTCGCCTCCCAGCTCCCTTCTCCCTGCCTGGACCTTTTTCTATCAAATGAGATCAGAGCAGTCCTTACACCGACTGGCACCCCTCTGTACTGGTTGGCTCTGAGCCTGTGTGGCTGTGAAAAGCCTCTCTGTCTCCCCTCTGCTCTGCCTTCCAGCTCCTCGTGTGAGACTGTCTCTAGAGGAAGGAGGGGCACAGGACTCTTCACCCTCCTGCTGACCCTGTCCCTCCTACCCCAGCCCATCCCGGTTGGCTGGTGGCAGTCAGGTATTTGCTGCACATGTGTGCCCAGTGCTATGCAAGTCACGTCCTGGGTGGAGGGAAATAGTCACAAGAGCTCACATTGTGGCTGCTGTCGGCCACTCTGTCCAGTTGTCTGAAAGCGCCGGGTGCTAGGCCTTGTTCTGGGCAGTTGGCGTGTCTTATCTCCTCCGTCCTCATAACAATGCAGAGTTGTACCATGTAAGGTGGGTACAACTTTTATTCCCATTCTACAGATTAGGATCCTGAGGTTTTGGAGTCAGTTTCCTGGGGTTGTAAAGTAGGAGTGAGATCTGTCTGGTGATGCCAGATCTTCTCTGTTAACTCCTCTCTACTAGAGGCAGTTATGCTCCAGGCCTCGGCCTTAGGAAGGACACACACCTAAAGCAGATAGGTCATCAAATAGACTGTAACTATAATGTTACTTGTTCGCGTGCGTATTTCTACTCTGCTTGGTTCCAAAAAGGATTAAAGGTTGTCCAAACACTTCCCTAATTCTCCTCTGATTTCATGGTAACCCAGTGATAGAGGCATTGTCAGCTCTGATTCTCAGGCTGATTTAACCGAGTCAGTGAGTGAGGCAGGGCTGGGTTCCAGCCCAGTGCAGAGCAGCGATCCTCTTGTCGGGGCTTGTCCTGGTGGCGGTGCTGACCAGTCTCCCCAGGAAAGGTGGCACTGGTCCTCCCTTGTCTCTGAGACAGCAGTCATTTTGTGGGCTCAGTGACTGCTCCCCTGCCCCTGGAGAAGCACACGTTCCTGTGCTTTGGCCCCCTTCTCTGTCCGACAGGCCTGTGAATGCAGAGTGAAAAGGCATAGGTGCCTTTTAAGTACCCAACACAGGACGCATCCCTGGTAGTGAAGGAAGAAAAGATGCAGGAGAATGATGCACGCCGACTCTCCTCCTCTGGAAAGTGGGGCGCAGGGCACAGCTGTGTCTGTATCCGTAACATTTCGCTTCTTAAATATATCCAAAGAAAAAACAAAAAGACAGGTTATTAGAAGAGGAGAGGAAAGTTGGACTCACTTTTCTACTGAAAGCCGATTTTAAAAAACTTAGTACCAGGCTCCTATGAAATAATCAATGTTATATAAATGAGGAGTTGCATATGACACTTGTGAATTAGCCTTCTAAACTTGTTTTAGATGCTCACCAAACACTTGTTTTTTAATCGCAATCTCACCTCATTGAAGGCAAGGAGTACGTTTGTTTATCTTTGTCACTTCGTGCCCAGCATACTATCTTGATTCGTAGTGTTGATGAAGGATCACTTGCAGAAGAGAGCAGCTGTGCCCCCACCAATGCTCCATTCAGTTGTAACAAGTGATTCCACATCGGTACATAGTGGAACTGTTCTCTCTCTGGTTCAACATTCAGCTTTTCCTTAATGTTATTCTCTGTTAAAAAAAATTTTTTTTCACTAGCTCCCTTGATTTTTTTGCCTAAAATTAGTGAAGGAAAAGTTTGCCTCTTCACCGAAGGCTGTGTGCATTGTAGCAGCCGTGTGCACGTGGAGAGCCTATGGCTCTGCGGTAGAGATCCCACCAACGGTGTGCTCACAAGGGACGAGCTCCCGCTCCCAGCACACTGATCATCCAGCATGTGAGCTGGTGGTGTTTAGGAAGCTGGGGAAGCAGAGGTATTTTCATAGCTTGTCTCTCTCTCCTCTCCCACAAAGTGCAGACCTCATCTGACACATGATCAACGGGCCCAGCCCTTTTAGGATACAGAAGATGCTTCCCTGCGTCTGTGGCTCACGAGGGCAGACAATAGGGATTTCTGCAGTGATATTTTGCTTCCTGAGTGTTCAAACTTCTTCAGTTAAGCCTGTCTGAAATCTATTTAACTATTATCCCTCAAAGCTTTTTCTGTATAATAAAATAAAGGGGGGAGGGAGGGTGGAAGCAGAGAGGAAAGACTGTGTCTTTACCGAGGAGCTCGTTCTCCTCTCCCGGTGACTCACACTTAGCGAAGCAGAGGCCTTTGGAAAGCTGCCTGCAGTGCGGCCACAGTGAGGCAGCTCTTCTGGCACTTTCAGACGTTTACAAACATTTTCTCAGGCAATGAAAGATGTTTTTCCAATTGTTCATTCCCTCCTTTGGGCCAGCTTGTGTCGAGCTGTAGCTTGGTGGTTTTGTGGAGGGTTTGCCAGCAGAGCACACGGACCAGACCTTTGTACTTGGTGTGTAACTGAACAACTCGCTTGTTCCCGTCCAAGATTTCTAACCGTTCTCTCTTATGACTTTTGTCATATTAAACAGAATTGTCTCTGACCCTTAGCCTTCCTATGGCATGAAGTTTGCATTTGGTCATTCTTAAGAATTTTCTTAGTATATTATGTTTGTTTGTACAATTTGAAAAATTCAGTTTAAAAAAAGTTTGGTTTTAGTATGGGAGAGCCAGCTTGAGCTAAAGAGAGGAGCTGCTTATTAAATGTAGTCATCCTGATTTTTGCCATTTGACAGCACAAGAAGAAAAGGTCATCTTAATTTTCCTACCTTCGTATGTAAATAAAGGTCGGGGGGCACGTCTGTAAGTGGTAAAGTAAAGCTTCCTGAAAACCAGTTGGACTAAGTCTAAATCTCAATTTTCAAATTTCTTTCCTTTTTAGCTATAAAAAGTGATTGTGTCCTTTTATGGTTCCAGAAACTGGCAAGTAATTTCTTAATATCCCCATGACTACCCCCGTCTCATTCCCCCTTTTTTTAAGACTTCAACCATTTCTGCTCTAGGAATTGCCAGATAATAGGGGGTTGATTCCACAATTAAGTAAGTTACGATGGTGAACTCTTTGGATGATTATGACTGCTGAGCAGTAGTTTATTTAAGGAGCAAAATAAAGTAGCAACATACAAAACAATTTGTGTTGTATAGGAAAGTTACTTTGGATGGCTGGCTCTGAATTGAATACAATTGAACTGAACACAATGACGTATTCATCTGAGTAGAAAATACTTTACCAGTGGAGGGATCAATTCCTGAAAATCTTATTTCCTACTAGACTTGATCTCTAGTTAAAATCTACCTTAGGGACCTCGAGTTTAACTGTAGTGATTGTATCATTTCATCTTGAAATTTTAGATGCCAGTTTGCAAGATCTGCTGTCCCCATAATAACCTCTATTGACTGCCCAAACCGGGTAAAATGATGTTCAGCTGGTAGACAAACAGAGGCTGGTGAGATAGTCAAGTCAGCTGTGGGCTGAATGGTAGCTTGCTTATCTTTAAGTCTCTAGTCACTTCTTGGTATCACTGCCAGTTTTCTGGTTTAACAGAAACATGTAAATGACTGGTGTTTTAATGAGTGGATTAGGCTTATTCTTTAGAGCCATTAAATTTGAGAGCTGGAAGGAGTTCCGGTGTATTCTGTTGGCCCATATAGCATGCTTTCAAAAGCAGTGTATCTAGGCAGCTACTTTGCTTGATTGTAATACAAGCAGCTTTACACCTATTGTCTTACATGATTCTTCTTGCGTTTATATTAACTGACTGGCCCCTGTGGACATTTGAGTCTGGGATCCGGATAATCCTACCTCTTCATTTTAAAGTTACAGGAACTGAAACCCTGAAGGATCGAGTGACTTTCCAAAGTCAAACAGCTACTAGAGGGCAGTTCCAGAACTGCTTCAAGCCTGAATATTTTTCTCTGGATTCTGCTTCTAAATTTAGAAGAGATGTTATTTGTTTTCAGTATGTTAGAGACCTTTGTCAGACTGCAGAGATGCTTTTTAAAGATGTCTTACCAATAGAAGAGTTGAGAGGCGATGCTGCAATAGTACAAGCGAAGAGTCTAGTTTAGGTTCAGTTGCTAACTGTGCTCAATTTGGGTAATCATTTCACCTCACTGGCTCCAAGCTTCCTCATCTGTAAAGTAAAGGCGTTCGACTGGACAGTTCACGTCACCCAGTCCAGGCTTGATTCGTAGTGAACAGTGGATATTTAAGGTCCCTACCGGGACTAAATTATAGATTCTCTAATTCTGTATACGCTTTTCTTCCTTCCACTATCCCCAGTTTGTTTGGCTTGGATGGCTTTCCAAGTCGTCTAATCTTGAGGGGAATCCAAGTTTTTTGACTTAGAACTTGTTAGGGGAGCTCTTTGAACCCACGTACTCTGTTTTCTGTCTTCTTTCTGGTTTCACTCTCTTCTCAGCTTGTCTGCTCCCTGAACTTACTGCCCTGTGGAATCCACGTATCCTTTTATGTCTGATGGGAAGGAGACGGCCGGGAGAAGAAGCGAGTTGTGGGTGGCTTTCCAGAAAGACCACATATTATTCTACATTCTCTGCCATCTCTGATCTCCTCCTGCCTTGTACAGAAAAGGTGGCATTTCCTCCTACCTTCATCTGTTTAGACTTAGGATGAGACTTCAAAACCAGAAGTGAGTTACTTTTTCAAATATAAATAAGACTTACGAATTTCAACATACATTATTGGTATTTATACAGTCTTACAGGGTCTAGTCACTGTTGCCAAATCATCAAACACCTGCTATTGTAGGACACAAAGATAAACGTGTCCCCTACCTTTTAAGAGCTTAAAGTCCTCATAGGGAAGTCAGTAAAGTTACAGAAATAGAAACTAGCTACGAACTTGGGTTGTATCAGTGGAAGTAAATCCAATCTTACCTTTGCTATAAACAGAATCCTTCGAGATTCCACTTTTCCATGTATTAGAGAATCAGAATGTTTAAAGCACTGAGATGTTTTCTTCATTAAAAAAAAAAAAATCTGATTCTTAAAAAATCCAGATTAGTGCTGAGCTTCTTTTCCCTCAAAAATACCCCTAAAGAAATCTGTAATCTCACATGTATAAATCTGCTTGGCACCAGCTTCATTCTTCCTGCTTTTGTGCTGGTGTGACTCACCGCAGGCCGGGCGTCTCTGCCTGCTCATTTCTTTTGTGGCAGACGTAATCCTGACAACTTCACTAAGCCTAGAATACTCCAGAAATTCTGCTCTCTATTCCTTTGTTTCCCTCCATTTTCTTTCTCACTTTCCCCTTCCTCAGAACTACTCAGAAGTATATCCTACCAGTGATTCATTAATGTATATGATTTTCCTGTCTTAGTCATCATATTTTTCATGATTTAGCTGAAGTTTGTCTGAAGTTCCTAGCCAAAACTTTAGAAGACATCAGGAAATGTTTGCATCGTTTTTAAACTGGTTTGTTTGTGGCTCATATAGTTCCTACTGAAAACCCAAAATATTTCCCTTATGTCTGCCCAAACCAAGCCAGTTCCTACAAATTTAAGTGCTTGTATAAATAGGACTGGTTCCAAGATCCAATTTTTCTCAGCTTCCTGCTGTTCCCTCTCCCATGAGCCTCACCCTGCCCTGCAGTGACTCTCTCGGGTGGGAAGCTGACCTGCGTGTCGAGATTTAAAGTGTCTGGAGAAGCCCAGCCAGGCGCTTCTGGGTGCAATTTCACCGACAGGTTGTTTGTTGGCCACAGAGCCATTTTCTGCTTTTAGGACCGTCGCAAGAAGGGCACCTCAGCAATCACTGTAAATACCCTTTTCTTTTCCCGTTCTCCCCACAGATCCTCCCCTGTTATCCACATGAATCACCTTTTGGAGGCTGATAAAAACAGTGTTCCAGGCTTCAGACAGAGAGCAGCTGGCTTCCTTCTGACTGGCTCCTTACCTACAGCTGTGAGAGAAAGAGCAGCAGAACACAGAGTCCGTCTATAGGTGTTTTTCTTTCTGCATCAGAAAGGGAGAGATGTCGTCTTTAGGATTGTTTGGAGTTAGAGGAGATTGGGAAGACCAGCAGGGTTGGAATAGGGATCTCCTGCCACAGGGCAGCTCCTTGGTAAATACTTCATGAATAAAACTGCCTCCCAGACTGAGAGAGGTCGATCTGGCAGAACAGCCAGGTCAGAGAGGAGAGAGAGGAATGGGGGACATATGTCCTACTTTTCGTTTCCTACCTGGAAGAGAGCATTTCTCCTAGAGTAGTTTCTCGAGTGTCATGTTGATATCAGTGTGTTTCCCGGGGAAGTGCTAGTGGTCGAATTTTTAAGCCCTGGGTCTGACGAATTTAGACTTTGACTGTATAGCTAAGTGCCTCTGTTGTCCGTCTTCACGCCAAGGCTGTGTTGTTGTATTTGGTTACCACTAGACATTTGTAGAGCTCTCTGCCTGTGTCAGTCTCCTCCAGATACACCGACTTGTCCCCTTCTTAGAACAGCACACGGGCGCTGGGAGGTGTGAGGACTGCAGACGGGACTCAGAGAACACGGCTTGTAAACCGGGTTTTCGTTGTTTCAAATTCCTATTTTGGAAATTGGCAGAATATAAATTATAAACTAACAGAAATTGTAGTTTTATCACCTTCTTTGCTTTTCCTCTTATAAAATTAATAACTCTAGGGTTAGAAAGAGACCCAAGCAGGTGATCTATATAAAATTGGCTTAAACTGACCAGTAAACCCTGGAGGGGGCCCTGGAGAGGAGGCACTGAGGGATTTTTAGCGATTTTTAGAACTGTTATTATATCTTGGCTGTGGTAGTGGTTACACAACTGGACGCATTTGTCAAAACTCATAGACCTTTACACTGAAAAATGTGAACTTCACTGTTTGTACATCATATGTCTGTAAACTTGTCTTTTAAAAAAGAAAAAAGTGGGGACCAGCCCGGTGGTGTAACGGTTCAGTTCGTGCACTCCACTTCAGTGGCCCACAGTTCGCGGGTTCGATCCAGGCGCAGACCGACCCACGCTTGTCAGCCACGCCATGGCGGCGTCCCATATAAAGTAGAGGAGGATGGGCACGGATGTTAGCCCAGGGCCAGTCTTCCTCACAAAAAAGAAAAAAGTATTAGAACTTTTAAAAAAAGGCGTGTGTATCTGCCTCCTGAAGTAGATCATGCATTCACTGGAAACGGTCAGG
This sequence comes from Tapirus indicus, assembly GCA_031878705.1. Classification (NCBI taxonomy): domain Eukaryota; kingdom Metazoa; phylum Chordata; class Mammalia; order Perissodactyla; family Tapiridae; genus Tapirus; species Tapirus indicus. Next base: position 1,564,198 of record CM062925.1, on the reverse strand, counting down.
CCCACCAGACTGACCGTTGGAGGGGGATGTTTTGGGGGATTCTTGCTCTTGTGCTTCGCTGCGTGCACACTCAGGGCATGCTTGTTGGAAGTTCAAGTTCACTGACGTTCCCCTGTCAGAGTCACAGTCTGGGCTCTCAGGCAGGAAAGAGATTTTAATCTGCCTACTGGTGTCTTTATTATCAGTTCCAGTTTTAGACTCGGCCCCCTTTTGTAAACACTTGACAAAAATATAATAGTCATTAGGAAATTATGTCATCAAAATTTGATTCTATTTGTGGTAGTTGGGGGCAACTAATAATTGATGAAAGCAGAATTTCCAGCAGGATGCAAAAGAAAGTAATTTTCCTTTTAGAAGGAGAAAGTGGGTGGCGGTGACTGAGTCAGATTCTGTTTAGTCACATAACACCCTCTTGCTCTTTGCTTCTAGTTCAGGGAAGCGCATAAACCTTCTCATAATTACACACTTCACTTTATTGACAGGATTCCTGATCCACACCACAGGCTTGGGGGCCAGCTGTGTTTTCTTCTTGGCATTCTTTCTTTTCCCCTTTATCCCGGCCCCTGGCTGTCTCCATGTCTGCCCAGCTCGGGCTGAGGTTTCCGTCTGTAGAGCTTGTTGCCACAGGATACGGAATTCTCTCGGGAGGAGGCAGCGCATGTGTGTTTCAGGATGGTGGCTCTCCTAATCAGATAAACGCCATGGAAAGCTGCTCATTCATATGGAAGGGCAGTGCTGCCCCTGAATGGTGGGCCGCCCGGCTCTGGGCTCCGCGTCTGTGCCTGAGCCTGCTCAGCCGGGAGGGCTTCTGTCTGTGATGCTGAGACCCGAGGCGCGCCACCCTCGCCTTCCACAGTCACCTGTATTTGAATCCCCGGGAAGGAAGGCTGTGTCCCACTTTTGTTTTTTTCAGTGAAATGATGAAATTGATCACAAGTAGGAAATCCCGTGTGACTTTTACACGCAGGAGAGTATCTTCTGTATGATTGCAGTGAGCCTCTGGTTTTTCTGTTCACTCTGGCCTCTGACATAACTCTCCTCCCTTCTAAGAAATCGCTAAGGTATCAAAGACTTTTGCCCCATGTCAGTTTTGCAGCCTGCAATTCTGCTGTCCCTCCTTCCTGGTGACATCCCTCTGGAATGAGCCATCGTCAGGCGAATGCCCCGAGAGTCCTGAATACAGCCTGATTTTTGAAGAAAGGGACCTTCTCCGTCCCTACCATCAGATTGGCCATGACTTGGCTTCCTCTGCAAGTTCTGTCTCCGCTGGAAGCCCCCTTAGCAGTGGGCGCAGCCTTCTCTTCAGCCGGGGGTGCCAGCTTTAGAACTCGAGCTAAGAGCTTGAGAGCACATTTCCCCCTTCTCTCTCTCCTTCTCCTTCCCCCAGGAAATACTCGTGTCCTTGGAACTATTGTACATTTACTTCTGTTTTCTAAGCAGGGAGCTCAGCACATCTCTTGCCTTCAGAGCACAAGCGTTCTTGGCATTGTTGGGTTGCATTTGTTTGTCTTTTCCACAGTCGCACGATTTGCCGAGCTTGGCAGCCTGCTGGCGTGGACAATAATAAAGCTTCTGTCGAGGTGCACAGACAGCTGATGGTGTGGGGCATAGAGGGGACTCCTACGGTGGCCGCCTGTAGTCTGCCAGCCCGGTGGTCAGAGGGTGAGAGCAGGCAAGAACAAAGCCATTCTGTCTGCAGGCAGATTGGAAAATCAATGTGTTAGTTGTCTTCTTGTCCCCTTGCCTTTCTCCTGGCTGAAAGGGAGAATCCTGGTCCAGCGTCCGCGGAATCATTCCAGGCAAGCACCCACTCCAGAGACTTACCTGCCATCATATCATCACTGGCAGTTCCGAAAAGGGCCCACATTTATCTGTTGATCTGCTTAAAAAGTCATCAACAGAATTCTTCTCAAACTCACCTTCCAGAGTTGGACCCTACTATCTCAATGTTTCGCGTTGTTTATATTCTAGATCACTGCTCATATAAGTTGTGTGCTAATTTCTTCTTTGACACCGATGGGGTACTTTGGGCAGCGTATTTCATAATGTGTGTTTCCTTCTTATTCCTAAATTGATTTAATGTTGTCACCTAGTTGAAAATGTCCTAGTTATGGTTGTGAATCTGGATTTCTGGGTCTCAGGGGGCAGAGATCATACCAAGTAGCCCTGTACCAGGATGGGACAGGGAGAGAATTTATTGACAACCCTGGGAGTCTGTTGACGAGTCTCTCACAGGGCTGCTGTGCTGAGATGATGATATTAGATGTGTGAAGTCCTGAGTTACGTTCCCTTGAGGCTTCTAAGAAAGAAAGTGTGAGGAGAAAAGACTTTTCTGTTCCTCCGTGTGTTGAAGTCAGCCTCAGAAGGTTAGCAAATGGCTTGAAACAAATTTTAATTTGTGCTTTGAAGGCTCTGTCCTGTCAGTCATTGTCATTCTTCTTCAAAGCCCAGAGATGGGTTGCTGACCGTGGATGAGAGAAGCGGGCGTTGGATTGGATGTGGTCCTGGACTCATATTTGAAAGTCCATCAAAAAGAAAAGTCATAACATCAGTGGGCATTGAGACATCCTCAGGCAGAAGGTTAGATTTAAAATGAGGGTTATGGGCCGGCCTGGTGGTGTAGTGGTTAAGTTTGCGCGCTCTGCTTCGGCGGCCCGGGGTTCGCAGGTTCAGATCCCGGACATGGACCTATGCACCGCTTATGAAGCCATGCTGTGGCAGCGTCCCATATACAGTAGAGGAAGATGGGCACGGATGTTAGCCCAGGGCCAATCTTCCTCAGCAAAAAGAGGAGGATTGGCAACAGATAGATGTTAGTTCAAGGCTAATCTTCCTCACCAAAAAAAAAAAATGAGGGTTAGGTGTAAGTAATCTTGGGTAGGATGTAATTGACATTTTTAATTTTGTTTTGTTTGTTTGTTTTTAAAGGAAAAATAGACTGAACCTAACAACCAAAAACACCTCTAAGCCATCAGCAGTGGCCCTTCTGTCTTTAGCACTGTCGTGTCCCACCCTGTATTGTTGTTAAACTGTTTGTATACTTTGTTTTTGCAATGAGATTATAAATGCCCCAAACAGGGAATTTATGGTTCTTCGTAAATACCATAGTTGTTAACAACACAATGAGTACAGAATAGCATTAACATGTGTGTTGATTAAAGCTGTCTTTTATTTGCCAAAAACCTTCTATGGGCCACAAGCTGTGTTAGGCACCAAGGAGTCGGTGTTGACAGTCTGTCACGGCCTCTCCCTGCCCCGGGAGCATATGGGCCAGTGGGGAAGCATCACAGCATTTAGGAATTCACACCGTTTAGGAATACACCTGATATTTCACTTGAACTTTCTCTTTAAAAAATAAGTTCACCTTTAATTGGCCATTACACTTTAGATCTGAGATTTTTCAGAGTAACAAGGAGAGAATTGCTCAAGTAGTTCAACTCTTGATTTAAAAATGTGAGCGAAAGCATGAAATAATAAAAAACATGTTTTGTTTGATTTCTATGCAGGGGATCTCATTGGACCTCGGATCCCGGGCACCTATGCAGTGCCTTTCTCTGGCCAGGTCACTCAGATCCTGAACATAATCTGACATATTTCTATCTTTCTGCTTTTAACAGAGTTAATTCTGTAGAGAAAAATAGAGTGAGAGAGACATTTTCCAGCCAAACCTAAGATATTCAAAAGACTGGGGAGGGCAAGATGACTCTAAATCCATACAACGTCTTCACGTCTTATTTTGCCAAATCTCTCGCCAGAGCACTAATAAATACCCTAAATTAAATACTGCTGCTCATTCCTCTCTTTTTCTCAGCTTTTACTTTGGCAGAGAACCTGTTCAGCAGGACACTGTCCCAATAGCAGATGGCAGTGAACAGCAGGTGACAGTTTGAATAACCAGCCTCTGGAAGGCACTCCTATTAGCCTGTAGCCTCGACTCTCAAATAGGACACAAAATCCATTCTCTCCAAGTTTTTAGCTTGCCTTTTTGTTTTTAAGAAAACAGTGTGATTTTTGTGGGGCCCAGAGATTGACCTGCTTTCTGAATGGTTAAAGAAAAGATGAGGACTTCAGTTGATATCATTTGATGTTTGAGGATCCATCCCAATCAAAACAGATAAAGCACCAGGACTGCAGAGCCCCTCCTGCAGCCTCCGCAGGCCCTGTCTCCACCTTCACTCAGTCTTGTGGGCCCCCCTGCCCAGGAGCAAGGAGAAGCCGCTCCCACCCAGGGGTCACCATGTGGGAGAACCCCAGCAAGAGAGCATCGGAATTCCTTTCTAAGTCCTTTCCTTTGTGGGAAAACTGTTATCATATACGCCTCGGCTGGGACTGCCGGGGCCTTTTAAAACCACGGGGGAGCAGCAGGAAGCAGGAGGAGAGAGACTGAGGAGCTAGAGTGAGTGAGAAAGAGGCAGCGGCGTTGTGGATCCAGAGGACTTGAATGTTAGATTTTGCTCCATTTTTATTTATTTTTTCTTTTTTGTTTTCTTTTGGTTCAGGGAAGTGTCTCAGTCTCTCCTAAGTGCCACAGAAATATCAAGATAACTCAAAGCTGATTTCCCCCTAGAGTTGCTATGCTGTTCTGTTTTCCATTTTTGCTTCATCTGTTTTATTTTAAACTTTTGAAGTGTCAGCTCCAGCTTCACATCTCTCTTCTAATGAAATATGTATTTACATAACCCCATGGTTAGTAGAGCATTTCCCCCAAATCATTTCTCATAAATCTCTTATTAAAACAAGATGTTGAATTGGGGGTATTAAATAAGGAATAAAATTTTTATATTTTTATTTTGTTTATTGTTTATTTATTATTTGTTATTTATTACTATTTTGCCTTCTCTTTTGCATTTCAGACTTTATAGTTAATGAGTTTTATCTTCAAGTTTTTACCGACTGTTGGCTTTTATGACTTTTGGTCACATTGACTGCTCATCTGGAAATCCCTAAGAGAAGGACCTGCTGAGGGCAGATGTGCTATGACGTTGACGGTTAAGAGTTAACACAGTTTTCTCTCTCCTTATGCTTTATTTAGATTTCGACACAGCCCCAACTGCTGGTACCTGAGAGACTGGACCATCCACACGTGGATCAGGCAGTGTCTGAAATACGGAGCACAAGACAAAGCCTTGTACACCCTTGTAAATAAGGTGGGTGGGCTCCCAGCAGTGGCAGCTTGTTCTCCTGAGTCTAGACGATATGGTGTTCATACCTGTTACAGTACAGCAAAGAATAGTACAAGACATAACTTCTAAACATTCTTTGTTCTCAGATATCCTTTTTAGAATGGAGCTGGATATAAATTAATCAGCACATTAGAAACAAAAATTCCTGTAGCTGCAGCTTTTCCAAGCATAGTGACTCAGAACTAGACAGGTAAAAGCGAAAGGTAATCCAGTCCCAAGAAGTCTGTACGGGTGGCCATTTCATTCTTGATCCCCAAGCCTTGCGTGTCTTGCCTGTTCCCTTCGGTGAAGATTAGGGTAAAAGATGTGACCATTTTGCTGGAACATAATTTCCAGATTATTCAAACTATCTTCCACACTTTTAGAAAGACAGTACTCCTAGGTGACTCAAAACAAGTCTTCTGATTCCCTGATTCCTCCCTCCAGCCCCAGAGCCCTTATGATTAGGGTCTTTTGTAGACATCACACTCCACCCAAGCGTCGAGTCTTCATCACCTCCATAGTAGGAAAGAAAGTACAAAATAAGCAAAAGTCTAGAAGGTTATTACTGTGATTCTCAAGCTACAGCACTAGTTTGACCCATACAAAGATTTTAATAGTATTTCTATGAAAATGTACTATTTCTATAGTGTCACCGAACCTTGTGTGTTAGAACCCAAAAGGAAATACTAATTTTGTTTTTGGGAGTGTTTGTTCCCATGACTTGGGCCCAGTTCACCTTCGTTTACATTGCAGGCAGTTGGTGTGTGAGCATTGCATTGGGTGTGGTGTCATCTCCAAAAATGAGCAATATCCTATCCTTGCCCTCAGGAAGCATATTATTGAACAAGGCAGACAAGCATGTTCACGGATACATCTAATATTAGGCCCCAGAGGAAGGACCTCTTTAGTTCAGAGTTTAATGATACAGATTATACTCAAAGAAGATTCCTATGAAAACAAAACAAGAAGGGTCTACAAAGGCAGAAAAGTCTCTCTCATTTCTGTCTTTTAGTGGAAAGAACCCTGGTCAAGGAGTCAGAAGATCCAGGCTGTAACCCCATAAGTTCCACCAGTTGCTGTAACTTCAGGCAAATTTATCCTTCTAGGTTTTAGTTTTTTCAACTCTTAAGTCAAGTGAGTTGTACTAAATCAGTAATTTCCAACCTTGGCTGCCCATTAGAATCACACAAGAAACTTTTAAAATTATAGACGCTTTTCTCCACCCCCAAGATTCTAATTTAATTGATCTTCCTGGAGGCCAGGCATTGGTTTTTTGTGTTTTCTTTGAATGGTTTTTAAAATCTTTTTTAAGTAGACTATTTTTTAGAGCAGTTTTAGGTTCGTAGCAAAATTGAGCAGAAGGTACAGAGAGTTCCCATATGCTCCCTGTCCCCACACAGCCACAGCCTTCCCATTATCAACGTCACTCACCAGATGGTACACTTGTTACAGCTGGTGAACCTGCACGGACACGTCCATAGGTTACATCGGGGTTCACTCTTGGTGCTGTACGTTCTGTGGATTTGGACAAAGGTCCAGTGCCATGTATCCACCGTTATTGCATCATACAGAGTAATTTCACTGCCTTAAAATCCTCTGTGCCCCACCTATTCATCTCCTCACTCGAATCTTTTTAAAGCTCCCAAGTTGATTCTAATGTGCAGCCAGGGTTGAGAGTCTCTGACAGTTGATTTCAAAGGTTCTTTCTAGCTTTAGTGATTTATCATTCTAAAATAGTTTGTTTTTACCCGGCCCCTGGGGATTAGTGCTGATTTGGATAACCACTTTGAGAAATGTAGACAGTGCTCATGAGCTACAACCTTTTGAAAACAATGGCTTCTATGGTTTTTTCCATTTCAGCACATCTGAGGCGTCCCATACAGCCTACCAGTAACAGCGACTGAATTCAGCTGTGATTCGCAACTGGTGGTTAGGACGATCAGAGTCTCCCGAGGGGATGGGTATAGTTTGAAAGAATTCCTCAGGTGTTTTCTGGTGGTTGGTGGGGAAGAATGGTGTAGTATGGGGGAGTGGTGGTTAATCCTACTGAAGTAAGAATTTAAAACAAACAAAAATATAACCGCAATCTAGATCATTAGTAGTCAAACTTGATTGTGCATGAAAATCCCTTGGGAAGCTCGCTAAAACTTCAGGTTTCTGTGTCGCGTTCGTACAGATTCCAGTTCTGTAAGTCTGAGTCTTAGGAATCTGTACTGTTAAAAGCACTCCTGGAAAAGTCTGAGGCAGATGCTAAAGGGTCCACATTTTGAGAAATCTGGATTCTCAATTACTCAGCTACTGGTGAACAGAACATCCTAGAAGCTTGGTTAGTAATATTTTGTTTTCATATTTCTTGGGTCTTTAAAAACCATTCTAAGAGACAAGAGATAACAAGTCCTGGTAAGGATGTGGAGAAAAGGGAACCCTTGTGCACGATTGGTGGGAATGTATATTGGTGCAGCCACTATGGGAAACAGTAACTACCATATGATCCAGCAATCCCACTTCTGCATCCAGCACCTGAAGGAAATGAAATCACTCTCTCAAAGAGATATCTGCACTCTTGTGTTCATTGCAGCATAATTCACAATAGCCAAGATACAGAAACAACCTAAGTGTCCATTGATGGATGAGTGGATAAAGAAAATATGGTGTGTATACACACACACACACACACACACACACACACACAATGGAATATTATTCAGTCATAAAAAGGAGATCCCACCATTTGCGACAACATGGATGAACCTTAAGGGCATTATGCTAAGTGAAATAAGTCAGACAGAGAAAGACAAATACCCTATGATCTCACTTATATGTAGAATCTAAAAAAGCTGAACTCACAGAAACAGTGTAGAATGGTGGATTCTGGAGGCTGGGGGAGGGGGAAATGGGGAGATGTTGGTCAGAGGGTACCAACTTCCTGTTGTAAGATGAATATGTTCAGAGGATCTAATGTATAGCATGGTGACTATGGTTAACAATACCGTATTGTATACTTGAGAGTTGCTAAGAGAGATCTTACATGTTCTCACCACCACCACAAAAAAAACTGTAATTATGTGAGGTGATGGATGTGTTAACTAACCTTATTGTGGTAATCATTTTGCAATATATAATGTATTAAATCATCGTGTTGTACACCTTAAACTTACATGAAGTTATATGTCAATTATATCTCAATAATGTTGGGGTAACAACAGTCTAAGGACCAGAAAATGCTGCATAATGTGATAATGTATGCTTTCTCATGGGAGTCCATTTTTGCATTGATATTCACACTTTGCAAAGAGAATCGCTCAACCAGTGGAGCATGTGGGGGTTTTTTGTTGTTGTTTTGGTTTGGGTTGGTTTTTTTAGCTATGATGAGGCATTAGAATTGAGCTATGTTTTTCACATGTCAATTGCCTTATGCCAGACACCCACTCACAACTTTCTCACCCTGAACAACAGTTCCGATTGCCAAACCTCATCGTCACAGCTTCTATTTCACTGTCACAGATGCTGTAAAATGAGAGTCAAATATTTTAAAGCTAATTGTGGCAAGTTTCATCCTGAATAATACATGGGCATATATTATGAACTGAAATAAGTGGCTATTTTTCTCTTATTTTCCTTTTCATTACAGATTCAGTATGGAATTTTTCCAGATAACTTTACATTCAATTTACTGGTGGATCATTTCATAAAGAAAGAAAATTACAAAGGTAAGAAACCAAACGCAGGTCTATTTATAATGGAGCTTCAGCTCCTAAAGGGAGGGAATGTAGGCACTTTCCCTTTTTTATTTCTTAATAACGTCTCTATCTGTCACTCTTTCAGTGAGAAATAGATGTGTAGGTGGTTTACCAAACCACTTGGCCAGATAGGAGAATCATATCCAGGTTCTTTCTCTCTGAGTTTCTCAAGTTATTTGTTCATGTGTCTGTGGGCAAAGGACAATGAATTTAGTTAAGCAATAAACCCTGCCTGAGCTTCCACGGCTAGTTAAGATTATAGTAATGCAGTTATTAGCTTGACTTCTTTTAGCACCATTTGCTAACTTTGTTTTATTTAAATCACAGTTGTAGAATATCAAATATCAAACCACAAAATCAGTTGACTTTTCCTGGAAAGAGCAGTACCTTTGCTTTGAAGGAAGGTCATTTAAGCCCCCAGGCTTTTGTTTCCTCATCTATAAAATAAGTGTATCGGTGATCCCTGAGAGCTCTACCCCCAAAATTCTCTGATCCGTGAAATTAATTTAAGGTGGCCCTTAACTTCAGCTACAGTAGGAAGGCCAAGGAAAGACTGGGATTGCAGCTGACCCTACAGAGCAGTCCCTACAGGCGGACCCTGCTGGTCTCCAGTGGACAGGGAGTTAGAGTGGAGCCCGCTTCTGCTTGCAGCCGTGAGACAGTGAAGAGGGAAAGAGGAGGTCTTGCCGTCATGAGAAGACACGCTGACTTTCCCGTTCCACCATCTTATCCTCAGGCTTGGTCCTGAGGAGCACAAGGGGGCCACCCTGTGTTAGGGTAGTTACTACCTCAGAAGTAGGATATGGACTGGTGGTCACTTGTGCATTTATGACATCTGTGATTCCTGCTGTTGGGTTCCGTACCATCCTCCCTGCACGCCAGCCCCCTCGGCCTGTCCTGTTGCATCTGTGGTCAGTGCTTAGGCTGGGACCGGGCAGCCCTGCACTTGGTGTGGCGCCTCTCTCCTCTCTCTTCTCTGGACCTCTGCCTCATCTTCTTTCTCATAAGGCTTGGCAGTTGTCGACTGCCAAAGAGTATTTGCTGTGTATTAGTTTTTGAAATGTGAATCATCCCTTGTTGTCCATTTCTTAAACACAGTTTTAAAGATGCATTTCCTGAATTCAACTGAAAGATAATTAGCTTTTGCATGTTTCCTAATTTATTCTCTGTGAACTTCAGATTTAAGAATCCATGTTACTTTGTCATTGGAAAATTGTATATTAGCAGTTTTCTCCCTCACTCTCTTTAAAGTGTATGTTGGAGGGTCAAAGGATTTCTTTTTTTTTTCTAAATGCAGAATAAATAATATTGAAGATTTTTTTAAATAAAGTTCTAATGGAGATTATTATTGTTTATACCAAAAATTTAGAAAATATTATTATACTTTTTATTGTTATTAGGATAGGAAATATCAAAGTACATAAATATTTATGGAGGAAAGGTAAATTAATTATACAGACCAATCTACTTTCACTTCCCAAGCTGACTGAAATGCAGAATGGAAATAAAAGATAAAGTAAATTTGATTTATCTTTCATGTGTAATTTTGGATTCAATAATGAACAGTTGGCAAAACTTTTTTTTTAAGTAGATTTTTTGCTTTAATTGTATTCTTTTAAAATATTGGTTGTTTGGGGTTTTTTTTTGTTTCTTCCAGGTCCTTATTTTACTACTGACTTACTAGATGACTTCCTGGTCTGCCTGCCTATCTCAGTTTCCCCATTTGCAAAAAGAATATAGAAATTCTTGCCTATGGCCTCATTCAGAACCATGACAACATGCACAAAACCAGCTGGCTAGCAACAGCTGCAAATCAGTGTGAACTTGCAGTTATGAGTATATGCAAAAATTGGTTAATGCAGCAACGCAGTCAGAAACATTTGCGGTGCCAATGTTGAATGCGGGCACCATATTTTAAACCAAAATCAACATTCTCTAATTTAACAACAAATCTTAAGGGAAGGAAATTGTTTGAACTTGATTTTCTTGGCTTCCCTCTGTGTTGTGAAATATTGGGGGAAAATGAAAATTGCTCGAGGTCTGATCTCCTGTGATCAGCATTCATGTGGAAACAAATGTCTCATATTGTGAGTTCCGCTCAGGGCTTGTAATCTGCGAATGAGCATTTTCCTGTCCGCTCTTCCATGTCTTTTAAGCTCAGCCTGATTGTCCTTTTTATAGTCATCAGTTTTCTGTCTTTGAGATAATACCTGGCATTTAGGATCGCATCTAGCATTTGTCCTCTTTTGTCCAAATGGGGAGAAGTTTCCAGAATGCAGTATGAGGCAGTCAGCCCAGCCTCTGCTCTGCTTGCCAGGGTGACCTGGAAAGTAGATCTGCCTCTTTTCTGTATGCCGTAGCTCTTCTAGCTGGTGGACGTGATGCCTTAAATTTGCTTCACAATTTATGAGGCATCTTCATATGTGTCATCTCGTTGGACTGTCCAAAACTCTTTTGAAGTAGATGGGATAAATGGTATTTTATCATTATGAAGGTGATACTGGGAGAAATTAAGTGGTTTATTTGATGTCCTTGAGGACGCAGGTGCAGTAGCGCCTGATTCAGTATATAATGGCATGTCCAATAGAAGCTGAAGGCCTGGGGAGGCCTAGTTTGTGGAAGAACTGGGACCAGAGCCCACGTTTTTTACTTTTTAATTCTGTTTATTTTTCTATCATGCCCGTTTTTTGAGAGTGTTTACAGTTAAATACAGATTTGGTGGTGCTACCCAAAACCAATTTCCTTTCTTTTTTATTTTGATCTTCTTGCAGATGCTTTATCTGTGGTTTTTGAGATCATGAGGCAAGAAGCCTTTGAAGTACCTTCCACCCAGCTTCTCTCGCTCTATGTTTTATACCATTGCCTGGCAAGGAAGACAGACTTCAGCGTAAGTGCTCCACCTTAAAGCAGCACTGAGAGCCTTAGGAAGGGCACACAGTGGCTGCTCAGCAGGGAGGAGGTGGCCAGAGGGAGCCCTGCCCTCCGAGTCTGGAAGAGGTATCTGATGTGTGGCTCTGAGGCCCTGTACACCCAGGGATGGGTGTTCCTTCTACACATTTCAGCTACTGGTTTCTAGCAAAGTGGAACTGGATGTTCCTCCACTTGAAAGAATCTCAAGTGAAAGTCCTTGTGCACATTTTGAAACTTGAGCTAGGCTGAGTGCACCTCAGACGTTCAGACATGGGGAGTTGATAGTCAGTGAGAGCTAGACGTGGCCCTGCTGGAGGAGCAGTGAGGCAGTAACTTTGCCCACAGCTCAGGTATTAACGACTGATTATTTAGTTTGTGTCAGTATTTTCCTCAGGTTGCTCTGGGTCATCCAGAGTACAAAGCTTTGGTTTCATCTCTGAGTTTAGGGTATTCGGTCATTGTTTATTGCTATCCTAAGAAGAACTAATGTTTAAATAGCACTGACTTTACAGCAGGCTGTGTTCTTGGTGTTTTAAATTCATTAATGCATTGAGTCCTCACACTCTATGCTGCTGAGAAGACTGGGGCGCAGAGATGTTCCATGACAGCCACCCCACTAGTAGGTGGTGAAGCCAGGCAGGCTGGCCCTGCAGTCTGCCCTTCACTCAAATGTCACATCGAAAACACAAGTGTGGGTAGGAGCTGAAAGGCCCTCTAGTCCGGCCCACATTCTAACGTAAAGAGTTTATGGTGTATTTACCTTTTCCTGGATGAGTTTCTAGCCCATGGCACACCTCACGTTCCTTAGTTCATTAAATGTACGTTGAGCGTCGACCACATTCCATCCATTGCCAAGTGCTAGTTACACAGTGGTGAGCAAACACCTCTTGCTTACAATTTAAGAAGAATACAGCCATCTAAAACAAAACAACCACACGATATAAAATTATGACTGATGAGCACTACAAAGACGTCCTCTATGAAAAGCCTATATTGTAGGGACTTTTTGTTTGTTTGTTTGTATTTTAAACTCAGGTTAGGAAAGGCTTCCTTAAGGAAATATTTCTTGAGTTAGTATTTGAAGCATGACTAGGCATTAACTGGCTGAAGAGCGGAAGAACAGTCCACAAAGAAGTAACATGTGCAAAAGCCCTGAGGCAGAAAGAACATGGTGAGTGGAAAGGGGCTGGAAGAAGACAGAAAGGTAATACAGCTGCAACAGGGAGAATGGCAGGAAGAGTGTGGGGTGAGGCAAGGTTGGGCCATGCTGGTCATGCTAGGCCGTTTTGTCTACGTCCTAAAAACAGGGAGAAGCCACTGAAGTTTTAAGCAGAGGGGGTAACACGATCAGATTTGTGTTTTGAGGAGATGCTGCTGGCTGTAGTGCGGGCGGGAGATTGGATCAGGCCAGGTGGCTCTGGCCGAGCGCTCAGGAGGCTGCTGTGGCTGGTGTCTGAGCAGGAGGCGGGGCAGCTCGGGGACCAGACATGGTGGGTGGGAGTGGTGGGAACACACTTGGGAGGCAGAGGACATGGTGAGGAACTGCGTGTGGAGGCCGGGAAATGAGGGCAAAGTCTCATCTCCTCCGTGTCGACTCGCGTGTCTGGACGGAGGGTCGCCATGTGTTTGTAAAGGGAACTCTGGAAGGACTGGGTTCTATGCGGAAAGTTGTTAATTTGGCTCTGAACATGTTGCATTTTGAGATGCCTTTGAGACAGTCAAGATTCCACGAGGGAAACTGAGATCTTAATGGAAAAATCTGGGCTGGAGATAGAATTTGTACATCCATTTGTAAATGTCTGCAAATGAGCCACAGAGCAAAAAGGAAAATCAGGAATGTGTTGGGCCACAAAAGCCATGGGAAGAGAGTGGTCTACAGTATAGAATGCTTCTGAGAGGGTAGGTGAGGTGAGGACTTTTTGAAAGTTCATTAAATTTAGTGGCGTAAAGGCACTAAGTCGTGACCTTTGTTTCCATGGAATAATGGATGGGGAACCAAATTGGTGTGGATTGTGGAGTGAGAGGTGCAGAAAGGAGACAATGAGTGTGGGCAAGCCATGAAGGGGAGAGGAGGGGGACGTGGGATGAGGGTTTGCTTTGCGTTAATGGGAAAGGCAGAAGCATAAAATGGGAAAACCTTGAGGACCTTGGTGAAGTGGCACCTGACTTAGTCCGTAATAGTACAGACAGTAGAAGCTAAAGGCTTGGAAGAGACCGAATATGTTATGTTAACACATAAATAGATTTCACTTGAGCAGCAGTGGTTGTACTACTCCCAGACAATCATCAAAAAATCTCTAAGACATCCGTTTGTTTTCGTTCATCTTTTTAAAAGTCCTTTCAGAAATGTCGCCATTCCAGGCACCACTGCCACCCCTGCTCAATCCCAGCTCAGCAAGGACGCTGCTTGTTTGACTTTTAGCCCCTGTCACATCCTGATACTATAGATCATGTTTTTCCCTAAAGAAAAGGAAAAATGGGGGCCGGCCCGGTGGCACAGCGGTTTAGTCCGCGCTTGGCAGCCCGGGGTTCGCCGGTTCGGATCCCGGGCGCCCGCCGACGCACTGCCTGTCAGCCACGCCATGGTGGCGTCCCATATAAAGTAGAGGAAGATGGGCACGGATGTTAGCCCAGGGCCAGTCTTCCTCAGCAAAAAGAGGAGGATTGACAATGGATGTTAGCTCAGGGCTGGTCTTCCTCGCAAAAAAAAAAGAAAGAAAGGAAAGGAAAAATGTTTGTCAGGCTTCTCATTATTGTTCACTGGGCCCCTTTTCATGCAGTGTATGTGGGGGAGAGCCAAACCTCAGAGCGATCTGCTGTCAAGAGTGGGTGACCTGGTCCTGAGTCCCCGGCTCTTTCACTCATCTGCTGCAGAAGCACCGGGGGAGGCTTTGTCTGTCTCCCAAGGTCTTTGCTTTTTTCAAAGGTTTAGAAAAACCGTAGGAAATTACACTTGTATTGCACAGAGGCCCATTCACAGGAGGGACGTTTGGGTGCTCGTCACCACGCAGGGCGCCTCACGTACCCCTGGCTGCAGCTGTAGCCTGCACTCCCCATTCGTTCTCCGCTTCCTCCCCGACCTCTGGTGCAGAGGCCAGTGCGGGCGCCTGGGCTTCGTGTTGTGTGTTTCCAGGCTGGAGCGGGGGCTCCGGCTGTGCGCACTCACAGCCCTGGGAAGATGACAGCTCTCATTGTCTGGGGAATTGCCAAGGCTGTCCTCTGGGCCCTGCGTCACAGCGAGTCCCTGTCACTGCTGCTCCTGGTCTGTAGCAGGCTTAGCAGTGCTGTGTTTTTGCCCCTCTTTCTCATGTCTTAAAAGGCTCCAATTTGATTGAAGTGTAATTTTGCACCCTGGGTTGAAAGAAATGATCACTAAGTGTTTCTGATCGCCTAATTTATTTTTGAGAGGTTCATCTATCTAAAAGCAACCTAATAGTTGTATTTATTTTAACACTGTGAGGTAGAAGGAGTCTTATCATTGCTGAATTGTTTAAAATTCAAAAGCTTGCTCCATCATGTCATGGCGATAGGAGTGGACATGGGGCTGACAGCAGTATAATCTTCATCGATGGTCTCAAGGCAGTGCTGGCGCACAGTGTGCTCTTTATTGTTGTTTCTTTTCCTCTTCTGATTGTAAAAGGAACTCTTATTCATTGCCAAAAATTTGGAAAATAATGAAAAGTACAAAGAAGAAAATCAGAGTTGTTCGTAATTTCACTACCCAGAAATCTGTGAACATAAAGGGTTTTTCTTTTCTGTATTTTTCATTAAAGATAAATATCTTTTATTTACAAAATTGGGATTATAGTGTACCTATAGCTTTGTATTTTGCTTTTTATACTTAATGCTGCGACATGCTCTTTTTCCTCTATGTCGTTAAAAGTCACAGTTTGGGATAAATTCTTCATTGCTTAGCTGGACCATGATTTGGTATTTTCTGTTGCAGTGGGAAGAGGAGAGGAACTTGGGGGCATCCCTACTACTCCCAGGCCTCAAGCAAAGGAACACAGTGGGGCTGAGTTCCCAGCTGTATGGCTGTGCACTTCTCGGTAAGCTGAGTGATCCTTCAGGTATTGTCAGCATGGATAGAACTGATGCTTGCTTTTACTTCATAATAAAGTTACAATTTGATTTAAATTTACTAGTGAAATCTCAATACAGCTTTCACTTTTAGACATAAAAATAGACCTTATGGTGGCCTTACAGTTAGAACCTAAGACAGTGAAGAGGGTTCTAATCCTGTCACCACTGGCAAGGTGAGAACCAGTTCTGGTGGCCACAGATTATAGTTAGTGGTCATCAGGGTGAGGAAAGGATAAAGAAAGGAAAGGTCTGGGGGCCGGCCCAGTGGCGTAGTTGTTAAGTTCGCACGCTCCACTTCAGTGGCCCAGGGTTCACGGGTTCAGATCCCGGGTGCGGATCTACACCACTCAGCAGCAGCTGTGCTGTGGTGGCATCCCATATACAAAATAGAGGAAGATTGGCACAGATGTTAGCTCAGAGCCAATCTTCCTCAAGCCAAATAAAAAAGGAAAGGTCTGGCCCTCTCTCCAGAGAACCAGCCAGTAGAGTCTTCCCCAGTATTAACAAAGATCTTTCTCCCTCTTTAGACTAAAGTCCAGGAGGTCGGAAGTTAAGGGTTCAGGTTGGACCCACATCCCTGGTAGTGTTTTCAGGGGAGGAGGAGAAACTCTGAGTGTATCTTGTAGCACTTTGGGAAAGCAGGGAGTGACGCTTTGGGACAATGTGACTGGACCCTGCGGGACGATGGTAGCCTTACTTTAGTGCCCACCGCACTGAAGATCAGACAGGTGAGGACGTGCAGCCTTCTGAGGAGCGGCCGCAGACCTGCTTGTGTGGTCTGGGCAAATGGCGGTTAACGCAGATGTGCACAGATCGCATCCCGATTGACAGGTTTCTACGTGCACATCATCTATCGCTCTTCTCGCTCAAGCGAAGAGGCGTTGAGAAAGCACTTTCTCCTGATCGTCGGTTGCTTCTGCTTACCTTGTTTTCTGAAAATCGTCACAGTTTTAGCAGTTTGACTGCTCTTGAAGTTGATCTTCACCAACAGAATGTGGTGTGGCATTCTTGGGTACTGGTTCTGCTAGACACCAATCAAAGGGGAATTTCAGTTTATCAGACTTGCTATCAGACTAGCAAAAGAGTTGACCACTCTTTAAAAATCATTTTCTCCTTATTTGCCATCTACTTTTGATATGATTTTACCTGTTGTTGCCTTTGCTTCAGATGAGCATTCAGGACCGTTACACTGCAGGAATGTTCAGGAAGTTGCCGGGCTCAGAACACGCACGTCGTGGTGTTGTCTCTGAGCAGAGCCCTGTGCTTTGGGGCTGGCAGCCACCAGATCAAAGCTCTTTGCTCTTACCTGGCCGTGTGCTGCAGCCTCTCCCACCCCAGGGAAGGGGCTTCCGGGAATGTGACTGTGGTCTAGCCCAGCATCTTAAAGGTGTAAAATTAGCTGTCACATGACAGGCTTTTTCTACTTATGTTCTGCTGCGGCCTTCCCAAATCCTCCTTCCAGGAAAGATACGTGAAGGTGGACTTAAGACCTGGCGACTCAAGGTGACTTTGGTCTCGGGTGCAGAGAGGGCTTCCGTTCCCCGGGAATGCAGGGACGGCCCTCTCCCCACCCGAGGGCCCCGCTGCCTGGGCCCCCATCTGGAGCTCCAGTTGTCCCAGTTTGAGGTACCAAGAGAAACATTCATGTCCTGAGATCCAAAAAGATGGTGAGGACTTTATGATTTAAGTACTGATGAAGCTCAAATCAAGGAAAAAAGAGCAAAATGAGACTTTCATAAGGACAGTCAGTGGGGTATTTTGGAGCATTCTGAAAAATGTCAGAATGTTTCTGGGCAGGGAAAGTTGTCAGATGTTGACAAGATTTTCACTGTAAGAAAGTCATGGAATTTCTTTTTCTGAGGAAGATTTTGTTCTTAAAACAAAAATAGTATTTCTGTTGTCTGACTTATTTTGTAGGTTAGCTCCACTGAGAGGCAGAGATACAGACCTCTCTAAATTTCCCTCAGCCCTGTGACTCGTACATCCTCACAATAATCTCCCCCAGTCCAAACGACAAAGAAGAAAAACACGTTTGCACAATTTTGTATTAAAAAATGTATACAGTGGGGGCCAGCCTGGTGGCGTAGTGGTTAAGTTTGCGCACTCTGCTTCAGTGGCCCAAGGGTCTCAGGTTTGGATCCCCGGCAGGGACCTACACACCACACGTCAGCCATGCTGTGGTGGCGTCCCATGTAAAGTAGAGGAAGATAGGCATGACATTAGCCCAGGGCCAGTCTTCCTCAGCAAAAAGAAGAGGATTGGCAATGGATGGTAGCTCAGGGCTGGTCTTCCCCACAAAAAAAAAAAAAAAGTATACAGTGAATTTTATGACATCTTCATCTGTCTGAAATGTCACCAAGTCACTGGGTGGATGAGGCTTCTGGTATAGATTTGAAATGACCCTTCATCTCTAGAGCTGCCAGGTGCCTGTTCACTACGCCTTCAAGTCCTCAGTCTCAGACCCAGTGGGGAGCCGTGGCTGAGCCATCTTCATTGTTCTTTGTGGCCACAGGGAAGGTGGAGTTGCAGCGAGGGCTGCGGGCTGTGTACCATAACATGCCTCTGCTGTGGCAACCAGGCTACCTCGACAGAGCCCTTCGAGTGATGGAGGAGGTGGCCTCCTCCCCGGGAGACGGAAAGCTCTGTGGAGAAGCGGTATGTTCCTCGGCCCCAACGCTGTGGGATTTGGCCATTTCCTGTTCCTCACAAGTCCAGCTTTGACCGTGTTTCATTGTCCCCCACCCCCCACTTTCTTTATTTCTATACAATCATGTTCTTATCCAGTTGAAAAGGAATGAAAAACCACAGACATTCTCTGTTACTGACAAGAAGCACTAGAAAATAAGATCCGTGTTGATTTTATAGCTCACTGTCTAGGAGGAAAACTATTCCCGTCCCCTGAAATTGAAAATGAGTTTAATAAAATACTGCCCCTCCCCCTCATAAAATCTCAGTAGAAGCTCAGGAGAGGTTAACATTTCCTTTTAAATTTTGGTATTTCTGTAACCTCATGTCGTCCTGGGAGACTACTTGGCAATTTTTCCCCCATAAAAGCCCTCAAGAAATGAATCTAGGGACTGGAGATGGCACCAGCTTTCTTTCCTTCCATTAGACCGTTCTGTGGTGAGTGCACGATGCTGAGGAGACCAGGTCAGATGTTCCTCTCAGAGTCCCAAGGCATTCACTCCTGGGCTGGGAAACTGTCCTCCCACAGCCCCCAGGCTCGTCGCTCTTAGTCACCTGGGGCTCTTGACACTGTGCAGTTACTAGACTTAGCTCGGACTGCAGGAAACGTGGCATCTTACAGCCACGTGACAAGACTCCACTCCTGTCCGCGCAGCTTTTGTAGCCAGAGTGAGGCCTGGAAGGACGCTGGCTGTCTCATCACCGTCCTGTAGCGTCAACTTGGAGCTGCTTGCTGCCTTGAGCCTGATCACTAGGACTCACGCCTCGGCTTTCATTTCAGCCACGGGATTCACGAGTCTGGTGCCTCTCCTGGCTCCTTACACTCGTGTCTAGTGAGTCATGTGTTCTTTGCCAGACGTTCATAACAAAGCATACACATGTCTAATATACATGTTTTAACCCTGCTGTAGTCAGTGCTGGTGATCGAAAACAGAAATCCTTTCCTGGGGATATGTTCCTTCCACTCTGAGCCAGATTTGCATTTTTTGCGTTCTGACTTAATAGGAATGTGATTCAGACGTCAGCCAGAATGGGGTATGTGTCAGGTTTGAGTATAATGTCTTAGTGGAATTAAAAAGCCTTGGAGTATTTTCTGGATTTTTGTTCTCATGACATTGACGGAATGACCGGCGTCCAGGCAGGTGCTCGTGCTGCCCGTGCGGTTGTTTCTGTCCCATCTCTGTGGGTCGAGGGAGGTGTGCCCCAAAGTGAACGTGGTGGGGGAGACGGGTCAAGAAAAAAACAAACCCTCTGTTTTATAATTGACTGACTTTCTAAGTCACAGAAATCCCTGTTACAGTGAATTTCATGTGTGCCTGTCAGGTTATTGCCAGCAGCTTTTGTGGCTTATGCTGATCCCTAATTTATAGACACCCCGTGAGCTAAAATCCCTGCAGGTGGCCTCGCCCAGGTTTGGAGGCTTCACCTGCATTTAGAATGACTCTTTGTCGGTTGTGGCCTCTGGTGGTTTTTCTTTCCCTCTCTCCCAATCCCAAACCGAGAGAGGAGGAAAGACTGGAAGGGGAGGCACTTCAGTGCCCGTCAGACACGATTCTTGGTTCCTACCTGGTTGATTAGAAGTGCAATCAAAGGCCAGTGCTGGGGGCCGCCCGGTGGTGCAGCGGTTTAGTCCGCGCTTGGCAGCCCAGGGTTCACAGGTTCGGATCCCGGGCGCCTGCCGACGCACTGCCTGTCAGCCATGCCGTGGCGGCGTCGCATATAAAGTACAGGAAGATGGGCACGATGTTAGCCCAGGGCCCATCTTCCTCAGTAAAAAGAGGAGGATTGGTGACGGATGTTAGCTCAGGGCTGGTCTTCCTCACAAAAAAAAAAAAAAAGGCCAGTGCTGATTCACTTCTGCAGATAATCCTGAGCTTGCTCATTTGTGCCACTTGTTTTGTGCTGAGTTTTTCATGCTGTCTGAGTGTTTCTAATGTAAGAGCGTGTAGCCATTTCTGTGTCCTATCATTTTATAAGACAACTCTTCTCACAAGTATGGATCCCAGCTTTCCCTTCCTCTCCCTTCTCCACCTCCCTTCCCAGTGTGCCTTCAGAGCCACAGGATGTTTAGTCCCTGCCCCTCTTTCTGCTCCACAGCTCGATGTGCTGGACAGAGCGCTGGAGGCTGTGGCCGCTCCAGCCCTCAGGTCTTCAGAGGAGCAGCCCCCAGAAGGTGAAGACAGCCAGAGGCCGGAAGAGCTGGTGGAGCAGATGGACGTGGAGGAAACGGAACAGTCCAAGCTTCCCCGGTACCTGGAACGGTTTCAGGTGAGTCGTGGCAAAATTGAGTCCCTCTCGGCTGTGCATTCAACATGCTTCTCTGCCGTGGTGATAGACAGGCAGTCCTTTCATGCATCAGTGTCACAAACAGGCGTTAAAAACTGACATCAAAAATTACATTTTTATTGCTTTACACAGGAAGTGGTCTTAAAAGAAATGAATGGAATTTTTATGCTTTTTGTACTTGAGCTAATCAGTCAGTTTTGTTCCCTAGGCAGCATGTCATTACCCACTCGTCCCTGACACGCATCTGATGGCTGGGGGAGAGTGTGCCTGCTCAGAGCAACCGCCTGACTCCAGCCCCGGGGAAAGGAGCTGCCTGTTTCTCCGCACTGCACCAAACGTGCTAGGAAACCCAGACCCCCGGGCAGGAGTCAAAAAGCCACGTCTGAGTGTGAAGTATGGTGGAGATAAGACGCAGGCATCTTCTGTCGCTTGGCTCTGCGGTGTGCACCCAGCCATTAGGAACACTCTCTTGTAGCATGGAAGGTGCAGACAGGTTTCCAGTGTTCCCTGTCGGAACAGCCCTGAGCACTCGCCGCCCTGTCCCTCTCACTGTGCGTCCCAGACGCTGGTCAGTCAGGGAGGGAGGGCGTGTTCAGAGCTGAAACCCTTGCCTCTTCCTTGAGAAAAAGTGCTGCCTGAACAAGGATTCTTTGTGCAACGCAGAATACCTTCCCTCCCATCCCAGCTGACCTGTTTTGTCATTTGGGGCAGAGGGATGTAAACTTTGCCACATCATTACATTCACAGCTTGTCAGTAATTATACTGAGCCAGCCGTGGAGAACTGTTTCCCTATGTTATGGGGGATTCTGTCCTGCTTTTAGCAGCTGTTCCTCCCAGTACTTCTGCGAAGTCATTACTCAGCTTCTTCCCCTTTTCTGATTTAAAAATCGAGAAAGAAAGGTTAATGGACGTTCCCAAGGTACACGGAGAGTTGGCAGCTAGTCACGAATTTACACGCCTGTTCTTTCCTCATAACTGTGCCTAACTTTGCAGATTTAGAGAAGCTGGAAACAAAAAATCTACTTAGCCACATGGATTATTATGCACAGTATTCATATTGACCAAGGCTGCCATACCACTCCCAGAATTTACCACCTCTTCCCCCTCTTTCTTATAAATTTAATCTCGGAGAATAGAAATCTGAGCCTGCATTAGATTCTGAGCCCTCCCATTCCACAAATGCGTTTTTTTAAAATCGAGAAGAGCAGAGACATATTTACTGGCAGCTAGCTGTGTGAGACAGCACTGCCTTTCCTTATACTCCCGGAGCTCTGCTGGTGGTGCTGCTCTTGCCTGTTACGTGACACCAGGGCTGAGAGAAATGAGCCCACAAGTGACTGACTTGGGATTTGAACAAGTTTGCTGACTCAGCTGGATCCTTATTCTGGTGCCCCAGGCTGTCTCCTTGGCCTCAGACCACGTGGAAAGTGATAGGAGAGAGAAATAATTTTCATTTTACATTTCCTATTTTTCCTGTTGCTTGATTTTTATTAGTCTCAGGTAATGCTTGGGGCCCATTTTTATGTGACTGACCCCTCCCACTAGGCCTCTGGCGGCTCCTTGAAGCCCGTGGACCCTGCCCACCTCCCGCCCCCTGTTGGAGCAGGCCTCATCGCTGTGCCGGTGAATTCCTCTGTGGACCGGGGGGATGTGTGGTAGAAGCTACAGTGGGGCCGTAAGTGGCTCTCTCTGATGGTCTACATCTTGAAGCACTTAAGTAGATTAGTGTTGTTAGTGCTTTACTTCTGCAGGAATACAATATAACCAAACCAAGCAGCCATTTCAAATGGAGCTCGCCTTCAGCACGTAGAGGTTGACCTGCCGTGGAGCCCCGCAGGTGGAAGCCTGTAATAGTGCAGGCGCTCATGGGAGCCGTTCAGCATGCCATTAGTAAGAAGTCCTTGGAATGATTTCCATCTGTTGCAAGGAACGCCAGTCAGGCAAACATTTCTCTCAGTTATTCTGAAGGAAGAGCTGTGGATAGGCTTGCTCCATTCCTCTGTCAGCTGCTTCTGCCATGTTGTATGCCTCTTAGGGTCTTTGTTCTTGAGTTTGCTGCTTCATTTGGTGCAGGTCAGAGGGAAATGTAGGTTTGTTATATTTTTGCTGTCCTTGTGGTTTAAAACAAGGACTCTCAGCATACGGACTTCCGTTTACTGTTTGTGAGTGAAGGGGAGAAGTCCGTGTGGTGCATCTCAGCAAAATTGCCGGGCGGGGAGAAAAGAAAGAGCCAAAGCCAGCAGTGCCTGGGTGAAAGGCAGCTGACAGGCTCCGACAAAGCGCCCCTCCCGCAGGCAGAGTGGGCATTGCGAGTGGCCTCATGTCTTCTCCTCTGTATTCTTCACCCACCTGCCCCTTCTCTTTTTTCTTTTGTTGCCAACAGGCCGCACGTTCTCAGCTTCAGGCTCTGGGCAAAGTTGAGTCCGGAAGCCTTTTGACTCTGACCACCCAGCTCGTCCGCGAGCAGCTCCCCAGCTGTGAAGCAGAGGACATGGCCTCCTATGAGCAGAAGCTACAGCAGTGGCATCTGGAGCGGGGACACCTGATTCAGAGGGAACGGGAGCAGAGGGAGAGGGCGAAGCAGGAGTACCAGGCTCGGAGAGCAGCCAAGGCGCCTGCCTGACGGGCCCACAGGCCCGGCCCGCCCAGAGCCCCGCTAGACCCGCCACAGCCTCGGCTGCCTCCAGCCATCTCCTTCTCCTGAAGCGGGCCGCCTGTGCTGTGAAAGCCTTGACGTTCTATGTATTCAGACACTGTCACTGCCCATCCAGGTGTCAGGAAGGGCTGTGGCACTCTGCAGGTGGTCAGACTGAAGCCACCAGCTGAACACCTTCAATCAGGGGCTCTCGAGGCTGCTGTGGACACCCCTGATACCTTGCCGTGGTGGCGGGCTGAAGAATCGGGTCTCGAGCGTAGGCTTCTGAATGGTCTCTCTCCCCAGCCCAGGGGAACTGCATGTCCTGAGATCCTGTCCCCTTGGTCCCCTCTCTGGTGCAGGCACTCAGCCCCACACGTCCTCTCCTTCCGCTGGGTCTCACCCTCCCAGACCTGAACTGGGGGAAGTTCAGCACCGGAGTGAACACAAGACCCACTGGTTTTCACGTTTCAGGACCCCACAGTGGCTTGTGTAGGACGTCAGGGCTCGTGAGGAGAAAGCCTGCCCGAGCTCTGAGGCCTCCTTGGCTCGGCTTCTCCATCACATCTCAGTGCTGCTTCAGCTCCTTCATCAAGTGGGTAAGGAGAGCCTTTGTGTGCATGCGCACACGTCCAGTCTGTGAACGTTAGAGAAGTTGGAGGAGATGAGAGACAGGCTGGGCCTGCAGCACACAGGAGACGTGAGTAATTGTAAAACCGTCGGAGGTTGAAGAGTCCTTTCTGAAGTTTCTCTGAGGGGTCGGGCAGCTCTGGTCTCTGTGTGATTTTGCCTTTCAGTACAGCGGGGTACTTTTATCCAGGATTGTGCTCTTTATCAAGAACTTGTGGAAATAAATGTCCTGGGATGATTTTGGTGTGTTCTTTATCTTTGGGGAAGGGAGGGACAGAGCGGGAATTTCACCATGGTTATAGTTACATCTGTTGAGGACTTAACTGTGTGCCCACAGCTCCCGCACCTTGTGGAGGAGGTGCTGTGGTCCTCATTGTTGAATGAGGAAACTGAGTCTAAGTCCCACGTCTGCAGTAGTGCTGCTCCACACCCTTTATGGTTCCTCCGTGTGTCCCTGAGCAGGGCCCTGTGGACCAGCAAGGCTGGGTCTTGCCTAGGTGGAGGGTCATGACCCAGAGTCAGCTCCGACATGTCGGTTGATCAAGGGCAGGGCTTTTTCAGCCACTCCCTTATAGTAAGAAGTTTCAAGATAAGTCAAAAGGCGCCTTTTGCTCAGTAAGTTCATAACCATCAAGCATGAAGCATCTGGTTAATACTTCAGCTCATAATTTGCCATCATTTTTCCTCCCCATCAGCCCCTGTGGCACTTGATTTCCAGTCCTCACTAAAAGAGACCACTTCCTCCTGTGCTGCTGCCCAGCAGGACCCACATGCTGTCAGATGCCCTCCACACCTGTGCGCCATCTCCCAGGACCTCTCCCTTTGGGGGTCTTGCCCCTCCAACCTCCTTCCCTTCCCCTTCCTCTTGTCTCCTGAGCTATAGGATTCCCTCCCCGCTTCCTGGATGATGGTGAGACCTGACCACGGTTGTCCTCTGTCTCTCCCCGTTACAACCTTCTGTATCTCTTCCGTGTAGATGGAGAAACTGCTCTGGGTACCCCGGCCTCTGGGGCTGACCTTAGCTGTAACAGGTGACCTTCCCTCTAGCTGACCTACCTACCTACAAGTCACAGCCAAACCTCCAGCCTCACGTCACCATTCCAAGGTCTTAGAACCTGAAGTCCCAGTCTTCCCTTTCTCTCAACCCACGACTCCTGCTGAACCAGCTTTTCCCTGTTAACTTCTGCCTGCAAACCCTTAGCCTTTCCCCTGTCACCCAAACCCTGCATCTCCAGATTTCAGACCCTACTCACCTTGCTCCCAGCTTGGGCCCCGTGGTTGGCCATCCCACCAATGCTCTCATTAGCATCTTTAATTTCCTCTCATTCACTTTATCCAGGCCCACTTGCTATCCTTGAACCTCTATCCTTGGAGCCACCTGTTATGGGTTGAATTGTGTCCCCCAAAGAAGACATGTTGAAGCCCTAACCCCCAGTACCTTAGAATCTGACCTTAGTTGGAGATAGAGTCTCTACAGAGGTAATCAAATTAAAATGAGGCCATTAGGGTGGACCCTAATCCAAAACAACTGGTATCCTTATAAAAGGGAAATTTAGACATACACACAGAGGAAATACGATGTGAAGACACACGGAGAAGACAATCATGTGACTGGAGTGGTGCATCTGTAAGCCAAGGAGTGCCAGCAAACACCAGAAGCTGGAAGAGGCAAGGGAAGATTGTCCCCTACAGCCATGGGAGAGAGCATGATCCTGCTGACACTTGGATTTTGGACTTCTAGCCTCCAGGACTGTTCTGTTCTTTGAAGCGCCCAGTTTGGGACTCTGTTACAGCAGCCCTAGGAAACTGATACACCATCATTTGTTTTCTTCCTGTCTGCTTCTGACCTTCTAAGTGCTGTTATACAAACTCGTAATATCAGGCTGATTGGTTCCTCCACTGACTCACAGCTGTCCTCTTCCACTCAACAGTCCTTTCATTTATCTTTCAGTGACTCTCCTTTCTACCCCGTTAGCTCTTCTACTCTGCTTATGCCCCAGACTCTTGCCCCCAGAACTACAGTGGATGTTCCCACCTCCTACCTTATCAAGAAAATCTAGGGCACATAATGCAACTCAATCTCCCTCCTTCCTACCTTAACCATTCTCTCCATCATCCCTCCCCCTTCCAAGTGAGGTATCCCTCCTCCTTCCCAAGGTTAGGCACTTCGCTGGTGGCCTGACTCCATGCCTGCTGTCTCTTCCAGAACCATCAAGCCTTCCCTTTCCATCTCGCATCATCTCTACTGGTTTCTTCTTCCAAGTCTACAGTCTTATTCAAGACCTCCTTCCCTTTTAGAAACAAAAAATCCTTTATCTGCCATCAGTCAAACTGCTACCCTATCACTCTCCTTCCTTTTGTCACCCAAGTTCTTAAAAGGGTATCTTCACTTACTGGCCCTTGCTTGTTCATTAGACCCTGAGAATTTGGCTTCACTCTGCTGCCGTCAACTGCAATGATCCTTTCCCTCTGAGCTGCTCTGCTCCATTGAGCACCACTGACCGCCCTTAGAGGCCTGGTGAGTACAGCGGACAGACGGTCTCTGTCCTAGCACCGCTTTCACGCGCTCACAAGCACTCCTGTAGATACATATGCTGCGTGCACGGCACCGTGCTAAGTGCTGTGGAGTTTACACAGATGAGCAAACAGTAGATCCTACCCTCAAATAACTTGGATCCTCGCGAGGGAGAGGAGGAAGGCACATATGCGCCTGTCAATGCGCAGCTGAGGAATAAGAGAGGCACCGAGAAAGTGACGGTGTTCACGGGACAGCATGGCTCGCCCAGAGGTGGGGAAGCTCTGATGAAGGGAAGCATCCGTCTGCTTGGTGTTCAGTCTGTCACTCAGGTCTGTCTCAAGCTGTCCGGGGTGGAGACTCCCCCTTCTTCTCCACGGAGTCTTGTGTAGAGTAGATGTTCAAGAGAAATTGTCTTAAATTGAACTGAAATGAACAGTTCAGACTAAATCTGGTTTGGCCCGCACCCCACACCCACCTTGCCCCCCGCCCAGAAAAAGGAAGAAGAAAAAGAAAGGCAGAGTGATGGAAGAAGAAGAAAGCAACGGTGAGGAACAAATCTCTCAGCCGCCTCCTCTGGGGCTGTGCTGCCTGGCACCAGACTTTCCCTCTTGTTCTCGTGCCTGCTGGCTGGCCGTGGGGATCAGATACGTGTGGGAGGTTGCTGTAGATTTCATACGTAGTCGAAGGCCTTGAAAATTAGTTTATTAAAGTCGTTTTTTCTCTCTGAATGAAATGGGATCCAGTGAGTAGAGGCCAGGGATGCTGCTCAACATCCCACAGTGCAGAGGACCGTCCCCCGACAGAACCGTCTGGCCCAAACCGTCAGGAGCGCCAAGACAGAAACCCCGGCACAGGGTGTACGAGCAGGGTGTCCAGGGGGATCATTGCAGCGATGAGACCCGAGAGGAGTGTTTGTGCAGCGGCTCATTGACGAGGGGTATTTCTCGGGCTAGAAAAATAGTTAACATCAGTGGTTTGTTTCTTGTCTAACTGAATGAGTATCGAGTCTGCAGTGGTGTAGGGTGGGCCATTATTCTTCCTCCACAAAGTCCATTATGGAAAAGGGTAAATGACGATTTACATGATTTTGCTGTCTGGGGACGTATAAGTGGGACCAGGAGTCTTGAGTTCCAAAATGAAGCTGCTGTGCTGAGACCTCGCCTGAGTCCGTGAACCCGACACCACTGCACCCAGTGACCTCGCCCGTGAGGAAGGGACCAAGTTTGAAATGGGCTCAGAGGGCTTTGGCTTTAGTGAATCATAAAAGGAGAAAATGTGGTGTGATTGTATTTTCATTAAGTGGTTATTAATAACCTTCAGAGCTGAACTTTCCAAACTCTGAAAAGGATCAATTTTTTAAATCTTATTTACAAAATGGGGAAAGTGGAGTGCTTTTCAACATAGTTAAGTCAGGAAAATTGCCTTTTGTGCTAAATGACAACCTCTTAGCTTTGAAGAACTTTTCCTTCCCCATTGATCTGGCCTTTCCACTGACGTTGCATGCTGCCACGAGGGCCTCGTTACCTGTGTGGTCACAAGGAAGTCCGGACACAGGGTAGCAATGTCCCTGAGACCATGGCCGTTACCACTGGGATCTTTGTTTACAACAAAACAGTCACACTTAGGCTATGTTTATTATGTATAAATGTTAGGGATTCCAGATCCGAGCTGGACACGTTCAGAAAACAAAGTTTATTCTCACAAATGCACCTGAAAATAAATTCCATCATGGACTTTAAATGCTGGATCAAGGACTCGGGACGATTCCTACAGGATTTATAAAAGGGACATTACATCCTCTGACCACCCAGTGGTAGGAAGGTTTCTCTTGCTTTTTTGGTTTCCATGATGCTTCATCTCTGCAGAGTTCAAAATTTTAATCCTTAAAACACCCTCCGAGGCTGATATGCCCAAGATGGTCTGTGGAATAGAACAAGAATGCCCACTGACAGTTTCCTCCGGTGACAGCGTGCTGGGCCACTGTTGGGTGTTGGTGTTTTCCAGGCTGTGGTTCACAGAGATCATGTACCCATCTTGATTACAAAAATTACGTTGAACAGCTCTTCTTTGTGAATGCCCATTCCTATCTAATTTAATCCTTCCTAATTAAATAAATCCTCTCTAATCCGTACAACCACCCTGCAGGGCAGACGTTACTACCTTCATGCAGAAGAGAAAACTGAGACTTATGTGACTTGCCTAGGGCCACACAATTAATAGTGGCAAGGGCAGCGTTTGAACCCAAGTTTGTCTGATTCCAAACCCACTTTCAGACAACTGCACCATATAACCACGGTGCTAACCTGAGACTAAGTACATTCATTCGTTCATTCATTCTACAAATATTTATTGAACACCTGCTGTGTGTCAGACTGTCAAAATAGACACTGAGGATACAGCAAGGAACAAAATGGACAAAGGTCCCTTCCCTGGTGGCATGAGACAGATAATAAGTATGTAGTATGTCACATGGTGGTGTGCGATGTGGAGACAAAGCAAGGACGAGAAGAGCACTGGCGAAGTGGCGGGAGTTGCAACTTCAAATAGGGTGGTTAGGGGGCCAGCCCCAGGGGCTGAGAGGTTAAGTTCAGCATGCTCTGCTTCAGCGGCCTGGGTTTGGTTCCTGCACTCAGACCTACACCCCTCTGTTAGCGGCCATGCTGTGGTGGAGGCCCACATACTAAGAAATAGAGGAAGATTGACACGGATGTTACCTCAGGGTGAATCTTCCTCAGGAAAAAAATATATATATATGTAGGGTGGTTAGGGAAGTCCTTCCTGACGTCTGACCAAGGACCCCTGGGGATGAGGTTGGGGATCACAAGGTCACCTGGGAAAGCACAGCACCCAAGGGCACAGTCTGCGCCAAGGCCCCAGGTGGAAGCGTGCGCAAGTGTCAGCAACAGCGAGGAGGCCAGTGTGGCTGGAGTAGAATGTGTGAGGCAGAGGGGGAGGGAGATGAGGCCAGAGAAACGGGCATAGGAGGGACGGACGGTGTAAGAGCCCCTCACCCATTAGTGAGGACATTGGCTTTTACTCTGAGCTGAGAACTCATCTGGAGGTTTTGAGCACCGGGTGGCATGATCTGACCTAACATTTTTAGAGGATTACTCTAGTCTAGCTGCTACGTGGAGAATAAACTAGGAGAGCGAAGATCGGAAGATCAGTTAAGAGGCTCCTGCGGTAATCCAGGAGAGGGGTGACTGGCCGGGACAAGGGTAGGAACAGTGACAACCAGGGAGGGGGTTGGACTGGATGCATTTTGAAGGCAGAGCCGATTAGCTGACAGGCCAAGACTTTTGACCTAAGCAGCTGGAATGATGTCTCTGCCATCACTATCTGAGATAGAAAAGCCTAGAGAGAGAAGCAGTTTGGGGAGATCGGGGATTTGTTTGGGGGCACGATAAATTTGATTTGGGTTATTTTAAAGATCCCTACTGGACATCCCAGCGGAGCCTTTAATAGACAGCGGGATATATAAGTCTGGCGATCAGAGAAGAGGTACAGACGAGATACAAATTGTACAAGTCATCAGTTTACACGTGGCGTTTAAATCCATGAGACTGCATTAGAGTAACATGCGTTTTTGGTTTCAGTGGGATAGTCTGAGCCATGAAATAGAACCGTGCCTGGTATTTCTGAGAGATCACCCCATGAACTGGGCCTCACGCTGATGCTCCGTCATCTGTGAAAACGTTGCCAGTGACCCCCAGAGTGTTAATAAGCCAGAAGAACCGCTCACATTAAAGGAACTGGGTGTGACCAAAACTCAATTGCATATATGGCTCCAGGGATTTCCAAGACATACAATATCAGATCGAGGAGGAAACGGTGATCTGGGATGATGCAAGAGACCAAGAATTCATGAGTCAGGAGTGTGTTGAAAGATGGGTACAGGGACACAGAGACGCGCCCAGAATGAGCACTACAGTTAGAGAGGACACACAGCCACAGTACCCTAACAGACCTTTGTCGATTTGCCTGAAAGACAAGAAAAAAAACCAAAAGCTACAGAAAAGGACCAGCTGGAAGGGGATTAACTCTTCCCCATCTCTGCTGTGCCTCCGTCTGGAGGGATGGGACATAAACACATGGGGGGGCTCAAACAGGTGACCAACCAACCATCAGGGCCTCCCCAGGACTGGGAGTCTCCTGGGACAGAGGACCGTCAGTGTAAAACCAGGGCAGTCCTGGGCAAACCCGGATGGGCTGTCAGCCTAGGTTCAGGCCAGAAAGACTTCCTGGACTGAATAGTTTGGCAGTGGATTAGAAAACAATTTGTTTAAGTTTAGTCTGATAGTTGTAATTAAAATCTTGGTGATGATTTCCCACCTGAGTTCTCACATGCTTAACCCTTTAATCTCTGGAGGGACTTCGGAATACTTTCTGGCAAATGGGACCAATGAAGCCCCACGTAAGATCAAAAGGAGTGTGTGTGCCAAAGGGACGTCATGACTCGGGACAGACACGCTGCAATGGCCTTCTGAGGCCAAAGGGCCATCCCTGCAGCCAGACAGGGCCAGGTACCGGAGGCCTCTACTGAGCACCTGTGGGCACGTTTTCTGTGGCCACATGGAGGGAACTGGGGGGCTGGGGCCTCCCACTCTGCACTCAGCAGTCTGGGCCCCAAAGATGCGGATCCCGAGCCTCTGCCTAGAATTTGTTTTCTGTCCGGCGCGCGCGTGCACACTCACACACACACGCTCACGCACACGCTCACGCACACACGCACACTCACTCGCACACGCACACTCACGCACACGCTCACACACCCACACACATTCACACACACACTCACACACACACACTCACACACCCACACATTCACACCCACACTCACACACACTCACACACACCCACACTCACACACCCACACACATTCACACACACACACACTCACTCACACACACACTCACACACACTCACTCGCACACTCACGCGCGCGCGCGCACACACACGCACACTCACGCTCACGCACACACTCACACACACCCACACTCACACACGCACACCCACACTCACGCGCACACACACTCGCGCACACACTCACTCGCACGCACACACTCACACACACGCTCACGCACACACACACGCTCACGCACACACTCACATTCACACACACGCACGCGCACGCACGCACACACACACACTCGCACACACTCGCACACACACGCCCACGCGCACACACGCTCACACACACACACTCACACTCGCTCACACACACACACTCGCACACACACACGCGCGCGCGCACACACACGCACGCTCACGCACACACCCACACTCACACACGCACACTCACACACACGCGCACACACGCGCGCGCGCGCACACACACACGCACACTCACACCCACACACACACCCTCACTCACACACGCACACACACACACTCACACCCACACTCACACACCCACACACACACACCCTCACTCACACACGCACACACACACACACACACGCACGCACACACTCACACACACACACACACTCCAGTTCTCAGCTTAGACATCACTTCCGGCGCTTTTCCAGTGGTCACCAAAGCTCACCCTTGAGTTCTGGGAGCCGTCACCCCAGCCAGTTAGGGCAGCACCTATACTTTCCACCTTTAAATCCCTGCAGTATTTCCCTCCGCTGGGTACAGAGGAAAGGTACAGAAATCACTTGATAGACTACGAAGACGTCCTCCTTTTTATAGGTACTTTGTTGTTTATAATCACTTTTCCTAAACAGCTTTTAGCTCCTGGCATCAGTCAAATCCTCCACAATTCTGTCAGTTATATGGAGCTTATTCTGTAACTGATCAAGAAACCAAGAGGGAGATAAGGTGCGGGATGTCACAACTGAGGATGGTGGCCCCAGAAAGTCAGCCCGGGGAGGGACCATCCAGGTTGACCGTCTTGTCAAATCCTCTCATTTCACAGGTGAGAAAAGGAACTTTCGACGGAAAAGGTGAGTCCTCACAGCTGGCACAGCAAACTAGGATCAAAACCTGGTATGGGGGTTCGTAGTGTGGTTTACGGAGGAAACCCTCCCCATATCCTCCCCATATCCCCCCTGGTCTAGTTCCTTTCTTTTCTTAAGCAATGGTTTAGTTGTCTCTCTCCCCTCCCATTTGCTGTCCTCCAGGGCATGGTTATAAAAGCTAACGAGCCGCAGGTGTAGTAACAGTAGCAGGACCCTCTCCTCCATTTGCCCAAGGCCAGGAGCCACCCCGAAAGGAACCCAGGCCCCCCGCGGGAACGATGCCGCACTACCTCCTCCCTTCGAGGGTGGCAAACCCCATCTCCCGATGAGCCCAACTCAGGGACACAAAACAAAAGGCAGCCAGCACACACGTGAACTTTTGCCACTTTTGTATTTTATTGTGGAACTGAGTTTTTTCTTTTACATCAAATATCCTCAATGGAAGAGGGGATATTGCACACAAATATCATAAAAGCACTACATGTTACTTTCACTGGAAACTAATTTTCTACATTAGATATGACTGGATAGGATAGAAGTGATGCAGGATTATAAGACATAATACCATACACAGCTGCAGACTGACACAAACACCATTCAGAACAAGAGAGAGGAGTGGGAGGTGCTTCTCCGCAGCTCCAGACCACGTGTTTCCAGGGCCGGAAGAGAGGTGCCGCTCGGCGTGAGCGCGACTCTGCCTGTGCAGGGTGCTCAAAGGGCAGCCCGGTCTCAACGCCTCCTGTTTCGGGGAGCTCCGAAGGAGTGCAGAGAAGCTATTTATTTTTTTCCCTTCCTTTTCAGTTTTTGATGCTGCCTTTTAAAGTCACAGATTTGCTTAATAGTGAATAGTTTTAATACCAGGTGAGTAAGCTAATTGCTTTCAAAGGAATGCTCATCCCTGGGCTGCTTTTGGTGTGTTGTTCAGTTGGTTAAAAGAGAAAAGCTTACAGTTCCTTTCGAATGGAAACAGGATCTTTTCTTCTAAATCTGAAGCGCAAAAAAAAAAAAGTTATTAATCTAACTCACAATATCATTACTGAGCAAGAACCTCTTGTGACAGATGACTAAAGAGAGTCAAGAAAAGCAATTTCAGAATTGTAGAGCAGCTCCTGGGAGCTGAAATTTGGTAATAAAGGGGAAATGGAAGGTGGTGACATTTCCATTCGCAAATGATTAAATTTCATGACATGAGTATTGGAAAGCTCCTAAACCATAAGCTACTGGAGACACTTAAAACACTCATATACACTGGGGAAACCATTCACTATGATATGTAAGTTAAGTTAAGACAAAAAAAATTTTTTTGAACTCCATGGAAAATGGCATTTGCGGGGGGAGTCAGTCATTGTACCCAGTCCCACCACAAGACTGAGAAAGCATGCACAGGGGTTGGGTTTTGAGAAAGGGAATAGAATTAGTTAAAATTGAAAATGGAGGGTCCTCTCTAACATTTAGTCTCTGTAGAATTTTGTTGAAGAATACTACCAAAAAGGTCATGACCGTGAGTGTGCCTCCATGGAACCCCATCAGTTACACAGAGTGTAAACTCCTTCCACTCCAATATTCAATCTGTACAACTGGATGACGTGATCGATATGAATCGAGCTCCTAGAAGTCTGTGTCCATCTCTAGGTCTCACCATGGATGTTCATGGTCCGTTGTGATGGCTGTGGGCAAACTAATTGTGTATTCATGGAACTGGCAAAATGAGGTTAGTCACACAGCTAGGAAAGGTGTCTGAAGGACAGGAGGAACCTGTACTGCAAATATTGGTTTTCCTGGTAGACTCAGGCTCTGTGGTCGGCACTGATAACAACGGATGGAGAAAGGTACTGATCTATTTCACAGGAAAAAAAGCCAGCTGACCAGTGACAGCTTTTGTATATTTTTCCATTAAATCCCATAGCAAAAGAGAAAAAAAGGAGTGGGATAGAATGGTTATATTTGACGAGTGGCTCTAATTCTCCTAAAACATTTGTATTTTTTTAAAGCAAAATAATGTACATGTTAAATAAATTTAATTTTGGAAATTGGAAAATAATTCCATCTTCTGTCAAAGAAAAATCAACCAGAGGTCTGGATTTGGCAAGAAGGCTGGAAATCTGTCTCTCCTTCCATGTATTACGTGGACCAACTTAACAACTAATCACTAAATAATTACCGTGAGTATCGTAGGTTGTCTCGTAAAATACATTTGAAGTAGATCAGTTTATACTCACTGAAATCCATCTTTGTCACAATGAGTTTTCCATCGTGTGTTAATTTTCTGTACCCTTAATCAATGTGTTGTTTTTAAGGACTTGAAAGAAATGGGGTAATAAATAAAAGCTACATTTCTAGAGAAGCCTAAAAAAAAATAGAATATTAATTTTTTTAAAAAATTAAACATTTGAAAAATGTAATTCACAGCATTAAGTAGACTGCATAGGTCCTCAGCAAAGGGACCCTGAAGAAGCATTGTCTAAACCCTCATAGTAGTTAGCAGTGCAAAACATACACTTATCAGACAAAAATAAACTAAAACGTTAATTCTGAAATAAATAACTAACATGGAAAATAAAATGAGGTCATTGTTCACTATTCCATAGATTTAGAGTCTGCAGGAAACGCAATGTGACAGGGCACAGCACGGTTGTCACTGAGAAGTCTGCCACACCTGAACACTGGGTGCACTGATCTGCAACGTGAAACTTGACGTCAGTTTAAATCATCATCTGGCTTCCCAGGTTTGTAGTTCAATGGTGACAAGGATGAAAATGATCTCTGAACTCTACACGGTGAACTGTAGGAGGTGGGAATTCATTTGCTTTCATGTATTATTTCTTTTGTTTATTTTCCATAAAAGAAAATCCCGAAGCAAATTTTCGCTAAGGTTCTTTGAACCTGGCTCTTTGTCTTGCTCTTTTACCTCATGGCTGAAGATGTTGAAGGAAGTGCGTAGGACACCACTGGGTGATGCACTTGCAAAGGCCTGGAAAACAACCATGCCGTCTGCCCCCACCCTCCAACAGCACATGCTCAGATTTGCATGTGTGGGAATCGAGGAGTGGGAGGTAGCACTATTTCTGGTAGTTATGGGCTTTGAATAAATATTATTACTGCAAATGTCAGACTTCAATCTCACCAGAACTTCAAAAACATTATTCTTTTTTTGTCTCACGAAACACTTTAAAAAAAAAAAGACTGTCACTTGAAAATTTTCTTTGCATTTTCCTGTAAATGAAAACATTTGTTAAAAAGTTCATCTATGAAAAGTTCTCACATATCTAAAAAAAAAAATTCGTCTGTACACTTGTTCCCATAATTATGCTGAAATTAATGGAAAATAAAAAAAAGCAATGTAAGACAAAGGAAGGTAAATTCTGTACACTTGCCGAGAACCTCTTCCACCGTAAGATTCACTGTTTTCCCAGTTCTGATGGTAGACGCCATTTCAATCTTAAACTTGCAGTAGTGAAGAAGCTACGAAAGGCTCAGCTTGTTTGGCTGAGGGGCCGCGGGCGCACAGTGGCGCATTGGACACGCGGGACTCGACATCAAACCGCTGCGCCGATCGATCAGCTTCCCGTCCCCCCACGCGCACACGTGCTCCTTCCACTGGAGTATCCATGATCCTACACGGATGTTTTATAAACTTGCTGTCTCACGTTAAAAAATAAGTGCATCAAGTATCTTTGTACATTCAAGTCACTTCCTAAGGCAACTTGTCTACCGTATGTACTCCCAACTGCTTTGGTATCTGCTTGTGAATTGAGGTGGACTTGGGTGTTTCCGCATGCAGGTGAATGGACTCGGAGTGGACTACCTGGGTGCACGAGTGCCAGGAGCATGCCTTAGACCAGTCGACTCATGTGTCTGAAGAGGCTGAGAGTTCTGAATGGGGTTCAAACCACTTGCACGTCCAGTCTACACTCACTGCGTTATGTCAGCTTGCAGCCTTCAAACTGAAGGAGCTTAATTAAGGCGTGAAAATCTCACATGCCCTCATAATGAGTTTTGTTCTTTTCGTTTTCTTCCAGCCAACTTGTTTTAGAAAATTAAGATCCTTTTTGATGACTCAGACTGACACAAATTGAAACCTCTGCCTGTGTAGACCACAGAATACACACTGCCCGAGAAAACGCAGACCAGTGGTTGGCTGTTTTCTCTCCTTACCCCATCCTGCTCTCTCTCTCTGGGTGTCTCACCAGTGCTCCACCATTACATCTCCTCTCTCGCATTCTTTTTCTTTCTCGTTCCCTCTCTCTGTCTCTCTCTCCCCTGTGTCTCTTTCTTTGTGCGCTCTCTCCCTCTCTCCCTCTCTCTCTCTCTCTCTTTCTCTAAGACAAACGCGTCTACCTAGCAGAAGTCAGCTGGGTTTGCTAGTGCATGGTTTCCAAAAGTTCGGCAGAGATGAACTGGGGTAGGTAATTTTGCAGTAACTTGAACCCTATTGTGGGAATACTGTTACTTCCCTTAGCGATCAGCAAAAACTGAGAAATGTCAGTGACTTGCATCACCGTGACACAGTATAGCATTTGGCAGGTAACAGTTCAGTGACTTGTTTAGGTGAATTGACTTTCTAGAAAAGGTGGTTTCAAAGTGAAGAATTTTTGGAAACAAAGTTCAAATCCTGTGGTGTGGCTGGCCTTGGTCTTACAGTTCAATCTTGCACGCAGGGAAGGACTCGTCTTGCATCACCACTGTGCTGCTGCTCGCCAGAACCATGATGCTGAGCTCCTGCTGCTTCTCGTGGGTCTCCTGGTACCACTCCCGCATCACCTCTGAGTCATGAGTCGGGATCAGGGTCACCTGCAGGGAGACAGATAGCCGTTTAAGGGCAGAACCAGAAATCAGCTGAAAAAATAGAACAACAACAAGGTGTTAATTAGACCATTGGAAGAAGGGGAAAGAGAAAAATCTGTTTTCCTTAAGAAATACAAAGGACTTTTCAACTTACATTTTCCAGGAACCAGAATAAAGCTGCAAAAAAATTAGTTTTTCTGGGGGAGATGAAAACTGGAACCAAAAGCAACTCATGACTAGTCAGTTAGTTCATCTAGATTCACTGTCAGTTTTTCAATTCTTTAGTGCGCAGAGAAGTGCTTCAGTTAAGGTGGAATTTCTTTCATTTCCTTTAACACAACTAGTCAGCTTTGCATTAAAAATCTTGCGTATTTAATCCAAGGAGCTTTAGTTATTACTGCAGCTCAAGGGCCTCTAATTGTGTGTAACTAACATTTCATTCTGAGAACAAAGACTCGTATCTCCAATTAGTGTGAGTGGTTGGGGACAGAGGAGGGGGGTAGGTGGGTGGGTACTGGCTTGAATAGTAAGAATTCCATCTAGTATTTATTAAGAGGCCACTGGGTGCTTCTCATTAGATTTCACATGACTAGATAACAAGTAATTCCATTTCATGCTATGCAAACACATATGACTAGGTGACTGTACAGAACCACAAGTAAAACGTTGATAAGCAAAAACCATAGTGGAAACAAAGTGTGGTTCGTGGCCAGTCGTGACGTGTGGGAGTTGGGAGTGTCCTGCTGGGGCCCATTTTCAGCAGTGTTCCTCCTGGATCTCACAGGGACAGCTGATTCTCTAAGTGGTCACATTCCTGGCTTTGGTCAGTTCGTGAAACACCAAGGAGGAAAGCCAACCCCTGAGCAGCTCTCACGTGGAGACACGACCACTTTGATTCATACACACATGCTCTTGGTCTATTAGGGTGAAGGGCAAGTAGTCTTGGGCCCATTTTGCAGATAAATGAATTAGGCCTCAGGGTGGTGAAAAGCCTCTCCTCCAAGTCCGTAATTGTTGGCGGTGCCAAGAATATTCTACACTATCCTCAGTGTGTTAAATCCACTCCGTCCCCAGGATATCTCATGTGTGACAGACCCCTGGGGCATCTCATGTGGATCCACAATCATAACGGTGCCTCCTTAAACACGATTCCTTCCCTCTGCCTGGACACAGCTCCACGTGCTGTGCAGACACTGGCCTGGGGCTCTTACCTGCATGTTGCTGCCCCACTGGGCCTTCCCTTCCAACAAGGCGTCCAGGACAGCCCGGCTGGGCTCCTCGGCAGCAGGGTCATTCCCACTCACCACATAGTAGGACGACCTCACTCTCTTGAAAAACTCGACATCAACATTCTTACTGTTGCTGTGGTTGGGAATATAGCAGAGGTCCAAGTACACAGGGGGGCCTGGGGGCACAGCAGAGGGCTTGGCCGTCTTGGTGGTCCCTGGTCCTTTGGTAAATGAACAAAAGCAGAGAAAGCTGGGGTCACAGGAATGCGAAGAGACCCATCTGCCCTGTATACCTTCCCTGCTCATGCACAAGAAGGTCCTCTAGGACACGCAAAGGAGGGACTGGGCACTTCCCTCAGGCAATCTGAGGAGACATAACATGGTCATTCACCAACTCAGCGGGAGAAAGGAAGAATGGGATGGTTTCCCTTTGGGGAGAACCCATTAGGAAGTAGGAAGAGTTTCGAGGCCCTCCCAA
Source organism: Tapirus indicus (assembly GCA_031878705.1). Lineage (NCBI taxonomy): Eukaryota > Metazoa > Chordata > Mammalia > Perissodactyla > Tapiridae > Tapirus > Tapirus indicus. The sequence continues at coordinate 1,525,087 of CM062925.1, read as the reverse complement.
AGGACGGAACTAGATAGTAATACTCTATGTGCATCTTAATTTGAAAGGTCATCTAAGAAACAGAGTTTAAAGACAAAGGAAGCATCTGCCTTTGGTAAACCATAGTTAAGCAGTCAGTAATCCATGTTAGGATCTCATCTGAGAGTACTTCGCCCACAGCTGAATATTATACCCTAACGTTGGACCTGGTAAATGGTCAGATCTTAACTGATTTCCAAGGCCCTCTGCTCCTTAACCTCCTTCATAAACTGATGAAATGCTGTATTAGCTCCTTCTCACAGAACTCGAAAATGTGAGCAGTCTCTCCCTAGACGAGGCTGGACACCAAAGTTTGGCAAGAGGAAGGTTTGGCAGAATGACCAGTCTTTCTCTAGCCAGTCAGAACACAGCAGACTGGGGAAGGGCAGCCGAAATTGCCAGCCTCAATCAGAAAGCCTGGGCAAGTAGATGCAAATCAACCCAAAAGCGTCCTTGCTCAGTGAGCTGGCTCTCTGACTAGTTCTACTTAGAAGGTTTAAACTTTCTGAAACATTGATGGAACTGGCCTCCTAAGGCAGTGGTTCTTCACCCCGGCTGCATCATCGAATCAGCCTGCTTCATGGCGATGCCCAGGCCTCACGCCCCGAGTCTGCCTTAACTGGGCCGGGGAAGGGCTCTGGGCACAACCATCTTTTAAAAGCGCCCCAGATGATTCTAATGTGAGCTGCTTAGAGACCACTGCTGGAAAGCCATTTAAAATATCAGCTGGACCCTATATACTCTTTCCTTTCTCCATAGCATGTTTCAAAATTGTCATCCCAGAGTCAAAACCACCAATGAATTCCATCCACTGTCCAGTTTTATTTTGGGGGGGGCAGGGGCAGGGGTGAGAATCAGCCAAACTGATATTCAGGTAAACTGACTCATTTTATGAATAGATTAATCAGCCATTTTAATGAATCTGAGTTGAAAGTCCTCAAAATATTCCCTGTGTAGGCCTCCCAAAGAATTCTGACTTGTAGCAAAAGTTTGTGAGTTACATATCTTCTAATAATTAAAAATCTCTGCAATTTTCCCTTGCATACACAATCACTCCCATCCACACCAAATGAGCATTGCTCACAGAAGCACAAACTAGGAAACTGGCACAAGTCGATTAATTATTAAAAATCAACTAATAGTGCAATTTTGTCTTTTTAGAAACCTATTGGAAAAATATCTTCAAAGTAAATTCAAATCAACTCATCTTTATTACTTTGCCTTAAAATTTCCTCTTTAAATGACAAAAAATGTTTTAAAAAATCAATTGTGTGGGCTAGCACATATATCTGGCAAGTCTGGTAGCAAATCTCAGTTGGTTTTTATCTGTCCGGATGATTGCATGTTTTCTCCTAAGTGCAGGTCAGTTGTCAACTCTCTCAGACCAAGTGGTTAATTATCTGGTGGTTTTCCATGAATTCTCAGCATGAACAGATTCAGTTTGTCTTCTCCATGTGTGTAAGAACAGGAAATCTGAGGAGAATCGAGTCTTAAAATTGATGCTCCACGTTGCTTAAAGTAAAAATTTGCAGCTGTAACTAATACTTCCTAAAATGTACTGAATTTGAGAGTCCCAAAGGTTCATCTATCAGATTTTCCCTGATAAATCAAGGAAATGTTATTGAAATTATTTTTTGCTTTACACGTTGGGGCCAATTTACGTTACTCTGTAACATAACACAACCCGAATAACCATGGAAAGCAAGTAAAATGTACTAATGCAAATCCCGGTGACTGGTTGGAAGCAACAAGAGGAAGCTGGGCCATCGGAGACCTGCTCCATCAAAACCCAGGTCACTGCTGAGAACCTGCTAAAGCTGGGAATCAGGACCAAAATGGGAGTGCTCAGCAGTCAAGGACATCTGCAGCTGCCAAGTGGACTTGCCATCTGAAACAGAATTCTGCGTCTCTATCAGTGAGTCCAGGGGTCAGAGCGGGGTCAGAAGAGCCCCCTGCGCTTTCCTCTCGATTTGTACTGGGCACCCACTAGTCATCTGAAATGATGGTCTGCGTTGGCTGATAAGAAACCACAGCACTGCCTTTAATGCGGATGTGTCTCCAGTCTGGTGACCTTTTTTTAATTAAAAATTTTATGATTTTCAATTTTAAAATGTTACGACTACTTTAAAGGAATTTTACAAAAGGAACAGAATCTAAATCTTGGGTCTCTACTGGTCATTCCAGGCTTGGCTTGGCACTCTGGTTCTCCCCAGGCCTTTGGGAGCTGGCCCGTGTCACCTCAGCTGGATTCTGGGGCCAGTGTGGCTAAAGCCAGCGCCAGCACGGTCTCCCAGAGGAGCCTGAAACACACACCCTTGGTTCTGAAGGTTTAGAACAAGGCTATGGTTGCCGTGCTGCAGAATGGAGCAAACCCGGAGTGGCATCTGGTGAATCAGAGCAGCTCTGGGCCATATGCTGAGCTCTCCCCAAGCCCAAGGGCCACGGCGGGCTGAGATCTGTACCTTTTGGCAGAAAAGAATAGTAAAGGGGAGGGAGGGCACTGAGTTGTGCTCCCCCATCTCCCAGTACAAGATCAAGTGGGAGTTCAGAGGCTCCAGCTAAAGCAGCATTGTGGTGGCCTGGACTAGGAGGCCGGCCCTGCCACCTACCTGCTGTCGCAGTCTTCACCGATTTGGACGTGGAGGCATTGGCGGCGTTCTTGGTCTCCTTGTCTTTCTCTTCCCCACGTGCAGCTTTGACCTCGGGAGTGGGGGTGGTTTTTGTGGCTTTTTCCACAGATTCTTTCTTCTTGGGAGAAGCCACCCTGGACACCTTGTCTGAGGCTTCTTTCAAGCCCGCTGGCTTTGGTGACGCCGCAGAGGGCTTGGACTTCCCATCACCCTTCTTGACGGGTGACGATGACTTGGTCTTCGTACCTGGCTTCTTGGTTTTGGTCTTCTCTTTCAGGTCTTTCTTCAGAGCTTTGCCCAGGTTCTGCTCAATGGTCAAGGCCTCCGGGTCCATCATGGACACATCAGGGTGGCGTGGAGAAGGGCTGCGGTCCTGCATGGGGGCCGGAGGTGGGTCCATGTGTTTGTACGTGACGGTCTTGTCTGTGGGGATGGTTTCTGATTCGTCTTCAGAGTCGATATTTGCATCAGCTGTGATGGAGGGGCACTCTTCGGTCTCCGGGGGGACGTCGGAGTCTGTCTGGGATGGGGCTGACTCGCTGACTGAGGTGGGAGGGGTTTCATCACACTGCCGCCCCTGTGGCTTTCCTCCTGGAGGCGGTGGGGCTCCCCCTGATTGGGTGAGGGGCTTCTCAGATTCTTCAGTTGGCTCCTCACTGGCGAACCACTCAAGAGGATTGGGATTAATGAAGGAGGGTGACAGCTCTGTCTTGGGGTGCTTGTATTCACAGGAGGACACCAGGCATAAGTCAACATCCTGGCGAGCCCCTGAGGGGGACTTCTTTTCTGCAGTGTAGCTCTGGTCTGAAGTCTCATAGGAGTATGTAGACGCCTGGGGGGTTCTAGTGATTTTCTCTGCAGTCTCATAACCGTATGTGGAAGTATCAGGGGTTCGTGCAGTTGCGGTGGAGGTCTCATAGGAATAACTTTCAGACTCGGGGAAACTGGCAATTTTCTCTGTGGTCTCATAAGAGTAGCTGGAATCCCCAAGTGTGTGGCCACCATCTTCAGAGTCATCATAGCCATTGCTGATGTCATCCAGGAGCCTTCTAGACCTCTCCGTCTTTTCATAGCTGTAACCGCTCACTTCAGGGGTCCTTATCGTCTTCTCACTTATCTCATATGAGTATCCGCCCTCTTCGGGGGTCCGTGTGGTCTTTTCGGTAATTTCATAGGCATAGCCACCATCTTCAGGACTCTTGGCGGTTTTCTCAATGGTTTCATAGGGATAGCCACTGTCACATGGAGATTTAGTGGTCATATCTGTCTTCTCATAGTAATAGCCACTCACATCTGGGGTCCGGGTGGTTTTCTCATAAGACTCATAGTCATAACCTTCTTCATCTGGGGACCTGGTGGTTTTCTCAGGCCTTTGATAGGCATAGCTGAAGTCACCAGGGGTCTTCCCTCCACTGTCCTTCTCCACGCCAGGTGTGGTCAAATCTCTACTCAAGGCTAGATGGTGTTGCATTGTATCAAATAACACCGAGGCACGGAAGCCATAGGGCTCTGCGGATGCTGCTTCTGTTGGTGGAGGAGAGGGAGTGTGGCTAGCTGCCATGCTCTCTTTGACTGCAGAGGTAGAATCTGAAAAACTAGGTGAATATAAAGGAGAGGACTCTCTTGGGGTGAGTGGAGAAATATCAGATTTTGGGGAGAGCTTCTCTCCTTCCAGACTTTGCACTTTTTCAGAGGTGAGCGAGGCATATAAGGATATGTCTCTGGGAGGGACGACATCGGATAGAGTATCTTCTTGGAGAGGAGAAGCTATCTGAGAAGGGGTGTGTACGGAAGAGGTGGATGGGGAGGCCTCGACCTGAGATACTGAGATGAGCTCAGAAAGATCATTATCTTGGGTGTAGGACGGCTCCTCCATTGGTGGTATCTTGTGTGACAGACTAGAGTCCTGCATGTCAGAAGGACTGTAGTCCACCTCAGTTGGCCCATTTTCAGTGATGTGAAGCATACCTGCACCCACCGTAGGGTGATCTGGAGACTGTCGACTGAAGTCCATAGCAAGGGAGTGCTCAGGGGATTCCTGGCCAAATTCAATAGACATCGAGGATTGTTCAGATCTGTGATCCTGAACTGGTGTCCTGGATTTGGCTGTTTTAGGGGAGAAGTCCGGTGGAGAAATTGACATTGGCCTTGGGCATTCTTCTTTAGACGGAGACATTTCTGTTTCCTGGAAGGTGGTAGGCGTTTGCACGACAGACACTGAAAGGGAATCATCTACTTCTGTGGAATGTGGGGAGCCAACCTCAGCGTGCAGAGAAGGAGACACGTCATCTGTCGTTGGCTCTGGAAATGAGCTCGTAGCCACGGAAGCTGTGGAGACTGAGGCCACACCTTCCATGTGAGAGTACGTGTCTTCCGCCACACCCTCATCAACGGGAGTAGCTGACTTGTCTGAGACGGTGCCTTCAGAAATGGACATCTTAGTGTCTTCTTTAAAAGATCCAAACTGACTGACATCTATTTGTGTAGGAGAAACATCTCCTCCTAACTTCCTTTCATCTAAGGCCAGTCCTGATTCAGAACTCAGGGCTTCAACATCGTCAGTTTTCTTTTCTTGACCAAAGTCTTCCTCTATCGGTATAAAGTCCGTGCTTTTCCCTTCCTGTTTGTCTTGGAAGAGACCAGTGGAAGTCATGTCAGAAACTGGACTCATTTGGTCCGGAAAGCCTTGCTTTCCATTCTTTCCTTCGGAGGGGCTTTCGGTACCTCCTCCAGGAGCCTTGTCATCAGCACTTAGAAAACTGTCACACGCAGACTCGGATCCAATTAGGGGAGGGCTCCGTAAAGGAGACAAAACTTTCTCAATAGGAGACTCTGAGTCAGGCACAGGTTCATCCATGGGACTTATGGAAGCCCTGTCACTCTCATCTTTGGCTTCACTGAATCCAAAACTCACTGGAATTGCTGGTGGTTTTTCAATGACTTCTGTGGGGAGATGACTAGACTTCTCGTCGGTGGGAGACTGGTAGTAAGGTGTGTGGCCAGCGCTGCCAGTCACAGACTGAGATGGAGACACCACTTCCAGGGTCCTATCCTCAGCACTAGCGCAACGTTCTTCAACTACTTCTTGGGTCACTTCAGGAGACACTGGAACTGCTTCTGCCTCTGCTGAGACTGTAATCTCATTGGGCGTCAGAGAAAAGTTCACACTACGTTCACCCAGGGGAGTCTTTTCTACGGGTGACTGCGGAGATGGACTCGGTGATGGGCTCTTGGATGGGCTAAGTTTTTCATCTGGAACTGCTGAGACAGTGTCTTTGATCTCCAACGTGGCACTGGCTTTCACATCTTTCTCTTCAGAGTAGTAAGCATCACGAAGAGCCGATTTGATAAATTTGTCTTCCTCCATGGATGAGGGTGGTGAGATGGTGGAGGCTGAGGCATTGTAATCCTTCCCATCAGTGGCATCTGTTTTTGACCCTTCAGATAATCCGTTGAGTGATGTCACAGCAGGTTTGGAGTATTCCTGAGAATACAGTGAAGACTCAAATTTGGTGATGTTTACAAATTCTTGAGAGGGGGACTCTGTCTCTTCATTGTTGGTCTCATCACTCATCACGTCTCGAGGGGTAGACATCTCATCCATGGGGGTGGGCTCACTGGATATCTCAATGGTAGACTGAGTGTAACCGGAGGTGGCAGTGAATTCTTCAGGCTGGTCTTCTCGATTCTCCTCATCAGAAGCGGTGGCCTCACTCTCCGAGCCTCCAGGTAAAGTCTCGTCATGAATTGAAGATGCAGGTTCTCGGGCAGGAGACTGGGCTCCCAGTTGCTTGGCTGAGGTGGTAAGGAATCCATACTGATCCTCGGCACCACCAGCCTCCGCGGCCTTGTCAACCACGGCCATCACGTAGTCTTCAGCTTCAACTTTTTCAGGCTCATATCCTTCCTCTCTGGCATCCTCGGCTTTGTCCTCCTCGTCAGCCTCCTCTTCAGATTGTTCGGCTTCTCCTTTCTCCACTGCCTCGTCCATGTCTTCTTCTGCTCGGTCGTCCCCACTGGCCACAGACTCCCTCTTCTCCCTGATGTGCACGTCTGCCTCGGCCTTCGTACTTTCCTCCTCCACGGGGCTGTGCTTGGACGTGCTCACACACACGTGTTCTTCACCGTCCTCTTCTGGCTCCTCAGCCTCCTCCGTTTCCGCCTTCTCTTCATAGTCTCCGGTCTCTGAGGATTCTTCAAAACCTGCTCCTTCGTCTTCAAATTTTTCAATGTCATCCACCCCCTGCTTCTCCACTGGCTCCAGCTCCTCGGGGGTTTGCTCACACTCTCCCTCCCCTTCAGTGGTGGTGATCCCCTCATCCGGGGACTCGGCAGGGCCTTTGATGACTTCTGTCTCTTTCTGGATGACGTAGGCTTCGACAGCCTCGGTCTCCTTCAGCTTCTCTTCGTCTCCGACCAGCTCCAGCTGAGGTTTGATGTCTTTTGCTACGTCGACCTCTTCGGCCTTTAACTCTTCAAAGTCCTTGGTCAGATCCTCAGGGGAGGACATAAGGGACCTCTCGGCCTCGAGCTCTTGGGCAGGACCGGTGGTTGCTATTCCAGCTGCCACCGCCACGGCTGCTGCGGTGGCCACAGTGCCGACGGCGGCCACTGCAGCCTCTGCTGCCTTGCCCTCCTTCTTAACGACTTTAATTTTCCCCTTCTCCTTCGGCTTCCCGGCAGCAACAGACTCTTTCTTGACAGACTCTTCTTTCTTGGGTACTTTCGGTTTTAATGCAGCTGGTTTTTTTGCTTCAGATAGAGGAGTCGGTGGTTTCTTTGAGTCTTTAGGAAGTTTCTTAATTTCTTTTTTGGGTTCCTTTTCTTCCTTTTTAATTTCCTTCTTTTCTTCCTTCTTAACTTCCTTCTTGGCTTCCTTCAGTGGGGTTTCTTTCTTAACCTCTTTCTTGACCTCTTTTTTCTCCTCTTTCTTGACTTCCTTTTTGACCTCTTTCTTCACCTCCTCCTTTTTTGGTTTTTCCTCCTTCTTGATAGGTGTTTTGTCCTCCTTTTTAGCCACTTCTTTCTTTGGCTTTTCCTTCTCCTCTTTCTTTTCTTCGGTCTTTGGCTTTGTTTCCTTTTTCACCGTCTTCTCCTTGGCGACTTTGGGTTTGACATCTGTGCCTTGCTTTTCAGCCCCCTCGGCCTTCACGGGAGGCAGCTCTTCTTTGCTGGGCACCTCCTTTTCAGTCACTGGTGGTTTGGTCTCTGTTTTTACTGGCTTGTCTTTTTTCACTGTTACCTTTTCTTTGCTTTCAACTTTGGGTGGCTTTTCCACTTGATTAGCTTTTGTGACATCGGGGGTTTCTTCTTTAGACTCCTTTCGCACAGATTTGCTGGGAAGCGGTTTTGTGGCTGGCTTCAGACTTTCTCGGCTATCAGCCCTCTGTTTCAGTTTTACTTGTTTCACAGGAGGAGTGGCCACCTGGCCAGTCAGATCCTTCTGGGTGGCCAGCGGCTGTTTCAGGAAGTCTAAATGTTTGAGCTTTTCCAGTCCTTCCAGGATATTGTATTGGGTGCTGTTGCCAGGAAACAGGACTCGGATGATTTTCTCTGCAGGGTTTGCTGGGTGCCACACGATCAAGGATGAGACTGAAGTCAGGCAGGAAATGGGGATATCTATCTCCTGACCATTAGGCAGGGTGAGCTCAGCCTTGTCTTTGTTGGTGCCAGTCCACTGCTGCATAAAATATTGCATTTCCTTGCTGTTCTTGACTGGGTTAAGCACATACATCTCGAGTTTACCAACTCCCATTTTCTGGAAAAGAATGACAGGATCGATGGTATTGCCTACGCTTCTGAAGAGAGGCTCTGGCTTCATGGACAGTTTGCTCAGGTACTGGAGAGTGAAGCAGGCTTCTTCTGTGCTCCTCTTCCTCTTGATGTCTGGCTCTGGGTTCTTCAGATTTTCGGGTACGTTGAGAAATACAACTCCTAAGTCAGGAGAGATGAGGTTTTTCATCCAGTCACTATTTGTGGTGGAGCCCTGGGACTGTTCTTCCTCGAGCTCTGCAATCTTCCGCTGTAGCATGCTGTTTATTCCAGGTAAATTGTCATCCCCAATGTGGGTGAGCAGGATGGAGTCCACTCGGTCCAAGTGTCGGATGAGCTTCCAAAAGCAGGATTTCCTTTCTGATCCTCCGTTGATGAGCATATTGAATCCATTCACTGCAAACAATGCAGAATCGCCCCTCCCTCCTGGAAAAATGTAACAGCAGGGCTTGGAGAGCTTTAGAAACCCCCCTGATGTGGGAGGTTCTAGGATGTCAAAGGGAGATGGGACTTCCACTGATTCTGAGAGATACTCGGTAAACTCGGAAAGTCCTTCCATCTCTGGCAATATAGAAGCTGAGTTGAGTTTAATATTGATGAAGTCTTGGAGATTGTGTCTGTCAAGATTGGAGTTCTTCCAGTCCCCTTCTTCGGGACAGAACAGGGTTAAGCTGGCTTTGTTGGCAGGATGAGTGGTACTCAGTAATTCCCCAATCTGGGATTTAAAAAAATAATAAGAAAGAAAGAAGGAAAAGGTTTAAGTCATTGTCATCACTGATCCATCACCTCCATCTACTACTAGGTATTATAGGATCACTGGGTGCACATGGGGCTGGTTTCCAAGATGCTAGTTAGATAAATGCTGAAATATTGCCATCCCAGTAGGTGAACAGCCTCTGTCCTGACCCCGCTACTGCTCCCTTCTGCCTCAACCACCCCTCCCCACCAGCACCTCCCCTGAGACCCTTCCACCATCTGTTCTTGCCCAGCAGGGGACTCCAGCCCTCTGCTCCAGTGCTAAGACCAGTGACCATCTGGATGACCACTGCCTGTGCCACAGTGGTTATGAAATACTTTGGATATCACCCTTGGGTACCGGCCATGCAAAAATGCCCTTTAAAAAATATTAAACTGTCACCTCGAAGGGCTATGTGAGTCATTTCACCACTGATATAAAATGTTTTCTTTTATTCCACAGGGCTTGGCAAAAAGGCCCAATTGACACACTACAGGGATTTAGATAGAGTGCGTGCGTCGTCTACGTTCAGATTTTGATAGGAACAAAAGAAAAAATTTTGGTGTCTTTTTTTTTCCCTGTAGCTTCCCAGGAAGCTACAGACTGCACAGTGCTATGAGAGATTACTGGTTCTGGCATCAGTTCACACTATTTAAAGCATGCGTGGTTCATCCAGCAGTTCCTCTGTAAATACAAAAACTTGACTGAAGCCACGATGATTAAAGCACTTGGGTCATTACATGAACAAGCAGCCAGACTGCCCCCACGTGCTCAAGTTTAACCCAAAGCAAGACGTTCTGCTCTCTCACAGCTTCTGTTCTTTTCAGGGCAAGCTGGGTGTGAGCGGCTAAGGTCACACTTGGCTCAAAAGTGTTTCAACACGCTGTTTAGTACCATAGGATGGGAATGCAGAAGAGCAAACTGGACAGAAACAGACTGTGGTTTAATGAAAATGCTCTTTTCTTTCTCCCTCCATATCATGGCCACGTTTCATGGTCTTAGCATAGTAAATAGTGAGGGAGGACCACGCCATCAATTCCAGTCTTCTTTCGTTTGCAGCAAAGCTCAGAAATCAGCCCAGAGTTTCAAGTGAAAAGAGCTCTGTGTCCCTGACGGCAAATGACGAAAGGGCAAAGAAAAGATTCCACTCGGTCGGGGCGTCCCTGAGCCGGCAGGTCTGAACTCTCGCCTCCGGGTGTTGGAGCAGCTTCCTCCATCTCTCACGACCACCAACCTCCGACCTCCGGGATGCTAACATCCTGAGGCTACCCATGTGCATGTGTGGAGGGGTCATTTACAGACTCTGATTTTTCTGCATTAGAGTGCAGTAAAATAGCCATTTTTGCGTTGTTAGCCTATTTGTCCTACATTTTATGTGAAGGGTCACAAAATAGCAAAGTAACAAGTCTTTGACTTTGCCGTTTTCCTCTGACTTAACTTGACAATCTCCTACAAAAGGGATGAGAATCAACTATTTGGGAACTAAGAAAACTGAAAAAGCAAATGGTAACCATCCTTGAGGGAGTCTTTGCTCAAATTATTTGCTGACCAAAGCAAAGAGGAGCATCAAAGGAGGTTTCTGGTCCTATAATGAGCAGAGACCCGCACCACCATCACTATAGCCCAGGGTTCTCTCCATCCCATCCTCGCATGGAGCTCAGGCAAACCATTCACGGTTTACAATACATTTCAGAGGGGAGATCCAGGACCACTCAAACTGCTGAACCTTTAGCAGTGAAATTTAAAGTTAAGTTTAGCTTATTTTAGTTTTTGAAATTCCACCCTAACTAAGGGGCATGGCAGCTAAGGTCTGATCCAGCTGTGTGTAGGGGCATTCCATCACCAGCTGTTTTTAGGTGAAGTATGTCATCGCCAAGTTCAAGGAGACGGTAAAAAGACTTAGGGAATCCTCCCTCCTTTCCATCTCTACCCAGAGAGTCCCAAGAAACTAAGGAAATGACCCCAAAAGAAAACACGGCTGCACAGAAATCTGAGGGAGTCAAGGGCAAACTGAAGAACAGCAAAGAGGCTGGGGCATGGGAAAGCATGACATCCGAGGGAAAGCAGAAAAGAAGGTCGGCACCGCTGGGAGGTCTCTCCTCAGAGGGAAATCCTGTCGTCCCTCTGGAGAAGAGCAGCACAGGGTGCAGGACGAGACGAAGGCTGGAGGGTCCATCAGGAAGGAGCCGAGGGAACGGGACAGGGAGGAGAGGGGGAGGAGGCAGCCTTGGAGCTGCACAGCGGAAACCAGGCGCCATGTCCCCAGAGCCTGCTTCCAGACCTGCGCACCTGCACCCACGCTGGAGGGTGTGCCTCGGGGCAAAGACGGTCTCATGGTGCCCAGCCCACGGAGGCACTCGGTCCATGCTTACTCAACGAACGGAGAAGAGCAGGAAGGAGAAGCCAACAATGCGAGCAGTGCAAGCAAACCTCCGACCAGGTCTTAGAAGCCAAAACTGGGGCTTCCTCAAAACAAGTCTGGAAATCGTCACCACAGCAGACGGTATAGCTCTCAGCCCGTCACACTGGGAGTTCTTGGAGGGGAGGACACACATCTTGTCTCACTGTATCATTGTTACCTTTGTTTCTCCAAGACGTCTTCAGGCTCAATAGATGTTTGCCGAATTGGATTGCACTTGGCCAATTCGATGCATGCTGTCCTCCCGGAGTGGACACTTGGCAAGTGACACGAGCCTGCTAATCCTTCTCAAGCACTCTGATTGCCACCCTCCCCTTGTTCTTACAGAGATGGATGCCAGAGACAATTGGAAGAAATACTGCTCGGGGCAAAGACAGTCTTTTTTGTTAATTACTTTTCTAATTAAATGCAGGCATACTGGAAGAGGAAGGAAGATATGGGAAATAAATGACTTTACTGCAGATAATATTAATGAAATAAGATTTGAATTTCTAACCATGGCCTACTAACTACATTTCCTTTTTTGATTAGGTTACTTGCATGGCTAATGAGGAAATACAGCGGACAGTGTATCTCTGGGTTTTAGCAAGAAGTTTAACAGGATCTCTGAACAGTGAAAGAGCAGAATTAGGTGGATCTGTAGTCAGCCACATAAGTCGTGCTGCTTAGTGTCAACCTGAAGGGGGGTCTATGACAGGCTGCCTCAGGGCCATCTATGTCCTGCTGAGTATTGACTTGGATGAAAATGGGGAGGACATGCTTATCAAATCTATGGACAGCACGAAAATGGGAGGCATAGCAAGATGTGTGATAGCAGGGTTAAGACATTTACAAAAGCTCTTGACATTGGAATGGTGATGGCTAAGTCAACTCTTAACAGGATGGCATTCTAAAGGGATAAATGTAGGGTCCAATAAGCCAGCTGGCTAAAGTACAGGATAGGGAGATGTGGCTTAACAAGGATACCCATGGAAAAGACTCAGGGCTTTCATTTGACGGTCAGATGGATTTATCATAAAGGCAAAGGAGCTTAAACTTCAAGGCCCCTCATTGGCATGGTCTCCTCCCAAAGTCCTATACTTCATTGTGTATTCATAATATTGTTTCCTTTTCTTAATGGGAGCCCCCAAATTATGTAAGTTCCAGAGTTCCCCAAAGCCTGTATCCCCTCCCAATTGTGGATCGTGGTGGTCAAAAGTAACTTTTAGATTTATTTAATAGAAGATTGTACTGAAAACTATAGAACATGGACTTTCCCCTGGTCAGTGACCCCTGGACTATGGTGTCCAGTGTGAGTCATGACATTTTAGAGAAACTGGATCAAAAACAAACAAACAAATTGAAATTGCTGGCTCCTTCTCTTGGCCTTAACCTCTAAAGGCTAGATGTGGGCCCCTTTCTCTGGGACTAGGTTTCCCTCCCGAGATCATTTCATCTATTTTCTCACATGCTGATGACACTAATGTCCACACTAATGTCTCCAGCCCGACTCTTAGTTCCCCGAGCTCTGGACTCACGTATCCAACTGTCTGATAACAGTTTAGCCAGGGCACTAAACACAACCGAGACTGAACTCCTAGATTCCCCCATCCCATCCCCTTCCCTCCTCCTGCCAATGGAACAGGCCTGAACAACAGTGACCAAGGAATGTAGGAACTTTCAACATCTTGTTTTACAAAGAACAGTGGGTAGAACTGAAAATGATTAATCTGGAGGGGAAAAAATTGGCTGTAGTGGCGAAGGGTGTCTAAGACACTGTCAGGTGGAAAAGGGATCACATTCCTTCCTGGAAGATACAATAAGACAAATAAGGAAAAACTTTCTGACAGAGACACTGAAAAATGTCCCCAGGGGATGGTGATTTCACCATCCTTGGGTTTCAGGGAGGGATGGGTCGCCAGATGACTGTTCTATTCCTAAGTTCTGCTTTTGTAGTTGACCTCCAATGACTAAGACTTCCAGACCCCGAAGCTCAAAATGCACTGATAATTCTATTTTTCCATCAATTTATTTTTAGCTATTCTTGTTTAAAAATGTATCATTTTTCATTTTTCACAAATTGTGTTTCTGGTTTCTCTGGAGTAACTAGTATGTATCAAGGACTGGATGAAAGGAACAAAGCTGGACACAAAATGGCCTCTGGGGTCCCCTGTTACTGAGTCATTCTGTGCACAAAACCTGTCTCCAAGGCAACGACAGGCAATCACAGCTCTAAAGGGGGGTTACCACTGTTCCATCCAGCCATCTTCACCCCACTTTGGCTGTGGCACGTGCTGTCTCCAAAGTCCACAACGTCACAAAGATAAAGGCTGAGTGGCTCTGGTTGGGGAAGAGGAAGAGCGAATTCTGCCCCATGTCCTGCCCCTCATTCTCCTTCCCCACCTCCAACAGCATAGACCTAGTCTGTAGCGAAGACTCTAGAGGCCCTTTGCCATGTGTGTTGAACATGACTTTCTCCTAAGTATTGCGGTGGGGGTTATGGGGCAGGCAGAGGAGAACATGACAGCATCTCTGGCCTTAGCGACACCCGCCCGAGTATAATGAAAAGGTGTGCCCTGCAGAACCCACCCCAGTGATCACTACCCCGGGGAACGTGCCCTCACCCGGAAGTCACATTCTGCAGTTAAGGCTGTTTCTTTTTCTTCTGCAATTAGTGGTAAAGCCTAATATATGCACAGTCTATTGTGTAAAATTCTACTTCTGTGGGCCAGCAAAAATGATGTAAGCAGTAATATTCATAACACTATGCCTTATTTAAAGAGAGAGAAAGAGAGGTATTATTTGGGGTCCAGATGGATGACTTGTGATACCGACGTATTTAAAATTCTGGCAATGACAAACCCTTTTTTTCACATATGTCTTCTATTTGGTTTTACTGCAAAAAAGACAAACCAATGACATGGGGGTAGAAACTAACTTTAGAACTGCCCAGCAACGCAGGAGAGGCGCCCGTGTGCACATGAACGAGCTGGGAGCTCTGGGCGGAGCCAAGCCTACCAGCAGGCCAGTTAACCACCCTCCCATGGCATTGGGCCACGGGGCTGTTTCCAGGCCTCTGCAGCCTCTCCCTTCCCCGAGCAAGGTGCTGATAGTGTCTGTGACCTCTGAGCTACCAGACAAATGCCCAACTGCCCCAGGCGCAACATGAACATGGGGACACCGTCTTGCACAAAGTCCTGACATGACAGTGACCGCACACAATTTCAGGGCAGCAGGTGGAGTGAGAATTGTAGCCCAAGCCTGGGACCTTCCATGCAATTAACAAGGGTTCACGGGCCTTTACCATGTGTGGGTGCAATGGATACGAGATGAACAAGACATACAGCCTGACCTCCGGCAGCCCTGGAGGAAGACAGGGCGGCAGCCTTCATTTTGAAGTGGTATGGACGGTACCAGCTGGGAGTGAGCCCTGGGGCCCCTTCTCGCTGTGGGCAGCCAGGGCTCTCTGCCTCAGGACCCAGAGGACATCACAGCTTCTGAGAGCCGGGCTTCCAAACACTAAGTAGAAGGTTCCTTTCCCCTCCAGTGGGTGGAGAGTGAAACGTGGTAATGTCATCCGACATGTGTATTTTTATAGAACCTCCAGGTGAGCCAAATGAAGCTGGGCAGTGTATTTACAGCTCTTGCCAGCAATGAAGAGCACAGAGACCTCCCTGTGGGGCACAGGGCTCAGGAAGATTAAATGCAGAGAGACAGATGGCCCTTCACAGCACCCACAAGACAAGGGGCTGCCGTTTCAGGACATTCTCAGGAAGGTGGCTTTAAGCAGACACATCCCTCAACCTTCCCGTGTAGAAATCTGCTGTGAGCTATGGGCAGCCCTAACCTGCCATGGTGACAGCCCTGAATTGTTTCTGTAACTACTATGAACAAATAAACAAAATGAAAGAGGCACATTGTTTTGGAAAGAGAAGTTTCCCAGCCAGGATAAATTCTCAAGCAGAGATAACCAAATTAAAATCTTCGATCTGGTTTTACCAAATACTGCTAACATCATATAGCTTTCGATACTTCACATCTATCATCCTTGAATGAGATATCTTCATGAGACATAGTAATGAGCCAGCTTCATCCAGCTACTTCACCCATCTTTTTCTTGGGGCGTGGACGTGTCCCGTGGACGTGCCCCATTTTCCTACATGCCTCCCTTTCTCGAGCCCTCTCTTTCTTGGGCTGTTCAAGTAGCCCAAGTTCAAACATTGGGATCAGGTATTAAAAGTAAGAGAAATCAAAATAATTAGACCAGGAAAAGTAAGGCCAAGTATGGAAAGGGATCAGGGCAGTTAAATCCTACTAAAAGCCCACGAGATCTTTGGAGTATTCTTACAGGAAACCTGGGTTTCTTTTGGGCCCTGTCCTTTCAGTTTCCCATCATTTTTGCCATCTGTAAAATGCTGACTGTTCCAACCCCCTCCATCTATATCTCGGGCACATTAAGAACAGCTCCAGGTAATTACAGATGAGTGCTCTAAACCCTTCATTGATGAGCCACAGAGCCACAGTGCACAGAAGCACGCAGCTTTGCTTGTTTCAGAGGAGGTGGGACACTCCCTTCCCTTCTTCTATCTCCCCCGAGCGCTTTCAAAGAGCAGCCTCGGGCTACAACGATGACCAAGCAACTGGAAAGCCCAGATATTCCCGCACAGGAGCCCACCTCTTGATCGGTGAAAATCTCTATGAAGTTCTGGAAGGAGAAAGAGCCGGACTGCAGAATGAGCTCTCCGGTGTTTTCGAAGCACTGCCCCGTGAGCACGAGCAGCTTGTGTCGGGCGGCATCTGTGATCATCAAACGCACCTGAAACGAGGCACAGGGAGCGGGACGTGAGCCAGGCAGCACCACCGTCCCCCTCAGGACAGGGCTGGCCCTGGAGGGCTTCGAGTTTATTACCAACAAAGTCATTCATTTTCTGGTACGCAGATTCCCCTGGGGAGTCGGACAGAGCCAAGGACCCGGTCATTAGGGGGCCCGTGAACGCCGTTTCCCAAGTCTGGCTACACCCACGACAGCAGCGGTAGCTGACTTTCTGTCCTAGTTTCCTAGTCTTCTAAGCCATCTCCGCAGCTGGCAACCACCATCCCACAGCTGTGTCTGCAAGCAGCAGGCAGTCTGTGGGGTTTACGGACATCTCACAGGCTGAGTCACCAAGCACAGGCCAGGTCCCCCAGTGGCTGCCGCAGGGAATGCAGGTTTCCACCTGGAGGCCCAAGTCAGCCCTCCTGTCCAGGGTCCCTTTCCTTCCAAGCCACACACCAAATACACAGCTCCAAGTGTAGCCTCCAGTGTCACCAGCACGGTGCCCACCGTGGAACACAAAGGGCGGCCCCAAACGGGACTCTTAAAGGGAACTATAAACGGTCTGCACAAAAGAACTCTCTGTTCTTTAAGTGGCAGGAAGCCAGCCTGCCCTTCAGCAGAAACACGGCCTTCGTTCTGAGCCCCGTGCAATTCAGCACAAACTGACAGCCAGGCATCGGGCTAGGCACAGAGGGAGGGACACAACCCATGGTCCCAAGAACCCCACAGTGAACCCGGGAAGCACACACAGACTGAGGTAACCGTGCCAGCCCATCTGTTTCACAGACAAGCCTGGAGTCCTTAAAGAAATTCCATAGTTTTTCCTTTTCCATTTCTCACAGCTGTTCCAGGCACTCTGCCAGGATAAATATTAATCCTCCAGCTTTTTAAAATTGTATTTACTTCCTGATTCTGTTAGTCACAGAGAGACTGCTAGCCCATCACCTGCCTCAGCCTGTGCCTTCACGGACTGTCAAAGAGGTCCTGCTGCTGGGAGCAGACGGAAGTGGGATCGAAACAGGCTATAGGATGACAGCCAGAAAGTAGAAGCCACCCAAACGTCCAGCAACTGACGAACGGATAATCTCAACGTGGTCTAGCCATACAGTGGAATAGTACTCAGCCATAAAAAGGCATGAAGTTCTGATACGTGCTACGATGTGGATGACTCTCAAAAACATCATGCTAAGTGAAATAAGCCAGACACAAAAGGCCACATATTGTATGATTCCATTATCTGAAATATTCAGAATAGGCAAATCCATAGAGGCAAAAAGTGAATTAGTGGCGCCTGAGGCTGGGGAGAGTGCAGAGTGACAGCTAATGGGCTCAGAGTTTTTGGGGGGTGATGGACAGGTTCTGGAATCAGATAGTAATGACAGTTGCATGACTTTGTGAATGTACTAAAAACCAATGAATTGCCCTCTTTAAGAGGATGGATTTTATGGTATGTGAATTATATCTCAATTTTAAAAAACAGGCTACAGTCACAGAGATGCTCCAAGCATGGGCAGAAGAGATGCTGCAGATAATGGAGGCCCCCAGGGACTGTGGCTACTTTAATGTCCAAGGAGCAACTCAATCTCAAAGGTGCCAAACATAGTAAAGGAAGTGGGACACAGCGATACCTCAGCTCGTCTGGCCCAGGTGACCAGGGATTCCCAGCTGCGGCCAAGTTCTTATCTTACTCGGGCTCTGAAACCCCCAGTTACTCGGTCTGGCAACCATCTCATACGATGATGACGATATTAGTGATGAGAACAGCCAACACTTATATTTCAGCTGTTACGTGCCACACTCTGTTCTACGCACTCGACACTTCCAGGCACAACACTGAATATGAACATTAGATGTGATCTCCATTTCACAGAGGTGGAGCCTAAGACAGAGACAGGAAATAACTTGTCCCAGGCCACCAGCTAGTAAGCGGCAGAACCCCGGCCGTCTAGCACCAGAGGCTGTGCTCCTGACCACTATGCTATCCTGCCCTTCCACAGTGATAAGGGGTGGGCAGGACGGCTCCGAAGGGGGCTTACGTCTGAGATGCTGTTCTTCTCCAAATCTGGGTTCTCCATGGCCCAGCCTGAAGGCTTGCAGTCTCTTCCCTGCTCCATCCCAGCCAGACTCTGTCCCAGCATCACACCCTCCATATATACCCGAGATTTCCTATCCCCTCGCCTCGACAAAATATCACAGTTCTGGCTAGTGTCTTCCACTTTGTCCTCGCTGGGAGAGGCAGTCTGGGGTGGTACCGACACAGAGAACCAGCCACTGACGGGGGGTTAGGAAGCATCCCCGGACCCAGAGCTTCTCTCTCCCATGTCCCTCTCCCGCCACCTCCCCAGCCCCGGGTCTCCGCCCGCTGTGTGAGGCCCTGCCCGGGCCCTCCAGAGCCGAGCGCCTACCTCAGTGCTGACCGCTTCATCCGAAGGGTTGATCAGGACCACTGTTTCTAAAACGTCACTTCGGTGATGAAGGATCTTTTGTCCTGCAGGCACAAAAACACAGACAAAAGAGGAGACCCTTAGCTTTTCTGGATCAAAACTGCCCGCCTGCTTCTGGGAGGGCAGAGTCGGTGCGGCCCCTGACGTGGCGCAGGGCACCGGCTTCTCCACACCGTCGCCGGAAACGCAATCAGTGGCACCAAACGAGCGTGCGGACCGGCGGCTCCTCGGGGTCGGGTCCGGGGCCTGGCGCCTCGTGCTCTCACCACCCTCTAGTTTTCACAGCGGGCACCAGGCTGCCCCCGTCCGCTCAGGGCGGGTTTCATCTGCGACAGGGGTGGGTGCCAGGAAAACTCAACAGGGCTCTTGACATTTCCTTTCTCATGGTAATTGGGGATGTTTCTCCGAATCAGCCTTTCTTCTGGTGAGAACGGTGCCGAGATTAATTAGGAGCCGTATTGTGAAATGAATGACATCCAGAAACCCCAGCTAACAATTAGCCCAACAACCCGAATGGCTGTCTGAGGCAGGCCTACAGTCTGTTGGGGCATTCATTAATTAATTCACTTGCTCATAGAAAAGTGGAGAAACTGTGAGCAAGTGAAGAGCGGAGAATAACTCTCCTGCTGGACGGGGTGGCCAGATTGCCCCTACAGACAAGCAAGGCTGATGGAGAATGACAAAGCGAGGAGTTGTGGGGCGAAGGAACCTGTCTAGGGAACGCTGAAATTCTGCGGGGCTTTTGGCTCCACATGCCAGCTTCCCATACTTCATAGGCTTTAGGGACATTGTGTGGCGGAAACCACCTCCAGCCGAAGTGGACTGAGGCCTGTGGATGACTTTCTACAAAGGCTCCCCTCCTTGGACAGAGGTGAAGTGAGGTGGCATATGTGTGGCCAGAGTGGGCAATATATGCTCTGCCAGTCAATAAGGGACAGAGAAGAGGGCTGCTCCCTCAGACACGCGGAGGGACACACATGGTTGGGAGGGTGGACAAGAACACGTCTGCTGCTTGGAAGTGCAATGAAACGTGGGTGACAGGAAGAAATAGAGTAGAATCTGAGGGATACAGACACCCAAGGAGAGAATAACCAAAAAGCAACTGTTTTCCAGAAAAATAGTTGGGCAGTTCTTCAAAAAGCTAAAACAGAATTACCATATCACCTAGCAACTCCACTCCCAGGTGGATGGAAAGCAGGGACTCAGATACTTGTATGCCAGTGTTCACTGCAGCATATTTCACAACAGCCAAAAGGTGGAGACATCCCAAACGTCCACCCATGGATGAATAGATAAATAAAATGTGGTCTACCCACGCAGTGGAGTCTTGCTCAGCCATCAAAAGGACTGAAGTCACGACCACAACATGGATGAATTGAGGACATGATGCTAAGACAAGGAAGCCAGACACAAAAGGACAAATCCTGTAGGATTCCACTCATACGGAATATCTGAAATAGGCCATTCATAGAGGCGAGAGCAGATGAGAGGTTCCCAGAGGCTGGGGAGCGGGAATGGGGAATGACTGCCTAATGGGTGCAGAGCTTCTGTTTGGGGTGATGAGCAAGTTTTAGAAACGGAGGTGATGTTGCATTACATTGTGAATGTAATTAATGCCACCAAATTGTACTTTTAAAAATGATTAAAATGGCAAATTTTATGTTTTATATATATTTTACCAGAACTTTAAAAAATTAAGAATGCAATACACAAAAAAACCGTTGAATAGTACACTTTAGATGGGTGAATCGTATGGTATGTGAATTGTATCTCAATAAAGAGGTTAGAAAAAGCCAGCAGTCCAGGATGCACAGCTTATTAGGGCTTTTTCCCTTCATTCACCAAGAAGCAGAAGCACTAGAGGCAGCAACACGCTGAAGTCCTTACCCCGGCACATTACCAAGCCTGTTCTGCATCGTCTTATCTTTCCTAACGGCTAATGTTTACCAGTAAAGCCACATCAGACATGGAAGAAGCCCAAACTCTCCAAGAACGGTGTCAGGCACTGCCTCCTCCCGTGGCCTAATTCATTTGATCCCGAAAGAGCTCCATGACATAGGTACTACGATTGTCGCTTGTCCTGTGAGGACAATGAAGTCTACGGGAGAGAATTAACCCGCCCAAGGTCACACAGCCAGCAAGCGTTCGAGCCAGGACTTGGACCCAGGTTGCCCGGCTCTCAAGTCCCCCACGTACTCTGTGGTGCTAGTAAGTGGGAGTAGGATTTGGGAAAACAGACACGGCACAGACACTGAGCTCCAGGAAGAGCTGGGGGAAAATCCAGAGGAATAAAATCAGAGATGGGCTTAAAGAAGCAAGAAGCCAGAAAGCATTAGGAGAAATACATTAGCAAAGAGGGGAAAAAAGCCAAGGTGGCCGAACACCCACATAAAACAGGGTGAAATTAACAGAAGGTGTGTGACGCTTTACTCTCGACACCTGAAAACAAAGAGACTCCAACACAGAAAACGCCACCCCGTCTGAGCAGGCGAGGGCCGAGCCTGAGAAGGACGCCTGCACTGAGCCGCGGGAGGATGCGTCACTCTGAGCGCCGAAGCCCGTGATTTGTTGGGCGCTGCTTTTTGGCTTCGTTGCTTTGCTGTTGACAACTACGTGCATTTAAAGCTAAAGCAAAAGAACATCAAACGGAATAAGCAGATGATACAATGACAATCAGCAAAGCACAGAAAACCGTCCCCTTTCCAGGTCCTCCCATTCGTGGCCTCCTTGAAACAAAGACTTGAGGAACTTCAAAGGCACTAAGTGGGGACAAAATTAGCAACAGCATAAGACCACGGAGAAGTGAGTGGTCATTTCCCGGGTCACACTACCCAGGTGACTATTTCCAGCACACAAAGCCCTGGGCAACATAACGCACCAGCAGCACTGTAGGCACGACCGTGCTCTGTAGGGACCCCCAAAAGTAGACTTGAGCAAGGGACACAGAAGTGGCTCCCTCCCTGCGAGACGGCGAAGGAACCAGAGCCCTCTCATCCCGTCTGCAGGGTGCCCTGCTACCTATGCCCTTCCAGACGCCCGTCCAGACGCACGGCTAAGCAACCACAGCCCAGCACGCCCGAACTTTGCCCGCCCAGCACCGCCCAGCACACCCCTCCTTCCCCTGCTGGGAGCGAGGCCGCCGGCTCCGAGGCGCTCCCTGGCAGGAGCTTTTACCAGCCGCGAGAAGTCCCCTTCCTCTCTGGCCTCCTCATTTGCCAACAAAACACATGCCATGTGGCAGCTGCCATTTACCTCTACTTCCAAGTCCATTTTCAGACCTGTGTGCTCAGGAATTCAACTAAGGATGTTCCTTTTGTCCATCTTTGGAAACACTGACAGCCACGACACAGACGTGCACCAAGATGCCATGTCTGCTCCTTCACAAAAAGCCTTTTTATAGGATTGGCTTTGAATGAAGGAGGGGATTGAAAGACAGAGAGAAGCCTCAAGCTCTTGTCACGGCCAGACTGTTGGCCAGATTCTTGTCCCAGATGACATCACCAGGGGCTGGCCTTCCTGGCATCTGGCAAACCCAGGGCCTGCCGGGGGCTGAGTGCCGTGCCCCCACCCCCACATCCCCGTGGGGTGCCGGCTCTCCCGGCGGCAGGCGGCTTTGGGCTGCTGGGACACTCACAAAGTTGCATATTTGGGCAATGTTTCACACTGGGAACCGGGCCAGGCATTCTGAAGGAGAGGCCACCACCCTCGCCTGCAAAGGCCTCGTTCAGTTGCTTCAGAAAAGAAGTTCCCAGGAAAGGAAGACAACATGGTTGAGGCCTTTCTTTCTACTCTTGTAGTCTGCCTTCTCCAGAAACAGCTCCCAGGGAGGCCACTCGGCCACCCGGGGGGACAGTTAACTCTCCTCAGCACTGGTCTGAGGGAAGCAAGAGCAGAGCCTTGAGATGCAATGATGGTGTCACTTACTGCTCCGATGAGACACCGTCTTGGACGGCTTCCCCACAAAACTCAGAGTCCTTGTGAAGGCTCCACCCCCGGGGGGACGGCGGATGACACTGTTGTGTGACAACAAACGGGTCTGCTCCACCTTCGAATCAGAGGATGGCTGGGGGCCCCTGAAGCACTGTCCGCCCCCAATGGCTACGCCTGTGACTCAGATAAGCTTGTATTTTTCAGCTATTGCTGGGATGTTTTCCAGTGATTGAGAATCTGACAGATTAAGTCAAGCCACGTGTCCTTTAAGGTTGGGCGTCTTAGTGGTTTACAGTTTACTACCTGCAGGGGCTGAAACCTCACAGTAAAATGTCATTGTCTAGGTATCTAGTCTGTGGGATGTTAGGGTCTCTCTGGCACGCTTGAATGTTCATGCGAACACGCACACACGGCCCTTCTCCTGGCTTTGGAAGAGGCTGACCATGGCTGAATTCAGACACCACCGTGGAGGCACAGCCACAACCAAACCCCATCAAACTCGAACCTTCTGTCTCGCACAGCTGACCCTTCCCTCCCACGCACATCCCACACGTCGGCCCAGAACACAGAGGCCTGGGAGGCTGTGAACTCTCTGCGGGGCCCAGAGCAAGGTCTCAGCCCGGCAGGCAGCTGCTTCCCGACACAGCCTCACGCGAAGGAGAGAATGCTGGAGCCAACGTCACAGCAGCGCCCAGGGCTGGGGGAGCCCTCGATGAAAACAGTAACTAGTGACGCCGAAACCTCTTAAATTGCCTTTAAGTGGGCGATAACTCCGTATGTCTCGAGGATGAATATTTAATTCCCATTTCCATTAATGATCACCATCCAGAAGTTTATTTCTACAACTTTCTTTTCATGAAAAACGAACACTTTGCAAGCACAGTCTAGAAACAGAAATTGAAGAATAAAGAAAGCCTTCAACATCTATTCAGTTTGGAAGGGAGAAGATGAGGACGATCCTGAACTGCTGATACGAATGGACCGGTAACCAGGAAGGAGGGTCAGGGCCAGGGCTCCGGGAGGAGAGAGCCCTTGGGCCCACCCAGCTCTGCCCCAGCTCCATCAGCCCCCACTGCTGCCCAGTCATCACCCACCACTGCCACCCACTGGCCCCTTGCCCAGGAGAGAACCAGTGGATGCTTTTTGGAAAAGGAATTTGATATTGCGCTTCAGCACTGGAAAAAACTTCCAGTGTGGAGAAGCAAAAACTTAGAGAGGGTTACAGAAGATTCTAGAGTTAGAAAGGGAAATGCATGTGCTAAAGAAAGCCTGGGGTTATTTACCTAAAAGTAAGGGCTGGTAGGTCAAGTAAAGGCCAGAAGCACAAACAACCTTGATGTTAAAGTCTGTTTGAGGGAGGGAGGAAGGGGGTGGTGAGGAGGGAGTGCAGAAAACTCCCCAGGGAACATTTACCAAAATGGATGAAAGCAGGAAAGGAGAAGCGCTGAGTACAGGAACTGCAGGGTATTTACCAACAAGCCTCCCAGCAGCTTTGGATAACAGATTTTGTTTGGAATAACGTCCAGGTCTCCTTTCTGCAGGAACCCACACAACGATGGAGAACAAAGGTGCTAAGAGATGGGAGACATCTGCAGAGAAAGGAGCTAGCGTAGAGAAGGGGAGACAGGGCATCACAGAGTTTTCTAGTGAGTTTTCTTTTCTCCCAGCGCCCCGGCAGAGGTCCTCCCTACCCCCCACAACTCGCACTGGGCACAGGGCGGCAGGCCCAGCCCCAGCCGGGTGGGAAGACAGCAGCACAAGGCCCATCCCGGGGGCCTTCATGGGTTCTCCCTGCTCCTTCTACCCCACGTCATCCTTTCTAACCAGGAAAGGGGGGGTGGGGGTTGAGCACGGGGTACGTGGTAACAGTGCTTCTGCAAGGCCACAACCTGCAGAAGTCTTTCCCAGGGGCCCGGGGAAGGGACCAAGAGGGGGGCTGAGGAGTCCGGCCCACCTGAGCCTCCCCCTTGTTCCCTGGAACAAGAATCACCTCTGACTTTAGGGAGAACACGACCACGAGTCAAGCTGGACAACTCAGCCCCTTGACCTGTCACTGAGGCCCCTTGAAAACATGGAGGTGCTGGGAGACTTGGTATCTCCTAATTACATTGTCCCCAAAGACCAACAGTGTCAGCACAGAACACGGAGAGCCAGCCGTCCCCTACGGGTCCCCTCCCGGGAAGGGAGTTTGATTCCTGGGCCCTAATGCACCAGAATCAACTCGTTCATCTTTCACACCCCTCGCTCTTGCAGCCCTGAGCCTGAGGCTGGGAAAAGGACCCGCCCCAGGCCGGGCGTCCCAGGCCCACAGGGAGCGTGGGCGGAAGGAGGGCAGAGCAGAGCCCAGCCCTGGGCGCTGGTTTCAGGTCACACATGCCTCAGAGCACCTTCCGTAGGCTTCCTGCTCTCCTGCCTGGATCAAAACCCACCCAAATAGGAGGCGAATGCACAGAAGTGAGAGCACCTGACTGACCACCAGAGAGCCTGTCGCAAGAACACAGCCACAAACCTCAGTGCGTACTGTGCTTGAGAGTTTTCAAAGCATCTTGTCCTTCAGGTGGTGCCTGGTTTGATCCTCAGAACATTTGGGGGGGGGGGGAGGCAAAGTTATTATCCCCTCTTCACGGACCAAAGACCTGAGGTCTACTGACTTGCCCAAGGCTCACAGTGTGGGACAGCGGGACTAGCCCCGTGTTGCGCTCCACGCGGCCACTCGGCCAAGGCTGTGACACTACTCTTTTCTCTGTCTTGTCCTGATCCAGCCTCGTCCAAAATAAAAGTTTTCAAGTAGTGATGTCAAGATCATCCTTGGTAAGAGGTAAACACACAGCCTGGGTCAGCCACTGGTCAGCGGCTGCTGAAAACCCCCTGGGCAGGCGGGCACACTGGCCTCCCACAGGCACCCCGAGGCCAAGTCTCTCTTTGTTTCCATGAACAATCGAGCCCAGTTCTCTCCCACCTTTCTGCTGATATCCCTGGAAACAGCCTTTCTTTTCTGTTGGAAATGAATTTTTTTTGTTTCTGCATTTGTTTTATCTCTGATGTATGTTCCTGCATGTCACATTGCTCTCCAAATTCTCAGTGTTTGTTTTTTAAGAGAATAAGAACTCAAATTCCATTATGAACAAGTTCAGGAGACTTCATAAGTAATTTTTTAATTTAAGTAAGTTGATTGTTGCTTGGGAGTTAGACAACTTTTAGAAAAAATTTACCTTAGATATCTTTTGTTACCAGGAATTTAGTTATTACAGAATTTGAGTCTCTACATATTTTTCTCTACATTTCCTGGACTTAACTATTTTTCTCTTTTGATAAATATCATAGATGGTGCTGATGAAAGTCTGGGTCCCTGGAGAACACCTAAGAAGAACAAGCAGCGCCGACGTTGGCACCAGTTGGGGTGACAAGATAACCTGAAGGTTATTTCTTCAACAATGTACAGAATCTACAGATTAAAAGAAAAAAATTTTTTAAGGGCACACCTAGTGAAGGGCAGAGTATGGACCTGTCTGGGAGCCAACTCCAGGGCTCATTAGAAAGAGATCCACATCGATCTAGTACTTGCCCTCTTACAAGGCACCTCCCTCTGTGTTCCTGCACTTAAACCTCAAGGGTGATGTCCCCAGCCCACGAACCGGGTCCTCTGGGCTCAGGCAGCGTGGGAGGTCCGAGTGTCCTGTTCTCTAAACAAAACCTGCTGCAGACAAAGAAAACTACTTCTGCTCCTGGTGCACGAGAAAGGAGTCCCTTCCTCTGCCTTTAAGATGCAAGGAGTCCAGCAGCCAGGGAGGGAACCTCCTACCCAGAGCCTTATGAGAAGAACTTGTCACTCATGGGATGAGGGATCAGAACATCCTCATCTCACAGATGAGGGACCCGAAGGAGCCCTGGTGACAATCCCACCCCCTCCCTCCCTCTCCCACTTTACAGAAGAGAAAGCCAACCTCAGGGGCGAGCAGTGACCAGTCACAGGCGACTGACCGTTGCATTTGTACGGCTGCCAAAGGCAATTCCTATGCATATGGTGGACAGTTCCACTTGGGGGTAGGTGCTCAACCAGTAAGAATGCCACCCGTCATTTATGACCCACTTCATGGTTTATAAAATCTTTTTATTTGCATGTTACCTCATTAGTAGATCACAAAGATCACTTGTTATAATTATTCCTTTTTTACAGATGGGAAAATCAAAGCTGCTGGGGCAGGTTCATTTAATAAGAGTTAACTGTCTTGTCCAGCATCGCAGAGATAAAACAAGCTGTTGAACTAGGTTTTAAATCTAGCCGGTCCGACTCCTGACCCCATCTCTTGCCACTGCCCCTCACTGCTTCTCAGTGTTCGAGGAGTTTACAAGGTCCAAATCCTTACTTCTTAAAAATATAGTTCATCTGAGATACATTTCCCCTAGTATATTATAGAACACTCCCAGCGTTTAGGGTACAGATTGGGGAATTATTTTTCTTTTGAGAGATACCTGCCACGTGCCAGGTACCCTGCCACGTATTAGGTTAAACCAGGAGATTGCCAGAATCAGCTATTTTTTACCTTAAAAATGGCACTTTCCTATTGTTCAACAACTAGACCTAACTTTCTTGAGCTCAGACCAGGTTTCAAGGAATGTTTTTTTCTTTGTAAGCGATGTCGTGTTCCCGTGTAAGACAATGTGAACTACCTGGGCACACTTCCCTGAGTTCAATCCAGGCAAATCAGTGCCACCTTCATAAACTGGCGAGACCACGACGCTGCCCCTGTCTTGAAGGGAAGATGGTTTAATGGGGAGACTCAGAGCTGTGATGGTGTCTAATTTGGGAAACCTAAGTCAGAAGTCGTGCCTGATACACAGCAGGAGCTCAATCAATATTTGATAAAGGGATGAATAATAAAAATGGCCAAGATATACCGAACACCTGCCCTGGGTCAGGCACTGACCTCAGCTCTTCCTGTGTGGTCACCGCACTGAATCTGCACGTAACTCTACGAGGAGGGCACTGTTCCCCCTTGACAGACGAGGACAAGGAGGCACAGTGCACTTAAGCAACAGCCTGAGGGACTACGCCGTGGAGCAGGAGGGACACCCGTGCGGCCAGTGTCCAGAGCCCAGGCTCTTAGCTAAAACGCTGTTTTAAAAGGACAGATGGCAGACAGATGAGTGTGAGTTTGGAGCGGGGCGTGCTGCGCCTGAGGTCCCGGGGGAACCCCAGGTGGCTCCGTCCAGCGGGCAGGCAGGAACGTGGATCTGATGCTCAGGCGACAGGCTGGGCCAGAAGCACAGATCTGGGAGAAAGCAGCGTATTTTAGGCGACGCTCTTGGGGAACACAGAAAGAGCCTCTTACTGAGAACAGTCTGGGGAAACGCCACTATTTAAAGGGCGGGCAAATGCAGGGAAAAGCCAGTGGGTGTGACAGAGGAAAGCACAGGAGAAGGGACGGTACGGCACCCTCTCTGCTCCCCTCCACCCAGCCCCAAGGGGACCTGGGCCTGCAGAGCTATCCTGACTCGCAAGCACAGAGGAGAGTTGAGGCAGAATTTTCCAGACATTAAATAATCCAGTAATAATCACATCTGCTTTTCAATTCAACCCCAAACACACCCACTTTCACCTGCATATCCACTGCCATGATGCATTGCTTCACCTGTGGGCATGGCTCCACATTCTGTCTGGGAGACATCTGCCGGATGGAGGGAAAGACAAGAACTGCTGGCTGGCAGTTCTCAGAAGGTAACAGTCCCCACAATCACCTGATGAGCTGAATAAGAATGCAGATTTGCATGTCCCCCTCCCCCGCCCAGGCCGTCAATTCAGGAGGTGCAGGTGGAGCCTGGGACTCTGCATTTCTGCAATCCCTCAGGTGATTCTGATGGTCCTGTGGTCCCTTCTCTGAGAAACAAGACAGTGTAGATGATGAATATGCTATTGATCAATAACAATATAATCAGCGACCTTATTTTAAATCATCCGCACACTGTTTTTATGTATACTGTGCTAATGTCTGAACACACTGCGAGAATTATTTCCCTTGGGAGCAAATGTGATCATTAAAAGCTCAAACAACTTTTCCCAGTAAGTATTGATTCTCAGAATCATCTGACAGTTTTATCTGACATTTAATTTGCCATCAAACTCCTGCCATTGATCAAATCCGGGAAACGGCTAACCTTCCACCCTCATCTGTTCTGCTCAGAACCACGTCATCACACCACTCACCCTCAACACCAGCCCCCTCAAAACAAAAATCAGATTAGTCCTTTCAATACTGGCCACTGAAAAAGAGACAGAAAAAGAAAAATACAAATAGCTGACATAACAAATGTTACCCTGACATCTAATAATTACCAGTCCCTTGGAAGCCCTTAGCCCTGGACCAGGGGGAAACAGCTGGAGTTGGTTTTATTCCCGGTAAAGTCCAGAGGGGGCAATGGTACCCAGAGTGGCTTCGTCAGGCTGGGGCACAGCACCCAGCCGGGTGGTCTGCCAGGAAGAGACTTCTTAAGTCAAGATCCTGACCTGGAAGGACGAGGCTCAAGGGACCTGAGTCTGGTTTTAGCCCAAGTGCTGCCTCAGCTGCCACATCTGAACCACGTAATGGGAAGGTGGGCGCTCAGGTCTTTGCTCTGGCCAGTATGAGCAAATCTGGTCACACCTTTCAAAGGATTTGGCATAAAGCCTTAGCCCAACCCCGGGGAGCCGTGACTTCTGTTGTTTGTGTTAGTTTTGTTTACTGGTGGACTGCGTCACTCTGAGGGGTGGTGGAGACGGCTACTGCACAGATGCTGACGGAACCAGCCCTGTACTTCCACTTCACCCGCCTGTGCTGTCCAGAAGAGCACACCCAGTTCTCACCGACCCGGGTCTTCCCTCTCCAGGGCTGACGGGCGATCGTCAGCACACCAGGGCCAGGGCCCCGATTGCTCCTGACCCTCCTGCTCTTTGTCCTCAGGTAGGGGCCCCGTCTGCTGACACGGAGTGAAGTTTACTTAGAGCCCGGTCCTCCACTTGTCCCGGTCAGATGCTCTGCGCACACCTGACTGTGCATACCTGACTGACTCCGGGCACACTCCTCCCACTTTCAAAGGTCTTTTCCTCAAATTCCCAGCTCCTCGCAGCTCCGTCCTGCTGCACAGGGGGGTGGGCGGTGCCTGCCCTGTTTTCTGAGGCTTGGCTGTCCAACTAGAGGAGAACCTAACCTTTTTCCTGCCTTCCAGTTCCTTTAAGGACAAAAGGACCCCAAACCAAGGAAAGTGTGACATGGGCCCTGGCTCAGGTTTGAGGCTTGGGAATCTTTTCTAAAAAGACCAGAACACTCTGCTACATCCCTAACCATGAGGTGGGAGGGCAGAGAGCCAGAGCCTGGAGCGTGCGGTCACATCAGGAGCTGCACTGGCAGGGCCCTGGCTGTCCCCCAGGCAAACGTTTCGAGGTGGGAGGGCCGGGACCTGGGCCTCCTGCAGTCCAGACTCTTGTTACGCGAATCACGCCAAAGAGAGGGACCACTGTTCACCCTGCCTCCAGGCAAATCCCACTCACCCTCCCTTTAAGGCCTGACCTTCTTCAGAACCTGCAGGATGTCGTCTCCCTTTCAGGGGATGATTCTGGACTATCCCGGATCAGGCTCTGGACTCTGGAAGTAACTTCCTAACTGAAATTGGACCAGAATACCAGCCCAGATGAAGAGGGTGCTCTTTCCCCTACAACTTTAGGCTTTGAAAAAGGAATCTGCCCTCAGACAACCAGGACTTGGCAGGAAAGTGGACCAGAAGAGGATTCTAGTATATAAAATAGACACTTCCCCCCACTGGCACTACCTACGGATTTAGTACCTTTTGTGTACTGTGGCTACATGTTTACTCTTGGGGCAAAAGTTGTATAGGAATTTTTAAACATCTGGAAAAGAAGCTTAAATTTATGTCACTTGTTTTCTCACAATTCTTAAAGGATATAAGCTGAGGCTTTAATGTGTTTTCTGTACTTTTCTGGAAAATATCTGCATTCCATTGCTATCATATCCAATCAAGTTCATCAGGAAATTTCCTAAATGCCTCATGTCCACAAAATTGCTTTAAAGAATAAATTTCATCTTTTTTTAAAGTATAAAAAAAATTAAGGGTTACGGGGGTAAAGATAAGAAGTCCACTTACCAATACTTCAACCCTTGGGATTTTGATGCCAAAGATGAAGAAAAACTACATTTCCCTTCCCTAGCCCATTTTTTTCAAGATAAAATGTCTATGCACTTTGATAAGCTTCATTAGAGAAGCCATTATTTTATTACGGTGGTCTGTTCTTATTTGATTTAAAGAATGACCATCACCCAAGGGGATCTAACGGAACACAGGAGTTACAAGGTTTGACAGGGAAAATAACATTCTGAGCTAGTCTTTCCCACCAATGGACAATCACTTAAGTGGCTCCATTGCGGGCCCTCGTCAGTGTGAGTCTGAGACTTATGGTTACAGAGCGAGGCGTCCTGTCCAGAAGAGTCACAGAAAGAGAAGCAGCTCACATGCTCTTGCTGATATTTCCTGGGAGCTACGGTAACTATCCTGGGATTTTACCTCGCTAACTTTCTATTCTTTCCATAGGTGGAATTTTTGTTTCTAGTTAAAAAAATCCAACCAATTTCAGACTATGGGGCAGATGCTGCAAAAGCATCACACGTAGTAATCATAGCCTTCTGCCCACGTGTTTCCATAGGCCTGCACGGAAGTGGGAGGTGCTGACTGAGCAGAATGCTAAGCCATTTTGTACATTCGGATCCCCTGTTTCCCTTTGTTCATCCTCTCTTTTTTGTGATGTCTACATTTCAGCAATTCTGCATCGCCTCTTTGGTTCCACAGCTTTCCAACTGAGCATTTCCCGTGGAAAAAAAAAAGGGAATTCTAGCAATTAGCATACATTATGTGGCTGCATCCAGCTATACACTCACAAACAAGCCTGCGATGGAGAAGTGGGCCAGTCATCTGGGTTCCTGGACTGCGCGCCTTGCTCACAGCTGGCACGTGCCAACGAGAGGTGCCACCCCTTCCCTTCCTCTGCTTTCTGCCTTTCCAGCCCCTGCACAGCCCCGCCAGCTTCACTGCCTCAAAGCATTGAATGAGTGCTTAATTCAGTTTTGGCGCTGGAACCCAGCCAGCTGGTGCTGCTGGCGGCTTGCATCTCCCTCTATATATTACCTGAGAAGAGTCATAAAGACAAGTCCCATCACCGCTGGACTTCCATGGGGAGGATTCGCTCAGGCCCCCGTTATCACAAGGCCTTGCTGGCTGCAGACAATATAGGAGCTGGAGGCAGGCACCTCAGAGGACAGGGAGAACGAGGGAGACCCCTTTGGGGGCTCGGAAGCAGTTCCTAGAGAGTGCACACTGCCCCGTCATCCACAGGCCTCAGTCAGAGAGCGAGGGAGAAGAACCAGACCACACTGGGTACTCTTTGGGCCAAAATTACACAAACTTTTACATACAGGCGTCATCACGCAACAGGACCCTGGAATGCTCTCCACCACGGTTCCAGGGGCCGATTCTCTCCTCTCAGACGCTGGAAGTGGGTCCACCTCCTGCCCTCACGCCCTGGACCTGCGTGTGGAGCAGGAAACACAGGCTCCTTGGGGCGAGGCTCTGTATGAGCCACAGAAGCTGTGACTCTGGGAGAGAAGGTGAGAAAACGCTCCGAGACGTCAAGTGCTGGGACAGGCCTCGTAAATTAGGCAGTTTTTCCTACATTTGCCAAACCAAAGCCAGGATGTTAAGAGTCTGTTCCCCCAGGTCTTTCTGGGTCTCTGCATACATTCCCTCTGTCTAGAATCTCATCCCCTCCTACTTACTTGGCTGCTTCCTGTTGGCCCTTCAGGTCTTGGTGAGACATCACCACCTGTGGGGAGTCCTCCCTGAGTGCCCCGTCCCCAGAGCAGCTGGTGCTCACCCCCAGGGTCACAAACACCACACTGCGCTTCTCCATGTGGTCAGTGCTGAGGACCCTCTGACATCAGAAATCAGGTTTCAAGAGGGAATCTGGTGCTTTCCTCCAGATGGATGCTTGGCATTTATCTATTATTCATTAGTGGAGATGACTGTGCGGAAAAGCCCCCCTAACTGAGATGGTAGTTCAGGTTTTGAGAAGAGTACAGTAATGTTGATTGAGTCATGAATGTAGACTAGCTGAAAAGAGGCTTTGCAAATGAGGCAGACAGGAACAGAGACTGATTTAGACTAAAAGCTATAGTCAGATCTCTTCAAATAGCTGCGTAAGTGTATTCCACACAGACTATGATTCTACCTGGTCATAAATACCTGAGCACAAATTGTTAGAAACAGGCACCTGATTTAATCTAGTCAGCAAATAAATGACTATATTTTACCTACAGATATGAGTTTAAAATCCAACCAACTGATAATTTAAGCATTTTAGAGTCAAGGTACATTTCCAGCGACTGGCTGAATGGGGTTGGTTCTTACTGCGGAGACAGATACGAAGCCAGGAGCTGATGGTTCTAGAACAGCGGCTCCTGTTCCTGGCCGACCATCAAAAGCACATGGGGTGCTTGTTAAAATGCCATATTGCCGGGCCTGATCCAGACCTGAACCAGAATCTCCAGAGTCAGGCTGGAGGACTGTGAGCTAAAGGCCCTGACTGATATCTATCTCAAGGCAGATTTGGGAGCCTCTCCTCAGTCTAGAGACTGTTCTAGCGCTGGTCGGGGGGGTGACCTCCGCAAAGCTTCCCAGGGGCCCCCTGCAATCCTAAATTTCAGGGATTTACCACCACACCTGACTTTGTAACACGTGACTCCTCCGGGACAGTCCTCCTCTTATCAACATATCAGCCTAGTGATCTCCAGGACTGGAAACACGAGACAATCGTAAGAGGCTTTCACAAGTGAGAAAATAGGAAAAGAAAGAGGAGCCTTCCCAGAATGAAAGAAAAAGAAAAGGAAGCCGGGGGGTGGGGGGGAAGAGTTAAAGGAGGAGAGAAAGGAGCTGGAAGCTGACGTGAGGACAAGAACAAATGACTGGGCAGAGGCCTTGTTTCACTTCACGATTGGGTGTAATTCAGTCCACCAAACACGGACGGAGTGCTGACCGTGGGCATGGCCCTCAGAACTGGGGGTGGCAGTCAGGAAGAAGACAGCCCTGCCTTCCGGGCACACACGCTCTGGCAGGGAGACAGAGTGCTTGAGGGCCGAGAGAAGACAGCCACGGGCATACAGGGAGGGTCAGGAAGGATTCCGTATAAGACGGCACCCAGATGGGACCCGGAGGAAGGCGGGTAAATGAAGCGGGAGGCACAGCAGCCCTGCGAAACCAGCTTTCAGGGAAGACGTGATCCAGGCCAACCAGAAGGCCTGCAGCCTGTAATCCAGGGTCACAGAAATGCGACTCTGGACGGGTCTATTCCTAATCCCTGGTTCACAGACGTAGACATTAAGGTTCAGAAAGGCGAAGGGACTGGCCTTAAAGGCCTGGTGACCTCACAGCTCTGCGATCCGGACGCCTGCGCTCTATCACACAGCAAACAGAAGCCTTCCATGAAGTGTTACAATCTCAAGGGGCACAAAAGGTGTCTTTGGCTCTTAATGTAGGTGTTGCTCAGACCCCTCACTGGAAGCCAGAGATGGGCAACAAGAGCAGCAGTTTCAGCTGAGTTCCTAGGTTACCTACTTGGGTCAGTGACGGTAAAAATATGGACTCCCATCCACTTGGCTAAGACTGTTGACTTAGAGCTGGTCACACATCCTCCCTTCTTTTAGAATAGGATTAGACTAGAAACATAGCAGCCTTGTTTACAAAACGGTTCAGAATGGAGGCAAAGAACTCCAACAGGATGCCCAGTGACTCCCTCCTCGGACTCTTCGAGGTTGTGCTTCCACAGTTTTCAGAGACCCCTCGTGGCACACTCTCGGGGGGGATGAAGCGGAAGTGCTCACACGCTGCCCCGGGAGCCTTCGAGCGGGCGGCGTGGTCACCCTGGGCCACACTGTCTGTGCTGTGGTTAATATTCCACCCACGTGCGTTCAGAGGGCGTCAAGGTCTCAGAGTGGATGGGCAGGGCTTTGTGAACAATAGTGATTTGATGTTCCTAGGTCCCTGCTGTGCTGGCTCCCTCACAATACGTGTCAACAGCGAAGCCTCTGGGCCCGGCTGAGGTGACAGAATCTCAGGAAGGAAACAAAAGTCACGTGAAGCTCCTCACACTTCCTTGGAAGGATTCCATGCGCACGACTGTACAGTAACGCGGGTAACTGCAGGGGGAAGGGAACACACTGTGTACAAAGAGCACTTCCCTTCGGCTTTTTGTGAACTTCTGTTTTTTAAGGCCGTTTTCCTTTTCCTTAGCACCACTGATTTTCATCTCTCCTCCACGGAGTAAGAGAATAGGGGAGAAAAGAAGATGCCCGCCCCGTCATGTCACGGGCCTCACATAAAGATTTTTCCAGTTAGTCACTGAAACGATCTCCGAGGAAATGTAAAGGTCTTGAAATTGTTGCACTGACCGTGACTTCCATGGGAAAACAACACTTCTGCCTGTCTTCGGTTCTTCCCTCTCTCCCCAGCTCAGACACATCTTGTCGAGCACACTAGAATCTGTCCCGTGCCTGGGCACCTCTCGTGGCCTGACCCTGCCCACGGTGCTGCCTCCGACCGGAGGGCCCTCTTCGCTCTGGAGATGGGAACTCAGTCCTGCTTCACCAGAAGGCCTCTGACAGGCTGTCAGTTCTGATGTCCTCAACGCCTGCTCCTCCACCACACCACCGGCAGAGCCCCAGCGGGAGCCGGGGGCAGACGCCGCTGGGGCGGAAAGGGGCAGGAGGTCGGGAGCGTCACCGTGACCCTCCTCCACCTGCGGCCCTCCCTGTCCTTCCCTCTGCCCCACTCCTGCGGCGGGCAAGAGCCTTTCGGTGGAGAGGAGTCTCAGAGGAGAAGCGTTTTCAGTTCCTTCATCCCTTCACTCTCCGCCAGAACCAGGACTAGTCAGCGTCCACACGAACCACAGGGCCACCCTTCCCTGACCGAGTGTTACGTGTTCTTTGAGTGTCACATTAGTTCTAATCCTCAGCAAGGGCCACACGAGCGACCTCCGTGTATACGTGGTGGAGAAACCAGGTACAGAGAAATTACGTGAGGGGTCCAAAACCAGGCCGGCGAGTGGCACAGCTGGGCCTCAAACCAGGTGCATCTGGCATCATAGCTCGTCCTCCCTCCTCAGCTCCCTCAGGACCACTGAGTCAAACACCCTGGCCTACTCCACGTGTGCCCTTCTCTGTCTCCAGACCTGGACCTGGGATTCTGGAAGGTACAGATACCAAAATCCAGGGAGAAGCAATGCTTTGTCCCCGGGGCTGCCGTGTCCCTGAGGCCCGGGAGCCCCGTCACTGTTCCCGTGATGTAAACGGTGTGCCCTGGAGGTGAGCACTGTGTGGTTGTGTCCTGCAGTCTTTCCGGCCTATGAATCCCGCAACCCTCTGGGCCTACGGCGAGACCCGCTCACCCATCCAGGCACCACGTCAAGGCCCAGGACCAACGAACGCTGACTTAACTCCATGTCAGTCTAGCTCCTTCCTGAAGACCTCCAGGGACGCAGATTCTACAACAGCCCCTGGCAAGTCGCACAGAGGGGTCTGGTCCCTGAGGTGGAGACGGTGGGAGGCTGTTTGCCTTTTCTCCCCCTTCTGAGAATTAGGAGATTTCTTACAAGTCTTTCCGATATTGCCTGTATACCCGTCTCAAGGAATAGGACCAGCCCCCCCACAGACCTAAAGTAATATATTCTAGAATAAAGGGATTGATCTTGAGGCTACTGAACTGATATAAAAGAAAGCGCCATGGAATAATCAGCCACAGGAACATTTATGAACCCTTCTTACCTGAAGAGATTGCAAAAAAGGGGCTTATTTCTAAACAGTGTAATCAGCCCGGCTATTCCCAGCCTGCACTCAATTCCCGGACAGCAGTCCCGGTTGCTGAAGTAACCTCAGCCATTTCCAGCCCGGCAAACGAATACAGGCTCAATGGAAATATAGCTTGTGGTCAAAGACCTAACACCACTGCTCTTGATTAAAGATGTCCTCCTCCTTTCCCAGTCTTCTCAAAAACAGCCGGGAAGTGGCTGCAGGAAGTGTTTTTGTTCGGGGGGTTGGTTCCGAGCATACAACTGACCCCCTTTTCCTCTATGCCTAATCCATAGCAACATCTCCCCTCCCGCTTCCTGGCTCTCCTTTCTGCTCAAAGAGAAAATGGAAATACAAACAATAGAACGGAACGGGTGAAAGCTTCCCTTGCTCCCTTCAAAAACACATTTTTGCCCCCTCCTCACAAAAATGCAGCCCTCACATTTGGGCTCTAGAAGACTCCACAGAAAGACAAGGCCATAGATAAGGGGCAGGTCGGATATACTTCTGAGAGAGCCCCATCCTCTAGGTCCTCAGGCGGAAGTGGCATTTCGTGTGGACAGAGGCTGCATGTGCCCGCTTCTCAAGTTCAGACAACTACGAGTAAGGCCTGGATCTGGCACTATTCTCGGAAAATTGTTCCCCTTAAAACTGGACTCAGACTCAGCATGAAACTCCAGTCCCAGTAGGGCCCCTGAAGTCCCTGCTGCACCTTCACAAGTGTCCCTTTTTTTATTTCCATCATCCGTGACTAGAGGGCTCCCTCTAAAACCCATCAATGCCAAGTTTTAGTGAATACTGGGACAGTCTAGAAGGCACACCTCCCTCCAGGGCATCAGCTGAATATAATGATGTTTATCAGCAACATAACACAGTATGTCAACATAAACACCTAATTCCATATACACAGCCAAGCTAGGAGGTGGTCTATCGTCAGTGACTTGCCAGCCCTTAGGGAGTCAGCGCCCAGTAACGCTCTTCGGCCTGTTACCACATCCCACCTGCCTTTTCAGGAGATTCCAGACACGGGATATTTTTGCTCCCTGCAAAGACTCAGAGAGTTGTCGCCACTTTTAATGATTCCTAAGAGAGAAGTCCAAATTAGGCATAACGGAGGAGTGCTATATGATTTTCCTAACACCTAAACATCCTTCTTCAGTGAAGGATCAGCTTTCTACAGCCTTTCACTGGAGACAGAGAAGCATGCGGCTCCTTCCCTCCTAGAGGCAGTGGACGAAGCTGTGGAGACAGGCAGACTGAATACTAATCCCAGTGCTGCGACATGCTAGCTATGACCTTGGGCAGGTTATTTAATCTCTCTGACCCCCAGGTTCCTCTTCAGGAAGTGGGAATAACAGGCCCCAGGCCTCGTCTGGCTGTGTGAGGATCGGATGAGGTCCTATTCGTAAGGAGCCTGGCAGGTGGGTGCTCAATAACTGGGTATAGCCATAACTACTACAACAATTAGAATTGGATATATTGCCCGAAGCCCTAACTTCCTGCATAAGTGAACCCTTTCAAAATCAAAGTATAGACATTCATATGAAACTTCTTGGGCCCAAATTCCCTCTCCTCTTCCCAAACACGCCCCGATTGTCTCTGGCCAACATCCTCCGCCCACCAGCACCTACCCCTGACTGCTTCTCCACGAGAGTCCGGGAGCAAGAACAGCCCAGAGGCTCTCCTACCCCATCCTCGCCTGTATGCTTCCCCCTTCATCTCCACTGAGCACGCGCTGTGCATCTCATTAGGAAATCACCAAGATTCCAAGTCGTCACTGTTTTACTAGTCAACACACTGGTGATCCTCCCCGAACTAGCCATCCTAAGTCACATAACTCAACACCATCGAGACCCCCATTCGGCCCCACGACACTCCCCAGGCCTGGCCGCTGCCGCTATCCCTAAGGGGTCTGGTCACATTTTCCAGCACCTCTCTTTCTTCCCTCCAATTGCTTTATCACCCAAACAGTTGTGTGAAATTAGGCCAAGATGTAAGGCTCATTTCGGTTTGCATCATGGTAGAGTTTCCCACTATCCCTGCTAATACCTCTGAGTACAAGGACTACAATAAAAACCAGAGGAAAAGAGTCATAAGAACATTTTGCAGCCGCTTTCTGTAAGCCCTGCATCGTGGAAAGCACCTCGCACATGTGATTTCCTTGCCCACTGTCATGTCCCACAGCCCAGAGGCTGGAGGGTCCGAGCTTCCTCCTCCAGCAAGGACCCATGAGGGGATGGCATGAGTCCTACCAGCGAGCACAGGCTGTCGTGTCACTTTTTCCACTTTCAGGGACTGAGATCAATAATTCCTTTCAGGCCCTGCTGCCCACCGGCCCCCAGACCCTCCCCCTTCCCTGTCACCAAACACGTCCTCCCCAGTCGGTCCTCAGGAGGGCGTGGGAGCCCATGGCTGGTGTCCCCGGGAATCCCAGCTCCACCTTGTCCCTGGGCCCCCACCGTGTGCGACCCGCAGCTGCACTGCTGACCTGTGTGCTGCTATTTGCATTTCAAATACGTTAATAAAGGCAACAAACTAAATAATAAACTGGAGATCTGTGTTTAAAACGATGACAAGGTCTTTGACTGACCCACAGCACCACTGAAAAGCAGCCCAGTGACAGCACTGATGGCACTTTAGACACACAGGGCCCCTCAGCCGATGTCTCGGGATTTTTATAAACATTACCCTCTCAATCCAGAGTGAAAAACAACATCTTTGGGTAGGAAAATAGGTCAAGACAGATATAAAACAAATGTGCTGATTTGCATA
Source organism: Tapirus indicus (assembly GCA_031878705.1). Classification (NCBI taxonomy): domain Eukaryota; kingdom Metazoa; phylum Chordata; class Mammalia; order Perissodactyla; family Tapiridae; genus Tapirus; species Tapirus indicus. The sequence continues at coordinate 1,485,691 of CM062925.1, read as the reverse complement.
CGGTTAGTCGGAGTCAGTCATCATTCCTACATCTGTTCACACTCTCGTATCTGCTAAGCGCCAAGTACGCGCGGGTCACTGGGCCCCAGCTGCTCAGGCTGGATGTGGGGAGCTGACGACCCGTTGCCCTCTGCAAATAAACCCACAGCGACCCAGGTCGGGAGCTGCGAAGGCCCGCGGTCTGGCCCGTGGTAGCTGCTTCCCCGCTCTGACCCACAAGCTGGCCCAGGGTCTCAGTCCCCTCATCTGTAGAGTGGGAGTGGGTGTGGAGGGAGCTCCTATGGCTGCTCCTGGGAGTCTCTTTCTGCTCTGACACTCAGAGACAACTTGGGTACCTTGGTCTTGCTCTGCGTCCCTGTGCGTGTCGGAGAAGACAGTTTCCCATACTGCACGCGGAAAGGCACGGCACCGGAAGTTGGCACCAGAACCGTCAAGTTCCTAAATCTGACCAGGCCCTGGTTTCCCGGTGTCCAAGATGGGAACAATGACAATTCTTATCCACAGCATTGTTCCGAGATTTAAAAGAGGTAACACATAAGAATCGCGTCGGAAAGCAGTGTAGACATGTGAGTTATCACTCACGTCCCTGAAATTGAACTCTCATCTTCAGGATCAGAAATTGAGAGCTCATCTTTCTGCTGTGCTTAAGCATTTCTGTCATATTTTACGCTTTTACTACTCAATTACCACACAATGGCTTTTACTATGCGTCCATGCTATTATTCCATTATCAGGTTGCCTTTTATTTTAAAGAAGACAAGATTTTAAAATTTCCTGCCTTCATCTATTGTCTTCTTGGTCCATAAGTAAATCATTCATTTAATCAAACGGATTTCCATTTTCTCTCCTAAATTGCATGCTTATCCCAAGAGGGGGGCTTAAGAAATTCTGTAGAGAAGAAAGACAGGCTGAGGAGCAGGGAGTGGTCGGTGTCATGGGACAAGGTCTGCACCTGCCGGGCTGACGCCTTTTCCCGCTGCCTTCACGCAGCTGGAGTAGCACGTGTGACGGCGGACGCCGTAAGGAAAAACCAGTGTTTCAGAAGCAGAGGAACAAAAAGCAGGGAAAGAGGGTCAGGGGGCAAGCCTGAGGAGCTAGATGTGCATCCAAAACGAAGATCCTTCAACTACCGACCTCTCGTGCTCTTTCTACCGGGTGTTCTACCAACAGGCCACTCAAAAGTGAGGGGAAAACTGTCACAAAATGAAGAGATTCGGGAAATGTTTCAAAAACAGCCACCGTGGATCGGACCCCACTGCTCTCCCAGCTCTGCCGACGTTGTGAACGTGGTGTGGAGACCCTGAGGGTGGCTGTGCACCTGGAAATGAGGGCCACGCGACCCCTCGAGGAAGGACACTTGAACAGATTTAAACACCGTGTCCTATTTACAGAGAGATTTCCATTTAATCCATCACATATTTTTGTTGTTAGTATAACTACCAGAAACGCCAAGGACAGGAATACACAAAACCACAACCTCTGTTCTCCAGCCAACACACTCTCGCTAAATCGTGTTCTCAACCATTGCTTTTGTTCAGTCAGTCCACAGCCCAAGAACCACCAATGGCTCCCCAGTGCCCTCAGGATTCAAGCCAAGCTCCTTAGCCTAGGATTTAAGCCCTTGCATAAGCTGGTCTTTGCTATACTCTGGGGGGAGCAAGGTGTACAAAACATGGGATTATTACTCTTGAGGAGTTTAACATTCTAATCGGGGAGGCCAGATTTTTGTATATAAAATATTTAGAAAATAATATATGCTAGTATATAATCGAGTGCTAAGCCAGTGAGGAGAGACAGTGTGCCGGGACATGGATTCGCCTCCAATTCATCAGAATGTCAGCCTTCCATTTCTACCCTCTCTAGAAAAATCCCTAATCCGCTGTCCAAGCTGGAGCCTGGAATAATCAGGCTTTGGAGCACTATGACATTCAAAAGTCTGCAGTGCACCTGGATTTGTCAGGGAAAATCCCAGATCAAAGATGCCCAGTTTAGAAGACCCTCTCACGTGTGCAGGGACTGACGGGGGCTGCTAGGATGCTGTTCACAGCTCGAGGAGGAATGCCCGAAGGGGGAGGAGCGGGAAAGCTCAGACCTCCTGCAATCCCCAGAACCAGTGCATCTGGGGAACAGGGGCCCCATGAATAAGAAGCAGCTTCCAGAGTCCCCAGTCCCGGTCACAAGGAGTGGGACCACTGTGAGGCCTGGGGGCCTTGGTCTGCAGGCACCTCTCCATCTGGTAGGGCCCTGTGTTTGCTTACTCAGGAAAACCCTGGTCGGTGAACTTCGCGAGCTGAGCTGGGCAGGATGCTGGGCCCAGCTGAGACGGCAGCCTCACTGCCCCACACTTCCCCCTGACTCTCACCTCCCGAGGCCATCTGTACTGGGCACATTAACTAGAAGTTGTCAAACCTCCCTCCGTGCTGTATAGACACTACCTCCGAGTCTGTTTACAAATAGATAAAGTTGTTAACAGAAAACTGGAATGGGACCAAAAACATTCAATGGTCCAAAAATATGTCAGTCTAACATACTCTTGCAGGAAAGTCACTCAGTCTGTGTGGCGTTACACATGGGCACTGAGGGGCCATCCTGATTCCTTGTCCCCTCTGCTCGTGAGAACACCTCATGGACACGCTGCATCTAGAGACTCTGAAACAGACACACGAGAGCGGGCCAGGACGAGAGACGGGTGGTAATGAAAATGAACCCAGTGTGGAAATATAGGCAAAACAATGAAGGTAATGATAATTCTCCGCCAACACTCTGTTGTTCAGTGTGTGAGAGACATGCAGGCACTTGATGGAGAGTGGCTTCCTAACCACAGTGCCGACCTGCAGGCTTCGGCACAAACTGGGTTTTGAAACTCATCTTGTCAACCTAAGGAAAAGAAGCTCTTTCAAGTGGACATCATAAAAGCAACAGCACAGGGCTATGGAGCCGGGGGGACGGTCTTTGTGCAGCTGCCCACAGGCCCCACAGCTCCCAGATGGAGATGTTCTGGGCATTTCCATCCTCGTTTGTTATTCAAAGTCAACCTGTGCTCCCTATACAAAGGTAAGGGATCCCCTCTTTCTCCTTGTTCCATGACCGACAGAAGGAAAGCCAGAGAATAAAGAGCGGAAGGGAGGGAGACTGATTCCAACACCTGCAAGGGTTTAGATTCCTAACTGCCTGTTCCCCCAGCCCTCCCAACCAAAGCCACATCCCACCGGCCGCACGGGGTCCCGCCAGGATTCCATTCCAGCCTGCCCTTATAAATTGCCACGCCGACCCTAGGCCTCAATTCTACTTATCTTCACTTTACTTTTGAATAAGATTATAGTGGGAGATTGGTACCCATAGAAATGACAAAATACTATTGTTTCTAAAAAATATTTCCAGATTTTGGCCAATTAAAAGATCTCATACCTTCACATGCTTAAACTTCAGGGAGTGATCCTTGTCAAGTCCTATGTGGTCCCCGTGTGTCTGTGAAACAGGTTCCAGCAGAGAAGGTATGCAGGTCTGGCCCCCCACATCCTCCCCGCTCCCCGGTGTGAGATCCGGGCCGTGAGCCCCCACCCGCAGCCGTGGGACAGAGCGGAGCTAACCTGTGGCCTCGTGTGCAAACGGGGAGGAGAGAAGGACAGACGTGCACAGGGTCAGACACGGACCCGAGGCAGACACCGTTGTCTGTCATCGGTCAGGACTCGTGGAGCCAGAAGCAGACACGGCCGCAGCACAGTCTCCTGGCGGAATTGTTATCCTGTCCTTGCTCCCGGACCCTGGGGCAGGCTTTCTCCTCCACCTGCTGATGGCCTTGGTTCCCTTGAGCTTCCTCTGGGGGAACCACATTGCTGCTCCCGTCAGAGCAGGGCCAGCCAGCGGCCCCGGGGCCACGCCACAGCCACACTGCTTTCAAAGGGCTGGCTGTACAATGTTCTCACTCAAAACGGTATTTTTGAAAAAAAGCGGTATTTTTTAAAAACCTGGTTGATTTATAAGAAATGACACAAAAAAGTAGCTTGGGATTTTCCAAATGCTTTCCTTTTTTCTGTGATTTTTCCCTCACAAACCTGTTGTTGGTCAACATAAGGCTCAGAGTGGGAAAGGGAGAGAGGTGGGTTAGCCCTGTGGGTTTTGTAGAAAAAAGAAATTCCCATTGTAAGAAGCGAGAGGCTGACTGCTTCCCCGTGGCCCTCCACTCCCGGAGGAGAAAACACCTCGTGTTTATGTGCGTAAGACAGACCCACAGACAGGATGATCCAATACACACCCGGCCAGAGTGTGGTTCCGATCAGTACCTTTGAAAAGAACCACCCTCTAATGCACTCTGGAATCCTGCACGGATCCTGGAGCAGCCAAAAGACAGTAACGGAAAAAGGGGGAAATCCAAATAAAACGTGTAGCTTATTTAACAGCATTCCACCCAGGTTAATTCCTTAGTTTTGATGACAGTGCCATGGTGGCATAAGTTGTGAGCATCAGAGAAGCTGGAGGAAGGGCACACAGGAATTCTCTGTAACAGCTTTGCTTAAATCTAAAATTATTCAAAACTCCATATATGTAAATCTGACATTCTTCTGTAAATCTAAAATTATTCAAACTAAAAGAAATGTCAAAAGTGATTAAAAACATGCTCAGTCTGCTTTCTGTCTGAAAACAAGGAGGGAGTCGTGGAAACCTGGGACGGCAGAACCAGGCCTGGGTTAGGCCAGCCCGGCACTGCCTGTTTGACTGCACCCCGTTCAGTCTCAGAGGATGGCTTTCTAAACCTGTAACAAGTTGTGAAGGTGGATGCTTGCCCACTGGGGACAGTCTGATGCCACAAACGAAGCAGCAGCTGGCACTCACCTACAGTCGCTTTCCCCAGAAACCATCATGATTGTTCGTCCTTCCTCACATTTCCTCTCTTTTCCACAAGATTGCGGGGGTCCTGGAAACACAGCGCTGTGGCCCCGCTTTCTCAGCTGAATGTTCTGTCGTAAATGACTTCCCCACATTCTTCCAAAGCTCTGCAAACACAAGGGCTAACGGCCGCCCGCTGAGCCCACCGGGCACGCTCGGCAGTGACCCAGCCGGGCACCCCTGCGGCTCTTCATGGGCGTCAAGGTTGTGGCTGTTCACTTAACGTCACAGGGACAGCGTAGAGAAAAGTCAGTGCTGTGTCCCGTTCCCCCTGGGCCTCAGTCACTCCTCGCTGGTAAATTAGGCAGAACAGTTTGTCCCACAAAGTTTGGGTCCATTTCAGCTTTGTGGCCCATTAACAATGCTCAGAATAAAATGCCAGTCACCACCACAGAAAATCTCAGACCGCGAGAGACGAGAATGCAGATCAAGCGCCCTGAGTAATGCTGGTAAAAAATCTTAAGTGGACTCCGAATCAGTAATTAGTGTATAATAAAAGAAACACGGCACACATCAAGACCTAGAAGATGATGCGTGGTTTTAAATGAGCAAGTCTGTTTGTGCTGCACGCCAAGTCAACACTTTCACTTTTGTATAAACTCAGTGGGAATAAGCACCAGCCCAAATTTATGAAATGGGTGAAAATCTAGGTGGGTAAAAGATGCAGAAATGGCCTAGGCCTCGCTCCTACTGGGGAAAATGGGATCCCACGTGATATACCCACCCAGACACACACACACACACACACACACGCACACACACACAGCCAAAGCCTAAAACAAACTTCATCCTGCTAAGATGTTCCTCCCCAAGGTGCGCTCAAGTGGCTACATCAATATTCAGGAAGAAAAACCAAACATACACAGAGAAGTCGGCTTTGGAGAATAAATTTAAATTCTTATTTGAATGTCACTGGTTCACTTTCTCCCTTTTGGCTACAGGGGCATCTAGAACTATGAGAGAAAACCTTCCTTTTGCTCCCGCCTCCTGCCCCACTCACCCTCTGTTCCAACCCCCTCGTCTCCATGGTTCTGAACAAAAGTTCCCAGGAGTCGGCGGCATCCCCACTGAGCCGACAGACTGTCCAGTGGGCATCCTGGGAGACTTGCAACAAGCTGTTTGGAAAACCAAGTTCTCCAATCTTCGGAGGCTGGACCAGAATCTTACTGATGAGCTAACAATCTTTTCAACAAAGACGACAAATCGCCAAACACTTCCTGTCAAATGTGGCGTTCATCAGATGTCTGTTAAGAGTACACAAGGAAATACCAGTTTTGACAAATGAAACAGATTTTGCTTACCACCTCTCCTAGGTCTCGATATGCTTAACTAGGACACTTTCCAAGAGGAGACAAATCATTTGGTTAGAGACAGGACATTTCTTCCGAGTTAGTGTGAAGGAACAGTGACGTTAAGACCAGGGGCAGCCTCCTACATTCTCAACCACGTAGCTTTCTGAAGTCTAGAAAGAGCAGAAAACTGCTGGGATGTACATGAGAGAATTCATTCAAAAATATTCAGTGAGCATCTGCCTGCCAGGCATTGGGCCGGATGCTGCGGACACAGTGGGAAATAAGGCATTCTCTGCCCTGACGGGGGTCAGGACGTTAAGCAGACACTCACAGGTGCGGGCGCTGTGAAGGGTGCACGTCAGGGGAGCCTGAGGTACTCTGCATGTCAGGGAAAGCTGGGTCCCTAAGGGGGAGCAGCAGCTCTCAGCCGGGTGAAAACAGGAAGAACATCAGTCAATTCCAGGAGAAAGACCAGCCTGCACGGTCTAGAACCTCCAATCTGGAGATCGCAGAGGGGTGGACAAAGGCGCCTGGGCAAAAATCTCCTGACTCTTCTATCTCAGCGGCACACTGCCTGCTCCCCTGAAACTCCTTTGTGCTGGAGAAGCTCCTTTGTACACAGTCCAAACTCATGACCTGCTGATTTTAAAAAGCATTACAGAGCAAGCAGCTTTTCCTCCATCCCTACAAACATCCTCCTTTCCTCTCTTGTTCCCTTTCCGGCCTCACTGTCTCTGGTGTGTGCGGTGAGCGGATCCCACGTGCTGGTGCAGTGGTTCTCAGTCTGCTGAGCAGAAGAATCATCTGGTGGGCTTGTTCAAAATGCAGATCCCTGGATCCCACCCTCGGAGGCTCCCATTCAGCATCCCCGGGAGGAGACTCAGGGATCTGTAGATGCATCACATGCACCCCCGCCAAGCAATTCTGATGGAAGTTTGAGCTATTATTCTAGCCTTCCTGCAATTAATTTGAAAAGGAGAATATTCAAAACTAGCAGGATAACACTGAAGACAGGTGGCTGGTGTCCTAGACGTACTAGCAAGGACCTCCCACTGTGTGCCCCTCTTCTGCAGATCTCCACTGGTCTCTGTGAACAGAGGGACTGAGGGGTGTCTCTTAATCCCTGGGGGACAGGAAGGAGAGAAGACTTTAAGGACCCCTGTGCAGCCTCGGGTGAAATGGAAAATTCCATGGAACAAAGCTTCAGAGGTGGCTTAACTAAGCTGGATATGTTCTTTGGTTCCAGAGGAGCATTGCAAAAGAAGTGTTTTATGAAATAAGTATTTTACAAAACAATTCCCATTTTTAAAATCTTCATACCTCTCACAACTATCATGAAATTTATATTTAATTAATATGGATCATTTGCTATAAACTGGGCAACATCTTCATAGCCAATTGTTCTTATATTTAGGGAAACTTAACATTTCCCTAATTTGGGTGATTTTCCCTCTTCTGTACCCAAAAGGAAGTTTGGAAACCACCGCCCCAAACTCCAGTTTGCACAGACTCCTAATTCTCATGTGAACTTTTCCTCCGGGTCTGGTAAGAAGTTGTGTTCTTTAGTCTATAAATCTGTCAATGAAGACAGCAAGCTGGACCTTCCTCCGGCTCAGTTTGTGGTCGGCAGGTTTCCCAGGCCACAGCCACCAACCCCAGTCCATCAAACAGTCACCAATTTTCTCCCTGGACCTCTCTCCTCAGTCTTCCCTCCAGCTAGCCATCTGCCCCTCACCACTAATCTGTCTGCAGGTGACGACGGGCGGTCCTGCGGGGACATGTGAACACCGGCCAGTGAATCTCCCAGCGGGGCGTATCCATTGCAAACCAGGCTCTGCTTTTAAAGAAGGTTTTAGATCCCCAGAAAGGGGCTGATGCAGCGTGTCAAAGCGTGTACTTCCTGAGCTCGGAATCCATTTGCCCCAGACCCACAAGGTCCCCAGAAGCTCTGCCTTGGAATACGGGAGTTCTTTAACTAAAGAACGCTTCCCACGGGTATGCGAGGATCTTCAGAACTGAGCAGGCTCTGGAGCCAGATTGCTGGGGTCTGAACCCCATCTCCACCACTCACCGGCTGTGTGACCTCGGGCAGGCTACCTAACCACTCTGCACCTTAGTTTCCTCATCGTCAAATGGGGATAATGAGAGTGCCTCCCCCTTGGGAGGTTGTGAGGATGACATTTGTTAATACATGTAAAGTGCTGAGGACAGAGCCTGGCAGGCGGCGAGCACCCAGTAACGTTAGCTGTCGTTATCATTAGCTCCCCTTGGGATGAGGGTACGGCAGGCTGGCTTCACAGAGGACAGGGGAACAGCCCAGACTCGAAAGCTGCCAGCTGTCTGAGAAGGCAAGGGTTCCTCCGTAGAACATGATTCACCATAGAAATCCCTAGAAAGATGGCCTGCCTGAAATTATTTTTAGAGTTAATGAAAAAAGCAATCTAGCCCAAATTAGATGAACTGGGAGACTGTGAGAGCCAGCCTGGGGCACTGTTCAGATTCTTGGTCCTGCTGTCACGCTGGGCTGAAATAAATTGACTTAAATGAGTCAATGAAAAATTCAGTCTCCCTCCTTGCAACTGAATTGCAAGGGTTTCAACGACAGCTCAACCGAACAAGCTCCTTCCTGGTAAAAGAGACTCCTTCGAAACAGAAGAGAGTACATTTAACCTATGTAGCTTTCCCCACGTCCGTCCCCGTGAGCCCCTGACCTGGACCATCTCTGTATCCAGCTTCAGCCTTTCTGTTAGGACCCCCTGCAAACTGCCCATATTTCCGGTCTGACTTTGCTCCTAAACGGAATTTAATGGATGTGGCTGGCCATTCATTACCGGACCCACATGGAATAATTTATTATGCTTCATGCATAATAAACAAACGACATTTCTAAAACAATAGGGAGTATATTGAACATTGACTATATCTGAGATGTAGAGCAGGACTCGCTAAGTGTCCACTGGACATTATCATCATTAGCTAGTGATTTAGAACCACTCCATTCCCCATCACCGTGGCCTTGTGCCTTAAGGAAATCCACCAACACTTCACTGCTTCTTGGAGGAGATGCTTGGAGTCTGAATGGAATATTGTCAGGTGAAATTAGGCCACTTCTGAGTTGTGCAACATTCCCCTTCAAAATCTTGCTGATTATGCAAACACTGAATAATCACACTGATTGATGCATTATACTCCATCAGAATGACAAAGCACTTGCACTGGCACCCCATTTCACTTTGCTAATGAAAAACAGCACACTTTTAAGACCACCATCCATCAAGAGAGAAAAAGAGCTCATTCAGAGTAATGACAGGTGCACGACAATGCAGACAGGATTTTTTTCTTTTTAAGTATGTGGGCTGTTGCAGAAGATTGAAATCATTCTGTGTTCAATATCATTCTCTTTCTTGGTGTTCCTCTGAAGTTTAGTATTTTCTTCTGGCAGAGAAATAAAAAGGTTGATGCAAGAGATCCCAAATTCCCAGGAGGATCTTTCTATAATTTCAAACTGTGTTGATAAACATTTTCCACTGGGGTTTCTATCATTTTCTTTACAGGCCAATGCCCTCCCCTTCAACAGTCCAGTGGGTAAATATGCACAAGGGTACTTCTCAAAAGATATCAACAAACTGAGCTGAGGAGAGACTTTGTCCAGACAGGCCCCCACAGCTGTACAGAACGTGATCTGCACCAACACAGAGTGGAATTCACGGGCAGCACTAGAGAGAGGCACGGATGGGGCCCTCCTCTAAAATCAGGCACAAGAGGCCACAGTCTCCTGCCACTCAGATGGCCAAGAGAAAGAGGGATCTGTGCTGTGTGTGAGAAGGAATGTATCCCAGGACCCTGCACGCAGCCTCCTCACACACATTTCTAGTCGTGGCCTAGTCTACCTCTCAGAAGCATCACTTGGCTAATTTTTCCCTAGCACCCTAAAAAGCACTGTCTGAAAGGCCCAAGCATCACACTTCATGTATTCAGAGGTTCTTTATCCAGCGACCAGGGCCAGAAGACATTCAGCCTGGAATCCAGTAAAAAGAAACAAAAGCCCCCAGACAGACACCACTACGTCAGGGCACTGAAGCTGCAGGACTTTATTCCAGGGGGCTCCCTCCGGGTCGGCCACACAGGATCAAGTCTCTCCTCTCCCTTTCTTCATCTTTAGATAGGAGCGCTCATAAGCTTAGCTGCTGGGTTTTGAATCAATCGCAGACTCAAAAGAACAAACAGAAGGAAGGCATCGGGTTGAACAGTGTTCCCGCAAAATTCACATCTACCTGGAACCTCAGAACGTAACGTTATCTAGAAGTAGGGTCTTTGTAGGCGTAATAAGTTACAATGAGGTCATGTCAGATCAGGGTGGGCCCTAAGCCAACAACTAACATTCTCATAAGGAGTGAAAGCCACGTGACGACGGAGACAGATACTGCAGTGGTAGGTCCACGAGCCAAGGATCCCCAGCGACCACCAGGAGCCAGGAGAGAGGCCTCCCGGGGCAGCCAGCCTAGTGACACTCTGGTTTGGACTTCTGGCCTCCAGAAGCGCAAAAGAATAGGTTTCTGTTGTTATGAGCCACCTCGTTTGGGGTCCCTTGTTACGGCAGCCCTAGGAAACCACTACAGAAGGACACTGAGGAAACAACAGAAGGTCATTTAGAAAGAAGGAGGCCAAGGGAGTAGACCGCCATGGATGTGTTTTCTGAAAGACGCACGAAGTAAACAACCGTAGCTGGGACCACTTCGTGTGGGGGCAAACCCACGGGTCCTCTCCAGTGGACACAGTTTACTTGTGGACTTTCATGATGATGACCTGGAACCGGTTTCTAAAAGCTGGATTCTGTTCAGGGTGTTCAAACAAGGCCTCGCTGTACAGCCTCGCCCCACAGCCCTAAAAAGGAAACGTCTTTGTTTGCCCCTTGGATTGCACTAAACATTCTCTTTTATATTTAGCATCTCAACATGGCAGGGTATTCTTTTGTTACTAAGCTCTCAGGACTAATATTTCACATTTTCTTTTCTGGGAATCCTGGTCAAACTATACAGCTTATATGTGGTATGTGTAAAGATTTTTCTACACTTAGTTAATATCTGTGTCTTTCTACAGCAACTGCACGCACACGCGCGCACGCACACACACACACACCCCTTAAGAACACAACAGAAGAATCCTTTATTACTACAACTCAACATATTGACACCTGGCAATCAAACTTCTCGCTATGGATTTCACACAAGAACCATGTGATTTTCACGCAAGGAAATCTGATTTCTGAAGGATGAACTGTGAACTTGGGCTTAGAGTGACGATGTCTTGTTTCTAAATCACTTCAAGACTCTATGCCTCACTCCATGCTCCCACATCTAAGTAAGGAATAGAAAATAAAAACCAGAAGTTGAAAACGCTTGAATATAGACTACGGCCCATATAAAAATGGCCTGTAACTGTTCTGATTTAGTCTTTGATTCTTTGCCTAAACACCATGCCCTGAAGTCAGTTTACTGGGGTGGTTTTTTTTCATTAAAACTTATGCTGGGGAATTTCTCTTGTTCCACTTGGGGAGCATTTTTTTCCCCTGAGAAATCTCTTTTTCTTTATTTCAAGTCTCTTTGACTTAAAAAGTCCTAAGTCTCCTCAAATCATCTTTGAAAATGAGAAGTGCACAAGTGTATGTAACCCCTTTTTAAATGATCTTTGTAAGACTCGATATTTCATTTGTTTCCACATCATTACTTCTCACTTCGCTCCGATATCCTGGCTTAGAAACCCGAGGCACATCTCCCCACCCCTGGCCCAGCCATCAGAAGTTTCAGGACGTCACTGCTAAGCCACATGGAGAGGTCTTGCAGAAAGCCTGCCCCCTACTTGCCTAACGAGAGGATGTGGATGTGGAAGGGAGGCCCTGCCCACAGGTGGGGAGGCCCCCACATCACAGTCCCATCTGGACCACAAGCAGTGCCCAGACCCCATCCCGCAGAGGGACTGTAAGCCCCCCTTCACCTTCGCTTTAAAACAGCTCCAATTTGCCCTTTGCCCCTGGCCAACTTAGGGGAGGTGGCGGGCTGGGGGTCGCACAGTGGGCACAGGGAGGGTGGCACAGCCCCTAAGCCAGTCCCCCACTGCTGTCACTCTCTCCTCTGGGCATGGAGCCCAGGTGGGGAGGGTCAGCAAACTGTTGCTGGTTAAGGCTCCATATGTCTCCTTCACTTTTACCCTGTCAGCATTTTAGGATTTAGGGCTGGGGGCTGTGTTCCAGAAATAATAAAAACCACCCATTTGCAGAAACACGTGGCAGGGCTTTACAGCCTCGCAGCCTCTCTGCGGGTGGCACCCGGAGACACAGCAGACAGTGCTCCATCAGGACGCTTGCCTGGCCCAAAGCGTTCAGGATGCAGGGAAGGTCAGCCCATGGTGTCCAGAATTAGGGTGGAAAGATGGCAAGGAGCACTTGCTTTCTCTTTTTAACCAAGCCTCTCAGTAATGTGACATCTTTGTCTTAGGCTTTTTTTTCTTTCCTCTCTTTCTTTTCTAAAACCATGATCCTCTTACAAACCAAACACGAGAGTCCCAGAAGTCTCCATATAAGGAGTTTCCAGATGGACTGATTCTACACAATGTTTCTTGGGTCGGTGGAGAAAGTCACGCTCAGGCACTTTCAAGCTTTCTGACTCACGGGACTCGGGGCCGGGACAGTGGCTCACACAGGCAGGGGCCTGACCTTTCCAAGCCGCAGCCGCCAGGAGCGGGAGAGGTCACTGGCTGCTGGTCCCTGCTCCAGGCATTACTGATGGCAAGAGACCCGTTCAGCCCAAAGGCAGGCCAGTCTGCTGGTAACACACCCGGCAGAGGCTCTGAATTCAGGCTCTACATCTACTCTTAACCGGGCAGCAGAGGCCACTAAAAACCTGCTGAGGAAATTACAGGCTTGTGGCCACCAAGCCCTCTTCAAGGACCTCCAGCCACTTAAACCCTGGGGCACTGAGTGACAACTGTCAGCCTGCTGTCCATGCCCTGAGGTCTGTCGTGGTTACCAGTGCCACCAGCAGATCAAAGTCAGGAGAGAGGGGCAGAGCGGAGGGAAAGATGGGAGGGAACAAGGAGAGAGGCCGGAGGGCAGGAGAAGAGCACAGTGAGGGACCACAGCGCAGGGAGAGGAGCCCTGGGCCGCTCCCCCACACTGGCCTAGTGATGCTCCAGGAGACACAGACCCCAGAAAGCACAGGAAGTCATGCGGACGTGAGAGACCCCGGGCATCTCCAGAGTGGCCGGAATCAGACAGGGCACCACCCCCCAGCAGGTGCTGCCAGGAGCCGGTTTACTGTGTGGTCACACTTTCAGTCACAAGGCCCCTACCCTGAGACGGGGACTGAGACAAGAAGGGAGAAGAAAAGATGGATACTAGACACAGACCTTGGCCCTCTCAGACCTCGGCCCCTCTTCCCAGGGTGTCTGAAGCTGGAGGCGAGTTCACTCAACTGCGCAGGTGCAATGTGATTGCTTCCATAAGCACAATTTTACCTCTTTTCAGACGCATTATCTTACTTGAAAATTACTGGACGTGTGTGACTCTCCTCTCTGACATGTTCTTCGTGTGTTATTTGTGCCCTTGACTCCGTCACCAGGAGTGTAATACAGAAAGGATCTAGTTTCCTTTCCTGTTTCTCTACAAGGAAATCTGTAAGTGATACGTAATAGTTCTCAGGGATACTTAATGGTTTTCTCTCCACTCTGGGTTCCTCTTCAAAAAGCTCTACCCCGTGCTCCTCAAAACGAGCTCTGCAGAACCTGAGTGCGCGGCCGCAAGTGGTCGGGGCGGCTGTGCTTTAGTGAGACTTCTGTTTCAATTCTATACGTCCACGTGGGTCACCATCTATTTTTTACACTGTGGTTAAGGTAAAAGAAGTTGATAAAACATTTCTAGGTAACACATCTCTGAATAAGTTTGTCTTTAGATGAAACAATAAAATCCCCTGAACTGGGCCCTTCCTACGTACTGGCTGCAGATCCACTGCCCCTAAAGTCTCAGATCTAAAACCACCTCCACCTCTCATGGGATGAAAATTAACTTGCTGATAATTACAAACTTGACTTTCTATACAGGAAAAAACCACACTGTTACAGTATACACGAGGTCTGTCCCTGTTCTGCGCCATATCTCTGCTTTCATTTTGTGATTTCTGAGAGAATTAAACTGCCTTTCTTACCCTCGACTGCAGTCCTTGTCAAGAACTTACGTCATGGTAACGTGTTATTCAAAGATGACAGGACCAGGATGACATCAGCCGCAGCTGATCCGAGGGTGTGACCCAGAAGGAGCCTCAGTTGGCCTCAGCGTTGGCCAGACACCACAAGAGGCTCACCTGTGGGGCTCGAAACTGCGTCAGAATGCCAGACCGCGAGAAAAACAAACATCCAGCTCTGGAAGAAAACTCGGAGTTAGAGAGTTTGCTGGCTTGCCCAAGGTTCAGCACAAAGCGTACCGGCAGAGCAGCCGGAATGAGAACCCAGGCTTCCAAGTCCCAGCCCCAGCGCGGTGCACTTTGATGCAGATTTACGTGGAGGCTCAGACTGACCCTCGAGGCTGGTGAACTTTTGTCTCCATTGGCTGTTTTTGTTTTTGGCGAGGGAGATCAGCCCTGAGCTAACATCGGTTGCCAATCCCCCTTTTTGCTGAAGAAGACTGGCCCTGGGCTAACATCCATGCCCATCTTCCTCTACTTTATATGGGACACCGCCACAGCGTGGCTTGATAATGGGTAGATGGTGGGTAGATCCGTGCCTGGGATCTGAACCTGCAAACCCCGGGTGCCGAGGCACAGCACGCGAACTCAACCACTACACCACGGCGCCGGCCCCCTCCGTTGGCTGTTTTACGTATCTGCTCTAACTTCCTTAACTCGCACTGACGTGTGGCTTTTCGTGCCGTGTCATTATTCCACTCCACACTAGTGTGAGGTTTCTGAGGTTAGTATTCATAAGAGCTTTCCAACCTCTGCCTCAAATGAGCTTTATTTTCCCAAAACATATAGCTTACTATTGAACCTCATTTCCCTGAGAAGTACATAGGCAATAGTGATTCAGGTCTCCACTGCTAGGCTTACCATTTTTTAAAATGATTATGCTTTTTCCTGACTGTAAAATAATATGTGCCCACTGTAAAATGTGAAAAATACTGAAAAAGATAAGGAAAAAAATGAAAATAACTTGTTGACCTACTACTCAGTGACAAGCCATATTAAAAAGTGGGTGTATTTTGTCTATGAATATACGAAAAGTCTTTTGGTACAAAATTGTGGTCAAACTGAAAAATACCTTCATAGATCCTGCCCTATTCACTCAATATTACACATCAGTAAAGATTCTTTCAATATACTCTGTATAATGTGGGCCAAATATTGCATGCTACTGATGAATCATTATTGATTACACCATTCACTTGTACTGAGAACTTTGGGTCTTCTTCCAGTTTTTTACATACGTAAATAATACGGCAGTAAGCATCTTTGTGCATAGTTTTTTGTGCATATCTTTGCTTATTGCCATAGAATAAATTCCCAGTACGGAATTACTGGGTCGAAGTGTGTAAGCCTCGTGAAGACTCTTGATATATATTGAAAAATTCCATTCAGAAAGGTTGTTTATATCCAAAGAACAGAATATGAAGGTGCCAATCTTGTCCTCTTTGCCAATGATGAGTGGTATTTTTTGAAGCCTTGAAATTTATATGTAAAAATTTGTATCCTCTTGTGTTCATTTGTATTTCTTAATTGATAGGCTGAACATTTTTTATATGTTTCAGTTTATTGGTCATTTTTTATCTCTTACTCTCTCCTAGACCCTGTCTCTCTCCGCCGTGTGTGTGTCTGTGTGTGTGTGTCTGTGTATGTAAATTGAGTATTCATATCTGTACCCTTTTCTCCACTGAAATGTTAAGGTTTTACTTATTTATTTGTAAGAGCTCTTTATATAATAAGGATATTAAACTTTTGACTGGGGCAGATACTTTGGGAATCACTTTTAATTCTATAAGAATTTAAAGTGACAAGATGCATTCGTTTTTACATTGTCACCAGCATAGCAATGACTCATGCCACCTGCTGGTAAAAAAAAACCAAAACAAAACAAAATAGATGGTAATGCCTCATATTTCCAAGCTAGATGCAGAGTTAATACTTTTTCCATGCTGCTTATATTGTAGTGTTGAAAACAAAAGATGAATGATCGATTGGAGTTATTCATGACATTTCATACACATGGATCCTGTGACTAAGAATCTTTGTTCACATCTAAATATTTTTAAGCTTACTTCACTTAAATGGACAAAAAAACCTTTGACTCGTATTAGACATTATTAAGAGAAAGCAAAGTTTAGTCTGGAATCATCTCAAAGCCATATGTGATGCCAATTTTGGACATAGGTATATGTGTCTTGTTTTAGGGGATCATAATAATTGAAAACCCAAATTTAACAATCAGATGGATGGAAAGAGGTGACTTTGTTGTTTATTTTTACAAAAGGCATTTTCACAAGGAGACAACTTCCAACCAGAGCTTCTCCTGCACTGATGCGCTCTAGCTGTAGGTCATTTAAAATCAACACAGGCTTGATTTGGCTGCGTAGATCAAGGGAAGCTGCTGCCACCTAGTCTTGGATGAAGATGGGTCCCACCAGTTAAAGACCAGAAGTTTCATGCAATTCAACTGGAGAACATGGCTTCCTGCGGGGTTTACCTGAAGCAGCCAGGGAACACGTGTGTTGCCTGCGTGCCCCCAGTAAACTGACCTCGGGAATGCGATCCACTCAAAGGCTCCACAGAAACAGGCCGTCACGATGATCAACTAAGCACAGCAACAGGGCCAAGAGGCCACTGGTTTCACTCACATCCCCAGCGGTCAACAGTCAAGCTACAGGCTCTCACACCAAATGCCTGACATCCCTGGGAAGATAAGTGGAACAGCCGCTGCGCAAACAGCCACCCAAAGGAATGAACTGAACTGACTTTGGTACTGTGAATCATTACTCAGCTCGTGAGAGTTCGGATGTAAACAAAAATGTCAATCACTCCCAAACCCCGCTGATCTGGTGTGCCATAAACACAGCCCCCAGTAACAGCGAAGGCACTCAGTCCATCGAGGGGGAAGAAGGTGCAGAAATCTGCCTCTCGCCACAACTTGTAACGACCAAACGTAAAATGCTCAAAACTGAGTTCATAAATTTTTAATGAAATAAATTTTTATATTGTCCTTGCCAAAAAAAATGATTCACACAACTTAGCAACCTCTGGATAAGATTTCCCTCGTAGGCTGACTTGGACTCAGTACACAAACTTTACAAGTTTGCAGTTTATCACCAGGAGAGAATATAAAACAACCCAAGAACACACTCTGTTGGGAAGGGAAGGGGGTGGTTGGCCAACAATCAAGTACAGAGAACAAAACATCAGGCCAGGTCTGATTTGAGGCAGGATCTGACAGAGGGTAGGAGTAAAACCTACATAAACCCAGGAGAGAAACTAGGGGAGACTCGGAGAGACACACACACGAGTGTGTCAAGGGCAATAACTGGCACTTTACACAACAGGCAGCAGCTCAGCACGCGTCAGTGCCTCACCCTTCCCCTCATTCCACAAGAGGACAATGGGACAGGGGATTCAGATGGCCTAGTCCTTTCTAGAACCTTACACAGAGCTTGGCTCATCCAGGTTTCCTTCCAACCAGATGACCAAACACACTGACTGTGAAGAATTGCAACTGAAGACTTCTGGTCAATCCAGGGGTGACTCAGAACCTTATTTCTAACATATCATTCTAATAAGCAACAACTGGCTAGGTAATTGGACCTGAGAAGTCAGATGAGGAAACAGAAATAACAAAACTGAAATGAAAAGAGAAAGGCCCCAGGTCCATCTGGATGGAAAATTATCACCTGGCAAGAGGGCCTGATCTGGACTGGATTCATCCTTCTTCACAGCACAACTCCGTTCCAAAGAAATTGGATGCTAAGAAAATTCTGGTGTCCAAATATAGAGAACTGAGAAACACTAGAAGGGTTTGAAAATCGCCCAAGAAAAATCTGTGGGACTTTTTAAAATTCCTTCAGTGCTTTGGCAAAATTCAAAAAGACCAAAATTCCAAAGCCTATCAACTCCAAGGACCTGGATCTCACAGGCCCAGGCTCCCCGGGGGGAATCCAGACCGGCGAGAGTCAGCTCCCTCCTCTGTGTCTGCGAGACGCCGACAGAAATGGGAAAGAAAAAGGAAGAGAGGAGTCTGCCACCTTTACTCACTGGAGTGCTAAGGTCGCCTGGGACACTAGCCTGTTTTCTGAAAGGAAATAATTTGGGAGGTGAAAACAACAGCCAATAGGTGGCAGACACGACCCTGTGAGGTGCAGACTCGATTGCTAATTACCTCCATTGTACAGATGGACAAATGGAGGCTCGGAGCAACTCAGGTCCCCAAAGTCACAGAGCTAAGTAAAAGCCAGAGCTGGCATTTGAACCCAGCTCTTCTGACACAGAGTTACTGGTAGATTGCGCCAAAGGAGGGCAGGACTCCCTTTCCCCAAATTGGACCACGATTTTATTCCTATGTTTATTTTTGTTGAAGGAGTTGGAAATGATTGATAAAAATTATGTTCTTCCATGGACTCAGCTCTGGCTCAAAGCATCTTTAACACCAGGCCTCTCTCCCTGATGATTGATTGGTTTTTCCTATGGGAAGGGAACTAAGAGCTTTACCCCGAGATGTAAGGAATGAGACTTTAAGACATACTCGATCAACGCCATCCTGAAACAGAAACATTCCAGAAGTCGGCAGGACCAGCCACCTGCCCCCTCCCTACCCAGCAGTGGCCACAGCCTCTGCAGAAGGGCCCAGGCCATTTGGGCTTTGAGAAGAATGATGCTTGGCCTTTGTAAGAAAAGGAGCCGATTTCCCAGGCATGCTTTGTGTCCCAGGCTCCTTCACCAATTGAGAGGGCGCTACGGGGCACATTCCACTCATGCGGTCAGCGCATGTCTGCTTCTACTGCTAAGTTTTTCTTGTTTGGTTTTTCTTTTTCCATTTTAAAAATTTCTCCTATGAAGTAAGGCAACGGTTTCTGATAACAAAATGAAATAAAACCAAACTCTTCTCAATGAAAATGAAAATGTCAGTAGAACTTCTCTCTTCATGCTAATCCCCTGTTTGACATGCAATGACATCATTCCACAGAAGTTGGGGACAATGCCATGTCTGCTGTAATTACAGGCTTCATATGCAGGATGAGGGAGGTGGCTATGAGTGCAGGACAGCCCTTCCCCCTGGGCCCTCCCGGGAATACAGTCAGACCCACCCATGCAGTGGGAGAATCTTGCTGTGACAACACGAAAAGAAGCAGAAATTGAAGGACAACCTTGGTCGTGATTCGGGCTTGATTTTCTGATGCAAACTTTCTATCCCCAAGTGACCATTTAAATAAAATCGCATTTTTCTTGTAACCAAGTCAAACTTGTAGAGTCACAAAAGATAATACATACACACATAAAACTCCCACTCACAAACATGCAGAAACTAGAGGTGAAAAAGAAAACCGCAGTGCGTAAAGTTTTCATACAGTGACGACAAGAATGGACGTGCACTTCTTCCGGTGGAAGCTACAAGCTGCAGGAAGGGACTTTCTACAACACCATAAAGAACAGAGGGATTGACATAAACTTCTGAGATGTGGAAAGTCCTGACTAGATAAAGAGAAATGGATATGTTTGGCTCCCGGGAAGCTCAAGTAGAGAGAACTGATAACACTAGAGAGAAACTATGAGCCTAAAGAAATGATTGAACAATACTGTGGGTTTTATAGAGGAGCAAATGCCACAGGCCATTTGAACATGACATCAAAAGGAGTCAGCTCTTCCTGCTTGGCTAACATTTCATATTCATTTCCTTGAATGGCAGGTTAAAAATGTTAATCATTAACAAAGATTTTCTTTTTCTTAAAGCACTTTTATCTAAAAATCTTTTTTAAAAAGATAACATATTTGGTAAAGCAAACTAGGGGTTTATAGTACAAAACATCTGCACATTATTTAGAATAAGAATGGTATGCTATTTACCAGGGAACCAATCAAGTGTACCAGACAATTTGTTTTGTACAAATGAAGTGTAATTCTCTCTTAAAAACATGATTTTGAAATGTATCCAAGTTGCTAAAATGGCACCACATACTATAAGCATTATAGATTTTCACAAATTAAGATTATACCATTTAATTATTCTTTGAGTTGGAAGTAGGAAGGCTGGCGGGTTAATGTGGTGGCAGAACTGAAGAGCCTAATATATCTTTACCCAAAGTTATGAATTTGAAATATTCATGAAAATACACAAAACCAGAACAACTGACCATGCTGATTTAGAGTAAAGAGTTGGCCATATGCTGAAAGGGGGGGGGGAAGGGCTCAGACGGGGAGGGAGAACAGCACCAAATCAAACTGAAATACACATTTTTGAACCCACGCTCCACCTCAGAAAAACAGTCCATCTCCTACACTTACAGGGCACTTAGCATGTTCCCACCCCCTTCAAGGCTCCACATGTCCTGTAGCCACCAAACTGTCACAAATCCCCTGTAAGGTGGATTTACAGATGGGGAAACTGAGGCACAGGGAACTTGAGCATGTGGTGGACCTAGTCTCTGAACTTGGGCCTTCTGGCTCCTAAGCTCCACCCGCCACCACTTCGAGGGACTCAAATAAGGTGGGAAAGGTTTTGACTCGCTCTTCAAACACCTGCCCGTAAGTCTAGGATGCAAAGACCAGCAAAGGAGGTCTCAGGTCCTCACTGAAGGGTAGCTGATACCTGTATCCGCACCACTGCCCACATCCTCCGCACCTCACCGCAGAGCCCAGCAGAGACGGGTAGAGAGGGGAAAACTGCCGTCCTGCATCACACCAGGGCTGAAAGGTCTCCCAGGAAAAGCCCTCATGAGTCAAAGCAGAGAGGAAGAACCTGCAGAGGAGTACATGCGGTGCACAGTCTTCCTCACACCTCATTTGTACAAAGAACTGCAGGTCCCATCTGATTCTCCATCAGAGGCAGAAGCTCTTCCCAGGCCAGCATCCTACACCAAATGAACACCTGCTGGACCACAGACACAGGGCAGGGACAGGCACCTGCATCCGACTTCCAGGTTCTAGTCACGAGAGGGTGAAACTGCCAGTGCCCAAGTGGGCAGCAAGAATCACCACTAAGTCTCTATAGACCCCTCTGTTAGCAAATGCCGAGCTGGGACAGACCTCTCCTGGATGAGAAGGAGAAAACAAATAGAAAAAACGGGACCTTTAAAAAGATTCTGCAGCACAAGAAAAAATGAGCATTGTCTTGAGGGTTGGTGGAAGACCCCATCTCTAAAAGCAACTTTGCACAGGGAACAAAATACAATTTGGTTTTTTTCTTTCTTTCTTTCTTTTTTTTGCGGGGGAGGAAGATTGGCCCTAAGCTAACGTCTATTGCCAATCTTCCTCCTTTTGCTTGAGAAAGAGTGGCCCTGAGCTAACATCCATGCCAATCTTCCTCTACTTTTTTTATATATGGGATGCCGCCACAGCATGGCTGATGAGCAGAGTGTAGGTCTGTGCCCAGGATCTGAACTGGCGAACCCAGGCTGCCAAAGTGGAGCATGTAAACTTAACCGCTACACCACCGGGCCAGCCCCTCAAAATACACTTAGAAAATGATACTTGGTGTCTACAAAAGATGGCAGACACGGTCTCTACAAAATGAAAGAGAACAACAAAAACAGAGCAGGCTGAATTACAGGCAGCGATTTAAAAAGAAGCCAGTGGAATCCACAAAAGAATGCCAGGAAAGACAAGATAAAACTGCAGAATGTAAATCTGTATCTGAGGCAGTAAAGAGCAGAACGAACACGGCAGGATACTGAGAGTGACGTCAGGGCAGGGTGAGCTGCTCTCCTCAAACATGTGGAAAAGGTCAAAGAGAAAACGATGAGACAGAGGAGGGCAGAACAGGTTCTGTTACAAGGATCACACTTAACTCTTGCGGCCGCGATCAGAACCGCGGGAACAGAAACAATGAAGAGGATGTGTGGAAAAGAACTTTGTGGCCTGAAAAGACCCAAGTCTGCAGACTGAAAGGGTTCAGAGCATTTCAGAAAAAAATCAATGAAAAATACTTATATGACATTTGTTTACAACCGATTTCAACTTCAGATAGAGTCGGGAGAATAGCTGAGATCTGGGAGCGAGCGAATGGCCGAGAGAGCGAATCCACACCAACTGCATTTTCAACACCTTCACGTAAAACCCTACACGGAATGTCTGTTCTACACGAGACTTCATGGTGACGTCAGGTTTTATTTTTTCCAACTAGGAGCACTGGTTTCAAACAATACATGGGTTATTTGCTTCAGGCATACCCTCCAAGTTAAAGAAAAATCATTTTTACATGCAAAAGGTGAGATTTTTGATATGCCATCAGGCAGGGCCAAGAGATATCAATTACCACAGAAGAGGAGATGTGGACATTTAAACCAGAAGATAAACGACAAATGACAGGTGACCAGAGATGTGATGCAAGAAAGCTGTTTATAATTGGTCTGAAAAAAGAAAACATCAGTAAGAGACGACTGGCCTGACAGGTCCTTGACTATTCCCAGGTGAGCAGCCAGGAGGTGGGCAGAGGGGGACGCGGGGAAGGAGGGACTAAGCCTCTAGGCACACAAAGCATGTTCCAGAGGGACCAGGAACCGTAGTCACGTCACAACACAAACCTGCGAATTCTGATCCGGGAATTTTGGTTGCTTCACTTCTCTATCATCGGGATTTTTGCAGTCCAGCAAATTTGTAATTAATCCCATGTTTTTAAGAAGCCAATGAATACCCAGGTAGTTCTCTTTTACTTTCATGCTCAATTCAGAGCAAAGTAGTGGAATTCTCACAAGAACGTGAATATCTTCATAGGAATATTTTTAAATCATGTCTATTTAATAGTTTCTGTTTCCTAAGAAATGTGTTATTGTAACCTCACACTGATCCCAGTGAAATTCAAGAAATATATGGATACTCTAGAACCTGTATAACTAGACTGAATTGCTAAGGTTTCATTAAAAGGGAAACAAATAGTGTCCAATGTCTTAAATATAAAATAAAAAGCATTCATCACAAATCTCAGCTCTAAAGTTCTCTCTCACTTGCCCCCTGACTAGGTCGGTTTGCTCTTTCACATCCTTATATAGCACCACATTCTCTCCCCCGGTACTCGGGGCAGATTGCCATACATATCTGTACAACTGTTTGATTAATGTCTGCCTCAGTACCTCGACCGAGAGCTCTGTGGAGACTGTGTCAGGACTGTGGATTTATTTATTTTGCTCATTATTGTTACCTCAGTATTGGACACAGTACCAGAGCCCATAAGACAAGCAATACATACTTGTGGAAGGAGTAGATTGAGTGTCCATGTTTTCATTCACTCTTCATTCACTTTGTATCAGACATGGATACAGGATCCTCACCCTCTCTTCCCTCCTAGGTGGTCACCCCCAGACAGAAGTCATTGTATCCTAAGAATTCCAAAGAACTTTATAAAAACAACACATTCTTGGCTTTACACATTAGCCATGCTTATCAACTGTGCATGCAAACCATTTTTTAAAAATACTTGAATGACCGAAGATTAGATATGAAAGGAATCTTAGAGATAATAAAACTGACGTTCATAAATGCTAAGTACTTTGTCCACAATAGCGCAGATCTACTTAGCAGTAGAACTGGGAGTAAAGCACAGACTTTCTACCCACATCTCCCCTCCCAGGGTTCCGTCCACTGCTTCTCAAGACGCTGGCTCTCAACCAGAGCTTCTAGGTTGCCAAGTGTCTGCAAGTATTTGATAGTTTGTAAATAAACATTTGCCACACCTCAATGGTTACAGGAAATCTGTAATAAAGAAATTGTTCACAATATAAATAATCACTGCAAAATTTCAAATATCTTATGCAGCTTATTTTTCAAATCTAAGAGCTAACTATAGTTTCTCAAACCCATGACACCTCGTCATTCATTGTCATCTTCGCATGGAGCTGGTCCTGGGTGCCAGCCACTGTCTGCAGGCTCTTGACCAAGGGACGTGCCTAAATCTCCCTCCGTCCTATGGTTAAGAGATGATTGGATTCCTTCTCTCTTATCATTCAGCTGCAACTGGGAAAAAGCCATTTCTGAAAAGTTAGAATCCTGAAAGATTAAAAAATCTAGCCCTGTGACTACTTGAGCCAGCCCTGGTGGCCGAGTGGTTAAGATTTGGCGCTCTGGCCAGGGGTTCATTTCCTGGTCAGGGAACCACACCACCCGTCTGTCGGTTGTCACACTGCGGTGGCTGCATGTTGCTGTGATGCTGAGAGCTATGCCACCGGGATTTCAAACACCAGCAGGGGCACCCAAGGTGGACAAGTTTCAGTGGAGCTTCCCGACTAGACAGACGAGGAAGAAGGACCTGGCCACTCACTTCTGAAAACATTGGCCATGGAACCGTATGAATAGCCTCCCAGCACTGTCTCACCAGAGGGTGAGAGGATGGCCACAAAGACCGGGCAGGGCTCCGCTCTGCTGTCCACAGGGTCGCGAGGAGTCGGAATCCACCCGACAGCACTAACAAGGATAAATGATCACTTGATTCAAGCTCTTTGGTCTCCATTTTTCTCATTTGAAGGAGGTTTTTGTTTGGTTAGCTGTTTTATTCTTTTCTTTCTTTTTAAGTTGTAAGTTGAAGCTTTTTGGGGGGTAACTAGTTTCACATTTTTGATGAGTCTGCTTACCAAGCACAGAAAATCCATTTGCCAGCTAAAGGATTCCAGCAATAGAAATTTCTGTCTGACGATGGAATCCTATTTGTAGACAACCCCAGAGTGAGTCAAATTATTTCATGTGTATTTAGAGGCTGGAAGGCTATTCCAAAGGCTCCAAATATTCTCTGTTCCATGTGCAAAACAACAGAACAAAAGTAAGATGCTGCTGCCGGTGGAGTCACCACTAGTGTTTGTGTGAGGACCTGAGGCACAGGGGCTGCCTCCTGAATCATCCAGGGGGCACTCCATCAGGTCGTTCTGGGTTTGGGGTCCAGGTGGGGGATAACAAGGTGTGCCCTCCTGTGTGAGCGCGTCTCTCAGGGCCTCAGAAAGATGCCAATACCTGCCCAAAGAGGCACATACCTCTTTTTTAAAAACTCTCTTTGAAAATATCAGTCCATATGGGAGAAAGAAGGAATAACAGATTTCTAAGTGCATGTTTTCTGTAACTAATTTATGTATATCCTGGGCTAATGTATAAATTTGGTTTAGGAATCCTAAGTCAATTCAATCAATTTGAGGTGTAAGTATAAAAGCAAGAACTATATCATTGGATTCTGAAACAAAAAATAATAATCCCACAAGGAATTATGGGCAACTCTCTACCAACTAGAATACCTGATTAGCCAGACCAGCATTCTTCTCATGCACAGAGACATTATCGTTAGCGTTGTTACGGTACCTCAACTATTTCATTCGGGTTTTAGGACACTTTGTAAGGTTTGCCATAAAAATAATATTACATGTAGGTTGTAGTGAGTGAATTAGACATTTTTTGCAAACATGATCGAATTAAGGATGGAACAAATTGAAATTGTTACCTTAAAGGTATTAGATGCCCAACAGTCCACCATATGCTGTATTACCATAAACACCACTTTCCTTCCGGATAATCAGGGCTTTCTGATAATGAAAACATGCAATGCAAGCTGCACACTGTCAGTAATTTGATCTGAGCATTGCTTCCCAAGGGCATTCATATCTGCCTGTACTGACTGGTTGAATGACCGTTGTGCTAATTGATGGTTCACAGGACAAGACATGCAGAGCTGATCACGCTTATTAAAATGCAGGCCATCCTCAGTTATCCATAACAAATGATGTGCCGGCACTTTTAACACACTCAATCTGCAGATCATCCCCAGAACTCGGGAAGTTCAATCCTCAGCCTCTTTCCAAAGATCCATGAAGAAGTGGCTAATCTGAGGCTCAATGCAGGACCAAACGTCGATGGGGAAATTCTCATTAAAAGGGAAAAAATGTAGCTATTTCCTGTTTGGCATTACTTAGATAAAACACTCATGAATTTGACTTTTGAAATACTTTCCATGCAGGTGTTTGGCATCGTGCAGACTGGATTAAGTTTTCTCTTGTTTGGTCTGTCTGCAGGGTTAAGACAGATGGAAAAAGCCAAGGGCCAAGAATTCCCACACTGGGACATCAGTTTGCATGTCATAAAGCTGTGCATCTTCTCCTAAAATTAATAATCCTAGCAGAAGGGAAAGGCAGATTTTTCTAAACTCTTTCATCAATATTTTAAAGCCTGGATTAAAAACCATTTCAAGCTAAACAGAGAATAGAACAAGTTGCCTTTGACATTTCAGTGATGAGACAATTTAGTAAATATTCACGGTATCATGGAATATAAAAACTTGACAGGACTCAGAGATCATTTAGTCCATCCTTGCCCAAATTGTGTTCTAGAGAAATCTAGGTCCCTGGGAGAGAGCGGTGGTGGAAGCAACCAGTCAAATAGGTTAAGGAAATTTACGGTTATACGAAATTAAACAAGTTTATTTACATGCAGTTATTTGCTTTATGGCTCCCCAAAAAATAAGATCTAGGATGCCATAGTTTCCAGACATGTTTCACCATGGAATTCTTCCCCACTGACCATCTATACTATTTTACAGAACTAATGGCTGGCACACCAGTTTCAGATGCCCTGGTACAGTCTAATCCCTTTTTTTGCAGAAGAGGAAAGGCCTCAGAGCAATCTTTCATGAGGCCACGTGGGCAACAAAGGTCTCAGGTGCGGCCCAGAGCTGCTGCATCAGGTAGGGCTTCCAGGACTCTGCGGAGGGAGGGTCCTGGGAAGCAGCTCACAACACATGTCCCCTCCTTCTTCCCATGATGCGGGAACAGCTGACTCAGCGCTCTCCAAAGGGTCCATTCTAGCCTCGGGGCAGTGAACCAATTACTCAGATTTATTTCCATAAACCTTTCACTTTCACAATCTCTCCCAAGTGGCTGCAGAGCCTGCCAAAGGACAATTTCCAGCACTCAGCCAGGAAAACCATCTTGAAGTCAAGACTATACATTCAGTTCAGCAGTTCTGCCCTCACATGCTTTCAGGGGGGTGAATCCTTAAACTAGCAATTCAGTCTTTTCACAATTTAAGGACTTAAAATGTAGCTCCAAACTAGGGAATAATTAGTTCAGTTTGGATTCAAAATTCCTTGGTCACAAAGAGAATCCATTGCATTCAAACTGTTGTATTTATGCCTTAATTTGCATAGATAATATGATTTTAGTGCATATTTTTTATGCATGTGTATTTTTAAAAATAGCCTGAACAACAGAATTTACAGAAGGATCCTCCTGTAAAATTCTCATTTGACACATATTATACACTAACTTGTTCTGTTAGTTGTCTTATTTCCACACTCGCTTGTAAACAACTCTCGGGCCAGGATTACTGACACCTCTTCCCACGGCCTGCAGAGCTGGGAACGGGAACCGTGCAGGAACTACGTCCTAAATGTTTAATGCCAGACTGGCTGATAATAGGGCACCTTTTAAAAAGATATACCATATAATGTGAAGAGATTATCTCCTTTCCAATGGATGAGAAATGAGAATATGATCAGGTATCCATCCCCCCGCATCTCTCTCTCTCACTCTCTCTCTCTCTCTCTCGTGCAGGCACACAAACATTAAAAGGGGAAGAGTTCCAACAAGAAGTTTTCACACCTGTTTCATGGTCTTTTACACACATCCAAACTTGCAGGTGAGAGTTCAGAAGGCAGAGAACAGCAGCTCAGAATGGCTGAGGAGCTCGCACCTAGACAGTGCTGTTGGCCCGGGCTGCAGGACTTAGTCCATCTTTAGTTTTACTGCCATCAAGTTAACGTCCCCGAATGTGACATTTCCATGGTCTGACATTTCAGGAACCAAAAGCAACATCTATACGGAACAGTGTCCCTGGGGCAAGCTGCTCCCTCAGTGGGGCGGCTTTACCTCCCCAGACTATCCAGGTGAGATGCAAACAAAGAAGCTGTGAATTTGGTCCAAAGTGCTCAACCGTGCCTTGTTTACTCACAGCCTCCAGTGAAAACCCGTTTGATTAAGGAAGAAAGGGCCGCGCAGGGCAGGGTCGGAGGACTTTCCACACCACGGCAGTCCTGGGATGTTCACACTTGATGCTACTCCTCAGGCCATTTTAGAGGCGCCCTCAGTGTGAGTCTGTACAACAAGGTGTGGTGCCCGCAGGAGCAGCCACACCCCACCAGACACCCCGGCCCGGCTTGCAGCGTTCACTGTTAAGTGGACCATTTCATTTCAACTCCCTGGTGGGCGGGGCTGGAGCACTCTCATCACCCGCTGTCCTAGAGAGGCCGGCGCACGCGAGGCACA
The DNA here is from genome assembly GCA_031878705.1 of Tapirus indicus. Taxonomy (NCBI): domain Eukaryota; kingdom Metazoa; phylum Chordata; class Mammalia; order Perissodactyla; family Tapiridae; genus Tapirus; species Tapirus indicus. The sequence continues at coordinate 1,457,044 of CM062925.1, read as the reverse complement.
CACCATTTCACGTCCACTCTCTTGCTGCATCTTCCGTAGGCGGTCATCTCACCAGTCCTGACTGGAGGCAAGTCTTTAACGCGGGTTGCAGTAGTTTATTAAAATAACATGATTTTTGTCTTGTGTCTATGTTGATTCTCCAGTCCCCAGGGTCCATTGTTAACTGTCCCTCCACAGAAGTCCTTCTTTCTCACATTTCTCTAGGACCAGGGAAATCTGACTTCACTCGCAGTGGAAATTACCCCCAGGCAGAAAACAAAAGGCGTGAGCCCTGGAGTAGGATGCTGGGATGCTTGACGGTTGCCTGGGTACTGTTTAATTAGTCTCGGCTGCGGCTGGGGGGGGGGGGCTGGTACCTGGGTAACCTTTGTCACTGTGACTCATCTGTGGTTGAACAATCAAAATGGCCTCCACTCTCCCTCTGTCCTCTTTAGGAATTTGAGTAAATCTCCCTCTTTCTCCCTCTGTGTGTGTCTGTCTCTGTCTCTCTCACAGTTTGTAAATTAAGAAAACACTCTTTGTTGGTGTTTTTTTTTAAGCTATGAATGACTTATTTTCCCGATGAAATTATAAACAGTGGGGAGACCTCATTCTTCCATATATCCCTTTACAATTCCTTGCTTATTAATAAATGCTCAAAAATAGTACTTGACTTTTTTTAAAGAAATCTATTAGTTTATGCATTTATTCCTCATCTGCCACCATTATTTCCAGCTGCTTCCACCGATGCTGAACAAAATGCCCCAGAGAGAAGACGCAGAAGCAGGCAGTAAGAAGTAAAGGGACGTAGTTGCTTGGGAGTGTGCTGTGTTGTGTGCTTCAAAAACTACGACGACAACGCCACCAGCAAAAACCACAGGCTCTCTGCTCTCTGGAAATGCAGACAGAGAGCCGACCTTCAGCAGGAGAGGCTGCCCTTGGTTGGCAATATTGGCAGCTGTTCTGGAATACACTTAGTTGGATTTAATGGCAGAGTTGACATTCCCCAAAATGGCTCCTGGGCCCAGGCAGCCAATTTTCTGCTACCTCCCTGCCTATGCGTCTATGTTGAGTGGCCCCACAGTGCCCATTAGGAACCGCTTGAGAGCCATTACAGTCAGCAGAGTAAAACATCCTTTTTACTCTAAAAAAAAAGTGAGATGAATAGGTATTTCGGGGGATGGTCTGAACGAGCCATCATTAACAACCTCAGGAACGAAGGCACATGAAGCGCCATTTCATTCCTCTCTGCTGGCCACACCTGCACCAGAAAAAAATCACGTGGGCCTGTGAGGATCTGTGGATACAAAGAATCCCCAAATTTCCAAGCTGAGCAAAACGTGAGCGTCACAGGAATCACGGCTTGTGCTGCACACACTACAGAATTCTGGTCCTCTCCTTGGGAAGTCTGGCCCCTTCACTGTTTCAAAGGAATTTGGGCGGGGGCAACCAGGCAGTTTGCTGCTCCGGCTGCAACCGTGAATGGGAGCAGAGAAGCGATCACTGCCGGCCGGGAGGGCTGAGGGCAGGGGCACTCGGGAGAAAGGAGGTGATTTGCATTAAAATGGAAGTCCCCTTCCCAGGCGGGCAGCATTGACCTCAATGGATGTTAAACAGAGGTCTCCTTACTTCAACAAAAATAAGGCTCCCTATTTGTCATTTTCTTCTAATTCCAGGACTCCCCCAATAACCTTAGATGATGCTGATGTGAGGAAAGATGAGCCGCGTGGCATGTGGGCAGGGCCTGAACCTGTGCATGTGCACCTGAGAGAGAAAACACGAGAATAAAGTGTGCTCCTCTCAAATCACAGGTTCCCAGGGTGAGGTCAGCCTCTCGCCTGCAGCTGAACACGTGTTCTTGAGCTCTATTGTTTACCGGGTGGGCGGGGCTGGAGCACACTCACTACCCGCTGTCCTAGAGAAGCCGGCGCATGCGAGGCACACACCATTAAGCTATAATTCTGTACAACAACAGACTAAACACACAAGTCTAGACAGAGAAAGAAGACGACTAAAAATATTCTTAGACCTTTTCTAAGAGCAGTTGAGCATTTTCTTATCGTTCTACTGGCAAATATTGTAAAACCTTGCCTCATTAACGTCAAAGGGAGTGGAGGATCCACGTGACTTAAATTCAAAGGGCTTGATTCTAATTCTGCATCAAAAACCAATCTCGAGGCCAGATATTTTTAGCAGTCACTCAGTACAAATCTCATGATGCTGAGCTGTGGTTTATCTTCTCGGGGAGAGGCATGGGTTCTTAAACAGAGCCACCCATATATACATTACAAAATCAATCCCAAAGTCACATGAAGATTTTCGTTGAGTGTGATCTAGGAGTTATAAAACTAGCGGCAGAATGCAAACATGTCAAGGTCTTACTATTTATTCAGTTGACAAAGAAAATAAAGCACCAGAAATCTCGGTTTCTGAAAACTGGCAAAGTCTAAAGTCACCTGTTGATGGGAGAGAGTAGAAGAGAGAACGGAGGGGTGGGATGGAGGGGCAGAAGTTACCATGGATGGACGATCACAGGAGAAAGCAGGCTAGCCCCCCACCCTCAGCATCCTTGCATGCGCACCGGCAGGAACACCGTGCAAGCGTCTGCAGCCCTGCCCTCGGTCCTGCCATGCCTGCACCTTCCTGCATCGCCTCCTTTTCGCTTCACACCCAAAGGACCTTCCTAAGCTGAGTCAGAAAGTTGCTGCCCCTCCACATAACCAGCAGCCATGTGCCTTCTAACTATGTGGAGACAATCGCTTCTCTGAGAAACACCTTTAATACAAACTAAAAAATTACTACAAAAAGGAAGCCAGCCAATATCTAAAGCCACTAGTTCCCATAGATAATAATAATGACCAAATATACAAGTCAAGTAGATTTTCAACAAGGGAGACAATATTCATACTAGCTTACGTTTATCGTTTTACCACGTGACAAGCACTGTTTGAATTCATTTCATGGTCATGAAAACTCTGAGGTAGAAGAGAACATCCCCATTTTACAAAAAACAGAACTGAGGCACAGAATAGTTCAGTAACTTGTCCAAGATCCTACAGCAAATAGATGTCAGAGCGAGGATCGAAACAGAGGTAGTCTGGCTCCAGAATCTGCACTCTTAATCACTGTGCTGTGTTGCCGGTGTGCATTTGGGTTTTCAAAAAAAAAGTTAATTATTTTAATAGGCAGAAAGAAGTGGAAAAATGAAAACTGAAATCCATTTTCATTCTGGCATCCCCTGCCCAGGGAACGGTTTGTCTTTGCTGTTTTGAAATGACGTCTGTCTACAGAGACAACCCTGGGCACTTCCCATATGCCCGAGGAGAGACCCTTGTCCACGGCCGCATGGACGGATCTAGAGGTAGGTTAGGAGAGGAGCAAACAGGAATGGAGAAACAGATTCCGCGCACCACGGTGAGCCTAGCTCTGCTCTTGTGCTGAGACTTGTAAAAATGACTCTCTTCAACAGGATTAAGGTACAAAAAACATGCTCTAATACACAAATAAAAATTGTAGGATACGGTGTGAATTCATCAATCTAAGAAAACACAAGACTATGGCCCCGTTTTGAGAAGACTCAATTGTTGAACTTTCCCTTGTTTTGTGAAAGACTCGGGAGTGTTCATGAAAGAACCTAATCTTTTCCCTCAGGACAACTGGTCTCGCTTGAGCCGGGTTTAGATGTGGCCAGAAACGGTTTTACCTCAGGGCAGGTCAGCAGAGACCCGCCCAGCACACGACAGATGCCTCTGGAAGGATCTTGACGGAAAGTAGTGCTGAAGCAGGTCTGAGAGGGTCAGCTGGCCCTGGATGACTGACCATTCCAACAATCACAGTAAGGATTCTAGTAAGAACCATTCCAAGAATTACCATGTGCCAGAGTTGGACAGGGCTTAGACTCTCCCGGGCTCACGTTCTGGGAACTGGGGGACCCCCCGCTCACCATTCATACTCTACGACTCCCACCTTCTGCAGAGAAAGCATCATATTCCAGGTTCCTGCTCAAAGGATGTTTGTTCAGATGACTAAACCTTTCAGAGTGCTCTGGACTGAGACCCACAGTCCTGCAGAAATAGGTAAACTGAATCTCAGAACCGTATTTACAAACTAGTGGGAGGGAGCAGCCTGGCCGTGCTGCCTGCACCACCTGTCGGCTACACGGGAGGCTGCCTCCAGTCTTTCACAAGTGACCACCGATTCAAGACAGCAGAGGTATGACATGAACATAGGACAGATGTGAGAGCGACCCAGCCCCGAACCTCCTCGCATCGGGGAGACCATGGACGTTTTACTCTAACTCCGCTCACCTCAACGAAGCAAGACAGAACAACCCCGCCTGGATCTGACCAGGTGCTGGGGTTTGCGCTGGTCCTGGGTGACGGCCACCTGCCTGCTCCTCTTACAAGAAGAGGAGTTCAAACCACGTGGTGACACGTCTGGGTCCTTCTCGGCTGGGTGCTTCCCCCCCACCCCACTGCCTGGCTCGCTGTAGGCGCTGTTCAAGAACCGCCTTATTTTTCAGAGGCTCCACCTTCCTCTTGTTCCTTGCCTCGAAGCTAACTTGGGATCTTGAAACTCGAAACGCAGCGGTTCAGCTGACTCCATTTTAGGGGCGTGAGGCGCACACTTGAGCTTCTACAGAACTCCAGTGAGTGGGGAAGACACCACCAGACTGGGACCCACTTACAAACAGACCTCCAATTTCCCCCCAAACCCTCCAGTTTGTTCAGCAGAAGCTAAAGGCTCCCTTGGGCCCAGTCCGGTGATCATCCTGACCCCCACCCCCCAGCTTTGCGTCCTTGTCCTCCGACCAACATCTCTTCTCTCTAAAACACGCTCACTTCCTGAACTGAGTCTGACATGCGTGTTCATTGTCAACCGCAGCCTCGGCTAGGACCCTTCACGCCGCCCTGCACGCGCCCCACACCCTTCACACAGGCATCTCTCCAGATGCTCGGTTCACAGGGGAGGCCGGCCCTGCGCTGCGTGCTCACAGGCTTGAGGGAAGGCCATCACATCCGTCCTTCGCAGGGCCGGGAGAATGGAGGGTCTCTGCACACAGCCGGCACAGCCCTGACGCCACTGGGTGGGTGGGCAGTCCTCACCGCAGCTGATGGCAGGAGAAGGAGGGGGATGGGTACGCTAGGCTGAAGCAGCGGTTTGGGGGCCCTGGCCTTCCTCGTCCACAAGAGTAATACCAGGTCCTTGCTCCCAAATGGTTAATTCTTTAGCAGTTCTTGCAGCCTTTCATTTTGCAATACACAGCTGTCGTTCTATAAAGTCAGTCCAAGTGTGAACGAATAAATGGGAATTACAGGATTTGTTTACCAAAAAAGACAGTAGCCTTGCAAACGTCACAGTAAGGAAGCCAGAACAACCCACACAGAAAGGATGGAAGCTTCAATTTTACATTTGAAAACATACTTTTTGGAAAAGGGTACTTCCCTTGTTTTTCTTTCTGTGAAATGGTTTTAAAAGTTATAGAGATGTGCAAGACACAAAAACACAACACAATAACAAAGCGAGAATCAACCACATACTGTACCTTTACTTCAGCGGATCACGTGCTGTCTGACAGTCTCTGGACCCTTCTCTCTTTCTCACTGCAAAGTCACTTAAGAGCTGATTTCCCACATGCCTTTGCAGCAAGTTCAGCTTTTAGTGAACCAGTTCTTGCTAAGTTTTTCTTACCACATTTACTCAATTCCATGCTTGAAAGCTACAGTTCATTTGATAACTGAAATGGCCGGGATTGTATTCTAACACCAAATCCAAAGAGAAGAACGGAACAGTCTCGTGGGCAAATTGCTGCAGCCACGTGTGAGTCAGGAAGGTGCTGCTGCTCTGTAAGTGGCTTCAAACTCAGTGTGTGCACGGCTAACGGGACACGAGGGAATCAGTCAAAAAAGGCTGAACCCCATTTCTGATTTTATATCAATGCCAATAAAATTAGCAATCACACGACAAAATCATGTAGACAGAAAAGGGCTTTCCCTGTTTTACATAAAATTTAAGTGATATTCAAGAAATAAATGCAGTGGAGTGTCTGTGACAGACACCGGCAGAGCCTGTGAGAAACGTGCCCAGGTCTGGGGTCTCTACGGGCAGCAAGTCTGCTCGTAACCCTCCAAAGTGACCACGTGGAGGATCACTGCACACAGAAGAGGACAGGACGGTGAGGCGACCGCACCCTAGGCCGAGAGGCACAGGTCAGAGGACATCCCCAGAGAGGCGGCCACTTAGTGGGAGCATCTTCACAAATGACAGATTTTTGTGTCCTTACCTTTAGTTATTCTGTAGTATTCTTTTTCATCTCTGAAAGAAAAGCTATTTTAACAGCAGTTGGGAATTTCAGACTCTTTACGCACACTAAGGAAGGTGGGAGATAAGGCACTGATGAAATGACAGGGTCTATTTCATTTGAAGTGCAGATGCTCCCTTTTCTTGGGAGGAAAGAGGGTTGTGGGATTCTGGGGGTATCCATTTGTATTCATACCTTCATTTAAGTAAAATCAATATTTAAATAGTTTGCAATCCTTAAGCTCAGAGTACTGTGAGATAGAAAAAAAAATTACCCCAGAGCTTAAAAACCTCCCACTAAGAATCCACAATATAGGTAACCCACACAGTGACAACGTAGAGGTGACTTTCTTAAAACGTGGCTTCTTGCTAACCTAGTCGGTAATAACAAACACGAGGACTCCTTTAGCAATAAGAGGAAGTCTTCTGAGGCCCAGGCAGAGTCTTCCATCCCTGGCCTGTTTCCTCATCCCTTCAACGCTAGGTGACTGACCCCGAACCGAGCCTCACCTGGGACCTCGGGAGAGAACCTCGCCGAGTGTCGGGAGACAAAAAGCTTCAGTTCTTGATCCAAGTTGCACTCGATCAGGTTTGTGTCCCATGACCGGATTCCTAAGAAAGGACAAGAAGACAGACGACAGACTTCCAGTTAGTCATTTCAGAGTGGTTTGGAAAACATCTCCACATTTCTCAGGCTTCAAGGGAGGGTGTGGAAACCCCTTTTCTGAAGAGCTCATGACTAGCGGTGGATGCCCGCAGAACAGGAGGGCGGGGAGGTCTCCCCACCAGGCCGCAAGAGAGGGATAACGAGCAGTGTGCACTGAACTTCTGCCCTCATAAAACGTAAATGCAGCTTTTCTGGAAGAGTAAAAGAAAACAGTTATTAGGAAAATGACAGGCTTTACTTCAGGAAGGGAGTAGAAAGGACAGGAAGGTGGTGAGTTCTGTAGCAGTTAAGAGGCCACTGGACAATCTCTAGCTTTCTCAGGGTCCACTCGTAGGTGGCAAGAAGACGCAGAAGGAGGGTGCGGAAGGCAGAGACATGGGGGCTGCATTCAGGTCCAGGCCTCTGTTGGAAACGATGCTGTGCAGATTCTGTGTGCACCAACCATTTCTTTTCTTTACTCATCCCGTTTCTGACCTTGATTTCTCAACCCCTGAGTATCAACCCAAAATTCGTGTGATCTTTGATAAGAAGGCCGGATCTCAATCTTACAGACTTGGCCTGTCTGTCCTTCCAGCATTTACTCTACCTGACTAGCTTGGCAGGCAGCTCTTTTATTCACGATTGCTAGTTGCATTGGATTTTCTTATCCAGAGGTAACAAAAGGTGCAACTTTTTATACTTTATAAAACTTCCACACAGTTGGGGGCCATAAACCATCTATTCCCGCAGAAGTTCTGTTCCCTCGACTAGAAGCTGGGATGAGAGCACCACGAGGGCCAGGAGTGCTGATGCCCTCCCTCCGTCATCTCCTCCTCCTCCTCCCTCTGCCCACCTCTCGCCTACCCTCACAAAGGGGTGGCTAAGGAAAACCCAGAGGGCATCAGAGAAGGGAGACCTGGGGTGCCAGCCAGGGAAAATGGGGGAGCCACGGGACTCTGGAGTGTTTGTTCTTTACATGTTTTTATATTTTCCCACATAGACAGCTCATGGCAGAGCCAGAATGCAGTATCCAGATTGTACCCTGGCACTGGGCATCCTCCACCACCAGAACAAACCTCTGGAACCACAGCCATCTACTGCATATCTACTAAGGGCCAGGGCTTGAACCTCCAGGAATAACACAGCAGGTGAACTTTCTCTAAATAAACACCTGGTCATTTAATCATTTTTGCTGGTCATTAGTCATACATACAGACTTGGGAGTATAAATGGCAATGTGTTATTTAAACACAGCTCTCAATCATTAATGCATATCTGCCTTTACCCCTATTTAAATCCTGTTCAGTCTTCCTATCTTGCAAAGAATCAAGGTAGATTCTATATCTATATATATACCTATATCTATATCTATCTATCTATCTATCTATCTATCTATCTATCTACACGCACATATTACAAAAAGATTCTGGAAACTCGGTGGACTACACATCCAAAATATCTTCAGATTATATGGCAAACATCTTTTCAACTATGAAAAATATTTTCAAATAGACATATGTCCACGAAATAGAGGTAGAAATTCCTCATACAATCCATGGGAAGAATTCAGGTGTGGAAGAGTTCACATTCCTAAAGAGAGGCTAAATTATAAGGGAGGATTTTATGGGTCTCCCTGGAAACATTAACAGCCTCAGTTTGCATTTGTGCTAATGGAGTATTTAAATTTTAACAAGAAAGGAATGTTGAGATTTTGTGGATCCTTTTAGTGCAGAGATGATAAATAGGTTCTTTTCGTTTCACAGAAAGCTTGACAGGTTGAAAGGTCTGAATTCATTAGAATATTTTACCTCGATGTACACACTATGTGCTCGTCTAGTGTGAAAAACCCTCCAGCTCCCATCTGAGCTCCTTAATTGGTGATTGTTGGCAGGGTTTTCTGTGCTCCAGGCCTGAGCTGCACTTTGTCTTCTGGCTTGTCAAGTTGGGTCAATAAGTTAATCATGAGACATATGTATTTAAAGTAAATTCGTACAATTTTTCTGCCTTTGTTCTAAGTAACGTCCAAATTGCTACATCATTTGAATGACTTCATCTAGGGTTATATGTAGACTGGCTGTTACACTGTTGTCTGCCATTGTCCCCTCGGCTTCCATTAACTTGTCATGACACATGCAATTAAATGTTTGCTTTATATTTCATAAACTCCTGGTTATATGATTTGCAATTTAGCCATGGAAAAAGTACAAAACAGTAGGAAAACCATTTGGTAATTTTTAAATTACACTAGCAAACAGCTAATAAAAATACTATTTCCCATTTTTATACTCCCAACAAAACTAAAAATTTAGAGTTCTCTTTTCAAGGGAGCTATTTCCAGCCAAATTATGTCTTAACAATGCATAGTCACTGCTACCATTTATAAAATAAGGATTACAATGAAATCTTTACTAATTATTTTAGTTGGAAAGGAAAACTTTGGAACCAGACCGCTTTCTACACCAATTTTAGAAAGAAAATACTTTCTAATTACTTTGCACCTTCTACTGGATAATATCAGTAAAGGCAAAGAACTGTTCTCAGGGAAGGTTCAGGTTGCACTGAGTAGGTTACCTGTCTCCCCTTTGTGCCTAAGAGGCAGCCAGCAGTGGAGAGAAGAATATCTTCTTTGACCCTTCCCACATTCCCCCCTCTCTGAATTCCTGACTGGAGGGGCTGGTGGGGCACTGGTCAAGAGGTTCTGAAAGGCTTTCAGGAGCAGGCCATCCTGGTCTGTGATGGGAAGGAGAGGGTCCTGATAACTCCTGGCCCTTGGTCTCACTTTCCGCCCAACACACGCCGGGTCAATCCCTTCCCTGAGGCTTTGTTTTCTGTGCCCCTTACTGGCTCACCCAGGTGGGGGCAGAACAACTCCACCTGTTGGAGGAGACCAACCTCCACTTTTAAATTTCTGGGCCTGAAGGGCATGGATCACCCCGGGGAAGTTGGTGGAACTCTCCCGCCTCATCTGGGCTGTCGCCAGCCCTGGAAGTGTGCACCACCACTCTGTCGGCCAGTTCCCCAGCCACAGGGACCGGGGGGGAACCAGAGATCTTTCCATCTCAGTTCTCTGACCTCAGGGGTAGCGGTGCACAAAGGGGAGGCTAACGTGACATGGAGATGGAAAAGGGAGCAAAGGAAAGGTTGTATGTGTGTGCTTGGGAGGCGTCATCACAGGAGAAGTCGGGGTGCACAGTGAGGAAGAGCCGGGCGCCTTACGGTCCACAGGCTACATCTCTCCAAGGTCGTCGACCATGTAAGCATTCTGCAGGATTGTTTTAATAAAACAACAATGGGGGGGAGCACCTCCCACTTAAAGGCTAAAATCTATATTCCTAAAAGAGACAATAGATTGAAGAAAGCAGGACGAGATGACCTGCGATGCATGTTGAAAAGGCACGTGGCTCTCTCCGACAGTTATCTGGGCCTTTGACAAGCCGATTTTCTCTGTGAGCCTCAGTTGCTCCCTCTGAGAAATAGGCTTTTGAATATTTTTTGCAAGTAACTAAATGATTAACCTATAATCATAAGATTCTATTTGTAAAACTATGCTAAAAAGTGATCTAAGTCAGATTAAAATCACAAACTAAAGACAGAATTGAAACAAAGGAAATGCTACATTCAGAATGGCTTTATTTCTCAAAGAAAAGATTTCCTATTTTTTCCCTTGACCTAACCTTCAACTTGCTTTTTTCCTTTTTTTTAAGCCAACAACTTCATGTTCATAATACACATGCTGTGCACCATGCAGACAACGCCGTCCACACAGAGCTCATCATTTCAAAGCATTGATGATAAATAATTGAGGCCTTGGATAGCATCCGACATCAGAAACAAACAAAAGAAGTGATTTATAATAATTTACTTATTGGTCTAAAAGTTAGAACTTATTTAAAAAGTAGCCTCTGGAGAAGAGTAACAAGGAATCATCCATTTAACGACCTCAATTTGGGGACCAGCTTGTATGTCAGCATGGATCACAGAACCCCTAGTAGATAATACCAATTAAGTAGTGCAGGCAGAAATCCATCTGCCTTTTTACTTTGAAAAGTAAGAAGACGAATATAATAAATTTAACATTCTCCAACATTTCTTCTAACTCCCACCATGTCGTTGTTTTTTTCCTGTTAAAACAAGATAAAAACTAAACCTCATATCTTTCCTGGGTTCTTAATTCTCTCAGCCATCTTAGGCTGAGGACATTCAGTAAACTGATACCCAAAAGTTACAACGTAATTAACTAAACTTACATCTAAAAATCCAGGGCAGTAGATGTTACACACATCTATCTTTTTATGAACAAATCTTGCTGAGTCCCAGTGTTAACTAGAGGAAAGTTACACTCTTTCACAGTAATTTAAAGCATCAAATCGACACTTAGTACCCCTTATGTTTCAGTTCCTTTAAAAAAAATAAAATGAAAACTCCTTCACAAGACTCTAGAATCCAGTTTGCAGGGCATGGATGTATGTAGTCTACGTCCTCAAACAAATGGGGGAAGAGGGAGCTCTGCTAAAAATGGGGATGACCTTTAAGTCCATGTTGGGGGCTAATTAGGAAGTGGGCAAAGGAGGAGCCAAGCAGTGGTAGTTGGTGGTAGCGACAATGGTCTGGCACAAAGTCCTGCATAACTAACTAAATAAAGCAAGACCAGTCCAACGAAAGACTATTGTTTTAAGCTTGAGAAGAAATGACCAAACCCCACATTATGCTTTTTGAATACAGTTGAGAAAACTAGTGACCATCTCTCTACCTTGGTTTCAAGAAGCGTTTACTAGGCATCCACGTTGGGATGCTTCCGGCCTGTTGATGTACTGCATTACCACCATCTTCCTACAGATTTATTTTCTAGGCTTCCCAAAGAACCTTCAGTAATCAAATGGCAAAAATCCCAATCAGCAGGGTCTCCAAACCCACAGAGCCTCAGTTAAGACGGGAGGGGAAATAGGGAGCAAGAATAACAGACTATGAACTGCTTTCCCAGCCTGGAGCGCACTATCAGAGCCGAGTCCCCTGGGGCACCTCCATCTCGCTCCACACAACGGGCCCACAGGCACCAGCAACAACAGCAGTGGGACCAGAGTGACCTCTGGAGGAGGCCCAGCTGGGACCTGAAGGCTGAGGCAGCAGCGTGTCAGGCACAGGGAAACAGCCGGCCTGCCCTGCTGCTAAGTCATCTCAGACTGTCTGAAAAGATGCGGGAGCAGTATTTTCGCTCAGCACTGGAAGGCCCTGCAGCCGGGCTGCAGTGGAGACCCCAGGGCCCAGGAGAGGAAAAGCAGCATCTGTTACTGCGCGTAAGGAAACGCTCCGCTCACTCTCTCGGTTGATTCGTAATGGGATCAATACAGCCATTTTGGAGTTCCGTGCAAAAACCTGACTAAATTAGGGAATTAAAAGTCAGGAAGGCATGGTGATTGAAAAGGAACGTAAGGGGGCTTCTGGGATTCCAGTAATGTCTGTTTCGCGGTCAGGGTTACACAGGTGTGCCCGTTTTGTGAAAATTCACTGAGCTTCTCATTTATGATTTGTGCCTTTTCCTCTCTATATAACACCTCAACGACATTTTTTAAAATTAAAAAAAGTGTCAAGAAGACAAATCTGAACTTCATCACTAACCGCTGGTGGTGTACAAAAGAGTGGAGAGAGAGCACGCACAGCAGTACGCGGATGCACGGCTTCCTCCTCAAAGGCGGCTTGAGTAACCCCCAGGAAGGGGCACTAAGAGGACGACTGGCAGAGTCACAGGGCAGGGAGGTGATTGCGCGGGGAGGTGACTGCTGCAGCCCCTCCCGCGTGGGCGCTGCCCAGCAGCGGGTGACTACACAAAGACAAGCCCTGGGGAAGGCACCCGAGCTGTGTGCTCCCCCGCGGTGTGGCCTGCCCTGCGCTAGCACCATGACGGGCCAGAAATGCAGGCATGCCGCAGTGCCGGCGCTTCTGTCGCTTACACCGGAGTGACCTTGAGCCGGTCCCCTCATCCTTCCTGCCTCTCTGGGCCCCCATCTTTAAAATGGGGGTGGCGGTCCCTCTCCTGGCACCACCTCGGGCAGTTATGAGAATTTTATCGATAGAAAATCACCTCCTAATGTATTATTATTCCCCGGCAATAGTGCTGACAATATATTTTTTTAAACTCCGAAGTCATTGATTCCTACAGCAGCCACACCCAAAGTCAGGAGTGTGACATTTTCCAAGGAGAAAATGTGCGAATAAACTCAGAACAGATCAGATTACAGGCCTATAGTCTGAAAACGAAAGATTATGGAGGTGCTCAGCTAAGGCATTTCCCTATCGAAATCTCTTATTCTTGAATTTTTTTCGAATAAAATCACACGATGCTTTCTGCTCACATTTTTTTAGCTGAAAGGGAAAATCAGTGCTTTAAAGTGAAACAAAAGAACCAGGTCTGCAGCTCCCGTCCCCGCCCTGCAGCCTTTTGTTCTGGGGACCAGCGGCCGTTTCCACATGCAGAGGCAGATGACAAGCGCTGATTTTTTCATCTAAAATAAGGTTTTTCTTCGGTCTTTTATAGGGGGTGGGGCGGCGGGGAAGGAGGCAGCGGGCGCGCCTTTGTCCGCTCGGCCGCCGTAGGGACCGCAGTGCGGCGGCACCACGCCCACCGGCGGCCGGCAGATGCGGCTCCGCTGCTCCTGGAGAGGAGCGCGCGCCGGGGGCGGGGGGCCGCGCGGCCTCGGGGGGGAGGCGCCCGGGGGGGGCTTTTTGGGGGCGAGGGCGAGGCTGAGACCCGAGCTGCCCACCTGGGACCAAGAGCGCGACAGAGCCGGCAGAGGCCCCGGCGGAGCGCACACCCGGCCCAGGGGCGCCGCAGTGCGGGGGCAGGTGCGGCGGGGGGGCACTGCGGCGCCGGAGCCTGGGGGGGCTCGGACTGCGCGCCCGAGGCGGCGCCCGCCCGACCCCACGGCCCCGCCCTGCCTCCAGGAGAACCGCTATTCGGCTTCTGCAGCGCGCGCTCCTGGTGCGCGCACCCGCCGGGCGCTGGCCCCACTCGCCGACACCCCCCCCCCATCACTCCCGAGGCTGAGACTTTTAAAAGAAAGCCCCACCCCGCAACTTGGGGACCCATTGTCCTTTCTGAAAGCCGTAACCAAGGTCCCAGGGGCGGTACGAGGCGGCGCCGTCTGGGAACCGAGCGCCAGCGGTTCTCCATCTCTGCGTCCCCGGGTGGGGGAGCGGGCGTGGCCTCAGGACTGGCCTCGTCACCCCGAGGAGAGAAAAGATCGGGAGATTTTAAGCCAGAAAAGGCATTTCTCAGGGGCTGAGGGGGCTGTGTGAGGACGATCCCCACACGGGCACTGGCACATGGGGCTTGAGCTTCTGCTCTGCTGGCGGGGGGGGGGGGGGGTCCCGGCATTTTGCGGGGGTGGGAGGGGGGCTGAAGGGAGTGATTGCATCAGATCCCCCCCTCCCTTTTGCTGCCTGCGGTTGCGGCTTTTTTGTGGCCTCTGCTCCTCTGACACCTGCCTTTCATTTAGCGGGAGAGGCGGTGGCCAGCTCGGATCTGCAGACCCAGCTGGTGACAGATCTCGCAAGGTTAGGGGAGACTCTCCCACTGGATCCCAAATCTAGTCATTCGCATTATTCTCCCCAATTAGCCTAGAAAGGAGTCCGGGGCGATGCGGAGGTGGCGGGGGGAGGCGTGGGTGCGGCGCGCGGCCGAGGAGAAGGGTGGCCGTCGCGCCCTGGGTGGGGTCGCTTTTGCGCGTCTCCCTGGCGCGTCCCTGGGGGCGCAGGGCCTCTTACCGAGCTCGATGTTGCCGATGGCGCGTCGCAGGTGCTCCTCGGTCACGATCTCGCCGACGACCACCAGCAGGTAGAACTTGCTGTCGAGGAAGCGATGCGACAGGCTGGGCGAGGTGGTCGCCGCTGGGTTGGCCATGCCGCCGGACGGCTCAGGCTCGGTGGCTTCCACCACCACGGTCGCCATCGTGCCGGCCCTCCGCCTCGGCGAAGTGTTCTGCTCCGGCCGCGCAGCTCCTCTCGTCTGCTCTGCGGCAGGAGAAAGGCTTATCTGGGAAGGTGCGGCCTCGGCTCCGCCCCTGCGCCCCCTCCTCCGGGCGGCGCTCCGCCTCCCCTCCGCCCTCTCCTGGAGCGCAGGGCGGAGAGGCGCGGGGAGTGCGGGAGGCGGGGAGGCGGCGCCGCTTGTATACGGAGACTAGGCAGGGAGCCGGGGAGGAGGAGGGAAGGACCACCCGGCACATCCTCGCGCCGTGGCTGCCTCCGCTCTCCAGCCGTTGGCCCGGGGCTGATGTCATCTGCAGCAAATCATCTCGCCCGCGGCCCGGAAGCCGGAGGGACGAGGTGTGCGGACAATGGTCAGGGCAGGGACTCGAGTCAAGGGCCTGGGGGATCCTAAGGGCCCTGCTGCAGCCGTGAAGGGGAAAACACTCCCAGCCTACACCCCACACACACCCACTGCCCGCTCGGAACCCTCACCCCGCTCCTGCAGGAGCTCGGGATGGGTTTCCGCTTTCAGAGTGGGGATGTTTACCTTGCCTGAGGTGCCCGATCAGGCCTCTGTCTTGTGTCGGGCCTGGGGCCATGAAGCCTGGTTCTCAGGAGCTGTGACAGAGGCGGGCGTGGTGCCGAGGGTACCTCGCCCCAGAGACGGAACGTGTCTTGTCTTTGGCCTCGTGGATTTAAGAAGACATATTTACCAGTATTTGCCCCCTTCACTTCGAGAATACATCAACAATGCAAAACCTAAGCCTACTATTACTCAGGCTTTGGACCCTGCTCTGCAAGGCCCAGTGGAGAAAAAGTACTGGTTTTGTGGTGCCCGTGGGAAATGAGAGGAAGATAGACGCATTATCCTGGATACAGATTTCCTTTCTTAATAATGTGCTGAACAGATAGTATCAGGCAAAACAAAGAATAAAGAGAAGATGCTGTCTCTACCCAGCAGGACTGCAGTGACTATAATGTACTTTTCAGTTCCTTGGGGAACACACAAGCAAAATTATTTTATGTGACAATGATGTCTTTTAAAATTTATGTAGCATTGGGGATTTTTATTGCCTTTGTCCATGTTTAGAAGAACTCATAAAAATGTTGTTTAAAGGCAGCCCATCTACAACCATTTCTCAGAAACATACTGAGGACAGCTTTTGTCCCAGGAGAGGGGTGGTGGTGGAGAAGGAACAAAATGTGCAAACCTGGTACCATCATAAAAGACTGGGGACTCAAGGCTTAGGAAAGAGGAATGGGTGGAAATTAGAGTAGTCAATATAGTTTTAATAGTAGAATGCATATTAGCAAAAAAAAAAAAAAATCACTGGCTATGCTAAGATTTCCAGAATAACCCATTGTCTAAGCTGTTAACCACCGTGACTTATTGGTGATGGACTCTGCTCTTAACTCTTCCCTGAAACCCTGGCACAGGAGACACGGTGGCAGCCAAGGGCTGTGGCCTCATCCTACATGCCAGTCTGCTCAAGGAGGGTACCGCCTGGCCCGCAGCACTTGGGATCTATGACAGCCTCACCGGTGAGCTGCATTCATCAGTGAATAGTGACAGAGAGTGTCCAAGTGAGACGGTAGCAGATCTTAGCTTGGTCAAGAGAAGGAGTTCTATCGCCCTTAGACGGGTGAAGCCAGCACCAAAGCCGGTAACTGGGGGAGAAGATTATGGTGAGGAAACTGTTTTCCAAAGGTCACCGTTGGAGCCCAGGGCCACCTAATGCTTGTCTTTCATTTATCTGAACCACCATTACTTTTATTTATGTGAATTTTCTTTAGCTCTATTTCTTTTACTTAAGTTTATTTTTAAATGAAATTCTTTGTTGCCGTATGAATGGAAACACTAATATCACTTATAAATAGAAGGTATCCCTAAGAATAAGCATAATGAAAATAAGATGCTGTGATTAAATTCGTCCTATGTACTGTTGTTATTTGCTCAAAACTCTGACCGTGAGGTGAATCCTCCCTAGGTTAAAAATGGAGATCAGCAAGTGATGGAGAGGGGTTAGACACACTAGCACCTGACTGAGTTGTTCTCCATGTCACAGCGGAAGTTTGGATGAAAATAACAACAGAAGAGCTGTCTTACCCCGTGAGTCGATGCAGTTAAGTGCCATGACCATGAACACCTAAGTCATCGCCCAGACTTGGATAGAGACAGAGTGGGGGAATGCAGACTAGAGATGCCTGCTGCTGCTGGGCAGCTATGTAACTCCGGGCCAGGGACTTACTCCTTTTCATCTTCAGTCTCTTCATCTACATACTGGGAAGAATAATGTCTTCATGACTGAGTGTGGAAGACAGGAGTAAATGGTATCAGTGTGAGAACCTGAGACAGTGGTTGGGATGTAGTCAGCACTCAAGGCATGGTGGGAAACAGACCTGTTTTGTGGCAGTTTCCTGGACAGAGGAGTCAAAGCATCCTCACAAAATGTGCAGGTGACATCAAGTTGGGCACAACTACCAACACCTCTGAAACAAGAATAGAATATTAAGTGACACTAGAAGCTTAGTCCCCCATCCCCATCTCAAGAAAAAAGACACAGTTCTAAGGAGGAGGAAGGGGAAAACTAACATATAAAGTGCCTGTGTTCCCTGCTGCCGTTTGCCATCACCTGGATGTCCCAACAGCGTGCTCCACACCCAAAGCATCTCTGCCTCCAAGCCTGATCCTCTCTCACTTTTCCTAGTTCAATGAACAGTGTCATCATCTATCCCGTGATGCCAGCCAGAACCTCACAGGCCCCTTAGACTCCGCCCTGACCCTCAGCCCCACGTGCAAGTCAGCACAGAGCCTGACCAGTTTTACCCCCCAAGTGTCTCTTCAGTCCATCCACTTCTCTCTGCTTTCACCACCAAGTCCAGCTACCGTCATGGTGACAGGTAGTAGTGCACAGGTTAGAGATTGGGTTCTGAAGTCAGACGGGGCCCAGCACCATAATTCATTAGCTGTGTGCCTTGGACAGGATGCCTAACCACATTCTATGGCCTGGTGTCCCCATTTGTGCAGTGGAGATGAGGACCTACCTCACCGACAGGCGGACAGTTAAAATGTAAAATGCTTAGAACAGTGCCTCGTTATGTAATAAGCACTCAACAGGAGTCAGTTTTTGTTATTATTATTGTTATTTAACATTTTACTCTGAAAAACTAGAGAGGATAGTATTACAAACCTCCATGCATAGCTTATCCCCAATCAAATGATTTTTACAGTTTGCTTGTTTAAATCGAGATCCAAATAAGGCCCATATATTTCAATTGATTGACATGTCTTAAATCTCTTTTCATCTATGGGTTCCTACTCTAGCTTTTTTTTTTCCTTGCAACTTTTTGTTGAATAGTAGGAACATTTGTTCTGCAGAGTTTCACAAAGTCTGCATTTTGCTGATTCATCCCTGTTGTGTTATTTAACATGTTCTTCCCATCTCCTGGATTTCCTGTATATTGATAGGTGGATCTAAAGGCTTGATCAGATGCAGGTTTGATTTTTTTTTTGCAAGTATACTTCTCAGATGATATCGTGTTCTTCCATCGGGAGGCACGTAAAGATTGGTTGACCTCCTTCTGAGATCTTAGCAGCCATTGACTGTCATTACTTACATCCATTACTTTATTAAGGGTTGGAAAATGATGATATTCTAATTTTGTTATTCTTTCTTCATTTGACAGTTGGAAGACTTCTGTTAGGAGAAATATCACCCTGTCACTTGGTTAGCCTGCAGTACAGTTTATGCAGGAAAAAAAGGATAAACACATGATTCTTTCTCTTTATTTACTAATTTTCAAAATAATGAATTCATCCCATAACATCCTCCAAAGGTGAATAATAATTTTTGTGTATTGTTAAGAATATGACTTGAAGTTGTTATTCATAGTGATATATTAATTTTCCCATCTTTGGCCAGTGATATGATAAGATGCTCCTGGCTCAGCTTGTATATTTCTGACCTCAGAACCTGGAATTAGCCATTTCTCTAAGGAACCCTGTTTCCTTAAGTGGGAAATGGTACTTAGAGACTATAATCTGGATACTAGAGGGGACTTGTTGCTACTATCTTGATCATTGTTTCTAGATACTTTCAGTAGACAGAAATAGAAAATAAATTTTTTTCAAGATGAAATACATTATGAGTTCACACTGATCCTGCCAACTCAGGGTCAGGACTATAGGGATTTTCTTAGCGCTCAGTCTTACGTCTATATTTCCTTTGTCTTAAGCCAAGAACTCTGGTTCTCAAAGACACCACGGGTGATAGGACAAGAAGAGCAGATAATTTCTCATTTTCTTTATCCGACAATATATACAAATTTTACTCACAGTGATCTCAGGTAAAAATACAGCACTTTTGCCGACAATATGATTACTAACAGCAGTTTAAATTTTTTGTGCAATTACTTGTAGTCTTAGAATGCACCACACTAGAGAACCAAAATTCCCAGTTGCCAAAGAGACCAAAATGGTCACATTTTGTTTTACCCACAATTCATACATGATACTCAGAATAGCAATAAAAATGCTGATGATATCAATAGGATTACTTAAAGCAATTTAGGAATATATTATTTTTTTGCAGTTTTCTTTATTATTAGATATATCCCAAAGGGATGCAGTTTTAAAGGCACTTGAATTAATTCCTTTTTATATGATTATACCACTAACTCAATACAAAATTGGGTTTATTTGTTTTATTTTGTTCTCAGTTTTTGTGAATTGATTTTTTATACTTAATTTTGCTTTATAAGTATGTAAAATATTCAGTTCCAAAGTCAAATCTACAAAACAATTTGTATTCATGGAACTTTAGTTTCTATCCCTTTCTCCTCCACCCTGCTCCCTCTCTCTCCCTATAAATAACTGTTTTTGCCTTGGTTTAGCCTTCCATTTGCAAAATATATGTATATCTCCCCCTCCTACCTCATTTAGATAAACAGTAGCATAAATACAGAATTTTTCTGCTTTGTTTTTTCACTTAACAATATATCTTGGAGATAACTCCATAACAGTACGTATGACTATTCCCCATTCCTTTTTATAGCTGCGTAGTAACCCATTGTCTTTATTTACGGTGATTTGTTTAACCAGTCCATTGTTGATTGGCATTACTGACTTATTTCTGGTTTAACTTACCTTATAAGCAATAGCTGTGACTGTCATCTTCCTGGGCAGCAGCAATAGTCACCTGACTGGCATCGGCACGTCCACTGGACCCTCGTCCAGTCCCTCTTCATACCGCTCGCAGGGGGCTCCTTTCTGATCTGATCATGTTACCCCAGCCCTGCTTGAGACCCGTGAATGGCTTTAGGACAAAGATCATTCTCCTTAGAATGGCCTACATGGTCCTGCAAAGTCTGGCTCCTATTTACCTCCCAGCTTTATCGAGCCCCCACCCATCCTTGCTTTCCAACATCAGCTGCACTGACCTCGTTTCAGGCCATGCCTCCTCCCAACGCAGGACCTTTTCCCTTGCTCTTCCCCCTGCCAAGAGCACTGACTAGTTAACTTCACCTTGTTGATGTCTACTTGTCCTGCAGAAGGCATCTCAGCTATCCCTTCCTTCGGGAAGCCCTCTCTGACCTTTCTCACTGGGTCAGTTAACCTTATGCACTTTTAGCTCCATGCCCCACTTATTTGTAACACTTGTCATCATTGTAATTTTCCATTTTTATATGTAATTTTTAGAATTTGTCTGTCTTCACTACTGGACTCTCTGCTTTATGGTGGCCAGAACTGTGTCCATCCCCCACAGTCACACATACCTGCCAGCTTACCTGAAGATTCCCAGCGCCCTGAGCAGAACATGTGCTCAATAAGAGCACGTCAGCGACTATGCAAGTGGCTTCTATAAGCCTTGTGACTGTGCCAGGTGCTTTAAGGACATTGCTTCTCTGAATTCCCATGAAATTCCTGAGAAGTTGGTATTGTTATTCATCATTTTGATGGCTTTAAGGTCTCTCTTACATTTCTGATCTTGGTAGTTTGTATTTTCTTGTTCAGTTTTGCTAGGGGCTTATCAATTTTGATAATCTTTATAAAAAACTAGATTTGGCATTACTGATAGTTTTCTATTGTATGTATGTGTATCTACTGTCATTTGACTCTCTTCTTAGCTACACTATTTCACTCCTTCTAATTTGTTTGGGTTTTATTGTACTTCTTATTTTAGCTCCTCGAGAAGCTCAGGTCATTGATGTTCAGTTTTCCTTCTTTTCTGATCTATGCATTGAAGGCTTTACATCCCTAAGTCCTGCTGTAGCTACACCCTACATGTCTTCATGTGTTGTATTTTCATTATCGTTCACTTCATAATGTTTCCTAATTTCATTATGATTTCTTCTTTTGCCGTGCGTTACTGCTATTTGGCAGATGAAAAACTGACATGCAGAAAAGTTAGGCAGTTTGTTCCAAATCAGTGAAAACTCAGGTGTGTCAGACTTCAAGTTCACGACCTTCTCTGTATGATGCTCTCCCTCCACGCTGTAGGAACGGGAGCAAATTAAAGGAAGCACAGCAAACGTGCTTGCTGGAAAGAGGAATAAAAGAGAAGGACCTAAAAGTCAGAGTACATTTCACATCCGATGAGCCTCTAATATTGTGCTATTATTTAAAATTAAAGTGATTCTAGAATATAATTTGAGGCAATATGTCATTTAAGGGTCAGGATATAGTCTTTCTTTACTCTGCATTGGTTAGTCTTTTATTTGCAAATTTTGAGTTAGCTGTAGAAAAATTAACAGAGAGTCTGAGGGGAAAAGAAAAGAAAAATTAGGGAAAAGATTGACAAGGAATGAGGTATTAGAGAAGATTCTAAGAGTATGACTTAAGTGTCATGGTGGTGCAGCTATAAAATGCCCATAGGACAAATGGGACTCACTCTCGATAGTGGCTATTTGGGTTAGTTATAAGAGGGAAGTTTCTGAAAATTCAGTAGTGTCCTTCATAGCCAGGGAAACTGTCTCATACTTATTTCTGTTTAATCATTCTTGACTCGGAAAGTGCCTCTTCTTTTCTTTTGGTGGAACAGTGAAAATAATATCATACTGGGAGGCCAAGTAACAGATCAAATCCTTTCTCCTGGCTGTGAACTAGTCCTTCCCATCTCCACCTTTCAACAACAAACAAACAAAACAAAACAAGCCTTTGTAAATGTGTAGAACACACAATCAAAGTTCCTCCTTCCCACCTCTAATTCTACTCTCCTCCCTAGAGGTAATGACTGTGATTAAGCTAAACTGTATATATCATATTATATAGATGTTATATATATAGTTTATATATATAATATATAGTTTGTATATAGTTATATAGCTTATATACAACTATATATAGTTATAGTCAATACATATATTCTGTATACATATGTGTGCATACATACTTGTATACATATCTGTGTATATGGACATACATACATATGCCCCCACACATATGTATATTCATACATATAGTTTTTCCTTCATAAATGGAGTAACATTTTACATACTGTACTTCAGTGGCGTTTTCCCTTTGGAGCTCTTTTCATGCAAATATGTAAAACTCTACCTTATTTCTTAACTTCTGCACAGCAGCTCATGGAAGGAATTTACAGTTCATGCGCCCTTTCCTCTGTTGGTGGTCCTTTAGGAAGTCTTTTGTTTTTTCCTATTATAAATAATGTTGCAATGACCATCCTTGCACGTGTTTCTATATGCAAATGTGTATCTCTGAGCACAAATGCCTAAAAGTCAAATAGATGAGTTGAAGTTGGTACAAAATATTAACATTTAATGACTCCTGCCAAATTGCCCTACAAAGAGAATTTAGCTATTTATACTCCCACCACATCATTGCCTGTTTCCCCATACCACAGTAGAAATCTTTTTAATCTTTGCTCATCAAAGGGAGAAAAATATTTATTATTTAAAATTGAGCATCTTTTTTTATTTGCCTTTTTTTTTTTTAACTAACTGCATTTGTCCTTAAAATTTGCCCTTTTTTCCTATTGGACTGTTGGTTTTATCTTTATTGGTTCGTAGGAGCTCTTTGTATAATTTGGATAATAAGCCTTTGTCATCAATATGTGTTGCAAATATCTCTTCTCAGTCTGTTAGGTTTTGTGTGTAAGTCCATTTACAATGTCTTTAATCATGTGAAATAGTCAATTTCTTATAAGGTTAAACCAATCTCCTTCCTTTATGAAGTATTGCAGGTTGTCTTCCTTAGGAAGGGTTCCTCACCCACTACCTTGAAACTATTCTTCTAATAATCTTACAGTTTTGTTCAACTGAGAGAGGATTTCATTCAGGAGATCAGTCAAGGTTCACGGAGGAAGAAATATTTGAAATTATCCTGGAAGAACAATTTCTTTTTCAATAGGTGGAGATGGAGAAAGGACAATATACGTGAAGGGAACAGCATGAGTGAAAACGACCGGTGGAACTGTGCTGTGCTTGTTCTTGAAGACAGCTCGTAGCTTCCTCCTGCCTTCTTTATACACAGAGTCGCTCACGCAACGCTGTTCTGCACCTCACCTTAACACAGCTGTGATATATTTCCATAATCATCACGAAGAGCATCCCCATTCCTTTTGACCAATGAGTAGAATCTCATTGTGTGTGAATACCATAATTTGTCACTCTTCTATTTTTTTCATTCATCTATTGATGATTGCTTCCAATCTTGTGCTAATATAAACAGTGCTGCAATAAATAAGTTTCTGTTTTTGCCATTTCCCATATGTTAGAGACTATCCATAGGAAAATTCCTGGCAAAATCACTGAGTCAAAGGATACACATTTGTAATTTTGGTGGAGATTGAAAATTTGCCCCCTGTTGCTGTTATCCCCATATGTACTTCTTCTACCAGCTGGTTCCTCTCAATATAAGTGTTTTCAAACTTTTTGATTTTTGCCAACTTTTAGGGGGAAAAAATGATATCTCTGTGTGATTTTCATTGCATTTCTCTGATTCCAAGTGAGGCAGACCATCTTTTCATATGTTTGGGGCCATCTGCAGTTCCTTTTCTGTGAACTATCTGCTTATGTCCTTTGACCGTTTCTCTATTGGATGGTTAGTGTTTTTCTTATTGACTTGCATGTATTCTTTACAGATTAGGGAATTTAGCCTTTTTCTGTAATAGGATTTACAAATATTTTTTCTCGGTTTGGCATTTGTTTTTGACTTTACGTACCATAGATTTTGCCATGGGGAATATTTTTTATGTAGTTAAGTTTAACTATTATTTCAACTGTGGTTTATGGGTCCTATGCTATATTTAGAAAGGCCTTTGCCATTCTGAGATTATATAAGAAAAACTCTCCCAGGGTTTTTTCTGGTACTTTTAAGACTTCATGTTTAATATCTGGGATTTATCCAGATGAGGACTGTGAGATATAGATCCACTTATTTTTCCTCAGCTCCACAGCACTTTGCTGATAGAAGGCTGCAGAATTTTGTAATGATTTGGTAACTTATCTTTCTCCCTAACTGATTTTGAAGTGCGTCAGAGCAGACACTGATTTCGTGTTTTTATTCCCTAACCCGCCCTGCTCGTTGGTCCACTTCGACCTCAGCCCTAGCTTCAACTGGTGTCTGGCAATTAAACAGCTCTGACTTCTGCATTTCTTGACTGCCGGGTGGTAAGAGCCGCCTGGGTTAAGCCAGGCTGAAAATGAAGCTGGACGTTCTGGGCCTTTTCATTAAACTCAGGCTTTTAGCAACTACCAGCACGAAGTGAGCCACACCGACACGTGTGGAGGGTGGCATCCTGACGGGCAGAGAATTGTAGTGGAAGAAGCCGAGGCTGCCTGCAGACAGAGCTTCTCAGCTGGCACTGCAGACGAGCAGCTGCTGCCACAGCACCCAGCAGAGCAGTAACACCGGCTCGTGCAAGGTGGGCGGCTGCAGACGCCAATGAGACTCCCTTCCCAGGCCACCAGCAGCCCCCAGGGGCCATGCATTCTAAACCAACCAGCTCATGGGCAGGGAAGCTGTCACTCGCCAGCAGAGGTGCTCTGGGGAGGGGTGAATGGTGCTGTCTCAGACTCCGGGGGAAACATCTGGAGGGGACCCGGCCCCGGGAAAGTGGCTCCTGTGTCATCTGGTGAGCACAGGCAGCAATAGCATCGGCCATGCTGTTCTAGGCCCCAGGAGGGCACAGAGCTGGCTCCTGACTCAGGTTAGCCGGGAAAGGGACATATATTCACATACAAACATGGTGTAAGGCAGCAGAAAGGACTGCCCTGAGAGGGTCCAGGTTGCTCAAGGAGTGTGGGGGAAGCAGCAGGCGCGTCCGGCCGGGAGGACCAGGAAATGCAGGGAGAAGCGGCACGGGAGCCCCCCAGTCTGAGCGCCCAACCTGGGGGAGGGAGGACCTGAAGGCCACTTTGTGAGGCCATTAGGAAGATGGGGTGGTGTGGTAGGCAGAATAGTGGCCCCCCAAATCGTTCACATCATGATCCCCGGGGTCTGTGAATATGTTACTTCACCTGGCAAAGGGGACTTAGCAGGTGTGATGAGGTTGCGGATTTTGAGAGACAGAGATGATCCTGGAGTACCTGGGTGGGCCCAATATAATCACAAGGGTTCCTTATGAGAGGGAGACAGGAGGGTCTGAGTTAGGGAAGGAGGTGTGACAATGGAAGAGAGATGTGATGAGGTGGGAGGGAGATGGGACAGAGACAGAGAGACAGATACAGAGTTAGAGAGACAGTGACAGAGATACAGAGACAGACAGAGATAGAGAGACAGAGAGCCAGAGATGGGACAGAGACAGAGAGACAGTGACAGAGAGACAGAGACAGAGATAGAGAGCCAGAGAGCCAGAGATGGGACAGAGACAGAGAGACAGAGACAGAGAGCCAGAGATAGAGAGACAGAGCCAGAGATGGGACAGAGACAGAGAGACAGACACAGAGATAGAGACTGAGATTTGAAGACGGAGGAAGGGCTGTGAGCCAAGGAGTGCAGGAGCTTCTAGAAGCTGGAAAAGGCCGGGAAGTAGATTCTCTCCTTGAGCCTCCAGAAGGAACAAAACTCTACTGACACCACAGTTCTAGGACCTCTGACCTCTAGAACTATAAAATAATAAATCTGTTGTTTTCATTCTCTAGATTTGCAGCCGTTTGCTAACACAGGTCGGGTAGAGGCTTTGGGAGACATAATTCTTTCTGGGAAGCTCCCAAGCAGCCTGGCATCCTGGGTGGCTGTGGCCGGGGCCAGACCGAAGGACGGGCCTGCTTGTGAAGCTGCCTGACTGGCGTTCCCGTCTCTGTGCTTCTCAGAGAGCACGGTCAGCGCGCATGGCGTCCACCCTCTAAATAGGAATGGGCAGGAACATCGGGAAACCACTAGGATTTCAAATAGCAATACTTTAGAAACTGTGGGTCATTTCTCTCAAATCCCACGGGGTCAGCAAGTATCTGATTTCCCATTAGATGGTATTTCAAATTTTGCCATTTCTGAAAGGAGCTTGGTTCTGTTTAGAATTATAGTCGCTTATGGATTAGTTACTTCAGAGATGGACTCTTTCTGTGTGTATATGGGAGAACTTTTTAAAAGGGATAGGAAAAAGGGAAATCATATAGAGATGACCAGATGAAGAGAAAGTTTCCCAAGTTGTGATGTCAGGGCACAAGGAGACAGTCATTCATTTGGCCTCTCATGCATTCGTCCTCTTCATTGAGCGTCACTATGAACCAGGTACTGTTGGAATTCCTGAAGACACAATGATGAGAAAAACAAGCATGGTCCCCACCCTCCCAGAGCTTCCTTTCTGGAGGAGAAAGTGCAAATATGGGAAAGAGGGGAAAGTGGAGAAATGGCATTTTAAACATTCTTTAGAGAAGAAGAGAGGAAGGTTCAGTGGACAAAATGCTGCTGAAAGAACTGTGAAGTGGCACGGACTCCACGTGGGAGGAGGCGCCATCTTGAATGCCCTTGAACCACCCATCCTCCATCCACACCAGGGAGTGAGAAGCCGGCCACTAGTGCACATGACATGAGAGAGATTCGATGGCGGTGAAGAGTGTGGAGAATCCGCCAGAACTAAAGGAGCATGGGATCATGGCCAGACTCAGCAGTCCCCGCGTGACCGGGCGTCTGGACTGCCTTCACAGTTTGTAGCAGCTTCAGAAAAATTGTCTCCCTGAGTCCCCACGCTTCTGTTTTCCAGGACACAAGCCAGCCCAGGAAGGTCCTTATGACTGCCACTAACAGGTGCTCTTACCACCTCGAGGACACTTGACCACTGTCGTTGCCCAGCCCTTTAAACTGCATGCCCTCCCGTGCAAATATAAAGATCAACTGCCTTCTGAGCATTCGAAACTTCAGAATATATTAATCATCAGGATTAAAACCAAACCAAACCAAAGGGTTCTTGTAAAAGAAGATTCTGGTTCGATCTGATTTTACTTGAAT
Source organism: Tapirus indicus (assembly GCA_031878705.1). Lineage (NCBI taxonomy): Eukaryota > Metazoa > Chordata > Mammalia > Perissodactyla > Tapiridae > Tapirus > Tapirus indicus. Next base: position 1,429,748 of record CM062925.1, on the reverse strand, counting down.
GGTGACGGCAGCATGAAGCAGTGGCGCACAAATGGAGTGTGGGAGAGGGTGCGCTTAGGCCATTTGGACATGAAGCCACTGGGCTCATCTCTGAGTCACACGTGACCTCCCAAGACCGTGACCCATGTCCCCTCACTGCCACCCGTGAGATGACCCCGTAAGTGATTATTGACAGCCAGGAAGTTAGACCAGTGTATCTGACTTACCCTCAAAAATCATTATTAAATATTCAATCAACGTATTTGGTGGGAAAATGTCACACTAGCTAAATATAAACGTCTCCAAACACTTCACTCACATTGTGCTCAAGTGCGGTGAGAGGTCAATGGAGTGAGTTTATAGTCACGTCTCCGATGTCAAAGCCCAGTCCCATGGTTCATTGGTGTGTATACTGGACAAGCGGCCTCCCCTCACGGTGTCTCCATTTCCTCTCTTGAAAACTGTGAGTGTCTGTCACTTCTATGTCTTAGCCTCTGGTCATCCATTCACTTACTCATTCAGCATCAGTTATACACATCTGGGATGTCAGACATGTGCTAGTTGCTGGGGATACAGCCTGGTTAAATGTCTAATTTAAAATCTTTTGGGAGACATAGGTGATGTGCACAGTTCCAGAGCCAATCTTGGTTTTAAATTACTTCGTTATACTGCTTTGACATATTTTTGCTGCTTTTTTTTGTTTTTTGATAATGCCTTAAAGTATAATAGACCGTAAAAATGTCATTCTATAATCCACCCATGGTTGTAGTATTTTATCCTTCAGAGTTCTCAGGAGCCACCAAAGATATAGACAAATAAATAAAATGACGTGTAATGCAAAAGATACGCTAAAGCAACATGTGTGCAGACATACACACGTAAGTTGACAGATATGTTCCTTGGCAGAAGATTCTCTGGAGCGCCCTACAAACCACACATCTAAATTAAACAGGGGACCTCAGATAAGGTGTGTGAAATGTGGCAGGATGTCCTCAGCCACCGCGTCTTCCTGACAGTGAATCCCAATCATCTAACACAGAACACAGCTGCCACCTGAATGTTGCGGTGACGTGACTGTGGTGGCTTTCTCTCCCAGGACACCAGTTGCACGAGGCCTCACCTCTGAGCTGGAGAGATTTGTTCTGCTCCTTCTGAACTCCCACCAAAGAGAGAACAGCCGCTCTCAGAGGCTCTGTTCCAGCTCACGATACGCACGGGGCAACCCGGGGGCCTTGAGCAGGGCCGGGGCCTGGCCTGGTCTCCAGCCAACACCGAGCGCCTGGTGGAGCTCCTGGGCATTTGATTCAAAGGTTTTCTTTAGTGCAGCGGGAAGACAGGGTAAAAACAGAAAAGAAATGGAAAACAGGAAACTGTGGCATGTGGCAGATATGACAAAGAGGCCACCATGACAGGGAGAGTCCACATCACAATCTGTGTCACTTTCAGAGAAAGGCACAGCTGGACGTGCCCTGAACTCATGATGTGACTGTCACTGACCTGGGAGAAAATACAGTATTTATAAAGAATATGAGGCTTGCAACTTAAACTTGTATCGTTCAAATTCAAATCAGACTTTAAACATCTCACTAGAATTCTTTGAACATGAAAAAAAATCTTTTAAAGATAGTCTCAATTTTGGCTTAAGTTTAGACATATCATGGAATATAGATTCTAACTTCTAATTACATATTTGTGACAACTTATTAAGGTGGTTCTTTTAAATTTTCTGTGAATATTTACAGTAAATATTCCCAGCATTTCCCCTTATTAGTATTACCTATACTGGAGACTAGAGTCAATTTTTAACCCTTCACTGCACATATATGCTTATGTTATCAAAACAATTATATACTCTGAACAACCTGGGTTGTCACAAACTATTCTCTCGCTCTACCAAATAACTTATTTTCATGAATGAACCATGCTCTCTCTTTCCTCTGGACCTTTGCAAAAGCTCTTCCTTCTATCCTGAACACTCCACCCCTCCCAGGGTGCTAACTTCTCACCCACTGAGTCCTGGCTTGGAGGTAACCTCCCGCAGGGAGCACTCCCTGGTTCCCCATGCCTGGGCTACACGCCCTTCCTGTAGCCCCCCATGTTATCTTGTGTTCCTTCCTGTCAAAGCCCTTGCAGCAGTGGGTTAGAATTACTTACTCATAGGTCTGCATCTTACTCTTAGGCCAGTGTTTCTCAAACGTTTTGGTCTCAGGATCTCTTGCACTCTTAAAAATTATTGAGGACACTGAAGAGCTTTCATACCTGTGGGTAATATCTATTGATATTTATTGCCTTAGGAATTAAAAGTGGGGAATTCTTAAAGTTTTTATTTATTGATTCAGTTAAAAATAATAAACCTATTATATGTTAACATCTAAGAACCTATTTTTATGAAAATAATTATATTTTTCAAAAAAAAATTTCAGAGAGAAAAGTAGCATTGTTTTTCATTTTTGCAATGGACTTTCATATCTGCCTTTGCATTCAATATGTTGCAATAAATTGTTTTGGGTTGAAGTATATGAGGAAAAGCCCATCTCACAGAGATAGTTGGAGAAGGGAGTGATATTTTAATAGCCTTTTCAGGTAATTATGGATATTCTTCTTTGATACTATGCTAAAACTTGACAAGTGGTAGAGTCTTAAAGTTTACTTTCAATGTATAATCTGAAAGCAAGTTAACGAAGTTTTTGTATTTTGTTACATTAAAATCCATTGGTCTATTCTCACTTTGAATGAATTTTTATCTATGCGTGATTTTGTAACACCATACGTTTTGGTAATTTGGAAAAGGTTAGTTCGCTGAGTTATACAAATCATTCTAATTTGACAATTTCATTACATGATATCAAAAAATCAATTTATCAATATCACATCATTCTCATTAGAGACATCTTTCATCATCAGGCAGCTACAAGCCCTAGTCTTCCCAAACTCAAAGTTTCATTTGGAAGCGCAACTTGTATCATTGGCAGCAAATACTGTCAGCTGTTTTCCGTGAAGTGACAGGTTCACTTTGTTCATTTTTGTTTTGGGGTTTTTTGCTGAGGAAGATTGGCTCTGAGCTAACATCCATGCCCATCTTCCTCTGTTTGGTGTATGTGGGATGCCGCCACAGCATGGCTTGATAAGCCGTGTGTCGGTCCGTGCCTGGGATTCAAACCTGCAAACCCCGGGCCACCAAAGCAGAGCGCACGAAATTAACCACCACCACGCCCCACTTTGTTCATCTTTGATCAAATGTCTGCCAAATACCCAAGTTTGAATAACCACAGTTTGTCTATCATTTTTTCAAGTAAAAATTGTGTTCCATGAAAAAGTGGCTAGTTCAGCTGGCAACTCAAGCCATCACACAGGTGTTTTTCCTCCTGACAACCATCACAGTTCAGGAGGCACAGAAGCACTCCGTGTGTACCTCCCATGTCACTACACAGAATATTAAAAAGACATATACTTCGTGTTGAAGTTTCATAAAGACAAGTCATTTTTCCTGCTCTATCCAGGTCATTCCGCAGTGAAACTGGCATTTCCTCCCTGTGCACAGGGCTGGTGTGCTTGGTGCCACTGCCTTGATTCACGCTGAGGAAGCAGCAGTTTCACCCACCATTACTGATGCACCTTAAGTGCAAAGGCCAACACGGTGAAAAGAAGCAATGCCACCTTAGCATTATTAAGAAGTTAGCTTTGACCTGGAAGTTCCCCCTGGAAGGGTCTCATGGACTCCCAGGGGGCTCTGACCACACTTTGGAACCTCTCACTTAGAACTTGAGTTTCCTGAGAGCAGGACCGGCTGTCTCAGGGTCTGTGTGCCTGGCACAGGACCCAGCACAGAAATGAATATATTCAACAAAGATTTGCTGAATGAGTGAAGAGCTCAGAATAGCTTAATTTTCTGCATGACTAGATGTTTCTTTCCCCTCTTACAGAGAGTTCTGAACCTAACTTACCTTTCTTTGAGGACTCAGGGTCATCACTCTGAACACCGATTGGCTGAAATACAGTGACAGCCATTGGGACGTTGTCGCTGCAATAAATTGTCAAGTCTCTGCTTCCTAAGGGGAGTTTACTTCTCGATTCTTGGTTCTTGGTTTGTTTGCCTCCTTCACTGCTGAGGGGCTGCCAGCTATCGCTCTCTGATGATGTTAATGTTATGACCTTGAAAAAGTATCTCTAACCCCCTCCTTTTTGTGTAGCTTCTAATCTGTAAGTTCAAGATAGTGAGTCAAATGGGCCAGGACAGTTCTGAGTCGCCCTTCAGTCGAGTGCAGAGCTTCAGTGCACGGATTTTCTGAGACTTAGTTGATTAACCCGAGGCCTCTTTTAGTTTTACTTCTAATCCTGAACCGACTCCTGCCTCCCTGAGATTTCATTACGGCTGAGTTTTGTAGAGAGAAGTTTTGCTGTATAGGTGATTGCAAAAAATATCCAAACTATACCAACTTATCATTCAAGTTAGATAAAACCGTATGTCCATCGTTATAGAGATGAAAGTAGATCTTATTTTGAAAAAAATCTTCAAATTGCCATAATTAAAATGAATTTAAATTGCTGGATAAGGAAAGAGGAGCCACAGGAGAGTGTCAAAAGATCCTACTTAGAGTTTGAACTTCACTGTTTCATCTTTAAAAATTTAATTTCAAACTTGTGAACTCAGCTTGTCCTGTACTCATTCACATCTAGTTGCATTGTTTTGTAAGGTGCTTACAAATTAATCGTGCTTGAAACTCATTTTAAAATACTACTTTAAAAACTGACATCAAAGTTTTGTGCGAATTCTGTTTTGAAAAATATTTCCAGAGAGAAGGTTGTTGCTATTTGAACTCGATCAGGCCTCGAGAACGTGCTCGTGGAATACTATGACTTGTAAAGGTGTGGACAGCAAACAGCAGACAACATTTTTTTAGAGAACGTAAATTTATTTAACTGCATTTGCACGTCAGTGATTACATCACTTCTCACACCTTACTTAGTGCAGCAGTGGTAACCCCAGGATACTAGGCAAGAAGAGGGAGTTGTTTGAACGAGGAGAAAATGCCTGAGTTAAGGCTATAATTAGCAAGTCTAACAAAGAGCCAAGGGCAGCTGGGCTGTAGCCTTTGCTTTTCCTGGTGGAGAGATTCCCACCACTTGGGTGGGTCACTGGTTTCCATTTTCCTTGAGACTTGAGGTCCCTGGGAGGGTTGAGCAAGTGAAGGTCCAGCCCTTGTCCTGAGGTCTGCATGAACCCAGGCAAACCTAGGGGTGGAGGGGCTGGGAGAGTGCGATGCAGAGCATTAGCCCACCTCTAGGTCCACGGGTAGATTCCGTTCTTCTCCAGACAGTTGCTATTGCCAGAATATGGCATTAAAAAACAAAAATCTTGCCTCCCACCATATTTCCAAAGGTCTGGAGGCATGGCATGTCTTTATTTTAGGCGGCCAATTGCAACCAGCTGGTCTAACAAGAGAATCACCCAGGTTCTCCTCCGCTCCCAGAGGCTACACGTGGGAGGACAGGATATCTGAAGACAATCCAGGAGCTTTGGGGTACGAAATTCACCGAGTGCTCTTTGAAGTCAGAGCAAAAACTTAAAATCAGCTGAGAGGTGGGTTCTCAAAGGCGTTCATGCCCACTTTTAGGCTTCAGATAGTGGGTTTTACCAGGTCATCAGTTCCTTTTTAGGGGCGGATGTGTCTATTGTATCAGAAGAGTCTCCTTTCCTCATCATTCCCCGCCATTCTGTGATGCTGCAGCTGGCCCTGGCCCCTCCCCTCCGCACCTCCCATAGGCCCGAGTGTGCATGAAGCCACCTGGCCTGCTGGTGTTGGCACTGTGGTGCTGACCCCTTTCTGAGGGGGTTTTTATCTGCCTCTGCCCGCGTTTTTATCATTATTTTATTTGGCTTCTGACAAAACTCCCCCGGACCCCATCCTTACCCAGCTCTGGCTCCACCTGGGGAAAGAGAATTCACTACTTTTTTTCTCATAGGCTTTCAAACACACTGAAAACCGATCACGAATCACAGAGAAGTTCAGGAGACTGAACAGCGGGTGAATGTTGCACAAAGTGTCTCTCATTCCAGAGCTCCCCGAGGCTCTGGTTCATTTGGTGCTTGGACTCAGCCTCTGAAATGGCCATGGGCGAGTGGCTTAACCTCTCTGTGGTCTGTTTTCTCTAAAATGGGGTGATAACCATAATTTCAAATGAGTACTGAATGAAATTATAAAACAGCTACAGTGCTTAGCACAGTGTGGGGCACAGAGTGAACGGATGCTCAGTAAATGTAACCATGGTTACAGGAGATGCCGAGAGCGTCCTTCTTATCAGCTCAGCCCTCCTGTGAGCCGTGGGCGGCGGGACGTTTTCTCAGCCTCGTTTCTCACTGGAATGGATCTAGCGCCGAATGCAACCAAGTCCCCAGCGGGCCTTGGTGATGGGGTCATCGGAGAAGGGTAAGTGCCGCTTTAGGGGTTCCCTGGGCCCCAGCCCATACTTGGAAGTTCTTTCTAGATTGTGTGTTCCAGCCGAGATCACGTCTCCAGGCTTTGTTGGTCGCAGTGGGTAGAGCCTGCCCTATCTGAGAAATTGCAGGCCGCCTTAGATGTTGTACGGGTTCTGTGTTTGGGTCTTCCGCTCAGCCCAGCACTGGTCATCACCAGTTTTCTCTCTGAAATAACCCCTGACTTCCCTGTGCTCCATTTCTCTACATCCCTGTTTCAACCTTCATTGTTGCTTGTTTTTACTTTCTTGGCATCTGTTAGGTAGTATAGGAATTCAGTCCAAAGGATTTGCTGTTTTTCAGGGACAGTTTGCACCCTAAAGAAAAGCAAAAAGTATCTTTTGCGTCCAGGGTTTATTTGCGCTCTAAACAGAACTCGAGTTTTAGAAAATGTCTTCTGATTGAGCCTATTTATTCTGTCTAAAATAACCTTTCCTATTGTTATTTTTTCCTTCCTGAAAACGATATAAAAAGCTGTTTAAACACCTGTCTGTCCCTGTTAGTGAGAAGCTTCAGGAGCCCAGGGGATCCAGGGGCCATATCTGGCTGATTCAGTTTGCATCCCTGGTTCTCGTGTACAGTCTGGCCCATGGGAGACTTTCAACAAATGTTTGTTGAATGAATGTGTGCAATTTTAAAGACTGATCTTTCTATTTAAAAAAATCCTACACTTGAAATATTTTGCATTATTTATCCTTCTGGCAACCATGTGAACTAGAAGTCGACAGGAAGCTTTTTTAGATGAAGTGGCTGTCCCAAGGTCCAGGGGTGGCCAGAGATGGTCAATGCTTCTGCCAGGGGCTTCATGCTTGTTCAGTTTGTTGAATTCCAGATGCTTATTCACTGGGGAAATTATTCAGTGCAGAAATGTTAGAAGCTATAAATATACAGACTGTAATCATGTCCAGAGGAATTAAAAATCTAACATGGAGTAAGTAAAGCCCCCACTGGAAAGCCAATAGGTTCATTAGGAAAAATTTACAAGATGCAAGAAAAGATGATTAAATCTGAGCTAATAATATATTTGACATTTTTATGGAAACAGTCTGTGTATAAGGCAAAGGAGTTCACGGGTTTTATTAACCTCGTTATTCAGTGTGTTTACAAAACTCTAGTAAGTTGATAACAGTAATTAAGCAGGAAACATGACAAACCAGAGCATTTGGTGAGCTGTGAGGCAGAGATGTTTGTCAGCAGAAGGAAGGGGGGAGGGAGGGAGGAAGGAAGGAAAGAGGGAAGGAAGGGGGGAGGGAGGGAGGAAGGAAGGAAGGGAAGGAGGAAGGAAGGAAAGAGGGAAGGAAGGAAAGGAGGGAAGGAAGGAGGGAGGGAGGGAGGAGGGAGGGAAGGTGGGAGGACGGAAGGGGCATCCTCTGCTGTCCTGGGTTTCGTGGACAGAGACCTGAAAGCCAGCTGTCTTCTTTCTAACCCCAGAGTTCTAGATTTCAAGCTCCTTACCAGTAGTAGTGGGAGGTGTAGCCAGCACGGCTAAGACACTTGTGGCTGAAGACAGTATGACACGTGGTTGAGAGTGGGGGGCTTAGAGGTGGAGGGAAGGCACGTGGGAAAGAAGAGCTCTGGACTATTTGCCAAACAGTGGACGCGCATCCTTCCCTGAATATGAAGATTTTAACTCAGACGGAGCCAGTGTCACTCACAGTCTTATTTTCTCCCCAATTAGAGTTACGGTCATGAGGAAACTGAAAAGGTTCACTTGATCATTCTAGTAAAATAGAAAACTGGGGAAAACCAGGTTGAACATTTTTGATACGTATCCTCCCTAACTTGTGTGTGTGTGTTTGTCTGAGTGTGTTGCATTTACGTTTTTCTATTTTTGAATAGAATTTTCCATTAAGAATGGAAATAAGAATAAGAATTTTTTCCATTTTGAGAATGCAATCATGCTCACATGCTATTTTATACTCAGAGTGGATATAGCTTTTGTGGATCTGAAGCTTATAAAATTTGGAGGTCTTCTTTAAGAAAATGTTTCAAAATAATGAATAAGCATACGTACCGGACTTGGAAGGGACCCTGCATGTGAGGGGTCATTAGCATCATAAGCTTCCTTGGCATCTCAGTAAATTCCCCTCCTCATGCCTGCTTTATTTGCTTCCCCATTTGACAATACATGGGAAACATCCACAAACTTCTGTATTCTCTCAGGTCCACAGCGAGTCACTGAGAACAGCTCAGCTCAGCAAGCACATGTTGAGCACCTAGTGTGTGCCTGGCTCTGGGACTACAGTGCGAGGATGTGGGGTGCCTGGCATAGATCTCATCCGGAAGGGATCAGGCAGTGGGCAGCATGGTCTCTTGGCTGGAGTCTCCGAATGGCCTGGGCACGTTCAGTGACTTCCTGGGCTCCTCAGAGCGAGTCCTGTGAGGGTGTCACTCACCGTGTTATCACTTAGAACCCAACCCAACCCTTCATCCTGGAAGTTGATTTCCATCGACCTCTCCAGACTGGATTTCAGGAAGATGACTTGTCTTCCCGCAGCCACGTGGTCTCTTTCCATACAGCGCGTGTCCCAAGAGCCTTCGTTCTCACAGTATGGCTGATGGAGCACGGTCCTGAGATCAATCAAAAATAGATGTTATGTCAGTGATATAAATAATGTAGCTCCAAAAATGGGGAAAATGGATTTGAAGACTATAATTACATATAGTTCAAATATTGTTTAAAGTTAATCACTTATAGCTTCAGTTTGAATCTTTAAAGCTCCAAATTAGAAGGCAATTAATCCTTTGCTGCTGCATTTGAAATGCACGCCATAAGGCAAAGGGAGTGTTACCCCAGTTAGGTGCAGAGGCAGAGCCGAGCAGATGTCAAACGTATCTTCTATTTTAACACATTAACTGTAGCTCTGTAAAAGCAAATGTGCTCTTTTAAGCACACATGGATATATATCTAAGTTATTATCAAATACTATTTATTCATGTTTGGCATTCATTTCTTAAGATGCTGTAAAAGTGGGTAAGGCCTTCTTAGCAACTACCCAGTGCCTATGGCCTGGTGTGGAAGATTCTGGAGTCCAAGTTCTCAGCAATCCTCAGCTGACACTATTCAAAAGGAACTCTCAGGGGACCTTTCTCATGGGTATTATTCAAACTACCATATAATGAAAATGTATCTCATCTTTAAATACCTCTAAGTAGATAGATTCTCAACTGCTCTCAGTGACTAGTCCAGATTTCAATAGCCAAACCATAGGAAATTATCAGCCAACATTAGGGGACAGTATGAAAAAAGTAATAGTACATTCACTTAGTGGAATACTATGTGGCCATGTAAAAGGGAAGGCTCTTCATATAGTGATGTCATAAGATCTCTAAAATATATTGTAAAATGAAAAAAGCAAGGTGCTGAATATAACATGTTATTATTAGTGGGGACAAGTGAGAATAGATTTGTATTTGTTTGTATATGCATACAATACCTCTGGAAGGATACACAAGAGAGGAGAAAACCCAGTGGCTAAGCAGAGGGAGAATAGGAGACTTCCCCGTATACATTTTCGAATTTTGGCCCACGTGACTGTAGTCATGCACCACATAACAATGCTTCAGTCAACGATGGACCACGCATATGACGGTGGTCCCATAAGATCAGTACCATATAGCCCGGGTGTGTAGTGGGCTATACCATCTGGGTTTGTGTAAGTGCACTCCATGGTGTCTGCACAATGATGAAATTGCCTAACAATGCATTTTTCAGAACGTGTCCCATCACTAAGAGATGCATGACTGTAGTACCTATCTAAAAGTTAAAATAAAAATGAAAGTATAATTAATCATCACCTACAGAAAACCTATATTTCTTATGCTATAATTCAAATCTGCCTTCTGGGGTTAAAAGTCCAGCACTTCCACTTGCTCTCTGTGCCTTCCCTCAGAAAAACAGAGCATGGGGCACCGTTCCATCTTAATTTCCCCTTACAGATACCGTTTTTGAGAAGTTTCTCTCTGGTAGCAAAATTAATGGAAAGAGAATTAGGGCACATAGTGTCTCGAGCCCTGAAAAGGGGACCTTTGTTTTCTGGAACATTAGTGCAGTTTCCCTGGAGAGGGGAAGGTGGTGACCACAGGCTTCTCAGGAAGCCCATAGAAGGTGCCAGCAAGAGAACTCCAGCCAAGTCCAAAGCATCTTTCCGAATTGCTGTACTGATGGACGGCCCCACGGCCCCGGGGACGGCAGAGCAGGGTGGCAGTCAGGAAGCTGCTCTGTGGCTTCCTCCAGCGGGGACTGAGGAGTCACGGGGCCTGGACCTGGGAAGGTGGCTGTCAGCCCGTCTGGGCAGAAATCCGTGTCCTCTGGAGGAGACCGGGCAGGGGACACACAATTGCAGCTCTCGTAGCCCTGACGCTGAGCAAAATGGTCCCAAAACGTAAATCTCCAGGCAGCAGACACAAACGACAGACTCTTCCTTTTTTGATCTGAGATCTGTCACATTGAAAAGTCTCACCAAAAAAATCAAAACAGGACTGCAACCCTCTTTAGTAGCTGAGAGAAGGGTCTCCTTGAGGAGAAATCAAGAGACTGACAATCGCTCCTATTCTGTGCCGTGGATGTGGCGGCGAAGTTTTGTTCTCAGGACACCTCACCTGCCTAAAATAAATGGCAAAGGATGACTGCCTCAATGGAAAACAAACGACATTTCAGTGCATCAATAACTGGACAGTGATAAAAATAGGCACTTAGAAGCCACAGCTAAAATGTGCCCTCAAGGTCCTGTGCCTGTGGGCGGAAATGGATTGTCTGGCCGGTGTCTCAACACCCCCCGAGGCAGCTGTTCTCCAAACGGCCCCCAGACGCAGGCTCCTCCGACCCTCCCCTCGCTGCCACGCATCTCAGCACTGCGCAGGCGCCCGGCGCCTTGGTTGGGGGATGCACGAAAGCCCCGACTCCCCCTCCCCACCCCCAGCTCAGCTGCTGACTGACATCTGACCCCCAGATGTTACATAGACCCAGAAACTGGAGTTCACGGCCGGTAGTTGCTTGTCATTTTTTTCAGTGAGAATTTAAGCACTGAGCATTGAAAAAGCTGGAGCTGAGAGGGCTGCAGATCAGGGCAAGGGCCTTGGGGGAGAAGAAGGATGTGGAAGAAGAAAGAAAAGCTCCCACAGTGTGCCTCACAGGAGCGTCAAGCCTCCGTTTGTATCCCAGATACGTCTTGAGCAGATCGTTCAACTTCTACACCCCAGTGCCCTCGCCCATACAACGGGGGATGAAAACCGTCCGCTTCGCAGGGCAGTTGTGAGGATCAAACGAGAGTCTCAACGCCTGTAAAGCACGTGGACGTGGCGTGGCACAGAGAAAATGCTCAAAGCCTGGGGCTGTTACTAATCTGCGGAGGCTGGGGAAGAAGCAGGCGTGAGGTTTCTGGTGGCCCTGCCTCGGGAGAAGCCCAGGTCCCATCAGGGGTGGGATCACAGATTATTTTTCCAAGCCCAGGCCTGGAAGCCAAATGGAAGGGTCAGCAAGAGGACGGTTGTGCTGCTCTCCCCTGCTCCCGATGGTCCTTGAAGGCTGTCCCCACCGCGCAGGCCGTAACTCCTGACCAGCCCTCCCCGTCTCACAACGGGAGCCTTCCTTGCTGATCTGCCCCCCACCCCGCTGTCACCCAGGTTATTCCAGGGCTGATTTGTGCCCACCGTGGCTGTAATCGACACAGTTATCACACCATAAAATCCAGGGTTACGTGAAGGTGAAGAAAGGCTACAGAATCTATTACGTTCAATGAAAATAATATGAATAAATCATCTTGATAAAAAAAAACGGTTATAGGAAAACACATAAACGGAAGCAACAAACCACCGTTTTATGTAATCTGATGACTTGCTTTCCTTCTGTGAGGCACACTGGCCTTCACTCATCTGAGGCAGGATCCTGTTGTCTTCTGACAACAGTGGAGAGCAGTTTCCAGAAAATATCTAGGGACCCACATAATATGTATAATAAGAACATGGATGGGTTTTAGTCCAATATTCTCTTGAAAGGCACTTTGAGTCAGGAGTTCTGTGGCTGCCAGGTTCTTCCCCTCAGAAGAGGCAGGACTGAAGCAATGACAGGCGCCAACCAGGAAAGGACAAGGCTGTCTGGACTCTCCACAGGCCCTCTAAGACAACTTGGCCGTTGTTCTAAGACCACCAGCTCTTCCACAACGACTTTGTGGTGTGGGCACTCCAGCGCTCCGGAGCTGATGTGGCGGATGTCCTGCAGACAGCACCAAGCCCGGGGCCACAGAGCCCAGACTCAGTGTCGGGGTAGATCCTCAGGGCTCGGGGTTGCCTGTGCTATGAAGGCAGGTGAATCAGCTCAAACAGGGTTGACTCACGTGAGCTACTAGACTGAGTTATCTAGAACAGTCCAGATGAGGTGGGGGTCACCCAGGGGACATCTGTCTTTGCCTCTCTGTTGTGAAGGACTAGTCTGTCTGTTCCAGAATCCCTTCCAACCCCAATATCTAACGAGGTTGAATCTAATGATCTCCTGTATGTAACAGTCCCTTTTACTTGTGAATAGCAGCAATATACAGAATAATATCTTATTATTTTTTCTTATTATATCTTATATTTTATTATGAGATGTAATATATATGATATATATCTATGTATCTATAAACATAGATATATAATATACCATCTATATGAGAATACAATATGAATATATGATATATATTATACAATTATCTCTTGTGTCTTATTATTAGTCTTTCATTGTGGACCAAGCACTTTTACATGTATTTGTGAAAGACTTTACGAGCATATTATAGTCTGTGTTGCTATTGCCCCTAAATATTTATGTGCGTAGCCATTGTTTAAAGGTGCCTAGAGGGTCTTGTAGTTTATTTTAAAAGCTGTTTTTGATCAATACAGCAGAAGGCCAATATGACACGATAAACAGATCCTAGTCCACCTCTGGTTGGCCGGGCCCCAGAAGGATGACGGCTGCCTAGATCAATCTCTCGCCCCGGCCTGAGTTCCACCCGCCACGCCGGCGTTGCACGGGGCAGCCCCAGCACCCGGCTGTCCGCGGGCTTTTGTTGACCAGCTCCGCGGGGAGTTCAGGCCTGTGGGCTCCTCTTAAGGGCCAGCATCTTGTACGGTCCCCTGAGTGCAGTCCCCTGACTCCAGCCTTCCAGCTTATGGGGACTTTGGGCGAAAGGTCTCTAGTCCAGGGGTAGCCGATCGTCCCATCTCTCCAAATAGCTGGGCATTCACCATTGTTTGTTGGCTTTGAAAGGATTTTGCCTTCTTTATGGCGTTGTGTTCCAGGGCCCAGGGATGGCTTTGGCCACGGGAATGTGCAGTTCCTCTTTCCCTGTTAGGGACGTAGGTGAGAAAAACAGCGGAGGGGCAGCTTTGTCTGTGCAGCTAGACACTGACGAAACATCTCTCTTGTGCATTTGCATTTGTGCAGGAGTTTTCTTGAAAACGTAATGTCCTTTAGGGGAGACAGAATCCTTGGCCTATAATATAGCTGCTATTTTCACATGAATGGCTCAGTTAGCCCAATTTGGTGAATTATCTCTAATTTTGAGGAGAGGTATTCCTGGAAATATTCTAGCAAGAAAAAAGTGTATTAGTTCCTTCCTCCACTTTACCGAGCATGTCTCCTTGGTTTTTTTCACAGCTCTTAAAGGGCCACAGACAATTTTAAGCTCGAGCAGAGAATCACGCTGTCTGGAGGGAAGATGGCATATGTGACACAGACCTCCACCTCTGCTCACCACACGGAAGGGCCCTCCTGCCTGGGGAGGTGACAGCAACAGCAGGAAGGGCGTTCAAGTTTGCTTACATTGTTAGTTGCAATAGTGCCGTGCCTTCATTTAAGAAAAAGATGACCAAGAGAACAGACCAAAACCAAAAACTGATGTTGCAAAGCATGTAAGCCAAATGTTACATCAGCACTGTATTTTTCATTTTGCAAAAGAATTTGGCATCTGAGTATCTTAAAGTATGTTTCCCTAGCACATTGAGAACTGCATTCAATTTTTAAAAGATGTTTCACACACAACATGATTGGGAGACATATTTTAAATACATACGTTATATATAGATGTTTTATGTATGTATTGATATGTAGATGGCATTTTTATTTTTTATGCAAACACTGCATACAAGGCATTATTCCAAATATTTAAATAACACGTGGTTTGCCTTCTCTAAAGCTGCATTGAGTGAGCGAGACGGAAGAATGTCCCATGCTCCAATAGGAAGGACCTCCTGACGTTAGACAGAGGCTGCTTAACCTTCACACCGTGGCTGACACACCAGATGCAGCCGTGATGAGCATTAGTGCTCTGCTAACGAGGGCCTCTGCGTGCGTGGTATTGATCTCCTTGGGTTCCAGCTCACTAACCCCAGCTGCTCCCAGCATCAGGGAGAAGATGCTGAATAAGCAAAGGAAAGAAGGGACAGGAGGGGGGGACCAGGCCTGTCCGGTTCACTTGGGACGGCTTACATGACCCACAACAACAAAAGTCACACTGCGAGCCTGCCTGTGGGAGGACATTGCAAAATGAATGTGTGATACCTCCTCGGGGTCCCACTGGTGTCCCACAGTGTTAGAACCTGGCCCAGGCCCTGCATTTATCTCTGGCCCTTTTTCTTGCCCTGGAATCCCAGGGACCTTCCCTTGCTTTGTTCCCTCAGAGCCAGAAACGGGTGGAAGGTGGGCACTAGAGACTTCGGTGTGGGGCAGTTCTGCCAGCTCACTGCTGGTGTCCCAGTGTCCTCGTCGGTAACGGACAGGATCCACCTCCCCGAGTTGTTGTGATGATTAAATGAGATAATGCCCGGCACAGGGTTACCATTCATAGTGTTCACAGCTGTTGCGATCATCACTGGTCTCTGAGCTGATGACATAAGGCTACATCCAAGGCCAATGGGGACCCCAGAGAGTGGAGAGAATAAGAGCTCCTCAGACACTCTTGCTGATTTGCCTCAGTTTCTCACAAAGGGGTGGAAGAATGTGGGGGCTCCCTTCCAATGATGAGAAGCCTCCACGGGCTGGAGTATCTGCCGGTCCTTTCAAGGCCCTGCATTTGCCATCTGCCGTGTTAGGCTCTGATGTTTTATGTCCCACAAATTAAAAACAAGAAAAATGTTTTGAGCTGGGTTTTGTTCTTTGAGCGATTTTGTGTAGGGCAGCATTAAGGGAAAAGAATGCGTACACACATATTCCCAAGCAATTAACTTGCTTGCGAAAATGGATATGAGCAAACCCAGAAATGCAATACCTTTTCCCACTTAAAATAAGAAGCTGATTTCTTGATTTAACGTCACAAACACTGCACTGTTGTCCACGTATCCAGAAGCCTAGAGACATGCATCTAAAAATAGAACCGATTTTTACTGGACGACTGCTATCTGTATCCTACGTAACTACGGAAATGTCTTTCCCTCCAAGTGGTTAACTACGGAGAGACGCTGAGACAGAGGCGGTTCCCGTCTCATCAATGTGACAGGCTCTATCTCAGGAGGCATCTGATGTTGTCATAGATTAAGGACACACTTCTTTAAAAGTTCACAGCAGATGCAAAAATGGCTTCCTTCATCCTCCTTAAGAAACGCATGCAATCCACGGCTGAAGTCTGAAGGCCGAAGGACCGGCGTGAGCCCCTGTTTCATCACTGGTGGTCTCCCCATGAGGTCCCTGCCTCTGCTGCAGTAGGGGACCCTCAGCTCTCTCCATCACAGCTGAGACTGGGGGGCGGCCCTCCTCGAACTGTGCCTCTTGTTTTCATGCCTCTTCCCCCATGTCTCTGTTACTTAGGACCCCGCACCCTACCCATTCTCTGTGGCCTGGACATGGGCTGTGTGAGGCCGCAGCTCAACTTCCCTGCAGCAGGAAACAGGTGAGGGTTCCAGCCTCCCAACGCTCCCTGAGTTGGGCGTCGGATCCAGTGCTTTCCAAACAAGGATGTGTACTGAGGCTTCTAGACTCTTCTAGACTCTTCCTATGTCACTCTTCTTACAATCACAGGCCTCTCTTCCCTTACCTAAGACTGACCTCTAAGGTCACTGGCCCCTCTTTTTAGAAGCTCCCTCCCAGCCCTGTTTCCACCAGAGGCCTAGGTGAGCTCTCTGTGTGATAGTGTCGACTCCGTGTACAAATCCAGCATCCTGTCTGGGCAAGACCCCACTATAACTCCTGAGCTCTTGCTGATGACATCCACCGCCTGTGGGCACAGAATGAACCAGGACTGAGGATGAGGGTCTGACTCTAGGTTTTGAGCCCCCAAGTCCCTCTTGCTGGTGCTGTTCCCTCCAACCCCTGACCTCTGACCTCTGGCCCCAACCCCACTGCCTGCCCAGCTGCTTGCTTCTCCTGACTTAGCTGATGGTTTTGTCTGCTCAGACCTTAGCAGGATTCTCATTTCTGGCCTCTTGTCCCCAATCCTACTGGTGCGGCCCCCCTCTTCTCTACCGGTGGAGACGTTTTCTGCCTGACTCCAAATCCACTGTTCTGGGTTTGGTTGAGAAATGCTCCCCAGGTGTAGTTATGTCTCAGTGGCAGGACTACAGATGGTTTTTAATTTCTCCTAGTTTCACGATTCTAATTTTATTTTTTAACAGTGGACACACGTGGTCTTATGCCCTCTCCCCTTTGTCTTTTATTTATCTTTTCTTTAGTTACAGAAGGAATATATGAATATGGTTTTGTTATTAAAAAATATCTAACACAGAGATATTTAGAGTAAAAGGCACTCAGTCCAGTTCCTCCAACCCCCATCAACTGGTCATCTCCAGAACTTGTTATCAGTTTGGTATGTACCATTCCAGATCTTTTCTATGCATTTCCTTGTAAATATATGAATACATCAGCTCTAAACTCAGACAAATAATGAAGGTTAACAAATGGTTGTTTCTTGGCAGCCCTGTGGTCCACCATCTTGGTTTGTCTCCATCGTAATCTGTCTGCCCTGAGACTCCTTCTCTTTCCGTTCAAGTTCCTCCTCTGCCTCCCTGGGGCTTGGTTGCCCTTCTCTGGATCAAGTCCCCTGGCCCCCGCCACCCTTCTCAAAGCCGCTGCTTCTCTCTAACGTATTCTTAGCTTTTCACAACCTCGTTCCTCTGCTGTCGCAGCACATTTGATCGATCTTTCCCTGTTCGTGTCGCTACCAGACCCTTTCTAAGGAGGGGTCAGGAGTCAGGTAGTCAAGGATTAGATGGTAACATATAGGTAAGTAGCCACCATCTTCCTCTGGGTGTCTCAGAATTATACCTTTTAACATACTTAAAACAATGTGCATTTCACCACATACTCTTTGTAGGGTGATGCCTCAATCCTAAAAAGTTGTAGGGGAGATGAATGATTTTTTTACCACAACCTTTTATAATTGTTGTTAGTGCTGTCAAGTGGGTTCCGGCTCCTAGCGACCCTGTGGACGGCAGAGAGGAGCCCTGTCCAGTCTTTTGGCGCCGTCCTCTTACCTCCCAGTGCTCCATCAGACAGTGCTCTGCTGCTTTCATGGGGTTTTCACGGCCAGTTTTCTCAGAAGTGGGTGTCCAGGTCCTTCTTCCTCATCTGTCTAGTCTGGAAGCTCCGCTGAAAACTGTCCACCATGGGTGACCCTGCTGCCATGTGAAATCCCGGTGGCAGAGCTTTCAGCATCACAGCAACACGCAGTCACCACGGTATGACAACGACAGACAGGTGGTGTGGCTCCCCGACCGGAAATGGACCTGGGCTGCAGCGATGGGAGCACCAGATCTTAACCACTAGGCCACCAGGGCTGGCCTGTTTACAGTTTACCAATAATAAAACTGTATGGTCAGTATCCAGCTAAGGCAAACACCTAGTTGAACAGCTGATATGTGGAAAAATCCAACTGAGAAGCAACAACTAAAAATAGACTTCAGAGAAGCAGTGAGTCATGGCCTAAATGATCAAATACATTAAGTGATATATTGAAAAGGACAAACATCGAGGCTGGCGGAACAGAGTCTCCCCATCTCCAGATGGAGATGTCAGAGGGCTCAGGGGTATTGGGGAGTTTTTTGGTGACTTTATGGTTTGCTTGGGTTTTTTCCTCTTAAAAATGTGATCTGCCCCCACCCCCACACACACTTATTTTAGCCCTAAAGATTAGTCAAGACGGTTGTTTTTCTCCCTTAAATGGCTATAAACCTATCTCAGAAATAGACAAACAGCCTGGCTCTGCAGGCTTAGCAGGACATGGACATCTATGCTAATCCCTGCTCAGCCAGGTGCTTGCCCCCGGGTGACCCTGAGGTGGAGCCATCCTGCCGCCCCTCCCAGTCTCTGGTCATTCCCGAGACAGTCACAGCAGCCTTCGAGGCAGGCTAGCAAATGAACATGAGAAAGCCATTTGCAAGAAGGAAGGCCTTGGTGACACAGGCGTGATTAAAAGAGACAGGTCAGCTCAGACGGAAAGTCTAAATCCCGACTCTGGCTCCATCCGCAGTCACGGAACCCAGTCCCCCCAAGCTTGGTGTCCGGCTCTGGGCACGCAGCTGGGGGAAAACAGTCTAGCTGAACCATGTGAAAAATCAGGTCTGACTGAACCACGTGAAAACATCAGACAATCATACTAGGAAATAAGAGTGTCACCACCAAGTGTCAGAGGATGTAGTTTAAAATATCTCCTCTGTGAGATTTCCCACCTCCCCGGCCGTGCGCCTTCTCAGGACCACACTCTTGTTTCCCGAGGTGGCATTTGATTCTCGCCACTTGGTGTTGCTTATGATTTCATGCAGGCTTGTCTTCCCAACTGGTCCTTACCTCCTCGTGGGAGAGTCACATCTTCTCTTAATACCTAACACTTCATGGACATGTAATGATCTCTCTTTTTTTTGTTTTTTGTTTTTTACAGTTTTGAAATGTAATGCATATACCATACGATTCACCCATTTAAAGTATAAAACTCAACGGTTTTTAGTATATTTGCAGGGTTGTGAAACTACCACTTCAATCAATTTTAGAACATTTTCATCACCCCCAAAAGGAACACTGTACCTTTTAGCTTTTAACCCCCAATCCTTGCAGCCCCTGGAAACCACTAATCTACTTTCTGTCTCTATGGATTTGCCTGTTCTGGACATTTCATATAATTAGAACCATACAATATGTTGTCCTTTGGGTCTGGCTTCTTTCACTTAGTAAAATGTTTTCAAGGTTCATCCATGTTGTATCATGTATCGGTACTTCATTCTTTTTTATGGCTGAATAATATTCCATTGCATGGATGTACCACATTTTATTTATTCATTCATCAGGTGATGGACATTTGGATTATTTTCACTTTTTGGCTACTATGGATAATGTTGCTATGAACATTTGCATTCAAGTCTTTGTTTAGACACATATTTTTCAATTCTCTTGGATATATAGTTAGGAGTAGACTTGCTGGTCAAATGGTATCTCCATGTTTAACCTTTTAGGGAGCTGTCAGATTATTTTTCAAAGTGGCTGCACCATTGTACACTCTCACCAGCTGTGTGTGAGAATTTTAATTTCTCCACATCCTCAGCAATCCTTGTTATTATTTGTCTTTTTGATTCTGGCCATCTTAGTGTGTGTGAAGTGGTATCTCATTGTGGTTTTGATTTACATTTCCCCGATGGCTAATGATGTTGAGCATCGTTTCATGTGCTTAATGGCTGTTTGTGTACCTACTTTGGAGAAATGTCTGTTCAAATCCTTTGCCCATTTTTTAATTGGGTTATTTATCTTTTAATTATTGAGTTGTAAGTGTTCTTTATAAATTCTATATATTATCAGATATATGATTTGCAAATATTTTCCCCCATTCTGTGGGTTTTCTTTCCACTTTCTTGATAGTGTCCTTTGAAACACAAAAGTTTTTAATTTTGATGACATCCAATTTATCTATTTTTTCTTTTGCTGCATGTGATTTTGATGTCATACTGTAAGACTCCATTGCCAAATTCAGGATAATGAAGACTTACTCTTATGTTTTCTCCTAAGAGTTTTGTAGTTTTAGCTCCTACATTTAGATTTTTGACCCATCTTGAGTTAATTTTTGTATATGGTTATAATGATCTCTTAACACATGATGGTTAACTGTCCATTTATTACATAATTGAAGGAAAGTTCAAGCTGAGTTTTATCATTTATTAATCATTTAATAGGTATTTATTGAGGGCCTACTATACCCTGGGTACTTGGGACACGAGAGTGGGCCAAACGGTCGGAGCTTGCCAGTCCTCAGCCCTCAGTGTGGTGGCAGAGACAGACGGTGGTGTTATCTCACAAGTAGCAGTAAGTGCCACAAAGAGAAAATGTGAAGTGGCTCAAGAGTTGAGCCTGGGGACCCAATCCAGTCTGGAAGTGCAGGGAATGGGTGACCCGAGGGGGGAGGGAAGGGAGATAGGCAAGTGTGGGGTGGAAAGAATGTTCTTATCAGAAGAAACAGCACTGGGTGGGGGGGGGCAGATGGGAAGAGATGAAACTAGAGAGGGAGGCAGGGATGGAACGAGCAAGCCCCCTTACTCCACACTTCCCACGTGCCAGTGTTGGAAGCTTTTTATATGCCTCGTTCTTTCCAAGAGTTTTCATTCCAACCCCGGGAGATACAGTCATTATGCATTTCTCAAATGAGGAAACCATAGCTAAGAGAGGTTAGGTGACTAGTGGGCCTACCCAGCTAGCAGGTGGCGGAGCCGGGACACAAACCCAGGGCTGTGTAAGTCCACACCCTGCTCTTGGGGTCTCTGTGTTGCCACTGCTCAGGACTGGAGCCATCTTGGCAGAGGACCTCCGAGCTTTAGAACTAGGAAACAGTGGCCTTCACTGAGACACTTTAGCGAATAATCCTGGAAGAAGTAGTCTGGGAGAAAGAGACTCAAGTGCACGCAGACAGGGCCAGAGTCTCTGGCCTGTGTCAGTGTGAACACGCCAGCTGCCCTGCCATCATTCAGGAAAAGCCTGGTCCCCCTCCTTGTCAGTAACCCAAGCCTAGCTGTCACTCGTATGCACAGAAGACTTATTCCAAGACAAAGCCCCCTGGAGTCTCCTGGCCTCTTGGCTTGGAGGTCAAGTGCTTCTCTGGAGGTGTTTGACGTGAGGTCATTCTCCGCTTGCTCCAAGGACTTCAAAGCCTGGACCACAACTTTGAACCACCTCGTGAAGGTTCTTGCCTTGACCAGAGTGGCTGATTCTTCTGGTTAAAGAAAGCCAATAAATTGTTTGATTGTGCTCTCTTCTCCAAAGGAACCTCAGTCTTTTAAAGGGCAGGATGTGGGTGCGGATCCGCGAGTCTGAACTCGGCAGGAGCCTGGAGAAGACGGGTACAGAGGAAACGCTAGACTCCGATGAAATCTCCCACCTGGCTACCCAGAAGCAAGCGGCTGGCGTGGCTGTGCAGCCGTGGTGGCAGCCAGATGCCCTCCTCTGCAAGTCACAGGCTTTCAGCTTTCGGATCCTGTCCAGCTGGAAGCTCAGGCAGGGATGATAAAGCAGAGCTGTAGCAAAGCTTTATGAAAAGCAGTCTGTTAAAAGCAGAGAAGGAAAGTTGCTTGTCTCAGACAACAATGCTTCTTGAGATTTCTGTGCATCTCTCCCCACCATGAGCCAGCTTTTCTCTGCTGAGCTTGAAATCAGATGAGCTTGAAAATGAGATGAGGGATAAACCGGCCTCGGCCACGAGCTTCTGCTCTGAGTGTGCGGCCGAGTGCATGATCTCTCACTGCTTGTGTGAGAGAGGCCTCCCACCTCATCCCTTTATTCCAGCTCTTACTGTTATTTTATGTTTTATTCTATTTTGCATTGTGGAGAGTCAGTGTCACAATCTCAAAATGCCAACAAGGGTCAGGCAAGTCTCCTAAAGGGTTGAAACAGGTGAGGAGTGAGGCAATAGGGAGCAGTGTAAACTGAAAAAAATCCCCAGGGAAACTAGAGATTCCCCCTCTAGAAGGGGCAGCTACTCCGCCCCAATTCATTGTTGCCACGCAAAAATTGGGCCAGTGTTTGGTGGTTACCAAGGGGAAGCGGGGTGGGGGGTGGGCACAAGGGGTGAAGGGTTACATCCACAAGGTGACGGACAAACAAAAATGTACAACTAAAACCCCACAGTGTTATAAACTATTAAGACACCAATAAAAAAAATGGTAAAAAAAAAAAAGTTGGGCCAGTGTTTACAGATCTTATCATTTTTTTCAAGAGAGTCAGAAATCCTGAGTTTTGTTGGACATTTGTGTATTCTAAGGCGACGTGGAGAGCAGGCACACCGAAGGGCGGATCCAGCTTCACGGATGAGCGGCTTGCAACCCTGAAAAACAGCATGGGCCTTGAAGCACAGGCTCAGGAGCCAGTGAGCCAAATGTGTACTATGTGCTAACTGTGGACCTTGAGTAAATTATCTCATCTTTTATCATCATCATCAATTAAGAACTCACCCATTGAGATGTTTGGAGAATTAAATGTGCTTAGCATAATGCCTAACCGTTGGTAAACTGTCGATAAAGACTACTTCTACTCTACTTTGATTTCCTTTGAAAAGACAATCCTCCATCTTTGAAGAGCAGGTTTGCAAAGACTCCTAGTGCTGACGACTGGCCGGCAAGGGCCCTGCTGGGAGTGGTGGAGCTGCACGCTAAGTGGAGCAGCCACTTGCTTTCCTGCTGCTCGTCCCAGGCCAGAAACCCACACCCTCCCCCGCCGGGCATGCCCAGAAACTATAGATCCTGCCTTAATTACCAGCAATTAAGCCGGCTTCAGCCTGCAATACAGGATCAGGCCCTGCACCCTGGCCTCCTGAGGCCCTTATAGGAACAGGCTCAGCCCTTCCAGAGCCTCCTCCACCCCCACCCTTTTGTTTAGTCCCTGCACACCTCCCTGCTGTCAGAAACACCCTGAGCCAGGGAGACCTGAAGTCATGGGCGGGGTCCTCCCCAGCTGCCTTCTAAACCTCCGCATCCAGACGGGAGTTCTCAAGGGTAAACCACAGCTCACAGGGTTCTCTTTGGGTTCCATAATGAAAGATGGAGGCTCCTGTCCTGGCCAGTATATTTTCTTCATTTGCTAAAATAATACGTTTGTAAGAAGGAATTTCCTACAACCAGGAAGGAGCTACTACTATATTCACTCAAGTGGAAAAGAAAATTGAGAAAAGAAAAGTGCAAGGTCTCGTATGGGA
The DNA here is from genome assembly GCA_031878705.1 of Tapirus indicus. Lineage (NCBI taxonomy): Eukaryota > Metazoa > Chordata > Mammalia > Perissodactyla > Tapiridae > Tapirus > Tapirus indicus. The sequence goes on along the minus strand of CM062925.1, from coordinate 1,406,168 downwards.
GCAAGGCAGAGTAGCGGTGGCAAACGTATTTCTGTAGAGGAAGCCCCTCTCCATAAAAGCTGAGTGAGTCCATTTTGACGTGGGGGATATGGGGGAAGGCAAGCTCTCCAGGTGCACCCTCCTGGTCTCAGCTGACACCTGTGTGCACTGTCAACAGCTTGTTGGTGGGGACCTCGGGACGCGGGCTTGGAGGCAGATACTTCGGTCGAAGCGCCTTCTGGCTCTGAAGTGCTCTGGGACACAGGCAAGCAGTGGAGGGTTGAATAAGGGAGGCTGGTTTTCCCCTCCCCCTGGAGCCCTGCATTTCTGACTCAGGCTGGAACAGCTAGGAAAGTCCTCTTTCCCAGCTTTTGTTCACAGAGTGGGTCTCAAGGCCACTCTTCCTCACCCCTGTGGAGACTAGGCATGTGGCCCACACCTGCTCTTGGCTCTGGGGCCCTGAGGCCAGATGAAGTTGGCGCTTACGGCAGCTGAGCCACCTCCATCTGCGACCCGAGGTTACACTGAGCCTCTGGGAGGGCAAAGCAGGAACTTCCATGCTCTCCACTGCACAGATGGCTTTGTTCTATTTACAGATCAGTAGTCGATGGCATTTTGCAATTCGCTAGTTCAGTTGCTATTAATGTCTGTCAGCCCAGTTAAAAAACACACACTTAATTAGAATTTAACAAAGTTTTAAAATGAAGATTTAGTGTAGCTTCCTCACATATATAAATCCTGTGTCTTAGACACGTCTGTGTTTACCCAGATAGTTCAGGCTAGGAAACTCCCGCCAGCTCAATCAGTGTGATTCCCTGTCTCAGGAGACTCTTGTCCTTTCTTTTCTTTTGTAAAAATTAACCAGATTGTGGCACAAGATTTCACCTCGCTGAGCGTCTGTAGGGCTGTTTCGGCTGCTTTGCCCCATTCTTTCCCCTCTCCTGCAACCGCGCTAACTATTCTACCAAATGGCAGGTCTGCGGCCTCACTGAGCACAGTCAGCCACACAGAAAAAATAATGTGCAAGTGCATCCCAAGCCCTTTCAAGTCCTAATCTTTGAGAAATCATGACAGACCAATTGGAAGCTTGGTAAACTAATAAAGAGTAGTGGTCATTTGCAGAGACCTGGGCAGTTGGGGTGACACCTACTGGCAGCGCTGTTGCACTTGCAGATGTAAAGTCCAGGTTGGGGTGCCAGGTGTAAACTCTTTGCACAGGAAAATTCGTGCCCGAAGCTAAGCATGTTTCTGAGGAAGCTTTTTCACTGGGGTGGGAATGGGGTCACGTGATGAGAGAGAATTCAGCTGGTAGAAAGGACTACCAGGACTAGCCCTCCCTCTTTTTATCCCATCCCAGATGACAGTGGTCCTGGATCTCTGCTACTTGAGACAAATGGGCTTGCTCTCTGTCTCTGTTTCCTCAGTTGCAAAATTAAGGGGGTGAACTAGATACTTCCTGAAATCCTTTCCAGCTGTAATATCCTGAATTCTAAGACATCCTTTCTTTACTTGTTCTCTAACCTCCGCAGACCACCCCTGCTCTACCTCATGGGATTGCACAGGCCCGGGAACCTCACTTACCCCCATGGAGGATGAGTCACTGGGCTGGGAGAACGTTATTCCTCAACCGTGGGTGTTTCAGCACCACGGAGAGCGACGCGTGCGCTAAACTACCCCACCCCACTTGACCTTCACACTCTCTGAGGGACATGCCTGTCAGAGTACATTCATATATATACGCACATGTATATATACACACACAATTATATGTTATACTATTGATTATATAGTATTAATTATATAATATTACGTGTAATATACATTATATAATATCTATATTCGATATAATAACTGGTTATTTATAATGTATACATATTTATTATTGGATATAATATATATCCAAGAAAAGCCATTAACAGAAATGAAGCAGTTTTAGTAGACATATCCAACTCTATTTGCTCCGTTAGTCTTAACTCAATTATCACATTGTAACAGAAGCATTTTCTTGTGGATTCAAGCCCAGCTGCCACTGTAGAATAGTAGAAGGCAGTGGGTGTAAGCTTCTCCCAACATAGGACACTCTTTTATAGTATCTCTGATGGGCGGCTGTCAGGCTTCTTTCTGGTTATCTCCAGGCACAGAAAGCCTGGTACTTCATTGGGGATTATAAAAACTCTATTAGGAAGGTCTTTCTTTTTTGAGCTGAAAGCTGCTTGTTAAGAACAACTTTCCTGCATTCATGTCCAGACTATGACCACATCTTACCCCTCAACCACCAGCCCCTGTCCCAGCCACCTCATGTGTCATCTGGATTGTTGCAATAGCCTCTTAGATGTTCTTCTGCAGGTGCCTTCACCCTTCAGTCTGTTCTTCACAAAGTTTCCCTTTTAAAAGCAGTAACCCTTTAAAAACCTGAGTCATACTTGTGCCACCTTACTGCTTTATACCCTCCAATGCTCACCATTGTTCTCAAAGTAAAAGATTCCTTTAGATCATCTGAAAAGTCTGTCATGATTTGCCTCTCCCCCACCGCCTGTCTCTGACCTCATCCCCTACCCCTCCCTCCTTCACTCACTCTGCTGCAGCCACACTAGCCTTTTTTGCTGTCCCCTGACAGCCGTGCACACTCCTGCCTCAGGTGCTGTTCCCTGTGATGAGAATGCTCTTCCCTCAGATATCTGCAGGGCTCATTTTCTCACCTCTTTCTCATCTTTGCCCAAATGCCACCTTAACATTGAGGTCTTCCCTGAGCATCCTATTTAAGGTCCCACACACTCCCTACCCCTACTTCACTCTAAGGCAGTAATTGGTAAATGCTGGTAAATGTTAAACAACCCATATGGGGGGGGTTCTGATTTGTGGCATTTGCTGATTTCTGTGATGTAAATAATCCCACCATGGCCAACTTCAAGCTACTGATGTGAATTACTGAAGGCAAAGTTGGGAAAAGCTAACAATCAACTCTCATCATCTGGCATAAGCCAGCTCAGCACACTCCTGCAGGTAAAGGAGGGAAGAAGGATGTGGCATACTGCTGGGGCTGAGTGCAATGGTGGCCGTGGGGCTGATTCAGGAGAACCCCAAAGGAAGGACAAACTCCTGGGGAAGTAATTTTACTACAGTAACAGGGAGCGTTCAGCTTTACTTCTTTCTTTCCAGATGCTTTCGGAACACCTAAACCTGGATGTTCTGTCCAGTCCTTGAATATCATATGCTAAAAGCCAAACCCTTGACTACCCTCCCAAAGCAACATTTGCCGATTTTTCTGCTTCTGTCCAGGGCACCACAGTTCTCCCTGTCTTGGACCTCTTGTTCTTCTTTGCCTTACACATGTATTCCCAGTAGTGCTGACCCTCCAGAATAATAGGACCATCATGTCCTGGGATAATTTATCTCCACAGCCCATGAGGACGTGGGAAAGCTCATAGACTGCCAAGTTTATCAGGAACTGTCCGTTGCTCCTTTCTCTCGTCTGCCTGCATTCCCTACTCCTGCCTGAGTGCTCTGGGAGCCAGTGAGTCCACGTCACCCCTGGGCAGTGCAGCTGGACTGTTCTGCATTTCCACGACCATCTAACAGGGTTGCCATGGCCCCAGCATAATCGTTCTCATCCATCACTTCTGCAGCACATTGATTTCTTAATCTTTTGGAGGTTATGGGTTCTCACTCCAGAAAAATACACTTGTGCATGTTCCCACATTTTGCATTTAACTTAAAAGGTATATAGACCTCCCATGAAGCCAACTCATTGATTCCCTAGATATTCATGGCTTGTAGGTTAAGAGTCCTAGACCAGACTAGTGTCCCTAGCTGCTGGCCCTCTGGACCCACCACTATACTCGTGCCAAGGCCATGATTGCCCCCCACTGCTCCCAGCCACCACGGCAAGGGTCCTAAGCCAGGCTCATTCCGTGAAATGCAGGAGTCGTCTAAGGATAACTTTGTCTCAAGGACTCCCCATAGGAGTCTCTCTAATGTCTTCTACCGGTTGTAACACAGTGTGTTTACTTTAATTCTTTTATGCTCCCCCAAGCTTAGTCAGCCTCTGTCTTTCTTTCAGAGAGAGAGAGAATTAAATTCTTCTTTCTTAGTTGGTCCTCTACAGCCAAATAATGGCTCATAATTACCAAATTAATAAAGCATCTTTATGTTATTCATAATGTGCTCACAAACAGATGGATATGATTTTGTAAATTGTGTTTCACTGAAGGGTATGACTAATGAGTTAATACACAAAAGCTGAAAATGAGTTATAATATTATTGCAACTTTTCTTCTGTCTTCAGAATGTTTATTTGCAATAATCTAATGCAAATAAAACACAGCCCCAAAAGAGATGCTCGGTTTCATTTCTAAAAAGAGAAAGGAGCTGTTGCAGTTGTTTTAAGTATTGATTTTGTATTTATTTTTCACATTGTGGTCTTTATGATGTAAATATATTACAAAATTCAGCAATTTTGTTAAGAGATTATTTTTACTTGTCTTGACTACCTCCTTCACATTATAACATTCATGTAGAGACTTTGATATTGTCCTCTGCCACTCAAAGACAACTCAGGATTCATTTTTAAAAAAGAACAACCATATCAATAGTCACAAAGAAACACAATGACAAGCAGCTACTGGTCATTTGCTTCTCGGTTACAGGAAACTGCGAGGTAAAAATACCTGATGCCCTCTGCCCCCCCACCCCAACCTCCAAGGCAAGGAGGGAACATTGCCTAGGACAAAAGAAAGGCTCCTGGCACATGGGCTTGTCTATTTGGCCAATATTTATTGTGCATGCCTATTGTGTGCCAGGCACTTGAAAAGCAATTGGGATGTGGAAGGAGCAAAGAGATGCAAACACAGGCCCTGATCTCGTGGAGCTCACGTGTGGCAGGTGAATAAGTGAGCGTAGGTGAGAAAGCTGGAAGGCTAGTAAAGTGCCCTCCTTTCCCCTCCCTGTGGAGAGCTCCCAGCCCCTCAGCATCTGAGCCATCTTGGAGAGTTGAGACAACTGCCACATTCCAGAGCAGGGAGGTTCCAGCATCACCAGTCGTGATGGCCTCTTTTTTTCCACCTTTCAATATCCCAAATGTCTAACAAGTGTGTCAACTCCCAATATACTATTATGTCCTTATCTTACAAATCAGTTATAGGAGACACAAGTATTTTACGATTGGCCAATGACAGAGGAAAGAAAGCAGCTCCCAGCCTGGCTTGTCTAGGGGATTAGCGTATGTTTGGTCTTTCTTCTCACCCTGATCAAGACAGTTAATCTCGAGGTATTATCTGTTTTGTTTTTGGAGCCGTAACAATGCTCAGATGATCGGGCAAAGAAATGCTACGTACAAGGCGCCAAGACGGGAATAGATGTGCAAGAGATTTCTTGGAGGAGAGGGCAGGAAAGGCAAGGAGAGCTTTCAGTCCACAATAGGGGTCTGATGCCTGTAGAAGCAGAGAGGGAACAAAGGAAGATTGGGTAAGAAGAGTCTCAGACCACAGTAAAGTTTCAAGAAAGACTCAAGCCTATGGGGAGCCCTTGAGACAAAGTTATCCTTAGAGGACTCCTGCATTTCACGGAATGAGCCTGGCTTAGGACCCTTGCTGTGGTGGCTGGGAGCAGCGGGGGGCAAGCATGGCCTTGGCACGAGTATAGTGGTGGGTCCAGAGGGCCAGCAGCTAGGGACACTAGTCTCCCATAGGAGGAGATCTGAGTGGTGCATTTTCATGGCCACCACAGTATGTCGCTCTGTTGACCTTGAGGAAGTTTCTTGCCTGCTGCAAGCTTCCATTTCCACACTGCAAGCTCTGTTCTGGGCTATTAGTTGTTTCAGAGGAGCAGTCTCCACTGGACATTTCAGCAGCAGAACTGGGTTACATTTAATCCCCCTCAGAAGCACAAATTCCCCTGTCTTCTCCACACTCAGATCAGACATCCAGAACATTTTCATTCTTTGTTTCTGAGTACATTTCCTGATATTCTGAGTAGGGTGGAAATGTCAGCTGCAATGAATGGCTACCCTGGTCTTTTCTAGTCATTAATTTATTCAGTTCTGTGACAAAGTCCTCTGAGTAGAGAGGGTATATCTGGATGACTGACAGCCAAAGAACAACATTCACTCAAGGGCGTTGGTTCCCAGAATCCACCCTCCCTTTGCCTCATGTTTGGCAAGGAATTTATTTTCAAAACACTTCCAGAGGAACAGACACGGCTTCTGATTGATACCACCTCGGCCACATCGGAGATACTGGACCCTGGAGCGAGAAAAGCTAAAACTACCCACTGTTCTTAGATGAGCTTATGCGGGCGGCTGCTCAGCCCCAGTCAGCTCCAAGAGACTTGATTTGCATCTGGTTTCAGCTCTGCTTAGGTCGCCTCACAGGAAGAATACGGTCCTGCCTTCGCCCTCGTCATGGTCAGATATGTTATAAATGTCTGGATCTTCCTCAAGGCAGGACAGTAGTGAGAAGAACCAGGCTGGAGAAGGCCAAGATGGGCTCCACACAGTGGTGGTGACTTTCACGTTGATCATGTGCATTTTTCCAGAGAATGATGATGAAAGGAGGGACATGGGGAGACGTAGAGAAGACAACTAGTCTTCCCTCAGGGTCAGATGCGTTCAGTGTATCAGTCTGTCTGTAAGTTACTCGGAAATTATTTATTTTGTCTCTGGTACTGTGACCGAATAGACGTGCTTTCTGTCCTGTTGGCTCTTCCTGTCTAGGAGGGGCAGAGACAGTCGCCCAGACAAGCATTCCGAGCTGACCTCGACGCCTGCGCCAGGCCGCTGGTCTAGGCGAACACGCCACACAGGGACTTAGCAAAGTATGTGATCAAGTATCTCATGGTGTTCTCGAAGGCAAAACCGAATAGTGTGGTCGGATGATGGTAGAGTCCCGTTGTATACGTGGGTCCAAAAAATGAACTGTTCAAGAACAGAGATGAGGACCTGTGGGCCAAGACAAGATTTCTTGGAAGACACTTGGGGAGTCTGGGAAAGAGAAGCCAGCATGACTCGGCACTTCTCCCTAACGTTCCAAGGCTGCTGCATTTGACGGAGCCTACAGTGGTGGAGGGACAGAATGGGAACTGGACCTGCCGCAGCCGTGGGTGCTGTGGTCCGGGGATCGGCCAGGCCACCTCGGAGATACCGGCGACTCCGTTAGGTGTGGTCTGATCCACGACCATAGACTTACTATGTCGCAGTCTAATTCGAGGGCTGTTATCAAAACACACAACTGAATATTTTTAAAATTGTACTTCCTTGACAGAACACCAACAGGGAGAGGTCACAAAACATAGTGCATGTCTGACTTAAAGTAAACAACAACAAACAAGACCTCACAAATAAATTATTTGTTATAATTAACAAATTAGGTCCAAATGCTTTTATTTTATTCAAAACAAAAACAAGAAAAATACTGAGCTACATAGATAGAGGGCTCACCATGTTGCCTGGAAATATGCTGAGTGTTTAAAATGCGCTGGCTCCTTTAAGACGCACGGCGGTGCGCGAGGTCAGTGCTGCTGTGACCAGACTTCTCGGGGTGACCCGGGCTGTCAGAGCAGGGCTCCAGGGCCGCCGGCTCCAGAGCCCGTGCCTGGTGTAACAATACTGCCTCTTGAGTAAAATTGTTCTTAGAAATAGTGATGTGAACGTCAGCTTTTTGAAAACGAGAAGTGTGTTTTAGTCAAGCGTTTGTAGGATACAGGAGACATCGTCACGTGTTCCCATCGGGGGAAGCATCAAGTCTATCCTTTCTGTTTGTTTTTAGCGTAACAGGAGAAATTCTGTTTTCAGAGATGTTGCAGAAAAGTAGTGACAAGCAGCTCATAACAATTTTCTCTAAAAACCATTAATTGCCTTATTTGTATCCTTCAGTCTCAATTTTTTTTAGAAACCTAAGTCCACAGTTTTTTTTTTTTCCTTTGTAGAGGTCTGGATTTCTGGATTTGTGTTGATTTGATTCAGAAAGAGTTTAAGACTAAGACCTGCCTTTTCATTTAAGACTTTCTTTTCTTAGAATCTGACCCATGGGAAGTGGGTTTTTGTGGTGTATTTACTCAGCGTACGACAGATCACCGTGCTCCATCTCTGCTCTTCTCCCTGTCGGCTCCGTTCCTGCATCCTCTGCCTGCGGGAGACAACATGCTTAGCTCTACTCCATGGACCTTGATTTCCTTAAACCAGTTATAATAATCTTCCCTTTTGTCAGATACCCACATTCCCCACCTCCCTTGCAGCCTGCGGCGGCCACGGGATCAGTTTTCACAATAAGATGTGGGTGAAGTCTGTGAGGGGGATTGTAGGAAGGATTTGGTTTTCAGACAAAAGGACAGACACAAGAGGGAAAGCTTTATGGAGCCACGCCCTGCCTCCCTACTTGCTCCTTACGTGCACATGTTGCCTGGAAAGGCAGCCTCCGTCTGGTGACCCTGAGGCGGCATGCTGAAGACGCCTGAGCAGAAAACCAGCAAGGCCTGGATCCTCGGCCTGGTCACTGAGCAGCTGAACCGGGCCTGCAGCTGCCTACCTCCCAGCCACTCAGCAGGCAGAAAACCAAATTTTAACTGTGTAAGCCAGCGTTAACCAAATTTTCTATTTCTTGGTGTTAAAAGCTTCCTAACTATTACACATCACAAATGAATGTTAAATTTATGAGACAAGGTACCCCGATGACACGTCAACACAATGTTTACTTGGTCAGTGCTGTCGAGATTGAAAGTCACATGCTTTTGCGATGGTGATTTCTTCATACTCTTGGTATGACAGGCCACTCCAAAAGGCTGGTTATCTCATTATAATAGGAACGACTGTGTAAATACACTTAGTATCTTTCATATGTATTTGATATGAAATACATTTTAGGAGAACACCCACTGCTGGTGTCAATTTTCCTCCCAGGATCACCTGTGAACACCTGAGGGCCCCTAGTGGGAAAGGCTGACCCCGAGGCAACTCTCTTCCCACCCGGTGCTGTCCCCGGGGCTACGGCTCAGAGCCTGGGCGAGCCTGCTGATGACAGAGTGCAGCTGTGCCCAGTGCTCGTTGGAGGAGCCCAGACGTGCTCAGAAAGGCGGGTGCTGAAGGAGTGAGCTTGAAGCAAGGGCAGACATGATGCTTGTGAGTCCTCCACGGTCATTTAATGAAAGCTGCCATGATGCCTCAGAGGTGCCCCAGACCCGAGAGGGAACGGGCGGGTGATGCCGACCTAGGATGATGAAAGGACCAGGACATACGCTGCTTCCTCCTCGTCCCGAGGGGAGGTTTCCGTGACTCCCGGTGAAGGAGGATTGGAAGTTTGCTTCAGAGCTGAATTGCTCGTCAGTTGCTATTGGACATGATCGTCCTCAGTGAACTCTCGAGCCAAAACTACGTTCACCTCCTTTTGCAGAGTGTGGGGTTAGTCATTTTCAATTGATCATCTTTTCCTCCTTTCTAAGCTTTCAAGTGAAAGAGCCCCTTCAGGGCGAGGTCTGGAATGGGTGGACCCCATTGATGATTTTAGTCCAAACTCTCGTCCCCAGAGTGAGCCCCAAGGGTGAGCAGAAACACCCCCTCCTCCCTCCTGCTTAGTAGGCTGATGTTCATGAGGCACCTCCCAGGGTCTGCTCAGGTAACGCACGCGGATAATGGCTTTCTCCCCCTGCCCGACAGAATTCTTTCTCTGCACTGCTTGTATTTCCCATGAGTAACTGTCATTGTCATTAATGAGGCAGGTGATGGTCACACCATGTTCATCTCTAATCGGATCAGACCTGAACATCGGAGCACACTGTAGGAGAGAAAATAATAAAATTCTTCCAGTGAGACTAAAGATTCCCGTCTCCGGAGGAGTGTCCAGTGCACCGGGGATATTGAGCCTGGACTAAAGAGATCTTAGGAGAAATGCGTCTGATAGACGTCTTCAGCTCCGTGAGGGCTGTCATGTTGAAGAGGGCTTTGGCTTGTTCTGTCTGGGCCCCAGAGGATGGAAATAGGATGGATGAGTAAAAGCACCACAGAACTTACTTTTTACGTTTACCTGCTTTATGGTGTGGTTCTCAGGAAGCCTGGGCTAACACGATGGGCTGCTGACATGGTGGGTTTGGAAATTTGGGAGGCATGGGAACCAGGCAGAGCCTTGTTCTAGCCCAAATCAGACCGTGAAGATTTCACCAAGATTTTATAAGCTGCAAACTTGAACCCTGCTCGCAATCCAGCCCCCTTCCTCACCGTGACCTGTGGTGGAAGGGACAGGAGAAGTCCCTAATCCTAGCTTGTCTGGGGCTCTGTCTCAGCCTTGACGGCCAAAGATTTGTAACAATAACATGAGGTTCAACCTTATGCTTTGAAGAAGCAAAAACCCCAATTGTTACATACGCTTAGACTGGTTCCTAGTGGGAGGGGTTTGCTGGAAATAACGATGTTATTCTAAAGCAATTTGTTGGAGGTAATAGAAAAAAAATACTATCCATCATGTAAATATGAGGTTATTCATAGCAATTCAGAACCACATGACTTGAAGAAATGCTGTCTGCAGAGGGGGTGTGAACGTTTCCTCCAGTCTGAGTTACTATCCCTCTGTTGTTGACACGAGGCCTGTGGATTCTTGAGGTTACGCCCCATGCTCCCGCACATTTCTCTTTCCACCAGAAGTCTCTCTTTGCTCTGCTTCACTGCTAGGTGTTCTTCATCCTTGAGGCCCAGAGATCCCCAACAGCAGTCATCCCCCCACCGGGGCTCAGAGGAGCTGTAACGGCTCACAGCGAGAGAAGAGGTAGCGCTCTTATGAGGATGGGGTGGTGATGGGGGAGGCGACGGCGGTGTCCTGAGATTCCCAGGGGCCCAGCTGCTCTTCCCTGTGAGCAGTATCTGAGCACAACGCTGGCGCCTAAGAAGAAAAACAAGGAGAAACCTCTCCCCCAGGGGAAGCCCAGGAATTTATTTAAAGTCACAATGAACATAGCCTCGCACAGAGAGTCCCGGAACACAATAATAATGATAATAATAATAAAGGAGACTACAGTCAGAGGCATAATTTTCATAGCATAAAATCACCCATTTTAAATCTACAATTCAATAATTTTCAGTAAGGTTACAGTTATGCAACCATTACCACAATCTAACTTTACATCATTTCCATCACCCCCAAAAGAAATCTCGTATCCATTTACAATCATGCCCCACTTCCACCCTCAGCCCTAGGCAACCTCTTATCCACTTTCTGTCTCTGTGGGTTTGCCTGTTCTGGACATTTTGTAAAAATGGAATCACACACTATCTGTATGACTTCTTTCACTGAGCATAAACTTTTGAGGTTCATCCATGTTGTAGCATGCATCAGTACTTCATTCCTTTTTATAGCCAAGTACTATACCGTTGTATGGCTAGACCACATTTTGTTTATACATTCACCAATTGATGGACATTTGGGCTGTTTCCACTTTTTGCCTGTTGTGAATAATGCTGCTATGAACATTCTTATACAACAATTTTGAATTTTAAGTGTTTATCTAAAATCTCCTCCTATCTTTCTTCCGATGGGCTAAAAAATGGTAATAAAGATCCAGATTCTTCCATCTGAGGCCACTACTTTCCTCCTCCATATCTTCCTTCACATCTGCCCTTGCCCATTCTTTTGCAGCATCATCCAGTGACAAACTGCTTGCTCATTCTCCAGAAGGCTTGATGGAATCCACCAACATACCTATTCAAAATATCTGATTTCAGGCTGTGTTCCAACTCTCAGAATGTTCTAATCCACTTCCTTTCGTTCTGTCCTAAGATCTCTGTCCAACCCCCTCTGCCCTGGTCTTGTGAGGCAGAGTATAAAGATCTGTTTCCAGGACAAGGAGACACAAAATAAAGGCCTGGTTCTTAGCGATTTTTAGGTGCAAAAATCAGATTCTGGATAGGGCCAGCTGTTAGGTAAAACCAGGCACACCTTCTCTAATAGGTTGCTCCTTAGCTAACTAAGTAGCCTGGATTATCCCAGCACTTGAGGTTGGCAGTAGAAGATTCGATTCTACTTTAGGAAAAAAAAATCACTAATTTAAACTTGAAGTAAGTTCAAAACTGAACAATACTTCTATAAAAAGGGTGTAAAAACATTTCCCCTTATATTCAGATCTCAAAATATAGTACATATTCACGCCTGTATTTCCCACCAAGAAAGGTAAGATTGCCTTTTACTCTAATGAAGACCTAGTTCATAATATCCAACTGAACTCCATGACCTTGACACTTCAGGAGGCTGGACTCCCACAGCTAAAGGAAAGACTGATTTTTTTTTATCTCACGCCTTGGCAGATACACGTATGCGTGTGCAAAAAGTATTAAAATTCCTCAAAAAGAGCACAATTATTGACCTTTTTCCTTAAGGAAGGATTCCTTCAAGTCCTCTAAACCGAACAACCTCTTCAGCGTACAGCCTCGAGGATGACCTTCAGAGTTCCCCACCTACGCGTGGAAGGACGAGGTTGGACACATTTGTGGGCAGAGCTCGAAAGCTGAGGAAAAGCCTGTGCACGGTCCCTGGGATCTGATCCCAGGACACTTCCTCCCAGGTCATCTTTGTCCCCTTCGGATTTCCATTTCCAGGAGTCAGCGAGTATGTCCCAGGACGTGCATTTTCCAGCAACTCTCCAGAGCCCAGTCCCTCCCATCAAAAAGGGAGTGGTGTCCCCGAAGCCCTTATTTCTTTATTAGCTCATTCACGGACGAGGCTGGCTGCTAACAGCCACTTTCTCCTTTCTCATATTTCTTGGGGTGGAGACTTTCGTGAGCACTGTGAAAGGAGGGAACAGGGTCTAATTTTCCCATCTAATCCTGCCCCACCCCCTTTGCAGCAAGGGGTGCGCCCATAATCAAGACAGTCTACTACAGGATTTAACCTCATGTATTACAGCCTGAAGGGTGATCCTGAGGGAGATCAGGATACGCCACCCCAAAATATGCCACTTTGGTGTGAGGATTACTCTGAGCTGAAAGCAATTAAGAATCAGCAGGTGCAGGAAGAGCTCTCTGCCTTCCTCTTTTTTGCCTAAAAGCAGTGGCAAAGGTGCCCCCCCGCCCCATATCAGGAGGCAGAGAGCACTCCTCTCGCTGGGGACGAAGAGTCCACACCAAAACAAGTCGGCGTAAACAGACCTAAAATGACCCTTATCTTCTATTAATTCCCCCAAATATTTCGTAGTCATTTCCCCAAAGTCTCTTGTCCCTTGAAGCCCCAGTCCCCTCCCCTTTGTTGAAATGTAGGAGCCCCCACGTCTGGCCACTTCTCTGAGTTTCACTTCTTTTCCATGAACTTCCATGCATGTAAATATTAATAAAAGTTCCATGCCTTTTCTCTTGTTAATCTTTTATTATTTTAACTCACAACCCTCCAATTACTGAACCTAAGAGGATAGAGGACAACTTTTTCCTCGTGGGCAATCTCCAGTCTGGATTCCAAGCATTTGTTGCTCAGTCCAGTGTAGCACCTGCACAAACATGCGTCCAACCTGTGTGCCTCTTAAAAGGTCTCCCCCAGGGGATTTTCAGGGATATGACTCACATAGTGACCTGAACCCCTCCACAGGGCCCCATCCTGTGTGAATGAGTCCTTTAAAATCTACTTTTGGATGCCACAGACGCGTCCACATTTTTCTGCCTCCATCTGAGTCGACTGCACAGCTCTCGGAAAGCACCACACCTGTTTTGGTAGTTGTGGCCCATCAGGGGTCCCGTGGAGTAGCTGAAAGGAATACAGATGTTATTACCTCTTGTGACATGGGAGTCAGAAGATCCCCTTCTAAATATATATATATATAAATTGTTAAACTATAATATTTTCCCAAATCTTTCATAGTTTTCCTTCATCCATCACTGTTCAGAATAACAGTGCGACTCTACAGCAATTAGTCTGGACAATAGGAAAACAATAAACAGAAGGAAAAAGGCTGCCATTACACACATGTGTGGCCATCTGTGACTGTGCAACACCCTCCTGCCTTGAGAAATTAAAGTCAGATAATGAGGGAGGGGGGATAGAGTATTTGAGAATTTTTTGCTTGGCTGAGTTGTAAATCTCTTGAAAAGATTTGGCTTCTTCATGATTACTAACATTACTCCTCAACAGTCTGGGTCCAGAAAAGTGTGAACATCTCCCAGTCAGAGGTGCACTTTCAGTGAAGTTGGGTCTTGGGAGCCCGTGAATTTCCATCAGTGGTGTGTCGTTACTGAGGGAGGGAGTGGACCTCAGGCTGCCTGCTCGTGAGGTGGTGACGCAAGAGATCACACTCGTGGACGCAGCTCAGGGAGCTATGGGACTGGCTAATGTCTGAGGGTTTCTGAAACCCCAGGCTTCCAGGAGCCCTAGTTAGCTTCCAGGGGCAAAAGGAAGACAGGTGCGAACGGTCAGTGTGTTGCCACTCACTCTCCAGTTCCCCAGGGAACTCAGTGTGTTTTCCTCCGTTTCGTTGATTGTGCAATTCTGGTTCCTTTAGGAAGTCTTACGATTTATCAAAGCCTCTTGGCATTTTCTTACAATAAACTGCAATCTCCACAAAAAATATTGATGGAACAATTTGTGTCCCAACCCTCTGATCAGGCTCTGAAGGAAACTTCGTGTTTTATTGCAGCCTGCCTTTTATTGCCTAATGAAGAGGATTTGCTTTGGGAAGACACAGACTGTCATGCTTTGATTTGATTTCTAGAATTCTAGGGGGTTTCATTTCTGGCCCAGGAGTTTGACTGTTCTCTGACTAATCATGCATCAGAAAAGGAGCTCTGTGAATTTATTCTGTAGAGCATTTCTACAGCTTTCGGGCTATAGTCAATGAATAGCTGAAATTCAGAATAATGCAAATATCTTTTATTTCATTCTGTTGACCAAAGGCCTGTGTAAAGATTACCACCTGATTGACTGAGATAAAAACACAGTAACTGTCCCCAAACCAAGATCAGGATGGCCCTGTGGACTCTGCAGCCCTTCTGGAAGAGAGTGAAAGCCCACTCTGTGCCATTCTCTGGCCACGTGCCGCATGTCTCAGCCAAGGAGAAGTGTTGCCTGGAGAACGTGCTCCTCTCCCCTGGGGCCTCCCTTCTCCTTCAGTTCTGGCTCCCCCGGGTCTCTTGGATGCACCCTGGGGCTGGCTCTGGCCCAGGCTCCAGCCCTCCTAAGCAAAGGCATTTTCAGGGAATACTGGCTTGGATAACAGGCCAAAGGGTCTGTTTATTTCGCCTGGAGGGACTCTGGGGAGGGAACAGGGGCATCTTAATCTGCTTTAAGACACACTGGGTTTCTTGTTTTCCCGGGAGATCTGACTAGAGAGGGCTGGTTAAGCCCAAAACAGGAGCGATTTAGATGAAGCGTTAGGAGATATTGAACTGCTTCTCTCACGAAGAGGAGTTTTCCCAGAGGAAGAACCAGTCCAGTGCTGTCTGGAGGTGAGGAGACGGACTGTATCACCATTCGAGTTGACTTCTGGCTGGAGAGCTCTGTCATTTCTTTCTGGATATGGTTTCTGTTTATGGAGCAGCAGAAAGATTTTATTTCAAAGACAGACAGGAAAAGTCCATGTGAGTGAATCTCTGGGGCAGGGACTCTTCGCCTGAGATCCCTGGCCGCTGACGATGGGCATCAGAGGCCTCTGTGCTCCCTGAAACTGGATGTGAAATTGTGTCTCCATGGATACTTGGGGGAGAACATTCACAGCTGCCATCAACTTCGCAAGGGAGTCCATGATTAATAAACAAAACCAAAAAGAAAACCCATGAAGGATCATTGCTCCAGGAGAAGTGTTTGTTCGTGAGGATGATTAACTAATGCTGACCCAGGCTGTTCCTCTGGGAGCTTTGCAATGTGGCAGGAAGATGAGGAAGATGGCTGGGGGGTGGGACAGGGCCTTCTTCACTGATGGAAGGCCGAGGTGCCAGTGCCTCCACCCTTGTTCATTCACTCATTTGTTCAACAGATCTTTACTGAGCACCTACTGTGTGCCAGGCCCCGTTCCAGGCATTGCAGATAGAGTGGTAAAGAAACAGAGATTCCTGCCTTTATGAAATATGCATCTGGGGAGGTGGCAGATAATAAACCATAAACACACACGTGTGTATTATATCTTGGAGCCAGGTGAGGGGGACTCACCGTGTGGAGGGGAGGGGCAGGGTGGTGGAAGGCGGGAAGTTTGCACTACAACATACAGCAGATCTCACAGTGAAGGTGTCATTCAATCAAAAACTTGAAGGAGGTGAAGGAGTTAGCCTTGAAGACATCTTGTATCTGGGGGAAGAACAGTCCAGCAGAAGGAACAGGCAGTATATTCCTAAGATGGAAGGGTAGGGGATGAACAGCAAAGAGGCCAGTGGGGCTGGAGCAGAGAGAGAAGGTGAGAGAGTAGAAGAAGAGGTAACTGGGGTGGGGGCGTGAGGCAGAACACGTAGGGCCTGGTGGTCCATTAGAAAAACTTTCACTCTGAGTGAGATGGTTGTTCACTGAAAGGTTTTGAGGAGAGGAGGGACGTGATCTGACGTACACTTTGTTGGATCAATCTGGCTGTTGTGTGAGGACAGACTATAGGGAGCAAGGTAGAAACAGGGAGGCCAGTAGGAAGTGATCCAGATGAGCAGTGGTGGCTTGGACCAGGGTGGCAGCAGTGGAAGCAGTGACAAGAAGTGGGATTCTGGATGTATTTTGAAGGGAGATTGGGTGTGGGCCGTCGATCAACCCTTCTCAGCTTCTCCTCTTGGTGCCTCCTCCTCACTGGGTGTGGGGTAGACACCACCTCAGCCCTCTCTCTGTCCTAGGTTGGCCCATGGTCTACATCTGTGCTGTCTACACAGCAGCCACCAGCCACACGTGGCTATTGAGCACTTAAATGTGGCTAGTCCAAATTGAGATGTGCTTTAAGTGGGAAATACATACTAGATTTTGAAGATTTAGCACAAAAAACGTAAAATATTTCATTAGTAATTTTAACAATATTGATTGCATGTTCAAATGATGATATTTTGGATATATTGGGTTAAATAAAATATATTATTAAAATCAATTTCATATCTTTCTTTTTACTTTCTTAATACAGCAAATAGAAAATTTTAAATTACATATGTAACTCATATTATATTCTAGATTTCAATTGGACAGGACTGGTCGAGGAGATATTTGACAGACCAACGGTTATGTTTGAATCAAGAGCCCCTCTTGGCTCATTCTTTTGAGAATGGAGAAACTGACTTGAAATTCCTGCTTAAGTGGGATAAAGGGACATCGACTTCCAAAATATGTGTCTGGAGAACCTCACATGCTGCTTTCTTTAAAGAAATGAGCTATTTGCTCATGTGCAGAAACCCTGAGGTTGGCCCACCCAAATCTCAACAACGAATGACTGGAGCTGGCTTGTAGGTGTCCTTCAGGGGTCACTGCTCCAGGTTGATTACCCCCTCATCCACAGGGGGATGCACCATTAACCCCCGTGGTAGACTCCTTAGATCCAACGCCACGAGCTCCATCTTGAAGTATCACTTCGTGTTGACCTAACGGCTTCATGTGACACCATCGGAAGGTGGCTGGATGGCATCTGAGCAGCTGTGTTGGACGTGGGCTCAGGCTGGAGCTGTGCATTTGTGAATCCTTTTTCCCACTTACCTTGTTGCTTAGAGAGACACGCATATACATTCTTCTCCATTTTATAGAGATGGTGATGCTGAATGCTGTGATTAGTGGACATGGTTTTAGACCCAGTGAGTCAGAACCTCAGAGGAGGGGGACCAGGGATTCACATTTTTACCAAGCCTCTCAGGCGACATTTATGCTCCCTGAAGTCAGAGAGCTGCTGCAGAGGAAGGGCAGCAGCTCCCTCCGTCAATCAAGAGTCTTATGCTTGGCAGTTTTGTTTCTTTCAGGCTTAGTCTAATGTGTCTTAAACCATTGTATACATATGTGTGTGTATGTGTGTGTGTGTGTGTGTGTGTGTTTATTATGAAAGAGAAGAAAGGGAGATCTAACAATAGAAGATCAATATGAGTGACCATAACAACAAAAACCTCAACCTGTTTTCATTTCCTGGGAGGAAAATTCCACACTGAGTCACAGGCAGGCGGTTCTGGGCAGCTCCCACCTCGCCAGCAGAGATTCTTCTGGCTTCTCCTCCTCCTCCTGACTGCCCGCCGGAGCTGCCCAAGGGCGCACGGGGAGGATCTGTTTTGCCACTCACTTAGGGGGTCCCTTTTAAAGCTCTTGTCCCCTTCCCTCTCCCCCGAGGACCCTCCCCCGAGTCCTGCCAATTTCTTTCCAATTCTTTGTGTCTGTAGCCCAAAACATCTTTCGGGGATAGCAAACTGACCTTCTCTGAGCATGGTCACAAGGAATCTAATCGCAACCCACTGTCCTCCTGCTGGGCAGCGAAGCCGGGGACCACAGCCGACACAGCAGACCAGACGTTAAGGCGTGTGCTCCCCCCAGCCCTGACCAGACCACTCCCTGCCCATCTCCTTCAGATCCAGAGTCTTCCGGAGAGACATGACTCGACCTTTCTGTGGTGAAATTGACCCACGGAGCCAGGTTCCCAAAATTAGTTTGTTTACCTGGATTGCATTTTTCAAGCAACAAAGTAATTCACAGGTGGTCCTGAGGGCCCTCCTAACTGGGGTGGGCCTGGATTGGAGGCTGTTCTCACTGCCTGCGTCGGTTCTGTCTGCTGAAAGGGATGTCGGTATGTGGTCCAGTGTGACTTGAGAACAGGGAGGCGAGGACGTTCCCCCTGGTGGTGGGGTGGGGGAGGGTCAGGGGAGGGCGGGAAGGGGGGCATCTGGCTCAGGGAGAGGCAGCCGAGGAAAGTGCTCCTGAGCTCCAGCAGCCCCATCCTTCTCTGTACTGCAGAGGGGGCTCCCACCCTGGAGGTATTTTCAAAGGGGGCCAAAGGGAGGAGAAGGGCTTCTTCTGGGACCCTGAAGCCATTCATTCACAAGACAAGGGTTCGTAGATGGTCCACGGCCCACATTTTCCTTCTTTCCCTTGCAGCCTTTCCCGTCAACTAGCTCAAGACTGGTACATGAAACATTTCACATTTTGTGAGATTATCCTGCTTTTTAACATTTCTGACAGGTGTCCTGCGAGTCCTTCTGGAGTGGCAATCTGTCCCTTTCTTCTGTTATGCAAATGTGTTCACCCTGTTTTTGTTGTCAGGGAGAGGATCAGATGAAAGATGTCCCTCCTAAGCAGGCTCTTCTGTCACTGGTGTATTACAAATACTGCGAAGCATTCAAAGGGGAGACAGGCTCCCGCGCTTGCTCCTGGTTACACACACCGTGCCGTTTCTTTCCCCCTTTCCTGCCCTGTCTGGTGTTTGCACTGCTCTCCTGCAGAGCCCCTCACCTCTGCTGCTGTGGCTTAGGTCGGGTTCACTTGTGTTTCTGAGCTCTCTCACTTTTCGTATTTGACCTTTGCTGAGACAGAAAGCCATTGAGAAAGCTGGCCTGTCAGGGAAGAGGATGGATGACACAGGGCTGGCGTCAGGACAGCGGTTTCTTACCCACAGCATCTGCATCGGGTTATCTTTTAGCGAGGATACCAAATTTCAACTGCATAAGATTAGGATATTTCTCAGAGCCAAACCATGTGTTTTGTTTTGGGTTTTTTTGCCTTTAAAGGCAAAAGCAGGATTTTTAAGACTTGTGGAAGAGCAAGAGGTTGGGAGGAGGGACAGATGTGCTGGCGGATCACCAGAGCGTGGAGTTAATTACGTCTCTCGTACAAACCTGTCAATATTTTTCTTCTCACATTAAATCCACAATGTCTCTCCTCGGCTGTATTGATGATGTTAACCCATTGTGACCCTTGAGAGGAGGAGGCAGGGCTTTATTTGGGGAGAGAAACACAAACGCAAGGTAAGCAGGGCTACGGTGACGGACTGGGCCTCACACACAATCATTCTGAAATATTAGGCTGGATGGGAGGTTGGTGAGGAGGCAAGAAATGCCTGAGTCATCACTGTTTTCTGCTGAGGAACCCTGTCCTTGGATTATGTTTATGGAATCTCAGGGCTGAAGGGGTACCTTAAGAACCCTCCCGCCCCCCATCCTTCCAGCCCTCGCCCTCAGCAAGTGTCTTTCTCGGCTCTGCTTGGCCGCACAGGGCCTGGGACTCTCTGTGCTGCTGGAGCTGACCTCCATTTGAGAGGAAATCTGTCTTCCTGGAGCTTCTAGAAGCCCTCTGGGGCTCGTCTCTCAGGGCTCTGAGGAGCTGGGGCTCACTCGTCTCTGGCAGCCCGTGACGACCAAGCCTCGAGTCAGCAGAACGGATGGCCTTTTAACCTGCCTGGCTCCCAGGAGGACAGGCCGATTCCTCGGCCTTAAGCCCCCAACACAGTGGTGTCCACAATGGGGGGGCTGACACACAGTCAACATTAGCATCATCTACACCCCTGCCCTTCCGAGTGCGGACCATGCAGCAGCGGCACCAGTATCCCCTGGAGCTTATTGGAAATGAAGAATCTGGAGTCCCACTGAGGGCCTGCTGAATCAGGCTCTGCATTTTACAAGATCCACTGAGCAGCAGCTTCGTCTGCACGTTCATCTGCACATCCTCACTTGCCCGTGAGGTTGGTGAAGGACACTGGCTGACCCTGACCCATGGGCCTGACTTGGGGTCCCAGAATATTGGTGCACAGCATTGCTGGGAACCAGTGGCCTCGTCCAGGGAAACTTGACTTCCACAGTGGAGGCCGTGCTTTCAAGGAGGATGCCTCGAAGACGGACAAAGACTTCAGGTGACGGCTTTGAGGACGCCCCCTTGAGGAGGTGGCCTTGGGGAGGAGGCCTGAGATGCGCCCCCAAGACTGGGAGACCCGCGCTCAGGAAGCCTCCCGCCCTTCCCCGGGTGCAGGCCCCCAGGCCCACGTCCTGGGAAGAGCTCCAGCGCAATGACTAGGAGGACTGTCAGATTCTGGAGCCTTTGTACATTTCCCAAGCTTGTTGTTCTTCTCAGTCTCTGTTTACTCCTGTCGTTTGTTTCAAGAAAGATGAACAGTAGTGAAACCACCTTTCGGGCGACTTCCCAAAGACAGTGGGAAGAGGGACGGGGCGCGTCCACGTCTCTCAGCGCAGCCTGCAGAGAGCGGCCCGGTGCGGAGGAGAGGGGAAGGGGCCGGAGGAGGGGACCCGCGCGGCCCGGGGCACGCCTCGGGGTTGCGGGGCAGGAGGACGGCGCGGCCGACCTCTCAGTGCCCGTGCGCGAGCCCAGTGAGTCACGGCTGAACGTCCACGAGGGACTGGCGGGTGTGCGGTGCAGTCGCGGGGCCACGGCGCTCCCCACGTCACCTTGGCAAGCCCCGCTACCCTCCTTGTTTCGTTTGCACGCGTGGGGCGGGGACGGACGGCGCGGAGCGGGCAGGCCTGGGCCGGACGGGCACGCACGTGGAAGCGCGCAGCCTCGGCCCCACGGTTCTCCTAGAGGCTCCTACAAACGGCACAGAGAGCCCGACGGGCCCCTGGGCCTCGGCTGACACCGTCGAGCCTCCGCGCGGACCAGTCCTAGGAGCCGTCCACCGCTGGACTCCACGTCGTGTCACCCAACACGTTCCCTGGTTGTTGGCCTCCGCGGGAACAGCTCTGAGACCCGCGGCTGGACGCAGCCGTCTGTCAAGCGCTCAGCGCGAGGCCCGGCGCAGAGGAAGGCCTTGAAGATTGTTAGCGCTGCTTGTTCTTGTTGTTAACAGACGGTGTGCAAGGCACACACAGGCCTTTGCTGGGAACATCAGTCCAAAAGGGTACAAAGGATAAGACATGTCCTTCTCGGAGGTGGAAAATGGACAGGTAGCAGTCTCCTGGAGCCCGTCAACGGGGATGGGTTTTCCTCTTTCTCCCCGCCCGCCCCCACTGCCTCCCCTTTCACTTACAGGAAAATCACTAAGAAAATCAGCCCACTGAAGGGATTTAGTGAACATTCATCAGCATTGATTCCCGAGCCACGCCCCAGCCTCGGGACCAGCTCACTGGTCTTCATAGTCATACAGTGGGAAGAACGGTAACGGGCAGGCCATGGGACAGGGGCGGACCAATGGTATCTGTTTGTTTCTCTTCATTTTGAGAAGCTTGAAAAATATGGAGAAAACAAAGAACAATATAACAAGCACTCGTGTTGTCGTGTTTACTTCATTTAATAAAATAAAAATTACAGAAAATAGTTTGAAGACTCTTTGACCAATCCCTTCTTTCAGCTGATGAGTATGAATATGAGTGGGTTTGATTGATATTTTTACAGTCTATTTTTATTCACAAATCCATGGACAGAATATATTATTTTATCTGTGTTTTTAAAATTTACATACATGGTAAGTCATAATATAGTTCTAAAGCTTGCTCTTTCCACTGAGCAGTACATTTTTAGACTTATCTGTGTTGAGACACTTAGATCTCATTCATTATTTGTATTCAGAGTAGGGTTTCAACATATACATAGAAGAGATTTTATTTATCCATTATCTCATTAAGGGACATTTGGTTATTTTCAATTTTTTGCCATCATAAGTGTGGTAGCAATGGACATCCTTGTATGTGACCTGTATCTTTAAATCTCCTTCACACTGAAATCTGTAGTTCAAAGCCTAATGCACAAAACATTTAACTCGTCAACACATATTAATTAAGCCTAGTTGGCATCAGACTAAAAAACTGGACCGGAGAATCTTAACCAGTAGCCCCAGACTTGCACAGAGACTGGTCTCTGACTAAGGAGCTGCCAGCACAGTTGGTAGTAAATACATGTACCCAAGAAAATGGAGGAGTGCAAGGTGGTAGACGCTAGCACCAAATTAGAAGTACAGCCAGTGCTGTCAGAATTTAGAAGATATGAGTTTGAAGTAGAGTGTTATCCTGGATCTTGAAGGATGAGTAGAATTTCAGCAGGAAAAGTGGGAGGTTATTCAAGGCAGGTCAACGATGTGAGCAAATGTGATGAGGTGGGAAGCACCGTGGAGTCTAGGCTCGGGGAGAAGAGAGACGCGAGGGTTCCAGCTCCCTCTCTCCACCCAGGAGGACTTTACAAATCCCACTGGCGAGATTCAGGACAATGATAGGACCATGCTTTGGTGGTGGGCAAGAGCTCCGCAATTCTAAAAAGTCAGTGCCCCTGGGTGTGGCTCTCTCTTCTATCTTTTCTCTCCATGTGGCTGGACAGGAAGGCTAGGGGTCATGGCGTGGGAGGAGCCATCTTACTTGCTTCCGTTCCTCTTTGGCCATGAGTATTTGGGTTCTCTGCCTCGTTCACATTGGGTTAGTGGCTGGTGCTAATCTTTAACTTTGGGCTTAGAGGAGGAAGAGGCCCCTTATAGGCCTTGGGCCTTAGCCCCAGTTCCAGTCCAGTTTACCAGTCAGTGCTGAAGATTGGGTAGACAAGTTGACAGAGAAATTTTGTGTAGAAGATAAAAGAAATTGATTTGAAAGGGTAGGTTTTGATCAGATTGTGATGGACATTGAATGCCAGACTGGAGTTTTGACTGATTCCCAAGGACGATTAGGTGCCCCTTGAAGATTTTTGAACAAGAGAATATGGGATCAAGGGATGTCTGACCAGTCTGAATTAGAGGGGAATGAGTTAAGAGGCTTTGGAAGAAATTCAAATGCATGATGATTTGAAATTCCATTTCTGGAAGAGGCAGTGGAACTGAAAAAAAAAAAAAAAAGGAGTAGCTGTGAGAATTTTCAAGACTTGTTGCATAATTGGATATGGAAGAGGATGGAAAGAAATATGATTGAGATATTTTTAGTCTAGATAATAGATAATTAGTCAAAAGGAAAAAAAAGAAAGGAGAAGGGAATCTGGGATTGATTGTTGTGGATTTGAGCCATTCACATTTCAACCAGGTGACAGCACCCGTCAGGATGTAAGAAATATGAGACTGGGCTCAGAAGACAGACGAGGAGGTGTGGGGAGCAGGGAATAGACAAATGTCTGCAATGTGGCCTAGTCTTGTTACGTATTCCGCCCAAGAACAGCTGCACTTACTGATTGCTGACTATGTCTGTCAGCCCCCTTCTAAGCCCCTTATGTACACCAATTCATTTAATCCTTACAACAACCCTAGGAGGGAGGTACTATTGTTATCCTAATCTTGCAGATGAGGAAATTGAGGCTGAGAGAGGATAAGTACTTGGCCAAGGTCCCAAAGCTGTAGGTAAGTGGTCGTTCAGGGATGCAAACTCAGGTAGTCTGACCTGAGAATCTGCTCCCAACTGGTCTCCACTCCCACAGTCCTCAGACAGCTTTGTAAATTACACACAGCGCTGTGTGCAAATTACACACAAGCACTGGACAGTTCACTGCTACTGAATATCACTGTCTTTCCTGGATGATATTAAAAAGTAGGAAAGCAAGAAAACTCAATTATTTTAAAGATTACTCAAAGAAAATGAGCCCTTCTTATGACTGGTGCAGGTGACACGTAGTTGAAAGAGGTCCAAAGGAGTTATTTTGTAGGTATTATTTCTTCTTCTTGAAATAGCCGTTAAAAGCCCTCTTTCTCCCTGCAGACCTGGGGCAGGTGAGATGGTACCTTAGAGTGGACCCCATACGCCTGCATTTTTCTGCCAAGGTCTATTTACGCACCTGTTAGACCGTGAGGCCCTGCAGGGCTGGGTACTTACTTCCTGGCACGTTTTTAGGAGCTCAATATAATGTTTTATTGAATAAAGGAATAAATAAACAACACAGCACTTACACGCGTGCTATGGGATATCCCAAACCTTGGATATGTGTCAGGAAATCTTCCTACAGTGGATGGTATGCAAGCTGAGTCTTGAAGGATGAATTGGGTGTAGCCGGGAATAGCCAGGGGAAAAGTTTTCTGGGCAGAAGGACCAGCTTATGCCAGAGAGAGCATGGCTGTCAGCTGTCAGCGTGGCTGGAGGAGAGAGCAAGGAGGGAAGCAGGATGTGGAAACGAGGAAGCACCCAGGGGCCACGCTGCAAGAGCTTTCTGTACGCTGAGAAGAGTGTGGACTGTATCCTAGGACAATGAGAGCCGTCGAAGACTTTTCTTTTTTTCGCCTATTGATTTTTTTTCTTTTCCAGATTTATACAAATTGAGGAAAAGCATACATAAGTAAAGTGCACAGATGTAAAGTTAGGGGGACCAACCATCCCGGTGTCAGGACAGTTCCAGGTAATCCGGGACAAGCTGGTCATCTCGCCCAAGTGACTGCTCAGTTTGACGGATGTAGCACCGTGCACCCACCTCCCAGATCAAGCCCCAGAAAGCTTCCTCGTGCCTCTTGTCAGGCGATACTCCTCTCCTGAAGTCACCACTGTCCAACATCTGTCACTGTACATTAATTTTGCCCTGTTTTGAACTTTATGTAGATGGAATTATTCAGTATTTAGTTCTCTTTTTTTTTTTTTTTGTGGGGAAGACCAGCCCTGAGCTAACATCTGTTGCCAATCTTCCCCTTTTTGCTGAGGAAGACTGGCCCTGAGCTAACATCCGTGCCCATCTTCCTCCACTTTATATGGGACGCCGCCACGGCATGGCTGACAGGCAGTGCGCGTCCGCGGGCGCCTGGGATCCGAACTCGCGAACCCCGGGCTGCCAAGCGCGGACTAAACCGCTGCGCCACCGGGCGGCCCCAGTATTTAGTTCTCTTTTGAGTCTAGCTTTTTCATTCAACTGTATGTCTGTGACTCACCCTTGTTATTGCTGTAGTTTTTTCCTTTTCATTGCCGTGCAATATTCCATTGTAAGAACATATCTCAATTTGTTCATCCGTTCACCTGTTAGTAGGTGTTCCGATCGAGTCCAGGTGTTGGCGATTATGAGCATCCTTTGGCGGGCATAGGCCCTCACTGCTGTCGTGGAAACGCCGGCGAGGATTGTAGGGTTAGGGGAATGCATTAGTTTGGCTTTAGTAGCAACTGCAAAACTGTTTCCAAAAGTCGTTGTACCGTTTTCCACTTCCCGCAACACCGCAGGAGTTTTCGTGTCTCCACACTCTCAGCAACACCCAGCATCGTCTGTCTTTTTAATTTTAGCTGTTCTGGTGGGTGTGAAGTCATATCTCAGGGTTTTAATTTGCATTTCCCTAGTGACTAATGATGTTAAGCATTTTCTCGTTGGCCATTAATATACCTTTTGCTAAGTGTCTGTTCCAGTCTTTTGGTCCTTTAAAAAATTATATTGTTTGCTTTTTATTGTTGGTAAGGAGTTATTTATATGTTCTGGACACAAGTCCTTTGTGATATATGTGCACTGAAATATTTTCTCGTGGTCTGTGACTTCTTTTTTCACTTTCTTAATAGAGTCTTTTGAAGAGCAAAAGGCAGAGTTTTAATTTTGAGATACAATTTACCAATTTTTTTCCTGTGGTGAGTATTTTTTGTGCCTTAAGAAATTATTGCTAAACCCATGGATGTGAAAATATTCATTTTCTTCTAGAAGTTTTATGTTTTCTCTTTTGCATTTTTATCCATGATCTATCTCAAACAAAGTTTTGTTATGGTGTGCAATAGGGGTTGAGATTCAGTTTTTTTTCCCCCGTGTGGATATAATGCTTTTTCCACACAATTTGTTGGAATTACCCATTGAATTATCTTGGAGCTTTTGTCAAAAATCAATTGACCATATACGTATGGGTCTGTTTACGGACTCTGATATGTTTCATTGCTCCATTTATCTATTCTTATGCCAATACCACACTGAATTGATTGCTGTAATTTTATAGCAGGTCTCAAAATCAGGTAACATTAAGTCTTCCAGACTTGTTCCTTTTGTTTTCAAAATTGTGTTTGCTATTCTATATTCTGTGCATGTCTATATAAATTTTAGAATTTTGGCAATTTTTATTTTTTAAAAAAACCTGCTGGGGTTTTGACTGGGATTGCATTCCCCAGATCAATCTGGGGAAAATTGACATCTTAAGAATATTGAGTCTTATAACCTACGCACTTGGTATATCCATCTATTCATTGAGGACTTTAAAAATTTCTCTCTGTAATGTTTTGTAGATTTTGGTATAGAGGTCTTATGCATCTTATGTTAGATTTATTCCTACACATTTCATTTTTTATGCTACTGTAAAATGGCATTTAAAATATTTTTAAATGTCTCATTGCTTGTTGCTAGTGTGTACAAGTGATTTCTATATACTGACCTGTGTAGAGTGATATTGTTAAATTATTTATTAATTTTAATAGTTTTAGATTGATTCTTTTGAATTATTTATGTAAATTATCGTCTAGTCTGTATTAATGCCAGTTTTATTTCTTCCTTTCCAATCTTTAGGCCTCCCTTTTGCTAGGCTCCTTGTACTGCCTAGGGTCTCCAGAGCAACCTGAATGGCAGTGAGGAAAGCACACGTCTTTGTCTTGTGGCTGAACTCGGGGGAAGCACGTACTATTTTGCCATCAAGTATAATGTATGATATAGAACATTTCCTTTTATTCCCAGTTTGCTGAGGATTTTTATTTTTGTCAAGAATGGGTGTTGAATTTTGTAAAATGTTTTTTCTTACATCTGTTGAGATGATTATATGATTTTTCTTCTCTATTCTGTTAATACAGCAAATTACAGTGATTGACTTTTGAATGTTAAATCAACCTCACATTCCTGGAATATAGCCACCGTGTGTTGTCTTTTTTACATATTGATGGATTTAATTGATTAAAGTTTTGTTTAGGATTTTTGCATCTATGCTTATAAATCAGATTGGTCTGCAATTTTCCTTTCTTGAAATGTCGTTCTCAGGTATTGGTGTCACCTGATGAAAGTAATGCTGGTTTTATAAAATGAGATGTGAATTATTTATTCACTTTTTTCTGGAATAGTTTGTGTAAGATTAGTATTATTTCTTCCACAAATATTTGGAAGAATTCACTAGTGAAGCCATTTGAGCCTGGAGTTTTCTATGTAAGAATGTTTTAAATTAGAAATTCAAATTATTTAATAGATATGGAGAGATTCTACTTATCTTTGTGTTAATTTTAGGAAATTGTGCTTTTCAAGAACTTGTTCATTTCTTCTAAATTGTTAAATTTACTGGCATAAAGATGTACACTTAAAATCAAATATATCGGTACTTAAACAGTAATTGTAAATACAGTAAACACTGAATTAAAGACAAAGATTTTCAACATTTATTTAAAAATAACAAACAATTATTTTCTAAAAGACAAACTTTACATATAAGGATTGAAAAGGGAAAAAAACCCTCTATTTTCTCTACACACTGAACACTTCTGGCCACCCAATGGATGGGTTTTTTCCCACACCGACCAATTCTCCAATGCCAGCTGAGCGTCCTATAATTCAATTCAATTCGGACACTCTCTACCTGGAGCTAGCCTCAGATGCCACAGGTTAAGGGCTCAGTCCCACAAGACTGCCCCCACTTCAGATGCCAGTCACAGGTAGTGAGTCCCCAGGTTACTCATACTTCTATACAACTTGGCTACAAATTAGGGGTTCCCACGACCCCCTCTTCAGGTTCAGTAATTTTCTATAATGGCTCACAGAACTCAGGGAAAGATTTACATTTACCAGTTTTTATATAATATAAAGGATGTGGTAACGGATATGAATGAACAGTCGGATGAAGAGGTTCACAGGTGAGCACAGGAGCTTCTGTCCCGTGGAGCTGGGCTGTGCCACCGTCCCAGCATGGGGATGTGTTCCTTGACTCCAGAAGCTCTCTGAACCCCATACTTCAGGAATTTTTCCGGAGGCTTCATTACACAGGCATGATCAATTATTAACTCAATTTCCAAGCCCTCTCTGCTCCCTGGAGGATGTGGGCTGGGTCTGAAAGTTCCAAGCTTCTAATCATGGCTTGGTCTTTTTAGTGACCAGCCCCATCCAAGAGTCCACCAAGATTCACCTTATTAGAACAAAAGACACTCCTGTCACCCAGGAAATTCCAAGGGATGCAGAACTCTGTGTCAGGAAGAGAGGTAAAAGAACAAATATTAGAACAAAAGATGCTCCTAACACCCCTGTAACTCAGGAGATTACAGGGGTTTTAGGAGCGATGTGTCAGAAACCAGGGGTAGAGACATATACACATATTTCTTATTATTTCACAAGGACACAGAGTGAGAGTAAAAGGATGGACAGAGGTACACTATGCAAACCAAAGACTGGTGCGGGCATATCAATTTCAGACAAAAAGACTTTAGTCAAAAAGTATTGCTAGACGGAGACTGCTGGGAAGATTAATAAAATTAATAACTCTCTAGCTAGACAAATACAGTAAAAAAAAAAAAAAGGAGAGAAAACACAAATTTTCATTATGACAAAAGGGTCAAGTCAACAGGAAGATTCTGAATGGCATGAGGTGAATAACAGCTTCAAAATACGTAAAGCAGAAGTTGACAGACTAAAAGGAGAAATAGACAAAGCTCGATCACAACTGAAGACTTTAATATAACTCAGTAACTGATAGAACAAGTAAACAAAAAAGTCATTCAGGAAATACAAGCTTGAACTACGTGATTAAACAACTTGACCTGGTCGAAAACTGTAACAACTTCAGAACATATTCAAGTGGACGTGGAACGTTTACTAAATACCGCATGTTGGGCTATAAAGAGACATCACTATAGATCCCACAGACATTCAAAGAAAGTAAGAGTATATTATGAACAATTTTATGCCCAGAAATCTGACAATTTAGAAGACATTGTTAAATATGGAGTAACATGGCCAGACTCTCCTTTCAGGAGGATTACTCTGGCCGCGGTGTGGAGAATGGATTGGAGCGGGACAAGACCAGAGGCGGTGAGGGTGTTAGGAGCCTATTGCAACAATCTAGGCAAAGACAGCGATGACCTAGCTAAGGAAGTGGTGGAGGGAGACTGAAGAGGGACCAAATGACAGAGCCAGTAAGAGAGGAAAGCCGAGAGCCATTGATTATGTGACACTGCCAAGCCAGGGTGCTTTCCACCAGATACAGCGGCCCAGACCACCCCTCGTCACATGACTTGCTTTGGCTGTTCCATCTGATACCAGCATAACCATCCTCATTTCTGCCTTTTTGAGCCACCACAATGGCCAGATTCTTCTACGCAGCACTTACTGATTTAAGATTTTATAAGATTAAGCTGAACCCTCATAAATTTCCTTGGTTTAGCTCAAAGTTACATACACTAGGAAATGGCTATTCCAAAAATCAGTATGCTCTCCTCTTAAAATGGAGCTGTGTTCTGTGTCACTGGCATCCTGCTGGGCCTTAGCACCTTCTTCCTGGGATAGGGCGGGCCCAGGCTTGGTGAAAAGAGCTTCTTTGGGCCACTTCAATCACCTTTGTCAAAAGCAAAGGACACGGGGAGCCTGGCACCTGGATT
This sequence comes from Tapirus indicus, assembly GCA_031878705.1. Lineage (NCBI taxonomy): Eukaryota > Metazoa > Chordata > Mammalia > Perissodactyla > Tapiridae > Tapirus > Tapirus indicus. The sequence goes on along the minus strand of CM062925.1, from coordinate 1,375,912 downwards.
CATCTGGTTTGCCTTTAGCTCTTCCTCTGAACTATACAACTGCAGAATGTTGGCACCAGGAGGAGTTACAGAAACCACTTAACCTGACCCACACGCTTGGAGAGCAGCAGAGCGACCTGCAGGGTCCCCCAGCCGCTTTCCCACCGAGCCGGGACCAGAACCCAGGTCCTCCAGTGCTCGTTGTTTGCACCAGCACCTCTGCACCAGAGCATGGAGAGCCAGCAGCCTATTCTTACTGCTTTATATTTTTAAAACTTTAGTTTTTGCTCCAAATGACCGTTTCTAGTTCAAATCCCCTTCTCCACTTACATCCCATGTTGGCTCTCCAGGGCCGTCTCCGGCTGAAGGGAGGCAGAGCCCACGCTGTGCAGAGCAGAGAAGACAGTGCTGCTTGGAGGGATTTCGATGACCCAGGGAAGGGCCTTCTTCTTCCCGCCCACTTTTAGGTGCCTAAAGTTTCTAAAAGACAAAGCTTTTCATTTCACAAGCAGAGTTAAGGCCCAAGTGCAAACACCCCAGGAAGGAAGTTGTGATGGCTTCAGTCGACACTGAAGAGAAAACAGTGGACATTGGAGGCCTTCCTGGGGGCACTTTTTGATAGTCAGAGGGGAGATGGTGCCAAAGAGCACTAGGATCCTCAGGGAGGGTAGAGGGACACTCCCTGCTCTAGGAGAAAAGGGGGGGGGCAGTGTGCACTTGCACACGCATGCGGGTGTTGTGGGGGTGGAAGTAGGAGCTTCGAAGGACAAACTTTGTCTACAATGACAACTGCGTCACAGCGTGATCCTGCCTTGACCCCATCTGTCAGGCTGAGGTGCCCGCATCCTAATCCAGGCCTGCACGTCTGAGATACAACAAGGAGTGTGTGGCAGGGGAGTGTCTTCAAGTCAGTGACACCCAGCCAGCGGTGCACCGGAGATGAATCCCCAGACTAAGAGCAACTCAGCCTTGTGACCGGTCCCTTGTTACAGGAGTTGTGAAGATTGTCTGTGCGAGGATTCTTAGGGCAGTGACACTGCTCTGTGTGATGCTGTCATGGTGGACCCATGTCATTATACATTTGTCCAAACCCATAGCATGTGCAGCACCAAGAGTGAACCCCAATGTAAACCACGGAGTGACAATGACGTATCCCTGTAGGTTCCTCAGTTCTCACAAACACTCCACTCTGGGGGGGGGGGGGATGTTGATAATGGGGGAGGCTGTGCGTGTGTGGGAAATCTCTGTACCTTCCACTCAATTTTGCTGTAAACTTACAACTGCTCTTAAGACAAAAATCTATTAAAAAACAATCCTGTTGCCTGTGCCTGGTGGATAGGCTGGGAATTCCCACAGGGGCACAAAGCAGAGGCGGCAGGCAAGGCACAGGGAGCTTCAAAGGGAACCAGGACACCAGGGCTCCATCCCAGCTCTGCCCCTCCCTGTGGGGCCTGGACCTCCGTTTCCTCGACTGTAGAACAGGGAGCACGGGCTTGGGGCCCGCAGCTGCATTCTAATTTTATGGTCGTCATTAAAGATATTCACCCAGAATCTGCCTTCTTGAGAGAAACACTGTGCCTTAGAATAAAGGGGTTACTCAGCACAAAGAAAGAACCCCGTGTTCTCAGGGCTCCCTCCAATGTCTCTGGCCGGGTCCAGAAGCATTGCCAGGGTCCAGACAAGTTTTGTCCTCATCCGTGGCCTCTGTGCTCTGGGCCCTACTCTGAGTAGGTGCTGGGCTGCTACTTGGGGGATAGAAACTCTTCTGTGCCTCCCACCAGCTGGCCTCTCACCCAGAAGGTTCACCATCTCCAGGGAGGAGCTGTAGCCATGAGCCCAGCCAGGAACCTAACGGTGTTTGTGTGGGGGGGTGATATTCCAGCCAGAAGGTCATTTGGCCTCAGGCCCATTTGGTTGGTCTGCCGCCCTTCCCTTCCCATGAGGCCTACCCGGGCTTCCATCCCTGGGTCAGCACCAGCTTCGGAGACGTGTTTATCTTCCTTTCGCAGCTCCCAGCAGACAGAGATTCCATCAGAAGCAGAACGTGATTTTTAACATCAGTCAGCACCTCCCTCATCTCTTGCCCTCTGCCCTGCGGCCCATGTTTGCACTCCATTCCCTCGTCAGAGCCCAGGGCCTCTGCGTCTTCAAGACAGCGGGAAGCCCAGCCCGACGCCTATGGGCTGGGACTTGAGGACCACACCTCTCTACTCCCTTTAAATTCAGATGAGCCTTTGCTGTCTCACCTCCCACGCCTGTTTGGTAGAGGCAGGAGTTAAAGCACTCTGGCGGCTTCTTGGCCTGTAATCAGCAAAAGCGTTTGATGGAATCAAGCAAGTTTTCAAGGTTTCTCTCCTGCTTATCTAGCAAAACCCCAAACCCCAGCCCCCCAGCCCTCTCTTGCAGACCGCAGGCAGGCAGGGCGCCTCTCCCCTGACCCACGCCTGCCAACTCGCCGCAGGGACAGCCCATCCATTTAGTGCCCCTTGTAACTGGGGGAGTAGCTTATTTCCCTTGGTCTCTTTCCATTCAACACACTGCCCACATTTTTCTTTTTCTTTGAAGTGTTTTTATACCTTCTTCTCCTCTTCGGAGTTCAGCGGCCTGCCCCCAAACCTCTCCGCACTGCTCAGAGCATGTGCCGATGGGCTGGTCCCAAGAGGGGTGAGACAAGTGATGCAGATGCAGGGAGCTCCGGGCAGACCAGATATCACAACCCCCCCGACGCGCACGCACACACACAGTGCTCCCACTCCTGGGTTAGCCCTGGCAATGGCCCCGGCAGGGTGGGCACTGGGCCATGACTGAGTCTTCAAGGGCTGCCCAGGTTCTTTGCTCTCCCCTCTGGGAGAGTCTCCCGCAGAAGCAGGGAGCCAGGCTGAGGACAGTCTTGCCCGGGGTCTTTCCTGAGAATCTGCGGCTTGGCAGCTGGATGTTGAAAAGGATCTAATTATGTGGAAAAAAGCAATTGCATCCCAAGTTCGGGGCAGTGGTTTGCTGGTGCATAAAAATGAGAAGAGCAATTCCTTGGTAAGGAAGGACTTCCCTTCCTGAAGCTGCCTCGGCCCCTCCTACTCGCAGGACCTGCTCTGTGCTGGGTGGCAGTTGGTGCCTGGGCCACATGAGAGTGTGAGGCCCTTGCCGGTACAGCCCTGGGCACCAGATGAATCAGTGCAGGAGGCCACCAGGGTTCTGTCTGGTCACCCTCTTCTCCAGTCTGTTCTGTGTCGTGGGAAAGACAGAAGAAGAAAGCAAGAAGTCCAGGAGATGAAAATCCATTCAGGTGTGTGTGTGAGGGTGTGTGTGGTGTGTGTGTGCGTGCACTTGGGAGGATACTTGTAAAGTTGGCAGATGTTACTTTAGGCAATGGACTGTAGCAAACACATTCTATTTGTGCGCTTTCTTCTCGCACACTGACACATCCGTGTATGCTCAGTCTACATACTTCCCCTGCAAAGGAAACTGCTCTTCTTTCTGCTGAGTCTCAGGCCAGGGGCCTTCCAGTGCCTCTAACCCAATATCTTATTTTCCTGAGATCCAAGAGGAAAGGCTCGGATATACCCTCGGAGCGTGAGAGGATGCAGAGGAGCTGGCACGGCTTCCTCCCCTCCCCTCTGTTCCTTCAATGGCTGCCAAGGAGCCATGAAAGAGAAGAGGACGAGGCAGTCTGGGGGGCTGAGGGCTGGATGTAGCGTGCACCTGGGAGTCAGGCCAGGCAAGCTAAGTGGCTGAAGCTCTGCCTGGAAGGAGAGGCTGAGTCAACAGCCTAGGGCCAAGGAGAGAGGGTCAAGGTGGGAGGGTGGCTGGGAGGGGACAGCTGTGACTAGTTTACCTCCCAGGAGAAAGTCCTCCAGGCAGGCCAAAATGGTGGCGTCTTCAGAAATGGTCTTCTGCGTCACCATTGTCCACTCTTGGCCTCCACATGGCATTCCGAATCCCTTTCCCCTGTGCCAGAATCCAGCAAAACGGCTGTCAGGAAATCAATTATCTCCAACCTAGTAGAAGATTAAGCCAATGTATTCTCTCTCCCAGAGTCATTTGCACTGTAAGCCTTAGGCCCCCTGCAAAATAAAAGCCATTTCACCTTATAAAGGACTAACACACATCAGCCCACAGAGGGAAGAGAAATTTCAGGGGCAGCAGTACCTTCCCGACTTTGGAACTTTCGTTTCCTTCCAGCTCCAGTGCTGCTCAGAGAAGAGCAGGAGGCTGCTTCCAGCCTTGATCGCTCCAGTTGGGAACCTCTCCTCCACTTGCCTTCAGCAGGGCCTGAAGTGTTCAGTGCTCGTCTTTTAAGGCTGAAGCATTTCCCCGCAAAGCCATGGTTTCCTGAACTGTTGCCGAGGATGGGGCAATACAGTGACTGGGCAAGGGACATCATATGCATTTTCCCATCACGGTTACATCTCAGGCCTGGACAGGACACAAAACACGTTCATTTTGATGTGCAGAGGAGGAGAGAAGCACAATAGAAAGGGGCTTAAGTTTAAAGTCAGGAGACCTGAGTCCATTAATAGCTATGTGGTGGTGAACAAATAGCTTATCCTTTATACCCTCATCTGTAAAATGAAATGCCAGCCGTTCTTCACAGGATGATTGTGAGACTCCAAGGAGAGAGCATGTGAAAGAACTCTTCAAGTTCTCAGTCCTATAAAAGTATAAGTTATTGTAATATTTGAATTTGCGAGACACAACTCCTTCCTTCTCCTGAGCAGTCCCCCCAAGGCACTGGCTCCTCCGCTAGAAGACTAGCTGTCACTGGCCTGCAAAACCAAGTACTGCAGCTCCTTCGGCACGTCAGGCTGTCGCCCAGAGTCAGGTACCCCGAGGTTTCCGTGCGTGCCGGGACTCCAGGCTTGTACTACGGCCCCTTCGCAGGAAATGTGAACTGTCTCTGCTTTACGTCAGGACCTGGAACTAAGTCTGTACTTCTTCTGAGAGCCTTCCAGTTGCTGAAGATGGTAAAGGAGCCCAAGAGTACACGTTTTTAATAAATCAAGTCATGGACTTTGCCTGATGTCATTTTGATAGATCGACTTTCCTCACAGCCTGAGAATGAGGCTGCTGGTCACATCTTGCTCGTGTTTCACAAAGCCAGACCTTCCAGCTTCGGTGAGCGTGTACATGCTGGACTGCCTCCAAGCTGTGCTGAGTGCATCCAGAATGGTCCAAGCTGTGGCACTTCGTCTCCAACTGCAGCATCACTGGTCACCTCCTCCTCCGTCTACTGGGCAACCTTCGCGTCTCATTTGGGAAGGAATGCCTGCTCCTGTGGTCAGGCGAGGAGCCCTGAAGCCCATGCCATGTGGGGTTTGGCTTTAACGGCGGAAAACGAACAGCTTTCAAGCCAACTGACTGGAGGCAGAACTCAGAAAACGTGAGGGTGGCTGGCGTCTCAGGGTCAGATCTCGAAGGGAGATGCGTGCGGGAGACGTTCCAGCTCCTCCTTCTTCGGCCTTGGCTCCAGCCACGGCGCTAAGACCAGTCAGTGACCTTCTGCTCCACCCTCGTTTCCTTCTTTCCTTCATCTCCATGCTTCCCTGCCTCCAGAGAGCTGGGCACCGGCCAGTTCTCCCGCAGTCTCACTGCTGCCTGAGCAAAGGTCTGACTCCCGTTAGAATGGCAACCAGGCGCTAATCTTGAGAAAGATGCCTTGCAGGCCGTGAGCTGAAAGGAAGCTGGGATCTGTGCCGCTGAGCTCCCTAAGCTAGGAACGCTCTGCCCGTGCTCCCAGATTCCTCGTGCACGTCTGGAGAGCAGAGGTGGAGACCCTTTTTCAGAGAATAAAACTGAGTAGTGCTTTGCCCCCAGTTCCTTTCAAGGCAGAGAAGACCCCAGACCTGTCTGCGTTTGGCCCCAGGATGTGTTGCTTCCTAATGGAACTCGAGTCTCTCCTACAACTTCCAGGGAGGCTTCCGTAGAGAATCAGATCAGAGAGGACATAGGGGTAAAGGAGGGCAAACCGTCCCAGCAGAGCAGCCACAAAATAAAGCCCGGCTGCTCCAGGACCTGCCTGTCCGCACAGGTAGCCAGCACCAGCAGACGTCGGAAAACGGGCAGCGAAGCCCGTCACCCATTTGTGCCTTAATTAAGTCCTGGAACTAAGATGCTGAGAAGAGAACCATCCGGTCCTGGAGGAGGAGAGAGGACAGAACAGACGCAGAGATGCAAGAGCTTTTAGAGGTGGAGGGCGCAGACGCAGCAGAAATCTGTCTATCTATCTATTTATTTATACACGTGTACCTGTGTGTGTATAAACTGTTCCCACTGAACTGACTCACCTATTCACTCAAATATTTGTTGAGTGCCTGCTGTGTTCCAGACATCGTGAGCAAGACAGACACAAACACCACCCTAGTGGGGCTCACAGTCTGCTGGGGGAACCGAATACCAGCCGCCAAATCATCCAAATGGCCCGGCGATTATAGAGTGTGATGAGCACAACGCGGGACGTGAGAGACCACGGAGGAGCAGTGAGCGGGGTCAGTGCGCACCAGCTAGCGAGGGCCGGCTGTCAAATTTCCAGGAATGCAAGAAGCCAGTAGTTAAATGAGCCACTAGTAAAAATCATATTATTTAAACTTGTAATTGAGTAAATTATGTTAAAAGCAAGATAATAAATATTGAAAACTCATCACCTCCTAATTATTTCACATTTCACTATTCTCTATGCTCTCGAGGCTATTTACGTCTCTATACACTACAGAACAATGACTGCCATGTGTCTGCCCCCAACTCCACGTCCAGTGACATCGTGTCGGTAGCTTGAACTTGGCCATGACGGGGGTATTTATACCACGGAAATCGGCAAACGCTACAGGTCGGTGCCCTCTTTGTCCCAGAGAGCGGGTTGGTCAGCACTTTCCAGCACCTCACCACATGAGGCCACACAGCAGGGCCTGGAGGTGGCAGTGCGGAGAGAGGGTCGGGGAAGACGGAAGCAGATGCCACCAGCTCTTCGTCCATACTGATTCTCAGCTCTGCCCTTAGAATCCGGCCATCGTCTTGTTCACAGTGGCCATTTGCTCAGCTAAAGCCCCACATGTCCAGCCTTCCTTGGGGTTGGAGCCACATGACCCCGCGCCGGCCAACGAGACGGAACTAGGAACTTTCTGCAGGTTTCTGGGAAGGTCTTGCTTCTTGCTGTGGCACTGCCCCTTCCTCCTCACGTCTCGCTTCTTCTTCTCTCTGTCTGGAATGACGGCTGGAGGTGGAATGGTCAATTATACCACACAGGGGCCATGAGGATGAAACATTCTGAGGATGGCCAGGAGGAGAGTCAGAGGCAGCTAGGACATGGATGACACTCTGGGGCTGGCAGCCCCTTGGACCGCCCACTTCTGAACTTTTTAGGTGGAAAGAACCCCTATTTGGTTAAAGTCCTCAGTTGGGTCTCTTTCCGTGCAGGCAAATGCAAGCTCTTACTAAGACAGCACAGAGACTTTTTCAGAGTTGATGTTTGCACTGATTTGACAGGAAGAGGCAGGAATGAAACTTCAGCTAAATGGAGTGTTTACTTTGTGCCAAGGAAGCAGGTCCGCTGTGCTGCACAGCTGTCAGGCTGGCTCCCCTGAGCTCCCTGCTAAAGCGGCCTGGAATTTTCTAGGTGGAGGGGAGGCTGAGGAGGTGGCTAAGGCAATGGCAGTTTTGTTTGGTCCCAGGGGTCTCACTCCATGGATTGCTTGGCGGTGGTGGCGGCGCCCACCCGGAGGCCGGAAGGGGAGGTCAGGCTGTGACCAGCAGCCTGCACAGCAACAGTGCCATCTCTCCCTCCCTCTCCCCGCCCCAGTCCACTGACAGCTTCAAATCTGATTTCCAATTCCTCAGCCCCCAGGCAACCAGCTTGCGCCAGCTGCTTTCCCAGGGAGGGGCCTTTGAATCCAAGTACAGAAAATCCTCACTTAAAAAAAAAAAGACTTCAACCGTTTGCTAGGGTTTTGTGTGTCCTGCTCACGGAGCTCTCCTAGGAAAGAGACTCGTCTCTATAGAAACTGCAACGTCACGGGGCTCTGCGCAGCAGCTCGGAGACAGGCTGCCTCCTCCAGAACAGGCTTCCTGAAAGCCTCCACTGAAGTGTGTGCCTGGGGACTGGGGGGAGAGGGCCTGGGTCACTGTGGCTTTAAATCAATCTCTCTCTCCCTTCTCCGCCCTCTGCACTGCAAGCAGATGGAGGAGGTGATTTCAGTAATAAAGGGCATTTCTCTCTGCATTTCCACTGCTTCTTACCCGTGGCAAGATTGGGTTCCTACCACAGTCACTTGTGCATGCGCAGACACACACACTCTGTTCCAGTTAGATAAGTGCCAGCCTAGACGGGGCTCATTTGACGGAACACTCAGGGATCCATCTTGCTTTTGGGGACTCGAGGATAACGCAGACTGATGTCCCAAAAAGCCTTTGAGTCAACCCAAGGCAAGTTCACACGGAGGGAGTTTGTGGTGTGGGACTCTTCCTTGTCTCAGAGAGGAATGCGAGGTCATCTAGGCAAATTCCCCTCCTCCGACGCTGAAATACAAGTGGTCCTTGCCTTGTAAACAAGTGATCACACAGTTTATCACCCGAATCAGGACGTCCACGAGAGGAGCGCTCGGTGATTATACCGGGACAACAGCCACACACCAGGAGAGTCTGGGCAGACCAGGGCTTTTGTTTCGGGGCCAGCATCACTTTGCCAGCCACTTGTCACTTACGAATATGTGTTTTACACACAAGAAAATGGCTTCCTGCACCCTGTTCTTCCCTGAAGGCCCTGCTGCTCCTGACAATGGAGAAATTTGGAAAACTGGAAGCTTTTGAAAAACACGTGGGTTCAGAGGTGAAGAAAGGAATGACGTACAGGACTGGAAGACAGACTCTCGAGAAGAATGACCCTTGTACAGACAGTATCCCACGCGCGTGCACGTGAGGGTGGCACCCACCCCGGCACACGGCGGGCCTGCTTCCACGCGCCCTCGCCGCATCTCTCGGATCTTTCCAGCCGTTGTCTCTCCAGGGTGCTTTAGAACAAAGTCATTTTCCTAGGTCCGGCCCCTCCCGCTCGGTTCGCAGCCAGCCTTTTGTCTCCTCACACATCCAGTGCTGACCCGACGAAGACAAACAGGAGCCTGTGGTCACCTCAGAGTGCAGGAGGGACGGAGCTGGCTCCTCGAGACGGGCTACGCAGTCCCGTAAGGCAGAGCCCTCCCACCGCCCTCCTTCATCAGAGCTTCTGTCCTCTGCATGCTCGTGACTTTTTCCACGCAAACTTCAGCAGCAGCTAATCACTTCCAATTGTTTTCCCCTAAAGTATTGTTTTGAGGTATTAACACAAGGGCTAACTGAGGGGAAAATGACATCTTCGTGTTGTTCAGTCTTCCTGTTTTCTCACGTAAGAAACTGGTCTACTTTTCCATTTTGTTTGTCTTCTTTTCTGTTAGATTTTTTTTTAATACAAATTCTTGGACCACAGCTCTGGACAATCTGATTCAGTGCACTTGGAACTGGGCCATGAAAAGGACATGGGCCACAGGGAACGAGCCCAGGAGCTCAGAGGACAAGCTGCGCACAGTTTACTCCCCGTCACGAGATTACAGCTCATCTCACAGCCGAGAGTCTGCCTCAACTCCTGAAATTGGGAGGCAAACATTTTTCCTAAATTGCAGTGTTAATAATCGTGGGTAAAACAGCCTTTTATGTGTTGAACCAGGAAGCTGGGCAAGAGTGTTGACGTGGAGGGAGATTGGGCTTAGGGTCTGAGGACGTGGGTTAGAGATCTGGCTGCGCCGCTCACCAGCTCCATCTGTAGCATGGGCTAACAATACTTCCCACCTAAAATTGTTGAGGATCAGATGCAATCACATATCCATTCACGTTGGGACAACTGTACAACATCAACAAGCTGTGAAACAGGATACAAAAGTGAGATGTCAGTATTGCAATTTTTTTCTATTGGGAAATTATAAGTTACAAACTTCTGACCTGTGGCTTTTGAAGTCCAACATGCCGCGGAGTTTGGGACTCTCACAGACTGCAGGAATTCATGCCTACATCCCCACAAGCTGGAAGAAAGGAAAGTGATCATGGCAAGGTGTCTTTAAGGGGAGCAAGTGGAAGATGACTACCTGGGCGCACGGTTGACTCTGTTTAGTTGGACACGTGCTGGGAATCCCAGAGCAAGAGACCCTCAGCCCAATATGGTCAATAGCAATACCTGTGGGGGAGGGGAGGCTTTGTTATCTAAAGGAAATTCACTCGTGGGAAACTAAATCTCAGGCTCTTCCAAAAATGACATCTCCCCCCTTCTCCCATTTATTGAACGGCTCAATAAATGAACGCCAGCATTCGGCAATCCAAAGTTCTACTTTCTGCCAGTTGCTGGGCATATGAGCCTCATTCCACACTCTTCTGATGAGAAAAGTATCTCCCCAGCCCACCAGGGCACATCCAAATGATTCACAATAATGGGAAGTGTATGATGACTGGGTACCAAAAAGCTCTACAAGTGATGCTCCACGGCCAAGAAGCAAAGTGATGGGCTGACTCCACTGGACGCCCGGGGAATTAGAGGGAGAGGCAGCGGGCACCCCTGTACACCAGCCTCAAACGTGAGCAGTCCCATTCTCTACGTCCCTTCTGGCTTCACCGCCTGGGTCTCAGGACAACTTATATCCTATTTGTGAAGGGTCCTTAAAGCTATTCTCCACCCCTTCTTTCTCTTTAAAAACCTCTCCTATCCTGCCTGTCTCTTCTGGAAAATATAAAAATCTACTTTATTTTCACTTAGCAAGAATCACCTCCACAACTATAAGTTTATTCACATTTTTTGCAAGTCCTAACTGTGTTATGTGACAAAACCACAGAAGTGTTCACATCCTTTGACCTATTAATCCTACCCTTGGGAAATGGTCTCAAGACAACAACTCAACAGAAGAAAAAGGAAAAGAAAAAACTACATATAAAAAGATATTTATTGGAAAATGTCCGGTGATAGGGTCGAATAAACTTGTGCTGAATTTATAAGATAAAACACCACACAACTTCAAGGAGAAAAGGGAAGACTTTGCAGAAACATTTTTAAATTGCTTGTCATCACTGAGAAACGAAGACTACAAAAAGTGTACGTATTACGACTGCGATTATATAACGACTGTTCTAAATGGAAACGATCGGAAGAGGACGGAGAGAGGAGGGCACGGCTGCCACGGAGCTGCTTTCACACTGGGCGCGAGAAAGAGAGGTGCTCTCACTGGCTCCTTCCTGCCTCTCCAGGCTACTCCAGAACATTGTCAGAAAAAAGGAGGATTTTGCATCAAATAACATTAAAATTTTTATTTGCTAAAGACTAAATGTGAGTTTTTGACAGCTTCCCAATAGCCACTCCACCCAACCGCCCCAGCTGCCACTAGAATAGGGTTGTTCTACGGCTTCCCGGAAACCTGGCGCAGGTGGTATCAAATAAAGTTATTTTCATAATTTTTAAAAGTGGTGACTCAAGTTCCCTAAAGCGGGACCCCTGCTTAGGCTTGGGAGTGGGGGGAGGGGTGTAGCACAGCCTTTGTTTGTGTATTTAAAACCTTTTAACTAAAATGTTCTTTTACTAAATTGTCATTAACACTGTTCCAAAATTTTGGCAAACCAGACACTGGAACCACACTAGTAATCAAAAGGATGGACAGGCTGTATCCATTTGCTGGAGCTCAAGCATAAATCGTTTACTTGTTGAGCCATAAAGCTAACTTTTAAAAAAATAAGTAAACTATTTTAAATTGGAACAAGACCTACTTAATAATAAAACAGGACAGAAGCATTAAAATATTCTATCAAAGGTGGGAATGCCTTATTCTATTCAAGTTCCCACACTTAAATCATCATTTTTTTCCTAACTATTTGTGAATTCACATCTCTTCTGTTACAGGTTGGGCGCTGGGATGTTGTACTCACCGCCTGCCAGGGAGCATTTGCCTAAGTGCTTTATGTGAACAGCTCATTTGATTATCCCAGTAACTCTAATATGTAGGTAGGATATTACCCCCTGCTACAGATGTGTAAACTGAGGCCCAGGGAGGTCACGCCACTGGTAAGTAGCTGAGCCAGGAGTCCAGCCTCTTGTCCCTGTTCATCAGCCCAAGAGGACAACACGGGAGAGCAGAGCTGGGGAGTCTCCATTCTTGTCCACCTTCCTTCTTCCCTTGTCATCTCCCTGCTTTGGAACTGCTCTCTCTGGTCTACTGTGGACTGGAAATAGTGAAAGCAACCTGCCAGCATCGCGCCTACAAGACAGCAAGGAGTTTCAGGCGAGGGCCGCATCGTCCCTCTTCTGATCAGAGCTCATGAGCTCCATGCTTAGACTTGCCCTGAGGGAAAGGTTGATATAAGGATCCCCGTAAGTGAGGTGGACTCCCTGCCTGGTCTGAGTTTACACTGAGTACATGGATTTTTGCAAGATTATTATTATTTTCTTTTTGGTGAGGAAGATCAGCCCTGAGCTAACATCTGTTGCCAATCCTCTCTTTTTGCTGAGGAAGACTGGCCCTGGGCTAACATCCGTGCCCATCTTCCTCTACTTTATATGGGACACCGCCACAGCATGGCTGACAGGCAGTGCGTCTGTCTGCACCTGGGATCCGAACCTGTGAACCCCGGGCCGCCAAAGTGGAGCGCGCGAACTTAACCGCTGCGCCACCAGGCCGGCCCCTGCAAGATTATTTTTTAAAGCCTTATAATCAACTCCTCACTTATCTATGCTTTGCTATGAATTCTGAAAATCCGAAGACAATTTTGGGGTGTCGCTGCACCCCATCCTTCCTTCCTTGAGCACTGCCTCCTCCGTTCCATGGGGGTTGGTCATAGCAGCCATGTTCATCCTCTATGGTCCCCCTCAGGCCACAGTTGAGGGATCCAGGCTTTGTCCCCTGGAGAGCCCCGCACGTGTGTGCTGGGAGGCGTGACACATGCACATGTTCACTGGAGCACTGTTTGTAAGAGCAAAAGAACTGAAGGTGATCTCAATGTCCATCACCAGGAGAATGGGTAAAACACCGTGGGATATTTATGGACACAGTAGAATATTACACAGCAGTTAAAGCGAATGAACTAGATCTACACGTACTGGCACAGTTGTATTTCAAAAAACATAATTTGAGCAAAAACGCAAGTTGTAGAAGAATTTGAAAAGCAAGCTGTGGTATAATGCCACTTATTTGAAACTTAAAGGTGTGTAAATAATATCATATTTTGTTGACAGACATGTGCATTTGTAGTAAAGGACACAGACATGCGTGGGGACACAACACAATAAACCCTGAATTCTGGATACAGGTTAGCTCTGATGAGCAAGGAAGGAAATTACTGATGCAATGTTTTTTTCTTGAACTGGGTGTATACATATGAAGATTTATTATATTATTCTTTTTTGTAAACAAAACATACTTCATAATTTTATAAGTGGAAAAGAAAAGGAAAAATACACCAAAATATTAACAGCAGTCAGTTCTAAGGGATAGGATTGTAGTTGAAATTCCTTTACTTTTCCTTTAAAAATTTCCCCCAATTTGTCTATTATGAATTTATTTTATGACAGAAAAAGGACATCAATATATAAGAAGGAAATCTGAAAATTTCTCTAATCAGGCATAAGAACTTTTTTCCCATAATAAGGAACTAAGTTTATTTTATATATATGTTTATATATACTATATATATGTATATACATACCCTATATGGAGTATATACTATATATTCTATATACACATACACACAATATATAGTATAGTATGTGTGAGGAGACAAACATTGGCTAAGCTTCTTACTACAGTGTAAATGATTGCTACATGACTTAGGAACAACTGCAGGTACTGAAGGGATGAACAGGATCAAGAAAATGTGGGAAAGATTACGAGCATGCTTTTAGGGGGTGGGGGTAGGAGTTGGAGTGAAAGGAAAATCAGAAACAACTACCACAGTTAGGAGGAAATTGGAGACCCTAAGACAAAATGTTTGCTGCTACAGGTGACAGGCAAGCCCGGGGGCTCCACTCATCGGGCAGGGCCTCGTGTTCTATGCGCCCATAAGGAGTACCAACTGTGTTCCCAGGAGGGGCCATGCTGCAGTGTGGAACCAGAGGCCTGGACTTGCTGGGATGCTGCCCCCGACTCCCCCAGGACAGGCACAGGCTGGTTGGTGTCTGAGTTCCTCTTGCTGCCCCGCCTGCCGAGGCCTGCGGACTCTCACCAGGGTCTGCTTCTCCGGAATCCTTTGGCATAAACAGCTGTTCTACCCTGATCACCGTAAACAGAAGCACTTGACTTAATTAATGGAAGCGGATGCATTTCTGTAATGCACACGGAAGTAAAGATGGGTTTATGCCTTCTGCACACACATAGGGACCGCTTGATTTAACGGAGCCGAAGGCGGAGGGCAGAGGGTCTTCGCAAGACCCATCTGGCCAGCTCCTCTCTAGCACGGATCACGTCCCACTCACGACAGAGAAGCTAACTGTGAGGCTCCTTCCAAACACCGCAGGACGCGCTGTGATTACGCTGTTCGTAAAAGAATCCCAAACAGGCTCTGCTTTGAATTTGGTGAAACGTAATGAGAAATCTCCGCGGCAGATGACAACATTCTTCTTTCAGTTGATGGGGTGCTTGTTCAGAGTCGTCCCCAAACCATGAGGCACCGATTAGAGAGATTTATGGGCTCTGAAAGGGGAAAGCACAAACATTTTTCAACTAGAAAGTACAATAAAACTATCTCCTTTGAGGACATCTAGGAGGACATTTATTTCAATGCAGTGTGAGAAGACAGAAGAATTTTCCAGAACACTTTCCATCCAGATCTGAAAGTCAAATTGCCCAAATGCAAACTATTGGGCCATTTTATGGGAAGTTTCATTCTTTCCTCTTCTTCTTAGTCATTCATTCATAAAGATGACCCCACAGGCATTTATGGAGCATCATCGTGAGTGAGGTGTAGGGCGTGGCTGTGTCCACGATGAACCAGAAGGGAAGTTTCCCATAAGAGGATTCTGCATGTTTGAAAGATAGCAGATGTGAAGTTAGAAATCCTTAATTCAAGGTCAAGCTGTCCCCATTGCTGGGTACGTGACTTTGGAAAATCCACTTCACCCCCTGAGTCTCACAGTCCTCAAGGTGAGGACAGGAACGCCTGCCTTTGCGACCTCACAGAACTGATCTGAGTAAAACGTACATAAAATCTGATCATAAAGTGCTTCATAAATGCAAGAGGCTACTGATATTAAGACACATACTGTCCAGGAGGGCGAGTCAAAGAACACAGACCCACCTACAGTCCCAGGCAAAAAGCCAACGCTATTTTGATAGAGGTGCTAGTTTATTTATTGGTTCAAAATACTATTGAGTCCTAATATGGTCCGGATTATGTGCTCAAACTAAGTACAAAGGAGTTCCAAAGAGAATTATCTGCCTGTTCTTTAAACAGCCCCCACCGAGATCATCCGCAGGTCTCACTACCTGCCTGCAGGTATCAGCCTGCCTCTCACTCGCCCCAACCACCACCCAACTCATCGTGCACCGTGTGATTTCATTACGAGGATCTGCCATGCTCTGAAGACAATCTTACCCCACCTCTCCCTGCCCCGCCGCCCTCCTTCTCTCGCCTGAAGACGAGCAGGTGAGAGGATGGACCAGCTTTGGAGACACGCAGTCCCGCCTGGACTCTGCCTGGTCCCAGCTGCGTGACCCGGGAAAGTTACCTGACGTCTCTGTGTTGGTGATCTCCTGTGTACAGTGGGGAATTACACTGACCTTGTAGTGTCCTTGTGGGGGAGAGCAGCTTAGGGAAGGCTTCTGGCATAGGGAGCATGCTCAGCAATTGCAGCTGTTATCATTGTAAGAAAGGCCATTTTAATCCATTCTCCTCCTTCCCTCCATTCATGGAATGACCCAGGTTTTGCTAGAGGATTCGATTCAACCGAGTCATAGATATTTTCTTCTTTCATTTATTGATTTGGGAGAAGAAAAACGAGCATGGTTAACATTTTTTCTGTAGCCTTCGGGCAGTTATTCAAAAGACGCAGACACGAGAAGACGGCCTGTTGCAGGCAGAGGCACAGAACTAGAGTCCTCTTCTCTTTCTCACCTATTTTTAGCCTCAGTTTTTTCTCATATGGCTTTCCCATATGGCCTTGTTTATATCTCTTCCACCAAAGGCAGGGATGTCACTTTTCTGGTGTG
Organism: Tapirus indicus; assembly: GCA_031878705.1. Classification (NCBI taxonomy): domain Eukaryota; kingdom Metazoa; phylum Chordata; class Mammalia; order Perissodactyla; family Tapiridae; genus Tapirus; species Tapirus indicus. The sequence goes on along the minus strand of CM062925.1, from coordinate 1,359,743 downwards.
GCTTCTCTAGTTTCAATAATTCAGTTTCTAATTGTATCTTACTTTTAAGCACATAATGAGGTGGAACTGGCAGATTATCCAGCTGCTAGAAAAAGGTGCTGGGGGAGCCTCTCCTGTGACTGGTGGGGGCACAAGTGGAAGCAGGCAGGGCGGTGAGGGCTCTGCGTCCACGGAGCCGAGCCACCAAGCGCAGCATGTCCATGCTTTCTCACGACTGTCTCCAGAGATCAGCAGGAGCGCTGCCCTCCATGGGCCTGGAGAGACTGGAGAGAGATCTGGGCCCATCTGCATCCCATCGAGACTCAAGATCACAGGCTCGATGACTGTCCTTTGCCACTCAGCAGGCAAACTTCCAAATCATGGCAGAGAACAAGAATTAGATCTGACGAGTATAAGAGCTTTCACACAAGCTAATAGAACTCGGAATGATGGAGACACTGGGAAATAGCTTTGGACTAAAGATTTTCTCCATGACAGTTATTCTTGTTTCCCTGCCTTTCTGAAAACGTCCAGAAAGTGGATATCTGAGAGCCCTGCAAAATCACTTCCCCATCCAGCATGGACGGTTTTATTTTTTCACTTTTTTTAGCGGGAATTTTATTTGCTATTTTCTGAGACTTCTTGTGCCACTTGGGGTCTTCTGAGAAGCAGATGCCAACCCGAATAAAACATGCAGAAGGGAAACTTTCGTGAAGGGTACGGGGGAGGGGGGCGCAGGGGTGGGCGGGGAGAGCCTCAGACCCCTGTGCAGGGCTGAGAGCCGTGCAAGGAGAGGGAGGAGAGGAGGACTGGGTGGGAGGAGGTCTAGATGCAGTGAAACCCCAGGAAAGTCTCAGCCAGGCCAGCAGGGAGCCCCACTGCGAAGGGCCCATTAGAAGAGTCCCACATTGGGCAGATCTGGCCCTGCTCTCCTCACCGTGCTTAGCACCTGGGCAGGAGCAACTCGTGGAAGGCAAGGTCTCAACCAGGACGCTGCGTTAACCCAAGGATGCCCAGCTGGAGGCTGCCCATGAGCTACTCTCCTCAGAGCAGGCTCTCTTGAAGGGACATCTGGGTGGATTAGCCCATGGTGTCGCATCCACTGCTTGTGCCACCAGATCCATTTCTCTCCTCGGGTTGGGCAAGCAGCATCTGCACTCCAGGAGTGGATGCGAAGACGGAGTTGGATTCACGGGGGAAATGTCTGTGGAGGGGGAGCAGGAGCAGGTGGGAATAGCCTTCAGAACATGACACAGGTAAGAGGAGAGAGCTAAGAGGACAGGTGTGAGAACCTCAGCCTGTGGGGTAGATCTGAGAAGGTCCCAGCCGGGCAGATGAGGACCCCAGAGCAAAGACTACCCGTCATAGGAGTCTTGTGTTGAACAAGAGTGGCACGGCTCTGGTGTCCCTGCTATGCCCGGTCCTCGCTGGGTCACACCAGGGAGCACTTGGCCTCAGTGGGAACTCTGCAGGGGATCCAGGTCTGCAGCCGCTGGAAGCTGTCTGCCAGCTCCCTGCCTTGCAGCAGGTCCTCCTGAAAGGATGTCTGGCCAGCCCACTTCCATGGTCGGCACTTCTCTCCGCAGAGATGGGAAGCCAGATATCCGGATATGAGACCAATGGTCAACCTCCAGTGGGGCAGAAACTCGGAGAACCCAATCAGTTCCCCATTGGTTATGTGGAAGAGTTCAAGCCATGGATGACGCCTTCCTTGGGCCATTTTGGGAGAGTAAGTTCTATACCTACAGTGTCTCCTGATTTCCCTTGTCCCTGTCAGAATTCTTACCCCTGCGGGCTGAGCTTCTGTCTGTAGAACAAGAGCTTCCTGTCTGCTATCTAAGCACCTGTAGCTCAGACCATCTCCAGGAATGCTGGGGTCAGGTCAGGTGGTCTCAGAAGCTCAGGAAAATATTTTTCCTCTGAGCTCAAAGGGAACTGGATTCAAGCCCATACAAGGGTGGGCTTATTGTGATCAAATCTGACCAAAATATCCCTTTCTGAACACCTGATCCCGGACTTCACTTCATTTCACACTGAACACATTATATCCTCTGACAGTCCTGTCCTCGAGGACTAGAGGGCTAACTTGCTGGTTAAGGAAGCAAACAGATGAAGACTTGGAAGTTGAGAGGGAGTAAATCAACTAGATTCTCCCTAAGACGAGGCTGAAGAAAGAGACCGCCCGGGTGATCAGCTCGAAATACGGCCGTACGGACGACGGATTTTTCGAGAAGCTATTTCAAGGGTGTTATAAACAGAACCCTCCACAGACCAGAGCAAAAGAAAACCCAGCCGTTGGTGGTCGCGGGTGAACGCGGGGGTCGGGGGCGTCACCGGGCTGCACGGCTGCAGGGAGCACCCGGCTCCTAGCGGCGGGGAGAGCGCGGGCGCGTCGTGGGGGTCCGCGGCCCCCGTTTCCTCACCCACGAGGTGAAGCGGGGAGATCGCCTCCCGCTGCTCACGCAGCGAGAGCAGCGAGGGACAGACCAGCACCGCAGTGAGAAGGGCTTCTCCCCTCAGCGGTCCCGCCTCCACGAAGCTGCCGAACGTCGGGGTCTCAGCTGCCTCCCGTTCAAACGGAGGCCGGGACCCCGAGTCGGCGAGTCGGGGCGACTGCTGAGTCGGAACTGCACGGGAGCGTCGAGCACAGTGCGCGGCCGACGCCGTAGTCACCCCGCCTGCCCCGGACTCGGGGAGCACCAGCTCCACTTCCAGCAGCAGCATCTGCACTTCTCCGAGGGCTTTTTCTGGCCACTGGACCGGCGTTGCTGCCCGACAGGTGGGCGCAATTTGCCAGGGAACGAATGTCCCCCAAGGAACAGCCCTCAACCAACGTCCAATTGTGGGTGTGTAACCACCCCAGGAACCTTCCCTCTCAGGTGGGTAACTCAGGCGATTGTCTCGTGTCCCCAGTGGTCCCTGGCCCAGTGATGGCCTTTTACTGGCTGACCTTTCCTCCCTGTCTCTCTTCCCTACTCCCCCACCAGTTTTTCCTCCATCTCTCGAATAAATCCTTGCACTTGAATTCTTTTCTCAGAGTCTGCTTCTAGGAGAACCTGTCTAAGATAGCCAGGCACAAAAAACAACCAACAAAGCCAGCTGTGATTGTCATTAGAAATGTGCTTTATAAAATACGAATGATTACATAACTATCGGTACTAATAAAAAATTTGTCAGATTCTCAGTAGAAAAAGAAGACATCCAACACAGCACACTTGGAGGTCCAGAAAGAGCCTTGAGAGTCATCTTGTTCATTCCTCCAGCGACCTCCCCTCGCACCCCTCAGCCCCCCAGCCCAGTACATTCATGCTACGCTGGGAACCCCGCCCTTATGACAGTTCACGAGGAGCAGCTTTCGGGGCCGACTAGATCAGAGACACAGGCGTCTCCACAACTTCTTCCCTTCTCAGCAAAGTCAGGTCTGGACCTAGCTACTGCAGAGGGAAGCAAAGGTCCCAGCTACTCCTCAAGAAGCTGATACTCCCCGGGATGACAGGAGCTGCCAGGATGCCGCCTGGCAGGAGGTCTGGCAGGAGGCCTGTTCCTCCTGCACCCCGTCAAGTCTGCCCAGTGTGCTTTGTCAGCACACCCTAAACAGGTCAGCACAGGCCCCGCCTCTGTAGATTGACAGCGTCACAGGTTCTGCAGCAGCCTCGTTGCTGCCTCCCCTGCACCATCTGCCCAAACCGAGCCTGTCCCCATGAATCTCATTCAAGGCACGTAGTTGAACGAATCCTGCTTTACACAGAAATGAAATATGGCCCAGACAGGTTTTCTCCCAGGGCTTATTTTCAGTTCAGTTAGCACATGTTGGCCTGTGGGAAATACCAAGTGCCAACACACCATTTCCCAGCCAGGTGGGCTGCCTGTGTCCACATCCTGAGGGCGCCTGCCCCCAGGCAGCAAGATGGCTGATGGGGAGGGGTGAGGAGGCTTGGCCGCTCTCAATGGGGGGAAGCCCGTGACTGCAGAGGCTCTGTGTAGCACGGCAGGGCTTGATCACACATCTGACGTGTAACGTAGAATCAGCCTCACAAGGGCAGGGAGATTTTGGTCAGATTGTGCACAGCTGTATCCCAGCACCTGGAACAACGCCTGATACATAGCAGATACACAATATTTTCTTGTTTCTTTTCTTCTAAAAATTGAGGTATAATTCCCACGTAGAGAAACGTACAGATCTTAAGTGGATGGTGAGTTTTGACAAATGTATTTACCCAATTAATCCAAATCCCAAGCAAGATCTAGGACATTTCCATCACCCCAAAATGTTCCCTAGTGTCCCTTCCCAGTCAGTCCCCCAGTCCTTCCCAGAGACAAGTGCTGTTAGGACTTCCATCACCTTAGGTTAGGTTGGACTTCATGTAAATGGAATCATAATAGTTTGAACTCTTTGACATCTGCCTTCTTTTGTTCCACTTAACACTTTTGAGATTCATCCATTTTCTTGCAGGTCTCAGTAATTTACTTCTTTTTATTGCTGAGCAGATTACACTTATGAAGGTACCACAACTTGTCTCCCCTCCTATTGGTAGACATTGGAGTTGTTTCCAGATTTGGGTCATCGTGACTAAAGTGGCTGTGAAGATTCTCACACAAGTGTTTCTGTGGACGTTTGTTTTCATTTCTCTGGGTAAGTTCCTAGGAATGGAGCTGCTGGGTCATAGGGTAGATATATGTTTAACTTGATGGGGAAAGAGCCAAGCGATTTTCTAAAAGGATTGTACCAGCAACATACACATTCTCACTAACGTTTTGTGGTGTTAATCTGTTTAATTTTAGCCATTCTAGTGGGTGTGAAATGTATCCTGACTGTGGTTTTAATTTGCGTTTCTCTGATGACCAGTAACAGTTGAGCATATTTTCATGGGCATGCAGATCATTTGCATATCTTCTTTTGTGAAGCATCTGTTCAAATCTTTGGTCAGTTTTGTATTGGGTTGCTTGTTTTTTTATTATTCATACTAAGGAGTTCTTTGAGTATTCTGGTTACAAATCTTTTGTCAGTAAATAAGTAAGTATGCCTCAGACTGGGAGAAAGCTGCACAGAAGTTCTTGATGTTGATGAAGTCCAATGTATAAATTATTTTTTGTGGTTAGCGCTTACTGTGTCCTGTCTAAAAAATATCTTTGCCAACCCCGAGCTCACAAAGGTATTCTCCTAAGTTTCTTTAAGAGGCTTCATAAGTTTAGCCTTGACATTCAGGTCTATGATCCATCTCAAATCAATTCTAGCGATGGTATAAGGGAGGAGTTGAGGGTCGTTTCTTGCCGTACAGTTATCCACTCATTCCAGCATCATCTGTAGAAAAGGCTTTCCTTTCCCTAGTGAACGGCTGTGGTGCCTTTATAGAAAACCAGCTGACTAGACATGTATAGCTTTATATCTGGACTCTCAGTTCTATATCATTGACCCATTAAATCCTTATGTCAGTACCAATTATCTTAATTACCATAGCTTTATATTTACTCTTGAAAGTAGGGAATGTAAGTTCTCCAACCTGGTTATTTTTTTCAAGATTGTTTTCACTGTTCTAGTTCCTTTTTATTTTTATTTAAGTTTCAGTATAAGCTTGACAATTTCTGTACAAAAAACACCCACCGAGATTTTAATTGGGTTACACTGAATCTTTAGATTAAATTGGAGAGAAATGACATCTTAACAATGCTGGGTCTTCTCATCAATGAACACAGTGTATCTCTCCGTTTACTCATGTCTTCCTCATTTGTTTCAGCAAGTGTTTTGTAGTTTATAGTTCTCAGTATAGGGGTCTTGCACGTCTTCTGATAAATTTGTTCCTCAGTGTTTTATGCTTTGTAAGGCTATTGTAAATGTAAATGTAAACTTTCATATTTTATTTTCCAATTTTTATCCTAGTATATAGAAATACAATTGATTTCTAGATACTGACTTTGTATCCTATGTCGTGCTAAATTCATTTATTATTTTTAGTAGTTTCAGTAGATTCTGGTGGAATCAGATTACCCATGTCTATAACCATCACATCTGTGGGTACAGACGTTTGACTTCTTCCTTTCCAATCCTTCTGTCTTTCTCATCGTCCCTTCTCTCCAGTGCCATGCTGAGTGCAAGTGGTGAGAACTTGCCTCATTACTGATCTCAGAGGGCAAAGCATTCAAGATTGTGCTTGTATTATACGATCCTATAGTTATCTTATAGACGGGCTTCATCAGGTTGAGGAAGTTTCCTTTTATGCCTAGTTTGTTGAGAGTTTTTACTTTCGCCATGAGTGGCTGTTGGAATTTGGTTGAATGCTTTTTCTGCATCTATTGGGCTAGTCATAATTTTTCTCCTTGATTCTGTTAATGTGATGACTTACTTTTATTGATTTCCTAATGTAACCAACCTTGCTTCCTGAAATAATTCCCCACTTAGTCTTGATGTATATGCCTCTGTATACATTGCTTGATGAAATTTGCTAATATTATTAAGGATTTTTTCATCTACTTTTAGGGGAGATATTGGTCTGTAGTTTTCTTTTTTCTTCTTTCTTTTTTTTTTGTGTCTGTGTCCTTTTCAGCTTTTGGTATCAGAGTTATGCTAACCTCATAAAATGAGTTGGGAAGTATCCCCTTTTCCTCTCTATTCTGAAAGTTTGCATATTTCCTGCTTAAAATGTTAAATAGAACTCACCAATGAAACCATGCAGCCTGCAGTTTTCTTTGTGTGAAGAGTTTTTTTATTAGTAATTCAATTTCTTTAACAGATATGTGGCTATTCAGATTTTGTATTTCTTCTTGTGTTAGCTTTGCTAAGTTATATCTTTCATTAAATTTATCTATTTAGTCTAAATTACCAAATTTATTGGCATTAAAATTTGTTTATAATATTTTCTTATTATCCTTCCAGTGTCTATAGGAGCTGCAGTGATGTCCTCTCTCATCCCTGATATTGTAGACTTGTGCTTTCTCCCTTTGATCCATCTGGCTCTGGATTCATTAATTTCATTCATCTTTTTCAATGAAACAACTTACAGCTTTGCTGATTTTGCCAATTGTTTGTAGGCTTATTGTTTTATTGATTTCCATTCTTCTCTTTATATTTTTATATTCTACTTATTTTGGTTTAATTTGCTTTTCTTTTTCTAGCTTTTTAGGGAAAAGTTTCAATCATGGATTTTATATCTCTCTTATCCTCTAATATAAGTATTTAACGCTATAAATTTCTAAGGATTTCTATAGCTGCATCCCACAAATTTTGATATGTTTTGCTCTTATTTCCATTCACTTCAAAATATTTTCTAATTTCCCTCATGATTTCCTCTTTGATCCATAGGTTATTTAGAAAATCTATTGTTAAATTTCCAAATAATTGAGGGTTTCTATACACATACTTTCTGTTATCGAATTCTAAATTATGTTGTGCGAGAACATACTTGCGACCATTTGAACTGTATTGAGACTCGTTCACTTTTGCCAAGCGCTCGGTCTATATTGTTCCATGGGCACTTGAAAAGAATGTGAACTCTGTAATTGCTGGGTGAGTGTTTTATGAATATCCGTGAGATTAAGTTGGTTGACCCGGTTATTCCGATCTCTTACACCACGAGTCAGCAACACTTTCTCTGTCAAGGGCTATTTTCAGGCTTGCAGGCCAGGTACTCTCTGCAGCCACTACTCAACCCACCCCTCTAGTACGAAGCAGCCACAGACAACACAGAGACAAACACGACGGCCAGATCGCGCCAAGAGGCTGTCCTGGCCGTCTCCTGTTCTATGTGTTCCTGTTTTTCAATCTACTGTTCTTTCAGTTACTGAGAGAGGAACGTTAAAAACTCTACCCATAATTGTGGATTTCTTTAGTTCTTAATCTGGTTAGTTTCTGTTTCTGCCCTCTTAATGCATTGACTTTTCTGTCATTATGAAGTGTCCCTTTTTTATTCTTGTATTGCTTTTTGACTTGAAGTTTATTTAGTCTGATATTAAGAAAGCCTCATCAGCTTTCTTACAATTAGTGTTTGCATGGTGTAATGTTTCCACCCTTTTGTTTCAAGTCTTTTGTGCCTTTATATTTAAAATGTATCTTCCACAAACAACATACAAGTGGGTCTTTCCTTTTCATTCTTTCTAACAGTCTCTGCCTTTTAATTGGAGTATTTAGCCCATTTACATTAATTTATATGGCTGGGTTTAATTTTATCATCTTGCTACTGCTTTTCTGTTTATTCCTTCTTTCTTGGTTCCTTTGTTTTTGTTTCATTGCCTTTTCTTGGATTAACTGAGAATTTTTTTATATCTTATTTTACCTCACCCATAGGCTTTTGAGCTGTATGTCCTTGTTTTATACTGTTACTCGTTGCTCTAGGAAATACAATATGCATCCTTAACCCAGTCTATCTTGAATTAATTTTATGTCACTCATATGTAATGAAAGACCTTATAACAGTGCTAGTTTGGGTTCTCTGAAAAGCAGACACCAAAGGGGGATGATATATACAATATTACAGGGAATATCTGTAAAGAATAAAGGGGGAGAGAGCAGGAGGAGGTGGAGACACCCTTCAGGCTGTGGTGCAGATCCGACACCTGTGAAAGGAGAGAGGGAAGAAAACTGTAGGTACAGTCTCACTCAGACTGCAACACAGTTCTGAGGAAATCTTGAGCAAACTGAAAAGGTGTCCCTAAATAAAGGTTGTCCACTGGATGTGTCTAGCACTGGGCCAGTGGACTGCCTCTAGGAATCCCATGATGCTCAGTCATTGGCTGGCAGCAGCCAGGAAAGTATGGACTAGGCATGAAAACCATGGTAGATGCAAAAGGGCAGAAGCTAAAAGTTGTCAGTCAATCAAGGTCGCTACAACAGGCTCTCTTGAAGGAGCTCTTAGCAGTGGATACCATGGCTGCCACAGACCACCCTCCATGCTGTACAGATCCTCCTCTCCACGTGTGTACAGGGAGCAACTGCTTCACGGTTCCCATGGGCCTCTGTCTTTCAGGAGAAACTTCGAGGAGGGAGATTAGTGGGGTAATGACAGCCCCTGCTGCTGCAGTTGGTCATGAAGCTGCAACTGATTCCCATGCTCTCCCTCTTTCACAGTCTGTTCTAAATTTCCCTCAGTCCCAGCTAAGTCTTTTGCAGGTCTTGGTAGTTTACCTGTTAGTGTGTCCAAACCTTTACCATTGAGGGGTTTGAGCCTTCTCAAACTGGGTTCACTGCATATGTTCACTCACAGTGAAAATTGGACAAGACAGTACCAGGAGGTGCCCAAGCAGATCAGCCAGCATCCCCCTGGATTCTTCCCAGGCCCCATTGTGTAAGAGCAGCCCACCCTCCTTCTACTGATCAAGGTCAATTACCTCTGCCAAGACAGTGACTCCTCTTTTTTTCCTGCTGGACCTTGGACATCAGGTGACCAGTTGCCCTGGCAGCAGCCATAGCTTGTAGTCAATATGACATTCACTTTGTGCCCTGGTAAGAGCGCACCCTCCTGTTTTCCTTCCAAGCCCCTGACCAGCCAGCCAGGCCATTGGACACCGTCCAGGAGTCTGTATCTATTCTTCCCTCATGCTACTTCTCTCTCCACTCAAAGTGGACAACCAAGACTGTCACTTTCAGCTCTGCCTACTGGGAAGATTGTCCCTTTCACTGCCTTTCAAGGTCGCCCTTGAATGTGGATGTGACGCAGCCCCATCTGTTCTCAGCTCATTTCCACAAACAAGTCAACGCAACTGCACACCAATTTCAGGCTCTCACCTCCCCCATCAGCCGATCATCTGAGACCCTACCTACAGCCACGGTGCGAGCTGGGAAATGGGGGCTGCAGCAGCCATAGCGAGTGACAGGGAAGTGTGGGCCAGCTGCTCACGCAGTTAGCTTGGGCTCCGTCCTGCATAGGCTCTCACCTATAACATTTCCATTTGATGATAGGCTGATGCTGGGCCTGCCCAACTTTATGGCTAGACAGATCTGAAGGATCCCCGATCAGAACGGGCAGTTCCAGGTGCAGGGTCATCGTGTTCTCCAAATAACCAGGCACTCTGTCTCTGCCAGGGCCCAATTTCATGCCAAGGTATATATTTCTCTGCTGCAAATGTCATGAGCTTGCTGCAGAACCCCCGAGGCCCACGTTGCCATCTCCCACAGAGGCTTGCCATGAATTCCACCCGCACCTTTTCCCACCACTGGTCCCTCAAACACCCCGGGGCCAGCCAGGCTGCATGACCTCTGGGGCAGGACTGCTTGCACTGCAGCCTGGACTTGTGCAGAGCTCTTCCCTACTCTGGGCCCTGCTCACAGCTGGCAGCCTGCCGTGCCCCCAGGGACGTGGGCCAGAGCGCTATTCCTGGTGCGGAGGTGTCGTCTCTAGATGGCACCAAGCACTGCGCTTCCTTCTCCGTGGGAGGGGATGCAAGATGCCATCATTTTTCTTTTACTTTGGGGGAGATATCTTAGCACATCCCTGACCACTACAACCCTAAATCCTTTACTGAAGTGACAGGTTCCTGAATCATCTAGGTTTTTCTCCCACTCTCTGGAGCCCATGGGTCTCAAATAGGCTTCAACGTGCTGCCTCCTCTTGCTCATTGTTTCCAATCAGCATGATGTGATAAGATCAATGTGATGTTCGACAGGACGTCTAGACAATCCAGGTCTCTTTGGAATCTGTTATGACTGAGGGTGGGAAAGTTAACACAGCCCTGGGGCATGGAAATGAATATTCATTGTCCTCTCTACAGAAATATGAACTCTTTCTGATCAGAACAGGAAAGAGCACATCCGCAAAGCCACTGACTTTATGGCACGTGTCTGAGCTTCTTAATCTCCTCTAACAGGGGTCCCCAAGGACAGCACAGCAACTGCAGTTCAGGTTCCCGCAGTGACAGAGGACAAAACAGAGATGAGGCAAGTAGAAAACAAACAGCAAAAAGGTGCATCCAGACCCACACGTGTCAATTATCACATTAATGTGGACGCATTGAACACTCCAGTCAGGACACAGACTGACGGCCGGATAAGAAAGGGAGAGCCGAGTGTATGTTGCCTACGATTTTCAGGGTGATGAAGTATTCTAAAACGTGACTGTGGTGATGGCTGCATAATGTGTACGTTTTTCCAAAATTGATCAAACTGAGCACTTAGCAAAGGTGAGTGTTGCTGTATATAAATTACACCTCAGTAAAGCTGTAAAAGAAAACATTCAAGAAAGAGGACATACCCCACCTCATTCTGTGAGTCTAGAATATGCACGACAACACATCTGGACACGGAAGGAAAGGGAAGATAAGGGCCAATACCACCGGTAAAAGTAGGTGCAAAAGTCCTGAACAAAATGTCCACAAATTGAAATCAGCAACGTGTGGAGAAGAAATCAGCAACGTGTGGAGAACGATAGGACGTCATGGCCACGTAGGGTGTGTCCCGAGAATGTACGATGGGTTTAACCTTGAAAAGTTGGTTAACGCAGTCCATCCTATTAATACATTATAGGGTAAACACACGATCATCACAGGAGGTGCAGAAAGAGCTTTTGATAAAATAGAACATCTATTCAGCTTTAACAAAAAATATGACTCATTAAACTTGGAATAAAAAGAAACTTCTTAAACTTAAATTACAGTGAACAACATTCCTCACAGCGGGATGCTCAGGAAACACCGAGATCTGCTTTCTCCACTCCTTTTCAGCACTGGACCTGAGATCCTGTCCACGCAGACTGAAAAGAAAAAAAAGTATAAGGATTTGAAAGGAACATATTACTGTCACTGTCTGTAGATGCTGTGACTATTCACAAAGAAATCCTGAGAATCTGTAGGTAAATTGTTAGAATTCGTAGCAAGGTTGCAGGATACAAAATCAATATTCAAAATCAATTGCATTTCTGTGCATTAGCCAAAATAAAAAGTGGAATTTATTTAAAGTTGCTATTTACAAGAAAAAAGGGTACCTAAAAGGAAATTTTAAAACAGATGACATGCTGTTTTTGGAGAAAATAATGATTATGAAAATTTACTGAAAGACATTAGAGAAGACCTAAATAAAGGAAGCAATTTTCCATGCTGTTGGATGGGAAGACTCAATATTATACAGATGTCCATTCTCTTAAAAATGTGTTTATAAAATCAATGTAAGTCCACCCAAAGTCCCCACTGGGTTTTTCATGGAACTCAACAAGCTGATTTAAGTGTGTCTGTGTGCGTGCACGCGTGTGTGCGTGCACATTCGAAAAGCAAAAACTAACGTCACAGAAGAACAAGGTGGGGGCAGGGGACTGGCACTGCCCCGGCAGGATTTATTATAAAGGTATAGAAATTAAGGCACGCGGGCTAGGTGTTGGACGAACGGAAAGCTGGAAAAGACAGAGAGCCCCAAAACAGACTCATGTGTGTCCGGAGACCGGATTTATAACAGGCACCGCACATCAGCAGGGAAAGGAGCAGCTATTTAATAAATGGGGTTTTGACAGTTTTTCATATGGAAAAGTGACGTCTGGCCCTTACCATGTACCATACCCAGAAATCAATTCCATGCGGATTAAAGACTTAACTGTGCATGGTAAAACTAAAATACTTCTAGAAGACAAGATAGGAGAAAGTCTTCGTGAACTCAGCACAGAGAATTATTTCTAAAATATGAGGTACAAAGTACAAACCATAAAGGAAAACACATCCCTCTGGGCGCAGGCCCGTCAGTGCTCCCAGTGGCCTCTGGAATCAGGGCCGCACCTCCTGCCTCTCCATTCAGACCTCTGAGCGACGTCAGGGTTCCCAGGAGGTTCTGGATGGCCAGGGCGAGATAGCTGCTTCCCTCCTTGCAGTTTCAGAGCAGGAGATGCACTGTCTTCCCACAGAAAGAAAAGGCGTTCAAGAAGCCGGGAAATACACCAGATTAATTCAGAAAGCACCTTTAGAGAGACAAGTAATTAAGCTTTGCGATGTTGCTTCCCTGGTACAATACCCTGCAGGTAGCACACCCTCTGCAATTCGGAGCTATTGAAAATCAACAGTAACGTGTTGGGAGAAGGGCAGGACGAGGAGGAGCGAGGAGGGAAGGGGGCACGTGGAGTGGGCAGGAGAGAAGGACGCCGGTCATTGTAGCCTACAAGAAGGACATGGTGTGAGTGACCAAACCTCTCGGGTGGGAAGGGAGATGTGCATCCCAGTCTGCACAGCTCCGACGCTGGGACACACTGGTGGACACCCCTGTCGCCGCCAGCTGGGACGAGCGGACTGTCTTGGCTCCCCTGGGCCAGTCCCGAGGCGGGGCTCTGGTTCCGTCTCCTGCCTGCTTCCCTGCGCTGAGGAAAGCAGAGGAGCTGCGCAAAGGAGCCCGATGTCGGAAGGAAGAAGGGACCAGCTCTGAAAAACAGAACAAGTGGTTATTCCACTGCTTTCTACCAAACTGTTGTTTACACAAGACAGTCCAGAGTTCTGCGGTTTAGTAACCAAGTGAATCTCTTTTGTTGCTCAGACACTTCCAGATTCCCTGGGATCTTTCCGTCAAACCCTCTCAGCAAACTTGCACGTCGCGCCTGTTGTCCGGTAGACGTTCAGAGCCAGTCTTAAGTCCTGCGGCCACTTTATGGTGCTATCCACGTGCCGTCTGTCCTCACTGTGGAGACAACACATTTTACCGTGGCTCTGTCTCATCAGGATGAGGCCTGTGGAAGATTAGCGAAGCATTCCGGGCGTTTAAACTCGCAGGTGCGCTTGAGGCAAGGTGTGGGCAGCAACTCCAGCTGTTAACGGGGAGTGTGCGATGATCACGCTCACTCAGTGGACTTGATTGTCCACACCGCCTGAGCTGCCCTGCTGGTAAGCTGGCCACTTAGCGCAGGCATTTTAACTCTGCTGAGTGCGACGTGGCTATTCCCAACATGTTCCCTGGGCCTCGAGCCTTGTCCACACTGTGTCCTCCTTGGAAACGCACCTCTCTGCTCGTTCCAGCTGCCACCCATTAGCTGACCGTATACCTTTCATCTGATGTTTATGAAGTCCCCTCCAGGCGTCAGACGCTTTAGCATTTAGGCTACAAGATGTAAAACAAGTAGTCCTTGTCGTGGAGACTCTGAGAGCTTAGTGGAGAAGAGGGAAAGATGCACACAGAGTGGCTCAGAATGTGGCCAGAGGACGTGAGTTCAAATCCCATCTCTGGCAGTTCCTAGTGTGTGGCCTGAATAAGTCACTTAATCTTTCTACGCTTCAGTATGCTCGTCCATAAAGTGGAGATTCATTTATCCAACAAGTCTTCATGGAGGACCCGCTTGGTACCCGGCACAGGCCAGGTGCTAAGGACCCAGCTCCAGAGCAGACGGACAGACGGACAGATCCCCCCCAAGTGGAGCTGGCGTTCAGGTGTTAACAAACAGTAGTGGAGATGGAACCACAGAGACGCAGTCTGTCAGGTGATGGTGAGGCCACGAAGGAAAGCAGAGCAGGGGGAGAGGACAGTGAGCGGAGGGCCTGCTGCACCGGACCGGTGGGGGACGCCTCTCCGGAGATCTGAGGGATCAGCAGAGGGCTCGCAGGACAGTCTGCGAGGAGTCGTTCCAGGAGAGAAGAGCCAGGCCCTGAGGTGGGAGCACGCAGCGTGTGGCCCGCCACCAGCAAGGGGCCAGGGTGGCTGAGAGCTGTGAGCCCCGGGGAGGGAGGAGGAGCTGCGGGCCGGGGGGGGTGGGGTCCCATTGGGCCACGCGGCCGAGGTAAGGATGGTGTAATGGGTCCCCAAGGGCAGCTCCTTGTAGGATTGTTGTTTGGGTAGAGTGAGCCGGCGAAGGCTGGGGTGTGGCATCAGTCAGCACTCGGCAGCCTCAGCCGTCACACCCACGGGAGAAGGACGACAGCAGAGCTGCCAGCCCAGAATCCGGAAAGCACCGCGAGGGCCCTGCAGAGAGAGGCCGACATGCATCCCTGTGCACCCTCAGGAGTTACAACCCCGCAGGGGGAGTAAAGCGAGGCCCCCCGTGTGTGCCCGCGACAGAGGGACAGGGAGCGGGCCTCCGGGAGAGCCCGGGTTCCACATCCCAGAAAAAGAGTACCGCGATCTTTCTCCCTTGAAGGTTATTGTGGGATCCAGGGGAGCAGACACGACCCTTCTTATCCACCACAATGTCCCTGAGGCGTAGCACAGAGCCTGCACACAGTAGGTCCTCAACCCATATCTGTTGACTGGTTCTGCAAACTGATCCAATGCGAGTAACACATGTGGGGACATTTCCAGCTTCTCGGCACTGACGACATCGGTTCTTAAACTTTCAGGCACAAATAGAATGACGTTTTGCATCTTTCTGGGGCAAATTCATTGAATGCTTAACTAGGTAACGGGATTCTTGGGAACTATGACAAAGAACCTATTTAATGCAGCAGAGCAGTAACGAGCACACCTCAGCTGCCTGCTGAGAGAGGGCGGCAAGGCCCCCTGTGAAACACATCCCCAGGGACACCCACGTCCCCAGCATTCATGTCCTGTCTGGTCAGCCTGGTGTGGGGCCAACAGTCACAGGACAAAAGGACAGCAGAGGCCCTCAGAGGTAGTTCTGGCCAGCTCTCACAGGCGGTACACCTGTAGTGTGAGAGGAATCAATGAAAAGGTTGGAAAAAAAAAACCCAAACCCTTGTCCCGTATGATCCCCAGCCGTCTCTGGCGAAGGGCCGTTACTCTCGGTCCAGAGGCAGGGCTGGGTTGGTGCAGAGGTGGCTACAGGGCACGCGATGTCGCCAAACCATCGGGAAGAGACACTGCTCTCTGTCGGTCAGGAGGAGCGGCCGGGGCCTGTTTGAGCATCCGGCAGTGAGGGTCAGAGCACAGGGGTCTGGGACTGTGGGCGCGGCCTGTCGCGGGGGTTCACATAGCTGGTACGGGATTTCCTCCCAGGCCAGGGGAGGAGCAGGAGGCTAACCCAGCAAAGTAGCGTCAAACCAAGTTGCTGGGAAACAAGCAGGTCTGGGTCCCGTGGGATGCTGGGAGTTGCAGCCAGGTGAAACGGGAGAAGGGCAGGAGAGGAGACGAAACGTGAACCATTTCCGGGAGGGGCTTCAGTCGTCAACGTGCCAAGCTTGTTTTCAGAAGCAATACCAAAAAATGAAATGAAACGGGGCATTTGGAAGGAGACGAGAAACTTGAACAACAGAAGTGGACGGAAGGGCAAGTTAAGCTGGCAGAGGGTCCCTCAGCGAGCAACGGCCAACAACTGCCCTCGGTCTCCCCTGAGCAGCAGGCCCTCTGCCACACCCACACCAGAGGTCCTGGGAGTTCTGCCCTGGGAATCTTGTGATAAACCTTGGAGCCTTGTGAATCTGAGATTGCTGTTCAGAAGGAAAAGATGCTACAAGTAGCTGAGGGAGGCTGGACACTCCAGAGCAAAAGACCAGCCTGGACCTGGTCTCTTTCCCACCATACTCCCCAAATTCTTCTGCTCTGTGAAACAGCTGCTTATACTGCCTGAAATCCTACTGGTTAAAAATGCATATGTATCACTGTAGACCCTTTTATAAAAAGACAAAAAACTCCCAGGATGTTGTTAGAGGTGTTTGCTAGTCATTCACACTTTAGTATAAATTAATTTGTCCACTTTTTAAAAAACATCTAACTGAGATCATTTGCCCTAAGGGAAAGGGAGTTTCCATTAATGATGAAAGTTAATAAACGACTCTTTGTATTTCTTCATGTATTTTGTTCTACTTTATATTCCTGCTACTTCTAAAAGGGATTTGAGACAGCAAATATTTTTAAATGTTGAGGACTTTATGGAATTAGACGGGCTGATTCTACTCTCTCCCTCCCTCCCATACACACACACAAAATAGTGACACCGTCTGTAGTTGAAGATATAGTTGGACCGTGGTTGGGGGCTGGAAACATCCAATTGAAGTGACCCCTGATAACATAGAAATTAAATTGTTTCCTGCTGGTTAAACGACAAAATCCACACATGTCGGATCAGAGCAGAGTGAGTGGTGCCACATCCACTTTAAAGGATCAGACAGGCTCCCAGGCCGACCAGTTTGGCTTCCATCTATTGAAGAAATCCCCAGAGTGGGAGCAAGGTTGTGTCTAGCACGGGGCCCGAAGGTCTAGGAAAGGGAGAGCGAAAGAAGCAAGCCCTGAGTCTCGATAGTCTCGCTGGGGCCAGAGGAGAGAAGAGCGGGGCCTGAAGGCGTCCTGTCCAGTCTGTGACAGTCGAAGGCCTGATCTAGGTGAGGCTCACCACAAGCTTCCCTCGCAGATTTGCTTCCAAGGAGGAAACGCACAGGGAGCAGCATGCTTCTCCAGGGGTCTCGATAGCCAGCAAGGTCGGTGAGTAACCTGCTCTCTGGTTGGTACATCAAGCTGGTATAAGTTTGTTTAACATGGGTCAGACTCTGAACACCAATCACTTCTGGCTCTAAGCCCACAAGAGGCTGCATGCAGAAGACCCGATTACTGTGAACTATGGCCCAGGATTAGAACTGCCGTAATAAAGAGAAGGAGGAAATCCCCCTGCTCCTCCCGTTTCTCCTCCTAACCCCCCACCCCTTCTGTACCACACAGAAGTTCTGCACCTAGATCCCTCACTTGCACTACAATGCAGCTTCGTTAAGGATAAATGGCTTCAGAGGGATCTCCTGAGCCCCGTTCACCACCATTGTTTCTATGAGAAAAAACACTGTTAATTCCAATAGCTGATCCTCAAATGAAGTTTGGACCATGACCCACTGATAACTCAGGGACATTGTGTTCCTGTAAATTGGCCTTTCTAGCCAGCGTCTGGGAGCTGGCTGGGAAATGCACTTAGTAAATCACTCCTGGCGGCTTGGAGGACAGAGAAGGTTCTAGAAGAGATGAGTCAGGCTGGAGAGATGGGTCTTGTGGAGGGGAGAGGAACAGAGAGCCAAGCAGTCCTCGGAAAGTGGAATTTGTACCGGAAATAACTGTCTGGTCAGGCCTAGCTGAAGACTGGATAATGAGGCAAATACCGACAGGAATCTTTACAAGCCTCTGGGTGAGGACCGCGTCCTTCTCGGGGACAAGACGGGGGGCGGGTATAAACAGCATGCTGTGCCAGGAGTCTCCATCAGGGCTTCGTCCCCTCCAGAGCGGGGAGTGGAAGTGTCTGTCTCCACGGGGAGGAGACATCTGAGGCCCCTCCCCCCAGCCTTCTGCCGGGGGTCGAGATGGTGTCACACTGGCTGTCACAGGGCGGCTTCTCCAAGCTCCTGAGAGGGCACGGTGGCTCCCCAGCCGCCTCTCACCTGCCCGGTGTGTGACTGTGAGGATGGGGCTTCCGTCTGGCGGGCGTGGGAGGGTCTGGGGTGAACCAGAAGCTGCCGACGGAGACAAGAGTGGGCACGGTGCACCTGCCACCCTCCTCTGCCCTGAAAGTGAGCATGTGGCTCCTTTCCAAGGCATCCTAACAGCAGTTCCGGCAGAGGGCCGTGATTCCACATACTGAAAGCTGCATTCATTCCTTCATCCATTCATTCATTTAACAAATGTGCGTTGGTTGTCCCTTACGCTCCAGGCACTGCTGGTCTAGGGGAGGCAGCGGAAGGTACACGGTTGCAGTCTTGTGGGAGGAGGGGGTGCCCGAGGGGCTTTGAAAGCACTGAGGATAGGCAGAGTGCCGCAGGGGAAACGAGCCGGCCCAGGCAGGTTCCGCCCCGACTGGGCCATCTCTTATCAGGAGAGAAGGACAGTGCCTCCGGAAAGGGAGGGGCGGAAAGGCTGCATCTGATTCTGTCTGGGGGAACTAAGAAATGACAACATTCAAAGCTGAACCCAGACAAGCCACCCCAAATAAACAGACACACGATGACCATCTGGGATACGCGTTGTGGGAGCCCGGACAGTGGCCCCCGCGACGGAGAGCGGGGAGAGCAAGGGTTAGCCCGACTGACGGGGCGGACGGTGCCTGTCAACGCCGACCTACTCGAAGTGTCCCCTCCACTCGGGGGAGTTGACGCAGCTTCCCCGACAGTCTGACAACTGAGAAGACCCCGGCAGGGCAGTCACAGGGCGGGCGACGGGCTTCAGCTCGGGGCTGCGGCCAGCGTCCCAGCTCTGGGTCAGACGCCAGTTTCTGGGAGGGCTCTGCCACTTCCTGGGTCACAGTGTCCCCACCTGTACACGGGGAGAATGATAGGACCCACCTCTGAGACCCGCTCCAGGGCAGCGAGCTTGGCGCCGAGCACGCAGTCGCCGCGTGGTGGCCGTCGCGGTCCCGAGTGCGGGAGGGCCGTCCCTGCGCGGTGTCAGGGAGGGAGCGCTGGCCCGGGCGTCCCCCTCGGGGAGCCCCTCCGCCTGGGCCGCACTCACCAGGCGGGGCTTGGGGGCGTCTGGTCCTGGTCTGGCCCGCCTGCCCCCAGACCCTCGCCGTCGCGCGGACAGGCAGGCGTCAGCGCTGCGGTGGGTGGGAGCTGAGCGCAAGGGAGGAAGCGAGCAGAGGCCGCCAGGCTGAAGGCAGAGAGCTCTTCCTAGCGTGGGGGCAGCCAGCAGACGCCCCTCCAGGTCTAAGACACCATCGCAGACAGGGCAAAGGCGCAGAAGACTTCCAAGTCCCTGAGGGGAGGGGAAACTGAGGCGTAAGAATAAAAAGCCGCAGCCGGACGGAGGGGCCAGGTCGCTTGTCGGCGGAGCTGAGGGCCTCGGTCCTGGCAGGGCCGCATCCATGAAGAGCAAGAGCAGCAGGTCAGGAATTGTCTGGACTGTAGAACTGAGGGGGTCGGAGATCTCGGGAAAGAAGTGCGGGGGTCTGGAGAGCTTTCTGTGACGCGAGCAGAGAGAGAGGGCCCGGGCGGTGGCGAATGGCAGGAGCCACCATCGGCCCAGGCCGGGGCGGGCCGCGGGCCGCGGAGCGTGCACTCTGATTCAGAGGAACAGGAAAAGCCATCCACACTAATTAATCTGGGGATGTTCTTTGGAATTAATGCATTTGAATAGGATCTTCCTGAGAGTCTGGAAATTAACGTTCAACAGACGGTGGCTGTGCAGATAAGAACCAACCCAGAGGGGCAGCTCAGCCCCCGGTCTTGCTGCCAGCTTCTGGTCCCCACCCACTCCAGGGAATGCACTCAGCACCTCCAGGGCACTGCTGAGACCTGCCGGGGCAGACCCGGCTGCGTTCTGCCGCCCTTCAAACCCCTTGAAGGGGAGGAGACGGAGGGTTAGGAACTTCGGGCCCCTCCTCTCCATCTTGTAACAATCTGCAGGCCCGTCAGAACCACTCAGCCCAAATGCAGCCGGCCAAAATGTGAAGCCCAAGTTAGATGCCCAGAGATGACAGTAGGGTTACAAAAAGAAGATAGATCAGTGCTCTGGGTGGCCCCTGGCTAAGGTTTCTGATCATCTCTCTCAAATTCCTAGTTTCTTCCTTAATCCAAAGGATGCCAGTCAAGGTTAGCATCTTGACGTAGAAATTCCCAGAGTGGGAACCTCTTTATTAGGATGCAGTAGTCAAAGAGAAACCCACACAACCCTCCTGTTTCCTGCCTCCCCACCCCCACTGCCACCAGTCCACCCCAAATCCTAGGTTTAGGCTGTTTCTTTCAGCCAGGGCTCTGCAGAATTGGGGAAAATTTGACGTAAAAAAATAATGGATGTAGTGGACTCTTCTAGAACCTATCCTAGACTCCTGACCTTGGCAGAGACACCATAATCATTCATCCTGGGAGAGGCAGAGCAAGGATGGGAATCTGGGACGCTCAAGAGACACCGACAACTAATCTGCACTGGACTTTTATGCCTCCATTTCTCCACTTCCTGTAAAAGACAAGACAGAACCCAGATCAGCCAGCAAGCCCTCATCCCTCGTCAAAATTCTCTTCATAGCTGTTCACAGATCCCCCTCCTCACATTCGGGCAGCTGGGCCCCTGGGGACTGCTCAGTCCCCTCCCCGTACATGCGTCTGGCCGGGGAGACGCGTAGGCGTGACGCAGGAGTTGCTTAACCACAATTAACACGATGCAGCAGGTGGGCATGTTCAGGCCCCAGGAGGTGGCACAAATGGAAGCAGTAAGGTGCCTCTGGAAGGGGAGACCTTCCGAGGACTGTGTTCACCGTTACATCAACGTTCCAGAAACGGTAGAGCTGGTTGTACGTTCAGAACTAACATGTGCCTGGGAAACATCTCCCCCACCCCACACATCTTAGAGGAGAAGGTGCAATGTGCAACCTGAGAGAAGATGGCCCTCACAGCAGAGGCCTCGTGATGGGGAATTCGAGAACTGATTATTTTAAATGAGTAAGATGCTACAAGATCTTCTTAGGAGACACCTCACCAGAAAATCTTCTGGGCCAAGAGCATCCGCAGAATCCCCCAGTAGAAGACGAGGTTCGTCAGACGCCCACAGGCTGAGAGCAATAAAGTGTAAATAATTTAGGACTCCTTGATGTTATCCTGCCTACTTATCACGTACTTCTTTAATAATTAATTCAGCTCAGTCTTTAAAGAAATTCTCTGTACGTAACTTAAATCACCCTCTCTGTTTGGTCCGTTGACAGCAGATCATTTCTGTTTGGGACTCGTCCTTCTCTGGTGAGATGCATTTCCTTGCTCAGGAGACATTTTCCCACTGCTGCTGGTTTCCATGGCTGTGGTCTGCTCATGCTCAGTGAGCATCGTGGTTCTGATCCGAATTCTCCTCCAGGTCCTCACCATCGTCAGGAACTGTTTTTGTGTTTTATGTCTATTGACATGATTCTCACGGCAACCCTATCATCTCCTATTATCTCTCTATTTTACAGGTGAAGAAAATGGTTAGATAACGAATAGAATGCCCCCATCGCACCTGTCTACCCCCAACACTGACAGATCACTGCCTGGCACAGTCACCATGGGAACAAGGCTGTATATAACTCATGCCACGGTGTGAACTGGGTTAATTTTGTGCAGAAAAAATTGTCTCATTTCAAAAGAAGCTGGGCCCTTTAAATATGTGATCATGGAGCCCAGCTAAGTCTTCACTCACAGAGAGCCCGGGGCGGGGGGGGGTGGGTGGACCAGAAGTGGCGGGGTAAAGGAAAATGGTTGAGGAATAGTGACATCAGACGCTTCCAATATAAAAGCCAGAGAGAGGGACACCAGCCGCAGGACACTAGAGGTGTAGGGGAGGGAACTGGACATGTTTATATTTTGTAGAATGCGGTTTGCTAGAGAAATGGAAATTATTCCAGGAAGGTCAGAGAGAAGACGCTGCTGTAGATGGAAAGGGCAGCTAAGCAGAAACCACAGGACCCAAAATAGAATCAGTCATGACACTGTGACTCTAAGTAACTTATCAATAGCAAAGCAGGATTTCCATGGTGTTTAGACCCTGGGGCTTTGCCTTGTAAAAATGGCTGAGAAGGTCAAAGCAGAGGTGTCACACATTGGGGAACTATATAGTATGTCTTTTTTTATTGTACACTTATTTTCTGCTTCACTTGCATATGCTATTTATTTGGGGTTTTTTAAATTGAGATATAAGATACTACCAAAAAAAGTGAAGCCTGTACAGTATACAAATCTTATGTGCACAGCTTCATGAAGTCTACACACACACACACACACACATATATATATACACCTATACACACACACATCAATGCAACCAAGGTCCAGATCAAGATACAGATTATTTCCACCACCCCAGAACCCCAGAAAGCTCCGCGGCAATGCCCACCAACCCCGCCGGAAGTAAAGGATATTCTCACTTCGAGTATCCTAAGTTCGTTCTGCCTGTCCTCGATAAGTGACGGAAATGGATCAGGCAGTATTAGGTTCGGGCGTTTTACTTGACACAATGTGTGTAAGATGCATCCACCTTATCGTGTGCACCAGTAGTCTGTTTTGTACGCTGTGGTTTTATATTCTGTTGGATGACTATACTCATTTCTTGATCTCTGCTCCTGTTGACGGACGTTCATGTTGTTTCCAGCTTGGAGCTATTAGGAATAAAGCTGCTATGAAAATTTTTATGTCATTTTTTGTTGTTGTTGGACAAATGCACCCGTTTCTTCTCCACGCTCCACCTAAGAGGGGCGCGTCTGGCCAATGGGGCAGGTGTAGGCTCAGCTGCAGCTGCTACTTCGGTGGCCGCTGTAATTCATCACTCAGAGTCTTCTTTGGGACATTCCTCCTTGCTGCCGGGACTGGGCCAGCTGTCAGCCCTCTGGGAATTGCTTCTCCTTCAGCTCATACCTGTAGCCACATGGGGGATCCCTCATGACCAGGTGACAGAGGAGAAGAAAGCCTAAATTCAGTTCATGGATTCAGTTCACAGGTTGGTGTGGATGTGAGCATGAGCCAAAGGCAGACGACAGCTCACACTCATGGATGAACTTGAAGACATCAGTGACGGGAAATGCTCTCAATGAGCAGAGCTTTGGGCAGTGAATGGTCATCGACTTTGTGTCACAAGAGAAGTGGTCAGAGGTTAGAGTCCACAGAGACCCATGGGCAGTGGCAAATGGCCGAGCCAGCTGCTCAAACATTTGGAAGGAGATGGATAGGAAGGTCAAGGACAAAGAAGTCGTGGGTAGCGGGATGTGGATGGACATATGGGAAGAAGCTTGAAGTGAGGAGATCTTAGTACTTCGTGGTAACACCCCCCCGGAGGAAACACTGAAAATCCAGTTGACGTGAGTCAGCCCCTACCATTGGTCGTGCCAGTGCCAGCACAGTGGAGTGTGAATGAATGAATGAGTGAATGGGGTAGCCATAGTAGGGATGGAGACTGTGTGGTACCACCAACATGCCTGCCCCTTACAAAGGCCGATCTTGCCCATGCTGCTTGTCGAATGTCCAACCTGCTAGCAACAGTGACCAAGGATGAGTCCCTGATACGGCACCGTCCCTCAAGCAGGTCAACCAGTGACGCGGTGGCAGTTTGATTACATTAGACCCCTGTCATCCTGGAAGTGGCGGTGCTTCACTTTGACAATAATAGACACACATTTGGATACGGGTTTGTCTTTCCCGCACACAGAGTCTAAGCCGGCTCTACTCCTCTACCTCTCCCCAAGGTTCACAGAGTGAGCCACCACTTCACAGCAAAGCATCGATGTGAGTGAGCACACAGCTACGGGACCCACTAGTTATATCGAATGCCGTGGACCCCAGAAGCAGCTGGCCTGACAGAGTGACGGAATTACCTGTTGAAGGAACAGCTGAAGTGCCAATTTGGAGGTGGCACCTGCAAGGATGGGGGGCATCCTCCAGGACCCAACATGCACTCTCTCTCAGTGACCTTTATATGGTGCTGTGTCCCCAACAGATTGAATACTTTGGTCCAGGAACCAAGGGAGGCAGGGAGGAAAGGCCTCACACAACATCACTCCCAGTGGTGTCCCGAGAGACTTTGTGCTCCATCCCTGCAACTCTGGGCTCTGTGGGCTTGGAGGTTCTGGGTCCCAGAAGGGAACCCTTCCACTGGGGGATACAGCAAGAGCACCATTGTACCATGGCTGCTGCCTGAGCATTTTGTGCCCCTTCCACCAAGAGACCAACTGGCAAGACAAGGAAGCACCATTCTGGCAGGAATAATTGATCCAGATCATCAGGGGGAGGGCAGGGAGGAAGACAGTTGACAGCCAGGTGACCGATTTGGGTGCCTCTTGATACTCCTGTGCCCAACTGTGGTGGCAGAAGGACCAGTGCAGCACCCTGGCCTGAGAAGGGCACGGTAGCCAGGGACTCAGCTCGCTCAGGAGTGAGGCTGTGGGTGACACCAGTGGAGAAGCCACTGATACCAGCAGAGTTGGTCACTGATGGTGAAGGACATCCAGACTGGGCCGTCGGAGAGGGGAAGGGGGTGTCCGTCCCAGCTGAAACAGCAGAGACTACAGTCTGTCCAAAAAGAAGTCCATCTGAATTTTGGAGGAGCGTCCCTCAAGACTTCATGAAGAAGTGAACCCAAGCAGTCCACGGGGTGGACCGTGGCGGAGCTTCGATGCCCCTTAGAATCACTCAGACGCCCCTTCAGGACTGAAGCGCCATGTCCCTCGCTGTTGGGAGGGTGGATGGAGGACAGCCCTCCGTGTCAGCCCTCTTCAGGAATTGCCTTGGCCGAGGAGAGGGCCTCACCCCAGGCCACACCTCCTCCCCAGGCCAGCCCATGTCCAGTGACCGGTCAGTCATTGACAACTGATCTGAGGTATAAAACTGCCTCCTGCCCCAACTCAGAACCACTCAGAGCAGCCATCCACCTTCAGAGGTGTGAGGGCTTCCCTGTGACCGTCTGAGCCCACTCTCCCCGCTGCCCAACCTCCGTCCTGCTCCTCCTGTTCCTTTCCCTTCCCAGGAGCCGGTCCCAGACACACTCCCGAATGAACTTCCTACGTGCTGGTCTCCATCACGGAGTCTGCTTCCTGGGGACTCAGTCTCCAGTTTTCCAAAGTGGCTGACCCAGTGTCAATCCCCACGTGCAATATCTGAGAACGCTCATTGCTCCGTATCCTCATCAGACTTGGTCGTGTCGTCTCTTAGATTTTAGTCATTCGGTTGGGTCTGCAGTGGTGTCTCACTGTGGTCTTAATTTGCATTTTCCTGATGAATGACGATGCTGCACACCTTTTCAAAGGGTCACTGGGTGTTTGCATTTCCTCTTTTGCCCATTTTTATTGAGCTATTTGTCTTTTTCTTATTGACTTGTAGGAATTCTTTACATATTTGGATGTGAGCCCTGTCTCAGATAAATGAATTGGAAAGAAATTTTGCCCAGGCTGTGGCTTGCCTTCTCACTCTCTTAAATACAGTATGCGGGTTTTCTAAAAAAAAAGAAAAAAAACTTTTCATTTTGAAATAATTGTAGATTCGTAGATCCACAGGACATTGCAAAGACAGCACAGCGAGGTCAGCAGTCCCCCCAGTGATTATGTCTTGCGCAACAACAGTACAGCATCAAAGCCAGGAAGGTGCCACCAGTACGCGGTGTGCATGGTTCTAGCCATTCATCACACGTGTAGGCTTGTGCAGTCACCGTAAGAACTGACCTGTCACCTCATGCTGCCCCTTCATGGTCACACCCTTTCCCACCCCACCACCTGTGACCCCTGGCAATCACCGCTCCATTCTCCGTCTCTGTAATGTAGCCATCCCAGGGAAGTTACGTCAGCGGAGTCACACACTGTATGATGTAACGACCTTTTGAGACTGGTTTTTTGCACTCAGCATACTGTCCTTGATGCCTTTTGTATATTTAGAAAACTCTGTTACTTAGGCTACTTTGCATTATTTGAGTTATCTGTTTCTGTCCGATAAGGGAGTAACCAGATTTTGTTGTTACAAACAGATGCTCATCTTCCATGTAAACACACTGGACTGGTAACTCTCTGGGTTTTGAAAGTCCAGGCCCAGGTGCCAGACACAACGTTCATGGAGTGGTCCCACCACTGCCCACATCTGGTGGACCAGGGAGGGGTACCACGGCCGCCCGTCCCACAAGCCTCCATTGTTGCCTGTGGTCCACAGGCCCTCTGACTTCACGTCAGGGGTACAGTGGATCCACTTGAACCTTCTCTTTTTATTGTTCAGGGGTGATGAGAGAAACGAATGACTCATTTTGCCTTTAAGAAGGATGAAATGGTTTTCAGAATGGGGCATATTAATAACCTCATTTGTTCTTATCGCTTTCAGAAGAGATTAGAACATCCTCTCTGAATGTAAAAGTGTTGGTGGTGCTCATTTTACCCAGGAGACTTATTTCTCTGAAGCCCGGGGTCCCTTTCTGCCCTCCCTGCCTCTGCACTCCCTCCTTCAGGCCACCGTGTCCTCGAGCCTTCCTGAAGGTGTCTGCCGTGAGCACTGAATCTTGAGCTGGTTCTGTGGCTGTGCATATTAATCAAGAGCCTGCAAAACATCTCTGCCCTTCACTTTGAAAGGGACACACTCGGTGATGTTTTATTTCAATTGATTCTCTTTGCATTTCAACTGTAAATTGCAACATCACAGAAGGTCATCAAAGCAATGCAAGAGGTGGCTGCTGCCTTTCCTCTCGGTCACGGTCACGCCACGGAGGCGAGGGGGAGCAGGAACCCTGGGGTCTTCTAGGGTAGATGGTAAGTGTGCAAGGAACAGACTTTCTAGGTTAGCTCGGGTGCATGTGGGGCTCGGCTGGGAGACTGCACATTGAGCAGTACCGGAGAGAGCATCTCAGGAACTGCGAACGGGAAGTGCCTAGGGGCCAAGGTTTGTGGACGACAGAGCTGGAGGACAGTTCTGGACCCAAGGCAGGGTGGGGCCCCTGCAGGAGGGCTTCACGGATCTTCACCATAACTGTCTAGTCATGCCTCAAGGAGAGTGAGCCTCTCCTCTATTTCTGCTCTGTTTTCCTCTGCATCTCTACTTACACAACCCTGTGAGTTTCTGTACTTCCTACTTCAGATTTTGGAGAGGTTTGATTGGCTGAACTAATCACCTTTTTTAGGCCAGCCTATGGGTCAGCTGCTCCTAGATCAGGTGTCTGCCTCTAGTCCAGTCGGATGTAGCTGGGAGAGACTGGACTGTAAGTATGTGGCTTCAAAAGTGGCTGCCCGAGGCTGCCCCTCACTGGAGGCCGTGGTGCACTTCCTCCTAATGGGTCTGCAGGTGTGGCCGTCATCGTGGTTGACGTGTGTAATAGAAAAGAAAAAAAAGAGAGATGGATAAGCAGTTGGTTTTCTCTTCTTCAAAGACCAGCTCCAAAGTACGGCTCCCAGGGGAAGGACGATGGCTGTTAACTGTGGCTGCGGTGACCTGATCTGTCCCTGACTCACAGACGGGTGTCGCCTCTCAACCTACCACTATAACTAACTAAATCTGGTAACTAAATTTTCAAACCACACTCGTAAATTTTCAGCTGATGCGTCCTGTGTGGGTTGATCAGCTCTTTCTACTGTAACGCTGCAACTCCAGCAGCCCCGGTGACCCACACAAGGATTTGTTTCCCATTCGTGGACCTGAGCTGCAGCTCTGTCCGGCTCGGCTGACTCCACGGGGGCCGGCTGGGCGGCAGGTCTGCTCCCTGTTTCTCTCATTCTCGGACCAGGCTGAAGAAGCCCCTGGGGACTGTTGTGCTCATGGTGGACGGAAGGGCTGCAGGAGACCGAGCCAAACTCTGCAAGCACAGTCAGAGCCTCTGCTCACAGTGTACCAGCCAATATCGCGGTGGCCAAAGCAGGTCACGTGGCCAAGCCAACCTGGGCGGAGAAGTAGAGTCTCCCGTGGGAGGGATGGAGGTGGAGGGAGAGTGAATATTTGCTGAGTGATAATATTACCTGCCAGACCCTGCGTTTCCCCCACTGCCCTGACTCACAGTAGAATTGCCAGACAGGCAGCTGATGGCACAGTGGCCGACACTGCCACCTCCTCGAAAGAAGAAACCACATCTGAACTTCTTTCCTGCCTACCTTCAAAGTACCTCACACGACGCAGCACTCCCAGAAGGTGCTCGATAAAATTCTCTTAAACTGATCAAAGTTATCAGAGTTCTGGGCTAGGACCAGCGTCAGTCAGCACGTGACTACAGTCAAGTCAATTAACATTTCCTCTGCTTGAAGGGCTGTGTATATAGAAGATGAAACAGCAAAATGTGTTCTAATCCTGATTCACAGCTTCTTAGCTGTGTGACTTTGGGCAAGTTGCCTAGCCTCTCTGCTTCAGTTTCCCCTTCTATAGAGTGAGGGTAGTGACAGTGACTGCCAATAGATTGTTCTGAGGATTACGTGGTGTAGTCACAGAAAGCCCATCAAGGAGGCCCGACACATGATAAACATTTAATTGTTGGAAGCAAGCTTAAAAATTTTTTGAAAAAGCAATGTCTGCCTTTTAAGAGAGACAGGATAATAAAGCAGAAAGAGCTAGGATTTGGAGTCAGAAAACCAGCGTTGAGTCCCGGCTCCTCTGTTCACGCCACCTATGCCCTTGACGGCGTCGCCGTTCCCTCCCCTGCCCGCATGAGGATCAGGTGGCGAGTGTGAAGGCGCTTGTGCGAAGTGAAAACCAAGAAAATGTGAGCCGCTTTTATCGAATTGTCCCACTTCTTGCTTTGCTTCTCTGATGACCTGACGGACGGTCGAGGGCTCCTCTGCTGGACACCCCGGCTCCTGTCTCTGGAGACACATGCGTGTCTCCGACCTCCCAGCGGGGGAGCCATCAGCGTCCCTCCTCTGGCAGACCCCAGCCAGCTGATCCGCACAGGTGCGCACGGGCGGGAGCGTGTCCTCTTCCTGAGCCAACGCCAGGACTGTTCACGGTTCCGCCACGTTGAAGTGAACCCCTGGAGATCCTCGCCGAGAATTTACTTCGTGTTACTATTTGGCCTTTGCCTGTTTTCTCCACTTTCTTTCCTCCCGCCCCCTGGTGAACCCCTACACGTCCAGTATTCCTCTGCAGCCGCTCTTGTCAAGGTCACTGATGACGTCAGCATGGCCAAATCCAGTGGTCATTGCTCAGCAAATCTCACTCAGTCGCTCAGCAGTGTTGACTTGGTGGCTGATTGCCGCCCCCCTCCTGAAGGACTTTCTCCGATGGACCCCTGGGACCCAGTAACCCGGTCTGCCTCCCCACCCCGCCCGGCTGGTCCCTCTCGAGCTCCTTTGCCGTCCCCTCCACGCTGGAGACTCAGTCCTCAGAACTCTCATCCCCGTGGACACTCCCTCCCTGGGTGAGCTCATCCAGTCTAGTGGCCTTAAATACCATCTCCACGTTGACAACCCCCAAATTTAATTCCTTAGCCCAGACATCACCCCAGACCCCAGAGTCATAAATCCAACTGCATACTTGTCACCTCCACTTGGATGTCACGTCTCACATGTGATGTACCCAACGCTGAGTTCCTGCTGTCCTGACCTTGATCTGCTTCTCCCCATCTGCCACTTCTCAGTAAACAACTCCATCCTTCCTGTTGCTCAGGACAGAAGCACAGGAATCATCCTCGCTCCCTCGCCCTTACACCCCACAAGCAATTTATCAGTAATGCTTTAGCTCTGCCCTCAAGTTACATCTGGAACGTAATCCTTTTTTTCACCACGTCTCCCACCTGCGTCCTCATCTGAGCCAGCACCACTCTTGCCTGAATTACTGAAATGGCTTCCAGTTTCTACCCTTGTGCTTCCCTCCTCCCCTCCCCCAAGAAGCCGGATCCTTTTAGAAGATTTGTCATATTACGTCACTCCCTTGATGAATGCCCTTCATGGCTTCCTATCTCACTCAGAGTAAACCCCAAGTCCTTCCTCCGACCTCTGACCGAACCTGAGTCTGGCCCTGTTCCCTCTCTGACCGCACCTTCTCACAGTCTCCCTCTCGCTGTTGGCTCACTGCTCCAGCCACACTGGCCTCCCTGCTCCTCCTTGGACGTGCCAACCTGCTCTCACACAGGGTCGTTGCACTTCCCACCAGGCGTCGTCCCTCTTTCAAAACGTTACAGGTGTAAACTCATCCGACCAGGGAGATGTTACCAGTGTGGCCTCCAGAGGTAGGATTTGAAAGTTACTCTTTTCTCCTTTATGCTTTTTAAAACGTTTCATATATTTTCAGTGGATACCATGTATTTATTTTGTAATCAGAAAATAACTGTGGTTCAAATTAAAGCCAAGGCCATAAAGGACAGGCTGTATGTTTACATGCTGTTGCTTAAATCCGTCGTGACAGGCTGCCTGTCTCAGTGCAGGCTCCCGGGCCGCCGCAGGGGGATGCACAGACGGGCCACACGAAGCCCACGGCTCCTCCGGGCCTCGTCCTCCCATCCTCTCTGCCTCTTCCACACTTCTCCCAGTTAGCGAGCTTCCCACCAGGGTGGTGACAGCTGATCTCGGGGTGAAGATTCTGACTCACCAGATTACGTTGCAATGAAATGCTTTTTAATATGTAATCTAGGATGATAAGTAAATTGTTATTTTCCTCTTGTGAGTGGCATCACCTGTCATTCTAAAAATTAGTCTTATTAAAGAGATGCTTAAAATGTGGAACAATAGCACGGTTCTTCAGACCGAGCAGTGAATGAGTAATTTAATCTGTGGGAATGAGGAACCTCGATTCTTCCAATGCTGTTCTCCTCTAGAGCCACCAGTCACTCTCTTCTCAGTTGCTGGAGATTTACATTCTGATTTTACCGAGTTCTCTCTGCAAAGTGGAGAAAACACTATTGGCCAACTTAATATAAACAACAAAAAGACTCTTTAGGTTTAGTAAACAACAATGGTCAGGACAGACGGTTGAGGGGCCTCCCCAGGGTTGGGTGGGGGTGTCAAAAACATACAGATGAGATGACGCCTGCTTCCTGGGGAAGGGAAAGGACTTGCTGGGCCAGGCGTCACAGCACTGCCAGAGGCACTAGTTCCCACCCTGGCTGTAAACTTCCCGTGTTCCTGGGAGGATGATCAGACGAGGAGTGGTGCCGCGAGCCCAGAGGTGGGGTGGGGCGACCCACTCATTGTGGATTTTGTTCCATTTCAGAACTTTTGTGCATCTTTGAGGCTTCAGAAACATGAAATTGAAATCTGCTTTGAACTGTGAACCAACCGTCTGCTCCTTGGAGGGATCCAGAAAGCGGAACAGGCTTCACAGCCTTTGTTCAGCTCCAGGCCTGGCTCGTGTTTGCACCAGGGCTGCCGCCGTGCTGCCCCCCAAGCCTGGGAGCCTGTGACACAGGAGACGCTTTGCTGGAGTGAGTGGAACTCGACTGTCTTATGCTTAGAAATGGGGTAGGTGCCCAGCACGGGACGAGCCCTGGCCTCCATCAGACTTCACCAAAACTTGCTGACTGTGCTTTAGATAAACTCCAGATTTGCGTGATTTGTCTCCCTGTCTGCAGGGAGTTTGACTTCTCAGCCACTGTAGAACCTCAACTTCCTCTCTTCATGGTCTGTGCTCCCACCCCCCAATCCCCTCCCCGCACACCTGCCACTGTGCCACAACAACCTGTCAACAGCCCAGGGACCAGGTCCACCTGGCTCATTGTTGAAACCCAGAGACCAGTTCAGAGTTTGGCATCTAAAAACGCTCAATCAACATTTGTTGAATAAATGGACAGCTGAATTAACAGATGAATGCTGTCACATCTCCTGTGCAAGTCCCTGCAAATGCTTTCTCAGACTATCCCTCCAGGTGCCAGCAGCTCTCCACTCACATGCAAGCCCCTTGGAGGAGGAGGCTGGAACCTGCTGGACCGCCCACAGGAGCTCCACCACCCGCTCGGTCTCCATGTCTGCAAACAGCACTGACTCCGTCCCCGCTGCCCCGGTGGAGCCTCTGCGCTGCAGTTCCTGACGAAGCCAGAGCCGGAGCACGGGCTCCGCAATGCACAGGCGACATGCCGACAAGTCACGACTCAAGCGTGCTAGGCGTGTGCCCCAGCACCGCACCTGGGTCCTCGTGGCTGCTCCTTTAATGACCACAGGTAGTTGCTCCAGGACGGCAGGGTTCCCCGGGCCGTCACGAAGCAGAGCCGCCCGGAGGCCCCGCTCCTGCTCTGCTGCGCTCCACCACGGTCGTGCGTTCCTGAATCTCTATTGCATCCCGGACACTGGTGTCTCTCCTCCGGGTTCATTTTGCAACCGAGATTTCACTCTGAACGTGAGTTCACTGTGGGGGTGCTCAGGGGTCAGCACGCCGGCTTAGCGGTACCAACCATCAACGGACTGCTCACCTCAGTGATGTCCTTTCCTCCCGCGAGTGCCCCTCAGGCACTCGGTCACGACTTGGGACAGCTCACGGAGGACTTTGTCAGCCACTCTTGGTTGGACACTTTGTGTTTATAATTAGCATCCAGTACAGGTTTTTATTTAGCGCTAAGAAATGCTTCCACGGGTTATAGACACGACGCTGACAAAACAATAGCATCAGCAACGACCGCCAGGACTGCACAGCACTTACTACACGCCAGGCACAGTTCTGTGTTTCGCACATTAACTCCCTTACTTGTCATGACAATGCTCAGTGATGGGTGTTACTGTAATCGTCCCCATTCACAAATGAGTAAACTAAGCACAAAGAGGTCAGTACCTTGCCGAACACGTCTAGTAAAAGGCAGAGTCCGGGGTGTAAACCCAGACGACCTCTGTGTGAGTCCCGGCTATAAACCCCCCACGGTCAGCACTTCCTAGGGCAGTCGGCATCATTGCATCCCCCACCCTCAGATCTGCACGTCTCACCTACGGACCTCACTGTGCGTCAGGGAACGAGGCAAACACCTCACATCCCATACCTCACTTGGTTTTCATACCTACCCCTCAGTCCATTCACTGTTCCCGTCCCTCATTTCACAGAGGAGGACACTGAGGCCTGGTGAAGTGAACAGTCTCACGGGGACAAGTGGCCGAGCCAGGACCACAGCCCAGGCACATGTAGCCCGATCATTGCCCTGCATCCTTGGCAGAGGCACAGTCCTGACCACTGACTGGCAGCCCCATGACAGTCCGCCCTCGTAACTCTGTACTATTTGTCTATTTCTTTGTAGCCACCAAGGTCTTCTTCCATTAGGATCTCCCATCCACAGCCCCACTCATCACACCTGGTCTGTGAGCTACCGGCAGGTGAGTCCTCTACTCTATTTTTATTTCTTCACATTTCCCCCCTCAGCAGTGTAGACAGAGCGTACCCACCACGTGGACACTGACTCGTCACTTGGTCTGGCCATTGACTCCCCAGGGCTGCATCCTCACTAGATCTCTGTGCTCCTTCCCTCCTCGTCATTAGCTTTTCCTCCCTTGGCTCGGGGCTGGCTTTACCGTCCGTCTCGATCAATCTTCCCTTCCTCTGCTGCCTGCAGTTCCACCCGGTAGGGCCAGCGGGCTCTCATCAAGGCCATCACCCCAGATCCGAGGCTTTACTGAAAGCACCTGGTGTTTACCTCTCCAAATTTAAGTCAAGCAGTGCGGTCAGAGCTGCTCTACTTCAAGGAGGAAATTCCCAGAAGAAATTAGCTCTAGGCTCCAGGTATGCAGAACAGAAGAAAGCCAAGTTCCACCACTGGTCCCCACTAATATCTACAGAACCAACCACTACACCCCCAACCAGGTGGTGAGAGTGGAGCATCCACGTGAGACCTCTCCGGCAGCAGCATTTCCAGACAACCCAAACTACCCCCTTAGGAAACGTCATGTCACAGACGCCCCAGGCCCGGCACATGGCTGAGTTTCAGGTACCTCCGTGTAAACCAGGTTGATTTCCTTCCACCGATGCCACCATTACAGTGCGTGAAACCATGTGTACACAGGAGTCAAACTCTTTAATGCTGGACTTTGGAGCCAGCCCTGATCGCCTGGCAGTTAAAGTTTGGCACGTTCCTCTTCAGCAGCCCAGCTTCAGTTCGCTGGCGTGGAACGACACCACTCGTCTGTCAGTAGCCATGCTGTGGCAGCTGCTCACACAGAAGAACTAGAAGGACTTACAACTGGGATACACATCTATGTACTGGGGTTTGGGAGAGAAAAAAACAAGAGAGGAAGATTGGCAACAGATGTTATCTTGGAGCAAACCTTTCCCAGCAAATAATAATAATAACACTGGACTTTGTCTTCAGAAGTTCATTTAGCCACTTCCATGAACTTGGCAAGTCCCAGAGCCTCGTGCTTTATTCTGGGGCACATCCCATCATCTCCCTCTAAGCCAGCCTTTCAGTTGATCAATGGTTTATATTCTTCTGTATTGCTTTCTTGGGATAAGATATTCTTGGTCAACCTGCGCTATTCTTACTGACATACCATCACAAGGAAGTCCACTCCACGTCCTTCTTCACGTCCAATGGATAAAGATTTTGCTGCTGCAGGCAAAGCGGGGTGCGTGGCTGATATTCTGGGTGCTTGTGTGTGTCATCAAACTGAGGCCTGGGACTGTCTGGAGCCTTTGGAAGAGAGACAATTGCCCCAGCACTGCCTACTTATCTCAGCTTCAAAAATAAATATTTTCCCAATAATAAGGCAGGTTTACGAGCTGCATTTAATAGTGTAATGAAAAATTCTATCACCATGAGCGAGAGAAAGGAGAAGAGTTAAGGTTGCCAGGGGAGCCCTCCACACTTCTGATTGGGAACAATAATTGGATATAATGCTTTACAGTGGTGAAGCATCTCGTGGGCTCCTGATAATTGTAGAGTGTTTGGCAATTAACTCACCCTCCCTGAGATGCAGGTTGGTGTAATTAACCCCATGAGGAGAAGCAGCCCCAGAGAAGGGGAGTCGAGTGGAGAGCACCACCCTGCTTTGCGGCAGCAGTGTAGACAAAGGAGGCCTCCCTGGTCCTGGCTCCTTGCCACCCCCGCCACAGATCTCCACCATGGACCCCTCCCTGGCCCGAGGCACTGTGCTCAGCTGGCAAGGGTTGGTCGTGGGAGTGTTGCCTGCACTGTGGAGAGGTGGGGGAACCAAAGCCCGGGTGTCAGGCCCTCACGGGTGTCCACGCCCAGTGAAATGAGACCTTACTGGGTGTGGACATGCAGCCCTGCTTGGCTGGGACACCAGGAATGCAGGAAGCCACCTGGGAAAGGGATGTTGGAAATACACTGCTCAGTGGACTCAGCTAAATCCTCATGAAATCAACACTCTGTCCTCTTTCCCGAGCAGTGCACTCTGGGGTGGGTCCTTAGTTGGCCAGCTCTTCTGTTTATTGTCCCTTGACACAAACATGTTCTTAAGCCCCTACAGAAAGCTGGGGAGAGGATGGAGGGTCTCTTTTTTGTGTGTCAGGAAGACTAGCCCTGAGCTAACATCTGTTGCCAATCCTCTTTTTTGCTGAGGAAGACTGGCCCTGGGCTAACATCCGT
Source organism: Tapirus indicus (assembly GCA_031878705.1). Lineage (NCBI taxonomy): Eukaryota > Metazoa > Chordata > Mammalia > Perissodactyla > Tapiridae > Tapirus > Tapirus indicus. Next base: position 1,324,111 of record CM062925.1, on the reverse strand, counting down.
GCCCATCTTCCTCTGCTTTATCTCTGCTTTATATGAGACGCTACCACGGCATGGCTGACAAGCTGTGCATCAGCCGGCACCCAGGATCCGAACCTGCGAACCCCAGGCTGCCAAGCATGAACTAAGCTGCTGCGCCATCGGGCCGGTCTGAGGACAGGGAGTCTTAATGCAAAGAGTTATTGACATTTTATATAGAGAAATATAGATATACACACATACTCACATACACATAGACATGTATGTCATTATGTTATTTTATACGTATTAAATTATATAAATATATATTTTATATATATATACATTTGCAAGTACATCCCTGACATAAGTGGGTTATATGTTCCAGCTCTGTCACGTCAAACAAAGACTAGATTGCCACTCTCTCCAGAGAAAAACAAAGTATAAGTCTTTACAGTTCCAGCCGACACCCTCTTGTTTCTGCTTCAGTTTCCACGGACTGATCCAAACGTGTTTTCTTGGTTGGGAGCATTCTGTGTGCGGACAGACCCTGGTGAGGGACCGTCGGGATGACCGCCACTGAAACTCACCCACTTCTCACAGTGCTGCTCGCACGGCCCACACGGCTCCCAGAGGCCTTGGTGACAGACTGAACGGCGACTCCAGACACGCAGATGGCAGGGGCACCGCGCTGGCCCCGAGGGCCGCCTTTGCTGTGCTGTGCTGAGTGGGAAGACGACACAAGTGTTTTCCCTCGATGCAGGGATCTCCTTAAGACCTGCCCCCAGCAAGGGTAACACCGATCCCATTCGTGGTCCAGCCGCACTGGCCGCTGAGCAGGGATGGAGGGAACAGACTAGGTAAGCCTGTTTTTTGCTTTACTCCAAAGAAGAATTTGTGTAGCACAAGGCCTCTGGCATCTTTTGAAAGAACGTTTTGTACCAGAAAAGCTACTTTGCTGTGCTCAGTTCTGTTACATTTGTGAGGCTGTCACTCTGCATTTATCTGGAAGGCAGGTCAGAGTCCCTTTTGGTGATTTTCCTCTATGCACCGAAGGCATTCTCCAAAACTTCTAACAACAACAAAATCCAAATGCACCCATGAGTAATACCTTCTGGGTCCTAGGAAATGGAAATGCTCCTGCGTCTCAAAAAGGTCCAAGTCCTGAGTCATTTGCAAGTCGCGCTGACAGGAATTCAAAGGATGGGGGAGGGAAGTGGAGGACCGCAGAGAAACCAGGCGCAGGACCGAGGCCTTGGAGAGAGACGGGTGGGTGGTTCACCTCCCCCTTCACGTACTTCTGAACTGTTTGGAACACTTACAAGTTTTGTTTTGTTGTTGATAAAAACAAATCTTGGTTATTTATGATCCCCCCATGCTTTTGAGCAGCTGGGGGGTGGGGGGGGATCTGCTGTGTGCTGAGCTGGTGAAGACCCAGGATGCACGCTGGAGGAGCAGGGCCTGAGCCAGACGCAGAGCGGTTTCAGGAAAGTTCTCACAGTGGGGGCAGGAGTTAGGGGAGACATAGAGGCTTCGTGGGGAAGGACTGGAGAGAGGGGACTCCTGAGGCTGGACGCTGAGAAGTGAGCCTGGGGAGAAGTAGGACTCTGAGGGAGGACTCCCCGCTTCCTCCCGCCTCCCACGCCCTGCCTCCCTCCTTCCTCCTTTTCTTTCCTCCTTTCTCTCGTTCCCTCTCTCTCCTTCATGAAAGTCTGTGTTCCATGCACTATGGACCCTCTCTGGCCCACTAGAAATCATTAGTCAAGTCTACATTTCCCACCAATGGCTTGTGGAGAGAGTTTTCTTTTTAACAGATGCAAGAAAATCTAAATCCTGCTTTGGGGTGTCATGAGGACGAACGAGGGGATAGCCACATCCACACTCACATGTGGATGCGACAGTCCTGAAGGATGGTTGGTGTAATTGATGGGGGTGGGAAAGAAGCCCGAAGCCCCCACTCCGGTACCTCCACTTAGCAGCATTGACCTCTGTCCTTTGCCTTCTGTAGTGCCCCCGGCCCACCTCCCCAACTCCCCTATCCCAAGGGAAGCCCACCCACGTGGTCATTCTCAGGAGCAGTGCCCAGGAACTGACCCCAGACCCACCCCGTGAGCCCAGGCTGCAAGGATCCGTGAGGTCAGGCCCACGTGGTCCCTGCTTATGGGCAGGTTCTCCCACGCCTCGGAGAGTGCCGGCGAACCCGGCCACCCGGTCTGCACCAACTCGTTAGGCCGGGCCCAGGTGGGAGCAGGAAGAAGGAGAGCTGTTCCAGCGCCAGCAGCAGCCGTGCAGGCCATCTGGGAGCCGGGACTCAGGATAAAATGCTCTGAAACTCCCTCCCGGGCGTGCAGAGGAGGGCATCCAGGGAGGCGGCACCTCCGCATATTCGTACGTGACACGTCTTTGCGAGACTCAGACCTCAAGCATCTACTCATGGAGCTGATCAAAAGAGCTTCTTGGACAGATTTAAAAAGGAAAGAAGAGCAAAGCCCAGCGTCTGTGCAGGCAGTCTTCCTAATTAGCAGCGCGGACCGCGGTCAGAGAGGAGAGGCCGCTGCTCTCTCAGCCACAGTCTCTCCTCAGGGCAGTGCAGCTCGGAGAGGCCCCGTCCTTCAGATGGAGGGCAGGCTGACATCCGGGCCAAGGTAGGCATTGCCCATGCCGCCACAGCACCAGGTCCCATAACCTGGAACCACGTGCGCCACACATACCGCAGGTCGGGAACGGTTGTTTCCTGTGGGCCTGGCCCTGCGCTCAACTCATCACCTACGTTCTCTCCTCTCATCCTCCCAACAGTCCCATGGGCACGAGTTCTCACCAGCAAGGAAACGGCACTGCACGCAGTCCCGGAGGCGAGGGAGACGAAGTTGAAGACAGGTTTGTCTGAATCAAAGCCCATCCATCATGGTTCCACCGGTGTGCTAGCTCCCACTTCCTGGCTCCCCCTTCTCTGCCCATGGGCTATCTCCAGTGCCTGGCACACTGGGATCGGATTCAAGCTTGGTCATTATGAAACTGACATTTTTTTATTGGCCCTCCTTTGTGAAGTCGTCCCTAACGGCAGGTCCCTCCTCTGTGCTCACAGCACAACCGAGACTGGCCCTAGCAGGGCTCACATTGCGTAGCTTGCAATTATTTACTCAATCTGCCTTTCCTGCGAGTTCCTTGAGGGGGGGGGGAAGGCAACTCTAGCACCTAGCACAGTGCCTGATACATAGTAGATGTTTACAGAACGACTGAATGAATTATACAACACGATCACAATGGCCCAGCTTCACGATGGAGAGCATCAGATGTGGAATCAGAAGTCCCGCCCTCAAGTCTAGCTCCCTCACTTCATGGCTGTGTGCCTTTGGACAAATTACTTAGCTTTTCTGGGCTTCTGTTGCCTTGTCTACAAAGGGAGGCAGTTGGACGTGAGCTCCTCAAGGTCATAGCCCATGTTGACATCCTGTGGGTTCAGGCGAGCAGTCCACGCAACTCCTTGGTGAAGCAACCCGCTCAGGTAAGATGCTCTGAGCTCAGCATGAACGAATGCCCTTCCTCAGACCCAGAGTCCAAGGACTCATTTCCTGGGCTGGGCAGTCCCCCAGCTCTGCCCCCACCCATCCGCGGTCCCCTGGCTGTTTCTCTGCCCAAGTACCAACATGTCTGCCCCATCCCTTTGGCTTGATCTTCACTTCGGGATTTTTCAAATATAACTTCCTCCCTAACCACTCCCCCATCTCTCCCTCTAGATCTGGTCCTCGAGGCAACGCCCTCCCCTCTGTCCTGCCTTGGTGGGCCCGACCCACGTAGGAGCTTCAACACCTCTAATCAGAATGTCAGTCTCCATCTTAAAATAATTCCCAGACCTGTGCAAATCAGGAGGCATCCAGGACGGGTTAATTCTTAATTTGCGTTGTGAGGTGTTACTAACGTATTTGAGCAGATTGGAGGACATGCTGCAAAACAGACATTACTAATTCACACCGTCCCAGCGCCGCCCTGTTACCTGGGCACTTCCCATTCCGGAAAACGCCCTTCCTGCTTCACACCGCAGGAGAATCTCTCCAGGCCAGGAGCATCTTGCAGTGACACAACCGCAGAGACATGGCAACTGAGTCAGCAATAATGTGGGAATTCTTGTTTCTAGACCTGACATGCTTGGGAGGAAATGATTTAAATTTGTCTTTAAAAAGGCAGAAAAAAGCTACCCTCAGGCTTATTTGCAGAGGGCTTTGTTTTGCAGAAGAAAGGAAACCAGAGGGACTGAGGATGCAGAACCTGGGGAAGAAAAGGCCTAGGCAGGGGTGCCAGGCCTTCACATCCGTAGGGGTGACATGAGGACAAGGGATGTGTCTGTGTCCCCTGGAGGGCAGAGCGGGATGGGGTGGAAGATCTCAGCTCTATGTGAGGGAGCCGTCTTTGATGATTCGAGCTCTAGGTAGTGAGCCTCCCGTCCCTGTCAGTGTGTCAGTTGAATCTGGATGGCCACATGGCAGGATTGCCACAAACGGCTTCAATCCCACAGATGGGCTCGGACCGGGTGCGCTTGGAGCTCTGACCCTGACGTCTGCAGGGTTTGCTCAGCCCCGTGACTGGGAGAGGGTGCTGCTGAGCCGACGGGTGGCTGGGCACGTGGTCTGTCTTGGGCCTGGAAGTCTCCGTTCCTTTGTTTTCAAAACTCCTTCCACATCCTGATGGTTCTCAGCAGACATTTTGGATCCCAACCCCCTTCTCCCCGCTGTCTTCCCCCACAGGGGTCCAGGAGTCCAGCCTCCTCTGCAGCGGGAGGCACCGCAGACCCACACCTGACTGTGAACGTAACGGACATCAGGTGGGGAGGAAGGTCATGAGGCTCAGGCCACTCAGGTCCCTTCAGGATACGGAGAACACCATGTCAGGGTAACCGGAGGAAGGTGATGAGGGAACTGTTGGCAAAGGCTTGGGCAGGGGCAGGGGACCACCGGGGTAGTGAGACGCTGAGCGGCTCCCATCCCTGGACCCGGAGGAGAGAGTTGTGTGGACAGGGCAGCCTGGAGATGAGCTGTGGCCTTTGGCTGAGAGCAGAGCAACCCAGGCAACTCCACAGGGAGGGAGCGGGAGCGTATGTACCCTCACCTCGTTTTCCTCCCTCCCTCCAGTCCCCTGCTCAGGCTCCTCATCGGCCAGTCCCAACCAAAAGCTGGGGACGAGCTGCGTATACGTTAGTCCCCTGCGTAGAGGGCAGGGTGAATGGAGAGAATACCCGGAGGGCAACTGAAAGCTATCATGCAAAGGGCCTAATTCTTCCTCAGGTGTGATGCCTGGAAGTGCAGCAGCCATCCTGTGACCAGGAGGTGACACTCCCGAAGGGACTTACAAAAAGAAGCTTCACCTGAGAATCTGACCTGAGAAACTGACTTCCCCTTCTCCCAGTCTGGCTGTCACATCAGGTGCTGATGTTGTCACCAGCTCCTCGCCCTGGTGGGCGGGCAAACATGGGGCTGGAATCTCCAGTCAGGAGAAGTGGGGAGGGTACAGCAACTCTCACAGCAGGACCGATATCCAGATGCCACATCTCGCTGACCCACGTCCACGCTCCATGGCTGCTAGAGAGGTTTAATGTGACCCTGCCTGCGAGAAAGTCTCAGAGAACCTGGCAAAAGCCTCTCCCTGGTCGGTGGACCCTCTGATTGTTGGACAGTGCCGTGGGGACTAGAAGGCCAGAGGACCTGGCCTTCCAGATGGGAGAATCCTGCCGGGTATCTAGCTATGCACGGCCGTCTGCCTGCTGTTGACCGTTTGTGTCCTTTATTCACGGAGACTGTGCTTGTGTCCTTGACACCCCCCACAGTCACAGCACCTTCACAAGGTGCAGGAACCCTCCAGCCCTCAAGTGGCTTAAAACCTGGGAGACAAACCAGCATTGCGTGCAGGGAGAATTAGAGGGTATTCAGACATTAAACTTTGTGGAAACGGCCGTAAATGCTATAGAAATTACAGGTGAGTATTGGTCAGTAGGGGCAGGCAGACCAGAGCCAAAATTCCAGTCTGGCTGCACATTAGCTGAGTGACCTCGGACAGTTACTTCATCTTCTAAGCCTCACTTTCCTCATCTGTAAAATGGGACTAAAAATGCTCACCTTTCTGGGCTGAGTTAAAGATTACAGATAATATACATAAATCACTATATAGTGATAGCATTCTTATAGTGTTTATTATATGCCAAGTACTGTATATAAAGCAGGAAACTGAGTCGCCAAGATGTAGGTAACTTGCCCAAGGTCAGCAGCTGGCAGGTGACAGAAGCAGAATTTGTGCTCAGACAGACTGGCTGGCAGCAGTCTTACCCAGCACGCCACACTGGCTGATACAGGAGGGGCTTAGGAATCTGTCAGTGTTTCTACCGGGACCACCATCTGCACCACGGCCATGTGACCACCGTCACAGTGCAGGAGAGACTATTTGGCAGAGTTTCCATCAAGAGTAGCATCTGGGCCTGAAGGTCAGGGAAAGTTTGTTGGTTAAGTGGGAAGAAGAAAAGAGGACATCAAGGTGAAGGGACAGCAGGAGCAAAGGTGGGAGTGGCTGTGGCCCCGAGAGGGACAGAGCAGCCCTGCCTGGTTGCAGCATGGCCTGCGCTGAGTGATGAGAAATGACCTGGATCATGGGGCAGGGGCCAGATCCTGGAAGCTCCGAGAGCCGAGCAGAGGAGTCTGGACTCGGTGCCGGCCGTGGGAGGCTGGGGCCACGGGCCGTGTCGACCTGGAGGCCACCTTCCAGAAAATGAGCCGGTCAGCAAAGAGCCCGGTCTGGCAGGATGGCTGGCGAGGACACTGTTGGTGACAACGAGGTCTGAAGCGAGGAGACTGTGAAATTGGAGGAGGGCAATCATGAGTGACGGGGGAGGGTCCACGCTTGGTGCAGGGGACGGAGTAGTGACAGAGGGAAGGAGGAAGGAGATGTTGACGCCCCAGCTTCACCAGGCGGGACCCTCAAGGAGCTCCGGGCAGTGCTCAGCCCTCCCCCTTGGGGCTCGCCGGCCGGGCGGCAGGCAGTCACCAAGCGTGGACCCTACGCCACCCCGCACGTGAGACTGGGAGGCGCACCGCGTGGCCTGCGGTCCCTCGGCGCCACAGAGGAGGGTGGGTTCTCTCCTCCCGGAAAGCAGATTGGGACAGGCAGCCGGTGAGTCCCTGAGGCCCTTCCGCGAGACGGGCTGCGTGTCTGCACCCACAGAGGCAACCCCGACTCTGTGAAAACCTCCGTCAGCAATCCTTTCGTCTAGAAATCACCATTGCTGCTCTCTTGATACGACTCACACGCCCACTCGTTTTTTAAAGGAAAGATGAGGGGAGAGCTCATCCACACACATCCAAATAGGGTTAGAGATGACGCAGAGGATGTCACCACGGCTCTTAGCTTCTACACTTGGTGAGACAAGAAATGGGTCAGGACGTTCCCCATCCTCTGAACCCGGCTGCAGGGTCAGTGGTTGCAAACTCAGAGCACGCCTGCGGCCCCTGCTTGCAAACCCTCTGTGGTCTATCCCTACCACCAGCTTCAGCCCTGGGGTTTGAGGCTGGGGTGTTGCATGAGCCCACCTTTAGGCAGAGGGTGAAGCAGTGAGGGGCTACCTGGCAGTCAATAAGAGGGAATAAAGAGCAACTAAGCCCTCCGTTCAGACTGGCTTCTCAGTTCTTCCCGCTCTCATTGCCCTGTGGCCTATCCCCTTCGGGCAGGTCACCACCCTGGGGATGGAGCGGTGGGGACACTCTCTCCGATCTGGACCTGGCCGCAGGCTCCAGAGACCCCAGGCCCAAGATGACAAGGAACCCCACCAAAGGAGAGGCCCACCCAGTCCAACTGACCCTGAAGTCTGCCTCCTCCTGCACCCAAGCCCAGCCCGCGGCAAGGAGGAATTAGATCAGTCTGACGAGATTCACACTGTCAGAAAGCGAGTTTTATTTTTACCCTCCAGTCTGTGATCTTCCAGGTGTCTGCGAATCGGGGGATTATTTTTACCCAGATGTAGAAATCAAGTTACTGCCCCTGGCCTTCCTGCCTGTACTTCCCTGCACTGTGGCTCTGGGGGTGGAGCCCCGACCTCTGCAGGTCTGAGCTGAGCTGGAATTTCGCCTGTGACCCTTCCAAGCCCTGTCAATCTGGGCGGACTTTTTCACCCTCTCTGGATCTCAGTCTCCTTATCTGTAAAACACACCAGGTTAAATTCGATGGTCTCCGTGGTGTGAAAAAATAAAAGAACAAAGGTTTCAAAAATACATCCATTTGAAGGCACTCTGTTTTATCTTTCCTCCTCCCCATTTATAAAAAGGGCAACATCTTATTTCTGCAGACCTGAGAACATTTGTCACATTTTGGAATTTCATTGTCTTTACCAAATGCAGGGAATGAGTAATGGAGGAAAAATTGAACAAATAGAACAGCACAAGAAATGAAACAATCTGGTTTGCAAAGACAGAAAGGTCCTGCCTTTTGCTTCAAAGGCCCAGCTTTGCAGACCCTGCCGCGCTCTCTCACTCACGCCACTGTGCCCCTGCGGGGAGCCATCTGAGGCCCCAGAGCCATCAGCCTCTGCAGGGAGCACCATCTGAGGCCCCGTGTCTCTGGCTCTGCCTCCCCAGTGACTTGACACCTTCAGGGTTAAGAGCAAATGAATTGAGCTTTGGGGGACATGAGATGGTCTTGCTGGGCTGTCTGAGGGACACAGGGGGGGGCAGGACAAGAATTCTGCCCTGCTGACCAGCACCCTTGGATCAGCAGCCGGATAAAAGGACCTGCATTAAGTACTGACTCTAGGGACCATCACCAGCCCTGGAGCACCTGGAGCAGGGAGGTCAGGAGAGCTGGAGTAGCTGTGCACCAAGACCACCAGCCATCTGCCACCCCAGGAACCAGGAAAGAAAGAGCATGTCAAACTAGTGGCCCCATGGCTGGTTCACGCCTTCCTTCCACTAAGACATATTGAGAACTGCCACGCCCCACAAAGGAGGGTGAGGGGTTGAACATGGCAGGACTCTGCCCTCCCAGACTCTCCTGCTGGGAGAAAAGCTTACAATTTAATATACAACAGTTCAAGTGCTTTACTAGAGGGGGTGTACCTGGGCCGCTCACTTAGCACCTAATTACTTTTTTCTAAAAATTAACTTTATTAAGATCAAATTTATATATCATAAAATTCACCCATTTTGAGCATATAATTCAATGATTTCTAGTAAGTTTACAGAGATGTGTAGACTTCACCATAATCCAATTTTAGAACATTTTCATCATCTCATCAAAACCCTCAGCCCCATTTGCAGTTAATCCCTGTTTCCATCCCCAGCCGACCATTTGTCTACTTTCTATCCCCATATTTGACTTTTCTGGACATTTCACACAAATGGAATCATATTATGTGTGGTCTTCTGTGCCCGGCTTCTTTCACTTAGCATAATATTGTGAGCTCCATCCATGTTGTTGCATACATCAGTACTTCTTTCCTTTTTGCGGCTGAATAATATTCCATTGTATTTACCCATTCACCAACTGACGGACATCTGATAGTTTCCAGTCTTTGGCTGTTATGGATAGTGCTGCTATGAACACCTCCATGTAAGTCTTTGCATCGATGAATGTTTTCATTTCTCTTGGGTAGAAACCTAGGAGTAGAATTGCTGGGCTGTATGATAAACTTATGTTTAAATTTTAAAGAAACTGTCAGACTGTCTTCCAAAGTGGCTGTACCATTGTCCATGTTCACAGCAGTATAGGAGGATTCCCTTTGCTCCACACCCTCACTAGCGTTTGTCATCAGCTGTCTTTTGTTTTTGTTTTGGCTTTTGTGTGTGTGTGAGGAAGACCAGCCCTGAGCTAACATCCCTGCCCATCTTCCTCTACTTTATATGGGACGCCGCCACGGCACGGCTGACCCGCGAACCCCGGGCTGCCAAAGCGCGGACTAAACCGCTGCGCCACCGGGCCGGTCCCTAAAATGGTAATTTGAAGTTTGACATTTGCGAGAATACGTTTTTCTCTTCTAGAAGGTTCACCCAGAGATGGTCTCTGAGGCGTTGCTGTCAGCTCTTTCCCCTGAATCCAGGGTCACCCTGGCTGCCACCAGGGCCACCAGGCATTGTCCCGGTGGTTCCTGGGGCTCCCCAGTGTCTCGGCGCCTTCTCAAGTTAATTTGCCGTAGAAAACCATCTGCTGCCGGCCCGGAGGAGTCTGCTGAGTCTGGGCGGAGGTCTGAGGCCGCCTGTGCGAGTTCCCGGGCGCAGGGAGAAACCCGCGCAGCGGCAACTAGTCCTGCGGGGGCCCCCCGCTGAGGGAGGAGGAAGCCCGGCTGGAGCCGCGAGGGTGCTGAGCGCTCAGACACCCGGGCCGCTGCCCGCCCGCCCGCCTCCCAGCAGCTGGGGTGGAACAGATGGGCAGGGCCCGAGCCACAGGAGGCCCAGGGCTGCGAGGAGCAAGTGCGGGCCAGTCTTTTGCAGAGCTCCTGAGAGACCGCCCGGGAAACAGCGCCCGGGGTGGGGGTGGAGAGGACGGCCAGCTGCTCCACAAGGTCCAGGGACAGTCCAGCTGTGCCCTGGGAGGAGCAAGAGACGGTTGAAGGAATCCCTCCCGTTTCCATTGATGACATTCAGGGTATGAATAGAGTGCTGCTGTGACGGGGAGGGGGGAGGGAGAGCGAGAGGGAGGGAGAGAGAGCATGAGGGGGGGAGGGGGGAGGGGGGAGGGAGGGAGACAGGGAGAAAGAGCATGAGGAGAGGGGAGAGAGAGAGGGGGAGGGAGACAGGGAGAGATGGAGAGGGGGAGAGAGAGAGGGAGAGAGAGCATGAGGAGGGGGGAGAGAGGGAGACAGGGAGAGAGGGAGAGAGAGCATGAGGAGGGGGAGGGGGGAGGGAGACAGGGAGAGAGGGAGGGAGAGAGGGAGACAGGGAGAGATGAAGGGGGGGGAGAACATGACAACAGAGCTGCCGTGTCATCCCCCACCCTCCGGGCTGCACTGTCTGCTCCGCTGGCCCGAGGTCCTGGGAAGATGCTCAGGCCTCCTCCCATCTCCAGTGGAGTCTGACCCTGTCTCCCCAGGCCCATTCTTATCCTCAGCTCCCCCTCTGCCTCCTGGAAGATTTGCTTTGGCTTCTCACAGACATCCCTCTAGCAAACAGCTGGAGCAAATACCAGGCTGCAGTTCACAGCAGCCCGTGAGATCCCCACCCACAAGGAGCCACTCTGCCTGCATGGTGCCCTGTCAGCGGCTGAGCCAGGTTAGGGCAGCTCGAACAGGAGCTGACTCTGGGCTGCAGGCTCTGGCGCCCAACCCAGCGGCTGGGCAACTCAGCTGCTCTGCCTCTTCGCAGGCAGGAGACACTCCAGCAGGAGGAGACAGCCACCATCTGGGGGGACGGGGAGGGGGGCTCTTCTCCCGGCTGTTGGCCTGGGCCCGGCAGCCCCAGCTGCACCCTTCCCCAGCAAGCCAAGCCCCAGACGCAGCTGTCCCAGGGTGCTGGCAGAGCCTGCCCTCCCAACATCAAACCAGGGTCAGGAGAGGATGGAGCGGGTGCTGGTGCCCAGGTTCGGGGACATCACAAGACACAGAGAGGCTAGACTCCCACCCAGAAGGCCATAGAGGAAACCAGAAGCCACGACAAGGCAGGCCTGCCTATAGGAAACAAGCTGACGGGTAGACAGGCTTCCTGCGTTGTGACACTGACCACAGCCCCTGGGTTTGGGGAGCACAGACGGAGTGGACTGGGGAAAGCACAGGATGTTTGTGCTCATATGTCTGAGAGAGACTAGTTAACCGGGGACCTGAGGCAGCAGGGCGGTCTGCTGGGGGCAGAACAGACAAAGCACCAGCCCCGGGCATCTGTGCGAGAGCTAAATATGGACCCGCGAACAGAAGCACAGCTTGTCCCCTGCCAGGAGCCACTCAGTTCCCCACACAGCAGCTGCTTCAATAACAATGGAGGACCCTCTCCTGCTTCCAGCATTATGAAGGACCGAGTTGTTCCACAAGTGGGATCTCTCCTCAAATGGCAAAACTTTTTTACATTAGTGACTTTAAATATCATCATTCAACTCAACACCCGTGGCTCTTACCACTTAAAAAAAGATAGTCACAGAGCCTGTGATGGCCACAACTCATTTACGCCACAGTGAACATGCCCGGTTCCTATCGTGCACTAGGCACCGGGGTGGTACACACCCTCAGGCGTGAACTCCGCTCTAAGAGCTTGCGGGTGGAAGAGAATACGGGCTGTCGCACGAACAGCCACAAAGCAGGGCAGACAGCAGCACCTTGCAGGACGCACTGACAGGAGAGGTGAGAACCACACGCGGTGACCCTATGTGGGCTCCCATGCATACACATACATACCTCATAGCTCTGTCCACTGAGAGCCTGGAAACAGGGACATCCCAGTAGCCACAAGCGTGCCCAGGGCCCAGATCTTAGTTTCTAAGTGCCTTTCTTCAGTAACAGGACTCAAGGCTGTTTGGAGAAATGGCAGATTGTAGGGGAAAGAAAGGACGGAGGGGCATGTCAGAAGGACACAGGAGCCAACCTGAACCAGCTCTCAATAGCCAAAGCTAGGACGACTTGAGCCACAAAATAAATAATGATAATACTGGGTTATAACCCAAAGAACAAAATAAATACCCACAAGGCCATTTCTATAAATGAATAACTAAACAAATCAGTGGGTGAGAAGAACAAATCTTCCTCATGAAGAATTCCCATGATAAATGTAGGAGGGATGTGCAAATGGACAGTGGCCATGAGAACACCGCAGTAGGACTGCTGCAGGCAGGATCCTGATAAACGCTGAAACTGGTGGGCGGAACTCTAAGGGGTACACAGCTTCAAAGTCTTCTCCCCAAATTTACTGATTATTGTGGTGGTTTTAATAGCTGATCAAATTCTCTGACACCCTGCCCTCCAGGAAGTGGCGCTTAATTCCTCTCCCCGTGGGTGTGGACTGGATGTAGAAACTCCCTCCAAAGCATCGTTTGTGGACGGAGAACATGACAGCGGAGGAAGCTGGCCAGTACCATCCCGTGACATCACCAGTGATAATGCACGTTGATATCACGTGCCCACTGACGTCATGGCACGAGAAGAGTAGTTCTCCTCTGTGACAGTTTCTCAAAAATCCATAAACTCAGCCCATTAATGAGAACACATCAGATAAACCCAAATGGAGGGACATTCTATAAAATATCTGACACTACTCTTCAAAAGTATCAAGGTCATGAAAGTCAAAGAAAACTGAGGACCTGGCACAGTTCAGGGGAGACTAAGAAGATGTGATGACTGAACGTGATGTGGTATCTGGATTGGATCCTGGAACAGAAAAAAAACACTAACGGAAAAAGTGGGGAAATTCACATAAAGCCTGTCATTTAGTGAATAGTATTGTATCAATGTCAATTTCTTTGTTTTGATTAATGTCCCAGGGTCGTGTAATATGTTGGCATAAATGGAACCTAGGTAAGGGAGTACATTTCCACGTGTGAGCCCACACAAATCCTGAGGCACAAGTGTGCACATGTGGAGCACACCCCAAGAGGCACAGCAAAGTCTCTGAGAACTACAGCATATAAATCACTGCTCGAGTCCCAGGCTACCCTCCACCACATCGCACAGGCTGTGAAAGCTGTCTGGGTGCTAGAACCACCACTCTCAGAAGGTGAGACAGAACTTGTGGTCTAAACCCAAGTGTCATGATTGTCTGCTAAAACAGAAAGTTCTGGATTCTCCAGAGGATTTTAACAAGACTTAGAGTCTCACAGCTTAATATACAAACTGTCCTGGATATCATCCAAAATTACCAGGAAAACCTGGCCAATTCTCAAATGGCAGAGACAAACAACATATGCCAACCCCAAGAGGACCCAGACTTTGGAATCATCAGATAAAGACCTTAAAGCATTAAATGGGGTAAAAGTGAACGCTCTTAAAAGGATGAGGAGAAGTTCTCAGCAGGGAAACAGAAACCATAGCAAGAGAACCAAATGGAATTTTAGAACGAGAAATACATTATCCAAAATAAAAAATTCACTGGAGAGACTCAGATAATTGGAGTTCACCTTCAAAAAGCTAGAGATAACAGAAAAAAAGCATCCATTAACGTGAGGATGGATAAACAGAAATTATCTGATCTAAAGAACAGACAGAAAAGAGGTTGAAAAAGTGAACCAAGCCTCAGGACCTGTGGGACCATCTTCAAGGGCTAAAGTGCATGTGATTGGAGCCCCTGAGGAAAGGAGAAAGATATTGGGATAGAACACATTTTTGGTGAAATAATTACAAAAAAATTTCCAAATTCAGTGAAAGACATAAATTTACAGATGCAAGAAGCTCAGGGAACACCAAACAGGATAAATCCAAGTAAAACCATCATAATCAAACAGTGAAAACCAAAGGAAATGAAGAAATCTCGAAAGCAGCCAGAGAAAAGGACACATTACAAGCAGGAGAGTAAAAATTTGATTGCGAATTTCTCACAGCAACCACGGAGACCAGAAAGAAAAGATTGGTCAACTCAGATTCTGCATGCCGTGAAAATATCCTGCAGGAATGAAGGTAAAACAAAGACATTCTCAGATGAAGGAAAACTAAGAGGTTTCATTGCCCACAGACCTGCGCTAAAATCAGTGTTAAAGGAAGTTCTTCAGATGGAAGGGAAATGATCCCAGAGGGAAGTGAGGACTTCAGCCCTGAAGGAAGAGCAGCAGAAGTGGTGAACATCTGAGTAAATACGACGAACTACTTTTCTCCTCCCAAGTTTTAAAAGTACTTCTGACTGTGGAAAGCCAAAACTGTAACACTGTTGGGGATGGGGGTGCTTAATGGTGGAGATGTAGTATGTTTGACACACATATAACATAAAGGGGGAGAGAAAAGGAACGCAGATGGTTGGAAGGTTTCTGCGTTCTACTTGAAGTGGTCCAATATTAAATTCAAAGAGAATTGAAAAGTTAGGTGTGTATATTGTGATCCCTAGAGCAACTGCCAAAAATAAATGCGAGGAGATAGAGCCATGAGAAGGGCAGCCCGAACCTTCCCAGGTCTGGACTAGACAGTCCCCTTGTCTGAGGCCATGCGAGGGATTGTTGACTGTGGCTTCCCAAAACTTTCCTTCTGGGGCCCGCTGCAAGCCCCTCCCACTGCCACATTTTTAAATTCCCCCATAGCTGTGGGGACAGAAGTGGTTCATTGCTCAATCCACAGCCCAAAGTCATAGACAAGGAAGAGTGGGAGGGAATTCAGGCCCTTCTAGCCCTGTCCTCTGATCTTGCAGATGGGGAGACAGACAGAGAAGGAAAGTTACTACTCGCTCAAGACCCCACAGCAAACCACCATTAGAACCAGGCCTGGAACCTGATCTCCCAACCCACATACCATCGTGAAAGTGAAGCTCTGGGGCTCCTCCCCAGGTCCCCTGTGCTACCTCGGAGCAAGATTCTGTGTCCAGCTGTCCTCCAGGACTATCAGTAACTGACAGGAGGTGGACTTTTCATGTGCCAGGTGCTGTTCTAAGTTTCTCTCTCTCTATATATATATATCCTATCTATCTATCTATCATCTACCTATTATCTATTTATCTTTCTATCATCTATCATCTGTCGATCATCTATCTATCTATCTACCTATCTTTCTGTCTATCTACCCACCCACACTAAATCCTCACGTTGCCTCAATTGAGGTAGGCGCTATTATTCTCCCTGTTTTTTAGATGGAGAAACTAAAGCATCGAGAGGTTAAGATGCTTCTAAGTTCCAAACCATTGCTGTCCTCTCAGAAAGATCAATCCAGAGTAGAACTCTCTAAGACATTCTGTGGTCCAGAGCAAAATGTGCCCTGGCTACTGCTGAGCCATACCCCACACCCCCAGAAGCATTTCTAACCAGAGGAAATTGGTTAAAAGGCACACAGAGGGCAGTTCTTAAGGGAAAATGAGAAGGTAGGAGCTGACGAGAGAACCCAGCAGCCTGAGAGTCAGTGAAGAGAGGCGGGGCACTGTTGCTAAGCAACCGACCCGGGAGGGGGCCTCCCATCCTCTCAGACTGGAGGAGAGTTTCCCAGACTCCTCTGTTCTTTCTTTCTTCCCTTCCAGCCTGCTGCCTCCTGAGTCACTGCCGTCCCCAGTCACACAGGGAAAGCAGCTTGGCTGCGCCCCAGGACCCCCTGGTGGGAGCCAGATAAGGAGCCTCCAGTCATGCTGGAATCCAACCTCACTCCCTGGGAAAGTCCGGCCTCCTGTGGCCGCCGGAGATGGGGGGCCCTGGCCAAAAGGGGCTGAGCTGGGCATCAGCTAACCATTTCAGGCTCAAGCTCAGTCTGACCGGGGGCAGTGACTGACAGCTTGCTGGTGGGGTGAAGAGGGTTCTCGACGTCTTATTTGTTTTCTTTCACCTCCCTCAAAAGTATTAGCTTTGTCTCCAGTTCTGTCCAGGGATCAACACAGTGTTGCTGCCGGTGGAGCCTCACAAGTTTGTCCAAAGGAGCTGCTCTCCAAACTCCTTGTCTGGTTTAACTGTGACTCATTGGAGGGGAAAGGCTATTTGCACAGCCGACTATAAAAGGCCAAAAATGAGATCATCGTGACCCAGCAAAGAGGGGCAGACACTATCCCCTCCCCCAGAAAAGCCATGGAACGCCATCGAGTGCTGGGAGTGCAGGGGCACCTGCCTTCTCTGCCCACAAGCCCACTCGTGCTGACATGATTCATGGTCCAGTCTCCCCACAGTGGCCTCCCTTGCACCATCCTCCTCCCCCAGTGACAAGTGGAGAGGCCACCCTCCCTACCGCACAGCCCCGCTCCGCTCACAAACCATTTAGCCACACTGAGTTGCACCATATTCAGTAAACAGCCTCACCGGATGCCTTGTATGTGCCGTATTCTTGGCTTTTATAACTTACGTGTGTGACAGCCGGCAACATGCTAGAAATCACTCCCTATAAGTTAAGATCATCAGGAAATATGCCAGCTCTTTTGCACAGGAAAACCCAAGAGCCCAGGAGAGCAGCGACCACCTGGGGTGCATCTTGATGACAAATTGCTCACCCACCGCTTTGTGGAGGCACAGGTGTTGGGCTGCGTCTTCCTACAGCTGGGCCTGGAAAGGCGCTGAGAAGTCCGTCGCTGCTTCTGCGGAAGGTGAAGAGTGTCCCCAGCTACACGCTACCATCTTCTCCCAGGCCTGTTCCAAAAGTGGGGCCCCGATGCCCGGGCACTGGGAATGTTTGGGGGTGCCAGGTCCACTTGCCACTCATTTCTTTTGAGCACGTCCTAGAGTGGGACCAACAGCTCTGTATCTATCTTTCAAGGAAGGGGAGACGCTCAGTGGAGGAGGCAGAGGGCCCGGCGCAGGAGGCTTTCTGGGCTGGAAACTCTCACATTTGGTGTAGGAAGAAGCTGCATTTCTAATATACTGTGAGTTTTTCAGAAACCGACACGTGACTGTCTGCCCTTCCTCTAACCCAGGATCCCAGGTTTGGACATCCGCCCCAACAGAGCTGGGGTCATTGTCACCAGCCCACCCAATGGTGTCCCCAGGGGAGGGAGCAAGTTGCTCACCGTTATTCCATCCTCCTGCTGAAAAAGGCACTGGTTTGTCTTGGTGACCGAGACACAGAGTTCTCATGTGGCCTTCACCCTCAGGAAGACAGCGTGCTGGGTCTAGTGGTCCTGAGGGCTTGGTAGTCACGCTGGGCAGCTTTCCACTGGGGTGAAGGAGAGGGGCTGTGGAATAACTCCTGTGCTAGAGGAAGAGCGGGAGGCTCTTGAACCTCCAATCTCAGTAGCACCCCCCTTCCGTCACAGACACAGACACACGTGTGCACACACAGCTGGTGTAAAACTGGTTTGCTTTCCCAAGAAGGGCAAAAATCTTCCTCCAGTCGTCATCAGACCCTCTAGCCTCACCTCACGTCCTTTGAAATCATAAGTGAGGCACGGGGGATGGAGTGAGCTCAGCTGGACAGAGGAGGTCCTTCCTGCCTCTCACACTCATGGCAGAAACCAAAGAGGAAGGAAGGAAAGCATAATTCTGGAGAATGTGCTCTTGGGGAACCTTCTTCTCAAGCTGCAAGAATCCTCTCAGGCCCTGGAATTAATCTGTTCCCGAAAGAGATCGGTCAAACTGCATCCTGGGCTCCTCTGTCTCCATATATCACATTCTCAGCTGGTGGTGGCGTTTGATCATCTTCTCCGGAGACCCAGAGAAATCACCGGAGGTCTGGTGAGGAGGGTAAAGTTTCCTACCATGTCTGGTTTTCTTCTTGTTGTTGATGTTGAAGCTCAGGAGGTGATATGGGCAGAAGGAAAATTCCTTTTTTGAAGAGTGAAAAAAATTATATTGTTTCAGTTGCCATTGCTGCATGACAAGCCATCCTCAAACTCAGTAGTTTAAAATGACAGCAATCATTTATTTTGCTCATGAGTCTGCAGTCTGGACAGGGTTCAGCGGAGCCAGCTCGCTTTTCTCCGCTCAGCATCCGCTGGGGCGGCCTCACTGGACCTGGAGGGTCCACTTCTACACCGGCTCATTCGTGTGCTGGCAGGCTGGTGGGGTCAGTCCCTCCTCGAATGGGCCCTGTCCATGGGGTGGCTTGGGCTTCCTCAAACCTGGACACCGGGTTTCAAGCGTAAGCACCCCTAGAGGAGCAGCAGAAGCTGTGTCACTTTCTTATGACCCAGCCTCAGAAGTCATGAAGGGTCACTGTCCCTGGAGCCGTGTCCACCACATTCACGAAAACACACGCCCCCCCCTTGGTGAGAGGAGAGTCAGTCATGTTGTGAGAAGAGCTTGTTGCATGAGAGACGTGGTGGCAGCCAACTTGGGGAACTCCAACCTGCCACAGACGTCAGCTACAACTCACGCACAGGAGTCCCTGCTGTCTTCTAGTCTCTGGGGGAACCTGTTTAATCTGAGTCCTCATTTTCCATCTCACAACCGGCGTAAACGGCAGGTACTAGCGTTACCCCATTTACACATGAGGAAACTGAGGCCTAGAGGGAGATTAAGTAACTGATCAGCTTCACAATGGCAGAGCTGGACTTTGAATCCAGATCCACCTGGGTCTAGTGCCAGGGCTCCAGCCACGACACCACACGCCTCTCAGCACTGACGGCTGGCTCGTCCGGGCCCCGCCAAAGTGGCGCCGTGGAAGGAGAAAAGGACTGGGGTGGGAGCCAAGCCTTCAGCTCTAACTCTGCTCCCCCCATCAGAGGAGCCGGCCATCACCTGCATCATCGCACGCTTTCCTTAAAGAGACGCTGTGAGGGAGTTGCCAGATGATGCCCGTGTGACAGCGAGAGAATCGAGGCCCAAGAGGTGAAGGAACCTGCCCGAAGGGCACACATGTCCACTGACAGAACTGGGATAGGGTCTCCACCACCTCCACCTGAGGCCCAAGTCCTGGACAAGCCCTTCACTCTCAAGCCTCAAACCCTCACCTGTGAGAGAGGGAGCCTGTGATTTCTCAGGTCCTTTGGCGCCACTGACTCCAGCGGGCAGTGCTGGGCACCGAGACCTCTGGGGTTAAATCTCTTTAAGCCGTGGTTTCTCAGCCTCAGCGCCATTGATGTTTGGGCTGGACAGTTCTGTGTCGTGGGGGCCGTGCTGTGCATTAGAGGAATTTTAGCAGCATCCCTGGCCTCTATCCACAAGATGCCAGCCACATCCCCTCCACCGCCGAGTTGTGACAACTAAAAATGTCTCCAGGCATTGCCAAATGTCCCCTGCAGGGCAATCTTGATCCACCTCTTAAGCCCCCCAATTCTAAATCTTTCCCGAGGTCCTGGTGGTCAGCATGTCCTCCCTCAGACGTCCCTGTTGTCTTGCTGGTAACATCACCGGCTGGAGGATCGAGGAGGGATCTGAATGGTGTAACGTACCCACTTTTTTCCTTCTATTGAGCTATTCCTTCCCCTCGGGCTCTCATCAATCACTCAGAAATTGGTGGTGCGCATGCCAGCAGGTGCCAAATGCCAGAAAAAAAGCACAGGGGCCGGCATCTGTCCCTCTCTCCTCCCATCCTCTCCGCTCCCTCCTGCCACCCCCAGCTCTGTTTCTCTCTCCTGTCCTCTCTCTCCACGTCCCTTCTCCTCAGACATTGGCAGAGCAAAGGAGATGCTGTTGCCAGGGAGATCCTGCCATCCCAGCAGGTCCCTCCCTGAAGAAAGCCAACTACCGGGCCCTAACACCGGGCAGCCTGGCCCCAAGGGTCCAGGCTAAAAATGGACCATGCGAGGCATCGCTTCAACAGGTACTTGAGCATGGAGGGACCCGACTCCGGCACACACCCCTGTCCCTGCTCCCTTAGGCTCTGCTCACAGAAGCACTCTTTCTGCCATCAACACTGAGCACCTTGGGGACGTGCCTGGAGCAAGTCACAGGACACTTCAGGACCTCTTCCCTCTAAAGCCTAGAGCACTAGTTGGGGGGGATGCAAGAAGCCCCTCACCAGCCCCCGAGGCTCTACCCTCTGCTCCTGCAGCCATGCCAAGTCCTCACTACCTCCCAAGGCACCCGGGACACCATTGTAGTCAGAGGTGTGTGTGTGTGTGGCAGCCCCTACCCTGGGGCCCCACGTCCATCCTGGTGAGAATGGCAGTCACCCTTCTTCTGCGTGAGAGTCCATCAGGACATTGCCACCTTCCCTTGTCTCTTGATTTCTCCCTCCTGGGCGTGGGATACTCCAGTCCCCGTGAGCATCAGCCCCGTGACACGATCTGCAGACACAGCACCAGCCTGGATGTGTTCGCCAGTGTCCCCTACAAGACAGACGTTCAGAATCGACCCTCACATGACTCACGTTCTGCCATTCCCCTACTGCAGGTGACGCCAGCAGCCTGTACCGTAAACACCCTAGACGGAGCGTGTTTCTGCAAGGCCTGGCTCATTCTGTGACACGACCGTCCTCACGTCACTACAGGTCGGGGTTGTTACCGGGACGTTGGGACTCTCCCCGTGTCCTTAGCCAGTGGGCTCATCACTCCTCTTATACCGAGTCTACATTTGTATTACCACAGCCGATGATGCCACATTAATGACCCGCAGGGAGCTTGTAGCTAACCAGGCTGGAAGGGATTTTCACACTCACTCCCGTTAACCTGGACAGTGGTCACAGTGCCAGCTACGTGCGTGGATTCCTTTAACCTGAGGACTGGATGTTACATTTCTCTCTACTCGTGTTACCCTCTGGGCTCCCTCTATTTCTGAATCTCAGTTTTACCTTCCAATACATTTGTTCTCATCCCAGGCCTCCACGATCAGCATATTTGAAAATCCAGCCTTCCAGGTCTTCGGCAAGGTTGTTAATAAAAATATCAACCAGGATGGCGGTTGTGTTTGAATTGTCCACGGGAGAGATCTGTCCGTGCAACAGCCATCTTGGGCACGGTTGTCCGAGCAGCTCTGAAGTCATCTGAGCAGAGGACCAGTGAGTCACGGTGCACATCTTTGATGTGGGATAACCTGAGGAACCTTGCTGAGAGCTGTTTGTTGGAGCAGGAGTGGGGTCCGGAGAGTTCCTGTGGTGAGGACAGAGCTTAGGAAGGCGGCTGGGACATCAGAACACAGACCGGACAGGCGGTGGCAGTGCTGTTGAGAAGGTAGAGTCAGAACAGGGTACGGAAGTTAAAGAGACAGAGCTGAACGCCCAGTGAAACCGAGGAGACAGGACAGACCTCCGCCCCGGGGTCTGAAGACAAATGGAGCCTCGTCACCATGGCAACTTGTTCCATGGAATTCACGAGAACTAATGTGAGTCTGATGGTATAGACAAGGGATGGGAAGCAAGAGAAGCCATCCGATTAAGTCCAGAGGCTGATATAAATGGTGGGGTTTCTGAACAGGCCTCTTTCCAATGGTGGGGTCCTCTCTCCTTACAGTGGCTTACTGGGCAAATGCTCAGGATGCAGGATCTGACATTGCTGAAGCCCTGTCTGCGGTTTCCCCAACCTACCCACAGGGTAAAGTTATAAAAAAAGGCAAAGCAGAGACTCGGACAAAATGTGCTTCTGCAGGGCCTGTGCTGGCCCCTGGCGAGCACCACTCTCTTTCGTAAGTTCTGCAGATTGTCTTAACTGTCTTCTCCGCTAGGAGTTTGCAGGGGATTAACGCCTGTGGTTTCTAGAAGCAAACTTCAGGAAAAACCAGGGTCTTTGCTTGCCCTGCCATCATTTGGTGCCTCTTTCTCCATAGGCTTTAAAGATAACCAACCACAGGAGAATGACACACCCATGCCAGCTGTTGGCACTCTGCACTCCAACTTGTCTTGTCTTGAAAGCCATGCACGCTCGGTGCTGAGAGGGCCTCTGTCCCACCCTCTCCTGTCTTCAGGTGACGTTTCCTCCCAGCCATGTTTATTCTGCACATTTCCAGCTTGGAGCCCCCGCTCCCTGATGGCCTAGGGAAGAAAAGCAGGACGTGAGCAGTGCTGTCATCCATCAGCCTTCCGTCACCTGCTCCTGACCTTTATTTCTTCATTGGCTCTGACCCCTGTGTAGCTTCTTAAAAGCCCCTGTTTTCGTCCTCAGCATTTTCCGCGCGCCGCAGCTTGCTCTGAGACCTCCCTTTTCTGGCGTGACTCCTTCAGCTCTGTGTCACCCTTTGTGCTTGTCTTTGATTGTACGCCCTTTTTTTTTTTTTTTAACAGAATAGTACTTTATTTAGCAGCCTCCTAACAGAGGCATCTTCCCTCGTGGAGCGTCTGGCTGTGAGATCTTCCCTCGCTCTCTCTGGCTTCAGTCCATGCTCCATCAGAGCAGCTCCAGACGTGCAGGGAACCAAAGAGCATGACTTAGAAAAAAAATCCCAACCACAAGAGGCCATGGGACTGAAAAAACAAAAAAGGAAAATGAGAGTAATAAGGAAAATTAGGGCACTTACAGGTCACCTGGGATGTTTGTGGAAAATGCGCATTCTTGGTCTCACCTCAGACCTCCTGACTCTCTAGGGGGGAAGCAAAGGCATTCATTTTTAAACAGTTTCATCAGATGTTTCTCAGGCATCCCAAAGTCCAACAGTCACTTCACTGAGGACCAGAGAAGGGACAATAGAGTAAACTTTGATGGCTGAGAGGCATGGGAAATCAAAGGCTACCCATTTCTCTGAACTGCGCACCACTGTGAACTGAAACCCTACTAATTTCAAAGGCATCTTTGAAAAGCCTCGGAGAAGGGAGTCAAACACTGGAAAACACAGGACCCTAACCAAAGTATTGAGGGAGAAAGTTCTAAGGCTCATTTGTAGAACTAGAATTTCATGCTGACATTAGAATAGTCATTCTTGCATTATTTGTCTTCTTAAATCATCCCCGTTGAGCTGGACAAGAACACGGTATGCCCACGCTCTGTGATAAATGTCAGGGCATCGGACAGTTTTGGAAGATCGGGAAGACCCGCCTTGGAGAAGCATGTCTTCCACTTAATAGCTGAGAGAACTTACTCAAGTCAATAACTATATAAGCAAAATGGGAATAATAATACTAACCTTGATTTTTGAGAAAACCAATAAGCAAATAATTTGTCTGTAAGGCACCTGCTGCATATTAATTGTTCAACCTGCATCCCTTTCTCTGCTCCCCTAAGGAAGACGCGTGCCCAGACACTAACCATGCCCCCATTCAATGGCGAGTGCTTAAGGAAAACTTCATGTCTGATTTAGTGCAGAAACTGCTGCCCACAGCCCAACTTGAGAACAAGAGGGACTGAATCTGTCTTACATGGAGTTCTAATTGAAGGCTTGACTTCAATTAATTGGTCATTACCTGTTCAAATTACTGTTGCTATGTCATAACTTCAGAGTGAGTTTTCCTAATAAGGATCTAAAAAATAGAAACCTCTCTGTTTCGCAATGTATCTTGGAATTCTCTTCACGAGAAAATGCTTTTGGAACATGAAGGCCTGGGATTTTGGAATTCTCCTTCATAAAAATTCCTTTCTTCTGAATAATATTTAATCTTTGTAACTACAGTGTGAGGTATCCTGGGAGACTATATCTATGGTTAGGGTTCTGATTTTTTAACTAACAGTGCTGACCAACTGACAATCAAGGGCTTTATCTATCCGTCTACATATCTACCTATGAGCTACAGAGCAAGTAGTTTGACCAGATGGGTCACTGCCCCCAAATCCTACAACCCTTGGAACCCCTCCAGACACTTGTTTTCAGCCAGAACTTTTCCCAGATCCCTTATGGGGAAGCCTTCCTGCAGTTAGGGAACCTAATAAGGAGTTTTGGTTTGTGGTCACATCTTATACTGACACACTAACTTCTCAGACGGTAAATCTTTCGAGTAGAATCCAGGAATGTAGCTTACTGCCGAGCCCTTCTGCACGAGAAACAAGGCCTGGAGTGGAACTTTCTCAGCCTCTGCTGCTGCAGGGATGGTTAACCAGGGGACAGAGTTAAGGAAGTGTAAGGTGCTGTCCCAGGGTGAGACTTCTTTTCAGATTCCAAGCAAGAAGTGACTTTCTCTTCCGAAGTGGAGGCTTAAAACTTCTTTCTCATCACAGCACAGAGAGAAGGCAGCCAGAGGGCTCTGGTACGCCAGTCATTCTCATTAACAGTCAGCCATTTATTCACAGGTAAACGAAGCAGCCGACATTTTGCCAGCATGCTGGAGAAAAGCAGAGCTGTCTGGAAACATTCATTAGCAAGATTCAGTACAGAAAGCAAGTCCAAGAAGAAAGAGAGAGAAAGAATGAACAAATGATAGAAAAAGAAAGAAAGAGAGAGAGAGAGAAAGGAAGGAAGGGAGGAGGCAGGGGCAGGGAGGGAGGAAAGAGTTGTCTCCGCACAGAGTGACCTGGGGACCACAGAGCAGGGGACCCACAGAGGGGATGCAGACTGCTCTGCAGCAGAGGCTCTCTCCTCGGCCTCACCGTGCAGGCTCCCGACGGGTAGTGGTGAGCAGGACCCGGAGCCTGACGTGAAAACCCACCGTATGTTCTCTGGAGTCCCTGCGGTTAACCGTGTGTACCTAACTGTATGTAGTTTCCATCACTGATTCAGTCATTCTCAACTCTGCCCTTCTTCACTTTCACGAACCCTTCTGAGTATCTTCAAATGGAGATACATGGCCAGGTGAATCCTACCTCTTACAGTTAAGGCTCTGATGTCAAGAATAGTAAAATCCGGGTAACCTGAGCCCTCCCACATCCATCCTCACAATTCTGTCTTAATGAGTCTTCATTCCCAAGATTCCTGGGTCTCAGACAATGAAAAGCAGAAGTGCTCCCTAAAGTCAAGAGGAGCGCAGAGGTTGATTTCGGTTAGGTGGCCCCTCAGGAACATTTATAACCCTCTTTTCCTTAATTCAGGAATTTTAAATAGGAAATGGGCAGCAAGAAAGGTGCATGAGGGGCCGCCCGGTGGCGCAGCGGTTTAGTCCGCGCTTGGCAGCCCGGGGTTCGCGGGTTCGGATCCCAGGCACCCACAGACGCACTGCTCGTCAGCCATGCCGTGGTGGCGTCCCATATAAAGTGGAGGAAGACGGGCACGGATGTTAGCCCAGGGCCAGTCTTCCTCAGCAAAAAGGGGAGGATTGGCAACGGATGTTAGCTCAGGGCTGGTCTTCCTCACAAAAAAAAAAAAAAAGAAAGGAGCATGAGCTGAGAGAGGAGGTGAGAAGACGGCACCGGGCACGTGGAACCAGCTGCGGCAAATGCAGAACAGTCCAAACCCGGAAGCTGAGCCGAGGTGGACGCCCCTCCTCGGTGGGGGTGGCTTGTCTCCATCACCCCGCTGTCATTTAAGGACGGGGTTCTGCCGTCTTCCTCACATGGTGTCTAAAGTCAACACAGTCAGCTCCAACCCAAGAGACGGAGCACGGAGGAGTGCTGTAGGGGGGCTTCTATAGGCCGGGCCTAGAAACGGGGCATGTGACTCTGTCCACAGTAGGTGGGCTAGATCTTGGTCCCACGGCCTCACCTAACTGCAAGGGAGGCTGGAAAACGTGGTCTTGCCGTGTGCCCAGGAGCATGAGGAAGTGGATTACTCAGTAGTTAGCGGTCTCTGACCCAGAAGGTGTGTATATTTATTCCTCCACCCCTCCACAGATCTGGGATACTGCTACATTCCCAGGACCTTTACAAAAAGTCAAGAGATGGATACGTTTACAATAACAACGTAATAAGGTAAGAGCGATCGTTTGCAGAACACTTACTGTGTTCTAGAACCCGTGTTAAATGCATGCTTTCTCTTATGTAATCCTCACATCAGCCCTGGTTTTGCAGATGAGGAGACTGAGGCTGAGAGGGAACGTCACCTGCCCAAGGTCTCCCAGAGAGTCAGTGACAGGGCTGGGACTGGAACCCAGCTGTCTAACTTTTCCCACCACATTATGCAGGCATCACCATGGCACGGAAGGACCAAAATATGAACTGCAGTCTGCTCCAAAGCTAAGCCTAGGTTCTTCTGTTTTCAACACCAGGAAAAGGAAGGAATGATCTTCAGATTTCCTCAAGTGAATGAACTTGAAATAGAAAATCAGGAAAGCCTTTGATCAAGTTTAAAATCCCTCGAACTCCTCAGATTCTGCCACTGGAACCTCGCTTGAGCCTTCTGGTTTATTTTTAGCTCTTACCAGGCACCATTTCCTGGATCGGTGAAGCAGGTTTAAACATCCTTATGAGGGTTTGGGGAAGTGAGATTTTCTAACTGAATGTGAGAGAAATGCAGCTAAACTATGGGACAAGAATATCTAAAATAAATACAAGCCCAACATTTAAGCACTAAGAGGACATAGCTACCAAAGCTGGGTAGTGAGTTGGGTTAGTGATTCTGCTCGCCACCATCCACGGTGAGCAGCTTTCGGTACCTGTGAGCACTGGGAACAGCTATACCCTTGGGTTCACATTCAACGTGTCACCACGGATCGTGGTCCTAATGCAAGGCCGCTTGTCCTCCGACTGGCACCTTGCTCACCTTTGAGGCTGTTTGGGAAGGACGATCACCTTCACCTCCTGTGAATCCTCCTAGGCTCGGTCTCTCTAGTTACGCGTTAACATGCAACATGCCATGAACCGTGCTGTGATGGAATCCTTCCTCCCACTGTAACCACGGGAAGAGAGGGAAAGAGACAAACTCACCCGGTTCCCTACGGTGACAAGATCATCCTTTCCTTCCACCTGTTTCCCCATGAAAAGAAATAGAGTGAAGTGAAAACATCACTGGAATATGGCCAACTGTTTGTCAAGCTGGGTGGCATACGAGGGGGATCATTATACTAGTCTATGCAATCATTTCATGATTTTTTAATATTTCCTAATAAATCAAATATTAACGGGAAACAATCTGGACTGGGTTTCTTGTTTTTATTTCCAGCTCTGCTACTCACCAGCGGGTCCTGGGCCACAAGGAACTGAACCCTGCAGCTTTCAGATGAGACCCCGGCTCTGATGACACACCGCCGACAGCCTCACGAGAGATCTTGAAGCAGAGCCCCCAGTGAAGTCACACCCGGATTCCTGCCCCACAGAAACTGTGAGATAATGAAGGCGTGTTATTTAAGCCACTGAGTTTGTGGTGATATTGCTATGCAGCGATGGACAGCTGGCAAGCCTCCTCTTCTTTTTGGTCATAGGTGCAAGGGAGCAGGGGAGTTTTAAAGAACACTTTTTCCTGAGTGCCACCCTCAGAGATTCTGGTTTAACTGGTCTGAGTTGTGGCCTGGATATTACAGCTTTTTGAAAAGACTTAGATGAGACTAATCTGCTGCAACATTGGGGAACCACTGCAAAGGCTGTTATTTCATATTTCCCTTCTTTTTCAACTGTCACTTTTTTGCTATTCTCGGATTCTCTCCTACAAATCACCTCACTTCATACTCAGTTCAGACTCTGGTCTGCCCGGGAATGCAGAATCCTTCCTTCCCTTGTACATCTCACTCTAATACTTTGTTCCGGCAAACAGCATTGACAAAGCAACAGCTGTAGGGTGTCCATAGATGGTGACACTCAGAAAAGGGAGAGCAGGTCTCTGTGGCTCTGCACCTTGACCCAAAGGTATCGGCACCCAGTGGGTGGTGTGGGACAGTAATGTCTGTCGGCAGGGACAGAGGAGTTGGAAATCTGGGAAGAGTTATAACATTTCTGACCCATTAGTGACACAGCCTGCACTGTTTAAGAAGTTGCAAGAAACAATCAAATATTCTAGCTTGTAAGTGTAACAAGTAACAGAGTAAGAGCCACCATCAGAAGAACATACAGCAACAGCTGGGTCTGTATCGTCACCATGCAGTGAATGCTGGGTCAGAAGTTTTTTGGAGAAAATCATGGCCTTGCTCCTTCCCACGAGAGACCACCATGTAATGACTGTCGCTTGCTCAGTGCCTGCGTTTCAGGGTATATGTCAGCGCACGTCTGGGTGTAATATATAGAAACATCAATCGTGAAGTTATTTTTACTAGTTAAGATGCCCGGTGGAGACTTGTTCTGATGATAAATGTGTTTCTGATTTGTTTTTGCAGTATGTCACAGAGGACGCTGGGCAGAAATCTGCCCTGAGCTATATGATTATTACGTTAATGGTTTGGGACCTTGAGGCCCCAAACCACAAGGGCACAATAACCTGACTTGGGGAGAAAATCCTGCCCTGGCTGGAAGCCAGGGTGACAGCTGACAAGGAACACAACCTGGGTGTGTGCAACTGGCTTCCCCGCTCTGCCGGCATCATGCTCTGCTGACCCCTCCCCAGCAGACCAGCCTGCCGCCCATCTCCAGACACCACTGCTGCAGACGGTGAGTGGTCACTGCCTCCTCCCCCAGCCCTGGCTGCTAGACCTGATAGGGGTTAGACATTGATTTATTGCTTGTTTGCTGTTAAAACTGGCCGATATAAAAATGAAAGCAATTTTTACAGTACCTTGCTGTGAGAGTTTTTATCCCCTGGTAACCCTTCTCTTGGACAAAAGAACCTTAAGATTAAGTAGCAGTGTACTTCACTCCCCACAGAGCTAACCTGCTTCATGCCCAACCCAAAGAGCCACTTGTCAGAGGCAGTAAAGCATAGTGGATTGGAACACGCACTTTGGCATCAATAGAGTAAGGTTTCCCAGCTCCTCCAGTTAGCAGGGTCATGACCCTTGGGCGAGACACTTAGCTTCTCTAGGCCTCCACTTCCTCATCTGCTCAGCACAGAACCTGGGGCATGTCAGGTACTCAATGCATAGGAGCCACTGCTGTTGGTATTTACACTTTTCCACCCAGAGGTGTGATCAGTCCAGACGCTTATTCACAAACTGGGTTACAGTCCACCGGGATTGGAAAATTATTCTCTCTCTCCCCATCCGTTCCCTCAAAGAGGAGGTCAAGCCCAGGATAGCAGCTTCACTCATTCTTAGCTCCCCACCCATATATTTCTATACACAGAAGTCAAAATCCCCATTTGTCCTTAACAAGTACCTACTGCATGTGCAAAGCATATTGCCAGGTGCTGGAGGAGACAAAAACATGTGAGACTGAGAGCTTGGAGGCGGATCGTTCCCCACTCGAGCTTTCACGTGAGACCTCAGCTCTGATGACACACCGCCAACAGCCTCACCAGAGATCTTGAAGCAGAGCCCCCTGTGAAGTCACACCGGGATTCCTGCCCCACACAAACTGTGAGATAATCAATACGTGTTGCTTAAGCTTAGTTTGTGGTAATATTGTTACTAGAGGCACCTGCCTTAGTAGCTTACAATCTAGTTGGGGACACATGACATGTCTACTATATGTTAACTAACGGTAGGAGGTGCCTTTGACAAGTGGTACAAAACGTGTTCAACTCCCAAAGTAATCTATGGTTAATCTACACATGGAATTCTTACTATTTAATGATAAGCAATAAACCCTAAAATACAGTACCTAAACCCTAAAATACAGTCACCCATTAAACATACGAAAGAAATAGATGCATAACGTGAGATTCAAAGATCTACACCTGAGCATGTTTTCCTATTGTCATAGTGTCAGCTTTGGCTACCCACCATCCAGGGAAGAGGACAGTTTTGATTTGTTTTGACTCATCAACCATTTTTTTGACCAAGTGTACGCCTGGGTGGATTCTGAGCCGTGGCACTATGGGGTCCATGCTGAGAATGAGGAGAGAAGAAGCCCTCTGAATCTAAGCAGCTTAGCCTCGATTTGGGCAAAGCAAAGTATGATAACTACCAAGGTTTTCCTGGCCTCCCATAATCCTCTGCTCACTGTCTTCATGGAAACGATGGTAATTACTTCAAAGCCCCTGGTGAGTCCTGTCTTTGGTGCCGTTCATTGTAGGTTCACCTCAGCCAACCAGCTGTCTCACGGGCTTGCCTTTTGTACCAAACCTTTAATGAAACCAGCATTTGTGTCAATAAACTTGAAGCCCATCTTGCTGAGATAATTATCTGGGTCACTCAAATTTCAGCTACTTCAAATAATTACAGCCTTTTAGCCTCAGATATAAGGTGATGATTAAAGGAGAAGGAATCAGGGGTCCCCGTGCTGAAGTCAATTAGATGAACATGCTGGCAGGTCCCGGCTTGGGCCTCTGGTTGGAAGGCACAAGCCTCTGGTCTACGGCTGGGCCTCGCAGAGAATAAATCCTTCATAAAATACACGTTTGTTTGGCTGAACCATGATCTAATTTGGGGTCACAACAATTTCACCATATTAACTGTAAGGGGCAGAGCTGTCACACAAACACTGTCACAAAGACTGCTTTGTGGGGCAACGGGCCCGGGCGCCAACAACCAGAGCACCTTTCCATTCTCCCTGAGGACAAAGATGACAGCAGACATCCCTGTGTGGACCTCACAGCCGTCCACACCCAGGGCTAACGAGGAGGTCTGCGGCCTCACTAGATTTCTTTTCCGCGGCCTGGTGGAGCTTTAAGGGACTGACTTTTGGTCATTTTAAGTATTTGTCCCTATATCCTTCATGTAACAAAACTCACTAATTACAAAAGACTCATGTTCTCGTTTTGGTCAAAAGCTTGAAATGCTCAGGGAAAAAAAAATCCTTGGAAATCAGGAAATGGTGACAAATCCTTTTCCTTCTGTGGGCTAGAAAGACAGAGCCCTTTATTAATCACCCGCCCCCACTTCCATCGCCACCTGTCAGCGTTTAAAACCAGGGACTAATGGTCGACAGGCTTCTCCCGCAGATGGTAATTGCCTTCCCACGGAGCAGCCATCTCCGAAGCAACCAGGACGGGAGCTTGAATTCAAGCTGGGACTCTCCGTGCAAATTGCCTGCAATGAAATTGAAATTTCCCGAAAGAAAGCTGCCCTGATTCAGTCTATTAAACGCATTCCTATCTCAGGTGCGGGACGTCCTCTCACAGCGAGGAAGTGTCCGTGCTTCGTACGCGGTACACAGAGATAAGACCCAAGCGCTGCATAACCCGATCGTAAATTTAAAAGGCAATCCTGTTATTGATAACGCGATTCAACAATCATTG
The DNA here is from genome assembly GCA_031878705.1 of Tapirus indicus. Taxonomy (NCBI): domain Eukaryota; kingdom Metazoa; phylum Chordata; class Mammalia; order Perissodactyla; family Tapiridae; genus Tapirus; species Tapirus indicus. The sequence goes on along the minus strand of CM062925.1, from coordinate 1,292,743 downwards.
CTCATTATTTAAAGCAGCCTGACTGCCCACAGCTGCCCACATTAGTCCCATTAATTTTATACACCCTCGTCTCACGTTAGCCTTTTTTCCCACATTAGCTTTTTCGTGCTTTTGTGCAATACATTTTTGGTCTCTGTCAGGCCTTGACTATTCAGTTTAGATGTTCCTATAAATTTTCCTGTTTTGTTTTGTTTTCTTAATACTTTTTGCTATAAACTCCTCTACTCCAAAAACAGGATCTAGGGACAGATGATGTTCCATTGCACCAAGCAACATTATTGCTGTTCGATTAATAAACAGTTTGCCTAGACAACCCTGCCGAGGGGAAGAGATGGGGGAACGCTTGGGGACACACATTTGGTGAGCACTCGACAGACTTCCCGGTCACTGAACCACTCACCCAGCCTCCGTCGGCCATGCCCAGCCCCTTCCTCTCTGGAGTCCAGCTTACTTCCCCCACCCTACACACTCGATTACTCAGGCTCCCTCGAACTCCGTGTGTATGAAAATTAAAGAACAGGGAAATAAACATAAGAGATTCCCTCTGTGGCAGTGTCCCCCATATTCATCCTCCCCTTCTTCCATTCCAGTACAACCCCTGATTATTAGCTGGCCACATGGCTGCCTGGAATATGGTTAAGGATGACATGAGACTAGTTCAAGCCAACGGCATATCAACACAAGTTTCTTTTGGGCAATATTTGGGAAATTCCACTCAAAAGTCACTGGCCTGGAACCTTTGCCCCCTTTCCTCTTTGTCCTTTCTCCATCCTGCTGTCTGGTAGATATGGCTATAGTTTCAGACATCGTCTTGGTCCAGGGCCAGGCCCCAGGTATGGCAGAGAACTCTATGCACCCGAGCCACCACACGAGCCCTGCACCGTCCACCTCCAGACCTTCATGTGAGAGAGACACACAGTTCCTTCTTGTCTAAGACACAATTGCTTGGGATGTCTGTTACTTGCAATGGAATTTCATCTTAACTAGAGGGCTCTCCGATTCTCATTAGCCTAGAGGCTGATTTTGTTTGTGTCTGCACGCAGATCATGAATTTTTAAGCACCTGGTAAGATCACACGCTTGACAAATGTTTGACAAACTAATTAAAAGACTAAATCTATCAAGTGAAAAAAAGCTCATTTTATTCACTCATTTAATCCCCAAAATATTGGGATTTTAACAAATGAAAACAAAAAAGCATGTCATTTTTTGTAAGCAACTTGTTACAGAATTCTAGAATCTAAGTTCAGAAGTCTGCTCACAGACTGTGTGACTCCACTTTCTGGGACTTACTTTGCACATCTGTGAAATGTGCCCCTCCTCTCCTCTCTGAGAGCTGGGCGGTGGGGAGGGAGCAGGGGAGAGGACAGCCCAGGGGTAGGCCTCCAGCCCCACAGCCCCTGCTCCATGCTGAGCAGGCCCACCTTCAGAATTCCACAGAATAGTTTGTTTTATAGACGAGTTTCACTGCAGAAATGAGCATCTTAAGAATCACTGGACCAGATTATCTGTGAGCTCCCTTCCAGCTCTGACATTTTACGATTGGAAAGTCTCCCCCATGGGCAGCCCGAGGCAGGTGGCAGCCCTGCTGTGAGCTGACTCAGACCAGGAGAGGCAGTGTCCCCGAGGTGCAGCCAAAGCAGAGGCAGGATGGGAGGATGTCAGACCCGACGGGAAGGTGACAGTACAGGGCTGTGTGTCTCCAGTTGTGCATTCAACACAAGGACGAGTATGTGCTAAAGGACAGACGTGAGCTTCCCAGAGCCCTAGTCCAGGCTGCTTGTCATGAGCAGTTAGGCACGGCTCAGAACGGACGCAGCCGTCTCCTTCATAGTGAGATGACTCACCAGAGGAAAGGGGTGGCGAGGTGTGGACCCCCACACGCTCAGGGCTTGCTCCAGTGGGCCCGGCCAGAGATGTTCATGCGCCAGTTGGGGACCTGGGCACGGCCCTGCCAGCTCCACCCCAGATGTGAAACGGACACAGGCCCGGGAGCCAGGGGACCCCGGCCCGGTCTCCGCTCTGCTCCTTCTGCGAGCCATTCTCCCTCTCCCCGTCTCCGTTTCCTCTTCGGAAAACGAGCAGGTTGGTCTGGATAATCTTGAACTACTTTCGGTTCTGAAATTCCAGGGTTTAATGTGTAAAAGGGAGGGGGGGGGGCTGCTTCTTTCCACTCGTGATGCGTCCCTGGATAGAGGAAACGCCCAGTGGGACACTTCTGTGCTCCCTTCACGCCTCGGCTCACACCGCAGCCGTGGAGGTGGGGACTGTCTGGTCAGTGACTGCAGGGAATTCCAGGGCTTCAACTCCATCCTTCCTGCTTGGCACGGGGGAGCGATCGACCCCCGCTGCCGCTCCGGGGGCAGGCTCCCTGCTGCAGGGGCCCCGCGGCCCCCGGCACTGCCCAGGACAAGCAGGTGTCCTCCTTCGGGCCTCGGCACCAGCAGGGCGTCTCGGCTGCCCTCCTACTGACACTCCTTCCACCTGCCCAGGTGAGACTTCGTTCCAAACGTCGAGGTGGGCATCAGCCTTCAGCCCACATACCAGGATCAAAGCGGGCTCCCTCTGTCCTGCCGGTTCTTGTATAAAACCACCTTATGAGGGAGGCACTACTCTCCCCATTTTACAGATGGAGAAACAGACTCAGAGTTTAACTAGGTCTCAGCTGGGCCACTGTGTCTACCTCATCCGGTTCATGTAAGGGCTGTAGGAGCTGTTAGTGAGTGTGCTCCCCAGGCCGTCTGAGGCCCGGCTGTGTGAGGGGACCGTGTGATGCCGCCTGTCTGCGGAGCAGCCCCCGTCAGCAGCCCGGTGGGTGAAGGGAGAAACCATCGTCAAAGCCACGTCTCTAAGAACCTTGACCCGCTGTTCGCCAGGCCCGCTCGGCCGGTGGGCGGAGGCGAGCGTGGGGCCGCGCTTCTGCCGGGGGCCCGGCGGGAACGGACGGGGGGAGGCGGCCTTGCGGTCCGGCCAGTTCCTCCAGGGCGGCGCCCCGGGGCTGTCAGCGCGGTCGAACGGACCGTGTCCGAGCGCCGGCGGCCCCGCTTGCACGTTCCCTTCCAGAGCTCGCTTCCACGTCTGGATCAGCAGCTCCCGCCCTGGCGCCCCAGACGACCCCCGCGAGGCCTCGAGAAAGCAAGACGGGGGCGGCCGGGGGGCGCAGTGGTTAAGTGCGCGCTCCACTGCCGCGGCCCGGGGTTCGCGGGTTCGATCCCGGGTGTGGACGGACGCACCGCTTGTCAGCCCTGCTGCGGCGGCGTCCCATATAAAGAGGGGAAGATGGGCACGGACCTTAGCCCAGGGCCAGTCTTCCTCAGCAAAAAAAAAAACCCAAAAACATAAAAAGCGAGACGCCTGGGCCCCCCCGCCCCAGGGGAATCAGGATTCCTGCGGGTGGCCGCAGCGGCCAGGGCTGGGAACCGCTCTACCGGACAAAGCTCAGCCCTCAGCACCCCGCCCGTGTCCCCCTGTGATGCAGGTCAGCAAAGGCCCCGGCCGTGTCCGCCGGGAGGCTGCGTTCCCGCTGACCTGTGACTCCGTGAGCGCGGGGAGCGCGGGGCGCCCCCTCCCCAGCTCAGCACAGCTCCTGGCGGCCGGCAGCAGTTGGGATAACGTTTGCTGAATAAAATCGAATAGTTAGTAACTTGGAATTCGGGACTTTTTCAAAAAAACTCCACATAGTTTTACATTGAAAACTAAGCACCAGTATACACGTCTGCGTGTGTTTCTCATAGTTTCAAAGCTGAAAACCACACTCACGAACAGCTCGCACAAGCCCTCCATGACCCTGTGAGGTCGGCACTGTGGCCCAGCAGACACCTCGGCCAAGTTAGTCCAACTCTGAGCGTTGGTTTCTTCATCTTTATGACGCGGATGATAGCGTCTCCCTCAGAGGGTGTTGAGAGGATTAAATGAAATAACGCTGGCCCTCAGCACACTGCCTGGCCCACAGGAGGGTTTGAAACTGCTAGCAATTACTGTATTACCGCTATTCCCTCATGGTACAGAGGGTAAACTGAGGCTCAAACAGGCGGTGACTTGCCCAAGGTCGCACAGGGTTAGGTCTGCTGACGCCCAATCTTGTGCTCCCTTGTGTCCCACGAGGAGGACGTTCCCCTGAGACAGGGAGAGGCAGACATCATTGGGCCTCGTCTTCCAGGGGCGACATTCCGGATGAACAGGTCACTTGCCTGCAAGCCATGCAGACGGATGGGTCAGCACCCTCGTTAGGAATCGGGGTTTCTCCCTGCTCGCACACAGGCCAACCGAGGGCCTTCAGCAGGCCGCGCCTCCATCTCTGTCCCTAGACGAGGACTGACAGGCGACCACTGGGTCTGTGCAGCCCCGACGGTCCAGGGCTGCCCATGAGCTGGGTCCAGGGGCCCCTCAGCACAGCGTGGTGTGAGCCCCGCCCACCTTGAGCAGCAGCCCCCGCCTCCCTTGCGTCCCCGCTGAGCCCAAGCACAGGAGACAGTGAATCAGGAGCCTGGAGAGAGGAGGCCGCCCCAGGGGCCCCTCCCCTGGCGCAGGCTGCCCGCATTCATGAGCACATCCTGAGAAGGGAGCTCTGGGGAGCCCGTTCCAGGGGACCACGGGCTCAGGCTCCTCCTCTGGAGCCTTCTGCAAGGTGGGAAATAGACACTGACGCGTCTCTGGCTTCTCTGAGACGTGCCACAGTGTCTCTGTCCCTGGTCTGCCGGTCACAGAGCACCGTTCCTGCAGGAAAAGCGGCTCTGGCCTCCCCCTCCGTCCCAGAACACGAGGAAACTAGGCAGAGAGCACATGAGAAACCAGGCAGAAAAAGAACCCAAAAAAGACCCTGAAACCACATCAAAATATTGCCACTAATTACTTATGAGTGATTGTTTTCTTTGTGCTATCCTATGATTTTTTCTTTATAGTGAGTAAGCATTCGTTTTCCAAAGAGAAAAAGTCCACAACAATGTTCCCACTTATCCAGGCCGGAGCTCATGAAGAGGCGAATTGCCTCAGCTTCTTGATCTCTCCTTGCTGCTGCCGTGAGAATCCAGGCCGTGGCCTGGGAAGGGCGGCTCAAGAAGCCCGGCCCTGTGAACAGGCAGGGCCATCCTAGCCGACCAGGCCGCTGAAGTCACAGGCCCCGAGGAGCCGACAGAGCCAGACACCGCTCACCCAGGCGAGATGGTGGGACAGCGGGCCCCTGACCTGAGCCCCGCAGGTCAGCACACTCCTCCTCACCCAGCCGGTACCTGGCTATGACCATCCGTGGCCTGCCTCTGGCCAGGCGTGAGCTGCTCTCCAGGGCCTCTCTCCCTTCGCCATAACTCTGGTCAGTGTGGCAGGACAGGACATCCACCCCACGACTATTGCCGACCAGAGGCTCTAGCATTTGCCTGTTGATTCATTATCCCGTCCCCACAAATCCAGCGACAGACCTTCACAGGCCCCAGAGCAGTGGGAATAATGGCTGCCCTCAAGATCTTTACAGGCCTTCAGTTATTCATCCATTCATTCGGCAAATACCTACTGACATCCTGCTGGGCTGGGCATTACGCGATGCTTGGTGCTGGGGTACAATATTGAGTAACACAGGGAAAAGTCCAACCCATGCGGAGTTAACAGATTTTATCTCAAATTCTCTTCAGGAATATGCACAGTTGATACTGTTATTTCTGTTTTACAGATGAGAAAATGAGGCTAAGAGAGATTAAATAACTTGCCCAAGGCTACATAGCCCGAAAGGAGCAGAGCCAAGATTTGAACCCAGACCTATTTCAACCCCAAAGTGCACCTTCAACTACACCACATTATCCCTCAGCAAACACAGGAGAAGAGGTCCCTCGGCTCCGCATTTCTGGAGCTCCGTAACTAAACTATACACACTGGAGAGGATGTCTGACCCTTCTTTGTACCCACGGTGCCTAACACAACATCTGTCACATAATAGATGCCTAATAAATAGGTGAATGAATTAATAAATTAACTCACTTAGACCCCCTGGACAACTCACATACCCTTTCCATCCTCCTCTCTAGTCATTTCTCATCTTCACAGCCAAGGTTTGGAGAGTTGCCTACACTCTGTGTCAGCTTCCTCACATCCCATCCCCTCCTCAACTCTTTGTGGCCCTGGCTCTTCCCCACCAAAGATGCTCTCTGCACGGCCATCAGTGTTTCTCTGTCATCAAGGCTGGCGGCCACCTTCCACACCCATTCCACTTGTCCTTTCAGCAGCAGGGGGTCCTTGAAGTCTGGCCACCTTGTCAGCCAGGATCTTCCTCCTGCTTCTCTGGCTGCTCCTCCTAGCTGCTTTTCATGACTTTTCTGTTGCTCCTCAATAAACGCAGCATCCCCAGGCTTCCAGCCCTGGTTTCCTTCTCCCCTCACTCTCCACTGCCCTGGGCAGCCACACGCACACTCATCTCTCCCATATCGCCATCTCCCGCCCAGACTTCTCACCCGGGGTACAGACAGTGGCCCTCTCCTCAACTCCACTGTCTGGCCCTGAACACAATGCCTCCCTCACACAAAGCTGTCCTGTGTTACACACAAGAATTCGTGGCCCCCCCATCACCCAGACACTGAAGCCTCCTCCTTCCCTCTTGCCTGCAGTCATCAATTGTCCACTTCTCCTCTCACAACCACCACCTAATTTCAGGGCCTCGTTGTGTCCTGCAGTCACTTCGACAGCCAGCAACTGACCTCATTTTCCTCGGTGGGTCTTGCCTCCTTCAGCTCATCCTCCAACTCTGAAGCTGGAAGAAGCTTTCAAACACTGCAAATCTGCTCATCGCTCTGCTGCTATAATTATCTTAGAGGATTCCTCCTTGATTCAAACTCATTATCACGGCCTACAGGACTCTTGAGGATCCAGCCCCTGCCTCCCTTTCTAGCATCATCTAGCTCTCTCCATCCCTATCCTGTGTTTGACACTCTGGCTATATTAAAATAGATTGCATTCCAGGACCATGCCAAATCCTCCAGCCCAATACACCCCTGCACCTGCTGTTCCCTCTACTTGGAAAGCCCCCCACCGAACTCTTTTATCCTTCAAGATTCAGTGCAGGCCTGATCTCCCCCAGGAAACTTCAGTCCTGGGTCAGGGAGCATCCTCTGGGTTCTCATCCTTCCCGTGCATTTCCTTCTCACAGCATCCAGCGCACTGCTCTATAAAACCACGTGCACTGCCTCCCCTAGTCAATGTTAAGGTCCTAGAGGCACGGACTGTCTTCATCCTTGTACTTGTAGCCCTCGTCCTGCCATGAAACTAGGTAGATAGAAGACGCTCAGCGGAAGAAGGAGTGGGAAGGGGGGTGGACAGCTGGGTGGATATACATGAACAGGTAGATGATTGAAACTCAGGTGGGACTGGAGTTGAAGAAGGTTTCTGTCCACACCTGTCCTTCAACTCCCCGTCCCCCAGGAATGGAAAGACCAACCTTGCCAAAGGGTTCCAAAACAAAGGTATAAGAGCTACCTGGGAAAAAGCATGTGGCCCAGACAGAGAAACAAAACAGAGTTTGATAAGGAGCCACAGTGTTTTCCGTGGGGTGTGTCCAGGTTGGCAGGAAACCAAATCCAGAAAATGCTGACATTTAAAATTATATCCACATGTACATTCTAAACGGGTGCAGGGAGCGGAGTTCTCAACCAACAAACAGTCCGAATGTCCCACTGAGTACAACTCCTACCACTCCACAGGGATCTTGTGGAATCTCCTGAAATATCTCAACACCTGCCTTGACAAGAAAGAACAAACCCATGACTGATTAGTACATGGGGAAAAGAAAGATTTCCAAAATCCTAACTGGGATCTGTACTCAAGGCCCGGAAATCGAGGAAACCAACTGAAGGCCACCATGACACTATAGACGTGACATTGAGTCCTTCCTGGGCGGGGCCCTGCCCTCCCTCCCCAGCACTCAGCATTCCCCGCGGCACCACCTTCACACGCCACCGCCCCTCTCATCCGCGTGGCTGCCCCGGGAGGAGGCGGGCAGGGCAGGTGTGTTTATCCTGAGGAGACAGGTAAGGAGATGAAGGGAAGGAGAAGACTATGTGCTCAGGAAAGCTGGTACCAAAGTCCTTTTCTCAGCTCTAGTTTGGGGCAATTCGAGTGGAAAGTTGCCAAGAGGTAGCCACCAGAGAAGGCCCGATGGGAACAGACGCTGCCGCTTTCCTGTCTGATAAAGAAGTCGTCGCCGTCTGTCTGCCACCCCCGCTAGACTGGAGAGCCGCCTGCCTCCATCTTCTCCTTCCTCTCCCTTCTCCTCCTCACTCACGCTGCTGTAGCCCCTCCGGAAGTCCTTGTTTCTGCTGCACATCTAGGTTAATCTCGTCCCAAAGTCTTTGTGTCTGATGTGCCCTATGCTGGAATGCTTCCACGAGGAACTCTTTCCAACCCTTCGGGGCTCCAATACTAGCTCCCCAGAAACACCCTCTCTGTGCTAACAAGCAGCCACGCACCGCCCACCTACCCCAACCCTCTTCCATCCCATTATCTTCTTTTGTTTCTGCAGAACAGGTGCTGGGTCTAGAATGGATCAGTTAGGCTTCCTGGAAATGTAATGTGACCTCTACTCTCAGATGTTATCACCTGCACCTGGGGATCCTCTTAGAGAGGATTTTGTGTTCTGCACGCATTCACCTCTGTATGCTCTGGAGAATGAGGCTGGCCTCTCTGCCACAAGTCAGACGGTGCTGACTTCCTTCTCTATCCTTAGATAAGTAAATTTGATTTGTCCAAGAATTGTCAGAGGCTGATCTGTCCAATAATGCAATCCTACTGTGACGGTGTGGTACAGGAGGTGTGCAACTTATCATTGCACCGAGGCTATTAGTTGTCCCTCAACATCTGTTCTCTTCTGCCTTCATTAGAAAAATGTTTTAGCTGGATACATGTTGTTTGGTATAAAGACTACACTTCCCAGACTCCCTTGCTTCTAGGTGTGGTCATGTGACTAAGTATTGGCCAATAGGATGTGAATTTAGTGACGTGTGCAACTTCTAGGTCGTATTCTTAAAAGGAAGGGGTGTGTCCTCACTTTCTCTTTCTCCTTCCCACCTGCCTGAATGTAACCTAGAGGAGGTGGTGAGCCATCTTCCTCCTTGTTGATGACCACATCTAGTGATGGCAGATCAGCAAGGTAGAAGGAACACCACAGTGCTGCTCACTGTCCTAGACTGCTCACCCCAGACTGTTACATGAGAAAGAAATGAAATTCTCTCTTGTTGAAGCCATTGTTATAGCAGCCAACCTATCATCTAATGAATAGACTCTGAAATTATCATACTTATTTATTTATTTATTGTATATTATTCTTTGTCACCTCTAGAAAGCAAATTCTAAAAGGACAGAAACCTTTATCCTTGGTCATCACTTTATCCCTCGAACTTGGAACAGTGCCTGGTAGATAATAAGTACACATTAGACAGTAAATAATAATCAGACAGTAAGTAAACGTTTGCTAAATGAATAAATAAGTGGAAGTAGGAGTGACTCACTTGCAGTCATCAGCTGACTGAGTTTCTCTCCAGCCAGGCTTTGCATCTTCCATCCTCTCTGGTCCCCTCCTTCAGCTTGTCCGCCCTGTTATAACAGACATCTCAGCATTGGGTGCCCCGTCTCTTCCCACACACTCACCTGACAATGTTGAGGACGGAGTTTTCTGGCTCAGGGGTCTGAACTTTCCCCCAGTTCTCTGTAGACCCAAATAAATTTGGAAAGGCCTTTTGACACAAGATCACATTTCAAAGAATGTCGCCTGGGATATGGGATAGCAGCTGGTGCCTCCCTGGTTACCACCACGGTGCTCAGTTTTTCCCTTTCAGGATGAAATATCAAAACATGAAAAAAAAACAGGGGCATCACCACTATGCAATCTGTCAGATTTTTCTCTCACCTCCCAGGGGACTTGGGGTGACTTGAGGCTGTGAGCCTGAAAACACACAGCCTTGGCTTAGGGCAGAGCCACCCAACCGAAACAACGCAGACCACAACCACAAGCCACGTGTGCACGGACGTGCCACACCACATTTAAAAAGTAAAAAGAAACTGGTGAAATTAGTTTTAATAATACATTTGAGTTAATATAGTCAAAATATCACTTCAACGAGTAATCAGTATAAAAATTAACAAAACATATTACATTCTTTTTTTCATACTAAATCTTTGTATTCTGCTCTTACAGCTCATCTCAGTTCAGATGAACCACATTTCAAGTGTTTAATGGCCCTGTGTGTGAGTGACATCACATGGGATGGCGTAGGTCCAGAGGAAAAGGCGTTGAATTAGACCATCCAGGTTCTGTCCTAGGCCGACGCCCAAGGTGATCTGACCTTCAGCTTCCTCATCTATAAAGTGTGGCTGATTAGACCTGCTTCGCAATGTTGGGGGGGAATTATAGGGCTAATATAGTGAAGGTGTTGAATTACTGTAAGAGAGTGCATTTTCTGTGAAAAATAAGAGCTGGTTCTCCCTCTGCTACTCCTCTCTATTCACATCAGAGTTAGTCAGCAAAATACACCAGGAGGAAGAAGGACTCACCTTCCCGATCAGTGGGTGAATCCTATATGACTCCTTCCACTGCCACCGTCCATCCCAGACCCACCACACCTCAGCGGCTCCCCTCAGATCTGCCCGCACGCACAGAACACAGATGCTGTCCTCAAAGTGGAGCGATTTAGGAAGCTCTAGGAGACACTTCTGTTCCCAAATGTCTCCCCGCTGTGCCTGAAACCCACCCCAATGATTCCTTCTAAATGAGTGTCAGTCACTGTCTCTGCCCACCCACCGCCATCCTTGAAATGCAAATACTCCTCAGGTGAATAACACTGAGGACACAGGGTTCTTAAACTTCGATGTGATTCAGCAAGTCTGGGTGGGGGACCTGGGGATCAGCACGCTCAACCCGCACCCAGGAGAGATTTGCGAAGCAGGCTTTTGAGCTGTCCGTAAGCCATAGCGTGGCCTTGTTTCTCTGAAGCTTCCCTCCCACGGTGGCTGAGAACAGACTGTTGGCAGGTGTGGCTTCTGCGACACTCCTGCTGCAGGACCAGATCCCGGGGCACTGAGCATCAGGGGCTGTGTGTGCGCACGTACACGCACACGTGCCCACAGCTGCTGAAGGCGTGTCCCTGCGGCGCCTGGTCTGAACCCAGGACGCCAGCCAGCCTGCCTCTGGGGCCCCAAACCCTTCAAGGATGCTGGGTAGGTCGCAGCCCTCCTCCTCCCGTAGACAAAAACACCCTTCAGAGGCAGGCAGCAAATTCCTGCCTGAGGACACACCTCTGGGCTGATTAAATAAACACACTTAATTAAATTAAAGATCAGAACCCTCCTGAAGTCTGGGGCAGCCCCGAGGGGCCCTCATGCATCTCTCAGTTTCATAAATGAAGGCTTGTTTGCTTGCGTGGGGCTCGCCCTGGAGGAAGAGGGGCCTCTGGGTAGAAACGGCTCCCTCTGGTCAGGGAAAGCAGTGACAGGGTGTTTTTCTTTAGGGGACAAGGAGGCTTTGGGGTCTTTTGTGCTTTTTGGGGGGGCGTAGCATCATGCCCTGTTACTGGGCACAGGATGAGGATGACTGAGGCTGCTTTCCTAAGAGGCCCGGAACGGTAGACCAAATGGATGGTGGAGAGAGACAGAGACAGAGACAGAGAGACAGAGTGACGGACCAGCACCTGCAGAGCCACAGACGCCCCCGCGGGTGAGGCCCTCAGGCGCACGCTTAGCAAATTCCCCGAGACAGGCTTCGAACGGTGTTGGTTGCTGCCAGGAATCAGCAAGGAGAAAACGAAGCACCGTTTCAAGAAAATTTTCTGAAAGGAGGAGCCAGAAGAGATAAAGAAAAGCTGTGCAAACCTTACTGAGCAGGTAGAACGCCTCTGCTCCAGGCTCACCGTGGGGCCGCAGGAGAGAGCCGCTCAGCACGGCTGTGGGCAAGCACGCCGGCGCCCCAATGAGTATGGCTTGTTGTTGATGCTGGTGAGTCAGCCATGCTGAAGAGGAGGCCACAGGGGATGGCTTCACACCACCGCCCTGGGGGTACCTTTCTAGCGGTGGACCCAAGGGCTGCACCCCACCCGTGCCCCACCTAAAAATTAGATCTGGAGTGGCACCGTGTGGAACATCTGGTCTCCCACCAACGTGAGGGGTCTCCCGCATCTCCTCCCTCCCTCTAGGGACGTGCCTCTCCAGTCCTCTGGGCCTCCTTCAGCAGGCTGGGAGAAGGACAAAGAGGAGAAATGCACATTCTGCAAGTTCCAGTGGAAAGCCTTTGGGGAAGGAAGTTGAAACTAATGGGCAAGCTGTGGCTCTCCCTCATCCATGCTGCTGTCACTTCCATTAGTGTGGAAATGTGAGGGGGGCTGTGCAATCTATCACTGTCCTCTGTGTGTGCTGGGGACACTGCTGACGGTGTTATTTTCTGGCTTCAAACTTACCTCATCAGCAGGACTTTCGCTCAGATTTCTTACAGAACTGATGGCTTCCGTGACCTTATAGGCTCTTCCACTCCACCAGTGGCGTCCCCCTTAGCTCATCTCTCATCTCCCCTGCTACCAACTCAGACTCCGCAACAGCTGAGTAGTCATTGCTGCGCCTGTAACCCTACTCACCTTTTTCCACTTCCAAGCCCTAATTGGAGACTAGACTCTCTCTCCATTAGCTTTCTGACCAGTGCTAGAGGTGTCTTCTTGTCATTCTGATCAAGTGAAGCCTTCCACTTCTTCTGAAGCCTTCTCCAGTTCTGTTCATTCCAGCCTCTCCAGTGATCCCAGAGTTGTGAGGGTCAAAAGAGAAAGTGCACTGTAAACTATGGGCCATTCCACCAAACTAGGGTACATTGTCACATGTCATGGCTGACTCCAAACTTTGAGCACATTAAAGAGCCATTGAAAACCCAAAGGGCCTGGACTTCTAGTTCAAAGTGACAGATTCAGCCCACAGGTTTGTTTATCTCATCTCTCTACAAAGAACCCGAGAGATCCATCAGGGCACTTAAGATTTCAAAATCTTTCTGTAACCTGCAAAGCAGATGGAGGAGTGTTAGCCAAGAGCCGAGCAGAGGAGGTTGCAGAGATGAAGACAGTGGCAGGCAAGAGTGAGGAACGAGGTAGACGGAGGGTCACTAATTGAAAGTCTGCATTTAGAATAACACCCCTGACATTTTCCTCCAACACCCTGCTTGCAAAATATCTGCAGCCAGGTATTTACATCCAAGCCTGGGGGGGAAAAGCCTAAAATTAAAGCTGAAATTTTGTCTCTACGAGAAATGTGAATGGACTTTCTGGGAGGAATGAGGGCATCCAGTATGGGATTATGGGTGCCACAGTAAACCCTCTCATCCTGACATTTACAGACCCTTCCAGGAACAAGAGGCTGCTTCCCTCTCAATAAAGCTGAGCCCACCAGTCAACAGACCACCGCACACGGGGCTACGGGTGGCCTGTCTATTGTCCCATCTCAAAACAGCCAAGGTCATCAGACTGCTGGGAGAAGCCTCAACTGTGAAATGGAGAGACCAAGATGAATAAAAGACAACTGACCTTGGAAGAAAAATAAAGAGAAGAAAATTAAAGTGAAAAAAACTCTAGTGTTCCCAGAGAGAGAGATGAAAACATGCCACATCCACAAAACATAAGTGTAGAAAAGAGACCATCAGAGAAAAAGAAAAATTCTTAGAAAATAAGAATGACTACTAAAATTTTTTAAAAGTTAGGAGTTGAAAGATTAAATTCTGGAAAGTCCTAGAATATAGAACATTAAGACAAAGAGGCAAAAAAAGTGAAAGAAAAGAGAGGCGGTACATGGAGCACTCTGACTAATAGGATCCCAGGAGGAGAGGAGAGGAGAGGAGGATGGAGACCATCGGCGAGATGACAACAGGATCCTTTCCCAAGGCTGAAGAGGGCGCAGGGGTTCAGGCTGAAGGGTCCCACTCACTGTGCAGAACCGTCAACTTTTAAAAGTCGTCTGTTCAATCGCATCATTTTGACATTTTGGAACAAAACAACAACAGTAAAAATCCTAAATGCATCCAGAGAAAAGAAAGAGGCTCTTGGTTGCAACAACCACAACAAAAATTATCACTCTCGCTAACTTACACAGAACAGAAATGCACCTGAGTGATACTGAGCAACCACCGATTGGTGGGAGAGCTCTAGAAAGAGTCTCCAAAAATCAGCAGAAGCAAAGGGAGGCCGGAAAAACAAGAAGCGAGTCGGGATTGTGCCACAGAAACAGCCTGGTTACAACAGAGCTGCCACTGTCACTGGCCCTGCCGACCACCTCCAAGATCGCCTCCTCTCCCATTCCCACGGAACTCGGAAGACCTCCCCCACCAGCAAAATTCCTTTTTGCACCATTCACTCCAGATCCGAAGTCCCAGATGGGAGCATCTGATTAGTTAAGCTTAGGCACGCGCCAGTACCCTAGTTTTTAGAAATCAGAGAGAAAAACTATCTGGCTTTCTGCAGGAAAAGTGGAACCCTGCCTCCCACCAAGACTCACACAAAGGTCAATCCTTCAAGCTTCAGAAGAGGTTCAGATGCCAAGCAGTCAACAACGCCGAATAACAAATGTTTACTACCGTCTACCCCTCTGACTCTTCACCATCTTTCTATATACCGTATGATTCTGTATATTATTCTATTCTATATTGTATATTATAGATTCTATATTATTCTATAATATTCTATATATATTCTATATATTCTCCATTACAATTCCAAAACACATATTAAAATGCTCAGACCTACTATGTGCAACTACCTTCACACTCATCCCGTTAATAAAACCTCATGAGGTGGTGCATCCAGCAACAATTCAAGAATTTCTAGATGATGTCCATTTTTCCTCCAGCTCTATCACAATCTCATATGGATTTCTGAAACTTATGGGCTAACAAACCCTATACACGACAGTGAGATAGAGAGAGAGGAAGGAAAACATGATGTAAATATATATATATATATTTAGTATATAATATAGTACACATTTTATATACTGTGATATATATATCTATCACATAGCAAGGAAAGAAATTTGAGTAAATATTATAGTCTTCATTTTTGCAACTGGTCACAAGCCCACGTGAACTTTACTCCTCCTCAGCTGATAACTGTGGTAGACATATTGTAAGCAGGAAAAAAAAATCTAAACTGAAGACTCTATTCCAATGAGGACAAATCACTGGCCTCCATATGGTAGAAAGAATCTAAAGCAATGTGGGGCCCGGCGGCCCTCTCTGAGCACCACGTTGGAGCCCCAGGGCTATCCTGTCAGACTGCATGCCAAGAAGTGCAGTCAACACACCAGCCTTTGTGGATGAACGTGCTTCTGTGCATCTGGTTGTTAAGAACCCCCCTTGCAGCAAGGAGCCTTTGGTGAGCAGCCTCATGGAACAAATATTCTCACACGTTGTTCATTCAGAGAAGCCAGTGCATGTAACCCTTCTCCAAACTTCCGGAGCGCCTGTCCTCCATTGTTCCTCCCTTCGGATCCCTGACCATGGGCCAAATCACTATGTACTACCCATGGGCCAGTGTACATCCTTTCCTCAGGTCACTCTCTTTCCATGCAATGGACACTGAGATGTACTGTTCAGACTCTGCTCACTAAGAGGATTTCTCTTCCCCAATGTCCTTCGAGGTGAGCCCAAGTACGCTGCACCAGCGTACTTCTGTCTGATGCCAGAGCACTGGGCTCTGTTTGATTGATGCTCCATTTTCGGTACTTGCTAAACAGCTTTCCCTTCCTCTTGCAGCCAGAGACACCCAGAGAATGGCTTCTACCACTTTTTAGTTTCAGGTCCAGTCCCTGAGCATTAGGGGCAAGATTCCCTGTTATAGATACAAATATGTTTGTTAAGGCCCAGGGGAAGCCCCTCGACTTCCTCTGTTCCAGCCACGCCCTGACGATTCCTTCCTCTGAGCCAACTCAGGGGAGGGTTAGTCACACACTGGGCACTCATGAAGTTGCTGTCTGGCTGACCTGAAAAGGCCAATGTTTAAGACCCCAGATGTTTGAGATCCCAGAGGCCCCAGGTGTTTATTATTTTATTAAAAAAAAATACATTCTGGCAGGTAGGGTTTCCAGGAAGCAGATTCTGAGATGGGTATTAGTGGGCAGAAGGTTTATTTAGGAAGACTCTTGGCATCGATGCTGTTGGAAGAGAAGAGAAAGAGGCAGGATTGGACCAAAGGCCCGCACGGACTGTGGTCCAGTATTAATGAGGCCGCAGCGACACCAGTGGGAAGCTCAGAAGCCGAATGGCCTTTCAGAGTCATCCTCAGTAGGAGCAGAGGGGCCCAAACTTCAAACACTAAATTTTCATTGGAAATACTTGATGTATATTTAGATTTATAAAATTTACAGTTTAAAAAAGTAGACTCATATACTCAAATTGTTCCAGACGTACTTAAAAGTTTTCCAATAACTAAATTGCATGTCAGTTTTTAAAGTTAAATTAAGTAAGAGTATATAAAACTAAAACCTCAGTTCCTCAGTTGCACGAGCCCCATTTCAAGTCCTCAGCAGCCAAGTGTGGTGAGTGGCCACCGTACTGGCCCGTGCAGGCCTATAAAGGTCACGTGCATGCACTCCTTGTGCTGAAAAGGACCTGGCTTTAGTCCCAAGTGCCTCGATTTCCTCATCTTCGACTTGGGGCCAATAACATAGAGCACACACAGGGGGTAACCACTCCCCAACCACCAGTGTATGCAGGTGCCCACGTGTCCCATAAAGCTCTTGGAGAGGCTATGGTTCAGAAATAGGAAGAGGAGAAGAAACTGAAGGGCATGGCCAGCTTACAGGAGCTGACTGTGGTCAATGCCAGCAGTGTCACAGGCAAGACTGGCTCATCTATAGGGTTTTGCCCTGACCAAAAATCTCAACCCCTGATTCCAAAGGGTCATAATGTCCCACTTGGCTTCTGCATGGCCCTCAGAGTTCTACCAACTAGAGATTCCTCTGCTTCTATTCTAACAATCCAAACAACTCTTAAAAATCCAAGATTACTAGCCATTCATATCTTAGAGAGAGTTTGATCTGATGGTTTTCCTCTTAACATCTAAGTGAGATCAACAGTGGAAATAATCATTCCAGGGCAGGAAGCACCTCCTGGGGGTGAGTGAATCTGGGCATGCTGCCTCCTTGAGGAGCTTAGAGCAGCTAGCAGCCCTGGGGAATCTGGGACGGGCCTCAGGCAATGGGAGAGGCGCAGAAACAAGAAGCGTCTGCCAGGGAACGGCACTGAGCACAGTCCTGCACTGGAAAGGAAAAAAGGGACACCTCCTCCTTCACCTCCCTGTTGTTTTCCACTCCTGCATCTCCCCTTTCCTCTTGGACCTCCTCCTCTTTCCTGATCCCCTTCCTCCTCCATCTTCTCCTTCATCCTCCTCCCCTCTCTCATTTCCTCCTGATCTGCCTGCCCTTCCCTCCTTACTCTACTCGTCCCCACTACTGGCTTCCCGCTCCCAGCTACCCGGGGTCAGGCTGGTGTTTGGAGCTGTACATCTCTCAGCTACATCCTGAGTTCAATTTCCTTTTTTGGACTATCCTGGAAACCCACCACTGCATATAATATTATTTCTGTAAGAAAATGAATTCCTAATCCCAGGCAACTATTTGTTTAGCTGGCAACTGCCCGTACACAGACTCTGGTATGCAGGGCCTCGCCCATGGTAAAGCTCAGTAAATATTAGTTGATTAGAAATAAGTGAAGGTGTTGATGGTCTTGGATGTAAGTCTATTCCTTTACAAAGAAACAAACCAAACACATTCTGGTCTGTTGAGTGGCTAGGTTTAGAGCAGACTGGCATTAAAACATTTATCCAGCAACTCAGAAGCCACTTGCTGTTATAACAACAAAAATCTTCCCAACAGCTACAGACCATATGTTAAATAAACTTGAAGAAATATTTTCAGCAGCAAATGTCAGCTTCTTACATCTAAACCTGTCAAAATTATGAGTTCTGAAACTTGATCTAAATTCATTTTCATGTTTATAAATGGAAGGTTATTTTTTTGTTTCTGACACATGAAAATAAGCAAATGTCACATTCAAATTTGACCAAATTCCCTGGTTAAGTTTTCCAATTAGTTAAGAAATGTCTCCATATGATTTGTATAAAATGCTGGTTTAATGGGGTTTTTTCTTTTTTCTTTTGTCTGAATATACATGCAAAGAACATTCTTCTGTTTTTTGGGGAAAAGTGCTTTGGTTTATTTTTATTGTTATTATTGATTACATGAGTGAAAACATTATAACAGTATTAAAAGAAAACTCACAATTTCACCACCTCTGCAAATCAAAATGTTTTTATTTCTTTAACTTTATAACTGAAACTTCCAACTGGATATAGCCAAGACTGTCACACACTGATGTCATTAACACTTTAATTATGCAAACAAGTCCTCCTCCAATCCCAGCGTGTGTATTACCATTCTCATGGCTTTATAGCTGAGAAAACAAGGAATGTAGTTACTGTGGAGCCAGAGCACGACTCTCCACAAGTTCAGACTTGACGCTGCCCCCACCCATCCAAGCATCCTGGGGTCGCAGCAAGCGCTTCCTCCAGCTCCCTGCCAACTGCCGCTTCCAGAGAGCAGAGTCAGACACCCGAACGAGGGAGTCACTGGAGGCTTTGGAGCAGGGGCCTCCCAGCCATCCGCAGTGCAGTCATCTTTGGAAAGTGAAATGTGGCGCAGAAAAGCTGTCATGAACTGGGAGGTACTCAAGTGGACACTGCCAGTCACAGTGATGGAACCTCTGGCCTGCGCCTGGCCAGGCCCTACTTTCCCCACTCAGAATGAACTTGCAGAACCTGGCTGTACTCAGTCCCTGTGCCGTCCCTCGAACCAATTTCGCAACATCGGGCTCCCTCCATAGAGGTGATGCTAACAGAGGGGTGAAAAAAAGAGAGAACACAGTGCCCAACACAGTCTTACATATACACGTGAGGTGCTTAACAAATAGCTTGTTGATCTACGTGTAGAAAAGCACACAATCAATAAATCAGCCCACAATAAAGACATCCCAGACGCCACAATTCAGATCAAGAAATAGAACATCGTCATCAGCCCAGGAGACTCCCCAGAGCCCGTACAGTCACTACCCTCTTTTCTCCCAAAGGTAAACACTAGCCTAATTTCTCACACTATGGCATCTCCTACCTGGGAGACGATAAATGCTTGATCTAACACCATAATTTTGATTTGCCTGTTTTTGAACTTTATATACATGCAACTGTACAGTAGGCATGTTTGTGAAATTCATCCATGTTGAGGCATACGGTTGTAATTGACTTGGTTTTTAACCCCATATTCAATCGCTTGCATATATTATGATACACACATGTACCTCGTCTACTGTTGAAAGATGTGTGGCTTGTTCCCAGCTTTGGGCTGTTACAAATAGTGCAGCAATGAGCACTCTCTTGCAAATCTGTCAGCGTACAGATGCATGCCTTTCTGTTGGGCATATATCCAGGAGTGAAGGTCCTGGGGTATAGGTAAATTTAGTTTTATTACAAGTTGCCAACCTTTCCAAAGTGGTTGTATCAATTTGCACTCCCACTGGGAGGGTATGAGACTTCCAGGGGCTCTGTATCCTCAACAGCACTTGGTGTTCTCAGTCTTTTTAATGTTCATCATTCCGGCAGGTGCACAGGGGTATTTCACTGCGGTTTTTAATTTAAACATCCCTGACCACTAGACGGACTGAGCAGCTTTTCACGTGTTTAGAGGACGTTGAATACCCTCATCGGTGAAGTTCCTCTTCAGGTCTTCCGCCCACTTTTTAAATTAGATTCTCTTCTTCTTATTGATATGAGGATATCTTTTTATATCTTCAAACGAGCCCTTTGCTCTGTGGCCTGCAAATATCCCCTCTCCCACTCTGTGACTTGCCTTTCCAACTCTTACTGGTGTCTTTTGATGAACAGGAGATCCTCATGTTCATGTCATCCAGTTTATGAATCTGTATTTTCTGGTTGTGCTTTTTGTGTTCTGTTTATCTTTGTCTTCCCAAGATCATGGGGATACTCTCAAATGTAATCTTCCAGAAGATTATTGTTTTACTTTTCACATTCAGTCTACAATCCACCTGGAATTTATTTATTTTGTGAAGTAGGGGTTAAGATTTATTTTTTTCCAAATGGATCTCTAATTGGCCCCACGTCATTTATTCAAAACACCACCTTTTTTCCATTGCTCTAGAATCCCACCTTTGTCATGAACCAAGTGTCCATCAACATGTAGGTCTATTTCTGAACTCTATTTTATTCCATTTGCTTTGTTTTTTAAGTGGGGAGAGGCCATCCTTGCACTAATACACTGCTTTTTTATTACTTTAAAATAAGACTTGATATCCATTCAAGTAAGTCCTCCAACTCTTCTTCTTTCTCTAGATCAGATTGGTTATTCTTGGCCCTTTGCGATTCTGTATAAATTTTAGAGTCAGCTTGTCAGTTTCCACCAGAACAGCTGGGATATTGAAGGCACTACATTGAATTTACAGGTCAATCTTCAGAGAATTGACATCTTTATTAAATTGAGTTATTCAGTCCATAAACAGTCTATACCTCCATTTATTGAGGTTTTAATTAACATCTCTCCACAATGTTTTGCATTGTGGAGGTCTTACACATCTTTTATTAGATTGCTAGGTATTTGATACGTTTTGAAGTTATTATAAGTGACATAACTTTTCAAATTAATTTTCTTATTCTTTGTTCCTGGAATAGAGAAATGTATTTTATTTTTACATCCTGACCTTTAGCCAGTGATCTTACTAAATTCATTTACTAATGAAAATAGTTCACCTGCAGACTCTTTTATGCATTCTATGTACACAGTTATGGCATTTGTAAATAATGATGGCTCCAATCCACTTACCCTTTTAAAACAATCATCTTGCCTTATTGCACTGCCTAGAACTTCCAATACGATATTGAATGCAAGTGGTCAAAGCAAGCGTCCTGTCCCATTTCCAGTTCCTGAAGGAGAACCCACAATATTACACCTGTAAGTGTGGTGCTTGCTTTAGGTTTTTGTACATACCTCTTGTCTAGTTAAAAATATTTTCTTCCATTCTTCGTTTTCTAAGAAGTTACTATTATTATTATTATAAATGGATGTTGAATTGGATCGGATTATTTTTCTATGCCTACTAAGATAACTGTTCAGTTTTTCTCTTTTATTTTGTTAATGACATGAATTACATTGATTGATTTTTGAATGCAAAATCAATATCACATTAATAGACTAAAGTATAGTCATGATATATTCTCCTTTTTATGTATCACTGAATTTAATTTGCTAACATTTTGTTTAAGATTTTTGCATTTCTGTTTATGAGAGAGATTGCTTTGTAATTTTTATTTTTTGTAAAGAATTTGTCAGGTTTGGTATCTTAAAATGAGTTGGAAAGTTTTTCTTCTTTCTGTTCTCTGAAAGAGTTTATGTAAGAGCAATGTTAATTTTTTTCTTTAATGTAATTTAGAACTTTTCTGATGAAGCCATCTAGGCCTGGAGTTTTCTTTTGGGAAGTTTTTCTTTATGGGTCCAATTTCTTTCAGAGCCATAGGACTATTCAGATATTTCATTTCATCTGTGTCACTGTCAGTAAGTTGTTTTTTTCTAGGAATTTATCCATTTCAACTAAATTGTCAAATTTTATTGGCATAAAGTAGTTCATTACGTCCTTTTATTGTCTCTTGAATGTCTATAGTATTTGCAGTTTTGTCCTCTTTTGCATTCTTGTTATTGCTACATCGTGCCTTCTCTCTTTGTGCCTGGTCTTGCCGAGGGTCATCCATTGTATCAGTCTTTTTACAGAACTAACTTTGGTTTTGTTGATCCTTTCTCATACATTTTTTTCCTATATCACTCATTTCTGCTCTTAACTTTTATATATTCTTCCTTCTGTCTTCCTTAGGTTTAATTTGCTAGTATTTTCCCACTTATTAGGATGGATTGAGATGATTGATTTTTCAGCCTCTCTTCTTTCCAAATATATACATTTAATGCCATAAATTTCTCCCTTAGCACACTTTAACTGCATCACGTTTCAATATGTTATATTTTAATTGCCATTTAGGTAAAAATATTTTCTTATTTCCATTGCTAGTTTCTTGCTTATTTAGAAGGGTATTGCTTAAGCTCCAAACATTTAGAGATTCCCTACTTTCCTTTTTGTTTTGGTTTCTAGGTGAGTTTCATTGTTTTCAGAGAACATACTTGATATTACTTCAGTCTTTTGAGGTGTAGTGAGACTTGATTTATTACTCAGCATATAATCAATTTTGGTAAATATTTCATGTGCATTTGAAAAGAACATGCTTCTGGAGTTGCTGGGTACCGGGTTCTATATGTATCAATTAGGTCACATTTGTCAGTCATGCTGCTTACTAATTTTTGTGTGTATTTGTTCTATCAGTTACTGAGAAAATTGCCCAGTTACTGGACTAAAATTGCCCATTATGATTGTGGATTTGTCCAGTTTTCCTTTTGTTTTGCCAATTTTCACTGGCACTCTACCTGATAAAATGCAAATAAGAGAAGACTTCAAGGCATAAAACCCGAAAGTCAGGGACAAAACTAACCCTAATTGCAGGTGATAGTATTGTTTACTTGGAAAACCCAAGGAAATCAATGTTTTTAAAGACTACAAAAAACAATAAGAAAAGTCACTAATATTGTGGGGTAAAAAACTGATAGAAAGAAGTTAATAGTTAGAAGCTAGAGAATTATAATAGAAGGAAAGAATCCATTTACATTTGTAAGAACTACAACAAAAATGACAAGTTTCTTAGGAATAAATTCTACAATAAATGTACAGACGTATACTAAAAAAATCTTTAAAACATTCCAGAGGGACTCAGCAGAGCACATAAACCACAGTTTTGGACAAGATGACTCAATGTCATTATCCTTTCTTGTATCAAGAGTGTGCTTGTCTTCCTAATTTTACTTTTAAATTTAGCATAATCTCAATAAACCTGTAGATAGGGGTTTTTTTGTTTTTTTTTTTTTTTAGCTAGATAAAGGAATTCTAAAGTTCATATTGGAAAATAAGCAAACAAGATTTGCAAGGGAAGCTCTGAGAACGAGATCAAAGAAGGGGGACTATCAGATATAAAAATGTTCTCCAAAGCTCAGTAATTAAAGCAACACAGTTTTGGCTCATGAATAGATGAACCAACAGAAAAGAGAGGAAAGTCCAGAAAAAGAGCACAAAAACCACATCAGTGGGAAAACTGAGCTACTGAATGATGATGGGCAACTGGGCAGCTCCTGGGAAATCCACTACTCTGTGTTCCATGACATACTCCAATGGACCAAACCTTTAAGTATAAGACATAATTCAATAAAGGTAGTAAATGAATAGATGGGATAATTTTTCATAATCTGAGTGTGGAGGGCTTTTCAAATTTGACCCAAAATCCAAAAACCATGAAAAAATATCAACAAATTCAATTATATTAAAAAAAAATCTTTTTGAGCCAGTCCCAGTGGCCTAGTGGTTAAGTTCAGTGCACTCCGCTTCGGCAGCCCAGGTTCGGTTCCAGGGCGCGGACCTACACCACTCGCCTGTCAGTGGCCATGATGTGGTGGCAGCTCACATATACAAGGAGGAAGACTGGCAGTGGGTGTTAGCTCAGGGTGAATCTTCCTCAGCAAAAAAAAAAAACAATCTTTTTAAATCTCTGCCTAACAAAAGTAAATTCCACCCCAAAAAAAAAAAAAAAGAAAACAATGACAAACTGGGAAACATAATTATAACTCATGATAGAGGTAGGAAAATCTTCCTATTATATAAAACGATCCAGAATTGATAAGAAAAAAGGCCAATAACCCATTAAAAATGGACAAATATTATAAGACAACTCAAAGATATGCAAATTATTCTTAAATACATTTTTAAATACTTGATTTCACTCACAGTAAGAAACATGCAAATTAAAACTTCCTAAGGTATCATTTTTCACCATAAAAATGGCAAAAATCCAACATTTGATTGCCCATTCTGTTGCCCAGGCTGTGGAAAGCAGACACTGCCGTAACTTGCAGGTGGGGGTATAAGTTTGTACCATCCAGATGGAGGGCGATTTAGCAACAGCTATCAAAATTCCAAATGGATGTGCTCTCAGACCAGCAACCCCACCCTGGAGAGTTTCCCCTACAGATCTAGTTGTGTATCCACAAAGCGGCAGAGCTAAAGTTCACGTATTGCAGCCAACAGTGAAGGACTGAAGAGAGCCTGGATGCTCCTCAGTGGGGGACGTGTTAAATAAATTCCATGAAGTATTCTGTAACTGTCAGAAATAAGAAAGCTCCTTATATATTGATGAGCTCTCTAAGACACATTAAGTTAAAGGAGCAGGGTACTAAGGATGCGTACAGCACGTGAACATTTATATTACAAAAGAGGGAAAACAATATATTTATATTGCTATTTATATTTATTTTATATTTAGCTGCAACATCTATGGAAGGGTAAATAAAGACTAAAAACAGTAGTTATCTGGCCACGGGGGCCTGGGAACTGGGAACATGAATGACCAGTGTGGGAAGGAGATTTTTCACTGTAAGCTTTTTCATACTTTTTGATGTTTCTACCATGGGAGTGTATTACTGTCCAAAACATTTTAAATAATTTAAAGCAAAAAACCATCCTAAGAGTGCTGTTAAATACATTTAATTCCACACGCGGTTGAAGTGCACTGTAACCCTAGCAAGCCCCCATGCTGTTACCAGGTACTTCAGTGAGGATGTTTTTGACTGTAAGTGGTAGAAGCCTTAAAGAATGGGATAATTAATATCCCAAATAACAAAACAGCCAAAGTTGGACTGTTCAGGGCTGGAACTGCCTCTGCAACTTCAGGCATCACGTGAGACCTGACCATGAGCAGCCAGAAGAGACAATGTCCTGTGCGTTGCCCAGAAGTCCCCAGTAGACTTCCTCTCAGGTCCACTGGGCCAGTAATGTGTAATCTGTCCATACCCCAGCTTCAGGAGAGATTGGGACATGATGACAACAATATTAACAAAAATCACTAACATTTACTGAGCACTTCCTATACGCAAGGTACCGTCATAAGCACTTTACAAGCATTAACTCATTTACTCTTCGACGCCAGCTGTTAGGCAGGCAGTATTACTGTACCTATTTCACAGACGAAGAAAGTGAGGCACAGAGAAGTTAAGTGGGGTCACGGGTAGTAGGTGGTGGAGCTGAGACTCACATTAGCAGTCTGGCTCCAAAGTCGGTGATCCCAACTACCACGTCACCTGAGAGTAAGTCCTCAACGTCCTCAATAGCAGGAGGCTGGTCCCAGCAGCAGGGAAGAGAGAGGGGAGTGGCGACCGGGTCTACAACCAGCAGTGTTTCTCCCCGGGAGCAGACTGCCCAATTTGCAGCCCTTGACTGGCACACACCACGCCATCAGTGACAGGCACTGGCCATTTGGTGACCACCTCCCCATGTTCTTTTGAGACCTGTGTCACCATTAACAGGAGGAAACCTTGGGCAATGACTGGATCTTTCTAGAAGCAATAGAAGCAGCAGCTCCACTTGGATAAATCTCCACACTAGCAGTGACCACGTCTACCAGGGGACATTGGGATGTCCAAACCAGCAGTGACCACACCTACCAGGGACATTGGGATGTCCAAACCAGCAGTGACCATGCCCACCAGAGACATTAGCATGAGCTCCGGAGAATAGACACACTTCCTCCCAAGGGCAGAAGGGCAACAGGAAGCTGGGGACCCCCAGGGAAGACTCTGGGATGCTCTCATGGGCTGCCGCAGACCCACAGCTCCCCTGGAGCCCAAGTATCAGTGTCTCTTTCTCTGCAGCAGAAGTGGTGCTGGACTGCCGACTTCACTTGTGTCAGCAGAGACGCCATGGGGTCACCGGCTTGTGAAAAAACCAGCCATGCAGGGCTTCGCAGACACATCCCCCCCCACACAACTAACTATGCTCTCTGTTGTAGGACCCTCACGGGGCATTTCCTACTACAGCCTCCCCACTTCTGTGCCTCCCTTGACACCTGAGAGCCCCCTGCTCCACGTCTAAAATATCCAGTGCACCTGAAGTATTCAGTACGTCTGAAACATTCAAGGCAAAGAGCTCTTTTTTCAATAAAAGCTTCCATCGTCCAGGACTTTACAGCAGCTAACTCTGCCCTCCTGTGCTAGAAATAACAGTTTTTTCTCTGTCATTAATGCAGTGGTTTTTGCATGTCTTTGTCTACAGAGTCGGAGACGCCGTGAGTCAGCTTCCCCGGGCCCAGGCACCCCGCCCCGGGAAGCGGGTGGGTATACTCTCAGCCGGAGAGCACCGCCCTATGTAAATCCCGCAGACTCGGAGGAAGAGGAACCCAGGTGACAGAGGAGACAAGAGAATGAAGCCGGTGAGCAGTGAGCTCATCCCCCAGGGAACCCGCTGGCCGCCTGCGGGTCTGAAGTGGAGTCCCCGGCCTGTGGGAGAGGAGCGAGAGGAGGAGTTCCTCTCCAGCTTTCCTCCCCAGAGGCGTCAGAACAGCTCACATGGCGGGGGTGCCTTCTCGCCAGCCTGAGAGGTCATGGCCACGCCAAGGAGGGACAATGGGGTCTGGCCCCCAGGGCACACAGGACTCCCAAATAGAAATTGTAAGAATCGTAAGAATAAGGTGGAGCGTGTCTTGCAGGCCATCACAACCAACTATCCTCAGCCTGCAGAGAGGCCACCGTCGTGTTCATATGTGCCCCAAGCCATAATGTTATTGATGTGAATTTTCCAGAGCCAAGAAAGCCACAGTTGCTTGTTTCTTCCAGGCTGTGCACTCTGGTTGAGCCACCTCTTCTTGCAGGTTAAATGCAAAAAGGCCAAAGACCTAAGAGGCATATCCACATGCTGAAAAGCCCCTGCAGGCTTTGTAAGAGCTGCTGTCAGAACTCCTCAGCTCTAGTGTGGCCACGACCTTGGCCAAGTCACACCACCTCTCTGGGCCTCCACGGCCCCATCTTGAGGGAGGAGGCAGGTTCTGACCTCCGTTTCTGTCCAGTTCAGAAGTTCTGAGCTTCGGAAGATGACTTTGCTTCCCTTTGGAGGATGGAAGTGCCTTATTTTGCACCCCTGCATCTGGCTTCAGGTTCCTCCGCCGTCTCTACTCAGCCTGCCTGGCGGCTAGCTGGGCAGACCCCCGACAAGGTTGCATCAGTGTCTCACCCTTGAGCAGCCAAGACAACCAAGGAGTTATTTATAGAGTGTGGTAGGCTGAATGATGCCCCCCAAGGTGTTCATGCCCTAACCCCTGGAACCTGTGAATATGTCATATTAATCACAGAAGGGACTTTGAAGGTGGAAGGAAGGTTATTGATCAGTGACCTTAAAATCCCGAGATTATTCTGGATTATCCAGGTTAGCCCAGTGTAATCATGTGAGCCCTTAAAAGCAGAGAACTTTCTCTGGCTGGAAGTCTGAGAGATGCTGTAAAATGGAAAAGTCAGAGAAATTAGAAGCGTGAGAGGGGGCCACACGGAAAGCATGAGATAGAAAGTGGGCAGCTTTTCAGAGCGAAAGACCAGCCCCTGATGGGCGGCTCCCACGGAAATCTCAGTCCAACAACCACAAGGAACTGAAGTCAGCCAACAACCTGAATGAGCGTGGAAACAGATTCACTCCCAGAGCTTCCGGAAAGAACCACAGCCCTGCCAACACCTGTGAGAATCTAAGCAGAGGACCTGCTGAGCCATCCTGTACCCAAACTTGTGACCTACAGAACGAGACGGTGAGTGGGTGGTATTTGTGGTATTTTGTTACAGCTGCAATAGAAACTAATACATAGGACGTCCCCGACACCGGCACTACCTTAACACACACGTCCTGTCCTTCCAGGACACTTCCTTCCGCATCTGGAGCAGGATGGCAAAGCCTGGCCCAGGCCACTGGGCTCCGTCTTGCTGCCAGGAATTGACACATTTCAAAAGCTTGAAATAAGGGAAAAAGAATGGATGCAAGGAGGGAAGGAGGGAAAGAACTGGCCCTGATATTGTTCTTACGTTAACTCCCACAGGCATCAAAGTCCCAGCTCTGCCCTCCTCATAATTAAGAAATGTGAAGTTGGCTCAGTGACCACGTGGAAGAGGAGGGGCCAGGAGTGCCTGGGGATGCTTTGGAACTCGGCAACTCAAATATCTGCAGAGAACATCCTGTGAGCAGCCCTTTGGCTGTGAAAATGCAAATGACCCAAGCTGGCTGCCAAGTGTCACCTGGGAGGCCAGGTGACACAGGAGTCAGGGTTGAGCTCCATTCTCATCTCTCCCTCCCACAGAGCCAAAGAGGCCAAACCCTCAGAGGGGCCGCACCCAGAGCCTGCTCAGGGTGCTCAGCCGGGAGGCAGGACACCCACCCTCTGCAGCTCAGGACTACCCACCTCACCCCACGAAAGGAGTGTGAGGAAGCGGGCTCTCTCTCTCTCTCTCTCCCCTCCCCCTTCTCTCTCCCTTTCTTTCTCCTCCTCCTTCTCTCTCTCTCTCTCTTTCCTCTCTCCTCCTTCTCTCTTGCCTCCCTTTCAAATTCCAAAGTAATAACTCACAATCACCCTGCCCTCTCCAGCTCTCCTTTCTCCTAGATCCTCCCAAATTTGTGCAGTGAGATTGTACCATTAATTTCTATTCCCCATGAACAGGAAAAGGAAAAAAAGACAATTGAAGAGGTCATTCAAAGGTCATCCTTCTCGAGCTCTGAGAGTCACCCCCTGCCCACCCAGACCACGCACCTCCACTCGCTTACCCACACCTCTGATCCCCTCCCAGCGACTCAGGCTGCCAGGCCAGCCATAGGGAAGCAGACAGCTGTGGAGCAGAGCCAGGGTGACCACAGATGACCTACTGCGGGGAAAATATTTTGAGATCGTCAGTAGCCTTTAGGCCCTAAGAGAGTCCCAGAGTTCTTCGCATCTGGTAAAATAATTAGAACGACAGAACTCCTTCTCCAAACAGCCTAAGCACCCAGCGGGGCCGTGTGCTCCATTTTAAAGGTCACAAAGATGGGGAACAACAGTCCACGACCTAAGTCAGTGTCTCCTGAGCTTTCAGTGGACGATTTCTCACCAACTTCACGTAGAGGAAAGAGAGACGTGGGCAGGAGGGGTTCGCTTCCCTGCATGTTCTCTGTGCAGATAAATACCTCTTCATCCACTTGTCCTTCCAACCACTCCCATCACCGCACGGGCATGTGTGTGCACGCATACACACACGTGCATGCGCATCAGCCTCCTGCTTTACTCCTCCAAGCCCAAACGCCATCTCAGCACCAACTCCAGCCCACTTGGGAATGCCACATAACATGTAACCCAGTCTGAAGGATGCCCCTCTTGTACAAGAGTCAGCCTGGAGAAGGAGGAAGCTGGCCACCTCAGAGACACCGGCACCAGGCTGAA
The DNA here is from genome assembly GCA_031878705.1 of Tapirus indicus. Lineage (NCBI taxonomy): Eukaryota > Metazoa > Chordata > Mammalia > Perissodactyla > Tapiridae > Tapirus > Tapirus indicus. The sequence goes on along the minus strand of CM062925.1, from coordinate 1,263,333 downwards.
AGCAGAGCCAGGAGCAAGAGATGACATCGGGAGACCAAAGTGCATCCTGCCAACCAGTTCCCTCCCCGGGAAGGAAACCCCTCAGCTCCAATATGCCCTTCAAGAACCACCGAGCCCTCCGCCCCAACAGGGCTGCTGCTGCCCAGCCACTCTGAACCCAGGGCCCCAAACTTCTAATGCGACTTTACCCACGAGACTTGAGGGAGGAATCTGTCCCAGCATTTGGAAAAGCCTGTGCCCTGATTTGATGGCGGTTCTTTCTCCAGGGCCATCTGTGGATGGCTATTATTCCACGGAAACACAAGCTGTGTCAGTGTTCGTGTCTTCTCTCCTGCTTCCAGTCCTCGTGATACATACAAATAATTCTTCAGAAAGAGACTTTCGGCCTTTGAGTCCTGCCCTGTCGAAAATGACATAATACCCAGCCATTATCAAGTGCCAAGCACTGTCCTAAGCACTTTACATAAATTCATTCGTTCCATCCTCACCACGGGCTTCGGAGGCAGATTCTGTTCTTCTCCCATCTGACGGGTGAGGACACTGAGGCAGGGACGTTAAGTGACCTGCCTGCAGTCACAGAGTTAGGAAACAGCAAATCTGGGATCCACATCCAGAACGCAGGGCCCCGGCGTCCAGTCTTGAAGTCTTAACCGCTGTGCTTTCAGGACGCCCCGCACCGTGTCCAAGGAACCGCCCGCCCCAGGAGGACGACAGTGAGGAGGAAACGCAGACCAATGGCACATCGACCACAAGAGAAAAGTTGTCCTCCGCCAGCACGTCCCCTCCTTCTCTCTCTCCTCTCTGTCCCAGTCACGCACACGCACACGTACACGCACACACACGTTCCTGCCACGTCTCGACCCAGCACCGCCACACCGTGGGATTTTACCTCGACTCAAAGACTTGGCGAGGCTGCACGGGCACAGCCCAGCCTCTTCTCCTCACCGTATTACCTTATGCTCCTGGGTACTGTGATGGCTAACTTTATGTGTCAACCTGGCTGTACCATTGGGCCCAGATATTTGGTAAACGTTACTGTTACTGTCAGATCGATGACTGAGTAACGGAGGCGCCGACTGCCCGGAGAGGCCACGCTTTCCTTCCAAACCAGAACTTGTTCAAACGCAGAAAGGAGGCGATGGTGTTCTAAGGGACACAAACCACCAAGGAACTCTAGCCGTCCTTGTACCAACTGACCACTTAATCCAAAAACGACGGCATGAAAGGAAAAAAGATAAGCCACTCGCCCCATAGTTCCTGCTCCTTCCAGACCTTCTGGCTCACAGTGAGCCAAAGTAGAGTGAACGGCTATAATGCGCACAGACCAGACGTGGGTGGAGCCGCGCGGTTAGTCCTGTGGGGCGTTTCCATTGTCCTGGAGGAATGCCGCACGTTCGCGTCTGACTGTGGACGCGACCAAAAGATGTCGGGGACTCTGCATGGAGTCAGATGCTCTCATATTTGCATTTAACACTACGATTGCACTATATAACGCTGAATTGTAAAATTCATGCTAAAAATTTAAAATTTTAATCTTTCTTCACTTGGAATGACATTAAATAGCAAATTTAAAAAACCACTATGACAAGAGAGACACTGTGGAAGAAAGAAAAAGGTTTTATACTTTAGTATATACCTTTAACAATAATTTTTTCCTGCTTTTTGAACAAAGGACCCCGCGTTTTTATTTTGTACTGGGGTCCCCAAATTATGTAGCTGCCCTGAGAAATGAAGTCTCTTCTGCTATAATGTAATAATTGTAGTAATTATAATTCTTAAAAAGTCACACAAAATCAAAATGTACTCTAAAACTCGTTGCTTCAGAGCCCCTTCCACCACGTGAGGACAGCGAGAAGCACTGGCGAGGAACCGGGAAGCCGCCCGTTCTTCACCTTGATCTTGGACTGCCCAGCCTCCAGAACTGTGAGCAGTACATCTCTGTTGTTTATTTTTAAAAAAGTTGCTTCATTGGAAATAAGAGGTTATAGACTAGAGAATTTCAGACTCATCCAAGACATTTTCCTGCAGAATTTTACTCATAGAGGGAGGTTTTATAACTATAAGTTATTAAACAACACCTAACAAATCCAGATATGAAGACAGCTACCTTTCGCTCAAGAGTAACGGCCTTTCTTTCTCTCCTGGCACCAGCGTTATCAGCAGTAAGAGCTTCTTTCCTGTTCTTATCTGCTTTTCATCCGCCGTCGTGTTAAAAACCAAGCAAGAAGTTCGAATCAAGCAACTATGTCTCCTCCGTGGCTTCTTCTCTATGTTCTTCTCTCTTCTTCTTCTCTCTGCTACTTCCTTGTTGCTATTTATTCCCTCTCTCGACAGCTTTATCATCTATCTGCCTCTGTAATGCAGACCACTTTCCCAAAATAACATACAGCTTATATCCAATTCTCATCATGACACACTGAGGAAAAATGTCTATACTTATGATGTTTCAAAATCTGGATAGGCTGAGAAGTAAGAAAACATCAAAAATTGAGAACCTAGAAATCAAGGTGCTCTCTGGAAAACAGCAACCCAAACACTCAAAGGAACTTTAAACTGGTTCCCGATGGCACATCTGGAAGGTGGCTTATCAGATCGGGTCAATTCCCTTCACATTACAGCTGTGGAACTTGAAGCCTGGGACATTAACTAGCTCCTGCAAGGTCTTGAACTCACGGTACAATATCTTGACTCCTGACTGAGAATCCTCTGTCACACCCCAATGAAACACTGTTTGCAAAAAGAATCCCTTGGGTTAGTCTCATCAAAGGGGGGCCCAAATCACTGAGAGGAAAATTCTGGAGTCTCTTTCCAACTAAATTTAATTTGAAACGAAGCCAACCTTTCCATTAGAAGAGGTTGTGGGGTGAGAGAGAATTCCTCCTGCTTTTTCCCTTCTGGTTCTTATGGCTGGTCAAATAATTAAAATGACATAAGGCAGGTTAGCAGGAGAAAAATCAAAACAAAATTTAATACGTGTACATGGGGAATTTATATAAGCATGAAGAATTCCAAAGACAGTCAGGCAAAATGAAGTATGTATATCTTTCTGGACTAAGGAGAGGGAGATATAGGTCTGAGACTTCAAAGGGGGATAAGTCAATTTACAGAAAGATGAACAGAGTTTATATTTGGTAAAAAAAAAAAAAAAAAAAAAAAAAAGAAGAAGAAAGAAGAAAAAGTTTGCTGGGCCATCTATGGACAATGAGACCCAAGAGAGAACTTTTGATACAATGGCCCTTGCTAGATGCCTTCCCGCCTACCACACTAGAGTTATCCACGGTGAGAGCTCCCTCCTGGGACAGGCTCTTCCATCTTAAATTCTTTCAGGCAGTCTGGGGGAAGGTCAAATGTTCTTCCAGAGTCTTCTGAGCCTTGATTGTCTTCAGCTCAAAATAATTGGCACACCAGAGTGGCACATTCTGGGGCAGCCTGCCCTGAACCTCATCAAGGTTAAAACGACCCTAAAAAAACACTCACTTTGGGTCTTCAGTCAGCACTTTGACAATGTAAGATAACCTTCATTTTGAGTTATTTAAAATGAATAAAGTGTACCAGGATCAGCAAGTGCTTCTCCTTTGTATTCTCCTGGTGCCTCAAGTTCAGCTGACGAGGCAGCCATCAACCCCGACACATATATTCAGTCCTTTGGATGGAAAATTGACAAACTTTCAGTTATAAGATGTATAAGGTCTGAGGAGCTAATGTAGAACATGGCAACTATAATTGATAACACTGTATTGTATAACTGAAATTTGCTAAGAGAGTAGAACTTAAATGTTCTCACAAAAAAAAAAGTAAATATGTGAACTGATGGCTCTGCTAACTTGATGGTGGGAATTCTTCCACAATGTATACATGTGTCAAATCGTCACATTGTATAATTTCACCTGTCAATTTTACTTCAATAAAACTAGAAAAAACCCCAGAAAATAACAAGTGTTTACTGAAGGGAAATAGATTCAAAAAGGCCAAATAACTTATGGAAGGTCCCACAGTTCACAGGTGGGGACAGAGCTGGGATGGAACACAAGCCTGTCTTAGTCCAAACCCAAAACACTGGGTCACCCCTACCACAGGCGACGGACCCCGCGCCGGGGTGTCACAAGGACAGAGAGGAGAACACGGCCTCAGACAATGAGGCCTCACCAAACTGCCAGGAGGCCTAACTGGGCCTGGTGAATGGCCCGGGACGTCGTGGGTGTGTCAACCACCTCCCTGTTCCGCCTGGCCAGTTTCCAGCCTGACACCTCCATGGAAATGTGGGAATTCATTTGAATTGCTGCCCTTCCCAGGACTATCTGCGTTTTCAGGAAAAGACAGAATTTCCAGCACCCAGTCGCTTGGAAGATAACTTGGGGCTCAGGGCTCCGTCCAGACTCTCAGATCCTGGGAGGAAGCCATATTCAATTCTTTCTGCTCAAAAACGCAGCCAAACTCAGCATTTCCATGCTCCTGGAGCCTCTCCTCCAGGTTTTGCGGGGGGAAGGAACTCCCTGCTCTTGCGTCCTGGGGAACAATGGCGCTTCAGGACTAACTTACGCCTCCTCACGGGCTCCTCGCTGGGGTGGCCTGGGCCTGCACCTGCTCCCAGGTCTGCTTCCGCAGGCCCGCTTGGGGAGCGGCATTCAGAACCCGTCCATCTCGAAGACAGCATCCCGTCACATGACAGCTCACCTGGGGAAGCAGGATGTTACAGACAGAGTGTCCTTTCGAATGCCACCCGCAGAGCAGCAGGAGGAGCTTGCCAGGAAGGGTCACGGAAGCGAGCAGTGAATAAGGCGGCCGGAGAGCCCAGGCGTGCAGCCCGTGCGCCCCGAGGAACGTCCTCCGCTGGGCGCTCAAGAGGAGCTGCAGAAGAGAATTTTATTACTCAGTGACATAGACCTTGTTTCCCAGTGGTTTATTCTATAATTTGTTCAAATCTTTGATATAAAAGGACAGTAATTCTGCATTCAGGAAGCACTATCGATCCTGGCTAATCCGGTCTATAGGGGGCAATTTAAACAGACAGGTTGCCATGGTAACGTTCCTGTTTTATTTATAGTAACAAGTTCAAGGTACAGGATGCGAGAGGCAGTGCATCTCATTGCCGTGCTTTTGGAGCTGTGTTCTGAAAAGTGGGAGTTTGGGGAAAGACTCCAAAGCTGCGAGAGAGGGTGGGGTTTCGGCTCCCACCCCGTTACACCCTGGGCAGCCTCGCTTCGATCCTTTTGCACTTTAGGATTCCACGGCTTGAAAAAGGAAGGAAGAAAGAAAACCAGAGCACTGTCGTATAGAGCGCAGGCTCAGGAATTGGACCAGGTCCCCTTCTCTTCCTGCCCAAACAGCCAGAGCCTCACGCCCGCCCGTGGCCCTTCCCGGCCCTGAGAGCCCTCCCGTTGCCTCCTGCTGTCGGCCAAACCCCCACCCATCTAAGAGCACCCCTCCCCTCGGGGCTTCCTCACAGAGGTGTTCCTGTGCCTAATCCCTGCCTTCGCTTCCTCTCGAACCTTCCCCGCTCCCCAAAGGTGGCAGATGGGGCAGGCTTTCCCCTTCCTCAAGTCTGCAGAGACCTCTTTCATACCGTATTCTGCTCCTTCCTCACCACCCAGGCCCGAGTGCCTGTGTGTCAAATCTCAGTCACAGGGCTGTGGGTGACTCTGCAGGCTTCTTCTATCAGCCTCTGCTGCTGAGGGTTTTCTTCCCTCCACCCCACCCTCCTTCTCCTCCCCTTCCTTCTCTTCTTTGGTCAAGGACATCCTGATCACACGCATAAATAGCTGAAAGGAAGCAAATTTCACAACAGCTCATCCTGTAGTTTCAAGATTCTCCTTCATAAACAGAGATGCAGGAAAAGGTTTCCCCCGGGGTCTGTGTGAAAACAAGTGAGCCTGACCTTGCAAGGTGCTGGGCTGTGCACGTGTGTCTCCCCACCCCCTGCCAGAGGGAAGACAAGGGATAAGGTTGGGGCAGAAACAAGGCCTGGAGGCAGACCTGGGAGCCAAGCACATGGCTCAGAAGAGCCTAGAACAGAGGTTGAGAATGGTGCACAGGCCTCCGCCTGGGCCTGCATGGGGACAAGGGAGTAAGGGACACTGATTAGTGGTGTTTGCCAATTTCTGTGGTGTCAGTATTCCTACTATGGTCAAGTTCAAGCTACCACATGCAATAGCACGTCATTACATAGTATTTCCACCACACGGATACACTAGATGAATAACTCCAAGAGCATAGATAGTAGTAAACAGTCAATTAGGATGTGATGTTTTGTGTATTTATTATCTTTGTTTTAATGTAATTGATTTAATTGTAAGTTTATATAATTTAATTTCTAATAATAACTGTGTTAACGACTGGCTCACAAGACTCCCCCAAATTTAACAACTGGCTCTGATGAGCTGGTGGGAGCCTGCCCACCCCCACCCCCTACTGCCGGAATTTGTGAGGTAAACTCTCTACGTCAGTGATAAAAACAATAGCACCTCAAGCTGCAGGTTCTTTCGAATTCTAAAGAATTGGTGTGTTAATTTCTGACCCGCTATGTATTGTCCTGAGTTGTGCCTGCCTTTTGGCCTGAGCATCTCGGTGGGTATTCACCTCAGACCTGGGCAGTCGACCCTTGCCCCAGACCCCGCACTCTGGAAGTCCTGCTCTGGCCCTCCTTCACCATCGCCTCTCCTCACTGGGGGAAGAGTTTATGGGATAGGGGGATGGGCCCACAAGGACCTCGCGCCTCCCCTTCTGGCCCCTCCCCAGGAATGCAGGATTCTCTGCCCAGTAGCTGGGAGCCTGCTTCCAGAGCTCTGTGGGCCTCTTCCCTGGATCTGTCCTCCTAAGGGCAAACTCCACCGCTGCGCGTGTGCATACCCATAGGCCCGAGTGGCAACCAAGGGGAGGCTCTTTGTGGTGGGGGCAGTGGATAAAGGGTGGTCATTTGGCTGGGAGGTCCTCAACTATGTGTACAAGACCCCTCAGGGTGCTAGGTGGAACTGGGGGTGGCCCGAGAAGGGGGTCTCTATGCACTCCTGCTCTGGGTCCTCACAGGCAGGCATGAGCTCCTCGCTTGAGCCCCCAGCCCCACAGGACCCATCTTTCTTACCTCTTGCCCCTCTCGTGATGCCAGCCACTCCACAAACATCAGGAAAGGAGACTCAGCCAGAAGCTGCACTTGACCGTCCCTTGGGCGTGAGTCTCCTCTTACCCTCCACAGGGTTAACAGGATTGCCCCTGAAGAACAGACGATGGCGGTCTCACCAGTGCTACGACAAGCTAACCAGGCCTGCAACTCTCATGAGCCTGGAAAAGCTTCCCCAGGGGCTCCAGGCCCTCCAGCGGGGTGAGGAATCTGAACATCTATTCACTTCAAACAGCACTTGCTGAGCACCTATTACAGGCAACGCACTTGTGTCCCTGCCTTCTGCCTAATCGTGCGAGAAAGACATCGGGCTCTGCCATCAGGAACAGTATCATCTACTATGGCGGAGGAGGCAGGGGCTGATGGAACTATACATAAAAAAACTATAAAAGCAGGTAAAATATTGTCACTATGATAATAGGTTAAAAGTGCATGAGAGGGGCCTGCCCGGTGGTGTAGTGGTTAAGTTCGTGCGCTCCACTTCAGTGGCCCGGGGTTCATGGGATCAGGTTCCGGGCGTGGACCTACATACTATTCATCAAGCCATGCTGTGGCTGCGCCCCACATAGAAAATAGAGGAAGATGGGCACAGATGTTAGCTCTGGGCCAATCTTCCTCACCAAAAAAAAAAAAAAGTGCATGAGAAATTGCCAAAAACTAGAAGCAATCAAGATGTCCTTCAGTGAATGAATGGATAAACAAACCGTGATATATCTATAAAATGGAATATTATTGGGGCTGGCCCCATGGCCTAGTGGTTAAGTTCGGAGCACTCCGCTTCAGTGGCCTGGGTTCGGTTCCCAGACGTGGACCTACACCACTCAGTGGTGGCCGCGCTGTGGTGGCATCCCACGTATACAAAACAGAGGAAGATTGGCACAGATGTTAGCTCAGGGCGAATCTTCCTCAGCAAAGACAAAAAAGTATTATTCAGCAATAAAGAGAAATGAGCTATGAAGCCACCAAAAAAACATGAAAGAACTGCAAACGTATATCTGTAAGTGCAAGAAGACAATCTGAAAAGGCTTCATACTGTGCAATTCCAACTACATGACATTCTGGACAAGGCCAAACTATAGAGTAATTTAAAAATTACTTTTTATTAATGGTTGCTAGGAGTTCAGAGGAGGGGGGATGAACAGGTGGACACAGAGAATTTTTAAGGCTGTGAAATTATTCTGTATGATACTGTAATGGTGGACACTTGACATCATGCATTTGCCGAAACCCAGAGAACTGTATATCACAAAGAGTGGACTTTAGTTACTAACAGTGTATCAATATTGGTTCATTAATTGTAGCAAATGTACCACCACAGTAATGCAAGATGTTAATAATAGGGGAAACAGAAAATAAGTGTTGGTGAGGATGTGGAAAAGTTGGAGAACTCCGCACTGCTGGTGGGAAAGTAAAATGGTGCAGCCACTATGGAAAACAGTATGGAGGGTCCTCAAAAAATTAAACATAGAATTACCATATGATCTAGCAATCCTGACTCTGGGTATACACCTAAAAGAATTGAAAACAGGGACTTGAACAGATATCTGTATACCCTTAATCACAGCAGCATTATTCACAATAGCCAAAAGGTGGAAACACCCCAAATGTCCATCATTGTATGAATGGATAAACAAAATGTAATATTTACATATAATGGAATATTATTCAACCTTAAAAAGAAATGATATTCTGACACACGCTACATCATGGATGAACCTTGAGGACATTATGTTGAGTGAAATAAGCCAGTCACAAAAGAACAAATACTGTGTGATTCCACTCAGATGAGTTACCTAGAACAGGCAAATTCATGGAGACAGAAAGTAGGATAGAGGTCACCAGGGGCTGGGGGAGAGGGAGGGGAAGTTAGTGTTCAATGGGGACAGAGTTTCAGTTTGGGAAGAAGAAAAAGCTCTGAAGATGGAAGATGGTGATGGTTACACGACAGTGTGAATGTACTTAAAATCCACAGAAATCTACACTTAAAAATCATTAAAATGGTAAATTTTATGTTATATATATTTTACCACAATAAATAATAATAATTGGGGAAACTACAGGGAGGACAGTTATGGGAATTCTCTGTACCATCTGCTTAATTTTGTAAACCTAAAACTGTTCTAGAAAGTGAAGTTATTGATTTCTTAAGTGCATGAGAGTACATTTAAAACTAGTAAATGTCATATGTCAATTATCTCAATAAAAAAGTGCATGAGAGGTCAATGCAAGGAGTGATCCCATCCAGTCGAGGGTACAGGCCAGCCAAGACTTGTGGAGGGGGAAGTTTCTGAGCCAAGCCTCAAAAGATGCTAGGATTTCAACAAAGAAGAGGTGGGAGAGGGAAGCCCTCACAAAGACAGGTGACAAAATGGGCAAACGTACAGCAAAGCTAAAGGACAGACGGTTGGGATAGATGACTGCAGTCTGTAGGGATGCAGGTGAACAAAGAGAAAAATAGTGAGAAGCCCGAGTACATGCACTCGTTGAACAACAATCATTGAAAACTTGCCACGTGCCAGGCACAGTTGCAGGTGGTGAGGATGGGGCAGCCACTGTCCTTGTCCGTGGGGAGTTCACATTCTGGTGGACTAGACTGGAGGGCTTGAAGGTCAGGCCAGGTGTTTGTACTAATTCAACAGTCAGTGGGGAGCCAGAGAAGGCTTCTGAGCATAAAAACTGATACATATTCTCTTCTGTGCAGTTTCCCTGGTAATCTAAGAGCAACGGGGCTAGAGAGTATTTATTTTACTGTGATGTAACCTCCTGAAGGGTACTGGCCCCTGAGGACTGTGACCTTCTCCAGAGAAATCTCACCCTGTCGCTCTCTAAGCGTAGTATGAAAGTGCAAAATCATCACACAAGTGACCCTCAGCTGTCACAGAGGGGCGAGGGTCCCCACGCCTCCAAATCTGAGGTGGAGTCTCAGACAGATTGAGTTTAAAACTTTAGAGATTTAGAGATTCTGAGACATCTCTCTAGGAGGGCATGACACCCACCCCCCCCCCCCACACACATACACTCTATAAATCAGGATTTGGTCAGAAAAACAGAAACCACTCAAGGTATTGCAAGCAACAGATTTAATTCAGGGAACTGGAGGATTTCAAACCTGTCGGGAAGGTGGAAGAAGCAGAGGTGAGGGAAAGATGTCATCAGCTTCCATCAGCCCGCAATTGCAGGAGTGTCAGAAAATCACCACTGACACCTCGCTTCCTACAAGCCCAGAAGAGAGAATTTGCAGGAGGACACCCAGACGTTATTGTAAACCCACATCCACCACCCATCGGAGCCCCAGCACGTGCAGGCTGCTCCCACGGGAGCAAAAACACGTTCACGGCACGAGCACCTCTGATGGGCAGAGAATAAACCAGAACTCTGATACCCGGGGATTCTGAAGAGCCTCCAGCCCCTGCGACACAGGAGGAAACAGGGATGAAAGCAGGGGTGAGTGCTGGTTTCCAAGAAACAGCCCCGGCGTAGCACGAACTGGGTCCCCCAAAAAGATGAGTTCGAGTCCTAACCCCTGGAACCTGTGAATGTGATTTTATTTGGAAATAGAGTTTCTGCAGATGTAATCAAGTTAAAATGAGGTCTTAATGAATTCGGGTGGGTCCTAATCCAATGATCGGTGTCCTTATAAGAAGGAAATCCAAGCACAGAGACGGGAGGAAGCCGTGTGAAGACAGAGGCCGAGATTGGAACGGTGCATCTACACGCCAAGGAATGCCAAGGACAGCCGGCAACCAACAGAAGTGGCAAGGAAGGATCTTCCCAGGAGCCCTCAGAGGGGATGTGGCCCTGCGGACACCTTGGTATCAGACTTCGGGCCTCCAGAACCGTGAAACAATAAATTTCTGTGGTTTTAAACCAGCAGTTTGTGGAAATTTATCACAGCAGTCCTAGGAAACTAGTACACTACCCCACGCACACTGGGTACAGCCCAGCGCCCTAATGGGCCACTGTTACAGATCCCTGTGTGTTTGGGAGCAGAGGCTGGGAGTGCGAAGGTTGGGACATGAACAGCTGCTGTTTGGGATGGGGTTCCCCCCCAGGTATCATTGAAGGAAACAGGAAGGTGACAACCCTCCTCCAAAGCCACAGCCCAGATTGGACGCGAGGACCTCAAAGATAATCCTGGTTTCACCACAGGCAGAAAACTGGCTACTTTCTTACCCTTGACAATTGCTGAAGGAGCTATACATTGCCGGCACAAATGGGCACACAAAGTGCTTTTCACTGATTTACTTGGTGTGCAGCTGTGCTGATTTTCAAGCAGCTAGAAAATCCATTTCTAAAATAGAAGGGCTGTCTTCTAAAAGCATATCTAGTTCCCCAGTTCTTGACGTTCCTGGACCAAAGCGGTTTCAGAAGAGCCTGCCTCTCTCTTTCCCTCTCTCCCTCAGGCCGTGGGTCCACGAGTCCTTTCGGCACCTCCTCAAACCACTCCTGCCCAGGACATTGCAGCATGTCATTTGCTTCAAGGCTTATCCTTTTCTTAGACAAGTTTCCCAGAATTAACAGAAAAATCCCGGGCGTGGGCCGATTGGCAGCAGGAAGAGAGAAGGCTCATTCGGCTGCGTCACGTGGGCGGAGGTAAGAAATAAGACAATGCCACAAACCTGCCAATGCGGTGAGATTTTAAACCCTAGTTCTTAAGATACCCATTTTCCTGGACTGGAATCAAAGAGACTACTTTCTCTGCATTTTACTGGGCAGTATTTCTCCAATAGAGTAAATCTCAGAAATTATAAAATACGGATAAGCAGCAACTACGATCCTAGTCTTGGGGAGTCTGGACGGAACACCACTCTTATCTGGCTATCAGGGGTGGTGGCTAAGAAACAGAACTGAACTTTGTGTATTTGGCCTAGTCTGAAAGCAGACCTGCCTAGAGGCGGGAGACTGAAGCTGACCCCTGGGGTAACTTTCCAGCGGATGGTGGCGGTGGTGTGTGTTGGACAACACTAGTGGCTCCTCTTTGTCTTCGGCACCAGAGAAGCTCGCATTTGCTAGAACCACCTGCTCAGTCACATGGTTAGTGAGGGTCAGAGGTGTCCCATGGGCAGAAAACCGTCCTGCCATTTCCAATTACACGAAACTTCGTGTCAAAGACTGTCAGAGGCGGGGCTTTTAGTTGCAGACTTTTCCTACTGAAACCTGGCAAGGTCAAACACACGGTTATTTTTGGCATTCTGACCTGTCTGGAGGGCTGGCAGGGAAAAGCAGCCCAGCAATGAGCCCTGTGACGTGACATGTTCTGCCCTATACCACACCCACAGATACTGTGGCTCCAGGGTTCATCTTTGCATGACATTTATCCAGGGTTAAGTCGAGTCTCCTTGTTGACGCCAGCCCAGGGAAACACAGAGGCAACAACCAAGCGGTGACTCCATATTTGCAGGTTTGACCCCGAGGTGATTTCTTTCCCTCATCAGAATTCATCACCATCAAGATGGCAGATTTTCTCATTAATAACCAGGACAGTGACCAGCCCTCCTCACTTGTCAGCTTATTGCTCATCCAGAAGTGTCAAGTGACCTTCTGTCTGTGATTAGGTAGCTGTGTGCAGTTAGGTTATGCACAAGTGTCTCCCATCTCACCCCTTCTGGACAATCTAGGAGACAACCTGGCTTTGCTTTTGCATAAAACTAAATAATCATTAAAGAGTCTTCAAAGGGCTAAGGAATCACAGGGCTCAAAGGAATTGACACTGAACCTCTTAACCTCAAGTTCATGTGCCGATGCACAGGAAACCAATCACTGAGCCATCGGTGCTTGGAGATGGAGAAAGGTTTTATTCGAATTGGCCAAAATGAGACGGCATTCCAAAATGAGAAGGATTTGAGATGGGTTCTCTCAAATCCACCTTACCAAGAGAAGAAAACAGGGAGTCTTATAGAGCTGAGAGGCTTGGCAGGAGGGGTTTCGGAGAAACAAAGGGGTCATCCATGGTTCTCTCGCTCCAAACAAGCTCTTGGGCAATCTGACTTCTGGGCGCATAGGCAGCCGGGGGCTGGTTATCTGGTGATTGCAACTTCCTTGAAGGCATTCTCTTTCTTCTGTAAAACAAGCTCATAAATCCTTGTGACCCTTGAGTCACCCCTCAGGTTAAACAAGAAAACAGCAAATTGACAAGATTAACTTCTTTCCATCTATGTCTATGTTGGGAACAAGGTCAAAAGGTTATCTTATTGAATACTTACAGAAACCTTCAGGTACCCGGCTTCAGAATCTCAAGACGTTAGTCAATTCATTCTCCACGTCTTTAGATAGAAGTGCATGCAAGCCATTTAGGAGAGTAGTCACATCTAATTCATGCCCACAACTATCGAGAATATGTTAAAATATATAAAAATGTATATAAAACACTAAAGGAAAGGTGCCTTGTACTGTACTAAGTAGTATAGCTACTCTAGGTGTAATTCAAGGTTGAGAGAGATTTAAAAAGTCATCCAAATCAGTGGCAAAGGTGAGATTTAAACACAGGCATCATTACCATCCCAGAGGGTCCTCGTGACTAAAAGACTATTCTTACTGTGGTTGTTCTTTTCACATGAATCCGTACAGGAGGGAAAGAAACGTTTTCCTCTACCCTCTTAGGTTCACTGTGTGGGGCCCTGCAAATTAGACTGACAAAGACAGAGTAACAGGAGAAAAGGTTATTATATATGCACATGGAGGACTTCAAAGAAAAGTGAAGACCCAGAAAAACAGACAGGCCTGAGAGCTTATATACCTTTTTAACACAGAATGATAAATTGTGGAGAAGTGACAAGACAAAGGAAAAAGGGGGTTAAGCTGGAGGTGGCAACTTGTGGGAAGTGATGAGGAAATATATGGGGGAAACTAACAGAAGGTAAAGGTTATTTTAGGAGGTTTGTGCAGACTCATCTCTGTGCCGACTCTCTTGTCTTCCTCACAGACATAAACCTCCCCCGGGAGAGCGGACATAGGGCAGTCCTCATTTCTCAGGAATTTCTGCTTTTAGTCAGAGAAGGGAAGATCTGAGAAGGTTTCTTTCTGCATCTGTTGATTCTCATTTGCCTCCAGCTCAAGACAATCTTGATGCCAAAGGGGCACATCTCAGGGAAGCATATTCTGATCCCCTTCAAATCCATGCCGTCTTTCTTCCAATACAAGTTAGCAAACATTTTGAGTGTCTACAAGATGCATATTCTTTTCCTCTTTTTTAAATCAACTGGATGCTACAAACCCTCTTTCTCATGTATCCGTGCTGCTTCCCAACCCCTCGTATGAGGAAGTTCTTAGTAAAGTTTAATTTTAATGCCTCCCATTGCAATGCAAGCCCTCTCTCCCTTATTTTGTGTTGAGGGAAAGCAGAACAGATGCTTCCTATTTTTTTTACAAGGTTGAAGATTGCTGACGTGTGCGTGTGCGTGTGTGTGTGTGTGTGTGTGTGTGTGTGTGTGTGATATTTCTAATTATAGAGACGAAGATGATTTTTCCATCAGTGATTTGGAAGAGACCGGCCCTTGGCAGATAGTCTCCAGCTTCCTTACATATTCAGATTGTCTCACTTGCATTGTTAACTGTCACAGTCCATGTGGAAGGATTGGAGTGACATTTACACCATGACCACCCCCCGAGTTAACCCTCTCCTGAGACTCAAAGTGCCAGCCACACTCTCCACTTAGGAATAGACAGTTTCTAGTCCTCGTGGTCGGAGACTCACGGCCCAGACCGATCGAGGTGAAAAAATTTAACATAACATCCAAGCTCCAAGTAACGAAGGCTTAACAGAACCTCAGAGAAACCACTCATCTCTGGAAAAGTCTTCCAGGAATCAGCAGAATTAACTTTATCAGAAGCAGCAGCAAATCTGACTTTGAGGGCAGAGGCATTGTTTTAAAACAAGATGCATTTCTGAACCTCTTTATTTTAAAATTAGACACATTTAAAAGAGGGAACTGATGGGGAGAAAGAGCATTCTCTACCCACTCTGGGTCCTTTCTGGCTGGGCTACAAATTAAATTGACATGAGGCCGAATAGCAGGAGAAAATCAGACAAAGCTTTATAAAACATGTATACATGGCAGAGACCAGGGAGTTTCTCTCAACAAAATAGTGGAGAGTCTCCTCTTCTATAGACAAACGAGGATTTGGGGGGAGTTGGGAGTGTCAGCCACAAGGGATTACAAGAAAAGCACAGTAAGGTTATTATGCAGATTTAAGGCCTCACCTTCCACACTGACAAGTTTCTAGAGATGAGGTCCTCCACCCCTCTTCCCAGTACAGAGAAGGAGACACCTTTACAAATGGAGATTTCCCTTATAAATGTTCTGTTTGGTGGACAGAACTTTGATGGGAATGGGCGTAGCAAAGACCCTTCCAGTCTATCGGTACCCAGGGTCATCCAAGGAGAAGGCCCATCCCAGGGACAGGCCTTCCATCCCAAATCCCTTTAGAGAGTTGGGGAGAGGGGGTGAAGGTCAAAGCCTCCTTCAGAGCAAGCTGGAGAGAGACACATCTTGAAGGCGGCCAATTCTGATCCCCCACAGAAACGTTGCCTTTAATGACTCTCATTTTTAAAATCATCAAAATTGTTTAATTACCTATTTCTACAGAGGCCTCTGGACGGCTAACGTAAACATGTCACGATTCTAAGTGCCCTCCACCACGAGCACTAGCTCCACAGTGAGTACCATCGCCAGTTCCAATTCTCCTTCACGGTGCCGGCCGTCATGGAAGGTTCCACAGACCAGAACACGTTCATTTCGAACACCCAAATGTAGGCCAGCAGGGTGGTTTTCGGGGGTCAGGCACTGAACTTGACCCTTTGGAACACGTGGAAGCAGAAACACAGCTGTCCTCCGTGGCCAGGAGACCAGCGCCACAGGTCAATTTTTCTCCTTAGGGAACCCAATGAACTAAATTGTGCTCGGCCAGGTTTTAACGTTTCCACTCCCGTCACAATCAGGACCACGACACCGTGCACTATGGCACATGTTCTCAGACTGAGGGGACATCAGCATTTCCGGGGGAGCTACTAATATACCCCGAGTTGTAAGCCTAGGAGTTTGCATTGTCTTGGAAGTTCCTGCAGCAATTTTGATGATCAGCCAGGTTTGGGAACCACGGGTCAAGTGAAGTCCTTAAACAGAATTGAGGCCTAGGGCCCAGCGAAGTTGTCTCGAGGGGGAGGGAAGAACCAGAAAAGGAAGACAAGTGAGAGAAGTGGGCAGTGGAAGAAAGAGGCGCTGGAAGGGCAGGGCAGAAAGCCAGTCTTGGCCCAGGTCTCGACTCAGCTTAGGAACGGCTCAGCGGGGAGCAGGCTCGGCAGGTGGTTGGGGGTGAAGCTGCACACAGATTCACGGCCTGTGCAGTGCAGGCAGGAGCGCACCCGGGGACCAGGCAGCCTGGGCCCTGCTGCCTGCAAGCTGTGGAACCTTGGGAAGTTATGTTCGCCTCCAGGTCTCAGTCTCCTCATTTCCTAAATGGGGATAGTAGAGCGGCTACCTGACAGGGACGCTGAAAGGATTAGGAAAGCTTCATGTGCCAGCGCAGTGCCTGGTCCTCACCCCCAACAGCCACGTGGTCTCTCCCCACTGTGACCCCGGCGCCCAGCTGTTGACAAGAAGGGTGGATATATGTGTCTGGAAACTACATTTTATATAGGAGTTTACATTTTAAAGACTGCCTGATGCGTGTTGATGTTCAAACCCACGGCCTGGCCTCATGAACACCTCACACTGACCCGCTGGGCCGTCTAGTCACCAACATGAGAAGCAGGTGCATCAAAGTTTGAAAATTGCCATGACCTAGAGGAATTCAGCACGATTTCTCAGTGATGTCTCCAGAACGCCTTGCACACGTGGTGAAGGACGCCAGTTGAGGGAGAGCCGAGGCTGCGTACAGTTGACAATCACTGTCCCAGCAGGAGCGCCCGACTGAGTCACATCCCCGGACACCACCCCCCTCAGAGCATCTCCCTCACCCGCCACACGGGCCTCCTGGCCCCTTCTGCAGAGGATGGCGAGGGTGACAGAGTAGTGACAGCAGGCCGCAAAACTGTGGGAAACGGGGTCATGATTACAGCTCCCTCATCAGCATTATTTACCCACACAGCCCTTCAGAGATTCCGGAAATGTGGATTTAAAGTTACCAATAAGTAAGCTGTCTATCTCCAGTGCTTAGTAACTAACGCCAGAAAGTGACCAGGAAAGATTTGTTTTACTTATTTTTGCATGTGAGGATTTTATTTATGTGTTTTGTTTTTTAGAAAGGGAGGGACGGAGGAAGAAGCGGGTAGATATTTACTGACCCCATCATGGGCTCTTCCTGACAGCAGTAAAGACAGACGCCCAGATTCCACTCTGTCCCATCCCTCCCGGGTCAGTCCCCAGGGAGGGTCTTGGGCCTCGGGCCAACCTGAGCCTCCAGCCGGGCTCACTCAGGACTATTTATAGTGCTGGGCGGTTAGGCGGAGCTCTTCCAAGTGGATATTTCCAGCTCTTTCTAATTCAGAACAGCTCTTGATGGGTGTGTGTGTGTGTGTGTGTGTGTGTGTGTGAGTGTGTGAAGTGTTTTCACATATCAATATCCCAGGTCTCACCCGATACGTAGAGTAAAACAATACTAGTCACCCTGGTTTACTCCATCAACTAAAGTAAATTAGTCAGCAGTAGCCATGCATCGTTCTCCCTTGTGTTGTAGGAGAAAGATGTGGCTTCGGAGTCACTGATTCAAAGATGAAACCCTGCTGTGACAGTGGCTTCAGCTGTACTTGTTTTAAGCACGTTCTAAGACTCTCCTCCTCCTTAAGAAGGACTCTGATTTCGTGTGTCCTCTCTCCAGTTCTGATGGCGTTATGAATTATGGATGCACCATCCCCTCACTGACACGGAACAGTCCTGAGGAAATACTGCAGCCAGCTTTAGTTGTTTTCCAGACACTCAGACTGTTGATAAAACAGCTCCAACGCCAAGGCCAGCCCCTGGGAAGGAGTGGGTCTTTATTTGCGGAGAAAGCACGAGTGTGGTAGGGTAGCCCTGGAATATCACCCAACATTAAGAAGAAAGTGGAGGTGGAGAGGGAGTGGGATCAAGAATGGTAGACCCTTAAATCCTATTTCTTGGGGTTTATCTTGCACTAGGATGAATTTGGGGGGTGAGGTGAGAAGAATGGCAGTTGTCCTCAATTGTTTTCCTTCTGGCGACATCAGATAAAAACCTCTATTAACATCAACTTTGGAGGGTAACTATTCACCCAACTGACACCAAAATAAATTTCTTAATAGCAAGAAATTATGTTGAAAAACAACTTTTCAAAACTTTTCAACTTTTCACAAGGTCTAGAATCTCATGGGGCTTTAAACACTTCTTCGTTATAGTAAAAGACATTGCCACAATGTTGGGCTACACTACCTCTTGCTATTTTCTCTGTTTTTCTAGAACTTCTATGTAAACTTGAGACACAGAACCTGAGAGAAGAGATCAGCCGAGTCATGGAGCCCTTAGATTTCTTTCATTTCTCCCTCATATTTTTTTCCTTTTCCAATTACAAAACTGATATATGCTCAATGTAGAAAATTTGGAAAACACAAAAAGTATGAAGAAAAAAATTACCCATAATCCCACGCCCAGAGGTAACTGTTATCAATACTGTATGTCCTTCTAGCCTTTTTTCTTTGCATATACATACATACACGTGCACATTTTTCATAAAACTGATGACACTATATATTTTTATATATTACTTTTGTCACTTAGCAAATTATCATAAACATTTTTCTGAGGTGGTAAATTTGACTTTTAATGGCTGTATAGTATTCCGTCACATGGATGTACACAACTTACTTAACAAATCCACTATGACTGCATATACTAGGTTGTCCCACTATTATAAAAATTCTATGAGGAACATCTTTTGCATTTATATTTGGCCATAACTGCTGATTTCTTCAGGATGGATTCCATAAGGCTCACTCATAAAGCTTTTAGTCATAGCATCAAAATTCCCTCCAGAAATGGTGTGCCCATTAACCCTCCCCAACCTCGTATGGAAGGGCCTGTGTTGCCAACACCCTCAGCATCACTGGATATTACGATTTTTAAATGATAATTTGTTGATTTGATACCACAATTAAAAAATGGAAACTGTCTCATTGCTTTCACTTCCATTTTCTGATTCTTAAAGACATTTTTCTTTTATATCCTGTTAATATTTTTTCTTTTATGACTTTTTCATTTGGGCTACTTGCCATTTTTACACTGAGCTGTTTATAGCTTTCCCATAAATTTGTAAGGGCTCTTCTTTTTAAAATAAAATTGGTGTTTTGTCAATTGTTTATTTTATATGTTTCCCAATTTCTGTTTCGTTTGTGATGTTTCATGACACCACAATTTCTAATCTTTATGTATTTAACTGTTATTCTTGTCCTTTCTTTTCCACTGTACATAGTCCTTCCCCTCCTCCACCCCAAGATTATATACCACTTATCTAATTTTACTTTTTCTTATGGTTTCGTATTTCTGTACTTAATTTTTTATCAGTTAAGGCTGTATTTGGGGTAAGTCTTGAGTTAAGGAAGCTAACTTGACTGTTTCCCAGGTGACTGAAAAGTCATCTGTGAGGTCATCTGCCTTTTCCTCTCTAATTGAAATGGAAACTTTGTTACAGACCAACCTTTAAATATATATGTAAGATCTGTTTGTCGACTTCTAAAGTTTTTCTATTTTTGTGTGTGTGTGTATTTATCCACCAGTAAACATATTTAACCTATTTGACTTTACAAATGTTTTTTGACATCTGGAGGAGATAGATACCCTGTAATTCTTATTTTAACATTTGTTGTCACTGTTCTCATTGTTTATTCTCCCAGGTAAACTGGAGAATCATTTTTAAGTTAAAAAATAATGCTTGGATTTTGGAATTATGTAATTAATTTATAATCACTTTTGGGAGGGTCGATATCTCTGCAATAATGAGACATCGTCCAGGAACACAGCCCCCAGCTGGCTGCTTTTCAAAGTTTGCTCTTCCCTTTATATACCTGCTTTGACTCAAGTAAGAATTTTCCCCCCTGATTATTTTAAATTTTGGATGGCTATTTTGAATCTTAAGGAAACTACTGATTTGGACCATTTTACTGTATTCTCTCATTAATTCTGAAGAGTTTTTCATTGGTATTCTTGGATTTTTCCAGGTGGTCAATCTAATAATCCATAAATAATGATAATTTTGTCTCTTCTTTTCCAATATTTGGCCTCACTTATTTTTTACGTCTAAATGCTTTTTATCATTTCCAGAATGATGTTGAACAATAATAGTTAGCATTCTCGTTAGTTTTTACTTTAATAAGAATGACAATAGCTGATATTCTTTTTTCTTTTCTTTTCTTTTCTTTTTTTGGGGGGGGGGGGTGAGGGAGATTGGCCCTGAGCTAACATCCGTGCCCATCTTCCTCTACTTTATATGTGGGATGCTGCCTCAGCATGGCTTGACGAGCGGTGTGTAGGTTCGCACCCAGGATCTGAACCTGTGAACCCCGGGCCGCCAAAGCTGAGCACGTGAACTTAACCGCTACGCCACCGGGCCAGCCCCCTAGCTGATATTCTTTGTGGGCTGTTGATATGCAAGGCACTGTTCTGAGCAATTTAGGTGTCAACCCACTGAATCCAATCAACAGCCCTTGGAAGTAAATACTATTATCATTCCCTTTTTACAGGGAGAGAAACTGGGGCACAGAGACACTGAGTAACTTGCCCCAGGTCATACTGCAAGTAAACAGCAGAACCAAGATTTGAATCCAGGCATTCTGATGAGCGGGGTGGTAATGACCTACAGCGGGCTACAGCATAACAATTGATAGACTCTCCTGTCATGGACTGGGATAGGATATAGGTTGAAACGGCTCTACCGGCCTCAGCAGTATCTCTAGCATCTCATACTGCCAACGCCAGCCTAATGGACGGCCACCACGGGGCTCCCCAGTGTCTGTGAAGTGATGGGATTCCAGAAGAGCAGAGGCCAGGGTGGGCCGTCATTATCATTATGGACAAGGTCACAGTGCAGCTGGGGCTGCCATGGTGGTTCCGAGGACAAGATGGATGGCCAGCCAGCAAGGGTATTGCTTGATCTATATGATCACAAGAGATGAAAAGTGGGTGAGCAGAAAGTCGCCGTCAGCTACCCCAGTGAAAAGTCGTGATCGCTCACCCAGTTTCCAGACCTAGAGTCAACCAACTGAAGGAGTGGCTGGGTCCCCATGGAGAGCCCCACAATGCCACAGGAGGTGTTCAGAGTAGTACTTCCACCAGTCCTCCAAGCAACAGCCATTCACCTGAGAATTGTGCCCCAGAGAAAGGAGGATATCCATGTAACGTTTCAAGGGCTATTGTATATGGGACAGAGTGGACACTAATGCTTAGGGGCCAAAATACCATCAGGGCCCGCATTTTATAGAGGGGCATTGGAGACCAGGTGAGAAGTGGAGTCTGGACGCCAGTTCATCTCATTCTAGGTCCACTGTGCCTGTAGACCCCCCTGTGGTCATTTCCCTGGTCCTTGAGTGCATAATCTGGAGGAACGTGCATTGGTAGACTCGTATTGGTCACCTGCCCGCTGGAATAAGAGCCGTGTGCTGGTTATTAAGCTGCTGTCTCTCAGCTTCAACCCCAGCCCTCCTCTGTGTCCTGCTCTGTGCTGCTGGGGCTGGGGCTCTGCAAACCCCATTTCTGCTTTGCCGCTGGCTCTATACTAGCTCTGCCAATAGGGGATCCCAGCGGGAGGAGGAGCCTGTGCTTCCTGCTGGCTTCGTGCTCCTGGCAGCATCACTGAGCTTCATTCCTCACCCGGCCTGGGCATTTGGCTGCAGTCACAGCAGTTGGGTCCAGTTTGCAGCTTTTCCAACACCTGCAGGACCACCTCAGAGAGGCCCTCAGAAATACCAGCTCCAGCTGGCCGTGGCCTCCTCAGAGTTCTGGGCCACAGCCCCATGGGCCCCTCCTTAGAGCTCAGAGCCGTCAGCACCAGCTGGGTAGTGGCCCCTTTCAAAGGTCTGAGTTCCAGCTCCTGCTCCTGCTTCTACGTGTGAACACCTCCAACTTCTTCCTCTGTTCCCCCGCAATGACAATGGCACCTGGTACCTGCGGTTTCAGGGAGACCTTAGTGTTCTTTCTTGGCCTTCCCAGCTGTTAAATAGCTACTTCACAACTATTTACATTAAATTCTCTCTGTTAAAACACGTGTGGTGTCTGTCTCCTGACTGGACCCTGACTGACACCTTGTAGGATAAGCAGGTGGAAACCTTGAAATGCCCCGTCTGCCCCTGACAAGACAATGGAAGCAATGCTCCACCATGGGGAGAATGGCAGAGATTGGGGCCCCCTCTAAGACCCCAGGAGACTTGGATGGTGGTCCCATCATATTCCCATTTAGTGCAGCAGTCTGTCCCCCGAAAAGGCCAAATGATCACACTGCTGACAGAGGACAACCATAAACTTGACCAGCTGCTAACCCCAACCACAGCTGCTGTCCCAGACTGTCTTTATTTACTACAACAGATCAACATGGCCTCTGGCACTTGGTGTGACGTTACTGAACTGGAAAATGTGTTCTTTTCACCCCTCACTAGAAAGGAGGATCAAAAGCAGTTTGCTGTCACTTGGCACAGACAGAAGTAAACATCCACTGCCATCCCCTCAGGGCTGCGCTAACCCCTGCTCTGCGTCACAATGGACTCGAACAGGATCTTGGTCACCTGGGTATTCTGCGGCGGGTCTCAGGGTCTCGGACGCATTACATCTTGCTGGGAGCAGGAAGTGGTAAGTACCCTGCGTGCAAGGGCCACACACACGTGGGTCGGGGAGAGGGAGGGAGACCTCATAGTCAATCGGGGGCTTTGCACTGGTCAGTAAAGGTTTCAGGGGTCCAGTGGTCTGGGACATGCCAGGTCACTCCAAGGAGGCAAATCAGTGTCCTTTGTCCCTCCTTCCACTAAGGAAGTGGCACAGTGCTTGGGAGAACTTTTCAAATTTTGAAGATTGCATCCATCACACTTGAATACTGCTCCAACCCATTTATCAGTGAGTCAGAGGCCGTCAGTTGTGAGGGGTATTATGGGCTGCATTGTGTCCCCCAAAGTTGCTATGTCGAAGCCCTAACGTCCAGGACCTCAGAACGTGACTATATTTGGACTCAGGGTGATTAAGTTAGAATGAGATCCCCACTGCAATAGGACTGATGTCCTTAGAAGAAGAGGAAATTTGGACACGCAAAGGGACACCAGGGCACACGCACACAGAGGAAAGGCTAGGTGAGGACACGGCGAGAAGGTGGCCATCGGCAAGCCAAGGAGAGAGGCCTCAGAAGAAACCAAACCTGCCAACACCTCGATCTCAGACTTCCAGCCTCCAGAACTGTGGGACAATAAATTTCTGTTGTTTAAGCCACCCAGTCTGTGGTATTTGGTGACATCAGCCCTAACAAATGAACACAAAGGGCCTGGAGCAAGAGAGAGCTCTGCAGCAGGTCCACGTGTGGTACAAGCAACCCGAGCGTTTGGCTCTAGGACCCAGAGGGTCCCACAGTGCTCGACTCTGCAGACTCTTTGACAAACCTCAATGGGAGAATCACAATGCAGACCCCTAGAGGTCTGGAGCAAGCCCATGCCACCTGCAGCAGAGAGCTGTTCACTGCTCAGAAGGTAGCTCCTGAATGCTTCTGGGCCCATGGAGTGACTGCACACCTGAGCACGGTACCTCGAGTGACCGTGCAACCAGCGCTGCCTGTACGAGTTGGGTATTATCAGACCTACCAGGTCACAAGGGACGCACAGAAGAAATCTATCATAACCTGAGCTTAGATTCTCAGAAATAAGGGTCTGGGTTGCTCCACCAGGCAAGCAACCTAAACCTGCAGAAATGCTGGTGGAGAAGGGGGCTTTACAAAGGGTGGAGGAGAAGGGAGACGCCGGATGAGCATCTTGGGACAACCGCAGCAGCAGCGTGAGACCCTGGCCCACCAATCTTCCTGTTGTTGGTTCTTTTTCTTTGTGACCTGGAAGAATCAGTGACAGGGTAGAGAGACCTAACACAGGGGTTGAGTGGTGCGAAGTCTGGACTGTAGCAGATGCCGTCAGGGGCCTGCCCACACCCTCACCCTTAACACCGCAGAGCAGACCAGCCTTCTACCTGTCGGCACCTGCGGGTTTTCTCGGCCTCCAGAGCAACTCTACTGTGCACAGCACCTGCATGTGCCAGGGAAATTGCACCATGCCCCCGGAGCCACCTAACTGATAACTGATGGGGACAGGTGTGCAAACATCCCCGCTCCCTCGCCTCTTAGGTGGGATGAATCTGAGGCCCGTGTCTTAGGGGGGCACTCAGAGTTCCCCAGGGGGATTAAACTCCAGTCCCCTCCAGCGCTAACTTGCCCGATAAGAACCTTAATGTACCGCCCTCTCTTCCCTGTGTCCCTTACTCCCCTATCACACTTTCCTGTGATCGTTTCCAAAGTAAATGATTTGCTTTATTGTCTCAATGTCTGTTTCTGGGGGGATTCAAACTAAAATAAGACACTGCACCCACCAAAATAGAGACAATTTCTAATCAACGCACATCCCTAATTCCTTCTCATTGTTGTCTGGATTGCCTCTCTCATGTGTGCAGAAAAACGAGGTAGCAGTCTGGAGAAGCCGTGGGAAAGGAGTAGTTTGGACCCTGAACAGATCTAGCCCTGCAACACAAGGCAACGAGGCTATTTTCTGGGGACAAACCCTGCGTCCCCGTGTGGGGCAGTGGAGAGCAGAGCATGTGTCGTCTCCCTGTATTTTCAGTTGTCGCTCTTGCACGAGCTAAAACCCGTGTGCCATAGGCTGTCCTTAAGTCTGCTCCTCCGCTTTTTATCCAATGAGAAGGGATTCCTCCAAGATCCCCGCGTCTGTTTCCATCAGCGTTCTGTTTAGTCATCATGGGAAATTTCCACAATTTCTGTATCTTCATCTTCCGCACCGTCGTGGGTATTTTAATGAAAGTTGAACGAGACTCACGGGGGAGGCTGCTGCACAAGACGTTCTGATCTGAACACCCACGGTATTCCATCGAAGGAAGCATGAAGTGATAAAATGGAAGCTGGAATTCCCCAAGTTCGTGGGGCCGTCTTTCTGGAATGAGGCCTTCTTTCGGTATAGAGCCACCGTAGAGGCATGCTGTCAGCAGTAATAAGTGGCATCGGGTACAGAACCGGAAATTCAAGTCCTCGTTAGCACGGTCCCTCAACTGACTCCTAAGGAAATTATTCATGAGCTTGGGAGAGAGAGATTGAGAGAGGTGGGTCCACATTTCAAAGGGGCCTGAAGTCATAATTATTTCTCCAGAGACATTCAATAATGCTTGGACTATTTTGAGAAGAATTAAAAAACTATTTCATTTTGAAATCAGCATTCCCAGCTATTTCATTCTGCAAGTGACATTTTAATGGCCAAACAATCACAGTGCTGCAATAAACTCTGGAAGTATAAGGGTTATTTTCCTTTTGGCTAGGTCATGATTGGAGTGATTTTTCATTGGTTAAGGTCCATTATTATCTGGGTGACACTTCTTGTAATAATAACCTTGCTTTGTTCCCCATCTCGTCATATTTATCTTTCTTGACCAGCTGCCATTCACACTCTGACCCTGTGATAGTAGCTGGTCTGCCCTGACCTTTGCAGCTATTAAACCCAAGGGGGCTAATAAGCTACCAAACCACACCAACCCTAATTAGGTCTTTCCAACAGCTATAGAAAGAGGCAGGTCTTAGTGATCTTTCCATCTGAGAGAAAGGAAAAACCAAAAGGAAAGCACCTTGGAAAATCCAAGAAGCTCCTAGGTCAGGCTGAAATACCACTTTCGCACTTCCAAAGCCATCTGGTGTGACCCTGCACACTTGCTCTGGGGATGATGATATTGGCTTAAAGATTCAAACACATCTTCAGGGTGATGCATCCCAAAGGTGCTAGGAGCTGAAGAATCATGAGACCATACAAACGAGCTGGGCTAGCAAACACGGTGCATTAATTACACATTTCAGGATAAAAGATTTGGGTCACCTAGATGTCTAATCTTCCTGAGTCCTCCATTTAATGTTGTCTGGGAATATGTTTTGAAATCATACCATGATTACATCTTTTTATTCAGCATGAAAATTCCAAGGAACAGTGTTTATTTAACTTTAGTGCACATTAAGATTACCTGGAGAGGTCATCTCAAGCCTCAGATGGTCTGGGATGTGACCTGAGAATCTATATTTTAAATAGATATGGACCAAGTTTATCCTGAATTCTGCTTTTTCAAGTTCCA
The DNA here is from genome assembly GCA_031878705.1 of Tapirus indicus. NCBI lineage: Eukaryota > Metazoa > Chordata > Mammalia > Perissodactyla > Tapiridae > Tapirus > Tapirus indicus. Next base: position 1,236,918 of record CM062925.1, on the reverse strand, counting down.
ATGAACAAGGATCAAAACAGTTGTGGCAAAACGCACAGCTTCACCATGACTTAGCATCTTCTCCCGTGGGGAACAGACACACAAACACAGCATCTGAGATGCAAGGATGAGACAGATGAATCCAGCCCATAAACCCCGAGGCTGTTGGAGCTTTCACCACATTTTTCAACGGGCCCTTTTATATCCAAACTGTTTTCAATGTAAAAATTACCCTCAGGACTAAGAATGTAAACGTACAGTCGGCCCTCCCTATCTGTGGGTTCCGTACAGAACCCTCGGCCGCGGAACAGCGGGTATCTGCAGAGGGTCTGCCAACTAAGGGACTTGAGCATCAGCTGATTTTTGTATGGGGGGAGGAGTCCTGGGACCAATCCCCCGCAGACACCAAGGGACGACTGTACTCACTGAGCGCCTGATTTGCCAATATCTGTTCTAGTTACTACAGGAAAGTCAGAAGTAGAGGAAGACATGGTCCCTGTCCTCAAGGAAACAAGAGAGATTACATCATTGCGACAAAACCAGAAAAGAGCAATGAAATTCTAAATCAGTCCCTGACCTTAAGAAGAAAGAGACCCATGCAGGTTACAGTGCCTGGAGGAGGCACCGTGGGGGGGTGGGGAGGAGTGACACTGAAACTCGACTTGGGGAAAAAATGGATTGGATTGGGAGAAAGAAGGAAGGGCAGGAGCAATTATTCCGTATCTGGAATGGATATGCACATCAGAAGTCTAAGCCAAGCACATCGGATTCCACCAGCCGACTGGACTTACGCGTGGCCTCAGGTCTCCACAGCTTCAGCAGTGGAGAACTCTTCAGAGATGTGGGTCCTACCAAAACTGCAAGCTTCAGAGTGAGTCGGGGGAGAAAAAACAAGGGAATGGTTGGAACAAAGCTACCCCTGAGCCCCACGCCTGGGTCTGCTACTGCCCGCTGGGCTGCATGGATCTTACATTTAACCTTCTGTGGCCTGGCAGCCCTTCTCCCTGTCCCCTGAGATGGGGCCGACACTGTTGGGAGCATCTCCTTGAGTTCTGAATGAATGAGAGAGGCACCTGCAAAGGGCCGAGGAGTCACCCATAAAAAGGAAGTTTGAGAATTTATAGAAACAAGAGTAGTTAATAAAAGTAACCATTGTTACTTTCATACATCATAAGATGTATGATGGGTACCTCCAGCACCTAGCATAACGCAAGGCACACAGTGCGTGCCCGCAGATGCTCACTGAGCAAATAAATGATGGGACCAGCACCAGGTGAAAGACACCCGGGGTCAGGTACCTGAGAGGAAGGAGGCACCTGGAAGGACCAGGGGCACAAGCCCAGATGTGGGCAGGAGAGTATGAAGCAACACTTTGTCAACATCTTAACAAGGCATCCTGACAACCCTCCAGTCAAACCGAGAGGAGGCGGATATGTTTGATGGCCAGGGTTCCATGGGACTTCAGGGTCGGCAGCCAGGCTCCAGCATTCCTCAGAGGGATCTTTTCTCCTCCCTTATGCACAGGATTTCCACAGGATGTCATTTCCATCACTGCCAAATCAGACGGAATCCCCACCTCAATTCCACCCCTATGTGAGAAGACGGATCCCAAGGGATTTAAGTGGCTGGGACAACGCAAATCCTACAAATGTCTTTACAAGAGAAAAGCTTTGTCTCCCAATGTAAATCTCGAAGAGGGTACTTCAGGCAAGAAGTCTCAGATTTTCCTTTTAATCTTAAGCCCACAATATTTTCAATGCTATATTTCACAAATAAATCTGAAGGAGAAAGTCACAGGCAATAACACGGTGACATCTGCCATCATCTTAGAGGTTGTTTACTTCCTTCGAATTGCTCTGCTTGCAACTGGGTATTTTAGCCAGGTGAGTGGTGGTGCCTGGGTTAATTACATCTCACAGGCAGAGAAGGACTCCATATGTGCAGGCGTTGAGTCCCCATTCATCCTTGTAAATCTGATCTGCAGTGGGATGCATCAGCCATGGCTTGACAGGCTCTTGCAATGAATGGGCCCCCCCTGTCTATATGTTTCTGGATGGAGCCAGACTCCAGGCTTCCATCAGAAGATCTACCCACAGATTGTCAGTTGACCAGCTGATGAGCCCAGGCTCGGACCACTTGCGATTTAGGGCCTCTGCCCAACACTGTCGCGCTGCCTGCTGCTCTCAGACCCAGCAGGGGAGCCCCATCCTGAGGCTGGTGCTGGTCCCCTCATTTATCCGCTCAGTGAGCATCTGCGGGCATGCGCCGTGCGCCTTGCGTTATGGTAGGTACTGCAGACACCCTGGTGGGCAAGCTGTGCTGGAGACTTTGTGTTTTGTCCTGAGGGCAGGGGGAAATGCTGGAAGGACTTCAGGCTGGGGAGTGTATCTCTTAGGTCTGCATTTGAGAATTTCATCTGACTGCTCTGTGGGCAACGGGTGGTGGGAGGGGACGGGCACCTCCCTCCACACTTGGAGAACACGTGGGCAATCCTGGAAGCCCTTTTCAGAGGGGACACCTCCCTCACACAGGTGAGGCCTACAGCCCTGATGGTGCGGGCAGTTCCAGTCACTGCGATTCCTTCCTGCCCTCCTCAGCGTCCCCACATTGTGCACCACATCAAAATCCAGTAACGTGGCAGAAGACAAACAACCGAATTCCTGGAGGCTGGTTACTGGAACGCTCTGTTACGGACCGAGCGGTGTCCTCCCAGAATGCGTGTGTTGAAGCCCTAACCCCACCATGACTGTGTCTGGAGACTGGGCCTCTAAGGCGGTTGTCAAGGATAAATGTGGTCATAGGGTGGATCCTCCATCCAACAGGGCAGGTGTCCTTCTAAGAGGAGGGACACCAGAGATCTCCCCTCCACACGTGCGTAGGTAGAGGCAAGGCCGGATGAGCACACAGCGGGAAGGCAGCGTCGACAGCCAGGGAGAGAGGCCTGGCCAGATAGCGACCCGACGGCACCTTGATCCTGGTCGTGCAGGCCCCAGAACTGCGAGAAAACAAATTTCTGTTGTTGCAGGCCCCAGCCTATGGTGGTTTGATGTGGCCGCCCTAAACTGAGAAAATTACAGAAGCCTTCTCTTGCCATTTTCTGGGATTATAAATCCTCCCCAAGTTTCCCTTGTGATGACAGGGAGTGGAATGGCTGGAGAACTGCTTATTTTTCAAGTGCGATGGGGCTCTTTCTAAACCAGCGAGGAGAGAAGGCAGGCAGGATTTCTAGCTAGTACACGGCTCCATGCACCATTTTTATCACTAAAATGTCTTTAATGAGATTACCCTTTAATGAGACACTAAATCCTCTGACAGGACAGCTTCAGGTATTTGTCACATGGAGTCAGGGTTAAGAAAATTCAGCCGTCCACATGGAATTAAGCAGATGTGGCTGAAACAAATGTATTCTCTTTTCCTCTCCTTTTGTCTTAAAGCAGGCCTAGCAGTAGAATATTTACTCTCTCCATTTGGTCCCTGAAAACCCAGGGTCAAAGGGGCTCAGCAGTGAGCAGCCAGGAGCTGGCTGTGAGGCACCTAACTCCCAGCTGCAGAAGTCCTAGTGGTGAAAACAGGCGGGCGCCACAAGGCCAGGAAAGCAGCAGCAGGTAATGTGAGCAGGAAGTGGATTGCTGCATCAGTCGGGAGAAACTGGGTTCTGCTGCAGTAACGAAAAACCCAGTGAGTTCACCCGACCGAGGCTAAGTTCTCCCTCACACTGTCCTGTTGAATGTCCAGACAGTGACCGTTCAGACTGGCAGTGAGGGAGGATCATCTAAAGGCAGGGATGGAAGGTGACCCCAGAATTCTCTCCATCACTTCCTTGAAGGGAGAGAGGGGGCAGAATTCACTCCTCCTTGGGTGGAGGCCAACATATAAGAAGAGAGAGAGATTGAGAAGGGTTTCCTTCCCAACAGAAAGTGGGTGACTTTTTTTCAATTGCCAATTTGTGTTTCTTGGTCACAGCGGATTCCTCCCCCATGGGAACTCAACAAGGCTGCGGACCCGAGGCTGCAGAGGAAGGCGTCTGACCGCTCCGCTCTCCGCCCTCCGCCCTCGGTGCAGCAGCCTCGGCACTGGACGGCTGACCTCTTGGAGACTCCAGTACTGGCTCCATCAACGACCTGAGCGCCCTACATCCGGGTGTCCAGAGGAAGTGGATGAGACTGGTTCTCTGGTCTTCTCACCTGTGTCTCCAGCACTGAGCCTGTGGGGTGCACATTAGATACTCAATAAATCACTACCTGAACGAACCAAGGGCCCGGGGAGGACAGTGTCTGTCTCTCAGCACAGGAGACCGCAGCAAAAGGAAGGGAGTACCCTCTGGGGGCGGGCACAACACTCTCCCATGGGAAAACTACCTCTGTGTAGCTGACAGTGGGCCGATAGTAAGTCACCTGGGAATGGCATCTCCTTGGGACCCCGCAGGCCTGCCTCTCATCCAGCCTGTGTGACCAAGGTATTCACGGTCTGGGAACCGTGGTGAGAGTAGAATCCTAACCTAAACCTCACCCCACCCACAGCCCAATGCCCTCCTCCTCCATGAAGCCTTCTCTGCCTACTCCAGGGCTCAGTGAACTTTAACTCTCACTGATTTTCATCCGCTCTGTCCATAGGTAACTATATTTTCCCAAGACCTCGGTGACAGTAGTAGGTGGTACTCACATGGTTTTTTTCATGTTTCCATATTTTCTCTCTCCGACTACAATTAATACCTCCTGGTATCTTTCACAATGCATAATACATAGCAGCCATTTAATATATATTGGTTAAATGATGATAATAACGCAGGGTGTTTTTGAGTGTTTATTGCATACAGCACAAGTACATTTATTATATCACTTAATTCTCAAAACAAGGTCATTGCTACGATCCCACTTCACAGGTGAGGACACTGAGAGTTAGAGAAGTAACTTGTCTGGATTCATAGGGCCGGTCAGGGTGAAGCTGAGATGCGAACCCACGTCTGACTCTGGAGCTCCCGCCCCAGCCATTCTGCAGGTGGGCGGACGGAAGGAAGGAGTCTCTACTCAAGCTACTCCTCCACGGTTTCCTCCGAGTACAAGGCAGAAATAGGCCCTTCCACTTCCATAAGTCAGAGGGAGGTGGCCACGAATTTGTGAGAGGGAGCCCATGCTGAATGGCAAATACCAATACAGCCTCTCTGGGCTTCATTTGGCATCAACCTAATCCGGCAACAAGACCACTCAAAGGGTGGCCTGAGCCACCGCAGCCCACAGGACGGCTTCTCATCCCCAGTGTAGCAGGCAAGGGAATTGTTCTTAAAGTCCTAAATCTCGGGGCCAGCCCACGCCTAGTGGTTAAGTTTGACACGCTCCGCTTCGGCAGCCTGGGTCCAGAACCTGGGTGCAGACCAACACCACTTGTCAGTGGCCATGCTGTGGCGTTGCCCACATGCAAAATAGAAGAGGATGGGTGGCAGATGTTAGCTCAGGGTGAATCTTCCTCAGCAAAAAAAAATAAAAATAAAGTCCCAAATCTTTTTTTGTGTGTGTGAGGAAGACCAGCCCTGAGCTAACATCTGTTGCCAATCCTCCTCTTTTTGCTGAGGAAGACTGGCCCTGGGCTAACATCCGTGCCCATCTTCCTCTACTTTATATGGGACACCACCACAGCACAGCTTAACAAGCGGTGCGTCTGTCCGCCCCCGGGATCCGAACCTGCGAACCCCAGGCCGCCAAAGCGGAGCATGCAAACTTAACCTCTACGCCACCTGGCCAGCCCAAGTCCCTAATCTTTATAGTCAATTGAACTATTATCTGATAGAAACTGTAAAGCAAAATATTGTTAGAAAAAATAAACTAAAACGTACGCCTTGTGCTATTGTCCTGGGTTAACCCACGCTTCTGAGTTCAGGGGAGCCGCGGTTCTGTCCCCTCACATCTGTATTAGTCTGTTCCTGCCCTTCGACTCGAGGGGCCAGCAGCTCCCGGAGCCACTGCAGGGGTGCAGAGGCGACATCGAAGCAGATGCAGCCACATCTCTGCCACAGGGCGAGGGCGCGCTCGGGGTGACAGTCCATGCCCACAGCAGGCAGGGAGGCCGCGCAGAGCTGCGTCTCTGGAGGGTGACACCGTCCAGACAGGGAATAGCGTTTCCAGCTGAGGGAGCTGGCTGCACTGCCTGATCACTGCGCGGCAGGAGCCGGGAGCAGACTGACATCACCCTCGGCCGCCTCGGGGGCCTTGCTGGCCCCCTTTCACAAACACAAGGTGAGGCTCTACCAACCGAATTCAGCCTCTTTCCCACTCTGGAGGCTCCTCCTTGGTGAAACGCAGACTTGTTTCTGCACCAAAAGTAACATTTGCATTGGGGATCATTTCGCTGCTTGCTCACCTGGCCCCCTATGGAGCAGGCCCTGACTGCGTGCGATAATCTGCAGTCACCGCAGGAGAGCCCAGAGTCGCCTCCTTGATTCACACAGGCCCGCTGCCCACCTGCCTTCCAAATGGATTCCTGGCAAAATCAGATTAGCCCAATATTCATCACATGTGCGGCTAGAAACGTCTATTCAGATAAATCTCAGCCCAAAAAGAGAGCTGATTCTCTTTAAACAAGGCAATAGGGGTGAATTGTTTTGGTTTCCTGCGCAATTATCTTTTAAAGAGCAAACTCTTCCTCTGTCTGCTAAAATACAGTGGACTTAACCGGCCTGGGCCTGCTGACTCATCCCGTCCAGCCAGAGGGAGACAGCGGTGAAGCTCACAGTTCCACTGAGTTCTGATCCACAGAGAAATTCCGTTGTGATTTCAGCCCAGAGCAAAACATAATTAGAGGGCTTTCATCATCTACTGCGTGCCGGAGCGAGGAGAGAGCCAAGATATTACTTTTGTTTTCCTCTGGCTGTAGCTTTTGGCAGAGTTTATGCCATTACAGCATCTTTCATTTTAGGACTCAGAAAGGCTGCTCAATTCTTCATTAATTATGGGACAGTTGCTATTTATCATGATAGGGATCCAGTATCAGAACCTTCATTTTTCAAATATAAAACTTAAAACACAACCAAGCTCAATGGTGTAGCCAAAGTCATATACGAAGACTTGCTCTCTAGAAGCATTGGTCTTTCAGTTTCCAAATTCTTTTATGTCTGGAATGTTCTTTGCACCTTCCCTCCCCACCTCCTACCCCAGCACTTTCACCTGGGTAACTCCTATTCATTCTTCAGATCTCAGTTTAAACATCTCTTTCCTTGTTAAATGCTTTCATACAACTGTGCCTATTTTTCATAGCACTTACCATAATTTGAAACAGTGCATTTATTTCTGTGTTTATTCGACTAACATCTGTCTCCCCCACTGACCATAAGCTTTTCGAGGGCTGGGACTGGTCTGTGCTCACCCATCCCCGCATCCCAAGTGCCAGCACAGCCGCAGAGGTGAGCGCTCACTGACAGTGTGTTGCATGGACGGGTGGAGGCCCGGACGGACGGACTTGCTCTCCGTGTAGCACGCAGTTTTGCAGGCAGAACTACATGTTTAAATGCTATTGTGATACAAATCAAAAGTCATGCACAATTTTCTAACCTTGACGTAAAAGTGAAAATAATGATTTTAAAATAAAAGCCACCTTTCTCAAACAGCACCTACCAATCACTTGCTCTTTGTCTCGGCTGCCATGAGAGAGTCCTTTGCTAAAGAGAAAGATCACCCATTCTCCAAACACGAACACACAGTGTTTATACACATGGAATAATACTGCAATATCAAACCACAGAAATTAATTGCTAAGTTTTCAGCTCTTCAGCGATAACTACAGCCAAAATCCTTAGTCACCGAGCAGCTGAGCTGCACCAGGACGTGACAGGATCACCCACGTGACTTCCCAATAAGGGAGCGTCGCTAAGACTGCATTGTGCCTCAAGAATGTTGTGTGTTCTTACTTGCAGTTTTTAATTACTTCAAGATCCAAAGCTGTCTGATGACAATACAAGCCAGCCGCGTCAACAAGGTCTCCGTAGATCTTGATAAAGAATTTGCGATAGAGGCAGCAGTGTGAGAGCGTGTATGAATCTTGTGATGCAGACTCTTCTAGGCCGAATACCGAGCAGGCTTAGTCCTGACAATATTGGGAAGTGAAATTGCCTTGGATCCTCTCCCACAGCTCTCCCCCTCACCCTTGCACATTCTCTGCACACTCCGCTCCTCTCCCAGCTCAGCGCTCGCCCACCATGGTTCAGAATCCTTGCCCACCCCGTTCACCCTCCCACCTAACCCGCACCCTGGGCACTGACTGAGGCTTGCTCTCTCCATCCATGTCCACGGTCTGCATCTCATCCGCGGCCGCACGAACTCTCCTGTACCGCTCAGCTGGTTCCAGGAAGCTAAGTCTTGACCAGATGTCAGTAATGAACTACAGGCCAGGTGGTACCCCCATGTGGATTTTAATCGGGAACAGATTCACTCCCAAAAAGAGATTTTACTAACTGCGGGAGATCAGGCATCAGCTCTGAGACAGTAATGTACCCAAAATTAGAATAAGCTGAGGTCGAATTTTCCCATCCGTAAGACGACTTCCTCAATCCCAGAGAAAGTTCTCTCTGGTATAGCAAAGGACCCAGAGGCTGGAATTACACTACTGTTTCACTTCTGAAATTTCCAAGACTCTTTTTGCAGCTGTCGGTTCCCTGAGAAGACCCGCCAATAAAAAACAAACAGCGAAAAAGCTGCCTGTGTCCTCGGCAACTGCCCCCATCCCCCGACACTGGTATTTATCAGTTCAAACTGCTTAACAGCAGAGTGGGGTCTTTTCATTGTTATCACCTTAATGCACCTCTGAGTGGAAAGGGTACAACACAACAAAATAAACGGAGCCACTATGCATAAGTCACTATTCAAGGAGAACTGGCAGTCAGCATTTTGTCGTCCAGAATAACAGAAGCCACTGCTGCTCTTTTTCCTGGGTGGGGCTCTTTATCTGCTTCTGACATCAAGGTGAAGTCCATTTCAGACAACAGAGAACAGGGTTCCTGCAAGGGCAGATGAGGTGTTCCTGCCCGAGCCTGAGAGTGGTGTCAGGACAGACAGTCCTAACTGTCTCAGTGGTGGGGCATCCAGAGAGCACACACTCCTCTCCCCCTCTGTCTGCTCCCGGTCCAGACTCTTACCTGCAGCAACCTCCTAGCCGATGCCATGTCACAAGCTGGGGACGCCGCCATCAATCCCCCTAACTCATGACCAGCACCATCTGTCTAAATACAGCAAAGGGGCTGGCACAGCAGAGGGTCTGGGTCAATGTCCACTGCTTGTTGAGTGGATGAATGCAAAGGGAAGAAACGTTGCAGCAAACCCCAAGGGCTCTCCTAATCTGGGGAGCCGGTTAGTTTCATTTTTCACATCTCTGCTGAGCTGGTAGAAGAAGGAGTCAGTGTTTTGAACTAGACATTCCTGACAACCATACCGTGTTTCTAGTCACCGAGACAGAAGGCAAAACAAGCCTCCCTCCAGGGTCAGGCACAGGTCAGAGAAGCTCCCTGGGCTGGAGGAGAGTTAGGCAGGAGGCAGGGGTCTGAGATGGGGTGAAGGTATTTGTGATGGCTATGACGTGGGCATTTTTTTTAAACTTAGATAGGCAATGCATTCTTATGGTTTAAATATTTTTTAAAAAATGTAAAAGTCTGCAGTGAAAAGTCTCACCACCCCTGTATTCTATCCCCCTGTTTTCTACCATCCAGGTACCACTATTATTATCTTCTCGTGAATTCCTAGAGTCTCTTAGAATACATATTACCACCCACCACCACCTTTTTAAGCAAGAATTAGCACACTATATACACTGCTCTGCACGTTCTTTTTTATAGTTGCATAGTATTCTGTTGTGTGGCTATGCAATGACTAACCAGTCCTCTGCTGACGAATATTTCTGTTGCTTCCAATCTTTTGTTATTACAAATGATGCTGCAATGAACAAGCTTGTACAGAATTCATCGTGCATCTGTGCAAGTGTATCTGCAGGATAAATTCACAGAAGTGTAATCACAGTGTCCTTTTTCCATTTGCTTTTAGTGGCACCAAAATATCCTGGGTCAAGACACCTACATCAAAACAGCCACATCAATGTTGACGCAAGACGGGAAAACCACTTTCGTGGCATGGACTAGTGTTGAAGGAGGTTGGCCAACTTTCAGCCTCTTCTAATCCCTTTCTTAAGTGTCGTAGACATTTATTATCTTTTGGCTACTTAGAATCGAAACTTTTAAAAATGGCCTGGATACCAAACTTTAAATAGTGCATCTCCTGTTTATATTTCCCAGAAATAGAGATGACCTTAGGCAAAAATCTACAGACAGCAAATGCCTAATGGTTCCTTTGGATAGTCAGAGACTTGGCAGGAGCGAGAGAGGAGAACTGGTGAAAAGGAAGGCTATTTGGAGGAAAAACTATACAGATAACACAGACTCAAGCCTGGAGGACGAGACCACGTGTGCCCACGTGCACACGTGCTGACCAACAGGCATCAGTGTGGAAGTGTTCTTTAATGGCCAGGTTGCTGTGTGTGTGCTATAAAGATCGAGGCAAGTATGTGAAAAAAATCTTCAATAAATGGAGGGACGAGTGTTGTTATTAGATTAAAAGATTCAGTGTTGTGACCAACAACCCAGCCTCAGTCACGAACACCAGACCCACACGTCCACCTGCTTACTCAACATGTTCATTTGAATGTCTCCAACTCACCATGTCCAAAACTGAACTACCCATATGCTCCTCAAAACTCTGCCCTACTGTGGGCTCCCCCGTTACAGTTGAAGGCCAATCCACTCTTCCAATTGCTCAAGCCAAAAAATTTGGAGTCATCTTTTGACTCTTCTTTTTCTCATATATCCCACATCTAGTCCATGAGAAATCATGTTGGCTATAATTTCAAGATTATACAGAATCCCAGCATTTCTCACCATCTCTACTGCTACCACCCTGGTCCCAGCCACCATCTTCTCTCACCTGGACCACTGTGTGAGCCTCCTACCTGGTCTCCCTGATCTAAACCCGTTTCACTCATGACCCAGTCCCCATCACCTTTCTAATCTCGTCATTACCTACTCTCTCCCTCACCCACTCTCATCTAGGCACTGGGGACTTCTGTGCTGGCTGTTGCCTCTGCCTGAAATGTCCTACCCATCGATGTCCCAAAGGCTCACTCCCTCACGTCCTTTAAATCCCTGCTCAGTTGTCATCTTTTCAAAGAGGCCTGTCCCAACCGTACTTCCAAATGAGGACTCTGCCCCTCCCTGCCCCAAGTCCCTTTCCTCCTTTCCCTGTCCTGCTTTCCCACAGCCCTATCACCCTCTAACATGTGAGCTGTAGACTCGACTAGATTGTTACCGTTACCATCCGCCTCCCTTGCTGGAGCGGACGCTCCCCCAGGACAGCTGTTGCCTGTTCTGCTCACGGTTCTGTCCCACACACCTCAACCCTGTCTGGCACACGGCAGACACTTAGAAAATATTTGTAGAACAAATTAAGGAATTTTTTCCTTGTAAATTTTTTTTTATATAATTATCATGTACCATTTTAATAATTAAAACCTTTGGGCAAATGTATGATGAGATACTTTCCTCATCAATCCACTCTTTTCAATGACTGACCAATCCAACAGGGGTTCTCTCCTTGAACCTGAATAGAATTAAACCCACAAATCTCCTGACTTGACGTTACCACCCTGAAGTTCACCTGCAGCGCCAGGTCTACCAGCAAGCCTGATGTCAACAGCTGGATAGCTGATCTTTTTTCAGCCGGTGGTGACTTCCCTCCAGCACTAACCACAAATATTCTCTTCACTCTGTAAAACTATTGGAGCAATGACAGGGGCAGCCTTTCTAATGCTCCCCAACAAGGTACCTGTGTGGCCCCCTCGAAACACTTCATCTTCCTTTGTGACAGTCACTTACATACCAGGAGCTCTCACGCTTTCCTCCACCACCAGGCTCCCTGCCACCCAGCCTTTCCTCTTCAGCAGACAGCGCCTGCCCTACTAGCTAATTTCTAGCAATAGGATTTGAGCGTTCAGCTCTTCTCCCTGCTTTCATCACCAACAGGTCCAGCAGAGGCTCAGTTCACCGGCAGAACTGCTATGGATTCACCGTTTTTAGTGACAGACAAAGTTCTCCAGAGTAAGCGCCTGCAGCTAAAAACCCTCAGACAGTGAGTGGCTGAGGTGAAGGAACTTTCCCATGACCATGACCTCCACCAGTCACCGAAACAAGCGCAGATCTAAGTGCTACACAGTGTGCTGACCGGGCGGGTGCTACCCTGCTCCAGCGTGTGGACTTTGGAGAAAGACTACATTGACCTGAGTCCTTCCATCACCACTTGTCCATGACCTTGGGCCAGTTACAGTGTTTCAAATGGAAGTCGGAACAGTGGGGTCACTAAATGAATACCTGCCATAGGGTCGTTTTGAGGATTAAATAACTCGTGCGCCCGAAATGTTTCCAATAAATCACAGTTGACATTATTATGCAAGCTCTGCTGCAGAAAAAGCTGCCCACTGCCCACTTTGAAACAGATTCATCCCCCTGAGCCCCCTTCCTTTAGAAAGTTTGGGAGAGCCCCTGGTTTAGACAGGCTTTGCCAAGCGCATCTGGTCTTCCGGTCACCACTCTCCCAGCTCTTCAAGGAGACATCTGTTTGCCCACGTTGTGAGATGGCCTGCACAGAGACACCCTCGACCCAGCGCCTGCACACAGTAGGCATTCAGTAGGGAACTGAACAACTGGAAGACCACAGGCCGTGCTGCCGCTGAGGATACCGACCCTCTGGTCCGGGAGTCCTGGTGAAGTCAGCGTTTTCTGACGGAGTCTGGTACCGAGGAGAAATCAGCCATCCTAGCGTCTAGATTTCCATGACCACGTCAAGCCCACATTTCTGCAGCCCCAAGTATCGTTGTTCTTCTCTGTTGCTGCCTGATAAGACTCACCAACCAAAGTGTGCAGATGCAATTAAGACTTGAGGTATTTCCCATTTTCCATTTTAGTCAGAGAATTAATGCCAAGCAACTTCTTGAAAAGTCAGAGTTTCCAAAACTCTGTGCCCAAATTTCAGACCAAGAGCTGGGGATTGATGGAAACCCCATGTAAACCCAACCCCACACAACCTACTCAGGTTTCTAACATTTAACCCAAGTGATCTCACTTAGATGGAAAGAAAATTTTATTTATTGCAGAATTGAATTATGTCCTAAATGGATTAAAGGAAAATTTGTGCTATTCACTATTTAGTCGGGGTCACGAGAGGCCTCCTCGCCCGCCAAGGACGCATCTCAGGAAGAGACAGTGGAATGTGGGGCGGATGTTCTGAGACTTCTGCCCAAATCCAAGTGGCAGGGAAAGGACCTGCAGGCACAAGAGGCAATTCTCCTGGGCAACGCCACTCTGCAGGTTGCCAGTTCAATGCCTTTGCTGAGATGCAGTCGGGCATGGAAGACGTCACGTGCTGTGAGAAGATTTAGAGCAACTGTGCCACTGGTGGGTGGGTTTCTTCCATTGTCTTGGGCATGGGGTGGTGTCCAGGCACCTCTGTGACGAGGGGGCGGGCATTGCTGCCAATAACTCTGGGATCCCAAGAAAGAGTCGCGGGAGTGAGGAACAGCAGTCTGAAACTCAGATCGTCATCTTATCACTAATTGTACAATGAAGCTGTCAGCTCCCCGGGCCTCAGTTTCTCTTCTGCATAGGGAGGGACTTGAGCTGAAGGACCTCCAAGGTCCACGACTCCGGCCATAGGAGATGGAAGGCTGCTCCCTTTCACAAAGGCTTGTTGTCATGGAATTCCTTGCTGTGGCCCCTCCAGACCCCACGCAAGCACAATCTTTAGAAATTAGCATTTTATTGATTTTGACATGTGCTGTCATGGATGCTTCAGTTTTATGTGTTTAAGTGTATTATTTGTCACTGTGTCCCGAGGCCATGTGTTGGGACTGGGTGAGATTTCATAAGTCAGACCTGGAGTCCTGTGTTGGGGGCCCATCGTCTCTGCCATGACGTCACTGCGATTGTTTCCCTTCCAGCAACAGGGCAGCTTCGATGTTCTCGTTAGAGCTGAGGGCTTCTTTCCATTTATCCCCCAGCTTGTTGAAAATGCACAGAGCCGTTCCCCAAAACTCACCCTCCTCTGATACAAACATGAGCCCTTTGTTTTGTTTTCCGTGTCATCGCTATTATTAGATGCTCCTGTCTCCCTCAGAGCCCCCTCCACGTGGGACCTGTGAGCCCGACTCACTCTGTGGCGTGAAGTCCAGGCCCGGGACGTGTGTCTGTCTGTCCGCTCCTCTCTCTGGCCGACTTGGTTCCTCCTTTGCTCCCGACACGCCGCGCTGCAGGCCGGGGATGCTGATGTCGTCAGGAACGTCATCTTCACCGCCTCTCTGCACCCCGCACGTCTGCCCTGCACTGAGTCAGGCTCAGTGGATGTCGGTTGAATTTAACTGAGGAGAGAGAGTGAGGAATTTGCATTTCTCCCAAGTAGAATCATCCTAGAGCAGCTGAGCTTCATCCCAGAGCCTGAACCCCGCCACCGGGACAGGCAAGACCCCGGCTAGGGGGCAAAGCGGCCGTGGGGTTTTTTAGAGCATCGTTGTGTGTGTTCTATCTGAACGATATGAAGGTTCTCAAAAAAATCCCGTTATATATAGTGAATTCCTAGAATACTTCAGGCAGGGATTGGGGGGGAGAGAGTGGTTTTTGCTCATGCTTAAAAAAAGTTTCTTGAATAAATATCTGCGTAGAAATTAGGGACCAGAGCAAACGCAAGCATCCCCTCGGACTCCCCTCTCCCCCTCAACCCAAGTCCAGCCTCCTCCACGAAGCTGGGCCCTCCCCAACACCAGCGTTCTCATTTTCCTGCATTTCCAGAGCTCCAGGTTTCTGCTTGATTATACTTGACTTATCTGACAAATATTTCTAGAGCTCTGTGTGCCAGCCCCCTTGTAAACGCTGCACGCATATTAACTCCTCTCATCCTCACAACAATCCCATGAGGTCAGTATCATTATTATTACGAGTCTCCTACTTACTGGTGAGGAAACTGAAGCACAGCAGAGCTGACCACTGCGGCCACAGCCGGCAGGGGCCGGTGTCGGGTAAACCCCGGCAGTTAAGCCCCAGAGGCCGTGTTCAAGCACCACCCTGGGCAGCCTCCAGCTTTGCCACGATTGGCGGCGGGTGGTTCCTGTCAGCCCGGACTCCCCGGTGGTCCTGCCAGCCTCCTGTCGGGTGGGACCACGACTCCCGCAGCTTTTCTCACGTCCTCCCGCCATGTTCACTCAGTCTATGTTTATTAAGCACCTCCTCTGCATCCGGAACGTTCTAGGTTCTAGGAATAGAGCAGTGAACCAGCTGTCAGGATCCTGCCTGACAGAGCTTCCGTCCCCACGACGGGACACACACGGTCCAGGTCAGCAAACCAACCAACCGGCTGAGAAGACAATGAGAGGTCATCACCAGGGCGATGAAGGGGAGGACAGGAGTCATGGGCTAAGGAGGACCTGCGGCAGAGGGCTCAGAGGAGGTCACGTCTGCGCCGAGTCCCGAGGAAAGACGGCCAG
Source organism: Tapirus indicus (assembly GCA_031878705.1). NCBI lineage: Eukaryota > Metazoa > Chordata > Mammalia > Perissodactyla > Tapiridae > Tapirus > Tapirus indicus. Next base: position 1,221,387 of record CM062925.1, on the reverse strand, counting down.
CCCGTGAGGACAAGGGAGAGAGCTCCAATCAGGGGGTCAGCGGGCGCGAGGGCCCTGCGGCAGAAACGGGCTTGGCGAATTCCGGAAAGAGAAAGTGCCTGGAGGGTAACACACAAGGCGGGGGCAGAGCTCAGATGGTGCGGGTCTCAGAGTCTGGATTCCCTGTGCCGTGTCGTGAGAAGCCACGGGGCATGGCACACGTGAGTCCCCAGGAAACATGAAATGACTCCCTCCCTCTCAACCGGTGCTCTCAGCACCGGGAGCGACCTGGCACCACTGAGCACTGCCTCCCCCGAGCCCGGTTATCCCTGTGGCTGTTCCGGTGGGCGCCGTGGACGACCACGCCGACCTGGAGGCAGACTTCCTGCGTTTCCGTCCCTGCTCTCCGATTCACTAGTTGAATGACTTTGGGCAAATTATTGAACCTAACCTTCAGTTTCCTGGCCTGAAAAATGGGATCGTAAAGTACATATTCAGGAAGATTCCTGTGAGGATCAAATGAGATGACAAGTCGCGTGCTCGGCTCGGTGCAGGGACACGGACACCAGCACATGAGGCAGTTTTACGTCGTGATGGTGACTTGTGTTCATCTTGGCAGGAGATGAGCCCTAGTGTGAACACTCCTGATAGAAAGCGCTGGAATCTCTGGCATCAGCTCTGTTGGCTTCTGGGCTGACAGCAGCAGATCAGCGAAAAGGGCCTGAGAAGAAAAAACAGTATACGCAACCCAAACATCTCCTATTTCTCGAATAGCGTGATCTCTACTATTCTTTTTTCATGCGGCACACTGGAAAGTTCTAATGTTGCTCATTCAAAATCCCTCTCCGAGCTCCATTCTGTTGTGTCAGCATCTGTGCTGAGACAACCTCAGGGTGCTGTGTCCTCTGGTGGAGAGTCGCTCCCTGAAAATGCACCGAGACGAGAGGCTGAATCCGCACAGAGACGAAAAGAGAAGCGCGTTTAACCCGGGAGGCCGAGGCCAGGGTGTCTGTTCAGATTTCCTGAGAAATAGTTTCATCAACAAAGCAGAGACCCAGGCTCCGCCAAGCTTTTTCTTGCCTCCCGTGTCCAAGGGTGGTTGGGCCCAGCCCTGGCGCCACCTCCTGGCGGCCTCCACCACCGAAACAGACGCTTCACCCCGGGACCCCTCCCCCCCAGACAGAAAGCACGCTCAGGGGAAACTGGTAATTTCATAGCAACTGCTGTGTTTTCAGCCTCAGTTAGCTGTCTGGATCGGGAAGAGCAGATGGTAACAGTCTCAGCCACTTACAGTCCCCACGAGGGACAGTGCCTGCTGTGCCCACCCCCTTTGTTTCTGTAAGGGCACACCCAGCAGAGATCCCAGAGACCAGGGCCAGTGGTCCCACTTTCAGTGGGCAGGCTTGGCCCCACTCTTACAGGAGGGTGTCCTCCGCCCAGTTCACATCCTCCAATCCTCACTCCCTGTAGACACTTGACACACAGAAACCACGCCTGGAATCTACCTTCAGCGAGGTGGGCTCCCAGCCCCTACAGATCCACAGGTCAAAGTTCACCTCGGACCCAAGATCTCATGGGAGGGATCATTATGTGGTCTGCTCTCCTCGGGAAAGAAAAGATGGCCGCCCTTCTCATCATGGCCTCTGCCATCTTCCAAGGCTTTGGTGAGAGCAGGGGGCTCCCCAGCCAGGCAGCGTCACGGTTTGTATTCAGCTCCACTCTCACCTTAGAGCCAGGGAACGTGGCGTCAGCAGGCAGAGCCTGCAATGGTTAGGGAAAAGTAATCCGCAGGGTTGCTGACCGACGAGTGAGCCAATGTCCCAAAGAATGCTGGCTCATCCTCCAGGGGGACAAGCAGGATGGTCCTGAAGACAAGAACGTCTCCGGCTGGGCTGGGCCCTCTCTCCACCTCTCAAGGATATCTACTGACTGATTTTCCTGCTGGCCACCTAATGTGATAAGCACTTCCCCTACAGCTCCTCACTTCCTCTCAGCAGCAACCCAGCAGTTGGTACCATTTTTGTTTCCACGTAACAGATAAGAAAACAGGCTGAGAGCTTAAATAACTTAGAGCAGGTAAATGGTAGAGGCAGTATTCAAACCCAACCGTTCTCCTTCATCTTGGCCACTGTAATAAAGGACCTCCCAGAGACCCAGGACTGAGGACTGTCACAGACACTGCTGAAAACACAGCTGTCCCCTATATTTGCGGGATGAATGCAACGGGGTAATTCTCCGCGGATGAGGAAGGGGCTCTCTCTACAGCCCTGGGGACGTGTGTGGTGGGGCGAGGAGGTGCCTTTGCCTCAGGCACCACCTACGCCTTCTCCTTGAACGGCGCACACCCAGTGCCACCCTTCCCCTCAGCGCTCACAGCCTCGATGCCGCTCCTGACCACAGTCCTCCCCCCAGCCAGTCTCTAGGACCCTGACAGCAATTGTTCTCACACTGTCTGGGCCTGATGACTGATTTCTCACGGTTATTTGCAAAAGCACAAGTACAAATGCTATTAACTGGTGATAAAACCAGCCAGCCGTGTCTGAAAGCCAGCGCTGGCAACTGCTCGGGGGTCTTTGGGGACCTTGGTTGGCCAGATCCGGCTAAAGCAAATATTTCTTTTTGATACTAAAGTGCCAAGGGCAGCAACCTTGTCTTTTGCTCTTTCCAAATTGTACAGAGTGCTGAGGTCTGGCGGGGTCAGGAGTGGGGAGCATCTTTGAAGAATCAGAGAAATCTTTCGGGATTCCTGATTCCACAAACCACCCAACAGCCTCAATATATAGATTTCATATTTTTTTCCAGATAACATTGCTTTATTTTAAGTAGGAATTTAATAAGCATTCAGTAGCCATCTCTTGGGTCCCCAGCACTGTACCAGGCACTGTGGACACCACAGGAAGGTCGCCACACCTGCCTCCAAGGGGCTTATCATCTGGTCATGGAGACATGACCACAAGCAAAGCTCAAGGACAAGACGGGAGGACACAGTCAGGTGTGTGACGGACACGTGCAGACAACAGGGCAGTCATACTCAGAAGAGGAGATGGTCACCTGGTGGGAGCAGTCGGAGGGGGCCGGGCCCGCCAGGGCTGCCACTCACTAGCCCCTGACCTCGTGCGCCTCATGTGACCTCAGTTATCACATCTATAAGATGACAGCGCCCAGCCATTCTCAGGAAGAGCATGTTTTGAGCGCTGACCATAACCCAGGCACCATTTGTGGTTCTGGTGATGCGGTGCTGGGCAAGACAATGACGCCCCACAGTGATTTCATGGGGGGTGGGAGGCAGACAGTCAACAGACGAATGGGTAAATACCTTTCATGGCAGGTCGTGACAAGGGCTGGAAGAAAAGTAAATCAAGGTGCGGGGCCAGCGAGGGCGGGGTGGTCAGGAAGGGTCATTAGGGGATCTCGCCCGTCGAGTCACATTAGAATGCAGACATGGACGACATGGGGGGCGACCCAGCGGAAGTCTATGGGAAGAGCATTCCCGGAAGCAGGAAGAGCGAGGGCAGGCCTGAGATGGGAGTGACGTGGACGCCAGTGTGGCTGGGTCATGGTGGGCGTCTGGGGAGTGGTGGGGAATGCGGCGCGGCCAGGAGCCGGCTATGAAGGGCCGAGGTGAGGAGCTCAGGCGGGAAGCCTGGAAGGTTAAGAACATGTCCCAGAGCCTCCAAACCATCTCCCATCTTCAGGGCCGGGACTTGAGCAAGACGGTCCTGAAGCAGTAGGCTCCAGAATAGAGGAGCCCGTGTGCTAAGTGATCACACGTGAGATGCTGTGGGCTCCTCTGCAGTGGGGAGCAGTTTAACTAAAGAAGTGACCAGACTAAGGGGGAAAGAAATCAGGGGTAGAAGTCTGGAGACCAGGGAGAGTTGCAGGCATTTCACGAGCAAAGGGGAGATGCAGGGTGCCTCTGACCCTCACCTGGCAGCCAGCGCCCTGACGCCGTCCTCTCCTGTCCAGAGAGTCCCTGTGTGGGGTCCCGTGAGGGCCAGGCAAGGTCCCGCCCTCCCGAACACCAGCCTGCCGTTCAGCCATTGTTATCTCTACCACGGCAACAGGTGGGTGCTAACGTTGATAAATCCATGCTCACAGGTAAGTGCTTCTCAAACTTCCCCCTTCTATTTACTGTTTCCTCTTAAGGCAGAAGAGAGAAAATAAATGGCCCCAGAATGTCTGGAGGATGTAAGGTGAAACAGTCCATTGCAAGCAGGAAACTTCATGAAGATTCATGTTTCGTCTTAAAATTCATGTGAACACTGCCTTCCACTCCAGATCTACTTGCAAGAACTCACCAGCAGTGTTTTATATTATTCAAGGAGCAAACATGCCCTCCAAGAAGATATGCCACATGTGTCCTGCACTCAGCCACACACCTGACACAGGACACCAGATCCGGAGGGCTGGACAAACTCACCCTGAAAAGCATAAAATTGATAACTAAGCTCAACCCAGTTAAAACATTCTTCTCTCCAGAAAGACCCTAAGTAGTGGCTAATATCTGGGATGTCAAGGATCATGGCTTGCTGCTAGGGGCAATAAATGAGGCAGAAGGCTCCTAAAGCAGTTCTGGGGGTCTTGTTAGATAAAGTCCCTAATGCCAGGTCTGATTCCACAGTTGTTTATCCTGTGGAAGTATAAGCCATTTTGAATGTGACTTGTATTATGAATACAGATTGGAAATATTCTGCATCTTAACCATCTCTGAACATCAGCAGGCAGTAATGTGAGTAGCGTGTGCAACATGGCGGCTCCATAGCCATTACATAAGTGCCAGCAAATTCCCTCAGTGTCACTTGCTCTTAGGAAGTGATGCTGCTGCAACGAAGAAGAAAACATTCACAAAAAACCGACACTTCTTCTGTCACCTAAATGGCAGTTTACAGCATCCCTGAGGCGCTGTGCTTCTCACACTGTGTTTAATATTTGCCAATATCTCGGCTCATACTGTAGTGGATTTGAGACACAGTGATGACTCACACAGATGGGAGAATGTGTTTACTTGGGAAAGAAAAATAAACCAGGAGGAAAAAAACCCTCCATGACACATGCATCAATACTATAAATGATTACACAAACTATATTAACAATATTTTGAGGGACTTACTCTAGATAACCGTCCCTCCTCCCGAGTCAGCGTGCACGTGGTCACAGCCGGCCGGACGCCACCTTGAACGCCGCGCCGGGGCTGAGCAGGCCGCTGCTGCCGCCCGGCGGGCGCTGTTGAAATGACAGCCGCAGACGCCTCCGCTGCTTCCAGCCGGAAGAAAGATGAAAGGTTTCCTTTCTCTGCAATTCCTTCTTTCAGTTCTCACATTAGCAGCAATTATAATGAATATCAGACACAGGACGCTTTATGTAATTCTAGCTGCACTGTCTGGCACAAAATGTACTGAAGATAAATATATAAGCATTTAGTCATTTTACCTTATTCTCTCAATATCTAGCGTTGTATTCATAGTCTAGATTACTTTTTAAAATTTAGGCCTGATATATGGTTTTTATGCTGAATAAAAAATGAATATCCCAAATCCAAAGAAATGAGTGTTTTTTGCTTTAGGGTTCAAAGCAAATTTTTTTTTTTTGTATTTTTTGCATTTTTCTTTTTTTTTTTGTAAGGAAGACTGGACCTGGGCTAACATCCACTTTATATGGGACGCCACCACAGCAGGGCTTGACAAGTGGTGCATCGGTCCACACCCGGGATCCGGACCTGCGAACCCCGGGCCGCTGAAGCAGAGAGCATGAACTTAACTGCTAGGCCCCTGGGCCAGCCCCTTGTTCTCTCTTTTTGATTAAGCTAAGCTTTGATTTTAGGTACAATCTTCCTACCTAAAGATTGCAAGAATTCTTATAGAAGAATTCAATGGAAGTCTTTGTTTAACACATAAATTAGTTTTTAAACTGGGTATTAAAAGAGTATTCTAATGATGGACTTCACAAATTGATAGAGGCAGACTCAGGGGCGTGTTAGCTGGGCAGCTTTCCAGGAAACCAATCAACAAGGAAACTGTAAAGAAACGGGAAAAACGGAATTCATGAAACCTCTATTTCGGATCGAGTACTGTGTCATCTGAGGGGACACTTTTGATCAGCCTTTGGATTTGGGAGGGGGACCCCCAAGCAGAATGATGAAACTGCCTTTAAGAAGACAATTTAAAATACCTAGTAAACCAGGAAGAGAAGGCTACTTTCTTAATTGGATAAAGGGCCGAATTTGTATTGTATTGTATCCATCAATCAGAGAATGGACCAACAAATTGTGCTATTTCACAATGGAACACTAAATAGCAATTAAAATTCATCAGCCATGTGGATCTACGTGGATAGTGCTTGAAAATACAAATTTAATGAAAAAACCCCGTTTCAGGACGTTGAGTGCAGCATGCTGTCGTTCATGTAGATTTCCACAACACACAGCGTCGTTCCACAGCGCTCACTGGTTCTCGCAGGTAGAGACGCACCGACTGGATTCACAGTCGCGCTCAGGACGACACGGCCTCGGGTAATACACACGTCACCTTTGTGTGTGATATTGCGTTCCATCCAAAAAGAGAGAGGGAGAGGGAGAAGAAGATAAGAAGCAAATATGACCAGATATGAACATTCTTTTACTGGGTATATTATCCTTTCCTTATTCCATTAAAGAGCAAAAGAGGTCAATCCAGTTCATTGCAAGGTCTTCGTTACACTGAGGACAACGTGCAAGTCCAGGGCCAGAGCTAAAGGAACGAGGGAGTTAGCTTCCAAGTGTCCCCTCCCTCCACAGCGTGCTCAGCCTTTCCTCCAGATACGTGCAGGTCAAACGCTCCAAGAATACCTGTTTGAGGGATGTCACATCATCATTCTGCCCAGGGCAACCTCGTGTCTCCTCCTGCCCTTACTTTAAAACATTCATTCTCAAAACTGAAGGGAGATGTAACTGTCAGCTTTTTTGGTCCAGAGCAGCCCTGCGGGTATCCTGAAACTCCCAGGTTAACAACTGAAAAAATTCCAAGGATAAGTTTTCACAGGTAAAATAAAGAATAGAGTAGAAGGGCAAATGTTTTCAACTAACATATGTACTACACACAAACACACACACACACACACACAGATATATTCATACATAATCCTCCTGTGTAAGTAAAAAAGATACCATGAGAATTTGAATACCATTGTCTGAAATTCATCAAATTCCTAAACTCCCACCCTGATGCAATGCCTGATCATAGACAAAAAAAAAACTAGGAAAAATCATCAAAAACCTTAAGAGTCACAAGAGAATGGAGCACAATGGGATCCCCATTGATTTCTGTTTTTATTTGAATTATCATTTTAGCAAATAGGAAAATTCCTAACTTGTGCTCCTGTTCTAACTCAATAGAAAAGCAGCAAAGGCAGTTTTATGGGCTCTATCACCCCTGAACACAGCAGATTCATTAGGAACAGGAACTTGGCAGACTCTGATAGAGGAAATTTTAATTTAATTCACTACCATAAATTGCAAAAATGTGCCCATGCATTAGAAGCTCCCTGGAGGGAATATTTCTTCAGAAATAAAAAGAAAATATGATTTGGGGGAAATGTATTTTAGGTTATTATTTCTCTGTGTAAAGAAGCTAAAGCTTGCCCCCCAATAAATTTTGTCGTCTAGACTGCAGTCTGGAGAGAAATGAGACATAATCTACACGTCCCTCTTGCTTTCACAATAGAACCACTCACAGTTGTAATGAAAACCATCCCAAATTATAAGGCATAAAAGCTGGCACTGCCTCATATGTCATTAGTCTATTTGCAGATGGCACCACAATTTCAACCTGATCCTATTGCAAGAAATGCTGATCCCGCAGATATTCTGCTTGTGAGCAAGAATAGAGCACTTAGAAATCACAGCAGCACGATATTCTGTTTAAGCTTTACAAAATTTACGGGAAAGCAGTTTTTGAAAGCTATAGCAAATAACTCTATCCTCTTCAAGCTATTGCAAATCTTTTTGGATCAAATATGGATATAAACCAATAAACATCTTTGTTGCTTTAATCACAGCAATTACACATAATTATGTCATAGAGTGGGAATTTAAAAGGACTTAATATGTGGAACAACTAGCAAAACATAGCCAGCAAAACTTTAGTTAATTAAGATTCTTCTAGCATAAAACAAAAAATATTGACTATGGAGCTGCCAAATCCAAAAATAGGCAATCTTACTGACAACAGCAAAAAGGCTATTGGCAGATATTAGGAGATTCATCTCAAAGAAAGAAAGATTGAGAATTCCAAGTCTTAGGTCTTTTCTCTGACATCAGACATTTATGAGTTGCCCTAAGTCTATAGGTTCAATGTGAAAGCCAAAGTAACCAGCCAACTCCTTACATTTGTATCCAATGTTTGGACTGACAGAAATCCAAACCACCCGCACACCATCATCTTTGACTCAGGGAACAGCTACTGAGGACCTGCTATTTGAACAATGCTCTGTGGTAAACAATACATCTGGATAAATCCTACCACAATTTCATCACCTCCTCCAGGAAGACTTTTCAGCTGTACTCTTCCATTTTATCTAATTTTTTAAAATTTGTTTATGTTATCATTATTAAATAATACATGCTTCTACCAGGTAGAAGTAATTATTAAAGTCTTTATGGGTTCCCTCACAATATTTTGTTGAGAAGTTTTACATCATTTTAATCATGAAATATACCCAAGATTGTACAAGTTGACATTATAAAGTAATATACAACATCACAAAGCAACTAAACCTAATAGAACTCTTTACCCAAGAACAGCAAGTACACAATCTTCTCAAGTGCACATGGAACATTCTCCAGAATAGAACATATGTTAAGCCATAAAAGGAGGCTCAATAATGTTACTGGATTGAAAATAGACAGGATATGTTCTCCACCACAATGGACTGAAATTAGAAGTCAATGACAGAAGGAAATGTGGGGAATTCATAAGTGTGGAGATTAAAAAGCACACTCTTAAATAACCAATAGGTCAAAGAAGAAATTACCACAAAGGAAATGATAAAATACTTTAAGATGAGTGAAAATAAAAACATAGCATACCAAAACTTCTGGGATGGAGCTAAAGCAGTGCTTAAATTGTTCTGATTAAAGGATATAGCAGTAAATGCCTATATTAAACATTTTTTTTAAATCTTAAATCTAAAATCTTGAAAGCCTAACCTTTTGTCTTAAGAAACTAAAAAAAAGAAAAAAGAGCAAACCAAACTTAAAGCAAGAAGAAGGAAATAATATTAGAGCAAAAATTCATGACATAGAAAATAGAAAGACAATTTAAAAAATCAACAAAACCAGGGCCAGCCCAGTGGCATAGCGGTTAAGTTCATGTGTTCAATTTTGGTGGCCCAGGGTTTGCCAGTTCAGATCCTGGGCATAGACCTACTCACTGCTCATCAAGCCCTGCTGAGGCAGCATCCCATATAGAAGAGCTAAAACTCTACAACTGTAATACACAGCTATGTACTGGGGCTTTGGAGAGAAAAAAGAAAAAGAGGAAGATTGGCAACAGATTTTAGCACAGGGCCAATCTTACTCATAAAAAACAAAAGAAAAGAAAATTAATAAAAAAAAAAAGTTGCTTCTTTGAAAAGATCAACAAAATTGGCAAACATTTAGCTGACTGACCAAGAAAAAAGAGAGAAGTTCAAATTACTAAAATCAGGAATGAACCAGGGGACATAAATACTGATCTTGCAAAAATGAAATGATTATAAAGAAACAGAATGAGTGATGTATGAAACAAATTACATAACCTATACAAAATGGACAAATTCCTAGAAAGACACAAACTACTGAAATTGACTCAAGAAGGAAGAGACCTCTTTATATAGAAAAGAGATTGAATTAGCAAGCAAAAAACTACTCACAAAGTAAAGCCCTGGACCAGATGGCTTCAATGGTGAATTCTATCAAATGTTTAAAGAAGAATTAGCATCAGTATTTCACAAACTCTTCCACAAGTTTGCAAAGGAAAGAATGCTTCCCAACTCATTTTATAAAACCAGTCTTACCCTGGTACCAAAACTAGACAAAGATATCACAAGAAAAGAAAACAAAAGATCAATATCTCTCAGGAATATAGATTCAAAAATCAACAAAATACTAACAAACTGAATCCAGCAACAAATAAAAAGGATTATACACCATGACCAAGTGGGATTTATCCCAAGAGTGAAAAATTGGCTTATATCTGATAATCAAGCAGTGAAACACACCAGATTAAAAGAATAAAGGATAAAAACCAGAAGATTATCTCAATAGATGAAGAAAAAACATTTGACAATGGAGGCAATGGATTTGTTTATGGCATAGATTGTGGTGATGGTTTCATGGATGTATATTTATCTCCAAATTCATCAAGTTGTGTACATTAAATATGTACGGCTTTTTGTATGTCAATCATACCTCAACAGAGTGGTTTTTTTGAAAAAATTTCACAAAATCCAATACCATTTTATGATTAAAAAAAAAACACTCGACAAACTAGGAATAGAAAGGGACTTCCTCAACCCAATAGAGAGCATCCAAAAAAACCCCTCATTAATATCAGACTTAGTAGTAAAGACTGAAAGCTTCCCCCTACAATTAAGTGGAGAGATGTCCACTCTCACCACTTCTATTCAGTGTTGTACTGGATGCAAATATGCCCAGGCAAAAGAAATAAGCAGCATCAAGATTGTAAAGGAAGAAGTAGAACTACCTCTGTTCAGACATGACATGATCTCATATACAGAAAATGCTAAGGAATGTCAAAAAATAAAAGCTATTAGAACCAGTTAAAGCATTCAGCAAGGTTCAGAGTACAAGAACAACATACAAAAACCAGTTATATTTCTATACACTAGCAATGAACAATCTGAAAACGAAATTAAGAAAAACAATTCTATTCACAAAAAGAATACAATACTTTGGAATAAATTTACCAAAAAAGTACAAGGCTTGTACACTGAAAACTACAACAAAATTATTGAAGGAAATTTAAGACCTAAATAAATAGAAAGACATCCCATGTTCATGGATTGGAAGACTTAATATTGTTAAGATGGTGATATTCCCTGAACTGATCTACAGATTCAACGCAATGCCCATCAGAATTCCTGCTGGCTTATTTTCAAAAATTTACAAGCTGATCCCAAAATTCATATGAAGACACAAGGGACCCGAAATAGCCAAACAACCTTGAAAAAGAAGAATAAAGTTGGAAGACTTACACTTCCCAATTGCAAAAGTTACTACGAATCTAGAGTAATCAAGACAGTGTGGTATGGCATAAGGATGGATATATAGACCAACGGGATCTAATTGAGTCCAGAAATAAGCCCATGTGTGTATGGTAAACTGATTTTTGACAAAGGCATCAGGACAACTGAAGAGGAAAGAATAGACTTTTCAACAATGGTGCTGGGACAACAGAATATACATAGGCAAAACAAAAAAAAATTTGACCCCTGCCTCACACCATATACAAAATTAACTCAAAATGAATCACAGACCTAAATGTAAAAGCTAAAACTGTAAAACTCTTATAAGAAACATAGGAAAAAATCTTCATGATCTTGGATTATGTAATGGTTTCTTAGAAAAAAATGAAAAAGCACAAACATAAAAAAGAAAAAACAGATAAATTGGATTGCATCAAAATTAAAAACTTCTGTGCTTCAAGTGATACCCTCAAGAAAGTAAAGATGGGGGCCGGCCCTGTGGTGTAGTGGTTGAGTTCACACACTGCACTTTGGCTGCCCTGGGTTCGTGAGTTCAGATCCCGCGCACTGACCTACACCACCCATCAGCCATGCTGTGGCAACAACCCACATACAAAGTAGAGGAAGACTGGCACAGATGTTAGCTCTGGGACAATCTTCCTCACACACGAAAAAAAAGAAAGTATAGACAACCCACAGAATAGCAGAAAATATTTGGAAATCATTTATCTGCTAAGAGACTTCTATTTAGAATATACCAAGAACTCTTACAACCCAACAATGAAAAGACAAGTAACCCAAGTTTTTTAACTAGGCAAAGGATTTGAAAAGACATTTATTGGGGCCAGCCCAGTGGCTTAGCAGTTAAGTTCACACATTCTGCTTCAGCAGCCCAGTGTTCACCAGCTCAGATCCTGGGTGTGGACCTACTCACCGCTCATCAAGCCATGCTGAGGTGGTGTCCCACATAGAAGAACTAGAAGGACCTACACCTAACATATACAACTATGTACTGGGGCTTTGGGGAGAAAAAAAGAAAAAGAGGAAGATTGGCAACAGATGTTAGCTCAGAGCCAACCTTCCACACACACAAAAAATTTTTTAAATCATTGCCAAGTCAAATGTCAAGAAGCAAGAAAAAAAATTAAAAAGAAGAGACACTTATTCAAAAAGAGAATACAAATGGCCAAAAGAACATACAAAATACTGAACATCATAAGTCATTAGGGAAAAGTAAATCAAAACCATTTCATACACACCAGGATGGCTAAAATAAAAAAACAGAAAATAACAAGTGGTGACAAAGGTATGGAGAAATCAGAATCCACATGCCTTCCTGTGGTGTTGTAAAATGGTTCAGCTGCTTTGGAAAAACAGGCAGTTCCTAACATGTTAAACACAGAGTTGCCAGATGACTCAACAATTCCACCCTAGGTATATACCAAAAAGAACTGAAAATTATGTCTACACAAAAACTATTCCAAGAATGTTCATAGCAGCATTATTCAAAATAGACAAAAAAGTGGAAACAATTCAAATGTCAATCAACTTATGAATGGATAAACAAAAGTGGTATGTCCATACAATGGAATATTGTTTGTCTATAACAGGAAATAAATACTGACAGAGGTTACGACATGAATAAAACTTGAAAGCATTATGCTAATTGAAAGAAGCCAGACACAAAAGGTCACATATTGTGTGTCATTTATATGAAGTTCCATAAGAGGCAAATCCACAGAGACAGAAGTGGCTTAGAGGTTGCCAGGGGCTGGAGAACAACTGATAATGGGTATGGGGTTTCTTTTAGGAGTAATGAAAATGGGCTGTAATTGGACAGTGGTGATGGTTGCACAACTCTAAATATAGTAAAAATCGCCAAATTGCAGACTTTCAAAGGGTGGATTTTACGGTATGTGAATTACTAAGTTGAGAAATTTAACGTGGTAATCTTTCAGAGTTCACAGTGGAACAATCATAGATCACAGACAGAAAATGATCTGCAAAGGGGTCTGACACCATCTCTGTCCCTGGATCGGGTATTCATCTTTCCCAATTAAAAAAAGTAGTAGTGCTGTTCAGGTTGACTTATCTTTATTATTTACTTTAGTGGATTGTTCTTTCAAACTAAAAAAGTAACACACACTTTTACAAGCCAAAAAAAGGAAAATCCTAACGGTATCACAGAAAAGCCCAATGATATTCCCCCTCCCCATGACCCTCACTCCCATCACCACCTCTCCCTGAAGACGGTTCATGTTAGTACTTACCATCCACATTCTTCTCTATGTTCATAGCAACGCACGCAAATGAAAATATTCACACCAATAAAAGGCTTTTCTGGTTTTATAAAAAGAGGATCATTGTATATACATTTCTCTGTAACTTGCTTTGTTGCAGAGCAACATGTTACCTACAGGTCAATGCATATAAATCTAACTTCTCCTTTTTCTTGGTGAGGAAGATTGGCCCTGAGCTAACAACTGTTGCCCATCTTCCTCTATTTTGTACGTGGGTCACCACCACAGCATGGCATAACCAGCAGTGCACAGGTCCGTGCCCGAGATCCAAACCCATGAACCCTGGGCTGCCGAAGTGGAGCACACAGACCCAACCACCAGGCCACCAGGCCAGCCCCTAACTCCTTTTTAATACCTATGTAATATTCCAGAAATGTGGACATACCACGGTTTATTCAACCACTCTCTATTGATAGCATTCACTTGTTTCCTTTTTTTTCACTCAGTGTATATCTTTATACGTATACTTACAGACCAGTCCTTTTATTTCTGTAGGATAAAATTGTTCAATCCATGTTTTAAAGATGCAGAAAACCATTACTTTCCTTGGCAATAAAAAAGGTCTTTATGTTGCATTACACATCCTGCTTGGTGGAAAGGGGAAAATGTGTTTACTTCTCAGCTCTGAGTCACAGCCCAGTGAGTAGATTAGGGTTTGTTTGCAAATACATAAACAAAATGCAAATTACAAGTGCTCACCAAACAAGGCGTTAGATTCTGTCTGAACGAGGGGAGAAAGGATGTGTCACGACAGACACGTTTCCTGGCACAGGAAAATGAGCCACCGAGGCAGGAAGCCGCTCAGGGAAGCACTGCTGGACCAAGCTTCACCCTGTGATGCAAAATCCCCCGAAGACACAGCATCCAAGGGGGCTCTTGGGTTCAGAGTTCAGGTTAGGTTTGGGGTTAGGCTTAGGTTAGAACCACGAGTCCTTTTGGAGCATAGGTCCCCCTATTTAGGGGTCTTTTCTACTTTGTGCTTCTCCTGGTCGGCTGGAGCAATTTTCTCAAGAAGAGAATGTGGGTGGTATGACCCACGGCCCTGCGTATCTAAGAACAGCTTTCTGTTGCCGTCAAACACAAAAAACATCTCAACATTTTAAATGCTTGGGTCAAGCCTTTTCTTCCTCCAAATCCTGTAGATACTGCAGTTTTGAAAGCTTTCCAGTTTATAGTGATTCTGGAGACAGCCGGATTCTGGTTTCTCTGCTGGTGACTTGTGGGTGTCCACGTATAAAGAATATAAATATAAACATAAATGGTAAATGCACTCTCTCTCCTTAAAATGGCCAACAGCTAAACTGTCTGATCTGATATATTCTCTGCTTGTCCAAAGTGACACGACAAGGAAGGAACTCCATGAGAACTGTGCCTACAGCCATGTGTCCATTACATCGGTAACTGCAAACTCTGAAGGCCCCAAACTGTAAGATCACAGCAAATTAGCCGGAGGCGAAAATTTAGAGATTTGACTGGATTCTTCTCTTGCTTTATGGTGTCCAGTGCCATTCGAAGGAGCCATCCTACCCCACTGCTCCAGAATGCCTCACACCCTTTATTTGGGGCATCAGCTATTCATTGTGTCAGAGCACCACCCTCTGGTGTATCTGGGGAGAATGCAATGGTTTAGCTGGTGCACCCTGAGGGGAGTGCACTGCCTTCTCCCTCAGCTGCCCAGCTACCCCTCCCCCCAAATTTACCGTTCTCTTAGGGTCTCTTGCCAACTGGAGTAAAAGTGGAATTTATGGAAAGGATACAGGGGAACTCAGAACCTAAAAGAAACACCAACAGGCCTGAACAGACAGAAACAGAGCCACTCCCGGGATTTCAGTGGCATTGTGACTGTCTCCCATGGTTCTGTTGCCTCTGTTAGAGTTCTGGTTCCAGAGAGAGACCCTTCTAGTAGTCCCACATCACAGTCCCACTTCTTGGCAGGAAAGGACAAAGCACCTGACAGTTCCATTGTCCTGACTCAAGTGGGGAAGAGGTCAGTCCTGAAATTAGTATCAGAGTCCTTCCAGCCAAAAAATGCTCGCTTTTTCCCTCCAATTTGTAGATAAACTGCCTTTTCCAAGTGGATGTTTGTAGGGTTTTTTTAAACTCATGTAATTGAAAATTTTTCCTCTGGATGTGAGTCTCTTCTGCTTCCGTCTGGAATGAGCCACTGCGGCCTGTGCTCCCGGGTTTTACTTCATCCTTTGACTTGGTTCCAGTTCACGTGCTAATCTGTCTCCCAGGAGTGCAACACACCTACACATCAGGGCTTCACTTGGGCTCGCATTTTCTGTTCCCTTCTGCTTCTGCTCTTTTCGGCATCCTAGAAAAGCTTCTCAAGTCTGTTATCCACATAACGGCCCCAACGTACACACTCCAGTCGTCCACCCATCGGTGTCACTGGCTCCTGTCTTCCCGAAAGTCTTCCGCGTCTCAGCCTGCTGTCTCCTCGGGGTGTGATGTCCCTGTTTCACAGCATTCGGGGCCTCGTTGAACTCTGTTGCTGTAGATTCTAAACAACGTCCTACAGTTTTCTTCTGGATCCTGCGGGCTCTTCAGAGACAGGAGATTTCTGCATGGTTCTGGGACGCCGTCCCCTCTCTTCTGTTTTGCCGTGTTTTCAGTTGGACTGTGTTTTGTTTGTTTGTGCGTGCTAGATCTCAAACGAGGCAAGATGTGTCCAGACTCACTGATGGCTAACAGACAGGCATCCGCCCTTGACCCCACCCTCCAGCCTCTTAGATATGAATCACATGATCTTCCTCAACCTGTAACTGAAGGATGGACGAACATGCCCGGTTCAAAGCTCATTTCCCAGACAGGCGTCTGGAGCAACAACCCAGCGGAGAGGCCCATCTCTCCCACCCGCAGCCCAGTGCCCTGAGGAACCTCACTGTGACATAAAGTCACACCGCTCAGCAGTGTCACCTGGGACCCAGGCCTGAGTTTTAGAGAACCCCACTCTGGCCCTCTTTTGGTTATGGCCTCCCCACAAAGAGAGGAATCCTCAAAACCCGGGGGATGTGCCCACCGAGGGCCCTTCCAGCCCACACTGTGGTCAGGACCCTGGGATCCTCTGCAGGACAGCCCCAAGCCTGTCTGCAGAGCCCACCCAGGCCTCATCCACAGGCCCATCCTTCCGAGGGTAAACCGGGCCACAAGTGTGTGCTCTCCCAGGCCCAGCAAATGGCCAAGGGCTGCTGCTCACAGAGGCTCTGCACGGTCCAGCTGGGTTGTCCACATCCGTGTGCTCAGGGCTGCTTGCAGTGCAGGAGCCGGTGGTGGGAAGTGAAGGGGCTGGGCTGAGGGCCAGTGGACCGGGGGCGGTGTTCTCCCAATCACCAACATTTCAGCATGGAACTCCGAGGAACTGGAAAATTCTAAATTTGAACCTGGCATTCCAGATTATTTTGAAGGTTTGTCAGAGTAAAATGATAGAATTTTCTTTTATCTTGATTTATAATTTTTAATCATCTAGACGCAGGGCACATGGGCCTGCATTTCTACTCCTTGCCCCAGCTCCTGCAAATATTGGGGTGGCCTAATAAACAGCCTCCTGCACCCACACAGCAGCAGCTCCTCTGAGGAGCAGGTGAGTTCCAGAGGCCCTTCCTAAGTCTGTCCATAAGTACGAAGCAACCAAGAAGGATCAAGCTCGCAGCCCCTGGACGGACTACGTTACGTGAGTGTGTGTGGTGTCCCTCGGGAGCTTTAGAACTGGCCCTACTCTTCTTGCTCTACCCACACGCCATCAGCATCTTTTCCTAAAATTGAACTGTTGCGTCTACCTTGAAAACCCCTTTAGGCAGATGTCACGCCCCTGCTCCCACCTCCCTCACTCCCTGCTGATCCTGACAGTACTCAGGGAACTTGGAGCAGCCGGGGCTCCAGCCACAACCCCTTGGATCTCTTTTTCCATTTCTGGGCACCCCTCCAGCCCCTGTGCAGTATGGCTTCTAACAGCTCACTTTAGGGGACTATTATCAGGCTGCAAAAGCCACTTCGCCCCAACAGGCAGAGAGCTGGAAACACTTGGGAATTCACATCTCCCTGGAGTGACCCTTAGCCAATGACTGATTTGTATCAAAACACGAAACCTAGCTCCCGGCCTGGGTCTAGACAAATTCTAAAGGTTTCCTACACTGCAGGGTTCCCCTGATAGATCAAGCTGAAGCCACCCCCGTGAGACCTCACCCGAATCCCACCCTCCCTTCCCTGGGCTGCTTCCACCACTGCTGTGCCAATTTCTCTTGGGGACCTCCTGGGAAGCCTAACCTAAGACACACAGTCTTCACCCTCCCCTCCGCAGACTCAGGTGAGCCTCGGGCCTTTGGAACCATCCAAGGCCTGCAGAGTTGGCAGCGATATTTTCAGCAGGAGCACTTCTGCCGTATTTAATCTGTAATTTCTCAAACCGACACCCAGCCCCATCTGAAGACCCCAATAGAGCAACAGGCACCCCACGTCGATGCTGATCCCACGGACACTGTTCGAGGACCTTAATGATTTTTTTTTCTTTTTCTTGGGAAACACATGGGATTTAAAAATTGTGATTTTTAGTTATTGCTCCTGAGTGCCTATTTTTCATAAAATAAATTATACAAAAATTCAACAAAAGATGAGGTCATTGATGACCGATTTAATGAATATGTTTTTTAAATAAAGAAGGATGGGAATGCCCATTAAATCTGCCTCAAATGAGGTACCAGAGTTACATCTGGATTCCCAGATGCTACTGTGGCTCATCATTCCTTCCCGGGGAGGTATTAAAAGGGGTCAGAGAGCCAGCCCTGATGGCCTGGTGGTTAAAGTTCTACACACTCCACTTCAGCAGCCTGAGTTTCCTTCTGGGCAGAACCGCACCACCTATCTGTCAGTAGCCATGCTGTGGTGGCAGCTCAAATAGAAGAACTAGAAGGACTTACAACTAGGATACACAACCATGCACTGGGGCTTTGGGGAGGAAAAAGGAAAAAGATAGAGAGAAGAAGATTGACCACAGATGTTAGCCCAGGGTGAATCTTTCCCAGCAAAACAAAAAGGTCAGAACACCTCCCATTCTGGAGAGGTCACTTGGTCGTGTCCACTCCAAAAATCAAATAAGCAGGGTCCATAAGTACTGTGACATTAGAAAAACTTCATCTCATCATAAGATACCAAAAACCAGAGGGATAGCATCTGGGTGTCAGTCACCATTGTCTAGTGCAGAAAAGAACCGCGCGGCAGAACACCCGCTGGTCAGTGGTGAGCTCGAGCCAGCCTGAGCCAGCTCCTGGCAGCCAACCGTGCCTGGCTCCTCCCACCCCAGAGTTCAGGGAGGTCTCGCCCACGGCTGGAAATCCGCCCTTGTCGGGTACGTATTTACTCCATAGAAATCGGCAAATGCTACCAATCAGGGGTTGCTTTTTTTTTCAAAACCCAATTACCA
This sequence comes from Tapirus indicus, assembly GCA_031878705.1. Lineage (NCBI taxonomy): Eukaryota > Metazoa > Chordata > Mammalia > Perissodactyla > Tapiridae > Tapirus > Tapirus indicus. Next base: position 1,202,466 of record CM062925.1, on the reverse strand, counting down.
ACATATCTTCATTTAAGGAATTTTAAAAGAGCCTAGCCCAGAAAAGTATACCATTCTTAATTTGGCAATATTCTAAATAACTCACACAATTTTCCAATTTGTTTTGTTACTTTCCTTCATTTCCTGCTCTTTATCGTCAATTGCGTAAGCACAGCACTTTAAACATTTTCTTTGATTTGCTCTTTGTCCATCAGAAACATTCTATTATTGAACAATTTATCTCATATTTACATGTAGAACTTGTCATTTTCTCACCATTTTGAATTTGCAAAACTATCTTGATTTTCATTTTCACCTTAACCGTATGTCTCTTCTTACCAGCAAATTTAACACTCTCTTTGCTTTTGCACTTTCAGACATGATTGTGTTAAAAATCTTGTAAAACGTCTCCACAATCAGCAAGCACGGCCCGTAGACAATATATTACAGAGGGTAGAAACCACAGCACCTGCTCATGACCTTCTGTTGGGACCAGCAAAATGGACATGGTTTTGTTTGTGTCTATAAAAATTTGTAGGGGCCGGCCGGTGGCGTAGTGGTTAAGTTTGCGCACTCCACTTCAGTGGTCCAGGGTTTGTCAGTTTGGATCCTGGGCGAGGACCTACACACCGTTCATCAAGCCATGCTGAGGCGGCGTCCCACATAGAGCAAGTAGAAGGATGTACAACTATGACATACAACTATCTACTGGGGCTTTGGGGAGAAAAAAGTAAAAAAGGAGGAAGATTGGCAACAGATGTTAGCTCAGGGCCAATCTTCCTCAAAAAAATAATATTAAATAAAAATGGCAGCAACCAACCATCCCATGTTTTAAAAAAAAGAAATTTGTAATATAACAGAGTGGCAGTTAATCCACAGTGCAACTTGGATTTAATGAAAAAAATCTAATTTCTTCATTTTTGTCTATGGTTAATCTGGTCTTCGTACCATAATTTCCACCACTGGTTAGCAGAGGAAACTTAACTCAACATCGGATACAATTTAAAGTTTAATTCAATCCAATAATTTATGTGTTCCCTTTAGACAGTGTCAACCTCTTAAATAAAACAAACACTTGGTCTCTCAGAGGACTCCTCTCTCTGTGCTTCTCCGCAGGCTGTGATCCAGACACGTGGGGAGAGGGGTGGGTAGCTCAGGGATCCCTGAGGTTGGGACAGAGAGGGGTCCCACTCCTGCTGGTCCGTGGGTGTGCCTGTCAGATGCCAGGCCACCTCAGATGGTGTCCTTACCCACCCGGCAGCTGCATGCCCCCCACCCACTGATGCTGCAGTCAGCAGCTGCTGACCTTCTGGCTCATTCTTTTGGCTCAGATGTTCTCCAAGGGAGGCTGGCCATCTCCCCTTGCGGACTCTCCCTTGGCCTCTTGTGAGCTGTGTGCCCCTGAGCTGCTGCTCCGGCCTCCGTCTGTCCCCCCGTCAGGTTGTTTGATCACCTCCCCTCACTGCACCAGGCCCCACAATGGCCCCCCAGGCTTACCAGAGTTGGGCAAACTGAATTTATAGGACTCCTTCTGCCAAACCACACTGTGCCACCAAGTTTATCTGTTTTCATGTGACTGTACCCAAAATGAGCAGGGACAATCTGAGAGGCAGCCCCTCCTGGGGTCCCACACAGGTGCAGTCAAGAGCCCCCACCCTCAGAGTTTCTCTCAATTTATGCAACATACCTCCCCACGGATGGGTCAAAACCCTGAGAGGACATTTCTGAGAACTGACATCTGACAAGCTTGTTCTCCTACTTCACTCAGCCCAATCCCTTCCCACAGTCCTCTGTGCGGGAAAGAGGCAGCTTCCTCTTTTCTCTTCCCATCCGGACCTGCTCCGTCTAGAACCCAATGGTCACACCAAGCATGGGCCTTGATATGCTTGGAGTCTAGAAAGGAAATGAAGCCACCCTTTCTCAAGACAAATAGCTTACAAGGCAATTACCTTGCTGAAAATTCATGTTTAATGTTAAAAGGTAAATTATATACCAGTCTTTCTTTCCATATTCTTTCTGCGCTATTTCTCATCCTCCCCTGGGCACGTGGATGCCTTGGGCAGTGAGGGTGATGGTGCATGCTCCACACGGCAAGAGAGGGCAGATTGTTTTCCAAGCAAGATCCCTGTTGAAATGTCCTGAGTGCAGGAACTGCGTGTTGCCTCCCTCACGAGGACGACACCTGGGAAAGGAAATTGACCAACCCCGCCTCCCCATCTCCACCTCCCCTTTCCTTAGTGCTTGTGTGTGCGTGTGTGTGCATGAAGGAAAGCATTGCCTCAGAAAGCAGTCCCACGCAGCGGAGAGACGGCTGTTGTGTTGTGACTGGCCCTGAGAATCTGATTTGGTGCCAAAAAGTGAGGGAAACGTCAAGTATCTTCCAACATTTTGGGGTGTATTTCTGATATAACACTTAGTGGCAATTCTTCCCATATTTTGGTAAGTTTTTCCTTTTAGGCACCGGTGCTGTTGGGAGCTTTCGTCCTTTTCTGTGTCTTCGTGGTGTTTTACATTTATAGCACCTGCACGGGGGCAGCATCAAAGTGCCATTTTCAACCAGAAGTCCTGGCCCCCTCGCCTGCCCTCTGACACGTCTGCATCGGAGGCCTCCTCTCTCCGCTACCTTCACGCTCTTCACCTCCCTCTTTCCGTGTAGTCACAGGCACCGTGTGTGCATACTATAGGGATGGGTGTGCACTACAAAACTCCTCATTTCCTTTCCAGTCTTCCCAGAAAAACTGTAAGGTCTTCTAAAAGAATAACCACGTCCTACTTTATTTTGAATCTTCAGCAACAAACACAGCGCCTGACACATAGTAGGTGTGACGACGAACACTTTTATAATCTAGGGGCTTTGCTTCCCACCGGGCACAAAACCAGAATCTTTCAGAATCTTCAGAACTGGTTGATTGATCAGCCTCACAAAACACAAACAATCCACTGCCCAACGGGAAAGTGACTGAAGGGAAAAAGAGAAGGAATGTTTTTATGCTCACCTTGCTTACTCAGAATTTGGATACTTATTCTTAATTAATCAAAATTTTCATTAAGCCACAAAATAACTCTTTTGGAATTTGAAGGATTTGTGTTTGAACACCAACAGGCACTGGTGTAGAGTTACACAAGCATCGACAGTTGATAATGAAAATAGCAGACATTTAACCTCAGCTCCTCCATCTACGGACGAGGAACTTCCATCCCCAGAATGCAACATTTTTTGCCTTTAAATTTTCCTACAGTCTTTCTTCCCTCTCGCATGTGGCTCTGGCACTGCAGACTTGGCCAGACACATGCACTTTTTCCTTTCTTTGCTTTTCAAGGCAAACATGAAACTGTACAACTTTCTTCCAAGTGATGCTTGTATCTGAAACAATGTCCTGTGAGCAAGAATAGCTGCTTTAAAGTCATTAGTTTATGAAGGTTCTGCTACCACTCATCTGTGTATAAACACTCAGGCTCTAGCCTAATGCCTTGTCAAGTTTTTCTTCCTTATTTTATCAAAGAAGCCCATTACACGTGGTTAAAAAAATGAAGTGAAAAGCAGTAGTATCCTACCCCACTTCTCTTTTCAACCATTTTTAGTTTTGGTGATTCTGGTAATTACCTCCCTATCTCTAAATAATACACTTATCGCATTGGTTCCTGATTTATTAGTCTAGTTTCTGTCTACTGATTCACCACCATGAAAATGAAGACTGTATCTCACATTACCTCTTCCCCATCCCCTCCTCCTAATGTTTCATGTTTTCGCTCTTCCCTTGGTGACCTTTCTTCCCTTAACTAATACTTTCAAACCTCTGGGCCTCGTTTCATGCCCTGTGGACGTACCTCCTGACACCCCACCAGGTAAGCTGTAGGCATCAGCGGCTCTACCTGCCCTTCTCTACTCCCCGACCACACTGCCCCCCGGCTCTGTCCACCATCCATTATGTTTTGTTTTAATGGTCCACTATATCCAAAATTCATATGATTTTTGATTGTGCGTTTATATTTCAGGATGGGAGACTCGTCAACCACCTGCTGTTTCTGCTGTTCTGTGTATAGGCCTCTTTCCCTGGCAGGTCTCTCCCACCAACAGGACAGCTGACAGGAAATCCTGCGTGCGTCATGGAGCTTGACAACTGTTGACTTTGCTTTGGGGGGACAGCTGGGGCACTGGACCTGGGCATCTCAAACGCCACACTGGCATTTAGATTGTAAATCCCTCAGCTGTCCCAGTGATGAGACCCGTGGTGACACATGAGGCGCTGTGACGTCAGACCAGGAGAGCCTGCAACTCACCTGCCCGGTTGCGACGAAATAGCCGACAGAAAGAAGAGGACGACAGTGGTCGTAATACCATCACTAGTGATAAGAAAAGACCATTCCCCAAGTCCAGCTGCCTCAGCAGCAGCCATGCACCAAGGAACAAATGCTGGGCGTCAGCGGACGCCAGTCTCTCGCAGAAGCAGAAAGAGGCTCCGGCTTGCTCCCACGGTCAGGCATTGACCGTGGAATAAACGGACATCCCACCGCCACACACAAACTGGTTTGAACTGGGGGTGCCAGTTCCTTCCACTCCCCTTCATTTACACTGTCACACCTGCTGGTCAACTGTAGCCACCATCGAGATGTCAGAAAGGTAGCGCTCACAACTACGCTAAGCCAAGCCAGGCGACCAGCACCACCACACAGCCCCCAAACACGTCACACGACCTGTGTGCTCTCGGATGGTCCTGAGACACCTCTCCGTGAGCACAGTCAGGGGTGAAGAAGGTGGAAAATAACGACAGATACCGGCTGTCGTGAGCAGGATACTTACTCCTTAAGAAGCGATGTCTTAGCTCAGTCTGCTACAGCGACGTCCCACAGACTGGGGGGCTTATAAACGACAGAGATGTATTTCTCACGGTTCTGGAGGCTGGAAGGCAGAGATCAGGGTGCCAGCCATTTCCCAGGTCGCAGACGGCTGACCTCTCACTGTGTCCTCACGTGGCATAAGGGGCGGGAGAGCTCTCCGGGGCCTCCCTTATAAGGACACTAATCCCACTCACAAGACCTACTCACCTCCCATAGACCCCACCTCCTGACACCAGCACACTGGAATTAGAGGGTCAACACGCAAACTTGGAGGGGACACATTCATCCCATTGCAGCAACCACGCATTACACACAACAGACATTAGAAGACTGGAGCTGGAGAAAGCAAAGGCATTTCTCATGACAAAAACCACCAGCTGAAACATGTGTGTGAAAAGCTAAAAAGCACCAAAGTTGCTTCATTTCGGTAGATCCTATTTCTCAGAACGCAGCAGCTGCCCCTTGAAGAGCCGGGCCCCAGGCCACCCGCAGTGTCCTCCTTCTGCGGCAGAGGGCGCCGGGGGACCGGGCTGGTCAGCGTGGAAGCAGGACGTTAAGAGAACGGACTGCTCAAACCAGCCAGTGTCCCAAGGGCACTGTCCCATAGGACGACTCTCTCCCACTGCAGGTTCAGGCTGCGGTTAAAGACGCCTGTGATCCCAAAGCCTGGGCCTGCTTCCTGTTGTTCCTATAAGAGTCAGACTTCAAAGAGCAAGAGCTGAAATAAAGATAACCAAGCCCTGCCGAGAAATAAAGATAACCAAGCCCTGGATTCCAGAAGAAGTGCCCCTGAAGGCTCCCGGGTGGGGATGTGGGGGTGAATCTGAGAGGAGGTTCTCCTGCATCCTGTCTGTGGCACAACCTTCTTCACATTCCAGAAAGATTCCTTTATTCCTCTCCACACACTCAAGAGTTTAACTGTAGTCTCTGTCCTTAGAATATCTCTGAAGGGCTTCAGAGCATGCACCCCCAAAGTATGCCTCCTGGCATACGGATTATTTTGAGCTGGAGGCAATTGAGAAGCGTGGACACGAGAGCTCTCGCCCTCCCCTCTCTGCCAGGAAGGGCAGGACGACTCTGAATCACGAGAGAACCCTAGACCCTGACCAGCCCAGGGACTGCACCCGAGGAATCTCCCTCACACAATCCTTAGCTTCCGCGCATTGCCCTCTATTTACCTTCCCACAGTTTGCCCCCAAAAGCTCGAAGCCCCTTCCCTTTTCTTGTTGCTTCTCTGCAAACGTACTGCTCTTTGCTAAGATGCTCTAGAAGCCCCGGTTCTAACCACCCCTGTGAGTTACTCATCACTGAGCTTCCCTGTGCGTGCTCAGATGCACGCAGTAATAAACTTCCGATTGTCTTTCTCCTGTCGATCCGTCTTTTAAGTCTAATTTGCAGAGCCTGGTCAATGAACCTAAGATGGGGAGAGGAAAAGCGTTTTTCCTTCCCTACATCTCCCTCCCATCCTTCGGGCCCCTCATGCTAAACAGAGTTGATCATTATCATTGTCTCTTAACTTTGCAGCCGAGAACCAGTGGCCCTGCGTCCAGGGCAGCGCGTGGCTCCTGACCAGCCCCAGATGCTGTGAGTGGAGGTGTCGGGGCGGCCAGCTGGTCTGTATGGGGCTGTCTGTGCATGTGGGGTCCGGAGTGGATCCACAGAATGGCCAATTTCTCAATGTCGAATTCTTTTTAATCCATCTCCTTCGTTTTATTTATTTTTCTTTTAAAAATTGTTATTCACCTTTAGTTACACAAGTGAGCATGAATAGATTCCCACAGTAAAAACACTAAATGTTCCCTGGCGTGAACTCTTTCCCAGAGCCCTCAACCCAGCCCCACAGAGGGACCCACGACCAGTTTGGCTTGACGCCCTCCAGGCGTGTGTCTGTGCGCAGAGATTCGTACGGTTGTACTTACCAAAATGCGTAGTTTCATTTTGTTGTTGTCAGTTGTTACTTTACAGAAATGGCATCAAACTATACTACTGATCTGTGACTTTCCTTTTGTTCAGATTCTGTTCCTGCAACTTAGGGATCTACAGATCCACCTCACACTCTGCACCTGCTGTGTGACATTCCCCATATGCTCACACTGTTTATTTAAGCACTCTCGTGCTGATGGATATTCAGATTATTTCTAGTTTTTTATTATAAATAAAGATACAGTGAATAGCTATATATTTGTAAGTATTTTGTAACAATAAATTCTAGGAAGTAAAATTGCTGGGCAAAAGATATACACATTTCAAAGTTTTCATATGATTTTAAACCTCTCTCAGCCTGACCCTGGGAATGATGAGCAAGTGGAAGAGGAAAGAGGTCCAAGGAGCCAAGATGCACCAGATCTAAGTCAACTCACACTGCCGTGGTAGGCAGCCTGTTCCCTTGAGTGTGCCGAACTGGGTCACACAGTGGATCTTTGAGAACCTCAGTGGACAAACGCTACTCAAGCTGTTTGGAGAGAGCTGGGCATGGCCATGGAGCTCGCCAGCAGAGCAGCTGCTAGTCACTGGCAGCAACAAAGTCACCTCCACCCCAGGAGTCATTCTGGTCCCGCAGCACAGCTCCTTCTCTGAATGGTAACGGCAGTCCTGAGGAAGTGGAGGTGGATGCCACCTCAGTCCTGCAGAAGAGGGGATAAGATTTTCTCAGTCCTCCTTCAAGAAGTAGCTGATTGGGGCTGGCCCGGTGGTGTAGCGGTTAAGTTCGCACTCTGTTTCGGGGCCCAGGGTTCGCAGGTTCGGATCCCGGCCGCGGACAGACACACCACTTGTCAAGCCATGCTGTGGCGGCGTCCCATATAAAGTAGAGGAAGATGGGCACGCACGTTAGCCCAGGGCCAGTCTTCCTCAGCAAAAAAAAAAAAAAAGTAGCTGATTGATGGACAACACACAATGATCCAATCTCAGTGAGGACAAGCTGCTAAACTCCTTGAGACACTAGAGGACAGCATATAGACCTCATTGGTACAGCTTCATGCAGCTCATTCAACTGATGTCCAGTGCTTGGCTGAACCATTACAGGTGGTGAAACAGGCCATTGTAAACCTAATTAAACTACCAAGATGATGCATGAGAAATCAGCTGCACATGCAGTGGAATGTTAGTTGTCCCTGATTCTGACTCGATGTGGACATTTTGAGCCGGGGGTGAAGGGCTCCTCACTATTTCTTCCAAATGCACGCCCTCCACAACTACTGCTGTGCTGCACCCATGGAAGTATGACAACAGGCAAGCACAAACCAGTAACTGAACAAATTGTGGAATGGCATCCTATTCACACACAGGTGCATGATTTGGACGAAAGGCAAGGTTTCATATAAGCCCAACAACAGCCTTCATCAGAGAGCAATGAGATAGTGGATGTGGAAGTTTAACCACGACCAAAAGGCCACAGTTAAGGTAAGAGCATCCTGGGCCGTCCCTGCCTCTTGGTGTTAGCTGGTCATATGATGAGGATTACAGATTGGGCTCAGGGATGTCCTCCCAGTCACCAGCATGAAGGACAGAACAGACAAAACCCTTTGGCTCCTCCACAGCTACTTGGCGTACCATCACGCTGGTTTTGAATTATTGCAAGTGAGGTTAGAAAGGATTCCAGCTGCGCAGACGGACCACGTGTAAACCCAGAAGCTTAACATTAGTCCTGTGAAGATATTCCTTCTGCTCTTCCCGTTTAATTGCACCCTCTGAAAGATTGCTCAAAGTTCAGAAATGGTTCTGAAGACTTTGGCTTGGATCCTGAGCTAAAACCCTAAAGCTTGAATTCCACCACTTTTCATAATAGTCAGCTATTCAAGAAGAGAGAGAGCTTCTTTAGTGCCCTTTCTTGTAAGTGTAGATCCTCAGTATATTTATTACAGCGTGAGGCCCACCACCAGCCAGAACCCTCAGCTTGCTTTCTCGGCTGCCATGAGAAAAAATTTAGAGGAAGCCTGCCTGTTGTAACAACCAAGAATGCAATATTTATTTGGTTGAGCAAGGCAACCTCTCTGAACTTGCTTGGGACAAGGAAGTTGCCTAGTTCATTGAAATTAAGGGAGCAACAACTCCCTGGGCAGAATTCTTTCACTCTAAAAATAAGGATGAGGCAGCATGAAGCTACACGTTTTTTCCAAGTGTGTGAGGATAAGCCACCTTTCAGCTGAACTGACTAGCTCTCTCTCTTCAGAACTGAGCCAGTGGCTTAGAACGAGGCCATTGGTCTTGGACTCTGTTGACTGTTTTCAGGATGATCTGGTGGTGGATACAATGCCTTAGGTATGGACCCCTGTGGGACCATGGGATCATGACACTGTCCTGACACTGACCAGCCAGATGCTTGGCTGCCCACTCTGGGACATGCCTAGGACCCTATGGATGGGCTGCCCAAGGTGACATCACCAGCTGTCCCAGTTTGACACTGACCTATAAATTATCCATAGGGATGACAATACAATTGGATTTGGGGAGTAACTCCAGGGAAAGAATGCACAAGAATGGATCCTAAGATGGAATTTTTAAAACCCTAGCCTCTGTTTAAATATTTTTAATAGAACTAACTTAGCTTGCTTTGAAGTGGCTCTATAATTTTTTGTTTGGAATAATGGTGAGTTTTTTAAATTATAGTGCTACAGCAATTTCTAATTGTTAAGAAACAAGTAATAGTGTAGAGGTTTGCAAACTAAGGCCTGCAGGCCAGATCCAGCCACTGTTTTTGTATAGCTCCTGAGCAAAGAATGGTTTTTACATTTTTCAATGCTTGGGGGAAAAAAATCAAAAGAAGAATGTTATCTCATGACGTGTGAAAATTACATGAAATTCAGTTGTTAGCATCCATAAATCAAGTTTTGCTGGAACACCCCTTCCCTCATTAACCGACATACTCTCTAGGGCTGCTTTCACGCTCCAACGGCAGAGTGGAGTGTGCGACAGAGCCCACAAAGCTGAAATATTTACCATCTGGCCTTTTAGAGAAAACGTTTGGGGATCTCTATTATAGAACACGAATTCACAATTATTCTAATTTTATTTTCAAATGTCTAACATTGTGTAGGCTCTTTATATAAAATAGACAAACCAATACCAGAGGGAAGAGGGTGCGGGGAGGGTGAAAGGGGTGAAGGAGCACACATGTACAGTGATGGATAAAACCAGACTGTTGGTGGTGCCACACAGCACAGTCTATGTAGAAACTGAAGTATAATATGTACACCTGAAAGTTACACAGTGTTATAAGCCAAAATGACCTCAAAAAAATAATTTTAAAAACAAAATAGACCAACCAAAATGCTCTAATTAGTTTCCTTTTTTAATATGCTTAAAATAAGCAAGGAGTCTATCTCATGATTTGGGTCAAAAATTGTCTAGGATATGTCCAGGTAACGGTTAATACGAGATGTTACTTAGAAGCTTCTGTTGGACAACTTACCAGTTGCCATTGATCCCGAAGTTGTTCTAACCTGTTCTAAGATGCTTCGGGAGAAAATTAAGTTACAAAAATCTAAATAATTCTAATCTAGTTAGTTCCAAATCTAAGTAAACTTTTAAATTGACGAAACTGTTAACATATACTGATGAACTGCCTTCCAGAATACAGCACAATCTACAATCCCCCCCATAGATAGACACAGCAAGTCTGTGTCGGCCCACTTCCCCAGAGCCTGGACAACACGATGGGTCTCACCACTCTGACAGGTGAACATGTGGTCTTTAAATTTGTGGTTTTCTGTTAACTAGTGACGAGGAGCATCTTTTCACGTTTATTGTCAGTTTCTGTTTCCTATTCTGTCAATTGTCTATTAATATCTTTGGCTTGTTGAAATAATATATCTTAATTTGTATTTCCCTCATTGCTAGAGAAGCTGAGTGTTCTTTAATGATTACTGGTCATTTTCTTTATTATTCTGTGAGTTGCCTGTTTCTATCCTTTACCAATTTTTCTGTGCGTTGCTTGTCTTTTATTAATATTGAATTCTCAAGACTCAGTATTGTTTAGGGGTCTCAAAGTGCGGTCAGTTTTCAGAAAGCAAACAGAATCTGAGGCCACAGTTTAATTAAACTCATGGCCAAGCCAGTCCTGGGGTTGACACCCTGCCCCATCTGTGTTGTACACCTACCACAAAGCACAGAAAATTGCCAGGTGACAAATTAGTTATCTTGTCCAGGAAATGGCACATGCCTTTTCTTTCCTCCTCTAAATAAGCTGTTCAAAGAAAGAAGGAAATTTATCATTAGAAACAGGTGCTGGTTTTTGCAGCAGGACTTAGTAACAGTCAAAATCAGTTTGGGCTCAGACAGCAACAGGATGTATTGAACACCTTCTGTGCACGCAGTAATGTACGTGATTCCTTAAGAAGACACCAAACGACTTTCTAGACCCTCCCAGTGGTGGGCGTTGGGAGGCGGTGGTGCCAAGAAAGACCAGACCAGCCTGCAGGGGGAAAAGATACTAGGAGGGGTCCAAGTTGAAGCCCCAAGAGACTGCCGTGGTCAGCACAGGAAATAGGGATCCATTGACAAGTCCAGAGGGCAGGAACAGGGCCGAGGATAGGAGACAAGCGAGGGTGTAGGGCATGGATGGACTGGAAAGAGAGGCGTGAAGCAAGGCAAGCCCTGGAAGCTTGTTCTTCCAGAGCGGATGGTCCCCAACCTGAGGACATCTCACCTGAGTCCCCAGACAGAGTGGCTTAAAGCAGTAGTTCTCCACTCTCACTGTGCAACCACGGAAGCCTGGGCCCTCGCCAGAGAGATGGACTCACTGGTGTGGGGTGGAGCCCAGGCATCAGTACTGTTTACAGCCTCTCAGGTTAACCTGAAGCCAGGATTGAGCACCATGGCCTTCAAGAGTCCCTCAGCTGGAGTAGGAGGAAGAGGTGTGGCCGCATCTTGTATGTGTTATTCACGGCTGTGCTCAGAAGCCCAGCCTTGGCGAACAGCTGCTCTGGGCCACCCCAAGTCAGGACTCAGAGGGAAATCAAACCCACAGTGCTCCGCCACAAGGCAGGAGTCTTCTGCCTAGAACTGTGGTGCCATTAACTCACCCAGGGAACGTGGCGGAAGCGCTGGTAGAAGATAATGTGCCCCGTGTGAGCCGCCAGGAGGATGGGTGCGTCACTACAGGTCAGTTGTTTCCATTAGAAATATACACGCACTGCTCAGGAGAGAACTGCATTAGGAAGTCACCAAAAAGAGCTGCTGTGGACTGAAGTGTGTCCCCTCCAAAATTCATGCGGTGAAGGACTAGTGCCCTTGTGAGAAGACACGCAGAGAGCTTGCTGTCTCTCTCCACCCCCTGTGTGAGGCGGCCGTCCACCAGCCAGGAAGAGGTCTCACCAGAAACCCACCATGTCGGCACCTCGGTCTGGGACATCTAGCCTCCAGAACTGTGAGAACACAGATTTCTATCGTTTAAACCAATATTTTGTTTAGTGTTACGGCAGCCTGAGCTGACTAACACGAGAGCCCTGGGGGTGGACCAGATGACACAGACAGAGATGAGAGAGTGAGACAAGAACTGCATCCACAAGAGGGAGATGCCCTACATTTAAGGCAGGGCAGAGGAAAGAGATCCAGAGAGGGTGCAAACAAGGCGCCAGAGGAAACTAGGTACGTGCCAAGAGAGAAAGGGCTTGAAGAAGATGGGGTGCTGGGCAGAGTAACTGGAAAGAGGGGCCCGGTGTGGGGAAGAGAGAGAAGCCCTTCGAATCTTCTGCAGTGAAGGCACGGTGAGCTGAGAGACAATTCCAGGCAAAGCAGAGAGGCAGACAACAGATCGCAGCACAGGCTTTCTTTTTCTTTCTTCCCCTTGTAGGGTCGCTGCCTGGCCCTGAATAGCCCAGCTGTGGGCCCTAAGGCTTGTGGCTGGAAAATTCTGCACCAGTTGGTCCACCAGGAATGCTGTGCTGCCTGTGCCTGGAGTCCACAGAAGAAGCAAACACTGCTGCCCTCATCCCCAAGACACGTGGTCAGACTAGTTGGCAGGCCTTTTGCTCATGTCCCACGTTACTAAATGGAACCGCATCGGGCTGGAGCCCAGCCTCCCACCCATTGAATGGAATGGTGCCTGGACTCCCTCAGCTGCCTCCTGCAGCTCCCCTCCTTGGGGCTGGTTCCCACTACCCTACATGAGCTTGGGTAAACCTCTGATTTATACCTTGGACACTCAGATGCAACCAAGAGCCACAGCCGTCTTCTGGAAGCCCTGATGTCACTCGACCTTAGGCCTGGCCTAAAGCAGGATGACACATGTCAGTATGTCCTCTTGCTTTGGGGCTTTGGTGCAGCCATCCGGTCGGTCTTCATTGGTCCCCTTGCCCATCCCACCACGGCCCCGTGCAGTGCAGTCTTTCCCTGGGCCTTGGGAGCCCCGGTCATGGCAAGTGTTGAGGCCACAGCACTGACCACACGTGCACTCACACTGCTCCCAGCCGCTGTCCTAACTGGCCTGGCTGAGAGCCCTGATGCCTCTGCCAATACGGGAGTCCTTTGACCGCTTTTGCTTAATAATGTGAACAAACATTGCAACCCATTTGTCTCAATCACAAGTCACCAGAGAAAACTCATACACTGAACAGAGTAAATCTGAGCGCTGTCTCCAGGCTGCAATCATCTTCGTGCTGGAACACAGACTTAACTCCTCTCAGCTCCCTCCCACCACATCCTCCCCACTGAGCCAGCTGCCGGTCTCTCCTGGACCCTGATGATCCCACCAATAAATAAACAATTAGGCTTGAAGCAAGTTTCCGGATGAGCTGAGCCCACGCTGCCTGTGGCCTGATCTGTGATGAATGATCAGGGATCTTGGAAAATGCGTGCGTCATATGTCACCCAGGGAACAATTTCTTCGTGTCAACTTTTTAAAAAGTGATTTCCAAGAGGGCTTAAAAAAAAGCCCACAAGACATCACCACACGCCTTCAGGTTTGCAGAATCCTTTGATGTGCTCAGATGAAAGAAACAGTCCTGTGTAATTAATCTAAGCCTACAGGTAGTCGCCTGAGGTCTGATGGGTATTGGACCAAGCCTGGTGGATGCAGGGGAGGCAGCACAAGGTACCCCAGTCCTGTCGGCGCCAGTCCCAAGGACGGTTAGATGAGCCTGCATCTCTTACCACCTTCCCCCCACAAACAAGGCAGAAATGAAATGCAAACCAGGGCCTCTGCTGATAACCCAAATACACAGAAAGGATGTGATCATCTTTGGCCCCAGTGAAGCCACCAAACTGCCTCAGTTTCCCCACTGGGACTGAGGATGGATGCGGCTTTGAGCAGATGCAGTGCTGTCTATACTGACAGTATCTATATAGACGTAACCTTTGCTCCCAGCCCCTCCCTCCTGCCCTCAGCCGCTCCTTCCAGGAGAAGAACCAGGAGTGGTCAGCCCATCCATCCAATGTCAGTATCTCAGAGAAATGGTGTTGGCCCTCCTTCCTCAAAGCCTGGATGTTGCTAAGTGCCCCCAGTGGTCAGATTCTCTCTGCTTCTTCAGGTCCTGGGTATTTCTCTTTTATTGCCGTGTCTATTTTTCTTGTCCTATCCCATAATCCTTGGGTGCATAAAAGATACAATATTGCAAAGAAATGGAGATAACGTGGCCCACGCGGTCTGCCTTACTGAATAGATACACAGACATCTATTCTTGTCATCTCAGTGCATCTAGCATCGGGACCAGAGATGGGCTAATTGCTTTCTGAGTTGCCTGGGCCAGCAGCTATTAGTGGAAAAAGTGATGCGAATGATGACAGAGAACACGCTGCCCACTTCCCACAGGTGACAGTGGCCAAGCATCAGAACAGGCCAGTAGGAGGCGGCGGGAACATCGTGTCCCAGCCCTGACTCCACCCAGGGTCACTCTGGGGCTCTGCTCTCTCTCTGCCCCTCCCTCCTGCTCTGCAGAGTGAGAACCCTGGCTGCTCCCAGGGAGGCCAGGTTGAGGAGGCCCTAACGAGGGAATGGCCGCAGCTGACAGCTGTCCTGTGTGGAACAGCACATCCTTGCTGGCCCACACCCCCCGCATCCCCTCAAGATCTCAGTGGCTCAGGACAGGCAGCTCAGAGAACACAGACACCCACAGACCTGACAGCTCCATGAGGACCCCTGGCTGGTCTGGGGGCCTCTCGTATAGTCACTGCTCGTACAACGTAATGCTTGTACTCCTGTCGCCTCCAGTGATAACTAATTTACTTAGGATACTTCATAAAAGCCAACATGGTCACCTCGTTGCCGGCTCACCAAACACAGTGGTGTTAGTTCCATTAATACGGCTGAGGTTTCATGTGATGTTTGTTTTTGATTTGGGGGCTAAAGAGAGGCTCACGGCCAATGGAAGTGAGTGGAGTGAGTGGTCAGTGCAGACTTTTGCCTGCCCAGGTGGTGGGAAAAGTTCAGCTCTAAGCCAGTCTTTTAACTTGCTTCTCTCCCCTTGTCATCTTGCTTTGAGTCACATAAAATAAATTGTCCCTGTCTTGGGTGAAATTGGACCTGCCTTGGGTCACAAAGAAATCTTCTCGGAGGTAACCTGTGGAAGCTGCATCAAGCTCTCAGTAATGGACCGCATTCAGGTCGCAGGAGCCTGGCCTCCAGCGGCCTGCCACTGCCCCCCTCCTCCCCTCCCGGCCCTTCTCCCTCAGGATCAGCTGCGGCCGCTTAGTGTTGAAGACCACAGCGGCACGACAAGTCCTTCCTTCACAGGGATTATCAGGAGGAAGGGTGAATTGTTCTCACTCTCTTCACGGTTGTGTGTCAGAGACCAGGAATGCAAGTCCCGCCCTGCAGTCACATCTGCTCCCTACAGCAAGATCCTAGGAAAGAGATGCAAGGTGCAATCTCAGAACGAGAATAAAAACCAACTTATTATCAGCTCTCAGAAGCCTGACATTCTGAAAAGAGCTCTGTTGAAAATTCTGAGTTAGAACATGAAGATTCTGCTTGAGACCTTAACAAGGCTTACTACTTCCCCCAAAACCTGAATCTAGGGAGAACAGGTTCAGATGTGCTTTGGAGAGGGACAGAGAGATGAATGATCCTCAGGCTCCCAGGGTTCAACCATCCAACTCCTTGGACTCAACATGAAAGGGAAAGAAGTGGCAGCTTACCAATTCTGCAGAACGAGGTGAATGAGAAAGAACAAGAAAGCGGGGGGACCCAAAGACAGCACCTTTCAAGGTGTGTGCTCTGTTCACCAGTAATTTTCTGGGACTCTGTTCCACCATCCAGCAAGTCTTCAGCCCCTGAGGCAGAGGTCAGTGCTCCTCTGTAGGGTGAAGAGGGAGCAGTGTTCCTTCCCTTACAACGAGCATCATCATGGTTGTTATCGGCAAGGTGAGACAGACATCCCCACGCCAGTGCAGCCATTCGAGGGAACCACTGCTCACTCACCATGCTTCCCCTACATACTCGGCACAAGGCAAGGCATTCAACAACCCAGGTGGAGCTCTCTGCATTGATTAGAACTTAAGACGACACTATTAACTTAAGCATCACATTTCAGAATGCAACTGGGAGTGAAAGGGTCCATTGAAACTGGCTGGAGAATCCCCAAAGACGGACCTGGGCCTTGGAAATAGAGCTTTTCACATGGCAGAGCAGGCACTCAGCTTCAGGTCATGGGGGAAACTCTAGCTAAGAAATTAGTTCTGGAGTTTAGAGGGTGAGTAGCCTAAAGTCCAGCCAAAAGTACTGGGGGTGTCCTGCCAAGCAGACAGGTGGGCAAAGCCCACCAAGGTTGAAAGGAGGTAGTGGAAAGGGAGGAAGAAGGCTGAAAGGGTGAGGAAACGTTGATGATAAAATCTGAAGGGACAGCAGTAGTTTTCTTCCAAGCTGAGGATGGGTAGGGAGTTGGCCAGGAAAGGATTGTTTCGCTGATGGAACAGGGTGTGTGGAAGATGAGAGTCGGTGGGTCATATGCATCAGTTAAGTATCACGAACTAGGGAAAGGGAACAGACACCTGGAAAAAAGAGAAGTTTATTTCTCTTTTAAGTAAGAGTCCAAAAGTGGGCATTTCTGAGTTGATAGGTCAGCCCCACAAAGTCTTCACTGACCCGCACTTCTAACTTGCTACTCCACCAGATTCCCGTTAGATCACTGCCTCGTGACACAGGACAGCTAA
Source organism: Tapirus indicus (assembly GCA_031878705.1). NCBI lineage: Eukaryota > Metazoa > Chordata > Mammalia > Perissodactyla > Tapiridae > Tapirus > Tapirus indicus. Next base: position 1,185,561 of record CM062925.1, on the reverse strand, counting down.
TCGAGCTCCAGCCTCGACACCTGCATTAAGGAGAGCAACGTGATCGGATCTGCCACTCTGGACGGTTGCTATACCTGCCGTGTGAAGAGCACTTTGGGGAGAAAATGCCTGTTGGTAAGCCACGGCAGCAACGCAGGCAAAAGACCACTGTGCTCTGAGCTATGCCAGGCTATCCCCAGCATAGCTCGGGTTGTACTGTCTTCTGTCTGAGTTACTTCAATAGAGGAAAATCCTGATGACAGGCTAAGTGGCAACATGGAATATAAAGCTAAACGTAGAATTCAGACTTCTACTTTCCCTCGTTTGGTAGAGTGTTCTGAGGACCTCCCCCCACTGAAGAACAACTAGATCCTGATTGAACAACTTTTTGGTGTCGGCATGAAAAGAAATACAGAAGGTCTCCAAGGATGGATACACACACACACACACACACACACACACGAGACCTGTGTACAGACTCAGGAGTGGTGAGCAGTGACGACGCAGGAGGAGCGGGGCTGTCCTGCGGGCTGTTGCCTGTAACATCGTGGCCAAAAGGGTATGGAGCCTTGGGCTGGGATGGGGGATGGGGGCAAACTGGGCCTGAGACTCCCCTTTGAGCACAGACACCTGAGGAGCTGCAAGGTGACACAACAGTGACGCTGAAGCCAACTTTGAGGTCAGAGGGCACCCAGTGCCCACACAGACTGCTCTCACTCCAATGGCAAGTCCTCAGAGTTCACAGAACCACCCTCAGTCTCAATAATTCGCTGAAAGGGCTCGCAGAAGTCACTGAAAACTGTTATACTCAGAGGTATGGTACTCAGGGAAAGGATACAGATTAAAATCAGCCAAGAGAAGAGGCACATGGGGAGTCCAGGAAAAGTACCAGGTATGGGCCTTCACGGTCCTCTCCCCGTGGGGCCGTGGACACGTTACTTTCCTGACATCAGTACATGGCATGCACATTGAGTACTGCCATCTAGGGAAGCTCCCCTGAGCCTTTGGTGTCTAGAGCTTTTCTTCGGGCTCAATCACATTTAGTCACATGGCTGACCTCCGGTCTCCAGCCCCTCTTAGAGGTCAGGCTGACACCTTTAATCTCCAGTCCCTTCGAGACGCAAAAATGATACCATGTGGCCCAAAACCCCCATTATAAATCACATGGTTGACTGTCAAGTGGCCAGAGTCCCAGCAAACAAGCACACGCCTGTCAGACACAGCATCCCAAAGGCCCACAATCACCCCACAGCAGCTGAGGGGAAAGGCCAGACCTCCCCTTAGGTACTGTTAATGCTTCACTACACAGGGAGGGTCAAGAAGTCCATGTCAATGGCACCCTTAGCCCCCAGCATCTTCTGTTTAGACCAGCAGAATTAAGGTCAAGCACTAAACTCACAATTAAAGTTAATCAAGCACTTGAGAAATTAAGCCATCATGTGTGACAGCCAATAGAAACAAAGATTTAGACTGCTAATGGCCACAAACAGACTCAGAATGTAGAATAGCTGTAGAGAAAATAAAGTAAATAAATAATGGAATTTGAAATAGAAAGAAAAAATAAGATACTGTAAGGAATAACAGGCATCTTGAAAAAAGAACCAAGTAGAACTTGCAAAAATAAAAAGGGAATTAGTAAACTGGAAAACAGAGGTGAAGAAATTATCCAGACTGCAGCACAGAGAGATAAGTATATGGAAAATATGAACGAGAAGGTAAAAGATACAAAGGCTGGATTGAGATGGTCCAAATGTTTTTAAATGTTTCTGGGATTCATTTTAATCAGGTATAGAGGGGAACGCAGACACAGAAATGACTGTCATGAAGGAAGAAGTTGTTAGACTCACAGATCCTAGAAACAGGAGGCACAGCACACCCCACAGGGCGACACAGAGAAGCACCAGGGTTGGTCAGGGGGCAGAGGAGGGCGGGGAATGTGGGCAGGAGCCCTTATTGTGGTTTCATGGGAAGGAACAGGCAAGGCAGAGTGAGCAGCCTTAGGATTGGCTACTTTGGATAATTCCAGTGGGCTCTGGAGTGTAGAAGCTGTCTCTGCTTGTCTGGTACCTGGCCCTAGGGTGATTAGGGCAGGGGGACATTGGCCCCCAGTTTGAGAGCCCAATGGAGGAGGTGGCAGGTGTGTGGGCTCTGGATTGGTTAGTTTGCACGTGAAAGGCACACTCCCAGCTGAGTCATTTACTCTCTCTAGGAATTTGTTAGCCCTGGGTGGAGCAGAATCTCCAGAGTCAGCAAGTCCCCAAATGTCAAAGCATTAGGAAATATAAAAAATAAAAAACATGATTAATACACTAACATATGTCTAATATGAGTCTGAGAAGAAGAGAATACAGAAGATGGAAGAGAGACAGTATTTGAAGAGATAATGGACTGGAAAAATTCCAGAACCGGTGTTAATCATGAACTACAAATCTAGACAGCACAATATATCCCAAAAGGGGCAAAAAAAAAAAAAAAAAAAAAAAGGAATCCACACCTAGATACGTTGTGGTGAAACAGAACCAGAAAGACAAGAGAAGATATTGAAAAGTAGCCAGAGAGAACTGATGGGTTACTTTCAAAGTGATGGCAGTTTGATTGAGAGCAAATTCTTCAACAGCAACAAGGACTAGTTAGAAGAGAGAGGAAAAAACTATCACCTAGAGCTTACTCCCAACAAAACCATTGACTAGGCAGGAGAGTGAGGTCCTGGTTGCAGACAAGATGGAGTAAACACATTTGACTCTGCTCACACTGGATGCGGCTGTAAACCACAGACCGAACGCAGAGAGCAGCTCTCGGAGGACTCTGAAGGGCGGATGGTGGAGAACAGGAGGAACGGGGAAGGAGGCCAAAATTTTAAGAACTGAACTGGCAGTGAGTTTCCCATTTCTTTCCTTTCCAATATCACCTGGCCTGGACTCAAAGGCAGCCCAAAGCTGGATGAGGAAAGAAAGAGCTTCCAGAGAGGCCCAAAGAGTGGGAAAGGGGAATCCTAAAGGTCAGAGAGTAGGGGAACCCATGTTCCTTTTCCTTTTTCCATTCCCTCTCACTCCAGCCCTCAGGGCAGCACAGCAGGACAGCAGTGACCCAACGGGCACTCACAGTTCCCAGGAACCCTCCTCTGACCAGGAGAGGACCGGGGGAATTCCTGTTCCACTTTTTCTCTCTGTCTGTCCTCCCATTGCTTGGCCTTGGATGGAGGTGCAGTAAAGGGAAGTACAGCAGAACAGGGGAAACTAAGGCCCCAGTTTCTGGTCAGAAGACTAGGAACGGGGACCCCAATCCACCAGAAAGTGTCAGGTCCTGGAGAAGAGAGAGTACCCATAAAGTATGTACAAACCCTGGGCTCACCTCCAGCTATGCCTGTGATGGGGAGAAAGAGCATTCTCTACCCACTCTGGGTCCTTTCTGGCTGGGCTACAAATTAAATTGACATGAGGCCGAATAGCAGGAGAAAATCAAACAAAGCTTTATAACATGTATACATGGGAGAGACCAGGGAGTGTCTCTCAACAAAATACTGGAGATTCTCCTCTTATATAGACAAACAATTTTGGGGGGAGTTGGGAGTGTCAGCCACGAGGGATTACCAGAAAAGCAAAGTAAGATTATGCAGATTTAAGGCCTCACCTTCCACAGTGACAAGTTTCTAGAGATGAGGTCATCCACCCCTCTTCCCAGTACAGAGAAGGAGACACCTTTACAACAAATGGAGATTTCCCTTACAAATGTCAATGTATGATAAACAGAACTTTGATAAGAATGTGTGTAGTAAAGACCCTCCCAGTCTATTGATACCCAGAGTCATCCAAGGTGATGGCCCATCCCAGGGGCAGGCCTGCCATCACAAATCCCTTTAGAGAGTTGGGGGGGTGGGGGTGAAGGTCAAAGTCTCCTTCAGAGCAAGGTAGAGAGAGACACATCTTGAGGTGGCCAATTCTGATCCCCCACACCTGCATGGATCCTGCTCTAAAGAGTAGATTAAAAGGTTTGAGATCTCTACTGTAAAGTAGACCACTGCCCAGGTCCTGGACTGGCTGGGCACAGCGGGACAGATTCAAATAGTACTGATACTGGCTCAACACAAGGTTGACATAAGGGAAGCCATACTGTAGAAAAGAAACCCTATTGTAACTTTGAATGACCTCTGACTAACTCTAGATTTTACGGCCCCTCCCAGCTGCTATAAGTTGATAACTTTGTTCTCTTGAGTTTGTTAGGAATGTGATGACCCCCGGGCAGAGAGTCTGTGCTGATAGCCATCATCAATGACAAGGGAAAGATCAGGGTGTAGGGCGTTACTCCAGTGTCTGGGGCATATCCAGTAAAACAAAAGACTGTCAGAAACTAAGACCAGATGGATGCCCCACCCTGAGACCGGATGCCTCCCCCACCCGGAGACCAGACCCCTATATAACTGGCCTGTAGTTTTTGTTCTGGAAGATGGTTCTTTGAGACATTAGTTGGCCATCTTCCCTCTTACTAGCAAGCTGTAATAAACTGCCCTTTCTTTTCCACCATCTTGCCTCTTGACGATAGGCTTTTGTCCTGCAGGAAGCAGATCGTGCCCTTTGTGCGGTAACAGTACTGCAGAGGCTTTGCAAACTGACTGAAATGGAACCACGGTCTACAGAAAATAGCCCAAAATGTGAGGCCTGAACTTAACCAGGTTGATTGTTTGCTTTAAAATAAATCAACATTCTCCTTGGGACTTAAATTAGACCCAGCATCTCATAATGGAGACAGTTGGTCACCAACAAATCTTCACTTAAAAAAAAATTCCAAAGAATAAACTTCAGCAAGAATGAAAATTTTCCATGAAAACAGACCAGGATGCAAGAAGGAAAGATGAAAAAACAAGATGATAAAATGCATGTAAATCTTTTCTTTAAAAAATGTGCAATGTAGTAAAAGTAGTATTTAGATGGAAACATAGCTATGAAGTCCCGGTGAATATGTCACGTTTCTGCACAGTCCGGGTCCTCTGAGAGAAGACAATGCTCATATGAGGAGACATTCCCGGATAGTCAAGTCTAGAATCAGCTCTCCCCGGGGACAACCCAGGGTAATAAAGACAAAGATCTCTTCTTCCTCCTGGGAGGGGATTTGCTTTCACTCCAGGATAATGAGGACTCTCCCTGAAGGGGAGGGTGGATGGATCCCAGGAGCTCTCTGTAGGGTCAGGGTTCCTAACTCAGCATTCTTCTCCTGAGATGCCCCACTGAACCCACTGTACCGTCAGACCCTCACCGTCTCACCCCCCCAGGGATTTGAACTTAAGGAACCAGCACCATGAAGTCACTCCAGCTGCTACTTTTCCATGAAGAGTGAAGGGTGTTTGCCTCTAACCCAGGGGTTTTATATCTCCTATCAGTCAGTGTGTGTGTGTGTGTGTGTGTGTGCGCACGCATGTGTGTGATGTTGTGATTTATAATAAGAAATATGTATTTGGTCTTCATCCTGTTCCTGGCTCACAGCTTCCAAAACCCTTGGAATTTTCTGAGCAATAAGAGCGATGAGAACATCTTTTGTGATAACATCTATTCTCTTGTCCTCAGTTCCTGAAATCACTTCAGAGCCATAAAGGTGAAATGAGTATCTATTATTCATAACAAGCCCCTTTCCACTGCAACTGAGTTTATGTTAATAAGGTGACTTTTAGAAATCCCCTAAAGATGGGGGGGTGCTCGTTGCCTGGGAAACCAACCTTGAATAGAGGGTTGGAAGTTTCAGTCCCACCCCTTGACCTCCGGGGAGGTTGTTTAACCGCCAATGGCCAATGATTTAATCAATCCCACCTGAGTAACGAAGCCTCTATAAAACCTCAAAGGAAGGGGTTCGGAGAGCTTCCAGGCTGGGGAATCAGAACACTTCCACACACCACTGTGCCAGGCCCCAAACTCCCTGGGGACAGAAGCTCCTTGGTCTGGGACCTCACCTGATGTATCTCTTCATCTGGGTGTTGATTCGTATCCTTTAATATCCCTTGTAGTAAGCCAGTAATCCAGTGAGTAAATGGGTTCTCTGAGTTCTGTGAGCCGCTCTAGCAAATTAATCGAACCCAAGGAGGGGGTTGTGGGAACCTCTGATTTACAGCCCATCGTTCAGAAGGCCAGGTAACAACCTGGACTCGGGATTGGCATCTGAAGTGGGGACAGTCTCGCGGGACTGAGCCCTTAGCCTGTGGGTCCTGACACGGTCTCCCGGTAGATAGCGTCAGAATTGAGCTGACTCGCACGCAGGACACCCAGCAGGAGCCAGGAGAGTTGCCTGATGGGGTGGGAAAACCCCACACACTCGAATTGGGGGCAGAGTCAGTGTGTCACACTCTACAGTCTCTGATGTAACAAGGTCCGTGTTTTCCCACATAATGCTGTTTTCTGTGCCCTCAAGAACACGAGTGATGGCTCTTCGAGAGTGTGCCACTATTGCCCTGGCGGTTTTCTTCCCTTTGACAAGTTTTGATGCTCATGCAGGGGATTGACAAGCATGTCATGGCTGCCACCTGGCCCACAGCAGCTAAAAGCCACATCCCCATGTCAGATACGTTAAAATAAGAAAATCTGTCTGTCTTAGAATCAATAAAATATGAAAATAAAGATAAGATTAGAAATTAGTGAAAAAGAAAAAAAGTTACAGTAAAAAGCATAGGCAAAGCCCAAATGAACTCTTTGAAAAGACTGATAACAAACTTATGGAGAAATTAACCTAAAATGAGATAAAGGCTCAATATTAGTCATGAAAAGGTGAACATAACTACGTATGTAGAGAGATTAAAAAGATAATCCTGGGGCCGGCCCAGTGGCGTAGTGGTCAAGTTCACGCACTCCACTTCTGGCGGCCCGGGGTTCGCAGGTTCAGATCCCGGGTGTAGACCTACACACCGCTCGTCAGCCATGCTGTGGTGGCGTCCCACATAAAGTCGAGGAAGATGGGTACAGATGTTAGCTCAGGGCCAGTCTTCCTCACACACACACACAAAGATAATCACATGAATCACTTTATGATAATATATTTGTAATTTTAGATGAAATAAACAACTCATAGAAGAAAACTTACTAACATTGAATCAACAATAAATGTAAGCCCTGAGTATTTCCATAAATATGAAAGCTTTTAAATCAGTGATTAAAAGTCTTCCCACAAAGAAATCACCAAACCCAGATAATTTATAGGAAAGACCTATCAAACTTCCAAGAAATAAATCATTGCAATATTTTACAAACTCTTTCAGACCCTAGAAGAGAGAATAGTCCTCAATTTAAGTTGGCTGGTATAATCATGACATCAAAACCAGATGAGGCTGGTACAAAAAAAGGAAAATTATACGGCGATCACATTATGAACATAGGTGCAAAAATGCCAAAGTGTTAGCAAATGGAACCTAGAATTTAAAAAGAGATAATATGTCAAACCTGAGTTGGACATATGCCAGAAATGCAAGATAGCATCAATACCAAGAAGATCTAAAAATATAACTAATCATGTTAACAAATTAAATTAGAAAGAAATCGTCTCAGTAGGTTCAGGAAAAACATTTGTCAAAATTCTACATGTGTTTATAATCTTTAAAAAAACTCCCAACAAAGTAGGAATAAAAGAGAACTTTTTTAATCTGCTAAAGGATATCTCCATAAAACCCCTTGCAAGCATCATTTTTAATAGGGAAACACAAGAAGCATTACCTTTATGAAAAAGAGCAAGACAAGAATGCCCATTATTATAATTTTTAATTCAGCATTGTACAGAATGTCCTAACCAGCACAGTTGGACAATAAAAACAAAATACCGGAAAGAAAAATTAAAACTGTTTTTATTTAAGGTAATATAATTATCTACATAGAAAACTCAAAGACTCCACAGGAAAATGATTAGATATAATAAGATAATTTAGCAAGGAGGCTGGCTAAAAGATCAACATACAAAAATTAATCACATTTGTGTACACCAGAAATCAGTAACTAGAAAAAATAACCTTTAAAAAGTATCTACCTATAAGAGTTACAAAAAAACAAAAGAAACTTAGAAATGAATCTGAAAATGATATGTGAGAGCTATATGGAGAAGATTTGAAGACATTAAAGAAAGCCTAAATAATCAGTGAGATCTACTATGTTTATTAATAAGAAAACTTCATGTCATGAAGATGCCAATATACTTCAAATTGATTTATAGATTCAATATAATTAATCAAAAACCCACAATTTTTTCAGAGAACTTAAAAAGCCAATTCTAAAATGTACATGGAAGAACACGTGGTCAGGAATAACCAAGACACTCCTGACGTCTTCGAAAGGCTGGGGAGACCTGACGTAGCAGACACCAAGATTTATTATAAAACTTCAGTTATTAAAACAGTGTGGCATCTGCAGAGAAACAGATAAATTGACCAAAGAAACAAAACAGAGACCTCAGGAACAGATCCATGAGGATGTGGAACCTTGAGTATATTTCAAAGTGGTGCCGTAGATCACGGGAAATGCCCTCCCTTCACCCACAAGGGAGTGAAACAATGGGTTGGCCATGAGGCAAAACCAAAATAGGATTCCTCCCTCTGGAATCTGTCAATTCCACGTGGATTAAGGACTCACCTCTGAAGGGCCAACCTTCAAATCTATTAGAAGAAAATGCAGGAGTATATCTTTCTGACCTTGAGGTATGGAAAAATTTCTTCAACAAGATATAAAAAATTGTAACAAAGAAAAGAGTGATAAATTTGGCTACATTAAAATTAAGAGCTTCTTTTTATCAAAAGACACATAAAAACGTGAAAAGACAGGCCACAAGCTGGAAGAAGGTATTTCAACACGTATTACCGGCCAAAGATTGGTATTCAGAATATATTTTTTTAAAACTTCTTCAAATCAGTAAAAAAAAAAAAAAAAAAAAGACAAAAAAATCCAATAGACAAATAACATGAATAGGAATTTCACAAAAGAGAAAACACAAATGATGACTACAAACTAATTAATAACTAGAGAAATGCAGATGAAAGCCACAATGAGACAGCATATTACACCTATTGCATTTGCAAAAATTAGGAAGCTCAGCATTTCCCAGTGTTAGGAGAGGAACATAAATTTATGAGAACTCTCATACACTGATGGTGGAAGTGTAAATTGATGCAAATATTTTGAAAGACGTTTTGGCATTATCTTATATGTCAGTATTTAAATTTTCTAGTTTAAATTAAGAGAGTAAAAAGAAACGATGAAATTAATTTTAATAACATTGTATTTTACCCACTATATTCAAAATATTATCATTTCAACATGGAATCAATATAAAAAGAATTATTGAGATATCTTATGTTATTTTTTCATAATGAAGGGGATCAGAATATGCCACCCCAAAATATGCCATTTTGGCATAAAGATTATTTTGAGCTGAAGGCAATGGAGAAACAGCAGACTCAGGCGCTCTCTGCCCTCCCCTTTTCTGCCTAAAAGCAGGGCACCAATTTCCCTTTGTGAAGGAGCATCTCTTTCCCCCTCCTGTACCAGGAAGAGGAAAACCATTCTTATCACAGGAGACAACTTGAGTCTGTACAGCAAATCTTACTAAACAGCTCTTATCTATGATACATTTCCTAGTCATCTTCTAACAATTTACAGCCCCTCGGGGCCCAAACTCCTTTTTCCTTTATCTAGTCATTTAGCTATAATTTGTCACCCTGTGTTAAAATGATATATAAGCCCCCAAGTCTAATCATCTCTTTGGGTTTTCACTTCTTTCCTATGAAACCCCAAGCATGTAAAAATATTAACATCAATAAAATCTGTATGCCTTTTCTCTTATTAACCTGTCTTTTGTTGTTTTAATTCACAGGTCTCCATTCAATGAACCTAAGAGTAGTTTCCTCCCCTACAATAAGTTTTCAAAATCCATTATGTATTTTACACTTACAGCACATTTCAATTCAGAAGCTAAATTTTCACTGGAAATACTTTATCTCTATTTATATTTCACAAAATTCATAGTTGAAAAAGTAGATTCACAGACCAGAATTGTTCCAAACATACTTAAAAGTTTTCCAGTAACCACATCGAGTTTCGGTGTAAACTCCATGTAAAATCAAATTAAATATTTAGTTCCTCCTTCATGTTAGCTGCATTTCAAGGTCTCAGTAGCTACATGTGGCCCCACTATTGAACCATAGTCTTGTAAAGTTGAACATTTGTATGTCCTTTGACCCAGTAAGTCTACTCCTAAACAACTTCCCTATAGCACCTACGATTCTCAAACTTCAAGCATCAGAATATCTGAAGGGCTGATTAAAACACAGATGGCTGGGCCCCATCCCAGAGTTTCTGACTCAATGGGTCTGGGATGAGGTTCAAGAATTTGCATCTATAACCATTTCCCAGGTGACAACTGACACTGTCCCATATGGTATGCACATGAAAGTTCATTGCAGCTCTTTAATAGCAAAAAACTAGACACGGTCTAATATCCATCGTCAGAAGAATGGATTTGTGTAAAGTATGGGATAAGCACACAACAGAATACTATACAAAACTGAAAATGATGTGTTGTCAAATGGAACAGTATGGATCGAACCACATCCATTGATGGAAATCCGTTGATGTTTCCAACAAAGCAATTTCAAGAAGATTACAGACAGTATGGTGCTCTTTTTATAAAAGTCAAAAACAATATATTATTTGGACATAATTAATAAAACCACTTTTATTTTAAAAGCAGGGGAATGAGAAAGTTTTTATTTCTGCATTGTATCTGAAGGATAGTTTCTTGGCTGAAGGGTTTTGTCTTTCAGTATTTTGAATATATCATTGCATTCTCTCCTGGCCTGTAAGCTTTCTGCTGAGAAATCCACTGAACGCCTGATAGGGAGTCCTTTGTAGGTTATTTTCTTCTGCCTTGATGCCCTTAATTTTTTTTTTTTTGTCATTGACTTTTGCCTTGGAGAAAGTCTTTTAGCATTGATGTAATTAGGGATTCTATTGGCTTTATGTGCTTGTAAGTCTAGTTCCTTCCCCAGGTTGGGGAACTTCTCAGCTATTATTTCTTTGAACAAGGTCTCTGCTCCTTTCTCCTTCTCTTCTCCCTCTGGGATACCTATAATCCTTATATTGCTTTTCCTAATTGAGTTGGATATTTCTCAAAGAATTTCTTCATTTTTAAAAAAATCTTAGTTCTCTCTCCTCCACCCAAAGCATTTCTGTGTTTCTGTCTTCGAGCTCACTAATTCTCTCTTCCATAATGTCAGCTCTATTTTTTATGGATTCCAGATTATTTTTTATCTCATTAATTGTTCTTCATCTCCAGAATATCTGTTTGGCTGTTTTTTTAGAGTTTCAGTCTCTTTGGTGAAGTATTCCTCTGCTCATTCGTTTTATTCCTGAGCTCACTGAACTGTCTTTCTGAGTTTTCTTGTAACTTGTTGAGTTTCTTTATGATGACTATTTTGAATTCTGTCATTTAGATTGTAAACTTCTGTGGCTTCAGGATTGGTTTCAGGAGAGTTGTCATTCTCCTTCTGCTCTGAACTGTTCCTGTAGTTCTTCATGGTGTTTGATGAACTAATCCTTTGCCTGCACATTTATGGTCATATCAGCTCACAGTTTCCACCTGCCACTGCCAGGGGCGGGAGCAGGGTGGTGTTTTCTGATCCAGCCCGTCTGCTGGAAGTTGTCCTGGTAGAGCTGCTCTGTCTGTGTGTGCTGGCTGCAGCCACTTGGCACGTCACACACACACACTGGCTGGTCCTCTGTGCTCTGCCCACCAGTCACTCTGGTGCAGGACCACTGCACTTGGCGGGAGGGGAAGGGTGCTTTCTTTCATGTGTGGGCTGGCTCTGTGCTCACAGGCAGCTTGGCTGAGCTGTTGTGCCTGGTGGAGGTTCCTTTGTGGGGGCTGAGCCACCCTGCTCAGTGGGGAGTGTTCCCATGGGTGGGGCTGCCACAGCACAGTGGGCACTTCCGAGGGCTGGGCTACAACTCCAAAAGCGTTCACATGGGCCCAGCTGCCCCCACCTCCTTTTACAGTCACACCGGCTGCTGTGTGAGGATCTGTGACCTGGCTCCCTGCTGCTGGGGAGGGGCAGGGTGCACTTGCCTAGTTCCACTGCCTCCTGGGGATCCAGTCCATCCACCTTCAGAAGCACAGCTGCATGGATCTCTCTGACGTCCTGTTGTGCTGTGCAGGGCATCCTCTACTGGTTAACGAATGTCCACTTAGTTGTAACTTAGAGGGGAGAGACAAAGGGGACAACTCACTCTGCCATGATTCTGACGTCACTCTCTAAAAGCAAGGGAATGAAACACAAAATTTGGGATAGTGGCGACCTCAGGGGTAGAGAGGAGGAGTAAAGGTTATATTATATTCACAGGAGTTCATTATATTATTATTGCTAATAAATGACACACGTCATTTTGATGTATCACATATATATGACATAATAAAAATAAGATATAAAAATTAAAGTAATACTATATAGCACATAATCCCAAATATGTCAAAAATACGTGTATTTATAGAAGCGAAGAAAAAATATCAGAACGTTAACAGTGGTTATTTCTGGGTTGTGGAGTTTGGATATATTTTTTCTTTTTATATAATTGTATGTTTTCTATGATAAATATGCAAAGCTTTATAATTAGACAAGCTTGTTTCTTTTTATCTTCAACACAGATGGGATTCAACTTGCTCTACCCAGTTATTCCCCAAACCCCCTGTGCATTTCTACATGGCCTCAGCACAAACCTGAAAAGGACCCATTTCTCTTCTCTACAACATATGTCTCAGATGCCTTTTCATGGCTTTATTAATGATAATAGTAATAATCATAGCTGACATTCATTAAGCACCTACTCTGTGTTCTTATCTTCTCAGTATTTAGTGAATAGATTTGGTTAATTTTTACAAGAGCTAGGTACAATTATTTTTCTCATTTTACAAATATAGAAAAGGAGTACAGTGCTCACTTAAGCAACTTGGTTACATTGCCTGCCCAAGTCCACACGTTCAGAAGGTGTTTCCCTGTCAATCCCGGCAGAGAGAAAAGCAACAGTTAGCATTTCATACCTACATCCTGTTTTAGGGCCTGTTTTCTCAGCAATAACTTGGTGAGATTATTCCACATATGAACAAAAAGTGGGGAGAGGACTGATGGAAAATTTATTAGATTTCCTGATCTAATAAATCCTAAAACGCAATTACAATTACTGTCGATGACAGAACTTCCTGACCAAAATCAATATCTGCCTGAGTGAGCAGTGTTTGGCTATACTCAGTCTAATCAAGACGAGCAGAAACCTCGATGACATCAGCAGCGGTCAGAGTCGGAGGAGCCCTCAGCTTCAGCAGGCCCTGGGGACACTGCAGTTTGGTTTACCTTCCAAAGAAAAGAGCCTAAAATTCGTTGTCTGTGCTATTGACCACTAAAGTTCCAGTGACTATTTCCCTCCTCTCTATGCGCATTTATATGTCCTCTTTCATGCTGAGAAAATCAACACCTTACTTGCCAAATACAATGGAAAATAGGTGTTACTGATTTCTCTTGGCAACATGATGCTCGGATCCTGAGGCCGTTATCAGCCCACAGATGTTGCTTCTCAACCAAAGTAGCCTGAGTCATCACCAAGCAGTTAACTTAGTTTTATTCTAACAAAACCCCCAAATACATCACCTCCTCTACCCAAGCCAGGACCGAGAACTCTTGGAGCTTCCTGCTTCTGTCTTCTTTTCTCTGTTTCCACCTCCCTCATTCCTCAGTGGTAACTTGGAGTCTTTGGAAGCCCCAACTCCCTTCCTTTTAAAAAATGTCTATTTAGTTTCATTTTGAGAGAGTAAGCACCTTATTGGAAAACCCAAGATCTCGAATTCATGATGGCAGCAAAATGTGCATGGATTTGTGGGGCCAGCCTGAGCTGCCCAAGTTTGGACCTGACCAGGCCCAGAGTGACCACAGAGGCTGGTGTCCTGGGTCAGTTGCCAGGAAGGGCGGAGTCACACCCCAGTCCAGCAGCAGAGGACAGAAGATAGCCCAGGCAGAGAAAACAACCCAAACATCCTTCTCACTAGAAGAAAATCTAGAACCTAGAAAGGTGAATCGCTTACAGCCTGCACAGTTGGTCTGAGGGAGCAGTTTCCTCTCAAAACAAAGCCTAGAGCCTGCGAGGTTTTCATAGGCAAGAGCCCTAGAAATAAATTCTCCTGGTGGAAGGGGCAGGAGTTACAAGCACAGGCTCCGGAACCAGCCCGCCCTGATTCAAATCCCCTCTCTGCCACCACCATGCTTGTGAGAACTCGAGTGCACTCACTGAAGTGCCTTGGCCCAGTTCCCTCATCTGTAAACACAACGATAGGGTCTGTGCCATAAATTGTTGTAAGGATTAAATAGGACTATGCCTGTGAAGTGCCTAGTTCTTGATAAGAACTCTCCAAGCCATGTCTGCAAGGAGCAGCTGAGCAGGCCTGCACTCACAGGTGCGGAGAGCACCGTGCACACAGCACTCAGTGGGGACAATGTCCCTGGACTGTGCAACACAGCTGGACCTGAGCGCTTGCTTTCTTGCTGGTGCTCTTGGCCTCCACAGACACTCTGCTCTCCACCAACCCTCCTTAGAAATGCTGGCCCAACAAAGATGCAGTTACCCTTCCTATTCCATGCACAGCTGAGACAGATGGAAATTTTCCAAAGAAATGTCACTAAACACCAATGAATACTCTGAATATGAAATTAAGAAAACCGTTTCATTTATAACGGTACAAAAATAATAAAATACTTAGAAATAAATTTAACAAAAAAGAAGTGTAAAACTTGTGCTCGGAAAATTACAAAACATTATTGAAATAAAGAGAACATAAATAAGTGGAAAAACATTCCACATTTATGGATCAGAAGACTTTATATTGTTCAGATTGTAATACTCTCAAAATTTATTTACAGATTCAATGTAATCCCTATCAAAGTCCCAGCTGCACTTTTTGCAGAAATTGACAAGGTGTTCTAAAATTCATGTGAAAATGCAAATGATCCAGAATAGCTAAAACAATCTTGAAAAAGGAAGAACATAGTCAGAAGACTCACACTTCCTGATTTCAAAGCTTACTACAAAGCTACAGTAATCAAGACAGTGTGTCACTGGCATGAGAATATACACATAGATCAATGGAATAGAATTGAGAGCCTAGAAATAAACCCACACATTTACAGTCAATTGATTTTCAACAAGACAACTCCAGGGGGAAAGAATAGTCTTACCAACAAATGGTGCTGGGACAACTTGGATATCCATATGCAAAAGAATAAAGCTGGACCCCTACTCCAAGCTACATGTAAAATTTAACTCAAAATAGATCATAGACTGTGGTGGGCAGAATAACGTCCCCTCCCAAAGATGTGTATATCCTAATCCCTGGAACCCATGACTATGTCAGGTTACACGGCAGAGGAGAATTAAGGTTACAGATGGAATTAAGGTTGCTAATCAACTGACCTTAAGATTGAGGGAGTATCCTGGATTTCCAGGCGAGCCCAATGTGATCACAAGGGTTCTTAAAAGTGAAAGAGAAAATTGGAAGAGGGAACCAGAGAGGTGGCAGGATTGGGGCGGGGGCGTGCTGCCTGATGTTGTTGGTTTTCAAGACGGAAGAAGGGACCATAAGCCAAGGAATGCGGGCGCCTCTAGAAGCTGGAAAAGGCCAGGAAATGGATTCTCCCCCAGCGCCTGCAGAAGGAACACAGGACTGCCAACACCTTGATTTTAGCTCAACGAGACCCATTTCAGACTTCTAACTTTCAGAACTACAAGGAGGTAAGTTTGCACTGTAAATAAACCACAAGTGTGTGGTCATTCGTTGCAGCAGCAATAGAAAACTAATGCAGAGACCTAAATGTAAAAGCTGAAAATATAAAACACTTAGAAGAAAACATAGGAGTAGTTCTTTGTGACTATGGATTAAGCAATGGTTTCTTAAATATGACACCAAAAGCACAAGCAAAGAAAAACACAGATAAATTGGGCTGCATCAAAATTTAAACCTTTGATGCTCAAAGGACACTATTAAGAAAGTGAAAAGACAATTCAGGTAATAGGAGAAAATATATGCAAATCATATACTGATAAGGGACTAGTATCCAGAATATATAAAGAACTCTTACAACTCAATAATAAAAAGGCAAATAACCCAATTTGAAAATGGGCAGAGAATTGAACAAAGAAGGTCATTCATGAACCACATCAAGCATTACTCAGACCCATTTCTCAGTCTGACTCTTCCCGGCAACCATCGCAGGCTCCGTCTAGAATCTAGACCCACATTGCTGTCATCACAGGCCAGGATAGACAGTGTGGATAAGTACAGCGACGGTGGGAGAGTGGGAGTCAGAGAGAATTATTGTTTATCTCTACCAGGACACCGGTTAATCCATGTCTGTTGTCTGGACTCCAGTGGGTACAATCAGAAAGCTCCACCGGGAGCCATTGCTGACAAAAGTTTATGACACTGAGATTCTTACAGCCTGGGATGGAGAGATCCCTTCTCCATGCAGACGAGCTCCTCCCTGGAAGAGACATCCTAACAGCCCAGTAGACATGCATAGTGGTGGTGCCTCCATTCCTGAGGCCCCTTCTTTCCTTCATACCCATCTCATTTACCTAATATCTCCAGTGTCATTTCTGTTTCTCCTGTAACCGTGATTTTATGAATTGAGTGTTGGACTCTGCCTGTAAACACATTCCACATTCTCGTGAGTCATGCACACAGCCCCTCATGGCAAGCACTCCCCACAATTCCATTTCCTGTTCTTTTCTTCGTCTCTCCATTTCTCCAAATAGAACGGAACACAAAGGCCTGGGTGCAGCTGTTGGTACCTGCCAAGCTGTCCCTCAGGGACGCAGAGCAACACAACATCTCCAAGGCCTTGTGCTTAACCCCAAAACCCTGCACTTCCTCGACTATTTATTCCTCTGACTTTAGAGAACCCTGAGCCATTTAAAAGCATTCTCTCATCCAGCAAATAAAGAGCACGCTGTCATGCTCTGGGCTTCGTGCTTGTCTCTGGGATTTAACGGTAAGCAAAACAGACATCATCCTCATCCTTGGGAAGCTACTGAGGGAAAGAAGAAGTAAACAACTAACCAAATAAAAAAAGAAAAGTAGGTACTTAAATAGGCACTAAGTGCTTATCACACATTCACATCTTACTTTCCCTACAATCTTAAAGGTTATTTTTTATGTCCCCATCTTGCAGGGGTTTGTAACTTGGCCAAGGTGTTTTATCTAAGCAGTAATGGAGCCAGGATCCAACCCAGGCTGTCAGAGTCCAGATTTTTGTGTCCCCCGTCTTTTCAATGCATTCTCTCTCTGTGACACTGAGTACAAATATTCCCTGTACTACCCATTTTTCTCCTGCAGTAAGATCTGTTTATCTAGAGAGACAGACCAGAAATAAAATTGCTGAAAAGCAGAACAAAGAAAAAAATAATCAGAGTCAAATGCCTGACCCCAAATCCAGAAGCCCAGTCTAGTTTAGGGGGAATCTGTCGAGGTCCTAGAAATGAACGCCCGTGATGGATCCCACCACCCTGACATCAAAACTCTCTACCATTTGCAATGGCCTTGCCCCGGAGAAGTGTGACTGCTCTGTGGGTTACGGTTCTGGATAAGTCTGCTCTGGCTGCCAAATGGATCGCTGCCCCCATCAAAACCAGATTCCACCTCTTGCCTTCTCGCCTAGGGCAAGAGCCTGGACCTCTGCCTGAGACTTCACCTGCAAGGACGTGCCACCGCGCTGACAATGTGAGGTCACTAAGAAACTGCCCTCAGCCAGAAGCCTCTTCCTCTCCTCTCAAAACCCAATTATGACAGCTCCACGGTGGGTGCTGCCCAACAGCCCCCGCTGCAGGGAGGTCTGGAGCGTCACCCTGAGAGTCTGTCCCAGAGCAGGAGCCCCACTCTTTGTGTAGAGCTTTCCCCCTGAGGATGTACCCAGCTCAGTCCGCAGAATACAGCGTGTGTCTAAGAAGGAAAGAAATGGAAAAAAGTGAACGAAACCCCTAAACTTGCCAGCACCTGCCTGCCAAGGCCTAAGAGACCCCAAGTAGGTCCCTGCAAAAGAAATGAGCACAAAGGATAAAGTCAAAACAGTATTTCCAGATAGAGTTTGCCCCCAACCTTTTCTGAGGACCCTGGATGGGTAGCCGGGACCCTAGTCCAGAGGGTCTTGCTTTGGCTCATCTACACTGGCCTAAGCAGCGTGAGTCAAACACCCTCTGAGTGGCTGCCTTGTTCCACTGTCCCCAGGCCTACCTCTTAGTCCTGGAGATCCCACCAGGGGTGAGAAGGGACACAGAATGGTAAACCTGTGGAAAAACACACGCCAAAAAGGGGGAGTCTTTCCCCTCAGGGCCTCAGTGTTGGCCTAAAGCTCCCTGCCCTGAGGGTTTCCCAGGGCAGAGATGAGGAGGTGGCCTCCCAAGGGACGAAGGCTCCAGCCCATCTCACTGCACTAAGAGAGGGAGGGTTCCCAGGACGGCTCTAGCTGGAACTCACGCGGGGGCACCAGGAGTCAGCCTTGTGGGGAAGATTCCGGAAGGAAACCCTCCAAAGGCTGCAACAATAAACAACAGTAATGACTTTCTTCTTATTTTCTCTTCTACTCAATTTTTATGAAAAATAGTAATAAAGCTGGAAATGAAAAAAGATTTTAGCACCAAGGACAGTGCTTATTATTCAGTTTCGTTGAATGAATGCATACTCCCGTCTTCCTATCCAAGAAAAGTTGCCAGACTTCCAGAACAGGTTCAGGATCCTATAACTACACACTGGATCCAAAAGGCTAGTAAGATTTCTGGCACATTCAGCCTCAGGCTTCCCTGCCTGTTTTGATATAGGGCACCCCATTTGGAGTCTACTTCTGGACACCCATCTGCTTCTTCTTGCTAACAGGGCAGGAATGACCAGGCAGTTGCTCAGATGCAATAGTGAAATTCCTCTGTAATGTCCCATGACATCTGAAACAAGTCCTAGAGAAGCCAGTCACCAGGACACAGAGCCTAGAAGATGATGCAGACTCTCCCGTACTCTTTGGAATAGCTAACGTTCGTTGAATGCTTACTGTGTCCAGGCACTGTCCCACATTTTAACTCATTTAGTCCTCCTTGGGTCAACAAGTTCAGATCAAATGGGAAAGAAACTGCCTTCTTCGACAGCAAGAGTCATGATCTGAACAGAGCGTCATGGCTTTATAAGACTATCTCATTTTAGAGGGCTCTGTCCAGTTCTTGGTGCCACATTTTAAGAAAGTCTCCAGCTGTACTGAGAAGACACCGCAGTAAAGGTGACCGCATCTCCTAGCTGAGAGAATAGACTAGACGACAGCCACGTCAGCAGCACACCGACACTCAAATTCAGCCAGAACCTTCGCCTGCCTCATCTGATCTGATTACGCCTACTTCCTCCTCCTCTATCTCCCTGAAGGAAGAGTTCAAAGAAATTCAAGGCAAAACGCCCACCCCTGATTCATTTATGAAATATGATCTGTCTTCTCTGAGCCTGCATTAGAAAGGGATTTATTTTCCCTTTTCCTGAGGGACGTCATTAGCATGGTGATAATTAATAAAAGGCAGCAGGCGGAGTTCGGTAAATTATTAATGGCTTCAATCATCCCGAGAGCAGACAGCCCCTGTGTACAGCTGTCCTTGGTGCCAGTGTGGAGGTGCCCTGGGGAATCAGGGACTGGACAGGGGACCAGAGCCATGTGTGTACCACTGCTTTCCAGAGTCTGCACACACAGGCTCGGCCTTCCTCATCCAAACAGCCTGGATTTTCACTCAGAAATGTTCCTGGATTAAAACTGGGAGCAGGTCCCTCCGGCCGATGGTGGGTACTATCAGAGTCTCCTGGCAGAATGGCTAAGTGGGAATCAGGCCCGGGGACCTGCCGGAAAGTGGGGGAGGAGGTCAACATCCACGGAGGTTGGGGGCCAGAGAGTGAAACTGAGAACTGCGTTAGGACATCAGTGCCGAAGCGTAGCCGGAGAGTGTATCCAGAACGGAGGATCAGAGACGAAGGGTTGGAAACCAAAGTCAGGAGCTGAGAAACACAGACAAAGGGAGGACAGGCAAGCTGGGAAAATGAGAGTGAAGAGCATCATGTGGAAGTGGCTGAAAGAAGAGGTGATCTGGGAGAAGACCTTCCCAGGAGAGGCGTTGAATGCCACAGGAGGAACGTTTTCCCTCCCTAGTCCACCTGTATGAGTCCCACCTGCACAGAGCCTTCTTGCTGCAAAGACCACAGGCTCCTTGAGGTTGGCAGCCTGGACCGTTTTCTTCTCTGCTGCATCTCTTGATGCTAGCACGTGCTGACACAGCCTAGGTGCTCAAACATGTCTGCTGAATAATGAATGAAGGGAAGAATGGATGGATACAGCCAGCTTATCATGCTGGATATTGGCTAAAGGAAAGCACTTTTTCAATAAAACCACATCAATTGTTACTTTGAGTAACAAAGAATTTACTGAAGAATCCACTGGGGAGCAGGAAGAGGGGTTTCCAATATACACACCACACAGCACACAACTGAATAAATACTCCTTGGATACTTACGTTCTTCTCCTACTTTCCTTTTCCGAATGTCTCCTTCAACCCTTCCCCAGCACAGCACACAGGCGTCCTCTCTCTGCCCCTGCCCCCTGCCCCCCTTACCAAGTGCAAAGTAAAAACAAAAAGTTCTTTCCATTGTTACATATGCAAAAAAATCACTCCTCTTATGATCATGTTGTGATTTGAAGGATGAGGGGTCCCACTCCCAGGCCATCTTGAGCCTGTGGCAGTTTCTCCCTTCGGGGTGAGCTGAGCCTTGGAGACCTCCAGCCAGAGACAGGCTTTAATTTAGCAAAGTGTGAAGCAGACAAAGCTGGTCCCAGTGTCTCCCTGCAGGGCCCTGACATCTCAGCCTCTGTTGTCACCAAAAAAGAGGCTGTGGAAAACCCACCCTGACAGAAGCACCAGGAATGAGTGGTCTGGGCCTTTCAGGAGTATTTGCCTTTTACATCAAAACCACAAAACAAGGGAGTTTGGGGAAATTCCCTTTGTGGGGAATGATCTAGTGAACAGAAGACTGATTACTGAGTAAAACCAAATCCATGAATTAGAGGACAACCTTAAGATTTTCTCCCGGGACTCACAGGGACAAGATCAAGATGAAAGGAGAAAAGATATAGTTCACATAAACTTATTTCTATAAAAGGAATCCCAGAAAGAGAACCAAGCATAAACAGAGGAACAATAATCAAAGTGAGAGAACCGTCTTTTACTTAACTAAGAAAATCTTGAATCTTCCCACTGAAAGGGCTCAAGAAGATTCAGGCAAGACTGTGGAGACAGACCCACACCAAGGTACGCTGGGTGCCATTTCTGAAGTTCAAATAGAGAAAATAATCGCTACTCAGCGATGAGAGAGAGACAAGACACCTGAAAGAAAGGACCATGACAGTGACAGAGCCCTTCACCCCGGTGCCAGGAAACCAAACACCAACAGTGGGAGAAGAGACTTATACATCAACGTCTAAAAATTATGTCCCTGTAAGAGCAACAGAAACATAAATTCCAGATGCGAGGATTCAGAAACATAATACCCAAGTACCAGCCCCAAAAAGTCATGTGAAGAAAGATTCCAATGAATTGGAATAAAAACTCAAGAGCTGAGACAATGTTACAGAATAATCAATGATGAGCAATAAACCAACAAAACCTGGGATTAAGTCAAGTGTTGCTACATGGTTGGGAAGTTTAATGCAAATGTCAACAAATTACTCCTAAAGTGGAAATATAGAAAAATTTAAATGTTAAAAATCTGGATCTAAAATACCAGAATATTTAAAAAGACTAGGAAGTAGGGGGAAGTTATGAGTTCAAGATTCTACATCCAAATCGAGCTGCCAGGAGGAGTCGGGAGAAGGAACGGCTGTGGGAGGAGCAGTGGTGGGGTAGAGACACCTGGAGATGGAGTGAAGTGAAAGCAGAAATCTATCAGTAAATTAGGAAACCTATCAGTAAATTCTCCCAGCAGGCAGATGGGGTGAAGGAGCAAGCAGCCAGCAGCAGTTCTAGAGCAGCGTTGTGGGAGGGCGGGTGAAGCAGCAGGCCTGTGGTTCCCCGCCGCCCGCCAGGCAGAGAAGGATCAGACGTCAGCCTCTGAGGGACCGAGGCCCTCAGGCTGCAGGCCGTGCGCTCCCTTGGCAGGATCAGGGGCAACAGCTGTGGGACACGGGCTAACCTCGGCTCCAGCCTTGATCTTCCACCTTAGAGCTCCACGGAGAGGCTCAAGCACCAGCACGTGTCCACGGAGCTCTGCTGGAGGCGGATGACTTCTCCAGGATGTCGATTAAGTCAGATTACTAATAAAGTAAGAAAAATGATTATTCAATAAATGCAGAAAAAATTCTATAAAATTCAATTCTCATTTGTGTTTGGAAAAAAAAAAAAAACTTACCAAGCCGGAAATAGAAGGAAAATTCCCCAACCTAAGAAAGGGTATGTATTTTTAAAAATCTGAAAAAAAAGAAAAATAAATTTTCTGTCAGACTTTAGAAGCATTGTCACTGAAGTCCAGAATAAGATAAGAACACCAGCCATTGCCTCTGTACGTTGACACTATCCTGATGGACCTACTCAACGTGACAAAATAATGAGAAAGGGTATAAGAATTAGAAAGGAAGAGAAAACTATCCTCATTTTCAGATAACATGATTGTCTACATAGAAAATCCAAGGGAATATATAAAGATATTTAGAACTAATAGGAAAGTTCAGGATTTCATCGATACATAAACATGGTACACAGCATTCCCGCACACCAATAAACCAATTATAAAATATGATAGAATTTAAAAGTATACGTATTAGCAACAAAAAGTTAGACACCAAATAATAAATCTAAAACTTAAAAAAGTCAAAAACCTAATAAATCCAAAATCTACATGAAGAAAATTATGAGTTATTTACAAACCCAAACTTAAGAAACGGAGGTGATTGTGGGTTTATTCTTTCTTATTAAAGCCTGCAGGTCAAAACCAATTTGGGCTGCAGCACATCTGCTTTATTTCCCAGTCGCTCCAACGCAGAATATTAGATACCGTCAAATAGGTAGAAGTCAGTCTCAAAATATGCCCCCTGGAAAGGGAGCCTTAGATGTCTGCCTATCTGAGGCCTGCAGGGTGACAAGATGTGCTTGACTGAGGTGACACAGTAAGAGTGGCAGAGCCAGGACAGGAAACCGGGCGCCCTGCTCCCACCGCAGGGCTGCCCGCGCTTGCCAGCCTCCCGGCGAAGCCACCCCGGGCTGGGGTCTAGAGGAAACCGGGAGAAGCCCCAGTCCCCTGGACTGTCAGAACTTCAGTCCTCTCCCGCTGCAAGCTTCCCCCACCCCGTGCTTCCTTTCTCTGGCACAGTCCAGCCTCCCAGCCCTTCAGACTCCACATTGCATGAGTCTCCACGAGTTCAATGGTTTTCAGACTTCTAGATTTTCCAGACCAGTCAATTTCCCCCCAAATCCTGGCATCCAAAGATAGAGATGACAAATTTTGTTTTGTTACTGGAAACATTAGGAAAACAACCACCATCTATTTCCACTATGATTTCATGAAAGAAAAGACATTTTAACACTGAAAATGTAAGGAGTGTATGCTTCAAAAGGATGGATTTTATTTTATATAAATTATACCTGAATAAACCTGAATAAAATGCTGGTATGCTGAACTTTGAATGAAAACAATTAGAAATTGGATGCACCTGGCTCTGGTCTGCCCACCCCAGGCCATTTGCACAGATGAGGGAAACACCCCCGCAGACCCGAGGAGCTTTGGGAAGCCGCTGCTCCAGACTCTTCCCATGTGGCTCCCATCCATCCTCACCGCCTGCCCATCGTCACTTCTTGTCGGGACTGGTGCAATCTCTCCCGCCTGCCCTTCCTGCACCCCAGCCTCCCTCTCTGATCAGAATGAGCTTCTAAAGCGCAGCCTGATCACAGCACTCTGCTGCCAGGAGTAAAGCCCCGGCCCCTACCCCACTATGGGAGCCACCCTCGTCTCCTCCTTCACACTTACACCCACGGACTCAGCACTCGAGTCACTTCTGACCGCACTCTCTTATCCACATACTTTCATTCACACGATGTCCCACACCGTAAATGAATTGTCCCCAATCTTGACCTTTTGAAATATTACACGTTCTTCAAAGAATACTCAAATACCACTTTGTCTATGAGCCTTGATAATTCACCTCTTATGCCCTCTAGCTTCACCTTTCTCTCCATCTGATACTCAACATGTCATGTCGTTGCGGTGAGTCTGTCACCTCATGATGGCGGTTTGGCCATCATCAGTTTCTATATTGTGCATAGATAATTATCGAATGGGTAATTTGCTTCACCTCCATCCCAACCAATGACTTTCTATCCTACTTCCCTTGGAAACAGAAGCCATAAAATAACTTCCCCCATGTCCTCCCAACGCAGCTACGGAGTCACCTGCATCCATGTACGTCACGTGCTCTCCCACCCACCCCCCTCCTCCCAAGAACTAATCTTCCTCCTGGCTCTGAATCCCATCCTCTCATCTTTGACAGGAGCCTCACTTCATCAATTACCTCTACTTTCTTCTAAGTTTCTACCCTTCCTCTCTGCTGATTCCTCTTCTCGGTAGTTCAGGGAACACCAGCTAGAAATATTTACATAAACTATTCTCAAGCCAAAACAGTTGCACCGACAGACCCTCAAGACTAGGGACCCTGAAGAGCTACCCTCACTTAGGGAGGTGAGGGAGATAGACAATAAACACGCATTAGCCGGGTAAGAGCGAATGACATTCATCCGTCGACGAGACAAAGAAGACTGAAAGGTGATGCCAGGACAGCCACTCTGCTCACTCCCAGCCCCACTGTCCCTCGAGACATTCCTGCCCTGTGAATCGCTGCTCATTCCCCCGGCACCGGATCAAGGCAACAGTGTTCCCCTGAGAGGCCCGAAGACCTGTCTGCAGGGCAGCCACTTGGACCCCTGCTCGTCTGGCACTCACTTTCTGAGAGTCTCTGGTCTTCCTTCAGGTCCTCAAGCTATGTCAACAGCTACTCTGCTCTTGAACTTTTACACACACCACACCCTCTGCTGGCAGCGCTCTCTCTTCTCGCTCCATCCACCCTGTCTGGCAGGACTACCTCCTCGTCCTTCAACTCAGCTCAGATATCAGCTTTCCTGACCCCTCACTTGCTATCACAGTGTTCTTCCTAGAATTTCTCATGGCTTATAACTTTTATGTTTGTCTCTTATTAATTATTTTCACCACTGGACTCAAAACTCCAGGGGAACAGGGTTTATGTCTCTCTTGTTTACCATCGTGTTCTCAGCACCTCGCACATGGAAGGCGTTCAAAAAAGTGCAAAATGAATGAACTGTGTTAACAACTAGCTCAGCATTGCCGTGGTTCCAGGGTACCACCTGAGGATCTTAATTAACTAAACAGTCCTAAACCTCCTTCCCTAACTACATTCTCCTAACTATCAGAGGAAAAACAGAGCTGGGCAGTAGTTAAAGCCATAAAAGCAGCTTTTATTTGGGGCTGTGGCAATAGTGGAAAAGAGGCCTCAGGATGGAGCGGGGCTCAGCTGCGAATACAGCGAAGGCAAGTGGGAATTGATAGCCAAGGAGCAGGGTGGGGGTCAAAGGATGGAAAATTACTAAGAGAAAACATCAGGGGTAAGGGGGTTCTGGCTAAACTGACCTAATAGGATCTTTGCTGAAGACAGGCAGGGTGACCAGACTTCACCTGGAGGATGGTGGAGGGCGAGGGACCTGAGCAGAGTCGGGGGGCGGGGGGAGGGGCTTGATAAACTGACCTAGCAGGCTTCTTGCTAAAACTGGATTTTACAAGGAAGTGCACACATGGGCCCAGGAGAAGCTTCAAGAGACTGACTAGAGTTTGGTTAAACAAGAAATCTTTGTCAATGCCCAGATTCAGACTGGTAGGGGGTGTACATACACAGGTGGACCACATGTACACCACCCTCCACAGCATAGGGTGAGGGGTGTAATATCAGTAATTACTGTGCAAGGGGGGCTGTAATTGAAAAAAGGCCTCTAGTAACTTCCGTACGTCGTCCCCAGGCCCCTGTGGGAACCACGGCTCCAGGTGGACCATCCCTGTGCCTTGTAACGCTCCCCAGGTGGCTGCTTGTCGACTCTCAGACCCCTGACCTTTCGGCCGATCTCAGAAAGTCACTGGGGCTCATACACAGGCAACTACTTTTCTCATTAAAATGTTCTTAATCTTTAACATTCTTGTCCTCTACCACGGGGACCTTCAATCATTAAACACACTAAGGCAGCCTATTTGAAGAGGGGCTCCCACATTGATAAAAAGAAGGCAAAGTCACTTCTAACAGGCCACGAAAGAGTGAACGTTGCCGTCATTAGTTAGAATGTCATTGGCACTGCGAATCTAAAATCTGGGCCCCCAGGCAAAACTTTTGTAAAAAGCCTTTTGATACCCAGGCCACAGATTCCCCATTACCAATCCCCCATAAGTCCACACCATTTAGTCGTATCAAACAAGAAAGCAGGGGTAATGTAGATGGGGGGACCAGGGAAAGGGGTTTGGAGCAGAGTTCTTAGTCCTTTCTTTGAACTACAAATTGCTCTAGCATATCCTGCTTTCGGGGAAACATTCTAGACTGAAATAGGAGCAGTTCCAGGTGTTATTCCTGATCTGATTTATTTAGGACTGACAGGAATGGGGCAACAGTTAAGAGACTCAAGGAGAGGCTAGGATTTTAACTGAAGTGCTTTCTAGAAAAGTAGCAGACTACAAAACTATTAACTCCCTGCAGTTTCTAAAGCTTAAAATGTAATGCACTTTAATCACAACCAAGCCTGTCATAGAGGAATTCAAATGGAAATGTGACCCCCAAAAGTACATTGGTACCCCAGTGAGCTAATTTCTACAAGAGAAAGAAGTGCTTTCTGGGGAACTGGGGAGTCCAAACAGCCTGTCCCATTGCCCAGCATGACATGGAGGGAAAAGACAAGTCTTTGGAGTCAGAGGGATTCGAGCTGAAATCATGATTTAGGATTGTGTGTGACTGGAGCAAGTTCCAGCATCTCTTGGCCTCTGTTTCCTCCTCTGAGAAATGGTAATAATACCTATCCTGCGAGATTATTAAGGGGATTAGCCACGCTGACAGGACAACAAGAACACAGCAGATAGCCACTGTGGGTGAGACTATTTGTGGTCAGCATACTCAGTCTCCCACGGACCCGCAGAGGGACTTGCTTTTTAAATCCTGCCGTCACGCAGGTGCCTCGACTCCTGTTAGGAACCTGAAGCATCTGCTCCTCTCACAGTGCTGCTTCTCAGATGTTACTGAATTTGGTTTAAACCCTCAGAAATGCCACCTCAGGTAAGCACTCAGAAACATTTAAAGACTGCCAAACTTTACATTTAAGATTTTTGTATTTCTTGAGTTGAATCTGCCCCATCAATTTTCATTTGTTGCCCTCAAAACGATTTACTGAAATGACTCTTTTTCCTTTGAACAGAGAATTTTTCCACGGTTGTGTATTACCTGGTGGGGATGATTGTGTCTCCCGCCCTAGAGCGCCTGACATAGCTCTGATCCTTCCTCCGACAAACACCGACCCCCACAGAATGAATTTTTTATCAATGTGTATTTTCTAGTAAAGGAGTTGCCAAACAAAAGTCCTAACTTTTCAAATTGGTTTTAATGTGGCTAAAGTCTGAAACAATTTATCTTTTATTGGTCTCAGTATTAAAATTAAGGGATCTAGCTAAAGGTTTCAATAAACAAAATGTATCAGCTCAGCCCCAACCATCTCCACTTCGTAACATGCACACCCTGCACCACTGCCATCAAAGAAAAAGGGTGTACCACAGCTTGTGTGGCAGACTCCTAACGAATGATCAAAACTTGTTGGAGCTAAGGTGCTGTTCTCCCAGTGGATTGCAATTTTTTAATATTTCTCTTTGAAAACAGCTGCATGATTAATTCCACCATTTCTACTTAAATTACTCATGAAGAAACAACAATGCACTATGAGCAATTATTAAAAACACTTTATTATGTATAATTTGTACATGCTTTGATTTGTGATGCTTGGGGAGACTTATTTTCCAGGATGTGATGTCATCTACCAAGACTAACTAGGTCTAATTTTCACCCTGCCGTGCCACATACAAAAATACAATTTTCAAGGCGAAATTCCCTTCTTTACACAAAGACACACAAGAGTTTGTCAGACAAATAAAATAAGAAAGAATACTTTGCACACCACACAAGGCACCATCCTTCACACAGTAACATCTAATGAATCTTTTATTTGGAAACATCACGAAAAGAGCTCCTGCCCTCACAGGGAAACGCAAACTTTGTTGCTAAAGCCAAACTCCAGGGATGAAGGCTGGTCCTCTGGGGAAAGGAGGGGGCCCGGGGACTCGTGGAGAAGGGTGGACGCCTCATAAGCACTTCAGGAGGAAGGAATTGCAGGAGGTTCCCCGGGGACAGTCGCATAGCTTCCCGATCCTGGCTCCTTTTCGCACGGCGCACTGCTCTCCCGCGTCGCACTGCAAACAACACAAGGGTGGTCATCCGCGTGAGCAAAGCAGGCTCCCATCAACGCAATTTCTGCCTCGTAAAGAGGGGGACCCTCTCCACCACCAGAGGTCGAGTACAGTCAGGCCTGACGCGCAGACACCCTTGTCTTACCATCTCAGCCAGAGAACAGGAAAAGGAAGAAATTTAAATTATCCAGCCCCTCCTTCTTTCTTCCACCTTTTGAGGGGAAAAATTACATTTCCTGTCTCCTTTAATTGCTCTACCAAAAGAAAAAAACCACCAGACCTTTTTTCTAAGAAATAAACAATAGACCTATATTTTCTTACAACCCCTGCTCCCTGCTTTCCACCTCCTCACCCCAAGAAGGAAGATTTAGAGTGTGTGTGTGTGTGTGTGTGTGTGTGTGTGTGTGTGTGTGTTCTCCAAGGAAGGTAACCAGCCCTGAATCGAGAATTTTGACCCCAGAACTTAGATCAAAAAACTGGCAATGCCCAGGAAGGCAGAAAGAAAATTGGAGGGACAAGAACTGAGTGTATTTAAGGACTTTTCCAACTCAGAGAATTCTTCAGGAGGTGAAAGTCGCTTATTTTCAGGAAATGCTCCTTTCCACACAGACCCGAGAGCGCGCTGGTTCCGGGCACAAGCTGTTTATCCTCGGAACTGGCCGGTCTGCCCTTTGACCTTAGAGGTCGGGGCAAGGCTGGCGGTGGAAACAAACGGAACTCTTATCTAAATTATTTAGTCACATGCCGGGGGGATGGTCGTGGACAAGGCTCAAGGTGGGGTCTTTCCTCTCGGAAGAGCCTGGGGAGGGGGCCCCGAAGGCTTACCATGGGGACTTGGCCGTACTTCTTCTCGTAGACGGGAATGCGCTTACTCTTGAGCTTCTTGAGGACTTCCTGCAGCGCTTCGATCTGCAACACACCGCCCGGCCGAGTTGCCGCCTTGGCTGCGAGCCCAGCCCGGGTGCTCACTCCCCGCCCGAGTTACAGGGACCCCACGCCAGCGTGTCCCACGCACCGACCCCAGATCCAGGAGCCGGGACGGGGGATCCGCTCTACGATCTCCGGGGCCCGGGCTCGGGAGGGTCCTCGGGGGACGGCGGGCGCCCTGACTCTGGGCAGGCGGTGGGAGGGGAGGGGACCGCGCGGGGCGCAGGGAGCCGGGGAGGGTACCGACCAGCTCCTTCTCGTGGGAGGCGTCCTCCACGGCGGAGTAGGGGTCCAGGGCTCGGGGCTGGAGCCCGGCGTCCTCCTGGGCGCGCGCGCCCAGCAGGGGCAGCAGCAGCAGCGCGGCAGCCAGCGCGGGCAGCAGCCGCAGGCGGGGGCTCTCCATGGTGCTGAACGCCCGCCGGCCGCCGCGCGCCCGCTTTATAGCCGACCGGCCGCGCGGCGCGCGGGGAGGGGAGCAGGGAAGGGGCGCGGGGGAGGCCCGGGTCAGCCTCCTGGAGGCAGCCCCCGCCGCCGCCTGACGTCAAAGCCCGCGGGCCCCACGGCCGGAACGAGGCTCTGCGCACGGAGGGGCCAGAGCGCAGGGAACAGGGACCCCGCGGCCCCAACGCCGTCAGCCCCGCGGCCAGGGGCGCCCCGAGGGGCCCGAGCTGAAGTCAGGGGCGAAGGCGAGGGACGGGGAGCGGGAGGGGCTAGGAAATGGGAGTCAGGCGCTCGCAGGAGGGTCGCTCCCCAGCACCCAGCGGGGGCGGCCGCGCCATCCGCCTCACCGGCCCCGCCCTGCCTCTCGCCCCAGCCCCGCAGGTGGCATCAAGAGGGGGCGTGCCCTCAGGCGGGCACGTTTGCTGCGCACCTTACAGGCACTGTAACAGAAAGAGAAGATGTGGCCTCCCCCACGATGGGTTCTTTGATGGATCTGTGTGGTGACGAGAAAGGAAGGGAAACAGACTCACTCCAATTCAGGGCGGGGTGGAGGAGGCAGAGAGCCGGCTCTGGTTCAGGCCCGGCTCCACCACTTACAAGCTGTGCGACTCGGGGCAAAATAAAGAACCTATCTGAGCCTCACTTTTTTCTTTTGTAAACTGGAATTAAAAATGCATCTCACAGAGTTATCAGGAGGATGGAATGAGATACCAGGTATATAAACCCTGGCCTTTAGCCCAATGAGCACTAAGCCCCGGCGGTCTCCTTTGAACTCTGAACTGCCCAGGTAAGTGGCCTGTGTGCACTATCTCAGCTTTTCCTTGGGGCAAATTCAACCATCCTCAGAACCCCTCCTACCCATCACTCACCCTGATATCTAAGAAGCCTGTCCAGAAAGAAAACAAAGGGTATGAAAAAAATGCAATTCCCGATTGTGGAACTATCTCCAGAGATCAGAAGTCAGTGGTCAGCCAGGTCCTTGGTGACCTGTGAAGACACTGTGTTTTTCACACGGGGTCCTTACAGCCCAGATACAAATGAAAGTTTCTGTAGGAGATGCGATGTTTTCCCACTTGGACCTAGAGGCTTATCCCCCCTGCCTGCCCACCTGGCTTCTTTCACCACACCCTCCTTCTCTCAATTGCTCCTGAATCCATCCAGTCTTCTCCATTCCCATCACTGCTGCCCCGACCTGCACAGCTACCCCGACCTACTTCTTGCCTACGCCCAACCCCCACCCCATCTTCTCGTGCTTTCCTCTAATCCGTAACTCAGCACAGCCAGAGTGGTTTTCCCTTAAAATACACTAGTGGCTTCCCATCTTACTAAGCACTGAATCTAAATTCCTCATCCTGGCTCACAAAGTCCTACATGATCTGCACCCCTCTCCGACCTCACGTCCTACATTCTGCCCAGTCCCCTTCCCTCCAGCCTCAAGGGCTTCTTTTTGGTCCTCTAACAGACAAGCTCATTCCCACTTGGGAGCCTTTGTGTGTACCTTACCCGCAAAGCTCTTCCTGCATCTTCGAGTAATTGACTGTTTAAATGTCCTTCACACCCACTCTAAAGTATCCACCAACTTATTCTCCCACAGATTTATTGCTTAGCAGACAATGTGGGTCATTAGGATGGTTAATACATAATGTGTCTCATTATTTCATTGATCAAGTATTTAATTGTTATTCAGTGCACACTGGGAAGCAATTCAAGAAGTAATCTCTCTTCTGATGAGTAGCACACATATTACAGCATCAAAATATTTTCCTTTGGAGTAAATCCAACTTGAAAATGTATCTAACATCTCCCCCAGCTCTGCCTTCCACACATATCTTTTGATTCTACACAACGAAACTTCAGTGGCAGCACATTTTACTGTTTAAACCTTACAGAGGCATACTGGCATTCATTGCAGAAATCATTTCCAGTGATCTTAAAAGCATTCTAAGCTTCAGAAGAAAAATAGCCACAAATAAGATTTTATCGCATCCTTCTGCAAAGATGAGGTATTCCCAATGCAGTACTTTCTCCTAAATTTTGTTCTACCCAGACACAAATAGTAGCTTTCCCTTTGTGCCACTTGTGTTGGAAAAATAACTCAAAAGTTCAAGTCCTGCTGATGTCAGGTTGGTGCTATCATCTTCATGGAAGCAGGACACCACATTTAGTTGAGGGGTTGGGAAAGGGACCCTTGGACAATCCTGTGAAGCAAGCCAGAATATCTTGGTTATTTACATATCATAATACTTTTGTGTGTGTGTGAGGAAGATTAGCCCCGAGCTAACATCCGTTGCCAATCCTTCTCTTTTTGCTGAGGAAGACTGGCCCTGGGCTAACACCCTGCCCATCTTCCTCTACTTTACATGGGATGCCGCCACAGCATGGCTTGATGAGCAGTGTGTCGGTCTGTGCCCAGGATCCGAAGCTGTGAACCCCGGGCCACCGAATCAGAGGGTGAGACCTTAACCAGTACGCCACCAGGCCGGCCCCAACAGGTCATAATACTTTCTTCATCTTTGAACATAATGACTTGATTGACTGTCTTTAGGAAGCATGGTACAGTAAGGCTTAGGCCATTTTCTTCCCAGAGACAACTTGTGTTAAGTTATAACAGGAGAGGACACAAAAGCATGAGCTGTTCTACAGTCTTTACCTCACACAGTTTTGGGAGAATTTATATATTCTTGCTACTTTATAATGACTCCATTAGAAAGAAAAGCCCACCTTTTATGCCCCCAAGCAAGTGAGGAAAAGTCATAATTGGATTTAATCACTATTTCTCATCTCATATAGAAAAGAGAGGCAGGTCTCCTTGCAAAAGAGAAGCAGTGCTCAGGACATGTCTACAGAGGTTTATTAAGAGAGGCCCAACCTCTCTTAACCACTCCTTTTAAGATAGAGTAGGCCTCCAGCTGTGGTCTTTGGAATAACTCAAGGAGAGATCTCACCAGCAGAGAGCTGAGAACTAGTGCCAGTAAGATCCATTTGTAAGATATCTGCCATCGGAAAAGAAAACTTAAAAGGTTGGGAAAATCTCTTCTTACCGATGTCTATCTCTTGGAGTTCTGAACTTTTCATTATAAAAATAACCCACTGATTGATTTCTGACTTGGAAAGAGAAAAGAGCCTACCCTGGTTTTGGCCTAAAATCCCTTAAAATATAGGGCCCAGTCAATATTGCTAAATGATAAATCTAGAGCCCTAAGATGTTGAATAGTAAGAAAACCATGGAGAATCAGACCCCAAAATGGTGTTTTTCCCAAACTGCAGTCCTTCTCTCTCCCTCCTTTCTTCAGGTTTTGAATAGTTTCTTTTCCTCTATGGCCCAGAATAGCTCTGGCCTTTTGGATTGTCATATTGCTCACAGGTCAGACCACTTTGTCATCCATTAACCTCCTCTCCATCTCCTCTGACCAAGTCTTGTTCGACAGCAAAATTTCCTCAGTTCCATTGACTTCTTAAATATTTGTATTTAAAATTGTTTCTCTTTACTTGTGTTCGCTGCAATTTCCTCCAAGTTAAACATCACTCTGCTGTCTTTGGTACACAGTCATAATCTCTTAGGTGGCACTCTTTTCATTTCTACATCATCTGCTTTCCACCCTCCCTGCCTCCAGAAGAGGTTAATTTCCATTGACATCCATCTTCTGTTTACCGACTTCCATTCCACAGCCTTCCAAAGGCACTGGTGTTCACGCTGTTCTGACTAAACATATTTATCACTATCTGGAAGGAAATAATCTGCAAGTAAAGGACATGTGGTGTTGGTGTTCAGTTAGGAGGTGTGGAGATGTAGTAGGAAAGAATACGTGCTTACAGACAGCCTCTGAAGGAGTAAAGCAGGGGAAATTAGACAAGGCTTTCCATCAATTTTTTTTGAAAAGCTTTCAATTAAGATCTTTCAATTTTTAAAAAACCTGATGCCCAATATGTTCACAGCAATGCTAAGGACTCTGAGGACCCTGAGATGGTCAAGAAGCAGTTCTCGCCCTTGATCTCTGGGTCTGGTCATGCCCACAAATACCTGAATACAACCACTCCGTGAGGTGAGGGTCCTGAGAGAGAAAGGGAAGCCCAGAGAAGTCAGAGTAATTCTCTCTTCAGAGGGAAGTTTCTGGAAAAAATGGCATATGAGTAGCTGGGTCTTAGAGGGAAGGTAGAATTTTAATGATAACAAACATCCCACTCTGGGGCCTTGGAGGCAAACAGGCAGTGGAAGTGTGGTCAGGGAGGCAAGGACATCCGGGGAACGCAGAATGCTCTGGATTGCCGGAGAGGAGGCTACAAGGAGAATGTGAGATGTGTAATGGAACACAAGACTGGAAAGGAATAGTAGAGCGGAAAAAGAAAATCTAGAGCGGCAGTAGATAGTTCCAAATTTGGATCCAGTGAACAGAAATTAGGAGCATAGGTAAACCCAAAAGATTCCATTTCTCAAATCCTAACACCAAAAGCAATCTTTTTGACCTAAAAATTCTAGCTTAAGAAAAATAGCCCATGTCAGATACAGGGAGGTATCACTGATGAAGAGATACTTGCCCCAGGACGAAAAAACCTTCCTCTGGTCTCTTGCACAGTCTACCTGGAGTGCAGCACACCAAGCCCACCCTCCTTGTGCCTCAGACATCCCATCCTCTACTCCAGCTCTTCTGCATCCACACCTCCCAAGCTTGTAGGAAGTATAGAATAAGTGGTAGGAAGTATAGGATAAGTGCCAAAGCAGCAGACTAGGGTTCGCCAGGGGATGAACTATACAACTCAAGAGAGCAACTTGAATTCTTCAATGGCTGCTCATTGCCTTTAGTTTCGAGTTTACCTCTCCGCATGGTGTCGAAGTTTCTCATAATGTGGTCCTGGCCCATGTTTCCAAACTCACTTTCCTTCACTCCCAACCAGTTCCATCAGACATCTTGTATTTTATTTTGCAGGTACCACATGCTTATTTCTTAATTTTGCACTGAATTAGAGGAATAGACCACGTCATGCTGCTGTGACAAACACCCCCAAATCTCAGCGACTTGAAATAAACCCAGATAGACTTCTCACTCATGTCATGTGTACTTCGAGGGTTGATGGAGAGTTGTGTTCATCACGGTCACTCAGGGTCCAGACTGACAGGACAGCCACCATGTCTGATGTTCTGGTTGTGTTTCAGAGGGGAGAAAGAGCTCTGGACGGTCTTGGACAAGCTATCAAAAGCTTTGGCCCAAAAGTGATGCTTCACTTCTGCTTCCAACTCATCAGCCTGAGCCAGTCACATGGTTCCACCAAAGTACGGGGACTAAGAAGAGCAGTGTCACACTGCAGTAATGACCACCACCTGCACATGCATGTGTACATCTCTGCCTTGGTCCATGCCCTTCCCTGTGCCTGGAAAGCCCTTGCCATACCTTGAACATCTAAAAAGTTCATGTTTCACGTCCTGTCAAGCCTTCCGCACCGACTGCTCATCACACAGCCATGTTGCCTTGGCGTTGTCTCCAAGGAGCTTTACACACACTGAATAAAACCCTAACGTGCTACGTCATGTTATCAGATGTCCATCTCACTTGCTAGACAAGGAGATCCTCGAGGGCAGAGAATAGATCCAACCACCATTGTATTCCCAGTACTTAGCACGGTGCCCAATACACAGATGAGGGGGAAAGTTAGTTGCTATGAAATGAAAGATAACCTTTAGACACTAAGTAGTGACCATTCAATAAAGTACATGCTCTATTACAGAATAGATCCATCAAGAAGTTTGAAGGCACTGCCAATTTACCATCTAGAAACGCCATTATCCCTTGTATCAGGTGAAAACATGTGCTAGAAAGGGGTAAAATGGTTTCACAGTATTCAGTTTCAGAAGTAGGATTTCTGGGGTACAGACCGCGGCCCCTCTCAGCATTTCCTCCGACAACTGAGGGCATTTCAGTTGCCAAATGGAAATTTTTTCTCAAATGTGAAACTTGCTGTGTCACTCCGAGGAAGGGAGTTGTCTCCACACTCTTGCCTTGACTTCTGCTTCACTGCTCTCCCCCACACCCTCTATGGTGCAATATGAAAGGGAAACTGGGTCGGGACCACATCCTGAAGAGTCTTGAGAAGTTCAAAGCTGCCCCTGATCACCTGTCCCCAGATCACAGCCATGAGGAGGGGACGCTGCTCTGGGCAGGGGTGGCTTAGATGGTATCTGAGGTCACTTGTCAAACCACAGATCTGGGCCTCTGGTATGCCTCCTTCAGAACTCACCCAAGTGAAGTCTTATTTCTTTTGACACGAACTATAACCTCAGGAGAAGCAGAATACCATCTGGCAGGACCCAGAGAGGCAGGGCCTGAGGGCAAAAGTGTATTTTACGGGAAGAAGGATCCTCCACGAGTCTCCTGCACTTTTCAGGGGATCTCTGGCCCTGACATTTCTCTACTGTGCGCCAGCAGAAGTTTAATCTGGCTCTGGTCTTAACGACAGATTCATCGTGTTGGCTTGGCTCACCAGCTAAGTCAGGCTCAGCCTCTCCTGCTCTGCCAGCTGACGTGCTGATCTCCTCACAACCCCTCACACGGCCTCTCTAAAGCCGGCCGGCAAGGCCTCTGCGGTGGGCACCAGCAGCCATTCCTCAGGCACCTCCAGTATTTGCAGGGAGTCCGCAGGGACTGTGCTTGTCACTCAGGAAGGTGGGATTAGCCCGGGGCTTTGAGAAGACGGAAACGCAGACAAAGGCAGGCTTGCCCACTGTCGTGCATCATCTTCCTCTCCTATTAATTGACGGTCGGAAGATAGTTGTTTGAAAACCCACTTTCACGTGGTGAACTGCATTATAGACAAGGGGGCTGTTACATTTCTGTACAGAGGATGCTGGGAGAGCTTCGGGAAGGCAACACAATCAGATGAGTGTGCCAGAGGGGCGTGTCTTCACACCGCATTGCCCATAGAGAGCTCCCTGTTTCAGGGGATCTTAGGGAGGTGACAGTGGAGATTCTGGGGATGCTTAAAAAACCTCAACTTTCCTCAGTGCCCCATATTCCCTTAAATCTCCACCTTCTCCAGGAGACAGCTCTTCAGCTGCGCTCTCCTCTCCTGGACGGGCTCTGGGGCCTCTCACCCACTCATGTGAGGACAAGAGCTGTTCCTTCTCTTTCCTGGGTGCCAGGAAAGACACACGCTCCCTCTGACCCAATGTGCAGTGGTACATGGCACCCCGTGTTACTGTTCACAAATACTTAGCACCCCACCTGGAGGAGGATTGTACTTTGGGCCCTGTTCAACTCCTGAGCGGCCACGTGACTCGCTCTGGCCAGTGAAATACAAGCAGAAGTGTGACGTGTCATTCCCGGGAAGCTTTAAGAGCTTTGCCCTGCTCCCTTCTTCCTCTTCCGTGATGGCCGGTGTTCCGGGTGGAGGCGGCTCCCAGCCTGGGTTATGGAGGGCTCTAAGGGGAGGTGTTGAGCACAGCTACCACCAGCCTTGAATGGACATGCAGTGTGAGCAAGGATAAACTTTTGTGGATGTAAGCCACTGAGTTTTGGGGGGCATTTGTCACTGCAGTACAATTTAGCTTAATCTGGCCAGTCCAGGAGGACAGACTGTCACGTCCATCAGCTCATCTCATAGACAGCATCAGTCACCTATTGCCGCATAACAAATTACCCCAAAACTCAGTGGCTTAAAACAACACACCCTTCTTATCTCACCATTTCTGTGGTTCAGGAATCCAGGCCTGGCCTAGCCAGATCCTCTGCCCAGGGTCTCTCCCGAGGCTGATGTCACAAAGTGCCAGCTGGGGCCACAGTCACCTGAAGGCTCAACCAGGGCAGGAGCCACCGCCAAGATAACTCAGTGTCGGTGGCAAGATCCAGTTCCTCACAGGCTGCAGACTGAAGCCTCAGTTACTTGCTGGCTCTTGGCGACGGGACGCCCTCAGTCCCTTCCAGGTGGCCCTCTCCCTCGGAGCGTGTGAGAAGAGGGATGCTCGCAAAACAGAAGACGCGGTCTCTCCTAACCTCATCACAGACGTGACACCCCACCACTTTACCACGTTCTGTTTGCTGGAGCCCCCAATCAAGGGCAGGGGTGACATAAGGGTGTGAATATCATTGCAAACCATGTTAGAAACTGTCTACAACAATGACTTTCTCAAAAAATAAAATTAAATGGACACGAATTCTGCAAGAACCTAAGCTTGAGAGGTGAGAAAAAAAAGAGAATTGTGGATTTTATAACTGGGGCTCTGAAACCCAGAAAGGCTAAAAACATTGCCTAGGATACACAGTTAAAAATAAAACCAGAACTAAAATTCAGATCAGTGCTATTTCCACTGGACAGAGATAAGTGAAAAATTAAATAGCAATATAAGACAAACTGCCTTCAACTGAAACAGAAGCCAGCCATCAATTGCTAATTGAATTGTCAAATAAATCATCTAGATGATGAGCAAATTAAAAGTGCAAAGAAGGCAAGCTCCTTCGGCTGGGGCAATTGAAAAGGTAAGTCAGGACACGAGCTAGGCTCTGCAGAGTGGAACTGTCTGAGCGGGGAAGGGAAATGTGTTCTTGGCAAGGGTCTGGCCGAGCTGAGGCTTCTTCGGGGCCACGCCGTCACCAGACAAGAACGCTGACGTTGCTCTCTCCTCTCTTCCATCTCGACTCATCAGACGACATTTTCCGGACAGGCTAAGTCTGGCACGTTGTGCATCAGAGGTGGGGCCATATGGGGAGATCCTTAAATTTACTTTGAGGGAAGCAGCTCCCAACCCGAGGTGGAAGTATCAGAATCAACCAGGAACTTCTGTTCGGCAAACTACACATGCTTCACTGCACCCCCAAACTCTAGGGCACTGGAGTCTCCGTGGAGGACAGTCCAGTCTTGCTGCCCCAAGTGACTCTGATATAACCTGATTGACACAACCCTGGTTGAGGAGCACTGCTTAGGGCTTCTTTGCCTCATCTCGTGAGGTGTCGGGGAGCACACTTTGCCCTACAAAGATCCCCGTGGCCAGGTCTTTTCAGGATTCTGTTATTCTACCCTCGTAAAACACAAATGGCTCTAGAGCTGAGCCAATATGGCTGGGCAAGGTCAAGTCCCCCTCAGTTCAGCAGAGATGTCCCTCGTCCCCTCATCTAAGGTCATGAACTCACCCCAAGGGGCTTTCCAAGAGGGCCTGACGTGCAGGGAGAAGCCCCCCAAATAGTAATAGTAATTAACCCGTGATGACAGACTTATGTGTACTCACCTTGAGCAGATGTTGTGTTCCCGATTCTGCAGGTGATAAAACTGATCACGTAACTGGTTCCTGGTCCTCAGGCAAGGGGGAAGGAAGTTGGGCCCAGACCCTCTGAAAACCTAGCGTTTTCTTATTTACATTGTCCTTCCATTTTATTTCATCAACTTTATCATTTAAAAAAAAAGGAGGTGAGAAAAAGAGGGGGCAAAGAGAGAGAGAGAGGAAATAAAACTTAATTCTAAAAAAATCTGAATGTTGTAAAAGATATTCCCTAACCGTCAAGATCCCCTCACCACCTGAAAACCTGCCTTTTCCGCCGGAAGCCGCAGAAACGTCGGACTGAGTCCCCAGTGGAGCACTGACTTTCCAAATGCGCAAGGGCTCCGTTTTGTGACAGAGACCTCAAGCTCTGCACTGAGATCTGCCCGGAAGCCCCGGCGAAGGTCTCCTCCCGCGCGGGCCCGGGAGGCCCCTGAGGGCCTGTTGGCCGCTGGAAGAGCCAAGGCCTCACCCGTGCAGACGCGAACCCCCACGCTGACCGCTGGGAGAGGCCACGGCCCTGAGCACGTGTGATGCTCTTTCCCAGACGCAAATGCCACTTTCTGCCCTTCGCACTCTTGGCCAGGCTCGCGGGGACGGAGCCACCGCTGAGGGACACGGCCTGTGCCCAGCGCCCCGCGGCGGGGTCGGAACGACGACCGCTCGAGCTGTGCCCGCGGCACCGTCAGGTCCCGCAGAGGCCGTCTCCCCCGGTGCTTGCTAGTGAAATTCCTCCTCGGAGAAACCTGTCGAGTTTGCTTTATTTTTTATTATTTTGTGTTACTTTTGTGTGCGTGTGTGAGGAAGACTGGCCCTGGGCTAACATCGTGCCCATCTTCCTCCACTTTATATGGGACGCCGCCACGGCATGGCTGACAGGCAGTGCGTCGGCGGGCGCCCGGGATCTGAACCCGCGAACCCCGGGCTGCCAAGCGCGGACTAAACCGCTGCGCCGCCGGGCCGGCCCCCTGTTTTGCGTTACTTCTGAAGCAAGGGTGCACACAAAGAGCAAGCGCTCCTAAATGTCATTACCTGTTTCCAGGGAATCTGAAGATTTGCCCTAAGGCAGTATCAATGTTCAAGCACTTCAAAGGAATACTTTGAAATAATTCTTTGCTCCTTTCTTGTCTATTCTCTTTCTCCAGGATTCTGTAAAGACGCATCTTAGCTCTGGAGGTGTGGACATAAAAGTCAAAGAGGGCCCAGTACGCATGAGTAAATCAGGATGAGGTGAACAGGCTGCCCCAAGGTGCTGGGAGATGGGTGACAGCAGCAATTTTGCACGCAAGACTTCATAAGCCCATTTTTCTCACAGAGACTGAGACTGGGGTCTACTTGCGGGGAAACCCTAAGCAGAGGGTCCCAACTGGACAGCAGAAGAGAACCACCTGGGGGGTTTTTCAAACCTACCTCCCCTCAGAGATGCTGATTCCATTGGCCTGGAGTCTGGCGCCTGAGCAAGGGTCCTTTCAAAGCTCCCCAGGTGGAAACCAGCAGTGCCTCACTCCTTGTTTGCTGAGGAAGATTAGCCCTGGGCTAATATCCTTGCCCGTCCTCCTCTACTTTATATGGGATGCCGCCACAGCATGGCTGACAAGAGGTGTGTCAGTCCACGCTCAGGATTCAAACCCGTACACCATGGGCTGCCGAGACGGAGCACATGAACTTAACCCCTACGCCACCGGGCCGGCCCCAGGAAGAGCCTCATTGTTTCAACAGTCAGTCGGCCCTTCTGGTGCCTATGCACTGAACTGGACATTTGGGTCAGTTAGCTTTGTTGTAGCCTAGGGGTTGCAAACTCAGAAATCTATGTGCCAGCAGGAGAGGTAAGGCACGAAGAGGGAATGGTGGGCCTTCTGGTTTTTCTATAGGAGACGGAAATTTGGATTTTTACATGAAGCATTCCAATTTCAAAATGTTGACAATTGATTTAAAATTAAACTCTATAAAGGTGCACGAGGCAGCAGCCCTGGTTCCACCAGCAGCATCTCCTACACTGGGTCCTCAGATGGCCTGGGCATCTGTCTCTCCAGGATCAACCACAGATTGGAGGAAGGAGAGAGCAGGCCTGTAGCCTGAACACAAGACCTGGTGCGCTCCGGCCCATCCGTGGTTAGGCAGCTCTTTACTAATATGTCTTGCTCTGCATCTCTTCACCAAGCCATCCCTCTCTGATTCAGATTCCCTGGCCCAGAAGTGGAGTGGGTGTGACTATTGACTAATATAACTGATTATTTTAAATAAAGAGTTTTATGTCCACATGAATCTTGAAGGAGGTCAGGATAGACGACCCCAAATGTGCCACCGTGGCATGAGGAGTATTTGGATAAGGGTTTGAGCTGAAGGCACTTGAGAAGCAACAGGTACAGAAAGAGCTCTCTGCCCTCCCCTCATCTGCCTAAAAGCAGGGCATAAATCTCCTCTTGCGAACGTCCCCTCTCCTGTACCAGGAAGGGGGGGGGGCCTTTACAACGATGGAGAGCCAACCACAAGATGAGTCCACAGAAACAAACTCCCTAGAATAGCCCCGTCTGCCGTGGTTTCCCCCTGTGCCTCCTGTCACTTCCCCGCGACCGCTGGTCCCTGGAAGCCCGAACCCTCTTCCGTTGTCGGGAGGACATGTGGGCCCCCGGGCAACTGCTTCCTTGAGCTTCACGTCTCTTCTCTGAACTCCCGAGCACGTAAACATTAATACAAATTGTGTCCCTTTTCTCCTGTTAATCCGTCTAATGTCAGTCAAATTCTCCCTCCCAAACAATACCCTTCCAAGTGGACGTTCATGGGGACCAGTATACTTATCTCTGGACCTAAAGACGGGCACCCTTTCTCAGAAGCCTGCTTGCAGTTTATCTAATTAGCAAACAATTCTTGGGCCCGGCTGCGAGCGGGCTGCAGATGGAGAATTACAGGCGCGCATCCGCCTGAAGCAGCGGCTGGGCTGCGGGGTGGGTGAGCGACGTGGGACAAGCGCGGGACAGGGGGAGACCAGCTGGGAGAGGACCCAGAAGGCTCCAGGCTGGACCTTCCAGCCCCTCCAAGGCCCCTTCTCAACGCAGTGCTCCTTCCTAAGCCGAAGTGGAGTCCCGCCCCGCGCAGATCCTCGAAGACTCGCGGCTGCACTTAGGATTCGCGCCTCCTCTCCCGCGCCGCCCCCCGGGCTCTGGTGCTCGCCCCGCCACCCTCTCACTGGCCCTTCGAGCATCTCGGAGCCGCAGGCCTCGCTCACCCCGTCCCCGGCCGCCCCCTCCACCCTCGCCTGCTCCCGGTGGCTCCCGCTCGGCCTCCAGGACTTTCGCACCAGTGCCACCTCGGAGAGTCCTTCTCCAGCCCCTCGAAGCGGCGCCCCCCCGGAGCACCGCCACCATCTGTAACTGGTGCACTTGTCGCCTCGTGAGAGGTCCCTCTCCCCGCGAGGCGAGGGTCTGGTCTGCGCGGACACCAGGCACGGGGCGCCCGGGACCATGGCTCTGGGGGGAAGGAGCGCAGGCGAGCCTCCCGGGCAGCCCTGCCCCTCGCCCTCCGACCCGGGCGGATACACACACACACACACACACACACACACACACCCGCAGAGGGAGATGCAAACTGCCCAAGAGCGTCACCTGGGAGGAGCAATTTGGCTTCATTCTAAACTCGGAAGCTCCTGGCCCCTCACTCCCACGTTGTCCCCAGGCGGCCTTTGCTGGGCCTTTGCTCTGGGGCTCCTACCTAAACCCACAAGTGAGGCCTGGGGACAGCCCTGACACTGCCTTTCAGGACGTCGGGCATGACCAGCGACTGACTGTGGACGGCGGGGTGACATCACTCGTGACCTAGCACTGGACCTTAAATGAGGCACAGTCTGGGCTTCATCGTAAGATCCGGGAGATATGGATTTGGTGCCTCCATGACGAAGTGGCTGAGATCTCCTTCCCCAGGGGTCAGACAGGTTGAGGTGACATGGTTGACAACACCCGCTGG
Organism: Tapirus indicus; assembly: GCA_031878705.1. NCBI lineage: Eukaryota > Metazoa > Chordata > Mammalia > Perissodactyla > Tapiridae > Tapirus > Tapirus indicus. Next base: position 1,142,414 of record CM062925.1, on the reverse strand, counting down.
AGGCAGCTCAAGGAGCGTTTTCCTCAAGCGAGCCCGGGTCTTCCATCAGCGAGCTTGCTTACTCCTTGACAGCTGCATTCACCAGGGAATTTTAGTTCTAAAATATATAGCATTCGAGAAATGGAGACAACCTTTTACAGCTGTGTGGAGAAGAGGTGGGGAGGGGATGATAATCTGACTAATTGTTAGGACAGCACAGAGCTTCTTAATTAACAGCAGCCCTGAGGAAGAGACGCGTCAGCACTCCTGGGGGGCTGTGCTCGGCAGGTGTTGACATCAGAACCCCGACAGGCATTTCTCATCTCAACTGAGGGCAAGAAATTATTCTCCCATTGTCACACGAGGAAACTAAGGCTCAGAGAGGTTAAGTAGTCACACAGCCTGTGAGTAGAGTCTGGGCCCTCTGCCACACGGCTCCATCAGTTCTTCCTGCCACCGTCTCTGTGCTTTTGAACTAGGGGGTCAGCGAGAAAGCCAGGGGAGGCTACAGCTTGAAATCCCCTGTCCACTGCCGCGTTGTCCTCCCCGTCCCATCTGGGTGCCTCAGCACTAGCCGCCCTGGGCAGATGCTATCTCAAAGTCTGCTTCCAAACAAGACCTGCAGGAGCAGTGAGGAGAGCAAGGGGCGGGGGGCAAAGGGCACCTGCCACCTACTCACACTGCCCCGATCACCCTCGTCCAGTGCCTCCCACCACACAGGACACTCTGGACGCGGCTTTGAAGTGTTGGCGGTGTTCAGCGTTACTCACCGTTTCTACCGAACATGACACGATGGACTTTTAAAAAGCTGCTCTCTTCAAAGCTCTATAGGCAGAGCTGGCTCTGATGGGTGCCCTTTAATGTAATCAAGCATGCACGTCTTTCCTGATAGAACAATGATAATAATAATAACACATGTCTACTGTTTACTGAACATCTACTGTGTGTCAGACGCTTTACGTAGATATTTCCCTTAAATAGCTGCATCAGTAACAATGTACACTATACTAATATTTAATAGCTATTAATTTATAGTTAATAATAGTATCTGAATAGTCTGAACACACTCTTGAAGCATTTTATTTATTTTAAATCATTTGCAAAATTAACAATTTCATTCTTTCAGACTTTTATAGCAATTACAGTTTAGAATAGGACAAGACCCTGTAAAGACTAATTCATTTAGTCCCCCTAACAAGGCTATGTTATTACCCCAATTTTTGAATATGAGGAAACTGAGGCCCAGAGAGGGCAAGAAATTTGCCCAAGGTCACACAACAAGTAGGCAGGAGAGCTGAGATTTGAACCCCAGCAGTCTGATTTCAGAGTCCAAGCTTATGGCCTTCATGCTCTGCTGCTTCAAATGCTTGATGATTGCAATGGCTGGACTCTTGACAGAGCAGATGATAACTGCATAAAACTAATAATTGTAAAAAAAAAAAAAAAAAAAGGATTAGCAGATTCAGGCAAGAGTCCATGCTGTGACAGAGTCAGAATCACATACAATTCGTAGAAAAACTTTTGCACACTGTGTTGAGATCAAAATAAATGATAGGTGCTTAATGTCACACAGTATAGATCTTTTAGGGTTGAGTAAATAAAGACTTAGAAATGCTGACAACACTTATAAGCATTCCTAACTGTATATTGTTAGTGTCACCACTTATAAATCAACAGAAAGGTTTGCAGTGTATCCACTGGATGTTTATGCAGTCACTGGATGACCAGCTAAAACCCACATGCAGATGAACCTTGGGGAAACATCCTAAATAGTGTGTGTGTGTGGCATACACCAGCCTGCAAGGTTTACTGACAGAACATAGGACACTCAGGTAGAAGACACGATATTCCCCGTGTCACACAGTCGGGTCAGTGGTGGAGGCAGGACCGGAAGCAGGTCTGAGCGAAGCCCACACCTGCTCACTACACCGTCTTTCTGAAAGAACAGGAGGAGAAGATCAGTTATGTTTTCCTATAAAACCTTGAACTGATGTTAAAAGCTATTAATCAAGGGGAGATAAACAGACCTAACATCCATGAAGTATAGTTTATCTGCTGTTCTTTGATCTATTAATGTTGTATCTTCCATAAATTCTGTGTCCCAGGTCTTTCACAAATCATGTTGGTTGTCATTACAAGGATTATCTATTTAATTGACTGGTTTTAGTGTGAAATTCTGTGAAGTAAGTTTGCTATTAGCTTGGAATTCGTGTTTTGTGTATTTCTTTCTAGTTCATCGTAGACTAATTGTTCCTTTCTTCCTTTTTCTAAATGGCTTATTTTTAACCAAAATATATAGCAATAGAAACCACGAAGTTCTGTGGGAAACCCTCTGTGAATATTGTTGTTAACTTCTTGTCTGTTGCTGGTCGTTGAAATCACGGTCCCTGCCACGGCGGTGAGGGCCAGGGTCCTCCTCCTGAGTTGCGGGGAGGAAGGGGCGTAGGAAATGGTTAGACTCCATCGCAAGAGGGTCACGGGGGACAACACGCCTGTCAGCCATACTCCTTCCTTGCACTGCTTTATTGAGAAGCACAGTTTGCTTTTCTTTGCCCTTAACCACGTCTTTGAGGCAGTTTCCACCCTCCCCTTTGCTTCAACTGACCAGTTAACCCCTGAGGTCGTTCAAGATAAATCCCCAAATGTCAGGCACACAGAGAAAGGACACTGGCTATAAGGTTAAAGCATCAGGCCGCTCCCGACCGGAACTGACCTGCCCACATTCAAGTGCGCTTCTTGCGTCCCAGGGGACCAGACGGCGCAAAATCTTCCAGCTGCTCTCCGGAGCCTCACCCCTGTCACCCCGCAGCTCGGGGGACAAGGGTGTCACTTGCACCATTGCACAGATAAGGGAAAGGAGGCGCAGGCTGGGCCTATGAGCAGGCAGCTGGCCCCGGAGCCCACTACCAAGGACACTGTGCTGCCGGCGGGCACCCCAGTCCCTGCAGGTGTCTTGGTGCATTGGGTAGAATAATGGGGAGAAGGAAAGCCAGGGACTGGGCTGAGCGGGGCAGCCCAGAGTAGGGGCCTGGGCCGAGGAAAAGGCTCATGACCTGTAACGTCATCCACCCTCTGGGCCTCGAGAGGCTAACAGAGACCTGCAGACCCCCCTCAGGGCTGCGTCTGGGTCCTCAGAGGCCTGAGAAGAGGAAATGGGCTCACCCTGAATTTCCAAATTTCTTTCTGAGCATGCTGAAAGCTGACAAAGGTCCACTCGAGGGAGGTTGTAGAGTCTGTCCCTGGAAATGGGCTTCACAAGAGAGGACGGCCAGTCCTCTCTCCGGGGTGTTGAACTAGCGTCCATCAGACCACCATGTTCTGCTCTTGCTCCCGCCCCAGTTAACTCATCTTTTCTCTTCTGCTTTCTGCCCCTTTCTTTCTCCTTCTCTACGATTCTTCACTAATCTGACGTTTTGAAATACTCCACCACTTGTCTGAAACCTAGTCACACCATCCAAGGATTCCTCGAGCTCCTTGAGATTCAGACAAACCATTCTTAGCTCAGTAATAGATTATGTCAGACTGAAAAAGAAATAATGCTTCAAAACTTCTTGTCCGCACAAATCACCACTCTTTCAAGTCTGCAACAAACGTCTATAATGTTGAATAAGTAAAATTAAAAATGTTTTTCTAATAAACCCTAATTCTTGGAGCAATAAAAAACTGTTCATGTTGATAGCATCCCTGAAAATCTTTTTTTCTGTTGGTCTCACATGTACCACATTCAGCTAAATACTCAATGTGGGTTCATTTATGGAGGGAGGAGACTTTTAATGTCTCCCCTGCCAAAGGCCCCTCTGGACGCCTGCTCTCTCTCAGGGACAATGTTCATCTCTGGGGAATTTTTCCAGTAGCCACGGGTCATTGCCACCCTCAGAATGTATTAAGTTTGTCTCTACGTACGACTCTGTGAGCGAGAGAGCACAACATGTGCTTCAGCGTAAAACAGACAGGGTTCAATCCGAACGCAACCATTCCATTCTCCCCCATGTGCATGACGAGCCATGTACATGGATGAATATTGCAGGATTGTTTGTAACAGGAAAACCGAGTAAACAACCTAAATGTCCATCCCTAAGGAAAGGCCTTGATGTGACGGATATTATACGCATCAGAAGAAGTGATCTAGACACCCACAGTTGCTCACATTTATCAGGTGCTTACAATGGAATAACTGGATGAATTTCTGTTCTACAGCTAAGGATTTCAAGTGCACCCCACGCAGCAATGTTGGCAATGCTTGCAAGAGGGATTCAGTGGAAATCCATGACACCCATGGAAATAAACAATTCAACGTCTTTGTCTTAGAGAGCGACAGCCAGGGGCATCTTTAATAACAGCAACGATGACAAACGGCAGTTATGGAGCACTTTCTGCATCCAGCACCGTTCTAAGTGCTTTACTTCTTAACTCAATTTATCTTCCCAACAACCCAATAAGGTAACAACTATTAGAATCCACTTTTCACAGGTAAAGAAGTTAAGGCATAGAGAAGACAGGAAATTGCCCAGGTCACACAACTAGTAGTAGCAGGACTGGAATTCCACCCAGGCAGTCGGACGCCAGATCCTGAGATCCAACCACTTTGCTGTCTGTTTCTCTATAGGAATCAAAACAGACAGATGTCAAAACAAAATGTGAGTGGGAAAAAAGGAGGATGCAGAATTTCATGTAAGACATCATTTATGGAAACTTTAAGAGCACTGATATATTATGATAATACCATGTATTGGCTACTAATGTGTAAATGTGTTATACACAAGTCTTTTCAAGTGGGCTGGAAGAAGCGACAGCTAGCTCCTGAGAGTAGTTCATCAGGGAAAGAGGGAGAAAGAAGACATGGGGAGGGGGAGATGAGAAAAGACATTGAACTGTATCTCTAATATTTTTTTCTCTTTAAAAAGGTATCCTCAACTTGGACAATAGATGAAGTCAATGCACCGCCCTTTTGGCTTTCCCAAAACTTACAAAATGCACCCATTTTTTCCCCATCATTCATATTTTCAAAGCCCAGAATACGCAGACATGCTTTAATTTTAATCCTATCAATTATCGTTTGCATTGTTAGAGGATGTCTTAAATGACATTTACTTTTTGTGTGTGTGAGGAAGACCAGCCCTGAGCTAACATCCATTGCCGATCCTCCTCTTTTTGCTGAGGAAGACTGGCCCTGGGCTAACATCTGTGCCCATCTTCCTCTACTTTATATGGGACGCTGCCACGGCATGGCTGACAAGCAGTGCGTCGGCGGGCGCCGGGATCCGAACCCGCGAACCCCGGGCCACTGAAGCAGAGCGCACAAATTTAACCACTACGCCACCGGGCTGGCCCCAACATTTACTTTTTTTTTTTTTTTTTTTTTGTGAGGAAGACCAGCCCTGAGCTAACATCCGTTGCTAATCCTCCTCTTTTTGCTGAGGAAGACTGGCCCTGGGCTAACATCTGTGCCCATCTTCCTCCACTTTATATGGGACGACACCACGGCGTGGCTGACGAGCAGTGTGTCGGCGGGCACCCGGGATCCGAACCTGCGAACCCCGGGCTGCCAAGCGCGGACTAAACCGCTGCACCACCGGGCGGCCCCCCAACATTTACTTTTAAACAAATTTTATTAAGCTATGCTTTTTATAGTGTGAAGAGATTAGAAGGAAAAGCCAAATAGGTTAAAACAAACAAATTTTATTTTCTTATGATTAAAGTGATGCAGGTTCATTTTAGAAACTTTAGAAAATTCCAATATGCAAAAAGAAGAGACTTCAGTGATACACCACTGTTTACATTCCCACGTGTATTGCTCCAGGGTTTTTCTGTGACTAAATATACATGTATAATTTTTACACAAAATGACATTATACTGTATATCCATCTCCATAAACTGCTATTTTCCACTTAATATACAGCAAATTCTTTAAATGTATTTCTGCATTATTTGAAACAGTTGCATATATTTCATTCTGTGAATGTACATGCTTAACCAACCATTATTGCCCCCCCCAAAAAAAGAAGGTTAAATAAAGACATTTTTGGAAAAAGGAAGCTGAGAGAATTTCTTGCTAGCAGATCTACGCTACGAAAAGTGTCACAGGAAGTTCTTCTGACTGAAGGAAAATTATTTCAGATGGAAATTCAGATCTGCACGAGGGAATGAAGAGCATCTGATGGCAGACGTGTGGGTGAGCAACTGTTATTTTTCCACATTTCTGTAAAAGATAATCTACAATTTAAAGCAAAAAGGAATAACAATGTATTGTGGGTTTTAGAACAAGTGTAAAATTAAGTTATGACAATAATAGTGCAAAGGATGGCAGCGGAAGCCGCACGCAAGCTGCTGTGGGTTCTTCTATTAGTCATGAGGTAGAACAACCCCACCTGAAGGGAAATGTGATAGATATGATGCTCACTGCACACCCTAGAGCAATCACTAAATAATTGTTAAAAATATGAAATAAGATAGTAAATACATGATTCAAAGTAACAACTGGTATTTAAAGAAAGGAAGGACCCATCATTGAGAGATGCAGGCAGACTTCTTCACTATTTAACCCGCTGCTATTCCAGAAAATAAAAATATCCTCTCACAAGTTGACTCTGGGCTAATTCCCTAGTCTCATCTTTCAACTCAAAATATAGAGGCAACCAAATCAACCTGAGCAAACTCCTAGAAAAATGGACACGGGCAAATGGCCCAGAGGGCCCACAGGCATGGAGAAATGCTCCAGGGGGTCCATGGGCATGGACAAATACTCCAGAGGGCCCGTGGACAAGGACAAATGGCCCAGAGGGACTGAACTGCAGGAAATCCAAGCATCCTTGTCATGAGCCCGTCCGAACCAGAGAAGCTTGGGTCTTGAAGCTTTGACATTAATCACCTTTATTTCTATCTTAACAACATTATCACCACTGAAGAAATATTTTTAGGTCCACTTTTTAATACAGTTTCACGTATAAGAACCACAGTGGAACTATGCTGGCATTCTCAAGATCGAGGGATCAGTTTTTCTAAGGCTCAGCTCCTTTTCGCATCCGTGTGTCCACAGAGACAAAGGCACAGTGACTTGGGCCTGAATGAGCCCTGCAGGGACATCCGGCTACTGATGCCAAATCCGTACCAGAGTTCCGGGGCCGGAGATCACACAGACTGTCTGAATCATCCCGTCGGGTGCTGGATCCAGGCGAGCGTCTCCAACAAGTGCTCTTGCTCGGTGAGGCAGCAGGTGCGCAGGCTCTGGCAGCTGGAATGTTTTAAATGATCCTTGAATCTCAAAGTACAGTCATCACTCTAGACCCCCAGACTTCCTTTGTGGCTTTGGGCAAGCCACTTGACCCCCAAAATCTTGCCTTAGTCCTGGTAATTAGGATATTAATAGTACCTAACACTTAGGGCTGAGCTGTGCCCTCTCTGGGACCTAAGTGATTACATGTAATACACAGATATATTATACATAACAACACAACAAATACTATATTATAAATAAATATGAGACAATAACATAATATACACTCACTTAATCCTCACAACAGATAATGAAACCGGGACAGAGAGAGTTGAGGAACTGGTGCCCAAATGACAAAACTAACACGTGACAGAGCTGGGGCTCCCACGCCCCCCGCCCCGCTCTGCCCTCCGCAGGCGCCGCCTCCAGGAGAGGAGCCACGGACACTGAGCCGTCACCACACCGACCCACTTCCACAGTTTCACGGGGTCCGCAGGCAAACACCAGACAGAGCACAGCGACCTCGCCTCTTGCTCGTGTCCCTCCCTCCATATCTGCGGCCCTCGCGGTCTGCCCTCCACGCCCCACATGTTCATCTTGGAAGCACCTCCCCGAAGTGTGGCTGGAGACGCCAGTGCACCTGCGGTCACTCTGGAGAGGCCATCTGTGTACTCGGGCCTGTTCTAGGTGCTGACGTGTCAAGCCGGCTCTTTCCCTTTAGGACGTCCCCTTGTTCATTCAACAAGTCTCTACTGAGCACCTGTCGCGCGCCAGGGCCTGGGCCCACGGCGCTAAACAAACAGGCAGCGTCCTGTCCTTGCAGGACCTACAGCCAAGTAATGGACAGATGTGAACTCCAAATTAGGAACTGCATGGGGTGGGGGATGTTACAGAATTTTGAGGAAACAGGGGGAGCTTGTCAGCCACACAGGAGAATAAAATTCCCAGCAGAGGGCGAGCTGTGCGTGACTGCGGGACTGTGAGCCAATGACGGTGGGACAGGAAGTCCGGTTCAAGAGATCAGGAGGTCAAATCAGCAAGGACATGTGTCTCCTCACCCCTCTCCACGCCACCAGAATGACAGAAAGGAGCGAGGAAGGAATACGCCAACAACAGCAACAACGACCTAGGCAGGAGCAGCCGGCCACAGAAGAATTCACCAGTGAGGGGCTCTCGGGGGGGCCGCTGAGTCCTGAAGCCAAGCAGAGGGAGCTGCGTCCTGCACAGAGGTTTCCAGCCAGGAACAGAGCCCTCGCAGACAGACGTCTAAGCGTGAGGTTTCCCAAAGGCTGACCCTGAGACAAACACTGGTGAACAGGTAGTTTATTTGGGAAGTGATCCCAAAAAAGCATAATGAGGGAGCGGGCAAAGTGAGATGGGAAAGAAAGGGAGAAAAAGCCAAGAAAGTGCATGTTTGATGAAGGTGACTGCTGGGGGCAAGGAGGGCCTGAGGCCAGCGGGGATGGAGAACAGACCTCAGAGCCCGGGTATTTCTCGAACGATTCCACCCCACTGGTTGAGGGTGGCGCTGGAGCCAGTGAACGTCCAGCTCTCTCAGGCTGCCCCGCAGGCTGGGCAAAGCTCTCCCCGCCCAGGAGAAAGCCTCCCAGCAGAGAGACAGGTTGCGAGGCAGGAAACTGTCACTATCTGCGGGAGCAGGGACGGCAGGCGAACTGAGCTGGGCTGCAGGGATGGGGTGCCAGGCATAAACAGCTTCTGCTACAATATGCTCCAAACCCAGTGACTGGAATGTGTGAAGGGCAGCAGGAACAAGAAAGGAATTAACTGAAAATGACTGGAATGCAGCTCACCAAGCAAGTGCACACTCTCCCACACCCCATGCATGGTAGACTCTGCAGCCAGATGATTACCCTTCTCTTGCTCTTTTATCCATCCAAAACTGAATGGTTACAAAGGAAAGGAGTGTAAATACCATCCTCAAACATGTTTCCTCCAAAACCCAAAAAGGCCTGCCAAGTGTTGTGCCTCCTTTTATTGGTAGACAATGAAAGCAACCTTTCACCTTGCAGGAGCTGTCTCACCTGGAGCCCCAGAAACCTCACTGAGACAGACCCCTAAATGTTCATAGACTTTATCTCCCACCTTGTGGTTCACATATGTCTCATTAAGACATCTTAAGTACTTCCTGCTCATCAGATCTAATTAACACAGTAGTCATCAAAATAGTGGTCCACTACAATGTTGTATGGACTATGAAAATGTCCAAGGCTTTTGTGGACTATACTATGACAGAAAGCAGGACAGGTGTAGTCCTGAGGCAATGTTACCAAACCAAGTGAGCTCGCCTCCTGGTGAGTCAAATAAGTCTCTCCACCAGTGGAAGTTGTCTCACAAAGTGAAGTGTATTTGCAGCAAATAGGAGGCCATGAGGAATCATTTCCAAAGTCATGGCATCACCAAACAAAGGGAAGCAGGGACCTTTATTTCAGATGGGAATGAATATTCAAAAGGGAGAGGTGGGTGTTTGCCCACACAGCCTCAGCTGGAGAACGTGCCTCCACATAATGAGGCCCAAGCTCCTCCTGGAAAGATCTTTGCTTAAAAATAAGGCAAAGATCGTGGGTGCAGCTCTTGTGGTGAGGCTTGGTCAGTTTCAGGATGGTGGTGGTTACATTTCCTGAACATACAAAATGAAAAGAAACAACTTGGAAAAACAGGTAAATGCTTCCAAACCCACCTCTGAGTTTCTCGAGGCACCTAGTCGGTGACAGCAAGACTGAGAAAATATGCAGTTGGTTCTGCCAGATAAGAGCAAATTTCTTCTGGTGATACTTGCAAATTGGTAAAGAGAAAAAAGCATTTTCTGGGTCAATATCTGAATACCAGGTACGAGGGGCTGTATTAATTTTCTCCAGTATATATCACACCTGAAAGACGGGTCAAGATGGAGTCAACTTTGCAGTCATCTATGGTCATTCTCCAGGATTCTTCTGCCTTCTGCAAAGGCCAGACAGGTCTGTTCGAGGAGGACGGCACAGGTTTAGGCCCCCCACCTCTCATGTATTCATCGGCGGCACCACAGTCCTGCAGTGTTAGCTGTTCCTCCCGGGTCAGCCCGCGTACTTGTCTCCCCAGTCACAGACCTAGTGACAGCAAGGGGAGGTTGGAATGGGTCTTGAGGACAGCAGGCATCTTCTTGTAAGGCCACTTCCCCAAGTAAGATTGTTGCAGCCTTCAAGCTGGAGGAGCTGGCCTGCTCAGATACGGAAGAGCATCCTGCTTCCACCACCGCAGGAAGCTCACGTTCGCGTGGGGACTCAAGACGCTCAGCTCCATCTGGGCCCATCAGATGTCCCCTTCTCAATCAATGCCCCGGCTGTCACAAGAGGGACACGGCAAGGCTGTGAATTCAGTTAAATTTTGTGTTTCCTTTTCTGCAAGACTGGCTCTATGCTGTAAGAAATAAGAGATTATTTTACGGCTGCTGTAGACGCTTTCCAGTTCCCTATAACCAGAACTGAGAATTTAAACATCTAGGCTTGTTGTTCTCCTTCTCTAAGGGCTCCTGAGTGCCAGAAGAATCCACGCCACGCTATTGTCCTTTGCGTCATCATCAGTGCCACGAAGGTGACGTGCGGCAGCCACTTGTCCCCAGAGATACTTGCCTCAGTAGATGCTTCATCACAATTACCTGCATGAGAGAGCTTAGAGACTGAATTTGACACCAAATGGGTTTTGACACCAAACTCTCGACACCAAAAAACCTTTCAGATTTCACAGCTTTTTGAATTTTAAAACTGTAGATAGAAGACTATGAAGCTGCAGTAATATCACTATGTTGAGGGGAGGAGGGGATGGGGATGGCTGTGAAAGGGAGTTGAAGTTTGGATGTATTTGAGTAGGAATTAAATCGTTAATTTCTAAAGTTGAAAAGCAAAGAAATATTAATACAAGCATTTTTATAGGGATATCATCAAAAGAACAAAACAGAAATGGTTAAAAGTGGTCGCCTCTGTGGATGAAAAGGGTGGATCAAGGGACCATTAGGAGCCTGTTTGTTCTATTTATTTTTAACCATCTGTAAGTATTATTTTTTTTTTTCCCATTTTAAAGATTTAAGCCGGGCCCAGAATGCTCAGGGACACCAAGGAAAGACATTTAAATTTTACCTGTAAGTGATGGGGAAGCCAACAAAAGTATCTCAGCCAGAGTGGCGTGGTCAGAAGGTGTTTTCAGGAAAGGTCAGTGAAGCGTGTGCCACGTGACCTCACTCCCGGGGAATCTCAAACAAACTCACAGAAACAGAGCAGAGTGGCGGCTACCAGGCCAGCGGGCGTGGGGGTGTTGGTCAGACGGCACAAACTTTCCGTTAGAAATCAGTACGTGCTGGAGACCTCAGGTGCAGCACTGTGACCGCAGTTAACAATACTGTGTGGTATTCTTGAAATTCGCTGACACAGCAGATCTTAAGTGTTCTCACCACATCCCAGAAAAATGCTAGCTATGTGGGGTGATGGATATGTGAATTAGCTTGATTGTGGTGATCATTTCACAATGCATACATATATGAAAACATCAGTTGTACACCTTAAATATATATAATTTTTGTCAATCATACTCAATAAAACTGGAAAAAAATTTTTTTAATGTAAAAGAAAGAGTCTATCAGAGGCCAACGGGGGGGCGGGCACAGGACTGTGCCAACTAGTCAGAGGGGAACATTCCAGACTCATGGTTCCCACAGCTGAGAGGTTCAGGATCGATTTCCCTGCAAGTTCAAGTCCCAGCAGTGAGAACACACAAGTAACCGCTCACGAGCTCTCCAACAGCAGGACCGCACACGACTCCAGCCCTCTGCTCTTATTCGTCATTCTCTCGGTTATCATTACTGCCTTGGGATATAAAGACTAAGATATGGTCCCATATTGCACGGAAGCCCGACCTGGATGATGAGAGGAAAAAAATCTTCCACTGAGAACCAGAGTCAGAGTGGACGCCTGGGTTAATGGCCATGTGATAAAGGTGTGGACAGAATGAGCATCTGAATGGCACCCCTCAGAGGCCTCAGGTACTTCTGTGCTTCCCTGCTGGCACGCATGGGTGAGACTTGGAGGGGAGATACCCAAGGGGTAACATACTCGGTCTTTGAGCTGATCTTGAATTTGCAAATCGTATTTTCAAATAATCCCCATCAAATTTTATCCCAAACGTTTATGTAGAATGTATGGATGAAGAAGGAGAGGAAGGAAGAGCTTCAAAATGGTGGTTCCGTGGCTTGATGATGCGATCAGGGACCCAGTTCTTTTCACCCTGCTCTGCCCCCTCAACGTCAACTTCACCCTCCGATGGGCAGCAGCGAGGCTCCACAGATCCTGGAGACACCTCCCCACACAGCAAGATCGAGAAGAAGAAAGAGATCAAATTTCCTGGCTTTTCCCCGGGGCAAAGAAATCTCTCCTAGAACCACCCCTCCACAGACTTCCTCCCATGCCAATTCCTGGGCCAATCACTGGGAAAAAGAATGGGAAACCCTTAACCCAGGCAGCCCACCTGGAGCTGAGGGCTGACTGACTTCCCTGAGACACACGGATGCATTCATAAGGACAAATAACTTAAGAAAAAAATTAGAGTTCTGTAGGAGAGAAACAGGAGAATCGATGCTGGGCAGACCTCCAAGAGCATCCATTATGACGTCTAAATTGAAAAACTGACCTACAGGGTCAAGAAATCATATTATACTAATTGATAATTTTGGTCAAAATAAGTAGAGAAAATATTTAGTACCTGATTTCGGAAGGTGAAGGTAAGAAAATGCCAACAGTAAAGATATGAGACCCACAAAAAAAGTATTTCCAGTAAACTTACAGAATCTAGGGAGAATGCCTGGACTGTGCGAGCTCACCAGCATGCTCTGTGACATTTGCAGAGCTCTTGAGACTCCTCCAAGAATATGGGAGGGTAACAACAAGAGTAGATGCACATTTAAGTGAATAATTTAATAAAAATAGTAACAGAGCAGCCCTGATGACCTCGTGGTTAACGTTCAGCGCTCTCACCACTTTGGCAGCCCAGGTTCGTTTCCCAGTCGCGGAACCACACCACCCATCTGTCAGTTGCCACGCTGTGGCAGTGGCTCACATACAAGGACTTACAACCAGGATATACAACCACGCACTGGGGCTTTGGGGAGAGAAAAAAAAAGAGGAAGATTGGCAACAGATATTAGCTCAGGGCAAATCGTTCCCTGAAAAAAAAAAAAATTCACCTTGACTTTGGAAAAAAAATAAGGGATGGCACATATCAAACGCTCGCTCTACACTAAGCACCTTACATACATTAGTACATGAAATGCTCATAAAAACCCAGTGAGGGGGGCCAGCCCAGTGGCGTAGTGGTTAACTTTGCACACTCCACTTCAGTGGCCCAGGATTTGCAGGTTTGGATCCTGGGTGCGGACCTACACACTGCTTATCAAGCCACGCTGTGGCGTCATCCCACATACAAAATAGAGAAAGGTTGGCACATATGTTAGCTCAGCAACAATCTTCCTCACACAGAAAAAAAAAAAAAAAAAACAACCCAGTGAGGAGTTACTGGAGATGAGGAAAATGAGACTCAGTTGTCATTGCCCAGCTTCATAATCCTCGTAATGGGCAAAGCAAGACACAAACCCACATCTATTTGATTCTGAAGACTATGCTCTTGCTCACTCATCTACAACAACTAGTTTCTAGAAAAATGGAGGATTTAAACTGAACAAATTAAAACAAATTCCACACCAAAAGTTCTGAAGGATTCCAACGTAGTTTGGTAGCATGCTCTGTCCATCTTCAATCAATTCATCTTTGCTGAATACCCACTCTGACCTGAAACACCATCCAGGTCATCTGGCCAACAGTATGGGCACCCCCTACAGCCATCTACTAAAGTGTGGTCCACAGACCAGAAGCACTGGCCTCTGTGGAAGCTCGTTAGAAATGCAGAATCACAGGCCCCACCCCAAACCTACTAGATTAGAATCTGCCTTTTAATAAGATCCCTAGGTGAGTCATATGCACATTAAAGTTTGAAGTCCTGCCCTACAGCATCCTTGACATGTGGGCTCCTCTTTAATCTTTCCTGGAACAGCCTGGTCCAAAACCACACAGCTCTCATTCTTAGTCAATTCTTACCAAGGCTTCCCTGATCATTCTACACCTTCCCCTCAGTCTGCTGTCTCAACTTAGAAATCTCAACCCTGCAGATCTTGGAAACACCTACTACATTTCCCCTCAGTCCTCTCTTAAGTTAAATACCAACTTCCTTCAATATTTTCCAGATCACGCTTTTCATGTCCTCCATATCAGTGGTACCCAACCTAAGATGTGCATTAGAATCACCAGAAAATACCCACTGGTGGACCCCAGGAATCTGCATTTTTTTACATACTCCCCAAGTACAGCCAAAGCTCAGTTCCTAGGGCTCAGAACAACTGCCCTGCATGCCCTCTAGTTTGTTGATATTCTTCATAGACCACACCTTATAGAGCTGAAGAAAAAGTGTAGGCCCAAAAGTGTAGGCATTATTATGGCCCACAATCAGGACGTATTTCTTAATTAGTGCAGCCTAGGATGTGGCCAGCTCTTATAAGTAGTCTCATCACACTGTTAGCCTGTATCAAGCTTGTTGATAAACAAAATTCCAAGGTCATTGTTCCATACGAACTGCCGCAAAGCCAGGTTCCCCAGTTCTATACATAAGCTCTTTATCTTCCTGAATTTAGATGTAGGACTCTGTACTTATTAAATTTCCTGTTGTTGTTTTGAACCCTTGGTTTCACTTTAAAAGAGTCCTGAATCTTTATTCCGTCCTTTATTGGAAGGCAGTGAGTGGACTGGGAAAAGCTGGGCTCTAGAATCAGATACACGTGGGTAAAATCAGATTTATTTGAGACAGAGGGCTATGCAGAAGACTCTGTCACTTAAGACACCAGCTCAACGCCTGAGGAGAAATGTCCATGCAGTCTAATACCTGTTGAACGAACTAAGGAAACAATGACTGATGGCAGCGGTAAGCAGGGAGACTGGCTAGGAGGCTTTGATGCTGATCCAAGTGAGAATAGATGGAGGTCTGAAGTGAGGCTAGTTCAGTGATAAAGAAGGAGGATTTAGGGAACTATCCGAGAAGTAGAATCCATAGGATTTATCGGGCAATTGAATGTCCGGGTCGGAAGAGGAAAGAATCACGATGACACCCACGTTTCTGGACTGAGCATCTAGGAGGATGCTGTTGCTGAGAGAGGACTAAATGCAGATCACTCCAGCCCACCCCAGGGCTGCCTAAAGGCTCTGGGGAAATAGCTCACTCTATCACCTGCGTGTTTGTTTAACCGAAATGAGACCGACACCTTTATGGACCTAATTCAATTGTGACATGGATATATTTGATCAAAAATAATCTCTGGATGAACCTTGAAGACATTATGCTAAGTGAAATAAGCCAGACACAAAAGGACAAATACTGTACAGTTCCACTTATGTAAGATACCTAGAATAGGCAAATTCATAGAGACAGAGAGTAGAATGGTGGTTGGGGGGGCTGGGGGAGGGGATGGGGAGTTCGAGTTTAATGGGGACAGAGTTTCAATTTGGGAAGATGAAAAAGTTCTGAGGATGGATGGATGGTGGGGATGGTTGCACAACAATGTGAATGTGCTTAATGCCACTGAACTGCACACTTAAAAATGGTTAAAATGGTAAATTTTATCATGTACATTTTGCCACAATAAAAAATGTTTTAAACATAATCTCAAGCTATCAACCACGGTGTTGATGAACATTCCCCTTTTTATCGAGTTATGGTTGGCTGGGAGTGAGGAACTGAGAGAAGTCCTCCGAGACTTAAGTGCTGTTTAATCCACTGAGAAGTAACGACAGAGGCATCGGAGCGTAAGGAAACGACTCAGGAAACAATTCTGTGGAAGCAAACCATCAGCTGCCTTTATGGTCCATGACGTAAAACACGTCCCCTGGTTCTGTTTGCTTGTTTTTGCTCTGATCTTATTTCTTTCCATCACTTTGGATAAATCTCACCAGAAAGTTTCAGCTATTGGTAACCACTTTCAGCAGTTGGCCTGAAATGAGTACATTTAGAAGCCAAAAATGAGGCAAACTTTCATCTGGGCCATGAGCCATACCTAAAAATATATATCCAACCTAAACTTTAAGATTTTGAATTCATGGCAGTGTCCTGAAATGAACAGTTGCTCCACTTTGAAATCCCCTGATCTAGCCTAACCAACTCTCAGCTTTGGGTGCACATTGGAACCACTTGAGGAGCTTAAAAACCACTGATGCTGCATCGCGACCTGAAAGAGGCTGATTTCGCTATCTGGAGTCCAGCCTGGGCATCAGGGTTTTTCGTAAGCTCCTCAGGTGACTCTCATGTTCACCCGGGCTGTGTCTCACCAACAGAGAAGTTAAGACAAATTCACCCTACCCAGAAAATGGGGGGAGAAATGTACAAAGACTGCACCAGAAATATACAAGAGCGATATCACCGAAGCAGAAATCAATCTTAGAATCCTAGAATGTGAGAGCTAGGAAGGAACTTCAAGATCATCTAGAACAGTCAGTGGTTCTCACAGGGTGATCCCCAGAGCGGCAGTTGGAAAGGGGTTAGAAATGCGGGTTCTGGGGCACACTCCAGACCTACAGAATCAGGATCTGAGGTGGCCCAGCAGTCTGTTTTAAGGAGCCGTCCAGGAGATTCTGATGCAGCTGAATTTGAGAACTATTGTTCTAGAGCAGTTATGGGGAGCGTTAAAAAATGTCCCATCACTCCTCAAAGATTCTGATTGAAGCATGTTTTAAAACCTCCTCAGCTGATTCTAATGTGAAACAAGGTGGAAAACCACTAATCTAGTCCCACCCTGTGTTGAGAGAGAAGGAAAGACTAGCCCAAGATTAGACAGCTAGTTAGAACCATCACCTGGACCAGAACCCCCGTCCCCTGATCCAAACTGAGCTCTCTGTCCAGCAAGCAAGTCTAGTTCTCTGACTCGGAACGCTAAATCCATTCTCCTATCGATTCAAATTACGCCCCAGGTGGAAGACTCCATCACTCCTCCAGTTACAGAGCTCCGTTCTAGGAGCTCAATCCTCTCGTACCTTTCCCACATCCCTCCTGGTGGAAAGGAGGCCAGAAGACAGGCCACCATAAAACCAAGACAAAGTAAAAAGTAAATAAATTTAAAATACCAATAGCTCCAAAATAAAAACAGGAGCCTCACAAATACTTGCAAACATCCATATAAAAAATGCAGGGCTGACATTTCAAAAGAGGTTATGGATGATGTTTGCCATCCACACCAGACCAGAACTGTGCTGTTAAGGCCACCCAAGGAGTCACTTAGTCCTGCCTCCTGGTGGCTGTCTTTATATAATCTCCCATGGAAGACGCAGATTTCCAGTGAAAAGTAACCTAAAATCTTGCTCAGTGACATAGCTCAGTGACCAAAAGGTTGCAATAAATCGAGTTTCCCTTGTGGCAATTTAAACACTGGATCCATCCTCACCTTTGGTGGTGGTGGGAGGTCACACCCCTCCTTTGAATGCCCCACGTACTGAGGCCAGTACCCTGGTTATTCTTCTGTCTACATTACCTTGGCAGCTGTTTCAGTGTTCCAGCAGTTCCATTTCTGACAAGCCCTTTTCAGACTGCAGGCAGCGAAGCTCTCATCAAGTCTGAAGATGTGGAGGAGACTACTTGAACCCTGACTTGCAGGACATGCTACCCATCAGCGTGTTGCTGCGAGCACTGGGCTCTGGCACACTTTGACCGTTGGAAGAACACAGGATGCCAGGAGGCCTCAGGCTCCTGGCACCCAGGTTGTGTGGGAGCCCAGGGCAAGAACGAACAGCCTCTGACAGTCCTCTGCCACCTTCGTCCCTCTGCTCAGGAGTCAGATCACTGGAGAGTCAGCCTGGCCAAGCCTCAGTCATATGTCCAGCTCTCGGCTGGGGACCAGAGTTCTTTGCTTGACAGTCTCACCCAGACTGCACAGAACAGGAGAGGGCTAGCTCCCAAAGCAGAATGAGGGGCAGTTAGCAAAAGGAGACGGAGGGGTACTGAGCAGGGGAAATTCCCCCCAAGTCACTGACTCACTGCTACACAGGGCCACGCTGTACTTATCTTCGGATCCCATCCCAAAGCCAGACACACAGTGGGCCTTCAGCAAATGTTTGTTCATTTAAATAAAAGAAACTCGGACAAAGTTGAAGAATGCACCTTCTTGGTAAATGGCCTCTACCAAGAGTCTCACCAAGTCTGGTGCACACTTACTGTGGTAGAATTTAAAAAGCTCTCAGCACACTCTTTTTTTCTCCAGCTTACTTCTAACAAGCGGTCCTGGTCATGTTTTCTCTTCAGAACGTTCTGTGTTACATCCCCACCTTCTGAGACCTTCCCCTTCCTCCAGCCCTCACCCCCTCAGCCCACTCGCCCAGTACCGGGGAGAGAAAGGGCATGTGGACATCTGGAGAGAGAAGGAAGACAGCTGTGAGGTCAGAGAGGCTGATTTTGGTGCCCTCCCATCTTCCTCAAGTTCACACAGCTTTTTAGGAGCAGAACTAGGGCTGAACTGGTCTTCTGCCAGTCTGGGGCTCTTTCCAGGAGCAGGATGCCCCCATGCATTTATGCTGGGTCTTCACAACCAATATGATGTCACTTAGACACAACTTTTAAAAATTAAAGGAAACACTAGTTTTGTAAACAATTTAATTCTACTGGAAGTTATTTCAGTATCTGAAAGCACGAGGGTCATTATTATATCCAGCAATACTTGTACCATAAATGTACATGATAGAGCAGAATTTAACAACATGTCTTAAAAGTCTACATATACTTTGATCAAACAATTCCACTTCTAGGAATTTGTACTAACAAAATAATCAGTTATGTAAAGAAACAAGATATTTATTGGAGCATTATCTATAATAGTGGAAAACTAGAAACAACCTAGGTGTCCAACAATAGGGGAGTGGTTAAACCAAATAGGGGATCTACAATGTAATATCACACATCAAAACTATTGTAGAGGAGATATCAAATGACAGGGAAACATGTCAATACAGTTATACTACATTAAGTGAAAATGCAGATTACAGAATAACTTTTTTTGTGAAAAAAATTCCTGCAGATAGAAAAAAGAATAGTACACAAAAAAATATTTGTAGCAGCAGTTATCTCTGGATGGCAGAACTATGGAGAATTTTCACTTCATTTTCTTTACTGTGTCTTTCTAAATTTTCTACAAATAACATTGTCAGATTTTAAATTACAAATAATTTAAAAACAAAGGTTATTTTTAATTATCCCACAGCTATAGGAACATGAAAAGAGCTGTGGTTGAAAAATATTGAACACGTTTCCAACAGAAACCCCTTGATTCAGGTCTGAGGACTCCAAAATTCCACTTATTCACTTCTTACCACTAATACTTGCTGAATTATACATTAAAAATTTTTTCTGGGGCCGGCCCAGGGGCGTAGTGGTTAAGTTCCCATGCTCTGCTTCAGTAGCCCGGGGTTCACAGGTTTGGATCTCGGGCATGGACCTACACACTGCTCATCAAGCCGTGCTGTGGCAGCGTCCCACATACAAAACGGAAGAGGATGGGCACAGATGTTAGCTCAGGGACAATCTTCCTCACACACACACAAAATATTTTTCTTTCTCCAGCTTACTTCTAACAAGTGGTCCTGCTCACACTCTCTCTTCAGTAAGTTGTTACATCTCCACCTTCTGAGACCTGCTCTCCCTCAGACACTTCTTTCCCTTAACATGAGAGTAGCACAAACCTGTGATTTCGGTCCTTTGTGAAAGAAAAGCTGCCAGACATACGAAATGCTGGGAGCCACAGGAAATAAGATTGCCCCTGCCCTCGGTGAACTCTCCTCCTGAGTCAAATCAAAGGCTCCGCAGAATGCTAATGCATATTGTTTGATATCGTACTGAAATCTATGTTTTAATTACAAAGCAGGCAGGCGGCCTCTAGAAGCTGAAAGGCAAGGAAACAGATTTTCCCCTCAAAGCCCACAGAAGGAACACAGCCCTGCTGACATCTTGATTTTAGACTTCCGATCTCAGGAACTGTAAAAGAATAAATTCGTGTTGTTTTAAGCCACTAAAAAGTTACAAAGCAGGCATCTGGAATACTGGCTTGTAAGAATGACCAAACCCTGACACGCAGCCTCGGTACTGGCTCCACTCACCGTCTGCCGAGTCAGAGAGCGAGCAACAGCACACCCCAGCGAGCGGTCAGCCCCACTCACACCTGTTTCTGATGTAACTATCAGCAGGGGGCCTTCCACTCTCAAGAGCATCCCAGAGGGGGCGATCAGCAACATCATCACCTCCACTACAAGCCTCCACGTCTGGAACGTACATTTGCCTAGAAGGGTCAGAGGTGGAGAGACATTTCATTCTGCTCCAAGAACTTTATCCTTAGTGTCCACATAAGACCGGTCTCTTCCTCAACAGGAAAAGGTAAAAACGCCCTCAAATTGCCACGAATCTCTGACTTGTCGATGGCTCCTGTTGAAGGATATCATCTAGTCTTGATAAAAATATCTTGTTTTGACATGGATATAAATTTTAACTGAAAATTTAATATAATTTACTATTTTAAAATACTGTGTTCCTTTGTTGGTTTGCGAACTGGCCCCCGCACACGGAGGGCAGGGAGAGATGGAAGAAAGGCAGGCCCCCAGACTGCAGGCGGCAGGTTTAACCAGCAAGGGAACCTACACGCGAGGCTTGTCTCGGGCGCCGAGACGAGCCTCCGCACGGCCCGCCAGAATCTGAAAGTTTACGTAGAGGCTGTAACGGGCTTCAGTCACGTAGACCGTCCACATGGCCTCACCACCACCCCGCTCTCAAGGCTGCATCCTTGAACCCGCTCCGGCTGTGGGGAGGGTGGGCGGAACATCCGTTCCCAGGGGAGCAGGTCAACCGGCGGTCACGTCCTCTCCATGACCTCCTCCAACACCCGTCAGAAAACGCAGCCGACCTCTGAATTGTGCTCACCCATCTGTGCACATCCCAAGACACTAAACTGACTTCTGGTGCACAAATGCAGCCTCAATTGAACACACAAATGTTTAAAATGATAATTTTTATTAGGAAAGCATTTAATAGTTGTATTAGATCACATAATCACATAATTTTAAAATGATGTGGGCTGAGGATATCAATTAAAATACAGATTTTCTTCATTCATTCAACGAATATCTGAGCACCCACAAGTGCCAGGCGTTGGTGAGACAGGCTCAGCGGAGGAGCCGGCTCTCAGGGAGCTCACAGCCCCGCAGGAGGGTGGACTCAAGACGCTCCATTTCCTGTTACCACCGCAGCAGAGGAAGCGGGGCGCTTTACACGAGCACACAGCAGGCGGCGAACGCAGCCCAGGGAGGCCGGAGAGGCAAGAAGCGTCCAGGCAGAAGGGGGAGGACAGTGCAGGCAGAGGAAACCCGGCCGGCCCCGGGTGGGAAGGACTGTGTGGGTTCCGGGAAGGCTGGAGCACCTCGTGTGAAAGAGCGAAGGAGCTGACTCAAGAGCGATGCTCAAGATGAGGGAGGGCACAGGGAGCCCGTGAAGAGCCAGGACCAGATGGGCACTTTAGAGTGGCCACCCTACGTCCTGAGCGTGGAGAGCCTGGACGAGGCGGGACGGGGGCGGCAGATCGCTCCTAAGGCCTGCAGAGGAAAAGAGAAAAGCGCCGGGGATTCCAGAGACCGTGAGGACGCAGAACCGAGAGGACCCGACGACTGGGCCCGCGCTTCTTGCAGGAGCGAGCGCAGGGACCCACACACCTGTCAGACGCGGCCCGGAGTCAGGGGCGCTGCGCCAGGAACCGCCGACACGGGAAGCACCGCTCTTAGACGCCAGCTGAAGCCGTAGGGTGGGCTGAAGTGGCCCAGTGAGAACAGTCGAGCCACGAGAACACACGCGGGAGGAGCAGACGCGCCGGGCGCTGCGGGAGCGGGCGGAGCTAGTGTGTACCGGGGACAGAGTTCCAGCTGGGGAAGATGCAAAGTTCTGGAGATGGAGGTGGTGACGGCTGCACTACAGTGTGAATGTACTTGATGCCACACAACTGCACACTTAAAAATGGTTAAAATGGTAAATTTTATGTATATTTTACCACAGTTTAAAAAAAAGAATGAGACAATTTTGTATTCTTTGTACCTTTCAGAGTAAGAACATATTACCAAAGAAAAATCAGGACAAATGGAGAAGGGGGTCGGGAGGGATCAGCAGAGGGAACTGAACAAGAATGGCGAAGGAGGCCGGGAGAAAGCCTGGGGCGTGGGGGCGTGGAGCAAGGTCAGCGTTCCCAGGAGGAAGTGTCCCACTGACTCGAGCGCCATGGAGAATGAAATCAGACAAAGTCGGGAAAGAACCCGCGGGTTTCAGCAAGATGGAGGTCAGCCTTGGAGAGGCTGTTGGCTGAGAAGAGAATGGGTAGGAAACAGGGCCCCAAGTACAGACCCCAAGATGTCTGACTATTATGGGAAGGAGTAGGATGGCGGCTGGAGGGAAAAGTAATAGAAGCCTTTAAAAAATAAGTGTGCTAAAATATAGTTGTGCGTAATCAGCAAAGCAATCATTTCAGTGGAAATACTTAATGTCAATAATCTCAATGATACCTGGAATTTACAGGTTCTAGAACTTTTCATACCACCTGTGGGTTAACTAAGTTTTCTCTTCATTTTACGGTGGTAAAGCTGAGCCACAAAAATTTCTCCAACAACATTTACAAGGAATTGAGGTTCATCAAATAAATATCTTCACTGATTTTTCTAAGGTGGAAAAGTACAATGCAGTGTCGTAAGAAAACAATTTTACTGTAATAGCCACATGTGGAAAAAGTCTAAAGTTTTAAGGCAACTAATGTATTAATTCTGGGCACATGTCCAGTAGAAGGTGCTGTCTACTCCGGTCACATCCTGAAGACGCCGAAGTCGGTCTTCTGGATGGGCGCGTTGAGGGCTGCGCTGATACTGAGCCCCAGGACCAGCCTGGTGTCCACTGGGTCAATGATCCCGTCATCCCACAGCCTGATGAAAGAACACACACCAGCTGTTAGGAATCCACCACCACACTGCAATGTCTACACTCCACGCCCAGAAATGCCGAGGTTTTCCTTCGGGTAACACATGGATCCACTGACTGGCTGCTGTGGACTATAATCTCACAAATGGAAGCACGTTCAAGAGAGGGGGAAAGGGAGAAAGAAAACTGACATGACTTTCGTCCCAGGCCCCACAGAACGTCAACTCCAGCTCATGGCTTTGGGAACAGCTTACTACAAGAAACCTCAAAGAATCCCTGATTTTTAAATATTTTCACTTATTTCAGGACCAACATTCCTGTCCCTCTTCTGCCACACACACGTACAAATCGAGTTGATGGACTCCCGTTATTAATATGGAGAGCCACATAAACCCAGGTAACAGTCTCCAACCAAAGTCTCTACTAGAAAAGGAGTATTCCCCAAAACTCCCAAACTCTTAAGAAATATGAAAATTACTGAAGAGACTCCGGTACATTTTATTAATAAAGTACCTTCAGATGTAGTTCTTTATTTTTTGCTACAATAGGAAAAACAAATATAAGCCTTAAACTGCTTTCAGAAGAAACTTTTAAGTACAAATTTTAGTTTGTGCTTCATCGACAACCTCTAACCTATAAAGAAAAGTGAATGAGAAATATTGCTTTTTAAAGGTCATTAGTAGGTGGCAGTTTTGCTTTCTTTAAACAAACTGCCTTCAGTATCTGGACATTGCATCAATTATTAAACCATATGTCATTGACAGACCATGAATCAAATCTTTGCTCATAAAACATTCATAACAGGGACGCTGCAGCATCAACAGGCAATAAAAAAGGTCACTCTTGTAGTCTGTAACCAGGTTGACCGATTACACTCCTTGCTGAAGCCCACAGCACAGTCACACAGCAGCCAGCGAGGCCGGGCTGCTTCATGCTGGTCACTGAAAAGGCTGCCCAGGGGAAGCGGCCCAAATCAAAGGCCTGAAAAAGTCTGATTACCACAACAACCGACAGAAGAAACCTGGCATGCTGCATACGTCACATGCAAGGATGAAGAAAAACAGAGGAGCTTACAGTGGCGGAGGAGGACAGAACCCCCTGAAGGACAGCTCTAGCCACGTTGAAGCCTAAACAGACCACGACGTTTATTGTTAAGCTGAGATTTATTAAACCCAAGGAAGGTGCCATAAACTCACTTGAAAATCCTTTCCTCTTTGAAAGAAAGTTTCTGTCTCTGTGCCACCAAAGAGTTCCCAGAGGGTTAAGCAACTACAAGCTGGGAGAAAACCTTACTGTTTTTCAATATTTATTTCCAAAGATAAGTCCATCTGGGCCATTTGCTCTCCTGCTTGAATAGAATCCACTAAAATTATAATAATAATGTAAGTAGGAAAATAATAAAGGATTCAGTCTTTCTCAAGAGATGACTTAGCCAGGGCTGCAAAATAAATTAATGGCTCACGCAAAATATGCTATTTTTCAAAGTTTAATATTTCAACTGTCCTTGTGAATTTCAGTCAAAATCTTATATAAAAACAAACTGTAGGTGAGCTTACAGTATTTATTTTCTCTTACACCTTTTATAGATTTTCTATTTCCTCTTGGCTTCTACTGACTCCGAACTTAAGTGATGGTAAAAAGAACATGTTTATTTCTCAAATCAAAGACTATAAAATATTTTGTTCTTAATTAAATGAATCAATGACCCACCACACAAAATATACCTGTAAATTTGTGTGCCTTGTAAAAACACATATTAAGAAGAAGAGAAGCCGGCTTTTTAGAAACCCCAAATGGTGTTATTGGGATTCTGAACTAATCAGGCTCCAGAAGGCGGCCTGCCCCGTCTGCCCTGGCACCAGGCGAGTGCCTGCTGCAAAGCACACTCAGACAGGCAAGTACAGTGGGTTCCACTCGTGATGTCCTCCTTCTCCATGTGCCTTCACCAGTAAGTGGCTCACAACACAACCTAAGTTTAAGACACAAGTCGTCGTTTTCTTTTTTCCTCCTGCCCAAGGGATAAAAGGCAGACATGAAGCTTAGATTAGTCTTCAGAAGGGAGAGCATTAAAGTAGTTGAAGACAGAGGTCTGAACACTCACGCCAGCAAGTCTCCAGCTGGGACGGTGTGATAATTTATTACCTCGTTAAGTGGCAGCAGAAGCAAACAGAACCTAGAGCTCTATGGGGCCTGAGGTCATTCCTTGGTACTGACACGTGTACCCAGCCATGACTAATTGCCTTCTGAATGCATGAGCACACTTGTTTACAAATGCCAATCTCAAGCTTAAAATGGGGTAAAAGCAAAGAGAGGGATCTGACATGAATCCATGTGTTTAAGCAAAACTTAGAACAGAATTCCTGAAGGTGACGCAGCCACGATGAACTCTTAGCCTCCCAGCACAGCGTGGCACCTCTAGCTGCAGAACCCTCTGGGCAGAATAAGACGGGTGGTGGATCCACAGCCCAGCCTGGGACCAGGGGCATTTCTGTAGCAGGCACTCCCATCACAGAGACGACAGTTCAAAATGAAGTGTGTCCACGGACAGAGAGAACTGGTTGGTGGTTACCAAGGGGAAGGGGAGTGGGGGCGGGCACAAGGGGTGAAGGGATGCATCCATATGGTGACGGACAAATAATAATGTACAACTAAAACCCCACAATGTTATAAACTATTAAGACATCAATAAAAATGAGAAAAAAAAAATGAAGTGTGTCCAAATATCATGTTTTGTTCTCACGAAGGCTGAACCATCCCAACTGCTCAGACCTCTGTACACAGCTCTGCCCTACCTGGCACTGGAATAGTAAGGGTTTCCTTCTTCTTCAAACCTCTCAATGATGGGCTCTTTCAAAGCCGCTTCCTCAGCACGGGAGAACTGAAAGAAAGAGGACCCTGAGTAAGTCAGCCGCCATGGGACAACAGATCCATTCAAGAGAACCTCAAGGAAAAAGGGGCAACAGAGGCCATGAATAATACTGTTACACATCTGCGCAGGGATGTACAGATTACAAGCGAAGGCTGAACATACGTGACCTCACCTGAGACATGAGTATCACATTAGTGCACCGTTGACATCTCCCCTACCAGAGACTGTTTAATGTGAGGTCAAAACCAGGGGTCGGATGTTGCTGTAACCCAGCAGGATACGACAACCGAGGTGAATTACACAGTACAACAAAAAGCCTACATTACATTTAGCAGCTTCTGTTTAAGAAGGTGGAGAAGAGGATTTCATTCAAAAGAGCAAAAATTTTAAAGCTTAAAGGGGTAAAACAGCAACTACACCTGGAATAACCTCTTCAGTCAATCTCCCACATAGCTGAGAGAGAATTTTCCCTAATTAAAACTTTAATGGGGGGCCGGCCTGGTGGTGCAGTGGTTTAGTTCACGCTTGGCAGCCCAGGGTTCGCGGGTTTGGATCCCGGGCGCCTGTCGACACACTGCTTGTCAAGCCATGCTGTGCCAGTGTCCCATATAAAGCAGAGAAAGATGGGCACGGATGTTAGCCCAGGGCTGGTCTTCCTCACACACAGACAAAAAACCTTTAATGGTTTGCCCATCAGTATTGCAAGGAAGAAGTGATAATTCTGATGCAAAAATCTTTATGCAAACTAATTTTGAAACCCTGAAAAGGATTTTCAACTTAAAAAATATTCCACACCAAAAAAAAAGACATTTCAAATAAATCCAATCGTCTTTTATGTACTTTCATAGTTTAATATCATTTATAGGACGAGAACTTGGATGGAGAATCACTAAACTCCTGTACTTTCGGTGACGTCAGCATCATGGTGGAGTGAGATTCCCTCTTTGAATCTCTGCCCCCTAAGACACAATGAAAACATCATTTGCATACCAACAGAGGTCAATCAAACACTACAAAGGACTTCTAAGAAACCTCTGCTGCCATACATCAGATGGTGGAGGCAAGGGAAGACCCAAAGGACGGGAGGAGAGGTAAGGAGTTTTACTCCCCCTCCCCAGACAATCAGCAAAGACAGCGCGGCTTGCAGACAGAGCGGGGAGGGGTGGCCCTCTGCAGGGAAAACTATCACCCTCCAGGTGCTCTCACAGACTGTCGAGAGATCCCCACTGGGAAGCGATGACGCACTGTTTCGGGGGTGTGGCAAACGCCTCAAGAGAGCCAGAAAGGAAACCCCCGGATGGAGCAGGAGAAAGAGAGAACCCCTCACCCCACACACCTTGCACTTCAGCATAATCCCTCCAGGGACTGCAGTGGGCTCAGAGCACACTGCTCGCGATCTCCATCCAGTGGCAGCAGGGGGAAACTGCAGGACCAACTTCAAGATGAAAGGAAAAGTAAAGCTGTGGGATCCATGCAACAGTTTGTCATGTCTATAGACCAAAAGGAAAATGACCAACACCCAGAAACCAACCCTGAAGGCACAGAAATCTATAACCTGAACGACAGAGAATTCAACATAACTATCATAAACAAACTCAATGAAATACAAGAAACAAATCAACGAA
This sequence comes from Tapirus indicus, assembly GCA_031878705.1. Classification (NCBI taxonomy): domain Eukaryota; kingdom Metazoa; phylum Chordata; class Mammalia; order Perissodactyla; family Tapiridae; genus Tapirus; species Tapirus indicus. Next base: position 1,114,671 of record CM062925.1, on the reverse strand, counting down.
TTCAGGGATTTCTTCACAAAAGAGATTGAAACCATAAAGAAAAACCAATCAGAATTATTGGAGATGGAAAAAATGGAATCTTTAAAGAGCAGAACCGACAATATTGAGGAAAGAATTAGCATTATTGAGGATAGTGATGCAGAAACACTCCAGATAGCGGAGAGGAGAGAACTAAGACTAAAAAGAAATGAAGAAATTCTTTGAGAAATATCAGACTCAATGAGGAAAAGCAACATAAGGATAATAGGTATTCCAGAAGGAGAAGAAAGAGAAAAAGGAGCAGAGAGTTTGTTCAAAGAAATAATAGCTGAGAACTTCCCAAACCTAGGGAATGAGAAGGAAATAACAGTGAATGAAAACAATAGATCAGCTAAATATATAAACAGGAATAAACAATCGTCACACCACATAATAGCTAAGTTGATAGACTCAGTGACAAGGAAACAATATTAAGGGCTGCTAAACAAAAAAACAAAATAACATACAAAGGAAACCCCATCAGGCTCTCAGCTGATTTCTCAACAGAAACTCTACAGGCTAGGAGAGACTGGAATGATATATTCAAAATCATGAAAGACAAAAACCTTCAGCCAAGAATACTTTATCCAGCAAAAATATCCTTCGAATACGATGGAGAAATAATAACTCTCCCTGATAAACAAAAGCTAAGAGAGTTCATCACCACAGGACCCCCACTACAAGAAATGCTCAAGAAGGCCCTTAGGCCTGAAAAAAAACAAAAGAGAAAGGGGATACAAAGGTTTCAGCAAGGAGAAGAGCAAGGAAACTAAGCCAGAACAAACTACCGTTGGAAAACATCAAAAATTAATTCAAGCTCATCACTGTAAACACACACTCACAACACAAGATGGAATAAATAGTGACAAGAACAAATAAGGACGGGAAGAGGAAAGGGATTGAATCGACTCAGCCTAAGGAAACAGGAGGCATCTGAAAATGTACTATCTTATCCAGGAGAGCTTTTATATAAAGCTCACAGTAACCACTACACAAATAACCAAAAGAGAACCACACATGACAAATAAAGAGAAAACTAAGAGAATCATCATGCAGAAATACCAAACTGAATTGGCAGTCCGAAACACATGTGACAAGAAATGAAGGAAATGCAAATGAACCAGAAAATGAACAATGAAATAGCAACATTAAACCCTCATATATCAATAATCACTCTAAATGTAAACAGATTGAATTCTCCAATCAAAAGACACAGAGTGGCAGGATGGATTAAAAACCAAGATCCAACAATCTGCTGCCTCCAGGAAACACATCTCAGCTCTAAAGACAAACACAGACTCAAAATAAAAGGATGGAAAATGATACTCCAAGCTAATGGCAAACAAAAGAAAGCAGGAGTAGCCATACTTATATCAGACAAAGTAGAGTTCAAGATAAAAAAATGACGAGAGACAAAGAAGGGCAATATATAATGATAAAAGGGACACTTCACCAAGAAGACATAACACTTATAAATATCTATGCACCCAACACAGGAGCACCAAAGTACATAAAACAACTGCTAAAAAACCTTAAAGGAGATATTAACAATAACACAATAATAGTAGGGGATCTTAACACCCCCCTTACATCAATGGATAGATCATCCAGACAAAAAGTCAATAAGGAAATAATGGACTTAAACGAAAAAACTAGACGCAATGGATTTAATAGATATATACAGAGCACTCCACCCAAAAAAAGCAGAGTACACATTCTTCTCAAGCGCACATGGAACATTCTCAAGGATAGACCATATATTAGGAAACAAGGCAAACCTCTATAAATTTAAGAAGACTGAAATCATCACAAGCATCTTTTCTGATCATAATGCTGTGAAACTAGAAATCAACTGCAAGGAAAAAACTAGGAAAGGGACTTAGATGGGGAGATTAAACAACATGCTACTGAACAACCAATGGGTCGTTGATGAAATTAAAGGAGAAATCAAAAGCTATCTGGAGACAAATGAAAAAGAAAATACACCATACCAACTCATATGGGATGCAGCAAAAGCGGTCCTGATAGGGAAATTCATAGCAATACAAGCTCACCTTAACAAACAAGAAAAATCCCAAATAAATAACCTTAAACTGCACCTAACAGAATTAGAAAAAGAAGAACAGACAAAGCCCCGAATCAGCAGAAGGAGGGAAATAATAAAAATCAGAGCAGAAATAAATGAAACTGAAACCAACAAAAACAGTAGAAAGGATCAATGAAACAAAGAGCTGGTTCTTTGAGAAGATAAATAAAATTGACAAACCCTTAGCCAGACTCACTAAGAAAAAAAGGGAGAAGACTCAAATAAATAAAATTAGAAATGAAAGAGGAGAAATTACAACAGACACCACAGAAATACAATGGATTATTAGGGAATACTATGAAAAACTTTATGCCAACAAATTGGACAACCTAGAGGAAATGGACAAATTCTTGGAAGCGTACAACCTCCCAAAACTGAATCAAGAAGAAATAGAGAATCTGAACAAACCAATCACAAGTAAAGAGATTGAAACAGTAATCAAAAACCTCCCAAAAAATAAAAGTCCAGGACCAGATGGCTTCCCTGGAGAATTTTACCAAACGTTCAAAGAAGATTTAGCACCTATCCTTCTCAAACTATTCCAAAAAATAGAGGAAGATGGAATACTTCCCAACACATTCTATGAGGCCGACATCATGCTGATACCAAAGCCAGACAAGGACAATACAAAGAAGGAAAACTACAGGCCAATATCGCTGATGAACATAGACGCAAAAATCCTCAACAAAATATTGGCAAACCGAATACAGCAATACATCAAAAAGATCATACACCACGATCAAGTGGGATTTATACCAGGGACACAGGGATGGTTCAACATCCGCAAATCAATCAACGTGATACACCACATTAACAAAATGAAGACTAAAAACCACATGATCATCTCAATCGATGCAGAGAAGGCATTCGACAAGATCCAGCATCCATTTATGATAAAAACTCTCAACAAAATGGGTATAGAAGGAAAGTACCTCAACATAATAAGGGCCATATATGACAAACCTACAGCCAACATCATACCAATGGGGAAAACTGAAAGCCATTCTCTGAGGACAGGAACAAGAGAAGGGTGCCCACTCTCACCGCTCTTATTCAACATAGTACTGGAAGTTCTGGCCAGAGCAATTAGGTAAAAAAAGGAATAAAAGGACTCCAAATAGGCAAGGAAGAAGTGAAACTCTCACTATTTGTGGACGATATGATCTTATACATAGAAAACCCAAAAAATTCCATTGGAAAACTACTAGAAATAATCAACAACTACAGCAAAGTGGCAGGGTATAAAATCAACTTACAAAAATCAGTTGCATTTCTATACACTAACGATGAAACAACAGAAAGAACTCAAAAAGACAATCCCATTTACAGTTGCAACAAAAAGAATAAAATATCTCAGAATAAATTTAACCAAGGAGGTGAAAGACCTATACAATGAAAACTCTAAGACACTATTGAAAGAAATAGAGAAGGACATAAAGAAATGGTAAAATATTCTATGCACATGGATTGGGAGAATATAGTTAAAATGTCCATTCTACCTAAGGCAATCTACAGATTCAATGCAATCCCAATGAGAATCCAATGTCATTCTTCACAGAAATAGAACAAAAAATACTGAAATTCCTATGGGGCAACAAAAGACCCTGAATAGCTAAAGCAATCCTGAAAAAAAAGAACAAAGGTGGAGGCATCACAATCCCTGATTTCAAAATATACTATAGAGCTATAGTAATCAAAACAGCATGGCACTGGTACAAAAATAGACACACAGATCAACGGAAGAGAATTGAAAGCCCTATGGACACACACCTATTATGGACAGCTAATCTTCGACAAAGGAGCGAAGAACATACAATGGAGAAAGGGAAGTCTCTTCAATAAATGGTGCTGGGAAAATTGGACAGCAACATGCAAAAGAATGAAAGTAGACCATCTCCTATCGCCATATACAAAAATCAATTCAAAATGGATCAAGAACCTGAAAGTAAGACCTGAAACTATAAAACTCCTGGAAGAAAATATAGGCAGTACACTAATTGACATTGGTCATAAAGGGATCCTTTCAGATACCATGTCTACTCAGACAAGGGAAACAAAAGAAAAAATAAACAAGTGGGACTTCATCAGACTACAAAGCTTCTACAAGGCAAATGAAACCAGGATCAAAATGAACAGACAACCCACCAGCTGGGAGAAAACATTCGCCAATCATTTATCCGACAAGGGATTAATCTCTGTAATATATAAAGAACTCATACAACCGAGCAACGAAAAAACAAACAACCTGATCAAAAAATGGGCAGAGGATATGAACAGACATTTTTCCAAGGAAGAGATACAGATGGCCAATAGACACATGAAAAGATGTTCAACATCACTAATCATCAGGGAAATGCAAATCAAAACTACACTAAGATATCCCCTGACACCCGTTAGAATGGCTATAATCACCAAGACAAAAAACAACAAATGCTGGAGAGTGTGGAGAAACGGGAACCCTCATTCACTGCTGGTGGGAATGCAAACTGGTGCAGCCTCTATGGAAAACAGTATGGAGAGTCCTCAAAAAATTAAAAATAGAAATATCTTATGATGCAGCAATCCCACTCTTGGGCATCTACCCAATGGACATGAAATCAACAATCCATAGAGGCTTATGCACCCCTATGTTCATTGCAGCATTATTCACGACAGCCAAGAAGTGGAAGCAACCCAAGTGTCCCTCGACTGATGATTGGTTAAGGAAGATGTGGTATATACATACAATGGAATACTACTCAGCCATAAGAAAAGACACAGTTGTCCCATTTGCAACAACATGGAAGGACCTAGAGGGTATTATGTTAAGTGAAATAAGCCAGAGAGAGAAGGACAGACATTCCATGAACTCACTCATATATGGAATATAAGTGAACACACGGACAGAGAGAACTGATTGGTGGTTACCAAGGGGAAGGGGGGGTGGGGGGTGGGCACAAGGGGTGAAGGGTTACATCCACAAGGTGACGGACAAACAAAAATGTACAACTAAAACCCCACAGTGTTATAAACTATTAAGACATCAATAAAAAAAATAATTAAATTTTAAAAATTCCGGGGGCCGCCCGGTGGCGCAGCGGTTTAGTCCGCGCTTGGCAGCCCGGGGTTCGCGGGTTCGGATCCCGGGCGCCCGCCGATGCACTGCCTGTCAGCCACGCCGTGGTGGCGTCCCACATAAAGTGGAGGGAGATGGGCACAGACGCTAGCCCAGGGCCAGTCTTCCTCAGCAAAAAGAGGAGGATTGGCGACAGATGTTAGCTCAGGGCTGGTCTTCATCACACACACAAAAAATTTTTTTTAATGCTGTACTTTCCCTTCATATATAAAGATAGATGAGTTCATACATCTGTATATCAAATTAACCCAAGAACGACTATTTAATAAGAGATCCCCGTGCTGGCTAGAGTTTAAGACACGTCTTCAAGGCCTCCGGTAGAATTTCACGTCCCCCAGTACGGCCTCCCTTGTGCCAGGACACTCAGCGCTCCGGCGAAGCCCACACCGTCTGAGCCCGCAGAGCCCCGCGGCGGCGGAGACAAGCGGGGGCGTGAGGCCCACAAGGGGGCGGCACTCAGGGCAGGACCCCCTCCGCCAGGCCGGGGAGCCGGCCTCGCAGCCCCAAGCCCTGTGGGCGGCGCGGGGCCCACGAGGGCGCCTCGTTGTGACTAATGACGTTAACGCAGCATTCCAGGAGACTAAGAGACACAAACAGAAGACTCCACTTTAAGAGCAGCCACTGCTGACTTGTCTCCTGCAAGCTCCTGTTTCTCTCCACTGACACTGTCACACCTAATAATGTCACTCAGCTCTCACTCCATGACCGAGACCTCCACTCGAGTCCTCAACAACAATCTAAAAGTAGAAGAGAAAAACGCAATTCTGCCGCTTTTCGTCATAAAATCAAAGCAGTCAGTCAGATTTACTTAAACCCACTAACTGCCAGTGAGGAAGAACCAACATCTTTGTGCCTCCAGCACTCACAGGTAGAGTTCCGAAGTGTTTTCCTGGAGATTCTGGAAAATTTGTCAATTACCACAGAGAAGGTACATCAGAGAAATGGCTCTAAAAAGGGAAAGAAAACGTATGGTCTAGATTGCTGAGACCCGTCCCAGGTGAGCATCTCCTCAACACAGCCGCCAGGCCCCGCCTGGGAGCCGGGAACACCGGGGTCCTGCTCACGGCCGCGCACGGTGGAGCCAGACCCGGAGGAGAGGCGGCATCTACCTGTCTCCCTTCCCGCGCTCTCTGGTCCTTGGCTATCGTGGCCAGCACATTGGCTGCCTGCTCTCCCCCCATCACGGAGATCCGGGCATTTGGCCACAGGTAGAGGAATCTTGGGCTGGGGGAAAAGAAAGAATGAACCAATTAATTCACTGTACAACACAGTTTTCAGAGGCCCATGTTTACCTGTAAAACTAGTGGTTCTTCATTGTGGCTGCTCATTATAATTACACGGGGAGCATTAAAAAGATACCAATGCCTGGAACCCACCCCTGACTACTCCCCAGTGGTGGGGCCCAAGCACGCTATGATTTTTAAGTTTTCCGGGTGACTCTGATGTCTGTTTTGATAAACTGTATTTTCCCATTTCATCTAAATGTACTGGGCATAAAAGTATTCACAACATCCTCTTATTATCTGTGGTCATGGTCTGTTTTCCATGCCTGATATTGGTTATATGTGGCTTCTCCCTTTATTTTTTCAGTTTTACCAGGGGATTATCCAGTTTGTTAACCTTTTCAAACAAACCGACTTGGGCTGTGATGATTCTTCCATGTGTATAACGCTTGTTCTTCCTTATGTCCTGCTTTCTACTTTTCTTGTGCTCGATAGTCTGCTCTTTTTCAAACTTCGTGAGCAGGCTGCTTGGCTTGTTGGTTTTCAGCCTTCCTTCTTTTCCAGGATATCCAGTAAAGCCTACAAACCTTTCTCAAAGCAAGACTTCAGCTGTATCACACAAGTTATGATGTGTGGTATTTTCATGATCAGCTGTTTCAAAACATTTCTTGATTCCCATTGTGGATTTCTTCCAAGTAGTACCCTTAGCATCACATTTCATTTCATCCTTCCAGATAATACAAATTATGGTGTAATTGATCAAGATTTGTGAATGCCATTCTATATTTCAAATAAACCTGAAATACACTGACCATCTGTAATTACACCTGAAGTATGAGTCTTTCTTTCCGAAGGAATCGAGACAACACCTACCTATATGCTCTGCCACACATCCCATAGTTTCCAGCCCCGTAGGAACCCCCAATGATGATGGTCATCTTAGGCACACTGGCACAGGCCACCGCAGCCACCATCTTGGCACCATCCTTGGCAATTCCTTCAGCTTCGTAGTCTCTCCCAACCATAAATCCTAAAAGGAAGAAGAGAAGGAGCCTGTGGAGGACGGGCGACGTACAGAAGTCAGTGCCACCCGGGACTGGAAGGATATCTCGTCACAAACCAATGCGCTCCAGGCCTCCTACCCTAACAAAATATTTATATGTGAAATATGCCCCAAAAAATAAAAATAAAATTTTTATTTTAAAGGGTAAAATAAAATTTTCTCTAATCACTTTTTAAGTTTTCTTAAAACTGTTCATCTGGATGCACACAGAGATCTTCAAACAACATAAGGATACAATTTATCTTCAAGAAATCCTCGGGGCCGCCCGGTGGCGCAGCGGTTTAGTCCGCGCTTGGCAGCCCGGGGTTCGCGAGTTCGGATCCCGGGCGCCCACGGACGCGCACTGCCTGTCAGCCATGCCGTGGCGGCGTCCCATATAAAGTGGAGGAAGATGGGCACGATGTTAGCCCAGGGCCAGTCTTCCTCAGCAAAAAGGGGAAGATTGGAACAGATGTTAGCTCAGGGCTGGTCTTCCCCACAAAAAAAAAAAAAAAAAGAAATCCTCTCACAACAGTAGCTTGGTGACGCGAGAATGGGACGTAACAAGCTAAGGAAAGTACTGTGTGTGACAGGCGACCTGAGAGGGCTTCGGTAGCCACTGACCTGGTTTAAAACACTGACTGTTCCTTCTGAAGTGCTGCTTTAAAATTTTGATGAAATAAAGATGAATGTTTCATAGAGGTGCTAAGAGTCCCTGTCAGTGACTCAACAGCAAGGTAAAAAAACGTCATATAATTACGGGATCCTTCTTTTTCAAGCTCCCAGGTCTGCAGGGCACTGGGCCTGCCGGCCTCGGGCCCTTCCTCTTCACTCACACGCACTGGCCAGGCTTCACCCAGGCTTCACCCATCTCCCTTCCTGCCCACAGACTCACCTGCCTCCTTGACTGTCACTATTCGTGCTTTGCAGATCTCCTGCATCAGATCATCCAATTGAGTTCAACCGGTTTTTACAGAGCACCTGCACTTGCTGAGGATACAGCAGAGCTGAAGAACAGCCCTTGTTCTCACCAGGCACCATCCACCTCCTCTGGCTTCCCCCTGAGCCGGAACCTCAGAACAGCTCAGAAACTCCTTTATCAACCTTCCCTTAACTCCCTGTAACATGCCACCATTGCTATCTCAACTGCTGACTCTCTTTAAGCTCTCAACCCCTGCCCACACCCCCACCAAGCCCCTGCCCCTCCAGTTCCTGTAGAGGACGTTTCAAGGTGACATTTCACTTGGCTTTCTCCAATTCCTCTCCTTCTTACCTTAAAAAACAGCATAATCTCTTTCTCCCTTTCCTCTCATCTCCATGAAAAAAATGAGAGTCACTCAAAGATGGCCCCTGAGCCCTCTTCTCTTCTCTCAGGGTGTTCTTACCTATTCCCACAGCTTGAAATACCATCTCTGTATTCTGATGTTGCTACCTTTTCACCTCCAGTTAACACACCTCTTTTGTGCTCAAGATTTACTCAACTGCCAACTACATCTCTCCCAATGGATGTTGCACAAGTCCCTCAAATGTAATGCTGCAAAACCAAACTCAACCTCTGCTGTCCACCCCCAACCCAGCCAACAAAACACAACAAGCATGTAGGAATCTTCCAAGCATAAGGTTTAACTTATTTGTGGTTAATAGATCATGAATCATTATCAAAAATGAGGCCCCTGGACTACTAAAGCTTCAGAATCCTTTTAATCTGCCCTTTTATGAGGTTTGCCCCATGGTGCCCTCTCAGGCTGTCCTCTGGACAGAACTCCTCTCAAAACCCATCTAACAAATCCCTTAAACTTCAGGCCCCGTGGCTTAGTGGTTAAGTTTGGCACGCTCCACTTCAGTGGCCCGGGTTTGGTTCCCAGGCATGGACCTACACCGCTCGGCAGTGGCCATGTTATAGCAGCGACCCACACACAAAATAGAGGAAGACTGGCACAGATGCTAGTTCAGGGCAAATCTTCCTCAACAAAAACGAAAACAAAAAAAGACTAGAGCCCGAAAAGACCTTAAAAATCACTTCATCCACCATGTTAAGACCATCGATGGAACATGAAATCCAGAGAGGTGACACTGGTCACGTCATTCTTTGGGATCAAAAATCAAATCCCCAGACTTTGATTCAGGACATGCATGTACATTTTAAAAAGACATTGCTTGGGGCTGGCCTGGTGGTGTAGCTTTTGGCTCGCATGCTCCGCTTCGGCGGCCTGGGGTTCGAGGGCCCAGATCCTGGACATGGACCGATGCACCACTTATCAAGCCATGCTGTGGCGGCGTCCCATATAAAGTAGAGGAAGATGGGCACGGATGTAAGCTCAGGGCTAATCTTCCTCAGCAAAAGGAGGATTGGCAACGGATGTTAGCTCAGGGCTAATCTTCTTCACAAAAAAATTTTAAAAATAAAATTAAATTTAAGAAAAGACGTTGCTTCCAGTAGAATTAACCGCACAGTAAAAGATGAGAAAAGGGAGACGAAAACATGCACTTGAAATCCTTGAAGGGGAACAACATCCTGGGAAAGAGACGATGGTCCAGAGGACACCCCTGGCAGCGATCAGGGGTTCCCAGGGGAGAACAGCTCCGCTGCCGCCTGGGCAGTGGGGGTGCAGGTGTGGGAGGAACGGGAGGCCACTGACCGTGAAGTGCGTAACTCAAGAGATTGCTTCTCTCAGAAAACATGAATAAATTCCCCCAAATCTTTAAGGTTCATGAAGAATTGCATGTAAAGAGACCCTAGAAGGGGCACGTCCAATGGCACCTTCCGCCATGACAGAAGTGCCCCAAGTCTGCCCCTGCCCCTCCAGTTCCTGGAGAGGACGTTTCAAGGTGACATTTCACTTGGCTTTCTCCAATTCCTCTCCTTCTAATATCTAATATCTGAGCTGTTCAGGACAGGCCACTCCAGCACGACTGCAGCCCAGAGGACTGAGCTACTTTCTCACCAGTGATGTTTTGAAGGAAAAGCAGAGGAATTTTCCTTTGGCAGCATAACTGGACGAAGTGAGCCCCCTATAAGAAATAAGATAAAAATCTTTTTAAAGAAGGGTTAACAAGTTTGTCATCACCATGCACCCCACAACACCACACTCAGGTCAAAGACAAGCAGTCCCCTCTGCCTGGCCGGTCTGACCTTACAGTAATAGTAACCATAGCACTACGGTGTGGGCCGCCATCAAGGGATGTGGGACTGTGGTTTGTGCTGTCACCTGTGAGCGCTGGCACACAGCTGTCGGACAGCCGTGTCAGCGATGACGTCAGCCACTAACATTCCCAACAGCAAGTGGAATTTAAGTAACAAACAAGAAAGAACTGCTTGTCAATGAGAATCCCTGAACCTCGCTATAAGAGAACTCTCTAGTTCTCCACTTTAAAAAAGACAGAATCTAGAATCCTTCTGGGAGATCTACAATGACACCTATGTCTTGATGATCCCCTGAAATTCTTTCATGCCCCAAGATTACAGTGAAATACATCTTTCTTACCAACACAGCCCAAATAGATGAGATCTTAGATGAGTGCTAGAGACCTTCTAAACTTTGAGTTTAGGAAATTAATTATTTAAGGACACAAAAATATAACTATTCCTTTCCCAATCTTCTAAAGATTATGTAAGAAAACTCACCTAAATCTTTCCTTTATGTTTTATTCCCTTTGCAGATCCCTTTAACTTTGCTGGAAACACCAGCAAGCACAAAATCGCAAAGTGATTGTTCGGCTTCAAATACAAGAATGAGGATATCGCATAGCCCTTGGGGCTTCCTCTAACAAGGGAAATGTCCAACGGAGGCCAACACAACACTCCCCGGTTATCAGCACCAACACAGAGAACAAGGTGGAGTCTGTCAGCCTCAGGCTGACATTTCCTCTACTGAAATAAGTGTATTATACATCCATTTCATATATGCCTTTATTTCAAGATATTTAGTATTTTAGGAAACACTCGCTATATATAACCATTTAAATGAAAACAAACAAAACCTCTATATATCGTAACACCAATTTTGTTTAAAAAAAAAAAAAAGGATAAGAAAAAACTAAGGAACCATTTCCAAAAAGTGAAAATAAAACCAAGTTAAACTGATGATGGAATAGAACAGAATAATCAGAAGACATCAGAACCACCTGAATAGCATGTCTGACTCCCTCGAGTGCGTGAGGCACCAGAGAAAGACTCTCTCGTGACAAGTATTCCTACTGTCTTCAAATACATACATGTCATCCATAGCAGATATACTCCAAGTATCTTATAAGAACTTTCCTAAAACGAATATTTGAATTTTTAATAGTCCTCCAGACAGCTCATCACATTATGTAAACCTCCATAAAAACCGTTCCCAACATTAACATGCACACACGTGCTCATGTGCACACATACACACAATGTTCTGTTTGCTAAGGCAGCTGGTTAAATATTTTAAAGCTTTTATGCAATAAATGTTCATTCATTATTTGACCTTCAACATTAATTATGTTTAAATTGAAACAGAAAATCTTGAAACATTTTTAATAGTACTTGCCTTTTTTGCAGATTCAGAAAAGAGAACTCCATTATTTCCAATGATACCTATTGGGTATCCAAATATTCTAGCAAATCCTCAAAAGAAAATTCAAAAAAGATTTATGTATTTCAGAGGGCTTTTAATTCACAACAAACAGACATATATTTCAAATCAAAGCTTAAACTGTGGAGATTTTGTCTATTATATAAAACAGCTCATGTCACAATTTTTTATTTCTAAGGTACTGGAGTCTGGTTTTTGCTTTCTTGAAAGGGGTGTGTTCCGTGTGAAGTTATCCACCGGTCTGCCTGGTTAGTTCAGTTAAATGACTGGCTTGGTGTGTCATCGGTTCACTCATTTAACATACACCTGCGTCCCCACTACGGACCAGACACTAGGGATTGTCTGAAATAGACAAACCAAAGACGGAGAGCCCTTAAAGGTCAACGTTCAGAGCTCCTGGCCAGTTTCCCAGGACCCGCTTTCCTGAAAATGCGGTAACGACAGGCCCTTGAGATAAAGGGGATACACCCAGCAAGCACAAATTTTTTAAAAAAGCAGGAACACAGTCAAGCCCAGTGGTAACCCAGTTTGAAGTAAGAAATCCAGTTAAGCTTAGGAGAAGAATGAATTGCTCCACTTTCATTTTCTCTGTGTTGGCATCTTCTTCCTTCACCTTCCCACAAGTTTTGCTTTTAACCCACCACCACTTCCGTTTTCTCTCCAAATACCCACTCTCCACACACACACACAGGAGAGGGAGAAGGAAAAGGAAGAAAAAACCTGGTTATTTTGTAAGGCAGACACTTAGGTGAATTCAGGAGACTAATTATTTTGTAAACCTGAAGAACTTGACTAGAGAGACCTTCCCCAGGGTGACTTTCCACAAGCCAACCATAAACAGGTGTCCAGCACTTGGAACCAGAGTCAACAAACTGCGCTTGTTAAAGCAGGTCAGAGAGTCCCCGCACACGTTCCTGGAACCTGGCTCTCTCCACACCCAAGCTGGACAGGCTGCGCTGAGACACCCATGCGTGGCGCTCAACACAAAGCAGGAGCTCGAAAAACCAACAGGTAAGAGAGAATCTCAGCCTCCTGAGAAGCTACAACACTGAATTTTTAAAGATTTGTTTTTGTTCTTTACTCTGGCCTTAACTTACTATTTTTAAAAAATTATGTTTATTTAATGTGATAAAATGCAACACTGATTTGATCACCTAGATTTCTCTTCGTCTTTCAGGCCTAAAATCTCAGCCAAAAGCCTATGCTGCGCACCCTAAAGGGCAGAGGCAACGCAGAGGGGGAGGAACTTCCCAAAAGGTCTAGCAATGCCCTGAGTGCTGCCCCCAAAGAGGGGGCAAAAGGTCTAGCAATGCCCTGAGTGCTGCCCCCACAGAGGGGGCTCTGGCCCATCTCCCAGCAGCAGGGTGCTACCCCAGACGGCGTGCTGCCCTGTGAACTGCTTAGACTTCCAGCCCATACTAGCCCTGCTGGACGTCCAGGCACAGGGCCTGCTGAGGAGGGACTAGGGACCCAGGAGGGAGTGCCTCCCCCAACTTCCTTCCAGCCCAAGGGAGAGCAGAAGGTCCAAGAAACCACGGGGCCTGCACGTGGCAGGGGTGGGGCAGGAGGGGCCCTGAGGGCCGCCAGAGATACCCGAGCCTCAGGACCATCTGCTTTTCTCCCTCCTCCTACGGGCCCCACCCTCTCAGGCCTCCACCCTCTCATGCCCCTCTGCAACTCTCATGCCCCCTTCTGACTCTCTCATGATGCCCTGACCCTCTCACGCACCTGACCCTCTCATGCCCCCCTCTGACCCTCCCATGCCCCCTTCTGACTCTCTCATGCCCCCCGACCCTCTCATGCCCCCCTCTGACTCTCTCATGCCCCCCTCTGACTCTCCATGCCCCCTCTGACCCTCTCATGCCCCCTCTGACCCTCTCATGCCCCCCACTGACCCTCTCATGCCCCCTCTGACCCCCTGACCCTCTCATGTCCCCCCTCACCCTCTCCTGTCTCCTCCTCACCCTCTCATGCCCCCCTCACCCTCTCTTGCCTCCTCTGACCCTCTCATGCCTCCTCACCCCCTCATCCTCTCATGCCCCCCTTCACCCTCTCCTGCCCCCTCACCCTCTCCTGCCCCCTCACCCTCTCCTGTCCCCTCCTCACCCTCTCATGACCCCCTCACCCTCTCCTGTCCCCTCCTCACCCTCTCATGCCCCCCTCACCCTCTCCTGTCCCCTCATCACTCTCCCATGTCCCTCTTCTCTTCCTCACTTCCCTCCCCTCTCTCCCTAACCTTACTTGAGTCCCAATACAGTTCAGAAGAGATGGAGGAAACGATATATCCCTGGTATTCTAGAGAGCAAAGGTGCCACAAGTCTTTTGGCAAGTACAGGGCAAACAGATAAAACAGATGACAAGGACAGCCCATTCATCTTTGAGAAAGAAGCAGAAACAGCTTTAACTTGTTCTAAACTGCTGCACAATGAGAGTTACATCCTAAACTATTTGGTGACAAATCCTGTCTATATATCAAACAGAAAGCTCTTAATCACTTAAACACCTGAATACAAAAACATAAACTCCACTCCCAGTGTGCAGCCGTCTCCTGCTCGTGAATCAGACAGGAGGATGTGCTGCCTCCCCCCAGGCCTCAATGTACGTCCGCAACTTGCATTTCTGCAGCCAGCTGTTTCTTCTGCTCTGATACGTTGTCTTCAGATTAACTGCTACACTTCTGAGCTTTTATAACGCCAAACAAAATGCCCAAATTTGTTTTGCCATTTGTCCAAGATAGATTATCATGTGTCTAGCATCTACGTTTCAAATATTTTTCTTCAAAGACCTACCAACTTAACACTTTAGATGAATGAATTAACTTTATAAACATCCTTATTTTGTTTTTTCAGACTTGGTACTCTGTCCTGTACCATGGTTCCCCCTTACCCATAGGGAATACATTCCCAGACTCCAGTGGATGCCTGAAACCGTGGACAGTACTGGACCCTATATGGACAGTCATGCCTCTCTTAATGACAGGGACTCGTACTGAGAAATGCATCGTTATGTGATTTCGTCGTTGTGCAAACATCACAGAGTGCACTTACACAGACCTAGATGGTGTAGCCTACCGCACGTCTGGGCTGTATGGGACTAATCTTAGGGGACCACTGTCGTATATGCAGTCCGTCCTTGACTGAAACGTTGTTATGTGGCACATGACTGTACTACGCTTCTTCCTACACATACATATTTGAGGTGTGACAGCAAAACTAGCAGAAATTTCTTTTTCCTTCTTCATAATTTCACAGGTTGAAGATTTGTTCTTACCATAGATTTTAGCAACCTCAACATACCAATTCTTTTCTTTCCTTATTAAGTCAAGAACTTTCACCTTTTCACTTAAAGGAAGCACGTTACAGCTTCTCTTTGGCATATCTGAATTGCCAGCATCACTACTCTTGCACTTTGGGGCCATTATTAAGTAAAATGAGGGTTACTTGAACTCAAGCACTGTGATACCCCATCGTGACTAACGAGCGGGGAACATACAGTGTGGATCCGCTGGACAAAGGGATGAGTCACAGCCGGGCAGGACGGAGTGGGACTGTGAGAGAGTTCATCACACTACTCAGACCGGTGCGTAATTTAAAAGTTAGGAATTATTTATTTCTGGAATTTTCCCTTTAATATTTTCAGACCATGGCTGACCGTGGGTAACTAAAACCACAGAAAGCAAAACCTTGGGTAATGCTGCATTCTCAACCTAGTATTTGCATGAATCAATGTAAGACCTATGCAGAGGCCGTGAGAAGTTAACTCAGTCTACATCCTCCTGGGAAGCTACACATCATACAAAACTTCACAGTTGAATTGGAGACTAAAGAACAAAGGAGATAGCGCTGAAATTTTCAAAATAATTACAGTTATTCAGAGAAACAAAAAGAACTACAAACATTCCTGCTGATTTTACTATGATAAGAACCTGTTTGTACAGCTAGCGCCTCAGAGACACAGGTAAGGGCCTGCACCACAGCATCAAACCGGCTGCATTTTCAACTCTGGATCCTGAAACCCTTCAGCTACAAATGATCTTCAGAGAACAGCTCCTTTTGAATCCTGACTTACACATTTGTACTGCTCTACGTAACAAAGCTACTGCCAAGAGCATCAAAGCCTTGCGACAAGAAATCACTTATTTTCAAAGCATCAGAAAAGGTTCACGTTTTCAATTCTTCATCTTTATACCTGTAACTAATGTGTCTCCATATAAGGCTTTGAACTCATTGAATCTGCTTCCATCCACGATTCGAGCAATGACCTAAGAGGAAAAATAACAATGTCCCTGAGAAATTATATTACCAAAGAACTTTTGCATTAAAGTTATTTATAAGGAAAACAAATTCATAGTGAAGTTGTCACTTTCACAAAATTTCACCCTACACAGAAAATCTTCTCACTATAATTTCACTTTACATTTGTGGTTAATGCCCTGAAGTCACTCTGGGCTCCTATTTTACACCTCACTACAAAGCAAGAGCACTTGTTGCAGATCAGAGGAGCAGACACTCCATGGGCTGGTTGCTAGACTCAGAGCTTCAGTGGCTGTTCAAATGTACTGAGTGTATTGTCACGGATTCGCTCAGAAAGATCTAGAAGGTATAGCGCTTAGAGTCAGAAGACAGGCTCTGACCTAAGGTATCACATGGGATTTGTGTGTCCTGGAGTAGGATACCTAACCCTTCGGAGTCTCGGCTCTCACTCCTACAAAGATGGGACAAAGTTGTGAAGACGTGACGAACTAGCTGTAAAGGAATTTAAGAAAATAATGCTGAGATGAAGAATCAGCTCTCAGCTCTAGCACTGAGAAACCAGAGTCAAAGGCTGGTTACCTAAAATCCTCTAAGCCTGTTTCCTCATCTGTTTAAAAAAAAAAAAAAAGATAATACTTAAAAAGCTCTAACTAAAGCAGACTGCCTGGCTCTCAGTAAAAGGTGGCTATCATTATTAGGCCTTCGATAAAGGCTCATTGACTCTGAATCTGACAGACTTGCAGGATCATCCCACATAGACATAATTAATATAAAAGGAGTAGAAATTACTGAATAGTTTGTCCTTGGGGCTCATCATTATTCAGGACTACTTCAAAACGTTCCAAACATGAAGCATACTCCAAATTTCTTCAGAAACTATTTTAGATGATACACATCATTTTTCTATCTAGCTCAGACTTCCTTTTCCTGATCACCACATCAATCACAGCCTTCTTTTGTAAGACGCAAAGGCTGAAAAATAAGTGAGTGCTTCCTGATATCTTTCTTTCCAAAATGTAAAAGCTTACTTTGAATTATTTTTCAGTTATTTTCCTAAAAGGTCCAATAATATAATGGAATATAACAGTTACCTGTGCTGAGTGCTATGGACCTCCAAAATCATACCTTTAAAAAAACGGCACATAACAACTATCATCCTTCCACACGAACATAAAGCCACTCAAATGGCACACGACTCAGGGCCACTTAGTGTGAAACTACTTCTATTTGCTGATGATGACACCACCCAGCCATGTAAAATATGTTAACTCATCCTCACAAAGACTCAGACTTCAGGAAGCAGACAGGTCACATGGTATTACTCCTATTTCTAGAAGAGGAGCTCCATGCTCAGAGAGGTTCAATGCCAGTACCACTGACGAGGGAAACAAGGACTAGAACCTGGGTTTTCTGATTCTATCCCAGGGCTGTCCCACAGCTCCATACACCAGTGAGACCTCCAGACAAGGTTTCTCTGCTATTACAGAAAAATTAATACATTATCATCACAGTGAGGAACATGAATCAGCAAAAGGCAGAAGTCCAGGATATTATTTAAGAAGGCAAGAGTCTATCTTCATAAAAAGACCTCCATTAAAATGAAATGGAACTACCATGAAGGCCTGGATTTGTTTCTGTTTTGCTCATTTCTGTACCCCTGGTGCCTGAAACAATACTTTCATCGAATAAGTACTCAATAAATACTGTTGAATAAATGCAAAAAGTGGTTATGCTTAAAAGGATGAATTCTTAGCCTCTAGAAAACTTGGCTATTGGGAACAACTCATTTTTCAATCACATCAAATTTTAAGCATGATTCTTTCCTGTGCTTATAATTAATTGAAAAGTCAAACTAAAAACCTAATTCTAAAACGCAGAGTTGAGTAAGTCACCATAAAAATCCAGGATTTAAGATCCTCTAACAACAGGAGGGTATTGCCTAAATAAATAATTGCACACGTGCATACGTGTTAGTGAACACAAGTGAGGCTCTCTTGTTACACTTAACAGCCCTTTCTTAGTTGAAACCTTCCTAGCGTGTGATCATGATAACTGCTGCATGCTTTCACGATTTTCTGGCCCTGATCCTGTGCACCCACCCCTGCTGAGGTGCTCTGACAGCTTTGTTCTTAATGATTTTAATGAATTTTCCCAGGGAATAAGAAGGCCTCTAGGAAGAAAGAACACCTGTAGGATATTCATCATCATCGACAGAAGAAAAGAACAATGGAGATCCTGGAGTCCATCATGTACATTTCTGAGCCCTCTCCTTTCTGCCCATTTTCCCTATATAACTGACTCAAGATTCTGTAATCTTTGAAGATGGGTTTTTGAGACATTAGTCACCCATCTTCCGATTTGCTGGCTAGTCTAATTAAACTTCATTCCTCAATCTCTAACTGGTTGTGATTAACTGGCTCCGATCGCAGTGAGCAGAGCGAGCCCATTGCTCAGTATCATAAGCAGAATATTACATTCATTAATTCATTCAAAAGAAATTTACTGAGTGTCTACCATGTCACCAGGTACTATTACAGAAATTAAGTTCCTGCCATGGAAAATGTTTCATGAAGAAGTTTTAAAGAATGGGGAAATGTTTATAATTTAAACTGGAAAAAGTAGAATTTTAAAAATATATACGTATGTATGTACCAGCTCAACTAAATAAAAACACACATTAAGCCAAAACGCCAAAATATTAGCCGCTTTCTCCAGATGGTGGAATTATAAGCAATTTTATGTTTTTCTGTATTTTCTACATTTTTCACAATTAGTACATAAAAGTTTTATAGTCAAGGGGGAAAGTAACTTAAAATATTAAGGCACAGAATCCGGTATTAAGATAATTTCCTAATTTAAAAATTCTTCTGCCAGACATGGGCACTGAACAAAATAAAAGAACACATGCTCTGTGCAAACACTCCAGACCTCAGAAGACTAGGGACTAGTCGACAACCTGTAACCATAGCAACATCTCCTACTGTAATCAGAAGTCTGATCTTTGCTAATGTCATACTGATCTAAAAGAGTCTGTTTTTTCTTTTCACAACTTACTGACATTCATCCATTTCCTGAAATAAGAACACTGAAAAGAAATAGCTGAAAACTACGAAGTTGCCCTCCACGATTCCTAACGCCACAGGAACACGGGGTCCTATTCACCAACCCACTGAGCTCTGTCACGGTGCAGTGAAAACCTTCCAACGACAAGAGGGCTCCTCTTTTAGTATTTACTGTGCAATGACGCTGACACTGTGGAGAGGATCTTTCCCTAGGTGTCACTCCTCATGGAGGTCCACAACAGCCCGGGGCACGAACACATCCACACAGACTTCAGCTTTGAACACGGAAACACGTATGAAGAGACTGCGGCAAGTTTACAGCTCGCGGCCCCACTCGCATACCTCTCGGATATCAAAGCTCCTCTTCAGGTTAGCACCCACTATCCCGTACAGTTCATCAGCAGGAAACAAAGGGTCTTCAGGAGGTTCAACAGTAACCTGCAGAAATATAGAAAAATCATACTAACCGGTTTAAAGACATTATTTCATGGTGACACGAGCCAAAATGCTTTTCACGAAAATAAAAGATAAAAGAACATATCCCACTCACGTCCAATGTCTTCTGATAATTTAGATTTCTCACAATCTTCCTGGTTAAGTGAAGGGCATGGTTATCATCCAGAGCATAGTAATCTGTGACTCCAGACTTTCTACAGAGTAAAGCACATGGAAACAATCAGAGCAGGAAAAGGAAGATCATGAACCAGCTCAGACCCCAGTGTCGTCTCTCCTCCAAGACCTGGGCTCTCAGTGGTTCTGTCACTCACCCCTTCTGGGCCGGGAGTTCCTAAGTAGGAGCTGAGACTAGGCTCACCCGCTCTGCAGCCCTCCGATGCCTTTGCAAACAGTGGTCCCTTCAGTCTCTTTAATTTAATAAGACCTTTTACAACGATCACACCTTTTACATGCTTCACACGTTAACACCAGCTACAGCTGCTGACTGCTAGCCACGCTGTGGAAATTCGTAAGCAAATAGAAGCAGAGAAGCTGCTTCCAAATCAGTAAATATTTAAAGTGCTTTTTTTCCTCTGATGAGACTATCATATATAAGTCTTTGTACCAAATTAACTACTAAGGATGACTAATCAGAGAGATTTAAATATGTATTTAAAGACGGAGAGAACCCAAAGCAATTTGTGCCCAGTAAATTTTACGACACTGTTCAAAAAAAGGCCATCACCACCTGATCATTTTGCCATGATTCTAAACAGGCTATTATTACTAATAACAGCTAGCAATAATAGAGTGCTGGTATGCACCAGACACTTGCTAGAGGAAAGAACTATTCTCATCTTCATTTTACACACGAGGAAATGAGGCTCAAGGAAGTTAAGTGGTTTGTCTAGTCACAGGGGTATTAAAAGTGAGGCAACTGGAAGATGAATTCCAGAACCTACACCCCTAACTTGACACACTGCCTACAGCTTTGCACCAGATAACTTTTCTTAAACAGTCAAAATTTAAAAACAATTAATGCTCCTCAAACACTATCTCCTTCCCTGGTTAGGAACCTACAGACAGTGGCGGCTCCCTCTGTCCTGAACCCACGCTGGTCTACTTGCGTCCTCTTTGTCTCCAAGTTGAAACCTCCACTCCACGACTCCGGGACGGTCGGTGGATGGCCAGATAAGAGCAGAGCGAGCCTCTCCGTTCACAAGGCTGTGCTCACCTAAGTCAACACGCGTGCTGTGCACACTCAGGCAGAAAGCCAAGCTCTCCCTCTGCGCTCTTCTCCGCCTACCTCAGCTCCCCTCCACTCATTCCCCGAACCATTCCCCCTCTCGCCTCTGGCTGTAACACTGGAAGATGCTACCATAGTTATTCTGGAATTGTTTTTGAGTTCATTCATTTATTTCTCTTATCTGACTACTGAAATCACAAGTCCTTGAGGGCAGAGGCTGGGCCTGAAATTCTTCTGCACTCCGCATGACACAGTACACTCAATCTCTCCACAGTGAGTGCTCGATGAGAAAGGCGTGAACGAAAACCTGAGGCAGAGGTAGTGCTCTGACCTGGCATCAAAAGGCAGGGCAGTGCTCCGTGATGGGAAAGCGAGAAGGCCACGCATGCCCTTCCTCCCCACTTTCTGCACTGCTCCCCCGCACCTGCCTCCCTGCATGTGCGGTCTGGCAGAGGGAGGCCGACTACACCTGCCAGGCCACGGGGCTCGATGATGACCCGCCATTCACATCCTGGGCCCTCTTCCTTAGCTACACCCACCCAAGTGAGCTCGTCTAGTCCCTTGGTTTCAAATTCCACCTCTCCGCTGAAGACCCCAATATAGACCTTCAGCACCAACCTGGGCTCCAGACTCTTATGTTAACTGCCTACTCAGCATCCCCACCTGGATGTCTCAGGCATCTCTAACCTATCAGGTCCAAAACAAACACCTGACCCCTGCCCCATCCCCAAATCACTCCTCCTCCCGTCTTCTCAGTCTCAGGAAATGAAGCCATTCATGTCATCGTCTGTCACCTTCCTGTGCCCCGTACATTACATCAAATCCCTCAATTCCATCTCTAAACTGAAGCTCAAATCCAGTCATTTGCCGTGACCTTCACAGCCACCACAGCCATCTACACCAGCAGCGTCTCTCACCCATGCTGTGGATACGGCCACCCAGCTGCCCCACGCAGATTCCTGCCAACACGCCAAGCATCCTCCATTTAGCAGCCAGAGGGTTTTTTTTTTTAATGAAATATTTGATAATCTCTGCTTAAAGCTCTTCAGAGTTTTGTAATTGCTCTTAAAAAAAAAAGTCTAAAACCTTTCATTACCAATTATGATGATAAACAACAATAATAATAATGGTAGTTAACATTTATAGGTACTTATTTAAAGCAGGTATTGTTTCAAGCGATTTACATGTATCAGTCATTTAATCTTCATAAAATTCTAGGAGGTAGATGGTCTTCTTACCCCTGAACTCTAACCTAAAACGTTTAGACCAGTGATGTGAAAGAGCCAGCTCACGCCTGACTCACAAGAGCCAACTGTGCATCTCTTCCTGATTCCATGCTCAGTGGCATCGCGTTGGTAGCCTGAAGTCAGCCACGGTGGGACAACTTATACCACAGAAATTGGCAGATGCCACAGAGCAGGGCTTTTCCCTCCCCCAGAAAATCAGCTGTTAAATATTTATGCGCTAAGGAGAGTTTAGCTAAGCTACTCCATGGTATCGCTGCCCACGCATCCATTCTGTTTGGCCAAGTGGCCTGCAGGGACCTTAAGCTGACTCTATCCCCTCATGCAAGTGCATGCCCTAGACAGCAGCCACGGGGTCACAGCAAATGTAAATCCTGATGTGACTGCCCAACAGCCCTGGTGATCACAGCCTCTCCTGCCTCCCAGCACCTATGTGCCTCATGCACCCCTTAGACAAGACCTCGCTCTTTCGGTTTGAACTGACCACTCTGGCCCTAGCCCAGGAACCCCGAAGCACTCCACCCACAGCCCGAACACAGGCATGTGCCCCAGGTCCTGCTTCTCTGCCTGCACTCAGCCTTGACCTCTCCCTGTGGCTCCTCAAGGCATGCGTGTTCTTCTTCCAGGACTTGTGGATAATAAACCTCTCTATTTCAGTCTCTCTGTGGGCTGCTGTTGGACCAGGGCTCACCATCCAGCACCCCGTGCTCCACTTAACAAATGCTAATTCAACAGTCATAACACCTGCATACACTGGGTTAGACCCCCTCCCTCCTGTGCTCTCCCTCACTTCTCCTCTGCAGGCCTCGTCATGTGCACACATTTATACGAGGTTCTGGTAACTATCTGTTTACTGCCCGCCTCCCTGCCTAGAATGTAAGCTCCTCGAAGACAATGTCAGACATCCATCTAATTATCACAGATACCCAGAATGGTGCCTGGCACATAACTGGTGCTCGACGGATGTCTGTTAGAAAAACAAACTGTCTCTCCAGTCCTTCTGGAAAAAGCTCATGCTCTAGCTTGGAAAAGCAACTCTATAGTTCAAAATTGAACCCTAAAACAGCATATCAACCACAAATAAACTTTGGTTTGACCTGGCCAGTTTAACACTTGGAAAAAATAAAACTTCTTTTAAACAAACAAACAAGGACCATCAATCCAGGAAAGGACATGGCCTCTGCGGCACCTGCAGTGGAGGTCGGCGCCTCCAAGGTCCTCGGCTGACACCTCTTCTCCCGTCGCTGCTTTAACCTACGACAGGAGAACAACGGTCAGCGGCGAGATCCGTGAATGCTCCCCCAACATGCACATCCCCAGACTCCTACACCCTACCACTCTTCTTCCATCAAGCTAAAGAACACTGTTCTCTCATTCCACCCACCTAGCAAACTGAGGGAATATTCTGTCTCCAGTCTACAGGTGAAAAATCTGAACCCAGAGGCACTCAGGAACTTGCCCAGCCCCTGGAGGGAACCCGGGTGTTTCTGGCCTGAACGCCCACCCTCCGCCCTGCGTCAAGCTGCCTCTACACTCACGTTGAAGCCTCATGTCCATACACGTTGCTCCCACTGCCTGGGTGCCCGCCCTCTCACGCACCTGGTGAATCCCTACTTATCCTTCAAGCTCCACCTCAGGTCACCTGCTCTGTGGCTTTCCCTGACCACCAGGCCTTGTCACTGTTGACAGCGCAATATCTGCTCATCTATGGTCCAGGGGTCCTCCCGACACCTCCAACAAGGCCTTTGCAGACTATCTTGGTAACCTGCACGTGTCTCTGTGGTCCCCTCTGCGCTGTGAGCTCCTTAATGGCAGCAACTGTGATTTGTTCCTATATGAACACTCAGTAAATGTCCTGAAGGAATGCCTTTTTCTCACCTATACTGAAAAATGCCAGTTACTGATCACAAATAAACTCTTAAAGGTGTAATACCTTTAAGGTGGGGAAAAAATCCCCAAGATTACCTACATCTAAGATTCAGCAGAATACGACCAAAAAGAAAGAAATCTCAAGTAATAAATTAAGAAGGACTTAATTATAGCCTGAGAAATTCTAACAGGAAAAAGAAAGAAAAATCATTTAGTGCTCAATGCCAACCTGATCTCTTAGGAATTGCTTATTGATTCCTACCGCTTTGGGTTGATTCATTTGTTTCTTTTTCTTCAAATTGGAAAAGCTTTTATTAGAATAATGAACATTAATCTAAAATAGAGCATAGAAGTTACTCACTCACTAAATCAAAAGCTCTGTCTTAAATAAAATATTATTCCACAGGGAGAGGTAATTAAAATTTTCACCTCCAACTATTCCACCCCCAGAACTAAATTCTTGGTTCTCTTCTTCCCAAAAAATTCAGTGTAAAATAGCATTCAGTTCAGACAATAACTAAATACAAGCAGTGTCTGGATATTTAAAGTTGTAAAAAGGAATAAACAACCGATATACTATATTCATTTTCAGGGAACTGATGATATCAACTGAAAACAGGGATTTGTCATCGGTTAATACTCATTGAACATGCACAATGTGTTTGATACTGTGACAGGTGCAAAGACGACAACACTCCCAGAAAAATTAAAACAGCTCATTCTCCTAAATAACTAGTTCAGAAGATAAACAAAAGACAGGAGGAGAACAAAAAGCTCCTTCAAAATCTTGTCTTACTACTAGGCATTTTTTTCAACTACTTTAAGCCACTGAAAGCTAAAGCAACTCAACCCTACATTGTATGTGAAACCTACAAAGCCTTTTCTCAATTTTCAGTAAAATAAGCATCAAAATTCAGAATTCGCAAGCAGATGAGGCTGCTGCTGCTTTTTCTACCTGTAAACATGGTCTTCCACTGGCAGACCACTGAACAAGGGTCAGTTCTCCCCCAGAACTGCAGACCTCAGCTGCTGAGCTGCTTCCTTCTAGGGTACAAGCTACATCTGAATCCACTGAACAGACATCGTAACTGCCAACCTTTACACAAAATCTCCTCTCGAGAACATTATTCCTTATTACAATGCTGCCTATAGTCCCAAAAACATGTTTTCACATTTAGTCACGTCTTCACTCATTCTCTAATGAGAAATAAACAAGAACTACTCATGAAAGTTTGTTCCCTTTACTATACAAAGGTAAACTTTGAGTCAATTTCCCTTTCATTAAGCAACGACAGCTATCAAATATAGCTAGAGAAATAAAGAATAATAAACACTGTGGGCTTTTTGAATAATGGCTTGAGACTCTCATCACATTTGAAATGGCAGCTCTTCAGGCTTAACCTATCCTCAGTAAGTAATTAAAATTAATGCAATCATCTGGAAAACATACTTATTTCACAAGAAAGCATAATATCTTTTTAACATACTCTTTTAAATAAATTTGTGTTAATATTCCAAAACAAAAGATGATTCTGACAGACTTTTGAAGCAATAAATTTACTTTTTGAGATATAATTGCAAACCATAAAATTCACCATTTAAAAGCATGCAATTCAGTGATTTTTAGTATATTCACAAGGATGTGTAACCATCCCCACTACCTACCTCCAGAACATTTCATCACTCCCCAAAGAAACCCCATATTCATTAGCAGTCACTCCCCTGGTCCCTGGAAACCACTAATCAACTTTCTGTTTCTATGAATTTGCCTGTTCTAAATATTTCATACAAATGGAATTATACAATATTTGTCCTCTTGTATCTGGCATAATGTTTCGAAGGTTCATCCATGTTATGGCTGTGTCAAAACTTCATTCCTTTTTATGGCTGAATAATATTCCACTATATGGATATTATAGTTTTATAATTTCCTTGACGTTCTTTTCACTTGTTTAATATTCTTGGATTTCACTTAAACAATGGGACATTTTGTTGCAAGGTGTAGTAATTACCTGTGTCTTCACCCACCCTCTCTTTATCACTTCGAAGTCCAGGATCACGTTGCGACATATGCACAGCGGAGCAATGACAGCATTACTGAAAATCCCTAGAATGGAGCTGACCAAAGAGGAGGTGGGACAGAGCCTGGGATGACATAGCCCAGTCCTCAGTGCCTGCATCACAGGCAGGTAACCAGTGAGGTTGCACAGGGTCGCACTCTCAGAAGGGCCCTGTGCTTGGAGCTTAATCTCGGTGGTTGCCCTCCTGAAACTCTTACTGATGTTATCTTTGACTTTGTGTCCTGTAAGTGAAGTGTGACGAACAGTGGAGCATGTGCGCTGAGTCTGGAGCCTCAACCCTTGCCAGCTCTGCCTCCTCCCACCTCCCTGAGACGGGTTCTTGGCTCCCTGCTTCCCTGCCAACTGGACCCTGGGCCCTGCCCTACCTCCTCTTGCCTGCCCCCAAGTAGCAACTGTGACATCTGCCCCCACTGGGGGTCTGGTGTGGGCATGGGGAGGATGGGGGTCAGACACCCCAGGGTGTCTCAGGATGGAGCACAGCAGCACCGGCCCCCCCACCGGGCTGCCAGTGCTAAGGTGTGTTCAACAGGTGACGTGGTGGGGATGGGAGCTAAGGGCTAGCCTCTCGCCCACCCCGCTACGGGTGCTGTGCACCCCCGGCCTGGAGGCTCACACCCTGGGGTCATGTGTCCACTGGGGGTTGGGATGGCAGGCCCGCTGGAAACAGATGCCTGGTAAGGGGAGTATTCCATGCTTGAGGGCACAGGTCATTAAAGAGCAAATAAAAAACACCAAGACAGGTAAAGGGACCAGAGAAGAAAGGAAAATGTTTTCTACTTTAGTACCTTTAATAGCACTTTTTTCCTACTTTTTGAACAAGAGGCCCCATATTTTCACTTTGTACTGGGACCAGCAAATCATGTGGCCGGCCTGACCAGGGATTCATACAGGTTGCTGGGGTTAGAAATTCACAGCACCTCTCATGGCCGTTCTACCTAACCTGTTCTTTTTTTAGCTTTGAAAACTTAACCTTTTTGAAAAGGTAATGCTTTCACGAGGCTCAGAAGTCAGAGGTCTCTCTCCCACCCTCCTCCCTCTGCTCTACATTTAAACCATATTTACTGTGTCTTTTCCCGAGTTTCTTTACGTACACACAAGCTGACAAATGTATAATCCCCCATTCTACACAAACGTTCACACCCTGTGTGTAAGCACTAGCTGCTTTCACTGCACAACTGATTAACTCCTTACTGACCCTGAGTCCAACAAGAGCACACCCGAGGCAGAAGGAAAAATAAGGACAAGTGTATTTCTTCAGCCACACCACTCAACGGAGAAAAGACAGTCCTCTCAACAAATGATGCTGTGACAGGAGCACAGCCACATACAGGAGGACGCTGGACCCCTCCCCACACCACACCCAAACCCAAGTCAAAACACACCACAAACCTGAGGGGAAGAGCTAAAATTCTAAAACTCTTAGAAGAAAACAAGGATTAAATCTTTGTGACCTTGGAGTAGGCAAGGGCTTCACAGATACGACACCAAAACCACAAGTGAAAAGAAAAAAATACATAAATTGGACTTTATCAAAATTAAACTTTCATGCTTCCAGGGAAGATGCCATCAAGAAAGTGAAAAGACAACCCGCAGAATGAAAGAAAATATCTGCAAATCATGTATCTGATACGAGACTTGTATCCAAAACACATAAAGAATTTTTTACAACTCAATAAAAAGACAAATAGCCCAATTAAAAAATGGGTAAAAAGGATCCGAATAGAGGTTTCTCCCAAAAAGATATACAATGGCCAACAAGCACATGAAAAGATGCTCAACATCATTAGGCATTAGGGAAATGCAAATCAAAACCACAGTGAGGTACTACTTCACAGGCACTAGGATGGCTACAGTCAGACATGCTGTAACCAGCGCTGGCGAGGATGTGGAGACACACATTGGTGGTGGGAATGGAAAATACACTCTGGACAGTTTGGCAGGTCCTCAAAATGTTACACACAGAGTTACCATATGACCCAGCATTGTACTCATAGGTATATATCTGGTAAAAATTAAAATAAATGTTCACACGTGAATGTACATGAATGTTCATGGCAGCATTATTCATAATAGCTGAAAAGTGGAAACAGCCCAAATGCCTCTCAATGATAAATGGATAAACAAAATGCAGTCTATCCATACAACGGAATATTATTCAGTCATAAAAGGAATGAAGTTATTCCTCAAAAAATTAAACATAGAATTACCATATGATCCAACAATTCCACTTCTGAGTATACACCCGAAGGAAATGAAAGCAGGGACTCAGATATTTGTAAACTCATGTTCACAGCAGCAGTATTCACAATAGCTGAAAAGCAGAAGAAACCCAAAAGTCCATTGATGGATGAATGGATAAACAAAATGTGGTATAGGCACACAATGGAATATTATACAGCCTTAAAAAGGAGTGAAATTCTGACACACACTATAACACAGCTGAATCTTAAGGACATTATGCTAAGTGAAATATTTCAGTCACAAAAGGACAAGTACTGCATGATTCCACTTATAGGAGGTACCTAGAGTAGTCAAATCCGTAGAGACAGTAGAATCGAGGTTGCCAACGGTGGTGGAGGTGAAGGGGAATAGGGAGCTAGTGTTTAATGGGGACAGGGTTTCAGATGGGGAAGATGAGAAAGTTCTGGAGATGGACAGTGGTGACAGTTACACAACAAAGTGAATGTGCTTAATACCACAGAACTATACACTTAAAAATGGTTAGAATGGCAAATTTTATATTATGTATGTTTTACTTTAATCAATCAATCAATCCATCACAACTATGTTCTTACCAAGGGGGGTCCTGCCAAGAAAATGGTACCCTGCTTGCGCACGATGACGTTTTCGTCAGCCATTGCAGGCACGTAAGCACCCCCCGCCGTACAGGAGCCCATGACCACCGCTATCTGGAAGCCAAGCACACAAGAACTCATGAGTGCAGCAAGCAGTGGGTAACACGGTCTCTGGGTCTACAGTCCCCCAGACACCACAGGACCAGGAGGTACTACTAACCGGTCCCTGTACTTCAGGGATGGAGTAGAAACGGAGGCCTCTAAATGGCTGGAACAGTTTGCTAAGGTCTCGTGCTGAAGTGTTCTGAAGGGCTCATGCTGCACTTTTACAAAGTTTATAGACAACTTCCCCATCAGAGAGAAGACCGGCCAGACAGACCATTAGCCTGAGCAACTAATGGAGAGAAGAAGCTCACAATCCACCATAACGTAGCGAAACTGTATTAAAAGGATAGCTCTTACAACTTATCATAATGAGCGCTCTAAATCACTGCCACTTACCTCACAGGAATAGTGAAATAATTCTTTCAATGAGTGCCATTAACATTTTGTGTTACCCGAATCTACGTTCTAAACACAAAATCAGTGTGAGCACTGCAGTCGAGAATCCTGCTCAGAAGAGAGTAGACTGTGTTGAAGCTGGGGATGCAGGCACGAGGGCTCAAGGTACTGGCTTCTCTGCTTTTGTGTGTGTTTGAAATTTTCCATAATAAAAGCTTAAAAAAAATCCTTGCTTAGAGATTAGTATGACACAAAGAACAATAAATATGGGTTTGGCTGATTACCCCTAGATAGGAGTAAACAATATCACAAAGAAAAATAAGAGACATTGATTGAGCATCATGGCGGAGTGAGATTCCCTCTTTGAATCTCTGCCGCCTACAACACAATGAAAACATCATTCGCATTCCAACAGAGCTCAATCAAACACTACAAAGGACTTCTAAGAAACCCCTGCTGCCATACATGGGACGGTGGAGGTGCGGGAAGCCCACAGCGGGGAAAACTATCGCCATCCAGGTGCTCTCACAGACTGTCGCGAGATCCCCACTGGGAAGCAACGATGGACTGTTTAGGGGGTGTAGCAAACACCCTAAGAGAGCCAGAAAGGAAACCCCCAGGTCAAGCAGGAGAAAGAGAGGGCCCCTCCCCCCACACACTCTGCGTTTCAGCATAATCCTTCCAGGGGCTGCAGCCGCCTCAGAGCAAACCACTCGCGATCTCCATCCAGTGGCAGCAAGGGGAAACTGCAGGACCAACTTTATCATGAGGGGAAAAAAATAAGGCCGTCCCTGTTGGATCCTTGTGACAATTTGTTATGGCTACAGACCAAAAGGAAAATGACAAACACCCAGAAACCAACCCTGAAGGCACAGAATTCGATAACCTGAATGACAGAGAATTCAAAATAGCTATCATAAACAAACTCAACGAAATACAAGAGAACACACAGAAACAAATCAACGAATTCAGGGATTTCGTCACAAACGAGATTGAAACCATAAAGAAAATCCAATCAGAATTATTGGAGATGAAAAACAAAATCGACGAGATAGTGGAAAAAATGGAGTCTTTAAAGAGCAGAACTGACAATATGGAGGAAAGAATTAGCACTATTGAGGATAGCCACGCAGAAATGCTCCAGATAGAGGAGGAGAGAGAGCTAAGACTAAAAAGAAATGAAGAAATTCTTTGAGAAATATCAGACTCAATGAGGAAAAGCAACATAAGGATAATAGGTATTCCAGAAGGAGAAGAAAGAGAAAAAGGAGCAGAGAGTTTGTTCAAAGAAATAATAGCTGAGAACTTCCCCAACCTAGGGAATGAGATGGAAATAACAGTGAACGAAATCAATAGATCACCTAAATATATAAACAGGAATAAAAAATCATCTCGCCACATAGTAGCAAACTTGAAGAATACCCGTGACAAGGAAATAATATTGAAGGCAGCTAAACAAAAAAACAAAATAACATACAAAGGAAACCCCATCAGGCTCTCAGCTGATTTCTCAACAGAAACTCTACAGGCTAGGAGAGACTGGAATGATATATTCAAAATCATGAAAGACAAAAACCTTTAGCCAAGAATACTTTATCCAGCAAAAATATCCTTCGAATACGATGGAGAAATAATAACTCTCCCTGATAAACAAAAGCTAAGAGAGCTCATCACCACAAGATCCCGACTACAAGAAATGCTCAAGAAGGCCCTTAGGCCTGAAAAAAAACAAATGAGAAAGGGGATACAAAGGTTTCAGCAAGGAGACTAAGCCAGAACAAACTACAGTTGGATAACATCAAAAATTAATTCAAGCTCATCACTGGAAACACACATTCATGACACAATCTGGAAGAAAGAGATAACAAATAAGGAGGGGAAGAGGTAAGGGATTGAATCGACCCAGCCTCAGGAAAAAGGAGGCATCTGAAAATGCACTTTCTTATCCAGGAGATCGCTTATATAAACCTCACGGTAACCACTAAACAAATAACCAGAAGAGAACCACACATGACAAATAAAGAGAAAACCAAGAGGATGAGCATGCAGAAACACCAAATTGAACTTGCAGTCCGAAACACAAGTGACAAGAAACGAAGGAAATGCAAAAGAATCAGAAAATGAACAATAAAATAGCAACATTAAACCCTCATGTATCAATAATCACTCTAAATGTAAATGGATTGAATTCTCCAATCAAAAGACACAGAGTGGCGGGATGGATTAAAAACCAAGATCCAACAATCTGCTGCCTCCAGGAAACACATCTCAGCTCTAAAGACAAACACAGACTCAAAATAAAAGGATGGAAAATGATACTCCAAGCTAATGGCAAACAAAAGAAAGCAGGAGTAGCCATACTTATATCAGACAAAGTAGACTTCAAGATAAAAAAATGACGAGAGACAAAGAAGGGCAATATATAATGATAAAAGGGACACTTCACCAAGAAGACATAACACTTATAAATATCTATGCACCCAACACAGGAGCACCAAAGTACATAAAACAACTGCTAAAAAACCTTAAAGGAGATATTAACAATAACACAATAATAGTAGGGGATCTTAACACCCCCCTTACATCAATGGATAGATCATCCAGACAAAAAGTCAATAAGGAAATAATGGACTTAAACGAAAAAACTAGACGCAATGGATTTAATAGATATATACAGAGCACTCCACCCAAAAAAAGCAGAGTACACATTCTTCTCAAGCGCACATGGAACATTCTCAAGGATAGACCATATATTAGGAAACAAGGCAAACTTCTATAAATTTAAGAAGACTGAAATCATCACAAGCATCTTTTCTGATCATAATGCTGTGAAACTAGAAATCAACTGCAAGGAAAAAACTAGGAAAGGGACTTAGATGGGGAGATTAAACAACATGCTACTGAACAACCAATGGGTCGTTGATGAAATTAAAGGAGAAATCAAAAGCTATCTGGAGACAAATGAAAAAGAAAATACACCATACCAACTCATATGGGATGCAGCAAAAGCGGTCCTGATAGGGAAATTCATAGCAATACAAGCTCACCTTAACAAACAAGAAAAATCCCAAATAAATAACCTTAAACTGCACCTAACAGAATTAGAAAAAGAAGAACAGACAAAGCCCCGAATCAGCAGAAGGAGGGAAATAATAAAAATCAGAGCAGAAATAAATGAAACTGAAACCAAAAAAACAGTAGAAAGGATCAATGAAACAAAGAGCTGGTTCTTTGAGAAGATAAATAAAATTGACAAACCCTTAGCCAGACTCACTAAGAAAAAAAGGGAGAAGACTCAAATAAATAAAATTAGAAATGAAAGAGGAGAAATTACAACAGACACCACAGAAATACAATGGATTATTAGGGAATACTATGAAAAACTTTATGCCAACAAATTGGACAACCTAGAGGAAATGGACAAATTCTTGGAAGCGTACAACCTCCCAAAACTGAATCAAGAAGAAATAGAGAATCTGAACAGACCAATCACAAGTAAAGAGATTGAAACAGTAATCAAAAACCTCCCAAAAATAAAAGTCCAGGACCAGATGGCTTCCCTGGAGAATTTTACCAAACGTTCAAAGAAGATTTAGCACCTATCCTTCTCAAACTATTCCAAAAAATAGAGGAAGATGGAATACTTCCCAACACATTCTATGAGGCCGACATCATCCTGATACCAAAGCCAGACAAGGACAATACAAAGAAGGAAAAGTACAGGCCAATATCACTGATGAACACAGACGCAAAAATCCTCAACAAAATATTGGCAAACCGAATACAGCAATACATCAAAAAGATCATACACCACGATCAAGTGGGATTTATACCAGGGACACAGGGATGGTTCAACATCCACAAATCAATCAACGTGATACACCACATTAACAAAATGAAGACTAAAAACCACATGATCATCTCAATCGATGCAGAGAAGGCATTCGACAAGATCCAGCATCCATTTATGATAAAAACTCTCAACAAAATGGGTATAGAAGGAAAGTACCTCAACATAATAAGGGCCATATATGACAAACCTACAGCAAACATCCTACTCAACAGGGAAAAACTGAAAGCCATTCCTTTGAGGACAGGAACAAGACAAGGGTGCCCACTCTCACCGCTCTTATTCAACATAGTACTGGAAGTTCTGGCCAGAGCAATTAGGTAAGAAAAAGGAATAAAAGGACTCCAAATAGGCAAGGAAGAAGTGAAACTCTCACTATGTGCAGACGACATGATCTTATACATAGAAAACAAAAAATTCCATTGGAAAACTACTAGAAATAATCAACAACTACAGTAAAGTGGCAGGGTATAAAATCAACTTACAAAAATCAATTGCATTTCTATACACTAACGATGAAAAAACAGAAAGAGAACTCAAAAAGACAATCCCATTTACAATTGCAACAAAGAGAATAAAATATCTGGGAATAAATTTAACCAAGGAGGTCAAAGACCTATACAATGAAAACTATAAGACACTATTGAAAGAAATCGAGGAGGACATAAAGAAATGGAAAAATATTCCATGCACATGGATTGGAAGAATAAATATAGTTAAAATGTCCATTCTACCTAAAGCAATCTACAGATTCAATGCAATCCCAATCAGAATCCCAATGTCATTCTTCACGGTAATAGAACAAAAAATACTGAAATTCGTATGGGGCAACAAAAGAGCCCGAATAGCTAAAGCAATGCTGAAAAAAAAGAACAAAGGTGGAGGCATCACAATCCCTGATTTCAAAATATACTATAGAGCTATAGTAATCAAAACAGCATGGTACTGGTACAAGAATAGACACACAGATCAATGGAACAGAATTGAAAGCCCAGAAATAAAACCACACACCTATGGACAGCTAATCTTCGACAAAGGAGCGAAGAACATACAATGGAGAAAGGGAAGTCTCTTCAATAAATGGTGCTGAGAAAATTGGACAGCAACATGCAAAAGAATGAAAGTAGACCATCTCCTATCGCCAGATACAAAAATCAATTCAAAATGGATCAAAGACCTGAAAGTGAGACCTGAAACTATAAAACTCCTGGAAGAAAATATAGGCAGTACACTAATTGACACTGGTCATAAAGGGATCCTTTCAGATTCCATGTCTACTCAGACAAGGGAAACAAAAGAAAAAATAAACAAGTGGGACCTCATCAGACTAAAGAGCTTCTACAAGGCAAATGAAACCAGGATCAAAATGAATAAACAACCCATCAGCTGGGAGAAAATATTTGCAAATCGTTTGTACGACAAGGGATTAATCTCAGTAATGTATAAAGATCTCATACAACTGAGCAACAAAAAAACAAACAACCCGATCAAAAAATGGGCAGAGGATATGAACAGACATTTTTCCAAGGAAGAGATACAGATGGCCAATAGACACATGAAAAGATGTTCAACATCACTAATCATCAGGGAAATGCAAATCAAAACTACACTAAGATATCCCCTGACACCCGTTAGAATGGCTATAATCACCAAGACAAAAAACAACAAATGCTGGAGAGTGTGGAGAAACGGGAACCCTCATTCACTGCTGGTGGGAATGCAAAC
The DNA here is from genome assembly GCA_031878705.1 of Tapirus indicus. Classification (NCBI taxonomy): domain Eukaryota; kingdom Metazoa; phylum Chordata; class Mammalia; order Perissodactyla; family Tapiridae; genus Tapirus; species Tapirus indicus. The sequence goes on along the minus strand of CM062925.1, from coordinate 1,079,561 downwards.
TGGTGCAGCCTCTATGGAAAACAGTATGGAGAGTCCTCAAAAAATTAAAAATAGAAATACCGTATGATGCAGCAATCCCACTCTTGGGCATCTACCCAAAGGACATGAAATCAACCATCACAAGAGGTGTATGCACCCCTATGTTCATTGCAGCATTATTCACGATAGCCAAGAAGTGGAAGCAACCCAAGTGTCCCTCGACTGATGATTGGTTAAAGAAGATATGGTATATACATACAATGGAATACTACTCAGCCATAAGAAAAGACAGAATTGTCCCATTTGCAACAACATGGATGGACCTAGAGGGTATTATGTTAAGTGAAATAAGCCAGAGAGAGAAGGACAAACATTCCATGAACTCACTCATATATGGAATATAAGTGAACACACGGACAGAGAGAACTGATTGGTGGTTACCAAGGGGAAGGGGGGGTGGGGGGTGGGCACAAGGGGTGAAGGGTTACATCCAGAAGGTGACGGACAAACAAAAATGTACAACTAAAACCCCACAGTGTTATAAACTATTAAGACCTCAATTAAAAAAAAAAAGAAAGAAAGAAAAATAAGAGAAGTATGCAATGGATATTTCCTTAAATTATCATATGAAAGAGGTTTTTCTCGTAATTCCAATATTCCATCAGTTTTCCTTATAGTCATACAAATATGTTTCAGAAAAAAAAAAATGCCACACTAGCATTAATCCAAAAATGGAAGGCAGCATTAGTTAACATTTTCCCATCTAAATGGCTCACAAAAAGCATTTTTCCCTAATTATTTCCTATATGTTATTAAAAATGGCTGCCACATTTCTCTGTCAACATATCACAGAAGTGTTTATCACTTATTGTTTTTACTTAATCAACCAGAAGTTTGTTTTCAAAATGCCTACAGCTAGAAAAAAACTCAAGGAAGCACAAGGGAACATCATCTTATCAGTGTTCATCATAGCGAAAACATGCAAATAACCAACAAGTCCGTCAATACAATATTTTGAATGAATAAATAAACAGTGGTAAATACATTTAAAAATCTGAGGCAAAAAAATAACTAATGAAATGTTAACACTTCCTAACTCTGAGTGGAGGGTACACGAGCACTCCATTCTATTATTCTCTGTACTTTCTGCATGTTTGAAATATTTTATGGGCTTTTTCTTGAAGGTTCTGTCAGGAGCAGAGGACAGTATTTCACCTTATCAGCCTGTTCTCTGTACTAGAACACCAGATTCAGCTCCAATGATTTCAGCACCAAAAAAAGTCAAAGAAGTAGAGAAGTCACAATGACACAGGAATCTAAAAGGGGACAATTTTCAAAAGATAGACCTTAAGAACTAAAGGGGCAGAGCAGGGCTCCATGGAGACAGTAGGGACAAAGGGAGAGAAAACAGAACTGTCAGCAAGTTCCAGAGACCACGGGTAGGGGTGGGAGAGATGAAGAAAGAGGATTATTTTGTCATGATGCAGTTAGGACAAAAATGAGGGACATGAAACTAAATGCCATCATGCCATCTCAGGGGAGAAAAGAGCTACCAGTTTAGCAGCAAAGTCTCAGCAGTGAGGGGCTGACACATCTCCGTCAGGCCGTCTAACTATACTGTCCAGGGCACTTCAGAGGCCTCTTCGCCACCTACTTCCAACACCAAGGAAACTGGCACTCCACTTCTTGGACCCCAGCTAATAACTCCCTTACTGCTGGGTTCCCATGCCGTGTGATCCTGTCCCCATGAGTGTGTGCTGGAGCCGGTGCCGGGCTTCTCACAAAGAGAGTACCGTCTTCCATCTCGCTGCCCACCCCCCCAGGAGCAAGACACAGGTAGACCCTGAAACCATTGTGCTAACTCAAAGACCCAGTCACAAGAGACCACGTATCGTATGATTCCATTTATAGGAAACATCCAGAACAGGCAAATCCAGAGAGACAGAAAGCAGATGAGGGGTTGCTGGGGGCCAGTGAGATGGGACAGAAATGGGGAGTGACTGCTAATGGGTGTGGTATTTCCTTCTGGGGTGATGAAAGATTCTAACATTGATTCAACTCTGTGAATATCCTGAAAACCACTGAACTGTACATATTAAATGGGTAAACTGTATAGTATGTGAATTATATCTTAATAAAGCTGCTATAAAATTTGTTGTAAAAAGCAAGAGTCGAGTCACCACACATACGAGAATCTCAATTCCCAAATGTTCATCAATGAGCGAGAGGTATCTAACAGTGCAAACTTAACACTGCTGCAGCAGATTCTGATAACAGAAATCCAAGTTAAACAGAGGAACACAGACAAGAGAAGTCACCACCTCCTCTCCTTGTTACTTAACTCTGAGCCCTTCGCTGGCTCACAAAGCAGAGAATGTCACCAACAGGAGCTCTGCCTCCACTGTCTGCTGCAGCCGCTCACAGAGCACAGGAAGCCCATGGCCACATGACACCAACGACCTTCCACCTCCCAAAGCCTCCGTTTGCGGTACAACTATCTTACATGGGGCCACGCTGGGCAAACTGTCTGGAACCCCAGAAAGAAAATTCTGCTGCTTTCTCTTGTTGTTGGTGCCATGGAGGGGATTCCGACTCCTGGCGTCCCTGCGTGCAGCGGAGCAGACCCCTGCCAGGTCTTCCTGTACCATCCTCTCACCTTGTGGTGCTCTATCAGACATGCTCCACTGCTGTTCGTAGGGGTCTCGTGGCCAATTTTTCGGAAGTGGGTGGCCAGGTCCTTCTTCCTAGTCTTTCTTAGTCTGGAAGCTCTGCTGAAACCTGTCCACCACGGGGGACTCTGCTGGTATTTGAAATCCTGGTGCGATATCTCTCAGCATCACAGCAACACGCAGCTGCCACAGTACGACAACCGACAGACGGGTGGGGTGGCTCCCTGACCGGGAGGTGAATCCGAGCTGCGGCAGTGAGAGCCCGATCCTAACCACTAGGCCACCAGGGCTGGTCGCTGCTTTCCCTACTAAGGATGTTAAAAGGACATGAGATGCGTGACCAGAGACTGTTGCAACCACGCTCAGAGTACAGGTTCAGCTTGTGTTGGAGGCACAACACAGGCACTGCACCAGGAGAGCCACGGTGACCCTCACCTGCCTCAGAACAAAGGAGAGCTCCCGAGAGCCACACCAAGAGGCTACGGCACCTCCAACCCCGTCACCATGAGGTGGGCCTGCCCTGTGACACGGACACGCCAAGAGATCCTCCTGCAGGGGGAAGAGCCCGTGTGATTCAAAGACTGAATCCAGAGCAGGAGAGCAACAAGAAGGCCAAGAATGACGTGTGACTGACAGTCACAATACCTGTTGTCACTCCACAGAAGGCACAAGCAAAATTTTTGAGTAAAAGGAAATGAAATGCTACAAAACAGAGGGAACAATCTTAAAAAACTTGTGACATTTCATTACCCTCCAGGTCTTGCCTGAACTGAGACTGGTTCTTATTGCACCAAAAACAAATTGCATATTGTAGGTGAGCAGCCTGCCGTACAGAAAGGGCCTCTGAGAGGGAGTCAAGAGGTTTTATTCCTAATTCTGCAAAGCTGTGTGAACTCTAGACCTCCAACCTTCCACTGAAAAACTGCAGAAGACTATCGAGCTCAAAGGCATGCTGTGATAAACGTAACATAACTTGAAGCGGGAAAGTTTCATCTCCTTGATGGAAAAGTCATTAAAAGTATAATCCTTTTCAATCTCTCTTACTTCTTCTTCAACTTAAAGTAACTGCGGGAAGCAAATACTGCCTGTATCGCATTTTTTTCTTCCTCTTCCTGAAGAGCTGCCATTAAAAAGTAAAAGCCACAGTACACTCATGTCAAGTCAACAGCCATCCAGAATTTAAGAGCATGATCAACTACACTGACTGATCACACTGCGGATTCTAGAACACGTGTGCTCATCCGTCTAACCGGACAGCTGAAATGTACACAGAGAACAAAAAATCTGCCTCACCCAGGAGCCCTGCTCCCGCATCTTCTCATCAGAGGCCCCAGGTCCCAGCCGGTGGCACAACAGGTTGAAATGCATTTTAAAAATGACGACAGTCAGTGCCTATCCTAGCCAATCCCTCAAAACAATTACCAAAGTCTGACAAGATAATTTCAAAAGTAATGAGCTAAGCCAAGGAGGGAAGAGGGGGAAGGCAAGGAAAGAGGAAGGGAGGGACATCTGAGAAATACTCAAGGTACGTCTCCAAGGAGAACAAACTGGCAGAAACACCAAGAAGGGAAAGGAGCTGCAACCAGCTGCAGGCAGATAGGCCGATCTCAGAAGAAATACATGGGGCGTGGCTGCTGCAGCAGTAAGGAAGGGAACCGACCGTCCGAGCAAAGATCAGCGTAGATGAGACCACTGCCAGATTACAAAATAACAGGCACGCAAGAGCTGATCCCACCTCTGAAGAGAACTGTAAGTCTCGCCCTGAAAAAGCCGGCCGCACGCAACCACAATCAGGACAGGAACAGACTCACATTCGCAGAGGGCCCAGAAAGCGTCCTCAGGGCAGGAGGCTCAAAGAAAGACCCCGACACCAACAGGTCAGGTCTCCAAACTCAAAAACAAACAAGGGGTCCTAAAACCTACCAGAGAGAAAGGGAGGCAACCGGAACACAGAGGCTGCACCTGAGCAAAACCCACGTTTCCAACCCTGGAAGGTCTGCAGGAATCTGTCCCCATCCCGACAGCTGCAGAGACTATGAAATAACAGCCTACGCCTGTTGAGAGACATGCAGCTGAGAAATACGTGGATAAACAGGTTCACAACGGGCAAGACTGATAACATGAACTAACCAGCCGCGGGGAGGAAAACAGGCCCGGGCCGCAGGGAAGCGGGTTCTCACCGCTAAGGCACACGCAGCACACCCGGAGTACATGGGACTGCTCCCTACAGCAAAGCGCAAACTATTCATCAGTCCAGCTACACCGCCTTCCACAAATAATAAAACGTACGTCAAAATACAGGGAACAGAACTACTCAGGATGTTAGACGTCACCCAGCAGTTAGTCACAAGGAGCTTCGGTTCTCCGATACATCGAGGAAGCACCTCCTCAGGGAACGTGTGAGGATGTAGACACTAACTGCAAGTGGCTCAGACCCTAGTAAGGGAAATTAGTCAGGAACATCTGGACAAAAGGGATAAAGCAGGAGTGAGGTACACCTCAAGAAGCACGGGGGTTGGAAGAAAAGATTCCTTCTGGTAAGGGATTCTGGGAAGCTCTTCTGAAAAAGGTGACGTCTGAGAGGCGCCTTGGAATGTGGGTTGGAGACTTAGACCCCAAGGACTGGGGGAAGGAGGGCCCAGCCTGGACCTGAGCAGTCAGTCATAAAAGGCCGTGGTGCACATGAAGAACAGGGAGCAGTGTGCACAAAGGGCTAGAGAGTTCGGGTGGAAGTGGACCACGTGAGGTCTTAAGCACCAGGCTAAGTCTGAAGTTTGTTTCATAGGAATGATGGCCGGGAACCAGGAAATGAGGTAAAGAGTAGCCATACAGTAGTGCGTACAGTGGATAGAAAAGGAGAGACGAGGTGGTCAGGGACACCGGCGGGCGAGGCCTGTGCCACAGCACAGTGGTGACGAAGGCCTGGAACCAGCTCCGGTGCGGCGAGAGGAACGGATTGAGAGGCCCAGCCCAAAGACGGAAATCAATAGAACTTCACTCGTCAAAGGTTCATGACGTGCTGATCATCTGTCCAGCAACAGAGGAGCTATTGTAAAAATGAGGAAGAGATATATATATATATATTTCTCCTCGAAGGATTAAGTAGGGGAAAAGCAGAGAAGAGTCAAAGTGACATCGAAGTCTCAGTCCCAGGGAGAGAGCAAGAAGGAAGGACCACCAGCAGCAAACAGGACCAGGTGAAGGGCAGAGTAGCAGGACAGCGGACGTGCTCCACGTCCAGGTGGGGCCTACGGAACCAGCAGGAAACGTGTCCAGACAGCAGAGGCCCTGAGGTAAGCAGAGGGAGAGGGAGGGCAGGACGAGACAGATCGTGGCGACAATAGGGTCTGTCGAAAGGTTTTATTAAACCATCATGCACAAGTTCTTGGGCGGGGTTGGGAGGATTAAATGAGTGAACACCAGGACATACAACTAAAGAGAATCTCAAGAGAGGGAACAAGTGCCAACACCCAGAGGTTGTGCGGAGGGAGACCTGGTACGCGCCTCACCCCCTCCGAGGGCAGGAAGGGTGCAAGGAGAAGGAGCGCCAAGACGAAGGCAGGGGCCAATCCTAAGAAGGCTGCTAACCCTGGGAGGAGAGACGCTTCAAGGAGCAGCGGAGCTAGAAAAGGTCCTTTTCTTTTGGCATTACTTTCTGAGCTTTCTCCTTTTCCTTTAAAAAAAAAAAGGAAATCAACATTATTAGAGGCTGGGAGGAAAACGAAGTGGATGAGAAAAACATTAAAGTAAAAGAGAAGCAGGCCTAAGTGATGACGCACAAGGAGGGTGGGCACACGGATTATAAATGACAGGTCCAGCCTGGGGAAGAAGAGGGACAAGGTTTCGGGGGTGCAGGGAGGCAGGCAGAGCATGCAGCAGTGTTTTCACAGGAGGAAGAATGCTCACAGTGGCCTGACGTTCTCCGTAGAGCATGAAGCAGGAGCCTCGGTGCTCACACCAGGTTGAGAGTTCACACACTGGGGAAAAGATGAGAACGGACACCATGGCAACGAGCACACAGTAACAATCAGAAATTCTTCTGAATTCCGAGAGCTTCATAAGGACACAGGAAGGTAAACCTTTACCCTAAACTTCCTATTGGAGTAAAGTAGAAAAAATAAATGTGAAGAGAAGGGGCTCAGGTAGAGAAATGCCGATGTCAAAATTTTTAGGAAACAAAAACAGGCAAGAGGAAGGCATCCAGGCAAATGCCCGTTAGACACTTTAGATTTTGATCACAGGCGGGGGCTGCTTATTCAAAACTATACAATACTTTCAATTTTAAAAAGTCCTGGTTTTTAAAGCACTTTGAGCTTTAGGTTCCACAGGAGCAGAGGCCCCACCTGATCCTACCAGCACAGTGCCCGGCTCACAGCATCCTCCATCAATACTTGCTACGTGTCTGCTGCTATTTTATACAGAGTCCACAGAAGCTACATGAAGAGAAGCAGAGCCAGGAACAAGCATGCAAGGTGACAGAGGTCCACAGGGGGTCGAATGGTGGCCCCCCAAAAACACATCCACACCCGAATCCCCAGAACCTGTGACTGTGACACTATTTGGAAAAAGTCTCTCTGCAGATGTAATTAAGTTGAGGATCTTGAAATAAGACGATTCTGGATTACCTGGGTCAGCCCTAAATCCAACGACAGCGTCCTCACGAGAGAGAGAAGAGAAGACACACGCAGGGAGAAGCCACGTGAAGACGAGGCAGAGACTGGAGCGATGCAGCTACAAGCCCAGGGACACTGGGGCCCCCAGGAGCTGGAAGAGGCAGGAATGGAACCTTCCTTTGAGCCTTCTGAGGAAGCACAGCCCCACCACCACCTTGCCTTCAGACTTCTCGCCTCCAGAACTTGAGAGAAAAAATTTGTTTTATCTAAACGACCCAGGTTGTGGTAATTAGTTATGGCAGCCCTAGGAAACTAACACAAGCTGAGTACAGCTATCTAAATTACAATACCTTTAAATGGGCTAATTTCCCCTATAAAACAAAAGACCACAATAGGAATTGCTTAGCAGATAACGGAAGGGCCACCTGTGCAGAAGTGAGCACAGCAGAAGCTTCTGTTTAGATACATGAAGCAGAGGTAGTAGTAAGTAACAGCAACAGACCACAGGGACAGGAAATAAAGGAGAGGCGTACTAACTGCTAGTGAAGACTAATTAACTAGAACATTAATAAAAATACTACACACTTAAGAAATCCAGTGATAAAACACTAAGGAGCAGGATCAGGATTATAAAGTATTTCAAACATGCAAAAAAGAATAGAAAATAATTAAATAAATATCCTTTCACCTAATTCCCAGTCTTAATAAATCTTGACATTTGGCCAGGTTTTTTTAAAGGAATAAACTATTTCAAGTAAGTTGAAGCCTCTATCTATCCCCACTGACCCCTTTCCCTCCCACAGCAAAGGTACCACTGTTGTAAAGCTGAGTGAATCATCCCGTGTACATGTTCAGACATAAATAATAGATTATTTGATGTGTTAACATTTATACACACAGCAATTGGCTATACATTTATGCCAGTAATTTTTTTACTCAACATATTTTTTGAGACTTATTTATGTTGATGCATACAATTCTAGTTCATTCATTTTAACAGCTGAGAACTGCATTATTAACCTTCCATTAATGGTCACTTAGGTTGTCCTCTTTGGCTATAACAAACACCACCACGATGAACTTTCCTGTACATGTCTCCTCATTCATATACTAGAGTTTGTCCAGAGCATAGTCCTAAAAAAGCAATCACTCAGGGCCCTTTCTTTTTAAAAACTCTTTTCCTTTGGTGAATAACCTGTATTACAGTATAAGAGTATTCCCATAATTAACAGAAGAATCTGACTGGAGATAAAACCTTAAGATACTTTCTGTGGAAAATGATTAAATTCTGTATTAAGTGATTATGATTAATTAATGATTAATGATTAATTCTGTTTTAAGTCATCCCAGAGTACCTAGTTAGCAAGCACATTTGGAGCAAATGCAGTATATCTCATGAATGAGAAATTACCTGTGTAATGTTTTTAGACGACATAATTGCCTGATTATAGAATATGCGGCCGAAGTGATCGCGGTCTGGAAACACGTCTGCTTGCCGAGGCAGGTTCGCCCCTCCTGAATCAACTGAAGACGAGGAAATGAGAGAGAAGTCATCTCCCAGAACAAAGTGTGCTGAGCACAGGAAGACTCGTGTGAACGACAGCATCGGTTCTTAATCACACTCACTAAACACCTGCCCATCTTTCTAAACTATCGCACAGCCTCTCTCTCCGATCCCCCAATGCAGCCACAAGGACTCCTGTTTTCCTTAAACCCATTGGGCTCTCCTACCTCTGCGCAAAATCCCACTTGAAGAAATGTTTAGGACGTTCTCTCCTTAGAGGATTAGCTAAAGCCCAGAAACACCACAAATTCTTAACCAGTTCAGCCAAAAAAGCATCTTTCCCCCTTTTAAAACAATAGGAAATCATCTACAGAATCCAGGTGACAGTTTTTCCACACACTGCCTGCCGGTACTATGTTGACTGCAGATTGGCGCGGTGGCTAAATGCCAGCTGAGTTCAACACAGGGCTCCATTCCTCCACCCTGTGCGCGCAGGCGGGCATCCCGTCCGTGCCACGAAGACAACAGAGCCACCCACAGAGCTGAAGCCATCAGCTCAGCACTAGTGAGAGCTTCCAGAAGCTTGCCGTCCTACAGCCATGACTACTGCCTGCAGCCGTGAAGCCTCACCGTCATGTAACACAGCGCACCCTGTCTCCAATCATCAGGAGCTCACCGGAGACAGGGGCAACACACCCCCTCACTGCAGCCCTGCAGGGTCGGGCACAGCACCCCAAGCAGTAGGGCCTCATCGGCTGTTTCCTAACCGTGCAGAGCAGCTCACGCAGTGAGTCAACCAGGGAAATTCACCCTCGCAGAAGGAAGAATCTCTCCATCAGCACCTGTTCAGATACTCACATTGGAGAACAGGATGTGCCCGAGTTTTACCAAACTAAACCAAATTGCAGGACGTGCCCATTTTAAATGGGTTCTTTTTGAAACATGCTTAGATTTAAATGTATTTTAATTCCAAATATAAATTTACTGTTATTGAAAATTAAATTTCTTTATATCTGCTCAAATTATATACATATTCAAGCATTTAGCATAGTACCTGGCACTCAAGAATCCATAAATATTAGCTAGTATTTTTTTACAGTTTGAACCCATTACAGCTAATAGAAAAAATATATAAAAGAAAAAAACCCTACACGTGTAGAGAAAAAACTGGCATATACCAAAATATCATCAGGGGTTATTCCTCAGTGATATTACCACGGGTAGCTCTTGTTTACTTTTTCTCCCAGAGTTTTTAGCAATGAACATGCATCTCTTTTGCAATTATGGGAGAAACCAACAGCTTTTATAATACCCACTGATAAAGTCATACACGTGGCCCTCTAGAGGGCCCGGGCCTCACCAGCTAATAACCGTTCGCTTCACAGCGCTTGTGACTTGCCCAGGTAGATGCATGGGAGCCTGTTCTGCAGCGCGATTTCCTGTGCCCTTACGTGTTTCTTCACAGTCACTGGGTAGTAGGAACCTCCTTTCACGGTGGCATCATTGGCAACAATCATGCATTCTACTCTGAAAAACAGAAATTTCATTGGAAAGAGAGTATGAGATACATCTTCAAAGTAAAGGCCAATCACATCTCATTAAACCCTCCTACACAACCTGCATCTTCTGGTACAGGTGACCAATGACAGTCCTTGGCAGACAGTCTTATGATATAAAAGTAAGCTTCGATCACAGTTCACATACGCACTTACGTGATATAAAATGATCACTTTTGACAATTTACAAATTCATACTTGATTTTTAAAGAGTCATCACCCCTATATTAGTAGTGGAAATCTAACACCCTAAGCCACGTTTCATAATGATTCTCTGAATAAAAGCATCCTACCAACACAATAATAATAATATAAACAATAAAAAATCGAAGTCTCAGGGTAAGAAACTCCCTCACAATACCCGTCAAAATTCCCTTTGAGGAAGGCAATTTGCAAACATGAAAACTGATCCATCAAGAGTATTTACTTTTCATACTTTCAAAAGTTCTTCACGTTACCACCATACGCTTTTCTATAAAACTAAAAGAAGTTTAAAATACATTTATCTTGCTTAAAATAACAGATGCAAACTTTAAAACAGTATATTGAAAACACACACTATAGTGTGTGTTTCACACTCACTATAGTGAGCCATCGGTGGTGCCCTTTCTCACCAAAACCAGTTTGCTGGGTACCAGGGCCCACAAGCAACACCCAGGAGCAGGGTGGTGAACGAAGATGGCCAGTAAGGGAAACTGCTTCACGCCGCCAGGACCGACAGCGTGTTTTTTTGCAAAGTGTAAGCTTGATACGGGCTCAACACAAGGCTGACAAAAAGGAAGTCATATTGTAGAAAAGAAACCCTATTGTAACTTTGAGTGACCTCTGATTAACTAGCTCAGACATGCTCTGTGGATTTATGGCCCCTCCCAGCTGCTATAAGTTGATAATTTTGTTCTCTTGAGTTCCTTAGGAATGTGATGACCCCCAAGCAGAGAATGGATAGCCATCATCAAGGACAACTGAAAGATCAGGGTGTAGGGCGTTGTTCCAGTCTCTGATGCACAGCCAGTAACACCAAAGACTCAAAGAACTCTCAGAAAGCCAATGAGACTACAAAACGTGGTAGGAAACAAAGTTAGTTGAAGAGAAGGGGAGCCAGATCATGCAGGACCCTGGAAGCCGTAACCACACATACAGAGGATAATTTGATTCCAAGAGCAATGGAAGCGGGTGAAAGGTTTCTTTTTTTTTCTGTGAGGAAGACTGGCCCTAAGCTAACATCTGTGCCCATCTTCCTGTTTTATACATGGGATGCCGCCACAGCAGGGCTTGATGAGTGGTGCACCGGTCCACGCCCGGGATCTGAACCCGTGAACCCCAGGCCGCTGAAGCAGAGCACACGAACCTAACCACTACGCCACTGGGCTGGCCCCTGGAAGGTTTCAAGCAGGGCAATTCATGATCGAGTTGCATTTTTTAAAGATCGCCTTGGATGCTCTGTGGAAAACTGATCACAGGGAAGCAGCAGAAGGAAGCCGGCAGACCAGTGAGCTGGCCCCTGCAGTAGATGAGGTGACACGAGGTGGTGGAAGCAGCAGCAGTGGAGACGGGAGGAGTGGAGGGGCCTGAGGCACATTTCTGGTACCTCACAAGATTTCTGGACCAACAAGATTTTCTGCAGGACTGAAGGATATGTCAACAACTAGAGAGAAACAAAAAACAATAGGATGGTTGATGTGTCAGATGACAGATTTGGGTGAATGTATTTCCTGTCTGATTCTGATTCTTGTTATAATGTTCATTTTGCAGTATTCTAAAACAAATTCTTTATAGCCCATAAATTCTTATCACTCTCCTATATACGATTCCTATTTTGTGCTAAAAATAATAGTGTTTAACAGGCATCATTTATGAAGCTGTTTCCATGCGCCAGGCACCTTTCTAAACATGTTCCATGACTCATTTAATCTTTGCATTCAGTCTTCACAATCCTCTACGTAGCTCCTATGATTATTCCATTTCATAATGAATCACATTTTACAGCTGAGAAAACTTACGTACTGAGAGGTCAAGCAATTTGCTAAAGGTCAAACTGCAATAAAACGAAGCCAGGAATCTAACTGAAGCTGACAACTCCTGAACCCGCATGATTTCCAAGTGCAATTCTATTTCCTTCCAAGTTAAGAACTTTATAAACTGAGAACAAGGCAAGAAAATAAAGATAAAAAATATAATAGTATATGCACAGGAAAAGTAGAAGAACATGCTCCAACATGTTGACGGTCATTATGACTGGAGGTATAATTAAGATAACTATCCCACTTAATTACGTATTCTATATGAATTTAACTCTGCGCTAAAAGCTTATCATTTTTTAAAAAAGGTTTATTTTTAAGTGTCCCCTAAGAATCCAAGAAAAAAATGTCTCCACATTGGGTGACTATTAAGCAAATCACAATTGGCAAAGAGCCATGGGGGAGGTCTGGGGATAAAGAAAGGAAGCAACAACGGTGAACAGCTACAGGTGCACTTCCCTGCAGGCCCAGGTCGCAGGGAGAAGATGGAGGAATGCACATCCAAAGCCAGCATCTGAGTCAAATGAATTGTATCAGGCAGAGTCCAACTGCCTGAGGCCAAAGCCAAGTTTTGCCAGTGGCTTGACCCTGGAGAGGTTATTGAACTCTCTAAGCAGGTTTCCTCATCTGCAAGAGGGGGATGACTCTTAACAGCACCTATTCCAGAGCTGTAGTGGAGATCAAGACCACCAATCACGGGGCAGTTGTTACCAGCACCCCGCATGGTAACTGTGCATCTGTGAGATTGTACAGAAATACACACAAATACAGTTAACGCCTATTGATCGAGATGCCCTCAGTCTGCAGTGCACCTCCAACGCCAGCATTCAGAACCCAGAGGGCTTATCAGAACACCGATCGCGGGGCCCACTCCCAGAATTTGACTTAGTACTTCTTGGGAGGACCTGAGAAGCAGCATTTCCAACAAGTTCTCAGGGGACGCTGATGCCCCCTGGGGACCACACTTGGAGGACCACTCCTCTAAGGCAGTGGCTTTCACCCTAGATGTGCACGAGATCACCGTGGAGCCCTGGAGAAGCATACAAGCCAAGCCTGCTCAGGAGAGTCTGATTCAAAGTAGGGAGCTCTGGATTGGATCCGCAGGATCTTGGCTAGCGGTTTCCCTTCAACTGTTGCCTCTAAAGCTCACGGATGAGCCTAATACGTGTCTGGGAAGGAAGCCTCAGTCCTAAATAACCAAAAGCACAGAACTTGCGCGCCGACACGCAGACGCGTCAGCCCTCCCCCAGACCCCACGGCCGAGTGCAGGAGGACACTCACCCCGAGACTCTCCCGATGCCTGTGATGATGCCGCCGGCCGGCACCTCCTCGTCACCATACAACTGGTAACCTGCAAACTGGGAGAATTCCAGAAAGGGAGACCTAAATGGAAGAAATGATGTTGCTCGAATTAATGTCATTTAAAAAAATCATATTTAAATAGTTCACATGGAAAAGCAAAAGTTTTTTTTTAATGGAGTAATGTTTCAAATACACGTTGTACACAAAATCCATAAAAAGAAGACTATCTAAAACAAAATCCAATTTTTAAATAAATAAAAATTGGGGGGATTTATACAGTATAGCCATACAATAGAACACCAGGTACTTAAAGATGTACAAACGTGTCTATTAATATAGAAAGAATAGCACTAACACTTACGTAGCACTCACCACAGGCCCGGCTCCCTTCCAGGAGCCTCAGAAACACTAACTCATTTACTCCTTAGAACAACTTCCGAGTGGACCCCATTATGATCCCCACTGACTGAGGAGGAGACTGAAATACAGACACTAAGTCGCCTGTCTGAGGCGACACACTGGGAAGTGCAGAGCCAGGCTTTACTAAGCAACCCGGCCCCGGCCAGGCTCTCAACCGCTGTGCTTCTCTCTGCCTTACCTAGATGTTCACGACACATCAAGTGGGAAAGAGGGGTGATAAAACACCACATTTAGTCTGATTCCATTTTTCTTTTAAAATACATGTCTGACACACACGCACACAAACGGCGTACAAGGACACGCAGCAAGTGTGACAGTGTTTGCCTCCAGGCTGGCACGTGTGCACGTCGTAGGAAAAGCACCTATGAGGCGTCATTTCTCCCTCTAACTGGTCTTGGGGCCTCCACCCTTGTTGCCCACAGTCTGCTCACAACAGTGGCCAGAATAATTCTGACAAAACACAAGTCAGCTAGATCTAGTGGTCTCCTGTTCCAAATCCCAGAGTCTCCCCATTTCTTTCAGAGTAAAGGCCAAAACTCCTACACTGCCCACAGGGCCTGACGAAGTCTGACCCCATCTCCTACTCCTCTCCCCTCACTCCCTCCACTCTGGCCTCCTGGCTCCTTCAGCATGTTGGGCACGGTCCCACCTCAGGCCCTTTGCACCAGCCACTCCCCTGGTTGCAACATTCTGTCCCCAGATATTTACAGGGATGTCTCTCTTCCCTCCTTCGAACCTTTGCTCAAATGTGGCCACCTCAGTGAGGCCTATCCTAACCACCTCATTTAAACCTGCAACGTGACCCCCATCTTCCTCTCCCCACTCTGGTCCACCTTTTCTTCCTCCCATGACATTTACCACCTTCTGACATACTATCCACTTTACAACACTGATCATTTATCTCCTGCCCTCCTGCTGCTACAATGTAACTCCAGCAAGGCAGGGGGCTCTGTCCACTTGGCTCATGCCGTATCACCAGCACCTGGACCAGGGCCTCACACACAGGACCTCTCATCAACATTTGTCCTTCTCATAAGAACCAGCATTTAAAATCATTTATTTACAAAACTGTCAAGGAAAGTACCCCGGATAGAGAGCACCATCAGCACTCGGGTGTGTACCGACCCTGGGTCTAGAAGCCCGTCGACTCTCTCTCTGGGTAACAGCTTTCCTCTCGATTTGTGGCGTTCTCGGGCTTTCTCACCACCTCCTGTGATAAAAACATAATCAGATTAGATGAGATTGACATGACAGAAGGACTCCAATCTAACGTGATGCCAGAAAAACATAATGCTTAGTCCAAAATATGGAACTTTTTAAAAGTTTAATGTGAGAAATGGCTAATTTTTCAGATCATTCATTCAACTTACAAGCTGCCAATTTTCTGAAGTAAATAAGAAACTGGAGTTTTTTTAAATCCACCTATCCCTGATCCCACAGTCTATCATACATTTCCTAAATTCAGCAGTAATTACTTAAGGAAATACCACAGTATTTTCCCTGCAGCTCACACCTTGCAGACACTGCCTCATCTGCACATTTATTCAGTCCCTACCGCAGATATCTAGCCCTGCACCACACGCGACGTGAAATCTGAAAAGTGCCTACCTTCAACTGCACCAGGTGAAAAGCATCATTTTAGAAATGACTTCCATGATAAGCACAGCAAAACGTACCTAAGGTGCCCCTAGTGACCCATAACTTCGGAGGCCCCCACATGGGAGAGTGAATGCCACATCCAGGCGTTCCAAGTCCCCTTTGCTGGTGCCCTGACTCAGACCGTCCTCAGTGTTTTCTACACTCCAGACACCGGACACCAGAGTAACTGGGGCCTCTCCCAGCCCAGGGCCCCGGCTCGGGTCCGGCACAGTGTCCCGGGAACGTCCAACACGCACTCCCTCCCAGCACACCAGGCAGAGGCCAGAAGAGAGGGGCCGAATCGTACCTGAAGGTGTTTATTTTCACCGCTGCCCAGGAATTTCACCTGGATGTCTTCCGTGCCTACTGAAATGTTCAGCTGTTTGAGAAAGCTATTTCTTTTTCAGCTGAGAAGATAAGTTCACACTAATTTCAAACAAGCTTCCAAGTACAACCTTATTTTCAAATCAGGACTGTTTCCTGTATCTAAGAGGAGTTTTTTTCCTGAGGAGGTGGACGGCACATTTTCAAGATTAAATCTGCCTAAGGTTACCAAGAAAACCATATCACACATCTAGTCTTCTTTCAAAATGGAAAAATTCTGGGAAGGAAAGACTCAGTTACAAGACAGTGTGAATTAAGTCAAATAGCTTTTCTCCATTCTACCAACCACAGGGAACTCTGAGCTCCCTTCTGAGGTTCAGGGGAAGTAGTAGGGGGCGGGGAGGAGAGGAAGGAAAGGAAGGAAGGGGAGGAAGGGGGGAAGAAGTCCTCATTTACCATACTGCACTGATTCTAAGACACATACTTTGTTTACGTTTTAACATCCTTGAACTCAGGAAGCATTTTACAGTCCACAGCATCTCTCACTGGCTGTCCCAGTGGGGGGGAGGTAGGGGGGCGGCCGAGACACAGCTGTCCGCCTCTGCACACAGCACAAGTGTCTAACTGAAGTCACTTCAATCGGGCATTGCTGGAACTACATGCGTGGAGATTAACTTCCACTTAAAAATGTCTTCAAAAACCACACAAGCCTTATCTTTAGGTCATTAAAAGACCTTGTTTCAACCATCAAAACTATTTGTGATTTTCTCTATCGCTAGCTATCACCCAGCATGAACAGGAAGCACTTCTGGATCCCTCAAAATACCGTCCTTGGATTCAGTCGTGTTCATCCCAGTCCTGGGTTCTGGCTATTATGAATGACACAGCAGGGGTGGCCCTCTTCCACCTACAGAAATGACCAAAGCTCCTCAAGCAGGGCTGCCGCTCCAACAGGAGAAGAGGGGGGTCAAAGGGCCCAGAGAAGGGAGGCATCAGAAGGAACACAAAGAGGAGGCCAAGGGCCCGCTCATTTTTGTCAACCTCTGTACTTATCACACGTTCTTGCAAATGAACAAAACTTCAAGGTTAACTTGGGCAGCAACTGGAAGCATGGCCTCTTCCTCCTGCCTGAAATTTAGGAAATTTTATGAATTTAAAAGTCAGGATGTCATAGAGGGAAAATGAAGAGCAAGATGAATACTATTCCCCACTCTGGATCAACACAACTGCTAGGCTGGCCCATGGGCATCCACACAGCAGTCACGGAGAAGGCACCCGAGCGAGGCAAACAGAACCCCCGACACAACACACACACACTTGGTCGTTAGCTGTTATGACTCTGACCAGAACTGCATCAGAAATGTATGTTTAAAGGGATTACTGACAGGAATTTTTTTCTTTTCTTTATACTTTTCTGTTTTCCAAATTTTCCAGAAGTACACATTACTTTTAAATTGCCTATGTTTAATAACTATGTTGATGTCGGAACAGGACCAATTCTAGGAAGACCGTGAGGAAGTCCCTGTGAGTCCGTCCCTCCCCGCCTCTCCCGCTTCCCTCCCCATGAAGCCCGGCCCACTCCTCCAGCCTCCCTAACAAAACATATTTTCACTTCAGCACAAGTTCGGGTTCTTTTTTGGGAGACAATGCCTCACTCCAAGATGGCTTCAAGCGTGTCATTCCAGCCACCTTCCTGAGAAGCCCGCCAGCAGGATATTTTGCCCCTTAAATCATACCCATAGACAAAACTCACGACGTTTTTAACACTATTTCCCCACACTAGAACAGGGGTCCACGAGCTGCCCGGGCAGAAAGAACGACAAATGTCCATGAAGCCTCCTCCTAACATACCCCCAGGGAGAGAAGGGACGGTGAGCGTGGTCTGGCCAGCATAACACACTCATTGTCTGCCAGCCCGCTCTCCCTCCCCGTTCCCGAGAGCAGCACTGCCACCACCAGGAAGTTCCAGGAGCTGCCAGTCACGGCATCCTAAAGGCGGGCATGAGCACGGGCCCAGGCCGACGTGGGTACCACAACCCCAGGCCACAGTGATGGGCCAAGGCATGAACATGGGACCCAAGGGAACCAATCAGAATTTTCCAGATTGGAGATGAAAGGAGAGGTCTTCCTTCAGACTATAAACTGTACCGAGGTCATCCCCGGCCTGCCAGCACCCTAGTTCCCCACCTCCTGGAGAAGCCTGAAGAGAGTGGTCCGCATGCATACACACATCCTGAGATGAGATGGTGGGCAGAGAGAGTCCTGGGGTGGTGGAGCCCTGGGTCCAGCCAACCATGGTTACAAGAACCAGTAAATGCTGCTTTCTGCATTAGACAAGTTGGATTTGGATCTCTGTGACTTGAAACCAAAGAAACCGAATACAGCCATTTTCAAAATAACATTCTTAATATCCTATAAGCACCTAAGCGCAATTATCGCCACCTGAATGGGGTCCCACACTGAGTTCCAAATCTGTCTGCTCGTGTCATGGTAGATTTTAGAGAAGTGCATTGATTTTGACACTAAACCATTGCAGTAAAAAAGAGACCAAGATATTCCAAATGAGTTTATTTTCTGGTCTTTTCAATTAATTTTGATTAATCTATTAAGTCGAAGAAGACAGAACTGCGTGCATGGAGTGAACAATGCCTCTCACTCACAGACCACTCCTACGTCTCGAGTCACAGAGGAGGTCCTGAACGTTCACGGGAGGGATGAAATAACTGGACCAAAGCTGCTTCATTATTAGAATAACAAACCAGTCCAGCCCACCACTCTCAAAATTCTGCAAAGAACCAAAACACCGAGGCTGCTTCTTCCCTCACACACTGCACGAGCCGACAGACAATTTGAGACGGTGTCTGTGCGTCTGCCATTAATCAGTGACCTTGCCTCCATCCTGAGAGTCCTCAGAGGAAAAAAATAACAGAAATAACACTTTTATTTGAACGAAAGAGAAATCCATCAAGACATCTCTAAATTATTTCCCTAATGACTCCTACTGGGAGTGTGTCCTCTGAATGCCATGAGATCACACCCAAGGAGGCAGCAGCGCTCTACAACCACAGGTTTACAGATAAAACAGGCCCATCTGTGAGGGTACCGGGGAGAATTCTTTTTAAATGTAGGCTATAAAATTCATATAGACCCTTCAAACTCAGGTACTTGTAACTTATTAAGAATCTTATTCTGAAAATGGCCTTTATGGCCAGCCCCGGTGGCCTAGTGGTTAAGTTCAGGGCACTCCGCTTTGCTGGCCCGGGTTCAGTTTCCAGGCACGAACCTACACCACTCGTCTGTCAGTGGCCATGCTGGGGTGGCCCAGACACACAAAAATAAGCAGACATTAGCTCAGAGCAAATCTTCCTCAGCAAAAAACCAAACAAGATGGCCTTTAGTCTCAAGTCACTCAACCCTCCAAAATAAACTGTCGTGTATACCAACCGTGGGGCAGCAGAACATGATATAGTATTTGCTTACATGCTAATATTTCATATTCCTCCTATACTGCAATTTCTTCCACAATTCCAGAAGAATGTTTATTATGTCCATCATTTAAAAATAGAAAATAACAATTTACAAAGTTTTTAGAAAATCTCATTTAATTAACAATAAACCCATACAAAAATTATTTCCAAATTTTTGGAAATACATAATTATGCAAAATTTAGTATATAGTCTGAATATGACTAATGAACAGACAATGTTTTAGCTGCTTCAAGTGAAACAAACATTTCAGTGTGATACTGTGGCTGAAATAAAACCTTAAGAAGCAACAGCTGAAAAACTGATGAATTTGAATTTCTACTTTTCCCCAAATAGAGGCAGTGCTATATGAGCAAAACAACTGGCCAAGTAATAGGGAAAAATAAAATATCTGCATATCAATGAACGCAGTCTCAAAGCGTCAAAAGCTTAATGCTACCAGTTTTTCCTAAAACCAGAACCTATAAAGGTACATCTTAATAGAAATCAAGAATAAATGTGTGTTTACCTAGTCTGATTCTCTGCGCTCGCTCGCGAAGCTGACTGACCAGTGCTTTCATCTGCTCGTAGTTCTCCTATGACAGAAACAAAGGGAGGGAGGGGATGAACATTAGAAAGCAATCACCTTTTTTACCGAAATAAGGTGAAGGAGAACATCATCATGTGCCCGTCCCCCGTGGTCTCGGTGCTGGCCCCGCGCTCCGGCACAGGGAAGATTGATTCCTACCGGTCTCTGCTCGACTTCCTCACCACTGCCCCCGCTCTGGCCCGTCCACCCAGCTCTTACTCCGCTTTTCTTCGTTTTGCGAGGAAGACCAGCCCTGAGCTAACATCCGTCGCCAATCCTCCTCTTTTTGCTGAGGAAGACGGGCCCTGGGCTAACATCCGTGCCCATCTTCCTCTACTTTCTATGGGACGCTTGCCACAGCATGGCTGACAGGCAGTGCGTCGGCGGGCGCCCGGGATCCGAACTCGCAAACCCCGGGCTGCCAAGCGTGGACGAAACCGCTGCGCCGCCGGGCGGCCCCTCTTACTCCTCTTTCAAAGTCTAATTCGTGTTCCATCTCATCTCCAACACCATTTCTGGCTAATCCTACTCATTGTAACTCTTTCTTCCTTAAACATCTACTGAACTTAACTGATCTCTATTTGTTTTCCTATTTTAAGGAATATAAGCCCTTTGAAGGTTAGAATGGCACCTTATTTCTTCTGTCCTATCAACCACCATCCCGAGGAGATTCCGACCAATGCAGAAATGCTTACTGACAACTTATACTTAAAAACAAAGCCCGGGAGAAAAAGTGAATACTATTTTATGTTTAAAAAGGAACAAAATGATGTTTGCATATGTTCAGAAATTTTCCAGAGTAATATACAAGAAAATATAAACAGTGAGAAGTGGAAAAGGAGCGAGGGACCACCTTCTCACCCTTCTGTGTAGTACATTTTGTTTGACCAGCACATTACTTTAGCACAATACTGAGGTAGCCAATTATTTTTGAAAATTCAGAGTTCATCCCACTGACACGTTTTGTGATTCACCCCGTAATGCAGTTAACGCCCCTACTGATTTAATTCCTTCTGTGCGGCACCACGCTGAGCAACTCTCCAGCTGCTCCAAGGAGATGGACCCCGTCTTCACAGGACCCCACGTCCCTGCCTTCTACAGCTCCAAGAGCTCCTGAGGTCTGCTACACTCCCTTGCTCTGCAAAAATCCAGAAAATAAAAGACAGAGGCGGCATAGCGTTAGGGAAAGAGCCTCTGCCTGGAGCATCTCTGTCTGCCAGCCCTGCGACGAGCCCACCAAGCCCTGCGTCCCGGGCAGAGAACCTGCTGGAAACTTAAATCAAGAATCTGCCTGGGGCCGCCCGGTGGCGCAGCGGTTTAGTCCGCGCTTGGCAGCCCGGGGTTCGCGGGTTTGGATGCCGGGCGCCCGCCGATGCACTGCTCGTCAGCCACGCCGTGGCGGCGTCCCATATAAAGTAGGGGAAGATGGGCAGGGTGTTAGCCCAGGGCCAGTCTTCCTCAGCAAAAAAAAGAGGAAGATTGGCGACGGATGTTAGCTCAGGGCTGGTCTTCCTCACCAAAAAAAAAAAAAGAATCTGCCTGGAACAGAGGGTCCCAACACTGGCTGGACGCTGGAATCATTGGAAGCTTTAAAAAATAAAAACAGGGGCCAGCCTGGTAGCGTAGTAGTCAAGTTCACGCACTCCACTACAGTGGCCCAGGGTTCGCAGGTTCAGATCCCGGGCACAGACCTACGCACTGCTCATCAAGCCAAGCTGTAGTGGTGTCCCACATACAAAGTGGAGGAGGATGGGCAGAGATGTTAGCTCAGCAACAATCTTCCTCACCAAAAAATAAATAAAATAAATAAAAACAAACACTGGCACCCTGGTCCCACCCCAGAGGTTCTGACATCACTGGTTGCAGGTGTGGCCTGGGCATTACGTGCTTTAAAAGTTCCCCAGGTGATTCAAATGTGCGACCAAAACCAGACAAACACTCAGTATCCATTTCTGAGTTCCCTCAGCGCAAACTGGGAACATACCAGAGAGAAGGGGCTTGGTAAGAGGCAAATCCCTCTTCTTATGGTGAGAACTTAGATTACCATCGTGTATGCTATACTAACAGCAGGAGGCAGAGGAGGCAGAACTTCGCTCTATATAAGCCCAGGTTACAGACCCTTTCTACTCACACGCAGCGAATGCAGCAACCCCCCTCACCTTATGAACTGTCTCAGACAGAACAAAGCTCTGTGCTAGAGCACATCTGCTCATCACCATGCGGTGGCATTAGAGCAGCCTGCGTAATGTCACCGGAAGTGCACGAAGGGACCTGGAGCAGCCTTTCAGAACCTGGCATCACAAGCGGAGCAGCCCTGTACTGAGCCTCCCGGGCCAGAAACCATGCCCTGGAAGCAAGGGCTGTGTCCCGAATCCCCTGTCACCTGGAGAGCTCTAGCAGAGTCTGTAAGGGAAACCCCCCTTGTGGAAACCAATGGTGGGGGGGGGGGGGACAAGAGCTCCAGGAGGTGGAGGTCGTGGCCATCTCCCGTCTGTAGCCAAGGGCATCTTCTCCTGGCGCTCTCTCACCCGGACCCTGGGCAGCAGCTGCCACACTGGGATGGGGGCTACTCTGACCTCAGCCCCTGGGCTCCCCCCATGCGCTGCTCTTATTTACCACCTTTTAACACACAGGGGAGAAAAAGGTCTGATTAACACGTTGCTAAGTGGAAAGGAAAGCAGATTTATTTCACTGCATAGGTAAACTGAAGTTAACATTTTTTGCTTGCTTTGTGCTTAAGGTCTATTCTTGTCAACTTCCACACTTATTCTCGGGTTAAAAATCCACCTAATGAAGTGTCTGAGTGCTTCAGAAACCTGGATCTCAAGAATCCCTACTGACCGTGAAGGGCCTCCACCAGGGCAGGCGGCTGTCTCAAATGGTCCACGGTCTGTCATTCTACTTGCTCTCTCTGCCACTCTCAGCAATTTCTGCAGTGCACAGACTGACTGATTCTGTTGTTTTTAACAAAAGATTTGCTCCATTTAAGTTTAGGGAATTTCTGAAAGGAACCTCATCCAAACTGTTAACCCTCGTGTCTCCTCACTCTCAAGCAGTCAGGATGAAAGAAGCCCTGAAAAATGCACTGTTGGCAAGACAGGCCATGGTGATTGCTCAACAGGTCACTCCACGTTCAGTAAAAGGAATTTAGCTACTGAAATAGACCAAACCCTGAGAAGCCAGTATCTCAGCAAGCTATGCGAGAGGGAACACATTCACCCAGGAACAATCTTATTTTGTCTGTTTAAAATTGACAAGACGCA
Organism: Tapirus indicus; assembly: GCA_031878705.1. NCBI lineage: Eukaryota > Metazoa > Chordata > Mammalia > Perissodactyla > Tapiridae > Tapirus > Tapirus indicus. The sequence continues at coordinate 1,056,221 of CM062925.1, read as the reverse complement.
GACAAAACGATTATTTGCAGGGACATGACCTGGGGCTAATTCTCCAGGAGCCCCTCACCATTGACGTCCCAACTCCCGCTCCGTCCCGTCAAGCTCAGTGACACCAGAAGAGGAACGGACGGTCACACGGCAGCAAATCAGTCAGAGGTTTCACTAACGCTCAGCTCCCCTTTGCTGTGGTTTGTTGTCATTGTTGTCAACTTTCTTTCATGGGAATTTGCAAACATATATGAAAGCAAAAAGTCTAGTACAATGAAATGTACCCAATGTCCTTCAACAATTATCCACAGACGGCCAGAGCTGTTTCCTTTACATTTCACCCTGAATAATTTTGAAGAAAATCCTAGACATAACACTTGTCTGTATTTCCAAATCTTCAAAAGATAAGGACCGTTATCACCTATCAATAATCTGTTGATATCATCAAATATCCAATTAGTGAAGACGTTTCCCCAACTGTCAGAGAGATTTGTTCTTTAGAGTCTGTTTACGTGAACAGGATCCTACAGAAGGTTTGTATAGCCACAATTGGCTGAAATGTTTCCTAAATCTTTTTTAAAATATAAGTTCTCCCATCTTTTTTTGTCTTGAAATGTTCTGTTTGTCCCACAAATTTTTCCCGCGGTGCTAAATGCGTCCCCACGGTGTCCTTCAAGAAGTGTTTCTTCCCTTGTAGATCTAGAGGCTGACGGGACTCTGGGAGCCTGTCCTCTTCTATTTCCCCCCAGCTCATCAAGATTCAGCTGACCTTCCTCCACCTGCATTCCACTCCCGGTCTCCTGCCAACTCCGCAACCACAGGCACCAAAGTTCAGAGCTGATGAAATACACACAGAGAAAACACGTAACCCTCATTAAAGCCTAGCCAAACCCTGAGGGACAAGCGCTGCAGCCAATGATGCTGCCCAACTGAGAGGAGCCTGAGTCAGAGCTACGGCTGGTTCTAGAGGGACCTTTACCCCAGCTAAGCCAGCCTCCCAGTCAGGAAATAAAGGAAACTGGAACTAACAGCTAAGGCTTCCTGAAGCAGTGGTGGTGGGAGAGGCGAGAGCAGCCATGGTGTTACCATCTAACGTGGGCGACTAGGAGAACTGGGCAGAGAGAAAGTGGACTGGCCAGGGTCCCACGGGTCATCTCCACCCCCGGCGTGGCTTCATCTCCTACTCCCCTTTCGTTGGTTTGCATCAAGCGGACCAGCTGTAGCTGGAGGTGCCAGGAGATAAAGCTGCACCTAAGGGAAATCTTGTAATGTCCGACACAACGTAAGAACACACCCACTCTCTTCACACTGCTGATTCTCCGTGGCCATACTGTTAGCTGCTTAGCCAGTCATTACTCCCGTCTTCCTTGAGGACGGAATCCCAATCTTATTCAAGGTGGCAACATGTCCAGCTGGAAAAGCAACATATCCCAGCCTCCTTCTGAAGACAGGTGTAGCCATGTGACTAAATTCTAACCATGAAATACAGACAGAATTTGTAAGGTATGATTTGTAGGGGCTCCTTAAAAAGAGGACAAGCAGGGGACGGCCCCACAGCCCAGTGGTTAAGTCCTGCATGCTCTGCTTCGGCAGCCCAGGTTCGGTTCCCAGGCACGAAACTACACCACTCGTCAGCAGCCATACTGTGGCAGCGACCCACACACAAAATAGAGATGTTAGCTCAGGGCTAATCTTCCTCAGCAAAAAAAAAAAAAAAAAAAAAAGAGGACAAGCAGGTGATGGTGTCCTTTTGCCTACTCACTCTTCCTCCTACTTTGTACCTGGAAACTCAGACATAATACTTGGAGCTTAAGCAGCCATCTTAGCCAATGAGGTTGACTGTATTACCTGTTCAAAATTCTTTCTTCCCTCCCATCCTTGCCAAGGTTCACTGTGAACCTACATTTCCCCACCCCACAGTTTGTAAGTCCGTCCATGTTACTTGCTTTGATCAGTGGAATGTGGGCAAAAGTGACAGTGTAGCAACTGCAAGCAGAGGCTTTAAGAGGGACAAAGTGCTTCCACCCTCTCCTCTTGTACCCCAGCCTTCCATTACGAGAGGAGCACCCCCCAGGGGCCACTGCCCCTCCAGTCTGTGTCCTGGGAACAGAAACAAGTAGAGCAGACCTGGATCTGATGCACGGTCTAAAGCAGAACTGCCTCGACCAACGCACGGGTCCAGGAGCAAAAAATAAATATTTGTTCTTTGGGACACTGAGATCTTGAGGCCATTTGGTACACAGCATTACTGAAGCAAAAGTTGGCTGGCCCAGACCATGAGATGACCTAGAGGAGAGAAGGAAAATCGGCAAGAACTAATATTTCTTGGGGCTGCCCGGTGGCGCAGCGGTTTAGTTCGCGCTTGGCAGCCCGGGGTTCGCGAGTTCGGATCCCGGGCGCCCGCCAACGCACTGCCTGTCAGCCATGCTGTGGCGGCGTCCCATATAAAGTGGAGGAAGATGGGCACGGATGTTAGCCCAGGGCCGGTCTTCCTCAGCAAAAAGAGGAAGATTGGCAACGGATGTTAGCTCAGGGCTGGTCTTCCCCACAAAAAAAAAAAAAAAAAAAAGAACTAATATTTCTTGAGGGATTATTATGTTCCAGGCGTTGTTCTAAGCGCTAATTGTCCTGATAACTCTATACGATACGCACAGTTACTGATGCCATTATACAGGTGAGGCAACTGAGGCACAGAGAGGCCAAGTAACTAGCCCAAGGTCACTCAGCAAACCAGTAGTAGAGCTAGGATTTAAACCCAGCTCACTAGCTCCAGAACCTTGCTCTTAAACCAACATGCTACACTGCCTCTTCTGCCCACCGACCTTCTGCCCACCGACCAGGTCACCATTAACATTGCAGCATATTTCCCTCCAGATTTTTTCCCCTATGGAAATATGTTGTTTGTTAGTTTTTAACAGAGATGAAATACTAGAGCAGTGATTTTTCCACCACACCATAGCTACGTCCCTATCCCAATCACTGGTGCACAGACTGGACCAGAACATAAAACACTCTACAAAGAGAAAGACGTTATATTCTCAGGCCCACACTCCCTAGCCCCTAACTAACAGCCACCACCAAAAACATCAGCCCACAGCCCACACCCCACGTCAAAAAGATGGCAGATCAGGAAGCTCCAGGCCACCGTTCCTCCCTGAGAGACATCACAAAACAACCAAAAACTGGCTAAAACAACCTTATAGGAGCTCTGGAAAACAAAGGCCCACAGCAACCAAGGGAACACCCACCAAGAAGCGGCCACGTTCTAAACCGGAGGCAATCACCCTCCACACCCACACTGAGGCGCTCTCTACGCGACCGCAGGGTCAGCACACAGCCTGCAGACGGAATCTGAAGCAGCTTCTGCAAGAAGGCCCTCCTCTCTCTGGCCGCACCATCAACTCCATGAATTCCACACCCTGGCCCGACCTCCAGTCCTCACACCCACTACGCACTTTCACAACTTGGTGCGTCTGTTCTAACTCCTTAGTCTGTACAGTCTTGCCTCCCATCCTCCACCCTGCACCTGGCCCGCCACCCCTTACTTCTAGCTGCAGGTGCGTGCCTTTCTGCACCCACCTTTTCAAGCTCTAGACATCATTTATCACAACGCACTGGGGTTACCTGCTTTCTTGTCCATCTTCCCCACAAATGATTCCCTTCCTACACACCTACCCAAATATCTAAAATAGTGCCCAGACCACAGTAGCCACTTAACGTCTGCATCCAACACTCTCCCGACCCCGGGACATCCAAAGACTTTTGGAAGCCTCTCGTTGGACATTGCTTCTGTCTCAGCCTGCTGATTTTCTTTCATTTTCCGTTTTTTCCCAAAGGCAGGAATTCTTTAAAATGTTTCCTCTGAAAGCTATTTGCACAATTTTCCAATGTTATCTGTTTGGCTTAGAAACCATGGGACGGGCTGAAATGTTCCAGCTCCGCGAGAGGTTTCTTTGACCTTGGGATACGTCCCAACTCCAAGAAAGGCCATTCAGAGGTCCTGTGTGATGGGTGTTTCCTGCTAACAACCAGCTACGGACTGCAGGCTGCTGGCCACGGCCCAGGGTGAGCCGTGCGAGGCCGGGGTTCCCGAAGCCGCTGCCCCGAGCCCCCGGACCTCACCAACAATCGGGCCCCAGGACCCAAGGTCCGCGTGGGGCTTAGACAGCCTCGACTCCACCAGCCCCCGGGCCACACTCGGCCGGGACGGGGACCCCTCGAGTCTCGCGGGCCCGGCGCGTCCAGAAGCACGCCGGGCTCCGGACACGAGACCGCAGCCCCCGGCGCGGCCCGGCCCCGCGCTCCGGCCTACCTGGTAGACGGCGGAGCCGGCGTCCGGCCGCGTGCCCAGCGTGGACACTCGGTCCCCGTGATAGGCGCGCGGCCCCGGGACAGCGGCGCGGGCGCACTGCCGCAGGGCCCCCCTCAGGGCGGCCCCCATGGCGGCGGAGGAGCGCGGGCAGCGGCGTCGGCACGCGGGGACCCCGCCTCTTCCCCGCCGCCCGCCGCCCGCCGCGCCCCGACGCTCCCGCAGCCAACCGGACTCGGGCCGCCCGATACGTGCCCGCGCGCGCCGCTCCTGATTGGTCGGCACTGCGCTCCACGCCCCCGAACTCAGCCAATCAGGGACAGAGGCGCGGCCCCGCGAGGCCCGGTCCCATCGCGAGCCCAGGCACGCGGCGGCCCCGGGGGCGGAGCGACTATCGCGCGGCCGCCCCGCCCCGCGCCGTGTCTCTGAGGGCCGCCAGGTGGGGCTCGGGCCGTCCCCGGGGCCGTTTTCTTGCCCGCCTGCCGCCAGGCGTCCCGGGAGCTGAGCAGCGTCTCCGTTGTGGGAGCTGGTCCTCCGAGGACACGCGCCCCCCTCCCCGCCCCGCGAGCTCCTCGGCGTCCTGCGGGGCCCCTGCGGCCCGCGGAGACGGGCGGGGGCCGCCTTCCGGAGAGGGCTCCCAGGCTAGTGGGCGGAATGAAGCCGCTGTGACAGATCGCGACCCCGAGGTCAGTTCTGAGGGACTTCTGAGACCTTGCCTGCGACACCTCTGGGCTTCCTCACAACCCCCGCCACTGGACAGGGAGGACAAACTGACCTCATTGTCCGTCTAAGTCTTTGACCCATTTTGAGTTCGTCTCTGATACGGTGTAACAACTTCATTCTTGTGCACGTGGATCTTCAGTTTTCCCGACACCCTTTGTTGAAGAGACTGTCCTTTCCCCATTGAATCGTCTTGGCACCCTTGCCAGAAACCGTCTGAGCATGTGTTCAAGGTTTACTGCTGGGCTCTATTCTGTCCCGTTCATCCGTGTCTGCCTTTATGCCAGTACCGCATGGTTTCGATTCCTCCAGCAAATTTTGAAATCAGTAAAGCTGAGTCCTCCAGCTTTGTTCTTCTCTTTCAAGATTTTTTTCTGGCTATTCAGGGCCCCTTGAGATTCCATAGTAATTTTAGGATGGGTTCTTCTACTTCTCCAAAGAATGTCGTTGGGATTTATATAGGGACTGCTTGGAATCTGTTGATTATGTTGCGTAGTACTGACATGTAATTTCCTTTTCAGTCTGTTCATTATTAGTGTACAGAAATGTAACTGATTTTTGTGTGTTGGCTTTGTGTCCTGCTACTTTGCTGAATTCATTTAGTAGTTCTAACAGTTTTTTGTGTGTGTGGAGTCTTTAGGGTTTTCTACATATATCATCTGCAAACAGAGATAATTTTACTTCTTCCTTTCCAGTTTGGATGCCTTTTATTTCTCATTCTTGCCTAACTGCTCTGCCTAGAACTTCCAGTACTATATTGAATAAAAGCGTTGAAAGTGGGCATCTTTGCCTTGTTCCTGATCATAGAGGAAAAGCTTTCAGTCTTTCACCACCGAGTATGATGTTTGCTGTGGGTTTTTCACATATAGCTTTTAAGATATCAACATAGTTTCCTTCTGTTCCTAGTTTATTGAGTGTTTTTATCATGAAAGAATGTTGAATTTTGTCAAATGCTTCTTCTGCATCAATTGAGATGATTTTTATTTATTCTGTTAATGTGATGTATTACATTGATCAATTTTCACGTTGAACGATCCTTGCATTCCAGGAATAAACTCCACTTGATCATGGTGTGTAATCCTTTTAATATGCTGCTGAATTTAGTTTGCCAGTATTTTATTGAGGATTTTGGCATCATTGTTCATAAGGGATATTGGTCTATAGTGTTCTTTTCTTGTAATGTCTTTGTCTGGCTTTGGTATCAGGATAATGCTGCCCTCATAGAATGATTTAGGAAGAATTCCCTCCTCTTCAATTTTTTTGAAAATTTTGAGAAAGATTGGTATTAGTTCTTCTTTAAATGTCTGGTAGAATTCACCAGTGAAGCCATCAGGTCCAGGGCTTTTCGTTGTCGGGAGATCTTTTGCTGACTGATTCAATCTTTTTACCAGTTACAGATACGTGCAGGTTTTCTATTTCTTCATGATGTAGTCTTGGTAGGTTTTGTGTTTCTAGGAATTTGTCCATTTCATCTAGGTTATCCAATTTGTTGGTGTACAGTTGCTCATAGCATTCAGATTTACTTTGTACTTTACATTTTTTTTAATTTTAATTTTTTAAGGGAATACAATATTTCAACTTTTATAATAGAAATAAAGATGTTTTTACCTCCTTCTCTCCAAAATGATCCCAAAGGAACACAGAATTCATATCCCACCTTGAATTAAACTAGGAGATATATGAAGACAGTAGGCAAAACTAGGAATAATAAATTTAGCAGAATAAAGGAAGCTGAGTGCTTGCAGTGGAAGATACAAATAAGTAACAAGTCAATTTGCCTCCCAGAAATCCATGTAAGGCTCAGGAATTGGGGGTACCAGGTACAGAGGTACGGAATTGGGGGCACAGAGGAAGGTATGAATGGGGGTGGGGAGAGGTGGTAGAGATCAAGAAACAGTGGAACTCCTTGAAAATCTGTATAAGAAGTAGTTAGAACCCCAGGTTTCCACTCCCACTTTGCCCGGAGATAGGAGATATATATTCTCTGGAGAAACTGAATCTGAAATATTCCAAATTTAGGGACACTAGGCAGGAGTGAAGAGCCAGACTGAAACCAGAGAGATTTAGTGAAAATCTGGAGGTCAAATCAAGACAGCCCCCTCCCCCAACTCCCTTTTCCCACCCAGTTCTAAAATGCTGGCCGCCAGGCTTATATAGGAAGGAGTCTAGAGAAACCTTACCTCTTCACAGAAAAGGTCTACAGAGTGACATTGGAGGTTTCCTAATGAAAAACCTCCTTGGAAAATAATTGGCATGTCCTACCTACACCCCAGTAAGCTTGTAAAAGCTCCCAATCAGCTTTTTTTTAGAAACTTGAACATATGCATGGATAGCCAAGGACCAAGAGGCCTTTGAGGAAAGCTTTCAATATGAAAAGAAGATACCCACCACCAGCAAGAAAACAAAACCGAAAAAACCTCAGAAGGAACCAACAGTACAAGGAACAGAAGAAACTATAACATCCTTAGAGAAATGAAAAGATATTACATCCATGAAACAAGAACAACATTAGGAAAAATAAAAAGAAATGCTTTTGGAAACAAAAACATCAAGAATTTTAAAAATCTGTAGAAGGGAAGGAAATGTGGAAATAAAATCTTAAGCTTGATTTCCAATTTAAACCTTGGTTAGAAAATGTAACTGAAGCTAGAGGTTACAAGTTTTAATTAGTCATTTCATAAGAAATTGTTAAAAGGATGGGAAAACAGATGTTCTAAGGAGACAAGGTACCCTGCTAGCCATTAAATTTATTAGAAGAATGAGAGGTTAGCAAATATTTCCCAGCTGTCACTAAGTTTAATTAAGTTTATACTTAATATTATACCTATTTAAAAGTTTACTTGTTTATACTTATCCTGTGTGTCTTATCACTATAGCTGACTTTCTAGGTCTGTTTGCTAAGAAGGACAAGTAGCATTCCCATAATACTGAAAGGCTTGCTGTAATAGCTCCAAGAGCTGGTCTGAAACCTAAAGATCATGAATGGAGGTTATAGAAAATACCTTTGTGGGGGCCGCCCGGTGGCACAGCAGTTTAGTCCACGCTTGGCAGCCCAGGGTTCGCAGGTTCGGATCCCGGGTGCCCACCATGCTGTGGTGGCGTCCCATATAAAGTAGAGGAAGACGGGCACGGATGTCAGCCCAGGGCCAGTCTTCCTCAGCAAAAAAAAAAAAAAAAAAAAAAGAGGAGGATTGGCAATGGATGTTAGCTCAGGGCTGGTCTTCCTCACAAAAAAAAGAAAATACCTTTGTGAAAATCTTAATTGTAACACACAAAAAATTGTTTTTCTAAGTTCCAGCAATAAATAGTTAGAAAATAAGCATTTTAAAAACACCCATTTATTTCTTTTTATTTTTCCTAATGTTGTTCTTGTTTCATGGATGTAATATCTTTTCATTTCTCTAAGGATGTTATAGTTTCTTCTGTTCCTTGTACTGTTGGTTCCTTCTGAGGTTTTTTTCGGTTTTGTTTTCTTGCTGGCATCAAAGAACATCAAGTACTTAGAAATAAACAATGAAATATGTGCCACTCCTAGGTACTTACACAAAAGAAATAAAAACATGTCTACAAAAAGATCTGTAGAATATTTATAGTAGCTTTATTCAAAATAGCCAAAATTTGGACTCCACCCAGTAGGAAAATGGATAGAAAATTATGGTATTATCTCTGTGGGTGGGAGTGGGGAGGGGCTTAGGGAACTGGCTGGGGTGATGGAAATACTGTATATTCATTTTCTGGGGTGGTTACACAGGTGTAGACATTGTCAATACTCAAGCTGAATACTTAAGATCTGTGTATTTTATCAAATGTAAATTATGCCTTAAAAATGTTAATTGTAGAAAACTGTGTTGACTCAAAGTTATGAACCACGTCAAAGGATGGTGGTTTTACCTGATGACTCACATTCTGTGAGTTGGTTCTGTAAATTTGTTGGTCAGAAATATCAAGACTGTCTTGGCCATCTTTCTACCAATTTGACAAAGTCACTTCTCAGAAGAAATAGACACTTGAATTTTTCTCCAATAGAAGTCAAAATTGAGAAAATCTCCCCCCTAAAGGGAATAATACAAGAATAAAAATGAAGAAAAGAAGGGAGAGAGGGAGGAAGTAAGAAATGGAAAACAGCAGAGAAAGTAAGTTAGGGAACCAGTGAAGGAGGCAGAAAATCAGATTAATGGGAATTCCAGACACAAGAACAGGGAGAATGGAAGGGCAGAAACTGTCAAAGCAATAATCCAAGCACGCTTCCCCAAGGGAAGGAGATAAGTGTCCATGTTAAAAAGGCCCATAAGTGCCAGCAGCATGAATGTGAGTCAGGAAAGCGGGCAAGCTTACAGCAAAGCTCATGGCTGTGCAGAACACTAGGGTCAGAAAGCTCATCAATAGGCAGGCCACATTCCAAGGACAGGGGTCAGAATGGCACCAAACTTTTAAACACTGAAAACCGAACACAATAGAGCATGCCTTTAAATGAAGTGAAAGTTATTTCCAAATTATTCAAGAATCTATTCACAGCCCAACTAAGTGAGAGGGTAAAATAAAGACACCCTCAGACATGTAAATCTGTCTCAAGTAATGTCATCCATGCGCAATTTTGCAGGAAAGAGAGGAAGATGTGCTTCTCCAAAACAAATCAAGAAAGACAATGATACGGGCTCCAGAAATGGGATCCAAACCAGGAAAGTGGGGTAGGGAATTCACAAAGCAATAGCAAAGGGAAGTCCAGGGCAGCAGCTGTACTGCACAAGGAGACCCATGGAGCCACAAGTCCAGACTGAAGCAGGAAGAAAGAGCTCCAGGAAGTTTTCCAGGAAAAAATGAAGGAAACAGTTTATCTGACAGTTTGATCATGTGAAAAATTATAAGCAGAGGCATGTTTGTGTCTGTGTGAGGAAGACTGGCCCTGAGCTAATGTCTGTTGCCAATCTTCCTCTTTTTGCATGAGGAATATTGTCCCTGAGCTAACATCCATGCCCTTCATCCTCTATTTTGTACATGGGACGCCTCCACAGCATGGCTTGATGAGCAGTGTGTAGATCTGCACCTGGGATCTGAAACTGGAAACCCCGGACCACCGAAGCAGAGCACGTGAACTTAACCACTATGCCACTGGGCCAGCCCCAAGCAGAGGCATTTTACAGACTTGCTGGAGAGTGTGGAAAGTTAAGTTACAGGTTCAAAAACAAACAAAATCCAAAGAAATGAAAAAGTGAAGCAATTATTGACTCAAAGAAAAACAAAAAGTTGTACCAGAAGGGAAATGTCATCTTAGTATATTATGTGGTACAGCAATGAGTAACTATAAATAAAATGTTAAGTATGGATAAACCCTAAATTGTGATTAACATATTGGGAGAAAACAGGAGGGAAGTGGGGAGGGGAGAGTTGTAAGAAAGCTAAAATGTCTATGTACCATAATAAAAAGTCAACTGACAATGTTTAACATCTGTAAATAAGAGATAACAGAATAATTATATTTAGAAATATGTAGGTGCTGGCCCAGTGGCCTAGTGGTTGGTTAAGTTTGGTGCACTCCACTTCAGCTGCCCAGGTTTGGTTCCCAGGTGCAGACCTACACCACTTGTCAGCGGCCATCCACATACAAAATAGAGCAGACTGGCACAGATGTTAGCTCAGGGCAAATCTTCCTCAGCAAAAAAAAACTAAAGAAAAGAAAAGAAATATGTAATACCAGAAGAAACAGCTCATTTGAAATCTTCTAGCACTATTTCACTTTTAAGCCATGTGTGATAATTTTTTAAAACATGAAACAATGCATATTAAGAGGTGAGTACAGTGCCCAGCATAATAAATGGTGGCTTGTTTTGAAAAAGTGACAGGTTTTTAAAAATCTGGGCATGAGCCCAAGGAGTGGGTGGAGAGAGTGGGTCCCTGCCTTGGAGCGACTGGGTCCACTTTAGAGGGGCAGGGGCAGGACTGTGTTGACTGAGTGTGAGGCCCTGTGGGCGGCAGGGCTTGTCGGCTGCAGAAGACTTGTGCTTCTCAAACAGCCACATAGGAGATTGGCCCCACCCTCCAAAGCCTGAAACAATTGGGTGCTCCTGTGCCTGAGGCCAGCCCCCCCCCCCACCCCCAGCTGCAACCCTCTGAGAGCTGACAAGAGCCTAATAGGCTGGAGGCTTATAGCAATTGTAAGGCTCTGAGCCTAACAACCAGCCACACTGGGGGCCTACTCACTTAATAGAAAAACTGCAACAGGAATGTGCTATTGGACATTGCAGTCAACTGTGCTGGGGCTCCCCACACCTGATAAAGAGACTGAAGGGCCTACAACCACCACATGCAGCTGAGCATTACAACCAGCCAGCCAGGGGGACAGCTCAGCCTCCCTGGGCACCTACAGCAAGAGCAACCCTGCCACAACAGAAAGACACACAGAGCCCACACAGGGGTCACTCCTGGAACATTTGGAACTGGTGATGAGAGGGAAGCACACTGCTGGGCCTCATAAGGCATCACTTACATAAGGTCACCCCTCCAAGATCAGGAGACGTAGCTGACCTAATACATAGATATATGCATAGAGAAAGAGGCAAAATGAGGCAAAGGAATACATTCCAAGTAAGGGAACAGGACAAAACCCCAGAAAAGGAACAAAATGAAACAGAAATGTGCCATCTACCTGATGCAGAGTTCAAACAAAGAGTGATATATATGCTCACTGATCTTGGGAGAGGAATGGATGAACTCAGTGAGAACATCAACAAAGAAATGGAAGATATAAAAAAGAATGAATCAAAAATGAAGAATACTAGAAATGAAAAATTCACTAGAGGTACTTAACAGCAGAGTAGAGGATACAGAAGAACAGATCAGTGAGCTGAATGAAAGACTAGAGGAAATCACCAAAGCTGAACAGATAAAAGAAAAAAAGAATTAAAAAGAGTGAAGACAGTCTAAGGGAATTCTGGGACAACATCAAGCGCACTAACACCCATGTTATAGGGGTCCCAGAAGAAGAGACAGACAAAGGGGCAGAGAATCTATTTGAAGAAATAATAGCTGAAAACTTCCCTAACCTGAGAGCACCAAACAAGATAAACCCAAAGAGGCCCACACCAAGACACATCATAATTAAACTGTCCAGAATTAAAAATAGAGAATCCTAAAAGCTGCAAGAAAAAGACAAATAGTTACATACAAAGGAAACCCCGTAAGTCTATCAGCTGACTTCTCTGCAGAAACCTTACAGGCTAGAAGAGAGTGGCACAACATACTTAAAGTGCTAAAAGGAAAAAACCTACAGCCAAGAATACTCTACCCAGCAAGGTTATCATTCAGAATGGAAGGAGAGATAAAGAGTTTCCTAGGCAAGCAAAAATTAAAGGAGTTTACCACCAAGAAACCAGTCCTACAGGAAATGCTAAAGATACTTATTTAAGGGGGAAAGAAAAGACCACAAATATGAAAAAAAATATTTCCACAATAAGAGGGTAACAGATACAAAGGCACAAAAAAGATATATCAAAAACATAAAATGTGGGAGGAGGGGAGTAGAAGAGTAGAGCATTCAGATAGAGGTCAAACTAAAGAGACCATTAACTCAAAATAGAGTGCTATATGCGTATGTTATTATATATGAACCTCCTGGTAATCACAAAACAGAAACCTATAATATCTACACAAAGAACTAAACAAAAGGAACCCAAACATAATACCAAAGAAAGCCATCAAGCCACAGGGGAAGAGAGCAAGAGAAGAAGAAAGGGACAGAGAAGAACCACTAAAACACCAAGAAAAAAAGTGAAAATATGGCAGTAAGTGCATACATGTCCATAGCTACTTTAAATGTCAATGGACTAAATGTTCCAATCAAAAGGCATAGGATGACTGATTGAATAAAAAAACAAGACTCATATATATGCTGCATACAAGAGACACACTTCAGACCTAAAGACACTCACAAACTGAAAGTGAAGGGATGGAAAAAGATACTCCTTGCAAATGGCAATGAAAAGAAAGCTGGGGTAGCAATACTCATAGCAGACAAAATAGACTTGAAAACAAAAAGTGTAACAAGACACAAAGAAGGGCACTACATAATGATCAAAGGAACAATCCAACAAGATGATAAAACACTTGTAAGTATCTGTGCACCCAACATAGGAGCACCTAAACATATAAAGCAGTTATTAACAGACGTAAAAGGAGAACTAGACAGTAACAATAACAGTAGGGCCTTGAACATCCACTTACCCCAATGGAGAGGTCATCCAAACAGAAGATCAAGGGGACATTGGCTTCAACAACACATTAGACCTGATGGACTTAGTGGGTATACACAGAACATTCCATCCAAAAACCAAAGAATACACATTCTTTTCAAATGCACATAGAACATTCTCTAGGATTGATCACATATTAGGCCACAAAACAAGTCTCCATAAATTTAAGAAGATTGAAGTAATACCAAGCATCTTTTCTGACCACAAAGGTATGAAACTAGAAATCAACTATAGGAAGGAAATCAGAAAAGCCACAAATACGTGGAGATTAAACAAAATGCTACTGAACAACAATTGGGTCAATGAAGAAATCAAAGGAGAAATCAAAAAATACCTGGAGACAAATGGAAATGAAAATACGACATGCCAGAATTTATGGGATACAGCAACAGCAGTTCTAAGAGGGAAGTTTATAGCGATACAAGCCTATCTCAACAAACAAGAAAAACCTCAAATAAGCAATCTAACAGTACACGTGAAGGAACTGGAGAAAGAAGAACAAACAAACCCCAAAATCAGTAGAAGGAGGGAAATAATAAACATCAGAGCAGAAATAAATGAAATAGAGACTAAAAAAAAAAAAATAGAAAAAATTAATAAAACCGAGCTGGTTCTTTGAAAAGATAAACAAAATTGACAAACTGCTAGCCAGACTCACCAAGAAAAAGAGAGAAGGCTCAAATAAGTAAAATCAGAAATGAGAGAGGAGAAATTACAGCAGACACCTCAGAAATACTAAAGATTATAAGAGAAAACTACGAAAAGCTATATGCCAACAAAGTGGACAATCTAGAAGAAATGGATAAATTCTTAGAATCATACAACCTTCCAAAACTGAATCAAGAAGAAACAGACAATTTGAATAGACCAATCACCAGTATGGAGATTGAAACAGTAATAAAAAACCTCCCCAAAAATAAAAGTCCAGGACCAGACGGCTTCCCTGGTGAATTCTACCAAACATTCAAAGAAGACCTAATACCTGTCTTTCTCAAACTATTCCAAAAAATTGAAGAGGAAGGGAAGCTTCGGAACTCATTCTACGAAGCCAACATTACCCTGACACCAAAACCAGACAAGGACAAGACAAAAAAAGGAAAATTACAGGCCAGTTATCACTGATGAATATAAATGCAAAAACCCTCAACAAAATACTAGCAAATCAAATACAACAATACATTAAAAAGATCATACACCATGATCAAGTGGGATTCATCCCAGGGATGCAGGGATGGTTCAACATCCACAAATCAATCAACGTGATACACCACATTAATAAAATGAAGAATAAAAATAACATGATCATCTCAACAGATGCAGAGAAAGCATTTGACAAGATAACAGCATCCATTTATGATAAAAACTGAATAAAATGGGTATAGAAGGGAAGTACCTCAACATAATAAAGTCCATATCTGACAAACCCACAGCTAATATCATCCTCAACAGTGAAAAATGAAAGCTATCCCTCTAGGAACAGGAACCAGACAAGGATGCCCACTTTCAACACTCCTGTTTAATGTAGTATTGGAAGTCCTGGCCAGAGCAAGGAGGTAAGAAAAAGAAATAAAAGGGATCCAAATTGGAAAGGAAGAAGTGAGACACTCACTATTTGCAGATGACATGATTTTATAGATAGAAAACCCTAAAGAATCCACTAAAAAACTTCCAGATATAATAAATGGATATGGGAAAGTTGCAGGATACAAAATCAACATCCAAAAATCAGTTGTGTTTCTATATACTAACAAGGAAGTAGCAGAAAGAGAAATTAAGACTACAATCCCATTTACAATTCCAACAAAAAGAATAAAATACCTACAAATAAATTTAACCAAAGAGGTGAAAGATCTGTACACTGAAAACTAAAAACATTGTTGAAATAAATTGAAGAAGACACAAAGAAATGGAAAGATATTCCATGCTCTTGGATTGGAAGAATTAACACAGTTAAAATGTCCATAATTCTAAAGCAATCTATAGATTCAATGCAATCCCTATCAACGTTCCAACAACATTTTTCACAGAAAGAGAACAAAGAATCCTAAAATTTATATGGAACAAAAGACCCCAAATAGCTAAAGGAATCCTGACAAAAAAGAACAAAGCTGGAGGAATCACATTCCCTGATTTCAAAATATACTACAAAGCTATAGTAACCAAAACAGCATGGTACTGGCACAAAAACAGACACACAGATCAATGGAATAGAATCGAGAGACCAGAAATAAACCCACGCATCTATGGACAGCTAATTTTTGACAAGGGAGCCAAGAACATACAATGGAGAAAGGAAAGTCTCTTCAACAAATGGTGTTGGGAAAACTGGACAATCACATGCAAAAAAAATGAAAGTAGACCATTATCTTACACCATACGCAAAAATTAACTCAAAATGGATTAGAGAGTTGAATGTAAGACCTGAAACCATGAAACTTCTAGAAGAAAACATAGGGAGTACACTCTTTAACATTGGTCTTAGCAACATATTTTCAAGTAGTGTGTCTGAGCGGGTAAGGGAAACAATACAAAAAATAAACAAATGGGACTACATCAAACTAAAAAGTTTCTGCACAGCAAAGGAAACCATCAACAAAATGAAAAGACAGCCTAACAAGTGGGAAAATATACTTGCAAACCATATATCTGATAAGGGGTTAATCTCCAAAATATATAAAGAACTCATACATCTCAACCACAAAAAAACTAACAACCCAATTAAAAAATTGGCAAAAGACCTGAACAGATATTTCTCCAAAGAAGATATACAGATGGCCAACAGGCACATGAAAAGATGTTCAACATCATTAACTATCAAGGAAATGCAAATCAAACCTACAATGAGATATCACCTCACGCCTGTCAGAATGGCTATAATTAGCAAGACAGGAAACAAGTGTTGGAGAGGATGTGGAGAGAAGGGAACTCTCATACACTGCTGGTGGGAGTGCAGACTGGTACAACCACCATGGAAAACATTTCCTCAAGAAATTAAGAATAGAACTACCATATGACCCAGCTATTCCACTACTGGGTATTTATCCAACGAACACGAAGACACCAATACGTACAGGTACACGCACCCCTGTGTTCATTGCAGCATTATTCACAATAGCCAAGACTTGGAAGCAACCTAAGTGCCCATCAAGGGACGAATGGATAAAGATGATGTGGTATATATACACAATGGAATACTAATGAAATCCAGCCATTTGTGACAACATGGATGCACATTGAGGGTATTATGCTAAGCAAAATAAGTCAGAGAGAGGAGTCAAAAACTTATGATCTCATTCATAAGTAGAAGATAAAAACCACACACACATAGAGAGATTGGATTGGTGGTTACCAGAGGGGAAGGGGGGAGGGAGGAGGGTGAAAAGGATGATTAGGCACATGTGTGTGATGATGGATTGTAGTTAGTATTTGGGTGGTGAGCATGATGTAATCTATGCAGAAATAGAAGTATAATGATGTACACCTGAAATTCACACAACGTTATAAACCAATGTTATGCAATAAAAAATAAATTAAAAAAAAAATTTTTTTAATAAAAATCTGGCAAGGGGACGTGGGTAAAAAGACAAAGTCAGGGTGAGTTTACTAAACAAACTGTGTGATATGAAGTATTTTACCTTGCTACAGGTGAGCCCCAAATTTAGCTTTCCACTGCAAAAGGAAATGACACAAGGATTCACAGAGCCCATATGAAAAATAAGACCAGTGCAACAGAAGCCCAGTTACTCCTGGCACTGAAGCCATAGAGAAGTATCTCCTGTAGATATTCTTAAGTAGGATACTGCATGATATAATACAGTCTACAATATCATTATAGTAAACAATTTCTTCGGCTTTTGGACTATTTCACATAATGTCCCTAAACATGAGCAGACAAAACAATGTAGCCCATATGCACAGCTCTTTAATGATCTGACAGGATCCAAGACAAAAATTTTGTCTGTTGAGAGAAATGATGAGACTACCCATTAGGCAAGTTCCTACAAATATTTCTCTCAGCTAAATTTTTGACCAACTGAGGTTTTGCCAATACCCACTTTGAGAAGTCCAGGTTTATATTATATCCAGGACTAAAGTTTCCCATTTGTCTTCCTCTACAGAGAAAAGAAAGTGAGGGGGAAAAAAGGAGTAGAAGAGATGGAGTTCTCATACCTAAAAATTCATTATAGAAGGAGTAAATAAACAAAAAAGTAAGGAACTCTTCATGTAGCAAATGTGGGGGAAAGTCTATTCTTTATTCCTGCCAGATCAAAAAAAAATCCTTCACAGTATGCATATAAGAAAAAAGATTAGGGGCTGGTCCTGTGGCCTAGTGAAAAAAGATTAATTCTTCCAGTTATACTGTATTTTTATGGAAGAAAGTATAAATTGTAGTTGAGAAACTGACTAGTTTTGGTTAAGTAAACATTAATATCTGTATTAAGTCATTTGAAAAGAAAAGGACACAACAGAAATAGTATAAAATAACTTTAATTACATAATTTATATCTATAGAACATAACTGCTTTCTTTAGAACAAGAAAATTTACAAATGACAGATATTGCTTTTTTGTCAAAGACTTCTTCAAGCAAGATAGTATACATGGTCACTTCTATTTCAAATAACATGGTGGTAAACAGTGGATATTCATATTTCTATCTGTGCCTCAATCATTTACCAACAATTAGGCTGTCAAACCATCATGTTGATCACTTGCTAAGACATAAGTGTTCAGGAGGAAAAGCAAAGAAAAAATAAAGACCTTTAACCATATCTCCACTAAGATTTATAAAATGCAAATTCCTCGCAACATCATCTTTACATGAATCAGACTGAACACAGGTGTGAACAGGTCTTTCCACCTTGTAAGGTAAATACACTGATTAAGTTTCTCTTTTTCCAAGATCAGTTTTAAGGATATAATAGTAAGATAATTTAGCTGGCTGACTTGATTCTCAAATGCAATGAATGCCCAAAGATAAAATTATTCTTTATACAGTAAGAAGTTACATCTTCCATAAAATTAATTTGTTGTAGATGTGCAAGAGACAGATGTTAACAAAGTTAAAAAATAAATATTACATAAGGGATAAAATAACAGTTTGTGGTAGCCTAACACCCAAACTAACATTAATTTAATGAAAGAAATCTTTTCAGAATATGACATTTTAAAAAATTTATAAAAACAGGGCATTAAAATAGCAATGTGATTTACTACCATGATTTTTGTGACATATTAATCACACGACATAAATAAATGCATACCCATAGAGAATTTCCAGATTTATAGATCCTCCTTTATGACAAAAAAGTTAAGCTGTAAATTTCACTACAGGGCAATAATAAGAAATGCTGTAATATCAATTGTTTTTAATAAATTAGGATTACTGCTATACTTGCTGAGCCACATCTTATTTTACTAATGAACTTGAAGACTGGCCACCATTTTTGCAATATACCAACACCATTATCTAGACATTAAAATATCTTCCCAGTTGAAATACTGATCATTTCATAATGCAATCAACACAGTGTTAACCGTTAAGCACAACTCATAACTTCAATGACATATATCTCACAGATCAAGACGTCAGCACCTTAAGGTAAGAACATCACTGTCTCACGCAGGGATCAACCAAAAAAGCCCAATGCGGCCACGTCCGTCATTTCACGACTGTCTGTGGCTGTTCTCACGCTGACGTGGCAGAACTGAGCAGTTGCCACAGAGGCCTTCTGGCCCACAAACTTGAAAATATTTTGCAGAAAATGTTTCTGACTGCTAATCTAATGTATTACCAACCCAGGAGGCTTTTCAAAAAATAGAATAAACCTGCTCTTTGAGAAATCTAATTTGAACCACCAAAGATTTGCTTGGGTGGATAACCAGGATTACATATGTAAACCACAAAACCTTGAAATTAAAAACTTATATTCATGCTGATGATGATCACTGACAATAAAATCTTACTGTTACTTTATTTTTTGTTTTTAACATCACAAGTATGTTCTGTGCTTAAAGGCCTAAGTGTTCCTTAAGCAGAATTTAATGGGGAAAAAAACTTATCAATAAATTGGTTTTTAAAAAAAGGAATGTGTGTGCGAGTGTATTTGTGTGTACAGGAGATTGAGTTTTGTATGGAAATCTGCCTCATAAATGAAGTTAAAGATTTTTTTCCATACAAATCCTGAGATTATCCAAGAAATAAAAACAAAAAATTCACAGTACAAAGTCAATATACTAAAGAATGAGAAAAAAATGTATTCAAAACATATACACTATCCAAACACTTTTAGTTACATCACTTTAAATATCTTTAAAATTAAAGAGGGAAAGGAGACAAACATAAATTTGTTCTACCCATAATCTGAGGGGTGAAAATAATTAAAACTGAATATTCTTTTAAATAAAAAATTTAAAAATAAATAAGCTTTTTGATGTTTTATCTTTATAAATAATAAGTTTAAATACTAGTTCTTCAAATTAGGACTAATGTTACATCAACATGAATTAGAAAAATCCCTATTTTTCAGTCAGTCAAACAGCTGATACTAGAGAAGCTGTTACCATTTACCATACCAACGTGGTTTCACAATCTGCTTTCATGCACTGAGAGGCTACGGAAAAGGCCTTCATCATCCCAAAACAAACCCAAACAAACAGAAAAACCTTCACAGAAGTAGTTCACTAAATGTTAAGGACAATCCACCTCCAAACACGTCGGCACTGTGATGTGTATTTATACAGAGACACTATCCACAACATTCCAAAATGTCCACGTGTGCTCGGCACAGGAAAGTCAGCATGTAAACAAGAGCTGCTGTTTCTGTCTGAGAGAGCAGGCTTAGCTGCTTGGTGTTTCCAGAATGCGGAATAAATCAGAACGAAAGGAATCTCAGCAATGTTTTCCACTGATGATACAAGTTTCAAATCAAGCTCATTAAATATTCAAAATTAACCTAGAGAAAAAGAGCCAGGGGTGCTTTTTTCTATATACTGCTTTGTTGATATAATTGACTTTGGAAATCCTAGACTTACAAAAAAAAGACTTTTATTCTGTTTCATCCACTTCGATAAAGATATCACTAAAGAAATACTCAGAGACTGTGGTTGGCTCCCCTTCAGGTGTCCGGTTTTGACCACTTTTACATTCTTCTTTGGGCAAGGGGTGATCACCAGAAACCTAAAAAGGTAATAAAAATAAGTAAGTGATATACCATTTACATATTGGTAGTGGTAGTCCAAACTGATTTTTGAAAAGCAATATAGCAATAAATATTAATAACTTTAAATATGTTCATACTCAGTGACCCAATAATTCCATTTCTATGCTGTTATCTTAAGGGAACAATTATAAACATAGTAAAAGTTTTATGAATAAGACAAACTTTGCAGCATCAGTTATAATAACAAAATCGGAATCAACAAATACACAACACTACACTAGATTAGGTCAATTAGAGTGTACACATGATCCATTACTTCACCCTAATTTCCATGAAAAAAACTTTAATAATATAGAAAAACATAACATTATTAAATCTATAATGAAAACATTTTAATAAGCAGCATAAGAATAGACAGACCCATGAAACAGAACAGTACCCAAAGGAAACATCAAATCAAAGCAATCCTATCAAAAATTAGCATAGTTATAAATCTATAAACACTTAAGACAGCATGGCGTCAGCACAAGAACAGGCAGATGTATCAACGAAATGGAAGATTAGAAGTATCCCCAACACATATGGATGGAAATTTACTATCTGATAAAAATGACATTTCCATAAAAACTGAGAAGAGCTGGATTATTCAGTAAATGATATTGGACAACTGTATAAACATCTCAGGAAAAAGAAGTCAGACATATACCTCACCAAAATAAATTCTAGATAGATCAAAAGATTTAAATGTAAAAACATTTTATAAATACCTACTATAATATGTCATGGAAAAACACTTTTATAATCCTGGGGCGGGTCAGAGTGAGTTTAAATAACATGAAAACCAGAAGCTATAAAAGAAAAGATTGATAAATTCATGTACGTAAATACAAAAAAAGTCTGCGTTGCAAACACTACCATACACAAAATCAAAAGCCAAATGACAAAGAGAAAAAAAAATTTGCAAACTATATCACAAAGAGTTTTCTTTAATATAAGAGCTTCTACAAATCAATATGAAAAAGATTAATAATCTCATATTTTTAACAAGTCAAATGAGGGGCCGCCCGGTGGTGCAGCGGTTTAGTCCGCGCTTGGCAGCCTGGGGTTCGCAGGTTCAGATCCCCGGCACCTGCTCATGCACCGCTCGTCAGCCATGCCGTGGCGGCATCCCATATAAAGTAGAGGAAGATGGGCACAGATGTTAGCCCAGGGCCAGTCTTCCTCACAAAAAGAAAAAAACAAGTCAAATGATATGAACAGATGGTTCACAGAAAAAGCATAAATGATTCAAATACATGAAGAGATGCTCAACCTTACTAATACGTGCTCATGAAATCTATGAAGAATGTCAAAAGTGGACACATTCAATAACATGTGAGTGTGTGGAAAA
Organism: Tapirus indicus; assembly: GCA_031878705.1. Taxonomy (NCBI): domain Eukaryota; kingdom Metazoa; phylum Chordata; class Mammalia; order Perissodactyla; family Tapiridae; genus Tapirus; species Tapirus indicus. The sequence continues at coordinate 1,034,415 of CM062925.1, read as the reverse complement.
GCCCTCTCCTGCACTGCTAATCAGAACAGAGAGTGACATAGTCCCTGCGGAGGACAATCAGGGACTGCTTATCAACAGAATGATCATTCCTTCTGACCAGCAATTCTATTTCTAGGAATTTAACCTGTAGATAAAAGTGTAAAATGGCCCATTCATAAGTTAGCTATTACCACACTGTTTGAAATAGCAAATAATTAGGAATAACCTAAATGCCTAACAGTGTGTGCGACCAGTATCACTCTAGGGTACGTCCAACCAACAGAATATTACATAGTCATTAAAGACAGGGAGGGCACTCTTGGGCACTTATTCCTGAAAAATGGAATCTACGCCCACACAAAAATCAGCATACAAATGTTCATTCAAAACAGCCCAAACTGAAAACATCCTTCAGTGGGTAAATGGATCATCAAAACTGGCACATCCATACTATGGAATACTACTCAGCAATAAAAAAGAACAAACTATTGACACACAGAACCATCTGGATGACTCTCTAGGGAACCATGTTGAGTGAAAAGAAGCCAAATCCAAGATTCCATTCATACATAAGATTCCACTGACATGACATTCGTGGAATGGCAAATTTAATGGAGAACAGGCTGACAGAAGTAGGAGCGTGGGGGTGGGAGGGAAGAGGGTATGTCTGTAAAAGGATTCCTGTGGTGACGGAATGTTCTGTATCTTGACTGTTGCAACGTCAACATCCCAGTTGTGACACTGGACCATAGTTTTACAAGATGTTACCATTGAGGAAAACTGGGTAAAGGGGACGTGGGATCTCTGTGTTCCTTTTTTACAACTACATGTGAATCTACAATTATCTCAAAATAAAAAGTTTAATTTAAATTAAAAAAAGAGAGCAAGAGAGAGAAGGAAGAAGCTCTTTATCTGTGGTTGTGCACAGATCTCCAAGACATACTGTTAGGTAAAAAAAAAGCAAGGAAGAAAACAGTGTGCTGTTATTTCTGCAGAAAAGAAGGAAAATGTTTATACTTGCATATATGTAAATATCTCTGGAAAAGTAAACCCAAACTGGTAATACCATATATCTGCGGGGAAGAAAAACTAGGTAGCTAAAGGACAGATGTGGGAAACTTTTTAGTGTACTCTTGTTTTTGTAGATTATAAATTTTAAAATGTGGAATATACTACTTATTCAAAAAAATAAAAGAGCAATTTGAGAATAACAGCTAGTTTAGATTCTTGCTTCACACTGTATATCAAAGTCAATAACCATGAAGAGTTAAAGTTTTAAAACTGATCACTGAAAACTTTATACCTCTGGAGAAAAATTTTCTAATATAAAAGCAATTTAAGAAAAAAGTAATGAATTTGACTAAACATTTAAAACTTACATATATCCAAAATTTATACAAGTAAATAAACTTGGAAAAAACTACTTGCAGCAAAGAGCTAAAAGGTCCAAGGCTTTTTTACATACACAAAGATCTCACACAAATTGGTAAGAAAATCACTAAGATCCCAAAAGCTATAAAGCAGCAAAAGATAGGAACAAAAAAAAGAGAAAATCTAGTAAACATATGGGGAAAAACCAGGTTAGTAACTAAAGAAATGCAAATTAAATAAATGGATGACATTCCACCCCTCTACCATTATGTTAAATAAGAAAAAACATTTCTTTGGAGAGTCACTGCCTAAGGCTGGCAAGGGTGTGAGTGAACTGGCCTCGCCACACCGCTGGGACAGACAGCTGCTCCGCACAGCCATCTGGCAATTCTAACACAGACTCATAAGACCCTGGTCTCAGAAAATTACTCTAAGAAGTAATATAAAATTTTAAAAAATTTAAAGATGTTCTTTACAAAGTACTCCTTCCTTGGAGCTCGTGCTGTCCCATAGATGGTCACCAGTCTCTCCTCTATTGAGATCTCAAGTCACCCCGATCTGTGCCAAAGCCTGTGATCCAGGTTCACAAATTTTTCCACCCCAGTACTTGCCACGTGGACAGCTTCAGAACACACAGAAATGCAACATGCAAACAACTCTAATTCTACCATTCCTTGAATCCTTGTGGGTGTCAGGACACTTCTCCTAAAGCAAATATAAGGCAAGCACTGCTTTGTTTTGCTTCCACAGGTCAGAGGGTCTTTGCATTAAAGGAACAGCAATTAAGTGTCGGTTCACGGCTAGTTCACTTGCTCTGCACTGAACAGCCAGCATTTCCTAACTCAACACCTTATTTCCTTCCAGTACAGTGGGTATGATGGGGAGGAGATGGACAGGAGTTGTTCTGCATAACTTCTGACATCAAATGGAAACAACTACCATGCTTCTCCTAGTTGAGTCTGATATCCAACCCGTTCTATACAAACAATACAATACAGTAGTTACCACGTACCTGAGCCGCTGAAGTGCCAGTACTCTCAGGTTGAGTATTAGCAACAACATTTGGAGATGGAAACAGAGCAGAGGACTCCTGAATCTTTTTCTGGCTTTCACTGAGTGGATTCGATCTTTTCAATTTCTGTCTTGACACAGGTATAAGAGGTCTTAGGCGTTTCTTACTATGAACCTGAGCAGGTTCATCAGACTCCAAACTATTCTTTGAACATATTAAAGACAAAAATCCCAGAGGTCTTCTGCCAGGTCTAGAAATACAAACGAAAAGATACTCAAGAATATCCAGAAAGACACATTCTTAATGCCAACTTCCTTCCAGTAACGCTACAACAGCACATATGATACCACATTAGTGGTATCAGCACAACCACTAAGCACTGATACCACTACGCCATGACACATATTTGTGACAAAGGTCAAAGCTTACTCTAGAGCAGTACTTCTCAAGCTTGAGTGCATACAAATCACCTGGGGATCTTACTATAATGAAGGTTCTGACTGAGTTGGTGGGGGTGGGGCCTGAGTTCTGTATTTTAACGAGTTCCCACACGACGTCCACGCTGCTGGTCCCCGGACCACACTCTGAGTAGCAAGGTTCTAGAGCAGGACCAAACGATGGTCCACAGCCAAATGCAGTCCACCACCTGGTTCCACAAACAAGTTTTGCTGGAACATGGCTGCACTCACTGTCTACAAAGATGGTCGCTTTTGTGCAACAAATGCAGAGTTGAATAACCACAACACAGACCATATGGCCCACAAAGCCTACAATATATACTATATGATCTTTTATAAAAGTTTGCTGACCCTGGTTCTAGAACATTGTTTCTCAACCAGTTTTAACCCAAATTCCCTCATTCTATTTTGAACACATCTCTAAGGCCAGAAAAGATATTGCTGAGTTTTATTTTCTGTAGTTTATATAACAAAAACAATAGATTCACTAAATATGCCGTTTCAAGCTACACACATCCTTTTTCCCCCTTTTTCTTGGTGGAGGCTGGTGCATGTCCTCTACTCTTCAACTCGCCAACACCATGTTAATGATCTGAATTCTGCTGACAAGGCAATAATTATCCAAAACTCAGAAGGCTCCCTTTAGAGCATGAGGAGAATAAGGTGGGAGAAGTTGCCTTTGGGCTTAAATTCCACACTTGCTCTTATGGGAAGAAAGCCATGGTTTCCTCTTTGGTATGCCAAAAAGGAGAAAATGCACACATTGTTTGGGATTTGAATAAAACAACTTCTAGAGCTACTTCTGAAATCAGCCCTATGTCTCAGACCATCTACACGTGCACTGGCAGCTACCGTATGGTAGAACAAATAATGATCAAAACAATAATCATGTACAATCTGGAAAAGAAAGTGTGTAATACTAAATTCTAAAGATTTTCTCTCCAAAAAGTCGAAAATTCAGCACTTACAATTAAGGTCTTGTGATATGGAATATATATTTGTCTGAAAGGGTCCTACAAAAGTGCTTGACATCACTGTATTTCCTTTGATGAAACACCTTCCTCTGCACTACTGACAGGGACAGGTCTACAGACACCATCTGCAGCACTGGACTTAGTCTTTACACACGTTACGTCTGTTCCGAGTAGGTTATATTTATCCACTAAGACAGAGAAACGTGTGTCAAAGATTTTCTCCTGGTACCTGGAGAGTGGGGTTTTCGAAGATGATGCGATGCTGTCCATTTGTTCGGACTTAGAAGCAGCACAAGTTCTTTCTTCCTTATCGGACACAATCAGCTCAACCTGAGGTAACTGAGGTGTGTTCTTTTCGATATGTGTATCTATTATTTTATCAAGAGATCTAGATTCTAGACTCTGAAAAGTTGGTTCAACTTGCTCCTTCTGAGGTTCTGGAGTTATATGGGTGCTTCCTGAGGGAGGAAAGAGATCTTGTCCCCTGGAATGCTCCCCTTCAAAAAAAGAAAACAAATGATAAGCACACATACTGAAATTAATACATCCTATTGAACTGCAATATTTAAAGGAAAAAAACTCATGATATTCTATCATAAACCTACTCTAATAAGAGTAAGCAAAACAATAAATTAGTAGAGTTACCCGGACTATTAAGAATATTATAACTGGTTAAAAGCTACGGTAACAGCTTCTGCATTCAGATACAAACTCGTATCAATATATCTGACCTAGAATATCATTCTCCATAAATAATTCTTGAACTAGCAAAACGAAAAAGTGATCACTTTTTAATCTCAGGGTAAAGGGTAAGGGCCTATAAAAACTCCTTTATCCTTATCTTTCTAATTCCTAAAATACAGCTGCTGAGCTTTTACAGGAAATTATGTAGCCATATGGTTTTCTCTTAATTACAGGATAAAAGTAGTTTCTTATGGCTACCAAAGTACCAAATCCAAGATCTCAGCAGGGAAGAAAGCTTTTAATGATAAAAGCATGATTCTCTGAGAAAAGTGAGCAAGACTCTACTTCAATCCCAAATTTGAACAAGATGCATCAAAAATAATCAGGGGTACTTAGCAAAATGCAATCAAATTAAAATTTATTTCACTCACCTGTTTCCTCAAAATTATTTATTAATTCCTTTGAACACACCTGTTTTAAGAAAATTTATAAAAAAAAATTTAGAAATCCATTTATCAAATAAAATTAATTTTATTTCCTTCTTTCTTTTTTAAATAAAGAAAGCATGTATCCACAGAAAGCTTTAGGGTCAGACATGCTTATGGGAATTCTACCAAACATTCATAGAAAAGACATTGCTACTGTTATTTAAACTGTTACAGAGCACAGTAGCAGAGGGAAAGCGTCCATAAAAGAAGAAAGAAGAGGGAAAGCCTTTTATAAATCAAGCATAACATTGATATCAACTAACCAGTCTCACATTAGTGCAGAGATATCAAATGAAATATTACAAGTGTAATTCAGCAGCACATCAAAAGACTCATACGTCATGATCAAGTAGAGTTTATTTCAGGAATGCAAGATAGTTCAATATTATGAAATCTACTAATATAATTCAACAGATCTGAGAAGAAAAATAATAATATCTATTTGTGGGAAAAGTATCCAATAATATTTATTCTTGAAAAAAACTCTTAATTGGACAGACATTTTCTTAACACCATAAAACAAAACTCTTGCAATCCAAAAGCCAGTATCCCACTTCATAAACCCTATAAGTATTCCCAGTAAAGTCAGGAATAAGAAAAAGATACCCACTGTCAGGACTATTTTCTGACTTTTTTTTTTTTAGTTACATTAGCCAATACAATTAGAAAAGAGAAATTAAAGGTATAAAAAGTAGATGAGAAGAATTAAAATTATATTTGCAGACGGTATGATGGTTTGCTTAGAAAACGCAAGAGAATCAACTGAAAAATTACTGCATATAATGAGGGGAATCCAGTAAGCCCTCTAGATGGAAAAGAATTCAATGATAATAGCAACAAAAAAGGTAAAATTCTTAGGGATAACCTAATAAGAAATATACCAGAATTTATATGAATAAGAGCTTAAAATACCATTGAAAGACACAAAAGATTTAAACAAATGGAAAGACATACCATGTTTTTGGATAGGAAGATCCAACATCACAATTATGACATCAATTTTCTCTTGTTAACCTGTCAAGTTAATATGATCCTAATACAAGTGTCAATAGGATTGTTTTTAAAAGCTCTGAATAAGTTAATCCTAAATTAACATAAACTTTAAAACATATAACCAACTAGAAGAAACTTGAAAAAAGAAGAAAACTGTACCAAGGGGAGGGACAGGCTATCCTTTCAAGATATCAAAGTACTTAAAAGCAACAATAATTAAAAGTTTGATACTGGCCCTGAAACAAATAGATGAATCAAGGTAGAAGAAAGAATGTTCAGGAATGTACCCAAATAATATGGGAATTTAATATCTGATAAAAGCGGAATTTTCTACCAATGGAGAAAGGATGAATTATTCAATAAATAGTGCTGACACAACTGTGTGGGCATCTGGGGAAAAGTTGGTTCCACGCTCTCTAACAATAAATAAACTCTAAACAAATCAATAATATTAACTAGAATTTAATCTCAAGGTATACTTTCAATGTATAACATACTCCCCAAAAGCCATACATTAAAAGTCTGATAAATCTGATTACACACACACACAAAAATGTCGGCAGTATGTGTGCAGTCTAGAATTTAAAATTATAATTTCAACTTTTTATAAGCAATTTTTTATTGTTAAAATGCTCAAAACAAAGTTTAGAAAATAAAAATCACAAATAAGCTCAACAGACATTATAACTTTTCTTATATATTCAGTCACACCAATGTACATCTATCATTTTTCAAATGGCACATTATAAACTGGTGACCTAGTTTTACACACAGTAATGTACTGTGATTTTTTTTTCCATGTCATTAAATATACTTTTAAAACAAAACAAAGTCTGTATGAAATGCTAATAAATTATTTATTTATTTATTTTGCTGAGGAAGATTCACCCTGAGCTAACATCTGTGGCAAATCTTCCTCTATTTTGTGTGTGGGCTGCCATCATAGCGTGGCCACTAACCAGCTGTGTAGGTCCGTGCCCGGGAACCAAACCTGGGCTGCTGAAGCGGAGGGGGCTGAATTTAACCACCAGGCCACTCTGATAACTGAAACTGGGTGACTGGTACATATGGATACATTATACCAGCCTGTCTACCTTTCCAAATGTTTGAAAATTTTCACACCAAAAAGTTAGCCAAAAAAATCTGCATGAGAAAACCATAAAAAAGTAGAGAAGACAAATAACAGCTATAATCACCAACACAAAAAACAACAAATGCTGGAGAGGTTGTGGAGAAATGGGAACCCTAATTCACTGCTGGTGGGAATGCAAACTGGTGCAGCCTCTATGGAAAACAGCATGGAGATTCCTCAAAGAATTAAAAATAGAAATACCTTATGATCCAGCAATCCCACTACTAGGTATCTACCCAACAGACATGAAATCAACCATCCCAAGAGGCTTATGCACCCCTATGTTCACTGCAGCACTATTCACTATAGCCAAGAAACGGAAGCAACCCAAGTGTCCCTCAACTGATGATTGGATAAAGAAGATGTAGTACATACACTATTGGGCATCTGCCCAACGGACATGAAATTAACCATCCCAAGAGGCTTATGCACCCCTATGTTCACTGCAGCACTATTCACTATAGCCAGGAAGTGGAAGCAACCCAAGAGTCCCTCAACTGATGACTGGATAAGGATGATGTGGCATATATATACAATGGAATACTACTCGGCCATAAAAAAGACAGAATTGTCCCATTTGCAACAACATGGATGGACCTAGAGGGTATTATGTTAAGTGAAATAAGCCAGAGAGAGAAGAACAAACACCACATGATTTCACTCATATGTGGAATATAAACTAACACACGGACAGAGAGAACTGGTTGGTGGTTACCAGGGGGAAGGGGAATAAGGGGTGGGCACAAGGGGTGAATGGATGCATTCATATGGTGACAGACAAATAATAATGTACAACTAAAACCCCATAATGTTATAAACTATTAAGACATCAATAAAAATTTTAAAAAAGGACAAATAAACTGGGAAAAAATATTTGCAACTCATATCACAGACATACATAACAGAGTTCCTCCAAATCTATAAGAAAAAGATCAACAACCCAACTGAAAATGGCTAAAGAATATAAAGAGTCATTTCCCAGAAAAGGAAATACAAATGACTTTCTTAAGCATATGAAAAGATGTCCAACTTTACTCATCACAGGAGAAATTAAAACAATTCTGGAATACCACTTTTCACCTATCAGATATACGAAGATGCACTGCCTCTGTTGTCCGCTATCATCTAAGGACTAAGGGTCTTCCACCGTCCCTTTGAGAACACAGATTCTAAACCAACTTTTCCACAGTGTGGTTACGCAGTGTAGCACATTATGAAGAGTACCGGAAACAAAAACGAGAGGTGCTAAGAACCCTACAGCACGGTGCCTGGTGATGGAATCTGCACAGCATCGTCCAGCTTCCCCGAGATATGATGGCTGAGCTAAAGAAATCTGTATGTTTTGCAAGGGAATGCTTCATCAAGAAGAGACAGCAAAGGAAATGCACTGTCACATGAAGGAGCACAGCGCATTCGAGAAACTGAAACATGGCCAACACGGCTCGAGACTGAGGCAGAGACCAGCACAAGACGCGACCAGAGAGAAATGGGACGGACACACACAGGGCCTGGGAGGTCCCAAGACTATTCCTAAGAGCAACGGGACACTTTAACCAATGGTGATGATGTGACTAGTATCATTTTACACAACAGGAGACTCGATCAGAGAGGTGAAGTATCTTGCCTAAGGTCTCACAGCTGTTAAGTGGCACAGCCAAGATCCGGATCGGCATGATGCTTTCGGGCTTATTTTTAGCCAATGACACAGAGCTGGGAATGGGTTTCCTGATTAATGTCCATCAGTGTTCACCTAGAACTGGTTGAAAGTGATAATCCAAAATCAGTTTTACCTAGATTGTTTCTGGTGAAAAGTATTAGAACCATGTTTATACAAGGAGTCTAAAGGAAAAGACAGAAATAGATCTGTTGTAGTACGGCCAACTTACTTGCTTAATGATTCTGTCTTACCTCAGAGGGATATTTTTGACAACTGTCTCTTGAAGTGAGTGGATTTTTTTTGGCAGGAGGAACATGGTCACTTTCATCAAGCCTACAATGAAATCTCTTCCTAGATATAAGATCCAAATTAGCAGGAGGCTTTTCAGAATCGTCTCTTCCAGAATTTGATAAACACATGGCATCCTGACCAAGTGAAGTTACTGGAAAACTCATACTGCACAGAAAACACATATATATTAAATCACTGAATTAGAAGTTACTTAATGAGGTGAAAGGCTGAGCTGTTCCAATGAAAACTGCCAAAAAACTTAAAAGTTACTAATACATACATGGCCATGACCACAAAAATGTTAGTTTTGAGCTTCATTCATACTTAAAGGCTTGGAGCCTAATTTCCATAATATTGAGTTAAATCTGAGGTATAAAAATAGTGTTTTCCTTATCTGTCAAGTTAAAAGTTTAATCTAAAATATCTCTTTCTAATATAAAAGGTTTCAATATCTAATGCTACTAGATAGACATTGGTTAAGATTAAGCATCTTAACCAATGACTCTTACAATACAACTTAATTCTACAGTAAAGAATTAAGAACAGTAAAGGGGCTGGCCCGCTGGCGCAGTGGTTAAGTTCGCATGCTCTGCCTCGGCGGCCCGGGGTTCGCAAGTTCGATCCCGGGCACGGTCAGACGCACCGCTTGTCAAGCCATGCTGTGGTGGCGTCCCATATAAAGTAGAGGAAGATGGGCAAAGACGTTAGCCCAGGGCCAATCTTCCTCAGCAAAAAAGAAAAAAAAAGAATTAAGAATAGTAAAAATACACAGAAACATTATCTCTCTGTACTATTTTTCAAACTTTCTTTGAATGTTTATTTCAGAATTTAAAATATGTATGTTTACAAACTGACCACACCTTTAACAGAAGCCAATTTATGATTCAGATTGCTAAATTGTTTTTAGCTTTTAAAACACTTAAAATACCAAACAAGAAGCCAGCCCTGGTGGTCTAGTGGCTAAGATCCAGTGCTCTCACCACCACGGCCCAGGTTCAGTTCCTGGTTGTGGAACCACACACTCATCTTTTAGTTGTCACACTGTGGCGGTGGTTAACATAGAGCACTAAACAACTAGCATACACAACCATGCACTGAAGCTTTAAAAAAATAAACACCAAACAAGTTTCATACAAAACTACTATATTATACATTTAAATGGCATCTTTATCAGACATAAAATCAATGATTTCTTCTTTAATTTACCACATAATTACTAAGTAAGAGCTCCAGGACAATTACGAATAGTGTTAGTGACTGGCTTGTTCAATCAATGCTATCTGAGTCATAAAACACCCTTCCTCTCAGCAAAAACAGTTGAGCTCGTTCATTACCTCACGTCACCCCTTTCTTCTGTGCTCACTGATTTGACCAATATGGGCGCTGGCAGGAGAGCGCTTGGCATTAACTGCGCGGCGGTGTCAGTCAATTCTTCTACTGCACTGGTTGGAATTTCCACCAGAGTTAAAATGAATGCTTGTTCATCCTCATCATCTTGATGTACGTTAGCAACTAGATTCGCTATCAAAGTTTAAAAGTTAGTAATGAAAAGCTGAATCATGAAACAACAGAAAATCACTAATTTATTTCATTTCTAAAAAGGCTATAAAAATAAAAAGTAATTTCATAAAGAATAAAGATGACTCACTATAGAGAGAATTTATAATTCTTGTAAATAGAATATTTCAAGTTTTTGTTTTTTGTTTTAATTTAAGGCCATCATAGACTAAAAAAATTGTTTTGCTTTTCCGCAGTCAAATGGAAAGTAAAAACCACACTATTACGTTCTGTGACACTTTATTGAAGCTGACTATCATACCTGTTAGGTCTTGAGGGCTGATTACATTCTCTCGTTGGACTTCTGGAATACTAGTTGGTGTACACTGCCATAAAAAATTAAAACGAAAGAGGGAGGTTGACCAAATCTTAGTTTTATTTTATTTATTTTATTTTTCATGTGTGAGGACGACTGGCCATAAGCTAACATCCGTTGTCAATCTTCCTCTTTCTGCCGAGGAAGACTGGCCCTGCGCTAACACCTGTGCCCATCTTCCTCTGTTTTGTATGTGGGATGCTGCCACAGCACAGCTTGATGGGCAGTGCGGAGGTCCACGCCTGGGATCCGAACCTGCAAACCCCGGGCCGCTGGAGCAGAGCGCACAAACTTAACCACTACGCCACCGGGCCAACCCCCAAATCTTAGTTTTAACAAGTTTTCCCAACAATTTGATATAGTGACAGTTATTGCTTCAACACTCGACAACTTATCTAACCATCTACAATTTTTCCAATGTTTTAAAACTTTTAATTGTACCAATAACTTCTGATTTATTTAAATAAACATATATAAAACAAATTCTAAGTCGTTAAATATGTGTATTCTATGCAATGATTTTTGAAGTAACAGGAGAGGGAGCTGCAAACCCCTCAAACTTCTCTCCAGCCCCATCACAGCAGCCACTGCACTGTGAGTGGGTCAAATCTGAATGGAGGCAAACTGACTCCTCGCTGCCAGCATGGCTCCCTCCAGTCTGTTTTCCACAAAACTGCAAACATTATTTTCTCTAAAATACAACTCTGACTGTAATTCTCTACTGCTTAAAATCTTAAAATTTTCATTTTGCAGCCAACAGTATTAATAACAGACTTAGGCAAGAATCATCAACGCATACTAACAACTATTGGAAAAAGGTTGCTAGGTCTCATTTGACAAATTACTTACTAATGCAAAGTGGAAAAGAGGCTGCTATAATGGAGAAATCAGGCAGGCACCATCCTAGCCAAGTGATCAGTCAGCATCACCAATTATGGGACAAACTGACATGTGTCTTCTAATGAGATGCAACAGGAAGAATACACCACCATCTCTTTAGTAATCTTGCCAAAAAATGTTTAACCCAAATCTAATAATGAGGAAGCAATAAAAATAAAATAAAAAATCCAGATTGTAGATTTGCCTGGACTCTTCTAAAACGTCAAATTCACAAAAGAGGAGAAAGGGCAGGAGAACTACTCTAGATTAAGAGCCAAGAGAAATGACAACGAGTGTATTAGTGACATATTATTATTAAATCAGTGTTAGATAGCAGGCAATGTGGAGTGTGACAACAGTGTTGCCATTTCTCTGTGAGAGAATGTCCTTGTTCTCATCAGATACAAACTATTGACGATGGATCACGTCTGCAACTTACTTTCAAATGGTTCTGTTTTTAAAAAGTATCTATCAATAAGGAGAGCGAGAGAGCGAGAGAGAGAGAGAGAGAGAGAGAGAAATCGAATGAGGCAAAAGGTTAACAATTAATGAATCCAAATATAGGGTAGATGAGACTTCTATGTAAGATTCTTGCAACTTTTCTCTAAGTTTAAAATTATTTCAAAATAAAAAGGTAAAAAAGTTGAGGGTGGAGGAAAATCCCATAACTTTGGATATAGTCCAAACTCAGCACGTCACCAAAATTCCTTTTGTGATCTGTTCCCAGGTCACTTAACTCACATCTAACCACTCCCTTAACTTATACTCACTCGTAACTACTCACAGTCTCTGAACACATCATTCTGTTTCACACTTGTTCTTACACACGCTCCTCTCCCTTTAACTGGCTTCTACATACTTGTTCTTCCAGATCAAGGATTCTTTGAATCCTGGCTGCACATTAGAATAACCTGGGGAACTTAAAAAGAAAAATGCTAACGCCTGTGCCCTATTCCCAGCGACTGGTTTCATGGCCTGCATTGAGACTCCGACAGTCTGGTGCAACTCTCTTCCACAGCACCTATCAGTCTAACCATTCACTTACTCGTCTGTTTCCCACAACTCCGTGTCCCCAGTACCTCACAGTGTCTGCCACATAGTAGAAACATCTCAAAAACACTTGCTCCGTGAATGAACTTCTCCGATTCAGGGGCTAAGAAGCAAGAAGTGAATTCTCTGTGTACAAAACACTTCCTTTTTCAAAGCTTTTACAGCAAAGCTAGGTATTGGCTATTTTATCTCTATGCTCCAGAGACTAAAAACATACTCAATAAAAATTCTATCACAATACATTCCTGCAAAGGCAAAACCGTAGGGAAAGAAAACAGATCACTTGTTGCCAGGGGCTGGAGGTGGGGAGAGGGAGTGACTAAAAATGGGCATGGGGATTTTGGGGGTGATGGGACTGTTGATGTAATGATTAAATGACTGTATGTTGTCAAAGCTTGTAGAACTGCACACTAAAAATGGTCAAGTTTTCTGTATATAAATTGTACCTTAATTTTTTAAAATGGGGAATACACGCGCAGCCAGCCCACACTGTCCTCTCCGTCCCTTTACCTGTGGCACATGAAGTGTCAGCACATGGTCTCCATCAGAGTCCTCTTCCAGGGGCTCTTCCACAGAACTCTCACTGCGACTCCCACCCAAGCCAAGCACGTGGGGCCTTGTCTCCGCAGAAACAACTGGAGCAACTGACAATGTCTGACCCTCGTGAGACCCCTCTTCTTGATCTTCATTTCTGAAAGAGAAAGTATGTATCAGAGTTTTAGAGTACGTGTTAGTTTTGTATCTAAAGCCAAGCTGACAGTCACAGAATGATGTTTAGAGCTAGGTGCACCAAGATCATCTAATTTAATGGTTTTCAAACTTTTAAAATATATTTAATGCAACAGGACCCCTTTTTCAATCAAATTCTTATAGCTACAGCTTATGGCTATAGTTGAAACAAAATATAAATCAAATCCCAGAACCTCTTCCCTCTTTTACCTTTCAGTTAGTTTTGCTTCTTTCGAAATACTAGTCTCTTCAATACCATGTATCCGTGCCAATTTGCTCTGCTCCTTACTCTCCACTGTTGTAACTGATCCCAGGTTTTTATCTCCTAATTCTGTTGCTTTAGAAGCATTTTTCTCAGTTTCTTAAAGAAAAAACACATATGTTATAGTGAAAATAGTACAGCTACAATCTCCACATTAGAAACATATTCTCTCTTCAAAGACAGATCACCATATAGTGGCTCTTCCAAACTTCCTTAATCCAAAAAGTAAGCTTATTCATACGGCAGCAGGGTGGTCCTGAGATTTCTGAAGAGCAACATGGATGATTAATGGATCCTGCACTGCACCTATTTCACTACTGGCTGCCACAGCAACTGTATCTCCACTTCATGATAATAGCAGTATAATTAGAAACCCACACACCAGAGAGGTTTAGAGGTGGGTACACACGAGGTCTGGCTAGCTCCACCTTGGAGGAAGTGTTGGGGAGGGGAGCTGTTCTACAAGGAATAATGTCACAAAGGGAAAGAAAATGACTTCTATATAAAAGCGGTAATTGGAGCCCACATACTGAAAGCTTCTGGGTACTGCTCCAGCCAGAGTAGGTAATGAATTAACTAACTGAACCATAGACCTTGCTGGTCGAAAGGAAATCCCAGAAATCAGGAACCACAAAACGGGGAAAAGATGATGCTAACTACTGAAACCTTCTACATACAGGGTTTAATACTATCAAGGCAGCCTGCAACTTGCACTGCTTGTCCGGCTCCTCCCAGTCCCCGATGGGGCTGGGCCCTTGGCAGGGACGGAGGCAGGAAGGGAAGTGGGACTAGGGCTCAACATGGACATCACAATATAGTAAGGCCATTAAAAAAATGAAATAGGGCACTACATGATCATACAAAAAGATTTTTTCAATATAAAATCTTTAAAAACACAAAGTGCTAGGGCTGGCCCAGAGGCGTAGCAATCAAGTTCGCGCGCTCCACTTAGGCGGCCCAGCGTTTGGGGGTTCGGATCCCAGGCATGGGCCTGCTCACCGCTTGTCAAGCCATGCTGTGGTGGCGTCCCATATAAATTAGAGGAAGATGGGCATGGACGTTGGCTCAGGGCCAATCTTCCTCAGCAAAAAGAAGAGGATTGGCAACAGATGTTAGCTCAGGGCTAATCTTCCTCACAAAAAAAAGAAAAACCACATACACAAAGTGCTAACAATATAAAGAACTCTTAATAATAATAAAAAAACACCCAATTTAAAAATGAACATACATCTGAATCGACATTTCTCTAAAGAAGATATACAAACAAGCACATGAAAAATACTCAACATCATTAATCATCAGGAAAATGCAAATCGAACCCACAATGAGATACCACTTCACACCCACTAGGATGGCTACAATCAAAAAGACAAATAACAACAAGTATCTGGGAGGATATGGAGAAACTGAAACCTTTACAGAATGTTGGTTACTATATAAAATGGTGCAGCCACTTTTGAAACAGTTTGGCAGCTGATCAAAAGGTCAAACATAGAATTACCACACGACCCAGCAATTCCACTTACAGGTATAAACCCAAGAGAAATGAAAACATGTCCACACAAAAACTCATACAGGAATGTTCTTAGCAGCATGATTATAATAGCTATTATAATAGCCAAAAGGAGAAAACAACCCAAATGCCCATCAACAGATGAATGGATAAACAAAATGTAGTGTATTTATACAATGGAATATTATTCGGAAAGAAAAAGAAATGCATGGATGAACTGTGAAAACACACTAAGGGAAAGAAGCCGCACATAAGATCATTATATGAGTCCACTTATATGAAATGTCCACAAGAGACAAATCTATAGAGACAGAAAGTAGATCAGTGGCTGCCTGAGGCTGGGAAGGGTTGGGGGAAATGTGGAGTGACTGCTAATGGTGATGGTTACACAACTTGGTAAATATACTAAACACCACTGAACTGTACACTTTAAATGGGTGAATTGTATGGTATATGAATTATCTCAACAAAACTTGTTATTTTAAAAAGTGTTGAACAGTGTATATGATACAGTACGCATGCATATATTTTCATTCTTTCTGAAAGGAATATACATGTATAATATGTATATGTGTCTATATATATATACATGGATGTATGTGTGTACACACTCACACTCTCATTTAGATGCTGATGTGTATAAAACATTTCCAGAAGTCTACATTAAAAACTGTTAACAGCAGTTTACCCTAGAAGTGGAATTAGGGGGCTGGGAACCAAGGAAGGAGGGAAGTTTTAAAATTTTATGCCTTTTGGGCACTGTCTTATTTTTTGCCACATGCAAGTATACCTTTCTAAGAGAGGTTTGCTTGAGTATTCAGGTATACACACACACACACAAAGAAAATAATATATATGAAGAGAAAGTCTGATCAAGTACATAGGGCACAATGGTAATAATTACTGAAACGAGTTTGTGGATTTATGAGTATTTATTTTATAGCTCATTCTACTTTTTGTATGTTTGGAACTTTTTAACAGTAAGTTAAAATAATTTTACCAACTGAATATTCCATTTGAAATGACAGTGCAATTTCCTGTGTCAAAGTAATTTTGTAACTGTAAAGTAACAATAAAATTTACCTCTTTGAATGTCTACTTCTTCTCCTTTAGTTACAAACAAACTGGGAACTTCCTGATGAGCACCAAACCTATTGGTCCCTAAAATCTTAACATCTGGTTTAGGCTCGGCAAATCTACTTCTCATTCTCAAATTATGGGTCATTTCAGAAGTTGTATTCCTAGAAAAAGAGAGATGGGAAGAGAGAGAAATTTACCAACCATGTAAGAACTCTCTCTCCCACTGATACACTCTGTCCAGCAATGATACAGTTACGTGCCGTCTTCTCAGGTGCCACATTGTCTGTAAGTGTTCCTTCATCTCTTGATGCTAAAATTACATGGTAGCAATTTTACTGAGTCTTGACAAGGGAAGGATCTGGACCATGTTTGTCCAAGACTACATTTACATAAAACTACTTCATTAAAGTGTCGAAGATGCACACATTGCACTAACTTTAATATGCAAACCATTAAACTAAAAGCAAAATCAGCCGATCCTTACTTTAAAGGGTGAGAAATTAGCACTGTCTACTTTATATTTATGTAAGTATTATTCAAAGCTATTAACTAAATTGATGGTTGGCTGAAATATATTAATTGAATACTATAACTTATTTTTTAGTAAAATTCAAAGGCAATAATAGCTTAATAAAGCAAAATAAACCTGGCTGATACGGCGTTTTCCTTCACTTTCTCCATTAAACCACTTTCTTCTTTAGTACTTTGTTCCTCCAATACAGTCTTGTTTTCTTCTAATGAAGGAGATGTACCAGTGACAGGTGGAGGAAGCCCCTGACGGTCACATACAACCCTGTGATCAACGTTATCTGGGCAGAAAGGAACACGGCTGTTTCCCTTTGAACGAATGTCAGGAAGGACACACACTCCTACTGCAGAAAAACCAGAAAATTGAAATGGACTCAACACAAACAGATGTTCAAACAAAATAAATCCTTCAACATTCAGCAACTGCAAAATCCCAAATTATTTTTAAAGTTTGTTCTTTTTGGCTCCAAATTTAAATTTATGATCACATATTTCATGCCAAAGATTTGACCTGTTCTAAGTTTAATAACTCTTATAGACTGAAATTTTTGTGCTATTATAAGTAAAAATGGATCTTTTTGTTACTTTCAGTAACTACACAACCTCAGATGAATTTCAAGACAGGATCACCTTCATTTACAATTTTTAAAACCTGTATTTTATGTTCTAGAGATTTGTGACAGGCTCCATGCAATGCTCTGCCACTGCGAAAGGAGTCCTACAGGGAACACACATCAAAGACTCTCCTGATAAATCAACAGTTATGGGCCTGAAAGTCTTTAACACCTAAAAGAAACAGAAGGCCACTCATCACCAGTCAAAATAATTAACAGGAATATAATTAACATAATTATCCATTTAATGTACTTAAAGTAGAAGGTATACGGATAGTAAAGACCATGGCTTCTCTATAACGGCAGCCTAAAATATTAAAAGTCTGGATTGACCTCTCTTTTGGCTCAATCCAAACTAACAGAACAGACTAAATTATCTCAATGACTGCTATTGCCCCTTCATCCTGATTCAACTGTCACATAACTGTGAAGACTATCCAAACCAGCTCCTGTGCTAAAGAAACACGTATAAAGTGATCAGCAATCAATGAGCTCAGTTAACCAATGATGCTTATGGTGATAAAGGTAGAAGATTCACTAGATTAACTATTCCACGAACACAAATTATTCCATGGATAATAAACCAAGGGATCGAAATGGTGGCCCCTACAATAAAGGAGCTAAGTTGGATGGATTAATGCACACATTATTACCTTTTCTGGAAAAACAACAAAGTGATGCCAACTTCAAATGTACAAGGCAGGTATTCACTTATTACTCAAGTGTGGATACAATCTCTTAAAAGTTGGATTTGAAAAGTTTCTTTTTTTGTAGGACTTGTCTTCACTCTTACCATCGCTCTGTTCTGTGCCGCTCTCCGACTGCAACACTAAGTCTCCCATTGTAAGCAGAGCTATGGCAGCTTCGGTGCTTCCATCGTTGCGACCT
Organism: Tapirus indicus; assembly: GCA_031878705.1. Lineage (NCBI taxonomy): Eukaryota > Metazoa > Chordata > Mammalia > Perissodactyla > Tapiridae > Tapirus > Tapirus indicus. The sequence continues at coordinate 1,015,960 of CM062925.1, read as the reverse complement.
TGTGAGAAAGTACAGCAACATCAAAACAGAAGAATGCATCTGGAAATTTAAGTTTCTTTACTTAGAAAAGATTTCAAATTCAGGTGTTTATCCTCTAGTAACACGTTTCAGTATCCTCTGTATCACTAACCCCTTACTGGGGTAGTGTTTTGTCCTGCTTATATACTACAAATAATGAAATCATCAATTGTTGGCTCTTACACACGGAAAATGCCTTCCTCCCATTAAATAACTTAATGCTTTCAAAGAAAATACTCACATCTGTGAGAAGAAATAAGTACTTCTTTATTAAACATTTAACTTTTAACTCACTTTCTAAAGTAACATTCCAAGAATCCAAGCTTCTCAAGGAGGTAACACAGTCAACAGCTGAATCTTTCTGTTCAACTCTCCAGCGAGCTGACTCATTTATCAAAAGCACCACATGGGGCCGCCCGGTGGCGCAGCGGTTTAGTCCGTGCTTGGCAGCCCAGGGGTCGCGAGTTCGGATCCCGGGCGCCCACCGACACACTGCCTGTCAGCCATGCCGTGGTGGCGTCCCATATAAAGTAGAGGAAGATGGGCACGGATGTTAGCCCAGGGCCAGTCTTCCTCAGCAAAAAAAAAAGTGGGGGGGAAATTGGCAACAGATGTTAGCTCAGGGCTGGTCTTCCCCACAAAAAAAATAATAAATAAAAAATTAAAAAATAAAAAATAAAAAGCACCACCACTAACCCTCTGCGCTAGTATTAACCAAACAGTTTCCTTATTAACAGTTACCTGTTTCATCTGGGATATGTTCACCTGTGGTCATTTCCTAAAAGAGGAAAAGATAAGTAATATCTTACATATTTTCCCAAATATACATTCTGTATCTCAAAAAGCACTATATTTTACAGGTCTTTTGACGCTGTTGATTACAATGGAGTGGAAACTTTTTTTCCCCTTAACTTATAATTATTCATAAAATTTCATAAGCCAGAACAGAAACAATTTAAAAGCCAAATTCTTCTGTCTCTTGCTCCTTATTTTACCTTTCCCTTGTATTACATGCAAATTTGCAACGTGCAATATGATCACAGTTAAAATTTACTTTACTTCTTCACTTTCATAATCCTTCAACTTTAATCATATCTGCCACCCTTTTTGACCAATGAAAACCAAAGTGTGAAGAATACTGCAAATTGTTTACACTACTGGGTGGCTTAACAGTGAAACAGATTTTAAGAAGTTAAGAAGTTACAGGATCAGGGCCAGCCCAGTGGCGCAGTGGCTTAGTTCACACTTTGGCAGCCCAGGGTTCGCGGGTTTGGATCTCGGGCGCCAGCCGACGCACTGCTTGTCAGCCATGCTGTGGGGGCGTCCCATATAAAGTGGAGGAAGATGGGCACGGATGTTAGCCCAGGGCCAGTCTTCCTCGGCAAAAAGAGGAGGATTGGCAACGGATGTGAGCTCAGGGCTGGTCTTCCTCACACACACAAAAAAAGTTACAGGATCGATGTCCAGCATGACAGCATGAGGAGCTCTGCTGACCCTCTCCCCAGTGAAACTGGTGAAATTTACTAAAGGTCCTAAGGGCATAAAATGAAGACACATCTTTTCAAGAGAACTGATGAAAATTCAGTAGCAGAAGCGTGAGTCTGTGGTATCTGAACTAAGGCTGCTCTCTCCCTCCTTCCTCCCAAGTCAGTGAGGCAGAGACTCCACCCCAGACTGCTGCAGCCAAGAACACAGCCCTTCTCCCTGCAGATCCCAGCTGGGGCACTTTCTTCCTTGGACGAGCAGGACTTCAGCTCCTGACACCACAAAAATCTGGTTTAGATTCATAATAGACTAATGATCTATTATGAATATGGACACAAAAATCCTCAATAAAATATTAGCAAACTGAATCCAGCAACATAAAAATTATATGCCACGATCAAGTAGGATTTATCCCAGGAACGCAATCAAAATTCAATCAACATAATACATCACATCAATACAATAAAAAACAAAAACCACATGATCATCTCAATAGATGCAGAAAAACCATATGACAAATTCTAACACCGTTTCATGATAAAATACTCACACAATCTAGGAATACGATGGAACTTCTTCAATTTGATAAATGGCTTCTATGAAAAAACCATAGCTAACACCAAACATAACGGTGAAAGACTGGATGCTTTCCCCTAAGACCAGCAACGACATGAGAATGTCTAGCCTTGCCACTTGTCTTCAGTACTGTACTGGAGGTTCTAGCCAGGGCAATTAGGCAAGCAAAAGAAATAAAAGACATCCAGAATGTCCTAAACCTCAGTACCCTGAATGCGACCTTATGTGGAAATAGGGTCTTTCAGATATAATCAAGTTAAGATGAAGTCATGCTGGATTAGGGTTGACCCTAACACAGACATACACACAGGGAGAACAAGTGGCAACGGAGGCAGAGGTTGGAACTATGCTACCACAAGCCAAGAAAGGATAAGGACTGCCAGCAACTGCCAGGAGGAAGAGAAAGACCTGGGATGGTTTCCCCGAGAGCCTCCAGAAGGAACCATCACTGGCGGCACCTGGGTTTTGGAATTCCATCCTCCAGAACTTGAGAGAACAGCTTCTGTCGTTTCAAGCCCTCCAGCTCGTGGTACTTTGTTATAGCAGCCCTAGGAAACTAATATGGAAAAGCAGAAGTAAAACTATCTATTCACACACACCATGATCTTGAATGTAGAAAATCCCAAGGAACCACTAAAAAACTATTAGAACTAATACATGAATTCAGCAAAGTTGCAAGATACAAGACCAATATATAAAAATCAACTGTATTTCTATATACTTGCAATAAACAATCCGAAAAGGAAATGAAGAAAAGTATTCCATTCACAAAAGCATCAAAAATAACAACATACTTGAAAATAAATTTAACAAAGGGAGTGCAAAGCTTATCCTCTGAAAACTATTCGACGTTGTTTGAAAGAATCAAAGATCTAAATAAATGAGAAAATATCCCACGATCATGGACTGGAAGACTCAACATTGTTAAGATGCCAATACCAACCCGCAAACTGATCTACAGATTCAGTGCAATCCCAGTCAGAATCCCAGCTGACATCTGCAGAAATTGACAAGTTGACTTTAAAATTCATATGGAATTTTATTGCAAGAGACCCACAATAGTCGAAACCATCCTGAAAAAAAGAATAAAGTAGGATGACTTACCTTTCCCAATTCCAAAACTTACTACAAAGCTACAGTAAATCAATCGAGCATCCTGGCACAAGGATGGACGTCTAGATCAATGGAATAGAATTTAGAGTCCAGAAATAACCCCAGACATCTATGGCCAACCGACTTGAGACAAGAATGCAAGACTACTCAATGGGAGAAAGAATAGTCTTTTCAAAGAATGGTGCAAAACTGGGTAGTCATATGCAAAAGAATAGAGTAGAACTCTAACTTCACACCACACACAAAAATTAACTAAAAATGGATTAAAGACTTAAATGTAAAACTATAGTAAAAACCATAAAACTTTCAGAAGAAAAATAGGAGTAAACCTTCAGGACCTTGGCTTTGACAAAGGATTCTTAGATATGACAACAAAAGCATGAGCAACAAAAGAAAAAAATAGATAAATTGGACATCATCAAAATTAAAAACTTTTGTGCTTTAAAGGGAACCATCAAGAAAATGAAAAGACAACTCAGAGAAGGGAAAAAATATTAGCAAATCATATATGATAAGGGACTTATATCCAGAATATATAAAAATTCTTACAACTCAATTATAAAAAGACAGACCAATAATAAAAAAAACGGGCAAAGGCTCTGAAAAGACATTTCTCCAAAGAAGGTATAAAAATGCCAATAAGCACATGAAAAGATGCTTGACATCATTATTCATTAGGGAATGCAAATCAGAACCATAATAAGGTACCATTTCACATCCACTAGGATGGCAAGATCCAAAAGTCAAACACATGTCGGCAAGGATGTGAAAAACCAGAACCCTCCTACACTGCTGCTGTGAATGTAAAATGGTGCAGCGGCTTTGGAAAACAGTTTGCTAGTTCCTCAAATGATTAAACATAGAGTTACCGTATGACCCAGCAATTACACTCCTAGGAATGCACCCAAGAGAAATGAAAACATATGTCCATAGAGAAAGTTGTACACAATGTTTATAGCAGCAGTATTTATAATAGCTAACAGATGGGAACAACCTAAATGTCCATGAACAGATGAATGGATTAACAAAATGTAGTATATCCACATGCAATAAGATTTGACCACAAAAAGAAATGACGTATTGGGGTTGGTCCGGTGGCACAGGGGTTAAGTTCGCACGCTCCACCTCGGTAGACCAGGGTTCGCAGGTTCGGATCCCGGGCATGGACCCACGCACCACTCAAGCCACACTGTGGCGGCATTCCATATACAAAGTAGAGGAGGATGGCCACAGATGTTAGCTCAGGGCCAATCTTCCTCAGCAAAAAGAGGAAGACTGGTAACAGACAGCTCAGAGCCAATCTTCCTCACTAAAAAAAAAAAAAAAATGAAGTACTGATACACACTACAACATGGATGAACCTTAAAAACATTATGCTAAGTGAAAGAAGCCAGACACAAAAGACCATACTGTATGTGTCCATTTATATGAAATGTCCAGAACAGACAAATCTATAGAGACAGAAAGTCTACGAGTGGTTGCCTATGCCTGGGGAGGTTTGGGAGGAAATGGAGAGCAACTGCTAATGGGCATGGGGTTTCTCTTTGAGGCGATGAAAATGTTCTAAAATTGACAGTGGTGACATTTGCACACATCTGTAAATATACTAAAAAACACTGAATTGTACACTTTAAATGTGTGAATTGTATGGTGTGTGAATTATATCTTACCAAAGTTGTTAAAAATAGTTATAATTCAAAGTCTTCATTTGCAGAAACAAGATAAACACCAACCAAATAAGAAAGAGTGAGCACCAAACAAAATGCAATTTAATATATTTAAACAATTTATATTTAGTATAGATTTAATGCAACAGAAGGTTAACTTAAGTCTACGAGAACATTAAGAGCTATGCCCACACACACAAAATCAATGCTTTTCAAGTCGAATAAAAAAGCTATGGATTTTTCACTAGTTTCCACTATTCATGCTTACAGCTCTCTACATGATAAAAATCAGCTAAGAACTGTCTGTAAACCTAAAGCTTTCAAAATAAACTTCCAGTCTTTTGAAAGTAAACAAAGAATTTAAGACAAAACACATTAAAATGGATGCTTACAATGGATAACGTGTTCAAATTTTCTTCTTGTTTCATTTCCTGAGTAGTCGCATCTGTGTTTAAGAACTGATGCTCAACAACAGCTATGCATCCGACATCTGGGACATTCACGGTTATTTCAAGCTGTCAAAATGAAAAGTTTCATTATTTCATTCTGGCATACTATACACAGCAAAACAAAACGAACGAGTAAGATAAAATGTTAAACTGAAGAAATAATCCACGTTCATACAAGAGCAAAAGACTGAAGTACAGTAATTTTTTTTTGTGGAGGAAGATTGGCTCTGCGCTAACATGTGTTGCCAATTTTCCTCTTTTTTCTCTCCAAAGCCCTAGTACATAGTTGTGTATCACAGCTGTAGAGTTGTAGCTCTTCTATGTGGGACATGCCTCAGCATGGCTTGATGAGCAGTGAGTCTGTCTGTGCCCAGGATCTGAACCGGCGAACTCCGGGCCACCAAAGCGGAACGCACAAACTTAACTGCTATGCCACCGGGCCGGCTCAAAATACAGTAATTCTTAAACTGATTGACATCAACTTGGCAAAAGCAAAACATTTAAGGTTTTTGAGGGGTCTGTGATTCTTACAAACCATAAGCAAAATTTCCAAGGCTAATCTTAGTACCCAGCATCTCACTTTCCATTATCTGCACTTTTGTCCCTATACTCCCATAACTTCTCTCACCCATCTGTTAACATTTATTGAGTGCTTCCTGGAAACTTAAAGGGCTATAGGTACAAGGATACAAAGCTGAATAAGACAAATGTGGTCCCCGCCCTCAAGGGATTCACAAGCTAAGAAAAACAGACATGTAATCAATTAACTATACATTGTTCTAAGTGCTATAATAGAGATGAGTTGAAAGCACTTAAAAGGACTTATCACCCCCCAACCCCCACCAAGGCAACCACCCTCTCCCACAACCCCAAAACCTGTGTGCTTCTTGATAGCCATGGCATTGGCCATGTAAAAAATGGGTTCGCTCACATCTACTCTTCATTTGGCAGTCTTCTTGGTCAAAGATCCCTATAATCTAGGGGCTAAAAGGACTAAAATTTATCTCCCAGACCCTATACAAGACAGTCTGGCTCCCATTCCCTTATTAACAGAGAGATGAATATAAAAGACTGTGTGATTCAGTAGAACCTGAGTAAAGAGTCAAGTTTAAAAATCTGCCTTCAAGATTTTTTATTACAGTAACACCAGAGTGTTCTGTGTCTGTTTTCTCAGATGTAAACATTAGAGAAAAATCTTTGCTAATATCCTATGGGTTGGGGTGAATTTAAAAGCTCAACTGATTTGAAAAGATAAAATATTTTCTGAGGAGTTGGGACTGGGTGGAAAATGAGAATATTCTAGATAACGGAAAGTTCGTTCTTTAAGTACTTATTTTAACAGCTTTATTGAGATATAATTTACATTCCACACAATTCACCCCATTAAAGCGTATAATTCAATGGTTTTTGGAATATACACAGATATGTGTAACCATCAACACAGTCACTTTTAGAACATTTTCATCACTTCAAAAAAGAAACTGCACACTCTTTACTTATCACTCCCTTCATCCCACATCTCCAAATCCTTAAGCAACCAGTACTCTACCTTCTGTTTCTATAGATCTTTCCTATTTTGGACATATCATATGAATGGAATCTATTAATATGTGATTTTTTGGTAACTAGTTTCTTTCCCTTAGCATAATGTTTTCAAGGTTCATGCTGTAGCATGTAACAATACTTTATATCCCTCCATGATTTAATAATATGCCATTGTATTTCAATGCTCTTTTAAAGGAATCATTTTCTAACATAACATAACATAACATAACATAAACATTTTCCCTGCTTTAGTAAGCTGGCTGTAAGGAATATAATTTAAGCTTTCCTTCTCAATGATGATGATTAATACTATGTAAGAAGGCATTCTGTACTAATGCAAGGCTGTACCCTGGAACCTGATTTTCAGAACTTAATTCCTGACATTAGCTTTCAGTAGCAATTTGCCTTTCACCCAAAGAAACCTGTAAAATACAAAACATATAGCTAAATGAATTCTCATGCAGTGTTAACCAGCTGTCCTTGCACAAAATTAACTTTCTGTTTGCATTTTTTTGGTTTCAACTAAAACTTAAATTCACTATGTTTAACTTTGAACTTTCCAGTTACAAGAAAAAATTTCATTCTGCATCATTTTTATTTAGCTTCAACCATTCTAACTCATTAACTTTATAACATCTAGCATGTTATTATTAACAGCAAATAAATAAAGGTGAGTTTGGGGCCCGCCTGGTGGCGCAGCGGTTTAGTTCGCGCTTAGCAGCCCGGGGTTCGCGGGTTCGGATCCCGGGCGCCCACCGACGCACTGCTTGTCAGCCATGCTGTGGCGGCGTCCCATCTAAAGTAGAGGAAGATGGGCACGGATGTTAGCCCAGGGCCAGTCTTCCTCAGCAAAAAGAGGAGGATTGGCAATGGATGTTAGATCAGGGCTGGTCTTCCTCACAAAAAAGAGAAACAAAAATAAATATTAAAAATAATAATAATAAATAAAGGTGAGTTTGGATGTCCATTCATAAATGTGAATTTACAGATTCAGGAATCCATTATTTCTAGGCTAACTTAACATTACTCAAATTGTTTTGTTTCCTACTTCTTCTCTTATCATCATCACTACTATCCCAGTTAACTCCTGATTCTGTTTCAAATGACTCAGAAACCATAATGAATGCTTACTACAAAACTGATTCAGATAGGCTGCTCTATAAGCCAAATTAGTTACTGCAAATTGAAGTAGAAAGAAAACTTTGAAGCTACACAGATGGAATAATAGACCAAGGAGCAAAGGAGTAGGGAGCTTTTATAATAAAGTAAGTTACAGTACTAATGTTCCTCCATCTCACATCTATTAGGATGGCTACTATCCAAAAACCAGAAAAAAACAAGTGTTGGTAAGGATGTGGAGAAACTGGAACCCTTGTACACTATTATTTGGGAATGTAAAATGATGCAGCTGCTATGGAAAACAGTATGGCAGTTGCTCAAATAACTACAAATAGATTTACAATTTACCATATGATCTACAATTCCACTTCTAGGTGTATCTCGAAAAGAGTTGAAAGTAGGAATTAGAAAAGACATTTGTATACCCTTTCCCCATGTTCACAGCAGTATTCATTGCAATAGCCAAAAGGTGAAAGCAACCCACTGTCCGTTGGCAGATGAATAGATTAAAAAATGTGGTATATATACACAATGGAATATTATTCAGCCTTAAAAAGGACATTCTAATACATGCTACAACACAGATGAACCTTGAAAACATTACACTAAGTGAAATAAGCCAGTCACAAAAAGAACAAATACTGGATGAGTCCACTTACATGAGGTAACCAGAGTAAAGTCATAGAGAATAAAGTAGAAAGGTGGTTGCCACAGGCTAGAGGGGAGGGAGAATGCGGAATTATTGTTCAGTGGGTACAGAGTTTTAGTTGTGCAAGATGAAAAGTTCTGTGGATGGATGGTGGTGATGGCGTAGCACGACAATATGAATTTACTTAATGCCACTGAACTGTACACTTAAAAATGGCTAACGTGGTAAATTTTGTTATGTGTATTTTACCACAATTAAAAAAACAAAGAAAAGGAAATGTGTCCCTTCTACCTTCTTTACCAACCAGACCTCAGCCTGAGCGTATCACAAAAAGTTAACAGAAAACATCTGCTAAAATTAAAAAAAAAATTAATCAGAAAGTAGATTAAGCAGCCTCCAGATGCAAGTGAAATCAGATTTCTAACCTCATTGTTACACTGATTACCTTGTGCTGGGCCTGGGCTGCAGGGCTGAGTAATCACAGGAGATCATACAAGCCTACTTCTATTGATGCCGTAGGCTCTCCACAAGGCCTCAAACAAAGTACATTTGGTAGAGGTTATTCAAAGAACGAACTTTCTCAAACCCTAATAATCACTAAGAGAAGAAATAATGATCCACTAAAGGAAAAAAACAAGTAAAATAAAGTTCCAGGGATTCAAAAAAATGAACTACCTCTTCCATCGTTTCCTCGATCTGAGCAGAAACAGGTTCAGGAGATCTGAGACCAACAGGTACAAACACTGGAGCTTTGTTTACTTCTTCTGGAGCAAGATGATAGCTTTCTTCTTCATAGTCACATTCAAAATCTTCAGCATCATCCTCATCTTCTTCCTGGGAAGCCCTAAGAGTCACCAGCATGGCCCTGGAAGCTCTAGGTTCCTTCTTAGAGGTCTTACTCCGAATTCGTTTTGATCTGCGCCCTTTGGTGACGTTTGGTTTGATCTTACGACGCACCCTCCTTTCACTCTGACCTATCTCGCACGCAGAGGCAGAAGAGAGAGTAGTTCTTTGATCCAGAGCAATTTTAGAGTGATGTGACTCTCGTAACAGTTGTGGACAGCTGGATGTTTAATCAAAATAAGAATACAGTCATTACGTGCACAAGGATAATTTTAATGAAAACCATACTTTTAGAGTGAAATCCCAGTTCAAGCCATTAAAATGAAAACTCCCACTACCCATTCTGTCAACAACTTATGCTGTAAAAGGAAGAAAGGAATTTACTGTTACAACTAGCTTCTCATTCAGAGTTAATTCTTCCTTATCTACCTACAAACTTTTCATAGTAAGTTTTTAATTCTGGGCCATTTTTTCCCTAGCTATTTAAGTGGAAATGAAATACGAGACTGGAAATTATTACAACAAGGGATAAAGACACTGGGCCGATAAACACAGAACATGCGATCAGAAAGTGATGCTGGTTTATCCCGCTGGATGAGCATATTAGGTTCAAACAGAGAAGGCAGACGATCCATGGGAACAACGTTGTTTTTAGAACTTAGGTTCCCTTCCACTTTCCCTGAAAACCGTGGAAGAAGGGTACCCTTCACTTGTGTTTGTGATCCCATTCGAATCAGCACCCTAATTATTTAAGTAATACATACTACTCTTTGCTCTGCTCATGTCTAATATACTCGACACCAAGAAATTTTAAATGTAGGAAAGAAAAATCTTCCTAAGAAGATCAGAAAAAGTAAATTTTAGTCAATAAAAATCAAAAGTGGGGAAGAAACAGATCTGTCAATAAAAAACAGCCTGCACTTCTGTTAACAAACCGTCTTTCTCCTGTATCAGTAAGTTAAGGTAGGACATCCAAAAACAATAAGTTATTTTTACTTCTTATTCCAAGAGCATTTGTTAAATAGAAGTTTACCGTGTTAGTTTACTGAGATGCTGCTCTTCAACAACTGAAGACGTAGAATTATCCCCAACATTTCCTGATGACTGAGCATCTTTTTTGGCCAAACCAGCCCCTTTGGAACCTACACGATCTTTTCTTGCTGAAACCTTCAGAGATGTCAAAAACTCAGCTTTTTCCTTAAAATTAAGAAGAAACAGCTAATATTACCATGGAAACAATCTCTTTGGTAATCTGGTTTGGCAGTCTGGCCTAAAGCTCTAGGTTTACACACACACAGAAGTGACTGGTTACTAAATTTTTATAATATTACAAAGTCACTCTTTTCATGAAAATAGTTACAGTACAAAAGGCAAAACTGTATTCTTTTAATGCCCTCCTTCATGATCCTGACAAAACAGAGCCCACCAATAGAAATTATTTTTTTCAAACTTACTTTCTGAAGGAGCTGGGTGTCAGAATCCCCCTGTTGCAGCAGATTATCTTCTGGCTTCTGGGCCTCGCTCTGATCCACTCTGTCTTTTTCTAGACCTGCTGCTTCTGTCTTACCATGTGCTCTTCCCAAATCTGGCTTAGCCTTTTGGAACTGCCTCCTTATCAACTGTGCCGGACCAGGAACACACGTTTTATGTTCCTGTCTAGAATGAAGTACCAAGCACGTTGAAAAACCAAAATCAGAATTCCTCGTTGATGTAACAGCTGTTAAATCAAACAATTTTGGGCACAAACCAATTCTATGTTCAAAGGACTATATATAAACTGGCTATAAAACCAAGCAGGTAAAATAAAACCACACGTGCTGACGTGAAAGGAAGAACATAAAAGCTTTTATAACTTGCATTTTCTGTATAGCCTGGGGAGTAGTTTTACAACAATATTCATCTTTTTTTACCTTCATTCATTGATCTGGTGTGTGGTTTCACGCTACTGTAAGTAATTTTCAGAGAAATAACTAGATCCAAAGGAAAAATGCCAGTAGTTGAAGATGGTTTTCACAATGGCACTTTAAACAAATCCCTTCAACTGGGCATGAAGAGATATACAATGCTCACAACAACCTTGGTCCTTCTGGTTCAAGAGCAGGTTTGAAAGTATAGACTATTCTCCCACCACATGCCTGTCAGTTCATGGAAAAGGGTACTGACAGCCAGTGTTGTAAGGATCTCAATATAACCCACTCGTATCTGCCAAGTCAGAGACAGACAAGGTCTTAACATTTGACAGAGTAGCCACAGCTCCCAAGGCAACCTGAACTGCTTTCTTAAGGTTTCCTGGGAAATATCTTAATAACTGGCAAAGATTTGGATTCTGAATTAAGAAGTTTAAAACTAATATAAACCTGGATACTTATAAAGAAGAACTGGGTATGAAAGTACCTAACACGAGTTCTCTGAATGATCTATATTAAAGACTAATCTTGAGTAATATTTCTAATAAATTACCTAGAAGAGAAAGTAGTTAGCCACATTCAAATGTTCCAACCCTGCTAAGCTCTTCTGGCAGTGAAACATCAAGGAAGTTCTAAAAGGTTATGACACTACTGAACACCTGCCAGTACAGGCTAACAACTGGGAAAACAAATTATATTTAACTTAAGTATAAGCTATTTACAATCAAGTGTGATTCTACAAAGGTATTTAAGAATAAAATATATACAGAAGCCCAATGTGCTACTACTGAGGCCAAAAAGGATAAAAAAATGCTAGATATAGGAATAAGGTAACTTTAAAACTATACAGAATATACACTCTGAAGAAAGTATCAGTCATGATACAGTTAAAAGCTGGAATAAACTTCATGAACAGAAAAGGTTAGAAAGAGAGGGGTAGAGGGTGAGGTATGGGTTTCCATACAGGAAAATTAAAAGTTAGATCTCTCTCACTAGTAAATGCAAAGGCAGTGGCCGGCCCAGTGGCATAGTGGTTAAGTTTGCACGCTCCATTTTGGCAGCCCAAAGTTCCCAGGTTTGGATCCCAGGCACAGACCTATGTACTTCTCATCAAGCCAAGCTGTGGCAGCGTCCCACATACAAAATAGAGGACGATGGGCACAGATGTTAGCTCAGGGCTAACATTCCTCAGCAAAAAGAGGAAGACTGACAATGGATGTTAGCTGAGGGCCAATCTTCCTCACCGAAAAAAAAAAAAAGCAAAGACTGAGCATAAAATCCCTTGAAACATGTAAAGTTTCTTTCAGGAAACTCTATCTATATAACTATAGGAATTTGCTAGTCTCAAAGTCATAATCCTGAAAACTTAATTTTAAAAACTAAATTGCCAGTGTTACTTTGAGCAAGCCATTTCAATCCTCTAGGTCAGGTTAGTCAATTACGAATGAGTGCAACAGGAGAGAGTGCCCTCAACGGTCACTAGTCTTTAAGGCTCACTTAAGAGTAAAAATCAAAATCCTTCCAATGGTCCTACATAATCTTCCCTTCTCCTGCTCAGCCTCACCTTTCCTGCATCTACTCCTCTTCCTCCATCCCTGTTTCACATGGGCACTTCTGCTGTCCTCAGACAGGCCAGGCATGCTCTTGCCTGCAGTACTTTTTGACTGTTGTCCCCTCTTCCCCCCGACATCCCCCCGACTTGCTCCTCGGCTTCTTTTGGGTCTTCTCTCCAATGGTCCCCATGCAGTGAAGCACTCTGACCGCTGCAAATTAAAAAGTAAATCCCCAATCACGATATTCCCTACTGCCCCACCAGCTTTGTTTTTCTCCACTTATTTATTCAACTTATTTGTTTATAATCTGTTCCCCCAATTAGAATATAATCTCCACAAGGACAAGACTGTTTGTTTCATATTGTCCTATATTGTCAGCACCTAGAACAATGCCTGGCACACAGAAAACGCTAAAATAGTTGTTGAATGAATGGATGTATAAGGTTCTGTTCAGTGGCAAAATTCTGTAATTCTCTAAGACCAAAAGGGATTAAATTATACATGGACAATAAACTCATAAATAATAATTAGGAAAAGCCAGAGATGTGAAGAAGTTCATCTTTAATGTCTGGGGATTAACATCTCGGAAAGTGTTCTCTGGGGGCTGGCCCGGTGGCGCAGTGGTTTAGTTCGCACTTGGCAGCCCGGGGTTCACGGGTTCAGATCCCGGGCACCGGCCAACGCACTGCTTGTCAGCCATGCCGTGGCGGCATCCCATGTAAAGTAGAGGAAGATGGGCACGGATGTTAGCCCAGGGCCAGTCTTCCTCAGCAAAAAGAGGAGGATTAGCAACGCATGTTAGCTCAGGGCTGGTCTTCCCCCCACACACAAAAAAGACTGGCTTTAGTCTTAAAACAAAAATAATATGAAAAGGCTTTTTAAGACACACATACACACACAAAAAGGAAAACAAAAAAAAAAAATGAAGAAATTCACACTAAAACAATAAAAGCTTCATCTAAGAAACCTGCCTAAATGAAGGCAAACTGTTTCAAGTCATCCAAAATCAAGAGTACCACCTGTTCAGACAGATGACACAACACGCTCAAACTCATTCCTATGGCTTCACAGGGTGAAAAAGGATACAGTAACATCTCTTCTGCATTTCCCAAAAAACCAAGTTAATTCTATGTAATTAAAGGAAGCTGTAATATTCAAAGTAAATTGATAAATGCTGAAGACATCCTAGAGGAAAATTAATTAATACTTCACCAAAACATGTCCTAGGTTACAAAGATAGTGCAGTAAATTAGATGGACCATGGACAACATCCAGAAAAGGAAAGGTGTGTTTATTTTCCTTTGTATTAAAAAAGAAGAAACTAACACAGCCTAATTTAATATCAGTAATAATAAAGCAGATTGCAAGTAATAAAGAAAAGAGGCAGTGCTGAAGTATCTTCACCCTTCTAGCATATCGCATTTAAAACATATCATTCTTACCATTTGGCTTGGGACACAGCTCTAAATACAGCATACACTAAGTACCTCATCAGCACTTCCTGCCTATGAATTCTAGTCTTCCTGCCTATGAATTCTAGTCAGTAGGTTATAAATTCCTAAAGATACAAAGAACTTAAGAACTTCTGTCTACTATAAAAGTTTAGTTTTAAAATAAAAAATGAGGATGCTTGCCAAACCTTTCAGAGAAATTACGAATAAGAGAACATCAGTCAAGCAATTCTTATAGCATTTGAAGCAGATTTAAAATATTCTAGTTTCATAATTATTACTTTATCCTTTCATAAAATTTTCTAGATGTGAAGTTATATAAAATAATTATGCAAATATCCAATCTTTATCTTTGAAATTTTATGCTTTTCTGACTAAAAGTAAACTCACCTCATCTTTTCATCTGAAACATTTATTTTATTAACAGGAAGGTCTCCGACGAGAACCATGTGACTGTGATTTTCATACGTTCCACCATCTGAAACTTTGGAGGATACAACTTCAATTTCAGCTCCAATTTGAGAACTTGCCTGAAATGACAAAACTGTATTAGTATTTTTTTTTCAGCAGAACATAACTCCTAAAATCTTTCAATCATTAAGAAAGGCTTTTGGTTTTTTTAAAATGAACACTCAAACTGGGGATAAAAGGTTCACGTTTGTTGCCCAGAACAAAATTGCCTAATTCAGACAGAAAAGGGTCAAATATTATTGTAGTAAGATGTTTACAGATGCTTTAAAACTACAACAGCCATCTGTTGTGAACCCCACCAAAAAAGTTTAATGGTTTTTTAAAAAAAGAGTCTTTTTGGGGGGTGTACAAATAAGGATTACAATCACTTTAAATCTACATTTTCCTGTGGTAAACAGAGAAAAGAAGGACAGAAAAACAAGATCTGTTGAAATGGGCATTACACTACTTAGATTTGTTTCTAATACCAAAAGATATTGGTTAAACTATCATTCCAAACAGAATGTTACACAGCAGTTAAAAATAATGTATCTTCATATTTCTTGACATGGAAAGCTACTTAATATATTAAGTGAAAGTAGTAGTCACAAAATAACATGTATACAATGATTATTTAAATTTACATAAGTGTGCACAAGTGTGTGCAATGAGATTGCTACGATATGTCACAAGGTTTCAGGGTTACCTCAGGGTGGTGAGATTTGAGGGAATTATAGTAGTATTTTGTACTAATTGGACATTTCCACAATGAATAGGTCCATTAGCAAAAAGATAAATCCATTTTTACTTAAAAAAAAATCCAGAAAGGAAAACCTGAAACAAAACTAGATATGTATTTATTGAGTAGAGTGTCAGATGCCTATATTCTACGCCAAGCCTGAGCTTCCATTTGATATCTTAATACGCATTAAAAGGCTCAATTTAGTTACATAACAATAACTCACCACAGTCGAGAATTTCTTTTTAGTTTCATCTTTTTGTAGTATTGCTCTTTCTTCCTTAATTATTCCTTTGGCTTCACCTTCTCCTACTCTCTGCCTCTGTCCAGCCTTTCTTAGGTTTGGTCGGGGTCTCTGAAGTTGGCCCCTTATGGGTTGAGCGGTTTGGATGGCACTTTCCTTCATTTCTTCTTGGCAAGTGTTTATCTTCTGAGTTCTAGAAAAGGGAACAGGAAGAACTTGACTGTAAAAAAAAATGAAAACCACTATAAAAATACAAAATTTGAATCTCCTCTAATAAACTTTCTACAAAAATATTTTGTACCATTATGGGAAAATTGAACTACTTTCTAAGTATTTTATTTCATAAAAGAAAATAGTTATTTCAATTCTCAAAAGGTAATGAACTTATATGAGGTCCCTAAAATATTCAAATTCATAGAGACAGAAAGCAGAACGGTGGTTACCAGGGACTGGAGGAAAGGGAGTGGGGAGTGAGTGTTTAATAGGGACAGAGTTTCAGTTTGGGAAGATAAAGTTCTGGAGATGGACAGTGGTGATGGTTTGTAAAACAATGCGAATGTACTTAATGACACTAGACTGTACACTTAAAAATGGTTAAAGTGGTAAATTTTATGTAATGTGTATTTTACTACAACTTTAAAAAAGGTAATGATACACACCTTACATGTATGTTTTAATGCATTGCTATGTACACAGTCTTGAGCAGCTAACAGTGAGCGTAAGCAGGCAAGCGCTAAAAGGTGTTGAACTCAGTCTGACTTTCTATTTCAGGCAGTCCGCCACGTGAACAAATATAAGCCAAGTACTCGATAGTCACATTAACACAGCTTGATAAAAATAAAAAAAATTTTGAAAGAAATTTCTTATTCTAGATTTTCAAGGAACTACCCATAGAAACAGCTAGTTTACCCCATGGAAACAACTAGTTTCTTTTCCTGGGCTTGAGTGGTCTGAGACTCCTCTGTAGGTTCACAAAAACTGGACAGTGACAGGTCCTTCTCCATCTGCACATATGGTAATATCACAGCCTCCTCCTGCCTGGGACCTGATTTGTCTTTTTCTCTTGATGTCGTTAAGGAAGCCACATCCTAGAAGGCAGATACAGAAACTTTCGTTGGGGTTGGTAAAAGTATCAGAAGTAGAAACTCTCATATACTATTAGAAGAGTAAATTGGTCTAGCCTTTGTAGATGACAATAGGGGAGGTACCTATCACAAATTTTAAGTCCTAGCAATTCTACTTCTACAAATGTATCTTATAAAAATAAGTATCTACAAAATTATACACAAGGATATTCATCACAGCAATAATAGCCCTCCCAAAAAAGAAAGAAAAAGAAAAAACAAAAAAAACCCTGGAAACAAGACAACTGTATTAACAGGAGATTGAATAAATGATAACACCTTTATAATGCAACCGTACAGAGCCACTTAAAAGAAGATAAATTTCTATATACCGATCCAAAAAGATGTTCACAATATTGTGTTAAGTGGAAAAATCAGAAGGCAAGCTATGATGCCATTTTTGTAAAACAATGAAAATACCTGCACATCTTATTATTTATATAAATAAGTATCTATACAGAAAAGTCTAGGTGGAAACATTCAAAATTGCTACATAATTAACTTGGGAGAGGGATGTGATATGATAAAGAACTCTCACTTTTCGGATTATATATTTTTTCCAATTTGAAATTTTTATAATCACATAAAATAAAAAAGCAATTTATCATGGGCCGACCCCATGGCCTAGTGGTTGGGTTCGGCATGCTCTGCTTCGGTGGCCCAAGTTCTCAGGTTCAGATCCCAGGCACAGACCTATACCACTCATCAGCCATGCTATGACAGCGACGCACATACAAAATAGAGGAGGACTGGCACAGATGTTAGCTCTGGGTGAATCTTCTTCAGCAAAAAAAAAAAAGTAATTTATCTTTTTTCAATATAAGATTAGGAGGAAAAAGTACAAATGTTCAAGCACAGTAAGAACTAAGCTATTTTAAGAAGTAAAAAGAATTTTAATTCAAAAAAGTATTTTATATGTTTAAAACACAACTTATGAGTGTTAACATTTCATTTCAAAGTTTTTGATACCATATCACACAATCTTAATCTGTTATGGACCAAGTTAACAAAGTAAATAAAATATCTCTTTAACTCACATCAAGCTTCTAATTTTTTATTTCACCTTCACAACAGAGTAAAATAAAAGACCGTTGCTCTCATTTTTCCTATGAAGGAACTGGTTGCATCATTTGGCTCTGGTCACATAACAAATAAAGGTCAGAACTCGAACTAGAGTCCCAACCTCTGCAACTCCTTCCTATGACACACTTGCCCATCATCAGAGAGCTGAGATTCTTACACAAACCTCATGCAACAAGGAGGCTCATGAGTACAGCAACAACAACCCTAGCACACATAGTAAAAGTTATATGAGGAACTATTTGTGAAAATCCAATTCCAGGTGTTTTACTTTAGTAACCATAGCAACTAAAACCAACCCTCCATCTTCAATATCACTCACGTGTTGAGAAGGGAGTGTATTCGTCTGTCCCCTGCTCTGCTGTATCACACCAGCCTCCATTTTACTGGTTTCCAATTTCTTCCCAGGCACAAACATTCCTGTTCCTGTAGTCTCTCTCTTTAAAGCTGCTCTCGCTAAGTTTGGCTTTGGTCTTCTAAGTCGACTTCTCACAAAAGGTGCTGGTTTAACTTCAAATGGCTTCTGTTCTTGAGGAAGAGATTTGCTTTTGGAACAAGGATTATCAAACTTTAGAATGAACTGAAGGGGCAGTGGGAGTGGAGTCTTAGGACAACCTTAGACACTGGTAGCAAATGTTTGATTCTAATTCTTAACAGGAAAACAAATTGGACAGTTGGTAGATGCTGAAAAACATGAGTGGTACAATCCACGTATAAGCCTAGGAATTATATCATCTTTGCATAAAGAAAATACAGCTTTGTTACAGCCGTAGTGGCTTAGGAGTGCATGTTCCATACAATTCTGTATGTTAGTAATTCTCAAAATCAACTGTCAGAATGAGCTCAATCCTCTCTCCCAGTCTTCCCAAAACTAGCTTAAAATCTCTAACACTGTGGTATAGATGCTATGTCTTGAAACCTCACTTAGTTTAACATAATCAGCAAATATAACTTCATATGGTTTTTCTTTAAAAGCACACAAACCTATATACTCATACCTTAAATTAACATCTGAGAACTGCTCTAGAACATCTGGGGATTGCATCCCCTGGTCTCCTGTTTTATCAGGTTCACAAGTCTGTAAAGATGCCTTCAAATGACTCAACTGACTTGATCCTTCCTCTTCAGAATTTCTGTCTTCTACAGATGTATGCACCACGGAGAGTGCTTCGCCGCTAATGTTCTGGAGGAAAAGCCACAGTAAATCAGCACATATACAAGATTCCCTAAGTATTTCATACACTTCAAACAAAAGCCTACTGTATTGTATACAGTTTTCTTTAAAAATCTAGAAGTTCTTTTTTTAATTTTTAAATAAAGTAAAATTGACTTTACAAATGTTAAAACATAGAATTCAGGAAATTCTTCTTTTTAAAGTGCATATTATGGGGCCGGCCCAGTGGCGTAGCAGTTAAGTTCCCATGCTCCGCTTCGGCCACCCGGGGTTCACAGGTTCAGATCCGGGACACAGACAGACGCACTGCTCATCAAGCCATGCTGTGGCGGCATCCCACATAAAGTAGTGGAAGATGGGGACGGATGTTAGCCCAGGGCCAGTCTTCCTCAGCAAAAAGAGGGGGATTGGCAACGGATGTTAGCTCAGAGCTAGTCTTCCTCACAAAAACAAATAAAATAAAATGCATATTATGATTTTTCCAAACCACAAATACTTATCCAAAAAAAGTTAGGAAAAAAGTCCTCAAAAATGGTAGAATGGCATGAACTTAAGTAAATGGAAACTTTTAATAAAAGGAACTTTTAAAAGTGGAGTAAAGGGGCCGCCCGGTGGCGCAGCGGTTTAGTCCGCGCTTGGCAGCCCAGGGTTCGCGAGTTCGGATCCCGGGCGCCCGCCGACGCACTGCCTGTCAGCCATGCTGTGGCGGCGTCCCATATAAAGTGGAGGAAGATGGGCACGGATGTTAGCCCAGGGCCAGTCTTCCTCAGCAAAAAAAAGGGGAGGATTGGCGACGGATGTTAGCTCAGGGCTGGTCTTCCCCACAAAAAAAAAAAAAAAAAAAAAAGTGGAGTAAAGAGGGGCCGCCCGGTGGCACAGCGGTTTAGTTCGCGCTTGGCAGCCCAGGGTTCGTGGGTTCGGATCCCAGGCGCCCGCGGCTACACTGCCTGTCAGCCACGCCGTGGCAGCGTCCCATATAAAGTACAGGAAGATGGGCACGGATGTTAGCCCAGGGCCAGTCTTCCTCAGCAAAAAGAGGAGGATAGGCAACAGATGTTAGCTCAGGACTGGTCTTCCTCACGAAAAAAAAAAAAAAGTGGAGTAAAGAGTGGTACAGCAGGAAGTAAAAGAGAAAAAGTGATACAAATATGGTCAAAAGAATTAATTCCAACGTATGTTCATACCAGAGTTAGCACAGTTTCAGTCCACTTCCTACATTCCTTTTATCTGAAAGAGTAACTTCAAACTGACACTAATTACAGCAACTTTTTCACAATTAAAATTTTAAAATTATTTTAAGAATATATTGTTTCTTTAAGGTCCTGAAACACAAAATTTAGGGCTGAGAAAGACTTTAGGCTTTTAGAGATTTTAAATGTTGTTGGACTTAAGGACAATACTCATAGAATTATTTTGATAATCTTTCCCTGAAAAAGTATTCAAAAAACTTTTTAAAGGACAGAAAAACACGTACTTCGAGGTTTAGTGATAGCAGAGCGCTGCCCTCAGCACCGCTGCTCTGCGTCAGATCTGTCTCGGCTTGTCTTGAGGTTCCAGTCTCCTCTGGTTCCTTTTCCCTTAGAGAAATGTCTCTTTTTCCAGTTTTTTTCAAATCTGCCACCATTTCCTCAGTAGTACTAATCTCTTCTGATCCACTTTTCCTCAAGGAAATTTCTCTTCCAGTTTCTTCCAAATCTGCCTGAGTTTCCTCAATGGCAGTCATCTCTCCCGATACCTTTTCCATTAGGGCAATGTCTCTTTTTCCAGTTTCTTTCAAACCAACCTCCCTTTCCCCTACAGCACTGATCCCCACTAGGACCTCGTCCTTTGGGGAAATCCCTCTTCCAGTTTCTCTCAAACCCGTCTCCACGTCACCTATAGTGTTGGCTTCCTCTGGGGCCTTTTCTTGTGTGGATATTTCTCTTCTCCCACTTTCTTCCAAATCTGTCTCTTTTTCCTCAGAGGCATCAGTCACCTCTGGTCCCTTGTCCCTTGGGGAAATCCCTCTTCCCGTTTCTCTCAAACCCGTCTCCACGTCACCTACAGTGTTGACTTCCTCTGGGGCTTTTTCTTGTGTGGATATTTCTCTTCTCCCACTTTCTTCCAAATCTGTCTCTATTTCCTCAGAGGCATCAGCCACCTCTGGTACCTTGTCCC
Organism: Tapirus indicus; assembly: GCA_031878705.1. Taxonomy (NCBI): domain Eukaryota; kingdom Metazoa; phylum Chordata; class Mammalia; order Perissodactyla; family Tapiridae; genus Tapirus; species Tapirus indicus. Next base: position 994,617 of record CM062925.1, on the reverse strand, counting down.
TTGGGGAAATCCCTCTTCCAGTTTCTTTTAAACTCGTCTCCAAGTCACCTATAGTGTTGACTTCCTCTGGGGCTTTTTCTTGTGTGGATATTTCTCTTCTCCCACTTTCTTCCAAATCTGTCTCTATTTCCTCAGAGGCATCAGCCACCTCTGGTACCTTGTCCCTTGGGGAAATCCCTCTTCCAGTTTCTTTTAAACTCGTCTCCAAGTCACCTATAGTGTTGACTTCCTCTGGGGCCTTTTCTTGTGTGGCTATTTCCCCTCTTCCACTTTCTTGCAAATCTGTCTCCCTTTCCTCAGGGGCATCAGTCACCTCTGGTATCTTGTCCCCTGGGGAAATCCCTCTTCCAGTTTCTTTCAAATCTGTCTCCATTTCCATAGTGATGTCAGTCATTTCTGGTATCTCCTCCCTGGAAGAGATGCCTCTTCTTCCAGTTTCGTTCAAATCTGACTCCATTTCCTTAAGAGCATTAGTCTCCACTGGTACCTTCTCCTTTGGTGAGGCTTTCAGTCCTGCAATTTCTCTCAAAGCTGCTGTCATTTCCCCAGAGGTAAGACTCTCCTCTGGTACCTCTTTCTTTGAGAAAACTTCTCTTCTTCTAGTCCCTCTTCCTACATTTGGCTTTGGTTTCTGAAAGTGACTCTTTAGAATTGGGACTTGTTTGAGTAGACTTGCCTTATAATCCTCTTGAGTACTATAAAAAAAGACAATCAAATTTTAAACCAGACTGCCAGCTGAAGAGACGATGGTTGAGAAATCACTACTGACACACTATGAACTCTCAAATTAAAAAAAATTAAGGAAGCCCCAGGAATCTGTGCAAAATTTAAAAATTAAAGGAGAGAAAAAACTTCCATCTTTTGAAATTATACTAAGTTTTTAAAATAATACATATTACAGTCATGCATTGCTTAACAACTGGGACACGTTCTGAGAAATGCATCGTTAGGCAATTTCATTGCTGTGCAAACATCATGAAGTACAATTACACAAACCTAGGTGGTACAGCCTATTACACACCTAGGCCATATGGTACTAATCTTATGGGACCACCTTCATACATGCGGTCCATCATTGACTGAAACATCATTATGTGGCGCATGACTGTACTCAGAGACACATATAAAGAGAAATCTATCAGGTCAATTAGAGTAGCAGCTAATTAGCCCTGAATAGTCTCTTTCTAATCGTCATCCACACTATCCTTTGCAAATACCGGCTAAGAAAGCCTCTCCAGCCCTCAACACTGGAGCTAGCCCAGTTTGTGTCTGCTACTCTTACCTCTTTCCCCTACCATCCCTCACTCAGACATATACCTTGCCATTAGAATTAAGGAAGTCATTCATATGGCCAGACTTGACCAGCATTTCAAATAGCCAGATGGAGGTATAGTCTGAATTAGATACAGTCTGATGACTAGGAACAGATTTGTCCCTCCTTACTTTTTAAAAACAATTAAAAATGAGATCTCCCGTACAGATATTTCTCTATTGTGATTTCATAATATAAATTGGGAGTAAAAGGAAAGATTAACTAAACAACACTATTTTGCAGCCTGTTGAATGCTATTGGGCATACAACAATCACTACCTAGAACAAGTACCTTGCTTTCCAGAGAAGCAGCAGCACTCTTTGCTTTGTGCTTTATCGTAACAAATAGATGGTAAAATCAAAAAAAACTATATGAATGAAACAGTTCTTAGTGACTGTTAAGAAAAGTCATTAATCTCGGGCAGAAGCCAGATCAAACGAAACACTAGACTTATTCAGCAATGTTAGGTTAAACTAATGTATATACACTTAATGGCTTAAAAAAGAGATTTAAAATGATGATATTGCTTGTTTGAACTTCCTAGGTCCTAATCTATCTTTCTTCATTGAAATAACTGTTTTTTTATAATGCAATTTTTGATAACACAAGGCAGGTCCTTAGGAATAAGACTGCTTTTCAAACTGTACTTGTTTATATAACTGAGGTGCCTTATACCTATCAATAACGTTAATAATTGATAACATTCACTGCAAAATTAGTACTGATCGATAAAGAAAACTGAATTTGGTTAGTTCTTGGTGGATTTCATTCTATTTTCTGACTTATGATTCTTTTCATCTCCATCCGGAAATATCTACCTTTTGGTGAGGTTCCTGTGTTAGCAATCCTGGTTTGGTTATCACGAGAAAAGATAAACTATAAAGTCACATTTTGAACACTAGTATATTCTTAAAATATGTGAACGCTTTAAGCAAAAGCTTTATTAACAATTTCATTGCTTCAATATTATTCAAATTTTAAGATACAAATATGAAATATTCTGATTATATTCTACATGCTTAGATTGTCTCTAAGTAATAAAAAGACTTGATAAGCTTAACTTTTATGGATAAATAATAAACAAACACACTACTTGGAGTTTACGAACAACCAGTCAACGAACAGCTCTAAGCACCTATCACACCAGGAAGGCATGAGCTAGGAACTGGGGACACGTGAACGAGACAGCCCTCCTCTCACAGAGCGCCACTAGCTGCACAACGACCTGAGGAGCAGGCAGCGTCTGAGACTGGAGATCAGCCCTGCGATTGAACCAGATTCTCTCTCAACTTAAAATGTAAGGTGGATCCACAACTCTCTCCTCAGATCACAGAATTCAAGGAGAAAAGCACAGAATGGAAGAGGACCACAAGTGGACAAAGTAGGAGAAAGGATGGGCATAAAACCATAAATCTACTCCACGGTCCGCAGATGTGTTTTTCCAAAATACAGTGCTTAAGAATCTACAAAATATTTATAAAGCTCCATAAGATAACTCACCAACCATGACACAAACCTCAAAATATTTCTATGAAGGAGACAGGATGCAAAATTAGAAGAGTGAGTTTCAAAAACACATTCACCAATTTACTGCATCAAGTAGAATTATTAATGCATTCTTCATCTCAGAGTCTTTTTGTTTTCTTTCTCTTACACAGCACCTTGAACACTTATGAACAGTTCAAAGTGTTTGAGGATGGAAATTTGAGAAAACACAGAATCTTAGACTTGTTTTTAAGGATGCTGAAGATCCAAAGGCCAGAAGGCCACATGGTAAAATACAAAGGACACTGCCTTTGGAGAGGAAGCTTGTTGAGATCAGACTGGATATCAGTTCTAAACAACATCCACCAGGTTCTCAAACCCAAGGGCCACTCAAGGAAAACAATGTCCTACCAAGCCACATGAATTATAAACGGCATCTAGCTTGAACTGAAAAACACAGGAACAAAAAATCCGAACTGTCAGATATCTGTCATGAGTATCTGTATCAGAGATACATAACAAGAATGAAGCTGTGCAGGCTTCTACCCAGAGATTCCGTGGCAGAGTAGTGAAAGAGTTTGGGGATGGGGAGAGGGGTGCAGGGAGAGAAGGAACAAGCAAAGGAGTAGAGGAAGAAGTGAGGAATAAAGGAATTTTTCTGTCTTCTAATAAAGACCTTTAAAATAATTCAGAAAACCCAACTTTCACTCTCAGGTTAGGTGGTATTTAAATGAGCTAATACAGCTAGCTGTAAGAAAGCATAGGATATGCCAGACTTTAAATGTAGAGACTGGTAAAATATTAGTAATTGTTGAAACTAGATAAAATAATAATAATTATTGAAACTGGATAGTAGGTACACGGGAGTCCATTATTCTGTTCTCACTGCTTTTGTGAACACTGAATATTTCCAAAAGGAAAAAAAAATTAAGTATATTAATAATTTCATTGCTCTGGTTTTGTACCCTCCAGATTTGGTACATAAATGTAAATATGTAACTTGACATGCAGATAAGTCAGTCCGATTTGCTGTTGTTTTAAAAAACAATTTCTAAAACTTTACACAAAATTCAAAAATTATATAATCAATAAGATGATGCTTACCTCACACCTTCATCAAGAGCCTTGGGCTCATCTGGCTGCATATTTTGAAAAGAAGTATCTTTTTCCTCAGACCATGATGCGATGTCCTCACACTCAACATTTTTACACGACTGATCTATTTGTTCAGGAGTCTTAATAACAAACACATTTTTTAAAAAGTTTCAGGTTTCACAATGAAACAACCATTTATAAAAGATTTCGTTGAAAATTTGTCTAATTTGAGTACAAGGAAATGGTGAACATTTCAAAATCATAAAATGATATTCAACAGATGCTTTTCAATGTTGTTTCTTTAGATATCTTAGAAAATTTCATGAAGTCACACCTTTTACCTCATCTCAAAGCCCCCATTCTTTCCCTCCCAACCAGAATGCAACGACCTGCTTCAGTCTCATCTGTTAGAAGTGCCCCTGGAGTCTCCTTTCTGAACCCTTCTCATCATTGTATCACATTCTAGACCTTGAGAATTATAACAAAAGAAATTCAAACCTCAAATTATGCCAACTTTTACCCTTATCGCAGACTAGTTATTACATAAATAATCTAAAATTCCATAATCTTTGTTCTTGGACTTGTATTTTAGTAGGGAGCTTTTAACATTTATTCTGTTAAAGCCAGTATTAAAATTCACATATCTAGGCTGGCCCAGTAGCATAGCAGTTAAGTTCACACGCTCTGCTTCAGCAGCCCAGGGCACACAGGTCCGGATCCCGGGCGCGGACTGACGGCACTGCTTTCAAGCCATGCTGTGGTGGCCTCCCATATAAAGTAGAGGAAGATGGGCATGGATGTTAGCCCAGGGCCAATCTTCCTCAGCAAAAAAGAGGGGGATTGGCAACAGACGTTAGCTCAGGGCTCATCTTCCTCACACACACACAAAATAATTCACATATCTAGCTACATTTTCAAAAGGGAAGTGAAGTGTAATTCAAACAGCTACTGAGTGATGAGCAAGGGAAGTCCAAACATGAGGTCAGGTGAACGCAGATGATCCATCAAGTAAATGCTCAAAATCCAGAGAGCCAAGAGTTAAATAGCTTTACAATTAGCAAAGCTGCCAGCGATGAGATGTTGGCCTTCAATTTAATGAACAATGTACACAATTGTATAGTGCTGCTGTTTAAGAAAGGAGGTGAAAGGAGGCTTATGTACTGGTTTAACAAACGAACTGGGAGGAATCAGAGTACTTACATCTCTGTCAACACAGGATTCATTTTCATTCTTTTCTACATTGGCCCCAATTTTTTCCTGTGATGTAAGAATTTCTTTTCTTTCGGCAGCTTTACTGACATTTGGCTTTGGCCTCTGCAATCGGCCCCTCATTAGTCGTGCAGGTCTGAAAGCCTTTGGTTGATCATCTTCCTGCAGACAAATTTTTTCACTTGAACTAGAAGAATTACGAAGGAATAAAATCAATAGTTATTCTGAAGTCACATACTCGCTTGTTTTCATTATTCCCTTCTCCTAGGTATGAATAAGTAAACCATTTGGAATATAAAATAATTCACAAGTGTCCCCAAGAACATCCTCAAAGATATCATACTTCTACACCTTAACTCTTTGGAACAGGCATAATCCTGGAACCCTGACTATAAAAAAGCATTTTAAAATCAAATTTTCATCACAAAATTGGAAAAATCTATACCTGACAAGTATGTAATACTATTCCCCACTCAGGATACTACCATGTAACGTACAGCTCCAGGGCATTGGACACAGATTCTGGAATAAACGTACAGTCCAGAATCCACTGGTTCAGATTCATATTGGAGCAAGTCCTATTCTAGATCTCCATTCCAAGTTAGATATTCCCTTCTGAAACCTCTTGCTATAAATAAATTATCCAGAAACATATATCTTAACCATTAATTTATCTAACTAGACTTTGTTAAAACCTTGTTAATAAGTTGAGGGAGAAATGTAATTGCTAACTCAGTGGATTCATACCATAACATTTCTACCATATTAAGCATAAAGAGCATTATTAAAATGTTTCACAACACCTATAGTTAAAAATGTACTTAAGCATACTAGCTGAAAGTAAAATTCAGACATTACCTAGTAGAAAACATGTTATTACAATCACTTGTAAGAGTTACTATTTTTATTCTACTTTCTAAGTACTTACTTAGATACAGTCTCAGCTTCTGGGTTCTCTCTCTCTGTATCCATTTCAGAAACATCAAATGTGTTTCTTTTATCCTTTTCCACGTGATTCTATAAATTCAATTTTTTACATTTAATCTACTTAACATAAAAAAGTTCAAAATTTTGTAATAAATGGAAAACAGTGAAATTTAATTTTTTGTACTTCTAATTATAAGGGAGTTTTTAACATCACAAATGCAGATAAGAATATTATAAAACATATAAGCTCATATATTACTGATAAAACCATAAGTTGGCGTATCGTTCTGGAAAGCCTTCGCCAATATGAAACAAGGGCCTTAAAAATGTTCATACTCTTTGACCCTGTAATACCATTTAGACAAAGATTTAAGTATAAGGATGTTCACTGGAACATTACACAAGATAGCAAACATGGTAAACAGACAAAATATCCAATAATGAGTAATTGGTTAAATAAATTCAGTTATACCCATTGAGAGAATATTATGAAGTCAACAAAAACCATGTTTTCAAAAGATGTTTAATGATATGGAAAAATATTTACAAAATGTTAAGTACCAAAGAAGGATACGAAAACTGAATTAACACTGCTGCTCCATTTTATAAAAGAAAAGCTGGAAGGATATATGCTAAAAGGTTGGTTGCATCTGTATAATGAAATTACAAGTTGTTTTTATTTCAATTTTTACATGAATTTGTATTTTCCCAATTTTCTAGAATTTAAGAACATCTTAGAAGATTATAATATTATAAAAATTGTGATAAAAGATATTTCACGGCAGAGAAAAAAAGCAGACTAACATTTTAAAAAGTATTTTAGCAGAAATAAAAAATTTATAACAATATAACACTGGCAGGATATAAGGAAACCGGAACATTCATTTAAGTCTTGTAGCAATGTAAATAGATTCATTTTTTTTTTTTTGACTATCAGTTTGACAGTGCATAACAAGAGCCATAAAAATATTTAAAATACTTTGACTCATTAATCCCACCACCTCTGGAAATTTACTCTTTGCCTATTTCCTTAAAAGCAAACAATTTTGTAAAAAGGTCTTTCTTATTTAGAAGAGGTAAAAAAGAATGGAAACAACCTAAATGTTCACCATTAGAGAAATGGTTAGGTAAATCACTAATGTTAACCTGATGCAGCTACTAAAAAGATCAATTAACCCCAAGAAAATGTAAATGAATAGTTTCAGAGAAAAGTTTTAAACATTATATATGTTACGATTAAAAACTATAGAAATGTTTACATACATAAAAAGAGAGACGAAGTTTATAAAGAACAAGTAGAGGAATGTGAGTGTCTGCGTTTAGACGAAAGGGTTATGGATATCATTTTATGTATAGCTGTTTTAAACATATTTTGAATAAAAATTTTAGATAAGTAAATAAAAGACAGATTTGTCTCTACTGAGGATGTCTGAAATGATATCTCCTCAGTTCTAAAGAAAATGCATAAACAGGAGACTAGTAAAACAAATTTAATATTAATGTGTAAATTCTTGTGTCTTTGTTTTAGTATCAGTAACATTACTTTGTAATTACAAGCTAAACATTTTTATTTCCCACTATTTAAGAAAAATCTTCATAATTTTAACTTACATAAAGTCTCTTACTCCATACCTTTTCAACTGAAGTTTCTGGGTGTAAACTCTTGCTCTCCGCATCTGTTTTACCTTGTGAAACAACTGATTTCTTCCCAACTGCCCTTGATAAATTGGGTTTAGGTCTCTGGAGTCGTCCTCTCGCCATTGGTTTAACATTTTCTCTTTGATCAGTTTCCCTAAAAAATTAACATTATTTAAACTGCACCAACACACAGGCATATTCAAACGAAATTCTGGAAAATTCTTTAAAAATCTACTCAGAGCCAGAAAATATTCCTTTAAGCTTACGTACAGGAGCAGTGGCAAAGAAAACTGAAAAAAAGAGCAAAGAGTGGGTAATGAACTTGTTCTATCTAATGTTAAAAATGTGCTAGTCAGCATCAATCCCAAAACACTGTGGTGCTGACAGGAATAAACACACAAATGAAACACAAGAAAATGGAGAGGATGACCACAAAATACAAGATTTTAGTATACAATAAAGGCAGCATTTCAAAACAGTGAGGATAAGATGAAATACAAAATATTGTAAAAAATAAATATTAAACTAAATACATGGTGACGGGAAAACTGGAACATTGGGGAATAAAACAAAATTAGCTCCACTCCTTGCACGGTGCTCACAATACATTCCAACCGGATCAAAGATTTAAATGACACCACAGATGGACTCTTTGATAACCCTGAGGTGGGGTAAGCCTTTCTAAAATCTGATTAAAAGTTCGGAAGCCATAAAAGAAAAAAAATTGAGATATTTGACAACATAAGAATCAAACACTTTTACACAGCCAAAACATGGCTAAGTCAGAAGTCAAACTACAAACGAAGAAAGCACATCTTACAACTCATACCACAAGGCTAACCTCCCAAAAATATAAAGAACTCTACAAGACAACATCAGTAACACATTAAAAAACTGGACAAAGAATATAGATAATTCGCAAAAAACAAGATAAAAATAGGTGTTAAATGTGAAGAGATGCGCAACTTCACTCCCAACAAGAAAAGTACAAAGTGAAAGTAAGCAGAGTGTGAGCAAGAGCGAGTGCGACAGGACAGTAAGAATCTGGAGCATCTGAAGGGAGTTACATACAAATGTTCATTGTTCCGTTTCTTTTATTTTCTGTAGGTTAGAAAATTTTTAAATAAGAAATTGGAGGGAAAAAACTTAGAAAATTACATACTCCTGCCAAAAAAGGAGCCATGGGGTGCAGATACTATACTGAGCTATTATTTTATAATCTATCAAGACTGGCAAAACTCCAAGTTTACGACACCGTTTGTCCGTGAGGGAGACAGGCGCTTTCGTATGTTGTTGGGGAATACAAACGAGCACAACTACCACGGAGAGCATTTTGGCAGTACCTATCCAAATCAGGAATGTACACACACACACACACACACACACACACCCTGTGAGCAAGCAAAGTACCTATCCAAATCAGAAATGTACACACACACACACACACACACACACACACACACACCCTGTGAGCAAGCAATTCCACTTGTAGGAACTTACCCTACAAATATACTTGTACACAGATGAAAAGGTGGAGGTACAAGATTGTAAGCATTGTTTGTAAAAACAATCTATATAGCCATCAGTAGGGCATTGGTAACACAAACTGTGATTTATCCATACAACAGAACACTATGCAGCTATGAAAAGAATAGAGAAGGTCTTTATGTCAAGATATGAAGATGTAAGACCAAAAAATTGCAAAATGTATGTACAGTGTGCTACCATCAGGTTTTTAAAAAGAATACAAAAATATAAACAATATATATTTCTATTAGCTTTAATGTACTTTTTAAAAGTCTCAGAAAGAATCTAAGAAATAAATAACACCGGTTACTTGTTAGAGTGAACGGGGACACGGTAGGAGGGATACTTCACTCTGTACCTTCTTGTACTTTTGGATGTTTGAACCATAAGCATATACTGCCTATTCCAAAGGCAAATTTTAATTTTAATTTAAAAAATGTTTGATTCTCGATGTGACTACGCTTTACTGAGAACAAAAAAGAATTTGTAAACTGAACAGCTTTTAAGCCCATCTGAAGAGTTATGAGGGAGATAAGAAGGAAGCCTGAATTTTTGAGATCTCTCTTCAAACACAGATTCTGTGGTGCTTTTCTTCTGTTTTTAGTGAAGATATTAATTTAACCTGTATCTACATACTAGAAAACGTAATAATCTCTTTAAAGTCACCAATATCAAAATCTACTACTTTGACAACAGGCATGAAAAACAACTCAAACCAAGTAAAACTAAAATCTCATAGCAAATGTTTAGGCTTCTAAATTATTTTAGAATTTCCTAAGTTACCACTTTGCTAAAACTCTTATCACCATAATATATCGAATATGAAAGAGAATCTTTCTATAACAAAATATAAAGCAAAAAACCTTGATGTCACACTCAGACCACAGAACAATTACATATTAAATGGTCTACAGGGCCCTCCCAATCCTTAAAGGAAGCAGCATCATTATCACTTCTTAAATGAGAAGAAATGAGAAATAATTGAAAATAAATGTAGAAATCCTACCACGTAAAATACTCACAGTGGTTTATTTTTCAGGTCAGCATCTCTCCCTCCTGCACAACTCCTCTCAGCATCATTCACCCCACGCGCTCTCATTCCGACCTCCGATGAAGGCACAGCTGAAGTGATTGATCCTGCAGTCTCAGTTGCTATTGACATAGCATCTTGCTGACCACTAAGGAAATGAAAACATATCACGGGGGAAAGAATTCTTAGTAATACATATTTTATACTAATTATTTAAAAGATTTTTAGGGGCCAGCCCGGTGGTATAGTGGTTAAGTTCGTGCGCTCCACTATGGCGGCCTGGGGTTTGTGGGTTTGGATGCCAGGTGCGGACCGACATACCACTCATCAGCCATGCTGTGGCTGCATCCCTTATACAAAACAGAGGAAGACTGGCACAGGTATTAGCTCAGGGCTAATCTTCCTCACCAAAAAAAAAAACAGATTTTTAAAAATATACAAAACCAATACTTTGGAAGATGATCCTTCATATTATGGAATAATTGAAATGGATGTTTTGGCTTTTCTATGATCCTTCTTTCTTGCACCATGTTATTAAAAACTGTTCCTTCAGAGGAAGTAGCAGCCACAGATTACAAGCTTGGCAAAGTGCTCAAGAAGTCACAAAACAAAAAACTCTTAATTATATCAGGTTCACAAATCACACATATGTGTGAAATCACAGCAATATTTAGGAATTATCTTTCATTAAAATTTTATATAGGCAGTCCTTGCTTTGCATGGTACTGTGTTAATAAAAAATCATGTAAATTGAAAACACAGTTCCAATATGCACATGTTGCAGTTAACACTGTACTATGCAAAGAGAGGACTGCTGTATTATGAAGTATTTCAACTAAAAATAATATAAATGATGGCCATGAACTAACTAGCACCCAGTTTCAACAAATATTCACATTTAGCTATACTTCTTTTTTTGCTCACTTTTTCTACTGGGTGCTTGTCTTTTCCCAACTGATCAGTAAGAGCTCTTTAGGTATTCTCTTTTGGTTAGATGTTACACATAAAACCTCCCAATCAGGGGCCAGTCGGGTGGCGTAATGGATGAGTTCACACGCTCTGGTTCGGCCGCCCAGGGTTCGTGGGTTCAGATCCTAGACGAGGACCTACACAGCACTCATGAAGCCTTGCTGTGGTGGTGTCCCACATATAAAATAGGGGAAGACTGGCACAAATGTTAGCTCAGGGCCAATCTTCCTCATCAAAAAAAAACCCTGCCAGGGGCCGGCCTAGTGAGATAGCAGTTAAGTTCCTGCATCCCGCTTTGGTGGCCTGGGGTTCACCAGTTTGGATCCTCATCACAGACCTACTCACCACTCATCCATCCATGCTGAGGTGGCATCCCACACAGAAGAGCTACAACTCTACAACAATGATATACAACTACATACTGGGGCTTTGGGGAGAAAAAAAGAAAAAGAGGAAGATTGACAACAGAAGTTAGCATAGGGCCAATCTTCCTCAAAAAACAAAAACAAAAAAACCCCCTCCCAATCAGTAGCTTGCCTTTCACTTTCTTTATGGAGACTTTTGTCAACAGAAGTATTTAATTTTACTACAATTTATTAATTTTATCTTTTAAAGTTTGTGCTTTTTATGTCTTAAGAAATCCTTGACATCACAAAGATATTCTACACTTTCTTCTAAAAGTTTTAAAGGTTTGCTTTAATCTATCAGGATGGTAGCAGGCAAGGTGAAATAGGAGTCTAATATTGTATTTTTCATATCTCAGCATCTTCTAATGAATCATTAGTTCAATCTTTGCCCACTAATTTCTAATGCTACCTCTGCCATGTATCAGATCCTAAATCCCTCTTCCTAGACTCCACACTCAGTTGCACTGAGTCCATCTGTCTGTCCCTGTACAGTACCACACCGCTTTAATCACTCTAGCTTCAAAGTCTGAACACATTTCCTCTCCAGAGTCATTTTTCAAAACTGTCTTTACTGTTCATGACCTTTGTCCTTGTGTATATAACAATTTTAGAATCAGCTTGCTGTTGTAAAAAACCAGTTGGAATTTTTAACAGTCATCACAGGGTTGTTTTCTTCCTACATTAGAAAAAGTCATCAGTATTGTCTCGTGTGTAGTTCATGAAATTAGCTGTATCTCTGAAGTCACAACTTAGATGTCTGTCACCTAATAAGTTAAGAATCAGAGGTCCAGGGCTCTGCTTCAAAGAAACTATTAACCTTCTGAATCATACAAATAAACTGGCACATATGCATATGTGTATTTTTTTTACATGAGAATAGGGAACTTTCATCAAATTTTCAGAAGACAGACATATAGACCAATGGAACAGAACACACAGCTCAGAAATAAACCCACACACGTATGGTCAAATGATCCTTTACAGGGAGCCAAAACTACACAATAGGGAAAGGACAGTCTCTTCAACAAATGGTGCTGGGAAAGCTGGATTCCCCAGATGCAAAACAACGAAACTGAACCTTTATCTTACACCAAACACAAAAATCAACTCAAAATGGATTAAAGACTTAAAGGTAACACCTTAAACTATAAAACTCCTACAGGAAAACACAGGAGGAAAGCTTCATAATAGTAGTATTGGCAATGATTTCTTGGCTATGACACCAAAAAGCACAAGAAACAAAAGCAAAAATAGACAAGTGGGACTACATCAAATTAAAAAGCTTCCACACAGCAAAGGAAACTATCAACAGAGTCAAAAGGCAATCTACAGAATGGGAGAAAATATCTGCAAACCATATATCTGGTAAGAGCCTAATATCCAAAATATAAAAGGAACGCCTATGACTCAATAGAAAAAAAAAAAAAACCACCAAACAACCCAATTAAAAAATGGGAAAAGGACTTGAACAGACATTTCTCCAAAGAAGACACACAAACGGCCAACAGGTACATGTGAAGATGCTTGACATCACTCATCATCAGGAAAATGCAGATGAACACCATGAAGTGTCACCTCACAGCTGGCAGGATGGACATTATAAAAAAAACAAACACAACACAAAGTAACTGTTGGCACGTATGTGGAGAAACTGAAATCCTTGTGTACTACTGGTGGGAACATAAAATGGTACAGCCACTATGGAAAACAGTATGGAGGTGCCTCAAATAATTAAAAATAGAACTAGCACACAATCCGGCAATCCCTCTTCTGGGTATTTATCCAGAAGAACCGAAAACAGTATCTCAAAGACATATCTGCAATCCCATGTTTACTGCAGCATTATTCACAATAGCCAAGAGATGGAAACCACCTAAATGTCCACTGAGAGATGAATTAATTTAAAAAATCTGATATATAAATGCAATGGAATATTATTCAACCATCAAAAAGGAAAGAAAGCCTGTCATATACAACAACATGGATGGACCTTGCAGGTATTATGCTGAGTGAAATAAGTCAGACAGAGAAAGCAAAATACCAGATGATTTCACTCATATGTGGAAGGCCAAAAAAAAAAAAAACAACCCACAACAACAAACACACTAACAGAGAATAGATTGGTGGTTACCAAAGAGGGAAGGGGGGAGGGACGAGGGCAAAAGTGCTCACAGGGCACATGTGTACGGTGATGGATGGCAGTCAGACTTGGGATGGTGAACATGATGTAGTCTACACAGAAATCGAAATATATTGATGGACACCTGAAACTTACATGTTATAAACCAGTGTTACCTCAATAAAATAATAATAAAAAAGAGGAAGAAATCCTTCATATGCTACAACGTGGATGTTGTAACACTGAAAACATTATGCTAGGTGAAATAAGCCAGTCACAGAGGGAAAAATATCGCACGACTGCGCTTATACGAGGGTCTAAGGTAACCAAGCTCACAGACAGAAAGGAGAACAGTGGCTGCCAGGGGCTGAGAGAGGAGGAGTGAGGAGCTGCTGTTCAGTGGAGACCGAGTTTCAGTCATGCAATACGCAGTTCTAGAGATGTGCTATTCAGCACTGTGCCTACAGTTAACAACACTGTACTGTACACTTAAAACATTTGTTAGAGTAGATCTCATGCTACGTGTTTTTTAACCACAATTTAAACAACAACAACAACAAAAAACTCAGACAGCAGGACATATCAAATTCAAACGGCTGAAAACCAAAAATAAAGAGAACATTTTTATAGAAAATGATAAACCCATGTAAACGCTAACCACAGAAAGCTGTAGTGGCAGAGCCAGCAGCAGAACAGAGTGACACCAGAACAATACCACGCAAATGATAAAGGGTGATTCACCAAGAAGATGCCACAACCCTAGGTTTGTGTGCACCTAACAACAGAGCTTCAAAACTGATGAAGAAACACACACAGAACTGAAAAGAGAAATGAGACAATTCACAATCACAGTTGGAAACTTCACACTCCTCTCTCAGTAATCAATAGAAGACGTAGGCAAAGTCAGGAAAGAGCAGAAAATACCTTGATGAAAGGACAGGGTCAGTTTTTTCCTCAACCTTTTCAGTGGAGGATAAACCCACAATGTCATCTATGTTCTGTACGCAGGAAAGCTTCTGCTCCTTACTGCCTTCATCCTCGTTTATCTCAGGCCTTGAAGACTGACATCTACCTATGAACGCAGAATGCATGTTATTTTAAAAAATTGCAGGAAAAACATCTATTTTTTAAAGCATAAAGGAATTGACAGATAACATTGTCTTTTCCTATAAATTATTAATCCATTCAACATTCAAGTTCCTATACACAAGGCATTAATGAAAACTCAATCAATTTACAACTCTGTTTTGAGGATGAGCCCAAATTTCCTGGCCAGTTTATAGCACCTTCCTTTCATCTTGCTTAAATTTAAGTGGTTAAACTGACTTGTTTTATATGTCTAGGAAACTAGAAGTGCACTTAGCTATACTTCTACTTAAACATTGTAATTAATAACGTAACAGCTATAATTTACTGAGTACTTACTAAGGGACAGAAACTCTAAGCCCATCAGATGAATATCTCATTTAATATTCAAAACAATCCTATAAAGGTACTAATATTAACCTCAGCCTGAGTTCAAAGATCTTAAATGACTTGCCCAAAGTCATATTTAGCATATAAGAGTTGAAATATAAACGAAAGTCTGTTTGATTTCCAAAGCTCAATTTCTTAATCATTGAGCTATTCTGCATTATATGTAATGTCTGTAATAGTAAGCCACAAAAGAGTATAATATTGTGATGTCTATAAATCATACTGTGCTATTTACACCAGGACTCATTTATTAAAATCATCTTAGTGAAGCTCAACTACATAACCTTTAAATTCTACAGAAAGGTTGTTCTGGTCTACTACTATCTTTTTTTCCTCTCTTTATTTGACCATCTGCTTTTAGTAATCTAAAGATGAACTCCTAAGGAAAGAGACCAAGACTTCCCTAAACTCTTAGCCCCTATCCCCTAGTAACTCGTAAGTGTCAATATGTCTGCATTTTAAGGGAGTTAAAAAAGAAAAATGGGAGGAATTCTTATTCCAGTAACTCTTTTATAGAAATTAAACAACTGATTGTGGTTCACAGAGGTGCTCCAAAGAGGCAGAACATGAAAATCTATGATTTATGCACACACACAAGCAATACACGTCTAACTACAGACCTGTGACTTCTAATCACTGTTAATAAGTAGTACATAGCAGATAATACATCTTAGAGACAAACAAGAGAGAAAAATCTGTCCATTTCATTTTGGTGGGTTTTTTTAACTTTTTTTCTTTAAATTAAAAAGGTTTAATACAATACCATAAATACAGAACCAGTTAATAAGCATCATTAATTGCTATTATCCAGAAGAAAGGCATTTAAGTTGTATACCATACTACTATATGTATCTTCTCAAGTAATACAGGGGCTATTAAAATACGTAAGAAACTTACTTTTGTGTTTTTCTCCTTTAGAAGGGCCTGACTGAACAGTGGCATTTCCTGAAAGATTGCTTACTTCCTGTTTACCAACTTCATCCTGATTCTTCCTTCTCCTTTTCTTTTGATTTAAGTTTGGTTGTAATGCAATCTGTTCTGAATCCTGTTCTGATAAAGTCAGAGACTGTTGTTCTTCAACTGTCTGAGCATCCTTTTGAGATTCTTCTGCATCTGGAATTTTAGTGCTCACAGACTCATCTGGATCATCATTCACTCCTTCACTGGCAACTTTTTTTGCTGAAAATAAGAGAAACAGTTATCAATATATGAACAACTTACAGAGAAATTCTTAAAGGTAGAGAGGATAAATACTCAGAGTCCTCTGTACTATTATTTTTATGAGCAAAAATTTGAAGACAACCTGGGGCCAGCCTGGTGGCCTACTGGTTAAGTTCAGCGCACTCGGCTTCGGTGGCCTGGGTTTGGGTCCCAGGTGCAGACCTATACCACTTGTCGGTCACCATGCTGTGGCAGCAACCCATGTAGAAAAAAATAGAGGAAGACTGACAACAGATGTTAGCTCAGGGCAAATCTTTCTCAAGTAAAAAGAGGAGGATTGGGGCTGGCCTGGTGGCACAGTGGTTAAATTCGTGTGCTTTGCTTCGGCAGCCCAGGTTTTGCAGGTTCAGATCCTGGGCATGGACCTACATACTGCTTATTGAGCCATGCTGTAGCAGGCAACCCACATATAAAGTAGAGGAAGACAGGCACAGATGTTACCTCAGGGCCAATCTTCCTTAGCAGAAAAGAGGAGAATTGGCAACAGATGTTAGCTCAGAGCTAATCTTCCTCACCAAAAAAAAAAAAAAAAGATCAAAGACAATCTAAAATGTCTGAGAACTAAATAAGTTATAATACATTTATGCCATAAAAATCCATGCAGCAAATAATAAGAGGTAGGCTTATATGAATGTAAAAGATTTTTTAAAATATTGTTGCATAATAAAGGTCAAGCTGAAGAATATATATAGTATGAACTCATTTTTATTAAACAAAAACAATTACATATACTCTAAGACACACACACATATATATGCATAGAAAAGAGTTTAGTAATAGTTATCCCTAGGAAATCTGAAAAACTTGATTTCAGGGCAGGGTAGGAGAGAGATTTCAAGAATTTTATTTTCTGTATCATTTGTTTTTCAATAAACAATCTTTTTAACAATATTTTTAAACAAGTTCTAGTGCCCTTTCTATGAAGTCATATTAATAGTCAACTATATCAAAAGATAAAAACAATGAATTAAATTTAAAAAACCAAAATGTAGAGATCACCATGGAAACTGCATCCAAACCAAAAGCAAACTTCACAACCATGACTGATCAGACATCTTCTCTAAAAATATCTAACCTTAAAAAATAATAAAATTCAATGCCATTTACTTTTGTTAAAAAAATTCAAAATGAGGTTTTAAAACTGGGAAAGTAACACTTGATTTATTCTCTATCAGAATAATTATTAGCAATTTTTAAATTCTGAGACTTGTAATAATATACCTGAAAACTTCTCACATTAAATAAGATATGGTGAGTCACCCGTGCTATCACTTGTAACACGATAATCACAAGATTAATACATCTATTTTAGTCTCCTAGGGCTATGTACAGTCAGAATGAAATAACTTTGCAGTTATCAACACTACTTTTAAAAAGATATAGGCACCAAGTTCCAGAAAAGGAATTCCAGACTGGCTCTGTGCAGAAAGCAGTTAACACAGTAGGCCTGACTGCCTGTCTGAAGGCCTGCTTACGAGGTTGGCACTGGTCTGTGCCCGGAACTTGGGGTGGGGAGAGTTCCCACCAGCCTAACTGACAAATGCAGCTCTCTGTGCCTAACTTGTTTGTACAAACAAGGTGGTTTATGCTGAACAACTGCTTTCCTTCTGGGAGTCTCGAAATTCTGGTACGTGCCAGCCAGAGGGTGTCTACATGACCAGCCTCCAGTAAAAACCCTGGGCACGGGGTTTCTAACAAGCCTCCTGGGTAAACAACTTTTGACACATCTCGTCACAGCTAGGTAAGGGGAATTAAGTATGTCCCCTGTTGGGCCGCCCGGTGGCGCAGCGGTTTAGTCCGTGCTTGGCAGCCCAGGGTTCACAGGTTCGGATCCAGGGCGCCCGCAGACGCACTGCCTGTCAGCCATGCCGTGGCAGTGTCCCATATAAAGTAGAGGAAGATGGGCACGGATGTTAGCCCAGGGCCAGTCTTCCTCAGCAAAAAAGGGGATGATTGGCAAAAGATGTTAGCTCAGGGCTGGTCTTCCTCACAAAAAAAATAATAATAAAAAAATTTAAAAAAAAAAAAGTATGTCCTCTGCGACTCCATGGGGAGAGGACTCTGGAAGCTTGCACCTGGCTTCCCCTCAACTTTGACCTGTGTGCATTTTCCCTCTGCTGATTTTGCTCTGTGTTCTTTCACTGGAGTAAATCTCAGCTGTTAGTACAATATGCTGAATCCTATGAGTCCTCCTGGGGAATCACCAAACCTGGGATGGTCCTGGGGCCCCAACAAAGGCTCTCCCAGTCTGGGTCTGAGTCCTGCCTCTGCCACTGCCAACACTGTGCGACCTTAGGAAGGTGACTTAGGATCTCTGGGGCTATTTCTGGGTGATTAAAACAAATGGAAAGGGGCTGGGATGTGGACTGGCTGACATGTATGGTTCCTTGTAGTTCCAGGATTCTTTACATTATGCGATTACAGCTAAACAATGTCCTCATAGATCAGAGATCAAATAGTTAAGAAAATATAAACCTAAAAATAGGAACACCTACATATAAACAATTTTCTACCTGGCACAAGTTGACCTTAACTCTCAGAAATAAGTTCTGCTCAAACAATACAATTTAGCTACAAGCCCAAAGTACTAGACTTTCATTTTTTTTAAGTATTAGAATTTTGTCCCAGATTTGTCTTATTGAGGAAAATGATAATAAGTAACCAAACATGACACTCCAAAATTCTGATTCTCTTTTATCAGCTACAACTATGCTCTAGATGCAAAAAAAGATGTCCAATAGCCCAGTCACACCACTTGTAAAATTTAAAAGGGAGCTGCTGTTTTGGGTCAGATAACTGGAAAATTGAAGAAATCACTTCCCTCCAATTGGATGACTAATGATCTCAACTACCTGACCGACACAAAGACTTGAGGGACAAAACTGCAAGTCTACTACTATTAAGTAAAATAACACACTTTCTTTTAAAATAAATACCTTTTACATTTTTTCGTGGTTTAGAGGATTTCTTCTCCTTTAAATTCTGATTTTTAACGGATTTTTGTTTTCTTTTCTCTTCTTCAGCAAGAACCTTCTGAAGCAAATGAGCAAAAAAATCGAAGTCAAAAGGGCGCTTTTCCTCTGTTTAAAAAAAAAAAAACCTTTAAGTTTTTATTTTTAAAAAAGGAAAAGAACTTTCAGGTTTTTATTTCTTTAAGTATTATAACATCAAAAGCAAATGGACTTTATCAGCAGGAGAATGGATAAACAACTCTAGTCACTGTAGGACAGTCCACAATAGAACACCACTGAGCAATAAAAGCAATAAACTGGGGCCGCCCGGTGGCACAGCGGTTTAGTTCGTGCTTGGCAGCCCGGGGTTCGCGAGTTCGGATCCCGGGCACCCGCCGACGAACTGCCTGTCAGCCATGCCGTGGCGGCGTCCCATATAAAGTGGAGGAAGATGAGCACGGATGTTAGCCCAGGGCCAGTCTTCCTCAGCAAAAAAAAGGGGAGGACTGGCAACGGATGTTAGCTCAGGGCTGGTCTTCCCCACAAAAAAAAAAAATAAAATAAAAAATAAAAGCAATAAACTATTTTAGTTAAACAAAAAAAAGGAACTACTGATACAAGCAATAATATAGGTGAATCTCAGAAACATGTTGAGAGAAAAAAGCCAGACACAAAACAGTACATACTGTACAACTGCATGAAGAAGACATTTTAGAAGAAGCTGACCTAATCTACAATGACTCACATGAAAACAGTGGAAGCCCTGGGTCAGGACAGCAGTGGAGAGTGACCAGGAGGGGAACAAGGGGTTTGTCTAGAGGGAGGAAAACATTCCATATCTTGCTTTGGGTGGTGGTTCCACAAGTACACCTTTGCCAAAAATCAGACTACAAATTGCAGAGTGAGTACACTATAAACCCACTTTTCAACAGGGCTGGGGTGACTAAGGAGTCCTCTGAGCCTATCCACCACCAGATACCCTCTCTTTATCACAGCCCTCTCCCTATTAACTCTTCCAAATAGCAGCAAAGATGGAGACAGATGAATGCTGATTAGGACCACTCTCATGAAGTACCCAGCACAGCACTCGATCAGAAGAGCAATCTGTGAGCAAACCAGGGACGAACTCACCACAGGGGTTAAACCCCTGCCTAAGCTCTGCATCTAAGGACACAGTGAATGTAGAGAAAATGGTTCTCTATACATAAGGCCCAAAATCGGTTTGATTATAAGGTGATGACAAGACAGCCTTAGAAAAAGAGGTATATACCAAAACAAAATAAACCAGCCTCAGGAAACCAAGCCCAAAGCTGGGACTCCTGAAGGCTGTGTTTTACTGCAAACCCAGCCTTTATCTGTTCTGACCTTCCACAACAATGATTCTGAAAAACACAGCATTAAAATAATCCATAAAGGTGCTCAGAGGAAGTCAAAAATATGTTTTAAAAAGCACCGTTTAGATTTTAATTTTTTTTCCACCACAAAGCACCAAAATCAGTGAATTTTAAAGGTATCTATTATAATGGTTTTAACAATGGTTCCACACCCTATAAAGACAGTTTATAGATTTACGAATTCTTTTCTGATTATCATGTGTTAAACATAAAACAGGAGAGGGCTGAGGACCACAGTACTCCAGATCTTCCAGGAGCCATTCCCGCAAGTGGTTTCCCCGAAGGAGCCAATACAACATCGGGTGTAGGGTCCACTCATCTACCTTAGTGTCTGCTCATAAAATAAACGTGCATGCGACACAACCTAAGTCCTCTCTTTAGAATTGTTTCCTGAGATTAGCACTATAGCAAAAGGACATAGAATACATTTATTAATCAAGAAATGTTCATAATTATCTTCCAAACAAAGAATATAAGAGCTACTTTAAATAGTACTACGTTTAATTCTGTTTTTCTTTACAGATCCCTTGATGTCTTTTTCTGAACTTAAAAAGAAAAAAATGTTAATTTTCATGAAGCTATTAGAAGCTGAAAGGTATATATACATCATTCCTTCACATCAGGTCTAAATTTAGATGTCATCTCTTCAGGGGCTGGCCCGGTGGCGTAGTGGATAACTTTGCACACAACACTTCAGCGGCCCAGGGTTTGTGGGTTCACATCCTGGGCACGGACCTACACACCACTCATCAAGCCATGCTGTGGCGGTGTCCCACAAACAAAAATAGAGGAGGATTGGCACAGATGTTAACTCAGCGACAATCTTCCTCAAGCAAAAAGAGGAGGATTGACAACAAATGTTAGCTCAGAGCCAATCTTCCTCACACACACACACACACAAAAATTTCTAAATGTCATCTCTTCAGACAGAACCTCCCTGACCACCCAATCTAAACATCCATCCCCTAACTCCCTCATTTTTCTTCTTAAATTAATCACTATCTTAAATTATCATGCTTACCGACTATATCCCTTCCCCCACCCAATTAGACTTAAGGCTCTCAACACAGGATTCTCATCTGCCCTGTTCCCCATTGTATCCTCAAGGCGTACACCAGTGACTAGGAGGCAGCAGGTGGGCGGTACTGTTGACTCAATGACTGACAGCCAGAAGGAATCATCTACAGCATAACATCTTCCAGAAACAATTAACTCCTTCTTGAATGCAGTTCCCTCAGAATAAAGAGCACTTAGAAATAGTATCTTCAGCCTGTATGTAACCTCTTGGATCAGAACTCTGCTTACTTGCTTCTTGATGTTTTAGCTAATCCCTTGCTTACAGATCTTTATCAGCTGCCACACCTGCACGGCTAAAGAGAAACATTTCCAGTCTTACTCTTCCAGTGACAATATAGCACAAAACAAATCTAAAACACACTGGAATCAAAGACAAAAGACTGGTCATTTTTTAGGATCTCCACATGATACATTATAAAAGAAGTCTTAATACTTACGGAACGCTTTGTCTATTCTCCACCCATTTGTTTTCTCTTCACGTTTAAATTTATTCTGTTAACAAAACAAAAAACCCTATAGTAATTTTCTCTCATTAAACAATATTACGTTTAAGAAAAAAAGAATAAGCATTAAACTGAAAGTCTTATAATAACATATGATTCTCTAATAGGTAAAATGTCTTTGCCCATAGGCAAGTTACTTAAATCTTTGGCTTTTTAAAAATAGGAATGAAAGATTTATACTGAGCTTCCTGACCCTCCTTAACGATCAATAGCATGAATTGGCAATGGAAGCTGGATTTACAGAGGACAGAAAAACATAAAGTAAACTAGCATGGAAACAGATCAAACTGATCATCAATTAAGCTAACCAGTATTAACTCTTTAAAAACGAATATAGTCACATCAAGTCAAACCTCTTACATTAGCATTCTAATGTGTTTTTCATGGCACAGAGGGGAGACTGCAAGGAAACAACTAAGCAAAATTGTAAAGCAGACAAAGTTTATCTCTGGAACCTTCTTTATATTTGGGCACATTTCCTCATGCTTTTCTGGGCGTCTACGATCCAGATTAACTACATCAAGACAGAGACAGTCCAGGTTTCAGGCTCAATCCATCCTAAGGTCATCAGGAAGTCCGAGGGCACAAGTCTGTGTCTGAGAATGTCTCATCATGCATACACACCCTGGGGGAGAGAACAATCTCCCAGTCTCTTCCTTCTACAGATCAGTGGTCTAAAACTTTTATTAGAAATACAAAAGTAAGGGCCAACCCAGTGGCATAGTGGTTAGGTTTGGTGTACTCCACTTCAGCAGCCCAGGTTCACAGGTTTGGATCCCAGGCGCGGACCTACACCACTCATCAGCCACGCTGTGGTGGTGATCCACGTACAAAATAGAGGAAGACTCACATGGATGTTAGCTCGGGGCTAATCTTCCTTAAAAAACAAAAACAAAAATAAAACCTTTTATTGAAAAAAAAAACACAGAAAACAAAGGACCTGCTTCATGGGCCCCTTCTTCCCTCCGAAAGAACCAAACTACTGACCCGACTGTCAAAGCAATTACTCTCTTGCATCTCCTGTTTATCATTCAAGGCTATATCCTTGGATTCTATGGTTTAGCCTTCCAATTTTTTAAAAACTTCATATGACTTTAACATCTTTTAATCTGCAGGTTGCCCCTCTTTTCCATTCTTTATTCTCCCTTATAAAAGTTGTTACCAGGTAACGGAAAAGTTTTCAAGAATGATCATCTTTCTTCCTTAGAAGATCGTATTATTCTTTAAACATCTTCTCAAAAATTAACAAAAGTTACCTCCACAATAAGTCACAGGCTATAATCACTAAATTAAAACACCCTGAGAGAAATGCCAATAGGCTTTAGGCATTTTTCCACTCTAAAACATTGCTATATCATATTTTACCTAATTAGAAATATAATTCAGAACAATTAAAAACTTCTTTGAAGAATGTATTGATGTTAGTCATTGATTTCACGGGCAAGAACCCCTGTGGGCCAAATTCCTGATGGTAAAATAAATTCCATAATTTCCACCTCTGGCCCTGGCAAAATAACTGGTTATGAGCTTGTTCTACATGTTCAACACCATCATAAATAACTTTAACCCTGAACAAAACAAATGCATCAACTATTTTCAAGCACTGGACAACAGGCAGAGGAAGACTACAATCCCACAATCCCAGAGAAGGGAAACACACTAGATGTACCAACGTTCACCCTGGCTCTTTGCCTGAGCTAAATTTCCTAACCAACAAAGGGAGATAAAGGCCAATCAGAGAACAGAGATTCCACTGAGCTGAGGAGGGAGAGATCTTTAGGGACAGGGTTCTAGAGAGAAGAAAGCTATTCAAAAGGAAGCCTCACAAGCCTGGTGGAAGTACCCATGAGCCCTTGGTCTACATCTCGGATGCATATGCCCAGAGCATGACGCCTAGTGAATGAAGAACAGCTACTACAGGGATGAGAGCAGAAGAAAGACACTAGAAGTCACCTAACACAGTGAGATGACAGAGTTCTAGCCTATACGAATGGAAAGACTTTGTTAACACCCAGACATTCAGCTCAGACACCAAAAAAGGCACCAGTTAGAGAGAAGGACCACACCTCAGAGGAGCCTTTCTCAATTATGGTTCTAGCATGAGAATTAAGCCCTACTGCCCTAAGCCATCCCCTGTGTGTAATGAATTACCTTCTCTTCTAGGCATCTAGAATGGAACTAATATGACCATCCTTGGAGAACTTAGAAAACAGTAACTCAAATTATTTTCTGTGGTTTCAGTAAGGACCAGTCCAGATCTGCCCCAATAAAGCCTAAAACCAAGCCTTGACAGAAATGAGGAGAGATGGCAGTATATTAACTGCCTTCTAAAACAAAACACACTCTTTAAAGAAAAAAAAAACATAATCCAGACACCACACACACATCATCCACTATGTCCAGCATGCAATAATAAAAAAAAAAAAGCCACAAGACATGAGAAAAGACAGAAAAATGTGATGCACAGTCAAGGAAACAAAAAGAAAGTCAACAGTTACACATTCCAACATGATCCAGATGTTGAAATTAGCAGACAAGAAAGTTAAAGCATCTGTTATAAGTATGTTCAAGGATTAAAGGCAAATATGGAATGAACAGATAGGGAAATCTCAGCAGAGGAATGGAAACTAAGAAAAATAACCAAATGGAAATTACAGAAATGAAAAATATATCAGAAACAAAACATTCACTGAATGGACTTAATAATAGATTGAAGATAGCAAAAGACAGGGTTAGTGAACTTGTAAGCATGGTAACAGAGACTAACCAAACCAACATAGAAAAAAAAGATAGGAAAAAATATGAACAGAGCTTTAGTAACCTGTAGTACAAGGTCATACAGAGTAACACATGTAAGTGGAGTCCCTGAAGGAGAGAACAAAGCAGAAAACATTTTAAAAAGAAACTACTCCTAGGTAAATCATAATCACACTGCTAAACACCCAAGTTAAAGAATAAAATCTTGAAAATAGCCACAGAAAAACAATTCAACACATACAGGGGAAGAAGGATATGAGTGACAGCTGAGTTCTCATCAGAAACACTAGAGGTCATTAGACAATGAAATGATATTTTTAAAAAACTTAAAAGAAAAACCATCGAACCAGACTTGTATATCCAGCAAAAATGAGACTGACATAAAGACTTTCAGATAAATGAAAGCTGAGAGAATTTTTCAACAGCAGATCTGCTGTTCGGACCTACAAGGAATGAAAGGCATCAAAAATGGTAAACATGTAGCTAAACAGTAAAGACTAGTTTCTTCTTTCCACTCAATT
Source organism: Tapirus indicus (assembly GCA_031878705.1). Lineage (NCBI taxonomy): Eukaryota > Metazoa > Chordata > Mammalia > Perissodactyla > Tapiridae > Tapirus > Tapirus indicus. The sequence continues at coordinate 968,998 of CM062925.1, read as the reverse complement.
TCCTCTAAAGACAAAAGACTCTTTAAAATAAGTTCACTGTAAAGTGAGGTTTATAAGGCAGAAGTAAAATACATAACAGCACAAAAGATGTAGGGTAAATGGAATCATACTTGTAGGAGGTTACTATTTGCAAAATATGTAGTATAAAGAATAAAAAGGTACCATAAAGAATATAAAACGTAATACTAAAAAGTATTTGATTAACCCAAAAGAAGGCAGGAAAAGATGAATAAAAAAAGATGGGATAAATGGAAAATAGTGAGATGGTAGACTTAAACCCAGCCATATCAATTATTATATTAAATGAAAATGAAGTTATTACACAGAAATGTAAAACAAACATTTTGTTTTATTATTACCAAGGGTCAACATAAGAATACAATGAACAGTTCCTCATCTCTTGCAGAAATGAAATATATAATAAAATTAAATTAAAAGGCAGAATGTCAGACTGTATAAAAAAGCATGACCCAAATGCAAACCAAAACCACAGTGAGATACCACTTCACAACTGTCAGAATGACTATTATCAAAAAGACAAGAGCTAACAAGTGTTGGAGAGGATGTGGAGAAAAGGGGACCCTCGTATACTGCCGATGGGAATATAAATTGGTGCGGCCACTATGGAAAAGTTTGGAGGTTCCTCAAAAAATTAAAAATAGAACTACCATATGATCCAGCAATTCCACTTCTGGGTATTTATCCAAAGGAAATGAATACACTAATTCGAAAAGATATCTGAACCTCCATATTCATTGCAGCATCATTTCCAATAGTCAAGACATGTAAACAACCTAAGGGTCCATCAAATGAATGCATAAAGAAAATTTGGTGTATGTTTGAATATACATATATATATATGTGTGTATATGTATATACACATACATACACACCTACACACAATTACTCAGTCACAAAAAAGAATGAAATCTTGGGGCTGGCGCAGTGGCATAGTGGTTAAGTTTCTGCACTCCTCTTCGGCAGCCCAGGGTTCGCAGGTTCGGATCCCAGGCGTGGACCTACACACCACTCATCAAGCCATGCTGCAGCGGTGTCCCACATACAAAATAGAGGAAGATGGGCACAGATGTTACCTCAGGGCCAGTCTTCCTCAGCAAAAAAGAAGATTGGCAATGGATGTTAGCTTGTGGCCAGTCTTCCTCACTCACTCACACACACACACAAAGAATGAACTCTTGCCATCTGAGACAACATGGATGGACCTTGAGGGCATTACACTAAGGAAATAAGTCAGACAGAAAGAGAAATACCGTATGATCTCTCTCATTCGTAGAATCTAAAAACAATAAACAACAAAGCTCACATATACAGAGAACAGATTGGTGGTTGCCAAAGGCAGGGGGTTGGGGATGGGAGAAATGGGTGAAGGGGGTCAAAAGGTAAGCAAATTAAAAATATTAAAGAGAAATCTTAACCCTCAGTGTGATGGTGTTAGGAGGCGGGGCTTTTGGAGGTGATTAGGTCACGAGGACAGAGCCCTCATGAACAGGATCAGTGCCTAATAAAACGGACCCCATGAGCTCTTACCCTCTTTCTGCCATGGTAAGATACAATCAGAACTCTGCAACCCAAGAGGCCCTCACCAGAACCTGACTATGCTGCACCTGATCTTGGACTTCTAGCCTCCAGAGCTGTGAGAAATACATTTCTGTTGTTTACTAAAGAAAAAAAAAAAAGGAAAGAAATAAAACTACAAACCAATATCCCTCATGAACAAAGATACAAAAAATCCTCAAGAAATTATAACAAAATTCAGCAATATATAAGAATATATTGAGAATATATAAAAATAATAATACAGTATGACTAAATGGGATTTACCCCAAAAAGACAAGGTTGGTTCAAAAATCAATGTAATTCACCAGTCCATTTTCACTTTTCTACAATTTGTCCAAAGACCTGCTGGAACCACACTAAACTTTTAGGGGAAGAATCTAAATGACTTTCTTTTTGCTGAGGAAAATTCACCCTGAGCTAATCTTCCCTTTTTTTTCTTTATGTGAGCTGCTGCCACAGCATGGCCACTAACAGATGAGTGGTGTAGGTCCGTGCCTGGGAACTGAACCCGGGCCACCAAAGCAGAGCACACCAAACTTAACCACTAGGCCACCGGGGCTGGCCCTAAATGATTTCGGAGAGAAATTAGTCTGGTTACAAATTTATCATTAATTACTCAGATCTGGGAGCTCATCTAAATAATCAATTTCTAGCCTTCACAGAACTTTAACACTTTGTTCTCCTTATATCAAAGATCAACATCAGAAAAGGAACATAATGAATATAAACAATTCCTCATCTTCTGCAGAAATAAAATAACCATTATGCTGTACACCGGTCCCCAGGCGATTGATCCATGCCTAGTCTAGTGGAAAAGAAAAAAGTCTATCTTTCCTAATGGTCCCTTTAATTAATGATGGAAAAAGCCCATGTTTGGACAAGAGCTCATGAAGAACTGGAAATGCATTACAGCAACGCAGTGAGTGCTCAAATGCACTCCAACCCAGGAAACTCACAATGACATTTCTCAGCAGAGAACTATAAAACAGAGAAAGCTCATTTTTGGGGCAAATTGAAGCACTAATTGACATCACTGCTGTTGTTAACAGTGTCACTGGTTGCCCCCATAGGTGGTCTAGGAAAGCAATGGTTAGATCAGACAAGGAGAACTATGTAACTTAGCATTCTTCTCTTCACACCTTCCTAGGAAATTGAGAAATATATTTTGTGTCCAAAAAGCTACCCTTAACCCAAATATTCTGGTACATTTATCTTCCTTCTTCATTATCTAACTCTTCTTTTATCTTAGTTTCAGTGACTTTACTGGTACTCCCTCAAATCCATCAGAGAAGTGGGCAAGATATAAATGAGAAAATACTCAAGTTAAGGAGACTGTATTCATATTAGAATTGAGAAACATTACATTACTTTTTGAGCTATAAAGAGGGACAGACGTATCAAAAACATACTAGTGAAAAAGGATGGACTGAGACTTAAATCAAAAGTTAAAAACACAGTATTAGTAATTTTTGGTCTCTTTCCAATCAACAAATGTAATGCATTTACTTTACCTTAATTTCTATCCTTGCTCTGTGAGGAAAAAGCTGTCCAATCATAGAAAAGTCAGTTCCTACCATGCTGATGGCTAAAAAAAACATATCTGTTTCTGTAAAAATAAAAGATTTAGAAAGACAGACGATTAATCTTCTCAAATTTCAGAGGAAAAAAATTTTACGTAAGTATATATTTTGAATTAAAAATAAATTTGACAGTACTTAATAGTTTTATCAAAGTCCAGTAAATCTTTAGTCACAGAGATATGTCTACATACATATACACAACCATATTTCAATTTTATTGCCAAGAATCTCTTGAATCTAAAAACATCTTTAAAATTTTACGTAGAAACATGGTACAAAAAATTTGCCTGCTCATATCAAAGCAGCTGGAATAAAAAAAAAAAAAAACACATTCTGCCTATCTAGTCTCAAAGTGCCCTGAAAAAAACTGTCAGTCATAGCCAGGACAATGTTACTGTTACATAAGCGACTAAGATGTGCTAACTAGTATGTGAAAGAAAATAACTAGAAAAATACACCAGAAACTGTTAATGGAAGTTACCTCAAGAGAACAGGATTGCGGAAGTCAGAGAAGGGAAGTACAGATTATTCTGTTGTGTTTGAATTTTTCCCAAAAACAAACTCTATTATTTTCATAATAAAAAGTAAGTAATAAGCAACAGGACGCAACAGGTATTATATACTTTTTTAACAGCATAAATTTTACCTTTTAGAAACTTTATTACACTCTCTGAAGTAGAACATTATTATGAGAATTAGAAATATTGTTAATTTATCATTAAAATGGTAATTGCTGTACAGGGATTTGACAGAAATATTCCGGCCAAAATGATCATAATACTAATTCCTAAAAAGATTTCTAAGATAAAGTCAGAGATATAATCCCGGCAGGGGGAGGTGCCAATAAAATCAGGCAGAGAGGAAACAACATAGTAGTTTGCATTTTATTTACTTAGGGGAGACCTGGTTTAATTCAGAAAGAGAGAAAATAATTCACTTCATTTCAAATAAATAACCTACACAATTTAAAATGAAAATTAGTTACCTTTATTTGACCACGGTTTAGAGTAATAGTTTTTCCTAAAGCTGGAATATGTAGTTGTAGAACCACGCTCAAATATGGGATCATTTTCCTCAACAACACAGGGGCCTTTGGTCCTTAAAACTTCTACAGTTAAACTGAAAGAAACACATTTTTAAATAGATTCACACCAAGAACAAGTAAGGAAACAAATAGTAAATGAGATTTGAATAGTTATATTTCGAAATTTACCATGACAGAATCATATCAGAAGTATAATAACATACATTTGAGGTATGCATATTTTCCAAGAATCTGCTAGTTTTCACTTAAAATATGATTGCCAGGGAGTAAAAATAAATGCCAACTCTTTTTTCAAAATCCTTAACAGCAATATAAAATTCACAAAATATCTTTGGGCCATCTAAAAAATTATTTGTTTTATGGACTTCTGCATGTCTCCTATATTTAACATATATTATCTTATCGGGCTAGACTCAACAGGGGATACCGTGGCGCAGTGGTTTAGCTGGCGCTTTGGCAGCCCGGGGTTCGCAGGTTCAGATCCCGGGCGCCTGCGGACGCACTGCTCGTCAGCCGTGCTGTGGCAGCGTCCCATATCAAGTACAGGAAGATGGGCATGGATGTTAGCCCAGGGCCAGCCTTCCTCAGCAAAAAGAGGAGGATTGGCAACGGATGTTAGCTCAGGGCTGGTCTTCCTCACCAAAAAAAAAAAAAAAAAAAATTTTACATTCCTGCAAAGCAATTAAATATGCTTTTAACTATTTAACGACCAGTAAAATTATCACAAAATAATGGAAAACATGTAAAAGCAATTATTATTGACAGTATTACATTTACCTTTAATTATCACAGAATTTATATGCTAGAAAATGATTTTTTACTAATTAAACTATCAGAAGACTTTCCATCCCTCTTTATTTACTTATTATTTTATCTTCTGTTTTTAAAGATATACTTTGGAAAGAAAACTAAATTCCACAATGCCAAACTGGAGAAATTTAATATTATAACTGAGAAATTAAACAAGGTGAACTAAAATATGTTAAACCTATGTGTCATTGCATTTTCATTAGTTATCACCACACACAAGAATATGATCTTAGTTATTAATATGCAAACTTGAATACTGACTTCAAGATAGAGTCAACTCTTAAAATCTCTCCTCAGTGAAGGACAGCACGTGATTAGTTCAACAGCTCATCCCAATCATCAGTAAAATTAGTAACAACGATGGTAGGTTAACAGACGATAGGTCAACAGTACCATCTTCTCAGACAATACACAGTATAATAAAAATTGCTAAAAATTAAAAATGAATCTAACCCACCTTTCTATTTACAACATCCACTTTGTAAATATAAACATGAGTCTAAGTGACAATGACAGATATGGAAACTCAATCTCCCTCCTTAGATCAAGCATGTTTGTTCTCACGAAACCATAATCTCTTTTTTTAAACTTACCTTTCTTCATCCAAAATAATAGAACCGTCTTCGGCCACTTTTACTCGAGGAACCAGCAATGGCCCTTCGTCCATCTCTCCCTCCACTTCATCATCATTTTCAGCATCAGGAGTACTCTTACCTTCTTGCCTGCCAAATGGAAAGACAGGTTAATTGACATAAAACAAGTGTTCCCTCAATTCCATGAACTTCCAAAATAAATTACTGCAAATTCAACTTTCTAGCTATTTCCAATTTTCTCTATAACCTAACTGAAAATACTATGTGATGTGTTGTTCATGACACGGTTATAGGATTTTCTCAAATATTATCTGGCAGCATTTAATAAGAAGCCTTTATTCTCTTTGAAAATAAAGAGAAATAAATGCTCATCTTTTCTAGCTGAATAAAGTATCAGAGTAAACCATCCATGTATTACGGAATTAACAAAAATAACTCTTACAGTTATACAGCATTAGTTTCCAGATCATTTTATTAACTCTTCAAAATAACCCGTGGGGGTTAGGATTTTCATACTCATGTGGAAGCTTGAAGAAGGTAACTAACTTTTGCTCTAATTACAGAACAGTAAGGGTAGACCAAGAAGCCAAACGTGGTTTTCCAAATAATGACTCCAAATCCCATATACTTTCCGTTCAATTATGTTATCTCCTTAAGGTTTTGGAACTCCTCAAGTTCTGCTTTAAAATAATGGGGATTCTAGGCAAAACAGTGATCATTACTTAATAATCCTTTAAGTAACAACCAGAAAAATCCCAATGTTTCTGCTAATTTTCCACAATCCCTCACCTTGAATTACAAGGCTACAATAACTTCTTAAGAGGTCTCTTGGAGGAATTTCTTGGGAGTAAGCTAACATATGACAGTGAGACATGGAAGGCAACAGGGAGTTTACACACAAAAAGAGACTCCCTAGTGCGTCAAAACTACACCTACTGCAGGGCAGTATACACAGAATGCTAAGAAAGGAAAGGAAGGAGAAACAAACAAGGAAGATATATACATGTTTGCTGGGATAGACACAGACTAGAACTAGAGATACATTAAAGAATTGGTAACATTTGTTGCCTTCAGGGAGAGGAACTAGATGGCAGAAAAGCAGAGCTGGAAGACTTTTCTCAGGATGCTTTTGCTCCTTTTGAATTTTGTACCACAGGACTATATTATTATTCTAAAATAAAACAAAACCCTTTTTAATTCTAAAAGCTTTAATTTAAAATCATAATATTGGCCATTTATATATGTATTACACAAATAGTGTGATCTTTCATATTGATTTAAATCAGGCAGTAACTTTTATTCTTATTAGTAATTCTATTTAAAAATTCCTATCACGTGTAATTTGACTATAACAGGAAGCATCATTTGATTTCATTTTTTTAAAAATGTACCCATAACAGAATATATTCAAAAAAGAATAAGATGAGATGCTTACTCTCTTGTCTGGACTGGTGTTGATGATTTTTCAGTTTTCTTTTCTTGCTCCAGTGAAGAACTATTAAACACAAATAACAGAGTACTTTTTAATAAATAAATAATTTATGTTTTATGATCTATCATAACACTGCTATTAATGATGGTGTGGTCAACAGTCAATTTTTCAGTCAAAAACCCGTATCATCAAGTATGAATCATTTGTTAGCCCCTAAGCAGGGAATGCTCTCACCCTTAATCCTCCGTGAAGGAAGGCTCCCAGTCCGGCAGCAGGAAGCAACCTAGGGGCTTATCTCCAACTCCTAGACGCCAAACCAAAACCTAGGTTTCTGGCCTTTCCTTCAACTAGGCCAAGGACTTGGTGAACCCAAAAAAGGCTATATAGAAAATGTGCCACTACCCCCACGTCCACCTGCTAAACCATCACCAACACAATAACGAGGAGATTTATCATAAACTCTCTGCCTCCCAAGGCTCACTTTGATTAAATAAGCTTTGTTCTTGGAGAACTTGTTAATAAATGCTACTATATTTAATTAGGAGATATGGCATAAAAATTAGATCACCCTTTAAATCAGGTTATAGTGTAAAATAGAAATTGCAGTCTTGATCAGAGAAAAGCTGTTTAGCTAGAGTTACTACATCTTGATAACATAACAAAGGAAACCTATTTTCTTTTTTTTGGTGAGGAAGATTTGCCCTGAGCTAACATCCGTTGCCAATCTTCCTTATTTTTTTGTGTAAGATTAGCCCTGAGCTAACATCTGTGCCAATCTTCCTCTATTTTGTATGTGGGACAACTCCACAGCATGGTTGACGAGTGGAGCAGCTCTGCACCTGGGATCCGGACCCAGGCCGCCAAAGCAGAGTGTGCGGAACTTTAAGCACTCAGCCACTGGGCGGGCCCCAAGGAAACCTATTTTTAATCACAAAAGTAAAGGGCATCATTTACCATCCCGAAAGCAACTACTTGAAATACCACTCTCTTGTGCTATAAAATTCTATCTAAAAGGACACCACATGTGCTATAAATTTTGTCAACATGATTTTGGAAAACATGAAACTGTACTCTGAAAGTGATACTTAAAACACTACATACTCAAAGAAAGTAAAACAGAAATAAAGTTTACTTACGTCATCGGATTGTTATCTGGCAGGTAATATATGAAGTCTCTCATAGTCATTTTTGAACGATCTGGCGGCCTCTGACTTTCACTTATGGCACACTTGTTTTTCCATTGTTTCTAGATACACACACACACACACACAGATCCACTTTTATTTTATAAATAAAGAATTTCAGATGTACTACATTCAAATACAGCCCACTGATGCATTCAAGGGCTTGAATATTATTCCTACCACAATTAAGCCTAATTTTAGGAAAAAATTTTATAAACTGAATATTAAAAGGTTGCAACACATAAAGGAATTTTAAAAACTAACGTGACTGGAACTGGATAAAAACCTCACTGTATAAAATCATGCTTACTGATGTCTTCTAATTACAATAGTTTACTGAGAATTTATAAATACATAGCTTTTGTTTACCTTGCAGTGAATCAGAATTCCGAGTATTTTAAAGTTCTTGAAGCAAATGTTTAATTTTTAATTTCCCAAAATAAACTCTAATTAAGCAGATACTATAAAACATAGAATATTTTTAGAGGCTTAGATTTCAGAGGCTATGGATTCAAGTCCCATATCCTCCACTCATATTTGACACAAAGCAAATAATCTGAGTTTCTTTCTTCCTGCATAAAATAGTGATATCTATTTCACACAGTTAAGAGAATTAAATGAGATAATGAATATAAACCACCAAGCTAAGTGCCTTCCTCTTAATTAAAAAAAAAAAAAAAAAAGAGGCTTCTATAATTAATAAGACCTGACATCTGTTAGGTTTTACTATTTGCAGACACTAGTCTAAATGTGTTTTACGCGTATTAACTCATCTCATCATCACAGCCCTCCAATGAGGAAGATACTCTCATCGGTCCTATTTTACAGACGAGGAAGTAGACACAGAAAGATGAATTAAATTCCCCAAGGTTACATAGTAAGGAATGAACCTAAGATTCAAACCTTGAGTGTCTAACTCCAGAGCTTGCATGCTTCACTACTGTTACATTGCCCTCTCAAAAAAATAATCAATCTTTGGGGCCGCCCGGTGGCGCAGCGGTTTAGTCCGCGCTTGGCAGCCCGGGGTTTACGAGTTCGGATCCCGGGCGCCCACCGACGCACTGCCTGTCAGCCATGCCGTGGTGGCGTCCCATATAAAGTAGAGGAAGATGGGCACGGATGTTAGCACAGGGCCAGTCTTCCTCAGCAAATAGGGGAGGAGTGGCAACAGATGTTAGCTCAGGGCTGGTCTTCCCCACAAAAAAAAAAAAAAAAAAATCAATCTTCAAGATTTCAAAGAACACGGATTCTACTATATGTATACATGCAAATTATTCCCATTTATAATTTTCCGTCTTGTCAATGTAGAAAACATTACCAAATCATTTTGCTCAACTGTACTTAATTCAAATGATATAACTCATGTCACTTGGACATCCTCACAAAAAATCTGATTGAGGGTTTATTTTATAAATATGCTCGTGTGTGGGTATAAAACCTCTGTGGCCTTCACCAAAAACAACAAAAGATATAGATGAATAAAACATATAAAAATTAACATTGTGGAAAACACTGCTATTTAAGTCCACAGTGCTTCTTAATCATTCTGTTAACAAAAGAGAACATTCTATTAACATGTCAGACGCTATTTAGTTTCGTTCCCCTTCAAAATGCTACAAATGCTTATTTTTCCTCCCAATGATGCTTGACTAACACAGAAACAGAAATGTAGCAGGCAACGATCAAAATTCTGATTTTTCTCCCTTACCTTCTCTTTTCTCAATTCTTCCTTTAACATTTCTCTCAGTTTCTGGGCTTTATATATTCGATATCTGTCTGAGCATGGCTGTTTCTCTTTTGTTGGAACCGGGTTTGGCTGTGGAGCTTCTTGATTAACTGGAGATAAGGGATGAGATTCTGAAGGAATGCTGACACTAGGCTTAACCAGAGTAGGATTACTTGATATTCGCCGCCTTCTCTGTGAAACAGTGAAGGGAGGTTTACTGGATTCTTCAACATCATTCTTACCATCAGGCTTTTCATCACTGTTGAAATTTAAAAAGAAAAAAATGGTACCATGGATCTTCTTTTAAATATTCTAGTTTTAAAAATGAGTGTGGTGAAAATCTAAAACAGTGAAGTCTCATTATTAAAAAATCAATGACTTGAGAAACATGTTAATTACGACAGAGGTTGCAATAGAAGTTTTGTTTAGTAAATCTATTTAACAGATATGTAAACTCTAATGAAGACTGTCAATCTTTTTTCAAACTTCAAGTACCTAAGCACATGAGAACACATAATTTTATGCTCATGCTAGGTCCCTCAAAAAAAAAAAAACCCTAAGACACAAAACAAAGCTTAATTAGCCTAATTTGAATCACTAGATAGCTGAGAGTTTTTTTTAAATTAAGTTTATAATCCATACTGACATCCCCAAAACTGATCTAAATTATTGGCATTTTAATTATCTACCTAAGATCAGTCAAATTAAACATACAAAACTTCAAACCTCTGGAATATTTGTACTGCAGTATTTGAAGATACACATTTAGCTACATTAAGCAAACAAAATTCTATTTGAGGGAGAAATTATTTATCTTTTGTCAGGTATCACTCTAACTTACACAGCTATCAAACTCTTCACTCAAAGTATTCCGTTACTCCAAATTACATATTAGATACAGTTCAGATTGGATAGAAATATTTCAGGAATGGCCTGAAAGCAAATTAAGTCAAGAAGAGATGAGATGAGATGGCCCAGTGGCGTAGTGGTTAAGTTCTCGGACTCTGCTTCAGAGGCTCAAGGTTTGCAGGCTCGGATCCTGGGTGTGAACCTACACACTGCTTATCAAGCCATGCTGCAGCAGAGTCCCACATACAAAATAAAGGAAGATGGGCAGAGATGTTAGCTCAGGGCCAATCCTCCTCAGCAAAAAGAGGAAGACTGACAACAGATGTGAGCTCAGGGCCAATCTTCCTCACCAAAAAAAGAGAGAGAGAGAGGAGGTATGAGTCAAGAATTAAAAACACTCTTGTTCCATATGTTACTAGTTTTATATAAAAATGAAAAATGCCTAAACCTGTAGCATAACCTTTCCGAAAAGTCTCCAATTTAAATTATCTCAGCCCTTATATGACACACACACCATTTGCATTTCACCCAATTATGTTGAATGCATAAGGACAGAACATACACCTCGCAAATTTTTACAGCTAGCAAAGACCCACCAAAAAAGAAAAAGAAAACATATGATAAAAAACAAAGTTTAGGGGCCGCCCGGTGGCGCAGCGGTTTAGTCCGCGCTTGGCAGCCCGGGGTTAGCGAGTTCGGATCCCGGGCGCCCGCCGACGCACTGCCTGTCAGCCATGCCGTGGCGGCGTCCCATATAAAGTGGAGGAAGATGGGCACGATGTTAGCCCAGGGCCAGTCTTCCTCAGCAAAAAGAGGAGGATTGGCGACGGATGTTAGCTCAGGGCTGGTCTTCCCCACAAAAAAAAAAAAAAAAAAAAAAAAAAAAAAAACAAAGTTTACTCCCTAAATATCAACTCTAAGAAAAACATTAAATATTCTTGAGCTTAAATGTCAAAGAATACAGACTAATTCATTAAATTATCGATCACGTATTCTTATGTAGTTAACAGGATCTTTGTGAACTTCATTAATTTAACAGAGACTGGTATTTGTATTTCCATTTTTGGGAGAAGTGTTGAAACAAATTTATGCAAGAAACTTGCACATTACTAAACATCACTAAACTAGCAAAATAACACCCTATACCCAGCAACCCGTTCAGGCCAACAGAGGAAGTTGAGCCAAAAAGAAAGAAAGGAAAATTTCACCTTCCCGTCAGAGCACAAACAGAACTGATAACATCTCACTCATATACAACAGGGTTGGTTTCCTCATATGCACAGTATAGAAACAGAGGCCACTATTATCCCGACATGTCTTTACTTCGCTCCATCACCTTTATTTTAAACAAATAACTTCTTGTAGGCAACTATTCTGCCATATCCTGTGCAACACAGTTTACACCAGTTTTCTCTAAACTCGGCCATAACTCTCCAAAACAGGAAATATTATCCCCAGTTTACAGATGAGCAAATTCTGCCTGAGCAAAACCTACTAAATTGTTAAGGAAGAGACTCCTAAATCCAAATATGGAACACGGCACATGCTTTTCCGTGTAGGAAACACGGTCAGCATAGTTCCAGGGGCACACCTCAAATGAAGGCAAGTAACCACACGTCCTTCGCGCTGACTTAGTCGGCAGATCCAAAGCAACACTGGTCTTCTTTTAAAAATAAATGCTTTCAAAATTTAAAAAACTACCTACCCCCGCAAGTGTTCCCGAAGAACTCCGGCAACCCAAACCCTCCGACGAGACTCGAGCACCACGTGCGGCTGCTCTTCACTCGCAGACTGTTACACCCGGCTCCTCCCACCACCTGGAGCCCTGCCGCCCTCCCCACCCGACAGACAGGAACAAGCTCCACCGTGGCCACACCTGTGCGCGGAGGGACACACCGCGGCCTGGCGCGGCTTCGTCGGGCCTCGGCTGGAGGCTCGGCGAGCGCCGCTCCCGCAAAGCGCACCAGCTCGGCACCCGGCGACGGGCCGAGGCGGCTCCCCCTGCGAGCTTACCTGCGCCTCGGGGCCGCCTCCTGCGGCTGCGCCGCCCCGAGGCCCCCCGGCGGCACGCGCGTGCACTCGGCGGGCTTCGGGGCCGGGGCCGCCGCAGGCCCGGGCGGCCGGGGCGCCTCCTGTCCGCGCCGGGGAGCGGGGGCGGCGGGGCCCCTGGCGCCCGCCGCGGGCCTGACGTTCGGCTTCACGCTGAGCCGTGCCCTTCGGAACATGGCGGAGCGCGGGGGCCCGGGGCGGCGCCGCGGCCGCTCTCAGCCCCGAGCCCCGGCCGCTGCCCCGAGAGCGGGTTAGGAACGGCGCCCTTCCCACAAAGCCACGCCACCAGCCCGGCGGGCAGCCACGGCAGCTCCACACCCCCGCCGCCTCTTCTTCATGACCCTGCTCCCCGACAGCCTGCTCCCCCCGCCTCAGCGGGCGCGGGGCCGATTGCGTCACCGGCTGGCGCCGCTGCGTGACGTCAGACGCACAGCGCCGGCGCCATGGTAACTGTCAAACTTCGGAGCCCGGCACACCTGCGAAGCGGAAAGGGAGTCGCGGGGCGGGGTGCGCTCCCTCTCCGGGTGTCCTTGGGAGCGGTTGCAAAGAGGGGAAGGGGGGTCAGCCCTCGGCCCAAACCCTTACGAACTACGAAAATGCTGGCCGACTTTGTTCACCAGCACACCCCCAGGCCTTAGAAATTCCGAACTGAGTAGGACGTAGATTAGAAATGCAGGTGTGAAGAAACTGGTAACAGTTACCCCCTTCCTACGTGGGGAGCTGGGTTTCTGGGAAACATGTCAGGGAGGAAGACCATTCACTGTATATTCTTGTGTACCTTTTACTGTGAATGTATTACCTGCTCAAAAATTATTATAGTTAAACCTTGTAAATTAGTGTCAGCATTTTTAATCTGCTTCAGGAAGTAGCAATACGGCAATAAACAAGGCGTTCTGGGTTGGGGAGGAAAAAATACAGCTAACAAATGAACAAAATAACTTAAGAATGTATGACATGAAATGCCATGAAAGAAATTTAAAGGGTAACATGACAGAGATTAACGGGAGGCTGGCTTTAGGTGGCGTGGTTAGGGAAGGCCTCTATGATGAGAGGGAAAATGGCCAGAGATGACGTTGGCTCTAGAGAGTATGGGGTGTTTGAACCTGCAATACAAATCCCCTGACTCATGGCAATACAAAGGCCTGACTTCCTTCTTGGAAGGAGAAGAGGATTCTACAAGAACATCCTGCTACGGTAATAACACAGTCAAAGGAATAAAATCCTGAACTGATTGAAGAGATTGCCAGGTCATCCAAAGGGTGAAACAGAGGCAAGTGCTTATGAGAGTAGAAAGGCAAGGCTGAAAGCACAGAAGAAAGAAGAGGTTCCTCCAAGACTTGGGAAGAAAATTGAGGTGTGTGGGTTCTGTAGGCTCCCTCCACTTCTCTGGGGAGGGAGGACCTCAGAAACACCTAAAGCAGCCAAGAACTCAACAAAGAAACCCCTGCTGAAGATGTCTCAGGAATCCTGGAGCCACTGCCAGGACCATAGAGCATTGGACAGCATAACCGGATATATACCTTTAACCAAGCAAATGGAGCTCGTTCCTCTCGCCACAATCCGGTGCCAATCAATTGCAAACGAGTCAGTGGTTGAGAAAGGAAAGTTCATATGATTAGCTAGCACAATTGGAAGACGGTGGACTAGTGTCCTAAAGAAACATCTTAAAATCATACAGAATCTTGAGGCAGTCCTATAGGTGAAATGGGCAAGGAAGGAGGGGGTCTAGGGTCATCGACCATCCAGTGTGATGAAATTCAAGGTGCCACATTATCTCTTTCTTCTGTCATTTGTGATGGGTACCAGTGCAGAGTTTTTCTTTCCAGAGGTCATCATGTTCCTGGGGGCACTCAGCAAAGTTATCATCGTATCATATGCAAGAGTCATAACACTAGCAGATCATGTATTTTGCAAAAGCGAGAGGTGCTTAATCATCTAGGCTACATGCAGGCTAGAATGTATTCACAGAGACTAGTGAGGCGGGGTCACAGTTACAATATTGCTTCCTTTCCCTAAGATGGCTTCCCTCATGCTAACTTAAGATCTAGCTGTTACAATTTCCCCACTGTCAGTTGTAACTTCATAATCGCATGAAGTACTCAGGAATAGGGCAGCCGACAACTTCTGGCTACTTCCTGCTGAGTGGGGTCACCGCAAGGGGGGAAGAATCTGGAAGCTTAAAACTGACAGTGTGGATCTGTGCAAGCCTTTTAAATTGCCTCACTCTTTCTTGGAACTGAGGGTTAGTTCTGACCTTCATTAAGGCTATTTGGTCTCCTGATTGTTTTGATGGGGACCAACAACATTGTTGGAGACGCCAGAACAACAGTTTCTACATTTCCAACAAAGGAAGAAAAGGGAAACAGTGGCGCATACTGGGACAATGGTTCCAGTGGAGGTAGACAGTGAAGTTGAGAGAGCAGACAAAAAGGCAGGTCATGCCACCTATGAATCCTGAACATGTATGTTTATATTTGTTGACCAATAATAATTTTTCCCATTGTTTATGGTGATCTGGACCAGATATTTGAGGAAACTAGAAGAATTAAGGATCCAGAACAGTTTACAGATAGAAAACAAAAACCTCGAAGATAATTAACAGAACCAGAATCCAATATCCACAAATGTGTATTATAGTTTCTATTGAAACATAATTTTTCTCTTTAAAATAACCCTCATTTTTATCAAAGATGATAGCCAAATTAAGACTTATTGGTTTGCAAAATAAGTCTAGTTTCAATAAACTTGGCCCAATTATTTACATAAGTACAGCAAGAATAGCAATTGATCATATAAGCTCTTTTAAATCTGCTTTGCTGGAACTCTTTATAAGGAATCTCAGATTGAACTTTAAAGGCCTCTCAAGGCCAGGAAAGCCAGGCCAAGGACTTATCATCAGACTCTGCCTGTAATACCTACAGATTTGGGTGAATTCCTCTCTTCTTTTGAGGTTCCCCAAAATATTGAGGTTCCAGGCACCTGCCAGATAAGTGACCTTCCTTACTTATCTGCAAGGTTGCTGTTTGGGATACTGTAGACAAGGTACCAGGCCAATATTTCCAAGTGGCTTTATTCCATAAAGTCCAATCTTTATTCCACAAAGCTGTCTTATCATATCTGAGTTTATGTATATTTTTCTCAAATATGATATTCTAACCAAAGCCTTGGTAATATAACCAGTGTTTTCAATCATGTCCTGCTATAAGGAGAATAGATTGTTATTGAACTTACGCAAATAACTATATTACCATGAATATAAGAATACTCACTCATCAAAAGTTTTCAAATTCTGGAGGGATCAGATAGGGAGAAAAAGATAAATGCTTTAGTCTATTTACAAATTGTTATAAGTCATAGTTCCTTAAGAGAAAAAGAGAGAAAGTTTTCCTTAAACCTGGAACAACAAAACATTAAGAAATCAGCTAAACAAAAAGTCATAAAAAATTATAATTATCCTCATCAATTTATTCAGTCCCACGATATCAACTCTTGATCTTTTGTTAGCAGTTTTATGAGGCCGTCAGTTTCTCTGTTACAGTTCTATAATTTCTTACTCAGCTCAGTTTTATAATCTGAAAGTTTACCAGAAACCTGCATCCCAGAGCATGTGTCAGAGTCCTTTCCATGAATCTCTCTGAAGATGAAACATTTGCAAAAACATCAGAGTAAAGCAACAACTGTCTGCAAATGACAAAATACTCAAAATGGCAACTGACAAAGATATTTGGCTATTTCTGTGACATACAACATTTTGAGATAATAACTAGAATCATGACTTACAATGAGATCAGAACTTTTGGAATGATATATATATTTTAAAAAACACATATTAATAACATTTACCCACACAATATAACCTAGGAAGGGTTATTATCATTTGTTTGACAACATTTTCCATGTAATTTAACATACCAAATAAGTCTAATTAGTTTAATATCTTCCTCTTTATAGAAAGAGAGAACAAATTCTTTGAGAAGTCTCAGGGCTGATTGGACATTCCTAAAGTTCCTTTTCAAGTCAAAAGAAAGACTTTAATTTTGGGAGAAGTTTGTCAAAAATATCAAAACGTTTTAAAACACTTGGTCAAATAGGAAACAATGCCTAGTTATCTATTCAATCCAAGTGACATCAGAAACAGTCAAAGGCAAACAGAGGGTTAAAACAGTCAGAAAAAAACCTTTCTAGATAGACCTCAGTCCTTTAGAAATTATTTTAACAAAACATAGATTTCTGTCTTTTAGGTAGGCTTACTCAAAGGAACACCTTTTTAGCCTTTTTTTTTTTAAAAGAGCAGACCAAATGTTTAAGAAAATTGCCTTTATAAGAGAGAAAGCCAAATCCTAACGTTCCACCAGCTTACTTTGGCCAACTTGACCATGCACTAAACTCCTCAGTGTTTTACTTCCACAATCCTTCTGTCACTTACTTTTTACATTCAGAATTCATCCCTTGCCTTGTTTCCTTTTTTTTTTTTTCCTTCCTTAGTACTTTAAGACAAATTTATCTTTCTTAACAAAATGAATGAAAATATCTGTATTCTTTGTACCTTCTTTACTGACAACATACATTTTACTTTTCTTGTATACAGATTTTCTAGAAATATGTACTTTTTCATAGAAAATTTCTTAGCATGCACAAAACATGTTTATCAATAAACCCAAGCATCTTTCAGTTTCTCTGAGATAAGAAACCAAAGGCAGACAAATCTATGCCTAATAATCAATTTTTAATATTTTGTGTGGAAATGACACAGATACTCAATAAATTTTTATCATTTAACTTAATTTAGCAAAATTTTAAAGTTTCAAGTTACCAAAAAAGATTTTGGGAGCTATTTTTCAAGTGTATATACCATAAAACATAATTATTGGACCCAAAAATTCTTACCCACTTTTATATCTATTTAGTTTACTTGTTCCCAATAATTATAGTTAGATTGCCTACAAACCCTCCTGAAACATCAAAGTCAGCCATTATTCTAAGTTATTATTTTTGCTGACAATTTTGTAACAGAGGTAACATGAGCCCATTTGACCAATAAACCCAGGCTTTATGTCTGCATCATATCCAATGCTGATAACTCTGAAAACATATGTATTTCAGTTAAATCAACAAACTTAAACACGCTTTCATTTACCAAAGATCCTTTAATATCATGTTAACTTGAAAGACATCTGGGCTAGTTTCCATTAAATTTATAAAAGTGTTTACTCCAAGCCAATTAAATAGAGCTCCTTTAGAAACTACCATCTGGAGGCAGACAAATACACACAGAGACAGATAAACATAAACAGAGATTGTCAAAATTATAGGCATATCTCAGGTACAAAACTCAAAAGAATAGTTAGATGCAAACTATTTTTCTTTCAGGTGGATCTGCTCAGATGGCCAAAAATATTTACTAAAGATTCTTTCCTTTTTGCTGTAAGGATCTTTTTGAAATCATTTTGTCTTTTAGAAACTTTTGCATCTTAATCTATGACTGCATTTCATTATGAGAGGTTTTGAATCCTCTCTCTTAAGGTACCCTTCAGGTGGACTCATCTGAAACACAGGTTCCCCAGAATGGCCATTACAATTCCAAATTATCTCAAAAGTTTACTTATTTTCACTTGCTTGATTTTAGATCAGGAATTTCGGGGGAGTTGAAGTGGGGAAGCTCAGCAAGAGAGCAGCTTTGGTTTCATTTCTCCAGCAGGGCCGTTGGCTTCTCCTTGTCTGGCATGTTTAATTATTTTCTTTTAAAGAGGCAGTAAAGTATTCCTGATTTCATTTAGAAGCCTCAAAAAATTAAAATAGGCTTCCCACTGGTTGTTTAACTTTATAGTCAGCTTTATCCAACTGCATATGCAAATACACCCAGTTGGGTAAACTGAAATTGTCCCATTTTGGCCACTTTCTCTCTGGAGTCTGTGCAATATTGTGGCCATGTGTTGTTACAAAAGAAAACTGTCTTCTTCTTTGGACATGGGCTCAAAGCTGAAGTCAGCCCATTTAGCCAAGAGGTGGCCCAGAGGACTTTTCTTGCGGGCAGGTGGAGTTCCCCCCATTTCAGAATTACACAGAGATGGACAGACACACAGATCCAGACACAGAAAAAACAGACACCAATGAACCAGTTCCCAGATTTAGGGTACAAAGTCCTACAACTGTTCCCACTCCAAATGCGTGACCAGATGGCCCCTCCGCCAACAGAAAAGACCCCAGATGGAGGGGAAGGAAGTTCATGAGCATCCTCGAGGTGACTCACCCTATTCCAGATTGAGTCCATCAAGTCACCAGAAGCAAAACCAACCAACCAACCAAACAGACCAATCTAGAGCCTGTTTCATTTCTTCAGTCACCAGGAAGTGTTGGAGGCAGTTGACAATCACGAGAACTCAGGGGATAGTGCCCTGGAGAAGGAACATCCTGGCGGTCACTGGGAGATTCCCGAGATTTCTCCTGGAGTTGACTAGCCTCAGGCAGAGGCACATCCCATCTGGAGTCGCCAGAAATTGTAACTGAGCAAAAGGGGCTCATTCTCCTCACCACAATCCAGTGCCAATCAATTGCAAATGAGTTGTTGGTTGAGAAATGAAAGTTTACATGATTAGCTAGCACAATAGGAAGATGGTGGACTAGTGTCCTAAAGAAACATCTTAAAAACATACAGAATCTTGAGGCAATCCTATAGGGGAAATGGGCAAGGAAGGAGGGGGTCTAGGGTCATCGACCATCCAGTGTGATGAAATTCAAGGTGCCACATTGTCTCTTCCTTCTGTCACTTGTGATGGGGACCAGTGCAGAGTTTTTCTTTCTGGAAGTCGTCATGTTCCTGGGGGGACTCAGAGAGCAAAGCTATCATCATATCATAAGCAAGAGTCATAATACTAGCAGATCATGTATTTTGCAAAAGCGAGAGGTGCTTAATCATCTAGGCTACGTGCAGGCTAGAATGTATTTACAGAGACTAGTGAGGCGGGGTCACAGTTACAATACTGCTTCCTTTCCCTAAGATGGCTTCCCTCATGCTAACTTAAGATCTAGCTGTTACATACTGAAGACACAAGGCCTTTCCCCAAATGTTGTATTCCACCTGAGAGTCTAGGGCATTCCCACAATTTTGTAGGTAAACAAGTTAATAATGACTAAGATTTAATTTCCCATTAGTAACGGGATGGGAACAGAGTCAGATTTAATTTTATTATTTAATGTAAAGTCATAAGATATTTATTACACACCCAAGTTTGTGGAGTAAATTCTTAATGGCATCACAGTAATTTTAAGTCTTTAGTTTTCTCTGGCAGACACACCCACTATTTCTTGTGTAAATCGTGTACATCATGTGTATCCCTACAACTCAAAAACTATATTTTCAGCTGCAAAGAAAAAGCTCAATTAGACTGTAAATGAAGCCCACATACAGAAACAACTCTACCACTTACTTTCTAACCCCAAATTCCTTCCCTCTCTTCCTCTTTAGATGATCTCTTTATCTCTATAAAGAACCTGGCCAGAAAGTCAGTCTTTTCCCCCTGTTCAAGTTACTCCAGAAGAGGTTGGCTAAGTGGAAACACACACCTGGCCTGTAAGCATCGTTGAGGAGGAGGGCTGGGGCAGGGGTAGAGTGATAAGCATTCAAGGCTCTCTGAGGGTGAAAGAATAATGACAATGACAGCTAACATTGAGTGCTACATATGCTGCCACTTAGTACTTCACATATATTCAATTAATTGAGGAGGTACAATTAATGAAGGAGGTACAATTATCTCCCAGTTTTGCTGGTAAGGAAACTTTAATGCAATGAAATAATGTGCCCAAGTTCACACAGCTACTCATCAGTAGAGCTGGGCTTTCAACCCAGATGTCTCCATCTTGAGAGCCCTGCGTCTTCACCATTTTCTCCTACCTTCTCTAAAACAGGTGATTTTTATAAAGTAAAATAAAATTTGTCATAGCTTAGTCATATATACTTCCGGGTCCATTATAGTATTTTCTATACTTTTGTACCTGTTTGAAATCTTCCCAAATAAAAGCCTTAATAGGGTGATTCTAGGGTTTCCAGACTAACTCCACAGATTTCTCAGTCTTTAATAATCAAAGGAATAGATGAAGAAAATAAGTATCACCCAAATGAACTACCAAGCATCTTTACATGTCTGTTTCTGGCAGTGGCAGTTGCTCCACAGTGTTTCCGTGGGTTCTCAAGTGTGGAAATTCATAAAGAAACCCTAACTAAACTGGATCGGGAAGGCCTGCAGGGGAGCTCTCTCGCCCCATCACACATCCTCAACTACACCCACCGGGAAGAGACAGAGGCTTCCTCTTCGGCAGGAAGCGCAACCACTTCACTACTGAAGGAAGACTTCTCTCTACGCCGGGCAACAGCGCAGCCAATGAGAAACGCTGCAGCTCAGCCAATGAGAAATGCTTCAGCTCAGCCAATAAGAAATGCCACAGCTCAGCCAGTGAGGAATGCTTCAGCTCAGCCAATGAGAAATGCTGCAGCCCAGCCAATGAGAAACACCACAGCACAGCCAATGAGAAATGCTGCAGCTCAGCCAGTGAGGAATGCTTCAGCTCAGCCAATGAGAAATGCCACAGCTCAGCCAATAAGAAATGCCACAGCTCAGCCAGTGAGGAATGCTTCAGCTCAGCCAATGAGAAATGCTGCAGCTCAGCCAATGAGAAGAGCCACAGCTCAGCCAGTGAGGAATGCTTCAGCTCAGCCAATGAGAAGCTGTTGCCGCCCTGAACTGTTGCTGTCCCCCAATGGACTTTCCTTTAGAACAGCCCCCTCCCCCCTTTCTCTGTAAAAGCAGCCCCCTCTTTTATTTTCCGGATTTGAGTGTGGTTCGAGCTTGCCTGCACGTGCTGAATTGTCGTTCTTCGGCCTATTCGTGAATAAACTCGTTTTGAGCCTTTTCAAGTTAACGTGGGCTATCGTGGGCTGTTCTGAACGCGTGCCGCCTGCATAGGCCGTCCTCTCCCCATCACACAAGCCAAGCAGCAGCCATCCCCCAGGAGTCACGTCCTGTCACCGAGACAGGGCCCTGGGATAAGACGGGAAGAGCCCGTGGTAGACTTGAATCTCCCCTCTACCGGCTCTCCCTGTGGGGTCAGTGGCTCTGGTCTCAACTACCCTCCCTGAAACGACAGCCACGAGGCCCACTCAGCAGGGTGGGGCGAGAACAAGGCAGGAATGTGAAAGGGGCCTTCGCAGAGTTAACCCTCCACCTGTTCTGACCCTTCGTCCCCTTCCCGCCTGTGCAAGGGGATGAAGGAAGCAAGCTAATGTTCCTCCTCGGAAAGTTAGATATTGTAGCGTTTGCTGTCGGGCCCCAGAAGTGGGGGCAGTGACGCCCCGGTGGCTGGTACGCGGCGGCGCAGGCGCACACCACGACCCCCTTTCCAGCAGAGGGGCTCCGGTCGCCGACCGCTCCCGGAACTGCGGGCCCCGCCCCGCGCGTCTGCCAGTCTGCGCAGTCTCACCCTGCCACGCCGGCCGCGGTCGTCGGGCCCGGGGCGGGGCCGTCGCCGGCGCGGGGGCGGGGACGTGAGTTGGCGGGATCGGTGGGCGGGGCCGTCGCCGGGGCGGGTTGCGGGCCTTCGCCGGGCAGGGGCGGGCCCGGGGCGGGATCGGTGGGCGGGGCCGTCGCCGGAGCCGGGGCGGGGCCCGCGGAGGCCGCGCCAGTCCAGCCCCGCGCGTCCTCAGGTGGCAGCCGGAGCCTTCCGGGGCTGCTCTCCCAGGCTCGGTCCGGCGGTCGGCGTGGCCCGTGAGTGCGCGCGGTGGCGGAAGCGGCGAGGAGGCGGGGGCTGGCCGGGGGATCCTCTGGGGTCCTTCGCAAAGGGAGAGGGACCGGCGGGCTGCGGTCCGGCCGCCGTCAGGGGCGAGCTGACAAGGTGAGACGCTTCCTCGGAGGTGAGATGTGCGGACGGAGCCCCGGGGCGGGGGGCGTCGTGGTCTGGACGTGGCCGGAGCTGGTACCTAGAGTCGTAATGCCCACTGAGGACGGGGCTCTGTCGTTGGCCCTCGCGGGTAATGTTTCACAAGCGTCTGCATTTGCTCGCTCAGCAGTGGCAGTGTGGTGTCTGTGTGTCCATCTCTCTCCACACACATCCCTCAAAAGCCAGAAGTGTTTTGGAATACTGGCCCACAGGGCCAGACGATTTAAGAGATTCAGTATTTATAGCCAGTGAACACCTTCATCGGTGTGATAATACTTTTAAGACCTTAAGTATTTACCTTTAAGCTTTCTTCTTGTCATCAGATTTGCACCATTCAGTGCTGTACTCTGCTGGCTTATCTAGTAAAAAGCAAACTTCAGATGCATTTAAATAAGAGCCTTATAATGGAATTGTTAATAATTTTGGAGATGGGAAAGGAGCATGACTGTTTCTCTTTGTAGGAGGAAATTAACGGCAATTTGCCTGCCAGAAAAGCATGAAGAAATCCCAGGAAATTAACAAGGGAAAAAGAAAAGATAGCTTAACCACCTCCCAAGAAAGCAGAGATGAGTGACTTCTCTAGGCACTGAAGTGCTCATTTGGACAATGAAAAACATTCTTTCCATCCTTGGTAAACTAGGCCTAACCCACAGAAAGGGGTAACAGTTGAATATCTGTGCCAGGCATACTAACACTGTATTGGGGAGTCATTATCCCAACCCAGGGGGTGGATTTAAACTCTGGAGCCGTGATTTGTCTTGCAGAGAATCTCGTGCAACTCCACCACAACCGTAAGAATTTCATTTAGCAAAATGATTGAACATCTTCCATATGCACACACTGTTAAGTGCTAGGGATACAGCATTTTCAAAGCAGATGTCCTACTCAAACTGGTCTGCATGACAGGTGACCTAATTATAGTGATAACTGTCCTGAAGAGGACACAAGAAAGTGTAGTAGCCGTTTTGATTTCTGAAGATCCACTGTGTTGGAGGGAATGCAGGTGCACAGCCTTGTATGACTATATGTGACAAATAATACAAAATTGCTGCAGAAATACCTTGAGACTGCAGCTTAAGTAGAATAAAAGCATTCATGTTTCTAAAAAAATTAACCAAAGTTTAATTTTATTCTGAAATCAGATTTTGTCCATGTGGAACTTGGAGGTCAAGTGAGTGCTTCAGTGTAGCTTCTCCCTGGTCCTCAAGCCTGGCTGCACGTTAGGGCCACCTGAGAAACCTTCATGTCCACGTAGCCCGTACCCTGCGGCCAGTCCTGATTTGGTTGGTCTGGATGTGGGCATTATAAGGCGCTTGAGGTGAACTTTATTGCCCCTAAATCAGACTTGAGCAAAAGCCCCCGGTGACTCGAAGATGCAACCGGGGTTAAGAACCAGGGTTTGATGAGGCCGCAGCCCTTCACTCTTCACACCGCCTGTGACATTTATTATTAAAGTGATGCGCTTTGCTTTAAGTCTCTGCTTACTCACGTTGGAGTGAAAGTGAACATGGTACAGATCGGTGACTCTGAAATACTGTTTCTATTGGAGAACCTAGGCTAGCTCGGCTCAGTAATAGTAATAGCCACTGTTGAATGAATACACACTCCTTATAAAGCTCTGTGCTAGGTTTTCCATATGTGTTTTCTCTATTCACCAGAGTCCTGAGAAAGGGTATTAGCCCCAATGCGTGGAAGAGGAAACTGAGGCTCTGACTTCGGTAGCAGTGCTAAGGTCACGCAGCAAGCACAGCAGAGCTTGGTTTCGAACAGAAAAGTAACTGTCACTATTCTTTGTCACCACACCTCATTTCTTTGGAGCTGTCTTGTTTTTCCTTCCTTCTTCCTTGTTTTTGCGATTGGCTTTGTAGAAATGTCTTACTGTCATGGACAGAGCTACTCATCCTGAATTAGATTCTAATACTAAATCCATGTGATAACAACATAGGAAACAGCCTGGACATTGAAATTGGACAGACCTTGTTTTTTATGTGATTTGAGGCAAATTATTTAGCTCTAAGCCTTTAATTTTTTTAAAATCTGAAACATGAGGATAATAACTCAGAGTTGCTTTGGGACTTAATCCAGAGCCAGTGAAGTGTCTGGCACATAGTCCGTGTTGAATACATAGCCATTTAATATACTTTTTAAAACATGGGTCTCATGGAGCATCTAGTCCGGGTCATCTAGTTGTAGTTCACAGTTAAAATGGCATGTGGGGGTTCAGCCAGAAACACAGATGGTTAAGAAAAATGCCCTGAATATCCTGTTTTTCTTTAGTGTAATTCCTTCTTAATCATCAGCTATTAGGCTTTTTGGTTTGTAAGAAACTGAATTGCTTCATAACATCTGTGTCCTAATGCTAGGTACCAGTTAGGATATCTAGGAAACTTGTTAACTTTGTTGACAATCAAGAATACTTGCCGTTATTTCTGCATATAGCTGCCTAATATCAGATGCTTTTATTATATATATATGTATTCATAGCTATTCCTCAGAACAGCCCTGTAGTGTATTGCTCCGATTTTGAAAAGGCTTTGAGGAGGTTATTTGCCCAAGGTCATGATAACAGTAGAGATGGTATTCAAAATAAAATCTGACTTCAAGGCCTTTTCATTCTTTGCCTTCCCATTCTGTCTTCACCCATGAAAAAGGAGACATGAATGTTTATATCTTCTTTTACATTGTCTTCTAGTATACTGAATGGGCTATGTATAGAAAACAAGTGAGAACATAAAATCAGTTTTTCTGTAACAACTTACAGCCTTTCCCCCAATATAGGGACTCTGGGATCATGCAACAAAAGCAGAAGGCAGCTAATGAGAAGAAGTCTGTGAAGACAAGAGAAAAATGATGACTGTTTGGAAAACCTGGGTGCTACTGCCAGCTAGGTGTGTCGTAAGCTCTGCAGTCAAGATTTTGTAGCACAAGGGGTGAAGGGATGCATCCACATGGTGACGGACAAAAAATAGTGTACAGCTAAAACCCCACAATGTTATAAACTATTAAGACATCGATAAAAATGAAAAAAAAAAAAGATTGTGTAGAGTGAACAGTCATTACATATGTTATAACATATCCTTATAAAACTGTTTTAAATTTCACCTTGCAGTCTGAGTTAGTGTGATGTTTCAGAACCATTCTTCAAAGAATAAAACACCAACCATACTTGTCGCATATTGATGAACATTTATCAACAGTGACCATTATATAATGTACTAGAGAGAGGATGTGATCAGATAATAGTATCCCTTATATAAATCTAGAATCTTTGTCTTAAAGTAGATCTTTAAAGTCAACTTTATTGTATAGTAGATTTTACGATACATTTATCTAATTTTACTTTGTAATCAACTGGTTTGCTTGAAGAATTTACAATAGTACAAACCACCTGGAATAGCAACTAAATGAATGTAAACTAAATGAGGTCTCAGTCAGAGTTCTACTTACAGCTTTAAAATTTTTTGTAATAAGTGCCTTTTTTTAACAGAGTTTATTTTTTAGAGCAGAATTAGGTCCACAAAAAAATTGATATTTCCCATATATCCCTTGCCCCCCTCATGCACAGCCTCCCCCATGGTGAACATCCCCACCAGAGTGGTGCGTTTGTTAAAATTGATGAAGCTGCATTGGCACATCATCGTCACCTACAGTGTAGAGTTTACGTTAGGATCACTCTGTGTTGTAAGAGTGCCAGTTTTTATTCTGTTCTGAGACTCGTAACTTAACAATGGTTATATGTTAACCAAGAGAAGCTAAGGCTTGAGACCTTTGAAGGGGAGGAAGAGGATCCTCTGCCCACTCTGGGTCCTTTCCAGATGGGCTGCAAATTAAACTGACATGAGACTGAATAGTGGGAGAAAATCAAACAAAGCTTTATAACGTATACTGGGAGAGACCTGGGGAAATTGAGTACCTCAACAAAATGGTGGAGGTTCTCCTCTTAAATAGAAAGACAAAGGAGGATATTGGGGGTTGGGGGAGTCAGCTATGGGGGATTATGAGAAAAGCACAATAAACAAGAGTATGCAGATTTAAGTCCTTGCCTTCTGCACTGATAAGAGTTTCTAGAGATAAGGTCATCCCCCCTTCCTAGTACAGAGAGGGAGACACCTTTACAAATGGATTTTGGTTATAAATGTAAATGTCTCTTACAAAGGATAACTTCTACTTTTACTTGGAGTGGGCTTCGCAAGGACCCTCCCAGTCTATTCATACCCAGAGTTAAATTCTCTTAGGCAGTTTGTGGGGGAGGTCAAAGTTTCTTTCAGAGTCTTTGTTTTTGAAAATAATCAAGGCAAAGAGACATATTTTGAGGTGGCCAATTCTGATCCCCCACACCTTGTTCTGTTCTGAAGTAAATATGCATAATTATAGTAAAGAGAATAAAAATACCACTGAAGTAGTAAATAATATAACTTTAGAGTATTATTCAAATACTTGATTTTTCATATCATACAATTCAACAATTTTGAAACATGTCTACCGCTATGTGAATGAAGAGAGCCCAATATCTTAGTGACAGTCATCTTGTGATAGGTCACTTACCAAGGGTACCACCCGTCAATGGAGTGGAATCTTAAGTGTATCTGACCCTAAATGAGGCAAACATGAAGTTTTTTAACCTGAGTTTTTATCTTCATATTAGCACAGATTTTCAGTCAAAGTAAAGCTTTGTTCTATTTCTTGGGTTAACTTCAGTCTTCAAAACTTTATATGGGGGGGCCAGCCCCATGGCTTAGTGGTTAAGTTCAGCGCATTCCGCGTCAGCAGCCCGGGTTCTCAGGTTTGGATCCTGGACGCGGACCTACATCACTCGTCAGCCACACTGTGGCAGCGACACACATACAAACTAGAGGCAGATTGGCACAGGTGTTAGCTCAGGGCTGATCTTTCTCAGCAAAATACAACTTTATGTGATGGTTGTCACAAGGGCAAAAGGATTACAACAGCTTAAGTTACATTCTAATAAAAAGGCATAATGAAGAAGCCCGATTGTACTACAAAGATTCTTTATGGGTCTGATTTCTGTAATTCTACCTCCAGAATTTCTACATGGGGTGATAAAATGAGTCCAAAGAGCTTTAAGCCATAAATTTGGTTTTTTTTAATGAATAATTTCCATGTTTAAAATATCCTGTGTAGTGGAATAACCTTGGGCTTTTTAAAAATTAAACAATTTTTATAAATCTAGGGAAAACTACAGTTTCCAAAAGAACGTGGATATTAGGATAAGGAAGATCTCTAGATTGTAATCAATCATTAAGACTTAAATCCAAAGCCGATTGTTCTTGATTAATTTTTATGGCACTTACTTTAATGAATTCATTGTTAACATAAAAGTTTGATTTTTAACTCCAATATGACCAGACATTTCCTTAAGGCAGACAGAAAAGTTATCTGAGAGAATTAAATATAATTGCTGTAATGTATTGACACTTTAGTTTCTTTTCAAGTATATTTAAGCAAGGTAACTAAAATTGCTAATCTTCTAAAGAAGGAAACTGGTCAATTATAAGATATTAAGGGAAAATCCAGGTGAATAATTGTAATCAGTCAATAAAGTTAATTCACATACTAACTTTAGATATTTCTTTTGGCTTGTTGCCAAAGCAAGATGAAATTATTTAGATTAAGTAGTACCAACTTTACAATGTAATTTGGAAAATGCCAAACTCCATGGAATGCCCTTGAAGACATTAAAAATACTATTTTGCACCATCCTTGACAGGAGGTAGTGCGTTATCATTAGCAATCCCCGTAAGTCCTGCTGAAAATAAGAGGCAGCAGCTGCTGCTGCCCAAGTGGGGGACTGAGGACAGTGTCGTCAGTTACCCAACTCCTTGTGAACACCTTTTCTATTAGTTGCATATGTAAGAAATGGTTACCCATTGCCAAACTGTAGCCTGTTTTTGAAAACTAGGTCTAAAAGGGAATATTAATTGCTCACATCATTTTCCTAACTTTTTAAAAATATTTTTCCCATGTTTTTATAGATGGGAAGAGTTTACCCACTTCTGGAAAGTGACTTTTTTTTGTATGGTGTTTTCAACTTCCACCTTGTGAAGAGACCTGTTCTAAGTGTTGTATTACCGTTGTTGGCTCTGAGTCTGCAATCTGTTTCAAAATTATTGAACTTTAAAAAGCATATCCCCCACGATGTATATGTATATCAAACCACCACATTGTATACCTTAAATATATACAGTTTTTATTTGTCAATCATACCTCAGTAAAGCTGGGGAGAAAACATATCCCTCAAGTGAAAACCTGATATAAAATTGACTTTGACAGTCAGATTATGAGATTTGTACATTTTACCATCTGTCGGGGTTTTAGCAGTGATATAAACTAAGCAGGGAGCATGTCTACTCTAGGAAAATTCCTAATTGCCTTTAATGATGAGGACCTATAAAAGAAAACCAAAATTCAATTGAAAAATTGAGTTATTTTTATGAAATTGTAAATCATAGTTTTCCATTAGATCAAAACTGAGTAAGAACATTTACTAAACTGCCTCCTACAACTCTACCTGCTAAAGTGCTTGCTACATACAATCACATGTTGGACTATATGGTCTTCACAGATGGCCACGTCATGAAAATGTCACTGAGAAAAGAAGAATGACTATAAGTGTGTCAAACGCACTCCCAATAACCTCAAGAAAGGTTTAAAACAGGTTAAAGGTTAAAACTTTAAGGCTTTTCCTTACATCTGCTTCTTCAAAACAAACAAAAGCTTTCCACGTGGCGCTAATTAGCTAAAATGCATTCAAAGTTCACAGGTAGCCTGGTTTAGGACCATTTGCCTGGGAAAATTGAGATTTTTCAATGTGATTATAACATAAGTTGTATAGCAGCCTTTTCCATGCCACATGCTACTCCTGGTCCATCATCAGCTGAGCGTGGCTTTGCTCACTGGTGTGTCAGTGCAGGAACATTTGGTGGGACCTTTCTGCACACTTGTGAGTTTACAAGAAATTGCCAACCAACCTGGGTGTAATCAAGACACAATCCTATTGAATACTTCCCTTTTATGACTATATACTGCATGACAAAGGCTTTTGTCAAGGACTCTTTTTGGGGGGAGGGTTAAAGGCTCATTTGGCCTTGTACCTCTCAAGGTGACTTTGGGTGGCACATGAATGGACATTTAATATAGAGTTGTGTGTTTTAATGTACCCTGGAAGAAATATAACCACATGGAACCTGTGATTTCAGGGTATATTGGAATTTTTAGTTGAAAACAGAATCATTAATTATCTTATTTTTCTTTTTTAATAAATTTATTTTTTATTTTTTTAAATTTTTTTTTTGGGGGGGAAGATTAGCCCTGAGCTAACATCCGTTGCCAATCCTCCTCTTTTTGCTGAGGAAGACTGGCCCTGGGCTAACATCCGTGCCCATCTTCCTCTACTTTACATGGGACGCCGCCACAGCACGCACGGCTTGTTAAATGGTGCGTTGGTCCGCACCCGGGATCCGAACCTGCGAACCATGGGCTGCCAGAAGTGGAGTGCGCAAACAACTGCTACGCCACTGGGCTGGCCCCTAATTATCTTATTAATAACCACAACAATTTGAGAGGAATGGAGACTCCAGAGTCCCAGGGCATGCTGAAGACTCCAGGCTTTAGAAAGTCAAGAGCTGGCACAGCTCCAGGTGTGGTGAGAGACAGTGTCCCCCGCAGTGTGCTGTGAGGCCGAGCTTCCGATGACCACTGTCCGTCCGTGTGCCATTAGAGCGCGTCCAGACGGGCTTGTTTGGGTTACGTGCCACCCTCAGCAAGAGGAGGGCAGGTCGCCTAAGTTGGTGGTATAGCTAAGACTGTATTCAGTGAGGAGGAGGTGGTCCCCCAAAACAAATCGGGTTCTCTTGCCAGAAGGAAGGGGGAATGGATGCTGAGCAGACTAAAACTAAAGTGAGAGTCCAGTACTCTTGTTGCAAGGCTAAGACGAATATTAAAAATACAGATACATGGTATGTCACATCACGGAGGTGGTAAGTAAATGTCTGCAGTGTGAGAAAAAAAGGATGCAGCTCATACGGTTCTTATCTCTACCAGCTTTCAAACACCAAAGATGCAAAGACTGCTCATTATAGGAAATTTGGGAAAATACAACAAAAGGGCTAAAAGAAATTTAGCAATAAATCAGGCAGTTACGTAGAAAACTAAATATACCCTTACCATATGACACAGTAGTTTGCAATCCTGGGCATTTATCCTAGTGAAATGATACAGAGAGCAAATATCTTAAATGTACATTTTTTATTGACTTTTACATATAAATACTCCACCCAGATCAAGGTGTATAGACGTTTCCAGTACCCTAGCAGGCTCCATTGTGACTGCTTTTAGATAATGCCCCGATCGATCACCACAGATTAGGTCTGCCTGGTTTTGAATTTCATATAAGGGGAACCATCCAGTATGTACTTTTGTGAGTCTGGCAGCATTTGCTCAACATTATGTCTGTGAGAATCCTCTGTCTTGTGTGGAGCAGCAATTCAGTCTTTTTCATTGCCGTAGCATCCCATTAATTTAGTTATCCACTCTACTTTTCACAGACATTTGGATTGCTCTTAGTTTGGGTCTACTGTGAATAATTTTGCCATAAACATTTTTATGTATATCTTTTGGTGGTCATAAGCACTTATCTCTATTGAGTATATACCTAGGAGTGGAATTGCTGGCTTGTAGGGTACATAAAATAGTTGTGTATTTCTCTCAGTGCTCATGCAAACATGTAGAGACATACCTAGAACTAAGGGATGGGGGAAGTTTCCTAGTAGGGCTGCTGTAACAAATGACGTCAAACTGGTGGCTTACAACAACAGAAATTTATTCTTTCACAGTTCTAGAGGCCAGAAGTCTAAAAGTAAGGTGTCAGCAGGGCCACACACCCTCTGAAGATTCTAGAAGAAAATCCTTGCTTGCCTCTTCCAGCTTCTAGTGGCTCCACGCATTACTTGGCTTGTGGCAGCCTAAGTCCTGTCTCAGCATTTGTCTTCCCATGGCCTTCTTTTCTCGTCTTCTTCCTGTCTCTTTGCTTATAAGGACCTTTGTCATTGGATTTAGGTCCCACTTTAATCCAGGATGATACCATCTCAAGATCCCTAATTACATCAGCAAAACCCTTTTCCCATTCACACATCTGGTGGGAGTATCATTTTGGGGGCCACCATTCAACTCACTACAGGGAGTTTTTTTAAACAAAAATGGGAATTTTAGCTGTAACTTGATACTTTTTTTTATTAGCCATGCCTACCGGTCAGTACATATAGATCTAACCATAGTGTGAATGTGTAGTCACTTACCCAGTTGTTTCCCTACCCATGGACAATCAGGATGTTTGTAAGCTTTTCTCACCACAAACGTTTCTGTAATATAGGTCATCAGCCTTATCTCATGTACTGGTGCTTCTATTCTATAAGAATGGATTCTTAAAGGTAAGATTCCTAGGGCAAAGGTGTACATGTTTGTAATTTTAAACAGATATTTTCCAACAGAAGGATAGCACTTCATATCCCCATGCCTTTGATAATATCAGATATTATTAATCTCTAATACTTTTGCCAACCTGAGTATCTTAGTTTTTAATTTACAATTCTTGACTGTAGAGGTTGAGCATCTTTTCATGTTTATTGGACATTTGGATTTTCCTTTTTGGGAACCACCCATGTTTTCTCTCTGCTTTATGCTTTCTATTTCATTTAGTCTTCACATGTAGGTATTACTGTTATGTCCATTTTTATAGATGAAGTGATTGAGATTTTGCTTAAGGAATTTCCCCAAGGTCACCCAGCTAGTAGGTGCCAGGTTAAGGATATGAACCCAGGCAGACTGAGTGCAGAGCTTCCAGAATTTAGGCATATTTTCATACTTATTGGCCACTTTTGTTTTTTTCTTCTATGAATAGCTTATTCTTACCTTTGCCTGTTTTGCTGTTTTTACTTTTATTTGACAAAGCTTTTTTTTTAAATATTGGTCTTAGGAATATTAGTCTTTTCTTATATGTTACAAATATTTCCCAAACTTTTTGTCCCTTCATTTTATTTATGTTGCTTTTACCAGAATTTTTAATTACATAATCAAATGTCTAGTTTCTTTATAAGTGAGGATGCAGACTGACAGCCAGCAACTTGTCCTGACATGTTAAAATTTTTAAATATGAATTTGAAGGCGTTTGTTTGGGTGGGGCATGGATGGAGTGGGGGAGGGATAGTTTCGAGTTAACTAATTACAGTACCCACCGCCCTTATTGCTTACTCCTTAACTCATTTACATTACCTGCCTGACCCTGAAAAGGTATTTGAGTTTTCAATCCTTGGTTAGTTTCTTGTTTCTACCTTAAGATCTCCCGCATCCCAAGTTTATAAAAATCACCTAGAATGTATTTTGGTATATGATGTGAAAGTAGAGAGTCCAAACCTCACATACTGGATGGCTAATTATATCTATGTCCTTTATGAGTTATACTACCATTTGCCCATTACATCGTTCAAATATTCTTCCAAAACATCATTTGGAATTTTCAACTTTCTGGTGCTGTAACAGTTTAGTGAGACATTCTTGTACACAAATCACTGACACATCTCTGATCTCCTGACCCTAGATCCTGAAGTAAGGTGAGGGTAAGGAACTAATTGGTTTTGGCCTTGTCTTTTGTTTATTCACTATTCCAGTTGAGGATTCCAGCATATATTTTTCAAATTGGAAACCTCATCACTAATCATTTGAATCCTTCATTTGATCATGTGCAAGTTCCAAGAGTCACTGAAGACAGGTTTTTGGTATGAAAATTCCATAGGCACAAAGATTGGGTTCCAGGTCATGAAGTTAAACTTAATGTTTACGTAAGTGCCTTCAAATCTGATGAAATGATTCCTTTGGAAATTCACTACACTATGCTTTGAGTGCTTTGCCTATCTAATGAAACAGATTTGTAAAGTATAGTAGTTTAAATCTGGATGTCACCATCAGGAAAAAAAAGAACTTCATATTTTCTTTGAGGACAAAAATGCCATAGGTTCATTTTTTTTTGAGGAACTAGGTCCTAAGTAGAAATACTTTTTCAGCAAAGAACCTGCCATTTCAAATTTATTAAAACTAATTCCTTGAAAACATCATGCTAAATAAAAAGCCCGACATAAAAAGTCACATATTATATGATTCCATTTATATGAAATACCCAGAATAAGGAAATCCATAGAGACAGGAAGTCAATTAGTGGTTGTGAGGGGCTGGAGGGAGGAGAGATGGGGAGTGACTGCTAATGGATACAAGGTTTCTTTTAGGGGTGATGAAAACGTTCTGGAATTAAATAGTGGTGGTGGCTGCACAGCCTTTTAAATGTACTAAATCTCTCTAAATTGTATGCTTTAAAATGGTGAATTTTATCATATGTAAATTATATATAAAAAAATAAAAACAAAAAGAAACCTGGTTCCAAATTCTGTTTACATTTCTGTATCAAATGCCATTTTGAGAATTTATATGATTGAGAAAAATCTAAGTGAGCTTTTAAAAAAATACATCTATTTCTAGTATCTATAGGAACCAAAGGGGAGCCCTCATACTTCTTTCGGTGGACTTGTTTTTTTAATAAATTATAATACGTACTATGTGGAAGCCATTTGGCAATCCTAAATGCATAATAAGGAATAGGGGAAAAGTAGATGGTGAACTCCTACTAAGAACTAAAAACCTGCTTGATCCATTGTAAAGACAAACATGGGGGGAAGATGCACATCCTGAAACAGTATACGACATTTGATCCCCCCTTTTTTTTTAAGTTCAAAAGTTTACTAGAAAAGATTTTGGAGAACGGATGTTAACCCAAATGTTTAAGGCTGGGAAGTGTCTGAAGGCATGCGATTCCAGGCAGCTATGCAGATGCTGTGCCTCAGTTTCCTCATCTTTAAAATGGGAACAACAGCCCCTAATTCATAGAATTGTCGTGAAAATTCAACAAATAAATACATAAAACTCTTCAAAGCACTTTTTAAAATGGCAGCTGTATTATTATTGGTTACCTCTGCACTGATTTTTATTGTATTGCTTACCCATAGTTTCTAAACTACCTGCAATGAACACTATTTTCTAAGAAAATTTATTGATCAAAAGAAAAACGCCCTGGTCGAATCACTCTCTGAACATACGAAAAAGTGAAATCAAACAATTGAGAGAGTACAGAAAAGAAACACCGGAGCGGACCGTCCGGGAAGGCGCGACCGCTCCGCGAGCGCGCGGGGCCCTCCCGGCCGCCGTCCTCTTCCGCTCCCAGAGGCCCCCGCGGCGGAAGTCGTCACTCAGACGGACGCCGTGCGCCCCGCACCCCGGCGCAGGCTCGCCATGGCGATGAGTGGCGGCGGCGGTGGCCCGGAGCGGGAGGACTCGGTGCTGTTCCGGCGCGGCACGGGCCAGGTGAGGTCGCGGCCGGCGCTGCCCTCCTCCCTCCAGGCCCCGCGCTCCCTCTGCCGCCGCGGTCTCCCCGGCTCTCCCCACGTGGGAGCCCCCGCGCAGCCTGGGCGCCCTGTGGGCTTTGCGCCGAGGCCCCGCCGCAACTTGATCGTCCTTTGGTTTGTCCATTCTCTCCGCCTGCGGACCGAGCGGGGGAGGCCGGGGTGAAGCGGGGAGAGCAGTTGGGGGTCTATGGAAATGATGCAGGCTTAGATCGAGGTGTTAGCAGTGGAGAGCAGGGTACTTGGATTTTAGATATGGTTGGAAATCAGAGGCAAAGGTTGGGCACATCGATTCGATAATGGAGGTTTGAGAGAGGAAAGTGAAGGATAACTCCGGGATTGTTCTGAGCAGCTGAAAACATGAGGTTGCTCTTTGCTGAGGTATACTGAGAGGGGACTGCAGGTAGAGCAGGTTTATAAGTGGGAAGATCAGAAGCTCCATCTTGGGTGAAATCTGATCGGAGTGGGTTTGAGAGTGGAAGAGGAGAAATTCAAGGCAACATTTGTAAACGAATATTTCAAGTTTTATTGTAAACAGAAGGTAGAGAAATTGGTCATTAGATGGAGAGAAAAGTGCAATTAGGAGGATTCTTAGTTGTGTTTTTTGTTTGTGTTTAAGATGGGAGAAACATGTTGCAGCATGTTTGTGGGCTGATAGGAAAGATCCAGAGGGTGGGAAAATTGACGATGCAGGAGAGAATTGCTGAAGCGTTGTTCTAGAGCAGGTAAGAGTGGATGGATTTGGCTTTTGTTAGAAACAGTGGCAGTTAATGTGGTGACAGTTAACGTGGGTACAGATCTATGTGGATGGGCAGATGTGATGGGAGATTGAGAAAGTACTCTTTTATTCTGATTGTTGCTATTCTCTCGGTAAGTAAGGTCATCAGCTAGGCATGAGGAGCGGCCAGGTGTTGGAGGTTTGAGGATAGAGAAGGTAGGAGGTAGGCCTACTAGGAGAGTGCGTTAATTTTGGACTAGGGAAATGTAGTGGAAATGTTGCTAGGCAGCATTAAAGGCCTACTTGAGATTTGTGGTTATGAGTTTAAAGGAGGCTAGACACCATGACTGTGTTTTTCTCCAGCTGAGTTCAATTCAGGTGTGTGAGGGCAGGCACAGAGTAAACCAGTAGTTAAAATTAACAGGTTTGTAGTTTTGCCAAGTGAGTATGAGGATGACAGGGAGAGGTACAAGAGAATTAGCTTAATGATTTTTTTTTTGGTGAGGAGGATTAGCACTTAGCTAACATCCGCTGCCAATCCCCCTCTCTTTGCTGAGGAAGACGGACCCTGAGCTAACATCTGTGCCCATCTTCCTCTACCTTATATGTGGGACACCTGCCGTAGCATAGCTTGATGCGTGGTGCGTAGGTCTGCACCCATGATCAGAACCTGCGAACCCCAGGCCACCGCAGCAGAGCACATGAACTTAACCACCTCGCCACTGGGCCGGCCTCAAGCATAATGATTGACTGTGGAATTTAAGCTGGCTAAGAAAGGAAGCGAGGACATTAGGAGTGAGAGAGTTTAAAAATTGGGAGGGTTAATGTCTTACCAGTCCCAGTGAAATGAAATGATTGTCATCATCAAGCTACCAGAAGGAACAAGTTGCAGATCCTAGAAGGTGGTGGTTGGAGAGTAGGAGTCTTGAAGGTGAGTTTATGAAGAGGTTGTAATTATTGGTTATAATAAATAAACAGCATAGAAGTGAATAGCTGAGATTGAGTGGTAAACAAGATCATTGGTAGAAATATAAAGACCTGCAAGGATGAGGTATTGGAAGGATTATTTGCTTAGGTTTTTAACTAACCAAGAATTATGGCAGGAGTAGTGTTGGAGAGAGTACTGGGATGTAAGTCTCAGAGAAGGAGAAGTGTGACCCAGATGGCTGTAGATTGCAGTAAAGAGGGATAGTAGACAGTGGAGTCTGAGGACAGCATTGTCAAAGCTGGGAGTTCTTAGGAAGGAAGGAGGGAGAATAATCTGGAAGTGGAAGTGAGAAGCAAGGAAGATTCCTTCCCCACCTTTGGTACAGTAATTGGAGGATATGGAGGAGAAAACATTTCATTTGAGGTGACTGCGAGGAACGAGGCATTCTCAGGGAAAGCCAGATTTTAGAACAAGATGATATTCTTCTGTTAGAACAAGAAGAGGAAAGGAGTATTCAGAGAACAGGTTAAAGGTATTGGGAGGAGGTTGCTGGTTACTCAGGAGAGCACAGTGGAAAGTGTCAGGAGTTGAGAAGTGGTAGAAGATGGCAGAACATGAGAAATAGCTTGAGAAACCTGGGCTACTGCTGAGAAACAGATATAAAGGCAGTCCTAATGGTCTGTTCCGTTGCTGTTGCTATATAACAAATCACCCAAAACTTAGTAGCTTGAAACGATGATAATCATTTTATTATCTTTCGTAGTTTCTGTGGGTTAGGAATTTGTGAAGGCCTTGCTGGGTCTGCTCTCTTTCAGATCTGTCGTTTGGTTGCGTCCACACAGTAGCTGGAGCTACAGTAGCTGGGGACTGAGCAGCTAGGGCTTGGCAGGCCGTTTCTTTTCCTCATGTAGTCTCAGGGCTTCTCCACGTGGTCTGAATGTGTGGGCTGGATTTCCTTATACCCTTCTGTGGTCCGTGCTCATCTCCTGTACCCAGACAACTACTCATCCACGTTTGTCACCATGGATTAGTCTCCGTTTTCTAGAATTTTATAAACATGGAATCTAAGGAAACAGAATCTTTTTTGTCTGGCTTCTTTTACTCAGCGTAGTCATTTTGAGTTTCGTCCATTTTGTTGTGTATATCAGTCGTTCATTCCTCTTTTTTCTTTTTTTTTTGGCTATCGTATCTCATTGCATGAATATACTACGATTTTTTTATTCATTCACTTGTTTGTAAACATTTGGGTTGTTTTCAGTTTGGGGCTGTTACAGATAGGGCTGCCATGAGTATTAGTGTAGAAGACTTTGTAGGACACGCTTTCATTTCTCTTGGGTAAATGCCTAGGATATGGAGTAGATGTATTTTAACTCTCAGAAGCTGCCAAACTCTTCCTTAAAGTGTTTGTACCATTTTAC
Source organism: Tapirus indicus (assembly GCA_031878705.1). Classification (NCBI taxonomy): domain Eukaryota; kingdom Metazoa; phylum Chordata; class Mammalia; order Perissodactyla; family Tapiridae; genus Tapirus; species Tapirus indicus. The sequence goes on along the minus strand of CM062925.1, from coordinate 930,697 downwards.
ATTTCTACCAGCAATGTTTGAAAGTTCCATTTGCTCACATCCTTGCTAACACTTAGTGTGGTCAGTCTTGTTGATTTTAGGCATTCTAATAGTTACACGTGTAGTGGCATCTTGTAGTCTTCGTTAGCATTTCCTTAGTGGCTGATGTTGATCATCATGTCGTGCTTATTTGCCATCCATCTATCTTCTTTGGCAAAGTGTTTAAATATTTTGCCCATTTTAAAATTAGATTGTTTTCTTTTTGTTGAGATTTCTTCACGTATGCTAGATACAAAACCTTTATCAGATGATTATCTTGCAAATATTTTCTCCCAGTTTCTGGCTTGGTTTTTTTTTTTTTTTTTGATAAGGAAGATTAGCCCTGAGCTAACATTTGTCGTCAGTCCTCCTTTTTCCTGAGAAAGATTGGCCCTGAGCTAACATCTGTGCCCATCTTCTATATTATATGTGGGACGCCTGCCACAGCTTGGCTTGATAAGTGGTGTGTAGGTCTGTGCCCAGGATCTGAACCTGCGAACCCTGGGCCACTGAAGCAGAGTGTAGGAACTTAACCATTGTGCCACCAGGCCAGCCCCAACAGTGTCTTTTTAGGACAGAAATTCTTAATTTTGCTGAAATCTAATTTTCCAGTTTCTTCTTTGATGGTTCTTTTGTTGTAAGCAATCTAAAGTCACAAAGATTTTTCTGTTAAGTTTTATAGTTTTAGGTTTTACATTTAGGTCTGTGATCCATCATGAGCTAATTTTTATAGATAGCCCAAGATATGATCAAAATTTCTTTCTTTGTATAAGGACTTTCAATTGTTTCAGCACCATTGGTTGGAACTATGATGCTTTCTCTACTAAACTGCGTTTGTGCCTTTGTTTCAAATCAGTCATGGCATGGGACTGTTTCTGGCTGTGGATTCTCTTGTATTGATCTGTTTGTCTACCTTGATGTTAATACCACACTTTCTTGAGTATGGTAGCTTTAGTATACGTCTTGAAGTCAGATAATGTAAATCCTCCAGCTTTGCTTTGCTTTTTCGAAGTTGTTTTGGCTCTTTAGGTCCTTTGTATTTCCATATGCATTTTAGAATCAGCTTGTCAACTTAATATACTTCTTTTCCCTTAGATTTGCAATTAAATATATTTGATACTTGCAGGTTTGTTTTGTTTTGTTTTTTGGGGTGAGGAAGGTTGGCCCTGAGCTAACATCTGTGCCCATCTTCCTCTACTTTGCATGTGGGATGCTGCCACAGCATGGTGACGGGTGGTGTAGGTCCGCCCCTGGGATCTGGACCTGTGAACCTGGGGCCACCAAAGCAGAGTGCACCAACTTAACCACTACGCTGCCAATGGACTGGCTCCTGTTTTTTTTTTTTAACCTAAGTTTTCCCTGGTCATATCTTGGTTGGGTGAAGCTTATCTTCAATAGATTCGTCTGGAAGGGCTAGTGAGTATAGTATTCTTCCACATTTTCAATTTAGTCTTACTACTTGAAGGACAGGTAGGGTGTATATAAAATCCTTGGCTCATACTTTTTCCCATAAATTTCTGTGAGAAAGTCTAATACTGATTTCCTTTATTTTGTAAATGACTTGGTCTTTCTGTTTAGAGGGACTGAGAATTTTTTTTTTTTTAGAGTTTTTTGTTTGTTTAGCTTTTATTCTTCAGGGACCCCATTTATACATATGTTAAATATTTTTTGCCAGTCATCTATATTTGCCACTTCACTTTTTATTTTATTTTTATTCCTGTGTTTTTTTCATGTCTTTTCCTTGGCATCCCTTAGATGTTAAGTCAATTATGTTCTTCCTTGGGTACCTTGTAGTCAGTATTACTTTTCCTTCCATTTCCTTCTTGATTCTGTGTAACGCCTGATTCAGATCTTTCCCTTTTGCTGTTTTCTCATCTGAGTTGTTAAGGTTTTTGATTCAAGGTGGTTTTTTCTATATTGTGGATATACTCTTTTAAGAATGTTGAATTTCAGTTGGGTGGTGTTTTCTTCTGTTTGTGATTGTTATTTGAGGAGAAGTTTTATGAGCTAAAATGTTTCTTCTTATGATAGCTTTGTATAGATGTTTTTCTGTCCATTCTGGAATGTCTTGTTTCCCTGGTCTGACAGTAACAGTTGGGGTGTGAAGAACTGGGTTGCTCTGTATCTTATTTTAAAGAGCGCCCTCTGCTGTTGAGACAGTGGAGTGCACTTTCCTTCATCAGTAGCACGTTTTGCAGTTGCAGGAGAATTGATGTATCTTCTGATTTTGTGATTTTTTAATTTCTACTGTTTGCTTTCTTGCCCTTCACCAAATCTCCCCTTCAAAGAAACATCTCCCCTTTCAAGTGGCAATGTAACCTTGAACAAATCAATTACCTCTTTATGATTACTTTCCTTATTTGCAATGTGACTTACGATTTTTAAGTACTTTTTTTTTTTCCATTTTTTTTTATTGATGTCTTAGTTTATAACACTGTGGGGTTTTAGTTGTACATTTTTGTTTGTCCGTCACCTTGTGGATGTAACCCTTCACCCCTTGTGCCCCCCTCACCCCCCTTCCCCTTGGTAACCACCAATCAGTTCTCTCTGTCCGTGTGTTCACTTATATTCCATATATGAGTGAGTTCATGCAGTGTCTGTCCTTCTCTCTCTGGCTTATTTCACTTAACATAATACCCTCTAGGTCCTTCCATGTTGTTGCAAATGGGACAATTGTGTCTTTTCTTATGGCTGAGTAGTATTATATACCACATCTTCCTTAACCAATCATCAGTCGAGGGACACTTGGGTTGCTTCCACTTCTTGGCTATCGTGAATAATGCTGCAATGAACATAGGGGTGCACAAGCCTCTATGGATTGTTGATTTCATGTCCATTGGGTAGATGCCCAAGAGTGGGATTGCTGGATCATACAGTATTTCTATTTTTAATTTTTTGAGGACTCTCCATACTGTTTTCCATAGAGGCTGCACCAGTTTGCATTCCCACCAGCAGTGAATGAGGGTCCCCGTTTCTCCACAACCTCTCCAGCATTTGTTGTTATCTGTCTTTGTGATTATAGCCATTCTAACTGTCTCAAGATTTTTTAAATTTCCTTTTTGGTTTCGTCTTGACCCGTTGGTTCAGTAGCATGTTTAATCTCCACATATTTGTGAATTTTCCAATTTTCTTCTTGTAGTTTCTTACACTGTGATCAGAAAAGATGCTTGATATAATTTCAATCCTCTTAAACTTGTTAAGACTTGTTTTGTGGCCTAACATATCATCTATCCTGGAGAATGTTCCATGTGCACTTGACAAGAATGTGAATTCTGTTGCTTTTGGATGGAATGTTCTGTGTATATCTGTTAAGTCCATCAAGTCTAACGTGTCATTTGAGGCCGATGTTTCCCTGTTGATTTTCTGTCTGGATGTTGTATCCATTGATGAAAGTGTGGTATTAAAGTCCCCTCCTGTTATTGTGTTGTTGTTGTTTATTGCCTCCTTCAGATCTCTTAATATTTGCTTTATATATTTAGCTGCTCCTATGTTGGGTGTGTGAATATTTACAACCTCTTGTAAGATTGACCCCTTTATCATTATGTAATGCCTTTGTCTATTTTGCAGTCTTTGTTTTAAAGTCTGTTTTGTCTGAAATGAGTATAGGTACCTCAACTTTCTTTTGGTTTCCATTTGTGTGGGACATCTTTTTCCATCCCTTTACTTTCAGCCTGTGTGTGTCCTTATATCTGAAGTGAGTCCCTTGTAGGCAGCATACAGATGTCTTGTTTTTTTATCCACTCAACCACTCTATGTCTTTTGATAAGAGAATTTAGTTAATTTACATTTAAAGTAATTATTGGTAGATATGTACTTATTGCCATTTTGTTAGTTGTTTTCTGGCTGTTTTCCTCTGTTCTTTCTTTTCTCTGTGGTTAGATGTATTTCTTGAATGGTATGCTTTAGATTCCTTTCTCTTTATTCTTTGTGTATTTATTATAGGTTTTTGCCTTGTGGTTACCCTGATTCTTGCAAATAATACTAGTCTATTTTAAGTTGATAATAGCTTAAATTTGAACGCATTCTAAAGCTCTACATTTTTATCCCCCCCACCATGTTTTATGTTTTTGAGGTCAGATTTCACGTTTTTACTTTGTGTAATCCTTAACTAATTATTGTCATTATAGTTGTTTTTATTACTTTTGTCTTTTAATCTTCATACTAGCTTTATAAGTGATTAGTTCTCCACCTTTACTGTATATTTGCCTTTACCAGTGAGATTTATACTTTCGTTTTCTTATTCCTAATTAGTGCCCTTTTTTTCAGCTTAAAGAAATCCCTTGTAAGGCTGGTTTAGAGGTGATCAACTCCTTTAGCTTTTGCTTATCTAGGAAGCTCTTTATCTCTCCTTCCATTCTGAATGACAGTTTTGCCAGGTTGAGTATTCTTGGTTGGAAGTTTTTTTCTTTCAGCTCTTTAAATATATCATGTCACTCCCTTTGGCCTACAGAGTTTCTGCTGAAAAATCTGTTTATAGTCTCACGAGGGTTCCCTTGTATGTAACAAGTTGTTTTTCTCTTGCTGCTTTTAAGATTCCCTCCTTGTCTTTAACTCTTCACTTTTCTTTTTTGCTGAAGGTTTGCCCTGAGCTAACATCTGCTGCCAGTCTTCCTCTTTTTTTTTTTTTTTTTGGCATGTGAGCCACCACCACAGCATGGCCACTGACAGATGAGTGGTTTAGGTCCATGCCCAGGCACTGAACCTGGGCCACTGAAGCAGAGAGTACTGAACTTAACCACTAGGCAACCGGGGCTGGCCCTTGACATTTTAATTATAACATGTCTTAATGTGGGTCTCTTTGGGTTCATCTTGTTTAGAACTCTCTGGGCTTCCTGGATCTGGATGTCTGTTTCCTTTCCTGGGTTTGGGAAGTTCTCAGCCACTATTTCTTCAAATGAGTTTTCTGCCCCTTTCTCTCTCTCTCTTCCTTCTGGGACCCCTCTAATGCGAATGTTAGTCTATTTGATGTTGTCCCATAAGTCTCTTAAGCTATCTTCACTTTTTAAAATTCTTTTTTCTTTTTACTGCTGATTGGATGAGTTCCTCTGCCCTCTCTTTGAGTTCACTGATTCTTTCCTCTGCTTCATCCAGTCTGCTGATGAACCCCTCAGCATAGTGTATTTTTCAGTTCAGTTATTATATTCTTCACCTCTGTGACTTCTATTCAATACTTTATTATATTTTTTATTTCTTTGTTGAATTTCTCACTGTGTTCATTCATTCTTCTCCCAAGTCTGGTGAGCATCTTTATGACTATTATTTTGAACTCTTTATCAGATAAATCACTTGTCTCTGTTTCATTAAGGTTTTTTTCCTGAGGTTTTCTCTTGTTTTTTCATTTGGAACATATTCCTGTTTCCTCATTTCACCTTGACTCTGTGTGTTGGTTTCTATGCTTTGGATGCAACAGCCACCCCTGCCAGTCTTGAAGGAGTGGCCTTGTGTAGGAGATGAACCTTATCGTTCAACCCTGCCCTACCTCTTGGTTGTCTCTCAAATTCTCCTGATTGTCCAAGCAACCTATTTTATTTTTAGTGGCTCCCAGTTGTTGAGGGTGTGCTAAGACCTGTCACTGTCCCAAAGGGGAGGATCTCAGTCAGCACCTAGATCCAGGCTGATTTGAAGCCAGACCCTGAGGCCATAGCTTTTAAAGTATGCAAATATATACAGTCCTGTGGGACCACAAGCGTAAGCCCTGCTGGCCACCAGAGCCAGGCAATGTGGAGGTGTCCCCTGGGCGACAGTCACAAAAATCAGGGCTCCAGACAAGTGTATAAGCTCCTTTCTGGGAGATACCAGTGAGCTGGAGTGAGGCAGAGCGAGAGCATAAAGCTGGCATCCACCGGCCTACATTCCTCAAGACCACCTCTGTAGGCTTCTAGATGTGTGCCAAACTTGAATCTTGCTCCTGAGGCCCAAGCTCCAGGACAAGCAAATAGGCCTCTTTCCCCAAAAGACTGGGGAGTGTTTCAGTCTGCTGTCTGTGCACACATGCCGTGGGGGTGGTCACCTGCCAAGAACTGTCTCTCCGATCATCACAGTCCCATGGGACCCAGGAATGCAAGCCCCCCTGGCCTCCAGAGACAGGTGACCAAAGGGTGTCCTTTGGGAAGCAGCCGCAAAAACCAGGGCACCTGACGCAAAAACTGGGGCACCGGATGTGTGCAGAAGCTCCCTTCCAGGAGATACTGGTGCTCTGGAGCATAGCAGAAGTGGAGCGCAAAGATAGCACCTGCCATCTGGAGCAAGGCAGAGAGGGTGAAGATGGTGCCTGCCCCTCAGGCTAACGTTTTAAGATAAGCCAATGGGCCTCTTTCATATAAAGTCTGTACACTTCTCAGTCAGCTTCTGCACTGGGCCCTGGGGATGGTGAGTCCAAGCACCTGAGCCCTTTAAGAGCCATTTCTCAGCTCCTTGTTCCCTTGTGGGTCTCCTGGATGTGAGCCCCCGTGGTTTTCAAAGCTAGATGTTTTGGGGGCTTGTCTGTTGGGTGCAGGTCTTAAAAGTTAGGGTGCCCAGTGTGGGGTTCAAACCCTTCACTCCTCAGGGAGAAGCTCCAGGGTTTGAATTTCCTCCCGATTGTGAGTTGAAATGTCTTAGTTTCTCCTACCCGCTTCCATGTCATTTTCTTTTTTTCTTGTTTGCCTGATGTGTAGGGGTTGCTCAACTAGTTTTCAGGTTTTTTCCAGAGGAAATTGTTCCATATGTAGCTGTAGATTTGGTGTGTTTGTGGGAGGAGGTAAGTTGAGATCTTCATACATTTCCATCTTGAAACCAGAGAAAATCTGTTTCTTTCCTTTTACGGTCATGAGCTGCATAACGACATTTTGGGCAACAACGGACCACATATACAACAGTGGTCTCATAGGATTAGTACCATACAGCCTAGGTGTGTAGTGGGCTCTATCGTCTAGGTTTGTGTAAGTATATTTTGTGATGTTCACACAGTGAAATCGCCTGATAACGCGTTTCTCAGAACGTATCCCCATTCGTTAAGTGACACATGATTGACTGTAATTAAAACATTTATTGTTTGTACTTCACATTTTAATGTTCAATCCTGTTTATATTTTTTGTTTTGTGTGATAGTATGTCTTAAATTCCTATTTAGACCATCTCTCTTGAGAGCAGGCAGTATGATTTCATATACCTCTCAATAGTAAGTGCTTAGTAGATAGTGGGTGCTCAAAAACATTTCTATTTGAATTGAATTAAATGAAAACAATGTAATGATTTTTAGGTCTTTTCCCAATTACTTAATATCACTCCCATTTGAAATGAAAATTAATTGATTAATCGCTATTAACAATTTGTATGCTTAAGCGTTTTGAGAATTTTTCTTTTAATAATCTAGACACATTGTAAGGTCAAGAAGGAAAAGTATGCTTTGGATTACAGGGTCTGTGGTCAGAATAGCATTACCATAGTCTGGATAAAGTCAAGCTGATGGCCGGATGTTTTCCAGCTTTGCAAACTAAACCCTTTATCTGCTCTTAGGAAAGAGTGATGTGTGGGTTACCCTTCAACAGATCCACTCTGGTCAGTAGATAGGAATTAAATTGTGGAGCATTGACTTCGTGGCATATCTCTTAGAATAATATTTCTAGCTTTGGGGATAATGTCACATAATCTCTAAGCAGGCAGGCTTCCTGTGGTTTTATTTAGGATTTAAAATAGCCATTTTTAGTGTAATTTTGTTATGTCTCGTTTAAGATGGCTCTTGGTACTATCTCGCATATGTTTTTGATGAAACTCATCCAAACATAAGTTGTTTTTATTCTTTACTCTTTCCAGAGTGATGATTCTGACATTTGGGATGATACAGCATTGATAAAAGCTTATGATAAAGCTGTGGCTTCATTTAAGGTATGAAATATTTACTCTTTTCCTTACTTCCTCGTGTTATTCATTTGGGGAAAAAAGTAATTGATAACATACTTATAGTAAAGTGTTAAAGTACATATTATTCAGTTCTAATTTTGAAGATTAAAAGATAACATGGATTAGTTAAAGATGATGATATCTTCCTTTAGAGGTTGGTAGCCTGTGTCTATGTCATCCCTTTAGCAGAGGCAATTTAAGCAGAATTTTAAACATTTATTGCTTTTAATATGTTTACATTGTATCAAATTATAGAAGTCCTCTAACTCAGATTAGTAGAAGGACAGTCTGAATTATAATTTTTATATATCGAAATATTTATTGTCTTTTATTGAAATAATAGTGATAATTATAAATAGCAGCAGTGCAATAATTAATAATTGTAGAGTATTTACAATGTTTTAGGCACTGTTCTAAGTGCTTTACATATGTTAAATTAATTTAATCCTCCCCAAATCCTATGAGTTGGGTATCAAGTCAAGTGTTCCTGATGGTAAGAATATACAATTCTTTTAGTTGGTGTAGTCTTTTTTTGTGGCCCAAACAAGACATCTACAAGGTTGCCCAACCTCATCCCTTTCCCCACTGTCTGAGGTATTTAGTATTGTTGAGCACTATGTGTGGGCCATCTGGTAGTCCAAGCACAGAGCATGTACTGTTACAGAGCACCAAGCACAGAGTCCCCTTCCTTCCTGTAGTCACTCCTGTAGCATGAGGTCGACCTGTGTGTCATCCTTGAAGATGAATTCTAAATTTGTCAGTAGCCTGCTTTCCACTATGCACTTAAGACTAGAGGTGCACTACTGCGGGGACATCAAGAGAGTTCTCTAAAATGCGGATCGAGAGGGGGCTTGATGTGGGGTGGGGTGGGTGATACTGCAAGGGGAAGTAGTCTGAGTAGAGGAAAAGAACTGATTTAGGGAACAGATAGTTTACTTTTAGTTGTGTTGAGTTTGAGGTAAATGTGAAGATATGAAATTAGTCATTGGAAATGTTGACTTGAACTAAGGAGAAAATTTAGAGCTGGGTAATAGTGTTGGAAGTCCGTTGTCATAGTGGTGGTAACTGAAGTAATAGGAACAGATGGTTGTAAGCAGGTAAAGAAGGATGGCCAGTTCTTGTTGGGAATGCCCAGTGTAAGACTCGGTCAGAGAAGTACTAAAAGCATTGGGGCCCTACATTGCTGTCATCCAAAATGTTGTACATATCAAGAAGAAAGGGAGTCAACAGAGTCTAATGTTCCAGAAGGGTTGAGAGTGAGGAGACGTGGTTTAAAAGGGTCTTAAGAGTTGATAACCAGACGTATAATGCCTTCGAGAGCAGGTTCTGCAGCGTGTGGGGCGGGTGGTGAAAAGAGGAAATAGAGGCTCTATCAGAGGTGCTGGGGCCTTGAGACCAGCTTGTAGTGACTGAGTTATAGCGTGACTTTTTTGTGTATCACTCTGTAACATATCCATTTCTATTCATATTTTCATAGCACGCTCTAAAGAATGGTGACATTTCCGAAGCTTCAGATAAACCAAAAAGCACACCTAGAAGAAAACCTGCTAAGAAGAATAAAAACCAAAAAAAGAATCCCACAACTCCCTTGAAGCAGGTTATTTTAAAACACTGAGATTTTACTTCAAAGGATTTCTTGTTACTGTCTTTATTAAATCGTATAAAATATCTGTAACTTAAAGTAATTAATACAGTGTCTTCCATTGACATGTGATCATCAAATTTCTAAAACAGCTATTCGGCTTTCTATTGTTCAGGAACATGCATGTCAATAAAAGTCTACGGAATTAGGTGGGAATGCCAAATGCTAAATTCAGGACAGTGTTGACAAGGTTGGCCGCGGGGTGCAGACTAGAGTCAGTGCTGTTTGGGAGGAGGACCTGAGGGCCTGAAACTGAACTGTCAGTGTTTTACTTGCCAAACTGACAGATGGGTTTCCTTTTTTTTCTTCAAAAGCCCTAAAACTGTTAATACCCGGGAACCATAAATTCTGGGTAGAGTCATTTCTGCTATTTAAAACAGTAGACCCGGAAACTAAATATTTTGGTGTCTCATGAGTCAGTTTTGTTTCTTCGTTACTGAGGAGGAAGAGAGCTGACGTTTGATAAGCACTGGCCGTGTGCTGGGCCAGAGTGCTGGACACTTTATGCACCTTCCTGCCTTTCTAGTCTTTACAACAAATATGGGAGGTAGATTATATTAATGCACTTAATGGATGAGGAAAATAAGACTGAAAATTTATATTATATGGTATGATTTTGTAAATGGAAGAATTCTGTTTATGTTGGAATTCAGATTTATGTGTTTTTGGCCCCAAGCCTCTTTTGCCGTATCATTCTGCTCTCCAGATCAGTTAACTGGAGACTGTCCCCTCCACCCCCCACCCCACCCCACCTAGACAAGATTCTGGTTTAACGTCTTTAAAGGAAATCTGTGTGTGCATGTATCTTTGGTTTCTTTTATAGTGGAAAGTTGGTGACAAATGTTCTGCCATTTGGTCAGAGGACGGCTGCATTTACCCGGCTACCATTGCTTCGGTTGATTTTAGGAGAGAAACCTGTGTTGTGGTTTACACTGGATATGGAAATAGAGAGGAGCAAAATCTGTCTGATCTAATCTCCCCCACCTCTGAAGTAGCTAATAATGTAGAACAGAATGCTCCAGAGGTAAGGATCCAAAAAAATAGAATTCTTGGAAGCAGAGACTAGATGAAAAACAAAACAGTATAGTTGTCAGTTTGATCCACTGAGGCATTAAATTTTCCTTAATGACACCTTTATAACAAAAATACACATATTTTTTCTTTTTAAAGAATGAAAGTGAAAGTCAAATTTCAACAGATGAAAGTGAGAACAACTCCAGGTCTCCTGGAAATAAACCAAACAACATCAAATCAAAAGCTGCTCCGTGGAACTCTTTTCTCCCTCCACCACCCCCCATGCCAGCAGGACTGGGACCAGGAAAGGTAAATGTCTACCCAGAAACAGTTTCCCAGGAAATAGTTAATAATATTGCAACGTTCAACCCCTCCATTAAGTGAATTGTAGCTTTTCCCATTGTGTAGCTTTTCCCACATGTGTAACTTTCTTTAGATGTTACAAAGACACACTTGAAACTTCTTTGAAAAGGAAGTAAGATAGTAATGCAGAATAGTTTATAATGAAAGACTTTTCCAACTCCTTCTGTGGAGTATTGGGTATTAGACTAATAATTTAGTGAACTCAAGTCAAAGAGGGTAGTGATGCTTCATCGTGAGCTGGGTGTTCTGCTCTGCTTCCCACCATGTGCAAGATGGGGAGCAAGTTCCCCATATCTTCTGTAAGATACATAAAGATTGGAAGAGAATGCAGTATTTACATCTAATACAGATAAAATTCTAAGGAGCTACTAGATTGTTTTGTAAAGTGTAAATTTTGTTTTCATTTATGGTTCTTTTGGTTATAAATAACATATCAACTTAAACAAGAAAGATTTTTATTTTAGGTTATGTTATGGGACCCAAGTAGGTAAGTCCCTGTCCAGTTGTTTCTTCACTGGAGGTTGTGGTATTCAGGCAGTAATAATTGTAAAAATTTTTTAAATCAAGCACGACTTACTAAGACTTATCAAAACTTCTCCTTAAGATTTTCTGAGAGCTTTCTTCTTGAGGTTTGCATTATATTACTGTTTCTGGAATGATCAAACCTCTTAATTTATGTATATGTCATGCTTTATTGGTCTTAGGGGGCTGATTTTTCTTAAATGAGAATTTTACTAATTTTTACAAAATATACTCTAAATTAGCGTGTGTAACGAAAATGACATCCATAAAAAGATTATACAGGGGCCAGCCCGGTGGCACAGTGGTTAACTTCATGTGCTCCACTTCAGCGGCCTAGGGTTCGCAGGTTCAGATCCTGGGTGCCAACCTACACATGGCTCATCAAGCCATGCCGTGGTGGCCTCCCACATACAAAATAGAGGAAGATGGGCACAGATGTTAGCTCAGGGACAATCTTCCCTTCCTCAAGCAAAAAGAGGAAGATTGGCAAAAGGCATTAGCTCAGGGGTAATCTTCCTCACCAAAAAAAAGAACAAAAACAAAAGATTATACATTTTAGTTAATGAAATTCTGGGACATATAGACTTCTACAATTGAAATATCTTGCTAAATATACTGTCTCTGACTTACTAAGTAATTAAAAATCTTTCTTACTTTGGTTTTACTCTCTGACTGTTTATATAGAAAGGAAATGAGAAAAATCTAGATTTATGAGTCTATTTGACCTTAGCATTTGCTACATGAAATGCTGTTTAATCTTTTTGATATGTATAATATATTATTCTGGGCAATTATTTTGATTCTTTTTGTCATTGAATCTTTTTTCCTCCTTTGATATTGAAATGGGTAAATGAATCTTTCTTTGAAATATTCGTTACAGCCAGGTCTAAAATTCAACGGCCCACCGCCACCACCACCACCACCACCGCCACACTTCCTGTCATGCTGGCTGCCTCCATTTCCTTCTGGACCACCAGTAAGTACAAAAGAATTCACTTTAAACTTCGCTTTCATGTGTAGTTTGGGATTTAGCAGAACATAGGTGATTAGGAAGTGTCATTTTAGACCATCCCTGGGGCCAGGTAGTAATGGGTAAAAATTTGAACTAAACCTCAGGTTTTTTGTGTTTAATGCCTCTGCTGCCCAGACTCAGTCTTCTTATGGCCCCAACTCTGAGCCCTATATTTCCTGCTTCCTTCCTGGCAGAGGTTGTATTTCATTCAGTAGGGAGGGAGGTAGCTCCTATTCGAAAGCATTGAATCTCACTGTACATGAGGATTAATGTTTTACCCTTCCAGGTATGCTTGGATATTAGCTTCTGATCACATTGACTGTCCTGATAACTGGTGGTTGATTTTCAGATATCAACAATAGGTAGCTACAAAGACACTTCCTGGTAAACTGTATGTTGGGATGGGGGCAGTGCAGATGTTCTGCCCAAGACCGTTACTTGAAATGCTGTGTGGGTGTCTTTTGAAGAAAACCATAAAAGTATTTATGCTTGGTCTTATACTCATAGCTTCATAATGGAACAGAACAATAGTTTTAATCAAAGCAAAATACTTAAACATTTTATGTGACCTGTTGTCTTTTGATTCTTGTTCAGTTTAATTTTGTTGGTCTTTTGTTGTTATTTATTGGCTTTCTCCAAATGTCAGATTTTTTTAAAAAATTTAAATAGGAGATAACATGGAATGTAGGGAAAGAACAACTAACAGCCAGCATTCTCTACATAAAATGGATCTCCAGACTTCACATTTTTGTTTACTGACTTTCTGGTATATCTTTCACCATTTCCAGATAATTCCACCCCCACCTCCCATATGCCCAGATTCTCTTGATGATGCTGATGCTTTGGGAAGTATGCTAATCTCTTGGTACATGAGTGGCTATCATACTGGTTACTATATGGTAAGTGATCACTCAGCTTCTTTTCCCAACAGTCACTTTATGGTTATGTGACTTTGTTACTAAAAAGCGGTTTGTTATGTTAGATAGATTCTAGGGGTTGAAAACTACCTTAAAGGATAAAAAAATACAACTGCTTGACTAAGGCTTAAATTTCTGTTGTACCCGCTAAGTGTAATTGTAGTGCATGTAAAAATCTTTGCTATTAGATTATTTTGATTATACATTTTCTAATTTAATGACACTCTTTCTAAATTATTTTTCAATCTCATTATCTTTCTTTTTTGATTTGAAATAAAATGGATTGCAGGAGATGGAAGAAGAAAGGATAATACCTTGGAAAAAAAAAGAAGAAGAAAAGATAAAAGAAAGACAAAAAAATTAGGTTCTTTCTGTATGTAGAGAAAGGTCTGGGGTGATAAATGCCAAACTGTACTTTAGGGACCAAGGCTTTAAACTTGTCATTTTTATATCAGTCCGTTGCAGACGTATTCTATTGTAATTTAGCAGGAAAATGTTACATTTTAAAAAAGAAACTTATGCCATGCTAAGATTATGATGTATTGTAGGCACTTGAATTTTTAGTTAATTAATATATAGAAGAAAATAAACAACTGACTTGGTGTAGTTTTTTAAATGTATCAGGCTGTACATGCCCCCATTAATATTCTTATTTAAAAGCTACTCTTCATCTGTTGTATAACCATGGTATGTTTGTACTGTATGATGAAGTTCCCCTTTTAATCACCAAAAAAGATGATGAAAGGTAATAAATTAACAGTTTGTAATTTGTTTTGAGACCAGGCATCTGAGCATCTGACTAAAACTTCCTAAGATTTGTTCTTCTGTACTTCAGATTTCTCTGCGTTTTTTAAATTACGAAATATTTTGAAAAATAATGTGTATAAAGTATTGACATAATTTATGTTTATTTTTGAGTTTTTTAGACAGGGAAAGATGCAGGGTGGGGATTCATCCATAGCTGTTACCCAGATGCACTGTATTTTGATATACATTTAGGTTCATATTATGGTAGGTTCATGGTTCTGTTAGGTTGTTCCTGTTAGTGTAAACTTGGTTGAAATATGTATGCAGAAAAGTGCACAGACTAGAAGTGAATGGCTTGATGAATTTTCAGAAAGTGATCACGTGTAATCACCACTATCAAGAAAAAGATCGTTGTCACAATCCCAAAGCCTCCTTATGTCTCCTTCCCATCATTACCAATCCCTTTCCCAAGGGTAGTCATTTTCCTGACTTCTAACCTCATTTTGCCCCTTTTTGAACTTTTATGAATAGATTCACACATATACTCCTTTGTGACTGGCTTTTTTTGCTCACTTTGTGAGATTAATCTCCATTGTTGTGTGTAGTTGTAGCTGTATTGCATTTCATTGTGTGAATATACTGTAATCTGTTTATTTCTTTTAACCATCGATGGACATTTGGGTTGTTTCCAATTTTGACCTATTAAAAATAGTGTTGCTATGGGGCCGGCCCGGTGGTGCAGCGGTTTAGTTCGCGCTTGGCAGCCCAGGGTTCGCGAGTTCGGATCCCGGGAGCCTGCGGACGCGCTGCTGGTCAGCCATGCCGTGGCATCGTCCCATATAAAGCAGAGGAGGATGGGCACGGATGTTAGCTCAGGGCTGGTCTTCCTCGGCAAAAAGGGGAGGATTAGCAACGGATGTTAGCTCAGGGCTGGTCTTCCTCACCAAAAAAAAAAAAAAATAGTGTTGCTATGAATATATATATATTTTTTGTTTGTTTGTTTTGCAAGGAAGATTAGCCCTGAGCTAACACCCGTTGCCAATGCTCTTCTTTTTGCTGAGGAAGACTGGCCCTGGGTTAACATCCATCCCCATCTTCCTCTGCTTTATACGGGGTGCCACCACAGCATGGCTGACAAGCAGTGCATTGGTCCGCACCCGGGATCCGAACCCGTGAACCCCTGGCTGCCAAAGTGGAGCATGGGAACTTAACCACTGTGCCACCGGGCCAGCCCCAGAATATTTTTGATTTGAAGAATGACGTTGATGAAAATTAGAGTTGGTTAAATTGTACTTTATAAGCATTCCTGTTTCATGTACTTGATTGTATTGTGTTATTAAAACTTAGCAGATATTCAAGGGACTTTTAATTCTGATCCTGACCAACAAAATGGAGATGTTTCTGTTTCTGTTATGAGTTCTAGCAGCAATTCTTGAGAAAGCAGACTTGTCCAGAATATTTGCCACAAACTCAGGGCAAACCTATGACTAACTAGTTCCAGAAAAAGGATCTTTAGTTTTAGGGGTATTATTTGTATATCTGCATAAATTAAAATGTAAACATATGTTTATATTCAGAAGTATAAAGAAATTGAGTTTCCTAGATCTTGCATTTTTGTGTCTCTGAAATTTTTACCATTAAAAAGAAGAAGCCACTGGGGCCGGCCCAGTGGCATAGTGGTTAAGTTTGTGTGCTCCTCCTTGGTGGCCTGGGGTTCACAGGTTTGGATCCCGAGCATGGACCTACACACCGCTCATCAAGCCATGCTGTGGCGGCATCCCATATACAAAATAAGGGAGGAAGATGCGCACAGATGTTAGCTCAGGGCTAATCTTCCTCACCAAAAAAAAAGAATAAGAAGCCACTATTCCTTGTCAAGTTTTCCAACAGCTTCAGTATGTTTTAGACACCATTGCTCCACGACGCACGCATGATTGACGACTTTTCCATTACCAACCTGTTCCCATAAAAGCAGCCAGATGCGATTTGGATCCAGCCCTTAACTTCTACTTTTTTCTCTTTCTAGAAATCCAAGCAGAATGTAAACAACTAAGACTAATGTCATTGAAATAACATAAAATAGGCTGTAACTTTGGCACTTATTAGTAACAAATAACTTTTAATATATCTTGTGGCCTCTAAGGTATAGATTTGTAGTGAAGTGGAAAGCTAGTATATGTGTAGGGGAAGATAGAGGCATTGAGGCCAGAAAAGAGGAATAGGACATTTCAGCTAGGTCTGACCAGGAAAAACAATAAATATTTGAGTATTGATCTTTTTAAAAAAAAGTCTAAAATGTTTTTGTTTAGGGGCCTGCTTGCTTCCATAGTGGCTAAGTTTGCACGCTCTGCTTCAGTGGTGCAGGGTTCACAGGTTCAGATCCTGGGCGCAAACCTCTGCACTGCTCATCAAGCCATGCTGTGGTGGCGTCCCATATACAAAATAGAGGAAGATGGGCGCAGATGTTAGCTCAGGGCTGATCTTCCTCACACAAACACACACACAAAATTTAAAAAATAAAATGTTTTTGTTTAGTGAGTACTGGTCTTTAATGGTTTTATTTTAATAAATGAGCATGACATGTTGTATATTTTATTTGATGGAAATAAGGTATAAGTTAGCTCAGGAACATCATTGGACTTAGTGAAAGAAGAAAATTTCTTTTTTCTTTTCTGAGGAAGTTTTGCCCTGAGCTAACATCTGTTGCCAATCTTCCTCTTTTTCTATGTGAGCTGACGCCACAGCATGGCCACTGACAGATGAGTGGTGTGTAGATCCACGCCTGGGAACCGAACCTGGGTCACCTAAGTGGAGTGCACAGAACTTAACTACTAGGCCACCGGAGTTGGCCCAAAAGAAAATTTCTTAATTGCAGCCTAATAATTGTTTACTTTGGGATCACTTTTAGAGTACATTTGAAAGCTGTCAACTTATTTTCTGTGATGTCTTGTAAAATAGAATTGATAAAAATGTCTTATGTGAAACAAAATGTTTATTCACATCTGTATAAAATGTGTATGCTACTCTTTTCAATTCCTCTATTTTCCTTACAGGGTTTCAAACAAAATCAGAAAGAAGGAAGGTGCTCACATTTCAATTAAGGAGTAAGTCTGCCATCATTATAAAAGTGAATCTTACTTATGTATAAATTGTATATTTTGTGGAAAACATGTTTAAAAATTAAAGTATTGAAAAGTTAATGTAGGGCAATGTTAAAGACATTTTGATGCCCAAACTATTTGATAATAGGTTGATCTACATCCTCTCTGGAATTCTCACGATGTCCACGTGCCATCTAAGCAAACACTTGTTGGTTGGTGGTGTGGAAGGAGGACCATTTCTTCACAGTAGAGGGTCCTTAGACTCGGGGAAGGAACGGCACCTGTAGTCGGGCAGCCAGACCGCTCTGGAATGTGTGATGCCGTATGGAGTCCACTGTTACTGTGAAGGGCTCTGGTCAGAACAGTTCAGCTGGAATTGATCACACCTTTAAGATCTACTTTCCCATTTACTGGAAATCCTAGAGATAGAGCAACAAGTTAAATGACAACACAAAAGAAATGATCAGACAGGTCCAGAACGTGGAATGTTGTAGAAGATAACTGGCCTTCTTTCTTCAAAAAGTCAGTATTATGAAAGAAAAAAATAGAGTGGGTAACAATTCTAGATTAAAAGTGACTTAAGAGACATAATAGACAAATGCCACATGGCATCCTTGATTGGACCCTGTTCTGAAAGCCATCTGTAAAAGACATGGGTGTTGAAGAAATTTGAATATGGAGTGGATTTCAAGTGATATTAGATGATTATTGCTAGTTTTATGAGATGTGATAAGGATGTTGTAGTTTATAGAAGAATGTCCTTTCAAATTTGCATACTAAAGTATTTAGAGGTGAAGTGTCATCATGTCTCTAATATCTTCTTAAATAATTAGCAGAATGTGTCTGTGTGTGTGCATGAAGCATATGTGGTTATTGAATCTAAGTGGTGTGAGTGTGGATATTCATTGTACCATTCCATTTTCTGTATGTTTGAAACGTACCTAAGAAAAATGTTCAGTATTTTAAAACTGAATTAGTAAAAGCTGTGTGTCTAGCATTGTATTCCTTTTTCACATATTATTTTACTTTTTTGGTCCATATTCATCTATATTTTTATATGGATTGTGTGTGTGTATGTGTATCCCCACTTAACATCACATTTTTAATGTTTTCACATATTCTTTCTGTCATACTGTTGCCTGCATGTTATACCACTATCCCTTTAGCTCAGTAGGTTTTGGCACTCTGGATGATGCTATAGTAAAGAACCTTCTTATATATAGTAATTTGATTCTATTCTGTCATTTCTGTCATAGCCTTAGTATAAATTTCTGTGTTGTGACTATTTGATAAAAGATTGTGGACGTTATGATTCTTGGTAGATGTTTCCATGTTGCCTTGAAAAGCAAATTTTGAAAAACATTTTCTTTTTGATTTTCAAAATGGGAGATGCATTCCTGGGAGGGGTATTTTTTAAATTATATAAATCATCACCTTTAAAAGTGTAATGACTCGTCTTTCATTCTTTGATTAAACTCATTTCTATTCAGTTGAAGTTATTCAGCCAAGTCTAAAACGGGGACTAGGAGAAGCAGGCCGGGGGTGAGATGGGTCCGTGTTTCAGGTGGAGAAGGCACAAAGCCAGAAGCACCAGGGCAGTGTTTGAGGCCTAAGGTAGCTCTCAGATGTCATATCACTGTTCCCAATGGCACTCAGCCTTCTCACCCCTCCCCTGTCCATGTAATTTCTGCTCTTTGAATCTGCTCCTGACTTATTTCTATTCCGTAGCTTTTCACATTACAGTCTCTTCCTTGCTTAGCTTTGTGTCTCTCCTCTGTCTTGAGAGACAAGGCCCCATCTCGATCTTCACCAGGTCTGCGGGGTCTGCAGGTGTTTGACTCTGGGATGGGCCTAGAGCATAGACTGGACGGAGTGTCAGAGAAGAGAGAAATGGTGAATGGAAGAGAGATTTCAGCGTTGTTTTCAGGTCACGTCTCTCGCCCCTCGTGAAAGGTTAGGCATCAGTTCTGTTTCTTGCAGTTTTAAAGACGACTTTTCTTTATAACAAATCCTGCATTAGGTGAATGGTTTAATTGTAATGGTGTTTGACCGAGGGTTATTTTCAGGCACTATTTACCTTACCTTAAATACTGAACAATGAAGCAGCTTCTGCCTTGAGTACAGACAGAAAACAGCAAAGCCACCACAGTGTGTCTAGACTAATCCTAGTAATTGAGTTACAACAGAGCTGGTTTTCTGGCTTTCACTGTGGTGATTGTCCTCAGTGGTTGTGAAGAATCCCAGATGGGAAATTCCGTGGTCTGTTTCTCAGCCGTGGCAGAGCCTATGCTCAGAAGAGAGACAGAAAGGGAGGCTGTACTCGAAGAGTGCCTTCCTTAAGGGGTCAGCCGGAGGCTCCCTTGTCTCAGTCCATTTGTCAATTCAGCTTTTCTGCGTGGTTGCCATTAACAGAAATAAGCTACAGCGTTAATGATTTTTAATAGTTATGAACTTAAGTCATGTGTTGTTTGAAGCTCTTGGTGAATGGAAAAACAGTGAATTCAATTCAGAAATAAATTCTGAAAGTTTAACAACTCCTGCTTCTGTGGAAGTTCGTGTTTCATATACAGTCGCAGTTGGTAGGAGACACTCACTCTTCAGTTATCTCACTAAGCACTTGGCATTTGGTCATCATTGTGTGTGAATTTTGGCCTTTGCAGAGGATTCAAGAATATTTGTACACAGCCCTCATTTTTTTTCCCAGTGCTTTTTTTGAGGTATAATTTGTATACAATGAAATGCACAGATTTAAAGTGAAGAGTTTGATTAGTTTTGACAAGGTATACCATTGTTACAACACCTTGTCATTCACCACACTTACCCATCCTGGTAGTCGTCATTCTGACCTCTGTGAGCAAAGGTCAGTTTTCCTTGTCTGAGAGCTTCACATGATGGAATCATACAGTATGGACTCTTTTGCACAGGATTTTTTTTTTTTTTTTTTGTGAGGAAGACTAGCCCTGAGCTAACATCCGTTGCCAATCCTCCTCTTTTTTGCTGAGGAAGACTGGCCCTGGACTAACATCCGTGCCCATCTTCCTCTTTATATAGGACACCGCCACAGCATGGCTTGACAAGTGGTGTGTCTGTCCGCGCCCGGGATCCGAACCTGCAAACCCTGGGCTGCCAAAGCAGAGCGCACGAACTTAACTGGTACACCGCCAGGCGGGCCCCGGCACAGCATTGTTTTTAAGTTATAATTACTTGTGAGTTCAGCTGTGAAATAATATATGTAATATATTTTGAAGATATCAAGTAATATGGTTGGAGAAGCTTTTGGAGAAACTAATTTCTGAGCTTTGAAGTTCTGATCCTTTCATTACTAGTTATTATGACATATAAATTGACCTTTTACATTTTAAAATCCATATAATTTAGAGTTGAGCTATATTCCACTTTAAGTAAAACCAGTTCTTGGCTTCTAGGCAGAAGAAGACAGGTGTGAAGGAGTGTACCTGAGCATTAAGCAGTCTTTGTGTTTAGATAAAGACTTGTGGTTAAAAGTATAGAATCTTATTTTATAGAACTTGGTTTTAGTAGACCCTAAGGTATGTGTTAGCTTGAGTTTTTATTTTTTTGCTTGAGGAAGATTAGCCCTGAGCTAACATCTCTGCCAGTCTTCCTCTATTTTGTATGTGGGTCGCCATCACAGCACGGCTGACGAATGGTCTGCGCCCAGGAACCGAACCCGCGAACCCAGGGTGCCAAAGCTGAGCTCACCGAACTTAACCACTAGGCCATGGGGCCAGGTCCTGGTTTTTATTTTAAAAGAAACTAGAAACTGCCACCTGAAATTTTTCTTCCCTTTCTGAGTAGTAATAGCTGTATTTTTTGAGTGATTACCGTGTGTGCTAGGCATAGTTATTTAATCTTTATAGCACCATTGAGTTGGATACTATTATTATTCCCATTTTGCAGTTGCAAAAGCAGACTCATGGGTGAAATGATGTGCCTTGGACCACATAGTAAGTGGTGGACTCCGACCTCAGAACCCTCTCTCCAGCTCTCAGGCTCTGTGGAGTCTTGTCCCGCATGTGCATGCTTTAGGGTGTGGGCAAGGACCTAGTGGAGATCTTGCTCATGTTTCTGGAGCTTCTCTTCAAATCCTTGCTCTCTAGACTCCACCTCTTCTAATTCCAGCTGCCTTATTCGAGGGCCCAAACTCGCACCTCTCTTCTTCCACTCGGGAAGGACAGTATTCTCTGCTCAGGCCCCGCCTTCACGCTGCAGTTTGGAAATTGTGTCCAGCCTGAAGGGTGGGTGGAAGTTCGCCTTGAGTGTCCCCGCTCTTGGGGCTCTCGGCCCTGTGCTGTCTGGGGCCCGGGCCTGAGGACGGTTACATCAGGCACTGCACCAAGCTTTATCATCTGTGACAGGAAGACAGGTATACTACCAGCTGTTGCTCCTGTTTTTAAACATTGCATCATCTTCTTCTTGAATACTCGGTTTGGTGACACAATTCCTTGCATCACCTTTCCCATTTTGGAACAGTTAATTTTCAGTTGTTGCATATTTTCTGAAAGATTAGTCTATTGTAGTGGTTAAAACAAAATGTAGTAACCAATGGTATTACACTCCATACGTCTCAAGTACGTAAGATTAATATGTCAGATTTGGAGTTACTGATACAGATTTCTACGTGGCAATAATAAATCTATTTTGGGCTTTTTTGTTCGACATAGTTTTATAGAATTATTTTTGTGTGATGATGATTAATTTCATATATTGGGCCTCAGATTCTAAATAGTTCTGTGGATCATGGTATGTTGTCATGTTGCTTCCCCAAAAGAATTAACTAGTTAGTGATGCCCTCATTCTTCATGCTTACCTAATTGTTAGAGTTTCTACTTGGTATAATCTATTTAAAAATTATTTCTTTCTCCATTGTTATTCTTATTTGTAAAATAAAAATTCTCAAATAGTTGGAATCTATTTTTGAACATTATGCAGTTTATTCTTTTAATTCTTTTTGTTTTTTTAAAAACTACATTGTTGCTTATTATGTTTAGCAATCTGATAGGAAGATATATTTAAGTGAAAAAAGTAAGATGCAGAACTGTGTGTGTTACGCTCCCTGCCATTTGTGTAAATATCTATTAATATCCGTGCGTGTGTGCACTGTCATCTCAGGTGATCCTCGGGTTACCTCTGAAGAGGGACTGGAAGACACGGGGAGGGAGGGAGACTTTGCACTATACCCCTTTTGTATTTTTTCTGTTTTTGTGCTGTGTACATTTATTGACAATAAAAAATAAATAACATGTAATTAAAATAATTCTGGTGAGGTGTATCTATCATTACTACTCCTTTAAACTTTTTTAATCTTCACTTTTGTAGGTAATTCATGCGGTGTTCTTTAATAGGTAAGTGCTTTTTCCTCAATATTTCTTGGAGAACATTCCATATTAGTATATAAAACTGTCTTGTTTTAAACATTTGCAGGATATTTTTATATACAGATGTGTACCATACTTATTTGAGTTCTTATGGATGGAAGTTTAGGTTGTTTCCAGTTTGCTTTTTAATACTACAGTCAGTACCCTTTTACATAAAATTCTTCTGTAGATGTATGAATACATCTTTCGGATTACCTAAATAGATAGAATCTAGAATTAGATTCTAGAATCAGAACTGCTGGATTGACGAGAACGTGCATTTATAATTTTAATAAGTTGTTGCCAAATTGAAACTCAAAAAAACCTAAAATTGGGTCCACTGGACTCAAGTGATATACCAGGGGTTAATATCCTCTTTCTGCTTTCCTTATAAGTTTGTTTTTTTAATTCCTTTTCTATTATTTATTAAAATGGATATTTTAGGACCATAAATTTTCCTCTGAACAGTGCTTTAGTTGTATTCTGTAGATTCTATTATGTAGAATTCTTATCATTTTCTAGATACTCCAAAATTTTGAGTTTTGTTTTCAGCTCTAGAAATGTTTAGTAACTTTTAATTTCTAGGTAGTTAGGTTTAATTTCTAGTTTTATTGTATTGTAGTTGGAGAATGTTGTTTGTATTGTTCTAATCACTTTTTTTAACACATGATTTTAATCATTGTTTTGTAATTAGTTTTAACTTCTGTTAGAACAGATCAAATACCAGTGCTCCTTAAAAATTTTCTTTAAATATTCTTGCTCATTTGCTCTTCTAAATGAATTTCCCAATTTGTCTAATTATTTAACTATCCCATAAAGATTGAAATTAGTATTACATTGTTTTTATTTAGCATATTTTTAATCTAGGTTTCTTAACCATGATAAGTGTATTGCTTCCATTTTCTCTCTTCTTTCTTTATGATTTTATAAGAAAATAGGTTTTTAAATTTCATAATTGTATCTAGTCTTTTCTTTCAAATTCAGGTGCAGCTCTCTCCCAAGGAGAATGTTATTTTGATGTGCCCTGGTCGGTGTGAACAAAGGATTCATTGTTTTCTTCATGAACATTTGGTTGGGTGGCACAATCGTCTGCATTTCCCCTTGTTGCATGTGACTTGTGCTTAAATAACCAGCCGGGTGTTTCAAGGGAATGATCAGTTTGAATAACTGAACAAAGTAGATGTGAGTGATTAAAGGAAACTCAAGATCACATATAGTGCAGAAAAGTCAATCTGTCAAAATCACGAGTGAGCACATTTGTATATTGTAACTTTCTTAGTAAGTACGTTAAGCTTTTTATTAATGCTTTTAACAATAAATAATTTTTTTAACCTTGAATATTTTTCTTTGGAATGTCTGTAGTGGGGTGGAGTCTTTCTAAAGATGTAGAAAGAAAACTCCGCAGACTTATTTGGGTAAAGGGTAGCGTCGTAAAGATACAACCAGTGGTAAGATGGTGTTGCTGACGGCCCCAGCTTAGGGAGCAGAGCCTCGCGGAAGCCGAAGGGCACGAGGACTGGACCTGCCAGGCAGGACCGGAGGCTGGGTTGTGTTGCTTGGGGGTCGTGTTATCCTTCTCCCTGCACCTTGTCTTGTGTGTCAGCTGCTCTCCCTGCCTCCTCCGCGTCCTCGTCATGCACGCTGCCCAAGACATAGTTGCCCGGGTCATTCTCACTTCATCACCACCGTGCAGTTCTATTTGACTGTCTGTGTCTCTCAGCTCAAATTCTCAGGAGAGGCAGAAATTTCTAGTGTTTCAGTTCAGTCTAACGATTGGTGTCCACGCACCTGGAATTCTCTCGTCATTTAGCTGCGGGAGAAGAGGCTAACAGGACAAGTGCTCTTTCTTTCAGAGGTTTTGCTTGGGCCAACTCAATGTACCTATAATATTAGTAGCTTCCCAGTACATATTTGTTGAACAAATGAATATTCAATGCCTGGTAAGTAAGCTTAGCAGAATGGAATTTTCTATATGTCTTAAGCTTTTTTGTATAGGGTGAGTGGAGTTTAGTCATTTTTCATGACAGTGAGCCAGTATTTTCTACATTTGGCATATTTTAATTGCCTAAGTATGTGCCAGGTTAAATTTAGTTATGAAGGTAGCTTATTTGCTTTCTAAGGTACTTTCAGATGTTAACCTTCTTTAATACTTAATACAGTTGGAGAGTGGTTGTAGGTTCAGGAAAGTCGTTCATTTCAGCAAATATTTGTTCAACTTTGTCTGTGTGCTAGGCACTCTTCGTGGGGCTTGGGAGACAGCAGTGAACAAAACAGATGCATGTCCTGCGTACAGTGGTAGGAACCAGCCAGAGACAAGTGAAGTAGGGACAGGAGTCGGGCACAGTGGAATCAGAACTGGAGATGCTGTTTATAAAAGAGTGGTCAGGGAACTCCTCACCGAGGTGACGTTTGAATGGAGATCTGAAGGAGACGAGAGCCATTCACGTAAGGGGAGGGAGAACCGCCCAGGCAAAGGAAATGGCAGGTGCGAAGACCCTGAGACGAGAGCGTGCTGAGCATGTTCAGGGAACAGCAGAGAAACCAGCAAACCAGCGAGGCTGGAGGGGAAGTGAGCAAGGAAGAGGGAGCAGAGAGACGGAGCTGAGAGCGGCAGCCAGGGGCCAGGCCACATGTATGCCACTGTAAGGTCGTCAGCATTTGCTTTGAGCTGGGAATCTATTGAAGGTTTTGAACCAAAGGAGTAGCACGATCTGGTTTATAGAAAGAGCCTTCTGACTGCTATGTTGAAAACAGCATAAGTTTGAAGGGAGGAAGCAGGCCAACTAGTTGGGTCCAGTGGGTAGCAGTGATTGGATCTGACTGTGTTTTGCAAGTGGAGCTCACGATTTGCTAGATCACGTGTGGAATATGAGAGAAAAGAGTCAAGGATGACTCCCAAGTTTTTTGGCCTAAGCAAGTGGAATAATGAGATGGAGAAGTCTGCACACACAGTACTTTTGTGGAAAAGAAGGATAGGAGTTGGGTTTGGACATGAGAAATCTGAGATACCTATTAATAGGAGTTGGATATGAGTCAAGAGCTCAGAGGAGAAGTCTGGGCTGGAGATGAAAATTCAGACATTAGTGTAGACACGGACTGGAAAGCCATTCAACAGGATGAGATAGCCAAGGAAGTGCACTTGAGGAGAGCTGTCAGAGAACTCTGGCACTCCTAGTGCTGAGAGAGAGGAGGAGAAGCAGTAAAGGAGACGGAGGGAGAACTCTCGGTGAGTTAGGAGGAAACCCAGGAGGGGTGCCCAGAAACCAAATAAAGAGAATGTTTTGAGGAGGGAGTGATGGGCCGTATCATAGCTATCCATAGGTCAGATGCTGCTAACAAGGATGAGGACTAAGAAGTAGTTGTTAAATTGAGCAACATGGAGATCATTGGTGACCCTCAAAAGAACTGTTTTGGTGGAACAGAGGAGCTAAAAGTCTGGTGAGAGAGACTATAAGAGAACAGTTGAAGACGGCATGTAGGAACAACTCTTTTAAGGAATTTTATATTACTTCTGAGTTTTTGTTATATTTGGTATTGGTAAAATCACATTTGGTATAGCTTTGTTTTAGAAAGTTTTTTGTGAATCTTAGTTGTGTATGTGTATTTAAATGTGTGTATAAATTTTTTATGTAAAATTAATTTTGTTACTGTGGGTTATGGGAAAAAACCAAGAAGGTACAGGGAATGTTTAGAAAAGAGGTTGAGGGTATAGGAGATGTTATTCCAGTGGCAGGATTTAGGGAGTTGGAGTGAGGGATATGTGATCAGAAAGGGAGAGGTTTGGAAACATAAGGGGGAGTGCCAGGGCAATGAGGGTGACCTCTGGGAGTCCTGTGGAGACTGATGGCTCCTGGGGTGAAGAGCATGGTGATCTTATGACCCAACAGTTCTTGTCATGGAAATAATCCATCTTTGTAAAGGGCCAGAGGAAATTATTTTAGCTTTGTGGGCCACTGATGGTCTCTGTCGCCTGTATTTTTTTAAACGTTTAAAAATGTAAAAATCATTCCTAGCTCATAGGCTGTACAGGCTGTGGCCATCCTTTGCTGCCCCTGCTTTATACTAGAAGCCCTGAGCAGACACTGGGGACAAATAATCTGCATGGAGTCTGGTTAGTTTTTAAAGTATCATTTTTAATAATACACGCACGTGGTACAGAATTCAGATGGTATTCGAGGATATGCAGGAGGAAAAAGACAAACCCTTCCCTCTCCTGCCCACCAGCTATCCTGGTCCCCTCCACGAAATCAGTCGTCATTACCAATTTCTTGTATGACATAGAAGAAATGCCCTATGGCTGGATAAACATGCATGTGCGTGTGTCCTATCAATCTTAAGGAATTTAAGTAGAGTCCTTTTTGTTTAGGTCTGAACTATTAAGTGTAATAAGTAATACTTGTACCAGTTATCAAATTATTGCCTGTCACGTCCAAATCCAGCCCTTGATGCCAACTCTGCAGTCATGGGTCCGGACCCTGTAAGTACCTCTCCCATCAGCAGGCACAGTGGAGAGCTTTGTCAGTAGAGGGCGCTGGAGGAGACACTGGAGGAGCAGGGGCTGCTTTTCCTGGTTCCAGGTGCCCCTCTAGCAGAGCCCTGCAGCCTCTGCTCCAATTGGGCACACCTTGTGCGGTGCCTGGCTTTGGCAGGACCCAGGGGCCAGCAGCACGTGGCACCCCCAGGGCTCCTTCTCAGCAAAGCGCCCCACGCTCTCGCCTCCTTGGGTTGCAACTCTGCGGCTTCAGCAAACCTCTCTGTGGTCATGGACCCTCTCCATCGAGGTCTGGATCTCAGCCCTGGGGTTCTTGCTGTGGGTGCTCTGTCTCAGCCTAGGGTGAGGAGCCTTCAGACTGTTTTCTACCTCTGCTTAGAGCTCTCCTTACTCCTCACCTACCCAATCCCCGTTGCTGCAGCCCCGTTAACAGTTGACTCTATGAGACTTTCCCTGTTCAAGTTACTGTGGTTTCTGTCTCCTGATTGGACCTAATATTTAAAACCTTTTTGATTACAAAAGTATTAGATATGAATTCAGACACAATGATAACCCATCTCAGCTTCTGGTACTCACCCTCCACGGGTAGCCCCTGCTGATGTGGTAACGCTAAACTAGTTTTGTATTTTAAGTATAAAAATAACACAGGCACTTGTAAAACAAAAAGAAGTATAAAAAGGGAGAAAGTAAAAAGAATGCCTCCCTAGAGTTAGCCACTATTAACATTTTCTGGTGTATACTTCCAGAAATTCTTAATGCATCCAGAAACATGAGAGTATATTTTTTACACAAAGGGGCTTATACCATACATATTGGCTTTTTCCTTGGTAAAAATAAAATTTAGGGTAAAGGAATGGTTGTTTTCCCACCTATACTAGCATTGTGAATTTGGAACGGTCTTCCAGCCATTCAGAAGACTCTCCTGCTTAACTGGTGGGAGTGCAGTTCTGGACATGGAGGTGTAGAATCCTTGAACAACTAGAAGTCACTAACAGACCAAATATGTTCTCCCTGGGGAGACTGGATTCATAAGAAAATTCCAAGGCCATTATAAATGTGTATGTTTGAACTCTCAAACACGTGGTTATCTATAAAAGCATTGATACTCAGTATTCTGGATAACACAAATTTAGCTCATCTCCAGTAATGCTCAATTCTACACTGTATTTTTTCCTTATACAATAAGTGTTGAATCAAAAGCCTCTGTAATAAAAGCATTTTTCCCTAAATTCTAGTTCTTTACATCGGCAATGGATAAAAAGAAGCTATAAGTAAACTCTACTATACCAAAGTTAATTAAATATACAAAACAGACCCTACAAGGATTAAGGAATAGCTCTTGGTCCACAAAAGATTCATCTGGACCCTGTGTTACGGTGAACTCTTACTTCACCTCTGTGTGGAACTGATTCAACCCTTAAGTTAGCCGTTTCATACATAACTTGAATACTTCTTCCACACTGTGACTTGAAGACAGATCGGCACACCCTCCCCACCCACTCCCTGAGACCTTGTCTATACCGTCTACCACAGTTAGCCGGAAAACCTGATGGCAACCCCAGATAAGGGAGGGTTAGCTGTGTAAACTTGATTGAAGGACTGAACTTGATTCAGGGACGTCAAAGGTACTGGTAATAATTCTTTCTTAAGCTCGGTGATGGGTAGGCAAAGTGTTTGGTTTTTTATTACATGCCTTACACATTTTGTAAATATTCTTTTGTATGCAGTATTTAATAAAATGTTTTTGGATAATGAAATTTTTAGAATTGTTGACAAAAGTTTCCTTGATTCAGCAGCTTTTAGCTAAGTCTTCTAGCTCTGAATGATTGGAGGGAACGGCAGGAGCCATTTCCAGTGAATAGTTAAGTATTTCGACTGAGGATGTCTTTCTTTCATGGCTGTCAGCAGTGTGATGTCTTCTGCATCCAGGAGCCAACCGAACATGCTCAGTGTGGTGAGGCTCGGCAGGTGTGACACACACTGACTCAGGGACTTGACTGTTGTGGCCTGAGCTTTGATGCATTCCGTGAAATGCCTGGAAATAATCAGCTCTTGCAAGTGTGGCAGGTTGTTCAGTGCTTGAAAGAAGTTTCTATATCCTGCCTCTGTAATCTTGTGATTGATTGAAAGGTCTAAGTTCTCGAGTTTCTGGAAACCTCCATTGACTGCTACCTTGGCTATAAAAGCAAAATATTTGTGAAAACGGAATCATAAGGACTTTTATTTCAGTAATGGTGACTAGGTTATTTGAACCAACCTCCTCTCCCACCACCACCACCAATGAAAGTAGAAAATGTTCAATATAGTGTTTTTTTGTATCTTCTTAAAAGTCCCAAAGAGCTGGTAAGTTAATCAAGAACTACCTGGCTAAAACCCAAAGGAAAAGCAGAAACCAGAGAAGTAAAGCTAGGCCCGAGAACACTGAAACCACTTTTTCTAGGAGGGTTTTGCCATTCTGTGCAAATTTGGGCTCCTGTTTTCTTCTCACAGGAGGACGGCGTCAGGGCACAGCATGGCTAAGAAATAGGCTGAGTTACAAGGGACATTAGAGGTGGAGGCCACCATGTCTCCCCTTTACAGAGAAAAGGATGTGACATTCCTCAGACCCTGTCTCCTCACCGTCTACTGCTCTGTGCTCCACCTGTTGCCCAGAAGGGACCCTCCTGTTGTGGAGACTGAGGGTTCTGAAGGATGTGGGGCCCGGGCACTTAACGGGAAGTTCCCAGTGTAGGTTGGCTTCGCTTTGGAGATGGATACCTAGCCAGGTTTTTGTTTTTAATGGCTAAGTCTCTTTTTCCTAATTTGGGCAAGGGTTAGGTTTGGTTTCACTCTAGAACCTTTGGCTGTAGCATTGACTAACTTTAGAGGCAGAGGTACTGAGAAAAGGTCTTCAGCTGTGTCCTAAGTAGGTGTCTCCAGTAATATTCAAGAGGTATTTCTCCTCCCCCCACATGAACGACACTTCTGGAGGGACTTGGAGAAAAGCCCAGACCTTCCACATTCATTTCCTTCTTTCCTGTTTTCACCGTAACCCCTAGTTTGTCATTGTGTAGGTCGCTGGCTCTATGATGTGTCTGGTGTCTCCTGTGAGTCAAGTTCAAGTGTTACTCACTATTGGGAGAAGGTGGCCTGTCAGCTGTCCACCCAAGCAGCCATGGGCAAGTAAGCCTTCTCTATTCAGTCAACACGTACTGTGTGTCTGCCCTGTGCCAGGCATGCCGTGCTGGGAAGAGAGAACACTAGCTCCTGGGGGAGAGGGACTGGGGTTACTGGTCCCAGATCTGTGTGTGGTCCAAGTTGTAAAGAAGGCTTTGAGCTAATGTAGCGAGAAGACGACCAGGTGATGATAATTTGTGTTACCCGGAGATGAGAAAGACCATCAGATACAATGTTCCTCAATTCTTCCTCATAAGGAGGGAGGAAAGAGGCTTTAAGGAAAAGGTCATAAGTTTTTTTGTTTTTGTGAGGAAGACCAGCCCTGAGCTAACATCCGTTGCTAATCCTCCTCTTTTTGCTGAGGAAGACTGGCCCTGGGCTAACATCGTGCCCATCTTCCTCCACTTTATATGGGACGCCGCCACGGCATGGCTGACAGGCAGTGCGTCGGCGGGCGCCCGGGATCCGAACTCGCGAACCCCGGGCTGCCAAGCGCGGACTAAACCGCTGCGCCACCGGGCTGGCCCCATAAGTTGTTTTTAATAACATTTATAAAGGCACAGTGCTGAGCAGTAACAGACTGAGATGCCGCCTTTGTAACACACCCTACAAAGCCCTCTCCAGTCTCCTCTCACAACTGACTCCTGCCTCTTGTTCAGATGTCCCCTCTTTTTTTTTTTTTTAAGTCCCTCAAATATGGCTGGTTCTCTTTCACTCTGGGCTAGGTACAAATCATTACCTTGATTTGAAATGCTGCCTCAATCTCTCCCATCCCAACTGTGCCTGGGCCATTCTTACTTCAGGTCTCAACAGAAATCTCATTTCCTCCAAGAGACCTTCCCTGACCCCAAATTAGGTTGAGTTCTGCATCAGCAGGAGAAGAAAGAGAATGAGAGAGAGAGAATTGGGCGGGAGCTATGTGCATATTGGCCAAGAGCTTCCCAGACTGATAAAAGACCTCAAGCCTCAGGGTCAGTGAGTCCTGCAGACCCGAGCAGAGTCAATACAAAGAACCTCGCCGGGTCAGCCTGCTTGGGCGGCCGCAACAAGGCACCCTGTCTCCAATCCAGGGACAGTGGAGGTTAGGGCTCCCAACACATGGTTTTTTGTTTGTTTGTTTTTTGTTTTTGCGAGGAAGACCAGCCCTGAGCTAACATCCGTTGCCGAGCCTCCTCTTTCTGCTGAGGAAGACTGGCCCTGG
This sequence comes from Tapirus indicus, assembly GCA_031878705.1. NCBI lineage: Eukaryota > Metazoa > Chordata > Mammalia > Perissodactyla > Tapiridae > Tapirus > Tapirus indicus. Next base: position 899,256 of record CM062925.1, on the reverse strand, counting down.
GCTAACATCCGTGCCCATCTTCCTCCACTTTATATGGGACGCCGCCACGGCGTGGCTGACAGGCAGTGCGCCCGCGGGCGCCCGGGATCTGAACCCGCGAACCCCTGGGCTGCCAAGCGCGGACTAAACCGCTGCGCCACCGGGCCGGCACCTCAACACACGTTTTCAGGGGACACAGCTCAGTCCATCGCAACTGTCAAAAAGTAAAGCAAAGAAAAATCTTAAAAGCCACCAGACGGGGGGAAGATACCTCACCTTCAAGGGCACAACAAAAAGACTGACAGCTGACTAAACAAAAACGGTGGAAGCTGGAAATATGAAAGAAAATAAGTGCCAAAACAGAACTTTGTACTCACTGAAAAAAGTTATTTCAAAAATGAAGGCAAAATAAAACATTTCCAGACAAAAAGTGAGAAAATTCATTACCAGCGGACCCACATGAGGGGAAACGCCAAAGATGTTCTTGCAGCGGGAGGAGGGTGACCCCTGAGAGGAGGGGACATGCAAGAGACACTGAGGAGCAGCAGAAACAGCACATACCGGGGAACCCTACAGAAACAGCTGTTTAAAACAGTGATGTCTTGGGGGGGGGGTCCCAGTTTACGTAGAATTAAATGACAACAACAATGCAAAAGGCTTGAGGGAGGTAAATAGAATTAAATGTTCTAGAGTCCCTAACTTGCATTAGTGTCTAATAACTCAGGGATGCACATTTTAATATCTGAGATACAACTAAGAGAATATATAACTCGGGGAAAATGGAATAATAAATGAAGCAAGAAAGGAGAAGACAGGAACATATCTTGTGGGACAAATAGCAAATACAAATTCGACTGTATAATCCCTACATTAAATAGATTAATACTCCAATTGAAAGTAAAAGATTAACAGACCGCAGTTTTTAAACCTAGTTGTGTCTTTTTACAAGGGACACACTCTAAAGGGATGGAAGGACCAAGAGTAAGGGGAGGGAAGACAATGGAAGACGCAGATAGCAGAGGAGCGCCCGATGGGCGTGCTGGCCTGTGATACAGTAACTGACTAAGGCAAGAAGCATCACTAGAAATAAAGAGGGTGGGTCTGCCAGCAAGATTGAATTCTAAATTATGTACCTAGGTTTTTTTGTAATACAATTGATAAACCAATCAAGTAAAAAAAAGAATGCATAAATTACCAATATCAGGAATAAAAAAGGGTGCTATTACCACAGATTATAGATATCTTAAAAGATTATAAATATATATAATGAGCAACTTTAGATAAATTTTAAAATTCCTAGAAAAATATAACTTGCCAAAACTTACCAATCGTAAAACATAAAAGTATACCAATAGGAAATCCACAATGAAATATAACTACAGGGTCATCAGAATGGCCTGAGTTGAAAGGTCTGACAAAACCAGGTAGTGGCCAGAATGTGAAACAACTGCTGATAGGAATGTAAATTGGTACAACATGGAAAACAGAATATCTATACCATATGACTCAAATTCCACCTCTAGAAATACCTCCATATATACGTCAAAAGTCGTATAAGAATATTCATAGCAGTATTATTCAAAGTAGCCAAATATTGGAAACAACTCAGATATCCAGTTGAATGGATAAATTGGGGTGTATATTGTCATACAATGGAATAATACATAGTGGTGAAAATCAGTGAACTCTAGCCACGTGCATCAATATGAGTGGATATCACAAATAGAATGTTGAGCCAAAAAAGGCAGATGCAACAGTACATACTGTGTAGGATTCCATTACATAAAAGTTTAAAACAGGTAAAACTAATCTTTGGTGAAAGAAAGCAGTACAGTGGTCACCTTTAGGAAGGAGGGGAATGTGCTGTCAGAGGAGAGACACGAAGGAGGCTTCTGGAATGTTTTTAATATTCCATATTCTAATCTGGGTGATTGTTACCCAAGTGTAGGTGACAACATTTTCAAGTATGCTCACTTGAAAATTCATTGGGCTGTACACTTAGGATTTGTGTACTTTTCTGGATGTCTCTTAATCTTCATTTAAAAATACTGTGGAAAAGACTACATGGGAGGTATGTGGCCAGGTGTCTGAAACACCAGGTGTCGAGAACACACACAGACAAGGGCTTGTATAGTCTCAAACAGGATGCCATCTTTTACTTCCAAATCTGACCAGAATGAACCTGAGTCCACAGGACACTGGAGGAAACAACAGGATAGCGAAAATGAGAAAGTGGGTTGAACATTTTTAGAGAGACAAATGTTTTTATAGACATTTTGCAGCAAAAAGCTTGAGTATTCCCACTGGCTTTCATGCAAGCTGAAAGAGTTTATCTGAGAGTGGCTCACCAATTTCCATCACGCTGTCATCATTCAAAATCTGGTAAAATGAGAGAACTCGGAGACATGGAAGATGCTGACACTGCTGGATGATCAGTTTGGCCACTTGATGAATGGCATCCCCAGTAGGAAGGAACAGTTCTTCCAGGTTATTAAGTGAACCTAAAGTATAAGCTGTCAGAAGAGACCGTGTTCCCAAACAGTGGTAATCTACAGCCTCAAAATCATGCACAGTCCAGGCGGCCCCATGGAGCATAGAGGCTGTGCCTCCTCCTCTCCACGGGCAAGAGAAAGAGGTCAGCCTACACCTTGACCCTCACTGCTACCAGCAAACAACCATCCCTCCCCTCCCAGCCAGTCTCTCCTGCACGTCAGTCCAGAATGCCCGTCCCAGCTCCAGCTCCACTTTCAGCCCAAAACTTCCATTGGCCTCCAGGACACACTCCTAGCTCCTCAGTGCCTCCCGCCCCTTCCTTTCCGCCCCATCTCCTGCTGTCATCCCCAGTGGTTTCTACCTCTGCCCCCAGCGCCAGAGCCTCACAACCCCCTACTTGCATAGCTTTCCTTTTCACTTGGGTCCCTCCTGAGCATGGTATGTTATGGGTCACTTGATTTCTAGAAAGTTCTCTACTTCTGAGGCCTCACATCTGGAAATGTTTTGAATACTTTCTAGCATAAAACCACATTCCACGCTTATCTTTTACTTTCCCTGTCCCTGTTCTTTATCAGCCATTTCTCCAAGGACCCTGGTTACTTTTAGGGAGGCCAGTGTTTAAAAGCGAAGATCTGGGCATTTGGTGATCTTGTTCCTACGAGGGTGCTTTCTAGTCTCCAGTGGACTGAGCTGAGAAATATGTATGTGTGTGTGTGTGTGTGTAGAGAGAGATAGACATAAAGAGACCTATGTACACATAGATATCCATACATCTATGGATATAGGTTAAAAACCTTGAGTCCACACCAGTATTTCCAATTCTATTTTAAAACACCTCAAAGTTCTTTCTAGCCTCCCCTTCCAATTTTATAAATTCTTTCTCCAACAGGTAGAAAACTTCCGCATTATTCTCAATATATGATTTGCTTGGTCAACTGTTGAATAAGCAGCCACCTCCTTGGCCCCTCGTCTTGCCTCTGCCACCTCAGCCCTCCTGCTTCTCCCCCACTCACATGGCTGCATCCAAAGGAAGGAAACAGGAAGAGAGCTTAAGCACACTAAAGTTTGAGAAGCATTACTGCTCTACCCTCATATCTCCACTGACTCCTCTTACATTTTCCTGTGTTAAAAACAAGACAACAGGCCCTAATGGAGTCACTTATGCTAAGCCCCAAGTCACCAAACCAAGACTCTCCCAGGAATGGAATCTTAAACCAGTCAATCAGGAATGGCCTGATCAGCACTAGTTAGGTAATCTGCCTGAGGGACCCTGCCATCTCCTAAAGGAAGGTAACCTTGCAATAACCAACCCACTTTTTTGCCTAGTCTAACTTCCTTGTCCCGCCCGCTTCTGCTTATAAGAGGCTTCCATTTTGTATAGCTCCTCGGAGCTCCTTTCTGTCTGCTAGATTGGGTGCTGTCTGATTCAAATCCTTTTTTTTTTTTTTTTGGTGAGGAAGATTAGCCCTGAGCTAACATCTGTTGCCAATCCACCTCTTTTTGCTGAGGAAGACTGGCCCTGGGCTAACATCCGTGCCCATCTTCCTCTACTTTATATGGGATGCAGCCACAGCATGGCAGTGCATCAGTCTGTGCCTGGGATCCAAACATGCAAACCCCAGACCACCAAAGCAGAGCGTGTGAACTTAACCACTATGCCACTGGGCCGGCCCCCTCAAATCCATTTTTGCTCAAATAAACTCTTAAAATTTTTAATATGCCTCAGTTTATCTTTTAACACCTGTTAGAATTTTTTCCAAGAGCATGCATTACTTTTGTAATCATAAGAAAAAAATTTGAAAAAGTATTTGAGCTCTTTCTATAGTTACCATTTTGTTAAATCTAAGTTTTCACATACGGAGTTTTCTTAACCTTAAAATGTACTTTACCTGCATTCTAGAAACTTCTGAAGCAACAGGGGCTTACCATGTTTGGAATGGATGCCTGCCAATGAAATTGCATAGTGCTATGATGACCTAGTGTGTATTCTGAGAGGCCCATCACTCTGACAAGGTTGCTCTGAGGGAGATGAAGGCGCTTGGAGGGTGAGCGCCGAGCAGCACCGTCCCCTCCTCCCACTGAGCAGGGCAGCTAATACACATCATGGTTTGCTGCAGCTGATGCAAAACAGGGGAAGGAGGATTTGGAGGGGAAGAGAAGAAAGGATAAGTAAAAGGCACTGTTGTGTAAACATACCGAATTTTTCAGCTGTTTCCTTATCAGGAAATTCTTGTTGCTTAAGATTTAGTATCTTCAGAGAAGTAAAATTTGGCAAAGCAATGACTATAAAAGGGAAAATAAAAATTATGTCAGCTACATCTCTTATACTAAAAAGTAATATGCTTAAAGAGTACTTTAAAAGTGATAGAAATCAATATAATAATTCAGAATTAGTATGACTAAGTACATAAAACAAATCTTTGCTCAGAAAATAATTCTGATAACTAGAAATCTTTAAACTTCTAGAAACAAATACACCTTATTGTTTGAGAATTCATTAAGATCAGATATCTGTTACAATAGTTTTGTTCTTTGACATCAATTGCATGTTTAAAAATTGGCTGTTTTTAAAAAGTGCTTAAAATGACTCTGTGTCCACAGAAGCATCTTAAACCAAAATTTTACGATTATAGCTCTTACCAAATGGGATGGCTTTAAAAAATTGTCCAGAAAACTTAATTTCTTTGAGTTTCTCGCAAGAAGCAAGTACAGTCATGAGAGATTCAAAATCCGAAAAGAAATTACATTGCAGATGGAAAACATGAAGGTCTGGAGAATTCTGAATTAATTTGACTGTAAAATATCAAAGATTTCAGAAATTAGAGAAGACTGCAAATTTCTATCAGAATTAGCCATATAATTTGTATTTTGTTCAACAATACTGGATTAAAAGAAAGCACTACAATGTAATGATCTAAGAATCAGGCCACTTTGGGCTTAGGTTCGGGGTCTGCAACTAATTAGAAAGCTTTGTGACCTTGGACATGTAGTCACTGACCCTCTCTGGGATCAGTCTTCTCTTCCATAAATGAGGGCATTGTCACCGTCAGCCTTGACCTCCACATGTCTCTGAGTTTGCACGTGACATTTGCACAACAGGAACACTACACAAAGACACCTAAAAGGAATGACAACTCTGAAGTAAAACCTAAACTAATGGAAAAATTGCTGACAAATGTAAGAAAACTGCCACTTCCAGCTTCAGCTTCCTGAATTTGTTTGCATGCAACTCTGCATGTCAATTCCATAGAGATTTATATTTCCTCAGTCTGTACTACACTAAGGAATCGATCAAGCCTAAGTCATTTTGCTAAATGATGTACTTAAGAAAGGTGGCTGCACACGCTGTCCATCAACCGTGAGGATAGGCTGGCGAGAAACAGGAAGATGCTTCCAATTGCTGCCAATCAGCACACTTCCTCCCTGATCTGGCAGGTCTGTAAGTTGCAATGGAATAGCAACTTAAACAAAAACAAAAGACAAGAACGCTACAAACTGGAGAGGCAGAGTACCAATGCTTCAGAGCTCAGACTTAGCAGTCAGAATTCCCGTGTCTGAATCGCAGATTTACCACTTCCCTAGCTGGGTGACCTTGAACAAATTACTTAACCTCTTCATACCTCAATTTCCCCGGCTGTAACATGAGAGTAGCAGCCGCTTTCCCCATAGAATGGGCACGAGGATTAAATGAGTTGATATTTGTCAAGTGCTCGGGACAATTCCCAGCGGATAGTAAGGACTCCTAATTACAACAGCTCTCTGCTTCCTTAACAAGGAGTGCTGTTCCCACAGTTTGCCGTGGATCCTGGCGACCCGCTCAGGTCCAGGGAGGCTTTAACTCTTAAATGAATTATTGGCCAAGTCGCTTTTTCAAGTGGCAGAAAAACAAGTAAATCAAAGTGCCATCCTTACCTAGTTTGGAGGGACCACACTCAGCTGAAATACGGATCAATAATTTCTCCATATGGTGGAGATTCAGGAAGTCTTCAGGAATGACTGAAAAAACATTTTGTTTATCATCCAGATTCACAGACAGCTCTTTCAGGCACAGGAACTTGTCCAAATTAGGAAAGAGTTGATCTGGAAAGCAGCACACAGTTCCCCGTTGTTAATATAAGGAATTCCAAATGGAAAATTTGAAACTGTCTTTTGATTCATCAAGCTATTTTCATATGAAAACCTTTCACGTACCTAAAACATTCTTTTTTAGAAAGTACATATATGAAGATACTGCTTTTCACAGCATTTACTGATTATCTACTATCTGGGAAGCGCTGTGCTACTGTCTGGAGTCACAAAAATAAATAAGACATCTCATCTCCTTGACAAATGGTGCTGAGACAACTGGATTTCCACATGCAGAAGAATGAAGTTGGACCTCTCCCTCCCACCACCATATACAAAATTAACTCAGAATGGACCAACAGCCTAAATTTGAGAGCTAAAAACATACAACTCTTAGAAGAAAACATAGGGGTAAATCTTCATGACCTTGGATTTGACAATGGATTCTTAGATATGTTACCAAAAGCACTAGCAAAAAAGAAAAATTGATAAATCAGACTTCATCAAAATTTAAAACTTTTGTTCATCGAAGGACATTATCGAGACAGGGAAAAGACAATCTACAGAATAGGAGAAAATATTTTCAAACCACATGTCCGATGAGGATTTAATATCCAGAATATTGGAGGAGAATACAAATAACTCCTACAACTCAAAACAAGAAAACAACGCAATGTTAAAAATGGGCAAAGGACTTAATAGACGTGTCTCTTAAAAAAGACATACAAACAGCCGATAAGCACATGAAAAGATGCTCAACATCATTAGTCATTAGGGCCGTGCAAATCAAAGTTACAATGGGATACTACTTCGTACCAACTAGGATGACTTTCTGATTGAAAGTCAACAAGTGTTGACGAGGATGTAGAGAAACCAGAGCCCTCGTACATTGCTGGTGGGAATGTAAAACGGTGCAGCCACTGTGGAAAACTGTTTGGAGGTGCCTCAAAAGTTAAAATAGATTTACTACTATAAACAGAATTACTATTATTAATACAATTCTACTTCTGGGTATATATCCAAAAGAAGTGAAAGCAGAGTCTCAAAGAGGTATTTGTGCACCCATGTTCATTAACAGCATTACTCACAATAGCCAGAAGAAACAATGCAAGTGTCCATCAACAGAAGAACGGATCAACAAAATGTGATATATACATACAATGGAATATTATGCAGCTATAAAAGGAAGGAAGTTCTGACACACGCTACAACATGGATGAACCTTGAAAACATTAGGCTTAAGTGAAATAAGCCAGACACAAAAGGACAAATATTGTATGATTCCACTGACATGAAATATCTCGAATAGACAAATTCATAGAGACAGAAAGTAGATTAGACGTTATCAGCCCTGGGGAGAGGAAGGAGTTATTGTTTAATAGTTACAGTTTCTCTTTGGGATGATGAAAGGTTCTGGAAATGGATAGTGGTGATGGTAGCACAACATTGTAAATGTACTTAGTTCCACTAAATTGTACACTTAAAAATGGTTAAGTGGTAATTTTTATGTATATTTTACCCTAATAAAAAAGTATTTGAAAAAATGAGCGAAATTTTCCTAAATTTGATGATAAATATCAACCCACAGATCTAAAAAACATTCAGTGAACTTCAAGCAAGATCTATGCAAAGCAAAGCACGCCAGCCATGTAACACACTGCCGAAAACCTAGGCCCCATTTGCAACCATCAGAAAATGAAAAAAATTTGAATACCATTTACAAAAGTATCACAAAACACAAGTACCTAGGAATAAATTTAGTGAAAGATATATGAAGTCTACGCTGAAAACTCTCACACAAAAATTGCTCAGAGAAGTGAAAGGAGACACAAATACGTGGGAGAGAGTGTCTCCCGTGTAGGTACTTCACGGAGAGCACAAGCCCATTCTCCACTGAGCAGGCAGAGGGAGCGTAATTCGCAAGCATGATCTTACGTGCAGATCATTCTTTTACTAATAACAAGTAATTTGTGTGTTTATTAAGAGGCTTCATTAGTTAATATGTTATCTGAATTATTTGAAAACCATTCTATTATTCAGAGGCCTTTCACTAATTCATACTACTAACAAAAATACATCGGTGAAGGTTTATTTTATATCTATTCTATCAGCAAGCATTTATGGTCTCATGCTTTCAGAAGTTTTCATGCCCCTAAAACTAAGAGTGAGAAAATAAGAGTCCATATCAGAAAAGTCATCTAAAATATATTCAGGTGTACCTTGTACCTGGGTTGTCCCTGAGACTTCAAGAGATTCCAGGGAAAGCAGGGTGAGAAGCAACTCCTGTTCTACTGCACTTAGCTCAAAGTTGCTTATGGAGCACTTGGTGAAAAAGGCCTTATATTGCTCAAGGGCCGGGCGGATGCTTTCCATAAAGCCCCTGCTGTCCATTAAGTGGAGTTCGATGTGGTGTGAAGCTGAGAAAATTGTCATTAGAACCCTGAGCATCTCCTGGTCCACAGCGTCAATTCCACTCACATGGACTTCCAGAAGGGGGATCTTGTACTGCTTTGGAGAAAGTTTCCAATAGCCAGTGCTAATGTCTGGTGCTGCCTTGAGTTGCATATTCAGAAAACTCTCCACGTCTTCCTCTTTTTCAGCTAAATTCCGCTCCCATTCATTCATCGGTTCAAAGGCAGAAGCGTAGTCCTGGTCTATGGTCGGTGCCTGTGATTTGTCCAAACACGTTTCCAGGACTGAAAGGTTTGGTCTGGTTAACTTCTTTCCTTCTATCGAGAACTGGATGCTCCTCAACAATAACAGGCTTTCGGGGTGGTCAAAAAAATACTGTAACTTAAGTACCTTTAATGTCAGGGTTCTCCCTTGAAGGAATCCCGAAATAAATGGAGAACATGCAGCAACAGTATTGCTTTGATAAGCAATTTTTATGGCAAGATCCAGTAAACGTTCTGAAACCAATGAAAAGTAACTTTGTGGACATAATTGCCACAATCTCCTAAAAAATTCCATCTCCACTGAAATTTCTGGATGGTACTTCAGGTAGTCATCATTTTCAGGGATATTCTCCAATGACTCTTTATTATCCACCAAATGAAGCAAATGAGATACAACTTTTGGCCCTGTCTTTGCTGAAACGTGGCAGGCGACGTAGTTCAAAAAACGCTGATAGGGACTTACAGCCATCATGGATGAGTTCACTTGTTTCAAATAATGAAGTCCCAAGTCTTGATCTTCTTGCCTATCCGAATCCAGGAGTTCAGTCAGCCTCATCCCAGCAAGAAATTCTTGGAATGCAGGACTTAAAAACTGGTAGACGGGTCTCAGTCTCTGCGCCGTGAATTTGCTCATCAGGCACATGGCTAGATCTTCATCTTCACCCACCCCTGCTTCTGCAAGGTCGTCATCACGAAACTCAAAGCAAGATGAAAAAAATCCTTTCAAGGCCAGCTCCCCGCAGGAGGACACCGTTGCTCTGAGGAGTTCAGCTGTGGTTTTGTACTTTAAGAAAAGGCATTCCATATAGGACTTGAAAACAGCCACATCATCAAAGGACTGGTCGAAAGGATTCTGAAACCAATTAGCACAGATTGCTGCTACAAAGAGGGGGGTTTTCTGAATTCCCTGCAAACTTTTGTTCATTCCAAAGTGAACCATAAACTTTTGCAGACGGGTCATGTTGTTTGAAAAGAGCTTCCGTAATATGTAGATCGTATTATAGAAGGGAAATCCTTTGATCTCTAGAATTGTGTGTAGGTAGCGGTGGATGTCCCTGGCCCTGCTTGTACGGGCAGCAATCAATAAGCAAGTCCGTGAGGAGTGGTTTCTTTGAATCAGTTTTCCTATGACCTGAGGGACTGAGCACAGTTCTTTGTAGTCATCCAGAAGGAATAACACCTGACTCTTTAACTGCCGGATGATGCTCCTCAGGCACACTTCAGTGACAGAGTCCTCTGTCTCTAGGAGTTGGTCACAAATGATGTTGGCCAGCCCCTGGTCCAGTCCGGCAGAGCTAAGGGAGAGATAGAAGACCAGCTGGAACCTGTTTAGTAAGGGGCAGCATCCTGATGCCCAGAGAAGAGCTATTTGCTTCAGGAGGACCGTCTTTCCACTACCAGCTTCACCCTCCACACACATGACAGAGTCCAAGTTGGCAAAGACCTCAGGCAACACCACAGGCTCTTGCACAGGACTACTGATGGGTTTTGCAGCAAGGGACAGGTCACAGCCCAGCAATTGGTCAGTGGCGAGGCAGGAAGAGACCTCAAGCAAAGACATGTGGCAGAAACGGGCACTGGTGTAGGCTTTTCTCAGTCGCTCACTCAGACCCTTTGCCTCCTGAAACCACTGGGCTTCACCTGGGGCCGTCTCTGTGGAGAGAAAAGAGGAGGCAGGGCCACACATACTCTCGCTTTTCAATTCCCTCTGCACAAATAGATGCACATGTACATCCCGCGTGCTACTTCTAAACCCTTACCTGGCACTGTAGACCTAACTGCTGCCGAATCTTCAAGACTGCTTTCACATGTGGTTTCCTTTGAAAATAAAATCCCTCTATTAAATCAAGATTTGTGTAAGAGAGTGGGGCATCATGTTACAATTAGGGACCACACAACCTCTGAATCCAGCCCACCCTCAAATGTTTACACCCAGTGAAGGGAGGAGCGCCACAAATGTGCAACAATAAATGATCTGCAAACCCTCAGGTGCCCGCTCCCAAGTGGTCACATGCACTGCACTCCACAGGCAGATCAAGCAGTGACTACGCCCAGGTAACCAGAATCACAGCCTCTAGAGCCAGGCGGCCCCTCCAGACATCATTAGGTGCAGCTTCTAACCTCAGTTATTAATATTTTTAATATTACATACCTAGGATGTAGGAATGTTATGTTTCATCCTTAAAAAATAAGCTATTTGTGTATCCCCAAACTTTTTTTAAATTTCACTTTTCAATTCACAAGTATAAAAGATGAATCAAATGAATAGCAAGTTACTTTGTTTTCTTTTTATGGCATGACAGACACAATACACCTAACACAGCCTCAAATAAGGTGTGTGTGTGCATGAAATGGATAGTGGCTTATATCCCAGAGAACTGGGTAGGATTTCTCAGTTTAAAGGGGTCAACCTATTTCCTGGGTTTATGAGTTGATTCATCATTTGCTTTTTACAAGACACATACCTGCCCAGCCCTGAGAAAGGCCAAGAAGCAAGTCAGACCACACTGTCTTCGAGATGCAGATCACAGGTGGACTCCATATAGCCTGGATGCTCATCAGCTCTAAGTCTAAGAGTCTGGGCCCCACAGTAGAAAGGACTGACTCTACATTTCATGGAGTTCAGTTATCATGTCTTACCGGTTTATCGTAGTTTCCTCATCCGCACTTAGCACATGATAGGTGCTTAATAGAGAGTGGTAGAATTCATGTATTTACTTACTTATTTATGGTGAGCAATTCCTGTTCAAAAACAGTTTTTGATCATGTGATCATGTACTGCTGAAATAAACAAGGTAGCGTTGTTCATTACCGTTAATTCAGAAAGTTCACCGTGACTCTGAAGGTCTGGAGTCACTTCTGCAGAGGACTTCATATTTTGGAGAAACTGACAACTAAGCACAAAAGTTAAAAGTTATAAAAATAGCTGTATGCAATTAAGCATTTGCATTAGGTTTTTAAAAGCACTGTTAGAGTTTTAATGGCAAAAATTGGTATAAAATTAACATTTCCAGTGATTCTGTCAGCGTTGTTATCAGACAAGACATTCAGACTGTGCCCCTCAGCAACAGAAACGTAAATGGTTTAGAAAGTAATGGTGGGGAGAACCAGCAAATGTGGTGAGATGAGTGCATATTTAACACTCGTCCATGAAACCAACTAAAATGAACCTAAAGATTCAGAAATAGAGAAGAAAACTCCATCTATGGATTCTGGAACAAAAAAAGGACATTAATAGAAAAACTGGTGAATTCCAGCTAATGTCTGGCATTGACAGTAATGTGCCAGTGTTGGTTTCTTAATTTTGACAAATGTCCCAATGTCATGTAAGACACTGGTGTAAGGGGAAACTTGGTGTGGGGATATAGGAACTCTCCATATTATCTTTGCACCTTTTCTCTAAATCTAAAACTATTCCCAAATAAAAAGCTTGGAAAAAAAAAAAAAACTCCATCAATATGAAAACTAAAGAATGGCCACAAACATATTCTCTGAAAACTATTTGCCAGACATCATGAAACCAGGACAACTAAACTCGGGTATGATGTCTGCCTGAAGAACGAAGGGAGAAAATTCTAAAGAGCTCTCCCCACAATGATGAACTTGAGGAGTTGAAAACTACAAATGTGAGTAGATAAATGGGAAAACTAGGAACAACCAACTGTCTTGGGCTCATTTTCTTGCTGCAGAATCACAGGACAGCAGGAGATAAGGCAAGAGGACACCCGTTTTTATATTCCCAGATCTTCTGGAGGTGAGTCCAGGAATAGAAGGGTAGCAACGGGGAAAGAGCAAATAGGACTTTGACTATTTCTATTCAGTCTCTATGCGGGCAGACCAATCAAGGAAAAGGACTCTGAAGGAAGGTAAAATGTAGACTTTTTCATACTAACAAAGCCAATACAGTTAGTTGCCTGTACAGTTAGTACAGTTAGCAGACCCACACTACACAACGGAAGTTCTTCAGTTAAAAGGAAAGTGATCACAGATGGAAACTTGGTTCTACCCAAAGGAATGAAGAGTGCCAGGGATGATAACTAAGTGGGTAAATATAAAGGACATTTTTTTGTCTCTTTTTAAAATGTGTTTAAGGGGTAATTGTTTAAAGCAAAGATGTAACACTATATTGTGAGATTTATAATATATGTGGAAATAAAATATATGACAACAATAGCACAAAGGATAGGTGGGGAGAGAGGAGTCACGGTTACATGGCTCAGACATCGTATGCCAAGTGTCGTGACGCTATCTGAAGACGACTGTGGTGTTAAACATGCATGTTGTAAATTCTAGAGCAGGTTCTACAAAGATAAAATAAAGATGTACAACTAACAAGCCAACATTAGAGATAAAATGGAACACTAAAAAGTACTCAAAGAAGTCAGGAAAAGAAGAAACAAAGAAGAGGTGGGATAAAGAGAAAACAAATAGCAAAATAGTAGATTTAAATCCAACCACATCAATAATTACATTAAATGTAAATGTTCTAAACACTCCCATTATAAAGCAGATATTGTCCAACTGTTAAAAAAGCAAGACCAACTATGTTGCCTAAAAGAAACTCATTTTAAATATAAAGTTGTAGATTAAAAGTAAAATTATTTCAAAAAAGACATATCACACAAAAACTAATTCTAGAAAAGCTGGAGTGACTATATTAATATCAGGTAAAGATTTAAGAATAAGGAATACTATGAGGGATAAAGAGGGACATTTCATATATTCTCTGGATACAAGAGAGCAAAGGGCAAAGAATAGCCAAGACAAGCTCATGAAGAAAAGGAACAAGGAAGTTGTATGGGAAAATATGCTCAACATTATTAGTAATTAGAGTGACAAAAAGGAAAATTTGGGCAATACCAAGTTAGTGAGGAAGCAGACCAATGGAAACCCACCCATGCTAGTGGGAATGTGAATCAGTAAAACCACTTTGAAAAAAGTTTTGTATCATCTAGTAAAGTTGGCTACATGCAAACCCTGTGACTCTGCAATCCCATGGTTTATTGTGTATCCTAGAGGAAACCCACACGAGCACTGAGAAATATGTACGAGAATGTTCATGGTGGAATTTTTTGAATTTGCAACACTCTGAAAACCACCCAGATGTTGAATCAAGAATAGAATGAATAAATTATTATATATTCACAAAATAATATACCATATAGCAGTGAAAACAGTGAACTACAACTTTACATCTAATTATGGATGAGTCTCAAAAACAATGTGGAGCAAAATGAGGCAATCACAGGAGAACTGTGCAGTGTGCTTCCATTTATTTGAACTTCAAGAAGAGGCAAAGTTAAATATGTTGAAGGATACATATGTAGTTGGTAAAAACCATAAAAAGAAGCAAAGGAATAACTAACCCAAAATTCAGGATCATGTTTACCTCTGGATTGGAGGGACAAGGATATAATTGGAATTGGGGGTGGGCGGCACATGTGGCTTTCTGAGACATTGGTAATATTCAACTTCTTAACTCTAGTTGTGGGCTCATTGGTTTATTATTGTCCTTTAAATCATGCATAAGTATTTTAGGTACTCCCTTAGAGGCATGCTAGTTTGCAATTTAAGAAAGGAGGCAGAGGAAGAAGTAGTAAAAAGCTACACAAAAAGGGAGCTGATAGATTCCAGAAAAAGTTCTAAATAAAATTAGACTGCATCCTAACTTACCCTTCTAAGAATTAAGAAGACTATCTCCATTGTTCTCAATAATTTACTAAATATTAAATCCAAATAAGAAAAAAGCAACAACTTCTGTCAAAACACCTTCAAAGCAGTATCCTCTTCAGAATCTTAGAATTAGATGGAAGTATTCACTTCAAGATCTGTATGCATTAATATTTACTTCTGGAAAAACTCATACTAATTACAAAGTGAAAACAACAAATTTCTTCTTGCAGTTAACTTTTCTGCAGAGTTTGGTGGGTGAAAAATAAATAAGCCAAAAAAAGTTTAACGATTCACAGAAAAGAAATATTACAGAAATAGCTATTTCTTCATAGTTTTTAGAACACTGGAAACAAACAAAATCCTAAAAGCTTCCAGAGGGGCAAAAAAATAGTTTGCAATCAAAGGATTAAGTATCAGAAAGGCATGGAACTTCTCAACAGCCACACTGGAAGCTCTCAGAAAATGCAGCAATGCCTCCGTAATTAGAATTAGGATGACTTCCAACCAAGAATTCTATACCCAGCAGAACTACCAAAGAAGTGTGAGAATTTATATATTCAGATATATGCATTATATGCAAGCTAAAAACATGCATCTCTTATGCAATCTTTCCCAGGGAACTATGGAGGAGTGTGCCACACAATGAGTGAATAAACCAAGAAAAGGATGACATTAGGTACTGGAAACAGGAGCTACAACACAAGAGAGAGGCAATAGGAACCCCTAGGATGACAGTGAAGACAGATTCCAGGATCCTAGGAGGTCTACAGGACAAGTAGTTCATACTGGAACAGGTCAGAAGGCTGCATGACAGACTCCTTCAAGAAAATGAAAATGATAAGACATCTTATAGGTCTGAATGACTGGAGAAGAGATTTAAACATTTGGAAAATTGAAGAATTGGGAGAACTGGGACAATTTGAAGATGAACTGGTGCTAAATACATTTTTTTAAAAACTAAGCAAATAGCTATAAATTAAGGAAAACAAGTGTTGGTGAGGATATGGAGGAATTGAAATGAAATTGAAATAACTCAGCCACAGAAAAAGAAGTAAGTACTGACACACGCTACAATCTGGATGAACCTCAAAACATCATGCTAAGTGACAGAAACCAGACACAAGGGTCGTAATGTGTGCTTCCACGTGTATGAAATATCCAGAATGGGCAAATCCGGGGAGACAGAAAGCAGATCGGTAGCTCTAAGGGGTGGGGTGGGTGGGAGACGAGGAGTGACTACTTAGTGGGTACAGAGTTTTCTTTGGGGTGATGGGAATGTTTGGAATTAGATGGGGGGCGGCCGCACGTTGTGAATGTGCTGAACACCACCCGATTGTGCACTTTAAATGTGTGAATTTCACCTCAAAACCCAAAAACTAAGCAAATGTACTAACGAGACAATTATTACTACCTAAAAAATTACAAGTTGTACAGGGAGGGACAATGAAGCATAATATACTACGAGGGTCAGCTCTGCACAGGATTTATGCCGTCACGACAGTGTCAACAGGTAAAAACACTGACTAACCAACTACGTGACCCTCATGAGAGCAAACGGTGAGAAAGAGAGGGGGTGGGGTGGGGGGGCAAAGACTTAATCAGAAGAGAAAATGAGGGAAATTGTTAAAGTACATCCAAATTCAAACTCTAAACCTTCATTCCACGCACTTGGGGAAATATTTGGTGTGAACTTCTAACGGGTCATCACCCTCCTTCCACTTCTCCAAACATCCTCCACAGGAAATGCACTGGATCATGTCCTTTATTCCTGGAAGGAAGGAAATTCGGTCAGCGCCACTGGCATATGTATTTCTTAAGTCACACAGATAATAACCACAGGCCTTTATTAGCAAAACACAACTTGCTTTTCGAATCGGATTTTGTGACAAAGTCACAACTTGGGTCACCAGTGAGGCAATATTCTATATGGGACTCTTCTCTCACCAGTAGGGCGATGAGCAAATAGTCATTACTCCTTGTGCCATGCACTTTGATGAACGCTCTCTCCATGTTCCTTCCTCCTTCTTGGGAGCGAGACATCTGCAAATCGGAATGTGTAATCGAAGCTCCATGAAGGAAGAGATGCTTGCCTGTTTTGCTCACTAATGAACCTCATGGACCTAGAAGAGTACCTAGCACCCAAGAGGCACTCAATAAGTAATTGTTCAATGAACAAATCAGAAAGAATATATTTGGAACTGAGGAAAAAAAATATGAGCAAACATAGCAGCCCTTATGTAAGCAGGTTCATGAAAACTCAAATGCCTCTTACTGCATAATTGCCAGCTTTATTCCACCAGCAGCAAGATCAAGTCTCCTTGTAGCACTGCATTTCTTCGGAAGGAAATTAGCATTTGGATGGACCAGAGGGTCAGACTAGAAATGGAGCATCATTGTCTTCCTTCCGTTCTTGGACCCCTGTAGGCACCACAAAGCTAGGGCAGAGAAAGATCTCCTTTTGTGTCTGGACAAAAAAATGAGGTTCTGGAACTTACAAGACCCTAAAAGGGTCAGATGACTAGGATTTGTGGGGAGATGTGGAGGTTCAGAAAGGAAGAGGGTGAGGACAATGGACAGAGGGTCCTTAAGGAAAGCTGGCAAGAGGAGGACAGATACAGAGAGGAGAGAGAATGGGTGGAACACCGCCTTTCCAAATCCTTAGGACTTGGAGGCACTAAGACTTTTTGTATCGATGGGATATGTCTGTTTGTTAGACAAAGTGACCACATTCTCCTCCTCTGCACTGCTCTGTGATATTTGTGATGTCTACTTGACCTCTCAGTAAAAGATCTGCGTGGACCTTCACTGTAACTCAGTGCGTGCATTTGGTCTGAAGAAGGCCACAAGGTCCCTAGGAAGGGCACAGTGTCCTTCCTCTAACACCTTATTGTACCTCAGGCAGAGATTTAGCAGAGGGGAACCAGCCCGCTCCGGATTACAGAGTGGAACTTCCTGATGACCAGCACTTAAAGAGAGAATACTATGAACCGACAGAAGATTCTACATACTTAGGAATCGAAGAAGAATTTCCGGACTTTCTCTTTCCAGGAGAGTGTGGCAAAGACTGCTATCCACAGTCCCAGTGTCTCTCATTCTTCCATACTAACAGGAACCCCAATTTTTAGCTGGGCATATTGCCACCCAGGAAAAAGATGAAAGGTCCCAGCTCCTCTTATAGCTAAGTATGGACATCTGACTATTAAGTTCTGGTGAAGGAGATAGAAGCATAAGGGTCACGTGACAGTTTTCAGTGGCATGGGGAGTAAGGTGTAGAAAGTAAAAGACGCGAGAATTATCCGAACAGAATACCTGTATTCACTGTTGGTCCAGACCTTAAGGTTTCAAGTTTGGAGCTTCTCTGCCTAAGGGAGGTGTGGAACTGGGAGAGGATTCATGACTCAGCGAGGAAAAGGGCGTACCAGGAATGATTAACAGAGTGGAGGTTGTCGAGTGTAGATAAACACAGGCCCAGCATCGTGAGGTGCACATGGGGTTTAAAAGGGGAGCAAGGCAAGAGCTCGGCACCACTGCTGACTCACCCGTGTAGAAAAGGCCTGCCTTGGCCAGAGCTGCGGCTGCCACAGGGGAGGCATGGGGCCAGTTCTTAAAAGAGTCCAGTCGTAGTTCCTCATTCACAAAGATGCTGTCACTGCAATAAGCTTGAATAAAAGGCATATGGTGAGACCAGCAAGCTTTGATATCGCAGGTATCAGTGTTCAAGTCAACCCCTCCCATCTACAGATGCAACGATGTGATGTGTGGAGTTTGCTTCAGTATAATCACAGGAGGGAGAAGAAGAAAGGTGTTTAGTTGAGCAAGACTGACCACAAGCTAATTGTTGGAGAAGAGTGGTGGGTATATGCTGGGTGTACACTATTGTCTTATTGCTGTGTGTGTTCAAAATTCTCTACAATAAACCATTTTAAAATTCTGTCTTCATCATCCAGAATCAGAATAAAATAAGAAAAAGACAGAGAGAGTCCCCTCTTCCCCAAGTTAGTGTCAGGATTGGAGAAAGGCAATTTCCTTGAAGCTTCCTTAAGAGCAGGCAGATTTATCTCTTCCCTTTGGGGTGTCCACTCTATGGAGTGTCTCCGTTAGACTTCCCACCAGTGGTGGCCCTGGGGTTGGTTCCTGTCTTCTGCACCATGTGAGGACTTCAAAACTCATGTTAACTTGGTTCTGCAAATTTCCTTAAGAAGAACGCGTGGGTCAATGTTCTCCTTAACCCAGGATTCCTGCTCTCACTTCATTTTTAGTCTGAATATTACCTAATGGATTGGAAAACCTCAATCCTTTCCTCCTGTGTGTCTCCCTTACTCTCACACCACTCCCACACTCACAACACTTCTGACACCAGATGCGTGGGGGTTTTCCCACAATGCCAAGCAAGTCTCTGACACCAGCTGGGTGTCCTACAATTTAACTCGATTCTGACACTGTCTGCCCTGAGATAGCGTCAGAGCCCACAGGTTAAGGGCTCGGTCCCGCAGGACTGCTCCACTTCATTTACTAGAGCAGCTCACAGAACTCAGGGAAACACTTACTTAGGTTACTAGTTTGTTAAAGGAGATGACAAAGGACACAGATGAAGAGCCAGATGAAGAGGTACGCAGGGTGAGGTCTGGGAGGGTCCTGAGTGCAGGAGCTTCTGTCCCCGTGGAGCTGGGGTGCGTCACCCTCCCGGTGTGGACGTGTTCACCCACCTGGAAGCTCTCTGGACCCCCTACTACTGGGATTTTATGGAGGCTTCCTCACATAGGCGTGATCAATCATTAACTCCATTTCCAGCCCCTCTTCCCTCTCTGGAGAACTGGGGGTGGGGCTGAAAATTCCGAGCTTCTAATCATGGCTTGGTCTTTCTGGAGACCAGCCCCCATCCAGGAGCCACCCAGAGTCACCTCAATAGACCAAAAGATGCTCTTGGTGCTCTCATCACTGACGAATTTACAAGGGTTTTAGGAGCTCTGTGCCAGGAACTAGGGCAGAGACCAATATATATTTTTTCTATTATCTCACACAATTTCTCAACAGACACTAATCCATTTAAGAATGCTTTCAAAACCATTTTATCCAGAAATATTATTATTATTATTCCTGAGGAAGATTCTCCCTGAGCTAATATCTGTGCCAATCTTCCTCTATTTTTTAGTATGGGGGCCACCAGCACAGCATGGCCTCTAGCAGAGCGGTGGAGGTCCACGCCAAGGAACTGAACCTGGGCTGCCAAAGTGGAGTGTGCTGAACTTAACCACTAGACCACCAGGGCTGGCCCCAGAAATTTTGTTTTAAGGGAAGTGTCAGTCAAGGACCCAACTCTGCCATATTTCCCTATGCTCATTTATGCTGGAAAACTAAGTCACTCTAGAAGACCAGAAATCTCTTATGAAAATGGTTTTTTAAAAAAATGATTTATGGCACCATGAAATGAAGAGGAAAATGGAAAGGTTTAAAAAAAATGAGGATAAAAAAAATGAAAGAAGAAATATACAAGCCAAGCCCTTGGACATGTCTGAGTCTTTACCTGATGCCATAGGTGCATCCCTCTTGACCCAAGAATTCACAAAATGTTCACCCTGAAGGAAATGAAAATGCAAGTTATCGCCTGTTTGACTTGGAGTAGACACCTATCCATGAATAAAAACCGAAATAACTTCTCCCCAGAAGTGAAGAGTTTCACTGGCTTGAGTGGCAGGGTTGTTGGGAACCATCTCTTTAATTCTTATTTCTATTAATGTTGGAATTTTTTTATGCAGTGCAAAAAACCCACAAAAACTGTCACTGTTTCCTTATACCCAACAGGAAGCCTTCTCGGGTCACTTCTCCTGGAGCTGCAGCTCAGAAGTGGAGCCCCGTTGAGACAGCATGGAGGCCCTTGGACTGAGGGGGAAGGATGAGACGTAGGAAGGAAGCTGGACTCAGCAGGTGGTTAGGTGTTGTGCAACTGCCCCTTCTCTGGCAATCACCCGATTCCTTTCCAAGAAAACACTCCTCCCCCACTTTCAGGCCAGGTTCTCTGCAAGATTCTCATCTTCTGAGTCACGTTAGCCAATGAATTCTCTTTTTCGCTTAAGCCAATTTTGGCTGGGTTTCTTGTCACCTGCCATGAGGGCATCCTTACTGCAGAGCATAAAGCGACCAGGTAGGAGCCCACTCTGGGTGATGGTGCCTGGTCCCAACATCTCAGCAGGCTTTCAGAGGGGGCAGCCAAGGGAAGCTGGGCAGGTGGCCTCAGTCAAGGGGGAAGGAAGATTGTCAGGGAGGTAGACGACCAATCAAAAGGCTGGCCTAGAGAAAGAAATTCTGAGGGCTCCAGTTCAGCAAGAGAAGGTGGTTTTCTTCAGTCTGCCAGACGAGGGGTGGGGAAATGAAAGAAAAGACGGAGAAAGGAGGAGAGCCCATGACAAGGAAAGAATGCCCCCCAATCCAAGTACAGGTTATGAGGTAATCAAGCCAACCAGAGTAAAAATGTGCTGTTACAAATTACCGTGACGCCAACAAATCCCTCGTAGCTTTGAATATACTGGGCAATTTCCTCTGCGGATTTCTTACTTTGAAGAAACTCACACCTATAATTAATAAAAATAATCAAAATTTACCCCGAAACTACGATAGAGATGTCCTATCCCTCTGTTATTGTGGTGATGGTTACACAATGAACGTTTGTTAAAACTACTGAACTGTATACTTAAAATTGGTGAATTTTATTATACTTCAGTAAAAACTGTCAAAAAGTTTACCCCAAAACTTATTTATGAGAATCATCATTATTCTTTATTTCTGCTGATGCCAACAGGTAGAATAATTTAAAATTAAATCTTCAGATTATCTTTTGAAACAAAATATAAGATACAATCAAAGAGACTGATTTATAGTAATATAGGCTGGAGTTTTTTGCTTGTCTGTTAAATTAAACCATGGTGACTAAATCTAGTTCCTGTGGTTATATGAAAGTTACCGGTAGTAAGGGGAACTGTATAAAAAACAATAATATTTCATCTGCTGAACAAAATACATCACCACTCCTTTAAAAAAAGGAAATTAATTTTGAAATTTTTTTAAAAAGTGTATTGAATACCATTTAAAAAACACATTCTGGGGGTGGCCCGGTGGCATAGTGGTTAAGTTCATGCACTCCACTGCAGCCACCCAGGATTCGTGGGTTTGGATCCTAGGCGTGAACCTACGCACCACTTACTAAGGCATGCTGTGGCGGCATTCCACGTAAAGTAGAGGAATACAGGCACAGATGTTAGCTCAGGGCCAATCTTCCTCAAAACAGCAAACAAACAAAAAAAACATTCTGGGGCTGGCCTGGTGGCATAGCGGTTAAGTTCGCACACTCTGCTTCAGTGGCCCCGGGGGTTCAAGGGTTTGGATCCCGGGTGTGGACCAACATGCTGTGGCAGGCGTCCCACATACAAAATAGAGGAAGACTGGCACAGGTGTTAGCTCAGGGCCAGTCTTCCTCAGCAAAAAAAACACAACAAAGACATTCCTTTCCATGAAAGAGCAGCAATTTTTAGATTAACTTTAAGAAATCCCTCTAATTCAAATTAAAGGCTCCTTTCTAGTGGTGGTGTTGTAACAAGTGGGCTGGGAGTCAAGAGGCCAGAATGTGAGCCCCAGTTCTGCCACTAATGGTGTATGACCAGTCTGGCCACTGTTCTCTTGTAATCACACAGGAAAATGGACAATTCAGGTTTTGCTCCAGGGCCGCCACTGTGGGGCGGTGGGGTCCCCAGGTTCCAGGTGTGCAGATCTTCAGGGATTGTCCATTGAGCACCCAACGGGAGGGCAAGGCCCTGCCCACGTGCTTAGGGAGTGAGGAAGCACTCAGTGCACGGGACTTTCTTAAAAAATTACAGTAAAAATCAACTTACATTTATTGAGTACCACATTTTAAAAAGTGTAAGTGCATACTCAGACATTTTGTCCATAGTTTAGGAATAAGCACCACGGCCAGTCTGTGACATTGAGTCCAAGCAGCTCAGGAGAGAGCAACCGACGGGAGCCTCGGACTCTGAGATGACGGGCTCACCGTGCGCTCACGATGACCAGTGGATGAAAGGCCAAACAGCCATCTTCACTAACACGTGTGGTTTTCACAAGGCATTCGTGCCATATGCTTTATCTATGAGCCTTACAACCACCCAGGAGCTATATCTTACTGTCTGCATTTTACATCCGCAGCTCAGAGAGGTCCAGTAACTTGTCTGGGGTCTGGTACTTAGGATGTGGCTCTGGACAGCTCCCGGGCGTCTGCACTCTGCCCTGCCCTTCTCTGCATCTGTAGGCCTTAGCTCCCTCCCCCTCGGAGGCTGGTGCTGGATGGACAGCTTCTCTCCTGTGCGTCTTACCTTTCCCTGAGCCCTTGCAACTCCAGGAGGATGTGCAACTCCAGCTGGTGCCAGTCACATGGTGGCCTATGTGAACAGTGCCCAGTGTGTAACCCAGAGAGCATGTGGCCCTGAGTGTACATGAAGCCTGAGTAGAGACAGGTGTCCAAGAGCCACGAAGACTGAGCCAGGGCTCATGCTTATCGGGTAGGTCCCCAAACGGTGCGCTGTCAATACTTTGAGTGGTTGGGGTCTATTCTGATTGGTCAAGGAGCCAGAGTGACATTCAAAATATTTAACAATCTGGCTTCACGCATCCTTATAGTTGTCTCATCTGCTTGTCAGGAGGAGCTTGCCCACGCCCTCTCCTGCCACCCCTCCCTTTCTCCTCTCCCCCTTTGTTCGTTTCCTCCCTCCCACCCTCCTTACTCTCTTTCTTTTCAACTACAAAAGTAATACGCATTCGTTTCTAAAAATTTAAACAAGATAGGAGTGCACAAAGTAAAATGTGAAAATCCCCTTCCACCTCATCTCCTGACAAACCCAGACCCAGAGATGTCTATTGTTTGGTTTAGATCTTCTCAGAACTTTTAAAATACATTTTCAAACAAGTCCATATACAGGTTGAGTGGTGTTAAACATTTTTGAAAGACTTATACTACACATTATTTTGCACATTGCATTTTTCACTTAACGTACCACAGACATCCTTCCATTTTTGTGAGCGTGGCTGTCTGTGTGCAAATTGACACATAAACGTAAGTAACCACCCAGTTGCTTTGTTGGCCTGCGATCCAACCAGCAGTTTCTTTGTGTGTAGTAGGTGTACGACAAATATGTGTTAAAGAAATAGAAAATGAGCCGGATCACATGCTAGATCCAAGTGTTAGGTCACAGGAAGTACAGGAAGTAGAGAAATGTTAAAGGACGCCATAGAAACACATTCAGCCGAACAGAGTGTGGGGCATCTTACAGGACAGATCACGTGGCTTTTTTTTTTTTTTTAGTATAATTCAATTTCTTTTTATTTCTACATTTCAACACAACATGATGAGAATAACTTATTATGAGTGCATCTCTAACAGATAGTTTAAATTAAACAGAAATATAATTAACATTCCATGCCTACAAAAACAAAACCAATGCAATAATGTATATCTTTTTCTTTGTCACACAAATGACAAGAAAGAGAGAGACGGGGAGGAGGATACCTGTAAGTTAGAAATCTCAAGAGACATACCAACCAACTGTCATACGTGGACTTTGTTTGGGTCCTGATTCAAGTTAATCAACAGTAAAGAGAGGGAGGGAGGCGGGGGACGTAGACATTTGAACATTGACTTGGATATTTGATGATATTGAGGAATTACTGTTAATCCTTTTTAGGAGAGGTAATGATATTGTAGTTATGTTTTTTAAAGATACTTTTATATTTTAGAGTTATATACTAAAATATCAACAAATGACATTATATGATGTCTGGGATGTGCTTTAAAATAATCTGGTTATTACTATTATTTCTGGGGAAGAGGTGGGTAAGAGACGGATGAACTATGATTCGGACCTGTGTTGGTAAGATCTTGGTATCCTGTTCCCTTTGCTTCTGCATGAAACTTTCCAAAATGAAAGTTTTAAAAATTGTTAAAGGAACGAATCTGTATTTGGTAGATACGAAGTCATGTAGAAAATAACAGTAAATGCAGCATTATGAAAAATTAAAATATACTTTGTTTTCTCAGCAGGGAACTAAGGGCCACTGCAATATAGGATCAAAACTCTGTGTTTTTGAAACAAAAGACTTTCATTTGGTGTCTATTCAGCAGTACATGAAAGCATTTGTAACAGCCCTTTAAATATTATCTAACTTTTCAACTTCCTTTGTACACCATTTCCATCATCCCTGTGTGAATTATTCTTATTTATTAATTAAGGCAGATCCTGAGACTTCTACGAGGCAACACATATCTTAGTATTTGAGATAATACAACAACATTTAAGAAACTTTTAAAATTCTATAATTCAAACTTTTCACGATGCAATCAGGCCTTTCTTGCTTGAATAAATGCTGGGGTGTTCCAATTTGGGGTAGGGAAAGGTGCTCCTCTAGGAAGGTGACTCTGGTCTTTAGTTTTGTCCTTAACAAAAAAAGATAATTACAAGTGAAAAACGTTTCTCTACTTACTTGGGGAACCACTTGGCGTGTTCCTTCCAAGGCTCGTCTCCTTCTTCCCAGTTTCCTAAACATCCACCGCAGGAGAAGCACTGCACAGTGTCCCGTTCACCTGCATATGAGCGGGACGCTGAGATGCCCGGCAGCGTTCCGGAGGCTGTGCCTGGAGCTGACCACTCTGTGCACGGATGAGACGCGCTCCCGCCCGTCTGTCTAGCACTCTCGTCTGGCTGGATCCCCATCCACAGACTGCTGTCCTAAAGGACCACTTTCTAAGCCTGGGACCCCCACCCCTCTCACTGCCAGACTTCTCAGACCGAACCCCAAGCTGCTGAACTCAGAAGGCGGCCCCTCTGAGGGCTGGTGTTGGCTGTTTGAGCTCTCAAGGCCCAAGTCCAGGGAGGCAGAGAAACCCCAGCTCTTGGGAGGGAAAGCCGGTCAGAGACCTGAGTTGTAGTTGGCCATGAGATTTCTGTGGGAACTAAGGCACATTTCTTAAACTCTTTGAGCCTCAATGACTCAACTGTAAAATGGGGGGAGGGGCAAACTTGTTGGATTAGAATTAATGCTTAATCCGTGCCCAGCATCCAGCAGGTACTCGGAATGCTAGCTGATGCGACTACAATTTTCGGTCACATCTGTTGGAACATTTGTGGCGCGGAGGACAACTGACAAAGTGCGATTTGCCCTGTACGTGAGAGTCAATCTTGAGATTAAAACAAACAAGCAAACGCCCCCCTCCTCCCATGCTGCAGCAATTAGAAGAATCAAAGAAAGATCATGTTAGAGCAACAAGAGCAGGGTAAGTGGGGTGGAGACTGGGGTCAGGCTGACCTCAAGATTTGTGTAAGGTCCAAATTTAAGGAAAAGTAACTTTCTTATTCTGTGTATATTTGGCAAATCAACAAGCTGTACTAAACATAGAATAAAGCTAAAGTAAGACTACTACAGTTGAATTTTAATAACATAGATCTTGTGCTTACTATAACACAGAACAGTGAGGAAAGATTCACAAGACTTTGCAACTGAAATACAGAACCTCAACTTAAAACTCCAGAGAAATACTTCAGAAAATGCTTTCAAGTGAGGTACCTGTGAAGACAAAGCCAGCCTCGGAGAGGTCCCTTGGGGCCGTCCCTTGGGCATAAAATGGCCAGTTCTCGAAGGATTCGAGTCTGGCCTTCTCCTCGCGGTATCTTGCTGTGTCCCCTCTGAGCGTCTTCTCCGGATCCCTTACTCTCACGTCATACTTGGCGATGTTACCAGCATCTTTGCCCAGGAGGAACTCACAGTCTGGGTGTAGCTTCTTGTGGTCTTCCATGGGGCGCCTCCGGAGGCTGGTGCCGAAGAGGATCAAGCTACAGCAGAAGCACTGCACCCCGGATTTTATGCCGGTGAAGTAGAACCCAGCCGCTGCCATCTCCTGTGGTGTCCACGAGCTGTAGGACTCGTACGTCACAAAAGTCTTTAACCTTTTCGCTTCACTGCGCATTCGTGAGTTGAAACCTTTCTGCATTCTCTCGCGTTCTTGCTGCTCTTTTTCTTCTATTTCCTTGGCATACTGAACGGCGTCGATGCCCAGAAGAGCCGAGAGCTGCGGGAGCAAAGTGTAATCAAACTGAGAGATCTTGTTGGCGGGGGCCTCCTCCTGGGTGGCCATTTTCTGGAAAGGGAAAGAGAGCAGGGTGAGGGACGTCTCCACCGGCTGACTAGTCCTGAGACTAGTCCCCTCTATTCTTACTGCGTCCTGTCTCCCGAGGATCTCGGTCTTCTGTGCCTCATTCGGCCCAGTTCGGAGCTAAGGTGCCGGCAGGTCTGCGACAGTCTCTCCCCTCCCTCTGCCCTCCCGACAGCAGGGTCAGCCTGGAGGCCCTCCCGTCACAGCATCGACGCTCATGTGCGTCAAGCAGAAAAGAAGGGAACCTTAGTGTCGTCGTGTAACGAGTCCGAAGATGCCTGCTGCACCCTCACCACTTCAGGCTCCTTGGAAGGAGCATCCCATCTAGTACCTGCAGGTGGAGTCGGACGGCGCCGCTCTACAAGGTGTGTTTTACGTGCCCCTGTCTATCCAGCTCAGACGATCTGGAATTTGCCCAACTACCCGCATTTCTGCACAAGTTGCAGCTAATTGAAGACCTCGGTTCAGACCAGCGTGCCCCTCACTTGGCGGTACCTAAAGCAGGAAGAGCCGCCTGTCGCTGGTGCGTTGAGTCCCATTCAGCAGCGGTCCCCCAGGAGGCTGTCAGTCCACCAGGTTACTTAGCTCCTGTGTTTTGGTTCTCTCCCGATGCCCTCCCCCATGGAGTCTCCTCGGCGGTTGACTACCAGATGAGGGTCACGTCCAAGCAAAAGAAATACTTGCCCAACTCTCGTTGAGCATTGTGTTCCCTCTCCTTACAGGGAAGCCGGCCGCAGCTTGGTGGACTCGGCAGCCCAGGGCTTCTCTGTGACTTTCATTTCTGCCAAAGCAGCCCGAACCAGCCAAGGCACAGTATTCTTGGCTGACTTCCCCTCTGTCTGAATTTCTATTTTAACCCATTTAGCTATTTCCTCTGGCTCTGGATCTACCACCTTCAGGTCCCACGGCTGTGCTTTTCCTTTCATCAAGAGTTCTAGTCCCCGAGCAAATTCAAACCAGGGATGCCTCAGCAGCCAGCCTGGCATCCGTGGCTCTAAATCTTTCTCCCAAACAAAGCCTCAGCCATCACTTAGGTGATAAAGTAAAAAACTGTTTCAATGATCCCCTCAGCGTCATCTTCAGCTCTTAGTGAGGGCTGGATAATTAGACATACTCACAGGACTCCCTTGGGGGACTTACATGAGACTTTAATAAAGGAAAAGATGCAAAACGAAAACCAGGCGAGGCTCAGAGAGTCTGATTCCAGGCCGGGTTTCCGAGGGCCTCTCTCCGTTGCACAGGGTGTGCTGCATTTGGGTAACGAACCCCCTAAGTTTGTGCGGGAGCCACTGGTCTCCGGGAAACCACCATCTCATCTGAGGAGGGGTCTCTTATATGCCTCTGGTCACGTGGCCAAGACCAGGCTGCATGACCCGTCTCAGAAACAGAAACAAGCCAGTGCAGGCGGCGCTGGTCCCTCTCAGAGCCGGCACAGGACTGTGTCGATCGCGGGTTAGCACTCTTCATTCCGATTCTGCCGACAGAAGCCCCACGGCTCCAGGCCTCCCCGGAGGTCAGTTAGTGCAGGGTTGCAGCAGCCCAGCGGGGATCAAGCCTGTGCTTACACGGAAGCTCAGCGGGCAGCTCTGCTCCCGAGGCCATTTCTGGAGGAGACACCTCCCAGGCACTCCCCAGGGGCCATGTTCTCTGATGGCCAGGCTCAGAGAGCCAGGAGGCAGCTGTTGAGGAGCTGGGACTCAAACCCAAGCCTGCGTGCCCCGGGGCCTCCAAAGAGAGGAACGAGAATGAGAGAAAAGAGGTTGGGTGTGGAAGGCGTGGGAGAAAATTGCCTTCGCCGCAGATGGCGATTTACTTACCGAGAGGCTTGTCCGGAGTCCGGTGCACTGGAAGGGGGACGTGCAGCCTCCGTGCAAACGCCGTTTGTCCTTTATGGGGAAGTAATGAAGATGTTTGAGGAAGTAAAACTCAAAGCGACTGCACAGTTTACTGAGAAGCCACCAGTGAAGGCTCTCGGGTAGAGTCACCAGGACCCAGAAGGAACAACGAAGCCCCAAGGCCCACGAGGGGAAGTAGCCTGTCCCAGACGGCGTGCTGACATCGCTTGACGGTTATGGTGCGAGATTGTCTTACTTCTTTGAGGCCGACAGTTTGTCTGTGTGGTATCTTCTAGGATCTTCTCTTTTATCCTCCAGGCTGTAAGATCGCACAGCAGCGTGTGGGTGTGGGTCTTCCTGCACCCACTGTGCGGGCGCCGGGGCCTCTCCCGTCTGAGCCCCGGGCCTCCCCGTGGCCCTGGGGATTGTCTTCTGTCGTTTCCTCGAGACTTTCCTACGCCTGCTCTGCTGTCCCCTCCTCCGGGGTCCCCTTGTCCTGATGGGCGTGTGATGGATCTCCCGGGTTCTCGTCTCTGCCTCACGTGTTCTCTCGCGGTGCAGTGCTGGACTTTCTGGGAGATTCCTCTCCACCACCTTCCGGCTCTCCAACAGTAATTCTTCACCTCAGCAATGGCACTTCCTGTCTCCCACAGCTCGCTCTTGTTCTCCGACTGTCCCTCATTTTCGTGATGAGTAGTTTTTTTCTAGCCAACGCAATCTTTCTGAATCTCTCCTATGATCTGTCAAATGACAAAACTAAAACAATTTAGTGCCGAGTTTGACGTCCTTCATCAGGGGAAGACGACCACCGGGCGGGGTGCAGAGCTTCCCAGCAGTGCAGCCCTGTCCCCAGGGACGTGGGGCGAGGGCAGAGGAACGGGTCGGGGTTGGCCAGGAGGTCGGGGTTCCCTTAGAGGGCTGGCGGGTTCTGCTCTCTGGGGTTGGAGAGCTAGCTACATGGTGTTGGAGGACTGTGATGGGTGCACATTAGTGTCAACACAAGTAATCCATAACCAACCTATAAATAAAATTGCAGTGAATTTATTACGAGCCAGATCTGGGGACTAGCCCAGGGCCTTCATTCCCCAAGGAAAGGGTGCACCAAAGAAGTGGGGTGTACAGCATGGTTATATACCATTTTGGAACAAAGAGCGTACTTCACATATGATAGGAATGTCCCTTTTACAATTGTCACTGAGATGCTTAGCTGGCACAGGATTTCGCACAGCGATTGATGGAGACAGCAGGTAGCAGGTCTGTGGTCTCCAGCTGGGTGGTCACAGCAGGTCAGCAATCAATCCTTAGCCTAGAGAGAGATGCTTATCCTTAAGGAAATGCCGATGTGGGGGAAGTTACTTTATCTTAGGGGCATTTGTTCTTGTCTTTGGGACATAGTAAATGCTTAAAGCAGATGTACAATGCATGCACAATGGCCACGTCAGCCCCTTTTGGAAAAACAAGCTCAGGCCAAACTAATTATACCAATGGCTTCCTCATATACCCCAATATATCGTATTGCTTGGCATTTATCATTAGGATTCCTTGACAGGTGTTTCCTGTAAATTCGCACTGACTTAAGTTTAGATTTGTGACCTGGCCAGGCCCCCGGGGTGGCCTCTGTTTTCTGGGTCCCGATGTAGGAACTTACTCTGTTTAAGTTCATCTGCCTCCTGAGTCATCTCTTTCCTCCAAGGCCAGTACCATTTACCTTGGTGTTTATTTTTCAAACTACCGGCTTTCTTCAGATCTATACTGACCCTCGGGTTTCAATTCATGTTTAAGAATTGGGCAAATTAAAGCTGTTTAGTCAAAATTATCGTTAAAACATAATTAAAAGCTACACGAGTGCGACTTGAACCTTAGCCCTGCGCTTCACGGAGGAGAGATCGGGAGCCAAGACTTGCCCGAGAGAAGCCCTAACTGTCAGGGAAACACTCGAGCTGATTGCCAGGGCCCACACCTGCTCCTCTCAGTCAGCTGAAACCGTTTATTCCATCTTTCTTTCAACAGAAGAATCCTCTGACCTTTTGCCTCAGGGTTACCACCCGTCTAAGAATCTGATCCTGGGTGGAGGGAGCCGACTGTCCCTGCACAGACGTTACATTAGTCCCTTGATTTTTCCCTCCTGCCCTTCTTACCTGGCGTCCTGATCCCACTGCCCAAGGCTGTGTGGGGTGAGGTGACTTGTGTGTTCAGGCCGTGCTTCCCTTTGGCCTGCTCTATCAATCACTATTTCATTTGAATTTCCACCTCCCCAAAATATGTTAAAATATTCCATGTGCTGATGGTCCCCTCCTGCTTTCTTAACTTTTCTGGGTTTATATTTTTAAAATCATTTCAATAGTATCGTGTAATTATTACCAATAATAAGAACTAAAATTTATTTCGAGCCTTCTACTTGCCAGGCACGGTTCTAAGCACTTTAGATGCATCCACTTAACAGTCAAAACGAAGTAGGTATGTTATTATCTCCATTTTACAGATGAAGAAACTGAGGCACATAGGGGTTCAGATTCACCAGACAGTCTGGCTGCATTCTGCTCTTGTAACAGTGCTATGCTGCCATAAAGGCTACATGTTGAGGAAAGGTAAACCCAGGTCTTCCAGAAAGCTTATCCTCCGCCCTTCGTAGTTGAGCAAATTGCTGAGTCAGCAAAGTTCTCGCTGTGACGGCAGCATCCACGGAAATTCCTCTGGCCGAGCCCTGGTCCAGCCATGAAGCAGTCATGGTTCACTAGTTGGCGAGGACTTCACCAGCCCCTCCTAACCCTTGTGTTCACACGGACAATGTCACAGGGACCGTGTGCTTTTGAAGCACTTTCCATGGTGCCTCCAGCTGCTCCTGGACCAGTGATCCTTCTAACATGATGTCCGAAGGTCAGGGGGACCTCTCCCTGCTGCTGACTCTCTGCCTGCACAATTCTCCACATCACCCTTACTTTTCATCTGCAACGTTGTGTGCACCTGTCTCCGGCACACACTACATTTATTGTAGCACTTTGTACATTTGGTTGCCCTTATTAATTGCATTTTGTTTTACTATTTTTTCTAAATGTTCATTGATGATGTATAGGACTCCTGGTGTATTCTTAATAAATGGTTGTAAATCCTCTTGAATTTTCTAAGTAGATATTTGTATTATCTGAATGCCACGACACATTTGTCTTTTACAGTCATTTCATTTTCTTGTCTTGTTGCATGAACTTTATCCTTGAATATAGTTTTGCTTAATAACTGATAACAGATATCCTGTCTTATTCTTGACTTCGGTAGATAATTCTTCTAAAGTTTGGCCATTAAGTGTGATGTTTATTGTAGATTTTTAGTGGATACACTTTATCAGTTGAAAGAACTTCCTTTTACTCCTAATGACTCTGAAAACTTAGCCTTAATTGGAAAAAGATCAAAATATCACCTCTGTATGGCAGGAAGGAAAAAATCCCCAAAGGGAGGGAATCAAAACGATGGGCAGCCAAAAACAACAGGCAAACACACACTCACAAATGTCCACAACCCACCCAATCTGAAGAGAGGATTTGATGCTTTGAGTTTTAAAGTCATAGTGTTTTCAACAACTTTTTCAACCAAAAGGTACATACACACACACAGAGCAGTATTGAAAATTTTAGCCATTCTAGGGCATACGCATGCATCTCATTCTGGTTTTCATTTAATGGTTTATTGGCTAGTCACATATCTTCTATGGTAAAGCGATCAAATCTTTTGCTTATTTTTAAATTCAGTTGTTTACCATTTTAGTATTGAATTACAATAATTCTTTATATATTTTGGATACCAGTCCTTTATTAAATGTTTGCATTGCAAACATATTCTCTCAGCCTGTGAATTGTCTGTTTTCTCAATGGTGTCTTTCGAAGCAGAGGTTTCAAATGTTGTTGGAGTCTGATTTTAACTTTTTCTTTTATGATAGATGCGTTTGTGTCCTGAGAA
Source organism: Tapirus indicus (assembly GCA_031878705.1). NCBI lineage: Eukaryota > Metazoa > Chordata > Mammalia > Perissodactyla > Tapiridae > Tapirus > Tapirus indicus. The sequence continues at coordinate 866,398 of CM062925.1, read as the reverse complement.
GTCATTGCCTGTTGTAAGGTTGTGAAGATGTTTGGATTGTACAATACCAACTGTTGGTTAAGGATGTGGAACAACTGAAACCCTCACACACAGCTTGTGGGAGTGTAAAATGGTGCAATTCTTTGGAAAAAATAAGTTGGCAGTGTCAAACAAAGTTAAGCATATACTTACTATTCAACCTAGCAATTCCATTCCTACATATTTACCCAAGAAAAATGAAAACATACAAGCACACAGACTTATACAGGAACGTTCATAGTAGCTTTATTCATAATAACCAAAAAACCAGAAACCACCTCAGTGTCCACTGGGAGAAAACAAATTATCGATACAGTATCCATGCAGTGGAATACCGGTAGGAAGTAAAAAGGAGCAAACTATTGATAAATGCAGCATGGATGAGCCTCGAAAACATTATGCTAAGCAAAAGAAACCATATGTACTGTATGATTCGGTTGGTAGGAACTTGTCCAGCAGGCAAAACTAACCTACAGTGATGGAAAAGCGATGAGTGGTGCCCAGTGCTGGGGATCCTGGGGAGCCAGCTGCAAAGGGGCAGGTCTTCCCTCGACTGTGGTGGTCGCTGCGCGGGTGTGTACATTTGTCAAAATGTATCCAACTGCCTGCTTAAAATGGGAGCGTTTCATTGTATGTTAACTGTAACTCAAAAATTTGATTTCTAAAAAATTCTAAGTACATATACAAATACACTAATGTTGAAAGAGAATCTAAAGAAATGAAAAGCAATTCCGTGTTTGGGATTTGTTTTCTATAAAGGTAAAGTTTGTTTTTTAAGTTCAGTAGCTTCTGTTCTCAGGGCTGTGTCCCCTGTCACACGACTGGAGGCGGCGGCTCCCACACCCACACTCCCCACGCTTGCCTGGAGGGCCTGCTAACATGGTCTCTGCCTCAGGAGGCCCGTGATGGCCCAGGAATCTGCATTTCTGACCAGTTCCCAGGTGCTGCTGGTCCAGCCCCACCCCTAGAATCACAGATTACAGAGATCCTTAAATATCCCTCTGCCTCCAAGGAGCCAATTCCTAATACAATCTGCACTGAACTGTCCCCTCAGGGGGTATATCCAGGAAAGCCTGAAACTAAAGGTGATCTGCCCTGATGATAAGGGACAGAGAAGAGACGGGCCAGGCCGAAGGGTGTAAACTGGTGGCCCGCGGGTAAGTTTTATTCAGCCTGTGTGGTTTTTAAAAATTGGATGCCAACATTTAAAACGTAGGAGAATTCACTTAAAAATCCAGTTTTTCATTTCTCTTTAAATACCGAAATATACGGCACCAGGGACCTACATTCCCAGAAGGAAAGCATGGTCCGGGGCTGAGTGACGTCACCGCCTTTAAAAAACGTTTCCTTTTTGCGTTGGTACAAGTGCGCACGTACGAAAGCGACAGGCGCGTCAGTGACAACCGCGTGTCTCCTGCCGCTGAGCCAGCACCTGGAGGCGCCTCCTCCGGATGGACACGCGTCGCCCGCGCGGCCGCTGTGGCGTGTGCGTTTGCCGACGCGCCTGTCCCGTCGGCGCGCGTCCGCGCTGGCCCCTGCAGGTCCGCCTGGGCCCGGGCGGGGGGCCCAGGTTTGCGTCCTCTCTGTGGTGTCCACAGCCCAGGGCCGGGCCTGTGGGACGGGGAGCAGAGCTACCGGTTCGGCGGTGAGTTAATCGTAAACGAGCCGATTGTGCGCTACGCCCGGGGCCCGGCCTGAAGGGCTCGAAGACACGTTTGGCCACTGAAGTCGAGGATTTGAACCCCACGAGGACCCCGCGAGTGCGGGTCCAGCCTGTAAGGGTGTGGGCGCTCCCGGGCCGCCCTCGCCGCGGGCCCCGCTCTCAAGCTTCTCGTCCTTTCTCCCGAACCCCGCCGCCCTTTCCTCCCCGCCCCTCGGGAGCCACTGTCGCGAGCCCGCCGGCGTCACAGGCGGACGGCGGGACACAGACGAGGCCACGACGCAGGGAGGGGACGAGGCCCTGAGAGTCGCACAGAACGCTCACGGGTCTTTCCTGCCGCCGTCCCGAGCCGCGGGAGCCCCTCGTCCCCTCGCTGTTGCCACACGTCAGTGTTGTGACTGTGACACGCACTCGGATAGACGGGGGTCACGCCTGGTCCTTGGATACAGGACTTGCGTGCTGTTAGTCTAGTCACGTCTCTTCCTCACCTTCCAGGTGGTTCGGCCACCTTCACCTTGTGTGGGTGTGTCCTTCTCCAGGGCAAACAGGGCCACAAGACAGCAACGGTGCACACGTTGCCACACACGGGGAAAGGCACTGTCTGGACCACGACCCAGATAAATGGACACGAGACCTGCAGTCCCCTCAGCCTCCAGCTCCACACTTGCTGCCTCGCTTGATGGACGCGACCACTCTTGTGTTATGGGCAGGCCCTCGACTAACGCCAACATGAGCTGCAACATTATTTTCATTTGCTTCACCACAACTGCTCAGCATTCCATAAATTTTATTTTTGAATACTTGTTTATATGACTCAAAAATTTAAACTATATAAGAATATTGAAAACTGATTCTCCCCATCCCTGCGTTCATCCACTGTTCTCCCCACCCTGGCAGCTGCTTGTAGTAGCCCCCGTGTGCTCCTCCAGCATCTGGTGTGTAAGGACAGCTTTGTTGAGACACACCTCACACACTGTGCAACTTACCCAAAGTGCACAGATCAGTGGTGGTGTGTGTTCACAGAGTTGAACCACCACCACCACCACCACCATCAATTTCAGAACATTTGCATCACTGCAAAAGAAACCCTGTGTCCACGAACATGCACTCATTTCCCCCAGTTGTGTGGGGGGCCTGTAGCTGGGGTACTAAATTAAGAACATGCAGATTATGACCTGCTGAGTGAGGGGCACACGCTGCCCACGTGGGCGGCAGGCAGCTCCCTCAGCACTGAGCTCCTGCTTTGGGGAAGGAAACCCGTGGAGTTGTGTTGAGGGAAGGCGCAGTTTCGGTTCACTCACACAACGGAAGTAGAGTCACAAGATTATTACTTACAGATCCCAGAACAGGGGGTGCAGTGAGCGGGGGAGGGCAGTCCTCCATCCCAGGTCACCAGCGAGCAGGAGATGGAGAGCAGGGTGGCAAGCACCTGTTACTTGTAAGGTGGTTGGGGCGGAGGTCACTAACTTTTTGCGGGCTCAACTTGAAGTGGTGATTTTAAAAGGTGCCCCAGGAGAAGCAAAGGGGAACTCATGCAGGAACCCTCAGCTCGGGCCCTTCTCCACACGTCCCGACTTGGTGTGAGCAGGGCTGTCGCACTGCAACACCGCGGCAGCGACTCCGAAGGGCTGTTTTCTCTCCACGAGTGGTTCGCAGCGTTCCCTTCAGTCTTTATTTCTGCAAGGTCCACACTGACGGCTCCTCTGCATTCTCGATCTTAGTCATTGGAGTCTTCTCTCTTTTTTTCTCTTGCTCAATCTAGCTAAAGATTTGTCAATTTTGTTGAACCAACTTTTGGTTTCATTGATTTTCTCTATCATTTTCCAGTGTTTCTTTTCATTAATACAAATATATATTCTTATTTTTCCTTCTTCCTTATGTAACAGGTAGCATACGACATACCCTGAACACTAGTATATTCTGAAGGATGTACTTCAGGTAGAAGGAAAAGGATCCTAAATAGATCTGAAATGTAAGAAGAAATGAGGAGCCGCAAAAGTGGTAAATGTGTGATTAAATTTTAATAAACACCAATTAAAACAAATATTAGTCTTGTGAAACAGGAAAAAAAGAACTATACAACAATGATAACACATAGGTGAGGAAGGAGGTCAATGTCCTGTCTGCGAGGAGGGTGTAGGGACGCGTCGACTGTAGACTGGGATGTTGCGAGTGAGACAGGACACACGTCTGACGCCTCCTCAGGCTCCCCTGGCCTCTTCCTTCTCGCCAAGGCATTGCCTGCCTCCTCCTGGGGGCTGCTGCTGCCTCTGCCCAGCCTCCTGAGCGGGCGGAGCCCACACTGAAGTACACCAAGCCAGTGTGACCTGGGTTCCTGTCCACCTTCGGGAGCCGGCTCCAGTCCGCACAACTGAGGGTGAGATCAGGCCTCCTGAGCAGTTCCCAAAGGACCAGTGACACAGCCCCATGTGGTAAACCTTGGCCAATGGGGAATGTGAGATGATGGACTGCTCAGAGGGGCAGTTTCTCCATATAAACCTTCTGGAGAAGTCCCACACTCTTAAGCGAACACACTTGCCAGGAGACTCTGTACAACTCTTCACAGCTTGTCACCAAGCCTGGCCACCATGGCAGCATTGGGGTCCTCCCTGCCTCACGTCTCCCTTATCTCCCCTCCCTTCACTTCCCCATCTGCACCTCCCAAATAAAGGAACAACACTTTCATCTTTGCCTTGGGTTCTACTTTTAGGGGACCCAAGTTAAGAAATTGCATGTACTGTAATTTCTACGGTAACGATTAAAAGAATAAAAATAGAGTATACAATTTTCAAACTAGCTGAGGAAAAACATAGTATGGTGTAAAATAATCCAAAAAAAGGCAAGAAAGAAGAAAAAAAGAAAGATGGAATAGCTGAAACAAATTGCAAAGTAAGATGGTAAATTTAAACCCAATATATCAGTAGACATATTACATATAAATGGACTAAATGCTTCATTAAATGACAAAGATTGTCAGGCCAAATAAAAAAGAATATGAAGTAAAATGTATGCATTTAAAATAAATCTATTTCCATAAAGAACTTTGAGTATTAAGGAGTTTTCTAATTAATCAACAGGACTGAGAGAGACATACTATTCAGATCTCTCATGTTAGTTTCCTCCCTATTGCAGCACATTGTGGGGTTCCAAGATGCAAATTAGAGGCCAGAACTAAGTCTGACATCACCATTTCTATTTCTATAATCCTACACAAGTCAGGATTTTTTGTTAATTGCGAGAAAGGAAATTCCTCCTTAAGCATAACTAAAATATTCATCTTAACTTCAAGTATGGGACTGGAACACAAGGCTGTGGCGAGAGAGAGAGCAGCCAATGGGCACTGAATATCCCTTTTACCTGCAGTGGTGAGTGCATCGCTAATGTACTTCCGGTAACTTTCCAAAAGCTGACCACTAGTGGCCCTTCTTCTAAGTCGGGTAAAGGGAGACAGAATGCTCTGGCCACATTAGAGGCGTCCCCTACAAGCCACTGACACATCTGCTGACAAATCAGAAGGAAGACAGCAGTCACCCGGTCACCTAGAGCTGAAGCCTGCCTCCACGTCAAGAACCACTTGGGTCTGGGCTCAGGGAACGTGACTCCCGGGAGAAAGCTGTTACCTTGGTCATATGATGTCTTTCTCTGCGTGTGTGCACACGTGTGCTGCTAAAAATGCGTGTTGCTGGGCTCCATCCAAGATTTATTGAATAGACTCTCCAGTGTAGGACTACTGATTATGTTTTTGAGTAAGAATTGTTATTTATAAAATCATAGATGTCATAGTGAAACTCAACCTAGAGTGACTAAAGCTCGTAGATTTAAAATAAACATACCTTTGCTATGGAAACCTGATTTGCTCTCAACAGGTGGACCCTGAGAAGAGCTCTGCCCACGCTGCTGCGTCTGCAGGACCTGAAAGATGACACACTCGCTGCTCGGTCTCTGACGGCCCACGGTGGGACAGGCGAAGAGGTTTAGTCATGTAGTCCCTGGTCCGAACCTGAGTGGGGCTGACAGGGAGACACTGCAACGTCGGCCCCCTTAGCCTCAACTGTGAGGTAAACCAGGCCCAGACACCAAACAACAAAATGGTGGTCTTAGGTCTACCCCACGGAGTAAATACCAGTTACTGCAGAGGAAGCCTTATAGCAACAGGGTTAGCACGTGAGGGTGAAAGGTTAACAAGACCGCTTCCCTCACCGCCCGAATCTCACCTTCAGTTAATCCATCCTGTTGTCATGGTAACTGCTAAAGGCGGGACTGTCAACTGTGTCCCTAGGCAGCTTTGCTTAGGCAAAACTGACTCCCGACCACTACGCTGTACTTGGACCGCGGGCACCATAAACTACCTGATGGGCTTTCCTGAGTGCAGTGACTCTCGAAACTGACGTGTCCCTCGTGGGGACCCTGGGAGCTGCGCTCATGCAACTGTTACAAGGGATACCGGTCCTTGAGGCCCGCCTGCAGAAGGCCGCTTGGCCTCGCGTCAAGGCTGTGCTGGGTGAGCTGACACAGGACTTCGCCTGGAGCGAGGACCGCCCGATGCTGCCTCCCGGCAGCCCACTGCTCCTTGGAGCAGACTGGTGCCAAGTGTGGCCATGGCAATCTTGTGACCTTGAATGTAGAAGCCTAAAAAGATCCCTGCTTTTAATTTCAGGTGCCTTAATTTTATAATTATGACAGTTTAGTTAAGCCAAAAGAGACCCCGTGGGTGGGCAGAGCAGTATGTAATTTCATATGTATTAATTTCATAACTACGGATTCATTTCATCTTACACCGAATTTACACTTATACCTAGTTAATTCTTTTTACACTAAAAAATGAATAAAAATAAATCACAGAGATTCTCTATTTAATTATAAAACAATTATCACATCAATTTAATCATTATAAGTAACTTAAATACAATAATGTAGAACAACTTTGAAAACATAACTCAAAATAATAGAAAACACCACCAATTGAAAGAAATACTATTGAATTCCAGGTATTTCTGTGACAGAACACAAATTTTTAAATTTAATAAAATACTACATTTTCTTAGCAAAATGTTCTTAAGTCAGATTTTCCTTTCCAACTGTTCTTCATGTTTTAATTGGAGCTTCTTCTAAAGAATCACTTTATTTACAATTGCAAATTTCTTTGTAGCACATACAATGTGCGCTGCCTACTGGAATCAAGTGCTTGAAGGAGCTGGCATCATATGTATGCAGCCAGGACAACAGTGGAGGGAGTCGTGAACAAACACGTCGCAGTCCACACAGAAGACACGTCGGCACACGGTGCAGACATAGACCTGCAGGGAAGAGGAGGGCACATTCAAGAAGCAGGTTCCAGACGGAAGCACAGCACAGCTAGAAGACATTCACGTGCGTGGCTCGTTCTTTCTGTGTCAATTCCCCACCCACCTACTTGATTGCTTCCAAGGTCCTACAGATTCTCTAATCTAACGCAATGGATTTTTTCCAAAAATATTATCCTTAGAACTGAGGGAATAACCTTGTTTTGAGTCCTTGAATTCTCCTCTCTCACAGGACACTCTCAATTACTTCAACTGGAGTAACTATTGGGGATGACACGGGGGCCTGAAATGAGCGCTAGTTTTGAATGCTCTGAGAGCCCCTGACTGATTCAATTAAAGCATAAAAATTCAACACAGATTTAGTTATTCCTAGAGGATGACCTCAGAATTGCAAAATCTTTAGTCCCCTTTCAATTAAACCATTAAAAAATATGGCAAAAGACACCTATAAGACAAATAAAAAGAAAAAAACCACTATTCTATCAGTATTACATATATGGATACTTGTGCCGTGGGGTAAAATTTCCAGGGTGGCATCATACACAGACTCAAACTCACTAAATCTCAAACAGCACAGAAGATAGTATGTTCTTAAAACTGTCAAATGATTCAAAAGTGGTTCTAGTGAAGATGAAGCTACTGATGTCAAAGAGGCATGTGAAAGTCAATAAAATTGTTTTACGAAATGTGAGTGTAAAATAAACAAGCAATCCTTCCAATATTTTATATAGTTTTAAATATGGACATGTAATTAAGTTAATAAAAAATTAAAACCAGACAAGGATCTATCTTGTGTCTTTATATAAGTTTATATATTCAAATTGACCACCTTCAAAATTTTTTCTTTTTCTTTTTTTTTTGTGAGGAAGACCAGCCCTGAGCTAACATCCATTGCTAATCCTCCTCTTTTTGCTGAGGAAGACCGGCCCTGGGCTAACATCCGTGCCCATCTTCCTCTACTTTACATGGGACGCCGCCACGGCATGGCTGACAGGCAGTGCATCGGCGGGCGCCCGGGATCTGAACCTGCGAACCCCGGGCTGCCAAGCGTGAACTAAACTGCTGCGCCACCGGGCGGCCCCCACCCTCAAAATTTTTAAAAATATTTCTCCTTGGCGCAATGGTCTGTGGCCACCTAAAATGGTAACTCAAAATGAGTTCTGACAGAGCCTGAAGTGCAGTATGGAGACAACACTGAATACTTCCAAACTAAATGCAGGTCATCCTCAAACTGAAGACAGTTTAAAGCACTGAAATGTCCGTCTGCACAGCAGTTAGAATGCAGAACTACGACAGCAGCTGACTCATGCTCCTTCGTCTCCACCTGGGGTAACTACACTCCTGAGGAATAACCAGCATGAGGCCGGGCTTCAACAGTCTGCTGAAGGCTTGTAATACCATCTCTTCAGTATTTTCACGCGATACTCATGTTCAGAGAACACACGAACGTACATGTTGGTCTTTCAGTTCCCCCTGACATCCATAACAATATCTGAAAAAGAAGTGTAAGAATCATTTTGTTTAGCATTCACTCATTAAGACAGCTCAGCAAAAGCTCAATAACAAGAATCCCTTGGTTATAAATCTTTATACATGACTTTAAGGAGAAAGGTAGAGTTAGGAACACCAGTAATTTAAGAACATTCCACAGTATGTCCCAAGGTCGCCTGACAGTCAGCCCAAAGTGTTCCCTGAAAACACATTTTCTATTTCCCTTTCACCCAGGTTAACTGTGAGCATGCCTTCCCACTGGGGCTCCATGAGGGAACCGAGCCCACAGAAAATGGTTTGAGGGACTGTTCTTCAACTCTCCCCAGACAGTGGACAGCTGGTGCAATTCTAGATGGACAGAAGCTAATTTATTGAACATAATGGATTCGAAGGGATTAATTTTCAAGCAATAGCTTAAAGAGTTAGAAGTTCTCAAAACTTATTACAAAAAGGAGCAGTTTGCTGCCTGCCCACCCCACTCCATTTCCAGCTCCGCAGAGCACACCTGCAGCATCGCTAGCTGTCTGAGTTACCTATGCTTAGAGGGCTCTCCTGGTTTTCCACAGGCGCCGGCTATGACCCTCCCACCACGGAAGATGAGAACTGAATTCTCCTTCAACCTCTTGAACCAATCGCATGGACACGCATAACTAACATCATTCTCAAGTCTTTCTATGTAGCTAAATCATTTTGGATAGAACGTTAAATGTTTAGTTTATTACGACTACATAAACATATTCAGCTCAGCCATGTAATGCAACTTTCCCTCTGTGAAACATTTTTTGCTGGAGTTAGTAACTGTATTGTTACTCACAAGCTTAGTTTTCTATGTAGTTACCACTAACTCAGCCCCAGCGTTTCCCTGAGAAGTCTAAACGACCTCTGGTTAAGGTTACCACATCAGGAATTCTATAGTTTTCTTCCTCTTGGTGACCTCTTCCTTGGAGCATTCTGACCTTCTCCAGACTAGGCTGACTGTTCCCCGTATCTGACAGATACTGTCATTCTGGGATCTCCCCTTACCATCATCCTTGGACTTTCTTTAGCCACTTCTGAATTAGATAAACATTCCTATTCTCTGTCATTCATTCTCTTTCTCAGTTCCTTTGCATCATCTCTCCCACAGCTTCACCAGAAAGTCTCTTTTCGAGACCTTACAAGTCTGAAAATGTCTTTATTTTACCTACATTTAATTGATAGCTTGGCTGGGCATATAATTTGGGTTGGTAGTGATTTTCACTCCAAATTTTGAAGGAAATTGCTCCCTATCAGCATCCACTGTTGCTGATGAGAAGACAAACAATTTTCACTCCAGATTATGTGACGTAATTTTCCTCTCCAGAATGTCTAGGGTTAGTATTTTGCTGTGTAGTCTGAAATTTCACGATGATATACTTTATATATGTTAGGCACTTGACAGTATCTTTCAATCTAGAAAGTTCTGTTCTTCAGTAGTAGAAAATGTCTTGGAACTATTTCTTTCCTACTCTTCATTTGACCTTTTCTTTATTTCTCATATTATTCTGATATTAGACCTTCTGGATAAATCCTCCACTTTTATACCATGGAAATCAGCAAATACTACAAATCTGGGCTTGTTTTTTCTTTTTGGAAAGCTGATTACCAGTATACCACCACTCTTACTATCCACAGATGGGGTTAGGGAAATTAATACATTTCTGGAGACCCACATCTGTTTAATAATGAGTTATTTCAGTCATTACCAAAGCATTCTACATCTCATTTTTTATATTAGAAGTAATCTTGTCCAGGTTAACATGACTGTCTTTTTTAATGTAGTAACAATGTATTCAAACATTTTGCTATTAGTACCCTCAAGTGGATTCCGACTCCTGGCGCCCCTGCGTGCAGCAGAGGAGACCCCTGCCCAGTCTTTCTGCTCCATCCTCTCACCCTCCAGCGCTCGATCAGACAATGTTCCGCTGCTATTCACAGAGTTTTCATGGCCAATTTTTTTGGAACTGAGTGGCCAGTTCCTCCTTCCTGTCTAGTCTGGAAGCTCCGCTGACACCTGTCCACCATAGGTGGCCCTGCTGGTATTTGAAATTCCGGTGACATAGCTTTCAGCATCACAGCAACATGCAATTGCCACAGTACGACAACCGACAAGACGGGTGGTGTGGTTCCCCGACCAGGAAACAAACCCAGGCCTTGGCAGTGAGGGCACCGGATCTGAACCACTAGACCACCAACTCAAACATTACTCTACCACTAATAATAGATATAAATTAATCAAAACTCATATACCTTTCTCCATTATGTTCTTCTAGGGGAATTTCTTGAAAAGCATCCAAAGGAAATAAATGATGGTAAGACCGTGCCAAATGGGGAGCAGACACCAAAGTGAGACCTAACACAGAAAGCAGAGACACGTTTAATCGCCCAAACCTCATCAAGACGACAGCTGAAGCGTCAAATGATATAACTTAGGTTAAATACTTTCACTTTTTTTAGGCCTGCAGGTATTCATTTGTTCAGTTTATCACCTGTGGCCATGAAAGGAGATTCCAGGATGGAGTCTTAGTTCTATCACTAAGTGTGTGACCTCTCTTGGCCTATTTGCTTACTATAAATGAAATAAAATTATATAATTCTATTACTGTAATTCCTCATTCTCCTTATATATATGTATTTTACGAAGCTAAGAGCTGCAAAAATGTCTACTAGATCTACCACACAGCCTTTAAAGAACATACTTTTTCAGGAAGAGAAGCAGGAGCCTCTTCTAGAATGCCATGTTTATTCTTAGAAACGGAGTACTGGGCACTCAGTGAAAAAAGTAACCTATTTCTCTTCTCACAGATTAAATCCAGAAACACAGGCAGAACTTAATATCTACGTTCATTTCCACGGCAGTGTAAGAGGGAAGCTGTCCAGGACTCATCTAACGGGTCCGGACAGCTGGGCTCACCACAGGTCTTGCACTCCACGGGAAGCTCACAGTACTTTGCCCGGCACTGGGGGCAGAAGTAGCCTCCCAGCGTCAGTCCCGGCTCGGTGCTGCCGTCCAGATGCCTGTGGGGGAAACGGGGCTCTAGAGGCGACAGACACAGACACGAGCAGTCAGGGCAGAGAGAAGGTCACCGCGCGACACAAGGATCCTCAAGCTGTTCCACAGCTCACTTACACTTTGTTCATTTTTTCTGTTTTTCTCTGCGTTTTTGAGTAGTTTCCATTAATGTCTTTGAATTCACTACTCTTTTCTTCCTCAGTGACTAATCTGCTGTTGATCCCACCCAGTGTACTGTCATCTCAGACACTGTATACGTCATCCCTAGAACTTAGATTTGGTCTTTTTTCTATCTTCTGTATTCTCTACTTTCCTGAGATACGGAGTGTATTTATAGTGGGTGTTTTAACACCTTGTCAACTAATTCAGTCAACTGTGTTACTTCTGCATACATTTCTGTTCTACGATTCTTCTCTTTGTTATGGGTCATATTCTCCTACTTCTTTGCATGCCTGGTAATTTTTGATTGGCTGCCAGACATTGTGGATTTTGCTTTGTTTTGCGTGCTGGATTTTTTTTGTTTTGTATTCCCTTATATTTGTTGGGGCTTTTTCTGGAAAACACTTAAGTAACTTGGAAATAGTTTCATCTGTTCAAGACTTCTTTTAAGTGTGTCAGGCTGTCCAGAACAGCTGTTACTCTAGGGTTAATCAGAGTCCATTGCCTGCTGTGTTAAGAGGTCTTTCCACACTGCCTGTGGAACATGAACTACTTCTGCCCGTGGTGCTCTGGGGATTGTTCTGCCTGCTCCTCTCGGGTTCTTTCCCTGGCCCCCAGGAGCTCCCTCACAGAGCTTCTGTGGACTTGGAGACTCTCTGGGCAGCTCTTTACTCTCTAGACTCTCTCTGCAGAATTACAGTCATTTCAGCCTCTCCCAACTCTGAACTCTGTTTCTTTGACTGAGAAGACATCTGGCTCTGCATGGGGTCCCCGTCCCTGCACAGCAGCCTGAGAGTCTCTCCAGGAAGTGAGCTGCAGTCCCAGGGCCCAGCTCGTTCGCTCCCTTCTTTCAGGGATTGCTATCTGCACTGCCTACTGTCCAGTGTCTGAAAACCATGGTTCTATGTATCTTGTCATCTGGCAGGAGGCAGGAGGGTAAATCCAGTCCCTATGACACCTTTATAGCTAGAGACAATAGTCTTATTTGTGATTTTTAAGAATTACTTTCTTAAGTTTAGTTTTGTTTTATAATTATGTAAAATGTAAAGCTCCAAAGTTAAAACAAGGTATATTCAGGAAAACCTAGAGTCTACCCCTTTGCCTTTCTCCACATACTGCCTTGGTCAACATCTTTTAGTTTTTACTTTTTATTTCCATTACTATTTTTATTATTAATATAAACCCTCTTCTTAGGTGACTGGCTGCGTACTACACACTTTTCTCTCCCTCCCTGTCTCACTTAGTAACATGTCCTGAAGATCACTCCACAGGAGTGTACAGATAGTCCTCACTCCTTTTTACAGCTATAGCGAAGGTAATCTTTTACAAGAGTCATTACATTTCAAGCCCATATTTTAAATTTATAACTGACAGGAAGGAATTAAAAATGTAAAAATAGTGTCACTGACAGCTTCAAGGTTTTTACTTACGCCATGCTGAAAGAGGGTTTTGCATCTTGATCAGACAGAGAAGCAACTGTATGCTGAGGAAATCCTTCACAGAAGAAAAGATGTTACTTTCTTTTTTCAGGCAAACAGCAAAATTCTAGGACTAGGAATGTTCCTATCAGAAAGCCCACAAAGTTGTACAAAAGTTCTCTTTCCCACCTTTTAGATATGTTTATTACAGCTGGTCAAAACGACCAAAATTCCAGGTTATAAGACAAATCAAAAGCAGAGGGAATGAGGGAAAGATCTGTCCATACATCCACCTCAGATTCTAAAGTTCACATGTGTATTTCTAATTTAATAACAGTTAACACATACTCCTTTTTAAAAAGAAAATATTTGTAATTTTTAAATAGTTTCTAACACAACGGAGGAGTCTATTACATAGCCCACTTTCACTTTATGTGAGAACATACTTCTACGTTTAAAATTTGGGAATGCCCAAAACCATGTAGCTTGTTTTCCATACATATTCTTAAATTCTGAAAATAAGTCCAAGAAAAGCAGAAACCAAAAAAAGAGAGAGATTTCATTACATAAAAATTTAAAATCTATCTGCACATCAAAACAAATAAAAGTAAAGGCAAATGACCAACTGGAAAAACATTTGCATCTGGTGACTGAAAAATGGGTGGATATTCCTAAATGGCTCTAACAAATCAACTTGAAGAACAAATTTATAAGTTTAAATAACTTTAAAATGGGCTAAGAAAATGGATCAGCAAATCAAAGATTAGCCAACATAATATCTAAAATGTAGAGTGTTTACGTCAAGCATTATTCTAAATGCTTCACCTGTATTAACTGAACCCTCGCAACACACAAGGAGACAGACACCAATACCATTTCACAGATGAGGACAGAGGCCAAAAACAAGGCAGGAAAGCATTCCATCTCACTGACAGTGAAAAAATGTGGCATAACTTTTTAAATATAAAAAGAATCTATTAGACAAGGAGATTCTTTTTATATTTAAAAAGTTATGCCTTTTTCAATTGTAAACGTATAAAATTTTCAGAAAACAAAGTTTTTTTGAAATGATGCAAAACATATCATTCTTCATCTCCTGAAAAAAATCACTTTGATCAATTCCATGTACCTCCCTGCAACCGTCTATCTTTGCACAGTTTGCATCACGTAGCTTTGACCAAAACAGCATAGAGGATTTTGAAGCTTACTTTTTAAATTTCTTAATACAACAAGGATTTTTCTATAAACGCAGTTCTTTATACCTTTCTAGTCGTAACAGTGAAAGAAAACCAGAAGGGGCTGGCCCGGTGGCACAGCAGTTTAGTTCGCACATTGGCAGCCCATGGTTTGTGGGTTCAGATCCCGGGCGCCCACTGACGCACTGCTTGTCAGCCATGCTGTGGCGGCGTCCCATACAAAGTAGAGGAAGATGGGCATGGATGTCAGCCCAGGGCCAGTCTTCCTCAGCAAAAAAGAGGAGGATTGGCAGCTGATGTTAGCTCAGGGCTAATCTTCCTCACAAAAAAAAAAAAAAAGAAAGAAAACCAGTAGTGTTTCTGAGGGAAAGGACTACAGTGGTTTTCATTTTCTTTTTACTTCTCTGTATTTTCCAAAATTGGTTCAACAGAATAATTTTCTCTAATTATAAAACATTTAAGTTAAAAAAAGAAATTTTTAAACACTAAAATGATAACTTGTGCAAATGAAAATACAAAGTCTAGTTGGAGCTAAAATATATTTTTTAAAATGTCTATTTTAAAATAACACAAACACTTACCCATACGAATAAGTGAACATTCAGAATTTGAGCTAGCAGGAGGGGGACTGACATGATGAGTGAGCAATTCCTTGTAATGGCTTTCATCTAAAATAACATGGTATGTGCCTAACAAGACGAAAAGTAAAAGAAAAAAAAATCAGCTTTCCAGACATAAGAATGAATTATAATTTCTATGCAATTCTGTAAAAGTTCTACCATCTGAAAATGTACATTTTCAAAATAAATATTAGAGTTCAATTATAATTTTTCAAAAATTTTATTTAAATAATATCTCTACATTGACTTCTCTAGGAATAACTACAATTACAACTTAATTAAAGCCAAGTTATAAGATCTTTACAAAATATTACATGTAGTGAAATTTCTAGCTTTTCAAGAGTTATGCTTCCTCTAAACACTGACATAACTACTGAAAATTCCTTGCATTTCAAGATGTTATCTTATAGAATCAATGATATATTTAAGATGACTACCCATATTTTGGACTTCAGGACATAAAATGATTTAAGTTTAGTAGCTTAAAAACAGATTAAAACATCCTAATTTAATTAACAAATTGTTACTTCTTACATAGCAATTATGAATAAATATTGAAGATTCTAAATATATACCACCAGTTTCACGAGCAAGTACAGTGCAAACCCGAACCTCTGCAGATAATCCAATAACAGACACTCTAATTTTAGCTGCCTTTAGGGTCTTCGTAAAATCCGAGTAAACAAACGGTTTGGGGGAAGAAAAAAAACAATGAAGAATTAATGTGTTTGAAAAATAGGTAGAATGTTCTGAAAACCAGTAATAAGTTCACTACAGAATTGTCTTTAGTTTGTGACTCTGGTTTTGATTATAAAGAAATTGTTGGCTTTACCTTTATGAGATCATAGATATTAGATGGGTCACAGGTTGTGAGGCTGCTAAATATGATCAGGACTTCTCTACTCGTGTGCCCAGGCATGTGTCTAAGAGAAGATGAAACACACTCCAATCAGGTAAAACAAATCACACTAATGAAAAATTTACCCAGAAAGAATAGTACACATGGCTCACACATTTAGACTACAGAATATCTCATTTGTTTCAACACTGCAAAGGAATGAATTGTGAGTATATTCCTAACACCTTAATGTAAATTTTTCTAAAATTAGCTTAACACACAAAAAATTCATTGATTCATTTATTCATTCAATAAATATTTATTGAATACTCGTTTCAAGTTCTGGGGCTAGAGTGACAAACAAGACGGACAAGGTCCCTGACATCGTGAAGCTTACATTCCAGCAGATTTGTTTCACACACAGTCTAAGGTGAACACTGGAAAGTATGACACCACCATCTGGATCAACTTCAAGGTATATCCGTGTGGCCTGGCAATAGTAACATACTTCTTTTTTAAAGACTCTAATTTAAACTCATAGTAATTCAGAGTCATAGTAAACATTAATTTTTGTGTACCATTTAATTAAATGGCTCATGGGACTTTATGACGTGATGAGCTGTTTTTCCCTACACTATATAGAGATTTTTATACTTTTTGGATCAATTCCATCGTTGTTTATAGCTTTCCTGCTATAGTTTCACTGTTAGGCTCTTGGCTTTCACTGTGGAGGCTGCTACTGTGCCTCCTTTATTCTCATCTTCAGAACTAGAAAAACGCCTGTTATATAAGGTATAAAAATCTGAGTCAGGACAGACTATCTGGGGATAAAGTAGATGAGCTTTAACTATACGGAATACCTCCTTTGGGGTCTTAGCTGTAGTCTACATAAAGTTAGATTTGCTGGAAAAGTGTGCTATTAATTTTCAGGTATATTACAAAATAAGTTAATAAAAGTCAATAAATGTACAACAAACTCACAATTATTATACCACATTAAATTCCATATACAATTTTCAATAAAATATTTTTTCAACGTATTTCTTTTGTACTACTAATATTGCTACAGTTTTAATCACATTTTTCTAAAATCTTAAAGGATATACCCCACCAACTAAAATGTAAAATTAAAATCAGAAACCAACACCATACTAAACATCATAAATGACATCACATATTTCTCTTAACATTTTCATCATAGTTGGGTTTATGGAGATGCATATTAACATATTATCATTTCAACTTATTCAAAAAACTTTGAAATGAGTTGCAAATAATAAATGTAAAATACTCACTTTAGAGTCTGCATAGCCATGCTCAAGGAGTTATAGAGAGATGGTTCTCCATGGCACGTCATATCCACAGCTTTCTTCAAAGACGTTATGTGTTTCCTTGGGTTTCCTAAAATAGAAATGGAATAATCTACTTTAAATAAAATTCTATATATACATAACAGAAATTTATGTTTCTTCCAAAATTTACATATCTATGATGCTAAAGAACAGAATCCCTTCAATTTACACTTCTAGCAAGTTGCATGTTTATCAGAAATGTTATACAAAGTCTCACTTCATACTGAAAAACAGAATACAAATAATTCTTTATCTATTAGCGCACACATTAAATAATATTAACTCAGAGTGCATAACCTCTTACTTTTAATATTTCCCTATTTCACCATCTTTAAAACTAACCTATTTCACATTTTAACGCCTCTCACATCAGGATGTGTCTGACAATCCCCGGCAGCCAGGCAACGGTTGTGACACAGACGTCACCGCCTGCTCCCGGGTGGCCCTCTGAACAGCTGCCGTGGTGTTGGTTCAAGCACATGTGTGCACTGCGTTACTTTTGTTGAGTTCAGCTGCGACTTGAAGCGTTTTTGGAAAGGTTATTAATAAAAAAGGCTGTATTTTTATGTATGGAACAGAGCAGTAGGTGTAAATTTGTTATTAGTGAAGCAAAACGTCACTGATTGAAGAATGCCTGCAATTCCATATTTGTCTTTGGGGGAGAAAAACAAGAGCTTTATAAGATCTAAGAAAGGGGAATTCCCAGAAATAGACAAAGCTGTGTTATCTTCTGTGACTGAATAATATCTGAAAAGATTGTCTGTCTCACGCCAGGCAACACAAACGAAGGGAGGAGAAACCACCAAATTCCTTACGACAGTTGACAGACATGCCAAATCACCAAGCTGGTGTGAACAATTCCCATACTGTCTGACATGGTGTCAAAGTTTAACTACTAGTATTTCCTTCTTGATGGCTCATAAAATAAAGGTATCTTACAACTGATGGAAACAGAGGTTCAGTGAAATATGGTATTGTTTTTTTTGTGTGAGGAAGACCAGCCCTGAGCTAACATCTGTTGCCAATCCTCCTCTTTTTGCTGAGGAAGACTGGCCCTGGGCTAACATCGTGCCCATCTTCCTCTACTTTATATGGGACGCTGCCACGGCATGGCTGACAAGCAGTGCGTTGGCAGGCGCCCGGGATCCGAACTCGCGAACCCCGGGCTGCCAAGCGCGGACTAAACCGCTGCGCCACCGGGCGGCCCCCTGACATTATCTTTTAAGGGAATAAAATTCAGTTAGGCATGTCACACAAGCAGAAAAATTGAATCATTAACAATAGCTATAATTCAACTTTTATACTCTTTGCTCTTTAGAGGTTTAACTTAAAAAAAATTAATTTTAACAGTAAGTGGATTTTTCTGAATGGTTACAATAATTTTATCTTAATACTTTTGGGATAAGAATGTATAGATCTTAAAAAACACATTTACATCCATTGTAACACTATTCACCACTGTGCAGAACTCATGTAAAACAGTCCATCTCAGACACCGAGAGTGTGATGGAGGGTTTATCAGGGTATATTTCACCCAGAGGCAGGCGGGAGGGCTTCGTTCCACTTCCCAGGCAACCTCACGAGCAGGGTCACAAGGTGCGTGAACACACAAGGCCCCGAGTCCTGTGGGAGTTTTATGCGTACCTGAGAGTTCCGTCAGTTTTTCAGCTCTTTTACTCTTTGTTACAATTATTCCAATCTCAAAATAAAAACAAAAATGATTATCAATTCAATGAATTATTTCTTCTTGATAATTTATTTTAGTTATGTACATTCTTAATAATTACAAAGGAATAAATAACATGTAAGAAACTTTTTCTCATGATGCTTTTGACATAAATTTAGCTATTAGTTCACTGTACATTATTTAACTTTTAGAGTTATCTTGCTTTTCATTGATAATTGTGCCAGAAACTGGTACACGATCTGGATCACTTAATAATTCATAGAATATATGCCCAATATTTTAAAAATAAATTATATTTGGCAGTAATATCAGGAATCAAGTTCTGAATTCCATCACTTATTTACATACCTGACTAATAGGATTTTGATCAAAATATTCCTCTACGAAGTATTCCAACAACTGTTTAAAGAAGACAAAACAGAAATACTAGCTAAGGGCAAAATAACAACCACAGAGAACGCATCTTGTGAAACCTGTTTATCGAGCATTGCTTCTCATGATTTTTAAGCTTATAGATTTTTAAAAAGGTTCAGTAGTAAAAATGCATAAATAAATAAATTTAAATAATAAATAAATAAATCCTAAGTAAATAAAAATAATAAATTTAAAAACATTAAGTAGATAAAAATTAAACTACTAAATAAACCTGAATTTTAAATGGTAAGTGATGAGACAGGGTTGAGCTAGGCCTTAAAAGATGGAACCATCTGGACATGTAAGACAGAAATGATCTAAACAAGGGAAAGATCCACTGAAGACAGAAACAGGAGAATGAGCAGAATCAGGGATGGGCTTTGATGAAGTAGGAATAATCTGCACATGTTTATAAGCGGAGCAGACTGATTCAAGGAAGTCAAAGGGGAATGAAGATCAATAAAGGTAAGGAACAACTGACAAAGCAAGACCCTGACTGGGGGGAAGGGCAGAAATCAAGGGCAGAAACAATTAGCTGTTTGGTTATCATTTCCCTCAAAGATCTGGGAGCACTTCTACTTAGCTACAGTTTGTATTCACTCAGAAAAAAAAAGAATGCATTCTCTAAAAATTCAGTGTCCTTCCCCACATTTAAAGTAAATTAGAATGATTTTACTATACCTTTAAAGTACACGTTAGTCTATTCGGCTTTAAATCTTGGTCTTCCATTGTTCTTGATCCATCTACCACCACATAAAGATGGCGCATCTACAAACAAAAACACAAATAAGGACAATTTTCAAATACATTTTTACCAATTTAGTATTCATATATTCTATACATATATTTTTAATATATTCTTTTAAAAGGTTTGTTGTTTTGCTATTGTTTATTATATCAAGCCAGAATGTTTCTTTAACCCAAACTAGTTCTGTACCAGTGAAGGAAAATACAGTAACATACCATTCCAAGTCGAACTTGTCCATGGTGCTCAAATACTCTGTTAAAATTATGCAAACATTTTAATGGAATACTATATACTACCCGAAAAATCAACACAACTGTTCAACTAACCTGCATTTTTTTAGTGAAGTACATTATTAACTTATGGGATCCACATAATTATAGGCATTTTGGATAGTCCCTGGAGACTCATTTCCCTGCTGAGGTGCTAGGCTGCTGGTTCCCTCCCCCTAGTCAGAAAGGTACAGGTCAGTTTCCCTGAAACACAGCTGAAATGAAGTACTGAAGAGTGGGTACAGGTGCATGGAAGGATTAAAGCAATATATTTTACCTTTTGTAACACACTTACAAAAAATTTACATACCTTTTTCTCTTTGCTTTGAAGAGAATGTCTTCTATTGTAGCTTTAAGTGATCCTGATTCATCCTCTTTAAGAATCTCCCTATAAGCAATAATTACTTGTTTGAAAAGATAAGCTAAAAGTTTATTAACCCAAGAGAAATGAAAACACATGTCCACACAAAGATCTGCACGTGAATGTTCACAGCTGCACTGTTCACAGCAGCCCAAAACTGTAAACAATCTAAATGTCCATCAACTGGTGACTGGATGAATAAAAACACGGTATAACCATATAAGAGAATGCTATTCAGCAATAAAAGGAATGAATTACTGATACATGCTACAACATGGATGAACCTTGAAAACTGTATCTTAAGGAACCAGACACAAGTGACCACATATTATATGATTACATTTAAATGAAATGTCCAGAAAAGGCAGAGACAGAAAGTAGATCAGTGGCTTCTAGGGCTGGAGAACGGAATTAATCATAAATGGGCATGAGGGATCTTACTGGGGTGGTGAAAATGTTCTAAAATTGATTTATGGTGATGACTGCACAACTCACTAAATTTTGTAAAAATCACTGAATTATATATTGGAAACAAGTGAATTTTAACCTGTGTAAAATATACGTCAATAAAGTTTAAAAAAAAAAAGACAATGCCTGAAAGAGAAGAGAGAGTAATAATGCCCTGCTCACCAAGTTCTCTCATAGCCTCCTTCCCATCGCTTAGTTCTTTCAGGTTCTTCATCCATTTTTTTCTTAAAAGTTCTATATTATTCAATATCCTGTAAAAATCATTAGATTGTGAATTTTCTAAAGATGTTTATCACCAAAAGCATACAATTAAATTTGAAAAGTAAAGAGAGAAAAGTAAACATACAAGAATGCAAGGCCATCTTATTCTTTGCAGTTTATTCAGTAATTGTTGTTGTATGAAAATACCTTACAAAATCCTCATGGAACTCCATCCCAAAGAAAGAATATGAATATTTATGCACAAATTTGGCACCAATAGAAATAAGCATCTTTTGGGGCCGGCCTGGTGGTGTAGGGGTTAAGTTCGCGTGCTCCGCTTCAGAGGCCCAGGGGTTCACAGGTTCAGATCCCGGGTGTGGACCTATGCACGGCTTGTCAAACCATGCCGTGGAGGTGCCCCATATAAAGTAGAGGAAGATGGGCACGGATGTTAGCCCAGGGCCAGTCTTCCTCAGCAAAAAGGGGAGGAGTGGCAACAGATGTTAGCTCAGGGCTAATCTTCCCCACACACACACACAAAAAAAGGAAATAAGCATCTTTTAACAATTTTAAAAAGAACAAAAATGCATTACAAATGTGTGACAGGACAGGACCATAGAATTATGAGAAGTGGGTATGGGCACAGAAGAAACAAGATTAGCCACAATGGATGATTATTACAGCTGAGTGACAAATGCATGGTGATTCATCGTACTACCTCTCCACCTTTGTGTTTTCTCATATTGTTTTAAAATGAAGTTTATTATTTATAAATGGTAAATGCTTATGGCTCATAATTCAAAAAAAATGACATAATTTTAAACCTATACTATGATCTCAACTATGAAAAAAACGATGAAGGAAATATTTAGTAATTCAATAAATAGGACAAATGGTTCATCTGGATGATAGGATTAAGGGTGACTAGCTTTTTGCTTCTTTGTTCCTCTCTGTATTTTCAATATGAAAATGTGTTTCTTGAATAGTCGGGGTTAAAAATAAAAATGGTGGGGGGGGAACCCCCTAACTATAACGAAGTAATCCCCATCACACCCACACCTCCACCCTCCCCAATGGAATCTCCCTCCCCACCCCACCTCTCACTCTCGGCGTCCTTCTTCCATAAACGAAGCATCAGAGGAACCCGAAATGCCAGGACAGGAAGGAGAAAACAAGCCCCACCACTGGCAGCGGCAAAGATTAACTCTGTGATGCCGACCATAGCCAAGACCTTACCCTCCACTCATACCAGTGTCTCCACAGAAAGGCAGATCTAACAATCTGAAGAACTGACCCACAGATGGACTTCTGGAACGAAACTACTGACGAGTTGGAGACCGCTTACGGCCTCACTCTTTCTGCGATACGTGCTCAACCGAGTCACCGCTCCCTGGCGCGGGAAGGGGTTCCCTTGTTTCAGGGGATCTGGGGATCCGCCTCCGCATCCTGGAGAAGTGACGGCCCAGCGCCGGGCCGGGACCCGCCGGCAGCGCCGGCGCACTAACGGCGGACGGGCCGGCGTTCCGCGTTCACGGGAGCGTCGATCTCGAGCCGCGTCTAAACTCGAGCTCTTGGCACAGCGACGCTCAGACCACGCTCCAGCCGCAGCTGGTTACCCCCTTCGGGGAGGCGGCCCGTCCGCGGGCCGACGGTGTGCCATCCTCCACCTGTAGGTCCGCGCCCGGACCCGAACCCGCCCGGGCGGAGCGCCCGGAACCACGGCCGAGCGGCACCGAGGTCGAGGGCTGCCGAGTGCCCGGGCCCCGGCCGCAGGCGGGTCACCCGCTCGGGCCCGCGGCCGCGAGGCCGCACCGCGCTCGACCTGAGGGCCGGCCGGCCGGAGAGCCGCGCGGACGGCAGCCGGCGCCCCCCGCCCCTCGGCCCCGGGCCCTACGAGCCCCGCCCCGCCGCCGCGCGGCCTGCCCGCCGACTCACCGGCGCCGCCGGAAGCCGCTCCGCCGGAAGCCGGCCGTCCCGGAGGTCGGCACACCCGCGCGAAGAGCGCCGCCGAGGTCCTTCCGCCGCACGCGCGGCCGGGACGCGGAGACGTTCCGGCCGCCGGAACGGGGCGCTCGGGGCTGCCTCGGGCTGCGGGGGCCTCGGGCCCGCGCCGGCCGCGCCGCACGAAGAGGCGGGACCCAGGAGCCCGAGCGGCGGCTGCCCCCGGAGCGGCGCTTCCGGAGGGGCGGTCGGGCGGCGGAGCGCGGAGGGCGCGGCCCGGGAGAGGTCGGGTCCGCCCCCGCTGCCCGCCGTGCACCCCCGACACGCGCGCCGTCCCGCGCAGCGGCGCAGCGAGCAGAGCCGCTTCCGGCGCGCCGCCGCCCGAGGCCGAGCCCCGCGGCGTTGCTCGCGGAGGTCGAGGTCTCCCGCGGGCCGCTGTGCCGGGGCGCGGGGACATGAGCGACGTCTGCCGTCGCCTGGACTGCTGCACGCGGACCCACATCCTCCTGCGCTCCCTTCTCCCTGCCCCCACTGAGTGGCCATCCTCCAGGACCGTGCGTTCCTGTGGGACAGCCACGAGCCCGAGTCCCGAGCTTCTCACTCATGTCTGCTACTATCAGTCTGGGAAAACATTTCTTCTAATGGAGAACCAGGAAAAGGACAGAGGACTCCCCAGTAAATTTAAATGAAAGCGTATTTGTGGAGAGGACGCTAAGTCATGGCAGCTTTTCCCAACTGGAAAGTCGACTCGCCCCTGTAGATTTTAGTTGCAGGTGGTGACACAGATAGGAATGGTACTCAGGCAGGACAGAACACGCATAAACCGTGGCGATCCCTTCCCTAGTTACGACTGACAGGGTATTCTAACTGTGCGGGAAGTGGCAGAATAAAGAAGTGATCTACCCTAGCCAAATGTTCAACTGGTAAAACTAAGGGACAACTATAAAGAATGGAACGATCTGTTCTTGGCCCATGGGTGGCTGACAGTCCACGGAGTGAGAAAATTCAACAGTTCAGCCCGTGGAGTCAGGCCGAAATTCAAAAGGTGCAACTTCACAGACTGGGAGAGGTGGCCCTGCCTATTCCAGTACCTTTAGATGGAACCTAAATCATTTGAGAGACTCACTAAAAACCTCCAGAATTGCTTAAAACAGTATCTAATAAGCCTTATTTTGATAAGTAAATTCTATCTTTTAAAGCATTTGTTTTAAATGCAGTTATCTGTCTACAATTCAGAAGAATTTACACCCTGAAGATGCACCAAGCACAGACCGAGCATATGGGGGTTGGGATGAATCATACACTTTTAAAATACAATTTGCTTTTTGAAAACGTATTTAAAGTTTCACCTTCTGGCTTTGGGAAACAGGTGTAACTAGCCATATTATTTACTTTCTGACAAGGACTGTTCTAAATCACACATTAACTACCTTCATAACAACTATGAGATTAGGTACAAATCTCTCTGACAAACAAGCCAAGTGAGGGACAGGAAGGCTAAGTAATTTGGCCAAGGTCACACAGCAAGTAATTGCTGGAGGGCAAAGCAAGAGCAGGACAACACACACAACACACACACACACACACGCACGCACGCACGCACGCACGTCCTGTGGCAGCATCTGGAAATTTTTTTACGACACCCACATTTTGTTGCAGTCGCACACACACACAGAAAATCATGATTATGCATCCATGTTCTTTTTCTAACTCCAAAAGTGGCATTATTTTAACAGTGTTTTCTAAAAACTACCCAACTTACTTGGGCGTTTTTATTTATGAAAACTATTCCTGTTAGAAGAAATGTTAACAACAAAATGCAGGAGGAGGGCTGAGGTAGGCCTTGGTCTAATTTTCTGTCCTTTCACACTAGAGGTCACATGGTGAGTGTACGAGAACCATGAGCTGTGGGAGATGGAGCTTGAATTCTGATTCCTTCAGCTGAGCTTTCAACAACGTCCAGATGAATACTCCAGTGCCCGTGCTGCAGCAGGGGGAACGTGTGTGAGGAACTCCCGCAACCCCAACTGAAGCTGAGGTCCCAGGAGCTGTGATTCAAGGACTTCCGCCCAACCCTCTACACAGGCATCCCCGCTCAGGTCTTCAGATAGTTCATATGAAGCATTTTGTGTAATTAAAAGTACTTAAAATGCACTCAAAATTAAAATAAGATATTTTATTAACATCAAGCAGAGCAATCCCACCATTAATTTATTAACAAAGTCAACCTAGAATGGAGCATAGAACCTAATATTCCGACAGACAGAATCTAAGATGGATTCCAGTCCTAGCTTAGTCACTTGCTGGTGTGACAATGGACCCATTAGTCTATCAAATCATTAGTTTCCTTTTCTGTAAGATGAGAATGAGAAATGGTTATGTCAGTGGACTATTTTAAGGATTAAATATTTCAGGTGTGACGTGTATACAAGGTAACTTTCACTATAAATACTAATAGACTTAAATTTACTTCAAAAAATACAAAGTATATATGATAAAACTAACACCTGTTATTTCAGAGTGGTGGGTACATGTATGTTTATTTCTTTAAATTTTTCAAAATAAAAACTACTGATCTTATCTACTTCTAAGACAGAATCACACGTGTAACGGACTCACTTCACGCAGAAAACCTTGATCAGATGGACCACATGCTTCCACAGTCTTTGGAACGTGGTTTACAGCAGAAAGCAGAATGTAGACATAAGAATCACAGGTCAGAGATGAAAGAGACCTCTGAAATCTAATCTAAACCTCTTATTTTTCAGACCAGAAAACTGCCTGAGTGTCTTTTTAAAGTTACATCCAGCTAGTCAACGCCAGCCCCAACAGAAACACTCCGATCCTGGCTCCTGGACTGGTCTTCAGTGTTAAGTACCACATTCGAAAAATGATTTTCTTATTTTATTTCAAAGTCCAATTTTATGGCACAATTTTACAACACAAACTCAGGCTATTTGATTTTTTGCATTCCACTGAGTAGTTTTTGTTTTGTCAGAACACCGGCAAGCTTGCCTTTGTCAACTGAGTACACTGACTTCTAAGAACAGAGTTTATATTTTAACACACGTAAAAATCAGTCAAGAGCCAGCCGGTGGCATAGCAGTTAAGTTCATGTGCTCTGCTTCGGCGGCCCAGGGTTCGCGGGTTCGGATCCTGGGCACGGACCTACACACTGCTCATCAAGCTATGCTGTGGCAGCTTCCCACGTACAAAATAGAGGAAGAGGGGCACAGATGTTAGGTCAGCAACAATCTTCCTCAGCAAAAAGAGGAAGATGGGTAACAGATGTTAGCTCAGGGCCAATCTTCCTTACCAAAGAAAAAAAAAATTCAAGTTACTCAAGAGTCCTTACCATTTGGTGTGAATGCAAAAGGTATGAAAAGCATAAACTGTTCATTAGCTTTTGTAGTAAGTATGTACAGCACATGGAAAATTAAGAACTTCAATTTGAAGAAATGAATCAGTGTTATAATGGAAACATTTAAAAGTTTATCTTTGGAAAATGATTCAGACGTATATAAAAAACTATATACGTAAATGCCTGAATTGCATACCAATGATGAATTTAAAGATTCTTCTTCAAAAAATTTTCAGAGTTCTAAACTGGGGCATAATGACATCAACTTGGCTACCAGCTAGTTGCCCAGCTAATTTTACTTAATAAAAATTTGAATTAAAAAAAAAGTGCTGAGATTTAAGGGCACCATTTGAAGTAGCTTGGTGTTTTGTGGTATTGCATTCCATTTCCAGACCAGTTGGCCTTCTTATAGCCAAAGGATCAGGAATCTAGCAACAAGCACAGCACAAGATAGTTCAGAACAGCAACAGACACAACTGCTGAGTGCAGTTTTCCACAGCTTAATATGAACAGCACTAATAACGTCAAACAGGTATGGTATAGAAAGAAAACACCAGGTTTAATACCATATAAAATATGTACAGAACTTGAACATTCTTGTGAGATACAATTCAAGTCACAGTTGAATTATAAATGTAATCAGGTACTCTCATAATGAAAAAGCCTAGTTGGTTAAGAAAAAATGCATGTAAACCATAAAAGATGAAAAAGTATTTAAAAACATACAAAATTCTAACAGTAGGTTTGAATTTTGATTTAAAAAGTAAATATATATTTACAATCTTTAAATTTTACCATTTGTTACTTTTACATGATCTTTTACCAGGCTAACATAAAACAATAAAAAGCTCTTTTAACCATTTATACACAGAAAAAAATCAATAGGGAGGTTGGTAGAATACAATGTCCTAGTAGCTAAGGAAGGCCAGGACTTATCAATGGAGTCACAGAACAGACTTTACCCAGACTGCAAGCTGGCCAACCAGCAGTTTCCCTTCAGAGTCTTCACTGCAGGGACCCAGTCTCCTTATCTGAACAGGAATGATTATAAATAACAGTTATCTGAAGGAGGATTCGGGAGGATTAAACGAGATCACCGATGTGAACTAAGGAGCACTTAGGTACGAAGACGTGACCGCCAAGGGTATGGGAGTTCACAACATGGTTCACGCCGGGACCTTCCTCAAAGGGTTAAAAACCTCAAACAACAGTTAGTTCTTAATACAAGAACCAGTGTTTAAAGCATAAAATCCTTAATTGGAGCGTTCAGCCCAGTTGATTATCAAAAGCTATTTATAAAATGCTTCAATACTGATGACATTAAAGCTACCAAAACCATAATGATCACAAAGGTCTGGCCTCCCGGTCACAGTCCAGTCATTTGCTCTGACTACACTGCAGAGACGTCCACCACATCTTAATCTCTCACACAGTGTAACGCCTGCCTCCTAGGTTTTCTGTCTGTCATAATCTCCAACCATCTTCTTGATGTGTGACAATTTGCTCTTCAACTGCTTGCAGTAATTCCTCTTACTTTTGTAATCTGCAGACTAAAAAGGAAAAGAAATGAACCAGGTAAACTTAACAAAATAAGAACGAGTTACATGTTAGCTGCTGGGAAGGCAGAGGTGAACCGAAGAAGGGGGTGTCAGTCATACAGAATTGCTGGGGTGTTACATGGAGAAACCCGTGCGGTGGGGTCTCTCACCCCCGGGCAGCAATCAGATCTCCTAACCTGGGCTTCACTCATTTCTCATGCTCTGTAAAGTCATCAAGAAAACTTATTGGACTTTCTGCTAATACATCATCTAAAAAAAAAATCAGTAAAACAAGAAACTGGTGATATGGGTTGACATGGGAAAAGGGAACTGGGTGAATGGGGAGGAGACAGGAAATGTCACTATATGCCCTTTGAAACTCTTGCTTTTCAAATCATGATGTTTTGCAATTAAAAAAAATTCAATATGAAATCTTCTAAAAACAAAAAAATGTGTTAGGTCCATAAAGACTGATGGTGCCAAGTGTTGGCAAGGATAAGGGGCAGCTGGAGTCCACACCGCCTGGTGGAGCGCAAACCACACAAACCAGGAAAGCTGTCCAATGGCACCAACCCAAGGCTGGACGCACCTGTGCCCCGTGACCCTGCAACTTCACTCCTAAGTATAAACCTAACAAACGTGTGCACAGACGCCCACAAACATGAACCACAGCTACACGCCAAGACGTGAATGGATCTCACCAGCATAATCCTGAGCAGAAGAAATCACTCAATACATACTGCAGGATTCCATTTATGTAAAGTTCTAAGTAGGCAAAACTACTCGATGTGTTGGGACTGAGGACTTGAGAACTCAGGCACCTCTGGGGGGCGGGGGGTGATATGAAAACGAACGAGGGGGGCCGGCCCGGTGGCGCAGCGGTTTCGTCCGCGCTTGGCAGCCCGGGGTTCGCAGGTCGGATCCCGGGCGCCCGCCGACGCACTGCCTGTCAGCCACACCGTGGTGGCGTCCCATATAAAGTGGAGGAAGATGGGCACGATGTTAGCCCAGGGCCCATCTTCCTCAGCAAAAAGAGGAGGATTAGCAACGGATGTTAGCTCAGGGCTGGTCTTCCTCACCAAAAAAAAAAAAGAAAAAAAAAAGAAAACGAACGAGGGCCAGGCCAACCAGGATATGATCTCGATCTGGGTGCCAGGCAAAGGTGTGGCTGCTCTGTGAAAGTTTACCAAGTTGTGCACATACGATTTGTCCACTTTTCTCTATGTACACTACAACTTAAAAATAAGTTAAAAAAAAAAATCAGTATTGGTTGTAGCTGCCAACAACTGAAATTAAGATTCCAACTTCTCAGTTACAGTTTTCATCTTGCAATTATAGGGCCTTTTGTCTGTCATCAGTGCATGTGTGACAAGGTATTTGTAGTCATTCTAAAGGTTAAATGAAAAACACAACCAGAAAAGTTCCTCCTAAAAGAATCTTACAGTCCGGATACTCACTCCCTTCACTTGCTTCAGTCTGTTGTATTCATCAGCAGCAGCCTGTTAATGAGAAGCACAAAGGAATATGCTTAGTGGGGCATTTTCTTTTTCAAAAATTATATTCCCGATGTTATATTTTGGAGCTAAAAATGCCAGCTTATGACAAAAATATAGGGAATTAAAAAAAAAGAACTCTTAAAGCTCTTAAAACTGTTATGGTGAGCAGGAGGGCCTGAAGGAATCCAGTAACAAGACATTTGTGGCATTAAGATGTTTCTCACGTTCTGTTCACACAGGCCTGTACCTGCTCTGCTGCCTCTCAGCTCTGCTCGGGCCAGTGCACGTGCCCGCTGACGCCACAGAGGTCTTGTCAAGCACAGCTCTGACCAGGTTATGTCTCATTAGAAAACTGGTCCGAGCTCCCCATTAACTTCTCTACTAATCTAGTCTCCCACCTTTAGCAGTCTCTGTGCCCGTCATTTGCAATCCTTTAAAAAACTAAGCACGCTGATGTTTCCAGATTTCTACCATGTTCTCCTTATGGCTGGACTCATGCACCCATCCCCGTTCTGTCCGGAGAATTCATAATGGTAACCTGGTAACCTCCCATGAAGCCTGCCCTACACTCTCCAGGCCCTCGGTAGACTTCATTCCTTCAAGGACCCAAGAACCACCAATAAAAAGCAGATCACCTCAATTAAAAATGGCAAAAGGGTATTTAATAAAATGAATGTGAAGTGATGAAAAAAGTTTAATTACTAATATCTAAGCCACAAGAGAGTAATTTTCAGGCACAAAATATTAGTGAGATGGGGTCGAACGGGCCCTCTGGAGCATTACCAGCAGGAATGCAGGTGATGTAATCTTTCTGGAGGCCAGTTTTGCAACAAAAGTTTAAATGTACATAACCTCTGACTCAGATATTTCACATTCTGGAATTTGTTCTGGTGAGATAAGCAGACAAGAGCACAAAGATGGAGAGGTTTACCAGTGTGTGAGTAGGGGAGGTGCGTGTGTGTGTGGCGGGGAGACATACCTCAGAGTCATCCTCTATAAAAGGAACTGTAAGTAAATTATGGTGCAACCATAGAAATGAAAATTGTGTAGCTACTTTTTTAATACATAAAAATATTTTTTCAGGAAGTAGATCTTTATTATTGACATGAATCGAAACCATAAACTATTGTTGAGTAAAAAAGCAGGATATAAGCAGTGCCAAGACAGTACTGAAAAAGAAAAAGAACCCCCCCCCAACGATGGGAGTACAACACAGGAGGCAAATGGAAGAGTTCCCAATGGTCAACACTGTAACAATTTGAGCAACAAAATGAAGTAGTATCAGATTATAACCCACAGTAAGATATCCATGAGTCCATACTGATGTAAAAGAGTGACTAAATAAATAGATAAATACATGGCAGGAAGTGACAAATTTCCCATGCAGAGGAATTCCAAACAATCTGTGCAGGTCCACTGCCTTTAAAGAGCTGGAGTGTAACTCCTCACTCTTTAAGTGTCATCCATCCATAGTGACCTCCTCCCAAAGAGTGCAGCATGGAAAGAGTGGTTAAAAATAAGAGTCACTTGACCTGGACAAACACCACCTCAGCAGGTGATCAAGGAAAAAAACCCGTAAACTACTGTTGAGTAAAAAAGCAGAAGGATAAAAGTAAAACATGTAAGGTGATTCCGTGTGGAAGACTGTGTGTGTCCAGGTGCACACCTACATGGAGGGGATAGCTTAACAACTAGTATTTTGGTGACAACTGGGTGGTGGAATTTAAAGCAATTTATTTTTCTGTATGCAATTCTGTATTATTTGAATTTTTACAGAAAGAATGAACTGTGTTATAAATAGAAAAAGTAATACAGCTATTTTCTTTTAAATAGGAAGGGATGTATGTTCACAGACTATTGCTTGTAATTGCTAATTAGTACACTCTTCAGTTGGGAAAGACGTTCATCCAAGACTCCATTTCAATTATTCTTCAATGAAATTACAGTCTGATAATTACCAGCAAATTTGTACTGACATTATTATAAAGGATACTGTATCTCCATAGAGCAGAACAGAAGTACATGTAATCTGTAATCAGGCTTGAATTTACCATGTACTCTGCACTCTCTTCTCTATAGTCGTCCAGCTCCTTATCCAGACGAGAAAGCTCTCTGCTGACCTCGTCGAGTTCTGCTTGTAAGCTCTTGTACTCCTGCAGGCCAGTATCAAAACTTCTCTTGTAGACTTGTCTTTGTTGATCTGAAGTGATAGGTGGATATTCCCTAAAAATCGAGGAGAAAATGACTACGTATGTATCCCTTAGCAGACATAAAATCCAGTGTTTCTTCCTCAAAGATAACAAAGCTGGTGGGAAGTGAGAAGGACATTCTCCTGTCTTCTTTCTGTTGCTTATGCCCCCAGGGAGGTGGGGTACAAACAAGCTCTCCTAAGAATGATTACACTTTATACATCGCTGCTCATGTTTTTTTAAAAACCATGCCTCCATAATTTTTAGAAATAAAGTTGAAAATGGTTTATGAAATTTAAAGTTCAAGTCACAGGAACTTATTTATTCTGAATAAACAACACCACAGGTAATGGAATACTTATGTTTAAAGTCTTAAAACTGGAATTCTGGACTCAAAGTATGTTTTCGTCACTGCAGCGACAGAGCAGCTGACTGGCGGCTGGCTTTTCTGCTACCACCTACAGTTTTCAGACTGTTTGGGGTATTTTTTTTTTTGGTCTTGGTCTTGTTTTTCCTAAGTGGAAATAGCTATTTTCAGTCTTTGATTATAGTGGTAGATATTAAAATGCACGTGTATAAAAATGCATGCTCATTGCAAAAATAATCTGGCAATGCACTAAACTATGAAAAACCCTTGAAATTGTCTCACTCTCTCTCAATATACCAGCTATTCTGTATATACAAAGGTGATGCTGTTAAGCCATACTCCACCAAGGAAATACTCGGAATGGTTTCACAGGACTACGCAACTTCATAGCAATATGGAATTCCAAATTTTAGATCTAAGTCAGTCTAACATCTTCATTTTACAGAGGGGAAAAAAATTAAATGATTTGCTCAAAAGGGAAACAAGAATTCAGGATTCCTAAAAGTTTTCATTTAAATCTTCCATGATACAAGTTAGGCAAATATTTTACAGATAGAACTAGAAAAAACTCTTGGGGGAGAAGAACCATCAGTGAGTAGGGACTTCAAGGTACATGTGCCGCCCCCGTCCCCACCTTGGGGAGCAATGTTCTGATGAACCGCCATTCACACCGCAGACATCTGAGCTGCGTCCGTTCCTCAGAAGACACGCAGGAGGAGGCTGCACGTCAGACACAGTACAGTGGTGGCACGACTCACAAAGCCACCACCGTGGCCAGAACGTGAATCGTTAACTCGGTTGTTGACAAAACCATTTGCTAAAATCCTTTGTATTAAACTTTTAAAAGAATCTCTGGTCTCATCGTGAAAGCTAAACGTACAAGTAAACGCCCAAGGAAAGCCACAGCCCTGCTCTGGGGATTTTATCATCAGTAAACCAAGTTCCTCTACACTGGCATCTTATTAGAAAGATCTTTCTCGGGTGACTGCTGGTAGAGTAAGAGCTCTGGTGAGGTTTATCAGCCACTCTGGGGACAGTGGATGTGTTTTAAGACGTGGTTACAGCCAACACATCCCTCCACTCTTTACTACGAAAGCATACTAAGGAAAAAACTACCAAAAACTGTCTCCAGTCCTGGTTGGCAAAGAATGAAGTCATGCCACCCGCCCCAGTTCAGGAGCGACCACTCCCACACCTGCCGGCCCACACTGACAATCACACACGCGGTCCCGGCAGGCGAGGCGGGAGTACCTGACCCAGTCCTCCTCCAGCTCATCGCACGACTCGCCGCCCGTCGTGTAGTCCGTTTCGTAGTGATCCTGCTCTGGCCTCTTTGACTTCCCGGCTCTTCCCTTCGTGGGCGCCCTCTTTGAAGGTGTCTCAAAGTCACCACTGCTGCTGTAACGAGGTTGCCTGAAGTCATCCACAGCTGAAGTCACTGGAAGCTCCTGAACCACTTCGGGCACCCTAATGAAGCAGAGACCACTTGTCAGTGATCACTGGGTACACCACAGCCCCTGGCCGGAGCACTGGGACACCCACACGGAGGTGCGTCCCCGCGAGCAGTTCACAGGCTCACACGGAGCAGGTCCTGGTTTCCCGCGTCCTATTTAGCACCAGCTCAGATCCCCTGATACACAGCAGTGGCTTTAAGGTTCCCACGTAAGCGGAGTCCCTAAAATGGACCTGACATCTCACTGTAGGAAGTTCAGGCTGATCTGAAAGAGGCGTTCACCTGCCCTGTGCTGGGGACTTACTCCACAAAAGGCTGTCAGGAAAACAATGGCCACGAGTCTTTCCCACGGGTTCTTCCATTCTGTGGAATGCTGAGTGGCGAGGAGGAGGAATGCCTGCACATACCTACCTTTCGATGCTGACTCTGAGAGATAAGCTCTTTGTAATACTAATTTTAGACGCCTGTATAGCAATTCTCTTTTCAAGACACAATCTTGAAAAACTAAAACAAAAAAATTTAAACCAAAAAAATAAAAACGAGAAAGCTGTATATTGTAATAGATTAAAGAGCTCATTAAGACTTTAAAATTGCTATGTTAATCCTGAAGCCATGTGGAATGAACGGAACAGAAAATAATTACACTTATTTTTCTAATGCAATTATTGAATATTGCATCAGATTTTTAATTGCATTCAATGTTTCTGCCACAAGCATGAAAACAAAGCCTAACATGAAATAAAATACCGAGAGCTGTGTCAACTGTAAACTACTCTGAGTAACAGAAATGCAAAGCTTAACCTTCCCCTGCAGCCGAGCTGGAGAAGGACGAGAAATGAAAGAAGAAATCGCTGAGACTTCCTGATGCAGCCTCGGATTCAAATCAACTATTAAAAATGTCTGAAGATTTTTTTCTTGTTTTCAACT
Organism: Tapirus indicus; assembly: GCA_031878705.1. Taxonomy (NCBI): domain Eukaryota; kingdom Metazoa; phylum Chordata; class Mammalia; order Perissodactyla; family Tapiridae; genus Tapirus; species Tapirus indicus. The sequence continues at coordinate 831,892 of CM062925.1, read as the reverse complement.
TACAGAAACCATCATCTGGAGCTTTCTCAAGGTTTACTGTTTCCTAGGGGATCCAGAACTGCTCGATTCTAACTGTTGTCAACATCTTAGATTGTAATCACACTTATGATTTCCTGTAGACTCCTGCACAGCTTTAGGGTGCATGTGTAGTTTGGGCGTGGGGTATTTATTTCTTCTTTCTAAATTTATTCAGGTCAGCGTGGCTTTGTGTGCTGTTAATGCTACTTCTAAAAAAGGGAGAATGTGACTTTCTCCATGAGTCAATGATTAGCAAGTTCCTAGACACTCTGCCAAAACCGCCAGGTACTACACTTCTTGCCCTGAGGCGGCAAATGAACCTTCAGAATGCAGTGGGCTTATCTGGGGGTGGGGGGGTGGGGAGGGCCAGAGGGGAGGAAGCTGAAGGGGAAAAGAATTCAGGAAAAAAAAGAAAAACACTAAAGCCGGCCTCCTCCCATCCTTTTATGTTAGATACTGATATTAGAAATCTTTACCTTGGAAGTTTTCCACCTCCCGCCCTCCGACACCTTTGAGTCACTGAACAGTAGCATACCGGGTACAGCATGAAAGCTCAAACCAACACGCCTGGCAAGGAAAGCATGCGCAAATGGGAGAGCTTAGGAACACGTGTGCTCCCAATCATCTTCAAACCTACTTTCAGGTACAAGTTCTATTAGGTCAAGATCTGCCCGCCCCACAAGAGGTAACCTGCGCCTCCTCTCCTCAGGCTCCCGCTCCCAGGTCCCGAAGTCGCGCTGTTGTAGCTTTTGAGCTCCTTCTGTTTTATTCACTGGTTTCATCCCGTCCTGCCCTGACTGAGCGCAGTAACTGTGTTCCTTCTTCCGCCCCCGTGAGACCGCATTCTCCATGAGAACGTGGACGTGGTATCCCAGGGCACCCGGCCCAGTGCTGTGCACACGGCAAGTGTTCAAGGTAATTCCTGAACTGAAAACACATTCACGAGAATCCTCTTCTGACGACACCCAGTATCGGTGAGGGAGGAGAAACAACCGTGGTCAACATCAGTGTCTGACTGCCAGAATCATGGCCACTACGCACACGGTTTCAGAACTGCCACCACTGTTGCGGGCAACAGCCAAGCCTTGCCAACCAGAGAACTCCCTCCTGGCCTCGGGGATGACAATGACCCAAAAAGGGGCAATCAGAATCTTTCCAATAGATTTGACAGGTAAACTTTGGGAAAGGCAATTCCACTTTCTGAATCCTGGGCTGGAAGATCAGTGCAGCATGGGGAATGTGGATGACCATCCTGCTACAGCAGAAGCTGTACTGAGAATAAAGCCAACACAGCAACAAGAGCCCTGATATCGTCTGAGTCCCTGGATCATGCCATGCTTGAAGTCAGACCACCCCCGGGCCTTATGTGAACCAGTGAATTCCTACAACTTGCATAAAAGCCGTAACACATTACCCTACACCCTATTTACTGGAACCAAAAATGGTCTCATTTGGTACTCTAAGGTGTCAGCCAATCATTCCTTGCTTTATAAAGTTTTAATTCACCCTGGGTGTGGACAAGAGCTTCCCAAATTCACTTAGAAAGGGTGGAGAAGCAACCATTTTCCACTAAATTCTGCTGTCTCCTAATCCAGGATTAATTCTGACTGCCTTGAAATTCTAAGGTATAGGACACTGTGATGAGTGAAAGGAGCCAGACAGGAGCGTCATCATCATAGATTCCATTTTACAAGAACTCTGATAGCAAGCTAAGCTAACAGACGCTGACAGGCATCAACACAGTGGGGGGTGGGGACTGATGGAGAAAGGGCACAAGGGGACCTTTGGGGCTGCTGAGATGTCTCTCTCCGTGTGGTGGTGGAAAACTCGTCGAGCTGTATACTCAAGATCAGTGCTCTTTACTGAATGTATGTGGTGCTTCGGGGGAAAACATCCTAGTACTGAGGTACCTCCTCCTCAACGCGGCCCTCAGACAATGCTCCCTTTGAATTCCTCTCTATCCACTACAGTAGCAAGGATGAGAGGTGCTTGTGGGCCCCCAGGCTCCTCGAGGAAGGCCAGGCTATGATTAATGGGCATCGCGCCCAGCCCAGCTGGATGTACTCTGAACCCCCACAGTGCTCAGTCCTCTGCCACGCAGAACACGCGACAATTTCTTCTACTCCCCAGAGGCCACACGTCCCTTCCACCCCTACCGCACATGTCAGGTGCTGTGGGAGACACTGTCCCATTCATACCCCTCAGCACCACCCTATCCTCCCCTTCTTCTCGGTTCTAAAACTGAGCATCACACTTGCATTTTCCAGACCTTCTAAAGTTCTGGGGTGCAGGTTGGGAGTATAAACTGGTACAACCCTTACAGAAGACAGTTTGACCACATCTATCAAAATGAAACAGGTAATTTCCTTGAGCCTAGCAATTCTGCTTTTAATATTTTCCCTCCAGATACATTCACAAATGTGCAAAGTGATAGATGCGCAAGTTTATTCCCTGTGGCGGTTTGTAATAACAAAACACTGGGGAATAGTGTGCACCAATCTGGCCCTAATGAAATAAATTCCAGTATACCCACTGGATGGAATATTACGCAGCCATAAACAGATCAGTAGACTCTGTATACTGATGTGGACAATCTCCAAGATACACTGCTAACAATGCATTTAATAGACCAGTGTTTCTTTAAAGGAAAAAAATAACCAATATACACATTTGGCCAGCATATTTATTTAAAAATAAACTGTGGAAGGATATAAGAGAAACTGGTAACACTAGATGCCTCTATGGAGAGGAACTAGGAAGCTGGGGACCAACGGTATCCTTTTTAAATTTTACATTATGAATGTACTGGCTTATTCAAGAATAAGTAAGATTTTTAGGTTGTCCCAAATGAACGTGCGAAAATACCTTGGTTTTCACGGAAAGGGATGGCACGTGGGAAGGCTGTGTAACCATGCAGGCTTCATGATTATTTAGAGGTATAGCTGGTCATGAGATGCAGTGCAGGGATTTGTCTTGTATGGGTAAGAGTCATGCAAATCATAGCTTGAAAATTTACAAGGACTGCATCTCTAGTGTGTACCTTTGCCCCTAAAAGCCTCACATGCTTTGTTTTTGTCAAAATCCAAAGAGAAGAACAGAGAAAATGCTGTTCCTCCACATCATTCACAACCGAAACAGACACAAGGTCGCTTCCGAAGATCAAAACAAAAAGTCTGTTTCCAAATTTCATTCCAGGGTAATAGCAAAACCTACTGTCGTCAAACCGATTCCACAGTCAACTCCGCTGGGGGTGTCATCCTACGGGCTCCAGGCACCCAAACCCCTGTGCACGCAGAGTGGATCTCTGTATAACTGGGCCCACGAAACGGGGGCAGGTGGAGACCAAACTTTGAAGTAACAAGAAGTTTTTCAGCAGGTACACCTTTAACTCTGAACCGTCAAAGGGAAGGTTTATTTTTTTGGTCTACAAAGGAATTTGGAGTTCTAGAATTATATACAGGAACACTAATTTATCATTCTTAGGCAAAAATTACATCCAATCCTTAACAATCTCTCCAACATCCTTCTCTCACTAGTCATCAGGTCAAATTAGAATTTGCTTTATGGGGCCAGCCCGGTGGCACAGTGGTTAAGTTTGGGTGCTCCACTCCGGTGGCCTGGGGTTCGTGGGTTCACCTATCAAACCATGCTGTGGCTGCGTCCCATATAAAGTAGAGGAAGATGGGCACAGATGTTAGCCCAGAGCCAGTCTTCCTCAGCAGAAAGGAGGATTGGCAACGGATGTTAGCTCAGGGCTAATCTTCCTCACACAGACACACAAAATTTGCTTTAGGGTAAAATAAAACCTCAATGGGGATACCATTGCAATAACCACAACGGTACCTCCTCTGGGCCAGAAACTCACTGTGAGATTTTTTTTAACACAACACGTAAAACAAAACCTAGAGGCTCTATCAGTTTCATGCCCCCAGCCATATGCACAGCAAATGAGATCTCAGAATTCCAGGATTCAAATGAAGTCTTCTGGTTTAATAAAAACGTGTGTGGGTAGGGGCTGACCAATGAGCGAATTCCCCTTCTACTGATGAGATCTAATAATCAGAGGCAAAGGAAAGACAGAACCACACTTAGCTCTGCTCTCAATCAGTAATGTACTCTGCTCACCTCAACTTCAAATTCAACACAGGAAGGAGAACCACCTTCCTGGAGTGAAGGCACCCACCCTTTCTCTATTAGATCAAGAGAAAAGAAGCATCAGACAAGGACGAGGACCCACCCTCCTCATCTTCCCGTAGCCCCAGGCCTCCACCTACAAGGCAAAGGTCAGTCTCCAGCTGTGTGCAAACTGGTGGATATTTTTTCAAGGCCAATGGTACAAAACAGCAACTGAAGTATAAACACGCGCAAATATTCCTACGTCAGCCTCATTCTATCAGAAGAGGAAGGTGCCACTTACGGGGTCGATTTATAGGAAGAATCTGGGTACGGGCGCTTGTCGTTGACTTTCCCGTTGGAGGAGTAGGCCGTGGGGCTGTCCACTCGCTCCACGTAGTCAGAAGGGGGAGGAGGCATGTCCTGCGAGCCTGAAGAAATGTTCTTAACCTAAAGAAACAGCCCCAAGAGACACGGTTATTATTTAGACTGTAATTTAAAGGGGAAAGAAATGGAAGAAACAGATCATATAAAAATTATCCAATATTTATTGGGCTCATTAACTGCCATTAACCTGTAATGATTGTCCCTTTACTATCAGTGTTAACGGTCAATCAGTATCTTTACAAACACAAACACAGTGCTACTGTCAACTTAACAAATCCAGAACGAGTTACAAGGAAGAAAAATTCCCAGTTACCTGGTCTCATCCTGATGTGCCTGGTGGAGTAACATCCACGGTACCTGCTCCACCCCCATTAGGAAGACTCATCTCGTTCTGTCTGGGCCGGGTCTGGGTTAGGGCGAGAACCTTCATTTCTAACAAGTTCTAGGGTAATGCTCACACTGCCGTCTGGGCACCACACTTGGAAAACCACTAATCCAGGACAAAGGACACTGGATCTCCTTAATCCATTCACCCGAAATATGCACTGTGAAAACCACTGAAGAAATTCAGAAACTCAGACTGATTTCTGCCGTAGCTCTTTAATGAGAGATGTGTTTTTCTAACGGCTCTACTGTCAACAGCCGACAGTCAGAACATCACTGGCGTTTCTACTTTCCTTCTCATTCCATCCTGATGCGGAAGTGAATCTGTCCTAAGAAATAACAGGCCTTAGAGATTATGCCTTGTTAACATGAAAGGTTTCCCACAGAACCTTTGGGAGAAAAAATGTAAATAGAAGAGGCATAGCCAGATCCCCCCGACTCTGTCAGATTTCACGTGGTAGATCCAACACTCTTTAAATTTCTCCTAAAAATCTTTACATTATTACATATTACTCTGCAATTGATAAAAAATAACTGCTAAACTCAGATACGTCATGGAGTTGTTTCAAGGTAAAGGAATAGAAATAAGGTGTGGGAAAAATTTAACAATAACTCTACAAATTATTTCTGTGAACAAGAGCAACTTTTCAACAATAGGGAGTCTGGGCCCACTTCCGATCTCCTGGGCTCTCTCCAGGTCAGCCCCCGTCTCACATCTGCAAGAAGTGGGGTAACTACCGACTTCATCAACTTGTTCTGACAGTTCAATGAGATGACCAGGGTCACACTGAGCTCAGTGCCTTTATGAATACAAGGGACTCAGAAGATGCTGGATTCTGGAATTAAAGCCATTGGATCTAAACAAAGAATTTTGACAAATATTGAAGGCGACACAGACTTCTAATTGGGTTACTTTGCTATTATAAATGCTTGCAATTAGGTTCAGCATCGACAGTGCATTTCCCTGCAACACAAACACTTCGCATCTTGTTTTCCATTAAGCGTTAAACATGTCGGCTCCCTGCTCCCTTCCTACCCCAGCAGTATCACATTCCAGAAGGTATTTATGTACCCACCCATCGAAGCACATACAGGCGTTCTTGATTGTTTGCTATTCCCCTGAGTCAGAAAGGAACGGAATCGTTTCCTGCTGAAAGTGGAGTTTGGCAGCAACTGGGAAAAGCAGTGGGTAGGCTGCAGGGAGCAGCTAAGGTTCCCCACAGGGGGCGGGTGGGGCCATTCTGTGCTCCCACTGAATTCCTCGGGACTCACACCATCACCAAGCTTCACAGGCAAATGCCAAGCAAAACCCTATTCTTATTCAGGAGACTTCATCAGAGTTCCTTTTCTTAAAAACCCACTTAACACTTCTCCAGACTTTTTCTCTTGGCACCTTAAGCAGAGGTTCCTACTGACTCTGGCAAACTGAGAACCAAAACCCTACAAAACAGGTGCCTGGGTGCCCTTGTGGAGACTTCTACCTGCTGGAATGGAACGTCCTGCTCCCTTTCGTTGCCAGCTAATCCCTAATCGGGCTTCGAGTCCTGGCTCAGTACCAAGTAGTGGTAGTGCCACCAGCTGCTGGAGGCCCAGCACAAGTCCCTGCTGGGTGAGGCCCTCCTGCCCGCCTACCTCCCCAGCACCTGTGCATACAGACTTCCCACCAGAGCACTATGCACAGAGGATCAGCCGTTCACACATATGTGATGGCTTGTTCCCACGCCTCTCATGTCTGTGGGCATGGACTGTTCCGAATGCCGCCACTGTCTGCCCGCTTACACTGTGCCAAACGCTCAACTGACAGTTCACCTAGTAGTCACAACCATACAGGTAAATACTGCGACTCCCTTTTCAGAAATGAAGAAGCTATGGCTCAGGGAGCTGGACAACTTTCCCAAGGACCTACGTCTGTGAGCGGTAACGTGGGATTTAAGTACAGGGCTCACCCTCACTGGCAAGCCTCTCCCTGGGCGGTCTCCTCCCTTCCTCTTTGGGTCCCCAGAGCGTGCTGCATCAAGGTGACCCCATTTATCACTGTTCCCCTTCTGCACTGTGTAAGGTGTATACGTATATAACATCTTACCAAAGGAGCGGATCTGACCTTTATGTTTCAGGGTCTGCAGAACTGGACTAGCCTGACCACAAACTTCTCCCATGACTTAAAACGTTTTTTATACATATGCATAAAAACTTCCAAGGCAGTGCTTGCTTTGGCAGAACATGGACTAAACTTGGAACAATACAGAGATTAATTATTAGCATGGCCCCTGCACAAGGATGACATGCAAATGTGACTCGTTCCATATTAAAAAAAAAAATCCCAGCCAGATTCAAAGATGAATAAAAAGCAGCTTTTGTCCTTAAAAGGAGCTTAGGAGTCTAGAGGCAGAGGCAAAAACATTTGTAGAACAAAGAGTAAGGTCATTTTTTTCCTTTCTATGCTTCACTTTTCCTGAAAGAAGCTAAAATATTACTTTTTGTCATGGCACCAATGCAAAGTGGGTACAGACCTGCTGCTTTCAAAGGACAGTGGAGGGAGGGGCAAGGCCCAGCGGGGAGGGACCAGGTGTTAGCCGTCAATACCAGGAGCCCTTGACCTGTGCCTCCTGGTAGGAGAAAGGGGATTTCAGCTTCACTGTTGGTACTGGCACGATCCCCAGCCAGCCCACGAAACTCGACGATGTAGTTCACGTTTTAAAAAACCCCATCATTTTAGTAACTATAGTAAATTTTTAAAGATTTAGAACCTGAGAAAAACTAGGCTTAATTTTAAACAGCAAATAGCAATTTTTCTCAAGTACCTTGAGAACAGCTCTAAGAAATTAGTGGCAGAAAGCAGAGTGAAAACACAAATTAAGGAAGCTTTCTCTTCTACCAAGTACTGAGAGGAAAGAGAAGACTGAGTCAGTCCTTCCCACAGCTGGAACTGCTGCTCTGAAGCGGGGGAGCCTCGGGCCTGGAGGCTGGCCAGGGCTCGCCCCGGGGCCTTCCGTGTGGAGGGGACCACGAGAGGGGGAGACGCTGCGGGCAGCAGAAATCCACGCCCCAGCGTCCACCTGGCCTCTCTTGACTGGGATCTGCTTGAGCAGTGCCTGGTCCCAGCGCACCCCCACCCCACACGCAGATGCCATAAAAGGACAGACACACGTGCTGGGGAGAAAAAAATACACTCAGCCAAACCAAACGACGACTCGACTCACTCCTGAGACTAAATTCAAGAGGACAAACACTCAGAGCAGGTTTAAGGAATATGGATAATTTGTTCAAGGTGAGACACAGGGAAGTGTTCCTAAGAGTTGTATTCAAATCAAGAAAGAACTGGAACGTTCCTGAAATGTCAAAATGGAATAAATCCAAACGAATTAATTTCACAAGCTCTTCACAAGAGGTTATTATGAGGACAAATTTGTATTCAAGTTTAATTATACTCATTATAAGCGTCCTGGTTCTGTCACTCGGTAACAAAGAACATCCAACACTCCTCGGAGAATCGGTGCAAACACCCAGCTCCTGGGGGCCGAAAGGAAAGAAAGCAAAGAGCGGCTCTCCACACCTTCCGCGCCGCCCTCACGTGGGGCCACGATGCATCCACACGCGCGTGGGGGATGCCACGGGCACGTGAGCGGCCTCCCCACCCCGGCTCCCAAGTCAGGGACGGAACAAACAGGTCAAGAACCATTTAGGTCACTCAAAGGAATCTTCTCTCCCCCAAAATAAAGTCTGGGGAGAACACTTCCCTCCACACAAATCCTTTCATGTGTCATCTGGAATTAGTTCAAGCAAAAAGGCCCAAGACGGCCACTCCCCATTCTTCTCCTCCTGCTCCCCTCCTAGTTCCCACAACGGGAAAGAGTCAGGCGAGACCTGCATCCCCTGGGGTGGCGACTTGACGAAAGTCATCCTCCTCCAGAAGGAAAGGAGTTCGTCTGAGTTTCTGTCACGTGTCTATTCCTCTCCGCGGCCCAGTGAGACACGATGACCTCCATTTTCAGACAAGGAAGCAGAGCCTCTAAGGTTAAATCAAATTGCTCAAGGTCACACAAGGTGACGCGGCAGAGGGGGATTTGAATGCTGGTCCACCTGACTCCAAAGCCCAGCTCCTTCTGGCACAATAAACCGCCACCTCAGTAATTTGGCTCCAGGTACCAGCCATTCCCTGGAACAAAGGGCACCATTCTCACTGCCTAACTCCTCCCCACGCCCTAATGCACGATGGAGTCCATCCTGAGGAGTTTCATTTGCCCATTAGAGTAATGTCATCAGAGCAGCGTGACACAGAATTGCTGTGACTACTGCTTCAGGCCAGGTCAGGGTGTAGGACCCCCCGCCACCCCCCGGGAAACCAGGGCTTTTCCTGGTCTTTAGGGTGGAGGAAGACGCCAGCCATCAGAGGGAGGAGCGCCTTGTCTCAGAGCACCACCCCAGGCCGACTGCCCCTGCACTACAGGTTCAACCATCAGTGGTCCAACTTGTTTTTCCTGTTTTCTGGCATTTTACACCCACAGATGCTCCCCCAACAAGAGCCTCAAAACTGCCTCTGGAAGGTTCCCTCAGACTTTTCTCCACCTTTGGTGGCTTGAAGGCAGATGCTCCCAGACGTAGCAGTCCCACCAGTGAAGAGACCGTGGGGCAGGTTTGAGGTCTGGTTATGCTGACTGGAGGCACTGAGGATTTAGCGACACGACATCCCCTACCCAGAGGAAACCTTTACACACGCCAGCCAAGACGAAGCTCCCCAAGTCCGTGGTTGTTCCAGCTGCGCGGGGGTGTACGTGTGGAGAACCTCACACTCCGGGAGTGACCTCGTGCCCGGCCCCTGGCTCGTGGGAGCCCGGTGCAGGCAGTGTGCTACCCTCCTGCGCCTCCTGCCAGCACCCCCAACGGATGAGCCACAAGGCACGCCCCTGAGCTCGGTCGGTCACCACCGGGGCTCCAGATGCCCTTTGGTTTACTGCACACCCCGCACAACGCTGTCCTTTTCTAAGTCTGATGTGCCCTGGAAAAGGTGTTGACACACGCCTTGACCCAAATGCCCACTGGGCTCGCTCTGTTCCACCGCAGCCCGCCCTGCAGAACGCGGTTCTCCACGCGTGGACCCCGGCCAGCAGCATCAACACCACCTGGGAACTTCTTAGAAACGCACCTTTTCCGGCCCCACTCCACATCCACTGAAGGAGAAACTCAGGGCAGGGCCCAGCAAGCTGTTGACAAGCCTTCAGGGGTTCCGAAGCTGGCTAAGGTCTGAGAACCACTGGGAGGGCGCAGTTTTCCTCCACGGCACAGGGAGCTGCCCCATAGCCCCTGATGCCTGTAGTTAACCTGGGACCAACTCTGTTCAGTGCTGGCGATCTGGGAATCCCACAAAGACCCGCGCCAGCTCTCGCACACATTCCTCCTTCCTCACCTTCCATCACCACTCTCCAAACCGGCTCTCCATGACGCCCTGGCCCGTCCACGCATCCGCTTCACGCACAGCGGTGCCGGGACAGACGGGGCTTCCTGACCTCCACGCTGGTGGGTCCTGAAGTCAGTGGATGGACAGGGCACTTCCATGTTTGTTCCATTTTGTCCCATCTGAGGCCACAGATAACAGTGAAATCTTTCCCAGGGTGAGCGTCTAGTGTATCAACAGTCGGTGGCCCACAGGACTGCTTTTACATTAAAGAATGCTTGTGCTGGTTGAAAACAAAAAAGCTCTTCAAGCTCCTTCAGGTGTCTAATGCCGGCTGCCACCACTGCCCTGTGCCAGCCACGTGCCCACACCTCCCTGGCTCTCGCCCCTGTGCAGGGAGACGACATGCAGAGCCTGCCTTCAGAAAAACTTGAAGTCTGTTGTTACCGTATCCCACAGCAAGCTGACAAGTAAGAGGAAGATCAAGTCAAACTGCACCAACATTAAATATATTTATTTTCTGGTTGTCTTATTCAAGCTCATCATTGCAAATACTAACTACTGCTCTAGCTGAAGCTTACTGGGAGTTAATAACTTATGTGCTGGCTCTGACCTAAGCCCTTCAATTGTCAGAGCATCGGCATTTCTGTAGATGGACCTTCTATTTTCCCCATTTACATGTGAGGAATCTATTAAATGAACAGACAAAATCACCCTGGGGCAAAGTAAGTATCTTCATCAGAGTCCAAGGAAACCAAAGGCTACCCAAGGCCGACCACGAAGGACAGCGTCCAGGCTGCACGGTCAGGGACCCTGCCCCTTCTCCATACCCAGCCAGCTTATCTTCACAAGCTCCTGCCTTGACAGGTCAACGCTGGGAATGATGCTCCATGAAAGCTGCATCCCAAAGTCAAAGCCTGAGAAACTTCTAGAAATGAAACTACCTAGATAAACTTAGCTTTTAGAGTTTGGTATTTCCTACTTAAAAACAGGATCCTGTTTAACAAATTTCGTTTACTTCTTGGTAACAAAGGAGAAATGAGTTTATGGTGTGTTCTCTCCAAACTGAGTCTCTTCCAGGTTTTGATACAAATCACGACACAAGAAAAGCTGCAAATTAGGAGATTCGCAGAAAATATCTGTTGAGAACTGGCTGCTGATTTGCAAGGGGGGACTGTACCCGTTCGTTATCTCATTTAAATCTGTTAGTTTTACTAAGTGCTATTTTCCCAATTCTACTGGCAAAGAAAACTGAGGCTCAGAGGAAAAAGCACCAAAAAACACAAGTTATCAAGACAATATAATACTCATCCTGCTGTCTGGGACGTCTGCAAACCTCGGTTCTCCTTCAGGCACCACACCGGAGGGCCGCGGTCAGGATGACGCTAATGCATCAAGTGCAGCCTACAAGGGCTACTTAGGAAACGGTGGTTCCTGCCTTTCTTTTATTGTGACTTTTTTGGCTGTGCTGCCCAAATTACTAAGTCGTGAAGCCCAAACCCAAGTCAGCCCGACGTGCTGCAACTAAAAGGGCCCTGAGCAAGCAGAGCCTGACTCTCTAGTCCCGAGGCATCACGTCACCACCAAGCTGCTGCGTCTGAGCGTGTCCACCTGGCTGACCTTCCGCTTCCACGTCAGTTCACCGGGGTGACTGGAGGGCCTCCCCTGAGGTCCCACACCCTCGGAGACCCTGCTTTCTTGTACTTTGCCAAAGCCAAACCAACATTTATCCGCACGAGTTCCTGAAGCGGAGGTCCTTAACTTCCAGTCACTGTTCCACCAGAATACTGCAGGAATCCATAAAACTCATCTCGAGCACACACGCTCACAGTCAACTCTCAACATTACCGTAGGTGTGGGCTTTTCCAAAGCCAGGTCCCGGTTATAAGTATTTACTCTAGAGAAAATAATACCTACCATCTTGATATTTTTATTTATGATTTTCTGAAAATACAGGTGGGGGAAAGGAGATCAGAAGCCAAAGTTTAACACAAAATACTCATCTTCAATGACTAACGGGTGCCGGTCCCTCCCAACCCAGCTCTGGCACCCACGGCTCCATGGCCCCACCACCGGCATCCTCAGCAGGACACAGCTCCTCTGACCACGGCCCCCGCCTTGTAGGACGCCCAGCTCACGCGGGGGCAGAAAGAGGTCCAAGCAGCATCACCCTCCATGGGAGGAGCCAGCAGAGGACTGAGGGGGCGCTGCGTGAGATGGCACATTTGAAGCTGCTCAGAGACTCATCCTATTAAAAACTGAAATACCATAGGACCCAGCTATTCCACTGCTGGGTATTTATCCAAAGAACTTGAAATCAACAATTCAGAGAGGCTTATGCACCCCTATGTTCACTGCAGCATTATTCACAATAGCCAAGATGTGGAAGCAACCCAAGTGCCCATCAACTGACGATTGGATAAAGAAGACGTGGTATATATATACAATGCAATACTACTCAGCCATAAAAAAGACAAAATCATCCATTTGCAACAACATGGATGGAACTTGAGGGTACTATGTTAAGTGAAATAAGTCAGACAGAGAAAGACAGACACTGTACGATTTCACTCATGTGTGGAAGATAACCAAACACATGGACAAAGAGAACAGATTAGTGATTACCAGAGGGGAAGGGGGTTGAGGGATAGGCATAAGGGGTAAAAGGGCACATATATATGGTGACTGACAAATAATAACGTACAACTGAAATTTCACAATGTTATAAACTATTATGACCTCAATAAAATAAAAAAACATAAAAACTTAAGAAAAAGAAACTCATCCTAAGCTACTCAAATTGCACTTTGAGTTAAACCTGGTTAAATGACCACAGACATCAAAAACAAGGGGGCAATTACAATTAATTCACGCAGTCCGTACTGTCTGCAGGCACCCTCTCCCCATGCCACATGTGCCCTATTATGTGAGGAGGGCCTGGCTCCAAGCTGACTCAGCCCAGGCCCCTCCCCAGGCCACTCTTAGGTGAAGCACCCGTATGAAAAACTCAGCTTTCTGCCCGTCTTCTGGGAGAGAAAGTGAAGCCAGCCCAGGCAGAGAGAAGTCAAGAAGGGAAAGCAAATCCTAATGGCCCAGAAGTCCCCAATTTCAGCTGTTCCGGATACACACCACTCCCCTGCCCTCTGTGGTGAAGTTGTGTCAACTCTTTCTAGGGTCTCATAAGATACCACCCCAAATCGTACAAATAAATTCCTCTTTTTACCTATTAAGTTCTGTTTCTGTCAACCTAAGCAGGAGAATGCTAATTCATGCAACTTAGTTCCTTCTTTTCTGCATAGTCAGCTGTTTTCCTTCCACTGCCCCAGACAAAATAATATGGCCCCATTTTATAGATAAGGAGACTGAGGTTCAGAGGTTCATCCATTTGCCAAAGAGTGCTGGATCGGGACTCAAACCCAGAGCTTTAGGGCCTAGCGCGGCTGCCCTCCACCAGGCATGGTCTCCAAACCAGACTTCCCTGACAGAGGTATGGTTAAAAACAACAGGACTGATTGGCCTAGAGTCACAACGAAAGCGGAGAAGCTGGGATCCAAACCCTGTGCTCCACCGCCGTGACACACAGCTGCTACGAGACAGAGGAAAATCCAGCGTTACACGCGGAGAGCGGAGGAAAGGGGACAGGAAAGGGGACGGCCAATCCCCGCAGGCTACTTCTCTACATGAGCCCAGAATGGAGGGTCTCCCACTCACGGCAGCACCCACGGCAGCACCTGGTTCTCGGCCCGAGCGTAGACACGAGGCTCAGAGCCGCGGGGAGGAGGTCCGCTCAGCTGAGAACATCTGAGGGTCCCCACCCTGATCACAAGGGAACCCTCAGTTGATGCCCAGCACAGAGAAGCACGTCAATCACACAGTCAGGACGGTGGGGAAGGGAAGGAGACTGGTCTTTCTAACTGAAGTGGGAAGGCCCTTGAGACAAGACCCCAGGGCAGGTGGAAGCAGGGGGCTGGGGGCGTGAGAACACAGTGTAAGGTGACTTGGAACTGTAATTCGTGGGTAGGATGGTGGGTGTTGACTGTGAAACAAATAAATAAATACAACAAGCAGGCTGTGAATGGACCAAAGAGGACAATGTCATGGACCAAGAATTGGGATTATTTCTGTGCACCTGAAGTCCAATTAAAAAATACAAGAGGAAAAAGTAACCATGAAGGTTTTCCCTACGAGCATGTTGGCATGGGAACACCTGACCAGGGTTCTAGTCCTGACTTTGTCACCCGCTCTGTGACCCTAGGCATGTGAATAAAAGATGCTTTCTGTTTACATAACAGCAAAGTTAACTTCAGCATCAATTTTCTCCATTTTCAAAGAAACTACAATATGCTTACTGGAGGAAAATGACTTACTAACTTTTTACATAATTATTCTCAGAATGGGTTCACAAAGGATGAATAACCAAAAGACTTGACTTTTACCAAAAATGTAAAATTTAAGAAGATAAAACTTCAGGATGACTGGCTGGCCATTTGGGAACAAAATTAAGTTAGATCTCATCTCATACTATAACAAAAAATAAGTTTCCCGGTCTGAAGAAAGTATGGGCTTTAGTAATTATGTACCAGTATTGGTTCATGGGTTGTGACAAATGCACCATACTCAAGTAAGATGTTAACTATAAGGAAAACTGGGTGTAGGGCATATAGGAACCCTTTGTACCATCTTTACAACTTTTCTGTAAATCTAAAACTATCCTAAAATAAAAAGTTTATTTAAAAAACTGGATTGAGGTGGTGGCTACACAATGCTAAAAGTTTACTAAAAATCATTTAGTTGTATACTTATAATGAGTGAATTTTATGATATACAAATTATAGCTCACTAAAGCTGTGTTTAAAAGTTCCTAGGAGTCTAAAGGTCTAAAAAGAAAAAATTACAAAATCAAGAAACACAAGAGAGGAACTTTACATGATCAATGATTAAAAAAAAGTATCATGAACTGACAGATATGTTTAACTCAACCCTCTGTATACATTTAGTCCACACAGGGTAAAAAATAAAATAAAACTTTAAAATACAGAAGAAACTATAGAAGACTGCTATTTAAACCTTGAAGGAGGCTGTGGAAGACTTTCTAGGAACAACACAAAGAAATAGAGAAGCCATAAAGCAACAGATGGAAAAATGTAAGTACCGAAAAAATGAAAACGTGACACAAAGTAAAAGACCAACAACAATCTGGGAAGAAATATCAGCAACATATAAGACAAAATGTTACCATTCATAACATGAAAAACTCTGAACCGAGTGAACAATCCAGAAGAAAACTCAGCCATGCTATGAAGTCAAGTGATTTAAGAATATAAATAGCAGATGCAGACATGGTTAATCACAACATTTTTTAAGTTAAAATGAAACTCAATTTTCACTTATCAGCTTGACAAAAATTAAGGACTGATCATGTCCAGAGCAGGAAAAGATGCTGGGAAACGGGCCCTCTCCCGTGCCGTCAGTGGAACCCAACAGCCTTCAAAAACAAGGCAATTTGGCCTTGTACCTAAGAAAATTTAAAATGTGCACGCTGACCACTTCTAGAAATCTGTCTTACACAAATCCTAGCAAGAGTGCATGAAGACATTATGAGAATGTTCACTGCAATGTTGTCTGTAGTAGAAAACCCAGGAGCAGTCAAAATGCCCACAAATAGGGGAACGAACCACAGAGTATTCATGCTGCGTGATACCAAACAGCTGCTAAAAGCAATGAGGCAAATGTGTACTGAGACTCAGAAATGTGCACAGTACAAGGCGAGTTTTTTAAAAAGGCAAACTGCAAATAAGTATGTACCTTATGATCCCTTTTCTTGGTTAAAAAAAACAAATGATTAAAAATAACATCACGTTATGTACCATTGCAGGCATCATCCTAAGTATTTTACCAGTGTGACCTCATTGTGACAACCTGAGGAGGCAGGTAGGTCTCAGAGACGGGGAAGCGGAGGCGGAGACGTGAAGGACCTCGTCCTTCTCACATCAGCAACCGGCCCGGCCAGATTATACCTGGCAGTCGGGCTCTAGTCTCACTCTGACACCCGCTCCGCTGCGGAATCTGTGTCTGTGACCGTGCACACGGATGCAGTCTGAGGTGGGGCTGCAGGGGTGTGGAGGTGGCATCCACACTACGCCAATGAGGAGTACTTAAGTTCAGAAAAATTAAATTGGAGTAACAAGGGAGCGAGTCTTAGGATGCACAAAGCCAATAACTGTATAAGAATAGGAAAAGCCTAGAAGGATATAAACCTGTCTACTAAAAGTTTTTAATTGGCCCCAATGGGAAACTGAGGGAGAAGAAAGGGAACTTTCACTTCTTTCTTTCCTTTTTCTTCATTATTTATATTTTTTGTATTAAACTTGCATTACTTATATATTGAGGACTTCTTGCAAACCACAAACAAAAGCCATTATTTAAAATAGTCAAAAATTGGAAAAAACCTAATATGCAACCATCAGGAGTGGCCAAATCATCTCCAAAATGGAAAGTCAGTAGAAAAGGAGTGTGGAGCCAGAACCGCGTGCTTCGCTGACGGCTGTATGAACGGGGACACCTCCTGCGAAGGGTACTTCCTCACTGCCTACCCAGGGTTCGGAGGTACACACCTCGTGACCAGTAATGCTTCCCTGGGAAATTAGCCTATAGAAGGAGGGTCGTGGACAGACATGCACACAAGGATACAAGGTTTTTAAAAATCATATCATTGTTTGTCATATTAAACAGCAAATGCACCATTCACGAGGACTGGGCACATGAATCATGGTACATCCACACGCAGAGGCCACGACGTGGTCAGGAACCACTGCCCAGATCACTGAGGTAGGTGGGTGGGCAGAATGGTGGGATCGGTGGACTAACTTCTGTGCAAAAAAGCAGGAAGTCTATTTTTCTTTGGTTTTATCATCACAAAATAAAACACAGAGAGGAACCACAGGAAACTAAGAAGAGGACTTTGAGAGGGGGAGACGGCGGCAGGCGAGTTTCCCAAAAAACTGTTTCTTTGTAATTCTGACCAGGGGCTTTTTAAAAGGGGTAATTTTAGGGGCCGGCCCGGTGGTGCAGCAGTTTGGTTCGCGCTTGGCAGCCCGGGGTTCGCGGGTTCGGATCCCGGGCGCCCGCCAACACACTGCTTGTCAGCCATGCTGTGGCGGCGTCCCATATAAAGTAGAGGAAGATGGGCACGGATGTTAGCCCAGGGCCAGTCTTCCTCACACACACAAAAAAGGGGGGTAATTAGGAAAGCTTTTATCTTGACAAAAAGTATGAAAATAAAAACACAGTTTCACACTGACAGATGCAACCACATGAACAAATCTCACAGACACTACATCGAGTGGACACAGAAGCACATGGTCCAGAGCTCCATTTATAGGAAGTTTAAGAGAAGGCGAAACTGAATGAGTCACAGAAAGAAGAGGAGTTACACCCTCCAGGGGGTTCAGGAAACCCTGGACTCAGGAATGTTATCTTGATCTGGGGGATGGCTGCACAGGCATGTGTGTGAAAATTCACCAAGCCACACAATTAAATTAGTGCACTTAATGCACTTTACTCTGTGTGTGTGGGTATACGTTACACATCAATAAAAATTTTTAAGAGTATCAAAAATGTTTTTGAGGGATATTTAATGATGTGATAAAAGGCCTTAAATATAATGTTAAATCAAAAAAGGTAGAATTTTACACTGATAGGGAATATACTTATAGCTCTGATTTAGAAAAAGAAGTAGGAGGAGGGAAAAGGATTAAAGAAAATACAGCAAAATAGTAACTCGGGGGGCAGAATTTTCTTTATACTTCACTGTATTTTCAAAATTCTCTACAGTTACCATATAAACAAACAAACTATATATATACATATTTTTTTTTTAATACAGAAAAAGTACCAATTAGATACGGGGTTTGAGGACACAAAAAATAGAAGCCTGCAACTTTAAAGAACCTCTCAACATTTAAAATGTTGGTACAAACTTGAGTGACTGAATACAAAAGGCCAGGTTAACACCCAGCCGTGTGCAAACACAGCCTGTTTATTTTACAAAGTACAAGATATCCAGAAGGGGAGGGAAAAAACAACCCCAGAAACCCCTAGGAAGCCGAAGCAAGCATTGTCCTGGGGGTTTGGAGACGGGAAGTGAGAAGGCCGCATGTTCTCGCACCACTAACTCGGAAGAGCTGAAACCCGCCCGACACGGGGAAGGCCCAGCTTTCCAGGCGGCTCTGCTCCGGGCGTTGTGATCCTAAAGATTTTAAAAATCCATGAGAGGCAGTAAAATGTAACAAGATAATGTATGTCTAGACCCACCCTAATGTGTAGGGAGGAGTAAACGAATCTTCAGTTGCTGATTAATTGTTCCTTTAATTTTTCTCCCCCACAACAACCCATTATTAGCTATATGGGGAGTATCTGGTCTTAGTTCTCCACAATTAGAATTCAAAGTTTAATTCTCACTTAGCACAAATAATTCTAGATTCTCTTCCATTATTTTAAGTGGAGATTATTTTTATGATATTAATTTCTAATGACCAAAAAGAAGAAAAATCGCGAATCCACTCCACCATCAGGCTCTGCAGATGCTGTGTCCAGCATCTCCTCTTGGGCAGGGACTCTGGAGCCAGGCAGCGGGTAGGCACGAGCCACAGAGGAACAGTCTGCACCTGGGTATGGAAGTCAAGGAGAATGTGGTACTGAGTTCAGCAAAGCAAAGCTGGGCAGGTGAGGGGGGAACCGAAGGAAAAGCAAAATACCTGTGGCCAAAACCACCTCCAACAGCTTATCTCAAACGGCCTTTCAGTTGGGGAAACGCAAGGGAAAAGAAACGAGGAATTTGTAAGTGATTAAGAATCACATAAAACAGCAGTCTGCTCAAAATTACGTCTGCTATTCAACAGATGATTTTTTTTTTTTTTGGTGAGGAAGACTGGCCCTGAGCTAGCATCCGTGCCCATCTTCCTCTACTTTGTATATGGGACGCCGCCATGGCATGGCCTGACGAGCAGTGCTCAGGTGCGTGTGCAGGATCCGAACCCGGGAACCCCGGGTCACCGAAGCGGAGCGTGCGAACGCAACCACTATGCCACCAGGCCAGCCCCAACACAATTCTTTATTTAAGTTTTATGTGATGAAACATTTACTACTACAGAGAAACTATGAAGCACACGTGCAACAGCCTTCAGGCTGGCCCTCAGACTCCCCGGGCTTCAGTGGGGGAAGAATCAGACAAGAAATGAGGCCTCCTTTTAAGTGAAGTCCTCTCAGCTTCACCACCACCACCTCCGTAAGCTATTTTGGCTATCTTTCGACAAATTATCAAGAGCACCTAGAACTGATTAAACCTTCGTGACAGTAAAGTCAGACGAGAGGCCGAAGTTCACGGGGACTCCGATACCACTGGCACTGGCGGCTCCTGAGTCAGTTTTTGTTTCAGGCTCTCGAAACCTTAAGTAAACAAATCCAACAGCCAGTGAAAACTGACACACCCAGAAACTCTCATCGAAACACTGACTTCGTGGTTCACAACAGACTGGCCTATTCCATCTGCAGTGGCCTCGCCTGGGGCTCAAGGTCACAAGAAAACACTCCTGAACACCTTCACGCTTGGTGAGGAGGGAAGAGAGAACCAGCAGGCTGCAAGCAGAGTGCAGGACAGAGGAACTGCCGTCTCAGCGGCGCACACACCACACCTGCCGAGTTTCCCAAGACTGCTACCGTTTTTGCTCCTTAACTAACTAGACAAAAATCCATCAACATTTCTAGATTTCTTCAAAAAATCAGGTGTACAGGATGCTGGAGCTAAAGGAGCCCTCAAGGTGACCAGTGTCTTGACCCCTGACCTGACCAACAGTACCGCCCTCAGCCCACTCTACCCCACTCCACTCCCCCTGGCCAAAGCAAACCTGCCCTGGAACCCGTGTGTGGATTCTCGACTAACCCTCCCAGCAAGAAATGAGTCTTCAAAGAAGCCGTCGGCAGCTTCCTCGGCTGCTCCCGACAGTTCTCAGAAACCAAGTCTTGCTCCCAACATCCAAAGACAGGCCAGGCGTCCCACTCGAGCGAGCGGGGAGGTACTTTGGAGAGAGGGACTTTCTGCGTTTTCAGCAAATCACATCACAGAAGAACCGCCTGCTGCTGGGATTAACAGTACATACAAACGAGGAAACTGCTCTCCTGCTCTGCCTCATTAAAGCATTTCATAGGTAAATGTGAGTACAGAATGAGTCACCGTGATTTGCCAGCCTGTTATCCACGTAAAAAGGTGAAAGGTCTCCCACCTGCTACCACCCCAAACGCCTGGCCAATCCTGACCCAGGGCAGCCAGCACCCTGGGCATCCGGCTTCCCTCCAAACCCACAAACAGGAAAATAAGAGGGGAGGGGTGTTTCTGCTTTCAAAGGCCAAGTTCCTTCCACACGATCCCTTGAGAAGCCACTTATTTTCATTGCCTAGATCCACTTCTTGAAAATGGAAATCTGATTTTTACCTTGTAGTAGACTAATTTCCACTTATCCCACCTTCTTAAGGTTCTGGGTAAAACCCGAGGCCACAATTTTTGCACCTCACACAGACAATAACTCTAAGAACAAGCTTCACAAAGCACTAAAAGTCAAGTTGAGAGACAGAAACCTGCGTTTAATAAAAGATTGGATGTCTGCTGATTTCTCTGACACTCACCCACTCTTCAACATTCGGGGGCTGCTCATCATAAACACGTTCCTTGTCCCACAAAATGTTCGACTTGTCATACCGGTCCATCTTCCTTCGGGTTTTCACAGCAAAGAAAATCATTAAAGCAAAAGCCACAATAACCATGAACCCCAGTACAATGGCAATGGCCTAAAAAGAGATTAAAGATAGTGACATAATGAGATTTTATTGCTGACTTTGTCCCAATCTACCCTCCACAAATACCCGAGGCCCTAATAAATACCTGTGGTTTAACTGATAGAGAACTGATACAAATGTTACACGTTAGAAATATAAACCCCATTCCCGTTGGGCTAAGGCTAGCAAAACACACATGCACACCGATTCAATCCTCAGAATGTGCTGACTGCCATCACCCCTATTTTAGAATTACACAAAACCATTCCAAAGCTGGAGCACTGAGGGGCCATATTTTTATAAACAGATGAGAATGGCCAGTAAATTAACTCAATCGTTGGCATACTTCTAAAGGGCTTGAAAAACGTTATTCTCAGAAGTAGCCTTAAATATCCAATCATGCTTGCAAATCTTTTTACACTGAATGTAAATTTCGGTCCGTAGAGGACCTGCCTTACCACAAATCACGCAGACATGATCTAACCAAGCTATAAACTAGAGAAAATGGACTAATGACTCATTTAGTTGGGCAGGTGTCTCTGTTTTAGGAGTCTCCTGTGTACTTACTAGAGAAGCCCTACCCCCAGGGGCTCTCCCATGTCTGAGAGGGATGTTAGTTTAAGGGGGATGCTGGCCCCGAGGCACTGGGGTTGAGGAGGTAGCAGGTCTCTGCCCTGATGTGTGCTAATGGGTTACAGGAGGCTCTCTGCAGCTAACAGTGATATCCCTTTGCAAAGAAAGCAGGTTTGGGGTTGTCAGAGAACAAAGAGGGCTGGGGTGTGGTAAGACAGAGTACCAACTCTCACCCTATTTACCACATATACATCTGAATGTCAACAACAAACATTCTGAAAACCTACACTTGCAGGGAAAACATTTCAGTTTTCAAAACAACAATAGTTACTGCAGAAGATCTAACCCCCAAAGAGTGACTCATTCAGGCAAAAGAATGGGAATTCCTTAGTCAGTGTAAGGAGAAAAACAAGGAAGGAAAAAAAGATTAGTAACCCAGAAACATTCCTAATATAATTAGGATGACTCATATGTCACTGAGGGCAGGGTTCTCAACCCCACCTGCACATTTGAAGCACCTGGATGGCTTTTAAAAATACTTACACCCTGAAAATTACAAAACACTTTTGAAAGAAATTAAACAAGACCTAAGTAAATGGAAAGACATCCCGTGTTCATGGATCAGAAGACTGAGCGTAAAGATGATAATACTCCCCGAATTAATCTACAGATTCAACGCAATCCTTCAAAATCCTCGCTGGCTTTTTTGCAGAAATTGACAAGCTGGTCCTAAAATTCATATGAAAATGCAAAGGACCCAGAATCTAGCCAAAACAATCTTGAAAAAGAAGAATAAAGTTGGAAGACTCCACTTCCCAATTTTGAAAACTTACCACAACACTACAGTAACCATGACAGCGTGCCACTCGCCTAAGGACAGAAATATAGATTATGGAATCAAATTGAGAGTCTAGAAATAAATCCTCACATTTATGGTCAATTCACTTTTGACAAGGGCATGAAGACAATTTAATGGAGAAACAGTGCTCTCAACAAATAACACCAAGACAAATGGATAGCCATGTGCAAAGAACGTTGGCCCTTCTTTACACCATGCCCGAAATTAATACAAAATGGATCACAGACCTGACTGTGAGAGCTAAAATTCTCAGAAGAAAACAGGGGCAAATCTTTGTGACCTTGAATTAGGCAAAGTGTTCTTAGACATGACACCAAAAGCACAAGCAAAAGAAAAATTAGACCTCATCAAAATTAAAAACTTTTATGCAAAGAACACCATCCAGAAAGTGAAAAGAGAATAACAAAATGGAGAGGAAACATTTGCAAATCATATATCTATAAGGGACTTGTATCCAGATATATAAAGAATTCTTACAACTCAATAAAAATAATACAAATAGCCCAATTAAAAAATGGGCAATGATTCTGAATAGCCATTTCTCCAAAGATATACTAATGGCCAATAAGCAGAAGAAAATATGCTCAACATCTTAGCTTATTAAGGAAATGCAAATCCAAACCAAAGTGAGGTGCCACTTCACACCCATCAGCACAGCTAGAATCAGACAAAAACAATGCTGGTGAGGATGTGGGGAAACTGAAATCCTCCTATATGTCTGGTAAATGTAAAATAGTGCAACTTCTTAGGAAAACAGTCTGGCAGCTCCTCAAAAGATTAAACACAGAGTTGCCATAAGACCCAGCAATTCCATCCCGAGGTGTATACTCAACTCAAGAGAAACTAAAACACACGTTCACACAAAAACTTGTACACAAGTGTTCAAAGCGTTATTCTTAACAGCCACTGTGGAAACAGCCCAAGTGTCTGTCAACTGAGGAATGAATAAAATGTGGTCTATCCATACAGCGGATTATTATCCAGCCACAAAAAGGAAGGAAGTCCTGGCACCTGCTATCACATGGATGAGCCTTAAAAACATTAACACCAAGTGTAAGAGCCAGTCATAAGAGACTACGTACTGTGTGATTCCACTTATATGAAACGTCCAGGACAGACGGATCTATGGGACAGGACTAGTGGATGCCTAGGTCTGGGGAAGGTGAGGGAAATGACGAGGAGGGACTGTAATGGGTGCGGGATTTCTTTCTGGGATGGTGAAAATGTTCCAAAATTAATCGTGGTGATGGTTGCACAACTCTGTGAATACACGAAAATACCGAAGTGTACTTTAAACAGATGAATTATATGGTATGCTAATTATATCTTAATAATGACACCCAGCCCTTCTCCCAGGTTCTGAATTAAGTAGAAGTGGGGCCTTGGCATCAATATTTTTTAGAAGTTCCCAAAGTGATTCTATGAAGCATCCCAAGTTGAGAGTCTCTGACCCAAAGAGAGAGGGGAGGGGGAAACAAAACAAACTCCTCGTACCTCCTGGGGATCCACCACACAGTAGTGGTATAAATACTGGTCCACGTAGAGTCCAGTAACTGCAGGCGTGTAGAACTGGTTGCAGAGGGCATATATTTGTGAACTGTAGAGAGACCCAGAAGCCTGGGCAGTTGGGTTGACTCCCATTATATAGACAATTGTGGCAATAAACACCATGATGCCCAGGATGGCACTCACAATGATCACGGTCAAGTAGTATCTTCTTGTTCTAGAAATTTCAGATCTTATCACGCTGGTAACAAATATCGCCAATGCAGCAATGAAACAAAAGGCAGCCATGGCCAGGAGGAAGCCCTTGGCCGCTCTTGGATCTGTATAGGCTCCATAGCCATAACCGTAGCCATAACCGTAGCCATAGCTACCAAAGCCACTTCCGTAGGGGTAGCCTCCCAGTAAGGAAGATCCATAGCTTCTGTCCCAGGCAAGTGTGGAGGCGACACAGGCAAAGATGGCAATGCACATCACGATGACGAGCATAGACAGAATCCGAATCACTCCCGGAGGAGAGGTCCACTTGTAGAAGTGAAGAATTTCATCCTCTGGGTAGAAGGAATATGCCGGCTGAGACAGCATTGGTCGAACATGCATCTCTCCACCATATATGTCATTGCTTGGTGCATAATGATTAGGTTTGCTGAAATGCACATGAAAACAATGTCAAAAGTTAGCACTTGTTGACAATAAGCAGAAAGAACATAGAAAGTACTTGGAAAAATTTAAACAAACCATTGGCAAATAAAACTATTATTAGTACTGCCCCACTGCAATAGGGCAAGTTGCGTCCCCCCCACAAATTCAGATGTCGAGATCCCAACCCCAATGTAATGGTGTTAGGAGGTGGGGCTTTGGAGGAGACTAGGTCACAAGGATGGAGCCCTCGAGATGGGATTAGTGTCCTTATAAAGGAGGCCCCAGAGAGCTCTCCCATCCCTTCCGCCACGTGAAGACACAGTGAGAGGTCAGCCGTCTGCGACCTGGAAGACGGCCCTCACCAAAACCTGACCCTGCTGGCGCCTGATCTCAGACTCCAGCCTCCAGAGCTGTGAGAAATACATTTCTGTTGTCGATAAGCCACCCAGTCTGAGGCACTCTGGTACAGCAGCCTGGACTGATTCCGACATCCACTGAACAGTTAAGCTATCTGTGCACCAGAGTCACTGGGAGGGTTTGTTAAACCAGGGATGGTCAGCCCCCATCCCCAGATCTGCTGATTCTGAAGCTCTGGGGTAGGACAAGCTCCCCGATGCTGCTGAGCTGCAGGTCTGGGAACCACACACTGGGAATGACTGCTCTGGTTTCTACGGAGCAGAGGTTCTCAAACCTGCTGCATATTAGCATCCCCTGGGGAATGTGCTGCAGATGGAGCACTCCACACCGGTTAAATCGTAATCCCTGGGGTTGGGACCCACGCAGTTGAGAACAACGGTGTCAACCCTTTAGCCTGCGACCTGAGACCGGTGCATTCACACAGGACATCGACACTGGCCTATCCTGGGTCACATGCATTCCTGGCAGCCTCGCTCTCCCACCTCACAAAGCACATTCGTTCATTTATTCATCTGACTCCAGCTGTTTACCAAAGGGGGCAGGCTGACGTGTGTGGGACACAGTGCTGGGCCTGGGGACACAACAATGAACAGGATGGCCTGAGTCCAGGCCCCTCCCAGAGCTGAGTTCCTGTCGGGCAGTAAGACATTAAACAGACACCACCCGAGGTAGCCAGTCGTGGTGAGAGCCATCGAGTAAGTCGGGTCTGCGGTGAGGGCCCACAGCGGGAGGCCTGCCCGAGTGGCTCCTGAATCTCCTTTATGAAAACACTGTCAACTCAGTAACTTCATCATAGGCACACCGCTGAGGACAGACACACAGACACGTGGACACACTGACTCTCAAGAACTGCGGGTCCTGTGGAGGCAAAATGCAATTCCCAATGTGACCCAGCTGCTTGGACTTTGCCATCATTTCCGCAGACCTCCTTCCTCACTCCACAGCGGAACATCTTACTACCGGCAGCCACTAACCAAGGGAAGTCCAAGAAGCTACCTGAGTGGAGGAGGAGGACAGAAACTGGACAGAAGGCCGACAAGCTGGTCTTGGAAATGTCAAGGGTGAAATTCCACAAGCCCTGCACTCGGACCGGGCTGTCTCCATGCAGGGCTGTCGTGAACAGTGCACTCTGAGCATCCTTGAACGTGCATCCCGGCACATATGCACTTGCTCTTCCAGGATATACGCCCAGAGGTGGAATTTTGGGGTCAAAGTTTTTTATCTTCAGCTCTACTAGACAATGTCAAACTGTTTTCCAAAATGCCTGTATCACTTACACTCCCATTAACAGCGTAACGTTCACAGAAGCATTGCTTGTCCCCGTGTCTACCTACAGTGGGACAGGCAACTGTGACATCCGTACGACGGAACGCCACAGAGCTGTGCCATCTAATACGGCAGCCACACGGGTCGACTGAGCACCTGAAATGGGGCGGATCCAAACTGAGATGTGCTGTTAAGTACAAGACACACAGCGTCCCAGTGTGAAAAGACGTACCACCACCAAGGGAGAACCCTAATGTTGACTACGGACGTGGGGTGAGGATGTGTCGACGCAGGTTCATCCGCTGTAACGAATGTACCATCTGGTGGGGGATGTTGATAATGGGGGAGGCTGTGCATCTGTGGGGCAGGGCCATATGGGAAATCTCTGCACCTTCTGCTCAATTTTGCTGTGAACCTAAAACTGCTCCAAAAAATAAAGACCATAAAAAAAAGAACGTGAACTGTCTCATGAGTCAGTGTTTATATCAATCACATGTTGGAGTGATAATATTTTGGATATATTGGGTTTAGTGAAATATATTATTGAAGTTCATTTCTTCTTTTATTTTTAATGTGATTACAAGAAAACATAAAATTACATGTATGGCTCACGTTATATTTCTATAGCACTGCTTGAAGCAAAGAATGAAGTACAAATACATGCAGATAAATCCTATAAATGATGCTGAAAGAAACAAGACAGAAGAGGATACACACAGCATCTTACTTTCACGCAAGGTTTAAAAACAAGTCAAACTAAACTGTATTGCCTAGGATGTACAGTGATAAAATAACAGAGGCGAGTGAGACCTAAGTCATCCAAGTGGTTCCAGGGAAAGGAGGACGCAGGGAAAGCCTCTGAGATGTTCTGTTCTGGACCTTGGTGACCACTCTGCTTTGTCTTGATTCATCCTCTCAGACGCACCTTCCATGCCCCTTCCTGTATGTGTCTACACTTCTCCATTGTTCACGAAAGCAACACAAAGGAAGCACCAGAGCGGAGCACTACTCAGTCACTGTATCCTCCAGCATATCTGAAGGACCACGTTGTCCTCAACCGTGTCCCTACTATGTTCAGGTCTCGGTCAGGTGGCTGCAGAGCAGGAACACAACCCCCACTGCAGACATCAGAGTTACAGCCACAAAACTACTTGGACGAGGAAGTATCAAGGTTTGACAGCAAACTTAAAATTGAAGAATTCATTGTTAAATCCCCAAATGACTAAGGACAGCAAGGACCCTCAATTTTGCTTCTTGTTTTATATATGACAGGAATCACTCTTAAAATTGACAGTATGGAAACCGTTATGCTGAGTGAAAGAAGTCAGCCACAAAGACCACATACTGGGTGATTCCATTTATATGAAATGTCCAGAGTAGACAAATCTAGAAACAGAAAATGGATTGGTGGTTGCCTAGAACTGGGGAAGTGGGGAGTGACTGCCAATGGGTAGGGGTTCTCTGGGGAAGGGAGGTGAACACGTTCTGAAACTGACTGTGGTGATGGCCGCACACTGAAGACACCGAGACCACCGGCCTGTCCACTCTAAATGGTGAGCCGGACGGTGCGTTACGACTCAGTAGAGGTACCGTTTAAAAACTGACAAAATGTTGCCAACGACCATCTAAACAAGGCATTGACCTGGAAGCTTCATACCATCTGTGAAAACCAGAAAGGGATAAATATACACACAAATAAAAGCCTAGACGGTATTGAAGCCAGCAGTAAAAACGGGACCGTAGTTGCCTCTGCAGAGAAAACCTGTCCCCCAGAAGCTGAGAGCAAGAGGGAAACTCACTTTTCACTGTACCCTTTGGTTCAATTTAAATTTACAAATGCACATATCATTTTTAAAAGCAAACAGACACTTAATAGATGAAAGTTTCAACCATACATATTGTTTACATGTGATAGACTTAAAAAAAAGACAGAAAAAACTAAAGAATTATTTACTTACAATTCATCAGGCCTATAAGGAGGTGGGCTTTCAAGAGGCCTCGACGACATGGCTGCTGTCAGCGGTCACCTGACCTTCAGGACGAGCGACGCCCCTGGCTCCCAGGACAAGCGATCTAGGGAAGTAAGGAGGGTGATGGCATCACTCAGAAACCGCCGCTACCAGTCTCAAGGAACCTCCCCGCCACAGGGACTGCTCTGGTCCTTCCCCTGCCACTCCTCCGTGGTGGCCGCCAATTCCCCGAGCACAGGAGCCCCTCAGTCCTCACAGCACCCAGCACCCACACTCACCGCCAGGCAAATCCTGTTTAGACTGGAAACTCTAAGGTGAAATAATGAAAATTTCACAGAGCTTTTACAGCACAGGCAAAAATGGTCTTTTTTAAAATAGTCACTTCCAAGAACAAGGAAGATGTGTAAAAGGAAAGGAAATTCTTAAAACATATTGTTTCATATTACTTATGGAAGTTCATACAAAATGAGAACGTGTATGAAAGTGCACAGAGAGCAGGGTCCTGCGCATCCTAGCCCCTCAGTGTTAACTTAAGTATAATCTGGTTTAAAAGTATGCCTTTATCATTAGAAATGATTACCAAACGCATCTATGAATGGTGGGATTGTGGGCATTTTTCCCTTTTCTCCTTTCCCAAGTCTTCAAAATTGAGCATAATTTTTATATGAGGGGAAAAGCATTAAGCACACATTGTGTTCAAGAGTCCTCTAAGAGAAAAGCAGAAAGATTTTGTGCTAAAATTCCTCCGAGCAAAAGTCCTTAAACATCTGAGTCACTTTCACTCAGTCCACAAGCACTGACTACGTGCTGACACTCTATACCGCGGGAGCCCGGGCGAAGGACGGGACGCAGTGCTCCGGAGGGTCACCCACGAGGACACGGCAATTCCAACAGGTATTATTTAGGGCAGAACTACATGCTAAAGTGCAGTGTGGGGACAAGAGGGAGGACAGAGAGGAGAGGTGGAAGCTAGAGGTGGGCAAGGGGGGAGGAAGGACACGTGAGCAAGATCTATAATCTGAGTATATTCAGTCTCATATTTTTTCCTTTTCAAATAAGGCCTGTGCAGCCATAACATCGCTATGTTAGGACAGTAAATCAACTCAAACTCTTTAAACTTTGTTTTGTAAAATCAAGGGCAACCATTCTCCACATCCTTAAGGACAGTCAATTTCAAATTCCTCAGAATAAAATATTGCCCAAATGTATATTAGGTAAAACCTCAAAGATGGAAATACATTGAATGTTAATAACACCAACACAATTAGCATAATTTTACAAATACAGTGAGGAAAGGCAACTTCTCTACATTTTTAGTATAACATACAGAAAAGTGCACAAATAGTGAGTGTATACAGCCCTATAACGAGCACCCAAATACACATATAAATGAGCAATTTAGGCCAAACTGTTACGGTGCTATGAAAGTACAGATTAAGTGTCTTCCTAATTAATGTTTAGAAAGAAACATTAAGAAAAACTGAATTTAAATACTACTCAATGTGGGACCCTATTTTTGAAGCTGAATGTCAGATACTGACAAACTGACCGTAGAAGAACCTTACCCTTCCACAGCCAGGGCTCACCCACTCAAGATTATGCCAAAAACTCCACGCTCAATAGAAGGTTTTGAAAATTCTAAATTAATCCAGACTCAGTCTAAAGTTTAAGTTTTGTCAAAAGTCCAGACAACACAATCCCTTTCTAACTGCTACGTCCGGGCCTCAGTGTAGCCGTCGCGTCTCCTGGAACAGCAGGGATGTTAAATCGTGACGCAGACAACTCTAGGAAGCTCAGGAAGAACAAGCTGTACCACACCAACCACATTCCCTTCCAGAGAAGGTTAGCAGCTGGCAGAGGAAGGGCGTGCAGAGGGAATCCTGAGGCTCTCGAGCACATCCCCGGGCACTATGGCTGGGAGACTCCTGCAGCGCTGAGTAATGGAACCTAATGAGGACGAAAGAATGGACCATTCGTGCCCACCCGGAGGAGGCCTCTAGTGGTGACCAGACAAGGTGGACAAGCGGATTCAGATGGGCAGCTGACAAACACCGGACAGGATGACTAACCTGCTGGCGACGAGGACATCAACACTCGTCAAGTCCTCTGGAGGCCTGAATGATGGCGAAAACAAACCCACTCACAATCTGGCAGGACCAGGTCCTCATCTCTAAGCATCACAACCCTCCCTGTCAAAGGGGGATGATCCCGACCTCTGGGCTGGGACAGGAAGTAAGACAATGTACTGAAGAACATAAGCAAAGCGGTCACAGCAAGGTGGTATCCTGAAGGTGGGCAAGTTCAGGGTTTATATACACACCACAGCTTCTTTATATATATATACACACACACACAATGGACTACTACTCAGCCATAACAGATGAAATCTTGCCATTTGCAACATGGATGGACCTTGAGGGCATTATACTAAGTGAAATAACTCAGAAGGAGAAAGCCCAACACCATATGATTTCACTCGTAAGTGGAAGATAAACACATAGATATGGGGGACAGATTGATGGTTACAGAGGGGAAGGGGGTGAGAGGAGGGTGGAAGGGGAAAAGGGGCATATGTGTACAGTGAGGGATGGAAACTAGACTTTTGATGGTGAATACAACGTAGTCTACACAGAAACCGAAGTATAATGACATACATCTGAAATTTATAAAACGTTACAAACCACTGCTACCTCAATTTAAAAACATTTAAAAAGAAAACAAAAAAAATTAATAATATAAGTACTGACTAAGGGAGATCTGGCTTAAGGGCTGTTCATTTTTACAAGTGCATTTCCTTGGTCAGAATTTCAACAAAAGCTAACAAGCTATCTCAAACTTAGGCAGTATTCACTGGTGGTTGGATCCAGGAAAGATAGTTATGAAAAAAAAACGAACCTCTGCATCACCTTGAAACTTGTACACCATGTTCCAGCTAGGTGCCTCTCCAGGAGGGTGACTACGATTGTTACAGATCTAGAAAAACCATGTCTTAAGACAAATGATTGGAAAAACAGGAAATGTTTGGCCTGGAGAACTCAACATTAGAAGACCCACTATGGCAGCCTTCAAATATCTGAGGGGCTGTCTTTGTAGTCCTAGAGATGGTTCTCTGAAAAAACAAAAACCCACCACAGGGTCAGGCTTCATCTCAATGTTAGGAAGTCTTTCCCTCACCCTGACCCCACACACCCTCTAAAAATAACAACTTGATCTCAGCTATGTATCCAAAGCTTCAGTTGTCTGGCGTTTGGGGGGCCTGGACTGGAGGATTTCTAAGGTCTCTGTCAAGTCAGGCTGTCACTGTGTGTAAGGCCCTAGCAAAAGGAGAAAGAGGACCCAGAACAGACTGTTGTCCAGTGCCCAGCACAGCCACATGAATGGTATCTGATCAGTATACATGCTGAACGAAGGGAAAAACAAAATGAGTGAAAAGGCCCAAGGGGTCACTGGTCACCTTCACACAACCTGTGTCACGGGAGTGAAAGGGACATGGTCAAACAGCTGAATCAGAGTCAGGGGCAAAGGGAAGCAGCAGACCCTTGCTGAGTATGTTAAGGTGAAAGCCAGCTAATGTTAAAATATAAAAAAACTTCTCCCCATGAAAAACGTTTACTGGCCAAAAGCTGTCTTCATAGAAAACTAAGATGAAAGAGAAAAGCCTGAAAATGCTATGCTTCAAAATTATTCTTTTGTGTCTGTGTGTGTGAGGAAGACCAGCCCTGAGCTAACATCCGTTGCTAATCCTCCTCTTTTTTGCTGGGGAAGACTGGCCCTGGGCTAACGTCTGTGCCCATCTTCCTCTACTTTATATGGGACGCCTGCCATAGCATGGCTTGACAAGCGGTGCGTAGGTCCGCACCAGGGATCCGAACCTGCCAACCCTGGGCCCCCGAAGCGGAGCACGTGAACTTAACCACTACACCACCAGGCCAACCAACTGTCAATAGGTAAAAAATGAACTTTATCTTAGTTAAGGGCAGTCTGCTCCTTTTTGACCACGTGCAGCAATAGTGAACTTGCCTTTAAGAAGTGGTTTTAAATTATGTCTGATGTTAAATGGTTCTATCTAGACCACAGGAGCATCATTAGCAAAGTGCCTAAAATTCTGAAATTAAGCAGATTTTGAAACAGCCTATGTGTCAGAAATTGCACTTGTAATAAACTCTTCAGATGCCTCCTAAGCACACCATACATTTTGTGACTCATTGCTTAGAATAAAGGCATCAATCAAGGAGGGCCACCTGTGTGAACGCCCAGATCTTCACATGACAGGTGCCTGCTGCTTGTTCACGTCTCAGGTCAAACGTCACCTCCTCAGAGGTGCCCTCCCATCACTCACTCCATCTACCAAATCTGTTTCATTTTCAGAGCAAATTTCCCCCCTAAGTTATTTTTATTTATTTTTTCCTTCTTTCTTTCGTTTTTAACTGCCACCATCTGCACCCCAACTGGAATACCAGCTTCACAAGCACTTAGAGGTCTGTCTTGACCATCACTCTTATTTCTGATCCCTAGAACTAGTCCCTGGTACCAAGTGGTATCAATCAGTATTTGCTTTATAAAACCACCAGTCCATACTGCAGTTGGACAGAGTTGGGATTTCAGTCCAGGGGGGAATGTCTCCAAGTTCTTCACACGACTAACGCCCAGCAAATACATTTCTTCAAGTCAAATTCAACAAAAGTAGTTAAGTGCTGACAGTCTGAGGAAGAGGAGACAAAAGGGACAGAGAGCTCACCTATGGGCACCCCCTGGGGAGCGTGTGAGGAAGGCAGAGTCCTAGGGCCCCCCCACCCCGACCTAGGAACCAGAACCTGGTTTCTTAAGATCCCAGGGGATTCACACCACAGTCAAGAGTGGGGAGCACTGGGTTTCAGAATAGCTGCAACCCAGAGGCTAAAACAAAAGGTATAACAAAAATCCGCATGGCCTTTTACCCTAATATTTCCATAAACAAGTGTAGGTGAAAAAAGCCCACTAAATATTCTCATCAAGCAAGGCTTGAAATGCAACTGAAGAAGACTTCCCTCTGGGAGCTTCCTGGGAGGGTAAGAGATATTACATCATATCTCATATCTCATATATTATATTATCTGAGATTAACTCATATAAGAGTTACTCTACGAGGTAAAAATAATCTTTTATCATTTTCAAAGGACGATAATTCCAACATTATCTTTAGAAGAAAACAGGAGTAATTTCACCTTTATATCAAGCAAGATGCAGAAACCTTATCCGAGGCCATAGGGACTAGTCAAAGGGAGGGCATTCCAGAAAAACTCCCCGAATCCGGTTCTGTGCTGGAACACCAAGGACTCGCCCCTCTAACACACCTTCCCTGTGGAGCGGAAGGGGTTTCCGAGCCGCGCATTTCCAACATGTTCCCCTAAAGTGCTTCCTCGCCCTTAAGATGGAGTTCGAGTAAGATCCCCCTTTCAGAGTTGTTGGGATGACTAAATGACAACACAGTGCCCCGCACACAGGACCACCGCCCGGCATTTCCCTAAAGAGCCTGGAAGCTGCCGAAGTCCCCTATCCTGCTCTCCATCACCTGACGGAGGCACCTCACACCTAAATAAATGCAAAACTACAAAAACAGAAGTGTTGCTTCGTCTGAGGAGACACCTATTACTGTGGCGCCACCATTTAAACTATTTTAAACCCCAGGAAGAGAAAATAAACGTTCACATGCACAGTGCAGAAGAAACACTGGTGCGCTCGGGAACGCGTAGATTGAGAAATCCACCTGCGTCTGGAAAGAACCAGTTTTCAATCGCGCCAAGAATCACCGGAAGTGCCTGAACGGAAGGATCCTCTTTCCCAGGAATCCCAATAACGCACCTGTTGTGCGTGGGGCCGCACACTACCCAGGAAGGCTGCCCCTCCCCGCGCCGGGTCATGCCCGGGTGGGCGGTCTGCCCAGCCGGCCCCCGGCCGGCCTGA
Organism: Tapirus indicus; assembly: GCA_031878705.1. Classification (NCBI taxonomy): domain Eukaryota; kingdom Metazoa; phylum Chordata; class Mammalia; order Perissodactyla; family Tapiridae; genus Tapirus; species Tapirus indicus. Next base: position 797,595 of record CM062925.1, on the reverse strand, counting down.
GGATGGCCCGGCTTCCCGCGGGCTCAGGCGCTCCTCCGGGGACCCGCTCCTCCAGCCCCGGGGGCAGAGGCCATTACGCCCTCCACCCGCCTGTCCCGGTCCCGCCCGGGTCTCCAACCCCGCGGCCGTCCGGGCGGAGCCGAGTCCGCGCCGAGCGCCCCGGGCCGAGCGGGGCCGCCCTCCCGGCCGCGGCCTCGCGGTCACGGCCGAGGATCCGGAGCGGGAGCCGCTTCCTCGAAGTCCCGCAGCCTCACGCGACGCTCGCTCCCGCCCCCAGCTTCACCCCGCGGGCGCGTACCCCCCCAGTGGACTCAAGACGGCCGCCGGCCCCCCAGCACTCCGGGACACCTCCCCTCCCCCGGGAGACGCGCGGGTGGGGTCGGGAGCGGGGAGGTGCCCGGGTCCGGCTGCCCCGGCCCGGCCGCCGAGCGGGCCCCACTCCAACCCGCGCCGCACTCCCCGCGGCGCCCCCGAACCTCCGCGCGCGGGAGCCGAGTTGCCGGCGCCGCCCGGGCACCTGCGCTTCGCGAGCTCCCGCCGAGGGAGCTGGTGGGCGGCTCCGCGCGGCCCCTCAAGGGAGGCAGCCCCCTGCAGACAGAGCGCCCGCGCCGCCCCGCTCACCTGCTCCCGGCGGCCGGCCCGACCCAGCGGGGACGGCGGCAGCGAGGAGCGCGCTCACCTGGCGGGCGCACCTGGCGCTATGCGGGCCGCCGGCACGTCGCCCGGGAGCGGCTAGGGCCCCGGCCCTCCTCCCCTCCCCGCCCCGGCCGCCCGGCCCCGGGCATGCGCACCAGCGCCAGGCCCAGGTGCGGGAGGTCCGCGCCCGCGCCCCACCTGCCGCGCCCCGGCTGGTCGCCCGGAGTCCCGCCGCCTCCGCAGGAGGAGAAAGGGGCGGTGCACGCTGGGGGGAGGTGGTGTGGCGTGGCCGCCTCCTCCCTCGGTGACCCCTTCACCTGAAACTCGGAGGGAGGGGAGGGAGCGGAGGAGGAGGCGGCGGAGCGGCCCTCTCCGCACACCCGCCGCGCGCCCAGTTAAAGGGGTGGCCCGGGCGCAGAGGGGGCTCGGCTCCCAGGGGCGGGGCGGTCCCTGCGGCGCGCTCCGGCTCCGCGAGTCCGGTGGAGCCGTGGAGGGTTTGGCGGTGAGGTCTGCAGGGGACTGTTTTCCTCGCGAAGAGTGTCCGGGGGCGCGCAGTGCTTGGGCAAGGCAGGCGCGTCCTCACACACTTTCCTGCTCCAAAAATTTGGTTCAAGTTTTGTTGGAAAGAAGCATCCGGATGTGGGAGATTTTCGAAAGTCATGCGTAAATTTAGGAACTAGATCCAGGAAAAGACCATTATTCAGAGTGGTTAAATGAAGGTGAAGTACTGTAGATATTGGTGTCGGGATATTTGCCATCAAAATGCAGTACGTACTACAGTATACGTTATTACCACCTCAGAGTCCTCAGCCCCCTTCCCCAAATTCAGCTATGGTGTGATTGAGACTCGGCTCTTGGGGGGACTTAAACTATCTTAACATTCTCTTTGGCTTAAAAAAAAAAGGCTCTAGTTCTGTGTGCTATGTTCTATTTCTTGATCTGGAGGCTGGTTTCAAAGGAGTGTTTATTTAGGAAAATTAATAGTCTACACTTAACAATGTGTACACTTTTATACATGTATGTTGTATTTGAATATATATTTTTTAGTTGTGCTCCAGAATGTGGCAATTTTAGTTCTTGCAATTTAACCATCTGCATTGAAGGGTACAATTTAGCTTTCTTAAACCCTGCTTCACTCTGTGTTCTAACCTGGAATGTCAGCATTGCTAATAAATTTCTGTCCAGTCCCACCCGCTTCTCTGCCTTTAATTAAGTGCTTAGAGATGTGACTCTCCCATAGGTTAGACCCTAAGACATAATTCAATACTTAAGGAAGTAAAAGCATTATATAAATACAAGGTATTTTAAATGATGATGGCCTTAATGGGTAATTAATCTAATTGGCATTTTTTTCGTGGAAGTCATTGCTGCAATTATTTTTAAATGACTGTAGTTTTGAATGATGCAGTTTAAATTGGTGTTGTTAACACTGGGGAAGTTGGGTTAATCCTCTTAGTGTTCCTGTCAGATTACTGAAATCTCCAAACATTCCACTCAGTTTATAATTAAACAGGGAACATTTCCTAATACTCTCAGATTTATAAACATGTCTATTATTTTATGGTGTACTTTGACATATTCTGAAGAGAACTTAGAGTTCTTCCCCACTTTTTTTAAATTGAAATACATTTCACATACCATAAAATTCGCCTGTAATTTTAAAGTGTACATACAAGTCAGTGGTTTTTACAAGGTGGTTTTACAAGGATGTACAACTCTTACCACTACCTAATTCCAGAATACTTTCGTCACCCCCAGAGAAGCCCTGTGTCCGTTTGCAGTCACTCCCCACTTCCCCATGCTCCAGACCCTGGCAACCACTAACTTACTTTCTGTCTGTATTGATTTGCCCATTCTGGACATTTTACATGAATGGATCACACAATAGGTGGCCTTCTGAGTCTGGCTTCTTTCACTTAGCATAATGTTTTCAAGGTTCATTTGTGTTGTAGTACCTACAAGTACTTCTTTCTTCTCATGGCTGAATAAAATTCCATTGCATGGATAGACCACATCTTGTTTAAACTTTTATCAGTTGATGGACATTTGGGTTATTTCCACTTTTTGGCTATTATGAACAATGCTGCTATGAATATTCGAGTACAAGTTTTTCTGTGGACTTTATTTTCAATTCTCTTGGGTAAAGTAGGTCTTTTAATTAACCTTTTTATCATTTTAAGAGACTGACGTACATAGCACATTATTTTTCTTATTCCCAAACTAAATCTAAACCCAAAGGCATGTGGTGTTACGATGGAAGGTTCGGTACCATATTTTATTTGCTTTCCTTCAACAACCATTTTCTGAGTGCCTACCACCAGCTCAGTAGTGAACAAAACCCAAAAAACCCCTGTCTTAGGGAAGCTTACTTTCTAGTTACTGCTGAATGTGTGCATATGGGATAATAGAATTTATTAAGTTGAACTATACGAAGTTGGAAATAGTTGATCATTTTTAACTACAAAATGGCAATTTCATATGGTTCAACTTAATACTAAGCTAAATTTCTATTGGAATGTTGTATACCATTTTTATTCCACTCAAATTAATTTTCCAAACAATGCTCACAACATTGAAAAATCTAAAAACTGTGTTCTTTTAACCATTGCCTAATAGTGTGCATATTAGGTAGTGGCTGAAAATGTTCGGAAAGAAAATCCAGCTGTAAAACCTAAACACATCACTCTTTTTTTTTAATTTTTATTTTTATTTTTTACCATTTTTTAATTGAGGTCTTAATAGTTTATAACACTGTGGGGTTTTAGTTGTACATTTTTGTTTGTCCGTCACCTTCTGGATGTAACCCTTCACCCCTTGTGCCCACCCCCCAACCCTCCTTCCCCTTGGTAACCACCAATCAGTTCTCTCTGTCCGTGTGTTCACTTATATTCCATATATGAGTGAGTTCATGCAGCTAAACACATCACTCTTGAACAGCAAAACAAAATTTGTTGGTCGCTAAATGATGCTATGCTCAGTGTAATCATGTTACATAATCATAAGTTGTAGCAAAATTTTAATTATTTTTAATCAAATGTTCCCTCTTGGCAATTCACAGTATTATGGACTGTGGTCCACTATTGAACATTATTTGATGAAAATCCTCATGACTCAGAAACAAAGTAAATATTCTCAGAGGAACTATGACTAGAAATTTGTTGATTTTACTTGCAGTCAAATGAATGATAAGATAAAAAAACATTTTTTTCTTCCTTTTTATGTGTAAGGGAGAAAGTTAAGACCTCAGAATATGGTGTCAGAAATTCAGGTTCAAATCTCAGTGTGGCACTTACTCGCTGGGTGGGATTAATCCTTCAGAGATGTTAAAGTACATAAGCCCCGTTTTTCTCCACTGTAAATGTGGGATGATGATAAACAGTATTCTCATCGTAAGATTGTTGGGAGGCATGAGGACAGACCATATGCTGGGCCACAAAGCAAGGCACTGCTGTACCCGTCTGCCTGGAGCAGTCCCCATCGCAGAGTTATGCTGTAAATACCTGTGGAAGGAGCGAATGAGTGCAACCCTGATTCCTGACTCCAACAAGCCTGTGGGGTCTTGTCGGTCTCTGGTACTGGTCTTAGCGGAGGAAGGAAGGGAGGTCAGATGATCTCCACTCTGCCTCCCCTGCTGAGTGAGTGAATTCAGTGATTGGTGTTTGCTCCAGGACAACTCAGACTGGAGCTGAGGACGCCTGGCCAGGAGGCCTCTAGTCCCTCCTCCCGGTCTCGAGGGGAGGCTCCCCGTCCGCAGAGGGCAGTTTCGTTGGACAGATTTACAGAGGGATTCATGGGGAAGCCACCAGGGAGGCAGTTCCTGAGAGGATGATGACGCTTGGTGAGTAGAGCTGTACCTCCTCAGCTGCTGTGAATTAGCTAAGCAAGGTCATCCCGGAGGAATCCAAGGCTACGGGAGTCAGCACCTGAGCGGAACATCAACAAGCGGGGTAGCAACCACAGCAATCCCATCCTTCTCTCAGGGTAACCGTGTGCCAGGCACTGTACGAAGTGCCTTCTGGACTTTTCTTTTGTCTTTACAACCACCTTATGATGAACTATTATTTTCTCTATTTTTGGAAAACTAAAGCTCAGAAAGGAGGACGCTCAGGACATCTGCTAAGTTGTAGAGTCAGGATTCGAACACAGGTCATCAAACCCCAGAACTAATGTTCTTAACAGTTTTACTATACTGTGGGGCCACCTCTTGCCTCTAAAAACCCTGCTCCTTAAAACTACCCATAGAAAGATTACAGAGTGCAGCTGTAGAAAAAATAATCTTAAAAAAAAATTGGGTACAATGGTGCATTACGGATGAGAATGAACCAGTTAGAGCAACTCCCAGCAACACGGTGGATCTTTCAAATGTGATACTAAACAGAAGAAACAGTTCTTCAAAGGACAGTATGATTCTGTTTACATAAAAAGTTCAAAAACAGGCAAAGCTAAACTCCATCACTTGGGGATTCATATGTAAGTGGCAAATGTACAAAACAAAGCAAAATGATTGTGATCATAAAAGTGGTTTCCTCCAGGAGGAGGGGAGCGGGGATGCTCTGGGGATGCTGCCGTGTTCTGTCTCCGCACCTGCGCGCAGGTTACACGCTCTCAGCCTTACAGCAGCTTATTCGGCTGTACACGTATGCTTCAAGCACTTTTTTGTAGGAATTTTATAATAAAAATTTTATTTAAAAGAACAGAGTTTAGAGACATTCTTAAAAGGTGGTTGGAGACCCATGTGTAGGTGTTTCATTTCGTGAATAACATTCCTCAGATGCCAGCAGGAAGTCGCTTTATGGGATCAGAGCAAGCTGGGATCCCGACCTGAAGAAGCAGAGGGAGGTTTGATCTGGACAGAATATGACCAGAGTTATATGGATGATGCGGATAAAGAGGTTTGGGGCTATTTTTTGATTTTTCAATGGCATCAGTCATCATGGGAGTGGAACATTAACCTTGCAGGCTTCTTCAGGAACTGGCCTCCTGAATCTTTTAAGCTCAAAAAAGAAAGAGGAAAAAGTAAACATTGACCAAATACTACGAATACTGTGTTATCGTATCTGATTTTAACTTCATGGGGCTCTTAACCTGCTGTGTCCCCACACTTACAAAAGTACTGCCAGTACTTCTCTAGCTCATCACAAGGAATCCTGGCCCTAGAAAAACCTCTAAGCGGACTACAGACTTCTCTTGGCTTCCCGTGAGTTATGAGGTACCGTTCTCCTTTAATTCCTTACAGGGGCTCCCGCGTGGCCGCTTTTCTGATTTTATTTGGAGTTTCTTTAGGAGAAGCTTTAGGAGCCAACAGAGGGTGTGGCACGTTTGTGGATTGTATACAAAAAGGAATGTTTGTTCAGTCAAAAAATATTTCCTCAGTACCTGCTGGGTGTCAGACCCTGTCCTAAGAGACACAGTGGGCTCAGGACAGACAAGGTCCCTCGGGCAGGTTTATGCTCTAGTTGGGAGAAGACATGCAACAAAGATGATTAAACTGAAAATGAACACGAGGATCTCAGGTGGTGCCGAGTGACACGAAGAGACGAACAGGCTGAGGGGACAGGGAGGCGGGGGAGGGGCAGCCTGCGGTAGAGTGGTCACGGCAGCTGCTCTGAATAGGTGACATCTGAGCTGAGACGTTTATGATGAGGAACCAGCCGTGCCTAGATCTGGGCCAAGAAGATCTGAGGCAGCATCCAGGACCACTGCAGAGATTCGAGTCCAAGAGGCGGGAAGGGGAGAGCGTGGGAGCTGACGAGGGAGGAGGGCAGAGGTCAGCCTCAGATGCCTCCAGAGTGTGGGGTTTTTCCACCTGTGACGGGAAGGCTTTGCAGGGTTGCAGGTATTTCATAGCGATGAATTCATGTTTTGAATTTTGTGGAATTTTTTTTTTTTTTTGTGAGGAAGACCAGCCCTGAGCTAACATCCGTCGCCAATCCTCCCCTTTTTGCTGAGGAAGACTGGCCCTGAGCTAACATCCGTGCCCATCTTCCTGTACTTTATATGCGACGCCGCCACGGCATGGCTGACAGGCAGTGCGTCGGCGGGCGCCCGGGATCCGAACTCGCGAACCCTGGGCTGCCAAGCGCGGACTAAACCGCTGCGCCACCGGGCGGCCCCTAATTTTGTGGAATTTTAAGTGTCAACATAAGCACTTTCCTGTGTTTTTAAATAATGTTTTTGTAGAACTTGAGTATTTATCTTTAAAGTTTGTAGCTTCTGAATAGAAAGGATTAAACCTGATGAAGAGAGCCGGGTGATCTGAAACCCAGTTGATAGGATCTTGGAGAAATGTAAATGACTCCTGTCCATCTTCCTACTGCATCTTGATCAGAAGAGGTGGCCTCTGGGCCTGAGAGGCACAAGGTGCTGGGGACCAGAAAGGCAGATGGTGGGAGAAGCTCTCTCGTAATCACATGATTATTTTATTTTTCATGCTTTTTTCTATATTTTCTAAAATTTCTCAATGAACAAGCATATATTATTTTTGACAATCAGGAAAAAGATATGTTTTCATTGTTTTTTCCTAACTTACTATGTTGGAAAATTCAAACCTATAGAAAATTCAAACCTATAGAAAAACTGAGGAAACAGCACAATGAACTATATCTTTCTCCTAAATTTGCCAGTTAACACTGTCCACATTTGCTTGCTTTCTGACACATACACACACACACACACACACACGAAATGTAGACCTGGTATATTTTCTTTGCTCAAACATTCACACTTTTTTTGGTTCAGCCACTTAAAAGTCACGTGCAGAGATGATGACACTTCACCCTATGTACTTCAGCGGGCATCAGTGGGCATCAGCGGGCATCAGCGGGCATCAGCGGGCAAAGAACCAAGACATTCTCCTGCATCACCGCTGTCTTAGTTTGTGCCGCTGTGACAGAATACCCTAGACTGGGTGGTTTAGAAACAACAGAAATTTATTTCTTAGAGTTCTGGAGGCTGGAAGTCTGAGATCAGGGTGCCAACAGGTCAGGTTCTGGTGAGGGCCCTCTTCTGGGGGCAGAGGGCAGTTGTTTCGCTATGTAGTGGAGAGGGCAAGAGGGCAAGAGGGCTTTCTGGGGTCCCTTTTATGAGGGTCCTAATCCCATTCACAGGGCTCCACCCTCATCACCTAATCACCTCCCCAAGTCCACACCTCCTAACACCATCACGTTGGGGGTCAGGTTTCAACATACGAGTTTTGGAGTGACGCAAACATTCAGTCTATAATAACCACCATACCATTGACAACCCCCACAAATGACCATCAATGCATAATCTTAGCTGATGTGAAGGACATATTCATGTTGCTCCAATGTCCCAAAAATGTCTTTTACGGGGCCTGCCGGGTGGCATAGAGGTTAAATTCTCACGCTCCACTTCAGCGGCCCAGGGTTCGCGGGTTCGGATCCTGGGCGTGGACCTACACACCACTCATCAAGCCATGCTGGGGCTGGTGTCCCACATATAATGTAGAGGAAGATGGGCACGGGTGTCAGCTCAGGGACGATCTTCCTCAGCAAAACAAAACAAAACAAAGTCTTTTACGGTTTGTTCTTTTTTAATCCAGAAGTCATGCATTTCATGTCATGTCTCCTAATCTCCTTAATTCTTGAGCAGTCCAATTGCCACTTCGTCATCCATGACACTGACATGTTTTAAAAGAATCTGGTCCAGTTGTCCTGTTGAATGTCCCCAATCTGGGTTATGTCCCCCTCACTGTCAGATTCAGAGGGAAAACTGTTGGCAAGACAACTCTAGCGGGGAGGCTGTGGCCCCTGCCCTCCAGCAGGTCGGGAGGCTGGCACAGTCGAGCTGTCCCAGGGTGAGTGACGCTCAGTTTGAATGTGGTGGTGGCCCCCAGATGCCCTCTTCCCTTTGTCATTCACAAGCATTCCGTGAGGGAGTCTCTGATTCTGTGGAGAACCTTCTTCCACAACCGCCTCACATCCAGCAAAAGCTTTCAGTGTCCAGTGCTGATTCTTGCTCAACTCAAGTCCTGTGTCAGTTGGTAGATAATGTTTTTTTCTGATACTACCACACATTAGTATTAACATGATCTAGTACTAGCAAGAATAAAGAAAGAATTTTTGTGTGAGAAAAAGAAGGTGGAAAATATTCTAATTCATTGAAATATTGATCTTACATGAAAAGATTTCCCTTTTGCTGATACACTTTCTTTCTGTTTTGCCTTTAAGGAGTCAAGCAGTTCCCTCACCTGCGTAGCGTGTGTACCGTCTGCTTACCCGCTCAGGAGGGTAGGTGCTGTGCGGAGAAATCACAGCACAATTTCGTACAGCACTCTTCCCTCACGTAGTCTAGGAGATGAGGTGTACAGTCATCAAAATAAAAAATAATTAAGTGAAAGGACAGATAAGTGCTGGGTGAGGGGCAGAGATAAGGATCCTCTCTCTTCTGACACGTGGAGCTGCTTACCTGGCTGCCCAGGTGCTCCTCCCACTCCTCTCCAGACTCGCCCTTTGCTCACACTAATCCCTCTGCCTGGAATGTTCTCCATCCACCTTCGGGTCTCCAGGTTCATATACTAAAATATTGCCAGAGCTTCAAGACTGAGCTACCACTTCTTCTAGTAAACAACAACAACACCAGCCCAAACCTTGATTTCTCTTCTTCTCTGAGAAGTGGCTTTTCTCAATTCTGCACATATTCCAAAAACAATTTACCTCAATCTTGACACCCAATGTTAAGTCACTTTCTAACCTGGGTTACGTAGGTGTGTGGGTCTCCTCCTAGACTGTCCCCCCTCTGAGGGCGAGGTCTCCTAATTGCCTGGGCTCCCTGTGCACCCCTCCTTCTGATACTTTGCACTCCTGTTACTTTAATTGAGTAAATGAACAACAGGCAGTCTTCAATAAATTACCCCCACGTATACGGGAGCTGAATCAGGCTGGTAATCATCTCGAGGAGAAACTACTCTCGCCTTCTGTGCTTATTTTTCTCAAACGTGTTCCTTACAGTAGTCGGTTAACAGGAAGTTTCCTTTACTGCCGTCCTCTAGACAGAGGGAAAAAAATAACAGGAAACCAACCCACATCCAACAATGAAGATGAATATCAATATTTGTTCCTTTCCGGACGAGGGGAGTTATGTACAGCATTAGGTCATCATAGCAGCACTTGAAAGAATCAAAGTTGCTTTGAGCTTGAAGAATTTCCAGTTTAGCAATTTGGCTGTTTTCATCTAACTGAAGTGAAGTTAAAATACAGCCTTTTAACAGAAATAATAGATATTATTCCAAGTCTCCCCAGTTGCCATCTGGAAGCTGTGCTTATTATCAAACTTGGGATCCAGGAACCTGGTCCGATGCTCCAGGCAGATAACTTGCTTCCTCTTGTGCTCCTGGACACTTTGTACATCGTAAGAAAAGAAACAGAAGTTTCTATTTATTGAGTAACTTCTCTGTGTCACTACAACATCATGAGTTAAACATTATCTTCATTCTGTAGATAAGAAAACTGGGTTTCATGGATGATAAAAACTTGATTCAAATTGCACAGCTAGAACAGGATACAGCTGGGATTTACAAACACAAGTCTTTCCGACCCCAGACCCATGCCATCCTCATGGAACTGTGCTTTATTTCCATGCCTGCCTCCTGCACCAGCCATGGTCCTTGTGTCCACGTCACCCACCCCGGGGCTTGGTGCACAAGTGCCGAGTACAACTGAGTGTCTCCCAGTTTCCATTACCCCTTTCTCCTTATCTCACCGAAACTCAGTTTTATTCTGACATTCACCCTCCCCACGCAGCCCGGGGGCTTCAGCAGAGGCTGACCGGACCCCTGCTCCCGGGGACAGGCTTATTGTCTACAGATCATCCCTGTCCCCTTGCCAGTGACTGGCTCAGGAACTCACACCGAAACCAATGAGGGCACAGCTGGACAGTCTGACAACCGCGGGGAACCAAGCTAAGGGTCAAGGCCACACCCAGAGGAGGCAGAGCAGGGGAAACCAGAGCTCAGAGCCCTCTGGACTTCCAGTTATGTGAGATAATATATTGCTTTATTATTTCAGCTACTTTACTCTTGGTTGTTTTGTGTGTGTGTGAGGAAGACCAGCCCTGAGCTAACATCCGTCGCCAATCCTCCTCTTTTTGCTGAGGAAGACTGGCCCTGGGCTAACATCCGTGCCCATCTTTCTCCACTTTATATGGGACGCCGCCACGGCATGGCTGACAGGCAGTGTGTCGGCGGGCGCCCGGGATCCGAACTCGTGAACCCCGGCCTGCCAAGCGCGAACTAAACCGCTGCGCCACCGGGCTGGCCCCTACTCTTGGTTTTTATTAGATTAATTTCTTCTGCCTGTTTTACTAAACAGACATTTCCATAAACCTTCATAACATAGACCAAAACATTCATGTCCAAAAGGCCAAGCCAATCATGGTGATCCAGTCGAGACAGGCTAGGTTATGCTGAGGTGACAAAAACCTCAGGAAATCTTGATGTCTTAGGACAACAAAGGTTTATTTTTGCTTGGGGTCCATGTCCGAAGAGAGTGGGCTAGGGTCTCCGCTTCACAATTTTCTTACTCTAGGACCCAGGGTGTCAGAGAAGCCACCATTTCAAATGTTGCCAGACATAGTAAAGGAAAAGAAAGTTCTGGAGGGTCTCACACTGACAATTAAATGCTTTGACTCAGAAGTGATGCAAGTCATTTCCATTAACAACATATTGCCAGAACTAGACATATGTCTCCACCCTGCCACAGTGTCCATGTGCCTGGAGGGGGAAGAGAACTGGGTATTTCATCTGTGAACACGGGGATGACCGCACAATTGGTTATACAGACAGTAGAGTATGCCTGTATTAATGTTCGCTCTTAAAAGAAGACATAGTAATGTAAAATTTATAGCTTACAAGTTTCATGGAGCCCTGCAAAACCCTTCACCAAGGTACTTTTACCAACATGACCTCATTTCATCTTCAGCACAGTCCTGTGACATAGTTATAGTGATAGACATTAATACTACCCTATTTTAGAGGAGGCTGAGGAGGTTTACTCAGTTTGTCCAAGATGACAGTAATGGAGCTGAGATTCAGACAACAGTTTGAGTTACCTCTGTGCACTTCACTACCTCTAAGGAACTGTCTTCACGACAGGCAAGATCATCAAAGTGTTGTCAAACACATGGGCAAGTATTAGCCTTCGAAACAAAACAATATGTGAGGTTTCTTTGGCAGATTCCAAAACTCCATAAGTTCATAGTCCACGTAGTGATGACAGCCATCCATTCTATGCGCCTATAATCAGGCTGAAAGATAGAGGTGGCCTGCTAGACGCCTGCCACCACCATGGCCTTCTAGGGACAAAACCACACCAAGCCTTCCAAGAAGTAGTGAGAGTGTGACAGAAATGTCCCTCTCCTCTTTCCTTCCCCTTTACATCAGTCCCGGCAGCAAGAGAGAAGAAAAGTAAAGACTTCCTAAGGGAATTGACTAGAAGCCAGGAGACCCAGTTATGCACTCAGCTCTAGCAGAAACCAGCTGAGTAACTTTAGGCAAGTCATTTAGCCTGTCTTTACCACTGACAATAAAATAATGTCTGTCGAGATGTTTTGCAAGCACTTAGGAAAGTGCAAAAGTAGTTATTCATGCAATATTTCATACTAAGCTGCTTCTATGTGCCTGGTCTTGGGGGGAATGCAAGAATAATTAAGGCGTGGTCTGTGCTGTGGGCATCTGTGGTTGTTGCACGTCTAGCCTCTATTAAGAGTAAAGAGCACACAGTTTTTCTTTGAAGACTTGTCCCCTCCCCACTTCATGAGGTCTGGTGGGTTGTCAGTCTCAATGCTCTGCCCCACAGTGGTGGGTCTGAGATCCAGGCTGGCCGATTAGATGTTCAAAGACGGACACACGACCCGAATTAAGGCCTGTTAGAGGCTTCCCAGAGGTGGGGTAGAGGGTGGCCCGAGGAGAGTCTCCTCCTGTGATCCCTGCATATAACCGTGCTGCATGCTGGAGTGGAGCCTTCTCCCTCAGTTACACAGAGGAAGGAGAGACGGGAGAACATGAGACTAACGAGCAGTGAGAAGCAGAGAGGACAGAGAGGTGGACTGAGACAGAGCCCTGAAGCCAAGTTGGTTCCTGGACTTCAGTTCTCAAAGCCACAAGCTGGTCTGAGTTTCACTTGCAATGAAAGGGGTTTCAACTAATACAGTCTCAGTCCTCAAATCATTCATATCTTATAAACTGTATAGCCATTGACTTAATAACCAAAGGATAGAGACCACTTAAAAAACATATCGGCCAATTCTGAAACATACCAGCTAAGTTCAAGTAGCTTATAATGCCCCCGGCACCCTGGAGTCTCCCAGTTGGATGGCAACTGTCTAGTGAGTTGTCCCACCTTCCCTCCAACAGTGGGGTTGGTGGTCAGCAACAGTTTTGTTATACCCAGACCTACTGTTGCCACTTGTCCTTGCTATTGTATATATACAATCTAATTAAATGTTACATAAACTGATGAAATATGATGGACCCCCAAAAGAGAGATATTTCTATGAAAAGCAAGTTAATTGCTAAAAGACTTAATAAAGATGTTGCTTTAAAAAATGTGCCATCTGGAGCCAGCCCTGGTGGCCTTGTGTTTAAAGTTCAGAGTGCTCTTTCTGTTTCAGTGGCTTGGGTTCGGTTCCCGGTCACAGAACCACACCACTCAGCTGTCAGGAGCCCTGCTGTGGCAGCTGCTCATGTAGAACTAGAAGGACTTGCAACTAGAATATACAACCATGCACTGGGGCTTTGAGGAGGGAAAAGAAAAAAGAGGAAGGTTGGCAACAGATGTTAGCTCAGGGCAAAACTTTCTCAGCAAAAAATAAATAAAATAAAATAAATGTGCTGTCCAGTTGATATGGTAAAGACAACTATAAAAGATTGGAAGAAAAAATACAAAAGCCCAGAGGGCTTCCCTATGCAGATTGCTTCCCACCCACATTTAATGGCTCACTCTGCTTTAAAGAAGCTGACACTAGAATTCACAGACAGTTCATGAAAATGATGACGAGGAAGTTGAAAATGAGAGAACGATGAGAAACTCGATCTGCAAAGAAAAGCCTGGATCCTACTTCAAACTATTGGCAAAGGAAGGCACATCACATAGTTTAAATGGAAGGAATTGTTTAAAGAATCTATACGTCACTTTTGGATACTCAGCTTTAATCCACTCTCTTCAGTTGACACTCAAGTTACTGGTCCCGACTATGTCAGGTAAGAGAGCATATCTGTTGACTTCAAAATTGCCTCACCTGGGGGCTGGCCTTGTGGCGTAGTGGTGGTTTGGTGTGCTCCGCTTTGGCCCGGGTTCCCGGGTTTGGATCCCAGGCGTGGACCTACACCGCTCGTCAGCCACGCTATAGAGGCATCCCACATACAAAATAAAGGAAGATTGGCACAGGTGTTAGCTCAGGACCAATCCTCCTCAGCAAAATAAATAAGTAAATAAAAGTGCCTTACGGAGCAATAGGAGGTGTGGACCGACTTGGGAGTTGGAATATTCATTTCAATCATTATGACTCCATGTAAACTTCTGAAGACTTAAAATGTATTTTCAAGACCACAGAACTTCAAGATGATTAATACATTAGGTGGCAGAGTATACTTGATATGAAATATGTAATTATCTTGATTTTTAGTACCATTTTGCCTGTAAGTCATGTAATTTTGACGTTGTATACATCTTTGTATTTTTGTGATTGAGCAGAATACCTGGCACCATAGAGGTGAAAGCATTAGAATATTTAAAGAAACCTAAAGGTAAAGGGGTAAAGGGGCATTCTAGAAACAAGGGAAAGCATATACAGAAGCCTGCATCCCTGAAGTGGACAGCCTCTCACCCTACCCCACCCTTACACCCCTGACATTAGGAGCAGTGTAGACCGTGGAGAGTTCTGTATGTGCCGGAATTGTAGATCTCAGGTGTGGGCTTGGAGAGGGGGCTTCTGAAGGAAGTTGTGCAAACAAAACGGTGTTAGGATGCAAGACCCCTGCTGACTATGGGGAGAATGGATGAGAGGAGACGGAGGCTTGAGATTGGCGAGATGCTGGGCTGTGGTCCTTCCAAAACCTAGCATTGTCCTGATGTCCAAAACCCACGAGGGTTCTGAGTTCTGAGTAACCCAAAGCTTAGCTTGCCGCATCCTCTTCCATCTGGGTCTGTCTTCCTCGGGACTCATCGCCAGTTCAGTCAATCTCACCTTCTCAGAGCCTCTTAATATACCCCGTCCTGTAAACCCAGCTCGGGGGCTCAACTCCAGTTTTACCTTTTTATCCAAACACTTCCTGGCCTTTCAAGCCTATCGTAGCCTCTCCAGAACTCCCCCTCCCCAGAATTCCTGCCCTGTTGGGGTCTGTCAATCCTGACATAAGCCCAGGAAAAGTGCTTAAGAAAGGATCAGGACTACATAAATGTGAAAGCACAGTCTCTCTTCAATTATTTAAACATAAACATATCCCCCCATCCTCAGCTCAGTGGAAAATTCCTGAAGGGCCAAAAATACTTTTCAGACTTTGAATTCTAAAGAGCACTCTACTCAGGGTAGGTTCAAGCCAGCGCATGTCATACTTCTCAGGCCCTGCCTAACCCTCACGTTCTTTCAAGCTGGGCTCAAGGGAGCTCTGCTTTTACTGAGAAAGCCCTGGCCACTTCCGTCTCCCTCGGAGGGTCTCTGGAGTCAACCCTCTTCTGTCTTCCACTCCCCTCTCTCCCCGCACCATACACCCTCTCAGGGTTGGCTTTTGTTCTCAAGTGCACCTCCTAAGGGGCTGTCCACTAACCCAAAATCCGAAGTCCTTCTCTTGGTTCCTCTGTCAAAAAATGCAGGCGTTCTTTTCTTCTTTTTAAGGAGTAAAGTTTTATGTAACACTAAGAGCGACTAATAGCCATCCACAGACGTTGTGAAGGGTAACTCACTTTGCTATTCATAGGTGGGAGGGTTGGGCCGTAGCCCAGGCTCACAGAGGCAGCGGCCCAGCACGTCCGAGGAGGTGAGCTGCCCCTACCCTGCAAACAGCCGGTGGTGGGAATTCCTCCCCAATTCTCCAGCTGGGAGGCTTTCTTAGGGGTGCATTATCAACGTCACTTAGGTTGCTCTTCAGGTATTAGGCTGGCTTAGTCTTGCCTTTAAATGTCAATTATTGTTAGTCTTGGTTCATTTTTATCAATTTACTGTTTTGCTTTGCTGACCAGGTAGTTTTTATGATGCTTATTTGCATCAATAGGATTTTTGGGCCATAATTCTCAAGGAACTAGACTCGAAGATGTGTCTGGTTGGTATCCTCATAGGACTCTCTTATATCCCTTGTGCTCAATCAGATATTTTTATAATTCCCCAGAAATACGCTTGAACTATGACACTTCATTGGTTATGTGCTTTTCATGAATTTGTGCTATTTGTATAACTTATAGCATGGAATCCAGATTAAGTGTAATGAGACCACTGGTTATTTGAAAATTTATAAGGCTTGTTTTATGATATAAAATCATGTGGCAAATCCTGTTCTTCTGTCATCAGGTAAATTCCAAGTGATTTATATTATGTATTCAGCAACATGTTGGCCTCAATTTGTTTATAAGGAAAATCATATTAATGATATCCCTAGTCCATATTGTGGTATCATATTGTGACATAATATTGACAACACATTTACGGTTTTGTTTAAAATATACTGCTATTTTAGACTAGAGTGCCAAGACCATTCAGTGGGGAAAGGATAGTCTTTTCAACAAACTGCGCTGGGAAAACTGCAGATCCACGTGCAAGAAAATGAAGTTGCACCCTTACCTTGCACCATATGAAAAAGTGAACTCAGAATGGATCAAAGACTTCAAATAAGAGCTAAAACTATAAAATACTTAGAAGAAAACATAGAGGAAAACTTTCATGACATTGGATTTGGCAATGATTTCTTAGATACAATGCCAAAGGCACAGGCAACAAAAGAAAAAATAGATAAGTTAGACTTTGTCAAAATTAAAAACTTTTGTGCATCAAAGGACACTATCAACAGAGTGAAAAGGCAACCCATGGAATGGGAGAAAATATTTGCAAATCATATAACTGATACAGGATTGATATCCAGAATACATAAAGAACTCTTAAAACTCAAAAACAGAAAAACAAACAATCCAATTAAGAAATGGGCAAAGGACTTGAATAGACTTTTCTCCAAAAAAGATACACAAATGGCCGACAAGCACATGAAAAGATGCTCAATATCACTAAGCTTCAGGGAAATGCAAATCAAATCTACAGTGAGATACCATCTCACACCCATTAGAATGGCTGCAGTCAAAAAAACAGAAAATAACAAGTGTTGGTGAGAAATTGAACCCTGGTGCACTGTTGGTAGGAATGTAAAGTGGTGCAGCCACTGTAGGACAAGTATAATGATTCTTCAAAGAATTAAACATAGAATTACCATATGATCCAGTGTAGAGGAGGAAAAACTTTTCCTTTACCCTCTTAGACTCTGTTATGAGGGCCTGTAAATTACACTGACATAAGAGAGTAACAGGAGAAAAGCGTACAAATTTTATTTGATGTTAATATTTTTACATGGCATGGGGGCTTCACAGAAAAAGAAGTGAAAACCCCAAAGAAGTGGTGAGAGTTGGGGGCTTGTACACCATTTTAATGAAGGGTGAGAAACTGTGGAGAACTGACTAGACAAAGGAAAGGGGTTTGGGCTTCTGTGGTGGTAAATTGGGGAAAGTGACCAGGAAATATATGGGGAAAATAATGGAACATAAGGGTTATTTTAATAAGGTCTGTTTGTTCTGACTCATCTTGGCACCAACTCCCTGTCTCCAGTGATAGGAATGTACCAGGAAGGCCTGGTACCGGGAGGGCCTCTTTCTCCTAGAAATAATACTCACTCAGAGGATATGTTCATTTTTAATTTTCATAGATCTTGCCAAATTGCCTTCTCTAGAGGATGCACTAATTTACATGCCTACTGGTAAAAAATATAAGTGACAGCTTCCCAAACTCTGGTTAACAGTGGGCTGTCAATTCTTTGGCACTCTAATAAATGACAAAATGGCGTCCTGGTATAATTTTAATTTGCATTTTGCTTGATATGAGTGAGCTGAGCATCTTTTCATATGTTTAAGAGCCACTTGGATTCTTTTTCAGTGAACTGTCCCAATCCTTTGCCATTTTTCTATTGGATTATTCATCTTTACTTTATTGATTTATAGGGACTCTAGGTATTAGTGAAATTGGCCTTTTGCACGATAAGTGACATGTGTTTTTCCCCCAGTTTGTCACTTATCACTTGTCTTTTGCTTTTGTGTGTGTTTGTTTTGTGTGTAGGGGACAGGGGTCATGGAGCATTGCCATGAAGCATCTAGAAGAAACCATGGAAGATTTTTTTAGTTTCAGAGTAGGGAGGGCCTTTCTAAGGATGACTTAAAACCTAAAGAAGGCCGATACATTCGACCATATGAAGTAAACAAGGTCTTCATGACAGCATTTGCATACTAACCCCCGTCCCTCAGAATGGGACCTTATTTGGAAATAGGGTCCTGGATGATATAATTAGTTAGATTAAAATGAGGTCACACTGCAGGGGTGTGGGCCATTCTTCCAACATGACTGGTGTCCTTATAAGAAGAGGAGAAGGGACACAGAGACAGGGACACAGTGAAAGTGCCACGTGACTCTGGAGGAAGCAGAGAGGACATGCGGCAGCTGCACCCCGGGATCCCCAGGGATTGCCCCAGACCACCAGAAGCTCAGAGAGAGGCTAGAAGAGACCCTCCCCTACAGGTTCGGGGGGGCAGGGCCCTGCTGACACTTTGCTCTCAGACGTCTGGCCTCCGGAACTGTGGCAATAAGTTTCTGTGTTAAGCCACTCCGTTTGTAGCACTTTGTTATGGCAACTCCAGGACACGACTACACCAGCTTCCTCTCTTCCCGTTCTCCTGAAAACTAGTCTGGCCCTCCTAAAGGTTTTGCTCTTCGTCACTCTGGGAAAATGGACAGAAGTGTAAAACATGAGACGAATTTACAGAGACTTAAAAAGCGGCCTTCCCCAACCACCTGGTTGTAAGGAGCCATCGGCTACTCTGACATCACAGTTCCTATCTGGTATTTTTCTTATTTGCTGTGTCTCCTTCACTACAGTATAAGCCGCACGACAACAGGACCCTTTCTTTCCTGTTCACTCTACCCTGAGGACACGCCCAACAGATGGTAGACAAGCAATACCCTTTGGACAACGAATGAATAAAATTCTTAGAGCTTTCTAGACCTTCAGTGACTCTGTGACCCAGGGCCTGGGAGGTAATGGTCCCAGCCCTCAGTCTTCATCTGTGAAATGGAGAGAAGTGTATGTGCTGAGAGTTAGGAAGGAGAAGTGCAGGGTGCTCTGGGGGGCTGGCCTAGCTTTTTGGTCAGGTTAGGTTTAATTGGGGAGGAATCAACCAGATAGTAAGTTCTCCTGGGTCGCCACCAGTCTGACTGACTGCTGCATCCCCAGGAGCTGGTATAGGCTGACACATCGTAGGTGGTCAATAAACTTGTTGAATAAGTGAATGGAAGGCCTCCGGAGGCAATGGTTTTAAGAGATATTTAGGATGATGTAAAACTTGGTAATGAATTGGGTGTTAGGGAGAGTAAAGGATGTGCCCAGGTTTTTTTTCTTTTGCTGAGGAAGATTCACCCTGAGCTAATATCTGTGTCAATCTTCCTCTATTTTGTATGTGGGTCGCTGCCACAGCAGGTCACGAGTGGTGTAGGTCCGTGCCCGGGAACCAAACCTGGGCCGCCAAAGCTGAGCACACAAAACTTAACCACTATGCCACCAGGCCGGCCCCGGGCCCCAGGTTTCTGAGAGAAAACAGGAGGCTGTTTTTCTGCATGAACATTTTATTGATGTGGTTGGGGCTCCCTTGTCTGGCCTTCCTAATCTAAAACCTTTTCACTGGGAGGAGAATGCCAAAGTCTAGAAGCATGCTTCCAGAAGAACAATAGATCTGACCCCGCCCAGTTTCTTAATTGAAGGGAGCAGTTTGCTTCTCTGAGACCTCTTTCAGGATCCCATGGGATTAAGACAGAGCCATGTCCTGGGAAGGGCACCTCAGGGTGGGCAGGGAAGAGGCCAGCCGAAAACAAAAGATTTCCTGAGGGAAGGTAGAGGCTGGGTTGGCAACTCATGTCCCTTACAATTGCGAGTCACACATCAGATCCACAGACGCTTTGCCCTTCCCTGCCTCCTGGATTAAAAATAATAATAAACGTAATCTGGGACTTCCAGCTGATCTGGCCTTGCGCCTGAAGTTACTAAGAGGAGTGACGCACATCCTCTCCTTGTCCTCGGGGACTGGTCTGAGCCTCCCCAGATCTACTTGTGAAGAAGAGGAAGCAAGCCCCCTCGGGTCTTTTGACCTGGTGGGCCATACCCTCCCATCTGCGCCACCCCAGCCCCTTAGGAAAGAAAAAGCAGACTTTCAAAGCTGGCAAAATAACAAAGTTTGGTTTTTTAAATGGAAACAAAAACAAACATTTATAAACCTTTTTTCACTTCTCAGTCTCCTCCAGGCAAAGTTTAATGAAAAAATATTTATACTCTGTCCTCTCCCATTTTCAATAAGAAAAAAACCCATACCACTTTTCTATATTAAACCACTTTTTTCTCTGTATTAAATTAAATGTATATATTATATATACACATACATATGATTTTTAAATATATGATATGATTTAGGTCCCTTTTTAAAAGCTATTTTATAGAGTAATAAAATCCAGAAATTTAAAAATTATTTATTTATTCATATTATTTAAAGGGATTATTAACTGCTTTTAATAGAATTTTTAAATAGCTTTCCCTCCTCCTGTTTGGAATGTATGTTGAATATTGTCATGAAATAGCTAGATAAAAGCAGTTTTCTATAAAATTAGATACAACCAATTTTTGTGTTGCTACTTTGAAAAGGTCGATTTTGTTAGCACGGTGTGCGCCTATTTGTAATATTCATGTAACTATCTCAAAACGTAACTATCTCAAAACTTAGTGCATGTCTCTTGTCTCCAACCTAAAGGCTTAAATAGGACAACAGAGAAGGCAAAGGTTACAGCATGAAAGTCAATATTTAGGTTGCCTCTTGAAATAACTCTGCCAGCTGCGATATTCCCACAAAATAGTGTTTTTAAAAACTAGCTCTGGGGGTGAAAAGCATAATTGGGTGGTTTGTTTTAATTTTAAAACCATGGCTCCAAATATTAACTTCTAAATCACTACTTTCATATTCTCTCCCTTGATATTTCTGCCAGTTCTCTGTGATGCTCTCCCATGACATAGTCCCCGTTTCTTTCCTCTCTCTCATAAGAGGTTCACCAAGTATATTCTGTGCTTCATTTTCTTCAGAATCTTTTGACCTAGAAGATCCCTGAATGATTCGCTGGAGCACTCCTTCCCCCACTACAAGCCAAAGTCACCTCTGAAACTTGTCCCTTCCATTTCCCACCAGTTTATGGACACCCAGACTTGGAGTAGAGAGGCCAGCAGCAGGTTTGGGGACCAAGGGACACACAAAACACAGGTCTGAAAGGAGTCATGGTTTTAATTGTTTGACATTTATTTTTTTGTGAACTATTGTCCTTAACTAATCTGGCCAGCCCGGCCAGCAGTCCAGCAGGAACGTCTGTTGACCTAATTACACCCCACCATCATTAAGCCCCCAGTGGATTATATTATTTTTGCTTCTGAAAGTAATCTAGTTGAGATTATTTTCTGGTGTCTATATTTATACATCTTCTGATGAACAGACAGATCATCTGGTCAGGTTCAAAACTAAATCAAATCCAGAATATATAAAGAACTCTTATGACTCAACAGCAAAAAAAAGAAAAAGAAGAACCTAATTAAAAAATGGGCAAAGGACATGAATAGACATTTCTCCACAAAAGATACATACATGACTAATAAGCTCATGAAAAGACGCTCAGCATCACTAATCATTAGGGAAACACAAATCAAAACCCCAACGAGATATCACCTCACACCCAGTAGGATGGCTATTTAACAAAAAAGAGAGTGAGAGAAGACAGGTGTTGGTGAATGTGGAGAAACTGGAACCCTCATGCACTGCAGCGGGAATGTAAAATGGTGCAGCTGCTGTGGACAATAGTGGTTCCTCAAGAAGTTAAATGTAGAATTGCCACATGATCCAGCAATTTCACTCCTAGGTATAGACCCCAAACAATTGAAAGCCGGGAGTCAAACAGGTATCAATATTCATAGCAGCATTATTCACAATGGCCGAAAGTTGGAAGCAACCTGTGTCCATCAACAGATGAATGGATAAGCAAAATGCAGTAGCTACAGACAATGGAATGTGATTCAGCCTCAAAGGGGTGAAATTCCGACACACGCTACAACGTGGATGAATCTTGAAAACATTATGCCAAGTGAAATAACTCAGACACGAAAGGACAAATAGTGTACGATTCCACTTATATTAGGTGTCCAGAATAGGCAAATTCATATATATATGAGACAGAAAGTAGACTAGAGGTTACCAGGGACTGTGGAGGCGGGAATGAGGAGCTGGGGTTTAACGGGTACCAAGTTTCTCTCTGCATGATGAAAGATCGCTGGAAACGGATAGTGGTGATAGCTGCACAACACTGTGAATGTACTTAATGCCACTGAATTAGACGCTGAAAAATTGTTAAAGTGGTAAATTTTATGTATATTTCACCACAATAAAAAAATAAAAAAGAACCAAAGACCTATTAATCTCCTCTCGGATATATTAATTAATACATTAATATGTTAATACAAATGTGGTAGGCTTGGCCTCAGATTGATTCTTGACACCAGGGCATGGCCACAGGTGGTCAGCTCAATATCAGGTCTTAAGTCCACCCAAGTGGGAAAGCGAAGTTACTTGACCAACTTGATGGTAGGAAAAAAACTGAAACCCAATATGCAATCTGGTTTTCTTAAGAGATATAAAAATTTTTTGACTGGGGAACTGACAAGGGAAGGGGCAGGAAAGATGCCAGGCGTCTAGTTTGTAATTGCCAATTCTTCCTAAGCTTTTTAAAACTAAAGGTAATTTTTTTTTTTTTTGAGGAAGCTTGGCCCTGCACTAACATCTGTTGCCAAACTTCCTCTTTTTCCTTTTTCTCCCCAAAGCCCCAGTGCATTGTTGTGTATCATAGTTGTAGAGTTGTAGCTCTTCTATTTGGGATGCCACCTCAGGCTGGCTTGATAAGTGGTGAGTAGGTCCGCGTCCAGGATCTGAACCCGCGAACCCCGGGCCACCGAAGCAGGACATGCAAACTTAACTGCTGTTCCACTGGGCCAGCCCCAAGGCAATTTTTTTTTTGTTACATTTTTTCTTATTACAAAATAAATGCATACACAACGTAGATTAATTGGAAATTATGGAAAAACATAAAGAAAATGAAAAAATACATAGTGTCACCAACTCAGAGAAAACAACTGTTAATATTTTAATGGATTTGCTTAAATGATTTTTTCTGTAGTGTGCACATATAAATGTGTGTGTATATATATGAACTACATATTACCAAGCTATACTTGTATATAGATCATACTGTACCTATAATTATGCTTCCTTTTTTCACCTAATATTATTTCACAAGCATTTTACCAACTGACAACTTTCTTTAAAAAACTTGATTTTTAATCCCCGTGTGATATTCCATCACATAGATATGCTGTAAGTTATTTGAATTTTCTACTGTCAGACCCTTCGGTTGTTTCCAGTTGTGGAAATAAGTGAAGACCACCCAAACGAGGACAAACAAACGTTATTCATTCAGAGCTTGCCACAGCAAGGGAGTCAGCGCGACGGAACGCTTGGCAGGGACTCCGGGCGGGTTCTGCAGGGTCTGGAAGGCTTCAGGCAGGCTCTGACTGGAGGGTGTTGGCCTGGGAAGCTGGAGGCGGGCTAACTAGAAGCGGTCATCACGTGATTGGTTGGTTAGGGGAGCATATTTGACTTTCTCTGATTGGTCCTAAATTGGATGATGGGGGAGGGAGGGCAAAAATCAGGGAAGCTGCAGTTATTGATGGAGTCATCGCTGATGGGGGTGACTGCTACAGAGCTTGTGGTTTGTCTTCCTGGACCGCTTGCTGCCAGGTTGCGGGTCAGAGCTCTATTTTCATGTATGGTCGAGCATTGTCTGTATATCAGTCTCTCACAATGGATGTGTAACTGTATCTGTATCATTTTTTTAAATTTATTTTTTATCTTATTGAGGTCATATTGGTTTGTAACATTGTGTAATTTCAGGTGAACTTTATATTTATCAGTTTCTGTACAGACTGCATCATGCTCACCAGCAATAGTCTAATTTTTATCTGTTGCTATATATATGTGCCCCTTCACCCCTTTGGCCCACCCGCCAACCCCCTTCCCCTCTGGTAACCGCTCCTCTGTTCTCTTTATCCATGAGTTTATCTTCCACATATGAGTGAAATCATATGGTGTTTGTCTTTCTCTGTCTGGCTTATTTTGCTTAACATCATACCCTCAAGGCCCATCCATGTTGTTGCAAATGGCAAGATTTTGTCTTTTTTTAATGGCTAAGTAGTATTCCATTGTATACTTCCATTCCATACCACATGCTCTTTATCCGTTCATCAGTTGATGGGCATTTGGGTTTCCTCCACATCTTGGCTATTGTGAATAATGCTGCAAAGACATAGGAGTGCATAGATCTCTTTGTATTGTTGATTTCATGTTCTTTGGATAAATATCCAGTAGTGGGATAACTAGATTGTGTGGTATTTCTATTTTTAATTTTTTGAGAAGTCTCGAGGCTGTTTTCCAGCTTGGCTGCACCAGTTTGCATTCCCACGAGCAGTGTATGAGGGTTCCCTTTTCTCCATATCCTCTCCAACACTTATTTTTTCTTGTTAATTATAGCCGTTCTGAGGGATGTGAGGTGATATTTCATTGTAGTTTTGATTTTCATTTCCCCAATAATTGGTGATATTGAACATCTTTTCATGTGCCTGTTGGCCATCTGTATATCTTTGGAAAAATGTCTGTTCCTATCCTTTGCCCATTTTTGATCCGGTTTCTCATTTTTTTATCAAGTTGTATGAGCTCTTTTTACATTTTGGAAATTAACCCCATGTCGGATATATGATTTGCAAATATTTTGTCCTGGTTGGTGGGTTGTCTTTTCATTTTGTTGATGGTGTCCTTCGCCTAGCAGAAGCTTTTTAGTCTGATGTAGTCCCATTTGTTTTTCTTTTTGTTTCCCTTGACTGAGTAGACATGGTATTCGAAAAGATGCTGCTAAGACCAGTGTCTAAGAGTGTACTGCCTATATTTTCTTCTAGGAGTTTTATGGTTTCAGGTCTTACATTTAAGTGTTTAGTCCATTTTGAGTTAATTTTTGTGTATAGTGTAAGATAATGGTCTACTTGCATTCTTTCGTATGTGGCTGTCTAGTTTTCCCAACACCATTTATTCAAGAGACTTTCCTTTCTCCATTGTATGTTCTTGGCTCCTTTGTTGAAGATTAGCTGTCCACAGACGTGTGGTTTTATTTCTGGGCTTTCAATTCTGTTCCATTAATGTGTGTGTCTGTTTTTGTGCCAGTACCATGCTGTGTTGTTTATCTTTGTAGTATATGTTGAAATCAGGGATTGTGATGCCTCCAACTTTGTTCTCTTTTCTTAGGATTGCTTTGGCTATTCAGGGTCTTTTGTTGTTCCACATAAATTTTAGGATTCTTTGTTTTATCTTCATGAAGAATGTCATTGGGATTCTGATTGGGATTGCATTGAATCTGTAGATTGCTTTAGGTAGTATGGACATTTTAACTATGTTTATTCTTCCAATACCTGTGCATGGGATATTTTTCCATTTCTTTATGTCATCATTGATTTCTTTCAAAAATGTCTCATAGTTTTCATTGTCTAGGTCTTTCACCTCCTTGGTTAAATTTATTCCTAGATATTTTATTCTTTTTGTTGCAATTATAAATGGGATTATCTTTCTGATTTCTTTCTGTTAGTTCATTAGTAGCATATAGAAATGCAACTGATTTTTTAAGTTGATTTTGTACCCTGCAACTTCGCTGTGGTCGTTGATTATTTCTAATAGTTTTCCAATGGATTCTTTAGGGTTTCTATATATAAAATTATGTTGTCTGCAAATAGTGAGAATTTCACTTCTTCATTACCTGTTTGGAGTCCTTTTATTCCTTTTTCTTGCCTAATTGCTCTGGCCAAAACCTCCAGTACTATGTTGAATAAGAGCGGTGAGAGTGGACACCCTTGTCTTATTCCTGTTCTCAAAGGAATAGCTTTCAGTTTTTCCCCATTGAGTAAGACATTAGCTGTGGGTTTGTCATACATGGCCTTTATTATATTCAGGTACTTTCCTTCTATGCCCATTTTGTTGAGAGTTTTTATCATAAACAGATGTTGGATCTTAAATGCCTTCTCTGCATCAATTGAGATGATCATGTGGTTTTTATTCTTCATTTTGTTAATGTGATGTATCACGTTGATTGATTTGCAGATGTTGAACCATCCCTATATCCCTGGTATAAACCCCACTTGGTCATGGTGTGTAATCTTTTTGATGTATCGCTGTATTCGGTTTGCCAATATTTTGTTGAGGATTTTTGCATCTATGTTCATCAGCGATACTGGCCTGTAGTTTTCCTTCTTTGTATGGTCTTTGTCTGGCTTTGGTATCAGGGTGATGTTGGCCTCGTAGAATGTGTTAGGAAGTGTTTCATCTTCCTCTATTTTTTGGAAAAGTTTGAGAAGGATAGGTATTAAATCTTCTTTGAATGTTTGCTAAAATTCTCCAGAGAAGCCATCTGGTCCTGGACTTTTATTTTGGGGGAGGTTTTTGATTACTGTTTCAATCTCTTTACTTTTAACTGATCTATTCAGATTCCCTATTTCTTCTTGATTCAGTTTTGGGTGGTTGTATGAGTCTAAGAATTTATCCATTTCTTTTAGATTGTCCAATTTGTTGGCATATAGTTTTTCATAGTATTCTCTTATAATCCTTTGTATTCTGTGGTTTCTGTTGTAATTTCTCCTCTTTCATTTCTAATTTTATTTATTTGAGCCTTCTCTCTTTTTTTCTTAGTAAGTCTGGTTAAGGGTTTGTCAATTTTGTTTATCTTCTCACAGAACCAGCTCTGTTTCGTTGATCCTTTTACTGTTTTTTTTTTTTTTTTGGTTTCAATTTCTTTTATTTCTGCTCCAATTTTTATTATTTCCCTTCTTTTGCTGACTTTGGGCTTTGTTGTTCTTTTTCTAATTCTGTGTCTTTTGATTGGAGAATTCAATCCATTTACATTTAGAGTGATTATTGATATTTGAGGGCTTAATGTTGCTATTTTATCACTCATTTTCCAGTTCTTTTGCATTTCCTTTGTTTCTCATCCATGTGTTTCAGAATTCCAATACAGTTCGGTAGTTCTGTGTGATGATTCTCTTAGTTTTCTCCTTATTTTTCATATGTGACTCTGTTCTGATTATTTGCTTAGTGGTTACCAAGAGATTTGTATAAAAAATCTCATGGATGAGATAGTCTATTTTCTGATGGTCTCTTATTTCCTTAGACTAAGTCAATTCGATCCCTTTCCTCTCCCCCTTCTAAGTTGTTATTGTCACATCTTATTCCATCTTGTGTTGTGAGTGTGTGTTTAAAGTGATGAGGTCATATTTATTTTTGGTGTTTTCCTTTGCTTAATCTTGATGTTTATAATTAAGTGTTTGCTAACCTATTCTGATAGACAGCTGTGATTTTTCTGGTTTTTGTCTACTTATTTTTCTCCTTGCTCAAAGCTTTTTATCCCCTTTCTCTTTTTCTTTTCAGGCACCAGGGCCTTCTTGAGCATTTCTTGTAGTGGGGGTCTTGTGACAATCAATTCCCTTAGCTTTTCTTTATCTGGGATAGTTGTTATTTCTCCATCATATCTAAAGGATATTTTCACTGGGTAGAGTATTCTTGGCTGAAAGTTTTTGTCTTTCAGAATTTTGAATATATCATTCCAGTCTCTCCTAGCCTGTAGAGTTGCTGTTGAGAAATCAGCTGAGAACCTGATGGGAATTCCTTTGTACATTATTCAATTGTTTTGTCTAGCTGCCTTTCATATTTTTTCTTTGTCATTAACTTTTGCCAACTTTACTCCCCCATGGAGAGGGTCTTTTCATGTTGATATATTTAGGAGATCTATTGATTTCATTCACTGGTATTTCCACCTCCTTCCCCAGGTTTGGGAAGTTCTCAGCTGTTATTTCTTTGAACAAGCTCTCTGCTCCTTTTTCCCTCTCTTCTCCCTCTGGAATACCTATAATCCTTATATTGCATTTCCTAATTGAGTTGGATATTTCTTGGAGGATATCTTCATTTCTTTTTAGTCTTAGTTCTCTCTCCTCCTCTATCTGGAGCATTTCTGCATTCTTATCATCAATAATGCTAATTCTTTCCTCCATGTTGTCAGCTCCGGTCTTTAAAGATTCCAGATTTTCCTTTATCTCCTCCATTGTGTTGTTCATCTCCAATATTCCTGATTGGTTTTTTTTTTTTATGGTTTCAATCTCTTTTGTGAAGAAATTCCTGATATCATTGAATTGTCTATCCGTATTTTCTTGTAAGTCATTGAGCTTTTTTATGATAGCTATTTTGAATTCTCTGTCATTTAGGCTATAAATTTCTGTGCCTTCAGGACTGATTTCTGGGTGCTTGTCATTTTCCTTCTTGTATGGAGATTTAATATATTTTTGCACAGTACCTGCCGATGTTGGTTTATTTTTTCTCATACTGAAGATATCTGGTCACAGTTTCCACTTACTGCCACTGGGTGGGGGTCAAGCACTGTGTATTCTGCCCCTGCTGTGATCCGCAGGGGCTCTGGCTGACCGGTTGTGCTGGAGTGCTTGGCTTGTGGGGGGGAGGGGCTCTCTCTTTCACCTGCCCAACCCGGGGCTTCTTGTTCTTCTCTCACTGTCTGCTCTCCTGGGGTACTCGGGTGATGGGGGCCCCCACACAACAGTTCAGTCTCCTCCATGTGGGAATTCCCCACAGTCTGTGAGAGATCTTTGAGAGTGACAGTTTTCCCGCAGAGGGCCACCCCTCCCCCTCTCTCTGGGAGCCGTGTGGTCTTGGAGTCACCGATCAAATGGGGAGGGGGAGAATTTCTCCTTACCTCTCCTTACTTCCTCTGGGGGTTTCAGCACCTCCCCCTTCAGACGTACTGCTGCATGGGTCTGTCATACATCCTTTGTGTTGTGTGAGTGTCCTCTGTTGGTATGCGAGTGTCCTTTTTGTTGTATCTTAGCAGGGGGAGAGTTTAAAGGGGAAAGCTCACTCAGCCATGATGCTGACATCACTCCTGGGTTTTGGTTTTTTAATCCATCCAGCTACTCTATGCCTTTTGATTTGAGAATTCAATCCATTTACATTTAGAGTGATTATTGATATATGAGGGCTTAATGCTGCCATTTTATCTCTTGTGTTCCAGTTGTCCCATATTTCCATTGTTTGCTTTTCCTTGTATTTCTGACTGCCATTTCAGTTTGGTGGTTTTCTCAGTTTTCTCTTTATTTATGATTTGTGGCTCTGCTCTGAGTTTTGTTTAGTGGTTACCATGAGGTTTGTATAAAAGATCTCATAGATGAGATAGTCCATTTTCTGATAGCCTCTTATCTCCATTAGCCTAAGCAGGTTCCAGCCCTTTCCTCTTCCCCTTCTGAGTTATTGTTGTCACAAATTGTTCTGTGTTGGGGGTTTGTGACTAAATTGAAGTGTTTGTAGTCATTTTTGATGCTTTCCTTCCCTTTGTCTTTTATGTTATAATTAAGTGTTTTCTAACCTATTCTGATATAGAGCTGCAATTTTCTGATTCTATTTGTCTATTTATCTCCTTGCTCAAGGTTTTGTAAACGTTTGCCCTTTAGTTTCAGATGGGAGGGCTCCTTTCAATGTTTCTTGTAAGGCAGGCCTAGTGGTGATGAACTCCCTCAGCTTTTGTTGGTCTGGGAAAGCTTTTATTTCTTCATCACTTCTGAAGGATAGTTTCCTTGGATAGTGTATTCATGGCTGAAAGTTTTTCTCTTTCAGTAGTTTGAATATATCATTCCATTCTCTCCTAATCTGTAAGGTTTCTGCTAAGAAATCCCCAGAAGGCCTGATATGGATTCCTTTGTAGGTTATTTTCTTCTCTCTTGCTGCCCTTAATATTTTTTCTTTGTCATTGACTTTTGCCAGTTTTAATATATACCTTGGAGAAGGTCTTTTTGTATTGGAGTAATTAGGGATTCTATTGGCTTCATATACTTGTAAGTCTAGTTCCTTCTCCAGGTTTGGGAAGTTCTCAGCTATTATTTCTTTGAATAAGGTCTCCGCTCCTTTCACCCTCTCTTCTCTCTCTGGGAGACCCATAATCCTTATGTTGCTTTTCCTAATTGAGTCAGATATTTCTTGAAGAATTTCTTCATTTTCTAAAAGTTTTAGTTCTCTCTCCTCCTCCACCTGAAGCATTTCTATATTTCTATCCTCTAAATCACCAGTTCTGTCCTTCATAACATCAGCTCTGTTTTTTATGGATCTAGTTTATTTTTTATCTCATTAATTGTGTTCTTTATATCCAGAATTTCTTTTTTTTTAGAGTTTCAATCTCTTTGGTGAAGTATTCCTCTGCTCATTAGTTTTATTCCTGAGCTCATTGAACTATCTTTCTGAGTTTTCTTATACCTTGTTGAGTTTCTTTATGATGACTATTTTGAATTCTCCGTCATTTAGGTTGTAAACTTCTGTGAGTTCAGGATCGGTTTCTGGAGACTTGTTTCTGCTCTGAAGTGTTCCTGTAGTTCTTCATGGTGTTTGGTGAAGTGCTCCTTTGCTGGCACATCTGTGATAGTATCAGGTCACAGATTCCACCTGCCACTGCTGGTGGGGCCAGGAGCAGTGTTTTCTGATCCCGTCTTGTCTGCTGGAAGTTGTGCCAGTAGGGCTGCTCTGTGTGTGTGCTGGTCACCACCACTTGGCAACTCATACATGTGCGCATAGGTGGGGCCTTTGTGCTCCACCAATGGGTCGCTCTGGTGCGGGACCACTGCACTCAGCAGTGGACCGGCTGAGCTGGTACGCTAGGCAGGAGGGGAGGGGGTGCTGTCTTTCACATGTGGGCTGGCTCTGGCTGGATGTGCTTGGTGGGGGGCTCCTTCTTGGGGGCTGAGCCACACCACTTGGTGGGAAGTGTTCCCATGGGCCGGGCCACAACTCCAAAAGCCTTTGTGCATGGGCCGGGCTGCCCCTGCCTCTTCTTACAGTCATGCTGGCCACTGTGTGAGGACCCACGACCTAGATTACTGCTGCTGGGGGGCTGGAGGGGTGAGATCATCTAGTTCCACTGCTTCCCAGGGGTCCAGTCCACCCACCTGGAGAGGCATGGCTGCATGGATCTCTCAGATGTCCTGCTGTGCTGTGCAGGGAGTCCTCTGCTGGTTAATGCAGGTCCATTTAGTTGTAACTTAGAGGGGAGAGACTAAGGGAAAAACTCACTCTGCCATGATGCCACCGTCACTCTCTGTATGTGTACTGTTATAAACAACACTGAGAGGAACACATTTGTCTACAAATCTTTGCACATATCTATGAATTTGTCCTTGGGATGAACTCCTAGAAGTGAGATTGGCAAATCAGAATTGCTTTTTTAAAGGATTGTATTAACTTTCGACATTTTGGTGTTGGACGTTTTGATGGTTTACCAACTTCTACTCTGAACAGCTGTGAGCGAGGATGTTTGTCTCTCTCTGCTCTTCAGGCCAGACGATTTCAGTGCTAAATTAGCTCATCTGTTATTCAAGTAATAATAATTAACCAACCAAACTAATCAGCATGAATTGGTTGAATGCCAGCAGTGCGTTCCACTCTGCTAAGGGGTGTGAAAGACAGAGATCATGTAAAAGACTTTGTTTCTGCCCTCCTGTAACTTACATCTAGTCAGGGAACAGAAAATGAATACATGAAATACGTCTTGGGCTGCAGATTATTCTATAAAATGAGAGAGTTGGATGACACCTCCTTGAACTGACTCCAACCTTCTATATATTATGGAACCAGGAGAATAAGGAATTGTGGCCTCTGCAGCTCTGACTATAAATGGTGCACAGAAGGAGGGTGAAGATGTGCAGGGCGAGGATTTAAATAAGCTGAGCATTCGATGGGAGGCATCCAGGCCACACACGTCAATGCAAGTCCTGTTAAGACTCATCCACTGGAGGTAGAAGTGAGCATTGCTTGTGTGGGAACTTGAGGATCAGCCCCTAGGCCCCAGTTTCCTCAGGTGTAAAGTGGGATAATGAGAGCACTCACATCATAGAGTCGGTGTTGGTTGGGACTCAGTGAGTTAGCAGGGGTGCTGGATGTCTTCCTCCAGATCCGCTCTCCACCCTTCTCCACCCTTCTCCACCTTGACCAAGCGGCTGACCTGGGTAGAGGACATCATTAGGCTCCTCTGCCTTCTGGTTGGGTTCAGCCAATGGGAGGTACCAGCAGGACATGGAAGGAGGAGGAGAATGAGGTTGGAGTGTTTGTTCCCTGAGTCTCTTCCCTGGCGATCCTCACAGGCTGGACATAACAATCACAGATTCCTGGACCACACTGCAGACTGGTGTGGTGGGGGGAACTAGGAATCTAAATCAACAAGAGCATACCAGGTAATTCTGATAATCAGGCCAATCACTTCAAGGGCCCAAGCACAGGCATCAAAAATAATGGAGTCATGGTCCCTGCTCTGGCAGTTTAGAATTAAAGGAACTGGGCTTCAGAGAAAGGGAAAGAAAAATAATCCTACTCTGACTTAGATGACCATTGCTTTGTGTGGCCTGTTTGGGGGCTTTACATAAACAGGTTTGTGCAGTATATATTCTTGTCTGGCTTTTGTTCAATATTCTGTCCTATTTTGCAGGTAGTGGTGGGTCATTCTTTTGTATTGCTCTGTAGCATCCCGTTGTACGACTGTACTACAAAACAGGGAGGGGCTGCTGTCTCTCCCACATGAGTAACGAACAGCATTTTCCTCACCTGTCACGCTTCCCTCAGCCTCCCCCCCCATCACAAGCAAAGAGAATTTGCTGGCTCCAATACAACCACGTTAGAATAAAAGCATATTTTATGCATCATTGCTAACAATGTGTGAATGTTTGCTGTGATACTGTGTGCTAAGATACTGTTCTGAGCGTCTTATGTGTTTTAGCTGACTTCATCTTCACAAAAACCTTAAGGGGCAGGGGACATTTTTATTTCCCTCATTTGATTAGAAACTTGAGGTGCAGAGAGGGGAGGTGACTTGCCTCAGGCACACAGCTAGTGAGTGGCTCTGCCAGGACTGGGACCCAGGCGGTCTGGCTCAGAGCCAGTAGTCTTAACCACTCTGCAGCTTCCGACAGAGTTCACGGGCTGTGGCACACCAGTGACTTCTAGGACAGAAGGAGCTGGTGGGTCACCCTGAGCAATGCATCTGCTCTGCCAACGGGAGGTGCTCAGCGAGCGCTCTGCTACCACCACAGGATGGAGGTGGGAAGATGAGGGGGGCGGCTCTTCCAGCCCCGAGCACTGAGCTGCTGAGCACTGGTGAGCGCTTGAACATCACAAAGAGGAGGAGGGGTTTCTCCAGTCCAACCGTTCAGTCCAGTCTCTCACCAGGAGAGCAGGGGAGTCAAGGAGCACCCTGCAGAGACAGTGACACTGTGCCCGTGACTCACGAGGATTCCCCACTGACCTGCAGCATGCTGCGTCCAGACACCCACAGGAACACTCTCCAGTGCATAATCTGGCCCCTTCTCTGATGTCAACCCCTCACCCTGGGGTTTCTAAGAAGATCCTGGATGTCACCACCAATCACATGCACAGCGGCAGACCCACAGACTGTTTCCACCCCATGGCTGCAGCACCTGGCGGGCACCGTCCAAACACCTGCGGCCTCATCCCAGTCTAACTTGGTTTGCCCTTCGGCAATAACGATCCCGGTGCCCTGGAATGTCAACGACTCTGGCAGGCGTCCCGATCACACGCAGTGTTGACGCGTGACGGGCCGCTGTTTCTCTCACGTTACTCGTGGTGTTTTCCTCACCTGTCATGCATCCTTCGGCCTCCTGCCCTGTCACAAACAGCATTCATGGGAAGAGTGCAGCAACGTTAGCATAAAAGCCCGGAAACAGGTCTAAATAATCTTCAGCTTCACTCATTCGCAGACTTTCTGGTTTTGGACTGTTCATAAAGGAAAAGGGGAGAAATTGGTTAAAATCGGCCATCTCAGACGTGGGGTTTGGTTCAAAGTCACAAACACACAACCTTGGGTCTCAAATATGACTCCAACCGACAGGTGTAAAACTATTGTGTTCTCCAAAGACCACGAGAACACTAGGCAGTTCTCAAGGTCTGAAAGGATTGTGGGGCTGAATTTACATTGTTTTAAACTGGGAACATGCTTTTTTTTGAACATATATATATGATTGTTAAAAGTTGCAGTTATTACATATGTACAGAAAAAGGCACTAATTTAAAGTGTTCAGCTCGGTGAAATTTTATGTATGTCCATCCCCAGGTAACCGTCCAGATCACGGTATAGCGCCCGGAGTGCTCCTTCACGCCCCTTCCCAGCCAACAACCATCTCTCGGGGGTGAACTCTGTTCTGAATTCTGCCACCAGAGATTAGATTTTTAAAATAACTGTTTTATTGCTATGGAACAGACATGTTCAGTGCAGAAAGTGAACCAATCTCAAGGTAGAGTGAAATAAATCCTTAAACATGTGTGTGCCCGTGTGAGTACCATCCAGAGAAGGATGCAGAACATCCTCCTACTCCAGGAAGCTCCCTCACACCCCTTCCCGGTCAGTAACCGGCTCTCCCGAAGTAACCCCTATTTTCAGATCACCATCGCTTAGTTTTGCCCATTTGGGGCTTCATATAAATGGGATTGTGCAGTAGATACTCTTATCTGGCTTTTGTTTGGCATCGTGTCACGTTTTGCCTGTAATGGTTTATCCTTTTTTATTGCTCTGTATATTCTATGACTGTACCGCAACTTGTTTCTCATCTCTGCTACTCCATGGTTGATGGACAGCTGGGCTATTGCCAGTTTTGGGCTATTATGAGTAAAGCCGCCGTGAGCATTCTTGTGCACGTCTTTTGGCAAACACTTGTACTCATCTCAATAAGAGGTACAGGTGTGTTAGAGCATGTAACAGGAGGATTTGACCTAGTCTGGAAAGGCCAGGAAATTATTGCAATGCTTTTTGAGTGATAACGTTTTCTGAATCTCCAACGTGGAGACCAGGAACAGATCCCCTATGTCTAGGGCATTAGTGGGGACCCTTCCTGCCTCTTCTCTCAGCCCTGGAAGTGTTAAGTTCAAGTGTGTTCAGAGGTTGGCTGTCATTTGTGTATCTGGCCGATTCATGAATAAGATAAAGCCCTGACCACACCCACAGTCAGGACGCCTGCTATTCCGTGGGTGATACTTGTTTTCTTTTTGGCAAGTGATGACTCCCGGTGGGAGGCCCAGACCCCGCTGGAGCTCAGAAGGCCCTTGGCACCCCAGGCTCCTTTGCAACCAGATGGGCAGGTTCTGTCAGGCCACTTCTCCTCTGGACCATCTGGGTCACGGGGCGCCCAGCATCCAAGGATGGCAGGGAGGGCGGCACAGAGGGCAGAAGGAGTGCAGTGGTCACAGGTCGGATTTTAGGTGTGATTCTGGACATTGTGCCTGCCGCATGGCCTCCAGCTCAGCTCTCCAGCCTTCCCAGCAATTCCGTAAGCCAGACAGGAGATGGTAATACATTCCTCTTCTCTTTAAATCAACCAGCTTTGGTTTCTGTGGCTTATAAAGAAGAACCCTACCTGCTACATCCTTCCACCAAAATCCCCCCATAAATGATTACAAGTCTTCATTGTCTTAATTGGTAGCATAAAAGGGTGTTGTGTGTACAGAGAGGAACCCTGTATGCTACTGACAATTCAAACTCCCTTCATAAGTGCCTACTATGGGTCTAACATCTCACAATAACTTCAGTTCCTCCAAAGCGATGAAATGGTAGCGTTAGCCATTAAACAAGCTGCAGGGCAAACAGAATGACGTCTTTACAGACCTGGAGGTGGGGTGCGTGATATGCTCCTTACATCTGGGGGTCTTTTCCCTCTTTATAAAGAATAAAGTGCCAAATCTTCTCCCTGTTAATGGGAAGACGCCTCCCTGCTCCCCCTCCTCTCACACCAGCGCGTGACGCTGGGGCTTCCGTCAAGTCAGTCAGCTGAGATGGAGACGTTGTCTGAAGACGCCGATGCCCCTGTGGGGGTAGGAGGCCGTACCAGAATATACAGACCTCCAAAGGAGCCCTGACTGATAATAAATAGACTCATTAATAATGAGCTATACTTCGATAAGCAAAAGTTCTTATCAATAACATCAGAGCAAAAACATACAACTGAATGTAAGAATTTTCATAGAGATTTATGGATTACAACATGATTTTAGGTATTTATCTCATCTGATCCCACTGCTCAGAGGAGTTAAGTGACTTGCCTGAGACCACACAGCTTGAACCTAGAACTAACTCCCATTCTGTGCTTTTTCTACCATACAATATGAACCTCAATAACTTAAAAACAATGGTAATATAATGGAATTGCATTAAAATGAAATAAATAGAAAACATAAAAATTAAATTCAGAAAAATTACACAATCTAGTTTTATTCTTAATTAAAACACAAAACACAACATACTATATAATTAAAACATTTATTTTGTAAATACCAAAACTCTTTCTTTATGTAATATGCTTATATAAATATACACCTGAGTAAGACGAGAACGGAAGGATATGCTCTGAAATGTTAACAGTCACTACCTCTGGGGCTGAATTATAGGCAATTTTATTTGTGTGTGTTTGGGAGAGTGTGGGCCTATTTTCATTTTCTACAACAAATGCATTATCTATATACTTTCTGAAAAATCTTTTCATCATTGTTGTTACTAAATAGTCACTTTGATATTCTACTTTTACAATAGCCAACTCGGGACTGTCCCGGTGGCGCAGCGGTTAAGTTCACGCACTCTGCTTTGGCAGCCTGGGGTTCGCAGGTTCGGATCCTGGGTGCGGACAGAGGCACCGCTTGTCAGCCACGCCGTGGCGGCGTCCCATATAAAGTGGAGGAAGATGGGCACGGATGTTAGCCCAGGGCCAGTCTTCCTCAGCAAAAAAGAGGAGGATTGGCGATGGATGTTAGCTCAGGGCTGGTCTTCCTCACACACACAAATAATAAATAAAATAAAATAGTCAACTCGTGATCTAACTCAATGAAAAGTATATTTTGAATGTCCAGCCACCACTCACGAGCGTCTTCCTGGTATCTTACACCATCACTCCATCGAATTCTCACAGCAGTCACATCACGTAGTATCATCATCCCTACGTCACAGAGATGGCTGACGCTCGGAGGGTCATCTGTGGAGGTCACGGTCAGTAAGAGGGTCTTGGTTGTGGCGCGCTCCGAGGCCCGCCTTCTCCCCTCCTCCCTCGCACGGCTCCAGTGTCTCTACGTGGGAGAGCTGCTCTCACATGCTGCTGCAGGCTCTCAGACGCCCTTCTTTAAAAATACACTTAAAGTATTAAAGGAGACAGTCTTTAAATGACTATATGTATCATAAAAAGACTGGAAGGATGTGCTTCAAATGGTATTTATCGCCAGGGAGTGGAACTGATGATGTTGGGACTTTTATTTTCTAAGCTTTTATGCTCAATAGCTTTTTTCCTTTTAAAAATATTCTACAATAGTTTTTTAAAAAAAGATGGGAGTCAGAAAAATTATAGACTTTTCCTATACTGTCTATCTTTTGAACATTGGTGCATCTCAGTATCAGGTTCATGACTCAAACCATTTCTAGAAATGCAGATGACACGTGCCCTGCATCCCCACCCCTCGCCTCCTCACTCAGATGTCCTGCTGGATTCAACCTCAGGGTCTCCACTGTCCCCCTGACAACACCGTCTTCAATGCCAGGACAGCCCCTGGCCAAGGAAAGCGCTGGGCACATGATTGGCCAGTGAGTGAGGAAAGAACATACACTTTCCTCTTCTCATGTTTTAGACATCCCGACATATTTTCATGTTAACGTTCAACTAGAACACATGTTAAAGTCAGGTAGAAGAAAGAAAATGCAGAGGGAAAGTATCTTTGCTTCTGAACCCCACAACTTGCCAAGGCGGGCTGTTATGGGCAGAACTGTGTCCCCCCCAAAAAGACATGTTGAAGTCCCAACCTCTGGTCCCCCAGAATGTGACGTTCTTTGGAAACAGGGTCTCTGCAGGTGTAATTAGTTAAGATGAGTCATACCGGAAGGGCTGGGTCCCTAATCCACCATGACTGTGTCCTTATAAGACGGCCACGTGAAGACAGAGACATGGGGAGAAGGCCGTGTGGAGACGGAGGACGGGGGTGACACATAAGCCAGAGATTGCCAGCAAGCCACCAGAGCCAGGAGGGGCGACCCCCCAGGTCTCAAGGAGCAGGGCCCTGCCGACACCTTGATTTCAGACTTCCAGCCTGCAGACTGCGAGACAGTGAATGTCTCTCATACTCCACTCAGCTTGTGGCGTTTTGTATGGCAGCCGGAGGAAACCAACACAGTGGCCTTGACTTTGAATTCTCGAAAATAATGGGGGAGGAGGAACAGTCACCTGAACAGCATGACCTACAGGTTTTCAATGACTTTCCAGTTTATTTTCTGATAATGGAAACTATTTTCAGGAACATGCCCAGTGAACACAGGAATGCTAGAAAAGCAGACAATAAACACACACACAAAACTGCAGGTGACTGAAATGTCACTGTGCCTCGGCATGAACATAAACATCTAAAATCAGTGTTACAACATCGGTCCTCAAAGACCCACGTGTACGACTGCAGTAAAACAAAGCTTCAAAAAGTTGAATTTCCTTAACAATTCATTACAACATTAATCTAGCTCTTTACAGTCTACCAAAATGGTATTACTTCATCTTTTTTTTTTTTTTTTAAGCATTGGCACTTTTCTTAAGTGAAACAGTCACACAGAGATAGAAAGCGAAGCTATTCTCGTTGGGGGCTTCCAGAGGTGCCTCTTTCCCTAGGTGTTACCTCTTAAGACTCTCGGGCCCTAAGCTGAGAACCAAAGAATTAAAATATTAACAATAAACACTAAATAATATTTCACTGACAAAGAAAAACTAGGATACTGGAGGCATCACAATCCCGGATTTCAAAATATACTATAGAGCTATAGTAATCAAAACAGCATGGTACTGGCACAAAAATCAATGGAACAGAATTGAAAGCCCAGAAATAAAACCACACACCTATGGATAGCTAATTTTTGACAAAGGAGCGAAGAACTACAATGGAGAAAGGGAAGTCTCTTCAATAAATGGTGCTGGGAAAATTGGACAGCCACATGCAAAAGAATCAAAGTAGACCACCTTCAGTCGCCATACACAAAAATCAACTCAAAATGGATTAAGGACCTGAAAGTGAGACCTGAAACTATAAAACTCCTGGAAGAAAATATAGGCAGTACACTAATTGACATTGGTCATAAAGGGATCCTTTCAGATTCCATGTCTACTCAGACAAGGGAAACAAAACTAAAAATAAACAAGTGGGACCTCATCAGACTAAAGAGCTTCTACAAGGCAAATGAAACCAGGATCAAAACGAATAGACAACCCACCAGCTGGGAGAAAATATTTGCAAATCATATATCTGACAAGGGATTAATCTCCATAATATATAAAGAACACACACAACTGAACAACAAAAAAAAAACCCGATCAAAAAATGGGAAGAGGATATGAACAGATATTTTTCCAAGGAAGATATACAGATGGCCAATAGACACATGAAAAGATGTTCAACATCATTAATCATCAGGGAAATGCAAATCAAAACTATGCTAAGATATCACCTTACACCTGTTAGAATGAGTATAATCACCAAGACAAAAAAATAACAAATGTTGGAGAGGTTGTGGAGAAACGGGAACCCTTATTCACTGCTGGTGGGAATGCAAACTGGTGCAGCCTCTATGGAAAACAGTACGGAGATTCCTCAAAAAATTAAAAATAGAAATACCTTATCCAATAGAAATACCAATCCCACTCTTGGGCATCTACCCAACGGACATGAAATCAACCATCCCAAGAGGCTGATGCACCCCTATGTTCATTGCAGCATTATTCACTATAGCCACGAAGTGGAAGCAACCCAAGTGTCCCTCAACTGATGATTGGTTAAAGAAGATGTGGTATATACATACAATGGAATACTACTCAGCCATAAGAAAAGACAGAATTGTCCCATTTGCAACAACATGGATGGACCTAGAGGGTATTATGTTAAGTGAAATAAGCCAGAGAGAGAAGGACAGACACTGCATGAATTCACTCATATGTGGAATATAAACTAACACACGGACAGAGAGAACTGATTGGTGGTTAGCAAGGGGAAGGGGGGTGGGGGATGGGCACAAGGGGTGAAGGGATGCATCTACATGGTGACAAATAATGCAAACTAAAACCCCACAATGTTATAAATAAGATCAATACAAATTAAAAATTAAAAAAAAAAAAAAAGAAAAACTAGGATGTTCATTCAGTAACCAACACTTTTAAGCCTCTGCTTTTCCATATGCTTTTCTTTGGTTTCATCACTCTAGAAAACTCTTTGAATATTAATTGTTTGAATGGCAGCTATATTAAGGAGGAGTTGTATTTCTACACTTGGGAAATTATCTACAAGATAGATGCTGAATAGGATCCAATAACAGTGATTTTCTAGAAACATTTTTTAGTCAGTTCATTGTTCATACTAATAAAAATAAAACCTTTCTCATGAATAAAGCCCCAAAGGCAAGATAATTCTTGGGGAGATGAGGCATTCTAATAAATCAAAGGCAGATTCTAAGTAAATGTATCACGGGGCCTTAGGATGGATGTCCAGACAGGACCGAAAAGGCAACAAACTCACACCATCCTCCTGCTTGATGTGCACAGGACCGGCTGGGCTGGGGGATGCGGAGACAGGTTCACAGAGATACTGATTAAAGGTACAAAGACTGCTTTGTACCCCGTGGGCACAGAACCACAGGGAAGCACCTGTCTGAGGTGCGGTAGGAGTCGTTGACAGCACAAAGAGGAAAGTCACGAGACACGGCTTGTCAGTTAGCTGGCTGGGCTCGCTCAGGAAGGACCTTTCCTCGAGACTTATTCTCAGCGGCTTATTCACCTCACAAACACTTCTGTAGATTTCACAGACACTCACGTGGTGCTTGTAACGGGCCAGGCCCTGCTCTAAGTGCTTCACAAATATTAACTCACGGAATCCTAACAACCCCACAAGGTAGGTACACTCAGCCCCATTTCACAGATGAGGAGAGAGGCACAGGGAGACGAAGCAACCTGCCCAAGATCACGAGGCTGGAAAGTGTTGATCTCGGGTTCAAACCCCTCTCAAGGGAAGAAATGACACCTTTGGCTAGGAAGAGACTTTTGTCCTGGAAAAATCCCAGGAACTGGTCTGAGTGAAAAAGGGGAAAGCGGCACCAGAATTGCTCATCACACTGCGAGGATGTGATCTCTAAATCACGTTTTCTTTTAACAAGACAGATATACATGGTACAGAGATGACACAGGGTTCCTTCCATTCTGAGTACATCTGGATTTGTTCTGAAACGCCTGAAGTGGAATGTCCTGTTTGCACGCGCACACCAGCAGCACCCGTCAGAGCTGGTTCAGGAGGCATCGCTTCTCCACCACAGGGACCGGCATAGAAAAGACACGAATATATATCGAGTTTGATGTAAAAAAGTGGTTTCAAATAAGGTTTAGGAAGAACCTTGGATATCCCAATTCATTACTTTATCGTATTCTTGGATTCTTTGCTTTATGTGAGAAAGTTTATTCTTCAGATAATCACAGCGTTCCTTTTTTTCCAGAAAGGTAGGATCCTGGAAAAGAAACACAGCCATCATTTCAGTCTCTGGCTTCCTCAGTGAAAAACACAGAAACACACATTATCACCCAGAAAATGACCCTTGAAGGCAGATTTTCCTGCAGATTTCAAAATCTGCCAAATAACAATAACAGAAAAGCTCTCTACATTTTCCAGTGGACTTTATTTTTTAGAACAGTTTTAAGTTCACAGCAAAATTGAGTGGGTAGTAGAGAGAGCTGAGGCACCTTGAACTTTAGTAAAATACATAAAAAAGTAAGTAATAAGTAGAGAAAAGGTTAATGAAAGCTGTCTCCAGCTCTACTGACGTGTGCAATTAAGTTAAGACTGGAGTTAGACACGTGGGAGTAACTGACATTCCTGAAGGAACCGTGGGTGAGGAGGTCTGTGTGGGCGCTCGTTCCCTGGGCTGCTAAGTCGGGACGCTCGATGCTCAGGACAGAGACGAGCAGCCACCCATGCTCCCTCCCTAACAAGCAGCATCTTAAGAAATACAAAAAAAGAACTACTCCAGCTAAAAGAATCTAGAGTCTGTCAGTTGTCACCACTGTACCTGGATGACGACATACTTGGAAGAAGAAAATGGTTTTACTCACATTCTTTTTTTTCTTAAACTCTTCATGGATTCTTGAAATTCTCTCATGTTCCTAAAAATAATGTCATATACTTGAATTAAAATACTTGCATTTACTCCAATCATCTCTTTAGAATGTCTCAGAGTAGACGGGGAATTAGAACAGGAAACAATTTCTGCCTGAGAGTGAATGAAAATGTTCACACACAAGGATTCATTCACTGGACGGACGTCTGGGGCTCGCTGTCTGCCAGACACTGGGGGCCGGGGGGACGAGAAAGGCCTGCACAAACCCAGAACCGAGTCCCAGGCCACTGCCCGCCAGCGTGCGACCCTCTTTACCCCGAGACTGAGTCCCCTTAGGGGTAAAATGGGAACAACCCCCATGACCCCTCAGGGGCTGTGAGAGGCTCACGCACCTGAACGATCCTTGTGAGGTGCTGGCGCGTGGTAACCGCACGAGCTGTAACTGTCATCTCCACCCGCTTTGGAACATTCTTTTTCAAGTTATTCGGTACTGGGACTAAGAGGCTGACACTATTCAACCTTTGAAAATAGGTAATATAAGGTGCCTTCTAACTTCATTCTCGGTTTTATAATAGATAGGAAATTTGTTAAGGGCTTGAACAGTCTGCCAGAGCAAGGCCCTCATTTATCCATAAAACCTATGCTCAATAAAACATAAAATGCAATAACGTATGGTTCTAAAGGTTCCCCTGAGGACATTTCGATCGCTTACCCACATCCTCTCCCAGCATATTTTAACTCTTCGACGTCTTTTACACACTAAGATCACAAGCATCACTGTGTTTTGATTACATGCCAGCAGTGAGAGGCCCCTGGTAACTCAGCTGTCACCTCTGTGAAAGGTCCTGGCCTGAGCGTCACCCAGCCGCCGGGGGCCGGGTACTGTAGGCAGAGGGGAGAGCTGTCAAGCCTGCCCTGGGGGTCTGTCAGAGAAACTGAATTTGAGAGGGTGAGGACCAGAGGGATTATTTTGAGCAATATTCCTATTTTACGGGCTTCGCAAAGCCATGTGATTGTTTAATTTTTCAAGGGCACACAGGTGGGTTTGAGAGAGAACCTGTGCCTCCCGCGGGCTCCCTGGGCTTTGACACACCGCCCTGGGGCCGTGCTGGGAACTGGGAGAGCCATTCTGGGGACTCCTGCCCACGGCACAGCTCAGCCTGAGGGGATGAGAGGTTAACTTCTCAGAGACAGTTAGCTTTTCTACCTCAGGTGAGGACCAGACCACCTGGGCCCTGTTTGGCCACTTACTTGCCATGCCATATTGAAAACCAGAGGGAATGACTCCTGTTGATACTGTGTGGAAGTACCACGGGGACTCAATCTGTCAGCCCCCACTGTCATCAAGACCCTCCCGCAGCCCTCGCCCTCGCCCTCTCCTACAAAGTTTCAAACCAGAGACCACCGGACCCGGGCTCAAAGACCGCGTGTCACAGCCGGGTTTCTCAGCCTCGTGTCTGCCAGCCAGCTCGCTCCTCCCACCCTGTGCCGATCCTCATTCCTTCCTCACTCCCCTGAGGGCCTCTGAACCTGGCCGCCCTTCTTGGACCCCTGCACCTTGCTTGCTTTCCAACCTGACCCTTGAGCTGCAGTATTTGCTGGATTTCTCCTGCTTCCTGGTACTGGCATCTCTTAGCTGACACCATTGCCTTGCTCCAGGATTGTGAGAATGTCACTGTTCTACACTTTTGGCTTAGAGAGTACATAACTATAACTGATGCAAACGTGCAATTAAAAGTCTGCAGTCAGGGGGCCGGCCCGGTGACACAGTGGTTAAGTTCGGCACGCTCTGCTTCGGCAGCCCAGGTTCGCGGGTTCAGTTCCCAGGCACGAGCCTACACCACTTGTCAGCCATGCTGTGGTGGCGACTCACATACAAAATAGAGGAAGACTGGCAACAGATGTTAGCTCAGGGCGAATCTTCCTCACCAAAAGAAAAAAAAAGTCTGTGGTCGAAACAAAGATGCTCAATGAATACAGGTCTCAAGAGAAGAGTATATATATAGTATGTATATATATCCACATACATAAATTTGACACTTATTAGAGAATGCTGTATGAGCTTTTGAAATTTTAATGACACAAGCACAGTCATGTGTCGCTTAACGATGGGAACACACTTTGAGAAACGTGTGGTTAGGCGATTTCGTCATTGTGCGAACACCATAGAGTGTACTTACATGAACCTAGACGACAGAGCCCACTACACACCCAGGCCATATGGTACTAATCTTATGGGACCACCGTTGTAGACGCAGTCCATTGTTGCCCGAAATGTTGTTAAGCAGTGCATGACTGTAACAGATTAGACTAATACATCCTCTTTAAAAAGGACAGGGTGTTACACAGAAATGTTCACTGCAGAATTATTCTCAATAGCCAAAAGTGGAAACAACCCAAATGTCCATCAGCTGATATATAAA
Organism: Tapirus indicus; assembly: GCA_031878705.1. NCBI lineage: Eukaryota > Metazoa > Chordata > Mammalia > Perissodactyla > Tapiridae > Tapirus > Tapirus indicus. The sequence continues at coordinate 752,911 of CM062925.1, read as the reverse complement.
CAAAATGTAGTCTATCCACAAAATGGAATATCATTCCACTACAAAAAAGAATGAAGCACTGATTCCTGCTACAAGATCAATGAACCTTGAAAACATTATGCTAAGTGAAAGAAGCCAGACACAAAAGGCCACATATTACATCATTGCATTTATACGAAATGTTCAAAACAAGCAAATCTATACAGACAGAAAGGACATTAGCCATTGTCAGTGGCTGGAGAAAGGTGGGAATGGGGAGTAACTGGTACTGGGTATGGGGTTCTTTCTGGGTGATGAAAATGTTCTGGAATTAGAGTGATTATGGTTGTACGACTTTGTGAATATACTAAAACCCACTGAATTGTACACTTAACAGGGTGGATTTTGTGGCATGTGAATTATATCTCAATAAAAAATGTACGTATGATAAAAAATGCCACCGACTAAGAGGGCATTCTGATTTCAGAGATAATAAAATGAGAAGAAAAAAAAAAAGAACATTACAGAAAATGCTTAAGCCCCCTGTGGCCACCATCTGTGCTCTGGCTTCCTCTCTGCCATAGTCACGGTCATCATATGGTGGATGTGCCCAGCAGCTCACATGTGTGTGCAGCTCCAGACCCACTCTCCATCCTTCCCCACTGTGCTCTTTGGGCCTGGGTGGTACCCACTTGGCTGCTACTTACCCCTGGAGGATGCACGGCTCCTCTACACCTGCCTCCCCTTTGTGAATAAACTCCCTCAAATGATCTTAGTTTGAGGGTGCCATCTGTCTCCTTCGGGACCCTGATTGACTCGGTGTGTATCTTAGGCAAATTTATATTTTACTTACACAAGAAAATAAAACACCTTTAATAACTGAAGGCAAAAGATATTAAGTTATATAGTTTGAATTATAACCTTGACTAGTCCCCCTGAAGATCTCAAATGACTTTCCTAGACACAGACAGCAGACGTAGATGGTTATGGCTTCTCTGTCTTTCAAAAAGGGTTGGAGCGTATCCTACCCTGACTCTCGGAGCGCCTCCCGGCAGCTGCGGGCACTGACCTGCTGGTTTTCCGAACGACGCGGCAGTCTGCCCATCACGGCGTCCAGCTCGTCAAGCTTCCGCAGGACGGCCTGAACTTCGGCAGAGAGCTCCTTGTACTCCGAGAACTGGTCCTGGAACACGGCTTTATAGCGTTCCCGCTCGTCATCCGTGTGGATTACAGGGTATTTTCTGAGGAAGAAATAAACCAAAGTCAGCACTTGTTCATGAAACCAGCTGAATGGGAAACCACTCAGCTTATTCCTCACTGTTGTAGCTTCAACTCAACGCACGGCCTCTCGGGTAGCAGACACCTGCTCACGGTTACAGGAAGGTAAGCGGAGACCATTAACGTGGAAATGACAGGCCCGACGCAGTCTCTCAACTTCCACCCCAAGAAGGACTCGGAGAGACAACTCACGCCACGTAGTCGGGCATCACAATGGGCTTCGGGATGTGGCCCGGAGGGATGTGTCCACTCAGCAGCTCAGGTTTCATTTTTGTTGCTCTCAATTCTTTGAAATTAACTTCTTGGTCCCTCTGTCTATCATCACCGGTGGTCATTTCACACTACAGTTAGGGAGAAAAGGAGGATTTATTTATAAACAGCGGCAGAAGAAGACAACAACCCGAATTTATTTTCATAAGCAAATGGGGGGAGGGACAGGAGGAAGAAAAGCAGAAATAGCAGTGAACACTTTGCTTCAGAATTCCACATTCCCTGGTCACCAAGCTGTTCTAGACGCGTCTGTAAGAGCCGGAGGAAACCACATCGAGGGAGGGGAGGACGTGACAGGGACCCATGTGTGCATGCGTCAAAAGTGGATGACGGAACGGGAAATGTGGGGTCTTAAGGACTTTACTTACTTAGGATTTATACCCCAACGGACTGTAAGAGAATAAAAAAATGTAGTTCCAAATAAGAAATTCAGGGAAGAAGATGGTACAAGTCTACTCCCACGGAAAGAAAAATGACACAGGGACTTGAGATGAATCCATTACAAGTAGCCCCTGGGCAGTCAGAAAGGGAACCGCGTTACACGTGCTCATCCCCCAGAGCAAAGGCGCGTGTCTGTAACCCTCCGGGGGCTCTGATCCCGGGAGTCCTGGACGGCTACAGAATCCAGGATCCAGGATGCGGGGAAGGTTAGGTCACTGAGAGAGCTCCTCAGGGCCTTTTCAGTACGAAGTGGTGCTTTCAGAAGAGAAGGAGGAAGAGAAGACGAAATGGCCCACAGAGGAAGCAGTGGGACAGGCCTTAAGAGCTACAAGAGCCAACCCAAGGGAAGTAGGAGTGGCCCCAGGGGAACCCCTCTAGAACGGGCAGGTCAAAGTGGATGCTCAGCTTTGGGGCTGGGAAGAGACTTCTGGGGAGCCCCACGGGCAGTGCCCAGAACACCAGCCACGTTGGCGAGGCTGGTGGATGCCAGGAGACGGGTATCCATCCTCTACATAACAGAGTAAGGTTCAGAGAGGTTAACTACATTCTCCAAGATCTCGTAGCTATGAAGAGCAAAAGCCAAGATTAAAGCCAGAATCTTTTGCCTCACTGATAATTTAAGTGAGTCACACAAGGAAGCCGGTTTACTTAAATGTGTATGACTCAGTCTAAAGTCCCCTGCAGTTCTGGGAGCACAATGGATATGAGTCTGCCATGGGCAGCAATGCCACCGTGCTGGAGTAAAGGAAGCTGGTGCGTGGCCCTCGAGTCCTCGTCCAGGTAGTAAGCTCCCTCCACTGGCGCTGGGCCCTTGGCACATGCTTGCTGAATTCATTAAACTCGTGAGCTAAGCTCAGAGCACTTGGGAAGGGCCTCCTTCCCCGAAACAAAATACAAAACAGGGCTGTAAAACCTTGCCAGGCGGCTTTTACAATCCTCTGCTTCCTGGCTCCCCATCTTTGAGGTCTGGTCTAACACTAGCTCATTCTCAAAACCACCAGCTCTGACTCACTCACCAGCACAGCCCACGGGTTAGCCGAGGGGGGATGATGAGGAGGAGAGGCTGCGCCCCTGGTGGGGGCGGGCAGGGACCAGGTGACCTGGCTGCAGACAGCCGCCTCCCAAGGCCCCGCAGGGAGAATGCAAGAATGAGAGTGGGGAGCAGAACACCCGAGTCTTTGGGGAACACGTCCTGAGTTAGCGTGTATTCTGCTTTGTTCTCTGCTGGTTCTTCATCTGGAAGAATTCTTACGTGTTTACTCTTCAAAATAATCGTGGTATTAAACATTAGGGGAAACTTTTTTGGCTTAAATAAATGGGTTTCTATTTCACGGTATCCCTTTTTAGCTTCTAAACACCTCATGATCCATTTCTCACGGGCTGCTGAGGAAGGTGCTGGGACAAGCTGACCCCCGGGTCGCAGGGCCCCAGGCGGCAGGCTCAGATTTCCCGGTTCCAGTCATGCATTCTGCTCAGGGAGCCACATAGAAGGCTTTCTTTCCCCAGGTAAAGTTTTTCATGGAGGAACTACTCATTTTCCTTACCTGCCCAGCCCTAATTCCGAGATTTACCTTTTCATATAGAAAGGGAGTTTTAAGAAGTCAGAATATTTCCACACACACTATTTCATCTGCTTTAAATTTTTTTGCTCTTAACATTTTTCCCCACTTTTTCAGGGTGAACCTCACTGATCATCAGTTCAGAAAACTCTATTGGGAAAAAAAAATCTGAAACTAGACACCAGACCATGAACCAAACCCTGTTTAGGGATTCGTGGGAAGGACGCGGTGGAGGCGGGAAGGCACCTCACTCTGCAGCCTCCTGATCACAAGCTCACCCAGCTCCCACGAGACCTTCCTTTGCTTCAGGCAAAAACTAGTCTTGTCAGCAAATATCAGAACAGCTTTGCTGTGAGGCAAGAGAGACGAAGCAGCGGGATCAGAAATGCTACGGACATAAGTACTAAGCTTTTCAAATTACAAATGGGCTGGATGAATACGCTGCCAGGTTAGAAATAGGGGGAGGGAGACGCGGGTTTCAGTGAGCACGCGCCCCATTTCTGACTCCCGCCCGTTGAGTGTATGTGGTAATGATGCCCCAGGCCCTGATCCCAAACCCACACTCACTTCTGGTGCCCAGATTCGATTCTGGCTTTTCTAGCTTGGAAAAAAATCTGCTCACCACTTGGGGATTTATAAGAATTTGTTTCTGTCTCTATTTGATCTTAGTTTATGTCTATATGTTATTTCATTTTAAAATGATCTTATTTGCTTTTTAAAAATTGTATTCATTAAAATACAAAACAAGAAGGGACAGCCTCGTAGATAGTTCTAAACAGGGGACAGGAAACAAGTTCAGAGAGGGTGAGTGATCTCCCCAGGGTCACAGAGCTACTGAGCAGCACTTGATCTAGCACTCAAACTCAGATTTGCCTGATTCCAAGGTTTATTTTCGCTTCACTACAGTGCACTGCCTCTCCTGTGACAGTCCACCAACGCTTCCCTACTAAGGACTAGGAAGGAAGCAGGTGCAAACCATACCCAACGAGAAGTTGGAGATCCAACATTTTCTATATGGTTTCTTGTTGAGAAGTCCAATAGAGATTCCTCACTAAGTCATGAGATTCCCTCTCATGGAGGCTGGCCTCTAGAATATACCTAAATATGCTGATCCACAGGAAAAGAGGCCTTTGAAAGGATGCCCTTTGCATTCAGCTCGCATATCTTGAAAGAGTACAAGTTAACTGCACTGATGGGGTTCCAACTCCGCTAAGGTTATTCCTGACTATTCTAGAACATCTCAGGATCTGGGACCTGGCAACGCACCCTGGACATGCTGGGCACCAACCTTCTAAGGTGGCCTGAAGGAAGCACCCTAGAACTCTCTGGCAGATCTTCCTAACCCTGTCTCACCTGCTTTAGCCACATTCTCACCGATGACACTGACCACCCTATCATTTGGGGCAACTTCCTCCAATTTGGCCAAGGCTTTCAGGTTGACTCTACTTTGCACTTAATCCCATTGGTAAATCCGACCGGGAAGCCCGTAAATTCCACCCTGGCCAAGAATGAGCCCGCTGCGACATCATGGCAAGACAGCGCCACCCAGCCTGGTGCTGGGCAGTCACTTCTACAAAGTGCACCACCGCGAACCCCACCAGGGAAACAGATTCTTCTCTTCTGCCCTCGAGGACGTTCTGAAACACACTTCCTAACACGAGCACTGACTTGTTAACCTCGACATCAAAGTTCAAGGTCACCTGTTAACAAGAGTGTCAGCTTTTAGAAAGTGAATTTCCTCATAAATAAGTCTTTGGGCCCCTTTTCCATCATAAACAATCCTTCTAATCCGGACCCATCTTCTAAACCAAAGTCCTTTTAAACTCAATATTTTTCCTGCAGTGAACACATCTTAGGATTCTTACTGGGCTGTGATGTAGCAATGGCAGTCCTTCCTGGCCTCGGTAGAATTTATGAGTCTCCTGGTCAGCCCCTCAGAGGGAGTAGGATTTACCAGGGTTTTAAGGCAATACCGGCAATCTTGAAGGAGAGTATTGGCAGTGATCTGCTGGTGATTCCCGACTGGGAAGACTGCCCAGTCCTCTCCAGACTGTCCAACTCACCCCCGTCTCTGCACCAACACTGGAAGGCAGCCCGTGGGGTAAGCTAGCAAAGTTGTACTTAAATCTCAAACAAAAGGCCAGTGTTATTAATTATTTAAATACCAGCCTCCTATTGGTTATCTCAATATTTGAAATGAAGACTTATTAATTTTTTAAAGACAAAGAAATTTTGAATAGGTAATATATACCCATGCTATATAATTCAAAAAGTGCGGAAGGGAACACAGTGAAAAGTCAGTCTCCCCCCCAGGGAGCCAGCTGCCCTCCTAAAGGCAATGGACTGTCGGCCTGGACCATTTCAGGTGGGCTTAAGAGCGAGCTGATTGTTAGAACATATCTAACTGACACGTATATCCTGACAGCAATAAATGCTGAATAAGTGAACATAAAACTCACTAGACACAGGGAATCGGGAAGTTGAAACAAAGTATAAGACAAGCAAACAAACAAAAAGCACCCCCGCCCCCCAGGCAGTGTCTCTCTAATCCTGTGTGCAAGGTTTAAAGCACACAGACTGTAGCACTAGGTCCGCACTGCCCAGTGCGAGACGCTTGTCAACACTCTGTAGACCAGCTGACCCCAGCCCCGCTTGCCCACGCCTGGTCAGTCTAGACTGGTCAGACCTCTCTTGGTTTATACGGATTTATGGACATCCAAAGGAATCCCAGAAAAGCGGTTGAGCCATCTCAACTGCAATTCAGACAAGTTCACATACATGTCAGAAATAATTCAATGCAACTGACCATTTTAAAAAAATATGTCTAATTACAGATCCCAAAGGATGCTTTGACCAATGAACAATGCTGAATTTGAGACATTACCATCCATAAATTGATTTCCCCAAGAGACGTCAGAGAAATACAAATCTCTAGGCAAATTATTTAACTTTATAGTTCTCGAGACTCAAGCCACCTCTCTACAATATCACACCCTACTAATCTCGTCTGTTTTTCTTTTTCACTAGGTTTGTAAGCCCCTGTAAAATGGCGATAATACTCCTTGCAGTGTTCATGTCACTGGCCCACAGCCTCACTGGCACATATTTGTTCAATGACTGAATTAATGATGACACTGATGTAGTAATCATGAGCCTATGGACACACTGTTCATCCACTTCATAAATTCCTTACTTCAGCATGAGCAAAACATTTTCAGATAGTATTTGTGTTATAACATAGAGAAGAAAGCTAAAAAGCACCTCATAAAAGGTATTTTCAAAATGTATGTGCTTAACAAAGAACTTGTGCAAAGGAGCAATCTAATACAGAAACTGGACAGGAAAGGAACAGTTAACAGAGAAGGAAGTGCGAATATAACATGAAAAATGCTCAGCCTCGCTCCCGACAAGAGAAATGCAAACTACAACTACATGGGATGCCGTTTCTCACCCACCAGACTGACAGATGTCAACCAATTTGCTAACACACCTTGTGGGTCAGCCTGTGGGAAGCCTGCTGGGCTGCCAGGAGTGGAAGTGGGCGATCTGGCAGTCACACTACAGGAAAGGCAGTGTGGACGGGGGTAGACTCGTACGTACAATGTTATTCACCGTAGCGCTGCTTTTAACAGGGAGAGACCGGAAACACCTACGCGCTCATTTATGGCGAAACAGATCATGGCGCGTGCATACAACGCAACGCCACGTAGCTGTACAAGAACGCCGCACTTCTTTACGTACTCGGAAGGAGGCACCTCAGAAACACTCTGCTGAGCGGGAAGACGAGGCCCAACAGCGTGGCTGCTGCGCCCCCCCGTGTCAAAGCGGAGAGAGCGGCTCTGCACACAGCGCCTCCGGAAGGAACACAGACGTGACGACACGTCCTCCCGGGGAGGGCGGGAGCAGAGAAGACTGTCCTGACCCTCCTGAACTCCGGACCAAGTGAACGTACCTCCTGTGCGAGGACACAGACCCGGGGTTGCACGCTCAGCTTCTTGCTTAGAAATAATGCCCAATATCTTAAGAAAGAACTTCTCAACGAGGTAAAATTATGATTATTAAAATATATTAAATTATTACATATATGAAAATATTTATAACAGCATCTCATTTAATCCTCAGCAAACTTGTGAGGTAGAAATTACTATTATTCCAATTTTACCAGCGAAGAAATCAAGGCACTGGAAGGTTCAATACTGTGGAAATGAAGAAAGAAACCCTAACTAAACTGGATCGGGCAGGCCTGCAGGGGAGCTCTCTCGCCCCATCACACATCCTCAATTACACCGACCGGGAAGAGACAGAGGCTTCCTCTTCCGCAGGAAGCGCAACCACTTCACCACTGACGGAAGACTTCTCTCTACGCCGGGCAACAGCCCAGCCAATGAGAAACGCCGCAGCTCAGCCAATGAGAAACGCCGCAGCTCAGCCAATGAGAAATGCTTCAGCCCAGCCAATGAGAAACGCCACAGCACAGCCAATGAGAAACGCCGCAGCACAGCCAATGAGAAACGCTGCAGCTCAGCCAGTGAGGAATGCTTCAGCTCAGCCAATGAGAAATGCTTCAGCCCAGCCAATGAGAAACGCTGCAGCTCAGCCAGTGAGGAATGCTGCAGCTCAGCCAATGAGAAATGCCACACCCCAGCCAATGAGAAATGCTTCAGCCCAGCCAATGAGAAACGCCACAGCACAGCCAATGAGAAATGCCGCAGCCAAGCCAATGAGAAACACCACACCCCAGCCAATGAGAAACGCCGCAGCACAGCCAATGAGAAATGCTTCAGCCCAGCCAATGAGAAACGCCACAGCACAGCCAATGAGAAACGCCACAGCACAGCCAATGAGAAACGCTGCAGCTCAGCCAGTGAGGAATGCTTCAGCTCAGCCAATGAGACAAACGGCAGCTCAGCCAATGAGAAACACCACAGCACAGCCAATGAGAAACGCTGCAGCTCAGCCAGTGAGAAATGCCACAGCTCAGCCAGTGAGAAGCTGTTGCCGCCCTGAACTGTTGCTGTCCCCCAATGGACTTTCCTTTAGAACAGCCCCTCTCTCTCCTTTTTCTCTATAAAAGCAGCCCCCTCCTTTGTTCTCCAGATTTGCCTATGGTTTGACATAGCATGCGCATCCCAAATTGCAATTCTTTGGGCTATTCCTGAATAAACTGACTTTGAGATAAAATAACAGGTGAATTTGCTTTTTAAAAGTTGACAATATCTCACCTACCATCACACAGTTAGTAAATTGTGGAATAGGAATTTCTTTCCCGACAAAATTTGGCATCTGAAAGCAAGGTGAGAAGGCTACAAAAAAAATGGCAAAGAACTTTAAAGAGACTGAAGAAAGTTTGGTAGAATCACCTTCATTTAAAAAAATTAAATTTTAAGCATATAAGGAGAACTAACTGTTGACTTGCCTAAGCTTTCATCTAACAAAATTAGAAGCTATAAATAATTTGTCTAATTTGGTCCTTTTAATATTAGAAAAAAGCTGAAAGTCCCATTATCAACTCAATGTAACAGACACACTTTCACAGACAGATGATCTACTCTGTAGATAAACAAAAAGAGAGAAAAGTATTTAACAAATCTAGAGATAAAATATAACGTGAACTTGATTCTTACCACTTTCCTTTTTGATGGCAATGATGGCTCACTTATCTGGAACAAAAAGAGTTAAAATGATTTTTCAAAGGTGTGTCAAAGAAGCTACTTTGCAAATATTTTCATACATTTGCATTTGTAGCCTAATCTCAATTTTACAGAGATAGACTCTCTACTTGATGGACGTTCCTCCTGATCTTTCGGCCCTGTTTAGATGGACCAGTGGAGAAAGAGAGGAGGAGGGATAACTTAATTCCCTGTCAATCAGGAGCAGAGAGCAGAGTTGGAAATATGGAGATGGAAAGACTACTAGGTGAGTTGCTCTGAACTACCCAGGTAAATTTTATTTAAATAAATACATTTTATTTATTCTTGGCTCCCATTACTTTGCACAATTAAAGGGTTTGGGACAGTTATACTATAAAATTAATAGAAAAAAGCCACAGGCCGTTACATCTTCTAACTTTTAGAAAGTTACAGCAACATATAAACAGGCCCAACCGCCAACATTAGAGGTGATGCAAATCTAATCACATTATGAAAACCTAAAGAAAGAAGTTTTTGTTGAGAAAGGGAAAAGAAATGAAAGTATTAGAAGTGAAATTCTACAGTCATGTAGAATTCTGAAATTACATTAAGAACTCTGTTAAATTTACATACATTTATGAGGGAGTGTGTATGTTTCACTATCGGGATTTCACACTGAATAGAATTTAAAGTTCTTTACTTTGTATACACAGATGTAAATTTAGGAAATATGCTTAATGTGCTAAGTTTTTAGAAATAGCTTAAATGTATGTTGAGTTCTAGTGAGATAAATATATTTAGTGATAAGAGAGTATGGATCACAGTGAAACATGTTGAGGTTCTCGGTCTAACACGTAAGGTACTTGTTATAAAATTAGTCAAGTTTTTTGTTGTCATGCATAAGATTCGTGCAAAAGATTAAAAACAAAAGATACAGGTTGGTGAGTAAGTAAATAGGTTATTGAGTAAATAAGCACAGGGTTTCATTTCTATCTATAGTTTTGCCCAATATATGCCATGTGCAATTATATAGTATCTAGGAAGTCTTGGGAAAAGAAAAATGCATGATAGTTGACTTAAAATTAAGAAAAAAATTAAGGTAATACTAACATTTTCAGTGGCATAGGAAATTCTACTACAACATACCTCCTTAGAAGAAAGCAAAACATTAACTTATTTCAGGGTATAATGAAGCTAGTTGAACAGACTCTAGCATTTTTGCTACCAGTCAAATAAAATAACTTTAGGGCTTTTATATGATCTTATCCTCCAGGTATTATTATTATTAATTCTCCTCCTTCTTTTATTTAATTAGTTAAATACTAGAAATAAAAACAAGAGCAGGGGTCCCGTTCTAATTTCAGAACGCTCGTCTCCCCAGATAAGGACGAAACATCAACATGCAGGTTTTCACAGAGCGTGTTTGTTACAACTCACTCTCGATGCTTAACCAGAATCAGACGTGGCTCACCATATTCTTACTGGACTGGATCTAACTCACTGGAAGAAAGTGAGACTCACATAACAGATTTAAACGAGCACTTTCCTCCTGTCACTGAAAAATTATGGTTTTTTTATTACGTCTTACCATACTAAACAATCAAGACTGTTCTCAAACTTACTTTAACAATGAGACATTTATTTTACTGAATATGTTATTGTTCATCTTTGCAGAAATTCAGTAGCTGTGTTTTCCCCTTAGGCATCAGACAACAAACTACATGTTACATTACACGTCTGGTGTCTACCTGCCATGTTACACAACAGTGACACCCCAGTGGGTGATCCCAATAAAACACGGCAGACACTGAGCTAGGACTTTTGAACTTCAGATGAAAAAAAAAAGGCTTCTATAGAATCTTTGTTTTGAGAACTATACATATTTAACAAGGAAGTAAATAACAGAAAAAAAATAAAAAAACAAATGAAAGACTGTGAAATTCCTTACCTCCTGTTCTGCGTATTCCCGATGTCTCCGAGCTGCCTCGTGCCTCCATAACTTGAGGCAAACTAGTGCACTAATAAGATAAACAATCATGGTGACAAACAGGAAGATCATCGCTGCGATCTGTCCTCCCTCGACACGGCAGAAGCCTGCATTCACTGGCGTATTAAATAATGGATAGTAGCAGAGTCCTCCTCGGTTGGTATCATTCACGTAGACTATGGCTGCAGCCATATACAGAATAAACAGGGCAACGTTAATTCCAAATTCAGTTAGGGGCCACCAATTGGAGTCCAAAAGAATAGTCCGATAATACATGGACATGCCCAGAACCAGAATAATGATGGTGGTGATCCAGGCTAATGCGGCAACCACGAGCACAAAAGCGGTCTTGGGGCCAGTGTAGTAATAGCCCCCATACATGCTGCCCAGGCTGCCAACGCCTCCCACGCCATAGGGCTGGGAATATCCAAACAGGTTATACCACTCGCTGTCCTTGTGAATGTACGCGGTGACACAGGCGAAGACGCCGGCCCCCAAAAGGAGCTCCACCACACCCAGAATTCTCAGCAGGCCGGCCCAGGACTTCATGTAGGAGTATCGCAGGTTATACTCTGCCACCTTCTCGCTGTAGGTCAGCGCCGACTGTGTGCGTCGGCCGAGAGACCCGCAGGCGTCCTGGGGGAACAGGGCATCAGCCTCTCTCCGGGAACCGGAGGTCCCTTCTGACCCTCTGTGAAGGTCTCTGCAGGAGCTGGGGGCCGAGCGGGGGTTTGGTCTCGCTGGAGAGGCTGGCGGGGAACACTCCACTCCATCGGAGATGTACCTGATGTCAGACACTGGCTTGTCCCATTCGTCGTCCTTTTTCTTCCCTCTGAAGAAGTTCTTCCAGGACTCAGGGACAAAGCGCCTTACGGGTTTGAGATCTGGCGCTACGGCCGGTTCCTCTGTGTCACTTGAGTAGAAGTGTGGGCCGAATGGTGGCTGTAACGGGAGAGGGGGTGGTGGCAAAGGATCAGCGCTCTCGGCCAGCTCACTGCTGTGAAGAGACTGGAGGGTTCTTGTGGTGCCATCCTGACAGGGCAAGTCCCTGGGGACCTCATCGTACTGCTGGTCCCGATTCCTGGATCTTCCACCATTCGATGACATCTGTGATTTTTACACCTGTGGCCCAGATTAAAGTTATCACTTCTGCTTAGTTATTTATTCTTTTAGTGATGCTGACCTTATTCACTTAGTAGCAAATGATCACATTTAAGGAACCAATATGGTCATGTCTAATTATTACGCTATGTAAAAATGATAACATAAATATGTATATTTTAAACATACGTTTAACAATTATGTGAGCCAGGGATGTAGTCATCATTCTATGTGACTTTAAGGGCAATCAAAAATTTAAATCTTAGTTCTGAATTAAAACATTTATAAGTCTAATTTATCTATGAGCCCTATAAAGAACAAAATGTAAAAACCGAAAATGAGACTAAATTTTAACAATACAGGATACTGACACATCCCAAGTAGAGTCCTTTCCTCAGACATCTCAATCAAAATATTTAAGAGTTTGATCGTACCAACACTGGCTGGGTCGGCAAACTCTCCTGGTTTTCCGAACCTCGAACCTGCTGTGGGTGGTCCAGGAGAAGCGGTCTGTGACACAGGTGAGGAGCCTTTCCTGCCTAACTCAGGGAAGTCACTTTAGGGGAGTTGTTTTTTCCACTCTAAATACCAACACTTGACACTAGATTTTGAAAACTGAATTCTCAGAAAAAAAATCACCGAAGGGGACCTGCTATTGCCACGGAGACACTCAGTGTTTTAGAGGGCGTTCGATCCACCTGAAAATAAAGCACAGAAAAAGCACTTTTACCAAACCTGTTGATTTCCTTCATGACATCGACGACCTGCACACCTCCACACAGAGGAGGAAACCACCTGCCAGTGTAACCACTGGGCCTGAGGCACACTGGACTTCTCCCTCAAAATGCTTACTGAAGACCTGCTGGGCACACGGCGTTGCACTTGGCACTACAAGGGTCTCAAAATTTACATGGATAATCCTACCTTTATGGTGTTGAACAATTTAGAAATTCCTAAGGCTTTTATTTTACTTTGTAAAATGGAGACCTATCACTCCACGAATATTTACCAAGCACCTGCCAGGCCCCAGGCATGCTGAAGGGGTATCGGTGAGTGGGCAGAATGAATCCCGGCCAGTGGGGTGACAGAAGACAGATGAGGGAAATGAAATGTATCAGATGCTAAGGAATGTTACAATTTTAAATAGAATGACCTGGGAAGTCTTCATAGCGAATGTGACATCTGAATACAGAAACAGAGGAGGTGAAGGAGGAGCCAGGCGGGCATCAGGGGGAAGAGCTCCAGGCGGATGGAGCAGTGCAGAAGCCTTGAGCAGGCAGGAGTGCCCTGCACGTCAAGAGCTTTTGAGGCATGGAGGCCAACGTGGCAGCAGAGTGTGCGGGACGGTGAGCAGTAGAACTGAGGCCGTCTGAACCATCAGGGCTTCAGAAGCACTGGAAAGGACTTTGGCTTTTGCTAGGCAAGAGATGAGAAGCCGCTGGAGGATTCTGAGTTGAGGAGTGACTCGTTCTGGATGCAGAGCTGAGATGACACTCCAGGAGACCAGGGGGAAATCAGGCAGATGGGCTAGGAGGCCACTGAGATAATCCAGTGGACCATGGTGGTGGCAATGGAGATAGCAAGAAGATGTCCAATTCTAGAGGGAGGGAATTACATTTTTTTATTATAGAAACTTTCAAACAACAAAAAGTGGAAAGAACAGTATTATGAACTCCTATGCACCCATCAAACAGCTTCAGTAACGATCAACTTATGACCAGTCTTGGTTCTTCTGTACCCCACCTTATTCCCTCTGCCAACAGATTACTCTGAAGCAAACCAGAGACACTAGATCACTAGTCTGCAGGCTTCTCCAGCCCTGCAGTTCAGCCCGGCGAGAGCAGCCTGCGGAGGGTCTGGGAGACCCTTTAGGAATCCAGGTGGATATGCCTAGGACCACCACAGACCAGACACAGTCACTGGGGACGAGTGGAGATGGCGGCGAGGTCCCCCTTCCCGGGGATTCTGACCTCGCGCTCGATTTTAGAGAATTAACTGTGACAGTCCCAGCAGGGTGCCCAGTGCAAAACAGGAGCTTTATAAATGATAGCAACTAGCAGTTATTTTTGTCTTTTATCTCTTTGTTGCCTAGAAAAGCTTAAATTCTAGAAATGCACAGTACCACTATAGTCTTGAAATGCATTTTCCTAAGAAAAGTAGAAGAAAAGCACAGCAAATAACTTGGGGAAGTTTTACACGATCTCTCAGCATCTGTGACACACGCACCGAGAGGACACCCGCGGCTTCCTCTGACTCACGGTAAAAGCGATGGATTTCACTTACCTTCACCTGTGAAAAGCGGCTCATTTGAATTAGACCACCTTATCCACGCTCAAAAAAAAAAAAGGAAAAATCAGTATTTGAAGACCGTGGAATAGCAAAACACGCGACTTTAGAAGGGAACGGTCGGCTGGGGCCCCTCCTCCGCGGTCCGGGACGGCCCACCTGGCGCGGGCCGGGGCGCGCGGGGGGTTCCGCCCGCCCGAGAGGGGCGCCGCGCCGCTCCGGGGCCCCGGGTCGGGCCCGAGGCCTCCGCCGCCCGCGAGCGCCCGCCCACACGGCCGGAACTGAGTCGGGCCGGACGCCCAGGTCCGCGCCCCAGGACCCGCCGGGCGGCTTCGCGGCTCCGGCGTCGCGGTGAAGCCGGCCCGGCCCGCCCCGCAGCCGCTCTCCCCGCGCCCCCGCCCGGGCCCCGGGCCCCCGTCCCGCGCGCGCACCTGCCCGCGGCGCCCTCCCCGCGCGCGCACCTGCCCGCGGCCCCCTCCCCGCGCGCGCACCTGCCCGCGGGGCCCTCCCCGCGCGCGCACCTGCCCGCGGCCCCCTCCCCGCGCGCACCTGCCCGCGGCCCTCACCTGCGCGGCCGCCGGGAGGAGCGCGCACGCCCGAGGCGCCGACGGGCGGGGCTCCTGGCCGGGGGGGAGGAGCTCGTGTCCCCGCCCTGCGCGGAGAGCCTCCCAGAGGAGCCCAGGCTGTGCCTCACCCCGGGTCCCCCCGCACAGTGACCCCCACAAGGCTGCCATCCGCTTCCTTCCCTAGGTTTTGAGAAGGTGGACAATGATGAGAGAGATTCATGGACTATGCCCAATGACACGCGGCAGGCATGTTAGGAAGTATTAAAAGATACAAGAAACAAAAGAATTCAACATTTTAATTTTGATATAAATTACGTAAATACTTTCCAAGAAGCATCTAAAATATTCCACTGTACAACACAGAAAAGCGGCATCTGAGAAGCTAGAGACCAGAGAGGAACTGTGAAGAAGGCACGAAGTTTATTTACACTCACAATCGCCTACTAAACTGTTCCATAATGCATATTTACAACCCCGGAAAGCTTCTGTATTCTGAATTATTCCTTCACATTTTCTGATATTTGGCATAATGTTCAAACACACTTCATACTCACTGACCTCCTCTCCCAACACCACTCACAAGACTAAATAAATACTAGAGAACAAAATGGAAGATCTTATTTGAAAGCTTGATCTTCTATTTACTTCAAGATGACAGAAGAGCAGCTCCTTGTGCTGGAATCTAAGAGTGAAGAACTGACGAGCTGTAATTCACAAGGAAAGTGTATTATCTCTGTTCAAGTACCAATGAATAACACTAACGCGAATCTGTCCAGTGGCAACGTGACTGGGGGCTGGGTTCTATGCCCCATCGCTCTCGTAGTCTTCTATGACCATGTCCTCTTCTTCCATGTCTCCCTGGGCTGAAAAGGGCTGAGGCTGGCTGCCGGGCAGTTCACTTCCACTGTTCTGACTCAAAGGAAGAGAGCAGGTTTCAGGTTCACTGGCTTGAGGGGGTTCACCCAGGGCCTCCTCTGCAGGCTGCTCTCCAATAAGCTGGGCTTCATCTCCACTGTCGGCGTCTGTCACTGCATGTTCCCTGTCTGCCAGGGCTTCCATCCTCCACCTGCAGGTTCAGAAGGCAGGCATTAGTAACAACCACAGGGGGATGCCTTTAAATTACACGGTGAGTGGGATGATTATGAAGCCACCTCCTCTAGCCTTTCATTTACCTTCACTGAGCTCACCGTTTCGCCAGGCCCTTTAGTTTATTTAACAATATAAATAAAAGTACGAGTAAACGACAAACTGTGAATAAATCATTACAACTCACGAGACAAAGGAGTTGATTAACATCTTTAGTAAAGAGTTCTTACAAATTTAAAAGAAAAAAGTAGAATAGAAAAATGGGCATCAAATATGGACAACGTATAGAAAAAATACAAATGTTAACTAAATAACATTGTTCAACCTAATTTGTAATTTTAAAAATGGAAATTAAAATAATGACTTACTATTGTCATCTTTTAAACAGGCAAGGATCTTTTAAAATAATAAAACCCAGTGGTGGCATGAGTTAGGAGAAAAGAACATGCTGATACAATGTAAATGGGTATGAAACTGGCCAAATATTCTTGGAAGCAACTGGCAATATAGAGCAAAGGCCTCAGAAAGGTGTATCCACTGATCCAGCAATTCTGTTTCTAGGAATTCATCCTGCATACATAGTATCTGATGTGCACGACGATTTAGCTACAAAGAAGGCTGGGATAACATAAGTTGGAAACAGGCTAAATGTAGAAAAATAAGATGTAGGTTGAAGTATAGGAAACTACATAACTATTATTAAATGTTAATATTAAATATTAGTATTTAATATTACCAATATGAATCAAAGATGATGTTAAACATGATTATCATAAATGAAAGAAAACAGTACTAGTCATTGTAATAAGCAGCACTGACAAATCCTGCCTCCCAAGTCAGATCAAGTAGATGAACCAACAATAGTGGTTAAAAGTGGGTTAAAAAGCCCTTTTTAAACCTTTTAAAAATGCCTGAGTGCATAATTTGACCTTACAAATAAGCTAAGTAGAAACGAAATATAGGTGTTAATCACTAATAGTAGCCCAGAAGCCATTCTGCAATAAAATGAACAGTGCAGATACAGATTTATCTCTATATTTTGCTTGTCTGAATTTTCATGATAGGGAAATAAAAAAGACAGTGCTTTTGAGGTAGTTCCTGACCACTGCAGGCTTCAAACCCTGGCAGGAAAGCTGCAAAGGGCTTTACAGATATGCAAGATTTGCCAAACTAGAGGATTTTAGAGATTCCTCTGCCTTTGGGATTCCATGATTCTACTTAGTCTGATATTCCACTATGAGCGGGTGAAAATATGTTGTGATATATAATAAAACGATGGGTCTACAATACAATGATGTGGTCTCTAATCACTGGGTACAACATGTATCTCTTGGATTTTACAGAAAACATTGATTGTATACTGAACAAACAGATAACATATTCAGTGGACATTATGGTAACAGCTCTTTGAAAATTAAAATGGTCAGCTTACCTTCCAAAGTGTCGCTTCAGAGGAAGCCTTCCAATATCTTGGATAAAAGAAATCTGAGCTGAAACAGATTTTAAAAAGCTTTAAATAGACATTTCTCCAAAAAAGATATACAAAGGGCCAACAAGCGCATGAAAAGATGTTCAAAATCACTGATCATTACGACAATGCAAATGAAAATCACGAGATACCATTTCATACCACTTAGGATGGCTATTATCAAGAAAACAGAAAACAACAAGGTTTGGCAAGGATGTAGAGAAACTGGAACCCTTGTACATTGCTGGTGGGACTATAACATGGTGTAGCTGCTGGGGAAAATGGTAAGGCAGTTCCTCAAAATATTAAAAATAGAATTACTATATGATTTAGCAATTCCACTTCTGGGTATACACCCAAAAGAACTGAAAGTATGGTATTGAAGCGATATATTGTACACCCATGTTCACAGTAGCAAGCAAGGTGGAAGCAACTTGAGTGTCTACTGAGAGATGAATAAACAAAATGTGGTATATACATACAATGGAATATTACTCAGCTTTAAAAAGGAAATTCTGACAATGCTATAACATGGATAAACCTTGATAAACATGCTAAGTGAAAAAAGTCAGTCACAAAAGGACATATACTGTATGAGTCCACTATGCGAGGTCCCTAGTCATCAGAGTCACAGAGATAGAAGGTAGGGGTGGGGGTGGGAGCCAGTGTTTAAGGTGTGTGGTTTCAATCTTGCAAGCTGACAAAGTTCTGGAGATTGGGTGCACAACAAGGTGAAAGGTGAATATGCTTAACACTACTGAACTGGACACTTAAATACGGTTTAAGATGGTAAATTTTATGTTATGAGGAAACACTTGTCCAAGAAAATCAAACAGCAAGAGTCTGTGGCATTTGAGTCATGACCGGCTCCTCCCTTTCCTCGGCTTTGGGGAGACTTCACTTCAGGCGGGTGCAGCCAAGAACATGGGCTCCCTCCTGGTAAGTGTGTCCCACCAAGAGTTCGGGGCTCCCTTTCTCCACCCAGCCCCACCCACAGGATGGAGGCTCCGCCCTAGTGGCACAGCAGGCTGAGAAAGGCCAAGCCAAGATGACCAGAGGCCACCTCTGGTGGAGCACCTGTCCAGAACAGTGGCTCAGGGATCTTGCCCAGGGGAGGAGCGTTCCATAGGAAAAGAGAGCTCTGACGCTCTACCCAGAGGAATGACTTTATTTGAAAGAGTGTGGGGAAGCTCAGCCTAAAGGCCCTCTTGAAATCAATGGCTCCTCTTAACTAAAAGCAAAGAACCAGAGAAAGAGTCAGCTAAGAAGAGCCCTCCTGGGGTCAGAACAAACCTCAGAGACTGGCCTCAAAGTCTACACGTGCCCAAATTTAACTGGATGAGACTATGGAATAATGTATGCCCCATGGCACCGCTGAAAGCAACAGAGCCGTCAGTCGGTAATTAGTGGAGCACACCTGGTGGGTGTGATACGAAGTGAGCGGGCAGTTTCACAGAGAAGTCAGAGATGGAGAGAGCCCTGCTAAAACCACTGCCACCCCAGCATGACTGTGCGCACACCCGAGCGCTGGGCTCTCTGAGGAGGGACAAGGGCTTCATGCTGCAGGGAAAGAGCCTTCATTCAGATCAGCCAAGTCACTCAAGAAACATAAAAACAAGCCCCAGAGAGCATGGAGGGCATCTGTATCCAGACTGGCTACAATATATTACCTAAAATGTCCGGTTTTCAACAAAACATTACGAGACGATGCAAAGAAACAAGAAGTGTAACCCATTTACAGGAAAAGGATAGGCAACAGAAACTGCCTGTGAGAGGGCCCAGGTACGACATTTAATACAAAAAGACTTCAAAGGAGCCAGTATGTTATGTTCAAAGAACAAAAGGAAAGCACGCTTAAAGAAGTAAGGCAGCTATAATGACAATGTCTCGTCAAATAGAGAATGTCAACAAAGACAGAAATTACAAAAAAGACCAAACGGAAACTGTGGAGTTGAAAAGTACAATAACCAGAAAGAAAACTTCACCAGAGGGGTTCAACAGTGGATGTGAGCTGGCAGAACAGAGGATCAGTCAACTTGAAGACAGACTGACAGACATCACGCCATCGAAGAAAAGAGAATGAAGAAAAATGAAGTTATCAGAGGAATGTGGCGTGCCTTTAAGCATTCCAACAAGCACTAATGGAAGACTAGAAAAAAGGACAAAGAGAAAGAAGAAAAAAATATAAACAAATAATGTCTGA
Organism: Tapirus indicus; assembly: GCA_031878705.1. Classification (NCBI taxonomy): domain Eukaryota; kingdom Metazoa; phylum Chordata; class Mammalia; order Perissodactyla; family Tapiridae; genus Tapirus; species Tapirus indicus. The sequence goes on along the minus strand of CM062925.1, from coordinate 733,078 downwards.
AATGACATACTACATAAAGTGAAAGGAATGAGATAAAAATTGATAATAATATAGAAAAGCCAAAACATCCTATTTTTGACTAAATTTTATAAACCTTTTAAAGTATGCATTCCAACCCTATGAGGCTTCTTGGATACTTACCTTTTTAAAAATTCACTACACAATACAATCAGGATTTTTAGAAACCAGCTTTTTGATATGGAAAACTGACAGCTATGATCCTGGAATCTGGATTTTTAACTAGTGGATAAATGACTCTCCAGATGAGTCCACGGTAAGGAATCTAAACCAGTACTGCTCACACTCCTCAAACATCTCATGCACAGGAACCACCTGGAGAACTACGGTAAAAATGCACATTTTCAGATCCCACATTTTCCCCAAGCTTCCAGCTGATGCTGATGCTCCTGGTCCAAGGAGACTCTTGCTAATCAAACTGATTCTTGGTCCCAGTTGGTGGCAGTAGGGCTGGCGCTGAAGGAACAGCCTACACTGTCAGGAGATAGGTTATAGACGGAGGAATTGAATAAACAAGCGAACAGACTCAGGAAAATGGGAGACAGGTTTTTCGTTGTTCAAGAAGGTGATCCAGGTACTGACAGGGGAAGGTTAGAATGAGCTCCGTGGTGTTGGACTGGAATGGAAAGTACTGGTGTGAACTTGTATTCTGTACGCACACACAAAAAACACAGCTTCCCAGCTTGTTCCACTGAAAGAACCCAGAAACAACGACACTCCAGCAGCAATGAGTACGCCTCGTCCCCAGATCCTGGTTTCTAAATACCATTTCCACTAAAAGGAACCTGGGCTCCTTGAAATTCTTGATTCCAGGCCTGGAGCAGGGAAAGTATAAAATGATCCTGGAACACCTTGCAGCAGAAAGAAAGTACTCAAAGAGTAATGGGGACATGTCAAAAGGCACAGAGTTACCTTAAAGCAGCTTGCACTGGCCAAATCTGGACAATGTGAGACCAAAATAAATAATGATAGCGAGGAGCTACACCTGAACGAGTAAGAATCCAGAGTCCATCCTAATATAAACAGACAAACCGGGAGAAGGCAAAGCAATACTGTACAGTACAATTCACCAACACAAATGCAGCAGGAATAAGACCACTAGAAAATCACCATTTACCAACCATCACAGTGTCAGGAAATAATTATCAATAGATGCTACAGCCAGTGGGACAAATAGGATATTTACATAATCTCAAAGTATCTCCTCACAATATACTTCATAACTTTTACACTGGAAAACCCGAGAGAGATCATCTTACCAAATACTAGACGTGAACTTGGGCAGTGATGGTGCAGAGAGACATCACCTTCTCCCGACATGAGCACAGCATCACTTCCGCGGGACTCCCGCCAGAGTGCACAGCCTGAACCCACTCAGGAGGAATCAGCAGGCAACCCCAAACTGAGGGACTGTCTACACTGTCACTGTCCTGTCTGCTTCAGAAATGTCACGGACAAGGGAACTAAGGTGCTGTTCCAGAACAATGGAGACTAAGGAGACAGGGCCATTAATAACTACATCATGGGATCCTGCGCTGTGTTCCAGACGCGAGCGAGAACAAGCTTTTGCCGTCATTTTGCAGAGGACATCATGAGGACGCCTGTGAATCAGACGGCAATGAATGGACGCTGACTTCCTGACCTCGATGTGCACTGCGGTCATGCAAGAGCACGCCCGTTTCCGGAAAGCACGCACCAAAGCGTTTAAGAGTAATGGGCATCCTGTCTGCAACTCGGTCAAACATGGCTCAGAACAAATATGCGTATGTGTGTCCACGTGTGTGTAAACAAAGAGAGAAAAAGAGTAAAAGGTAAACATGGTAAAAACTGAACACTGAGGAATCCTGGTGAAGGATATTTAAGAATTCTTCTGAACCATTTTTGCAGCTTTTCTCTAAGTTTGAAATTACTTCAAAATAAAGTTAAGAAACTAATATAATTTTAAAAATAATAGGCAAGGATAGGGAAGTCTCTGGAATCTGACCCACAAATTAATCATGCCCATCGTTCAAAAGTCATCCCACTTCTGCCTATGAATGTAGAATATTTAAAATTTTTTAGTATCAATACTCTTAAAGATGAGACTCATTGTATGAAGGCAGATGTTTCTCGATAATCCTCTCTTCTGATCAGTCATAAGGCAACCCTCTCTTTAAAATTTCTCAGAAGTTTGATGAGTTATGTGGTAGCTTATTAATATTATTAATATTACACAAATTCTCCATTCTACCTTGAATATTAGCACCACAGACATATGACCTAGGACTGTTAATGAAACGTGGCCCTTAAAATACACATTAAAAAAGAGAAAAATTGGTAAAGTTCATAAAAAGGCAAATCTCAGTACACATAAATTGTGCAAGTGTGCACTGCCATAGGTATACTAACGTTTTTTAGCATTATTTATAACTTCAAAACCTAGAAAGACAATATAAACATACTATTAATGGACATTGTAATACTGAAATCGACCAAAATATCTATCAATAAGTTTAAATAAAATTATTATAAATTCTGAAAAAATATGAGTTAGATTTGATATATTTTAGCATTGCTGCTGCTAATATGTTGAAATCCTAACCCCCAAGGTGATGGTATCCGTAGATGGAGCCCTCCTGAAAGGGATTAGTGTCCTGATAAAAGGGACCCACAGAGCGCTCTCTCCTGCTCTGCTCTCGGCCATGTCAGAATACAAGGAGAAGATGGCCCTCACCAGGCACTGGATCTGCCAGCACCGATTTATACAACATGGAGCGCTATCCATGGTACGTGACACAAGCAAATTAAAGCTTACACCTGATATCTGTATAGGCACAGAAAAAGTCCAGAAGAATCTACACCAATCTGTCAAAAGGAATTATCTGTGGTTATAGGGGACTTTCAATTTTTACTTTATATACTTCTGTATTATTTGATTCTTTTTTAATCAAAAAGCATGTATTAATTCTGGATCAAAAATTAAGGGAAAAAACTTAGTCTCATAGTACACAGCAATGAGTTGACCCACAAAAAGATAATGTTATAAAACACTGCTTCTTGGGGAAAATAAAAACCCGTGTTATTACCTTGATTTCTCATTGGAATGGTTAGCAAAGCAAGGTATGGCAATAGCTGAGTCTGGAGGCATAAAGCTGGTAAGCAGAAGTCAGAAAAAAGTGCTTTTGCTGCCAGGCAATTTTCCCGATACTGTATAGAAGAAAAGAAAAAAGGATGAAATGAAACATAAAATCAAAAACATGGGTATGTATTCCTAGAGAAATGAACTTTATTATATCACAAAAGTATGTAGTTTAAACACTACAGATATACTTTTAAGAGTTTATCTAATTAGTCCTTTATAACTGTCCTAGCATTATCTAATAAAAAAATATTTTACCTACACAACTATTTCACATTTGACATAATAGCAATAAGAATTTTTTAAGAGACTTAAGGTAGAAGGAAGAAAACCTTAAAAATCAAAGGAATTCTGTTTATGAGCATACATACATCACAAATTACGTGAGGATTTGTTTCTCAACGAAAGAATTAATTCTCTTCTGTTAACACAGGCCAGGCGCAATGCTGGGCTGATAAGGACAGACGCCTGATGTTTGCCTTTGGGAGCTCAGTCATGTCACTAGAATACAAATTTAGTGTATGTACAAAGCGAGTCAATAAAGGACACCAACTGCTTAAAAGTCATGAAATTCTCCAAAAAATCTGTTGGAAAAAATTTCTTAGGTAATGAATTAGGCTCATATTTAGCCATATGATTTTAGAACTGGAAGGCATCTTAGAGATGACCTAGTTCAGGGGTCACAAATGGAGGTGCTGCAGGAGCCCGGCAGGTGACACCTATCAGTGCAGAGGAGCAGCCAGGGACAGTGGTGCCTACACTCCCATCTCACGTGAAATAGGGGCCAGGGCTGCCTTACTTTCCATGTTTTCAGGAGATTCCAGAAATTCTGAAGCCAGAAATCCTTATCTGAATTTTAATTATTGTACTAATTGTTAAAGATTGGCAATTCATTTAAAAAAATTTTCTGTGTGTTGTATTCAACTTGTGAGCCACTTGTTTTTGACCTCTAATTCAATCCTCTACATTTATAGCTGTGGAAACTGAGTGCACATTAGGTGAAATAAGTTGTCCAGATGGTTAGAGGCAAAGCCAGGATTTAGTTTCAATTAAAACTAAAGTGTAATTATAACTATACTTTCATTCCAGTAACAGTCAACTAATAAATAAAATAGGTATGTGCTTTCAAACTTTGTGTTTTTTCTTTAAGAAAATGATTACACATTAAAGAAGATTGTCCTTTTTATGTTTTATAATTCTAAGAAAATTCTTAGCAACTATTTACTAAAAATGAAACAATTTTTCTTTCTTTTTTAACTTTTTAAATAATAGCTTTATTGAGATACAGTTCACATACCATAAAGTTCACCTATTGAAAGTGTACAATTCTTTTTATTTTTACCTTTTTATTTATTAGAAACCACTGGGGTTTGTGCAAGGGTCGAAAACTTGACCCTCCTCCTTGGCAGTGAGCAAATCCTCGGGCTCTGTTGGAATGCATCACGCCTCTCGTAGCTATAGATGTACTATATTCCCTGAGCAGAGAGCGTGTCTAAAAGAGGAGACAAGATGTGAAGCAAATGAAAGATTTATAAAATAGTACTACTGGTACTACCAACACCAAAAAAAGACTAACCATATTAAGTTACTGTATTGTTCACTTTTCTCAACATCACCACAGCCCCAAAAATAATATACTGCAAAATTATTTAAAGCAAATGCAACTGAGACGAAACAATCAAATGCTGTGTGTGAACTCTGACTGGGTCCTGGAGGGGGTGGGGGAAACAACTTTAAACACATTTTGAGGCAACTGGGGCAATCGGAATAAGGACGGCATGTCACTGAATTCATGTCGTGACACCTCCGTGTGGCTGTGATGGAGCAACGTCCCAACGCACACTTAGTACCATGCGCCATGATGTTTGCAATTCCTTTCCAGTTATCCAGCCAAAACAAACGTGTAAATAGAGATTAAGCAAACGTGGCAAAATGCGCAAAACTGGTGAACAAAAGTTAAAGGGCCACAGGTATTCACTGTACTATTCTTTCAATTTGTCTATAGCTTGGAAAATCTCAAAATACAAAAGAAGCATATAAAAAAATTAAGCAAATGCAACCGCTAAATAAAGAAACTAACTGTAATGCAGAAACTATATCATAAACTTTTTTATTGTATCTTTCCTAATTTTAACTAATAATGCTATTTCAGTATTTCAACAGAGAAATATTAACATATCTAAATACTGTTGTCTAAGAGAATTCTCTGTGGTAGAAATGTTTGATTCTGGGCTGTTGACTACAGTAGCTACCAGCCACATACAGCTATCAAATGTGGGAAATGTGGCAGAAACTGAATTTTAATTTAAATAGCCACAGGTGGCTAGTGGCTACTATACTGGTCACAGTAGTGTTAAAATGTTAAGAAAAAATACAAATTTTATAGTGAATAATTCCAAATATGTTTAAAAAAATTGAAAAACTAATGAAGTATAGAAAGAAGCACAGTTCTTTCCCTTCAACCTACTTTTCAATGATTGTCAAAATTTCTGAATATATATTAATTATATAATCAGAAAATAACTTCAGAAAAAATTACTGCTATATTATCACCAGAAAAATCAGATTAACTGCTGAAGCTTCATTACAAACACTGGGTTGGATGAATTAGTTTTATCACACTTATTAAGAAGTTACATAAAGTAATGTTAAATAATTAGGACTAAAAGTAAACTTTCTTTCTTAATTCTGAGGAAATATTCACAAACAAAAACATTTAAGTCAAATGGTCTTACATTCCAGTCCCCACTGAGGGCGTCTGCAAAACTCAGAAAGTCACTGGCTCTCCCAAGGTCATCTATCTCCATGAAGAAATCCATGTAGTTCTGGTGAAGATATAAATTAAATACCTCTCCTGGCATGTGTGACATTTCTACGACTTCCTATAAAAAGCAGCAGACATCCGCAGTTTTGGTGAAGATGCAGTGGTCAAATGCACATGCCCACAAAAGCCAGTAATCTGCACCCGGTACGTAGCGCCCAGCGTCATCAGAGACGTTACCTCAGGCTGAACAAGTAGTGTATCGCGCTCCTGCTCTGACAGATGCGGAGGCAGGCGAGGTGAGTCTGCTTCTGTGAAGGGCGCTCCTGTAAAACACTTGTGCATTATTACAGATAACGCCCTCTCCATAATCACACAGCACCTCTCATTTGAGGGTTTTTCAACACTTTAGGCACATAATGCCAAAATCCCAAGCAAGCTGTTAAAAATTAAAACACAAAACAACTGGAAGCTTAGGTGAGTCGCCTCACTATCACTCTCAGCAAGAACTTCATCTGGAATCCTGGCGCCTGGATTATGGCTTTTCTAGAATTAAAATATCCGTTTCTCAAAGCACTCTGCATTTTGCCATCCCAGCTCTGCGCCGCTTTCTTCTGTGGATTCTCATCTCCATACAGGTCTTTACTGCTCTGTCTGCTGTGGAGGAAGATGCTGCTCTCTGCACGGGAGAACGGGACCCCCGTTCCCTAACGCAGGAGGTTAGAAACAAATGTTGAGGAGCCAAGAATTGGTGGGAACAGTCGCGGAGGTCCCAGGTGAGAGCAGCCAGGGACAGAGTGGCTTCAGTCCCACATAAGTGACGCTGCCTCACTTTCCTCAGGTCGCAGGAAGGTTTCCACTTAGAAACCCCAACTTTCGACCATGGAAAGAAGGAAATGAGAGACATTAGCCTAAAACAAGGAGGACACTGAGTGAGGAGAGAATGAAGCAGAAATACAGAGACGACAGAAGAGAAAGAGGCGAGGACAAGGAAAGAGAACAGGCAAGAGAGGCAGTCCCAGAGCTGTACAGGAAGAGGAAAACGGTTTGAAACAACTGGGTTTTTAGCAATCAGAAAACATTCTCAAAGAACAGCATGACAGCATGCTTGAATACAGATGAGAGCAATCCAACGGGGTGAGAGTGAGGAGAGGGTTGTTGATGGAGAAGAACCAATAGTGAGTGGCTGAAGGAAAATCTGAGTGAGAAAGAGGACACAGGAGCAGGTAAAGCGGAGGCATGGCTCCGGACAGGGCCACACTGGAAAACACAAGCGTCCTTCCCTCACCTTTGACTCTTCCCTTTCTTCCCGTTACTTCATAGGAGCCTTGCTCAATGGCTTCTTGGTTCCATGCCCTGAGGCTACGTTATAATCTGAATTTTCATAATAAAGTCCCACTAGTTCCTCAGTGTTAAATCCTCTGGGACAGAATCCCAGGCAAACGTCTATGGACCAAGAAGAGATCACATCATACTACTACGAGTATGTGCCATTTGTGTGAAAAAAGGAAAAAATAAATAAGATAGTCACAAAAAAAAAAAAAAGAAAACATTCTCAGAGGATAACAGGCAAGAGTGAAGCTTCAGTGACCGTCTGTTCACACACTATCTGTGACTCACTGATGCAGCTATTTTACAAAAGACTGGAAAAACCGAGAGAAAACTGAGGATACTGTACACGTAGGACTTTTTTTTATGGTTCATCATGATGATTTGCTTTTTGTTATTAACACATGAAGCTATTCTAAACTATGGCAATGATTTCCCTTCAAAGTTTTGTGTAAATTGTTTTATCTACATAAAAAGCACATCAGATAAAAAAAGAAAAAAGCAATCCCAAGTTTCTTCCTTCAGGATCATAAGACTGAAAACAGGTATTTTCTAGAAAAAGAACAGGAGTTTGGGACTTTATTGAAAGAAGAGACAATTTGGGAGCTTAGAGATGGGTGATGGGGTGCAGGAGCCGAGGGGCAGCAGGCACTAGACACAGAAGAGGGGAGTGGAAGCTCAGCTGTGGAGAGAGGAGAGAAATGTCAGAGGACCCAAAAAATCTGAAGCCACTTGGCAATTTGCCCAGGGCCCTGGTGGTCAGAGCTCAGTGCTACGAGGGCTCTGGGCTACCAACACTCGCCACTAAGTCTGCGTGGACTGATGTCTTCCCTTCACAAACTGTAACTGGAAAGATTTACAGACATGGAGACGGCCTACAGATATTTTTTATATTTAATCCCACTCATTGTCCAAAGATCCTCATTTAAATACATTTTCCTGCCATGTCTTAGGTCTTGCCAAACACTATCTGACCTAGCCCTAGCCTTCTTGTAACAGAACCAAATACATGACATTTTAAAAAATGTGGTATTTTATTTCAGTTGTAAGACTAATATCTAACAGATTTTTAAAAATGTATAAGGTTTTCTTACTTTTGCAATACAGTATTTTCCCCAAAGCTCTGAAGAGAAAGAGAGAAACATCTTTGCCACCAATAGCTTGGGCCTCTTGACTTTCAAAAACCCGATCAGGTTTTTTTCTTCCTTTTGATTTTGACAGCACAGCATCTGATTTTAATGAAGACATTCCTTTTTTCCTTGGCCATAAATTGTTCTCTCCTAAATAATATACAACCAAGTGACAATATTTAAAATAAAATTAAAATATGAAAATTAAAACTGAGAACATTTCAGATATAGTTATACTAAGTATTCTAATTAAAATATGGTTTTCTAATAAACAATTAATTATAAAATATATGAACTGAGTTAGAGTCCTTTTCGGGTTACTAAACTATTAAAATGGAATAACATGTCATCTGAAAGTATCTCATGACACAGATTTCAAATTTTCACACACACAAATGACACTCTCCAACAGTTATATCACCTTGATTTCTCACGGGGTTATGTGCAAGGTACTGTCCTGGTGCGTGGTATGTATTAACTGATTTCATCCTCACAACGACTCTCAGAGGGAGAACTATCACACAGATTAAGCAATGAGCTGCAGAGAGGTGCGGGAACTGGCTCCAGGCCATCGTAGGAGGTGATCTGCACCCAGGCAGGCTGGTTCTCTATCCATACTTAGCAACTATTCTACATCACCTCTCTACTGATTTGGGCAGGCTCCAATTTATGAATATGCCTGCGTTCAAACTTCATGGGTAAACCTACTGTTTAAAACGCAGAATGTGTCACTTAAGAAAAGCAGCCTGGAACAGCAGAAAGAACACAGGATCTGGGTTTTAATCCTAGTATTGTTTATCTCGTTAGGCTGGTCTGAGAATTAAATGAAAAAAAATATAATTAGCTAATACACTTCCTGACCCACTCAAAAATTATTTTCTTCCCTTTAAAATTTTTGAGCTCAGAGCAATGATGTTATAAATGGCAGTTAGGATCCCAAAGTGGCCCACTTCAGCCTTCCCAGTCCATAACTCCAGTAGTGAACCTAACCTAAGCACCATTTACATTCATGTTTCTACAGGAGTGAGCAGAATTCTGATTTCAGTTGTGTCAGGCTGCCTATTTCTCTACAGTTATTTTGAAAAACAAAGACGTAAACTAAGTGAACGGGGTATACTCATGGTAGAAACGAGGGTTTCCAGTGGATTTTGAAAGCTACAAAGATGGCTTTTAATTTTTTAAGGCCAATTCCTCAATGTTAAGCATCAAGCAGGTCACCTGTTAAATGTTTTCTGATGAGGACTGCGTGCAGTGAATCAGTCATTACTATTATGGGGCTATCTCTGTAATACAGCACGGCTTCACACCCTTTGTACACAGTGAGAAGGAGCAATGACTTTATTAAACCTATCACCTACAAGTCGTTATGAACTAAGTTCAAAAGTGAGCCTGCCGCAGCACAGGACCATTACATTCATTAGCAGCTGGCTATTCCTTGAGCCCACAACACGTGCCAAGTATCACCTCTCTACTCTTCACACCCCTAGGACACAGGCTCTCACATAAACACACAGGGAGAAAACAGGCCCAGGAAGATGAAGTCACTGGTAAGTGGCAGAGCCAGGATGTTCACCCAGAAGTCTCATCCCAAATTAACTCAAAGGCAAAGTAGCCACCAGAGAGACGCACCAGGTTTTGTCTCAGATACACGGATACACACGATGGCATCTTCAGAGGGGTGTGTGCACATGCACATACAGAATTTTACGACACCGTCTCAATAAAGAACAGTAAGTGGAGATAGGTACATATCAATTATAAGTTAAAATGCATTGTTTGATTTCATTTTGTGAACAATTAAAAGAAAGTTAGTCACCTACATAACGCTATAGAATGTACCTTCCACAGTTACCTTTTGCAGAAAACTGGAGGCTGTTGATTGCACTTCTGATATCGCCACAGCATCCTTGACAGAGCAACTCCAGAGAAGTTTTATCAGGGACAATGATACTTCCTCCATTCTGAAATGACAAAATGAAAAATTAAAAAACTATTTTCTAAAACAAACCGCCCCCCATTTTCTAAACTAAGTGGAAGTACATTACAATCTTTCAAATTTGAATACTTTAGCTTCCATGTTAAACACCAGTCTGCTTATGAAGTTGACTTATCATAGTTTAAGGTAAAATTTCAAGAGTATACTTGGACTAGGTTATATTTTGAAGTTCTCTCTCATTATATATACAAACATATATAGACATGTGCATACATACAGAGAGCCCAAAACACAAAATAATGCAGTAAAATCAAGTACACAAAAAAACTTGACAAATCTTTGCAATTCACATGAAAATCTCTACATGGGGGTTTTCAACATTTTAATACAGTCTGTTGACTATAAAAAAAGCCACAACTGCATCAACTCACATTTAAAGGCTAAGTTTCAAACAAATATTCTATATAAAATATATGTATATTTTTAAAAGCTATATATGTAAATTAAACTATATACACATACATATATATGCACATATATGTAGATATGATATATCACATATTACACCCTTGGTAGTTCAAGTATAAAGCAGGAGAAGTTTACGCCCTCTCCCCTCTCAGAAACCCCTAGTGGTTTGCTGACAACACGACAAGTTGAATTCATAGATCATCTCATTTTATATTCTGTAAAAATTGATTAAAACAGAAAAATAATACTGTGTGCTACAATCCTTCAATATATATTTTTAACAAGCTGTTTCAGAGGTCTTTATGAAGTTACTGTCTTCTGTTATTCTCCCCAAATCCTAAATTTTGTCACAACTGTTAACATTCTAGTGAGTACCTTTCCAGACCACTTTCTGTGCACAAATATCTATAAGTAATATAAACACACAGAGTTAACTTTTAAACATAAGTCGGATATTATACGACTTGATCTTTTTACTTAATACCATTCTTTGTGATCTTTCTATGTTAGTAACCTTTAAATCTATTTCATTTGTTAAAAATGTTATGGGTATACCATAATTTAACTAATATTTCCTCCAATAAAGGAGCATTTACATTGTTTCCAGTTTTCCACCGTTACAGACCTATATACATATCGCTGCCAAAGAGTGAATATTTCTGTAGAAGGAGAGTGTCCTTCAGTGTAACAATTGCCCATTTTATTCTTCTTACCAATGGTATGTGAGAATGCCCATTTTTCTGTATCTTTGGGAATCCTGTTTATCAATCTTAAATTTTTGGCAACCTGACACATGAAAAATCGTACCTGGTTGAAACATGACTTTCTCTGATGAGCAATGGGCTGAACACCTCTCGTGTAACAGCACTGGCACTTCTTGTGCACTGGCTTCTGTTCTCAGGCTTCTCTGTCTGTCTGTTACATAAACACTTTCTTCCATTCTCACGCTTATCTTTTCACTTTGCTCACCACGCCTTCCGTCACGCCCTGATTTTCTTTTTTGAAGCAAATCTATGGCTTTCAGGCTTTTGTCTCTTGCTCAGGAAGACTTCCCTCCAACCCAAAGTCGGTATTTTTTCCTAACACTCTTCTAATTTTGATTTTTGCACTGAAATGTTTTATCCACCTGGAGGGTACTTTTGCATACAGTATGAAGTAAAGAGGCAGACTTATGTTTTCCACATGGATATCTGATTGTTTCAACACCGCTATTACCTACACCAGTCTACTCTTTCCCCAGTGATGGAAAATGCCACTTCCATTTTACAGAAAATCCCCACTTATACACATCGATCTACTTCTGTGCTGTTTTCCCGTTTTATTCTTCCATTGGCCTATTACTGTCCAATAAACGCGGCTGTAATTTCTATAGTTTACATTGTGTTCCAACACCTAGAGAGCAAGTCTTTCTTCATTGTCCTTTTACAAAAGTTTCTTGCTCGTGCCTGTGAATTTCTCTTCCAGATTAACCTCATTCTTATTGCGAATACATTTAATTTAAAAACTGTTTTGAGAGGAATACTTGTTTTTAAAAAAATCCAGATATGGATTACTTACCAAAAAGGAAATGTAATCTGGAATCACAATCCTTGGTAGCTGAAGGAATCACCATGGATGTTAAGTACCATGAACATGCAAAAGTGGGTGAAATGTGTGATCAGCAGTTCCTTCCACATTTTATATAATGATATTAGAAAAGACCAAAGATCTTTTTTTTTACAAAAACATCTATTTAAACTTAAAAAATCCACTTAAGATATTCAACACTCTTATTATAACTAGTTCACGTAAGATGTCAAGTTTTTTTTTTTTTTTTGGTGAGGAAGATTGTCCCTGAGCTAACATATGTGCCAAGCTTCCTCTATTTTGTATGTGGGATGCTGCCACAGCAAGGCTTGATGAGTGGTGTGTAGGTCCATGCCTGGGATCTGAACCTGCAAGCCCTGGGGTGCTGAAGCAGAGTGCACAAACTTAACTACTATGCCACCAGCTGGCCCCTCAACACTCTTTCTTAACAGAATCAACTAAGCTACAGAATGCCAGAGATTAAACTCTTCTTTACATATTCCTATACCATCATTTGCATCCTTGGGGATGCCAGACAGTATCATAACATTTGATCTTATAAAAGCTGGAAGGACCTGACAGTGCTCTTGTTGCTGTTCCTGTGACGTGATGTGTCAACGATGCTGTCAAAAGTATACTAGCTCGCACGCTCTTGCAGGTCAGCTATTTAAGGTATAGCTACATATGTTAACTACATAACAAAGAAGTTATGGTATCTCTTATAATACAACTTGCTGAAGTAAATGTCATTTGCATTATAATGATTTAGTCTTTTTTTTTTTTTTTTTGTGGGGAAGACCAGCCCTGAGCTAACATCCATTGCCAATCCTCCCCTTTTTGCTGAAGAAGACTGGCCCTGGGCTAACATCCGTGCCCATCTTCCTCCACTTTAAATGGGACGCCGCCACGGCATGGCTGACAAGCAGTGCGTCGGCGGGCTCCCGGGATGCGAACTCGCGAACCCCGGGCTCCCAAGCGCGGACTAAACCGCTGCGCCACCGGGCGGCCCCCATAATGATTTAGTCTTAAAAGAAGTTTTGAGTTAATGTGATAAAGTAGTACGATGTTGATTATTTTTATTATTCCTTAATGTTTGTTTAATAAATAAAATATTTAAAACTATGATTTGTAGTTACCACGCTCATAGTAGACAAGGTAGGAAGATTTTTTTTCAGAAGACAAAATCACAAGTCATCCTACCATTCAGAACTTATCACAGTTAGCATTTTATTTTTGCTGAGGAAGTCGGGCCCTGAGCTAACATCTGTTCCCAATCTTCCTCTTTTTGCTTGAGGAAGACTGTCCTTGAGCTAACATCTGTGCCAATCTTCCTTTATTTTATGTATGGGACACCACCACAGCATGACGAGCAGTGCGTCTGTCCGCACCTGGGATCTGAACCTGTGAACCCTAGGCCACCGAAGCAGAGTGTGTGAACTTAACCACTAGGCCACTGGGCCAGCCCCTCACACTTAGCATTTTTATGTAGTTTCTTCTAGTATGTATAGGTTTACATATATCTGTGCATTTTCTTGTTACTGATAATAGTTTTTTTTTTGTTTGTTTTAGCACAGAGAATTAAATTTGTCAGAACAAAACTTCAAACCCATCTGATACCTAATAGTTGTGGGATATTATGCAAGTTATTTCCCCCCAAAGCTCACTTTCCTCACCTGTAAAATGGGGATATTGTACCAATTTTGTAGGGCTGTGATGAGGTTTAATAAGATCAGGTACGTACAAACACTCTGCATAGTGCCTGACACATCAAGGGCTAAAGATATCATTTCTATTGTTAGCCTTACCATGTAACTTTGCATCTTGTTAGTTTTAACTTGAATTTTCCTATGTCACTAAATGTTCTCCAAACACAAATTAATGACATAATAGTCCACCACAGTAACTGCTCCATCACTGGACTGTTTCTAATTTTCACTGTTAATAGTTGTTATTTATTCAGCTAAGGGCTTTACATTCATACAGCATCTTGTTTAATCCTCAAGACAACTTCTATCTTGGAGATTTCCCTCAGTTCCTGTGATCCCAGCAGTACAAAAAAGAACTGTTTCACAGAAGATCTAGTTGATTTGTAGCAGGAGGGCCCCCTACAAGCATGCTGCTGGGAGTGGCAGTTCCATCAACTTATTTTAGTATTATCTTGATTTGAAAGATATAAAAAATGACAATTAAAAGTGACAACAGCTGTTTCTCAACAATGTTAATCTACTCAATGCCACTGAACTGTACACTTAAAAATGGTTAAAATGGTAGAGTTAATAATACTGTGTTATATATTTGAAAGTTGCCAAGAGAGAAGATCTTACATGTTCTCACCACAAAAAAGAAATGGTAATTATGTGACGATGGAGGTGTTAGGTGATGCCATGGTGGGAAGCATTTGTAACACGTAAGTGTATCAAAAAAACATGTTGTATGCCTTAAACTTACACGACATTATATGTCAATTATATCTCAATAAAGCTGGAAAATTGGTTAAGATGGTAAATTTTATGTTTTTTAACCACAAAAAAAATTATCAAATAAAAAAGTGACAACAGGACAAAAGTAAGAGTTGGACTACTGATGACTAATGTATCCAGATGCTAGGAAACAGTTTCTTTTTATTTTTTTTAAATTTTTTGTGAGGAAGACCAGCCCTGAGCTAACATCCGTTGTCAATCCTCCTCTTTTTGCTGAGGAAGACTGGCCCTGGGCTAACATCCGTGCCCATCTTCCTCCACTTTATATGGGACGCCGCCACGGCGTGGCTGACAAGCAGTGAGTCGGCGGGCGCCCGGGATCCGAACCTGTGAACCCCGGGCTGCCAAAGCGCGAACTAAACTGCTGCACCACCAGGCCAGCCCCGAAGAAACAGTTTCTTGACAATAGACACAGCTGTAACAATAAGCCAAGCAAAGGGATAGCCACCTCAATGTGAAAGAGAAAGCTAAGCTTAATAGTGGAAAAAGGCAAAGGATTTTTTAAATCACTATTTCCTACATTTCCTAAAATGATATGCCTCGTGAGTATAATAAAATTTTTTAATTCTAAAAACTGAAATAATAGATGTCTCCAAATCAAGTTTACATAGTACTACATAAGTTTGGCTTTCCGTAAATACAGTGTAAGATTCACATTAATCAGTTCTAAAGAGACTTACCTTATTAGCTTCTCTTGTCACTATTCGATTAAGAAATTTCATCATAATTGTTGGTGCCACAGGGTTAAAGCTGTCAAAGTTTTATAAAGAAAGATAGTGGTTAAATGATTAATTTAAAAATGCAACATGTAATGTAAACATCATAAGCAGAAACTTCATTCTCACCTAATGTTTGATATAGCACACTCTTCCTGAATCTCTTTGGGAAACAGTAACCTTTGACTGTTGTCTCCACTGAGACTGTCAGAGACTATAAACACTAGAGGACACCGACCCATTTGCACATAATTCCTGAAATAACAAAATACAGCAATGCTGAAATTTAAGCCACGTGCCATTTAATTTGGAGTTCTAGAAAACTTTACTGCAACTCACCTTAGAACTTCATGTAAAATGTTAGAATCTCGGTAAAACTGGTTAGGTAAATCCTATCAAAAACACATGAGAGATATGAGTTGAGTTTTATTCCCATGTAAATTTATTTTCAGATTTATATTTACCAAAACAGGAAAAAATGTTATCTATCCAAGGTATTACAACTAGAACTTTTATAGAAATTAGGGGAAACGTGAAATAGCTGATATTCTAAACAGTAATATGCATCAACGGGAAACCCAATTTTCAGAGCAAATTTCTTAGGGTCACTGCTGGTTATGGTATTTTCACTAAGACGTCATTTTCCACATATTTCTTCTGCTTTTCTACACTTAAGCCATTCAAAGTGTGAAGCGCGTTCACCTGCAGCTGCTCTACTCAAGTTCACTGGGAAGACTGCAGGTCTCTGTCGTCACAAAGCTCTTACGTTACACTTTATGTCGTCCCCACGCTCTCACCACTGTTACTGCTACGGACGGAGGTAATGTCATTATCACGAGACACGTCTTGCCATTGTTCGCTCAATAGTTACAGCAGGATTTCAAAAGTCGTCCCTACCTCAACCAGAATTATCTTCTTATCAGTTCTCAGATCATCTCCAAGCATTTGGAGTTTGTTATATTTTGTTGCTCTTAGGAGAAACTCTTTAAAAACTGCTATCGGAGACTGATAGGGAAATATACGGAAGCTTGATTCTGAAAGGAAACATACTGACATATTTTCAACGAATTATACATATTAACATTACACATCAATATTACATATGTACATAATATACACGCATAGATTAATGAATACATTTACATACACATGAACGAGCTCACAATACTGTAGACTGTTTTCTAAATGGGCAAAACTACTCAAATTTAAACCAGGATATTCATTTCAATAGACCAGAGTCACCGTGGACCACGGTAATTTCTCTACTGATGAACATGGAGTCACCGACGTCAGCACACAGCCGTCAGCAGAACATTCACACTACTGGCGAAAACATTTATGACTTTGCCTACACAATGAAGACTCTCCACATGAGCACATGACTATAAAGGAATTATTTTCAACAATAAAGTTTTAACAGCAAAAACAGAATGACTGATTAGTGAACTTGGGAATAAGGGAAGTTCTCTGAAGACATGTCTTATACAGAAGACTGTTTACAAATAAAGACTTGCTAGATTGTCAAAAGTAATGTCACCATGTAGAAAGCAGTAAACATTTCAGGAGCACGGGATACTAGCAGCATAAGGGTCTCGTACTAAAGATAGAGTATGCACAGAGCATATTAAAGAAGATCCCAGAAAAGGGATTTTGAGGAATATTCCACATGAAAATAAAACTGTCCTACGGAACTCCTTTCACTTCAACATGGCCCAGGAGATCTGGCTACCCCTTGTTCAGTTACCTACAGTAGCAACAAGAAACAACTATGAAAGTCAAAAACGATGATTTTGGTGTATATAAGCATGTGTGTGAAGTTATATGTACCCATCTTTAAACTGGTACCATTATGATTTTTGGATGTTTGTCTTGAGGCCTCCTTCCAAATTCCAAAGATAGTCTTTGCCTTATGCTTTGATTTGATTCTAAAAGGCCTGACCTAAGCTCTCCTGTTTGGAGGCAAGTTTCTTTAACACATCTTAAGGCTTGATTTACATTTAAACAAAAAGATTTTATTTACACTGTCTAATTTCCTAGCCAGAGCCTGGAAAAAAAGTACATAAATGATGCAAACTAATTATCTAACAAAACAGTTAAGAATATGCCTCCAAGAATCCCACTCCGTCTACAGGATGTGCCCTTCCTTGCCTTCTCCTCAAGTGACTTCTCTCTGAGCAGGGCACTAGGGGAGAAAACGCGCCCATACAACTTCCTCTGACGGCGGCTCTGACTTTGGAGGCAGCTGTAGTGCGCAGACACCAGTCTGGGATAGAAGCGGCAATCTACACCTTCCTCTCAAAACACAGACCCGAAGGATCCTAGGAATCTTAAGGATAGAGATGAGGAGTTTGTTTCCAAACTCCTTTAAGCACAGACTTTCCCCACTATTTCCACTACCTTCACAACAAACCTTACCAGGATTCACTATCTCCGTGAAATCATCTTTTTGGAAGCCTGGTAAAATTGGATTAATCCACTCTTGTACTTGAATACCATATTCCTTTGATAATATTTTTATAGTTGTTGTTTTTCCACATCCAGGAGGACCTGTTATTAACAAAATAGATCCACCCTGAAACCAAATACAAACATTAATGAAAAACCGAAATCACTGGAATGCTAGAATATTATGTATGAATTTTCTTGCTAAGTATTAATTACTTCTATAAATATTTACTGAATGTCTGCTACAAGCAGACTAAATTTCACAATGATGCTAGTTGGAATAAACCAGCTTTAGATAAAACAAGACAATCTTATTTCCTGAATTTAAGTGTAGCTTCTGATAATTCTTCAATTCTTGCATTATGTCCTTCCCAAGGACTACTTAGTAGCCAAATTAAAAATAAACTTTACTAAATTAAGAGGTAATGTCTGAAATAAATATTTTTAGAGGTTACCTGAACTCATTAAATTCAATCTTAGCACAGACATCTCTTTGGATTATATACCTTAATATTATACAAGTATAATCTTCTTATGGAAAGACCTCACTTTGGATATCAGATTCTTTAAGAAATGTGTATTGAGAAACATTTTTAACGGGGATAGGACTCTAACAAGAGATTAGATGTTGCAGGTCCCAGTAATATTCCCTCATACAGTAAATCTGATAAAAAAGTTAAAGCTCAAAGCATATCAGGATAAGATTTCCTACCTCCAGCGGGGGCTGTGATCCTTATGTGCTTACCTTTAGGAACAAGAGTAAGGATGGGCCTGTGTACTTGGATCCAGGAGAGAGCCAGTGCCACTTTCTAAATGGATGTGTGCACGAGTTATAGGGCTACTGGCCATGAGGTTAACGTTGATGATTCGATAGTACATACTAAATAAGGTGTCTTTACACAGCAACACGTATAAAACAAAGTTATATACCGATGGGTTGATATAAATGCGACCAGAGGAACATTAGTTTCCATAGGAACCTAACCCTGTATTTCTCTTAGGAACAATGGTTCGCTGTTTGCTAATTCTTTGTTGGCAGTAACTTTACAGAACATAACCAATGCAAACAATGGGAACTGACAACTTCCAAGCAAATTACTTTTAAAAAAAGAAGAGGAAGATCAAGCATGGGCAGCCATGTATTTTTCTCACGTAACAAAGTTAACTATCTGTTTTATGACGTAGTGAGTAGAGCCACAGAGCAAAAGTTTTGCTTCCAGTAAGAGAACTGGGAGGTAGCTTCCTATCAGAACACTGAAACATAATCCCCACATTGTCTACATTATAAGAGAATTTTACAATATTTTGAAGGAAAGAAGTTGTGCTGAAAAATTAAACTCAGCAAATATCTGAAGTACTAAAAATAAATTTAAAAAATAATAATGTAATCATTGACTTCATTGAAACTTTTGTATAATAAAAGAGTATATGATTGGTTGAAGTCCAACTTCTTAGAGGGAAGAAGCTTTTAAAACTGTAGAGGAAATACTTTCCCCAAGACCTATGTATGTATAGACACAGACTTAAATTCATCCAATTAGTAGGATAACAACAACAACACATGTGTAGGTTTAAAACACGATAATGTTTATACTAAAAAAAGTACAGGTAAGTGAGAAAACACAGTGGACACTAAAAATGTAAACTATTAGCTGGGCTAACCAAACAAATCAATAAGAAAAAGCCCGGATGTAAGAGGCACATCAGGGCAACTGCCCAAGAATCTGCAGACAAGAGAGGAGATTTTTATGAGCCAGCAGAGGAAGACCAATGCTGACACTGAAAATGCACCTCGAACACACTCTCTTCACCCTAAACCAGAGGGTTAGACCCACATGCCAGACAGGAATGGCCCTAATTCAAAAGAGAAGGACCTGTTACCACTGGAGGCCACCAGAACACCAACTGCTTCATCTCAATGTTGAAAATTAACGGGAACGACTGAAAATTTATCCTGTCCTTCCAATTGGAACTGTATTTAAAGGTAATTAAATAGCCCCAGCTAGTGATGGCAAACTTTTCTTTAGAGAAAAATGCCAGCTAACAATTATAGAAATAATAGCAGAATTTAAAAATCACCATTTCACAATCTTAACAAAATAACTGATTCAGGCAAGGACTAAACATGGATCCTAAGGCACTTAGGTGAAAGACTGCTGCGGAAGTGGACACCTACATGTTGCCGAGCGTCTCCCCATAGGTCATGTGCCAGTTTAAGACCATCACTTCCTCAATCTAGTGATGAAACTGAACAGAAAGACAGCAGCAGAAGCAGACTTATCTTCTGATATGATGCAATATAAAATATATACCATGACCTATACAGTATTCTTGCAAAAATGTTCAACTCGAGCCTCATGAAGCCCTTGATTCAAACTTCCGGGATACAGGAAATGTGGGACGGAAGGACAAGTCAGTCATCACAAGGAGGAAACACCCTGACAAATCCAGAATGTGAGACTTCTACAAGTCCACTGGCCTGTGTCTTTAATAAGTCAATGTCTTGGAGAGAAAGAGAGGGTGAAGGGGACTTCTAGATTTAAAAAGACCTAAGAGATAGAACAATCAAATGAAATGTGTGGTCAATGATTAGATCCTGGTTGGAAGAAACAAGCTGTAAAAAACATTCTGGGGACAAATGGAGAAATGTGAATATGAACTGAGCATTAGCCAACATTAGGGAATTACAGCTAATTTTGTTAGACAGAATAATGGTACACACAGTTTATTAGAAAAATGCCTTTTTTTCCCTTAAACAGAGGCAGCATACTGAAACTCCTAAAAGTCTGACTGAAATGTCACGTTTTATGATTTACTTTAAAATACTTAATGGGGAAAATGATGGGTATATCTGGCGTTTATAAGTATTCACTTGCTATTCTATGTTTGAAGAATCTCAAAATAAAAAAAAAGTATAAAAACAGAGAGAGAGAATATTCTAGCTTGGGGGCCAAGGATAATTGTGTAATTAGGAAGTGAAACAAAAAACACAAGTGTAAAATGAATGATGACTGTTTTAGGCTATATTTAGTACAAACGCTCGTATGTAATTTGCCTGCTTGCTTCAGAGAGAGATAACCGGATGCACTAAGTACACTAGCACCCCACCTGGTTTCCGACGCTTGATGCTAATGACAGGACAAAAGGGGGACAGAGGAGCAGTGAAGGGGGACCCAAGGCCCTGAGCATCGCTGAGGCCAGAGAGCCTTCTCCTGCGGGCGATCTAGACTCAACTGAACGCAGGAGCCACGAAGACAACCAGCTACAGGCCAGAGCAGCAGCTGATGCGAAATATTTACAACACTCTTCTCACTTACCTGTTTTGGTTGCCTTTCTAAGACTTCAGCTTTTAACCAGGTTTCAACTTCTTCAATTTTCTTTTTATGCACAGCAAGTTCGTGCTAAAAATTTCAAGTTTAAAATAAAACATTTTAACCCAAGGATTTTTGGTACATCAGCACAGATTAACCTAAATTAAACATTTTAAATGAAAAAACTAGCAAACAAGTAACATGATGTAGTAATAAAAAAGGTCCTTTTTTTTTTTTTGTGGGGAAGACCAGCCCTGAGCTAACATCTGTCGCCAATCCTCCTCTTCTTGCTGAGGAAGACTGGCCCTGGGCTAACATCCGTGCCCATCTTCCTCTACTTTATATGGGACGCGGCCACGGCGTGGCTGACAGGCAGTGCGTCGGCGGGCGCCTGGGATCCGAACTCGCGAACCCCAGGCTGCCAAGCGCAGACTAAACCGCTGCGCCACCGGGCGGCCCCAAAAAAGGTCCTTTTGATTATACTTAATTTTTTACATTATTATGGATTGTTATGAATTCTATTCTTAAGATGAAACTACTGTATGAGAATTCTGGGCAGGTTTGGAATTATAAAGTTTTTTAAAATCCTAAAACACATTTTGGGAAGGGAATAAAGAGAGAGGGGTATTACATTTAGTAAAAAATAAACCGATCAATTCTACACTGGGGTTAAATTAAATCTAAAACAAATAACCAATGGTACAGCTTCAGAATAAGTTGAGAAAATCTGAGCCTTGGAACACAAAAAACCTAGAAATTATTACTTTCTTCTTCACTCAGACAGAAAAACTTTTATGAGTGATAATCTGAAAATGCACTTCCCTCTCCGTCCTGAAATTAAATCACGTAGACTTGTTGGCATGCTATTTAGTACCTGAGTTTCTGGTTTGTATTTATCCACCCACGGTTCATTTTCAGACAGATATTCTTTTGGATTTTCTAGACCATAAATCTGTTCCAAGGAAGACAGTTTTCCTCTTTTTCTAGCTGGGAATCTGCTACTTTCTAATGTGGAAGGCACATTTTTTCTTCTATGACTTGAGTCATTCACGCCAAATGATGTGGCAGTAATAGTCGAGATGCCTGTATTCTCTGAAAAATCATCAAATGATGGGTCTACCCAGTCTGTTACCTGAAAAAAAGAAATCATTAAATACTATTACACTTTTTGCATCTATTCACTATATAACTGAACTACTCTGCAAAAAAATATATTCATATATTTGCAACATTTAAAATAAAAATCTCACAAATTAGCTCTTTAAATAAAACTGGCTCTACATGTATTAGTTATTTTTCTACTTTACAATAAGCGCAAATGCCTACTTGTCTACTTGAGCATGGTAATGACGAATGTCTTATAAGGAACAAAGACTACAAACTTAATTCTTTTTATTAATTGTAATCTTCCCAGGATAAAGAGTAGGCTGATTCTTTTCAAACTCATAAATATTAAAATTACCTACCAAAAGAGAAGCAAAACAAAATAAAGAAATAAACTGACATATTTTAACCACGTACAAAGGTAAGAAGAGTAAGGCTCTGCCTTGACCGGGTAAAACGCTCACAAACTAATAACCATTTCATACACCTACTTAATCCTTATCCACCTTAAGACTTTGTGAAGATGCAATCTGAGAATCCTGATACTATGAATAATGTGTAATTATGACTTGATTATGTTTTCTTCAGCCATAAAGCAAATACTATTTGGATAAAGGCAGGCAGGCTCTCCAGGGAGGAAGACGTGCCGACTGTCTAGTAAGAAGAGCACTGACGCAGCTGAGCGGGCGGTCAGCGAGCTCCATCTCACGCCCTTCCAGTCTGCACAGGACGCTCACCTCTCTGCATCTCCCTCCATCACCTCCTTTTCTTTCAAATCACGGGTAAGTGTACACAGAGAAAGATGGTGAATTCAGCAATTTTATTTTATTTATTTTTTGTGAGGAAGACCAGCCCTGAGCTAACATCTGTTGCCAATCCTCCCCTTTTTGCTGAGGAAGACTGGCCCTGGGCTAACACCCGTGGCCATCTTCCTCTACTTTATACGGGACGCCGCCACGGCGTGGCTGACAGGCAGTGCGTCCGCGGGCGCCCAGGATCCGAACCCGCGAACCCCGGGCTGCCAAGCGCGGACTAAACCGCTGCGCCACCTGGGCCGGCCCCGAATTGAGCAATTTTAATCTAAAAATATCTAGGAGTTTGAAAAAGGTTTTTTAAAAATTAGAATTTTCAAGATGGGTTTTCTTAACTTTCCAACAGAATAAATCTAGAAAAACTAGCTCAGTACCTGGCTTTTGAAATTCCCTGTCTGGCCAACAAGTGGGAACCAAGATTATATTTTCCCTGAAGAATAATCAGCCACAGTTGTGAGCCATTTATTAGACAATGCTCCTTTCTGGGAGAAAAAGAACCAGAAGTTGGAACTGAAAGAAGGCTCAGGAGAAGCAAGTTGCAGTTCATGAGAATTTTATGAATGCAAAGTCACATTTCACTCCTCTTTTAGGGAGAGAGTTAGGAATATTACCAGCAGTGGGTAAAAAAATGAAAACCTCTGGGAGAAAATTTCAGGCATAGCCACTCAATTCATGTCCTCTCTTCAAAAGACTCACTTCACTAGTGCTATAATTTTGGCCCCTTTTCTCTATTTTTAAGAGTACACAAAAATATTTTCTGGGGCTGGCCCGGTGGCATAGTGGTTAAGTTTGCAAGCTCCGCTCTGGCAGTCTGGGGTTCACAGGTTCGGATCCTGGGCCTATGCACTGCTCATCAAGCCATGCTGTGGCAGTGTCCCACACACAAAATAGAGGAAGATGGGCACAGATGTTAGCTCACGGCCAATCTTCCTCACCAAACAAAATCTGTTACCGTAAACCTTTTGGTAACAATTTTTACCTGCACGTTACTTATACATTTTATAGTTTTATTTCTTACATAAACGTGTACTCCCATTTACTTAAAAAAAAGAGAAAAAGAGAAAGAGCCAAGTTAAATAATTTACTTAAGATTAGAGAAAAATCAGATCCACCACTAAGAAAATAGCTACCTTGCATATGAGTATGATACTATCTGACGCCCGTCCCACTCCACCCCCTACCCTTGCTGAGACACTAGCACACTGAACCACATGCTTTCTAAGAGGCAGAGCCTGCTGTTGAGCTTTAATACCAACTACAACTCAATATACATTTCTCTTTCTTCCACTGCTTTTTCATTCATGAGTTTTCAGCCTTTTCTTTGTGACTGGGATTGTAAATGCTTTTTCAAAATTAAGATTGTGGTTTTACTGTACAGTTGTTTCACAGCTTATTGTTAGATTTTTTAGATCAATAATTACAACAGATACTGTGCACCACTGCTTTGATAGCAGTAAAAAGTCATTAAGAACATATACAAAAATTATAATTCTTTTCAAGCAATCATGTGTCATACCTTTGTGGAAGATACCTTTGGTCTAAGAAAAGTTTTTGACATTATAAACTTTGATAGTTTCCATCCGTAGTATAAAACCTGTAATACATTAAAGTATAATTCACCTATGGAAAACAAAACCCTCAAATTAGGAAAAACTATAAAACATAACAGTAATTAATACACACTGATATAATCAACAGTATAATAAAGTTAACGCTTTAGAAGTAGTGAAAGAGAAATAGCAAACACAGATGAAGCAAGAAGTCAAAATGCCAAACTAAATTTTACTTCTAATGACTAGAACTGTGTCAATCTATTTGTGGTGTTATAAATGTAAAATTTTTCATAGCAACTCAACAATGTATTAGAGAAAATGGAAAAACCACATATTTGTGTACCTGCCTTTTGTCATTAAGGAAAATTAGACAATTCTATTTGTGCAGTTTTTATACCGATAACTAAGATTTCCTTCATTTCAAATTATTTGCAGTCTTTCATTTTCAAAATTTCAAAAAGCCCCCACCATACAACGAATTCAGTTTTAGCACTTACTTTGGACAAAGACTTACTGTAAGTTTTTTCTATAATATGTGTTTTTCTTGTTTGAGCATATTAGAAATTGTTTTGGCAACACTGTGTTTCCAACCTTCATAATTTTTCAATGTTTATACAAACTAGTGAATTCATCAATTTTAAGTTAGCCAGAAGGGAAGTTTTTTTAAGGTCTACAAACTTACAAATTAGAAAGGGTACTGCACTTTTTTATAGTTTGGAAGCACACACAGTTTACGATGTGTCAATACTTCCACACACTAGAAACAAGTCGTACACACACATACAAACGTGCACCATCAGGGAGGTTCTTGCTTTGGAGTTTCAAAGAGGTACAAAGGCGGAAAAAACACCTATTCGAGTGAATACAGTTGGCAGGTGGAAAACAAGACGCAGACTGTCGTTAGGGTCAGGACACCGGTCGCCCTTTGAAAACAAGACTGACTATCATCTCCTTCCCAAAGCAGGCAACTGTCCCTGACGACGCCAGCTTCCTGGAACGAGACGTCACAGGCAGCAGCGACCTCAAGAACAGTTCCAGCAGACCCGCCGCCACCCCACACACTGCACAGGGTGCTAAGCTCAGACACGCATGCAACGGAAAACTGCTCATCAGCAGGGCGCCGCGACGAGCCCGCGGGCCGCACCCCGCCCGTCTCAGCCCCACGGGACGGGCAGGTCGGGGGGAGGAGCGACGAGGGCCCGGGACGGCGTGCAGGCAGGGACGGACTCGCGCCTGCAGGGCACACAAACAGCACAGCCGCAGCCGGGCGGTCTTACTTGCCGGGAGCTGCATCCCCTCACGGGCGGAGGGGCGCGGAGGAGCCCAGGCCCTGCTCCAGGTGGACGGGCAGCCACCCGGCCCTGCCCCGGCTCACCGCCGAGCCTCGCGGAGGACCCGCCTCCCGGGGACCTTCCAGACCGCTCGGCGCTTCCGCGTCGCAGCCCGACAGGCGGGGGCCACCAACGGCGCGAGTGAGTTAGGTGCCCAGCGCGCTGCCTGACGCACAGCGCGGACTCGACCTCTGCCCCTGCCTCGGACCCTGCGATGGAGGCGTGCCAGAGAAGGCCACGTAACCAAGGGTTGGTGACTAGGAGGCGGGGACGGGCGGCGAGCGCCGCGCGGGGCCTCGAGGACCCGGTGGTCACAGGCACTCGCCGCAGCGCGCCCTTCCGGCTCCTCCTGTTGTGCGCAGGCGCGTGGGCCGAGGCGCCCGGACTCGTCGCGGAGGACCATGTTGCTTCCCAACATCCTGCTCACGGGTCAGGGCGCGCGGCCGGCGGGGCGGGCGTGGGGGGCCTCGAGGGCGCTCCGCGCGGCGGGGCGGCCGTCCGGGCTCGCGGCGGGGGCGGGCCGGGCCGGCGCGTCGGTCGGGTGGCCGAGGCCGCCCGCGTCCGCCTCGCGGAGAGCCTCCCGGCCGCCGCTCGTGAACCGCTGCTGACTCCTCAGCGGGCGGCGGCCCGGGGTTCGGCGGGATCCGTCGGGCGGCTGCGCCCGCGGCGGGTCTGCCTTGTCCGTGCCGAGACTCCGGGGCCCGGGAAAGGGCTCGCGTCTGCGCGGAGGGCGGTGACTCGGCTGGGCGCGCGTGTCGAGCTAGCGGCCGACGCTGCCTTTCTTTTCCTTCTCGAAGGAGAGGCGTGTCCTGAGCGCGTCTGGTCGCCGTGCGGAGATGCTGCAAAGCTCCCGCTGGCCGTGGGCGCCCGTTCCGCGTGAGGGGCTCGAGATGCCGCCTCACGGCCTCACACACGTTACTGCTGGTCGCTGGACTCGGGAACGTTTCCTACATCGTAGCCCCTCGTGGCATCCTGGGAAAATCTGATGGGTTTTCTAATTTTCGTGGGAAAATCTAGTAGGTGTAGATGCTACTGCAACACCAGCAGCATCGAGGCGCTCCTCGTGGAAACAAAGCAGTCAAGGGGTGTCACTGAGCAGAACAGAAGCTTGTTGGCAGCGCACAAGCCCCGTCTGCTCTGAGAGCTGCAGGTCGGCCTCTCGGCAAATCGATGTTTAGCCTTTAGAATTGTTTGAGGGGAAGATTTTACAACATCCGAATTGTTTGGGTCAGGCAGCGCCCTGGTTTTTTAAAAATATTAAACCATATTGTGAAAAATGTAAATATGACCATTTTATTGAAAACATGGTGAGTCCAAGGTTCAAACTTATTGTATTATAGTGGATTTCAGGTAAATGTTATGGTCTTTTATATGGAGACTTGTTTTATCCCCATTGTATTTAATTATAACGATCAAGTTATAATATCTGGTATTAAGCCTGAACAGCTGAAAGTTATGCATTTGATTATCTTGAAATACAATAGTTATAAAAAAGGGAAAGTGAAGAACAATGTGTAATACTGCCGTTTGTGTAAAAGGGAATATACAGTGTGTGTGTGTATGTGCTCCTAATATGTATACATTCACATATACGTGTACTGTATGCTACCATATACGTAAGTGTATGTGTATGTGTATATGTATATTGTATACAGTGGTTATCTCTAAGGAAGAGCATAGGGAGTCCATAATGGAAATATTTGTCTTTCATACTGCTTAAATTTTTCCATGAACAGTTTCTTAATTTTTTAAAAATTGTAATAAATGATAACTTATTTGAGATGGCTAGTGTTACCCTGAGAGTCTCCACGGTGGCGTCGGGCAGTGTGAATTGGCATCAGAATTACCCACGCCCCGCTCCTGATAGAATCAGATACACTGGGTGAGATTCTGACGTCCAGCTCTGAGTAGTTTGGATCAGGTCGCAGTGTGTGCTAATTCACACAGAATTACGAAGTAGGAGACTTTTCGTTTCAGTTGTTGGGAACCTTAAGAAGGGCAGATAGGTTGCTAAAGTCTGATTAGTATTTCATAAACAGTGTTTCTCTGTGGCTTGTTTTACAGGTACTCCAGGGGTTGGAAAAACCACACTAGGCAAAGAACTTGCATCAAGATCAGGACTGAAATACATTAATGTGGGTGATTTAGCTCGAGAAGGTAAGGGACACTTGTTAGATTTGTTTAAAAAAAAATGGAAAGGAGTATTAGTACTATATTTGTGAGGGGACAAAAAGCAGAGAAAGATTGCCATGAAGGAATTTATGCTCTATTGGGGATCCATAGAAATAGGAAATGTTGTGTCTAAATGCAGTGTTCTAGTTATTTTGACCATTACATTGCTGCCCCCTGCACTGCCCCCCCCCCCCCAGTTGGTTAGCAGTTCCTGTGGACAGTAATGATTGGGAAGGCTCCCGTGAAGAGACTGGACTTAGGATAGATAGAGCCTGAGTGTGAGGAAGAGGGAGAATGTTTTGAGATGGGTGAACATAAAGGTTCGGGGTGCTCAGCGTATCTGTGCAGACAGTGAGGATACTGGTCTTACTGGAAGGACTGGTTATTTTGAACTCAGGCACTAGGACATAACTGTCTCTGGTGTTTTCTTAGATTAGTTTGATAGTTGCATGCCTGCACGCAACTGCACATATTCTAAAGTGAGACGTGTTGTTACTTATTTTACCCTGTTTTCCTTCAATCTTTTATCACTCCTTTATTTGTCTTCATCTTTTTATATTTTATAGTGATTTATACAGGGTAGAAACTCAGTAAATTTAAGTAAAGGGAACTTTATGTACCTCATTAAAATTAAAAAGACAATATACATTAAAAAATTTAAATATATTTTAAAAAATTTAACATATAATTAAAATTTTATAAGTTCCTGACAGTTGCTACTAAAGTAATAATTTCAGGTTTGATCTAATGTGCATATTTCTTTCAAATGATCTGAAGTCTGATCAGCGGATAGCATGGAGTCTGGCAAGATGGCTTCTCCCAAGAGCATGCCGAAAGACGCACAGATGATGGCACAAATCCTGAGGGATATGGGCATTACAGAGTATGAGCCAAGAGTTATAAATCAGATGTTGGAGTTTGCCTTCCGATACGTGACCACAATTCTAGATGATGCAAAAATTTATTCAAGCCATGCTAAGAAAGCTACTGTTGATGCTGACGATGTGCGATTGGCAATCCAGTGTCGTGCTGACCAGTCTTTTACCTCTCCTCCCCCAAGAGATTTTTTGTTAGATATTGCAAGGCAAAGAAATCAAACCCCTTTGCCATTGATCAAGCCATACTCAGGCCCTAGGTTGCCACCTGACAGATATTGCTTGACTGCTCCAAACTATAGACTTAAGTCTTTACAAAAAAAGGCATCTACTTCTGCAGGAAGAATAACAGTTCCGCGGTTAAGTGTTGGTTCAGTTACTAGCAGACCAAGTACTCCCACACTTGGCACACCCACCCCACAAACCATGTCTGTTTCAACCAAGGTAGGGACTCCAATGTCCCTCACAGGGCAGAGGTTTACAGTGCAGATGCCCACTTCACAGTCCCCAGCTGTAAAAGCATCAATTCCTGCAACATCAGCGGTTCAGAATGTTCTGATTAATCCATCACTAATTGGGTCCAAAAACATTCTTATTACCACTAACATGGTGTCATCACAAAATACTGCCAATGAATCATCAAATGCATCGAAAAGAAAGCGTGAAGATGATGATGACGATGATGATGACGATGATGACTATGATAATTTGTAATCTAGCCTTGATGCTTGTAACCTGGATACTTGGTCTTGAATCCATTGTACTGAGATTAAACATGCATGCTGATGTGTTAGAAAACTTTAGTAGTATTTAATGAGTAAATGTAGTTACCATACTTTTCAGTTGAGATGTTGGATTTTTTTAATAGGATTAGTAATGGTTTTTCATCAGCCTTTAAGTGTAAAAAATAAAGTTATCAT
Source organism: Tapirus indicus (assembly GCA_031878705.1). Classification (NCBI taxonomy): domain Eukaryota; kingdom Metazoa; phylum Chordata; class Mammalia; order Perissodactyla; family Tapiridae; genus Tapirus; species Tapirus indicus. Next base: position 703,033 of record CM062925.1, on the reverse strand, counting down.
TCATCAGTTTGATTGTTGGTACTTTGACAATTATATTTTTAGAGGCACTTTCCCCCTCGTTACAACAGGAGTAATGGTTGTAGCGACTTGAAGTTGTTGCTGTTTGTTACCACTAGTGTCACCAGCTGTGTAGGTCATAGTGTGATCTCTGGTGTGCAAGTCACTTTTCTGGTCTGGTCTCTCAAACTGCGCAGGTGCAAGTCCAACCACGCCTCCTTTTTGGGTGGGCCACTTGGTCAGGATTTCTACTCATAGTGAATCCACATCCATTTGGGTTTATTTTCTTCAGTTGCCCTTCTTCCCAGGTCTGAGTTTTCTGTCCCTTTGGTTATATTTAAGGACCCTTGATGTGCTTCCAGGTATCTCCCCACTTTAAAAAATTTTTAGGGGCTGCCCGGTGGCGCAGCGGCTTGGTCTGTGCTTGACAGCCCGGGGTTCACGAGTTCGGATCCCCGGCACCCGCCGACGCACTGTCTGTCAGCCATGCCATGGCAGCGTCCCATATAAAGTAGAGGAAGATGGGCACGGATGTTAGCCCAGGGCCAGTCTTCCTCAGCAAAAGGGAGGAATAGCAACAGATGTTAGCTCAGGGCTGGTCTTCCCCACACACACACAAAAAATTTTTTAAGTTTTTCTGGTATCCTTTTTTGCAGGTCAGTTTTGTGCATCTTTGTTGTCATATTCTTGATACTATGTAAGTTGGTATCACGCTCATCTATTTTTTTTTTGGTGAGGAAGACAGGCCCTGGGCTAAGATCGGTGCCCATCTTCCTCTACGTTATATGTGGGATGCTGCCACAGCGTGGCTGGATAAGTGGTGCGTAGGTCTGTGCCTGGGATTTGGACCTGCGAACTCCAGGCCGCTGAAGTGGAGTTCGCAAACTTAACCACTATGCCACTGGGCCAGCCCCCATGCTCATATTTTTAATTCGGGTCTGGCATTTAAGTTACAGTTAATAAACCTTAGGTCTTTATTTGCTCTCATGTATAGCTAGTCAGTCTCCCTTTCATACCTTTATGAAATCTGGTTTTGTTTGCGTGTTAAACTTTACAGTTTTCAACAAAGGATTTCAGTCACATACTCTAGTCAATTCCAGTCACGTCTTCCAGTTCTGATCTCACTCACTCAATTTAGCGTTTCTAAACAAAGTTGCTGTATAATCTCATGAGTAGCATTGAAAGGAACAGTAATACTAGACCACTGGTCCTCTCCTGCCCGTACTCACCATTTTAGCCAATTGTGTGTCTGCCTAATGGTGTTTAGTCCTAACCATCCTTTTTATATTTTATTGATGACATTATTTCATGAGATGGAATGTAAGCCTTAAAGGAGAATTGTTGGTTTATTCCCCTACTGTACTGCCAGATGAAAGATTTCTGGTCTGACTTGACATGGTGTTAGATGAGGTACTTTATAAGGTTTCTCATAATGTACCACATTTTTTAAATCCCAGATGCCACTTGAATATCTGAAAATCTTACTGGGAAATATTCTGAGACATCCAGCCTCCTTTTCAATGTGATACATTTTAAGGGAAAGCATGCAATCCTATAAAGCAGTGGTTTTCAACTAGGGGTGATTTTGGCTTTCAGGGGACATTTGGCAACTCTTGGAGACATTTTTGGTTGTCATGACTGGTTTTGGGGGAGTTGCTACTGCCAGGGATTCTACTGAATACCCCACAGTTCACAGGACAGCCCTCCATCCATAGCAGAATTATCAGACTCAATGTCAGTAATGGTTTCAGTTGAGAAACCCTGCTCTAAAGAAATGAGACCTAAAAATCCCCACAAAACTAGTTTTAAACAAATAAGCTTAAGTGGAGTTTATTGCCGTCCTAGTAATCATGTTGAATTGCTGTATTTGTAAGAGACCATCCTATGCCATTTGGGACCCAGGCAGGAAAAATTAGGTGGGGAATTAGCTTAATAAAACTAAATAAAATAAAAATTGGAAGTCCTACGGGGTGTGACTAAGATCGCTTCTCTGTCCCTGTTCATGCAGTCTCTCAGACTCCTCCTCACTGCTGTCCTCCCCCCATGCACTCGTTAACTTTACCAGTGTCCTTAACTCCCCTGCCACCAGTTTATCATCCTCAGCCTCCGTTTCAACCCCAGGATGCCCGTAGGTCTAGACAAGTAATACAGCTATATCGATGTTGAATCGTTTCTGATAGAGGTTGCAAAGCATAGCTGACCCTCAACACTTATAATCTTGATCTGTTTCCAACCCAGGGGTTAAGCTGCTGCTGCTCTTACACGAACCACTAGCTAAGGACCAGCCCCCAAAGCCTGAAGTATTTACTCTTTGGCCTTTCACAGGAAAGGTTTGCCATCCCTGCCCTAAACCTTGTGTACCCTGTGTTTTCCCTCTACTGGAAGCTACCAGCAGACGCCTTTGAATCGAACTTCTCCATGGGCCTCTCACCATGTACCTTATTCCCCATGATTTCACTGCAGCCACCTTGTAGTTCTGACCCTCCCTCTAGTAATCTCATTCACTCAGGGCTAGTCACTCCTTCTTGCTGATGACTTAAATTTATAGTTACAGCTTAGCCCAGCTTCTAGACTCCTACTAACTGTAACCATTTGGATAGTTCCTGGACACCTCCAAATATGTTTAGAAGGCATGTGCTCTGAAATTGTCCCTGACTACTTGCCCACTCCTGCGTCCTATCCCTACACATACAAACACGCTCGCACGCTGCACAGATCCACTCGACCTCTAAGTCTTGATGGTTTGTCCGAAGAATCCCTGTGGTGCCCCATCCCACTCCTGAGACCACTGGGGCTGAATTTCCTACTTTGCAGTATCTCTTCTCTCCTACAGCATCATGTCCTTTAAAAAGAAAGGAGGAGAGAGAATAATGTGACTTGAACTCTACTGGTAAGTCCATCCTCCTTTATGAAGTACAGGAGATTATGAACTGGCTTCAGTTTACCTTCAGCCTTATCTGCAGCCACTCTGCCCTATGTCCCTTCAGTCCAGCCACAGTGTGCTGTTCCTCAAACACTGGGAACTTTCCAGTTCCATGCGTTTATACATGCTGTTCCCTTTACCTGTAGATGCCCTTCCTTCTCTGCCTCACAAACAACTCTAAAAGGCCCGACTCCGATGTCCCGTCTCTGGAGCCCTCTAACTTGTCTGAGCAGGATTCATTGGTCTTCTCGCTGCATAAAATGCCGGGTATCAAAGCACTCAGTCCTAAACCAGTTAACGTCTTGTACTAATTGCATCACAGTTATAAGCTTCTTGTTGGATTGAGATAAATGTGGCAAATGTGTTTCTAAAGGAAGGAATCTGAAAACATTTTAAGCGTTGGCAATAGCATCGAAATAGATAACCAGCACCCCAGTATCATTAACGAACAGCTTTCACGTGAGTGTGTAATACGTCCGAGGATGGCGGTTAAAGAAAACGTCGTGGTTTTATAGCTTGACTAACAACAGCTGGAAACGTCTTCCAAAGGAAGAACTTAGCCTTTTAACTCTCGCCCCACTGTCGATTTTTTTCTGCAAGTAAAATATATCTTTAAATCATAAAACTTTGTTTCGAAAATTGATTTAATTTTCTAAGCTTTTGGTGATTAAATCGAGCCTTTTCATCTTTGCTAGATTAAGGTTCTATAGACAACTATAAGTTTGAATTCCAGTTGGAACTTTCTAAAGTAGCATAACTTTTTCCTCTGTTTTTGGAAAGTTGAAGTGAAGTTTAGAATCCGTCCATTCCTCTCCATCCCCTCCGGTACAGGTTATGGTCCTCGCTCACCTGAAATTCTGCGGTTCCTTGTTATGGTATCCAGCCTTCTGGATTCGCTTCCTCCCAACTTGTTCTCCCACAGAAACCAAAATGATTTCTAAAAATTTGAAATTTATCATGTCACTTCCTGCTTAAAATGCTTTAATGATTTTCCGTTGCCTTAGGATAAAGTCTCAACTCCATGCAGCCCTCAAGGCCCTTTTTGATCTGGCCTCAGTTTACCTGTCCCCTTACCACCTATTTTCTAGTCGTTCTGAAGGGCTTTCCTCCCGTGATTGTCCCTCTGCCTTTGCGTAGCCTGTTTCCTTTGTTGAGAATAGTCTTCCCTACCTTTCCCCCTTGTTAACTGCTTCAAGTCTCCACTTCGAAGGCACTTCCTCCAGGAAGCCTCTCCTGATATCCCACTTTTATGTTCCTAATATAATAGCTGCCCATCCTATTGCTCCTGTGTCACCACAGACCATAACATTACGATATTACCATAGTATAATTTCCTCTCTCGTTCTGTTGTAAACTCTCCGAGGGAAGGACTGTGTCTTCTGTTCATTTGTTCTCTATTGTGTCCTCATTGCCCTGCAGTCACTGGCACACGGCGCTTGATAAATGAAAGTTTGAAATCAGTGTTTGAAAGCTTGCATTGCAGTATTTTATTAAAGCATAGGAACATGATTTAGGAAATGCTGCATTTCAGCATTGCAGCATCAAGACTTTAATTCTAAAAGTTAATGTTGCAATAGTTGTTTTTAGACAGCATATGTTTTTAAAGATTTCACTATTCTTTTAAGAGTCAAGGATGTGAAACATGAAGGAACCTCAGCATGTGTCTGCTCCAGACTCCCACTCAGTACAGAATCAGCTGTAGGTATTAGATTTTGTGGCATTGTAAAAACGCAGTATTGTAAAAATAATACACAGGAAAAGTACTCCACATTCTACTAACTTATTTCCATCTTTGTTTTTCTTCTTTGCCCCTATTGCAGACAACTTTGAATTCTTCTTTTTTATGTTTTACTGCTCGTAAGCATCTATCATGTTGCTACCTAGTCTGTACTACATAGTGTTTTTAACTACCTAATACTTATTTCCTTAGCTTTATTTAATTACATAATATTTCATCAAGTTAGTAAACCAAGATTTAACTATTTCCCTATTGTTGAACATTTTTTATCATTTTATCACTTAAAATATTTTCTCTTTAGAGTTAATTTACTATTTACATATATAACAGGCATAAAAAGGTTCATTTTAATTTGCCTCTGTTTAATAGCTGGGAAAGTCCAACATTTTTTCACATTTGTTTGTAAATTATCTCCTCCATCCTGTGTGAATTCTTATTCTTAAGCTACTTATTTTTATCTTGATTTTTAAGGTCTTTATATAGTCTATATTTCAGTTCTTTGTCCTACTACAAAATAGTTCTCCCACTCTGTTCTTTTTTTTTAAATTAAAGTTATAGTATTTTTCACTGAATGGAGATTTAACATTTTATATGTTTGATTAGTCATTTTATTTCTTCACAAACTTAAATGAATCATTCCTTTATAGATTAGACAAATTTCCACTGGTTATGTTTGGAATTAAGAAATTAGCTCTAGCTCCACCTAGAGTTTGTGGTATAAAGTAAGGATTTAGATTGTTTTCCAAACTGTTGATAAGTTTTCCCCACACCAAGACAGTTTACTTCTTTTTTGTGAGGAAGATTGGCCCTGAGCTAACATCCATGCCCATCTTCCTCTACTTTATACGTGGGACGCCGCCACAGCATGGCTTGATGAGTGGTGTGTGGGTCCATGCCCCAGATTTGAACCTGCAAATCCTGGGCCGCTGAAGCGGAACATGCAAACCTAACCACTACGCCACAAAGCTGGTCCCGAGACAGTTTACTTTTATAGGTTGATAGAGTTTCTGGTAAGTGAGCAGGAGCCCCAGGAGGCGGAGGCCACACTGCGTGGTGGAGAGGTAGCCCATGTGGCCAGGGTCAGTCCACAGACCCTCACAGTGAGATGGAGTTACAGCTGCCCCTGTGCCTTCCACTAGCCCTCAGAGCTCCCCTTTGTCACTTCAGAGCTCACGCTTGCTTCAACCTAGTTCCCACCTGTACCCAAATATTGAGGAGAAAGAAGTGCTTTTAAAGATGGCTAAAAGGATGACCTAAGCCTGCCTTATTACAGCCTCCTAGGGATTCGGGGGAGGGTAGGATTGATACGGCTCACCTTCTGAAGTAAGGCTTCCTTTGAAAGTCAGCTCTGATTTGTTGGGAAGTTCTTATGTTAGATTTAAGTCTGCCTTGTTTATAACTGCTCATCGTTCTGTTTTCCTTCTGAAATAAGACATTTTACCCTTGGCTTGTTGGGATGCTGGAAAACTACAGGTAAAGACACTGTTCGGGCGCATCTGGGTCTGACTTTCCTTCCCCAAACCCCATGAGGATGTGACCTCAGTGACAGAAGGTTTATTTCTGGAATTGAGAACCTGTTGTTGCTTTGAATAAGTTCCATACCCTTGGCCTAATAAATGTGGGGCTTACTCGTCTGTTAATGTGCGTGAAAGTATGTCCGTGTGTCTCCTCTTCCCACCAATCTGGGGCTCAACAAGATAACATGGTATTCTGCTAATAGCCCGACAGATGCTGCAGTTGGCTGTCACTCATTCTTTCTAGTTGGCTTCAGTTTTGACAGCTGAGATGGTCTCAGATATATTGTGATCCAAGTTTCCCTCTAGACAAAGCTCTTTATATTTGGTGTCCACGGAACATCTATTGTTATATGCCCTCTTTGTCTCTGAAAGAGTGCTGATGATGTATTTCCTTTGCTAGAGTCTAGAATTAATTGAAAATCACAGTTACTTAGAAAATACTGCTTTAACAAGGCAACATAAATCTCTTCTAGGGCAGCTGTATGATGGCTACGATGAAGAGTATGATTGTCCCGTTTTAGATGAAGATAGAGTAAGTGCAATTTTTTAATGAAGTATTCTTTTTTTTTTTTTTGGTGAGGAAGACTGGCCCTGAGCTGACATCTGTGCCCATCTTCCTCTACTTTATATATGGGACGCCGCCACAGCATGGCTTGATGAGCATTGCGTCAGTCCGCACCCGGGATCCAAACCTGTGAACCCCAGGCTGCCAAAGCAGAGAGGGCAAAGTTAACCATTCTGCTACCGGGCTGGCCCCAAGTGTACATTTTTTTTTGTAAATTTAATAGGAAAGTCGACTCCAGTTTTTTAAAGGAGCGTTTTTTTTTTCTTTTTCCCCTTTCTTATAGGTGGTTGATGAGTTAGAAAACCAAGTGAGTGAAGGTGGAGTTATTGTTGATTACCATGGTTGTGATTTCTTCCCTGAACGCTGGTTTCAGATAGTTTTTGTGCTGAAAACGGATAACAGTGTATTGTACAAAAGACTCGAAACAAGGTAAGAAAGGAAAAACATTGAATTATTAAAGCATAATATAAACTTTCATTGAGATTCCTGAAATTGGCCAATACTACCATGATAAAGGATTCTGTTTGAAAATGTGACTACTTTATTTTGTCTTTTGTTATAAACCAAGTCTATATGGTACCAACATTCTGAATCGAAGAGAAAAAGCTGCATTTGTAAGACACAGGCAGTGGTTTATGACTGAGTAATGAACGCCTTGACTGACAGGTGGACTCAGGAGAGGGTACTATGTGGCAACCCTGTGTGGCCGTGCTTTTTCCCTGGTGTAAGACCTTGCTGGGAACACAGACAAGCCAGTAACATATTCTTTGCTATTGAATGAACATTACCCGCTGAAATTATCCCCACAGCAGGGGTGGGAAAGCCTATGAGAAACTAACAAGATAAATCAACATTTTACAACCTTTAAAATATATTTGAGTTAGTCCCTCCAAGAGAGCATTAGACTTAACCCAGAATAACCAAAAAAAGAAATTTTTATGGAAAACATTTTTCCATTGTCTTTTGATTCAAACTGTGGAAAGATGGGGGTTCTAAAGGAATTTTGAGGGCAGTCTCAGGAAGGAAAGCGACAGAGGTTTGCCTAAGGCTCAGGGTCAGAGTTTGTGGTTCTCACTGACTGGTCAGCTCTGGCTAACCACTGTTGGATGGGATACTTGCAAAATCCTTGTACAAAGGAAAATAGTAGCAAATATATAGGGAAAGTTAGGTTGGAGTTAGACCTAAAACTTTCATTATCTTTCTTTAGGCGGTGAAAGCCATTAAAAGTATTTGAACAGAGAAGTATTAGAGACTATATGGTACATATGCCTTTTCTCAAGGCAATTTACAATTTTTATTAAAAATTACTATTTTATGTAAATATCCAAAGATTGACTAAGGTATAAAAAAACTAGGAGAGAGCTAGTCTTTTTTGTTTTTAGCCATTGAAAAAGTTACAAAGTAATCACCTTAAAAAAAAAAAGCTATATTGAGATAAATTCACATATCATACAGTTCATTCATTTGGAGTATACAGTTCAATTGTTTTTAGTATATTCACAGAGTTGTACATCAATTACTACAACCAATTTTAGAAAATGTTCATCACTCCCCCAAAAAACCCCTTATCCATTAGCAGTCGCTCCTCATTTCCCTTTGGTCCCCAGCCCTGGGCAACCGGTAATTTACTTTCTGTCTCTGTGGATTTGCCTGTTCTGGACATTTCATATAAACGAAATCATACAATATGTGGTCTTTTGTGTCTGGCTTCTTTCACTGAGCATAATGTTTTCAAGGTTCATCTGTGTTGTAACATATACCTGTACTTCATTTCTTTTTATTGCCAAATAGTATTCCCCTTGTGTGGCTAGACCATATTTTATTTATCTATTTATCAGATTATGGACATTTGAATTGTTTCCACTTTTTGGCTATTATAAATAATGCTGTTATGAACATTTGTGCACATGTTTTTTGTGTGGACATTACGTGTTCATTTATCTCGGGTATGGAATTTCTCTAGGAATGGGATGGCTGGGTGCTATGGTAATGCTATGTTTAACCTTTTGAGGAACCGTGAGACTGTTTTCCAAAGTGGCTGCATCATTTTACATTCCCAAGAGAAGTGTGTGAAGGCTCTGGTTGTCTCCATCTCCTCGTCAGCACTTGTAATTATCTGTCTTTCTGCTTGTAGCCATCCTAGTGGGTGTGAGGTGGTGTCTCATTGTGGTTTTGGTTTGCATTTCCCTGATAGCTAATGCTGTTGAGCATCTTTTCATGTGCTTATTGGCCATTTGTATATCTTCTTTGGAGAAATATCTATTCAGATCCTTTGCCCAATTTTTAGTTGGCTATTCATCCTTTTTAATTAAGTTATAAGAGTTCTTTATGTATTTTAGATGCAAGTCCCTTGTCAGATACAGGATTTGCAAAAATTTTCTCCTATTCTGTGGGTTGTCTTTTTATAAAGTAACACCTTTTAAGTAGTTCAATTTAATTTTGATTGTTACAAGGTTTAACTAATTTGAGTTTGGCTTTTCTTTATCTTTTTCACTAGCTAATTAGTTGGCTAATTTACATATCTGCCTAAAGATTACATAAGTTAGTTCTCTTCAGTGTCTTTGGAACTGATAAAGTACAGATCCATCTGTGTGGTCAAGTGCCCAGTTCGTCTATGGTACTCCTGTCGTGTGCACCTCACTGTGTTACGTGCCATCTATTTGTTTCATCTGTCTGCATCCTAAGTCCTCTAAATCTTTTGAAATCTAGGACCATAGCTATAGACTTCTCATCTATGTCATAGCTCAGAATCTGGCTCGAGGTAGGTAGATATGTTTGCTAAATGAGTGACTGACATATTGTGGGGAAAAAAATTCAGACAAATCTAAACATTGGTCCTTAGTTTAACCCTCTTGTCAAAGAAGTCTCTCATATTTACAGGTCCCCATCTATTTTCTCCAGGTAAAGAGACCACAGGAAGTATTTTTGTGTGGTTTTCATGTGTTCAAAAGTGTCCAGTTTCTGGTATGTTCTTGCAACTCCAGTTAATGCCATTCAGTTTGCTTATCTTCTCTTTGCCTTCTAGGGGTTATAATGAGAAGAAACTGAAAGACAATATTCAGTGTGAAATTTTTCAAGTTCTTTATGAAGAAGCGTTAGCATCCTACAAGGAAGAAATAGTGCATCAGCTGCCCAGCAATACACCAGAAGATCTGGAAGATAATATCAATCAGATATTGAAATGGGTTGAGCAATGGATCAAAGATCATAGCTCTTGACTTACAAGACTGGCCACTTTGCAGTCACTCTTGATATCTCTCTGCCCACATCATATAAATTTTCCAGTTATCAGTAAAACTTTTTGAAGATAATCTCTTAAAATAAAGCTAAAGGCAAAGCATCAGAGTTTTCTGTTTTTCTTTCTTTCTTTAAATTAAACAAAAAGGAATTCAAAAGGTATAAAGGTACACTGGGAAGGTAGGCTTCCCTCCCAGGCGCCTGTTCTTTAGCCACCTGATGCCAGTATCTAATTCTGTGACATTTTCATCACCCACCCACCCCCAAAAGCAGTCTGTACCCGTTAGCAGTCCCTTCCCATTCTTTCCTCCTCCCAGCCCCTGGCAATCACTAATCTACTTTGTCTCTATGGATTTGCATATTCTGGACATTTCATATAATTGGGATCATACAGTATGTGGCCTTCTGTGTCTGACGTCTTTCACTTAGAATAATGTTTTCAAGGTTCGTCCAGGTTGTGGCGTGTGTCAGTGCTTCATTCCTTTCTATGGCTACTACCCCACTGTGTGGCTGTACCACACTGTTTATCCATATCAGCATGATTGGGTTGTATCCTCTTGGGTAGTATGAATTATGCTGTGAATGTTTGTGTGCAAGTTTTTGTGTGGATGTATGTTTTCAATTCTCTTGGGTATACACCTAGGACAGAAATTGCTGGGTCATATTGCAAGTGAGTTTAAGTTTTTGTTTTCCAAAGTGGTTGCATTACGTTACATCCCCACCATCCATGTATTGGATCTAATTTCTCCACATCCTTGCCAACACTTCCTCCTGTTCATCTAATAGCCATCCTGTGGATGCACAGCCATATTCGTTTTGTTTTGATTTACGTTTCCCTAATGACTAATGATATTAAGCCTCTTTTCACGTGCCTATTAGTCATTTGTACATCTTTAGATCCCTAATCTTTTTAATGTTTGCATAGAATTCCATTAAGCATGTGCTATAATTGGTTTAATCCCATCCCGGTCCCCTATTGATGGACATTTAGGTTCTTTCCATCTTTTTACTATTACAAACAATGATGCGAGAATGATAAGAAAGAATAACACATATTCTACTATGTGCCAGGCACTCTTTTAAACACATATCAAAAGTGAACTCTCTTAATCCACAGGACGACCATCTGAGGTAGGTATTATTATTATTTCCCCTACAGGTGATGGAACCAAGGCACAGAAGGGTTAAGTGACTTACCCAGGATCACAGCAAGGAAGCATCAATGTCAGGATTCCTTCCTGGCAGACTCTTACCATTAAGTTGTGCTTCCTAAGGTGTGTGTAGCTTTGCAGATGAGCAAGTTTATCTGGGGACATTCCCGGAAGATAAATTGTATGCAAACATAAGATTTAGTATATTCATTATAATAAATATAGACTGCCTATCATGTGTGCAAGACTCAAGCAAACCACTGTGGTGGGGAAGACCTCCCAAGGTAAATTCTTGACCTTCGGATGATCTCAACCTGGTACACAAAGAAGATATGAGCACACACAGATACTTTAGACAAATAGGATAGATGACGATAAATGCCCTAATGGAGATTCTAACATGATGTCAATGTGAATAACCAATAATCAATCTCTAGATCAAAATAGAAGTGAGTTAATATATGAGCCAGTTTTGACTATATATATATATATATATATATAAAGTTATATATAGTTTGACTATATATATATAGTTATTGACTAAATAACTATAACCCAGGAGAGCAACCTCCACCAGGGAAGGAAGCACTCGGAGAAGCGAGATGTACAGCATGGTTATATACTGTTTTAGAACAAGGAACATACATCAAATATGACAGGAATATTTTTTTTTCTGTTTGCTACAGTCACAAGATGTTTTGCTGTGTACATAATCTGACCCTGGTTTCTGGGAAGGAGTACTTATCTTCAAAGAAATGCTGATATGGGAGGGAGGCATTCATCCCTATCTTTAAAGGCAGCATTCTTTGCTTTGGGACACTGTAAAGGTTTAAAACAGATGTACAATGCATGCTTGACAGGTCACGTCATGCCATTCTGGAAAAACAAGTTCAGGCTGAATCAGTTTTAAACCAACTGGCTTTCTCATAAACTTCCATGTATATTAACTTTTCTTATTCCTTTTCATTTATTCCATCAATAATGAGAGAGGAGAAGAGATAAAAAGGCTTTCTATGAGCATCAGAAAAGGATAAATGATGTGGGATGCAGGGCCTTGGAGAACGGGTGTGGAGGTAGAGAAGAAGGATTCCTCAGGCCGGGATGATATCACAAAGGTGCTCCCCAGTGGCACCTGGGGCCAAATCGTGGATAAAATGAGGATGATTACTCCACAGGGCTGTTGTGAGGGTTCAGTAAACAGTGCTCGGCTCACAGGAAGCAGCAGCTGTGTTTCTATTATTTTTAGTGGTGCTTGTGGGTGTTGTGAGAAGACAGTATTCCCTTCACTACTGAGATTCACCAAATTCCCTTGCTTATCAAGTGATTGCTAATTATCTGAACACTGACGTTGACTCATAATCATAGACAAGATTTTCCTTCCACAGAAGGAGATAATTGAGTCTAGCACAGACCTACACCTTTGGGAATTTGTGATTATTAATATACTCACTAATTTCAGCCCTAGGTTTTCATGTGACACTAGTGACAATGCTTTAACATCTTACAGTTGTTTGAAGAAGGTCTTAAAAATAATCCTATTTACTGTTTGTCTCTGGTTTTATTCAAACCCACTTGCTAACTTTTTGTTTAAATAGGCTGATTTAAACCAAACTTAAGGAGATAAAAATGTGCCAAATTTTTAATCATTTTATATTTCTGTAAATGAGACTTCTTAATATGACTTATTCAGTTTCTCAAGAGTGCCTTAGGATAACAAGCTTCACACATGCATAACCAGTAATTTTTCCCTTCTGCCCTTCTTGGTATATGTTTATTTTTGTGGGCTTTGAAATAGGGATTTGGCCTTACTTCATCTATATTTTTTCTGCATTCTAAGCATGTCCTACCACCAAACCCTACCAAGATTTGTATTTGCCTGTCTTTAACACAAAAGTTGTAGTAGGGGCCAAAACTGTTGAGAACAATTTATTCTTTCCCATGAAGGGGGGAGAGGGCAAGGTTAAAAAAAAAATCACTGGGGGCCGGCCCGGTGGCGCAGCGGTTTAGTCCGCGCTTGGCAGCCCGGGGTTCGCTGGTTCGGATCCCGGGCGCCCGCTGACGCACTGCCTGTCAGCCATGCCGTGGCGGCGTCCCATATAAAGTGGGGGAAGATGGGCACAGATGTTAGCCCAGGGCCAGTCTTCCTCAGCAAACAGAGGAGGATTAGCAACGGATGTTAGCTCAGGGCCGGTCTTCCTCACCAAAAAAAAAAAAATCACTGTTCTTTAACTTTCATTGCTACATATGTGAAAAACAGTATCATGAAAATTCTTTGTATATACCTAAGCTTTTATTTAAAATTTAGTTCTTTAACCCTTTTGATGATATAAATCCCTTTGACAGTCCAGTGTAAGTAGGAACCCATTTCCTCCTAGGAAATACAGATACACATATTAATATAAAAAGTTGCTATATTTTTCAGATTCACAGACACCTGAAATCCATCCAGAGGTTTATTGTTAAGGGGTTTATTTTTATGGAAAGGAGGATTCTAAAAATAATTTGTTAAACAAGACTAATGAATAAAAGCACATTGGTCATTCCAGAGGTCCTAGCCAGTGCATTAAGCAAGAAATAAATGAAAGACATACAGAGCTGAAAGGACTAAATAAACTATTCTCAGTCAACATGATTTTCTGTGTAGAAATTCCAAAGGGAATCTACACAAAAGCTATTTGAACTAGTAAGTGACTTTAGCAAGGTCACAGGATACAAGACCAATACACAAACGTCAATTGCATTTGATATAGTAGTGTTGCCGAGTAAGGGCTTGCAATCCAACGTGCATAGAAGCCAATACTACAGCACCGGTTTTTGAGAGAAGAAAGAGCTTTATTGCATGGTCGACCAGCAGGGAGACAGGAGGAAGGCTCAAATCTGTCCCCCAGCTGAAGTGGGAACAGACTTTTAAGGAGCTGGGAGTAGAAGTGGTTACGTAAAATGCCAGCTTGCCAGAATCTGACCAGATGGTGGGAGTGTAAAGATCTTGTAAGTCCAGTGTGCTACAAATCAAGGGACCCCTTGCTCCTCACCAGGTTCCCTGTGCCACTTTTACGTCATGTTTTCTATAGTCAGGGAACTTTTTGGTCTTGGTGCCACTTGAGGTCATCTGAGGACAAGGTGTCCATCTTCTGCACATGCTCTCTGAAAAAACAACTTACAAAAACATTTTAGAGAAGGAAGTAGGTTCTAAACTGGACTAAACTGTATTGGGTAATTCTGAGGTGGTTTCAGTAGTGACAAACAATTGGAAATTAAAATTAAAACAATACCATTTACAATAGTACCAAAAAGCATGACATACTCAGGTATAAATCTAACAAAACATGTGCAAGATCTGTACACTGACAATTCAAATGAGAGAAATCAAAGATCCAAATAGATGGAATACCATATTCATGAATTCCAAGCTCAATGTTATTAACTTGTCAGTTTTCCCCAAAGTGTTCTAGAAGTTCAATCCCAAACAAAATCCCAGCATACTCTTTTAAAATAAAAATTAATAAGCTGACTCTAAAATTTATATGGAAACATAGGAACTAGAATAGCCAAACAATGCTGGAAAAAAAAGAACAAAGTTAAAAGACTTACAGTACCTAATTTCAAGATTTTCTATAAAGACTAAAGCAAGACAATGTGATATTGTTGAAAGGATGAACACATAGATCAATGGAACAGAATAGAGAGCACAGAAATAAACCCACACATACATGGGCAATTTCTGATGGAGGTGCCAAGGCAAATCAATGGGGGAAAAAATAGTCTTTCAACAAATGATGGACCTCCATATCCAAAAAATGAACCTCAAACCTAACCACAGACTGTATTAATTCAAAATGTTTCATAGGCCTAAGTGTAAAACCTAAAATTATAAAGTTTTATATGAAAACACAGGACAAAATTTTAATACTCTTTGATTAGGCAAAGATTTCTCTCGTAGGACAGAAAACACACAAACCATAAAAAAATTGATAAATTCGACTTCATCAAAATCTAAAACTCTTCTCTTCAAAAGACACTAAGAAAATAAAAGCACAAGCCACAGATCGGGAGAAATGCAAAACACATATATGAAACAGACTCATATCTAGAATATATAAGGAATTCTTGAAACAATAAGAAAACCAAAAACTTGATTTAAAAAGAGCCACAAAATTCCTTTATCTAGCTTGACCAACAAGAAAAGAGAGAAAACTCAAATTACTACCCTCAAGAATGAGAAAGGAGATATTACTACTGACTTTACAGAAATCTTACAGATTATAAGGGAATACTATGAACAATTGTATACCAACAAAATAATTTAGATGAAATAGACAAATGCCCAGAAATTGACAAATACTGAGATTTACTCAAGAAGAAATACGAAATACAAATAAACCTACAACAAGCAAAGAGAATGAATTAGTAATTTGAAACTTCCTACACACAAAAGCCCAGGCCCAGATGGCTTCACTGGTGAATTTTATTGGACATTGAAAGAAGAACTAACAGCAATTCTTCACAAACTCTTCCAACAAATAGAAGAGGAGGGAATACTCCCAACTCATTGTGTGAGGCCAGTATTACCCTAATACCAAACCAGACAAAGAATCTCAAGCATAGGAAACTACAAACCAACACCTTTTATGAAAATAGATGCAAAAATCCTCAACAAAATGTTAGGAAACCAAATCCATCACATATAAACAGGACTACAAGCCATGCCTAAGTGAGATTTATCCCAGGAATGCAAAAGTGGTTTAACATCTGAAAATCAATTAATATAATACAACATTTCAATAGAACAAAGGATGAAAACTACGTGATCACATCAATAGAGGCAGAAAGAGGATTTCACAAAATCCAACACCTTTTCATGATAAAACACTTGAACTAGGAATAGAAGGGAACTTCCCCACTTAATAAAGGGTATCTATAAAAATCCACAGACCAAATGTGTTTCTCCTAAGATCAGGAACAAGACAGGTATGTCTGCTCTTGCCACTTCTATTAATCACTGTACTGCAGATTCTAGCCAGGTAAATTGGGCAAGAAAATGAAATAAAAGGCATCTGGATTGAGAAAGAAGTAAAACTATCTTTATTTGCAGATGGCATAGTCTTATATACAGAAAATGCCAAGGAATCTACTTTGAAAAAACTATTAAAATGAGTAAACAAATTCAGCAAGATTCAAGATCAATATAAGAAAATTAATTGTATATCTATATAAGAGAAATGAACAATCCAAAAATGACAACCCAAAATTTAAGAAAAGAGTTCAATTAGAATAACATTGAAAAGCATAAAATACTTAGGAATTAATTTAACTAAAGAAGTACAAAACTTGTATCCTAAACTACAAAATATTGTTGAAAGAAATTAAAGACCTAAATAAGTGGAAGACATCCCATGTTCGTGGATCAGAAGACTTATTGTTAAGATGGAAATACTTGCCCATTAATTGACAGATTTAAACCAATCCATTTCACAATCCCTGCTGGCTTCTTTGTAGAAAGTGAAAAGGTGATCCCAAAAATCATATGGAAATTCAAGAGACTCAGAAATGTCATAACAAAGTTGGAGGACTCACATTTCCTGATTTCCAAACTTACTACAAAGCAACAATAATCAAAACAGTGTGGTACTGTGGCATAAGATCTGCTACATGTATGTACACCACAGTGTGGCTTAGGAATAGATATATAGACATTTCTCCAAAAACAATATACAAATTACCAACAAGCATATAAAAAGTTGCCTAGGGGCTGGCCTGGTGGCGCAGTGGTTAAGTTCATGCACTCTGCTGTGGTGGCCCAGGGTTCGCAGGTTCGGATCCTGGGCACAGGTTCAGATCCCGGGTGTGGACCTACACACCACTTATCAACCATGCTGTGGCAGGCGTCCCACATGCGAAGTAGAGGAAGATGGGCACAGATGTTAGCTCAGGACCAATCTTCCTCAGCAAAAAGGGGGGATTGGTAGAGGATGTTAGCTAAGGGCTAATCTTCCTCACACACACAGACACAAAATGTTGTGTAACATCACTAATCATCAGAGAAATGCAAATTAAAACTACAATGAGATATAGTCTCACACCCATTAGGATGGCTACCCTAAAAAAAGAAAAAACACACACAGAAAAACCCAGAACATAAATGTTGGCAAGGGTGTGGAGACGTTGGAATCCTTGTGCACTGTTTGTGGGGTTGTAAAATGGTGCAACCTCTATAGAAAACAGTATGGAGGTTCCTCAAAAAATTAAAAATTGAATTACTATATGATCCAGCAATCTCACTCTGGATGTATATCCAAAAAATTGAAAACAGGATCTTGAAGGGACATTTGCAAAAATTGTAATCCAATAATGCTGCAATGAACTTGGAAGCACTAATATCACTTTGAGATCCTTCTTTGAATTTTTGTGGCTGTATACCCAGAAGTGGTATACCCACCAACAGTGTGCAAGTGTTCCAAATGTTCAAATGATATTTTGGCAAAAGTGCCAGTATTGGTAAAACCAGATATCTACATGCAAATAATGAGACTGGACTCAAATTTTACACCATACATAAGAATTAACTCAAAAAGGATCACATAACTAAACTTAAGCACTAAAACTTTACATCTTGTACAAGAAAACAGGGGAAAAATTCAAAATATTGGAGTTGGCAATGATTTATTGGGTTTGACAATATACAATTGGATATGACAAAAGCACAGGCAATGGAAGGAAAAAAGATAAATTGGACTTTATCATAATTAAAAACTTGTTCATCAAAGGATAATATCAAATGAGTGAAAAGGCCATGTAGAGAATGGGTTAAAATAATTGCAAATCATTTTTCTGATAAGGAATTAATATCCAGAATATATAAAGAACTCCTACAATTCAACACCAAAAACTAAACAACTCAATTCAAAAACATGCAAAAGACTAGACTGTCTATTTCTCTAAAGAAGACATACATAATGGCTGATAAATACATGAAAAGATGCTCAGCATCATTAACCATCAGAGACGTGCAAATCAAAACGACCATGAGGTACCACCTTACAAACATCAGGGTGGTTATTATTAAAAAGAAAAAAAAGAGCCAGTTCTGATGGCCTAGTGGTTAGAGGTCGTCATTCACGGCTTTGGTGGCCCAGGTTCCCTTCCCGGTCATGGAACCACACCACCTGTCTGTCAGTTGCCATGCTGTGGTGGCAGCTCACACAGAAGAACCAAAGAGACTTACAATTAGGACATACAACCATGTACCGGGGCTTTGGGGAGGGGAAAAAAAAAAAGAGAAAGATTGGCAACAGATGTTAGCTCAGGGCAAATCTGTCCCTGCAAAAAAAAAAAAAAAAAAGAAAAATCAAGAAAATAGCAAGCATTGGCAAACATGTGGAGGAATTGGTACCCAACTTGTGCATTGCTGGTGGTAATGTAAAAGGATGCAGCTACCGTGGCAAACAGTAAGTGGTTCCTCAAAAATTTGTACATAGAATTACTATGTAATTCTGCAATCCACATCTGGGTATATACCTAAAAGAATGGAAAGCAGGGACTCAAACGGATATTTATACTCCAATGTTCATAACAACATTAGTCACAATAGCTAAAGGGCAGATGCAACCCAAATATCCATCGTTGGAAGAATGGATAAACACATTTTGGGATATACATACAATGGAATATTATTTCACCTTAAAATGGAACAAAATTTTGATATTCTACAACACGGACAAAACTGAAGATATTATGCTAATTGAAATAAGCCATATACAAAAGTTTAAATATTGTAAGATTCTATTTTTATTAGGTACCTAGAATACTGTACTCAAATTTATAGAGATAGAAAGCAGAATAGTGGTTGCCAGCATCTGGGGGGAAGGAGAAATGGAGAGTTGTTTTGTAACAGGTACAAAGTTTCGGTTTTGGATGAGAGAAAAGTTCTGGAGATGACTAGTTGTGATGGTTGCACAACAATGCGAATGTGCTGAATTGCAGTAAACTGTACACTTTCAATGTTTAAAATGGTAAATTTTATGTTATGTATATTCTACCACAATTTAAAAAAATGATAAAATGAAGCTCAAAACACAAGAGAAAATAAGTGACTCTTCAAATTCAAGTTACCAGTGTGACTGCTTGATGAGGAGGTGACTGCTTCCCCAGTCAAACCTGGATTCTAGTTCTCTCCCTGGCACCAGGCCGGGGCGCCCTGTCTACTTCACAGCCTCACTGCTGCCTCCATGCCTGAATGAATGCTCTCCTGAGCCTGCTTCACTCAGTCACTGAGCACTGAGTCCTACTCTTGGACAGGCCATCTGATTGACCAATATTGATCATAGGACCATTTCTTAACTGCTAATATTGGAATTTGTTCT
The DNA here is from genome assembly GCA_031878705.1 of Tapirus indicus. Taxonomy (NCBI): domain Eukaryota; kingdom Metazoa; phylum Chordata; class Mammalia; order Perissodactyla; family Tapiridae; genus Tapirus; species Tapirus indicus. The sequence goes on along the minus strand of CM062925.1, from coordinate 683,545 downwards.
AGATAATTGGAACCAAGAATATGACGAGTCCATTATAATTACGTCATAGAGAAAATGAATTCCACGCTGATAAGTCAGAATTCAGAATTCTTGCCTCTTCTTTGGACTCAATGACTTTACACTATATGTCTCAATTGCATTCCTCTGAAATTCAGTTTCTTGCTTCTCACAGTACTTGTGGAAAAATCCCAGAGATTAAGTGAAAGGACTTAAATCACAGTCCTGGGTCTACAATGAACCAGCATTGTAGCCTTAAATAGAACCACAGTTCCTTTTACTTTTCCTATATGTCATATAGGGATTTTACACTGAAAATCTAAAACTGTCTTTCTAGAAGAAATTGTGGTGCTAGAATTCTTTGGGTTGTTGATAAATATATTTCCTGGCTTCTCTTTCATTGACAATCAATCAAAGTGATTGGCACAGACACCATACTTGCTTGGTTAAGTCTGCTGGAAGTTAGGCAATATAAGGGCAAATATAAGTGAAAAATAAGAGACTTAATTTTCCCTGTTAAAAACAAGGGAAGAGACCTTCCCAGCTTTCTCTTTTCTTCGAGAAAAAATTTGTAATTGTAAGTTCTTTCTCTGCCTCTTTGAAATGTATGTTAATCTTTTAAAAGCCTAAATAAACCTCTTGCCAATTTTATAACCCAGAAATATTACTTCAAGGATCTGGGAGAAATCTCTTGAAATATATTCATCAAGGAAGAGAGTGCCTCCATTTCCTAGTTTCCTGAAGGATCTGACCCAAACATCAGCTGACACTTGGCTTCACATTGCAAATCTACCCCCATCAATAAGGATACAAGAAATATACATTTTTCTTTTGATAAAGGCAATTAACAAACACAGGTAGCTGCCTCATTTACCGAGTGAATTTAGGATGAACTAGGTTACGACAAAGGGTGCTCGAAAGGTCTCTTACTTGAGCACTAGTAATTGGTTATCTTGAGCCCTGGTAATGGTTTGTGTCTACATGGCTTTACAAAAGGATAAGATTTCTTTCTGTCTTTACAATCTCTTTAGTAACTGTCTCTGTCGCACATCACATTCAGGTTTAACGCATATTCAATAATAGAACCGTTTTCTTTCTCTTCTACGTTTATGGAGAGGTTTTCTGGGTTGGCAGGGGATTTTACTTTTAATTAAACTTCCCAACAGCATATGGTGGAAACACGCACCATCCACCTGCAGAAGTCTAATTTCATAACCCATAAATTAAAATTCTCAGCTTTAATAAGTGCTCCATGGACATGATTAATTGAAATTATTCTTATGTATATATCACCTAACTTCAAACAGCAGAGTGTTCAGGCATTTTTGAAAAGCATAATAGAACTAAAATAGTTTTAAATGCTTTTATGTATTAATTTGACCAAATTAGAATCTAATTTGTTACTGTAGATATCAATGATTCATTTAATTTTGTATCGATTTTTGAAGTGAAGTACATTATAAAGACAAAATCCTGACTCATATGCAGCAAGTTTCTTTTCTTTCCAGTTCATCACAGTGAAAAGAAATAAGGCGTCAATTCCCTCCTCAGAAGCAGGATGTAGACTGGAGCCAGTGTGAGGGCTTTATGAATCCGTAAGACATTCCACAGGGCGGCACTTGAGCTCCCGCCTCTGGCCTTCCTTATGTTTGCATCAGTGAATCTTGATTGGCGGTCATGACTCTAACTGGTGAAACTTCACAGAGAGGTGTCCCAGCTGGCCTGTGATTCTGCCGTGTTTTGTGTAGGGAAGCAGGCCAGATGATGAGGGGTAGAGCCCAAGGAGCAGAAACTCACATATATAGACATCCTTGCCCTCACTCAACTAGTGTTTAGATCACTGTTTCCTAAAACCTCTGTGGTCCATCCAACCAACATTAATCCTAAAAACTTCCTGGATATTACATCAGAATAATCTGATTAGGTATGTAGTAGGTGGTTCCCAGTATTCTGCCACTTACAAGCAATTAGAGTGCGTGATATAGCTGATAAATTTCTCATTGTTTTTAGTATTTTATGCTGCAGATTCAATAATGCTCACAAATTCACGACATATCAGTAAATTTGGTAAAAATTGCTTTTAAGCTAATCACAGATTTTTTATATAAAAACAAAAAATTCACATAATGTAAATATGTAGAATAAAATTATGCAAGTCATAGTTTTAATGGAAAAATATAAGACTAGAAAAGATTTTTTACCACCTATGTGATCAGAGAAACAAAATAAAGCATTATTGAATAGCATGGTGGAATTGAAATCTTTTATTATTCTACTATTTGGGGTGACAATCCAAGTGCTTCTGAAGAAGTTATCTGTATTTATATTATTTTTTTTGAAAAATGTAAGTATATTTTAAAGGTGAAGTCCTCATTTAGATGTAGAGTGAATTATTTTATCTTTCTTCCAGTACTTTACATAAATGACAAGGAGAGTTCACTTAGTAGAAATAGGTTCTATGATCAAAAAATCAGGTAAAAGTCATATGCTTTAATTCTCACCCATTCTATTGTGCTGATTTTAGCTCCTTATTTCAGCTCCTACAATACTAAATTTTACTTTCTCAGGCATGGATGTTAATGAAAGGCTGTTAAAAATTAACACAGGAGCTTTTAAAAGACTCACGAGTTGCCCTGGAATCCTAATGTTTTCACTTAAGATTGCAGTCCTAACCTCCATAAGGAAGCACAGATATTGGAATTACTAGTCAACGGTGTTAAATCAACTGTCTCAAATATGCTCAATGTGCTAAAGGAAACGTTGGACAAAGAAATAATGAAATCAGGAAAATGATATAAAACAAAGTGAGAATACCAATAAAGAGTCCAAAATTAGAAAAAAAAAAAACAAACAAATTCTGCAGATGAAAAGTAAAATAACTGAAATGAAAAGTTACCTCGAGGGGCTCAAAAGCAGATCCAATCAAGCAGAAGGGATCATCAAACTTGAAGATAAAGCCTTAAAGTGATCAGGTCTGCGGAGCAGAAAGAACAAAGTGTGAGTAAAGATTAGTGGAGTTTATGGTACCTGTGAGAGACCATCAGTCATACCAGCACACACATCGTGGGGTTCTAGAGGGAGAGGGGGGAGAAGGGGCAGAAAAACATTCGAAGAAATAATGGCCAAAAACTTTGCAAATCTGATGAAAGACAGGAATACCCACAACCAAAAATCTCAATGATTCCAGTCAGGATAAGTCCAAAAAGATCCACACCCAGACACATAATAGTCAAATTCTCAAAACCAAACCAAGAATTTTGAAAGCAGCAAAAGAGAAGATACTTATTACCAACAAGGGATTCTCAATAATATTAACAGCCAATTTTTCATTTGAAACCATGGATGCCAGAAGACAGTGGGGTGCCATCTCACGTTTTAAAAGGAAAAGAAAAAAACCTGTCCACCGAAAATTCTATATCCATCGAAAGTAATCTTCAAGAACGAAGGAAAAATTACAACATTTCCATATAAACAAAACCAGAGGGAATTCGTTTTCAGAAGAACTGCCCTATGAGAAATGCTAAAGGAAGCCCTTTAGGCTGAAATGAAAGAACACAAGACAGGACTTGAAGCCATGAGGAGGGTCACAGAACATCAGTAAAGGTAACTACACAAGCAAACAGAAAAGCCAGTATTGTTCTACACTTGGTTTGTAACTTCTCTTTTCTTCCTACATCAAAAGGTAAATTGATAAATATTAATTAAAAATATGTTAAAGGGCACATTGATAAAGATTTAATCCATGATAATAACAAGATAAAAGGGGAGGGAAGAGATGCATAGGAGCAAAGTGTTTGCATAATACTAAAACTAAATTGGTTTTCTTCAAACTAAGTCATTATAAACTAAAAAGGCTAACTTTAATCCTGAGGTACCCAATGAGAAAATAACTAAAAATTAGACAGAAGAAGAAATAAGAACCAAAATGGAACACTACAAAAATTCAACTTAATAAAAAGATAGTATTGGAGAAATTGAAGAACAAAAAAGATACAAAACGTACAGAAAACAAATAGCTACATGGCATGTTAGTCTTTCCTTATAAATAATTACTTTAAATGTAAGTGAATTATGCTAATCTATTAAATAGCAGAGAGAGGCAGATTGGAAAAAAAAACAAAAACGTGTTCCATCCATCTACTGTCTACAGAGTATTCACTTTAGATACAAAGACAGAAAAAGCCTAAAAGTAAAAGGATAGAAAAATACATTTCATGCAAACACTAACTAAAAGAGCGCTAGAGTGGCTAAGTTATTGAAACACAAAATAGACTTCAATCAAAGAAAGGTTACAAGAGACAAAGAAGGACATTGTATATTGATAAAAGGGTCAATTACCAAGAAGGTATAACAATTATAAATAAATACACACACAACAACAGAGCCCCAAAATATATGAAGCAAAAATTGATAGAATTGGAGGGATTCCAATTCTATTCTAAAGAACAGGCAGCTTTGCAGTAATGGCAGAAGACATCAATATTCCACATTCAGTAATGGATAGAACAACCAGACAGAAGATCAATAGGAAATGGAGGACTTGAGGAACAACACGGACCAACTGCATCTAAGAAACATATGCACAACATTCCAGCCAAAAAACAGCAGAAAATACATTTTTCTCAAGTGCATATTGATCATTCTCTAGGATGAACCACATATTAGGCCACAAAATAAGTCTTAATAAATTTTAGAAGATTGCAATCATACATACTATCTTTTCAGATCACAAGAGAATGAAAGTAGAAATCAATACCAGAAGCAAAACTGGAAAATTAACAAATATATGGACATTAAACAACACAGTCTTTATTATTATGATTAGCTTATTTAATTGCTCAAAAAGGCATATGACTTTAAAGTACACCTCTCTTGTTTGATGCCAGCATGTCTTACAGGGGAACAGTCGTGAACGGCCAGTCAGGCTCCCACAGCTAACTGCAATATAATGCCGTATCTGTTGGGTTGCATTTAACCGCAGCTAACAAGACCTAAATCTGTAAGTCTCGCTCAATAAGAAAAATGTGTTATTTCTGATGAGAGAATCCTTGAGGTAAGGTGACCCCATTGCGGTTAATTTGGCTCCAGTTCAATTCTGTTAAACCCGTTTTTAGAAGCCAATTTTCCAAATTTACAATTTTCACAATTATTAGTAAAGTTTGGAGGAAGTTTTTCTTTTGTTTTATTGAGATATAGTTGACAAATAAAATTGTAATATGTTTAAAGTGTTCAATGTGATGATCTGATACACTGTGAAAGGATTCCCTTCATCGAGTTAACACATCCATCACCTCACATAATTACCTTTTCTTGTTGTTGTTGTTGATTTAAACTATACAATACAGTGTTATCAACTACATCACCAGGTTAAACATTAGATCCTCAGATCTAATTCATCTTATAACTGAAAATTTGTACCCTTTTACCAACATCTCTCTACTTCCCCACCCTCCAGCCTCTGGTAACCACCATTCTACTCTCTGACTCTTTTTTCAGATTCTACATATAAGTGATACCGTGCAATCTTTATCTTTCTGTCTGACTTATTTCACTTAGCATAATGCCCTCCATGTTTATCCATGTTGTCACAAATGGCAGGATTTCCTTCTTTTTTAAGGCTGACTATTTTTATATTTTCTTTACCCATTCAGCCATTGATAACACTTAGGTTGTTTCCATACCTTGGCTACTGTGAATAATGCTGCTATGAACATGAGGGTACAGATATCTCCTTGAGATAGTGATTTCATTTCCTTCAGATATATACACGGAAGTGAGATTGCTGGATCACATGGTAATTCTATTTTTAATTTTTTGAGGACCCTCCATACTCTTTTTGATAAAGGCTGTACCAGTTTACATTCCCCCCAACAGTGTATAGGAGTTCCCTTTCCTCCACATTCTCACTAACACTTGTTATCCATCTTCTTGACAATAACCATTCTAACAGGTGTGAGGTGATATCTCACTGTGGTTTTGATTTGTATTTACCTGATGGTTAGTGATGCTGAGAACCTTTTCACATACCTGTTGGCCATCTGCGTATCTTCTTTGGAAAAATGTTTATTCAGGTTCTTTGCCCATTTTTTAATTGGGTTATTTGTTTTTTTGTCACTGAGTTGTATGAGTTCCTTGTATTATTTGGATATTTGGAGACCCCCTTATTGGATATGTGTTTTGTGAATTTTTCTCCCATTCCACAGGTTGCCTTTTCATTTTATTAATGATTTCCTTTGCTGTGCAGAAGCTACACAACACACTTTTAAACAGCCAGTAGGTCAAAGAGGAAATCACCAGGGAAAGTAGAAATTATCTTAAGACAAATGAAAATGAAAACACAAAGTACCAAAAATCATGGGATTCAGGAAAATAAATGATAAGAGGAAGAGTTATGGCTGTGAGTGTTTACATGAAGAAAAGAACAAAGATCTCAAATCAACAATCTAAATTTAAACTTTAAGGAACTAGAAAAAGGATAAACTAACCCGAAATGAGCGGAAGGAAGGAAATAATGATTAGAACAGAGATAAGTAAAATAGAATAAAAAACAATAGTGAAAATCAACAAAGTCAAGAGACGGTTCTTGAAAAGATCAACAAAACTGACAACCTATTAGCTACATTGAGTAAAAGAGAGAGCTGAAGTAATTAGAATAAGAAAGGCAAGTGGGGAAATTACTACCAATTTTACAGAAATAAAAGGATTATAAAAGAGTACTACTGAAAAATTTTATGCCAAAAATTTGATAATTAGATGAAAAGGACAAGTTAGTAGAAACACACAACCTATTAAGACTGAAACTGAAAATCTGAGTAGACCTGTCACTAGTAAGGAGATTAAGTTGGTGATTGAAAACCTAAGAAGAAAAGCCCGGGAGTATAGCGCTTCAACAGAAGTTCCAGCAGCAGTTGGAGGACGAACACCAGGCTTTCTCAAACTCTTCCAAAAAATGAAGAGGAAGAAACACTTCCAAACTCACTTTATGAGACCAGTATTACCCTGATACCAAAGCACACAATGACACTACAAGGAAAGAAAATTACAGACCTATATCCTTGATGAACATAGATGCAAAAATCCTCAGCCAAATACTTGTAAACAGAACTCAACAACTCATTAAGAGGATCATATACCACGACCCAGGGGGATTTATTGCTGGACTGCAAGAGGGTTTTACTTATGAAGATCAATCAATGTAATACATCACAGTAACAGAATACAGGAAAAAACCCACACATGATTATCTTAATTAATGCAGAAAAAGCACTTGACAAAAATCAGCATCATTTCATGATAAAAATAGTCAACAAACTAGGAATAGAAAGAGTACATTGACATAATAGAAGCCATGTATGAAAAACCCACAGATAACACCATACTCGTGGTGAAAGACAGAAAGGTTTTCCTCTAATACACGAACAGGATAAAGATGTTGCCTTCACCACTTCCATTCAACACAGTCCTGGAAGTCCTAACCTAAATAACTGGACGAGTAAAAGAAGTAAATGGCATTCAAACTGGAAATGAGGAAGTAAAATTACCTGTTTGCTGATGGCATGACCTTACATGTAGAAAGCCCCAGTGATTTCACACACACAAAAATAAAACTTTTATGACTAATAAGTGAATTCGGCAAAGATACTGGATACAAAATCAACACCAAAATTCAACTGCATTTCTATACATCATCAGTGAAAAATCTGAAAGGAAATTTTGAAAACAATTCCATTTACAGTAGCTTTTATTTATTTATTTTTTTAAGTTTTTTTTTTTTGTGGGGAGGACCAGCCCTGAGCTAACATCTGTTGCCAATCTTCCCCTTTTTGCTGCGGAAGACTGGCCCTGGGCTAACATTGTGCCCATCTTCCTCCACTTTATATGGGACGCCGCCACGGCATGGCTGACAGGCAGTGCGTCGGCGGGCGCCCAGGATCCGAACCTGTGAACCCTGGGCTGCCAAGCGCGGACTAAACCGCTGCGCCACCGGGCGGCCCTACAGTAGCTTTTAAAGAGTAAAATACTTACTAATAAACTTAAGCAAGGAGATGAAAGACCTGGATGCTGAATAATACAAAACATGGCTGAAAGAAATTCAGGAAGACACAAATAAATGAAAAGACATCCACGTTCATGGATTGGAAGACTTAATATTTGTTAAGATATAAATATTACCAAAACAATCTTTAGATTAAATGCAATTCATACCAAAATCCCATTGACTTTTTTGCAGAACAAAAAATTCCAACCTAAAATTCATGTGGAATTTCAAGGGATCCTGAATAGCCAAAACAATGTTGAAAACGAACAAATTTGGGAATCTCGCATTTCCTGAACTCAAAACATACTTCAAAACTACAATAACCCAAACACTGTGATACTGACACAAAAACCAATGGAATAAAATAGGGAGTCCGGAAAAGTGATTTTCAACAAGGGTGCCAAGACCACTAGGGAAAGGACAGTCTTTTCACAAAAGGTTCTGGGAAAATTGGATATCCTCACGCAAAAGAATGAAGCTGGATTCTTACCTTACACCATGCGCAGAAAATAACTCAAAATGGATAAAGACCTAAACATAAGCACTAAATCTACACACCTCTCAGAAGAAAATATAGGGGAAAAGTATTATGGCATTGGATTCAGCAATAATTACTTGGATATGATGCTAAAAGCATAGGTAACAAAAATAATCATTTTGCAATGTATATGAATATTGAATCATTATGTTGACCATTTGAAACTAATATAATGTTTTATGTCAATTACACCTGATTAAAAAAATAGATAAATTTGACTTCATCAAAATTTAAAAAAATTTGAGGGGTCAGCCTGACGGCGTAGTCGTTAAGTTCGCGTGCTCCACTGCGGTGCCCTGGGGTTTGCAGGTTTGGATCCCGGGCGTGGACCTACACACCACTTATCAAGTCACGCTGTGGCGGGTGTCCCACATATAAAGTAGAGGAAGATGGGCACGGATGTTAGCCCAGGGCCAATATTCCTCAGCAAAAAGAGGAGGATTGGCAACAGATGTTAGCTCAGGGCTAATCTTCCTCACACACACAAAAAATTTGTACATCAAATATTTGTAAATTGTACACCTGATAATGATTAATATTCAGTATATATAAAGATCTCCAACTATTCAACACAAAAAAGTAAACAACTTCATTAAAAATGGGCAAAGGACTCGAATAGATGTTTGGTTAAAGAAGTTATGCAATGACCAATAAGCACAAGAAAAGATGCTCAACATCATTAATCGTTAGGGAAATCAAAATCACAATGAGATTTCATTTCACATCCATTACAGTGGCTATTATTAACAATACCCCCAGAAATTAACAAATATTGACAAGGACATGGAAAAATTGGATCCCTTGTGTGCTGTTGGTGGGGATGTTTAATGATGCAGCCACTGCGGAAGACAGTATTGTCATTCCTCAAAAAATTAAACATAAAATTACTGTATGATCAAGCAATTCCACTTCTGAGAATATACCCAAAAGAATTTAAAACAGGAGCTTGAACAGATATTTGTACACCAGTCTTAATAGTAGCATTACTCACAACAGCCAAAAGGTGGAAACAACCCCAGTGCTCATCAGTGGGTCAATGTATACACAGAATTCAGTACACCTGTACAGTGGAAGATTATCCATCCTTAAGAAGAAATGAAATTCGGACACATGTTACAACATGGATAAACCTTGAAGACATTATGCTCAGTGAAACAGGTATACATAAAAATACAGATATTGTATATTCTAATTTCCATGAGGTAGCTAGACTAATCCAACTCATAGAGACAGAAAGTAGAATGGTGGTTGCCAGGGTCCCGGGAGAAGGAGAATGTGGAATTACTGTTAATGGTACAGAGTTTCAATTTGGGAAGAAGAAAGAGTTCTGGCGATGGAGGGTGGTGATGGTTGTGCAACGGTGTAAATCTACTTAATGCCACTGAAGTGTCTCTTAAAATGGTAAGTTTTATGTTATGTATATTTTACCACAAAAAAAGAATAAGATAATGTGACATTTGTGATTGGAAGGACTACCACAAAAAATTATACACATGACCCCTTCACAGCCAACAGTGATGCATCTGGATTGATGTGTCCTCAGAAGATAATGCTGTATCTTCCAGCTTTGGCTGAAGTATAAACCAGAGAGGGTGACGGGAATTGAAATGCAAAGCAATTCCTTCTTCCACGCTACTACAATATTTCAAACATTCACATGGCCCTGTGTTTTTGTAAAACAATTCAAGGGCCAAGAAAAATAACTTAGTTTTTTTCTTTGGGAGATACCTGATCCTGATAGCTAAAAGCGTGACCCATTAAAATGTTTTTGTTAACAGTTGCAGCTTGCTCGTCAAGACTTGCCTGAAGGGACTCACCTCACTCTTTTGTTATAAACTCTGCCCATTCCAAACTGGATCCCCTTTCTGCAAGATCTCCCTTAAAATCACTCAGCTTCGTCCCTAAAAACACTCTGCCCCAATTTTCCATCCTGAGACATTACTGTCAAGTTGGTGGTTTTTCTGGCCATAGTAACTATAATAAACCTTTCTTTGCATGACCAACATGTTTTACTGGTGGTATTTAGGGAAGTCAATGTTGATACCTACATTTCTGTAAAAGTTAACTACTGTGAATTAAGACATGTATTTTTTGTCCATATTTTCTTTTAGATCAGTCCAGAAAAAAGAACTTGTGTCCTTAGCTTGATATTTTGTTACAGTTGGGAATGAGTATGAGAGTGATAAAACTTGGAGGGCTCTGGCAATTTATTATTATTTTTTTTGTGGAGAAGACCAGCCCTGAGCTAACATCCGTCGCCAATCCTCCCCTTTTTGCTGAGGAAGACTGGCCCTGTGCTAACATCGTGCCCATCTTCCTCCACTTTATATGGGACGCCGCCACGGCATGGCTGACAGGCAGTGCGTCGGCGGGCGCCCGGGATCTGAACTCGCGAACCCCGGGCTGCCAAGCGGGGACTAAACCGCTGCGCCACCGGGCGGCCCCTCTGGCAATTTAAATACATGCTATCATAATGGTTTATACATAGAAAAAAGTAAGAAAATACTTGATGTATTCATATTGATGGAGAGATAGTCATGAGTAGAAAACATTACAGAAATAAAGGCAAATATGTGAATTAAAGGCTTAGGAAAATGTCCCAAAATGTTTACAGAATTTATCAAGAGTATATAATATAATGTCATTGTTGTGAATATTTTATCTAGTGTGCCTTGTTTTCACGACATAATGCAGAATATGGGGTTAGATAGAGTATTCCAAAATTCTATTCTTTTAATGTATTTTCTCCTTTTTCTGTAAACACTTAGCTATTATAATTTATAGCTTTTATATTCAATCAAGAAATTTTTCTCTGAAATATAAATGTCTTAATGTCTTTTGCAAATGTATATACATATACCATCCCGTTTAAAAATAGGTGTGATTCTTTTCACCTTTGTTCCTGATATACTTGTAAAATTCTTAGGTGAGCTTGATTTTGGAATCAAATAATTTTGTTGCAAACAAATGAAACACACAAATGCCTCTCAGCAAAAATAGATTTTAGTGTGGGAGCTTATACTGGAAATAGATATTCTGAAGAGTTTACAATAGAAAAGTAAAGATGTATGAATTGAAATTTTTGCGTTTAAAAAGATAATTCAGAACTGCAATATATACTACTTATTTCACTCCGTATAATTCCACAGTAGCTACAAAAGAGATGTATAGTTCAGATTGAATATGCCCATCTAAATAATTTAAACATCTGCAACCTCTTCATCTTGAAGAAAACAGGATCTTATGAATTAGAGAGATTTAAGAGAAATGGTCAATTCTGTAGATTGCTGGTCAGTTATAGCAATCTTGCAAACTCACAGACATCAGCAGATATATGAATTTATCCCAGCTACATGAATTCTATATACACTTCAGTTTAGGCAATGATAAATTTTGTATCTGACTAGATTGGGAGAAAGGGAAAGGCGTGCAAACAGGTGGTATTATTTCAGAACTGTTGGACAAGAAGAATTGGAAGTTCTTTTGACATGGTTTATATTTAGGCATTTTAAATTTGGTGGTGTCAACATTTGAGTTGAGACAGAGGATCAACAAGTAAACAGAGGACTTGAGCAACACTATAAACCAATTCGACTAACAGACACATACAGAACACTCCATCCAACAATAGCAAAGTATATACTCTTTTCAAGAGCACATGTATCATTCTCCAGATTAGTCCACATTCAGGAAACAAAAAAAGCCTTAAAGAATTTGAAAATTTTGAAATCATACAAAGTACATTTTCTGATCACAATGTGATTAAACTAATAGCAGATGGAAAACTCACAAATATGTGGAAATTACACAGCACACTATGAAGAAGGAACAAAGGAGAAGTCACAAGGGAAATTAGAAAATAACCTGTGATGAATGAAAATGAAAATACGATGTGAAAAACTTAAAGGATGCAGCAAAGGCAGTACGCAAGGGGAAATTTATAGCTGTCAGTGCCTGTATTAAAAAAGAAGAAAGCTCTCGAATCTGTCACCTAACTTTACACCTTAAGAAATTTGAACATTGAAGAGAAAAATAAACAGAGGACAGTAGAAAGAAGGAAATAATAATGATTAGAGTGAAGATAAATAAAATGGAATATAGAAAAAAATAGAATCTATGAGATTCTATTTGAAAATTAGTTATTTGAAAAGATTAAAAAAATAAATCTTTAGCTAAATTGATTTTAAAAAAAGAGAATCACAAATTGCAAAATCAGGAGTGAAAGAAGGGAGTATTATTACTGATTTTACAGAAAAAAGGATTATAAGAGAATAGTATGAACCATTGTTTGCCAACAAATTGGATATCCCAGATGAAATGGACAAATTCCTGGAAACACACAAAGTACTAATTCTGAGTCAAAAAGAAGTAGAAAATCTAAATGGACATATGACAAGAAGGAGATTGAATTAGTAATCAAAAGCCCAGGACCAGATGGCTTTACTAGTGAATTCTACCAAACAATTAAAGAATATGAATGCCAATCATTCTCAAATTCTTCCAAAAAACATTGAAAAGGAGGGAACGGTTCTCAACTCATTATATGAGGCCAGCATTACCCCGACGCCAAGGTCAGAAAAAGACACTATCAGAAAAGATAAACACATGAATACATATGCAAAAATTCTCAAAACAATGACAGCAAATCAAATCCAATAGCTTTCAAATTGAAAACAAGTAAATAAAATTATCTATGTTCATAGGTGACATGATTCTATACAGATGTGGAAAATCCTAAAGAACACACACACACATCAAAAAAAAAAAACTACCCCAAACTGTTAGAGCTAATAAATGAATTCAGCAACACGGCAGGACACAAAATAACATGCAAAAATCAGTTATCTTTCCATATACTGGCAACGAGCAACCTGAAGTGGAAATTAAGCAAACAATTCCATTTACAATAGCGTCAAAAAGAATAAAATAAGGATAAATTTAACCAAAGAAGTGGAAGACGTGTACAATGAAAACTAAAAAACACTGCTGAAAGAAATTAAAGAAATCAGTAGAAAGGCAGAAGGTTTTCACTCACCGTAAGTGTTCCAGAATGTGTCCCTGAAGAAGAGAGTGGTGAAGACTTGGGAGGATCACACCTATGGAAACGCCTGCTGGTGCTCTAACACCACGTAACACTGGGAAAGGACTGCCCTGATGAACTTCCACTTCTCTACATAAGAGAAGTAGCGCACTTCTTGGGTTCTAGAACAATATTTGGCAGTCACCCCATCAGATCAGATCCATGACTTTTTAAGAGAACAAATTTTTGAGGTCAGAAATTGTATAAAGTAGACATGAGTGCAGGTGGCATCTGGGGCACCCGCTTCCCGTCTCAGCTCCGTTGTTTCACTCTGCCCTCATGGCTGGCCTCCCTGCAGTCACCACCACCAGCGAGACGCTGGGAGCCCTGACGAGGGGCCCGTCACGCGTGGCCATGACTCGTCCAGTCAAGCTCCGCACCAAAAACAGCTGATCCTGATGGAGGTGGTGGAGGGATCTGAGGCCCTAAGTGGGGATAATGGTGGAAACTTCCTGTTCTTGCTCAGTTTGCATGATGGTGACGATGATGGGGATGATGCCACATGTCTAGCATCCTACTTTTTAATTTAAAAATCACTTATTTAAAATTTTTATACATGCACACACAGAGCGGTCTATATGTCTTTAGAATAATTGATCTACTAGTTATTGTTTTTACTGTATGTCTGGATAGTGGAACTGTTTCATATAATCAGATACAATCCTATTATTCTTAAAATGTTATTTAAGACATTAATTTTATCAATACACTAGTCAATTTAGATACATTATTTGACAATAGGGAAATTGATTTTAAAATCCAGGAATTGTCAGAACGTTGAATTGGAAAGCCTAACACTTTAAGATACTATATTGTCCTCTAGAACTTAGAGACTTTTGGTAACATATTTTGAGTATGAATGTCAGTGCGTATGCAAAGAGTGAGGAAGGAGAGGGAAAATACAGTGATGTGGTTTAATGCCATGCATAATCTGGCCGCCTTTCCCACCCATCTGCTGTGTGCTTTCCTTCTTTTCCCAAATTCTCCTGAACTAGCTCATCAACCCTGGGGCCTTTGCATGTGCAGTTCCTTAGATCTACCTCTCCCTCAGGGCTACCATCCTTTCTGGTCCTATTTACCAGGCATTACCTGCAGGGCTTAGATTAAATATCACTTCCTCCTGGAAGCCTCCCTTGAAATCAGAATAGATTTGTTTTTCCTGTTACAAAATGTCAAATACTGCACTTTTTTTCTTTTTGTATTTATTGTTATTTTCATTACAGGTTTTGAGTAACTGTTTTAATCTCTCTGAGTTCAGAGAACATGGCTAATTTGTTCATGTCTCAGTCTGTTACCACACAAAGGGCAGGATCTGCTAGCCGGGTGACAAAAGCCAATCATCAAGAGGCAAGATGGTGGAAAGGAAAGGGTTTATTACAGCTTGCTAGCAAGGGGGAAAATGGCTGACTAATGTCTCAAAGAACCATCTTCCAGAACAAAGACTACAGGCCAGTTATATAGGGGGCTGGTCTCCGGGTGGGGGAGGCATCTGGTCTCAGGGTGGGGCATCCATCTGGTCTCAGTTCCTGGCAGGCTTGTTCTACTGGACATGCATCAGAGACCGGAGCAACGCCCTACACCCTGATCTTTCAGTCATCATTGATGATGGCTCTCTGCACAGACTCTCTACCCGGGGATCATCACATTCCTAAGGAACTCAAGAGAACAAAGTTATCAACTTATCGCAGCCGGGAGGGGCCACAAAACCCGCAAAGCATGTCTGGGCTAGTTAATCAGAGGTCATTCAAAGTTACCATAGGCTTTCTTTTCTACAATACGGCTTCCCTTATGTCAACCTTGTGTTGAGCTGGTATCAAATCCACAGCTCCTACCCAGAGTAAAATCTGGCAAGGAAAGGAAGTTCAATAAACATTTGTTGGATCAGTTAATCTTCTCTCAGCTTCTTTTACTGGATTCAGTAGACATGATCAGTACACAATAATTATAAAACCATGTCCTGGGTCCTTGTGTTTCTCTTCATGGTAATGGCATGTGACGTTGTTCCTTTGGGAGGTGCCCATGCCTCAAAGGACATCTCTCCAGAGGTCCTTCCTAGTGACAGATTCTGAGAACAATCAGCTCATTGTTCCTGTCACCCTCTGACCTTCAAAATACCAGAGGGTACAGAACACTTGCACGACTTGTACATTCCTACCTCTGCTGGAGGAGTGGACGCTTTCAGCTCCTTCTGCAGGCGTTGCCCTGAGAAGTAGTTAGTACAGGACACATGCATGAATCTGACAGGGAGTCCTTAAACATGAGGTTTCTTTGGGTGAGTTTCTCAATTAAAAAAAATGTAAGAATCTCTATCCACACTGAGACACCATGGATCAGAGTTAATAACTCTCTGCAATATTAAATATAATTTTCTATTTGTTGGCTGTAAAATACTGATGAGGCCTAACATGTCCTATTTTCAGTTTAAATCCTCATGCTCTGTCTGTTGTAATATATAAGTCTTTGGCATTTGGAAGCTGTAGTAATAGCTTAGCGTTTTTATCTACATATCAGGTCAATATAACCCATTAATAAAAGATAAGAGTGTAAATTTTACCTATTCAATAAATTGCTTCTAAAGGATCATAAGCATTTCAACAGTGTCTCAATAAGTGAATAAACAGGCTATATTTAAATACCTCTTTCATGAATGTATGAAGAAAGTAAAGAATGAATGAGAGAAGGAGGAGAGCAAGAGAAGGGGAGAGAGGAAGACACGAGTCAGGGCCAAAATAAACGTGGAGAAAAAAAATTGTATTTAGAAAACGGTAGTTCACGAGCAATGAAAAATTAAAATTGAGCACAGAAAACAGACAACCTATTTTCTAGCTGATGGGCACTCACCTCTTTTGACTTAACTCTTTAGGAAATCTCAGTGCTCCCAGGGATGGATTTGCTATATGAAGTTTAAAGAAACCCAGTAACAATTAATTTTTACAGTTATGTACTGAGCAATAAACTAAATTCAAAACTACCACCTCGTTGTGTTTTTATGCCCCTGAATTCATAGGTGACCATGAAGATGAGTGACGCCGTTCATGTTGACCTGGGCACCCTCCTCTACTTTTTGCCGGTCCTATTTCCAAGGATGTTAGTCCCACAGTGGGGACAGGATTTGTCCTCCTGGGCTTCTCTGGTCTTCGCACCTGCTGATCTTGCAGGCGAGTCTCTTTTTACTCGTTTATCTGGCCGCTGTGCTGGGAAGCCTCCTCCTCCTCACCTAGACTGGCCTGGGCCAGCACGTCTACACTCCCAGGTGTTTCTTCCTGAAGAACTTGTGTCTTCTGGGTCTCTCTCTCATCTCTGCTGCTGTCCCAAATCCATCCACAATGACCTGCCTCAAGGCAGCTCCATCTCGTTTCCAGGTTGTGCCTCACAGACGTGTTCCATGAGTTTGTCACAGCCACGGAGCTCTTCCTCCTCGCTGCTATGTCCAATGACTGCCTTGCTGTCACCTGCCACCCCTGCACTATGAGGTGATCATGAACCCCAGGTCCTGCTGGCCGTGATGGCTGCCTGTTGGCTTCCGTCTTTGTTCTTCTTGCTCAAGATTGCTTTGGCTATTTGGGATCTATTGGGAAAGGTCTTCAAGAAGACACGACCGCAGGTTTGACCCCAGAGAATTGGAAGCGGCCTACTCCTCCCCTGTCTTTGGAATGTGGGTTCTGCTTCCTTCCCCACTCCCAGAAGCTGCCCCAAGGATACAGCCTTGAGATAGTAATGTGGTGATGAGGCCACCTGGACAGGGTGCTAACTGAACCCAGTTAAGGCCCTGTGTGTGCGAGACAGAACCCAGATAAGGCCTCCATATAAACCTTTTTTATTTAATTCTTTTTTTTTCACATTTTTATTTTATTTTCTATTTTTTGTAAATTGAGATAACATTGGTTTAGCACATTATAAAAATTTCAGGTGTACATCATTATGTTTTTACTTCTGTATAGACTACATCATGTTTACCTCAAAAGAAGAACATTGTTTAATTTCCAAATATTGAGCATTTTCAAGCTATCATTCTACCATTGATTTCTGGTTCAATGCCACTGTGTGAGAACATACTTTGTATAATTTCGAATTTTTATCATTTTTTAATGGTCTAGACCATGGCTTGTCTCAAAGAATATTTCATGTCAACTTCTGTGGAACGTGTGTTCTCCTCTTATTGGCCAGCAGTTTTTATACATGTCAGTTAGGTCAAAGTGATTGATAATGATTTTCAGGTCTGATTGATTTTTTTGTCTGCCCTCTCTATCAATAACTGGTAGTCGGGTGTTGAATTTTCCAACTGTAACTGTGGGTTTGTCTGTTTCTTCTTACAGTTCTGTCAATTTTTGCCTCCAACATTTTGATGCTCTGTGAGTGCATACACATTAAGTGATTTTGTTTCTTCTTAAAGAATTGACCCCTTTAATATTATAAAATTCCCTTCTTTATTCCTGATTAATTTCCTTGTTCTAAAGTCTTTGAAATTAATAGAGCGAGTCTAACTTTCTTTTGCTTAGTTTTGACATGGTATGTTTTCCCCATTTCTTTATGTTTATTTTATTTATATTTATAGTTGATTTCTTGTAACTACATGTGGACAATGTATAGATGTCGATGTTTTTAAATCCACTCTGATGATTTCTGTAATTCAGTTGGTCTGACCGTTCACATTTAAAGTGATTATTGACATAGATTAATATCTATCATGTTTGTTACTGTTGTTTACTTGTTGTAATTTTTCTTTTCTAAATTTCCCCCTTTTTCTGCCCTCTCTGTTTTTTTTTGTTGAGAATTTTATATGAGTTCATTTTTTCTTCTCTCATTATATCAATTATACTTATTTTTATAAGTTTTTAGTGGTTGCCCTTAAGTTTCTGATACACATTTTTAAGTGATCTCAGTCACCTTGAAAGAACAGTAACCACTTTTGTGTGTGCAGGTATTTATAGTAGAGTATTTACTTTCATCTCCTTTTCCCACTGACTGGCAAGTCATTAATGGTACAGAAAATAACAACTCTCTCTATTTCTTTGACTTTTAAAAAGTTGTTAATTATTTTATACCCCAAACTGTGTACTTAAGAAATGTTTGAAATAAAAAATTATGGACACCTCTTTTATTGATCAGTAAGTTAGTTTTGATTTATTCTATATGTAAAAATGAATAATTGAAAGTTTTTTACTTAGAAGTACAACGTTTTTGAGTCGTATTCAATAAAATCATTCTGGTTGGAATAAGGTGGGTCAGGTAAGAAGGGAGCAGCAAGAGTGTCAGAAGTCAAACTGAGATGCAGCAGGAAATAATCCACTTGTGATGTAAAGAGGACATGAGCTGTAAAAAATGATGAAAATGGAATTGAAATGCCAAGGTGTGCATGCAAAACACCACATGAAGTGAGTGAAAAGTTCTGATTGCATTATATATTTTTTGAAAAAGAAAAATTTATAATTACTCCCAGATATTGAGCCTGGGAGTTACTAAGTATTTACTGAGTTACTAAGATATTGAGCCTGATTGTGTTACTAAGTAAGAAATGGAATACAAACTTTTTATTGAGGAGTAAACCCAGGAATATGAAGGATGAAGACATGTCTCTGATAAGTTGATCTGAACAAATTCATAATTGGAAAGGGATTGAAATACTTTACTGAAAAGAGATGAACAAAGTTGGGCCAGAAGGAGAAAATAAATAAAACGGGAAGCTCAGAGCCGAGAGACGATGGTCCATGCTGAATTCCCATTGCGGGGTTGGTGGGTGGCAGTGCCATTGGCAATAAGAATGGCTGCTCTGAAATTATGTAAACCCCAAAGGGACATCTTAGCATGGAGATGGAAATCCTTTGGATTGACGGATTTAAATTATTTTTGTGATCAGTGGGCGTCATTAAGCAGAAATCTATGAACTATACATTCTTCATAATGAAATGGATTGAAGAGCAGGTCTATTCCATTTTGGGGCTGCCAAATGAACCAGTAAGACAACAGTGTTTGTAGGCATTCTAAACCTATTACAGCTCTAGAGCCTGAGAAAAGGGATTCAGGCAGCCCTGTCTGGTTGGCTGTTTCCTTTTTCATGAAATTCAGGTTCTATAAATACAGGTGAGAGTAAGAGTGAATGATTCAGTCAATACCAGTCAGGATAGCAAAATTCAAATTGGGTAAAAATGATAGAGGTCAACTTAGAAGTTACTTCTAAGTAAAAAACTTTCAATTATTCATTTTCACATATAGAATAAATCAAAACTAACTTACTGATCAATAAAAGAGGTGTCCATAATTTTTTATTTCAAACATTTCTTAAGTACACAGTTTGGGATATAAAATAATTAACAACTTTTTAAAAGTCAAAGAAATAGAGACAGTTATTATTTTCTGTACCATTAATGAGCAAACGTAATGTTTATTCATTGGCTATACATCATGGTCTTTAAGTGTCTTGAAACATTTCTATGTTTGTGTTTGTACCTCCAGAAAATAAGTAGGCATAAAGCTCTTGGTTTAATGTGTTTCACGTGACTGAGGCGGTTCAGTTTCCTTGTTGCTTAGACATAGACAGAACACTCTAAGATCCTTAACATGTCATTACAGAGCAAAAAATCATGAGAAAAAAGCCCACTAATGCAAATATGGACTCCAAATAAACAGGAAATATTTTTAGATTCTTTTCTTCTTTGCTGAGGAAGACTGGCCCTGGGCTAACATCCTTGCCCATCTTCCTCCACTTTATATGGGACGCCGCCACAGCATGGCTGACAAGCGGTGCATCTGTCTGCCCCCGGGATCCGAACCTGAGAACCCCTGGCCGCCTAAGTGGAGCCAGTGAACCTAACCACTATGCCTCCGGGCCGGCCCCTCGATTCTTGATTAGAAGGTGCTGGGTTTCACTTTTGTTTTGTTGTTTGGGTTTTCTGATTTTGTAACTGATTATTGCACCTGTCGTGAGACCCTTGATGTGCTGTAACTGAGGGACTACAGCTGATGACTGAGATTATTTTCATTTGCACCGTCTTCAAACCCCACCTTTCTCTTCTGCGAAGCCGGGGCTCTTTGTTCTTCTGTTTGTCTGACGATTTATTTTGTTTTCCCCATTACCCTTTCATTCTTTCACTTAGGAAGTAGTCAAGTCATTTTATCTTTCCATAGTCAATGTTGATGGAACACATCCATTATCACCTCCAAGAAAATGATTCTCTAGTAAACTCAGTCTGTATTCACATCCCAATATCGAATCCTCTAATTCCATTGGGTTTATTCTCTTTGATATTCAAATGATGCTTGCAAAACACCTTTTATAAAACTGAATTATCCATCATCTAAATCTCTTAACCTGACTCTTCATGATCTAATAACATTAGCAACTATAAGAAAAATACGTGATGAAAAACCATACTACATGGCACGTACTGCCTAAGTCTTTCATGTACACAATCACAATGATTTTTATGAAATTTTCTTCGGTAGTAACTACTAACTTCACTTTCCAGATGAGGAGATAGTGTGTTTACATAACTATGTATGATGTACACCTAGTGATTGATGGTAAATGTATTCTAATTTAGGACTGCAGAAACATTGCTGTTTTTGGTTTTCATTTACTTTGTTGCTTCAGAAGAAATTCAATATTGGTCTTTCTTTTTTCTTTTTTCTGGTACTCTGAAGTTTAAGCAAGAAGGTAGGAAGACGTATAGTTGGAGATTTAGAGTGTTGTCAATATCCAAAAAATGTTTCAGAGTGACAAGTATCCATACGGAGCTTCACTCCTTTAGAAGTTATGAAATTTATATTCAGTTATAGGAAAGAAAACTTACTACAGCCCTCATGGAGAGTTAGAACATGATCACTGAATAGGAAGTTACCTTAATTAGAAAGAAGACGGGGCGAGCATTGGGAAAGTCCTGCCTCGATCACAGCAGTGGCATCCAGGGTTTAAATACCTTGGGGAATTTGGTCCTCAGTCTAACCAGACATGAGATCAGACAATGCATGACCCTGGAAGTGAGTGGGTGCTGTCAGAAGTGGAATTACACCACATGATGGCCTAGGGAATCTGAGTCAGACTCTACAGTTGAGTAGAAGCCCAGTGGATATGGGGTGAATGAAGGTGACGGGAGAAGGGTATTTGAGACGGGAGTGCAAACATGAAGGCGTCTCGAGAGGCAGCTCGAGTGTCAACATAAACAGACCAGAAGGTGGTTTCTGAAAGTGGAAGAAACTGAAAATGGCTACCAAGTTTGACCATGTTATAGAGAACCTATATGCAAAGCTGTTACGTATTTTCACAGAAGAAAATTCAGAGCCATGTGAATGTGGCAATGGTGTAGCAGGACACTTGGATGAGGATACCGACCTGTCAAAATTTGTGATCTTTCAATGTACAAAAGTCTATTCAACATGAAATATATGACAGAGAAAGTTTCAGAACATGGAGATAAAATGATGTCTGGAGATCACAGTAATGATCTGCTGATCGGTGCAGATGAGTCTTTGTATGTCACGGAGGAAGTGGCATTTGAGCCTGCAGACAGTGGTAGAGAGTGTTCATTACAGACCACAAAAATGAAGAAAAGGTCATGGGCGTCTTAAATGTTGAATGCTTTGAGGGGGTAGCTAAAGTTGAGGATACATATAAATGAGTTTCCTATGATAAAAAGTAATGCAAGTGATGCTACAAACCTTGGTCTTTATTATAGAAATGTCATGAGTCACTGTAAGAGCATATAAAGATCTATATATTGGAAGATAACATGCTTCTTTGTTGACAAGAATTTAAAGAGGAGAGGTAGTAGGAAATGGAACCAGAATAGTATTTAATAGAGCACCAGGGATTCTGAGGTCTTTAACCACGGGCTGCCATGGAAAATATTGGTGGTGAGGAAGGAGGAGGGATTATGTATTTGCTTCAGCACTGAGACCACACTCCTTGCCTCATTAATCACAACTTGGATTGTATCTGGAGGGCTACCAGGTAAAATGTTGTTTGAATATGAGCGCTTCCTCCAAAAAAAAAGTGAACTTGGAAAACCACTGAATTGAATAATTATATTGATTCCAGAAAAGAGATCATGAAATCCTGGACTAAGAAGAGATGGCATGTAAGGGATCAATGATACATTTAGGGGAAAAAATGAGAACCTGGAGATTAATTATGTTTAGAAAGACAAATATCAAAGATGAAATGAGAATGACTTCAAAAATTTTAGTCTGGGGAGCTGAGCAGAAGAAGGTACAAATATCTGAAGTAGGAACAATAAAGCAGTGTGATGACTGAGGAGAAGAAAGGAGTAGATTTTAGAAATGAAGGGCTATGGCATATTCAGGTCAATGTAGTAACTCCAAGAGAGTGTTGAAAATTCAAGAGTAGAGGTCATTACATGAGGATGATGAAACCACGAGAGTAGTTAATTGAAGATCAGGAAGTACATGGATTCTTCCGGATAGACTAGATAGGAAACAATTCACTTAAAAGAAGATTCTCATGATAAAATCTGTAGAAACATATAAATTTGTATGGTGCTGAGTTACAAGAGTCCAGCAAAGGCTGGTGGAAAAATTATTTGGAGAGAGAGAAGAATGCAGCTCTGAGGCCATGTGGGAAGATACCGGCCACCAGCCAGGTCAACAATAGAAAAGTGTCAGAGGAAAGAAAAGGAAGACGAGGGATGGAGTGATATTTGACTTTAGCAACCAGTCACTGAACTTCTAAAGATCCCACAAATTGTAGCTTCTAGGACTTAGTGCTTTCTTCGACAATACAGTTTCTGCAGGGCAACCTTCATATCTTTGTTCCTCAGACAGTAGATAACAGGATTCAGAATGGGTGTGAGAATGGAGTAAAAGACAGATGCCAGGCGACCCTGGGTTGGGGAGTATTGGGAGGCAGGCCTCAGGTACATGAAGCTTCCAGTTCCATAAAACAAAACAACTGTGGTCAGATGAGAGGAGCAGGTGGAGAAGGCTTTCGGCTGACCATCCACTGAGGGGATCCGAGCGATCGCAGAGATGATCCAGATGTAGGAGAGGGCTGTAAGGGCAAAGGAACTCATGACAATGCAGCTGCTCACGGCAAAGCCCACTTCCTCACTGAGGTGGTAATCGGCGCAGGAAAGTCTCATGACAGGAGGAATGTCACAGAAGAAATGTTCAATGACATTGGGCCCACAGAAGGGGAGGGAGAAGGTGTTAAGGGTGTGGAAGGCTGAGTAGATGGCCCTGCTCACCCAGGCCATGACAACCAGCTCAGAACAAAGTTTCTGGCTCATCATGGCCCCATAGAGCAGGGGCCTATAGATGGCCAAACACCGGTCATAGGCCATGGCTGTGAGCAGGAAGCACTAGGTGGAAGAGAGTGTAATAAACACATAAAGCTGAGCTACACACTCGAGGTAGGAAATGACCCCCGAGCCCGTGAGGGAGGTAAGCAGCGCCTTGGGGACGGTGACCGAGGTGTAGCACACGTCCAGAAAAGACAAGTTCTTCAGGAAGAAGTACATGGGGCAGTGGAGCCGGCTTTCCCCAGTCACAGTGGTGATGACGGAGAAGTTTCCCAAGAGGCCAAACAGGTAGACAAACGAGAAAAGGAAGATGACTGCAGATCTCAGTTCAGGGGCATCTGAAAACCCTCTGAGGATGAATTGAGTCACTCTTGTCCGATTGGACATTCTTACTCTTCTTGAAGATTTGTTCAGACGTGGTGGCTGCACTGAGCTAAGTGAGGAAACATGTAGGAAGCTGGCTCGAACCACGTCAGTGCAGGTCCACGGGGTCTACACAGCCTTCCAACAGTGGAAACATCAGGCCTATAAGCGGCTTATTTAAATCAGAATATTTCAATGAATCACGTGATTATCCTGATGAACCAATTTGCATTTGGTCCAAGTGGTCAGTTCTAATGGCATTGCTTATTAACGATGTTTTATGGAAAAGAGAGAGAGAGAGATTGAGAGAGAAAAGGGCGACTGGCAAGTTTCTTCCTCGTTTTCTACTCCATATCACCTTCGCTCTCTGCCTCTCCTTTACTGGTGTCCATTCCTCTGACTTTCCTAAAATACTGATTTTTTTGAGGAATCTTTCTCTGATCAACTTAAAAATAATGTGACTAAGACTCATTGAAAAATGTCTTCTTTGGAATGAATATGTTTAACTTAAAACACTTGATTTCTAGGCTTATATCCCAATTGCTTCCTGTCTGCCTCACCTACTATTAGAGAATCTACGATGTGCCGGGGAAGAGGGAACACAGGGCTGAAAGCCAGGGCAGCACGTGCTCATCTTTGATTCTCAAAGCCTCTGTCTACATTAATGGTAATACAATTGGAAAGAGTGTAACTGGGCTGAGACTCTGCTCTCACTAGCTCTGTGCCAGCCCGACAGGGAAGTGGAACCCTAGGTTTGGGGGATGGTCAAGAGCCTTGGAGGCAGGCTGGGTGATGCACCAGGTACGTCCCTGGGCAGCTGTCAGGGGTAGTGTTAGGATTTCCTAGGAACAGAGAAATCTGTGTCGTGTTCAGGGAAATGGCAGGGTTTGTAGAATGCTTACCACATGGTGTTCTTTCAGTGGTGTAGAAGCGACTTGGGGTCTTTTCCCACCTGGCAGTCCTGATCTGGCCTATAAGATGCGGCTCCTGTCAAATGGAAGTGGGTAGCAGGAGGGACGGTGTGGGGTGAGGGGGCGTAGGGGGCCCGGTGAAAACCCACGTTCCGTGCAGCTCTGAATATATCACAGAAGAGCAACCAACACCATCTCGTTTCCCTGGGAAGAGAAAGGGGATGGAACTAAGGAAGAGCCCCCCCATTCAGAAGAGAGGCTCCCAGGTGGTCGTGGATGCAACAGGGGTCAACAGCACATGCACGATGGCCGGAGCCAGCAAGACACAGGCCAGTCTGTGGCTACGGTTTCCCAGGTTCAAAGACCGGGAGAAGGTGATTGTGCCCCTTGAGTGAAGCTAACCCCGGGTCGCTATGGGCTGATGCCTCCTCCCTCTCCCTCACCGTCCCCAATCTGCCCCTTGGTCAGGAAGACATGATAACCAGGGACCTGGGGTTTGGAAGAGGCAGGTGTCAAGTCCTGATTGGCCTCAATCTACACTAAACGACTGACAGAACCCATCATCACCGAGCATCCCTGCAAGTGGATGGAATACGATCTGTCTCATCAGGAGAAATTGAATTTCAAGATACTTGTTAAGATTGTTTGTGGAAATCTAAATGTACATTTATAGCTTTTGCATTTCTGGCTCATGAAGACTTGAACTTCTAAACAATGAATCATTACTCCTATAAAAACATTTTTGATAACACAATTAAACATCCACTATTAGGGTCCTCTTTAAAATTAGGAATAAATAAAGATGGGCATTATTATCATTCACGTCTGCCCTGACCAATGCACAGGAAATTAAATAAAAGATATGAATAAGGAAAGAAAAAGCAAGATAAATCAACTTTTTTATATAAACAGACTATGTTCTCATTTCTAAATCGTAAAACTCTATAAAGTGTATTATTAATGTGGGTTGTGTAAAATTGAATCATAAAAATTAACTGCCCAACAGATTAGAGATGTTCAGATCTTTGATGTCAAATGTATAATTCACGGTAGTAAAAACACCAAGAGTGTATTGGAAACCGTCTTATGAGAAAAGTGCGTGGACACGACACAGCTGCACTGAGAGATTCCAGGATCCTCTCAAAGAAGACGTCAGTCAATGGAGGCTCATGTCCCGTGTCCCTGCAAGAAGAGGATTGTTTTCAAAGTGTAATCTCTTCTCCAGTTACATTGTAGATTAACACGATCACAACAAAGATCTCCAGCGAGTTTGTTAGACTGAACAGAGAATTCTGAAACTCCTTGGAAGAATGCAGACACAAACCATCGTGCCCGATATTGACACAACGGGTCCTAACACCTGACCGAGCAGATTAAGTGATTCTAAGTTACTTCTCACCTCTCAAGAAACCATGTGTGCCTTCTTAAAATAACCTGAAACCAATGGGTAAGCTATTATCAAAATGCTGTTGTCCTAATTAGAATTTGAGTAAAAGACCAAGTTAGATCTTTGACGGCTTCCTATACGAAAATGTATGAGTGGGTTAAATAATCAAATCAAATAAAAAAGCATTAAAACATGTAGAGGATATTTCATTCATCTCAGGATGGTAAATTCTACCTGTGTATAATGGAAGATATCATAGGAGAAAACTTTGATTATGTAGGAGTTAAAGGTTTTGAATAACAGTAACTATCACAAATGATCAGAATCAGTCTCTAATGGACAAATTAATTTCCTCCAAGAAAAACTCAAGAAGACATATGTTTAATAGGCATATATTCAGTATAACACATCTAATACATTCAACATAACCATATTTAGTATATCTAATAAACATACTGTGTATAAAATTACTGAATAAATTTTACTCAAACTACTTAATAAAATTAGCAAGAAAGGCAACCGGGCAGCTCCCTGAACAGCTAGAATCGGCCCGTGCACACGTGAAGGAACAGTTCTACCTCACTCCAGATCAAACCTTGAAAAGAAGTGAGAACGCGCACCGCTCCTGGTTTTCCACTCAGGGGTTGTGACACGCAGCCTGGCCACTGAAGGCTTTCTGGGCAGGTTGGGGAAGCGCTTGCTGAGGATGGCGACATTCTTAATGGAGAAGGAAGTCCTCTGGCCACCTTTTCTGCTGCGGCCTGGGGCAGTGGTTCGACTGCATGAATTTCCAGATTTTGCTTCACTTCATTTACCCCCATCTCTGGTGGATTAGGGGACAAGTTTCCCCCCAGCTGACTTATTATCTGGATTCCCAGAGGATGTGTTTTAAAAAGGCAGATTTTGATTATTTTATAGTCGTTGCTTATGAGTGTGGATTTCAGCACCCGGAGGCTGTAAGAGGAGGACTGGCCTTATGTTCAGAAAAAAGTAAAAAATATGGTGAAACATAATTTTGACGTCAGAGAGCCCCTCCTTCTTACTCAAAGACACTGGACTCACTGTTCTTATCTTCTGAATGTGACTGTTTCCGTTTACCTCCTCACAGGCATCCTCTCTGAAATTTGAACCCACCTGTCTCCTTGCAAGGTGGTTTTGAGTGCATCCTGTGAATTCCACAACTGTTTGCATCGCTTCCCTTATTGTGGTGCTTTGCCGTTATCAGTCAGTGGCGGGAATTCCGGACGTGGTGACGCTGACTTGCGGAGAGAGATGGTGGAGATCTTCCACGGGGCCCAGGCCACCTGAGGGCTGTGTGTCCTGGAGCCATGACGGCCAGCCCTGGGAGGCTCAGGACATGGAAGGACTCAGTACACAAAATTTGGGCGTACTTGTGCCTTCAGTCAGGATTTTGCATGATATTCTAAATTGTCTGGGTTGCATTGATGATTTCAGTGATTTCTTCGCAAGCGCATATTGAGAATACACTGGCATATCTGGCCTTGTGTAAAGGATTTCTGTTTCGAAGACTCAGTGGCTGTGCCTTCAAGAGGTCACTGTGTAGTGTGACAAGCCATCATTTAAGCTAGAATGCTACTTCATATGGTCAGTGATCAGAGAGAAGCAGCAAAAGATGCCTGTAGGACAGGAAGAGGGGACGATGCCTTAATTTGGATCAAAGAAGGCTTTCTCAAGAAAGAGAGGCCAGGGCTCAGGTTTAAATCAAAGGAAAAGGAAGATGTTTCTTTCTGAGGCTAAATCTTTATGGCCCTCAGTCCAGTTTCCTCGTCTGTCGTAGTTTTAAACGGGGCATTCACCAACAATGGAAACGTCCTGGTAGAGCACGATGTGGCTTCAAGTGTGAACACACCCTAGAGGTCAACAATAGGTTCATTGGTGTTTGAACTTGGATGTGTATAATTTCAAAAAGAGAAAGTGTTGCTCCCATACTCAGAACACAAAACAAAACAAAATCACAGTGTGTGTTTGTATATATGTGTGTGTGGTGCAAAACTCACAGTCTTGTGAACTCACAGTGTAGAACTCACGGTCTTGTGGCCCCAGCATCTTGGTGCACCTTCCTTTGGGGTATTGTTAGGGACTGAGGAGGACCAAGTGGACGGCCCTGGGCAGAGACGGACGCTTCTCATTGAGGAAGTTGTCCCTGGTGTCCGAGCTACCACCGTCTTGCCTGAATTCTTCTTTGACAAATGATCTGGCCCTCTGATAACCTAGTTCTTCTTGTTCAGACTACTCAGGCTTTGTTCTGGCCTCTGTTCCCACATCAGGCTTACATCCCAGTGACAGACACACTCAGTTTCTCTGTGTCACTGCTTCTTCTCAATGTCCCCACAAAGACTACAGCCTGACCACAGGCTTCATAGGAGGGCAATCTCTGCCTCTTTTCACTGCATGACCCACAGCCGGCTAATTAAGGAGCCCAGCCCTCAGCTCTCTAACGTTAAACACGGATGGAATAAAGTTCCTACTTAAGGGAAACCTATGAGGGTTTAATGGACACTCGTTCCAAGGCAGCTAATGCACTACGCATGCACAATCAGTTTGCCCAATTGCTCTCTCTCTTCTCTGTGCATGTTGAATTGTCTGAGGATAGGTTCACGTCTCGCGGCCACAGAAACAGTAGACTGTGTTGCATGGCAAGTCGCCCAGACCCTCTAGCTCTGGCAGGTATTTATCAAAGGAAATACACATCGACTCACAGCCCCTTGGAACTCAGAAAGCTAGCACAATATCACTTATAGAAATAATCAAGAAGATGAGGACAGTGACACACTGCTGAGTCTTCACTTGCATCTTTACTAGGGAAAATAAGAGGAACCTCACCTGAGTAAACCGATTTACTCTGTCAATATGCTGAGACTTTGGAGATGTTTGAACAGTAGAACTAAGAATTAGCGGTGCTTCCTGTTCCTGTACATCAATTCGACTGTTAAGGAAGAAGTAGATATTTGGTTTTTCTACATAACTGACTGTATACAGAGAGGCCGTGAGGAAATTAAGCTCAGAGTAGTTGTGAAGTAGAAACACTCAGTCCATTTTGTCAATGTCTCTGTCTAAGTTCGAGCCCTGCAACTTTTCTAAAAGAAACAGAGATCAGGACACAATAAATACATAACTTACAACTGGTCCAGATGAGTGTTATCTCTATCAATCAGGTCTCACCTGAGGGAACAAGGCTGACTTTGTGCATCCAAGTGTGTCCGGGTGGTCAGATGGAGAGCAGAACCTCCACGGTCACAACAGTCAGCAGGTCCTGGTGCATACGGGGCTGGAGGTGTGGAGGACTAGCTGACTCCTCTTGCATGTCAATTCAGTAACGTGCATTGTGGAACCTGGAAGAACATCTAGGGGAATGAGGCAATGTGCTTCAGCTCCCTAGAGAGCCTGACCTGGGAGCATGGTTGCTACCTGTCACCGGAGAGTTCTATTTCCAGTGCCAAAGTCTAAGATTTCCCAGGGCCCATTCAGGGTTATTTGAGGGAACTTGAAGAAGAGTAGTTCCTGAGGGGACATGAAAGTACCAGTTAAGGCAAAAAGTGAACATACGATCCACAGAAGAGGTTGACAATACAGGAGCTGTAGGTGATGGAGAATAAGAGGCCATGAGGATGGAGTGAAGAGTCTAGTGGATTTCAAAGTGGACGTGTTTTGGGGATATACATGCACATGTGTCTATCATCTATCTACCTAC
Organism: Tapirus indicus; assembly: GCA_031878705.1. Taxonomy (NCBI): domain Eukaryota; kingdom Metazoa; phylum Chordata; class Mammalia; order Perissodactyla; family Tapiridae; genus Tapirus; species Tapirus indicus. Next base: position 653,266 of record CM062925.1, on the reverse strand, counting down.
CTATCTTCTATCTATCTAATTACCTGTCTATCCCCATTTATTGATTATTCTTTTAGCTGTGTCTAGTCTGCTACATCATTTGTTTCTTGAGTGTTCTTAAAGTTTTCTATGGAAATATAAGTTAAAAAAGAAGGGCACACCAATGTGAAACCCGAAGCTCTATGAAGTTTTAACAAGTGAAGATGTTCATGTAGCCAAAACTGTGATTAAGAAAAAGAACATGGGGGAGCGTCGTCAGCATCACGGCAGAGTGAGTTGTTCCCTTTGTCTCCCCTCTAAGTTACAACCAGTCACATCCACTGATCAACAAAGGACTCCCTGTGCAGTACACCAGAAAGCCTGGGCGATCCATGCGGCTATGCATCTGAAGGTGGTGGACTGGACCGCTGGGAGGCAGTGGAAATAGGGGAGCAGATCCCCCTCCCCCCAGCGATCCAAAACGCGAATCCTCACACTGGCATGCCCGCCAGCGACCACAGACACCAAGGGCAAACATGACACTCATGGCTTGATCCCTGCTCCCCCAGTGGTGGCTGGTGACACACACATTCTGAGGCTTCAGGACACAGAGTGGAGCTGGCCATCACGTCCTCCTCACCTCTCCCATCAGTGGTACTGGTCTCTCCAGCAGTGGAGACAACATCCAAGGTGTGAATTCCCGTGGCGGGATTCGGTGTCCTGACGGGATGTTTTGGAGCACATCTGCATGCGCCAGCGACAGAGGTTATACAAGCAGCAATGACACCCACACGTGTCTTAGTCCTTGCCCCTTCCAGCAGTGGCAGATGGTGCACACGTCCTGAGGCTTCAGGACACAGAACGGTGCTGGCAACCCACCCTCCTCCCACTCCCCTGGCAGTAGCACTGGTCTCTCCAGCAGTGGGGACAGAAACCAAAACACAGATTTTCCCAGCAGGAGCAGGGTGACCTGAGCTGAGGTCTCAAAAAGCAGACCAGCAAGCTCCAGTGACCAGAGGCTGCAGGACCAGCAAAACAATTGCGACTCAGCCCCTGCCCCTCCCCCAGCAGTAGCACGTGGCACCTGTGACCTGAGGCTTCAGGAACCACAGCAGAACCTGAGACCCAGCCCCCAGTGGTGGCACCCCGACACTGGTTCCACCAACAATGGGGTCTGCATACCAGAACTGGGGTGCCCGACAGCAACAGTGACACCTGTGAACTGAGCCCACCTGGCAGCTGTGTCACCAGCACCCTCAGATAACCCAGGAGCAGCAGTGCAGGTGGTGCATGGGGCAGCAGCACCCAAGCCCATGGAGAGCCCCCAGAGAGCCAGTGGAAGAATACGAGACCTGGGAGACCCTGGAAGCAGAAGAAGTGCTTGCAGCCTGGTGACCCCAGTGGTGCCACCTGAGACTGCAGCAACTTCATAAGCAGCAAGGCAGCAGCGACCCCAGAGGCACCAGCAGCACAGGAGGGCACTGACGACGCCTCTAGCAGAGGCAGCGAAGGTGGAAAGGGCAGGCTCTCAAAGACAGCCAGAAGCAGCTCAGAACCAAAGTAACCAAAGCCACACCCAAATGAGAAAGGTGGTTACCACCACAACTGCACATGCAGGGGATGAACTCATCAAGTACCATGAAGAACTACAGAAGAGAAGGAGAACGACAACTCTCCAGAAACCAAACTAGAAGTCACAGAAGATTACAATCTAACTGACAGAGCATTCAAAACGGCTGTCATGAAGAAACTCAACAAATTACAAGAAAAGTCAGAAAGAGCGTTCAATGAGCTCAGGAGTAAAATTAATGAACAGAAGTAGTACTTCCCCAAACAGATTGAAACTCTAAAAAAGAAATAATAAATCAGAAATACTGGAGATTAAGAACACAATTAATGAGACCAAAAAAAATTAATAATCATAAAGTAGAAAGCATTAAAAATAAAGCAGACCATATGGAAGAGAGAATTAGTGAGCTCAAAGATAGAAGTCTAGAAATGATTCAGGTGGAAGAGGAGAGAGAACTAAGAGTCAAAAAAAAATGAAGAAATTCTATGAGAAATATCTGACTCAATTGGGAAAAGCAGCATAAAGATTATAGGTCTCCCAGAGGGAGAAGAGAGAGAGAAAGGAGCAGAGAGCTTGTTCAAAGAAATAATAGCTGAGAACTTTCCCAACCTGGTGAAGGAACTGGACATGCACTTGCACATGAAGCTAATAAAACTCCTAATTACCTCAGTGCAAAAAGACCTTCTTCAAGGCATATAACATCAAAACTATCAAAAGCCAATGACAGGGGCTGGCCCAGTGGCATAGTGATTAAGTTTGCACATTCCACTTTAGCAGCCTGAGGTTCGCAGTTTCGAATCCCGGGCACAGACCTACATACCACTCCTCAAGTCACTCTGTGGTGGTGTCTGACATAAAAAATAGAGGAAGATTGGCACAGATGTTAGCTCAGGGCAAATCTTCCTCCAGCAAAAAGAGGATGATTGGCAATGGACGTTAGCTCAGGGCCAATCTTCCTCACCAAAAAAAAAGGAAAAGGAACGCCAATGAGAAAGAATGAATATTAAGGGCAACCAGAGAGAAGAAAATAACCTACAAGGAACCCCCATGAGGCTGTCAGTGGATTTCTTAGTAGAAACCCTACAGACTAGGAAAGATTGGAATGATATATTCAAAATACTGAAAGACAAAAACTATCAGCCAAGAATACTCTATCCAGCAAAATTATCTTTCAGATATGATGGAAAAATAAAAGCTTTCCTGACAAACAGAAGCTGAGAGTGTTCTTTGCCACCAGATCTGACTTACAAGAAATATTGAAAGGAACCCTTTACCCAACACAAAAAGGCAAAGGTTTGCAAAGGTTTACAAAGTTTTGAGCAAGAAGATAAATAGACAGAGAATCAGAAAATTACAGCTCTATATTCCAATAGGTTAGCAAACTCTTAATTGAAACATAAAGGATAAAGAGAAAGAAGGCATCAAAAATAACTACAACCACATCAATTTTGTCGCAAACTCACAATAGCAAAAAGAACAGTTTGTGACAACAAAAACATAGAAGGAGAAGAGGAAAAGGACAGAACCTGCACAGGCTAATGGAGATAAGAGACTATCAGAAAAAGGACTATCTAATTCATAGGTCTTTCACACAAACCTCATGGTAACCACAATACAAAGAAATCAGAGCAGAGTCACAGATCATAAATAAAGAGAAAACTGAGGAAAATATCACAGAAAACCACCAAACTGGAATAGTAGTCAGAAACACAAGGAAAAAGAAACAATGGAAATATAGAACACCCAGAAAACAAAAGATAAAATGGCAGTATTAAGCTCTTGTATATCGATATTCACTCTATATGTAAATGGACTGAATTCACCAATCAAAAGACAGAGAGTGATGGGATGCATTAAAAAAACAAGACCCAACAATATGCTGCCTCCAGGAGACACATCTCAGCTCTAAAGACAAACATAGGGTCATAGTGAAGGGATGGACGCAAATGGCAAGCAAAAGAAAGTGAGGGTAGGCATACTTATGTCAGACAAAGCAGACACAAGAGAAAAAAGATAACAAGAGACAAAGATGGACACTATATAATGATAAAAGGGACATTCCACCAAGAAGACATAACACTTATTAATATATATGCACCTAACACAGGAGCACCAAAGTATATAAAGCAACTACTAACAGACCTAAAGGGAGAAATTGACAGCAACACAATAATAGCAGGAGATTTTAACACCCCACTTATTTCAATGGATTGATCATCCAGACAGACAGTCAAGAAGGAAACATTGGCCTTAAATGATACTATAGACCAGATGGACTTAATAGATATATATAGAACATTCCATCCAAAAACAGCAGAATACACATTCTTCTCAAGTGCAGAAGGAACATTCTCAGAGATAGATCATATGTTGGGAAACAAAGCAAGCCTCTATAAGTTTAAGAAGATTGAAATCATAACAAGCATCTTTTCAGAACACAATGCTATGAAACTAGAAATCAACACAAGAAAATGTTGGGAATGTCACCAATATGTGGAGACTAAACAATATGCTACTGAATAACCATTGGATCAATGAAGAAATCAAAAAATACCTGGAGACAAATGAAAATGAAAACACAACATACCAAAACTTGTGGGATACAGCAAAAGTGGTACTAAGAGGGAAGTTTATAGCAATACAGGCCTACCTCAACAAACAAGATAAATCTCATATGACCATACACTATACCTAAAAGAACTAGCAAAGAAGAACAAACAAACTTCCAAAGTCAATAGAAGGAAGCAAATAATAAAATCAGAACAGAAATAAACAAAATAGAGACTGAAAAAAAATAGAAAGAATCAATGAAACTAAGAGCTAGTTCTTTGAGAAGGTAAACAAAATTGACACACCCTTAGCCAGACTCACTAAGAAAAAAGAGAGAAGACTGAAATGAATAAAATCAGAAATGAAAGAGAAGAAATTACAATGGAACCACAGAAATATGAAGGATTATAAGAGAATACTATGAAAAACTACATGCCAACAAATTGGATAACCTAGAAGAAATGGATAAATTCTTAGACTCTTACAACCTTCCCAAACTGAATCAAGAAGAAATAGAGAATCTGAATAGACCAATCACAAGCAAAGAGGTTGAAACAGTACTCTAAAATCTCCCAAAAAATCATAGTCCAGGACCAGACGGCTTCTCTGGTGAATTCTACCAAATCTTCAAAGAAAATTTAATACCTATCCTTCTCAAACTCTTCCAAAAAATTGAAGAGGATGAGATACTTCCTAACTCATTTTACAAGGGCAACATTACCCTGATACCAAAACCAGACGAGGGCAACAGAAAAAAAGAAAATTACAGGCCAATATCGCTGATGAACATAGATGCAAAAATCCTCAACGAAATATTAACAAATCGAATACAACAATACATGAAAAGGATCATACACCATGATCAAGTGGGATTTATTCCAGGGATGCAGGGATGGTTCAACATCTGCAAATTAATCAACGTGATACATCACATTAACAAAATGAAGAATAAAATCACATGGTCATCTCAGTCAATGCAGAGAAGGCATTTGACAACATCCACATCCATTTATGATAAAAACTCTCAACAAAATGGGTATATGATGGAAAGTACCTCAATATAATAAAGGGCATATTTGACAAACCCACAGCCAACATCACACTTAATGGTGAAAAACTGAAAACCATTCCTTGAGAATGGTAAGAAGACAAGGGTGCACACTCTCTTCACTCTTATTCAACATAGTATTGGAAGTTTTAGCCAGAGCAATTAGGCAAGAAAAAGAAATTTCCAAATTGGAAAGGAAGAAGTAAAACTGTCACTATTTGCATATGACATGATTCTATACACAGAAAACCCTAAGGAATCAATCAAAAAACTGTCAGAAATGTTAGATGAATACAGTAAAGTTGGAGGGGACAAAATCAACATACAAAAATCAGTTTCATTTTTATACACTAATAATGAACTAGCAGACAGAGAAATCTAGAATACAATCCCATTTACAACTGCAACAAAGAGAATAAAATACCTAGGAATACATTTAAACAAGGAGATGAAAGATGTATATGCTGAAAATTATAAGACATTTTTGAAGGAAATTGAAGAATACATAAGGAAATGGAAAGATCCCATGCTCATAGATTGGAAGAATAAACATAGTTAAAATATTCACATTACCTAAAGCAATCTACAGATTCAATGCAATCCCAATCAGAATCCCAATGACATTCCTCACAGAAATAGAACAAAGAATCCTAAAATTCATATGGAACAACAAAAGACCTTGCATAACCAATGAAATACTGAGAAAAAAGAACAAAGTTGGAGGTATCACACTCCCTGAAATCAAAATATACTACAAAGCTATAGTAATCAAAACCACATGGTAGTGGCAGGAAAACAGACACACAGATCAAGGGAAGAGAATTGAAAGCCCACAAATAAAACTACGCGTATATGGACAGCTAATCTACGACAAAGGAGCCAAGAACTTACAATAGAGAAAGAAAGCCTCTTCGATAAATGGTGTCGGGAAAACTGGACAGCCACACGTCAAAGAATGAAAGTAGACAATCACCTTTCACCATACACAAAAATTGACTCAAAATGGATTTAAGACTTGAATGTAAGACCTGAAGCTGTACAACTCCTAGAAGAAAACATAGGCAGTACACTCTTTGACATTGGTCTTAGCAGTATCTCTTCAAATACCATGTCTACTCAGGCAGTGGAAACAAAAGGAAAAATAAACAGATGAGACTACATTGGACTAAAAAGCGTCTGCATAGCAAAGGAAGCCATCAACAAAACGAAAAGACAACTACCAACTGAGAGAAAGTATTTGCAAATGCTATATCTGACATGGGGTTAATTTCCAAAATATAGAAGGACCTCATATGACTCAAAAATGACAAAATGAACAACTTGATCAAAAAGTGGGCAGAGGATGTGAACAGACATTTTTCCAAAGAAGATATAGAGATTGCCTACAGGCACATGAAAAGATGTTCAACATCACTAATTACTAGGGAAATACAAATCAAAAGTACAATGAGATATCACCTCACACTCATCAGAATGGCTATAAGTAACAAGACAAGAAATAACAAGTGTTGGAGAGGATGTGGAGAAAAGGGAACCCTCATACACTGCTGGTGGGAATGTAAACTGGTGCAGCCTCTATGGAAAACAGTATGGAGATTCCTCAAAAATTAAGAATAGAACTACCATATGATCCAGCTGTGCCATCACTGGGTATTTATCCAAAGAATATGAAATCAACAATTCAAAGAGATTTATGCACCCCTATGTTCATTGCAGCATTATTCACAATAGCCAAGATATGGAAGAAACCCAAATGCCCATCAATGGAGGAATGGATAAAAAAGATGTGGCATATAGATATACAATGGAATATTAACCATAAAAAAGACAAAATGGTGCCATTTGCGACAACATGGAGGGACCATGAGAGTATCATGCTGAGTGAAATAAGTCAGACAGAGAAAGACAAATACCGTATGATTTCACTCACATGTGGAAGATAAACACGTGGAAAAAGAAAGAGAACAGATTAGTGTTTACCACAGAGGAAGGGGGTGGGGGTGGGCGAAAGGAGTAAAGGGGCACATATATGGTGACGGATAAAAATTAGACTACTGGTGGTGAGCACAACGCAGAGCACAATGTCACTGTAAAGACTCTTGAAAAGTCACCAAATGAGTGGCATCACCGAGCATCATAGCTCTGTGAGGACCGTGGGGGAGCTGAGGCAGCACCTGTGAAGCCTGCTCTGCTCTGTCCGTCTGTTGTGTGGCTGTCTCCATGGCGATATGTTTCTGCATTCTTGCCACTAGAGAACCTTAAAGATAATGCAAACCAACCCAACCCAACCGGTTATCTTGATTTAATTTGTGTTTCTTTTTTTCCCCCAGCTCTATTAAGATATAATTGACATTTAACCTCACGTAACTTTAGGGTGCACCACGTGATGATTTGATACATGGATACACTGCAACGTGATTACCACCATCGGGCCAGCTAACATGTCCACCGCGGCACAGAATTACCATTGCTTTTCTGTGGTGAGACATTTGAGATCCACTCTCCTAGGAACTTTCACGTGTATAATACAGGACTGCTAACTGTGCAGTACGTTAGGTGCAACGTGATTACCACCATAGGGCCAGCTAACACGTCCACCACGGCACAGAATTACCGTTGCTTTTCTGTGGTGAGACATTTGAGATCCATTCTCCTAGGAACTTTCACATGTATAATACGGGACTGCTAACTGTGCGGTACGTTAGACAACTTCTTATACAACACTGTTTAGGGGGCCCACCGTGTGTGGAACCACAGGTCGCTTTTCTTCTCCCATCTCCTTTTCGTTTTAGGACGAGGGAGTAAAAGCCACACTGAATCGCGTTGAAACACATTGTAGGCGTTGCACTCCTACATCTAATATATCTGAGGTTGCTTGCTTAGTCTGCTACAGAGCTAAATGCTAGGATTTGGTCTGTCTCAGAGTACAACATGTATTCAGTGTTGTAAAAGAGGTTTATCTTCAGTATTGAAAGCATGGATACATGGAAAGCACCGTTTGTTAATCAGGACGCTGACGCACATCTCTGTTGGTGCGTGTAAGGTGTGCTCTGTAGCCTTGGCACGTTAAGTGGGTCCTCAGACGGGCAGCAACTGCATGAAAACGCCAGTCTCGGGGCACATCCTGACCGACTGAACAGAAGCCACATTTGCACAAGCTCCCGGTGAATCATCAGCACGTTAGAGTCTGTTGCTCTTCCATCTCTATGGTTACATGGTGTGCAATTATTAGGAAAGTCTAACAAAGAGCACCACATTTACATGTCAAACAATCTACTATGGAGAATGCATGCATCCCTTGAAATTTCACCCTGGGATATGTGCTAGTTGGTTCCCTGGGGACCATCTGCAGCAGGGAGCTCTGCGTAGTCCTCAGGAGCGTGACCACAGCTATTACTCTTACATGTGCTGGTGCCTGGGGCACGTGGGACACCCTCCTCCCACATCTCCTTTCCTCTATCACTTAAATTCTGGAGCCACTCAAGATAAGACCAATCTCATCAATACTTGATTTCCATCCTGCTTTGTGATCTTCCCTTGAATACATGGTGTGTGACTTCCTTCAGGAGGACAATAAAGACTGACCTGAATCCAGTTCAGACTCTTTCCTTCAGGTATGATGTGCTTTTGATTGACTGTGTGCTGCTCCACTTGTCAAGAGTTAGGTAACAGGTGCAGCTACAATGAAAATGAATAGCATTGCAATAGCAACGAGATGCCAGTGTCTTATAAATTACATGAAAGAAAGAAAATGATAAATTGATATCAAGCTGTCAAGGTTTTGTTGATTTAAACTTGTCTTTAAATCAATAAACTGGCGATACTAATATTAATTAATTCAACAGTTAGGTATAAATCACCTATTCCTTGGTAGACACTCTGCTTGAAAGGAAGAAAGAACATAAAATAAAATGCAATTTTAATGCTGACGTGTTACAGTTTAAATGTAAGTAGAGATGGTTCAGAGTGGATATTTTCCCCAAACTAAGTCAGATTTGGGGAAACATGTTCTACAAAATACTGGAAAACACAATTTTAATCAATAAAAGCAATAGTTCATACCTGTACCTGCGGAAGCTCAGAAATAAATCAACACGCAAACACCCTTGATTTTAAGGCCAGTATAGATGGTGCTGACTTCCAGGAGGAGAAAGGCAGATGTATGACTTACACAGCCACAGTCACTTGTGTCAGAAATTAGAAAGATGGGGGATTGGATGCCAACAAGGGTTTCAAGGATATACATATCCCTGCCTTTGCAAAGGGTTCCACCTAAAAATCCATTTAAAAATCATCCTCTAAGTAAACAGATGGCAGGAAGGAGGCAAAACTTTCAAGTGACTCTAGGAACTATCAGAGGTCTTAGAGCTTGTGGACTGTTGAGGAAATATATGACTTCATTAAATTTTTTTTAAAGAGCTTTATTGAAGTATAATTGATATAGCAAAAATTGCAGGTTTAACGTTTACAAGTTGATGGATTTGGACATATGCAAACACCCGTGATACCATCACCACGATCAAGGTAATAAAGACACCCATCAGCTCCAAAAGATTCCTCGTGTCCCTTTGCTGGGTGTGTGCAGAGCATTAGGGATCTGCCAGTGAACAGTCACGAGTGCACACTACTCTGTTAGCTATGTTGTACAGCGGATCTCCGGAATTTATTCTTCCTACAAAACCGGAACTTTATAGATCATTAACCTTTATTTTGACCATGGGAAATTCCCAAACTTTGTGAACTTTTATTTTCTTGTTGTGAAATGGGAGCAGTAGTACTTAACTCATAGAATGAATTGAAGATCAAAGATTTATGCAAAGTGTGAGTCCAGTGAGTGGGAGAACATAGTGACTCTGCGCAGGGTATAGTTATGAGAATTCTCCTGCCCCACTCCCCCACCAAGGCTCCGCACCCTCTGATGGGACCCGGCCAGAGAGCCAGACATTCCAGAAGGAGACCACGTTCACCTACACGATGACGTTGAGGTGCAGGCTCAGCATGAGCATTTAACACTCTGTTGTCAACACTGTCCCAATTGAAGGGACTCAGGTAGTGGTCACCAGGGGACAACGGCTCCTGGAAGAGTGCTGATTCCTGACATCACGGTCAGAAGTGGGGAGTGATGGTTGAGGAACAGGTGTGTCTGCAGATTACAGCAGGCTAAAGTCTTGGAAAAAATACTGAGCATCTGGAACCAGATTGGGGGTGATGGAGAGGGCTGGGACCAGAAAAACTGATACGTTTTCAGAATGATTTTCAGGGTAAAAAGGAAGATGACCAGATATAACTGGAAGGCTGATTACTCCCAGTTCCAGAAATCTTCACGTTGAGCAAATGGCAGCATCTCTGACATAGTTAACAAGGAAGACACTGAGATGCCGGGGCTGAGCGTGACTGTTCCATCAATAGGTCTGCACAGGTTCAGTAGGAATGACAATTTCCCCCAAAAGTGTAATAATAGCATTGCTTAATAATGACTCTGGCTTAAAATGAACAACTCCTGAGGTGCAGAGGTAAGTGTCCCACTACAGATCTTAACTCACTCTTGCTTGGATGTGTGACTCCATTTATATCACGACTCCCTCCCCTAACCAAGTTGCAGAGAAAAAGTAGAAAACAATGAAGGGACTTGAGTTCTGAGGTTTACATTAATTATCAGTTGAAGAAAAAGGCAGAACATTCTCTCTCATTTTTCAAATTTTAGTTTTTGTTTAATAAAGTTTATCTTTTAGAGGAGTAGGGCTCACAGCAATATTGACAAGAAGGTATAGAGAGTTCCCATCTACCCCTTGTCCCACATCATGCACAGCCTTCTCCCCTATTAACATCCCCCACCACGGTGGTACGTTAGTTACAGTCAATGAGCCTGCAGTGAAACATTGTTATCAGTCAATGTCCACACTGACACCGTGGTTCACTCTTGATGTCGTATATTCTACGGGTGGAGACAAATGTATAATATCGTGTGTTCACATTATAGTATGGTACAGAGTATGTTCACAGCCCCTAGAAATCCTCCGTGCTCTACCTATCCACCACTCCAACCCGAATCCCTGGCACCTACTGAGCGTTTCACTGTCTCCATGTATTTACCTTTTCCCGTACGTCATATAGCTGCAATCACACAGGGTGGAGCCTTTTCACACTGGCTTCCTTGACTTAGTGGTTTGCATTCAAGTTTCCTCCACGTTTTTTTCGTGGCTTGACAGCTCAGTTCTTTTCAGTGCTGAATACGATTCCATTGCCTGAATGTAGCATACTTTGTCACTCACCTATTGAAGGACACCTTGGTTGCTTCCAAGTTTTGGCAATTATGACTAAAGTTGCTACAGGCATCTGTGTGCAGGATTTGCTTGGACATAAGTTTTCAGCTCCTTTGGGTAAATACCAGGGAGTGTGATTACTGAAGTGTATGCTAAGAATATACTTGGTTTTTGAAGACACATTCAAACTGTCTTCCAAAGTGGCTGTGCCATTTTGTGTTTCCGCCCACAATGATTGAGAGCTTCTGTTGATCCACATCCTCACTAGCATTTGGTGTTGTCAGTGTCCTGGATTTTGGCCATTCTAATAGGTTTGTAGTGGTATCTCATTGTTTATATTTGCATTTCCCTGATGGCATACGATGTGGAGGATCTTTCCATGTGCTTATTGGCCATCTGTACATCTTCCAAGGTGACGTGTTTCTGAGGTCCTTGGCTCATTTTACACTAAGGTAGTTTGTTTTCTTGTTGTTGAGTTTCACGCATTCTTTGTTTATTTTGGATAGCAAGCCTTTACTAGATGTGTCTTTTGCAAGTGTTTTCCTCCAGGCTCTGGCTTATTGTCTTAGTTCATTCAGGTTGCTGTAATAAACATACCAGAAACTGGGTGGCTTAAGTAACAAATATTTTTCTCACAGTTTAGGAGGCTGGCAAGTGCAAGGTCAAGGAGCTGACAGATTAGCTTCTTGGTGAGGGGTTTCCTTATAATTGCTCTAATCCCATTTAGGAGGGCTGTGTTCTCATGACCTAAGCACCTTCCAAAGCCCCACTTCCAAACATCATCCTACTGGGGATGAGTTTCAACATATGAATTTTAGGGGGACACCAACATTCAGTCTATAGCCCCCATCTCTTCATTTTCTTGACTGTGTCTTTCCCAGAGCAGACATTTTTAGTTTTAATGAAGTCCAGCTTTCTTTCCTGGATCATGCCTTTAGTGTTATATCTAAAAAGCATCGCCAAACTCAAAGTCATCTAGATTCTCTCCCATGTTATCTTCTAGGAGATTTACAGTTTTTTTTTTTTTTTTGTATTTAGGTCTATGATCCATTTTTAGTTCATTTTTGTGAAGGGTGTGAAGACAATGTTTAGAGTCATTTTATTGCATGTGGATGTCCAATTGTTCCAGCACCATTTGTTGAAAAGACCATCTTTTCTCCATTGTATTGTCTTTGCTCCTTTGTCAAAGGATTGACTGTATTTATGTGGATCTATTTCTCGGTACTCCTTCTGTTCCATTGATCTATTTGCCAGTTCTTTGGCCACACTGTCTTACGTATGGGAGCTTTGCATTAAGTCTTGGAGTCAGGTAGTTTCAATCCTCTAATTTTATTGTTTCTCCTTCAACATTGTGTTGGCTGTTCTGGGTCTTTTACCTCTCCAATAAACTTTAGGACCCATTGGCAATATCCATAAAATAACTTGCTAGGATATTGATTGAGATTGCATTGAATCCATAGATCAAGTTAGAAAAACTGACATGTTGGCCATATTGAATCTTCCTATCCACGAGCATGAAATATCCCTCCATTTACATAGTTCTTTGATTTCATTCATGAGAGTTTTGTAGTTTTCCTCATATAGATCCTGTACATATTTTGTTAGATTTATCCTTACATACTTTTGGGGGGTGCTAATGTGAATGGTAACTTGTTTTTAATTTTAGATCCACTTGTTCATTTCTGGTATATAGGAAAGTGATTGATGTTATTAACATTTATCTTGTTAACTTGTTATAATGTCTTCTTAGTAACAGGAGTTTTTTTGTCACTTCTTTTCGATTTTCCACATAGATGATTATATCAACAGCAAACAAAGACAGTTTTGTTTCTTCCCTCCCAATCTGCATATCTTATATTTCTTTTTCTTGTCTTATTGCATTAACTAGGACTTCCAGTGTGATGTTGGAAAGTAGTGGTGAGATAGGACATCCTTGCCATGTCCCTAATCTTAGTGGGAAAATGTCAAGATTCTCATCATTAAGTATGATTTTAGCTGTAGGTTTTTGTAGACACTCTTTACCCAGTTAAGGAAGTTCCTCTCTATTCCTAGTTTACTGAGACATTCTCTCTCTCTCTCTCTTTTTTATCATAAAAGACTTTCTTGTTAGGTCTGATATCTCAAAAAATTAGGGTTTGTATGTATGCGGATATGGGAAAGAGAAGAGAGATGAAGATATTCCATAGCTCTTTAATTGGATGTTTGTCCAGAGGGGTAAATGAGTAGTGAAGAGTTCATGGTATGTATCTATGTCTATGTATATTTATATATATGTACATGCATATATACATGTGTATGTATGTATAAATGCATATATAGCATCTCCAATTTAGTGTATAACTTATTGAAAAACACTAATCTGCCTAAATAACATTAAACAATAAGTGTTCAAATTTTCAGACTTACTGATTTTTCAGGAACTGAAAATTGAACATGAGTTGTCACTCTCAATTCGTCTATCAACACATGCCAACCCTTATCCAAAGTAGAGGCTTTCTATCTGACTGTGAAGAAAGAAGATTAAAAAAAATAGCATGGAATTTGAAGAGAGGAAAAGATATTGTAGGTGTGTTTGGACCAAATGAAAACAAGGAATTGTCATGAAAAAGGACACCAACCATATTGTATCTTCACAATACCTGTCCTCTGTAGCAATTTAAATATCACACAGAGTGTAATTAGAAAAAGTAACCATAAAGTTTGAAGAGTGAACTTATTAATACTAGTGCAAATAGAGCTAGCAATTCTCTTTATTTGAAATCATTTTCATTAAGTGTGAACATCTGGGCTAGACTTTTTTCTCTATTCATAAAGAAGTGATTTTATTTAACGATGTATACAGAATCTAGAGAACTGACTGAAATATATTTTGGAAGGAAAGTGTTACAGTTCCCAAGAGTTGGAATCATGATGCGTCGTATCTTACACCATCTAATCTGAAAACACCTTCTCGTTTTTCATTTCTGCCCATGCTGCTGAGATGGTGAATCAGAGCACCGTGACACAATTTATCCTAAAGGGTTTCTCAGAGGACCCCGCTGTGAATGCTGTCTGCACGGGCTGTCTCCTGGTCACCTATGCCTTTGGGGTCCTGGCGAATATTGTTGTCATCACAGTGATTACCAAGGATGGCCACCTCCATGCACCCATGTATTTCTTCCTAAAGAATCTGTCCTTCCTGGATGTGTGCTACACCTCGGTCACCATGCCCAAGGCCATTGTCAATGCCATCCTGGGTTCTGAGGAGATTTCCTTCCTGGAGTGTGCTGCCCAGCTCTACCTCTTTTTCACGCTGGCAGCCACCGAGTGCTTCCTGCTCACTACCATGGCCTATGACCGCTACATGGCCATCTATAGGCCCCTTGTCTATGGCGTCACAATGAGCAGGAACCTCTGCTGCGAGCTGGTTTCCACTGCCTGGATTTGTGGGGCTCTCTATTCCATCTTCCATGCCATCAACACCTTCTCCCTCCCTTTCTGTGGACCTAATGTCATCGATCACTTTTTCTGTGACATTCCTCCTGTCATGAGGCTCTCCTGTGTTGACTCTCACACCAATGAAGAGTTGAGTTTCATCTACAGCAGCTGCATCATCCTGGGAGCCTGCGTTCTCACCCTGCTCTCATACATTCGCATCATCTCCACCATCGCCAAGATCCAGCAGGTGCAGGGCCGCTGGAAAGCCTCCTCCACGTGCTCTTCTCACCTGACCACCGTCCTCCTGTTTTATGGAACTGGGAGTTCCCTGTACCTGAGACCTACCTCCGACTATTCTCCCATCCAAGCACGGCTGGCTGCTGTGTTTTATTCCATCATCACACCCAGCTTGAATCCTCTCATCTATTGTCTGAGGAACAAAGAAATGAAAATAGCTCTTAAGAAAGTGTTCCATCAACTAAAGAGAAAACACCACAAGAGTTTATTTTAAAGTACATTCCTCCACAGTGTCTATAATTAATCTACTTGAAAAGTAAAAATACTAATACTCGATAGATTTTAATTATACATATTGGTTAAGGAGATGCAGGTATTTTGAGGCATTTTAATATAGATTTGCTAGCAACATAAATATTCATCTTCACGTATCTGCAGCCGGTCAAGAGTAGATCTAAGACCAAGGAAAGTTTGTCTTCCCTCCCTTCTTCTCCCACAGAAGGGTGGCTGCAGGGTGACAGTGGAAGGTATGAGGGTGGTGGCCACCCCACTGAGGTACGCCGAAGATGCCAGGGCCATGCAGATACAGGGATGCATTAAGGCTGTGTAGCGGAGGGGACGACAGACAGCAAGGTACTCGATAGTACATTCATCCTTGTGTTATCAAGTACTTTTTTTCAAAGTAGAGAGATCTATTGTGGTTTTCAAACTACCATTCAACTAATTAGAAAATAATATAAAAATGCAAAAGTTTCTCATTTCCAGAAAAGGCATGTTGTAGGTAAAGGCCAGTTAGAGTGAACCCATGGGAAACAAACCAGTACTGTAGCACAAACAACGAAATGAGTTTGATCAAGCTTTCATCTGGAAAGTACATCTCCAAATTAAGAAAATATATTTTTATATATAGAAATGTAAGATTGTACTACTACTAATAAATGTTTCTACTTATATGTCTTTGCAAGTCATAGAATATTCCACAGCTGTGCTTTTTCTTAGGAATCAGACTCGAGCGCTAGGCAGTTCAACTGGTTCATTGGTTAAACTACAGAATAATAGAGCCAGGCTCTTTCCTTCTGCTTAATCCTCCACCTTTAACATGTGGCTTTTGTCCTCATGTGGTTTATGCAGCTCTACACGTCTCCACCACTTTCTGAGTGGATAGAGTATAGGATGAAACAACAGAATTTGCTTCATGACAGCTTGCTTAAGCTTCCTCCATCTCAGGTACATTCTTGCAAAGAAGTTAGCCATAAGTCCACCTGGAGATACAGGAAGGCTGAGGGAATGAATGTGTTATCCACAAATGAAGGAAAAAAGATGACTGGTGTAAAACATTCCTGCAATATTTTCATGTTTGTCTTAACCTGGTGAAGCATTTATTAAAAAAGAGTCTCATATGCTATATATATATAATATATTTTGGGGAAAAAACATTGAAAAATAGATAACTAAAGGATTTACCTTATGTTACTACTGGGTAATGGCAAAGTTAGTACATTACGGAATGTTGCATAAGTAATTAATCAGAATAAAATGACCCAAATAGGCTCTTATTGAAAGATGTTATGTGTTTTTTTTACCACAAAATAAGAGATGTTCATCACAGTAGTATTTAAAACAGTTTTTTGATAATCAGGTAAAATTTGATCCCATAATCTTCCCTAGAACTTTCCTCAATGCCCCCTTAACCTCTTTGTTCCTCAGAGTATAGATAAGAGGGTTGAGCATGGGGGTGACCACAGTGTAGAAGAGGGAGATAAACTTCCCCTGGTCCTTGGATCTACTCTTGGCCGGCTGCAGGTACATGAAGATGATGGTTCCATAGAAGATGATGACAACCATCAGGTGGGAGGAGCAGGTCCCAAAGGCTTTCTTTCTTCCGGTGGCTGACTTGATCTTCAAAACGGCTTGGGCAATGCAGCCGTAGGAGACCAAGATGAAGGAGACAGGCACTATAAGGAATAAGACACTAGCCACAAAGAGCTCAGCCTCATTGAAAGTGGTGTCCACACAAGCCAACCTGATGAGCACAGGGACCTCACAGATGAAATGATCCACTTGGTGATGCCCACAGAAGGACAGCTGCAGGGTGAGAGTGGATTGTATGAGGGTGGTGGCCACCCCACTGAGCCACGCCAAAGATGCCAGGGCCGTGCAGAGACAGGGATGCATTAAGGAAGTGTACTGGAGGGGACGGCAGACGGCGACATAGCGATCATAGGACATCACCGCCAGGAGGACACACTCAGTAGATCCTAGGGCAAGGGAGACATAGAGCTGGACCACGCAGCCAACATAGGTGATGGTTTTCCTGGGATCCCACAAGTTGACCAGAAGCTGGGGAACAACACTGCTGGTAAAGCAGAGGTCCAGGAAGGAGAGCTGAGAAAGGAAGAAATACATTGGCGTGTGAAGCTTGGGCTCCAGGCGAGAGACCAGAATGATGGTGGTGTTCCCCACAACGGTCAGTAAGTAGAAGATCGAGATGACCACAAATAGAACCTCCTGTAACTGAGGATAATCAGAAAACCCCAAGAGGATAAAACCTGTCAGGTTGCTCTCCTTGGTACTCCTCACCATCGCCATGGGCACAGTATGTTCCAGAAAGCTGAGTCATGGCTGAGAAAGATGACATATTACATAAGGTCAAATCAGTGACAATGTCACCTCCCCCCAAAGTATTCTATGTTCAATGCTTAGAAGCTGTGTCCTCACATCTCGAGACTTAAATATGTCTATTTTCCTATTGTGTGCATTCTAAATAAATGTGATGCACAGCACCCTCTTAGTGTCTTAGCTCTTCTCTGATGCTCTCCAAGGTAGAGACGAGCAGACACATTAAAAACACATCTTCAAGCTACAGTAATTAAAACGGTGTGATATTGGCATAAAGTGGACGTATAGACCAATGGAGCAGAATAGAGAGCCCAGAGATAAACCCACTCATACACAGCCAACTGATCTTCCACAAAGGCACCAGGAGTACACAGCAGGGAAAGGATGGTCTCCTCAATAACCAGCTTTGGGAAAACTGAAAACCTACACGCAAAAGGATGAAATTGGACCCCTAGCTTTCACCATACACATAAATCAACTCAAAATGGATTAAAGACTTGAATATAAGATCTAAAACCAAAACTCCTAGAGGAAACATGGAGGAAAGCTCCACGACATTGGTTTTGGCACAATTTTATGGATATGACACCAAAACCACAGGCAGAAGTGTAAATCTAGGGAATGGGATAAAATATTTGCAAACCGTATATCCAATAAGGGTTCAATATCCAAAATGTATAAGAAACTCAAGTAACTGAAGAACAAACAACAGAAAACTTGATTAAAAAGTTGGCTCTGAATAGACATTTCTCCAAACAAAACACACAGATGCCAAGGAAGTATGTGAAAAGGTGCTCAACATCAGTAACCAGGGAAATGCAAATAAAACCACCCGTTAGCACGGCTGTCATCAAAAAATAAAGGACAACAAACGTTGGTAAGTTTGTGGAGAAATTAGAACTCTTGTGCAGCACTGATGGGAATTTAAAATGGTGCAGCCACTAGGGAAAACAGAATCAATATTCCTCAAAAAATTAAAAATAGAACTATCATAGGATCCAGCAATCCCACTTCTGGGTATAAATCCAAAAGTACTGAAATCGAATCTCAAAGAGATCTCTTCATTCCTGTGTTCACTGCAGCATTATTATAACAGCCAGTCTAAGTGTCCATCCCGGGATGAGTGAATAAAGAATATGTGGTATATTATTCAGCCTTAATTAATGGAATATTATTAGAATATTGATGGAATATTATTCAGCCTTCCAAAAGTAAATCTTGCAATGTGTAACAAAATGGATGGAACTTGTGGGCATTATGCTAAGTGATTTAAGCCGGACATACAAGGACAAATACTCCTGTTTATGAGGTATGAAATAATCAGACTTACAGAAGCAGAAGATAGAATGGTGGCAGCCAAGGACGGGAGGAGGGGGAAATGGGGAGCTGTCCCTGGTTGTAAAATTACAGCTCTACAAGATGAGTAAGTTCCAGAGAGTTGTTGTCCAACATATTGCCTATATTTAACAACACTGTAGTGTGTACTTAAAATTTGTTAATCATGGTAAGTGTTCTTGCCACACACACACACAAAAGGACGCAAGGAAACTTTTGGAGGTGATGGATTAATTTGTTACCTAGATAGTGGTGATGGAATCACAGGCATGTGCACACGTCCAGACTCATCACATTGTGGACACGGACTAGATCGTGCAGATTTCTGTGTGTCAGTTACACCTCAATAAAGCTGTGAAAAAAGAGCACCATCACCAGTCGTAGGAAATGAATTAGACCATCATTTCCAACCAATCAAATCTACCCCTTTATATTACATCCTTCTAGTTACAGAGAAGGGGGAAACTCAGTTAATTCCAACCAGAGAAAAACACCCTGAGATTTCATTTAAGTAATTTTCAATCAAGGGGGAATTAAAAGTCATTTTTCATCATCCAAAAAGAGTGGAAATTAGTGATAAGTTTACATTTTTGCAATATACTAGATTTGATTGGCATTAACTAAAAATCAACTCCTGAGAGCTTATGTGACCCAGTCAAAGGCGCATACTTGCTTAGTAAGTGTTTAAGGTAGCACTTGAATCTATTCCTTACGACTGACCCACTGCTCCAGGTAACTCTATCTTTCTCCTTCCTTCCTCAGAGTTTATGTTTGTTTGTTTGTCTTATTTTAGGCTTGCTCCTTTTACAGAGACTCAGGGTTCTCCACACTCCAAAACCAGTTTTTAGGGAATGAAATGATTCATATGGTTTTAGATTTCTTCTTCCTGGAATCATTTGCATTTTAGTCATCAGCTGAAAGTGTGGATGCAAAATGTAGTTCCTGTTTTGGAAGTAAGTAATTAAGGGGATGTTTCATTTCTAATGAAGGCATTCTGTCTGATTTACGAGATGACGCCACTCAGGACACTAGTAATTATGCTTCATTATGAAGAGTCCAGTCCGTCCTTTGGCCCCACACTCACTAAGGAAACTTCCCTCAGTAGAATGAGGTCTTCACTACCGTTCACTCCCAAGCCTTTGTTCTTAGTTATATGGGAACCTCGCCAAGGGATGATTATTTTTTATTTGACTAAATTGTGTACGTGTCTCTATACACAAGTACATCGTGAGATTTGTGAGCCCCTACCCTCAAGTGTTCACACACAGTGGCCTCTCAACAATTACTCAGCAGGCACCATACTACATCCCTCATTTGACACCTCTTCCATGTTCCCTGGAGACGCACACACCCCTAGTCAACCAGTAGACGGTAGACATCATTACCACATGACGGCATGAGGAGGCCTCACCCATCTTCCTCCAAACTGCAGCTGCTCAGACACGTGTGATTCCACTTCTGTTTGAACCTGGCTCGTTGAAAGCGTGGAAGTGAGAGGGGTCCATCCTGTGGTGACTACGGGTCATGGCCACACACAGCCCTCTTCCTGGATCTGGTGAACTCCACCCCAATCTTCTCATTACAGAGTGAGACCCTCTGCAGTATTCTCACCACGATTTTGTCCTTTTCGCTTCATATATTTTGGGCCTATTACCGAAGCAATTGTACTTCAATTATGAAAAAAAGTTACCTTTTGAATTCATTATTTTCAAGTAAATATTGTGCAGCCTTATCCATAATTACTTCTCTCTTTATCACTACAAGTCAGTGCTCTGCAAGTGTGTCCTGCCCGTCCTTGGTGAGCCCCCAAATCACCGCCTTCGTATTTTCACGGCGAACATTACGGCCTCCGTTCCCCTTCGGTTTCGTTCTGAACCTGTGAGAACTTCACAGGACACGTCGCCGAGTGGACCCACAGAGAACAGCGGCAGTGTCCAGGCACCTTCCGGGCTGCATGCGGAGTTCACGGACAGTAATCATTCCACTCACAGATAACACTGAGCTTGGACCCCTCTGGTAACAGCAATTCTGCTGAGCAAGCAAAATATCCTCATTGTTCATTAAGAACACCAGACACCACCAAGCATGAAAGGTTTGAAATAAGTTCTAAAGGAACATTTTTAAGATGTAAATATTGAGAGTGAATGCAGCATTTCCACAACTTCTCTGTTTGAACTAATAGCTTGAACACAAAGAGCAGAAAGTCGAAAGGGAACATCGTTCTCAGCAGGAACAGTCCTAAGACTGTGGACTGCCCCTAGGCCTAATCCTGTATTCTCACCCATCACGTGCTGATACGTGGAGACTTAAAATCACATGAAGAGAGAGAGTGAAACCCTCTTCTCCAAGCACCATCCTATACGTGACTCATCTTGGGGAAACAAGGTATAAAATGTAGCAGGTCGTGGAAAATTAAATACCCCCTGGAGATGTAATCCACACGGAAGACGGCTCCCTGGCTGGAAGATGGGCTAGACGGGTAAGTGATTGACAGGGCTGAATGCCAAGTGGACCTGGACATGGTTCCAGAGCAGAGATATCTGTTATTAGGGGAAAGTGACTGGAAAGACTGCATTTGAGTCAACCTTCCAGACGTCCTCTGTACTTTCCCACCCAGGGCTTGAAGAACAACACACATTGAAAATTGCCGACATTTAATCCTCCAGCTCACATTCTAATAATCCACCCACAACAACTGCCAGGGGAAAAAAGAAAGAAAAGGAGAGACAACAATCCTGTCTATTTGGGAAAAGACAAGCCTAGATCACTGTCGACACACAAAGATGATGGCTTGTAGAAATACTCAACACTGGACCTAGGTTTTACACATTTCAAAATCTATAATACAAGAACAAGACTAAAAACAAAGACAAACAAGAAAAGGAGAGGTCTCTAAGAAACACAAGTTAGGTGAAGATCACACACTTGAAGGAGAATTTCTCCCAGAAAAGTATGACAATTCGGGCAGGGAAAACTATCCTGACACTCTCAAGAAATTTAAGACAACCTGGAGCTGCTAAAACAAATGATTCAAAACAACAGTAGATTTGAAAGAGGGACTGTCTGGAGGGAATATATAATGGTGACATCCTCAATTATCTTTCGGAAGTGAAAAAAGGAGTAGAATAGAGTCTGCGCTTGAGCAACGTGCACAGAATGTAAGGAAAGGAAAGAGAAAGAGTTGTTAAGAAAGGTGACATGAAAAGGCAAAACATAATTGCTCCATTTTTGATAACACAATTAAACATCCACTATTAGGGTCCTCTTTAAAATTAGGAATAAATAAAGATGGGCATTATTATCATTCACGTCTGCCCTGACCAATGCACAGGAAATTAAATAAAAGATATGAATAAGGAAAGAAAAAGCAAGATAAATCAACTTTTTTATATAAACAGACTATGTTCTCATTTCTAAATCGTAAAACTCTATAAAGTGTATTATTAATGTGGGTTGTGTAAAATTGAATCATAAAAATTAACTGCCCAACAGATTAGAGATGTTCAGATCTTTGATGTCAAATGTATAATTCACGGTAGTAAAAACACCAAGAGTGTATTGGAAACCGTCTTATGAGAAAAGTGCGTGGACACGACACAGCTGCACTGAGAGATTCCAGGATCCTCTCAAAGAAGACGTCAGTCAATGGAGGCTCATGTCCCGTGTCCCTGCAAGAAGAGGATTGTTTTCAAAGTGTAATCTCTTCTCCAGTTACATTGTAGATTAACACGATCACAACAAAGATCTCCAGCGAGTTTGTTAGACTGAACAGAGAATTCTGAAACTCCTTGGAAGAATGCAGACACAAACCATCGTGCCCGATATTGACACAACGGGTCCTAACACCTGACCGAGCAGATTAAGTGATTCTAAGTTACTTCTCACCTCTCAAGAAACCATGTGTGCCTTCTTAAAATAACCTGAAACCAATGGGTAAGCTATTATCAAAATGCTGTTGTCCTAATTAGAATTTGAGTAAAAGACCAAGTTAGATCTTTGACGGCTTCCTATACGAAAATGTATGAGTGGGTTAAATAATCAAATCAAATAAAAAAGCATTAAAACATGTAGAGGATATTTCATTCATCTCAGGATGGTAAATTCCACCTGTGTATAATGGAAGATATCATAGGAGAAAACTTTGATTATGTAGGAGTTAAAGGTTTTGAATAACAGTAACTATCACAAATGATCAGAATCAGTCTCTAATGGACAAATTAATTTCCTCCAAGAAAAACTCAAGAAGACATATGTTTAATAGGCATATATTCAGTATAACACATCTAATACATTCAACATAACCATATTTAGTATATCTAATAAACATACTGTGTATAAAATTACTGAATAAATTTTACTCAAACTACTTAATAAAATTAGCAAGAAAGGCAACCGGGCAGCTCCCTGAACAGCTAGAATCGGCCCGTGCACACGTGAAGGAACAGTTCTACCTCACTCCAGATCAAACCTTGAAAAGAAGTGAGAACGCGCACCGCTCCTGGTTTTCCACTCAGGGGTTGTGACACGCAGCCTGGCCACTGAAGGCTTTCTGGGCAGGTTGGGGAAGCGCTTGCTGAGGATGGCGACATTCTTAATGGAGAAGGAAGTCCTCTGGCCACCTTTTCTGCTGCGGCCTGGGGCAGTGGTTCGACTGCATGAATTTCCAGATTTTGCTCCACTTCATTTACCCCCATCTCTGGTGGATTAGGGGACAAGTTTCCCCCCAGCTGACTTATTATCTGGATTCCCAGAGGATGTGTTTTAAAAAGGCAGATTTTGATTATTTTATAGTCGTTGCTTATGAGTGTGGATTTCAGCACCCGGAGGCTGTAAGAGGAGGACTGGCCTTATGTTCAGAAAAAAGTAAAAAATATGGTGAAACATAATTTTGACGTCAGAGAGCCCCTCCTTCTTACTCAAAGACACTGGACTCACTGTTCTTATCTTCTGAATGTGACTGTTTCCGTTTACCTCCTCACAGGCATCCTCTCTGAAATTTGAACCCACCTGTCTCCTTGCAAGGTGGTTTTGAGTGCATCCTGTGAATTCCACAACTGTTTGCATCACTTCCCTTATTGTGGTGCTTTGCCGTTATCAGTCAGTGGCGGGAATTCCGGACGTGGTGACGCTGACTTGCGGAGAGAGATGGTGGAGATCTTCCACGGGGCCCAGGCCACCTGAGGGCTGTGTGTCCTGGAGCCATGACGGCCAGCCCTGGGAGGCTCAGGACATGGAAGGACTCAGTACACAAAATTTGGGCGTACTTGTGCCTTCAGTCAGGATTTTGCATGATATTCTAAATTGTCTGGGTTGCATTGATGATTTCAGTGATTTCTTCGCAAGCGCATATTGAGAATACACTGGCATATCTGGCCTTGTGTAAAGGATTTCTGTTTCGAAGACTCAGTGGCTGTGCCTTCAAGAGGTCACTGTGTAGTGTGACAAGCCATCATTTAAGCTAGAATGCTACTTCATATGGTCAGTGATCAGAGAGAAGCAGCAAAAGATGCCTGTAGGACAGGAAGAGGGGACGATGCCTTAATTTGGATCAAAGAAGGCTTTCTCAAGAAAGAGAGGCCAGGGCTCAGGTTTAAATCAAAGGAAAAGGAAGATGTTTCTTTCTGAGGCTAAATCTTTATGGCCCTCAGTCCAGTTTCCTCGTCTGTCGTAGTTTTAAACGGGGCATTCACCAACAATGGAAACGTCCTGGTAGAGCACGATGTGGCTTCAAGTGTGAACACACCCTAGAGGTCAACAATAGGTTCATTGGTGTTTGAACTTGGATGTGTATAATTTCAAAAAGAGAAAGTGTTGCTCCCATACTCAGAACACAAAACAAAACAAAATCACAGTGTGTGTTTGTATATATGTGTGTGTGTGTGCAAAACTCACAGTCTTGTGAACTCACAGTGTAGAACTCACGGTCTTGTGGCCCCAGCGTCTCGGTGCACCTTCCTTTGGGGTATTGTTAGGGACTGAGGAGGACCAAGTGGACGGCCCTGGGCAGAGACGGACGCTTCTCATTGAGGAAGTTGTCCCTGGTGTCCGAGCTACCACCGTCTTGCCTGAATTCTTCTTTGACAAATGATCTGGCCCTCTGATAACCTAGTTCTTCTTGTTCAGACTACTCAGGCTTTGTTCTGGCCTCTGTTCCCACATCAGGCTTACATCCCAGTGACAGACACACTCAGTTTCTCTGTGTCACTGCTTCTTCTCAATGTCCCCACAAAGACCACAGCCTGACCACAGGCTTCATAGGAGGGCAATCTCTGCCTCTTTTCACTGCATGACCCACAGCCGGCTAATTAAGGAGCCCAGCCCTCAGCTCTCTAATGTTAAACACGGATGGAATAAAGTTCCTACTTAAGGGAAACCTATGAGGGTTTAATGGACACTCGTTCCAAGGCAGCTAATGCACTACGCATGCACAATCAGTTTGCCCAATTGCTCTCTCTCTTCTCTGTGCATGTTGAATTGTCTGAGGACAGGTTCACGTCTCGCGGCCACAGAAACAGTAGACTGTGTTGCATGGCAAGTCGCCCAGACCCTCTAGCTCTGGCAGGTATTTATCAAAGGAAATACACATCGACTCACAGCCCCTTGGAACTCAGAAAGCTAGCACAATATCACTTATAGAAATAATCAAGAAGATGAGGACAGTGACACATTGCTGAGTCTTCACTTGCATCTTTACTAGGGAAAATAAGAGGAACCTCACCTGAGTAAACCGATTTACTCTGTCAATATGCTGAGACTTTGGAGATGTTTGAACAGTAGAACTAAGAATTAGCGGTGCTTCCTGTTCCTGTACATCAATTCGACTGTTAAGGAAGAAGTAGATATTTGGTTTTTCTACATAACTGACTGTATGCAGAGAGGCCGTGAGGAAATTAAGCTCAGAGTAGTTGTGAAGTAGAAACACTCAGTCCATTTTGTCAATGTCTCTGTCTAAGTTCGAGCCCTGCATCTTTTCTAAAAGAAACAGAGATCAGGACACAATAAATACATAACTTACAACTGGTCCAGATGAGTGTTATCTCTATCAATCAGGTCTCACCTGAGGGAACAAGGCTGACTTTGTGCATCCAAGTGTGTCCGGGTGGTCAGATGGAGAGCAGAACCTCCTCGGTCACAACGGTCAGCAGGTCCTGGTGCATACGGGGCTGGAGGTGTGGAGGACTAGCTGACTCCTCTTGCATGTCAATTCAGTAACGTGCATTGTGGAACCTGGAAGAACATCTAGGGGAATGAGGCAATGTGCTTCAGCTCCCTAGAGAGCCTGACCTGGGAGCATGGTTGCTACCTGTCACCGGAGAGTTCTATTTCCAGTGCCAAAGTCTAAGATTTCCCAGGGCCCATTCAGGGTTATTTGAGGGAACTTGAAGAAGAGTAGTTCCTGAGGGGACATGAAAGTACCAGTTAAGGCAAAAAGTGAACATACGATCCACAGAAGAGGTTGACAATACAGGAGCTGTAGGTGATGGAGAATAAGAGGTCATGAGGATGGAGTGAAGAGTCTAGTGGATTTCAAAGTGGACGTGTTTTGGGGATATACATGCACATGTGTCTATCATCTATCTACCTACCTATCTTCTATCTATCTAATTACCTGTCTATCCCCATTTATTGATTATTCTTTTAGCTGTGTCTAGTCTGCTACATCATTTGTTTCTTGAGTGTTCTTAAAGTTTTCTATGGAAATATAAGTTAAAAAAGAAGGGCACACCAATGTGAAACCCGAAGCTCTATGAAGTTTTAACAAGTGAAGATGTTCATGTAGCCAAAACTGTGATTAAGAAAAAGAACATGGGGGAGCGTCGTCAGCATCACGGCAGAGTGAGTTGTTCCCTTTGTCTCCCCTCTAAGTTACAACCAGTCACATCCACTGATCAACAAAGGACTCCCTGTGCAGTACACCAGAAAGCCTGGGCGATCCATGCGGCTATGCATCTGAAGGTGGTGGACTGGACCGCTGGGAGGCAGTGGAAATAGGGGAGCAGATCCCCCTCCCCCCAGCGATCCAAAACGCGAATCCTCACACTGGCATGCCCGCCAGCGACCACAGACACCAAGGGCAAACATGACACTCATGGCTTGATCCCTGCTCCCCCAGTGGTGGCTGGTGACACACACATTCTGAGGCTTCAGGACACAGAGTGGAGCTGGCCATCACGTCCTCCTCACCTCTCCCATCAGTGGTACTGGTCTCTCCAGCAGTGGAGACAACATCCAAGGTGTGAATTCCCGTGGCGGGATTCGGTGTCCTGACGGGATGTTTTGGAGCACATCTGCATGCGCCAGCGACAGAGGTTATACAAGCAGCAATGACACCCACACGTGTCTTAGTCCTTGCCCCTTCCAGCAGTGGCAGATGGTGCACACGTCCTGAGGCTTCAGGACACAGAACGGTGCTGGCAACCCACCCTCCTCCCACTCCCCTGGCAGTAGCACTGGTCTCTCCAGCAGTGGGGACAGAAACCAAAACACAGATTTTCCCAGCAGGAGCAGGGTGACCTGAGCTGAGGTCTCAAAAAGCAGACCAGCAAGCTCCAGTGACCAGAGGCTGCAGGACCAGCAAAACAATTGCGACTCAGCCCCTGCCCCTCCCCCAGCAGTAGCACGTGGCACCTGTGACCTGAGGCTTCAGGAACCACAGCAGAACCTGAGACCCAGCCCCCAGTGGTGGCACCCCGACACTGGTTCCACCAACAATGGGGTCTGCATACCAGAACTGGGGTGCCCGACAGCAACAGTGACACCTGTGAACTGAGCCCACCTGGCAGCTGTGTCACCAGCACCCTCAGATAACCCAGGAGCAGCAGTGCAGGTGGTGCATGGGGCAGCAGCACCCAAGCCCATGGAGAGCCCCCAGAGAGCCAGTGGAAGAATACGAGACCTGGGAGACCCTGGAAGCAGAAGAAGTGCTTGCAGCCTGGTGACCCCAGTGGTGCCACCTGAGACTGCAGCAACTTCATAAGCAGCAAGGCAGCAGCGACCCCAGAGGCACCAGCAGCACAGGAGGGCACTGACGACGCCTCTAGCAGAGGCAGCGAAGGTGGAAAGGGCAGGCTCTCAAAGACAGCCAGAAGCAGCTCAGAACCAAAGTAACCAAAGCCACACCCAAATGAGAAAGGTGGTTACCACCACAACTGCACATGCAGGGGATGAACTCATCAAGTACCATGAAGAACTACAGAAGAGAAGGAGAACGACAACTCTCCAGAAACCAAACTAGAAGTCACAGAAGATTACAATCTAACTGACAGAGCATTCAAAACGGCTGTCATGAAGAAACTCAACAAATTACAAGAAAAGTCAGAAAGAGCGTTCAATGAGCTCAGGAGTAAAATTAATGAACAGAAGTAGTACTTCCCCAAACAGATTGAAACTCTAAAAAAGAAATAATAAATCAGAAATACTGGAGATTAAGAACACAATTAATGAGACCAAAAAAAATTAATAATCATAAAGTAGAAAGCATTAAAAATAAAGCAGACCATATGGAAGAGAGAATTAGTGAGCTCAAAGATAGAAGTCTAGAAATGATTCAGGTGGAAGAGGAGAGAGAACTAAGAGTCAAAAAAAAATGAAGAAATTCTATGAGAAATATCTGACTCAATTGGGAAAAGCAGCATAAAGATTATAGGTCTCCCAGAGGGAGAAGAGAGAGAGAAAGGAGCAGAGAGCTTGTTCAAAGAAATAATAGCTGAGAACTTTCCCAACCTGGCGAAGGAACTGGACATGCACTTGCACATGAAGCTAATAAAACTCCTAATTACCTCAGTGCAAAAAGACCTTCTTCAAGGCATATAACATCAAAACTATCAAAAGCCAATGACAGGGGCTGGCCCAGTGGCATAGTGATTAAGTTTGCACATTCCACTTTAGCAGCCTGAGGTTCGCAGTTTCGAATCCCGGGCACAGACCTACACACCACTCCTCAAGTCACTCTGTGGTGGTGTCTGACATAAAAAATAGAGGAAGATTGGCACAGATGTTAGCTCAGGGCAAATCTTCCTCCAGCAAAAAGAGGATGATTGGCAATGGACGTTAGCTCAGGGCCAATCTTCCTCACCAAAAAAAAAGGAAAAGGAACGCCAATGAGAAAGAATGAATATTAAGGGCAACCAGAGAGAAGAAAATAACCTACAAGGAACCCCCATGAGGCTGTCAGTGGATTTCTTAGTAGAAACCCTACAGACTAGGAAAGATTGGAATGATATATTCAAAATACTGAAAGACAAAAACTATCAGCCAAGAATACTCTATCCAGCAAAATTATCTTTCAGATATGATGGAAAAATAAAAGCTTTCCTGACAAACAGAAGCTGAGAGTGTTCTTTGCCACCAGATCTGACTTACAAGAAATATTGAAAGGAACCCTTTACCCAACACAAAAAGGCAAAGGTTTGCAAAGGTTTACAAAGTTTTGAGCAAGAAGATAAATAGACAGAGAATCAGAAAATTACAGCTCTATATTCCAATAGGTTAGCAAACTCTTAATTGAAACATAAAGGATAAAGAAAAAGAAGGCATCAAAAATAACTACAACCACATCAATTTTGTCGCAAACTCACAATAGCAAAAAGAACAGTTTGTGACAACAAAAACATAGAAGGAGAAGAGGAAAAGGACAGAACCTGCACAGGCTAATGGAGATAAGAGACTATCAGAAAAAGGACTATCTAATTCATAGGTCTTTCACACAAACCTCATGGTAACCACAATACAAAGAAATCAGAGCAGAGTCACAGATCATAAATAAAGAGAAAACTGAGGAAAATATCACAGAAAACCACCAAACTGGAATAGTAGTCAGAAACACAAGGAAAAAGAAACAATGGAAATATAGAACACCCAGAAAACAAAAGATAAAATGGCAGTATTAAGCTCTTGTATATCGATATTCACTCTATATGTAAATGGACTGAATTCACCAATCAAAAGACAGAGAGTGATGGGATGCATTAAAAAAACAAGACCCAACAATATGCTGCCTCCAGGAGACACATCTCAGCTCTAAAGACAAACATAGGGTCATAGTGAAGGGATGGACGCAAATGGCAAGCAAAAGAAAGTGAGGGTAGGCATACTTATGTCAGACAAAGCAGACACAAGAGAAAAAAGATAACAAGAGACAAAGATGGACACTATATAATGATAAAAGGGACATTCCACCAAGAAGACATAACACTTATTAATATATATGCACCTAACACAGGAGCACCAAAGTATATAAAGCAACTACTAACAGACCTAAAGGGAGAAATTGACAGCAACACAATAATAGCAGGAGATTTTAACACCCCACTTATTTCAATGGATTGATCATCCAGACAGACAGTCAAGAAGGAAACATTGGCCTTAAATGATACTATAGACCAGATGGACTTAATAGATATATATAGAACATTCCATCCAAAAACAACAGAATACACATTCTTCTCAAGTGCAGAAGGAACATTCTCAGAGATAGATCATATGTTGGGAAACAAAGCAAGCCTCTATAAGTTTAAGAAGATTGAAATCATAACAAGCATCTTTTCAGAACACAATGCTATGAAACTAGAAATCAACACAAGAAAATGTTGGGAATGTCACCAATATGTGGAGACTAAACAATATGCTACTGAATAACCATTGGATCAATGAAGAAATCAAAAAATACCTGGAGACAAATGAAAATGAAAACACAACATACCAAAACTTGTGGGATACAGCAAAAGTGGTACTAAGAGGGAAGTTTATAGCAATACAGGCCTACCTCAACAAACAAGATAAATCTCATATGACCATACACTATACCTAAAAGAACTAGCAAAGAAGAACAAACAAACTTCCAAAGTCAATAGAAGGAAGCAAATAATAAAATCAGAACAGAAATAAACAAAATAGAGACTGAAAAAAAATAGAAAGAATCAATGAAACTAAGAGCTAGTTCTTTGAGAAGGTAAACAAAATTGACACACCCTTAGCCAGACTCACTAAGAAAAAAGAGAGAAGACTGAAATGAATAAAATCAGAAATGAAAGAGAAGAAATTACAATGGAACCACAGAAATATGAAGGATTATAAGAGAATACTATGAAAAACTACATGCCAACAAATTGGATAACCTAGAAGAAATGGATAAATTCTTAGACTCTTACAACCTTCCCAAACTGAATCAAGAAGAAATAGAGAATCTGAATAGACCAATCACAAGCAAAGAGGTTGAAACAGTACTCTAAAATCTCCCAAAAAATCATAGTCCAGGACCAGACGGCTTCTCTGGTGAATTCTACCAAATCTTCAAAGAAAATTTAATACCTATCCTTCTCAAACTCTTCCAAAAAATTGAAGAGGATGAGATACTTCCTAACTCATTTTACAAGGGCAACATTACCCTGATACCAAAACCAGACGAGGGCAACAGAAAAAAAGAAAATTACAGGCCAATATCGCTGATGAACATAGATGCAAAAATCCTCAACGAAATATTAACAAATCGAATACAACAATACATGAAAAGGATCATACACCATGATCAAGTGGGATTTATTCCAGGGATGCAGGGATGGTTCAACATCTGCAAATTAATCAACGTGATACATCACATTAACAAAATGAAGAATAAAATCACATGGTCATCTCAGTCAATGCAGAGAAGGCATTTGACAACATCCACATCCATTTATGATAAAAACTCTCAACAAAATGGGTATATGATGGAAAGTACCTCAATATAATAAAGGGCATATTTGACAAACCCACAGCCAACATCACACTTAATGGTGAAAAACTGAAAACCATTCCTTGAGAATGGTAAGAAGACAAGGGTGCACACTCTCTTCACTCTTATTCAACATAGTATTGGAAGTTTTAGCCAGAGCAATTAGGCAAGAAAAAGAAATTTCCAAATTGGAAAGGAAGAAGTAAAACTGTCACTATTTGCATATGACATGATTCTATACACAGAAAACCCTAAGGAATCAATCAAAAAACTGTCAGAAATGTTAGATGAATACAGTAAAGTTGGAGGGGACAAAATCAACATACAAAAATCAGTTTCATTTTTATACACTAATAATGAACTAGCAGACAGAGAAATCTAGAATACAATCCCATTTACAACTGCAACAAAGAGAATAAAATACCTAGGAATACATTTAAACAAGGAGATGAAAGATGTATATGCTGAAAATTATAAGACATTTTTGAAGGAAATTGAAGAATACATAAGGAAATGGAAAGATCCCATGCTCATAGATTGGAAGAATAAACATAGTTAAAATATTCACATTACCTAAAGCAATCTACAGATTCAATGCAATCCCAATCAGAATCCCAATGACATTCCTCACAGAAATAGAACAAAGAATCCTAAAATTCATATGGAACAACAAAAGACCTTGCATAACCAATGAAATACTGAGAAAAAAGAACAAAGTTGGAGGTATCACACTCCCTGAAATCAAAATATACTACAAAGCTATAGTAATCAAAACCACATGGTAGTGGCAGGAAAACAGACACACAGATCAAGGGAAGAGAATTGAAAGCCCACAAATAAAACTACGCGTATATGGACAGCTAATCTACGACAAAGGAGCCAAGAACTTACAATAGAGAAAGAAAGCCTCTTCGATAAATGGTGTCGGGAAAACTGGACAGCCACACGTCAAAGAATGAAAGTAGACAATCACCTTTCACCATACACAAAAATTGACTCAAAATGGATTTAAGACTTGAATGTAAGACCTGAAGCTGTACAACTCCTAGAAGAAAACATAGGCAGTACACTCTTTGACATTGGTCTTAGCAGTATCTCTTCAAATACCATGTCTACTCAGGCAGTGGAAACAAAAGGAAAAATAAACAGATGAGACTACATTGGACTAAAAAGCGTCTGCATAGCAAAGGAAGCCATCAACAAAACGAAAAGACAACTACCAACTGAGAGAAAGTATTTGCAAATGCTATATCTGACATGGGGTTAATTTCCAAAATATAGAAGGACCTCATATGACTCAAAAATGACAAAATGAACAACTTGATCAAAAAGTGGGCAGAGGATGTGAACATTTTTCCAAAGAAGATATAGAGATTGCCTACAGGCACATGAAAAGATGTTCAACATCACTAATTACTAGGGAAATACAAATCAAAAGTACAATGAGATATCACCTCACACTCATCAGAATGGCTATAAGTAACAAGACAAGAAATAACAAGTGTTGGAGAGGATGTGGAGAAAAGGGAACCCTCATACACTGCTGGTGGGAATGTAAACTGGTGCAGCCTCTATGGAAAACAGTATGGAGATTCCTCAAAAATTAAGAATAGAACTACCATATGATCCAGCTGTGCCATCACTGGGTATTTATCCAAAGAATATGAAATCAACAATTCAAAGAGATTTATGCACCCCTATGTTCATTGCAGCATTATTCACAATAGCCAAGATATGGAAGAAACCCAAATGCCCATCAATGGAGGAATGGATAAAAAAGATGTGGCATATAGATATACAATGGAATATTAACCATAAAAAAGACAAAATGGTGCCATTTGCGACAACATGGAGGGACCATGAGAGTATCATGCTGAGTGAAATAAGTCAGACAGAGAAAGACAAATACCGTATGATTTCACTCACATGTGGAAGATAAACACGTGGAAAAAGAAAGAGAACAGATTAGTGTTTACCACAGAGGAAGGGGGTGGGGGTGGGCGAAAGGAGTAAAGGGGCACATATATGGTGACGGATAAAAATTAGACTACTGGTGGTGAGCACAACGCAGAGCACAATGTCACTGTAAAGACTCTTGAAAAGTCACCAAATGAGTGGCATCACCGAGCATCATAGCTCTGTGAGGACCGTGGGGGAGCTGAGGCAGCACCTGTGAAGCCTGCTCTGCTCTGTCCGTCTGTTGTGTGGCTGTCTCCATGGCGATATGTTTCTGCATTCTTGCCACTAGAGAACCTTAAAGATAATGCAAACCAACCCAACCCAACCGGTTATCTTGATTTAATTTGTGTTTCTTTTTTTCCCCCAGCTCTATTAAGATATAATTGACATTTAACCTCACGTAACTTTAGGGTGCACCACGTGATGATTTGATACATGGATACACTGCAACGTGATTACCACCATCGGGCCAGCTAACATGTCCACCGCGGCACAGAATTACCATTGCTTTTCTGTGGTGAGACATTTGAGATCCACTCTCCTAGGAACTTTCACGTGTATAATACAGGACTGCTAACTGTGCAGTACGTTAGGTGCAACGTGATTACCACCATAGGGCCAGCTAACACGTCCACCACGGCACAGAATTACCGTTGCTTTTCTGTGGTGAGACATTTGAGATCCATTCTCCTAGGAACTTTCACATGTATAATACGGGACTGCTAACTGTGCGGTACGTTAGACAACTTCTTATACAACACTGTTTAGGGGGCCCACCGTGTGTGGAACCACAGGTCGCTTTTCTTCTCCCATCTCCTTTTCGTTTTAGGACGAGGGAGTAAAAGCCACACTGAATCGCGTTGAAACACATTGTAGGCGTTGCACTCCTACATCTAATATATCTGAGGTTGCTTGCTTAGTCTGCTACAGAGCTAAATGCTAGGATTTGGTCTGTCTCAGAGTACAACATGTATTCAGTGTTGTAAAAGAGGTTTATCTTCAGTATTGAAAGCATGGATACATGGAAAGCACCGTTTGTTAATCAGGACGCTGACGCACATCTCTGTTGGTGCGTGTAAGGTGTGCTCTGTAGCCTTGGCACGTTAAGTGGGTCCTCAGACGGGCAGCAACTGCATGAAAACGCCAGTCTCGGGGCACATCCTGACCGACTGAACAGAAGCCACATTTGCACAAGCTCCCGGTGAATCATCAGCACGTTAGAGTCTGTTGCTCTTCCATCTCTATGGTTACATGGTGTGCAATTATTAGGAAAGTCTAACAAAGAGCACCACATTTACATGTCAAACAATCTACTATGGAGAATGCATGCATCCCTTGAAATTTCACCCTGGGATATGTGCTAGTTGGTTCCCTGGGGACCATCTGCAGCAGGGAGCTCTGCGTAGTCCTCAGGAGCGTGACCACAGCTATTACTCTTACATGTGCTGGTGCCTGGGGCACGTGGGACACCCTCCTCCCACATCTCCTTTCCTCTATCACTTAAATTCTGGAGCCACTCAAGATAAGACCAATCTCATCAATACTTGATTTCCATCCTGCTTTGTGATCTTCCCTTGAATACATGGTGTGTGACTTCCTTCAGGAGGACAATAAAGACTGACCTGAATCCAGTTCAGACTCTTTCCTTCAGGTATGATGTGCTTTTGATTGACTGTGTGCTGCTCCACTTGTCAAGAGTTAGGTAACAGGTGCAGCTACAATGAAAATGAATAGCATTGCAATAGCAACGAGATGCCAGTGTCTTATAAATTACATGAAAGAAAGAAAATGATAAATTGATATCAAGCTGTCAAGGTTTTGTTGATTTAAACTTGTCTTTAAATCAATAAACTGGCGATACTAATATTAATTAATTCAACAGTTAGGTATAAATCACCTATTCCTTGGTAGACACTCTGCTTGAAAGGAAGAAAGAACATAAAATAAAATGCAATTTTAATGCTGACGTGTTACAGTTTAAATGTAAGTAGAGATGGTTCAGAGTGGATATTTTCCCCAAACTAAGTCAGATTTGGGGAAACATGTTCTACAAAATACTGGAAAACACAATTTTAATCAATAAAAGCAATAGTTCATACCTGTACCTGCGGAAGCTCAGAAATAAATCAACACGCAAACACCCTTGATTTTAAGGCCAGTATAGATGGTGCTGACTTCCAGGAGGAGAAAGGCAGATGTATGACTTACACAGCCACAGTCACTTGTGTCAGAAATTAGAAAGATGGGGGATTGGATGCCAACAAGGGTTTCAAGGATATACATATCCCTGCCTTTGCAAAGGGTTCCACCTAAAAATCCATTTAAAAATCATCCTCTAAGTAAACAGATGGCAGGAAGGAGGCAAAACTTTCAAGTGACTCTAGGAACTATCAGAGGTCTTAGAGCTTGTGGACTGTTGAGGAAATATATGACTTCATTAAATTTTTTTTAAAGAGCTTTATTGAAGTATAATTGATATAGCAAAAATTGCAGGTTTAACGTTTACAAGTTGATGGATTTGGACATATGCAAACACCCGTGATACCATCACCACGATCAAGGTAATAAAGACACCCATCAGCTCCAAAAGATTCCTCGTGTCCCTTTGCTGGGTGTGTGCAGAGCATTAGGGATCTGCCAGTGAACAGTCACGAGTGCACACTACTCTGTTAGCTATGTTGTACAGCGGATCTCCGGAATTTATTCTTCCTACAAAACCGGAACTTTATAGATCATTAACCTTTATTTTGACCATGGGAAATTCCCAAACTTTGTGAACTTTTATTTTCTTGTTGTGAAATGGGAGCAGTAGTACTTAACTCATAGAATGAATTGAAGATCAAAGATTTATGCAAAGTGTGAGTCCAGTGAGTGGGAGAACATAGTGACTCTGCGCAGGGTATAGTTATGAGAATTCTCCTGCCCCACTCCCCCACCAAGGCTCCGCACCCTCTGATGGGACCCGGCCAGAGAGCCAGACATTCCAGAAGGAGACCACGTTCACCTACACGATGACGTTGAGGTGCAGGCTCAGCATGAGCATTTAACACTCTGTTGTCAACACTGTCCCAATTGAAGGGACTCAGGTAGTGGTCACCAGGGGACAACGGCTCCTGGAAGAGTGCTGATTCCTGACATCACGGTCAGAAGTGGGGAGTGATGGTTGAGGAACAGGTGTGTCTGCAGATTACAGCAGGCTAAAGTCTTGGAAAAAATACTGAGCATCTGGAACCAGATTGGGGGTGATGGAGAGGGCTGGGACCAGAAAAACTGATACGTTTTCAGAATGATTTTCAGGGTAAAAAGGAAGATGACCAGATATAACTGGAAGGCTGATTACTCCCAGTTCCAGAAATCTTCACGTTGAGCAAATGGCAGCATCTCTGACATAGTTAACAAGGAAGACACTGAGATGCCGGGGCTGAGCGTGACTGTTCCATCAATAGGTCTGCACAGGTTCAGTAGGAATGACAATTTCCCCCAAAAGTGTAATAATAGCATTGCTTAATAATGACTCTGGCTTAAAATGAACAACTCCTGAGGTGCAGAGGTAAGTGTCCCACTACAGATCTTAACTCACTCTTGCTTGGATGTGTGACTCCATTTATATCACGACTCCCTCCCCTAACCAAGTTGCAGAGAAAAAGTAGAAAACAATGAAGGGA
Organism: Tapirus indicus; assembly: GCA_031878705.1. Classification (NCBI taxonomy): domain Eukaryota; kingdom Metazoa; phylum Chordata; class Mammalia; order Perissodactyla; family Tapiridae; genus Tapirus; species Tapirus indicus. The sequence continues at coordinate 615,933 of CM062925.1, read as the reverse complement.
CTTGAGTTCTGAGGTTTACATTAATTATCAGTTGAAGAAAAAGGCAGAACATTCTCTCTCATTTTTCAAATTTTAGTTTTTGTTTAATAAAGTTTATCTTTTAGAGGAGTAGGGCTCACAGCAATATTGACAAGAAGGTATAGAGAGTTCCCATCTACCCCTTGTCCCACATCATGCACAGCCTTCTCCCCTATTAACATCCCCCACCACGGTGGTACGTTAGTTACAGTCAATGAGCCTGCAGTGAAACATTGTTATCAGTCAATGTCCACACTGACACCGTGGTTCACTCTTGATGTCGTATATTCTACGGGTGGAGACAAATGTATAATATCGTGTGTTCACATTATAGTATGGTACAGAGTATGTTCACAGCCCCTAGAAATCCTCCGTGCTCTACCTATCCACCACTCCAACCCGAATCCCTGGCACCTACTGAGCGTTTCACTGTCTCCATGTATTTACCTTTTCCCGTACGTCATATAGCTGCAATCACACAGGGTGGAGCCTTTTCACACTGGCTTCCTTGACTTAGTGGTATGCATTCAAGTTTCCTCCACGTTTTTTTCGTGGCTTGACAGCTCAGTTCTTTTCAGTGCTGAATACGATTCCATTGCCTGAATGTAGCATACTTTGTCACTCACCTATTGAAGGACACCTTGGTTGCTTCCAAGTTTTGGCAATTATGACTAAAGTTGCTACAGGCATCTGTGTGCAGGATTTGCTTGGACATAAGTTTTCAGCTCCTTTGGGTAAATACCAGGGAGTGTGATTACTGAAGTGTATGCTAAGAATATACTTGGTTTTTGAAGACACATTCAAACTGTCTTCCAAAGTGGCTGTGCCATTTTGTGTTTCCGCCCACAATGATTGAGAGCTTCTGTTGATCCACATCCTCACTAGCATTTGGTGTTGTCAGTGTCCTGGATTTTGGCCATTCTAATAGGTTTGTAGTGGTATCTCATTGTTTATATTTGCATTTCCCTGATGGCATACGATGTGGAGGATCTTTCCATGTGCTTATTGGCCATCTGTACATCTTCCAAGGTGACGTGTTTCTGAGGTCCTTGGCTCATTTTACACTAAGGTAGTTTGTTTTCTTGTTGTTGAGTTTCACGCATTCTTTGTTTATTTTGGATAGCAAGCCTTTACTAGATGTGTCTTTTGCAAGTGTTTTCCTCCAGGCTCTGGCTTATTGTCTTAGTTCATTCAGGTTGCTGTAATAAACATACCAGAAACTGGGTGGCTTAAGTAACAAATATTTTTCTCACAGTTTAGGAGGCTGGCAAGTGCAAGGTCAAGGAGCTGACAGATTAGCTTCTTGGTGAGGGGTTTCCTTATAATTGCTCTAATCCCATTTAGGAGGGCTGTGTTCTCAGGACCTAAGCACCTTCCAAAGCCCCACTTCCAAACATCATCCTACTGGGGATGAGTTTCAACATATGAATTTTAGGGGGACACCAACATTCAGTCTATAGCCCCCATCTCTTCATTTTCTTGACTGTGTCTTTCCCAGAGCAGACATTTTTAGTTTTAATGAAGTCCAGCTTTCTTTCCTGGATCATGCCTTTAGTGTTATATCTAAAAAGCATCGCCAAACTCAAAGTCATCTAGATTCTCTCCCATGTTATCTTCTAGGAGATTTACAGTTTTTTTTTTTTTTTTTTGTATTTAGGTCTATGGTCCATTTTTAGTTCATTTTTGTGAAGGGTGTGAAGACAATGTTTAGAGTCATTTTATTGCATGTGGATGTCCAATTGTTCCAGCATCATTTGTTGAAAAGACCATCTTTTCTCCATTGTATTGTCTTTGCTCCTTTGTCAAAGGATTGACTGTATTTATGTGGATCTATTTCTCGGTACTCCTTCTGTTCCATTGATCTATTTGCCAGTTCTTTGGCCACACTGTCTTACGTATGGGAGCTTTGCATTAAGTCTTGGAGTCAGGTAGTTTCAATCCTCTAATTTTATTGTTTCTCCTTCAACATTGTGTTGGCTGTTCTGGGTCTTTTACCTCTCCAATAAACTTTAGGACCCATTGGCAATATCCATAAAATAACTTGCTAGGATATTGATTGAGATTGCATTGAATCCATAGATCAAGTTAGAAAAACTGACATGTTGGCCATATTGAATCTTTCTATCCACGAGCATGAAATATCCCTCCATTTACATAGTTCTTTGATTTCATTCATGAGAGTTTTGTAGTTTTCCTCATATAGATCCTGTACATATTTCTTTAGATTTATCCTTACATACTTTCGGGGGGTGCTAATGTGAATGGTAACTTGTTTTTAATTTTAGATCCACTTGTTCATTTCTGGTATATAGGAAAGTGATTGATGTTATTAACATTTATCTTGTTAACTTGTTATAATGTCTTCTTAGTAACAGGAGTTTTTTTGTCACTTCTTTTCGATTTTCCACATAGATGATTATATCAACAGCAAACAAAGACAGTATTGTTTCTTCCCTCCCAATCTGCATATCTTATATTTCTTTTTCTTGTCTTATTGCGTTAACTAGGACTTCCAGTGTGATGTTGGAAAGTAGTGGTGAGATAGGACATCCTTGCCATGTCCCTAATCTTAGTGGGAAAATGTCAAGATTCTCATCATTAAGTATGATTTTAGCTGTAGGTTTTTGTAGACACTCTTTACCCAGTTAAGGAAGTTCCTCTCTATTCCTAGTTTACTGAGACATTCTCTCTCTCTCTCTTTTTTTATCATAAAAGACTTTCTTGTTAGGTCTGATATCTCAAAAAATTAGGGTTTGTATGTATGCGGATATGGGAAAGAAAAGAGAGATCAAGATATTCCATAGCTCTTTAATTGGATGTTTGTCCAGAGGGGTAAATGAGTAGTGAAGAATTCATGGTATGTATCTATGTCTATGTATATTTATATATATGTACATGCATATATACATGTGTATGTATGTATAAATGCATATATAGCATCTCCAATTTAGTGTATAACTTATTGAAAAACACTAATCTGCCTAAATAACATTAAACAATAAGTGTTCAAATTTTCAGACTTACTGATTTTTCAGGAACTGAAAATTGAACATGGGTTGTCACTCTCAATTCGTCTATCAACACATGCCAACCCTTATCCAAAGTAGAGGCTTTCTATCTGACTGTGAAGAAAGAAGATTAAAAATAATAGCATGGAATTTGAAGAGAGGAAAAGATATTGTAGGTGTGTTTGGACCAAATGAAAACAAGGAATTGTCATGAAAAAGGACACCAACCATATTGTATCTTCACAATACCTGTCCTCTGTAGCAATTTAAATATCACACAGAGTGTAATTAGAAAAAGTAACCATAAAGTTTGAAGAGTGAACTTATTAATACTAGTGCAAATAGAGCTAGCAATTCTCTTTATTTGAAATCATTTTCATTAAGTGTGAACATCTGGGCTAGACTTTTTTCTCTATTCATAAAGAAGTGATTTTATTTAACGATGTATACAGAATCTAGAGAAGTGACTGAAATATATTTTGGAAGGAAAGAGTTACAGGTCCCAAGAGTTGGAATCATGATGCGTCGTATCTTACACCATCTAATCTGAAAACACCTTCTCGTTTTTCATTTCTGCCCATACTGCTGAGATGGTGAATCAGAGCACCGTGACACAATTTATCCTAAAGGGTTTCTCAGAGGACCCCGCTGTGAATGCTGTCTGCACGGGCTGTCTCCTGGTCACCTATGCCTTTGGGGTCCTGGCGAATATTGTTGTCATCACAGTGATTACCAAGGATGGCCACCTCCATGCACCCATGTATTTCTTCCTAAAGAATCTGTCCTTCCTGGATGTGTGCTACACCTCGGTCACCATGCCCAAGGCCATTGTCAATGCCATCCTGGGTTCTGAGGAGATTTCCTTCCTGGAGTGTGCTGCCCAGCTCTACCTCTTTTTCACGCTGGCAGCCACCGAGTGCTTCCTGCTCACTACCATGGCCTATGACCGCTACATGGCCATCTATAGGCCCCTTGTCTATGGCGTCACAATGAGCAGGAACCTCTGCTGCGAGCTGGTTTCCACTGCCTGGATTTGTGGGGCTCTCTATTCCATCTTCCATGCCATCAACACCTTCTCCCTCCCTTTCTGTGGACCTAATGTCATCGATCACTTTTTCTGTGACATTCCTCCTGTCATGAGGCTCTCCTGTGTTGACTCTCACACCAATGAAGAGTTGAGTTTCATCTACAGCAGCTGCAGCATCCTGGGAGCCTGCGTTCTCACCCTGCTCTCATACATTCGCATCATCTCCACCATCGCCAAGATCCAGCAGGTGCAGGGCCGCTGGAAAGCCTTCTCCACATGCTCTTCTCACCTGACCACCGTCCTCCTGTTTTATGGAACTGGGAGTTCCCTGTACCTGAGACCTACCTCCGACTATTCTCCCATCCAAGCACGGCTGGCTGCTGTGTTTTATTCCATCATCACACCCAGCTTGAATCCTCTCATCTATTGTCTGAGGAACAAAGAAATGAAAATAGCTCTTAAGAAAGTGTTCCATCAACTAAAGAGAAAACACCACAAGAGTTTATTTTAAAGTACATTCCTCCACAGTGTCTATAATTAATCTACTTGAAAAGTAAAAATACTAATACTCGATAGATTTTAATTATACATATTGGTTAAGGAGATGCAGGTATTTTGAGACATTTTAATATAGATTTGCTAGCAACATAAATATTCATCTTCACGTATCTGCAGCCGGTCAAGAGTAGATCTAAGACCAAGGAAAGTTTGTCTTCCCTCCCTTCTTCTCCCACAGAAGGGTGGCTGCACGGTGACAGTGGAAGGTATGAGGGTGGTGGCCACCCCACTGCGGTACGCCGAAGATGCCAGGGCCATGCGGATACAGGGATGCATTAAGGCTGTGTAGCGGAGGGGACGACAGACAGCGATGTACTCGATAGTACATTCATCCTTGTGTTATCAAGTACTTTTTTTCAAAGTAGAGAGATCTATTGTGGTTTTCAAACTACCATTCAACTAATTAGAAAATAATATAAAAATGCAAAAGTTTCTCATTTCCAGAAAAGGCATGTTGTAGGTAAAGGCCAGTTAGAGTGAACCCATGGGAAACAAACTAGTACTGTAGCACAAACAATGAAATGAGTTTGATCAAGCTTTCATCTGGAAAGTACATCTCCAAATTAAGAAAATATGTTTTTATATATAGAAATGTAAGATTGTACTACTACTAATAAATGTTTCTACTTATATGTCTTTGCAAGTCATAGAATATTCCATAGCTGTGCTTTTTCTTAGGAATCAGACTCGAGTGCTAGGCAGTTCAACTGGTTCATTGGTTAAACTACAGAATAATAGAGCCAGGCTCTTTCCTTCTGCTTAATCCTCCACCTTTAACATGTGGCTTTTGTCCTCATGTGGTTTATGCAGCTCTACACGTCTCCACCACTTTCTGAGTGGATAGAGTATAGGATGAAACAATAGAATTTGCTTCATGACAGCTTGCTTAAGCTTCCTCCATCTCAGGTACATTCTTGCAAAGAAGTTAGCCATAAGTCCACCTGGAGATACAGGAAGGCTGAGGGAATGAATGTGTTATCCACAAATGAAGGAAAAAAGATGACTGGTGTAAAACATTCCTGCAATATTTTCATGTTTGTCTTAACCTGGTGAAGCATTTATTAAAAAAGAGTCTCATATGCTATATATATATAATATATTTTGGGGAAAAAACATTGAAAAATAGATAACTAAAGGATTTACCTTATGTTACTACTGGGTAATGGCAAAGTTAGTACATTACGGAATGTTGCATAAGTAATTAATCAGAATAAAATGACCCAAATAGGCTCTTATTGAAAGATGTTATGTGTTTTTTTTACCACAAAATAAGAGATGTTCATCACAGTAGTATTTAAAACAGTTTTTTGATAATCAGGTAAAATTTGATCCCATAATCTTCCCTAGAACTTTCCTCAATGCCCCCTTAACCTCTTTGTTCCTCAGAGTATAGATAAGAGGGTTGAGCATGGGGGTGACCACAGTGTAGAAGAGGGAGATAAACTTCCCCTGGTCCTTGGATCTACTCTTGGCCGGCTGCAGGTACATGAAGATGATGGTTCCATAGAAGATGATGACAACCATCAGGTGGGAGGAGCAGGTCCCAAAGGCTTTCTTTCTTCCGGTGGCTGACTTGATCTTCAAAACGGCTTGGGCAATGCAGCCGTAGGAGACCAAGATGAAGGAGACAGGCACTATAAGGAATAAGACACTAGCCACAAAGAGCTCAGCCTCATTGAAAGTGGTGTCCACACAAGCCAACCTGATGAGCACAGGGACCTCACAGATGAAATGATCCACTTGGTGATGCCCACAGAAGGACAGCTGCAGGGTGAGAGTGGATTGTATGAGGGTGGTGGCCACCCCACTGAGCCACGCCAAAGATGCCAGGGCCGTGCAGAGACAGGGATGCATTAAGGAAGTGTACTGGAGGGGACGGCAGACGGCGACATAGCGATCATAGGACATCACCGCCAGGAGGACACACTCAGTAGATCCTAGGGCAAGGGAGACATAGAGCTGGACCACGCAGCCAACATAGGTGATGGTTTTCCTGGGATCCCACAAGTTGACCAGAAGCTGGGGAACAACACTGCTGGTAAAGCAGAGGTCCAGGAAGGAGAGCTGAGAAAGGAAGAAATACATTGGCGTGTGAAGCTTGGGCTCCAGGCGAGAGACCAGAATGATGGTGGTGTTCCCCACAACGGTCAGTAAGTAGAAGATCGAGATGACCACAAATAGAACCTCCTGTAACTGAGGATAATCAGAAAACCCCAAGAGGATAAAACCTGTCAGGTTGCTCTCCTTGGTACTCCTCACCATCGCCATGGGCACAGTATGTTCCAGAAAGCTGAGTCATGGCTGAGAAAGATGACATATTACATAAGGTCAAATCAGTGACAATGTCACCTCCCCCCAAAGTATTCTATGTTCAATGCTTAGAAGCTGTGTCCTCACATCTCGAGACTTAAATATGTCTATTTTCCTATTGTGTGCATTCCAAATAAATGTGATGCACAGCACCCTCTTAATGTCTTAGTTGTCCTCTGGTGCTCTCCAAGGTAGAGACGAGCAGACACATTAAAAACACATCTTCAAGCTACAGTAATTAAAACGGTGTGATATTGGCATAAAGTGGACGTATAGACCAATGGAGCAGAATAGAGAGCCCAGAGATAAACCCACTCATACACAGCCAACTGATCTTCCACAAAGGCACCAGGAGTACACAGCAGGGAAAGGATGGTCTCCTCAATAACCAGTTTTGGGAAAACTGAAAACCTACACTCAAAAGAATGAAACTAGACCCCTAGCTTCCACCATACACATAAATCAACTCTAAATGGGTTAAAAACTTACATGTAAGATCTGAAACTGAAACTCCTGGAGGAGAGCTCCACGACATCGGTCTTGGCAATGATTTTATGGATATGACACCAAGACCGCAGACAATGAAAGCAAAAATCTAGGGAATGGGATAAAATAATTGCAAACCATATATCCAGTAAGGGGTCTATGTCCAAAATGTATTAGGAACTCAAATAACTCAACAGGAAAAGAACAGAAAATCTGATTAAAAAGTGGCCGCTTGAATATGCATTTCTCCAAACAAAACATACCAACGTCCAAAAAGTACACGAAAAGATGCTCAACATCACTAATCATGTGGGAAATGCAAGTCAAACTGCCATGAGATATCAGCTCACACTTGTTCGGATGGCAGTTATCGAAAAATACAAGACAACAAATGTTGGTGAGATTGTGGAGAAATTAGAACTCTTGTGCAGGGTTAGTGGGAATTTAAAATGGTGCAGCCACTATGGAAAACAGAATCAACATCCCTCAAAAAATTAAAATAGAACTATCCTAGGATCCAGCAATCCCACTTCTGGGTATAAATCCAGAAGAATTGAAATCAGAATCTTGAAGTGATCTCTTCATTCCTCTGTTCATTGCAGCATTATTCATAACAGCCAGTCTGAGTGTTCATCTATGGATGAGTGAATAAAGAAGATGTGGTATATTATTCAGCCTTAATTAATGGAATATTATTAGAATATTAATGGAATATTATTCAGCCTTAATTAATGGAAATAGATCCTGCAATGTGTAACAAAATGGACGGACCTTGAGGACATTATGCTAAGTGAAATAAGTCAAACAGAGAAGGACAAATACTCCTCTTAACTGAAGGATGTAAAATAGTCAGACTTATAGAAGCAGAGAACAGAATGGTGATGGCCAGGGATGGAAGAAGAAGGAAATGGGGTGTTGTTCAATGGTTATAAAATTACAGCTGTACAAGATGAATAAGTTCTAGAGAGCTGTGGTCCAACACATTGCCTGTATTTAACAACACATTTCACTTAAATTTGTTAAAAGGGTAATTCCTGGTAAGTATTCTTAGACACACACACACACACACACACACACACACACACAAAGCAAAAGGACACAAGGAACTTCTGGAGGTTGTGGATAAATTGATTGTGGATAATTGGTGGTTAAATTTATTATCTAGATTGTGGTGATGGTATCAGGGGCGCATGCATATGTGCAGACTCATCACGTGGTTCACATAAGATAGGTTGTGCAGTTTTCTATCAGTTACACCTCAATAAAGCTGTGAAAAAAGAGCTCCATCATCTGTTGTAAGAAATAAATTAGACCATTATTTCCATCCAACCAAATTTCCATATCAACATCTTTCTTGTTACAGAAAAGGGGGAAACTCAGTTGATTCCAACTAGAGAAAAAAACCCTTGGGTTTTATTTAAGCAATTTTCAATCAATGAGGAATAAAACCATTTATCATCACCTAAAAAGAGTGGAAATTAGTGATAAGTTTACATTTTTGCAGTATACTAGATTTGATTGGCATTAACTAAAAATCAGCTCCTGAGAGCTTATGTGACCCAGTCAAAGGCGCATACATGCTTAGTAAGTGTTTAAGGTAGCACTTGAATCTATTCCTTACGACTGACCCACTGCTCCAGGTAACTCTATCTTTCTCCTTCCTTCCTCAGAGTTTATGTTTGTTTGTTTGTCTTATTTTAGGCTTGCTCCTTTTACAGAGACTCAGGGTTCTCCACACTCCAAAACCAGTTTTTAGGGAATGAAATGATCCATATGGTTTTAGATTTCTTCTTCCTGGAATCATTTGCATTTTAGTCATCAGCTGAAAGTGTGGATGCAAAATGTAGTTCCTGTTTTGGAAGTAAGTAATTAAGGGGATGCTTCATTTCTAATGAAGGCATTCTGTCTGATTTATGAGATGACGCCACGCAGGACACTAGTAATTATGCTTCATTATGAAGAGTCCAGTCCGTCCTTTGGCCCCACACTCACTAAGGAAACTTCCCTCAGTAGAATGAGGTCTTCACTACCGTTCACTCCCAAGCCTTTGTTCTTAGTTATATGGGAAACTTGCCAAGGGATGATTATTTTTTATTTGACTAAATTGCGTACGTGTCTCTATACACAAGTACATCGTGAGATTTGTGAGCCCCTACCCTCAAGTGTTCACACACAGTGGCCTCTCAACAATTACTCAGCAGGCACCATACTACATCCCTCATTTGACACCTCTTCCATGTTCCCTGGAGACACACACACCCCTAGTCAACCAGTAGACGGTAGACATCATTACCACATGACGGCATGAGGAGGCCTCACCCATCTTCCTCCAAACTGCAGCTGCTCAGACACGTGTGATTCCACTTCTGTTTGAACCTGGCTCGTTGAAAGCGTGGAAGTGAGAGGGGTCCATCCTGTGGTGACTACGGGTCATGGCCACACACGGCCCTCTTCCTGGATCTGGTGAACTCCACCCCAATCTTGTCATTACAGAGTGAGACCCTCTGCAGTATTCTCACCACGATTTTGTCCTTTTAACTTCATATATTTTGGGCCTATTACCGAAGCAATTGTACTTCAATTATGAAAAAAAGTTACCTTTTGAATTCATTATTTTCAAGTAAATATTGTGCAGCCTTATCCATAATTACTTCTCTCTTTATCACTACAAGTCAGTGCTCTGCAAAGTGTGTCCTGCCCGTCCTTGGTGAGCCCCCAAATCACCGCCTTCGTATTTTCACGGCGAACATTACGGCCTCCGTTCCCCTTCGGTTTCGTTCTGAACCTGTGAGAACTTCACAGGACACGTCCCGGAGTGGACCCACAGAGAACAGCGGCAGTGTCCAGGCACCTTCCGGGCTGCATGCGGAGTTCACGGACAGTAATCATTCCACTCACAGATAACACTGAGCTTGGACCCCTCTGGTAACAGCAATTCTGCTGAGCAAGCAAAATATCCTCATTGTTCATTAAGAACACCAGACACCACCAAGCATGAAAGGTTTGAAATAAGTTCTAAAGGAACATTTTTAAGATGTAAATATTGAGAGTGAATGCAGCATTTCCACAACTTCTCTGTTTGAACTAATAGCTTGAACACAAAGAGCAGAAAGTCGAAGGGGAACATCGTTCTCAGCAGGAACAGTCCTAAGACTGTGGACTGTCTCTAGGCCTAATCCCGTATTCTCACCCATCACGTGCTGATACGTGGAGACTTAAAATCACATGAAGAGAGAGAGTGAAACCCTCTTCTCCAAGCACCATCCTATACGTGACTCATCTTGGGGAAACAAGGTATAAAATGTAGCAGGTCATGGAAAATTAAATACCCCCTGGAGATGTAATCCACACAGAAGACGGCTCCCTGGCTGGAAGATGGGCTAGATTCGTAAGTGATTGACAGGGCTGAATGCCAAGTGGACCTGGACATGGTTCCAGAGCAGAGATATCTGTTATTAGGGGAAAGTGACTGGAAAGACTGCATTTGAGTCAACCTTCCAGACGTCCTCTGTACTTTCCCACCCAGGGCTTGAAGAACAACACACATTGAAAATTGCCGACATTTAATCCTCCAGCTCACATTCTAATAATCCACCCACAACAACTGCCAGGGGAAAAAAGAAAGAAAAGGAGAGACAACAATCCTGTCTATTTGGGAAAAGACAAGCCTAGATCACTGTCGACACACAAAGATGATGGCTTGTAGAAATACTCAACACTGGACCTAGGTTTTACACATTTCAAAATCTATAAGGCAAGAACAAGACTAAAAACAAAGACAAACAAGAAAAGGAGAGGTCTCTAAGAAACACAGGTTAGGTGAAGATCACACACTTGAAGGAGAATTTCTCCCAGAAAAGTATGACAATTCGGGCAGGGAAAACTATCCTGACACTCTCAAGAAATTTAAGACAACCTGGAGCTGCTAAAACAAATGATTCAAAACAACAGTAGATTTAAAAGAGGGACTGTCTGGAGGGAATATATAATGGTGACATCCTCAATTATCTTTCGGAAGTGAAAAAAGGAGTAGAATAGAGTCTGTGCTTGAGCAACGTGCACAGAATGCAAGGAAAGGAAAGAGAAAGAGTTGTTAAGAAAGGTGACATGAAAAGTCAAAACATAATTGCTCCTAAAGTTTCACAGTTGGTAAATTCCCTTAACATCCTAAGCTCATGGCTGAACACTATGAAAACTAATACCCAGGCTAAAGTAATAATCTTACAGTTACTTTATAACTACAGGTTACAAAATCCACAATGAAGACACATCACTATTAAACATTCGGGCATGAAGTAACGTAGAATAAACGCATAGAAACCGAACATGCTGGTTATATGAAGTTTGTGTCATTGACCAGTTATTACGCTTTAATGAAAACTTCGATTATGTAAAGAATAGAAAATTTGCTCAATATATTCTTTAACTCATTGCTGGAAAACTGAAATCAGAGTGTTAGGTGAAAGAGGGTGTCAAAAGTTCACTTGGAGATTATTAAATGTATAATTAGAAAACTTCTAAATATTAAAATATAAGAATATTTACAGTTGTAATACTCTTTTTAAACAAGATAAGGAAAAAATTAAGCTAAATAAGTTAGAAAAATACCAGAAAATAAAACTTTGTCAAAACAAAAATAGCATTTTAAATAACAAAATTTAAAAAGTCATCCTGAATATTAATGAAACATCCCTAGAAAAGCATAGAAAAGAACCTAATAGCATATTAAAGGTAATAATGCAAAATTAACACGTCAGATAATTTTTGGAACAATTTCAGAAACATCTTAATAGAGTTACTTGACAAAATCATTTCCATACAAAACAGCAAATTAAGAGACTATAGTGTAAGGAATTTGTACTTTTTATTATAAAATTGTAAAACATCTGTACTCTAAAAACCATCATCAAATTTTTAAATTTATGTAGAAAAATATTTGCAAATAGACATTGTCTTAAATATACAGAGATATCATGTGAAGAGTTGGGACTGAATGAATCATGCTAATAATTGCTCCTTCCACCAAGACCCAAGGAATCTCTTCTCTTCCAAGGTCTAATCAAACTTCTCTTCCAGCCCCCCAAAATGACAGCTGTGCCCCCTGCACTTCTGTTTCTTCTCTCTGTGCAACCTCCTCCTTCCTGGGCCCCCATATGCTATAGCATGGACCCTAAACCAGTGTAGGAAGCTGACTTTTGGGTGTGGCAGCTGGAAAGCCCTCCTGACATGGATACTTCTGGTCCCTTTGTCCAGAACAAATCCATGGTGACCTGGGGGCGTTATGTGGGATAGGTCTCTGAGCCCTGGAAGATAATGCTCTGTGTCCCACAGCCACCTACGACCTTTAATGTCCACTGATTTAAAGTCACGCCGCCCTCAGAAAATGAGATGCTAGTATCGATGTGGTCTTGGGTCCCTCCAGCCCATCTACTTTACAGTCTGGCAGACTTCCGGGTGTTTTCACATCACACGGCATCCGGCCTGATTGCAGCTTAAGCAGTGATGAAGCCCCTCCCTGTCTCCCTTTGATCTGGACATCCCCCCAGCTTCTCACTCCGCCTGGAGTCACCCCTCCCTTGAGATCCTGTTCAGACCCTGCTCCTCACGAGACTCCAGCTCTAGTGTCACTTCCCAGTTTGTTCCTCTCTGTTGACCGCCTCAGAAACACCACATGGATCAACCCACGAAGTGATCTCCCACATCGTGCCTTCTTCTCTAGCACTGAACTCTTCTCACTTTGCAAACAGCCTGGCACCCGCTCTCTCACGGCGACTGCCGGGTCTGAGCTGAACGTGCTGCCACGGTGCTGAGCCGTGAGTTGTGATTCCCTTAGAACACTCTCCTTGCACAGGTGTTGCTACGACCCACTCAACCTTCTACTCTGTTCTGGTACACTCTTTTCATTGCTACAATCCAACAACAAAACACAAAAAGAAGAGCTTATTTTTAAATATAAAAAAACTGCTTTCTCATCCAAGTCGAGTAGCAATAACTCCAGGCCAAAGGCCACAAATATTGTCAGCTGATTAGCTGTGCCTTTTAAAAACAGCTAAAGTTGCATTGAAAAGCAATTTTTAGACTTGAGTTCAAATGTCCTATGACTAGAATGAGGAGATTACGGGATGCACCGTGGGAGCAGGGAGCATGCTGATGTGAAAAACAAGCCTTTCTATAGTCTGGGGTCCATCGTAGCCCAGAGCAGGGCAGGAGACTGAGGCTGCGATTAGAAAAAGAGGCATCTCCTGGAACTGAATTTCTGGGAATTTCGTTGCAGGCATAAGTAAGATGGATCAGTTGAGCAGATAATGTATATCCTGACTTATTCCCTTTCAACTCAATGAGATTGTCTCTAGATCCTGGCAAGATGTTTCACAAATGTGTATCCCATGCAAAAATATTTGGGTTGGAGGATTGTTTTTTCATTTTGAAGAATATAGAAAGGTCAGGGATGATGAATTTAAACCCATTCTTTGCTGCCTTTGAACAGAGGTGATTTAGGCACCAAAAAATAAATAAATAAAACAAGAAACCCCCCCAAAACAGAAATCCAGACAATTTTATGAGAAAAAAGGTTCTGAAATAGTCAGTGACAAGAAGAAAAAAGTAATCTGAAGTCCACAGACTTGACGATTCTGAGTTGCTTCATTTTGTAATTTGCTCTATGCACAGTAAAACGGACAGCTGACCATGATGAGTGCAGCTCGTCCCTCCTGTCCACGTACCTGTTTCAGGCTGAGAACGTGCATTCTGGGCTCTGGAGTTCCTTCCTTCTCCACAGTATCTCCAGCTGCCTGTATCTTTAGAGGAAGCAAGTGGGTGTTCCCGGGTTAAGGTCCCGGAGCCACGGGAGCCATCCAAGAAAGGGCAAGCCAGGAACCAAACGTGCGGTTCCGAGAAACGGGAGCGTCCGGTGCTGTAGAGTCTTGTCACTGACGACCGCCTAAACTGGAAGTCTGGATGCTCAGAAAGATGATACCTAACCCTCCTCCCCTACCTGGCAGAGTAGGTAAAGATATTCAAACCATCTTGGGAGTCTGCTACACAGGTGAAGTCTGACCTCAGTTGTGAGTAAGAAGTATCACAATACCTGGAAACCTACTTCTCTGGGGGCTCATCTCAAAAAGCTGTAGCTCCTGTCCATACAGTCCATGGTACAACCTGGAAATGCCCATCCCAAATAATGGGAAAAATTAAATGGATTCTAAACTAGGCGTTGGGGCTTGCTTGGAAATATGTCCAAAGAAAATGAGCCATCCCCGGTGACTCCACTGCTAAGAAAAATAACTTGAAAGTAAGAAACCCATGTGATTTACCTCCTCAAAAAGGAGACAGTTTATGTTAGGAAAGAATAGAAAAGGCTTTGTTGATGTGGCATCCTCACATCCCCAGAAGAGTAGGAGAATTACCATCTTTCCTCTATGGAAAACCTGAGATTCATTAAGATGTTCATAACAGAGGATCCTGGGATATGGTCATGGAAACATGCCCCACAGTCATCATTTCTTCCCATCACTTAAGGATTCACACAGTAAGAGATCAGGAACTTATCTTGGTACTTTTCCAAAACATTTGCCAATTAAATTTATCCTGATTACCCATTGTGACACTTGCATAAGGCAGTAGAAAAATCTTATCATTCTGTAACGACAGAAAATTTAGAGAAATTGCAGTCATTCCGAGAAACCACCTCATGAGTAAATCCCTCCAGTTGTGGGTCCACCACATCAAGGTGGCAATGGGCTGAGATCAGTTGGACAACTGTGTCAGGTGCTACTGTACTGCCCTGTTCTCACTCTAGTAAGATGCCCCTTTCATTTCTGAGCAGACAAATGAGAAGTTCTATTCTTATTCCTCTTTTCTACTCTTACAGTACTTCAATTGTCCTATAGAAGTAAGAATTAATTGTTGCTGTATCGTCATTCACGATAGGAGAGTCTCCACATTCCCTGATTATCGTTGTCTCTGATCATGCTTACAAACAATTTCCTTTCCCATATATTTTTCTCCATCCTGAAGTCCCACCTCATTTGGAGTCAGAGATGCTTGTGCCCTCCAGCACAATGGAGAACATTCTATTTCCAACCCTGTTCTGCTATATGTGTGTACATCTTCTGAGTCTTCTAATAACTTAAAGAACAATGTCCTTTCTGTCATGTAGGATGGATTGTACCACCTGAAGACCTTTTGTGTTCTGCTACAAGTTGTCAGCCTTTTTAAAATTCACCCATGCATTCTTTCCTTTCTTATACACATATAAACATATTTGTAATTTAGCCAAAACAATATAAACTCTCCTCCTTCTTCAAGGTGAGGTGCCACTGCTTAGGTAATGTCGCTCTACAACCATGATCAATTTAATACCAAAAATCCAAATAAAATAAAAACACTTGGCCAATAATCTTGTCCCTTGATTGAGATAGATTTGGTTTTACAGTCAATTTGCTGAAAGTGAGGTTTTGGGGTTTTTTTTCCTACCATTGACTTCTATTGTTGATAATAGATACCATCACACGGTGAAAATCGACCAAGTAATAGAGCTGGACCATTACCATGTAAACTCTATAAAGGCTGTTTTGTTCACCTCTGTGTCTTCAATGCCTCAATAATTGCTGAATTAGCAAATCCGTTTCTTAAAGGAGATACGACAAACAGAAGTGCCATGATATGTGGGAAATTGCATGCACCGAGTCAGGTATGAAAGGACAGAAGGTATCATGGAATAGGTGATTAATTCATGAAATAAATGTCTTCTGTGTGGTAAGGAGGCCGTCTCAGCTGTGCACATGACAGGTGGTGGAAAGTTAACTTGGAAAGAAACAGGAAAACTAGAGAGATTATTAAGAGGTAAAATCCGCAGGATTGTGTACAGGTTACCTACAGCAGGTGAGAAAGAGGACAGGAGTGAGGATGACAGGTGTTCCATTTTGTGATGTTCGGAGTAGTGAGAAGGAACCAGAACCAGGGAGCTGTTGGTCTAGTTATGATGTGATCATTTTGAGGTTGTTAAAGACACCCACGTGGAGAAGTGAAGCATACAGTTGACATGAGGATGTGGATGGAAAAGGCCTGTGCTGAAATGTAAATCTGGGAGTCACCTGTGGGAAGGGTTTACTCAAACTGTGGTTAAGTCATAACATAGTTGCTGTTCTCAAAAGCCTACTAAGGAGAGAAATACAAACAACCAGAAACTTGTCATACCGGAGGAAATGCAGCAACAGAGGGGAGCTCCGTGTTGATGGGGCTCCCACAGGGGACCTGGCCACACGTGCAGTGTCCAGGAATCCACTGTTAGTGGAAAGAAGAATGCCACTGAGATTTAGGACTTGCTCTTTCTGTTATGAACAATTGATCAAAATATTTCAGTCTCTGCAAAAGAAAAATTATGAGAATACCCATCTAGCATAGATATGGTGCTAAATAATATTAAACTTATGGATAAACTTTATAAACTGTAATGCACCTAGAAGAGTGATCTAAATTTCCTTTGCTTTGCTCGATACTATGCAGCTCAGTTAGAGACAGAAAGGTGATGCAAACTGTTCAAGGGACCCAGCTCTCATGTGGTGAAATGGGCACTCAAATTCAGATCTGTCTGACTATGACATTCAAGCTCTATTTCAATTTTTCTACTGAAACCCACTTATAGGGTCATGAACATGACCAAACCATTTATTGAGTCATCACCCATTAAATGAATCACTCTTAATAACTCCTAAATATTTCTTGATAACCGTGTCTCACTAAAGCATAAAGAATTTTTTTCAGTGCTGCCTTCACTTCCTTATTTCTCAGGGTGTAGATGAGTGAGTTGAGCATGGGGGTGACCACATGCTCAGAGGGAGAAGAGGGAGACAAACTTCCCGTGGTCCTTGATCTACTTTTGGCCGGCTGCAGATGCACGAAGATGATGGTTCCATAGAAGATGACGACAACCATCAGCTGAAAGGAATGGATTCCAAAAGCTTTACTATATCCAGTGGCCGACTTGATCCTCAGAACCCCTTTGGGTAATGTGCCCATAGGAGATCAGGATGAGTGACAAAGGCACCATCAGAAATAAGACATTAGCCACAAACAGCTCAGGCCTCATTGAAAGTGGTGTCCACACAAGCCAACTTGCTGAGCAAAGGCAACTTACAGAAGAAATGATCTACTTGGCTATTCCACAGAAGGGCAGCTGCAGGGTGAGAGTGAATTTTATGAGGGTGGTGGCACCCCATACCATAGATGCCAGGATATGACAGAGACAAGGGTGCATGACCACGGCATGATGTAGAGGACCACAGAGGTGAATTAGCAATCGTAGGACATCACAGCCAGAAGGACACACTCCACAGATCTCAGGACAAGGGAGACGTATAGCTGAATCACATGGCTGCTGTAGATGCTGGGCTTATCTGAACCCCACAGGTTGACTGGAAGCTGAGGAATAGTACTACTGGTAAAGGAGAGGTCCAGGAAGGAGAGACGGGATAGGAAAAAGTCCATGCGAGTGAGGAGTCTGGAGTCCAAGTGGGATACCAGGATGATGGTAGCATTGCCGAGGAGTGTCAGGAGGTAAAGGAATAAGGTTACCCCAAAGAGAACCAGCTCTAAGTGAGGCTGGTCAGAAAAACCTCCCTGAATGAACCCAGGGAGGCACTGTCATTTGCCCCCCCATTATGCTTGCTTTAACAATTCACTCCAGAGTGAGGAAGTCACAGTAAACAGAAACCTCAGGGATTTTTTGTCAATTCGTTGGCAATCAATATCTAGGTGTTGAGAAATAAGACTGGGAATAGGTGAAGACAGAGGGCCAGAGCAGAGAATAGCAGAGTGTGATGCCATGATCGCCCCACAAAGTATCATACCTGCTCTGTTGATCAGAGATTTTCCATCTACCTTGAGGATAAAACAAGAGTTAGAATGCATCCAAGTTGAGGTTTTACCCACTTTTTCATCACTATTAATTTTTTCAATATAAAGGAAATGGAATTTTGTAGGAAATGTGGGAATTACAAACACCATGGTACATTCTGAGAATCTACCAAATGGATAAATAAGGTAGGAACATGATGAAACACGTTAGACTGTACATCATATCATCTGTGTAAGCAGTGCATTATGAGAATGCAGAGTAGGGAAAGGAGTCTGTAGAGGGGAAGGTTAGAGTTCAAAGAAGTGGTTACATCTTACTCCTTTTTTGTTTTGTGAGGACGTTCAGCACTGAGCTAACATCCGTTGCCAATCCTCCTCTTTTTGCTGAAGAAGATTGGCCCTGAGCTAACATCTGTGCCCATCTTCCTCTATTTTATATGTGGGACGCAGCCACAGCATGGCTTGATAAGCAGTGTGTAGGTCTGCGCCCAGGCTCCCAACCTGTGAACCCCGGGCTGCCAAAGCAGAGAGCGTGAACTCAACCACTATGCCACTGGTCCGGCCCCAGTTACATCTTACTCTTAAAGAGACGAGAAGAAAGCAATCCAAGACCAAAGAATTGCACAGGTATAGGAATGGAGGGTACATTATAGGATGTTATAGAAAGAAAGGAACTAAATTTGAAGAGTGACTATTGTGTATATTGGCTATGCCATGTAATAGCCAAATGATACTTACAAGATAAATTTGAGTCACTTTTTCAAGGATCATAAATGTCAGTAGACATTATTTGGATAGCATATGACTTGTAGGAGGGTTTTAGTTTGGTTTAAATTTTCCTCACTGATAAAAATATGTGCACAGTATAGAATAATTTAAAACAGAAGACACTCTAGCTCAGAAACTATGTAGGCAGCTAACGCAAGAGTGGACAATGACAATGTCAATGAATTTGGGAGAGAGTGAAGGTGAGATAAATAGAAAGCAAGAAACACTGCAGAGGGTTAATTAAGTAAAAATCATTAAGATTTGACTACCAATGGGATGAATATTGGGCCAATGAATAGGAAGAAGTTGAAACGATGACACAGGAGATTGAGTAGTTAAGAACAGCCTGTATCCATTCAGTCCTAAGTCAGTTAATGCTAGGAAGGATCAGACTGATCGTTCCACAAAGTCCAAGAACAAAACTGAGAACCATTGTTTTGATGTTCTTCTTGGCTTTAAGACTTTGACCCACAGATCCAACCAACCTGTGACACATTAATATCAGCTGCTCATTTGATACCCTCCACAATGAAGACCCTACACAAGCACATAAATCATGTATATAACTTATATCTATGACAATTGCATAATAACCTGATCAGGGAAGCCAAATAAATATAAGCAATATCCCCAGCTAAGTTCCCAAACCCTGGCTGTATGAAGAACAGTAGGGCAAATTAATCACTGCCATCCTCCAGTCTCTTAGGAAGCAAATGCAGCTGAAAGGGGTAACAACTTAAGACCCTAAGTCTTTACTCTCAAGTTGTTTATTTAAAAACAATCCTGTTGAGTTTTTAAATTTTTGTTAACTGCATCTCTTACTCTATACCACCAAGTTTGTTGTCTTAGCTCAAGTTTTCAAAATTTCTTTTTTATGTCATTGAAATGGACTTATAACTAGTATCCTGCCTCCAGGACACCACTGAGGTCATATTTATTGTGCTTAGACACATGTGCAATTATTGCCACTCCTGCGTTAATGGAAGTCTATAAAGCATGATGAAAAATAAAGGACTTTGGTGACAGAAAAAGTTTAGGTTTAAGTCCTCACAAATGAAGCTGCTGCAAATGCTTTAGACAGCTGTCTCTGAAGTAATAAATTTAGGATCATAATTTGGTGGCAATTTAATGAACTCCCTCACTTTACCCCACTCTAAAAACATGAGCATTTCCCTTTGGCCAGCATGGTAGCTTGACCAGAAGAATTCCAGGAAACATATTTCAAAACTATCCTTCCAGATGATGTAATGTCTAAATTTTGAGGAAATATTGGCAATTAAAAAATATGTGCTATCTTTAGGACAACTCATATTTGGAGCAGCGCAAGCTTTACCTCCATTACCTGGAGAAGGCAAAGGTGTTCTTTCTCCCTTGATGTCCAGAGAAGACACACAATTTATTATGAAGTTGTCAATTTTCCTGAGGCATGAATGGTTGCACACTCTAGAGGTCATAGGTTGGTCCTCGGGATACCATGCCCTACCAGGAATACTTATTAAACACAAGAGCACCACAGAGAGTAATGCATTGTAATCTCTGAAGTTTTAATTTTTATCATTCGAGGTATTTTTTCATAGCTTAGGAAATTTCAATAGTATTTCTGGAAGCAGTTAAGACTTTACTGAGCACATGTGAACAGTCTTCCATGCACCCATCCATCCATCCATCATCCATCCTTTCACGTCAGCCCTTCATTTCAATCCTCTTGATAGTTTCTCATTAGATTCTAACAAATCCCAAAGTTCTTCACACTGATTACAGGGTCCAGCACGATTTGTCCCAGCTTGCTTCCTCGGCTCTGTTTGCTCCAGCCTTGCTGGTATTTTGTTTTACATTTCTCACATTTCAATCTACTCCCTATATTGAGGCATTTTAAACTGCCTTTTTCTAACACAGAGATGTTCTTCTCACAGTCTACCTGTTCTTCACACTTCTTTCCTTAGGCACCTTTACCATACTGCCAATCTGAAACAAATCTTTTTTTATCATGCCCTTTATTTTATTTTCTGGCATCTAAAAACAATTAGAATGTTGCACACTCTATTTTTTAATGCCCGACTGTTGCCCTGCATTGTGAACTTTGTGATGGTGGCTTGACAATTGTATCTCCAGGACTTAATTGAGTATCTGACACATTGCAGTTGTGCAACCAATATTTTTAATTGGGATAATTATTTTAATCCACCCATCCATGCTTACATTGTTTCCACCAAAATCTACTTCATATTTGAAATACTTTTATGTAGACTTATATAAAACTTAATAATATTATGTACTTTATGATATTGAAGGCAGGGATGATGTCTTACTAATTTTTTTACTCCTCTGGAGTAATAAACACATACCGAATTAAATCAAGCATTAAATAAGTAAATTTTATCCAGGTATTATTAAACAAGGTTTTATTTCATAGTCATTTCTTGAATATTATCTTCTTCTAGCCACTGCTCAAGAAAAGAGAGATGTAGCCATGAACTTGCCCTCAGGTAGGTCACATAATAATAAAAGACAGATTGAATCTATTGGGTAAAGCCAATGCAGTGTCAAATTATCTTGTTAACATACAAAGGAAGAGAGCAAGAATTCAATCTAGACTTTGAAAGGACAAAAGAGCTATTTGAAAAAGAGGTGTTTATTGAAAAAGAAGTAGAAATTAGCCAAAACATGAGAAAGGGAAGTAAAGAAACTATCCAAGAAAAAGGAAGAGAGTGAACAGAAACCAGAAAGCATATTAGATGTTTGCAAGTAGTTTTGCAACACTGGAGCACAGAGAGGGCACGAGTGAGTGGTGGGGGAGGGGGGGTCAAGTCAGCCGCCATTGGGCCAGTCAAGGCATCATAGAAGTTCTCCACTGTGACATGCCATTCGATTTCGTCCTACAGAAAATAATCTCATTAGGAATCTGAAGTAAAGTGGAAATATTATTTAATTTTTCCTTATTTTGATGGAAAATTTATACTTCACTTTTGGGGAAAGAAAGAGAGATGCTGTTGCACCCAGGAGGTTGTGAAGCCATTGGTGATATTCTGTTACTTAAACTGGGTGGTGGGGACATGGATGTATGTACAGCAATAGGGAGAAATATATAGGACTGAAGATAAACATGACAGATTGAGAGCATGAATTTATCTCATCCACTTTCCATTATGACAGTTAAGACATCTTAAAATTTTGAACAAGGGCAGAGAAAAGGGAGAAGAACAAATTATAGATTCAGTATAATAATGCAAAATACCATAAGCTTTGTTGACACATGATAAGCTAATTCTAAAATTTATATGGAAACTCAGTGGGTTGGAAAAAGTAAGAAACCTTTTGAAAAGAAAAAAAATTAGAGGAATTCATTCTACCATTTATCAAGACCTCCTAAAATAGTAATTAAAAGTGTGTGATATCTGGGCACAGAGAGGTAAATAGGTCAAAAGAAGGAAGAAAAAGCCCAGAGCCAAGAACACACATTGTGATTTATCATCAGTGAGCTGGGCAGATCAGGAAGGGAAAGGGATGTCTTTTTTTTCTGAGGAAGATGAGCCCTAAGCTAACATCCATGCTGATCTTCCTCTACTTCATATGTGGGTCGCTGCCCCAGCGTGGTTGACAAGTGGTGTAGGTCCACACCTGGGATCAGGACCCGAGAATCTGGGCTGCTGAAGCAAATGCCACCGGGCCACCCCCAGAGATGCCTTTTAAATAAATAGTCCTAGGCCAATTAGATACCCAAATAAAAATAAAATTGCTAAAGGGTTTCTGTTTGGAAGGATGAAAAAGTCTGGAAATGGATAGAGCTGACGGTTGCACAACATCGTGATTGTATTCACTTAATTGTATATTTAAAAATGTGCCGTCTTCACGTCATGTGTATCTTATAACAATAAAAAGTTAAAAAGTGAAATTGCACAACTACCTCAATACTATACATAAAACACCTAAGTGGATTATAGGTATAAATTTAAGAGGAGAAACAATGAAGATAATAGAAAGGAATATTGGAATTTATCATTATATTTTATTTCTTCTTAAGCAAGACACAAAAAGTACCAAACTAAGTAAGAGATTGATAAATTTAATATCAGGACAATTAAGAAATTCATTTTAAAAAGTTAAAGAGAAGCTATTTGACTAGAGAAGGTATTTGCAACTTATAAATAACAAAGGACTTGTATCCAGCATACATAAACACATCCTAGAAATCAATAAAAAACATAAAACTCAATGGGAAAGATGGGCCAAATAATTGGATATGTGCTTCATAAAATAAGTCAATAAATAAAGGTTTTCGAGGGAAACATAGTTTAAAACAACTACATCTACCATTGCACATCTATCTATAGGATTTGCCAAAATTTAAAAGGCTGACAACTTGAAGGGCAGGCAAGGATGTGCAGCATCAAAAACTCTGATGTAATGATGTTGGGACCTCGGAATGGCCATGGAGGTGTCATTTAGGCATTTTCTAGTGGAGTCGGAGATCTTCATACACTATCGCCCAGCAATCTCATCTCTAAGATCCCTAGAAGAGACTGGGTGGATGTGTACAACAATACACATAAAACACACATATAGTAGCGTTGTTCAAAAGCAACAAAAACTGGGAAAGCCAGTTGTCTATCAAGAGTTGAAGGAACAGGAATTCCAATGCAAGATGGTGGCGTAGCAGGACCCTGAACTCACCTCCTCCCAGACACACAGACTCTACAGCTACATGTGGAACAATTCCTTCTGACAGAAATCCCAAAACTAGCTGAGCCACTCCTACACATCAGGATAATGAGAAAAACAGCATGTCTAAGGGGTAGGAGAGGCTGAGACACAATCTCACCATAAACCCCACCCCCGCTGCAGCTCCCTCCCTCTCGAGAGGGAGCTCACATCACCCAGCTTCTCCCTGAGGAGTGAAGGGTTTGAACCCCACATCAGGCACCCCAACTTTTAAGACCTCCTTTTGAGAGATGAGCCCCCAAAAGCCTACCTTTGAAAGCCAACAGGGCTTGCTTCCATGAGACCCACAAGGCTATAGCAGCTGAGAAACAGTTCTTACAGGGCTCACGCAGACTCATGTTGTCAACTCCCCAGGGCCCAGCAGAGAAGCAGCCCACTGAAATGCACCCAGTTTTCCTAAGCCTATTTGCTTATCTTAAAAACTTCCGCTGAGGGTTAAGTATCTAATTTAACACATAGCTAGGGGGCCAAGGGAAATGTTCTCCAAAGACCGCAAAGGCCTGCAGGCACCATCTTCAGGCTCTCTCTCGGCCTCCTCCAGGTGATGAGTATCTCATAGCTGTGGCCTGAGGGGCAGGCTTCTAATTAAATACGCAGCTAAAGGCCAGCTGTAATCCTCTCCGAGACCCAAGGGTGGGCACTGTCTTTGTGCCCTGCCTCTGCCTCACTCCAGATTGCTGGGATCTCTTGGAAAGGAGCTTGTGCACATATCTGGAACCCTGGGTTGGTTTTTTTTTTTTCTGTCACCTTACATATTTACAAATGTTTTTTTCTTGTGATGAGAACTTTTAAGATTTACTCTTACCAACGTTCAAATATGCAATACAGTATCATTAACTATAGTCACCATGCAACGTATTACACCCCCTTGACATATTTATTTTATAACTGGAAGTTTGTACATTTTGATCCCCATCATGCATTTCTCCTGCCCCCTACCCTCTGCCTCTGGCAACCACCAAGCTGTTCTCTGTATCTATGAGTACATTTTTTGTTTTTTAAGATTCCACATTGTGGGGGAACAGGATTGGCGACCTCAAGCACTGAAGGAGGCTTTGGCCTTCCCCGCCTCCACTAACTGAAGGGATTTGGGATGGAAGACCTGCCCCCAGAACAGGCTGTCACCACTGATAACTCTGGGTACCGATAGACTGGGAGGGTCTTTGCTGGGCCCATACTTATCAGAGTACTGTTTACCAGACATTTTCATTTGTAAGGGAAATCTCCATTTGTAAAGGTATCTCCTTCTCTGTACTGGGAAGAGGGGTGGATGACCTCATGTCTAGAAACTTGTTAATGTGGAAGGTGAGGCCTTAAATCTGCATAGTAACCTTACTGTGCTATTCTGGTAATCTCCCATAGCTGACCCAACCCCCAATATCCTCGTTTGTCTATATAAGAGGAGAACCTCTGCCATTTTGTCAAGAGATACTCAGTTACCCCCAGGTCTCTCCCATGTATACATGTTATAAAGCTTTGTTTGATTTTCTTCTGCTATTTGGCCTCATGTCAATTCAATTTGTAGCCCAGCCAGAAAGAACTCAGAGTGGGTAGAGAATGCTCTTTCTCTCCTTCAACATATAAGTGAGATCATACAGTATTTGTCTTTGTCTGTCTGACTTCTTTCACTTAGCATAATGCCCTTGAGGTCCATCCATGTTGTTGCAAATGGAAAGATTTCATTCTTTTTTTATAGCTGAATAATATTCCATTGTGTGTGTATACACCACAACTTCTTTATCCATTCATCTTTATTGACTAGATTACACCTTCACAATGAAATAGAGAGGAATGGGAATGTTGGCATTTGAAATTTGGAGAGCAGAGTTGGAATTGGATATTCTAGGTTACATATCTGTGGATGTGTTACTGCACAAAGGGCACAATCTGCTCACCACAAGACAAAAGCCAGTCGTCAAAAGGCAAGATGGTGGCAGAGAAAGAGCAGTTTATTACAGCTTGCTGGCAAGGGGGAAGATGGCCAACTAATGTCCAAAAGAACCATCTTACAGAACAAAGACAAGAGGACAGTTACATAGGGGGCTGGTCTCTGGTGTGGGAGGGTGTCATCTGGTTGCTGGATGCGGGTGTCCATCTGACCTCCAGGTGTGGGCAGACATCTGGTCTTAGTCCTTGATAGTCTTTGGTTTTACTGGATGTGCATCAGAGACTGGAGCAACGCCCTACACCCTGATCTTTCAGTTGTCATTGATGATGGCTATCAGCATAGACTGTCTGCCTGGGGGTCATCACATTCCTGAGGAACTCAAAAGAACAAAATTATCAACTTATTGCAGCTGGGAGGGGCCATAAAATCCACAGAGCCTGTCAGTTAATCAGAGGTCATTCAAAGTTACCATATGGTTTCTTTTCTACAATATGGCTTCCCTTGTGTCAACCTTGTATCGAGCCTATATCAGATGCTTATTGTCCTAGGATGGTTTCCACACCATCTGCATGTCCTCAAATCTTACAAACAAAAAAACATAGAATATTTTGTCATTATTTCAGTTGATACCACAGAGACACCATGTTTCAGAGTTTCCCAAGGCAATATAGTAGAAGGATATTATTTCTAAACTCTGGCCAGAAATGGATGTTCCGTGAATGCTGAGAGAGAAGGACTCCCCCGGAGGCGACTATTCTGTATCATGCTTGTTGCTGGAAGTTGAGGAGGTGTGAGGGGCCTGGCGAGGAAGCACAATTTCATAATCATTCTCAGGGGTGCAGGAGGAGGGTCTAGTAAGGCATGTCATCTTGAGAAGGGTGTATTCTGTTTCTGACCCTTCTCTGAATGGTCTTGCTGTCTTTGTGGTGGGGTCGATGTTCTCATAACCATCATCGTTGGAGCTCAGGGAGGACCTCCGGTAGGGGCTGTGATTAATGACGGAGTAGCACACTTCTCCAGAGCCACGGCCGTTCTCATTACCCTGCCCAGCACAAAGGAAAGACAAGTCAAGGGTCCAAGATCGTCCGTCAGATTTGAACCCAGTGCCCTCCTCCTCTCTTGTCTGACTGTGTTCTCGTGCCTCAGGCCTCCAAAGCTCTTTTGCCCTCCCTGGGGTCTTAGAGACCCCATTTTAGCAGCACCTGCTGCGCTCAGCTACTTCTCGAGCTGCTTTCATTTCACCTCAAACAATGAAAGAGGGAAGAAGGGTGCCATTACCCCTCGAGTATCCAGAGAAAAGCAGTTCTATACTTAGGGTCACACATATGGAGACACAATATGTGCAACAATCAGACCTCAGTTAGTAATTAGTCAAGTTACGTAACAATACATTTTCATAAGATAAAATACAATTAATAAAAGTTAAAGTTTAAATACATTTTCCACTGCACTGACTGTGACAGAAAAATTAAAACATTAAGATGCTACATACTAGTTAAATCAATAAAGTACTTGTGATGTAGTATTAAAAAGAATAAACTTTTTTCGTATGTTTACTGATATCCACCATGTTTATAAATATAAATGCTAATTCTTGGATTTAAGGATTGAAAGGGAATGAGGAAACCTAAAAAGAATTGATGTTTTATGGTGTTCAGATTATAAGAGTAAATTTATTTGATTTCATTTATTTTTGTTATAATAGTTTTGAAAATTAAAATGATACACTTCAGTAGAATTGGGACAACAATAGGAACTTGCCAATCACTTAAATCAGTTAAAATATTTAAAAATTCTTTGTCTTTCCATTTCTGCATTAAAATTACCGAGGATATTATTTAAAATATGAAAAACTGTGGTAAATCAATTCAGAAATTGCAAGGAAAGGAAGACCTACAGCTACGCTTATCTGTATTTTGGCATTTATCAGAAAAATGTAATATTTTTTTATTACCGCATCAGAAGTGGATGGAACTTCTTTACCTGGAAGATAAAAATAAGAAGAAAGCAACCTAAGAGTTTTGACTATCACAGGTGGGGTGGGGGAAGGTGAAAGGGAAGACTGCAGGGATGAGAGCGCAAAGGCCCACCATGCAGACTCTGGCGCTCCCCCGCCGCTGTCGAGGGTCTCGAGGCTGTGTGACAAGCTTGAGGGGAGCACACGCTCAGGGGCAGCGTCAATCCTGTGTTTCTCTGTAAGTGGTACCAACGCTGCCGAATAAAAGTGGATTTTGGAATTGGGTAATAAATTTTTGCCCACAAATATGCTGTGAAAACAGAGTATGGCAAGTATAAAGAACGAATGATTATAGCTATGAATTTAGGATATAAATTCGATAAAAGTATTACAGGAAAATCACATAATTCTTCACGATCAACAATCATTACAGAGCTGGGCACTGAAGTAACAAGAGTAACTATTTCAAGTTAAACCCACATACTGACCCGGGTAGATTACATCCGTGAATACTGAAGCACCTTATACACGTGGTAACCTGAGATCCACCACTAATATTTTCAATAAATGAGCTAGAGTTAGGGAGGTCATAGAGCACCAAATACGGCAAAAATCCCAGTTTATAGGAGGAACACTGACTGATTCTGAAATCTACAACCTAACAAGCTTGATAGTGATTCTTAGCAAAATCTTAGAATAAACAGATTTTGGAAAACAACAGTATGTTAATAATTTCTAATAGCCAACCATTCTTTACAAATAAAAAGTCATGTTCAATGCACTGATTTCAAATATGAAATGCAATGTATATCCATGTAATCACATATCCTTATGAATGTAGTCGTATGTAAAGATTTACTTAAACAAATAGGTTTTGATTTTAATATTGTTTCATAATCATAAACTGGGGGAATTATGTAGCCTGAATACAATTCAATTACAACATTAAAGATACCAGTTTGGAGAACCAAGTGTCAGTATGAAGGGCGTGAAGAAACCGCAGACTAGTGGGTGAAGTGGTCGCTGCTATAGGTGCTGAAGATGTGAAAATGTTTAGGAATCAGCATATTTAGTCTCAGATTAAAAATGTGGAAAATGCCATCACTATGTTAAAGGTCAGCTGAGTTAACATCCTGAGTAGACTTCTTACTTGAAGTTAGGGCATTGACTGGAAAAGAACATCTGAGCAAATCTCTGATGACTACAATCAACCTGCATCGCAGCCTCCAGCAAGTCTCTTATCAGACGAGGCGTTCTGGTCCCGGGTGATGAGGCTCTTCCTTCCTTGACCGAAAGCCCTGAGGAGGTCATCTTGCAAAGGAAAGCCAACCAGTGTCCCTTACCAAGAACACGTCATTATACTCAGACTAAAAATGAAAATCAGACCCAAGCATGCCCTCAAAATGGAGTAGATGATAATAGAAAGGGAATATTGACCTTTTTACTTACTTATTTTTATTTAATATTTATTCACCATCTGCTAAAATCAAACAAACAAAAATGTGAATTCAGCACACGATGTTGTTACTGAGTTGATTCTGTGAGTCCTAGACTGTGAAGGAAAGCCCGCCGACGTTATGGGACTGAATGGGTGTCTAGATGTTGGTGCACTTACCGGAAGGTCTGGGCTCAATGCCATAGCTCACAGAGCTGAGGGCACTTCTGTTAATGAGAGTGGCTGCCTAGAAACCTATCTCAGGAAGGGCCTGTAAAAGACAGCATTAGCGTTTCAGGTTGTAATAGTCTCCCATCGCTGCCGTAACAAACTACCACAGACCCGAGGCTTAAAACAACAGAGTTATTATCTTACAGCTCTGCAGACCAGAATTCTGAAATGAGTCTCACTGGGCTAAAATCAAGGTGTCGACATGGCTGCACCCCTTTCTGGAGGCTCTAGAAGGGACTCCATTCCTTTGCCTTTTCCAGCTTCTAGAGGCTGCCCTCATTCCTTGGATCGTGGCCCCTCCATCTTCGGTGCCCAGTGTAAGACCGGCAATGGCTGTCTGAGTGTTTCTCATGCCCCATCACTCCGACATTGTCTCTCCTGCTTCTCCCTTCTACCCTCTAAGAACCTTCGTGTTCACCTGGATAATCCAGGATTCTCCTCCCATCTCAAGATCTTTACCTTAATCACATCTGCAAAGTCCCTTTTGACATTTAAAAAAAAAAACCAGTTTCAAACTTGGATATCTTTTGGGGCCTTTATTCTGCCTACCACACATGTATTCCTTATTATAAAGGAAAATATCTAAAGATTTAGGAGTATAAAAATATCAAAGTGAATACACTAATCTAACCTTCCCATCCATCCCCCAACATCCCATAAAATGGCAAAAAAAGCCTTCCTTCCCCCAAGTCCATGAGATAACACATTGATGAACATTCTATTGTTTTCTGAAATGTAAATTCCACTTGCTGTTTGTTTTTTGGTAAATCTGGTGTTCCTATTATGATTTGTAAGTCACTAGCAGATTGCAATGTCTTTTCTGCAATTCAACCTAGTAAATGTGACTAACCTGCAGCTGTTGGTACCAGGAGTGGCTGAAGCAACAAACTCCCAAGGGTATGAGAATCTGGGCTTAGTTACATCACCTGGTTTGGTTTAGAGGCAGAGCGGATCCCATCAGTACTGAAAAATGGGGCACAAGAGGTCCAGAGCACACATGGTAAAGGTTTATTAAAGCTGACCTGTGGTCACCTGAGTGGAGGAGGCCAGCCTAAAGGACTGCTCCAACAGACCCTTTTTGGAAGGAATGAGGAATACAATATAACGAGGACATGATCTGATGGCTTCTGGAACACATAAACGGAGACCATCATACATCATGACTTTAAATATGTGGTTCAAGGGCTAATCAAAGGACCAAGGAAACTGCCCTGAAAGGATCTTTTTTGTACCTTAGCCCTCTAAGTGGAGTAGGAAAGTTTTTCCCTGTGTCTATTTCACAATGTGTTGAAGGGTCCATAAAGACATCTTGTGAATTTCACCGTGACTTGAAAACATGGGTGAAATAGACGTGTCGACCAAGTAATGGCACCATCACATTGGATCTCCTAGCCTGCTCTGGCGGCGTGGTCCAAATGGACAGTAAACAACAAATCACTAATAGCAATATAACTTCCCCAAGGAAATCCAGAAATCGTTGATCTGAATATCGAGAAGATATAGAGGTGGTGATTTTGGTCACTTCCCCATTTGATTTCCTCTCTCAACCTGTGTAAAGGAGGGTCCTGGACATTTTCACAAAATTAATTAGATGGCAACTTCAACTGCATTTACTGCTGCAAATGAGGTCTGTTCAGCTGACTAAAGCAACACAGTGCAGACATCTAACACGCGTGGAGGGACACCAGCACAGCTTCACTGGTGTATCTCAGGGTTTATCAGTTTCTCTCTGTCAAAATCTGCTTTGCAGGAACATCGATCATTTCATATAGCCACAGGGCACGGCAATGGTATACTCCACGGAAAAAATCAGGCTGGAAGGTCCCGGTGCACAGGAAGGAGCAGGTACCCCAGGCGACTTTAAACACACAGCACACCAAAGGAGAATGAAGGGGCCTGCACCTCAGTGGAGTTTCTTGGGGTTTAGTAGTCTGAATTATTTCAGGATAACCCCATCCAAATCAGTTTGTGTCTCCTCTGCCTGTAAAAGCAGTATGAGAATGTGGGTAAGCCTTATAGCAATTGGAGCTGGGCCCAGAGAAAGACTCTCCTGTGATAGAGGGTTAATAAAATACAACAGTGGGTTCCATGAAAATATTAATGAAATGAATGAACTCTAGTAAAACTGATGAATCAAGTAACAGGTAGAAAGCCTGCCCACTCACACACACACATCCACGCACATGCACACGCACACGCACACACGGTGTTCAGAACAAGCAAGAGGGCATCACTACAGATCCGGCAAATGCTAAATACACACCAGGGTATGATAAACACTTTTAAGCTTAGGACTTTGAAATTTTAATTGAAAAGGACAAGTTTGATGAGAAATGTAACTTGCAAAACTGACAAAATGAAACAGAAAATGTGAATAGTCCATAACTACAAAAGCATTTGCATTTGCAAGTTAAAAAAGTTCTTCACAATAAATATGATTCCCCCAGATGGCTTCACCAGAAAATTCTACCAAAGATTAGAAGAAATAAGATTAATCATGCATAAACTCTTCAAGAGTAGAAAAGTTCTAAGGTAGGGTCACTGAGGAGCCCGGCAATTTAGGTACACCCAAGAAAGGGGGGTGTCAGATAGTAGAGAGGTGGCTGCGATGAGCATCCAGACAGTAGAGCGTGGGGTCAAACGAATGGGGGAGGGGACAATTTCAGGAGGGAGATGTTGAGACCATTCATAAGTGCCGGAGAGAGGGCGCTGAGATTAAGATGGAAACTGTCCTTTAGAGTCCTAGTAGTTATGTTTGGGAAGAGGCACTCAACTTTTTTTGAACGTGATCCACTCTTAGAGATAGACTTTATACCATGGAGAGAACAATTTATATGTGATGCACTCTGTGATGCTTTTTGTGTGTGTTGTTCTATTCTTGGTCGTGATGATGTCTGGTGAAATACAAGTATTTCATAGCCTGTGGAACATGCTCAGTAGAGGACAGTACCAGAAGCTACACGAGCTGAGGGGTGACTGGGACACGCAAGATTCCAAACAACAAGGCTCCACGGTTTTTCAAGAAGCTTGACTGTGAGGTGAGAAGACATTTGAAACAATATCGATAAGAAAAAGTGAGTTTCCTTTGGATGTGCTTGTCCCCAGGGACTGAGCATTGTTATTCGTCATCGTTCACTGTGGATAATTACACGATTACTACACCTAGACACCATGTCGAATAGAATTCACCCTTGAGCAAAAAAATACACTGATCACCAGCTAATATTCAAAGTGGTCCTATTTTAAAACACCAATTTGTCAATTAAAATCAGTAGGATTTTGGTAATTGTGTCCCACAGATGTTTATGGAGTGTCACTAGAAATAAATCATATACAGATATTACTGGATACAAAGAAAATAAGATTGGTTTTTACGAGACAAGAAAATGAAGGATGTGCCATCTCTGCCAGGACTCTGAACCTTGTTTCCTCCAGTCCTGATCTCGCGTCAGATGTCACCTGGTTTGGAAGTTGGTTGACAACTTCCCCAGCATGAAAAATATTATGAAGCAATGACTTACTTTTCTTATCTCCATCTTGATTTTCTCTCTCAAGTGTAGTCATTTCCTGCCTACAAAGAAAGAGATAATCACATAAGACAGTCCAGTTCTCTGAAGTGAAAATGCACTTGAAAGACAGGTTTCACTGCCCTTCACCTAAGGTCATTGCTAGATTGACAATTCCAATGTTAAGTATAACTAAACCCCTGCGTACCCTAGTCCTTTCTGAAAAACCATGAAGTATAGTTGACAACGCTGTATTGTTTAATTGAAATTGGCTAAGAGAGTACAGCTTAAATGTTCTCACCAAAAAAAAAGAAAAAGGTAACTATATGGGGTGATGGGTGTGTTAATTAACTCGGCGGAGAAATCCTTTCACAACGTGCACATATGTCAAATCATCATGTACACTTTAAACATCTTACAATTTTATTGGTCAGTTATACTTCAATAAAGCTGAAAAAAGGAAAACCACAAAAATCTAGGAAAAGAAAGAAAAGTGGAGAATAAAACTCCGTATTTCATGAAACTGAAGGAATTACTAGGTTATCAGACCACGTATATTATCACATGTACGGAGAACATATGTGCAATATGGTGAATTGGGAAGGATTAAAGAGAGATATTGAAAGTCAATATATTTCTCTGCTGTTCTTGATGAGGGAGTACGTATCTTCAAAGGTAAATGAGAAGGTCCTAGAAATCCTACCTACAAATACAGTGATGGATACCGGAGTGGGATGCTGCTGACAGAGATAGAGATGAACTCTGCAGGGTCACGTGGGGCACAATGAAAACAATGCTGGCTCGTCTTTGCTGAGAGTAGTCCAGCCAGGCATTGTGCTGATGAACAGACATTGCGTTTTTAAAATGTTATTTTCTGAACCACAATCTAAAGTAGTATTTTCAAATTTTAACACCATTTTCCACATGAAGAAACCAAAATTTAAAGAATATAAGTAACTTGTCTCAAAGTTGGTACATTATATATGATGAACTTTGATAAAAATCCACAAAGCAGAAATAACACAGATACTGATACCAATGCAATAAAATTAAAACTTAACATCAAAAATGTAAAACAATGCTTGAAAGGAAAACTACTCAGATCCAAGAAAAAATAAAAAGTAAATTAACAAGAAAAATGGAAAACAAAAAATTAAGTTTTGAATCAAAACAATTAGAATAGCAACAATTTAAAAAACTAAGAAAAGCAGAAATAAGAATGCAATAAAGATAAAAGGGACGATACTATGACATCCTGGAAAAAAGCAGAGCAGCAATCAGACCCGCTTGCCAGGGGCCACTGGCGGGGTGGGCTGCAGACTCTCCATGTCTTGACTGCGGTGATGGTTACATGACTGGATACGTTTTTCTAAACTTATCAACTGTTTACCTAAAAAGGATGAATTTTATTGAATTATACCTTATAAACCTAAATTTAAAGTTAAATGACTTAACAGCTCACACTGTTCTTTTTGTAAGTACATTTGAAGTCGTGGATTAAATGAGTGATATTCCAGTAGAAATAAAATAAACAGAACTGACTCAGGAAGATATAGAGAATGTAACTTTATAAAGAGCATCGTCCTGTTAAATTAGCCCCCCAAAAACAAAAAATCCCTGACTTCAGTTCTGGCCCACGTAACTTATACATATCTGATTGCAGTTGACTGGGCTAGTCAAACAGCCGGGCGTTCCCCCACTGAGCTGACCAAGTGCCATAAGTCCTGCCCATAAAATTTGCTTGGATGGGGACACCCTAGAGACATTTGATTTATTTTCACTAGTTATTGTCCATTTGTCATAAAGACTTGTTTGTTTTTGAAAATATTAACACTTCAGCTCCTTTAACAGAGGAGAATGAGAGAAACATCATTTTACACATGGTGAAGCGAAAGCCTCGTTTCCATGGCCTGGCGCTGTCCAGAACTGACTCATGGCAGCCTGAGAGGGGAACCTTCGTTCAAGAACATCCCCAGGTACTTGCTGTCTCCTCTCCAGTTGCAAACTGTAAAGGGAGCTGCAGAGACACAGCACAGACACAGCCTCTCCACTGTCCCACCTGCCCTTTGAGCAGAGAAAGCATGGGTGGAAACTTGGGAGTGGCTGATTTCCTGCAAACGCCATTTCACATCACCAACAAACCCAAGCCTTCCCCTGACCCCCACCCACTCACACACTGTAAGAGAAGAAGGGGACTGGTCAGAGACAGAAACCCAGATCTTGAGATGAGATGATTAGGAAAGGCATTGACAGCAAAGATATGAAAAGCCCATGATTAACAAACAAGGCAGATGTTCCTGTTCATCTAAGCTGGGCAAGATATCAGTGTCCAGATAGCTGCTGTTTTTCCACTGTTTTTTTCTTTTTTCCATTGAGTGTCTCAAAAGGTTGGGCAACAGAGAGGCACTGGCAAGAGGTTTGTGCCTCTAAGAGCACACAGTCTACTAAGGGAGATGGACTATAATAAGCTAAACAAACAGACACCAAGTTACAGGTTGAAAGAAAGACGTGGCAAATCTGAGTAGGGGCAGTGCAGGAAACCCACGGGGCTGGAAGCCATGTTCCTACAGTGTGGTCCTACACAGCGTGGTCAGGGAGGTCTTTCAGAGGGGAGCGTGAGAGCCAGCATCTCCCGGAAGGGATGCTATCAAGCACAGCACGCAAGATAAAAACCTGGTGCACTAAGACAGCAGCATGTGGCAGCGTCCTGAGGTGAGGCTGAGCTTGGTGGTTGAAGAACGTGAAGTGAGAGGGGAACCTCTGGAAGAGGGTGGGTGAGGGTGGAGGGCAGGGAGTGAGGCTGAAGAGGTCGCAAGGATCAGTCCTTATAGGATTGTAGGCACTGGTGAAGGGCACGGGTTTATTCCGGATGCAGTGGAGAACCATTGAAGGGTCTTAAGGGAAAGGCATGATTAGACTTACATTTCCCAAAGATTATTCTGGCTAAATGTGAGAATTAGGTTGAAAGTATGGCCATTTCAAAGCCAACCCAAAACAAACCTCCTTTATTTCAGCTATGCATTTGTACATTTGCTTTATGTAACCACT
The DNA here is from genome assembly GCA_031878705.1 of Tapirus indicus. Lineage (NCBI taxonomy): Eukaryota > Metazoa > Chordata > Mammalia > Perissodactyla > Tapiridae > Tapirus > Tapirus indicus. The sequence goes on along the minus strand of CM062925.1, from coordinate 580,117 downwards.
AAGAAACCAAACGTGTGTGCTGATACCCATTTCTTGTTTAGATGGTCTCCATCTAACCTTCTGCCAAGTCTTAGAGGCAATCACCAAAGAACTCTCTCACTGTGGCTCTAAGAGGCCTAAGATGTTCACCCTCGTGGGACAGAGACTTGGGAAGCAAATCTCGGAGAAAAACACTCTGATATTACGTGTTCTTACCGTCTCCGTCCCGTGTCTGGGTTCTCCTTCCTGAGCTGCCTCTGATTGTCTCTCAGACAACTAGATGGAAACACAGAAAAGAAGAGACTGTTACCTCCCTCCGAACGTTCTTGCCCCTTTAGTATTTTTCCATACCACGGAACCAAGCCTGCCTTCCTCTTGTCAAACTTCTCTTTCCTTTGGAATTGATAGGCAGTCACAGATATAAAATGCAATTCAGAAATTAACCATAGAGGCCAGGCTTCTGATGGGACAAAATGTCTATAGCATGGCCTTTGACTCTCTCAGTCTTGTATTGAATAATCAGGAAAGTTCCAGGGCTGGGATTGATCATGATCAGGCATGCAAATTTCCCGAGTCTCCAGAAGAGGTGAGTGGTGCCAAGAAGGTAGAAAGACCCTAACAACGGGGAGGTGCAGCTTCTCCAGGGAGCCGGTGGGGTCCTAGAACTGTTGACCTTGGCCCTCTGAGCCAGGCAAGCTTATCCCAGCCTGCTGTCTGGCCATCCCCAGACGCTGTGGTCTTCGCCTACATCAGGGCAGTGTATGTTGTGCAGTTACTCTTTGTGCTTCCCCACCAGTTATCACCATCCTCAGCAGAGTCAAGCGAGCGCCGAGTGATGAAGTTGAGGCCAGAGGAATGAGTGGAGCGGGTGCTGCTCGACCATCACAACATGCCCGCGCCTGTGACTCGGTTAATCACCTTCCCACTGGACCAGCCAGGCAAACACAGCATTTCTGTGAACGGTCTCTGTCCTCTCTCATCACACCCTGACACTTGTCTCTTCTCCTGCTTCAACGTAGGGCAGCGCATGGAAGATTTCAGAGCATGAGCCTCGCTCCTGCTCACCGGCAACGTTCAGAGAAGGCATTTCCTCAGTGTTGGTATTTAAAAGTTCAAGAAACACTGTCAGATATTGACATACGAGGCCACTAAGCAAAGAATAGAATTTATTAAACACAGTAAATCCAACTTGCAGAAGAAGGAGCCTTTTTCTTTCACAGGATCAGTTCTGATGTAGAGATTTCTGGATAATATTCACAAACGTCAAGTTTGTATGTAGTGATTACTTAATAGTATAGATGGTAAATCAGGCAAAATTTAATGTCAGTGTCCTGAGTCTTCTCTTCTTTTTCTGTTTCTCTGGAGTCCAGTTTTCTCAGGATTCCATCTTCCTAAACTGGTCAGTGAAGAAAGAATCTACTACAGTAATTCTCCCTGTGGTTATTAGTGATCCACTGACTTACCTTCTAATGGGATGTTCGTATTTTAAAGCTAAAAACAGGAGCAGAGAGTCCTTAACGTTAATAAGAACCTACCTGGAATTATACATCATTCGTATTACTGAACACAGATGGACACTAAATCTGCCAGACACAAAGTACAAGTTTGGTTTTTTTAGTCAAGAAGAATTAAGATGCCAGGCCATAGGTGATGTATAAAGATTTGTTAACTGAATCAATGAATCCACTAATATTCTATCATTAAAATAATAAATATTAAATTGAGCATAAAAATGTATCTTGGCCAAAGTAATAAGATCATGGGTGATTCTTCCATACTTTCTGTTTATTTTCCTTTTTTTTAACTTTCCAAATGTTTGACATTAATTTAAGACATCATAACTCCACAAAGGAAATCTAAAAAAATACCCCCAAATCAATAATGTGCACACTATTTCTCCATCAAGCAATAAAATTAAAAATCAACAATAAAATGATAACTAAAAATGCACATAGGTATAGACAGTAAGTAATATACTAAGTAATCCTTATTTTAAAAAAAATCATAAAGGAATCTCCTTAAAACACTTAAAATAACAGTAAAAGCTACTCAAGACTATTAGCAGGATACAAGGGGAAATGTGAAGACAATGGATTGCCAATATACATTCATAAGAAAACACAAATGATTGAAATGACAAAGCAGTTATCTCAGAAGTTGGAAAAAGAGAGAGGAAACAAGAAAAGTTATGGGCAGAAATAAATGTGATAGAGAACCAAATATGAAAAGAGTAACACCAGTAAGATGGGCAAAAGTCTGGCAAGACCAATTAAGTAAAAAAGCAGGATCAAAAATAAAATAAGGGGGCCGCCTGGTGGCGCAGCGGTTTAGTCCGCGCTTTGCAGCCCGGGGTTCGCGAGTTCGGATCCCGGGCGCCCGCCGACGCACTGCCTGTCAGCCATGCCGTGGCGGCGTCCCATATAAAAAGTGGAGGAAGATGGGCACAATGTTAGCTCAGGGCCAGTCTTCCTCAGCAAAAAGGGGAGGATTGGCAACAGATGTTAGCTCAGGGCTTGTCTTCCCCACAAAAAAAATAAAATAAAATAAATATGGAACAACAAAAGATCCTGAATAGCTAAAGGAACACTGAGAAAAAAGAACAAAACTGGAGGAATCACATTCCCTGACTTCAAAATATACTACAAAGCTATAGTAACCAAAACAGTATGGTACTGGCACAAAAACAGACACATAGATCAATGGAGTAGAATCGAGAGCCCAGAAATAAACCCACACATTTATGGACAGATAATTGTCGACAAGGGAGCCAAGAAAGTCTCTTCAACAAATGGTATTGGGAAAACTGGACAGCCACATGCAAAAAAATGAAAGTAGACCATTATCTTATACCATACACAAAAATTAACTCAAAATGGATTAAAGACTTGAATGTAAGACCTGAAATCATGAAAATTCTAGAAGAAAACATAGGGAGTACACTCTTGGACATTGGTCTTAGCAACATATTTTCATGTACCATGTCTGACCAGGCAAGGCAAACAATAGAAAAAATAAACAAATGGGACTACATCAAACTAAAAAGCTTCTGCACAGCAAAGGAAACCATCAACAAAATGAAAAGACAACCTAACAATTTGGAGAAGATATTTGCAAACCATATATCTGAAAAGGAATTAATCTCCAAAATATATAAAGAACTCATACATCTCAACAACAAAAAACTAACACAAATAAAAAAACGGGCAAAAGACCTGAACAGACATTTCTCCAAGGAAGATATACAGATGGCCAACAGGCACATGAAAAGATGCTTAACATCATTAACTATCAGGGAAATGCAAATCAAAACTACAATGAGATATCACCTCACGCTCGTCAGAATGGCCATAATTAACAAGACAGGAAACAAGAAGTGTTGGAGAGGATGTGGAGAGAAGGGAACTCTCATACACTGCTGATAGGAGTGCAAACTGGTGCAGCCACTTTGGAAAACAGTATGGAGATTCCTCAAGAAATTAAGAATAGAACTACCATATGATCCAGCTATTCCACTGCTGGGTATTTATCCAAAGAACACGAAAACACCAATACGTAAAGATACATACACCCCTGTGTTCATTGCAGCATTGTTCACAATAGCCAAGACTTGGAAGCAACCTAGGTGCCCATCAAGGGACGAATGGATAAAGAAGCTGTGGTATATATACACAATGGAATACTACTCAGCCATAAGAAATGATGAAATCCAGCCATTTGTGACAATATGGATGGACATTGAGGGTATTGTGATAAGCGAAATAAGTCAGAGGGAGAAGATCAAAAACTGTATGATCTCACTCATAAATAGAAGATGAAAACAACAACAAACAAACACATAGAGACAGAGATTGGATTGGTGGTTACCAGAGGGGAAGGGGGGAGGAGAGCAAAAGAGATGATTAGGCACATGTGTGTGGTGATGGATTCTAATTAGTATTTGGGTGGTGAGCATGACGTAATCTGTGCAGAAATAGAAGTATAGTGATGTACACCTGAAATTTATACACTGTTATAAACCAACATTACTGCAATAAAATAAAATAAAGGTGGAGACTTCGAAACAAGTTCTACAGACAGAAAACACATGTGATGTGCAATGATACATAACAAATGATGACTTGAAATGGATACCATCTTGGAAAAATAAAATGCAGAAATTGGCCCTTGAATACCCTCCACATCTCAAGAAATTCTAGCCCACATGGTTCCATATAAAATTTCACCAAACCTCATGTGAAAAATACATCCTCTTATACAAGATGTTCCAGAAAGTAGAAAAATAGAAAATGACGTCAAATCCATTTAATGAGATTAGTATACTCTTCATCCCAAAATTAAATAAATAGGAGAAAAAAATCACAGGCCCAATTCACTCAAGAAAATAGATGCAGTAATCCTCAATAAAATATGAGCCAACTAAATCTAAAAGTGCAGGAAAAGTAATACACATGACAATCAAGTGGGTTTAATCTCAGAAATTCAAGGTAGGTCATCCGCACAAAATCTATAACAATTTACCACCTTAGAAGTCTAAGACAAAAATTACAAGGTTATCTCAACAGTTTCAAAAAATGCATTTGATAATATCTAGCTCTATGAACAATAAAAATTCTCATAAAACTTATCATAAGATAGAACTTCCTTATTTTGTAAAGGCAACATACCAAAAACATAAGCAAACTTAATGGAAACTGTTTAGAAAAAAATCTAAGATCTGTTACAAGGATGCCCAAGACCACTGATATTATTAAACATAACAACAATATAAAACAAATAAAAGGAATGAGTTGTAAGAAATGAAAACGGAGAGAAAAGTCTTTAACTTTATGGATGATTTTTAACTGTGTAGAAAACCCAGGAGAATTAACAAACCGTTAGAAGAAATGAGAATGCCAGCAAGGCTGGTAGATACAAATAATCTTACGAAATTCAGTAGCATTCTAACAACAGCAGCCTAGAAAATAGTATACATCACAGATTTATTGTTGTTAGTGGTGCCTAGAAATCACTCTGTTGTAAGCAAAGAATGCAAGAAAAACAAAAAATAAAGTTCTACTAAAAGGCATTAAGGAAGATTTGAATAAATGCAGTAAAAACAATCGTTTTGACTGGAATACTATATTTGCAGAAACATAGTATTTTGCCTTCAAATTAATCTATATAGTCAGTGTTATCCCAATCAAAATTCAAGCTGACACGTTTGATAAAATCAACAAATTCAGTTTTAAATGAATATGGGAGGAGAAAAGTCTTTGAAGAGCTAAATCAATTTTGAAATGAAGAACAAAGAGGCGTGTGCTGGACACCGTTAACAGGCGATGTCAACGTCCACACCCCTTCTTTCTGGTCCCAGAGGAAAGCAACCAGGACCTTCCTCAGACTCATTCGCAGCCGGTTTTCAGGCTGCGATTAGGTGCTGCCCGAAGTGCCAAGAGGCCGCGTGTGGCTCCTCCTCTGACAATCAGGCTCAGAGACAGGAGGTTTTTCTGCATCAACGTTCTAGAGTCCGTTCTCCAGCCTCGCAGACAGCACTGGTGGGGAATTTTGAATGTGGGATCACTCGAGAAGCCTCCTGGGCAGCAGAAGCTCCTCTGGGTCAATTCTGTTGGGTGAGAGAGACTTTACAAGAATCCCAGCCTCGAACCCACAACTTCAGCCATTCCGATGATTCTGTAAGCACACAATTCTTTATACTGAAACCCATCTTACTGAAAAAAAAATCTGCCAAGATTTGTATTTCCTATGGCAAACCTCTATGATGTCATAGAGGATGACGTCACACCAGACACCAAGTCATACTACCAAGTCACAATAAAAAAACAGTATGCTACTAATAAAGGAATACAAGAAATAGGCCAATATAAAGAAACAGATCCATCTATATGTAGAAACTTGAAGAAGGGACCACAACTCAGTGAGAAAAGAATGGATCTTCTAACAGATGAAATTGCAAAATCTGACTCACTATTTGGAGAGTGAAAGAAAAGAAGAAGCAAAACCCCTCCTTTATGCCATATGCTGATGGGGATTACAGATCTAAATAAGAAGGTCACTGAAGGAAATTCTGAATAATACCTTTGTCACCTAAAAGTGGAGAAAAAGACCCAAAAGCGTAACACAGCAATTCCACTCCTAGGAAATTTCCCAGGAGAAAAGAAAACACACATCCACAAAAACATTTGTATGTGAATATTTATAGTAGCTTTATTCATTATAGCCCAAACCTGGAAGCCACTCAAATGCCATCAATAGAGGCATGTGTAATCATATTTGTGTATTTGCTCACAAACAGACTCTGGGAAGTTCAGCAATAAACAAATAATGAACTAGTGGTGCAAGCAACAATATGATGAACCTCTCCAACATTAATGTTGACTGAAAGAAGACAGACACAAGAGTACATGATGTATGGGTCCATTTATAAAAAGACAAACATGGGACTAGAAATCACAACAGTATTTGGAGGTGATCGAAAAGGGGCACATGGGAACTTGCTGGGATGATGGAAGAGACATGTATCATGATTGGGGGGCTGGTTATGCGGGTACACACATTCGTAAAACTCAACAAGTGTTATAATTAAAATTTGCTCATTTCACTATATGGAAATTTTACTTTAATGTGGAAATCAATTAAAGGAAATTTATTTATTTTAAAAGACCTAAAAACACAAACCATGAAACAAAAACTTGACATATTTGACTACATCAACATTTATGATTTCTGGCCAATAAAAATGAAGCAAGTACATAGATACCTGTTGAGAGCAGATATTTGCAACAGCTGATGAACATTCTTCACTTGACTAGAATTTAGTCAGGCTCCTGAGCCGTCTCCTAGGCCCATTAGTGCACTTCTTTGTAAAACCCAGTTTTAGCAAGAATCCAGCTAAGACAGTGTGATATTGTGATTTATAATAAGAAAGATATATTTGGTCTTCATTCCTGTTCCTGTCACAGAGCTCCTAAAACCCTTGTAAATTCCTGAGTGATAAGAGCACCAGGAGCGTCTTTTGTTCCAATGGGGCATCTCCGCGTGGGCTCCTGGATGGGGGCCGGTCTCCAGAAAGACCAAGCCATGATTAGAAGCTTGGAATTCTCAGCCCCACCCCCAGTTCCCCAGAGAGGGGAGAGGGGCTGGAAATGGAGTTAATGATTGATCACGCCTATGTGAGGAAGCCCTCATAAAATCCCAGTAGTAGGGGGTTCAGGGAGCTTCCAGGTGGGTGAACACGTCCACACCGGGAGGGTGACACACCCCAACTCCACGGGGACAGAAGCTCCTGCACTCAGGACCCTCCCAGACCTCACCCTGTGTACCTCTTCATCTGGCTCTTCACCTGTGTCCTTTATCATATCTTTTAATAAACTGGTAAACCTAAGTGTTTCTCTGAGTTCTGTGAGCCGCTCTAGTAAATTAGTCTAACCTGAGAAGGGGTTGTGGGAACCTCAGATTTAGAGCCAACTGGTCAGAAGCACAGGTAACAACCTGGACTTGCGATTGGTGTCTGAAGGAGGGGTGGGGGCAGTCTTGTGGACCCTTAACCTGTGGGAACTGATGCCATCCATGTGGACAGTGTCAGAATCAAGTTGAAGTGTAGGACACCCAGCTGGGGTCGCAGAATTGCTCGGTGTGGGAAACCCCTCCACACATCTGGGTCAGAAGTGTTGTGAGTGTGGTGGTGGCGTGGGAGTAAAGGAGACAAACAGGAGGAAGACTGGGTTTTTCTAAAGAGACAGTTTATCCAGAACCCCCACCCTCCACATCTGATCACCTTCAATATCTGATTGGGTCCCTCATCCTCCACCATCCCTCAGGTGACTCTTATCACCCTGGCCTGTCTTCAGCAAGAACCTTATTAGATCATTTTAGCCAGAATCTCCTCTGACCCTTGATGTTTCCTCTTAGTAATTTTCCCTCCACTGACCCCCAACTGCTCCTTGGCTATAAATCCCCACTTCCCGTGCTATATTCGGAGTTGAGCCCAATCTCTCACCCCACTGTAGCATCCCACTGCAGTGATCCCTACACCTATCATGAATAAGGACCTGAATAAAGTCTGCATCACCATCTCCAAAAGTGTCATTGACTATTTTTTCCTTTAACATGGCTAACACTCAAGGGGTCAGTCTATAATATTCAAAGGGTGCTTGCTAATCAACAAGAATGCAAGAAACCAAACAGGGAAAAAATGAGCAAAGGGTTTGAACAGTAAACATTTAAAAGAAAAAGCTTCAATGCCTAACAAGCATATGAACAGATACACAAAATCACCAGCAACCAGAGAAATGAAAATGAGAATAGCAATGGGATACTAATTTACATTCAAATATATGGCAAATGTGGGAAACACGAATATTGCAAATGTAGAAACCTTGTGAGGATTCAGAAGGTCTCCGGAAAGGGGGAGTGGAAGGTGCAGCCTCTTGGAAAAGAAATGGGGTCTATCCCAGGGCACCCCTTCCAAAGGGATGTAGAGTGTATTCAGGACGTCCACTGCAGGATTTAGGGGGGAGGGTGGCAGTGGACGAATGCTCTGAAGTGAGTGGAGATAATGAACAAATATGCAGAAGCTACAAAGCAGATGCACTTACTGTAACAACTATAGATCTCAAAGATATTGATGGGTAGGGAAAGCAGGAAATAGACTCAGTTAATATCATATTGTCATTTGTGTCTACTAAAGTTTCAAACCCACAGACCCATGTACTCTAAGGCTACCAGTGAAATGTGTTAAATTGGTCCTCATGGAATGGGGGTGGGGGGAGACTGAGAATTGAGGAGGAAGGATGAAAAATAAAATAAATGAGGTCTTGCACAGGTCAAGGCTGACAGTAAGTTAAGAACTGGGGAGTGTGAGTGGACCTTGAGGGCACTGTGCTAAATGGAATACGTCAGGCAGAGAAGGACAAATACTGCACGATCTCTCTTATATGTGGAGCCTGAAAAAACAAAGTTATAGAAAGAGAGGTCAGATTGTGGTTTCCAGAGGTGGGGGTGGGGCCAGGAGAGAAATGGATGAAGGCGGTCAAAGGCACAAATGTCCAGTTATAAGATCAATAAGCCCTGGGATGTAACGCACAGAAGACTATAGTTATCAATACTGTTTTGTGTATTTGAAAGTTGCTAAGAAAGTAGGTCTTAAACATTCTCACAAGGAAAAAAATCGGCACTCTGTGAGGTGATGGATGTTAACTAGACTTATTGTGGTGACCATTGCACAATAAATGCACATATCAAATCATTATGTTGTACACCGAAAACTAACACAATGTTATATGTCAATTATATCTCAATAAACAAACAAACTGGGGAGTGTGAGTAATTCAAAGTCTGAAATTTAGAAACAGGCGTGAGAATCTCAGGGCTGCAGCCCAGACCCTCTGGCGCTGGGCGTGCACCTTACACCACCCTCAGTTCCCTCTTAACGGAGATTTGCTTGTTCCTCTCTCCACTTTGAAAGCACTCACAACTTTATTAGAAATTGGATGAAAATAGCAATGCAAAATATTATTCAATGGACAAAAAGGTAGCTTATTTTGAAAACTCCTAACCCATTCTTCCTTTCCGTTTTTCGCAAGGCAGACAACTTCCCTGACAGTCCTCCCGTCCCACTCTTGCTTCATTATTGGGTCACAAGGATAACGAGGAGGAGGCCAGTGATCATCTACACGTGGGAATTTCGCCCGCCCCGATTCTGGGACTCCCCTCCAAAGCTCCCGTCCCTGGTCCTGGCCCAGCATGTGGCCCTGAGCACAATCTTCAAAGTAATGGCAGGGCGACGGGAAGGCTAGTGAATTTCTTCTTAAGGCCAATTTTCCTTTTCTTTATTTGGTTTACGATCTCTCTTTCTTTCCAAAGACAGAGGCACACGAGAACCTTATTCTCTGGGGGGAATATTTAAGCTTTTAATATGGTTACTTTACCCCAGAGTGGGGATGGATGGTTTCCCTACGAACAATTATGGGAGTTCAAGTATGAAGTCTCCCCAAAAAAGAAGTTCTAAATCCTTGTTGCTTGCAGGGATTTGGGCTGAGTCGAATTCCACCAGGGGCAATATAAATTTTCTATTATCGAACCTTCCTTTAAATGGTCATCTTTGAAAGGCTGGGTCATATAGAGATCATAAGCTATTCGAGATGTTTAAGGACTATAAACATACCAATCTATAATTCGGAAGTTTTTGTGCCATTATTAAGAAATTGTCCCATTAGTTTTAGCTGATTAGGGCTTGCTTGTATGGTGTGTGGGTATGTACACACATGGCAGATAGATAGGCTGGTGGGTAGATGGAGAGAATTCATGCATGCTAGATGTAATGTGTGTGCCGGCTGAGTTTCCAGAAGAGGGAAACACCCCTTTTATCCATTTAGTGTTGAACCTGTAGGTGAGCAACAGGCAGAAGGCTGCACCACATCCCCTCCTCCCCTCTGGGAAACACCAGCAGGCTTTGTACCTCCGTGTTCCAGAAGGCCCTGGGCGCAGTATGGCTCACCCTCCCCACAGAAAGAACCCTATAGAAGGCCTGTCTCAAGTGAGCAGAGGCCTGTGAGCTTTGGAGCCTCGCTGGTTCATGACTAGTGACTTAAACCACCTCTTCTAACGTGAGATTGAAACACTTGTACTCTAAGTTCCAAACCTTGTGACGCTGAGGCTAACGGTGCCTCCTTCATAGCATCACTGCGAGGACTAGGCCAACTATGCACATGCTGGGCTCCCTCGGGTGCTTGACAAATGTCATTCCCCTTCCCATCCACATCACTGGACCAGAGTGACTGAGAATAAAACCTGGAAAGTCTCGTGGCTCTTCTATGGGGTAATGGTTGGGTCTGGAGAGTGAACCCTGTTATTATAGAGAAAGGAAAGTGACTCGTGGTTGGGTTGAGTCTCTGCTTCTGTCATTTCTGTTCCCTCCATCTGGTAGATTTGACGGGAATTTGTCCAACAGCTGCAGAGGAAGTCAGGAATTTCCGGGACCACCTGCCTAAGATCCGGCGCTGCTCTCCTTGCCTCTGTGTCTCCTCCATCTCCAACATATTCCCAGGAGAGGCCAGGAGTAAACTTAAACTTCCTCTGGGGGAATAATTTTAGCCTTCTCTCACACCACATCTGTGATCTAAATGACTGACAAACACCAAGATGAACTGTTGAAAATGCATTTACTTTCGCTAAACCTCTTTTTCATTTTGTTTTTTCCTGCTAAATTTCAGCCCTTCACCATCTCTTTCTTGGTATACTTTAAGAGTTTCTTAACTTTGTCCATTTCCCCTGCCATTTCTCCTGACACACTGAGGACAGACATATCTCCCTAACATATGAGCTGCCTTAAGTCTCTCTCCAACCCATCAATGTCCACTGCCTTACCACTTCCTCTCTGCCTTTGAAGACTCCTCATCATCAGTGCCAAACCTCATTTTCAATTTCTCCTATTGGCTTTATCTTTGAACAATACACCCCAATTATTGACACCTAATAGTCATTCCTAAACCACTGTACACTTCAAACTCTTACACGTTTTCACACATGGTCCCTTCAGTGTGGAAGTTTTACAGACTTTGGTAAGCCTGCCTAACTTTTGTAGCACAATCCAAACAGCAATTCCTCGAAATGTCCTTCCTTCCAGCCATTGCAAATCAGGATTCCATTCCTTCCTCCCTCTTGTTTCTACAGCACATTGTTTGTGCTTCTACCCAGAGTGCATAAACGTTCGCCCTATCTGAAAAAGAGGAGATTGTGGTGGAGTGGTGATGACTTGACATCGGAAAGTACACTCTGGTGATCATTTCACAACGTGTACACAGGTTAAGTCATCACATTGCACATCCTCAAAGAAAGAAAGAAAGAAATTACACTGTGGGTTCATCACTTGATAGCAAAAGTGACCTTGACAAGTTTTTATCCTCTCTCAGCTATACAATCTGTACATTTTTTTAAAGCTACAGCACAGTGTTTCTTGAAAAGGCTCGTCCATTTTTTTAATCAGCATCTACTGCAGTCTCCCCTCTATATTCAATTTTTTTCTTGAGGCCAAGAGTGCTGTTTCATATAGACTTCCCATTGATATTGATTAACCTTAAAGACATGGAAATGTTTGTCATTGGGGCACATGTTTAAATTCAACTATTTGGGCACAATTGTGTCATTTTCTCTCCGTTTCCAAAGAAGACAAACAAATGTCCAACAGGTACATGAGAAGATGCTCAACATCACTGATTATCAGAGAAATGAAAATCAAAATTGCAAGGAGATATTACTTCACACCTGTTAGGATGGCTGTTATCAAAAAAATAAATGATAACAAATGTTGACAAAGGTGAGAGAAATTGGAAAATTTGCACACTGTTGGTGGGAATGCAAATGGTGCAGGCACTAAGGAAGACAGTATGAGGGTTCCACAAAAAATTAAAAATAGAGCAACCATATGATCCAGCAATCCCACTTCTGGGTATTTATTTAAAAGAATCAAAATCAGGATCTCACAGAGACAGCTGCACCCCCATGTTCACTGCAGCTTATTCACAATAGCCAAGGCGTGGAAACAACCTAAGTGTCTACCACTGGATGAGTGGATAAAAAAGATATTTTGTGTATGTATGTACATACACACACACAATGGAATATTATTCAGCTTTGAGAAGGAAGGACAGCTTGTGGAGCCTGAAGAAGCCAAACAGAGAGTAAAATGGTGGTTCCCAGAGAGTGGGGGTACAGGACAGGTTTGTTCAAAGATACAGACTTGCACCTAGCAGTTATATAAGTCCTGGAGAGCTAGTGCACAGCATAGTGATTATAGTCAACAATACAGCATTATAAACCTCAAAGTTGCTAAGAAGCTAGATGTCAATTGTTCCCACCACAAAAAAGAAATGAAAATTATGTGACGTGAAAGAGGAGTTAGCTAAGGCGACAATGGTAATCGTATTGCAATATATAAATGTATCAAATCAACACATTATACACCTCAAACTTATACAATGCTACCTGCCAACTATATCTCAACTTAAGAAATCTAGTAATATAGTATAATATAGACTGTCTGGAAGGAGTTAGGGAGAGTGGACAGGGAAGTGGGGTACTGTAGAGACAATCCTTTAAGATTATGCAAGATGTAAGAAGAAAAATGCCTGTTACCTATATCTGTCCTACAACTTCCAAAGCATTTGAAGAGGATAAGGATAAAAATCACCAAGAAAAGGCACGACTTAAATCAAAACCACTTGAGTGTGTTATTTTACATCCCTAATTTTCAAGGACCTGTTTATTCTCATACCAACCCATGAAGCTGATGAACGGGGAGGTCAACCCTGTGCCCAGACGAGGACAGGGAGATGCAGGCAGATTCAAGTGATGACACACAAGGGTTGCCAGATAAAATCCAGGATGTGCAGGTAAATTTGAATTTCAGATAAACGACGAATACTTTTTAGTATAAATATGCCCCATGCAATAATGCTCCAAATATTGCATGGGGTATATTCATACTAAAAAAAAAGCATTTGTTTATCTGAAATTCAAATCTGATTTGGCATCCTCTATTTTTACTTTCTAAATCTGGCAACCTAGCATGGTTCCAAAGTAAGACAAGAGAAGGAGGGTACTGGGGGTCGCTGTGCATTCTTAGAGGATGCCGTCTCAGATTCAACCTTCCTAATGCACAATTGTCCCCTCTCCCACAAACGCACACACCCAGCCCTCAGCTCCCTGTTTTCTTTCTCCCAGGAAGGGCAGTGTCTGGTGTCAGGACTCACCTGCATTCTCTTGGGAGGCAGTTTCCCATCCTCTCGCCGGGACTCGTGGGCCTCTGCTCCTGAGTTTCACTTTACTTTGGGCAGCCTTGACCAGAGCAACGATGGGCATGATACCAAGCAGGACGCTGCATCTGACCACTGGCCTGGGCTCTCGCCAACCACGAGCTGCCATGCGATGGGCGTGGTAGAGGAGGCAGGAAGTGTTCTGAAGGGGAGGGGAAGAAAGGCGTGTGTGTGCATCTGTGTGCATGTGTGTGTGTGTGCGTGTACACACGTGTGTGTTCATAGTGTGAGGAAAAGTCAGGCTGCAACGTGAGAGGATACATCTAACTCTCAGTTCACTTTGTTTTCAAGGAAGTTCCCAGGTTGCAGGACCAGACAGGCAGGGACTTTCCTATTCCTCAGAAGTCTGGGACTTCAAGACTCCCAATACTTTGTCCCCTTCCAAACACAGAAGGAGAAGCCTCTTGTGAGGAAAAGAAAAAAAGCAAAGATAGAAATAAAATTATTATTTGTTCCCCTGGTTGTAAAAATCAAATGTCAATGTCCTTTCCTCAGAGGTCTGATGCCGCAAAAAAACAAGGTGGGAAGAAGGAGAAGCCATGACAATGGAAGGATACCGGTGTTATGGGAGGAAAGGAAGGAGCAATTGTTCCAAGGCCAGCGCTATGAGGAGGAGACGACGGGCCCGCAGACCCGGCTCCGTCATCGGGTCCCCACTTCCTCCCGCTCGCCCGAAGCCAGCACAGGCTGGCCGCGGTGACATCTCCAGGTGGTGATAGCTGACTGCTCTCTGAGCCATCGCTGAGCGGCGTGTAGTAGCTCATTCAGCTCGTGTCCTGCCCGGTGGCCTGCGGAGCAGGTGCTGGTTTTCTTCACTTTCATCCAACATGCAATTGATTTGCTGAATTCAGAAACCGCAGGCTCATTGATTCCAACTCTTTCTTTTTTTTTCAAATGAGGGTCCCAAGGCTGACGAAGTTCAAGTTACTGCTGCCCATCGGCAGAGCTCAGGGTCTCAAATGCCTTATAATTAATTCTAAATTTTGTATTAGTATTTTATGTTTCAATCATAAGTGTGAGTAAACGTATTTGAAGCAGAGTAGCACTCACCGCATTCCGGGTGTGTGGTCTACGGAATTCATCTTGGAGGACCTGTGAACCAAAGCCCTGCCTCCTACCCTCTCACGTCTGGGCCAGTCCTCTGAGGGTCCCGCTAAATGCAGATCCCGATTTTGTCCAACTGGGCTCCGCATTCTGCTTTCTAACCAGCTTCCAGGTGATGTCACTCCCAGTGGTCCTTAGAGTAGCAGGGCCCTAGGCCAGGGGTCCCAGACCCCTGTTAGAAATGCAGATTCTCAGGTTCCAACTCACAGTTGCTGAATCAGACTCTGGGAGTGGGCTCCTCCTGTTGCTAAAA
Organism: Tapirus indicus; assembly: GCA_031878705.1. Lineage (NCBI taxonomy): Eukaryota > Metazoa > Chordata > Mammalia > Perissodactyla > Tapiridae > Tapirus > Tapirus indicus. Next base: position 564,970 of record CM062925.1, on the reverse strand, counting down.
TTTGAGAACCACTGCAATAAACCATTCTTTCTCTTGTTCTGATTTCTCACAAATGAACTCATCAATCCCCAAATGCTCAACTAAGCGTGTTCCCACTGGGCCCTGTATACTCAATGATGGAGATGTGGTGACACCAAAGTTCTCCGGTTTTCTCAGCCTCTTTAACTCCCCCTTGGCCCACACTAGCTTGAGTTGATGTAGAAAACGACAAGACTTTAATTCCACTACCAATGGCTAACCAAAAGATCTCAATTGCCGTAAATCCCCTCCCTGGGAGTTTCATCCACAAGGAAAATTGATTCATCACAGGGGAGGAGAGTAGTAGTCAGCACCACACCCAGCAGACACTGTCACCAACTGTCACATCTCCCATCTATTCTCCTAAGGGCCCATTTATCTTTCCTAAATATTTGCTCTCCCATAGGTGGCCTTTGTCCCCCGCCTTTCTCCTGTTAGGATGGTGTATAAGCTCTAACATCTCACCACTCTTTTGGATATTCGCTTTCTTTCTGTGATGCCCTCATGCATGTAAAATTAAAAATTAATAAGTTTGTGTGCCTTTTCTCCTATTACTCTCTCTCTTGTCAGTTTAATTCACAGGCCCCTAGTTACTGAACGTAAGAGGACAAAATAAAAGGTTTTTTTCTCCCCAAAATTTTTTGGTTGATAATAATAATCATTATCATCATTATTATTTCATGCTAAAGAATTTTATATTTAGCTTAATTGATTCTCATCTGGAACTTGTGGGGATTTTTTTAGATCCCACATATAAGTGAGATCATGCAATATTTGTTTTTCTCTGACTGGCGTATTTCACTCAGCACAGTGCTCTCCAGTTTCTCCCATGTTGTCGCAAATAGCAGGATTTCCTTCTCTTTTATAGTTGAATAATATTCCATTGTATATATACACCACATTTTCTTTATCCATCCATTTGTCAACAGACACTTAGGTTGCTTCCGTACCTTGGTTGCTATGAGTATTCTGGTTATTGATGCAATGAATATGAAAGTGCAGGTATTGGCCAACAGATGTATGAAAAAGTGCTCAGCATCACTAATCATCAGGGAAATGCGAATAAAAACCACAATGAGATAGCACCTCACCCCTGTTAGGACGGCTATTATCAAAAAGACAAGAGATAACAAGTGTTGGCGAGGACGTGGAGAAAAAGGAACCCTGTGCATCGTTGCTGGAATGTAAACTGTTGCAGCCACTATGGAAAACAGTGAGGAGATTCCTCAGCATTCTTACTTTAAACCTCAGTTAATCCAATAAGAATCTTGTCAGTAAGCAAAGCAATCAAATAATTAACTGAACCAAGTGGTGTCCTGCTTTTGTTTTTCCCAAAGCACCAAGGTGCTCTCATGGGTTTGTTGCATCAGAAAAGTAGGTGGACTGAATCATAGTTAGATACTGACTCTGCATTTTGGCAAAGTGGCCAGGTGAACATAACAGGTGTGTTTGTGTGTGTGAGTGTATGTAACTGTGCACACAGATATCATGCATCTATCTTTGTAGAGTTCATCTCCTCAAGTACTGAGGATGACTGTGTGTCCAGAAGGAATGTAAGAGGTGACATGCTAGGCTGAGAGGTGGCCTCTGTGACATCATTTCTGTATTGCTTGTATAAATAGGGGGCTTAGATCTCATCAGAACTCACTGAAGTATAAGGGCACAAGCTTTCAGTTGTAAGATGAATAAGTTCTGGGGAAGTAACGTGTAGCCTGGCGACTATAGTTAGGAATACTGTACTCTGTACTTGAAATCTGCTAAGAGAGTAGATCTTAAATGTTCTCACCGCACATGCACACACAAAAGGTCAATATGTGAGGTGACAGATAGGTTAGTTAGCTTGACTGGGGGCATCATTTCAATGTGTATGTACATCAAAACATAACGTTGTACACATTAAATATATACTATGTTTATTTGTCAATCATTCTTTGATAAAGAAAAAAAGAACTAACTTAAGTGAATGTTTTTCTCTTAAGACATAAAATCACAGTGTTATGGGCTGAGTTTTGTCCCCCAAAATGCATATGTTGAAGCCTTAACCCCCGGTACTTTATAATGTGACTGTATTTGGAAATAGGATCTTTAAAGAGGTGATGAAGTTAGAATAAGGCCATTGGGGTGGACCCTAATCCAGTCCGACTGATGTTCTTATAAAAAGAAGAGGTTTTGAGTCAGAGAGAGACATTTGGCACATGCACCCACAGAGGAGAGCACGTGAGGACACAGACAGAGGGCTACTGTCTGCAAGCCAAGGAGAGACCAACCTGACGGCACCTTGGTCTAGGACTTCTGGCCTCCAGAACTGTGAGAAATGAGTTTCTGTTGTTTAAACCTTCCAGTCCGTGGCATTTTGTTACCGTAGTCCTAGCAAACGAATACGCGCAGTTTCCATCACAGCTTGTCACATACATTCACTCACAAGCACAAACACAAAGAAAGAAACATTAAAAGAGTATTTCTTTGATCTGTAGGGGGAATGGATGGAAAGAAATAGAGTTACCTCTTGGGTATTTATGTTCTGATTTTCCAAGTGACAGTGTGTCCGCTGCTGGGGGGCGGGGGGGAGTGGGTTCAGGCTGCAGGTGGTAAAACTCTCTGTCTTCTCACAGCTCCACTGTAGTTTGCTCCCAACTGAGAAAGGACAATTACTCCTCCACTGACTATCTGGGGAAATTTTTATTTGTAAATTCCCTACATATTTTACATATCCTTCTCTGTAATTTTCTTTTGAATACATGGACTGTTTTAATAAATCTAGGCCAACAGTTGAATTAAATGTCCTTTTTTGCCAAATCAATGCCATTCTTCATCCAATTGAGACTTTGACGTCACGAGGGTGACAAGAGGCTGAAGTAACAACTTGTTTCAGGCTGTAGTTTAGATTAATTTGAAGTGTTAAACAACCTATTCCTTTATGGAGTATGGAGCAGGTTAAACTTGAGAATTTTACTGATACTGAAAATTTCAGGTTTGCATAAATCACAAACTTACAGAACAATTCACTTTTCTCTTTGAGGTGTTACGGATTCTCAAAATACAAACGATAAAAAGTGGGAAGTCTAGAACAAAATATACCTGCCACAACCAGTGATCCACTTGGGGGTTTTCTGTGCCACCTTCCTCCCACGGAGGAAGGACATGAGCCAGTCCTTCCCACATGCCGTTCCTGGGGTCAGCGGTGTTCCACGGGCATTACTTCACATGACAATGTTACACTGGCATGCATTTTCTTCTAAAACATTAAATTACATACACTATGGAAAAACAACAAGCATAAGTACTGGTTATTAGTTTGTCTTTCCATCTTTTCTAAGAGCCCATCACCGTCGTTAAAAATAGAAATCCCTGCCACTATTTACCTAAGGATTTCCCATATTAAGAAGCAGCTAGGTTTCAAACCAACACCCAGATTTGGAGTGTGTGTCTGTGTGTTTCCAATTAGTGGGGTCTGATTGGAAACCACCATTCATTTTCTACATGCACGGCATATTAACTGCTTTTCCACTTGGGATCCTCCATTTGGGATCCCTACTTTAGTTTTAGCTACCTTGGAAGTAGATTGCCTACGCCACATGGGGCATGACAAGACCATCAGAAATATGCCAACAAATGATGAACAGCTGAAACGGCCCTCAATGTTCCACCTCATCTAATGTGACCCACAGGACAGGGGAGACCACAGCCATTGCTCTGCTCAGTGATGTGCATAGAAACTCAAATTCTGAGAAGCTCAATGGCTAGAAATATGTACTGCATTGCTCTAACTAACCAAGTGAACTTTTTTTGTTTTAATAGCTTCAATAGGAAAAAATATTATGAATCAAAGACTTCTGCAAAAAAAAATCATAGTATTTGAATTACAAAACAATATATTTTAAGATAAGACTGTGACCACATAGGTCTTTGAGGAATGTATGAATGAAAAAAAATTAAGAGGCTTTGGTAATATAATTATCACTTAAAGTAATATTTGTGTTAGTTGGGAAAAACAAATTCTTCTCTGAAGGAACCAGTTTCTCTTACAGTGTTATTATTCCGTAACTCAATGAGTCCTATACAGAAATGGAAGATGTGTAAGAATGATCTTAGGCAAGTCATTATAACTTTCTCAAGGTTTTGCTTTTTTGTCTATAGGTGGTGGCAGAGACATGTGAATGACAAATATTTGGGAGCAGAGTGATTGTAAGGATTATGGGTAAATAGAAAAGAAAACAACGCAGACCGCAGAGTGAAGTTTTACCTCTTTTTTGTTATTTTTTGCAGCTTTATTGAGGTGTGATTGACCACTAAAAATTGCATACATGTAAGGATACACATGATGTTGTGATGTGTGTGTATGCTGTGAAATGTCACCACAGTCAAGCTAATTATCTTTTCCAACAGGCTTGTTCGGCTCTCGGGTGGACAAGTTGTGGAAAGGGCTGTTTCCAGTAGGGTGGGAATTCTTTCTTCCACGGGCTGTCTGCCTGCCCCCCCCCCAGTGGCCACTGTCCCGCACTCTCCAGTCCAGCATATTTATACGTTTATAGATGCGGCATTAAACCACATCTCTGTGCCATGTTCTGGGAACCGGGGATGCAGGAGGGAACAAAGTGAACAACAAACCCTTACCTTCTTGAGCTTACAGTCTGGAAGGAGGAGGCACACAGGTGAAGATAAGGAAACAAGCACAAAGACTGTGAGGTAGTGGAAAGTGCTCTGAAGAGAAGCAGAGCTGGAACAGAGAAAGCGTGGGTCTGCAGGTCCGAGGAGCACGGCCTGGAAGTGTCAAAACTTAGTTGATTTGTAGGACACGTACCAGCTCGTGTTGGAGAACTGCTTGGTGGTGTCGGGAGAAAACGTGTGCCGGAAGCCCTTGCACTTATACAACGTTGTGTGTCAATTACATCTCAATAAAGCTGGAAACCCCATTGCATACTCTGGTAACAGACAGGATCCAGTCATTCATCTTTGATCAATAATAATCAATATGTATTGGATGCTGTCAACGAGCCGAGTACCAAGGCACATATTGGGACAATGGGGAGTGTGACCGTAACTATCACAGACACGGGCCTTACCCTCACAGAGCCTAAGAAGTAGAATAATAATATGCTGCAAACTCTTTAAAATACATTTCAAAAACTGAAGACAAGTAAATTTAAGAGGCTTGACTAGCAGCCTAAACAAGTTAGTGCCAGTGCAATGTACAAACCCAGTCCTGACTGATTTCAAAGTTCACACTCTTCGTAAAGATGCAATCCCAAGGCTCTTTCTACTGTACAAACTGAGGAGTAAATTAATCTTGGTGCAATTAGGGTCCCTTGCTAGAAGAATAAGAAATATCATCCAGTAAAGTAGTAGTTATTCCATAGGACACATAAAAGTACATCACTGTCTGATATAGACATTAAAGAAAATCGCAGACCAATACACTTTATGAATAGACACATAAAAATCCTCAACAAAATACTAGCAAACCAAATCCAGCAGCATATTAAAAGGATTATACACCATGACCAAGTGAGATTTATCCCAGAAATGCAAGGAGGGCTCAAAATACAAAAATCAGCTGATGTAGTTCAAGAAGGGAACTTTCTCAACATGGTAAAGGCTTTATGTAAAAAAACCCACAGCTAACGTCACACTCAGAGACTAAAAGCTTGTCCTCTAAAATTAGGAACATCACAATGATGCCAACTTTTACGACTTCCATTCAACACTGTGCTGGAAGTTCTAGCCAAAGCAATTAGGCAAGCAAATTCTTCCAAAGCAAAAGACTTCCTAAATGGAAAGGGAGAAGTAAAACTATCTCCATTCACAGATGACATGATCTTTTATGTATACAATCATGAAGAATCCACAAAACTGTTAGAGCTAAAAAATGAATTCATCAAGGTTACAGGATACTAGATCAAACACAAAATTCAGTTGTATTTCCATATCTAGCAATAAACAATCTGAAAAGACAACAAAGAAAGAAATTCCATTTACAAGAGCACCAAAGAAACAAAACACTTAAGAATAAATTTAACCAATAATCTTCAAAACTTGTACACTGAAAACATAAAATATTGCTGAAAGAAGTTAAAGAAGATCTGTATTAATAGAAAGATATCCCATGTCTTCCAAGTGAGAAGACTTAATATTGTTAAGATGGAAATATTGCCCCAAGTGATCTATGGATTCAATGCAATGCCTATCAAAATCCCATTGGCTTTTTTTTTTCTGGCAAATGGAAAAGCCAATTCTCAGATTCATCTGGAACTGCGACAGACCCTGAATAGCAAAACAATATTGAAAAAGAACAACTAAGTTGGAGCACTCACACTTCCAATTTCAAAATTTACGGGGCCGTCCGGTGACACAGAGGTTTTGTCCTCACTTGGCAGCCCAGGGTTCGCAGGTTCGGATCCCGGGCGCCCGCCGATGCACAGCTCGTCAGCCACGCCGTGGCGGCGTCCCATATAAAGTGGAGGAAGATGGGCACGGACGTTAGCCCAGGGCCAGTCTTCCTCAGCAAAAAGAGGAGGATTGGCGACGGATGTTAGCTCAGAGCTGGTCTTCCTCACAAAAAAATAAAATAAATAAAATAAAAAAACAAAATTTACTGCACGGCAGCAATAATCAAAGTGTGATAACAATAGACATGTAGCTCAGTGGAGCAGAGTTGGAAGTACAAAAATAAACTCATACGTCTATGGTCAACTGATATTAGACAAGAGTGCCAAAGCTCCTCACATGGGAAAAGAGCACTCTCTTCCACACACGGTGATGGGACAACTGAATGTGCACCTGCTAAAGAATGACGTTGAACCCCTATCTTATGTGATATTAAAAAAATAGCTCAAAAAGGATCAAGAACCTAAATATAAGAGCTAAACTGTAAAACTCAGAAAAAAACACAGCAGACAAGCTTTGTGACCTTGGATTTGACAATGATTCCTTAAATATGACAGTCAAAAACACAAGGAAAAAAAGAAAAATAGATAAATTGAACTGCATCATAATTTTAAAAGAAAACTTCCTTTTCATCAAAGGACACTATTAAAACAGTGAAAAGACAACACAAAGATTGGGGAAAATATTTGGAAATCATTTATCTGAAAAGGGTCTAGTAATTAGACTATATAAAGAATTCCTATCTCAACAACAGAAAGAGAAAAAACAATTAATGGACAAAAGACTTGAATAGACATTTCTCCAAAGAAGATAGAAAAGTGACCAAAAGCACATAAAAAAAGATGCACAACATCAATAGTTTTTAGGGAAATACAAATCAAAACCACAATGAGATACCGCTTCACACCCAGTAGGATGGCCATATTTTTTTTAAAAAAGTAGACAATAGCAGGTGTTGGTGAGGATGCGGAGAAACTGGAGCATGCAGTGCTTGTGGGAATGTAAAACAGTGTAGTCACCGAGGGAGCGTTTGGCAGTCCCACAGGAAGTTAACATGGAATTAGCATATGACCCAGTAATTCCACTCCTAAGTGTATCCCTAAAATAACTGAAAACATGTGTTCAAACAAAATTTGTAGAGAAATGTTCATAGCAGCCCTATTCACAGTAGCCAAAATGTGGAAACAACCTAAATGTCCATCAACAAATAAGCCCAATGTCCATCAAGAGAAGGGTAGAGAAACATAATATCATAAAGTCATACAGTGGAATATTATCCAAAAGGAACAAAGCTCTGACACATGCTACAACACGGAGGAACCTTGAGAACATTATCATAATAAAAGAAGGCAAACACAGAGGCCATGAATTGTATGATTTCATTTATATGGATTATCAAAATAGGCTAATCCCTAGAGACAGAAAGCAGAAATCTGGGGCTGGAGAAGAGAGCAAATGCTAAGTGACTGCTTAAGGGTCCATCAGGGTGATGGTAAGTTCTGGAGCTAGATAGTGGTGATAGTTGCACTATTTTGTGAACGCACTTAATCCTACTGATTCGCACATTTTAAAATGGTTAGGGTGGTAAATTTACATGTTATGTGTAAAAATAAACTCATTCTATTAAGAAAAATGTTGTTTCATCACTGGTGTACACCAATAATAAAATGATTGGACTTCAAAAAAAACCTAGAACAGCACGTACCAAAATTACTGTAATGAGCAAATATTTCAGACTCTCTCCTCCATCACATGATAAATCTTCACATAGAGAGACCTGATTCTTAAGTTTTGTAAACAATATTTGGCAGCATAAAACCTAAAAAAAAGGTTGTAGTCACAAGAAGAATCAATTCTGTATGTACAGAAACTTCAATGAAATTGTAATTATTTTATAGGGAAAAAAAAATCCCCAAAGCTTCGTTCCTTCCAATTTTACTCCCCTGATGTATCATTGCCCTCGGTGTCCCTCCTGACATGTGGCCTGAAGGCTCCAAGCAACAAAATGAATGTCTTGTGGTTATAAGGTCTGTATGACACACTGGTCCTTTGAGGTAGGCATATATTCTCATTCTGGAAACACTATGAGCCAGCCTCACTCCTGCTAGTAATTTTCTTAGAAAAAATAACTGCTACTTTCTAATTTAAACCTATTCTGATTTAAACTTGAGAACGTGTCCTTCAGACACGGGTTTGAACAGAATCTAGGACGTCGGCACTGATGACTTGGTGATCTCCAATATTTTTAGAGCTTCCCAAATCCCATGGCTACTCTCCTACTTTTTAATGCCACATGCACTGCATTCATGGATCTTACCAATCCTTGCAATGAAATATCACCCAAGATACAACATCTCCCCACTGCAGTCAGGGAGATGCTGCTGCTAGCTCACCATCAGTAAGTGACATTCTTGGTTTGCTTGTTTGTTTTTCTTGCTATTTAAGATAAACTGGGATCACAGAGATTCTGGTAATTCCAATTCAGTCGATGAGCACTGACCCATTTCAATAATCTGATTTGCTCTTCTTGGGGTCTTTGGCATTTTAGCAGGTTGCCTGCACTCAGGTGTAATTGACTTATAAAATTTGGACTCCAGACATTTCCACAACTGTCACTAGGCTCTCTTTCTTTCTCATAATGTCCCAGGACATTTTCAAGAATGACTTTTGCTGTGACAGTTTTGGTGAATCTCTGTGGGTGAGCAAACCTCTTCCTTTGCTGGGAATGTTCTTTTTGTTCTACGAATCTGGCTGTCTTGAGTGTGGCTCCAGGACCTGTCTTGAGCAGCTCTGGGACTTTGGGTCAGCCACTGAGCATTTCTAGGAAGAGATCAGATCATCACAAAAGTCTCGTTTCCTCAAAAATTCTGCTAAACTATTACCACATGACTGAACTGGTGGTCCCCATCTCTTGGAGACATTCATACATTTTCTTCATGTGTGAGTAACAAAGTTCCCATACCTGCACAGAGGGGACACGTGCACTCACAGAGGACGACACAGCTCCGGGTTAGCCGTTTCCTTTTCTATGTCCTCCTCAGCTCATCTGAGGTGACTGTCTATGGGGGCAGTCACTTTATTGTGTCACACCTCAGTTGCACAGAACTATCCCCATTCACTTCTCCTCTCCTCCATCCACGTTCTGAAACCACCCATGCTCTGACAGCTCTCGAAGCCTGCCCAATTTGGAGAGGGTCGCCGTGCACCCCCTGGGTGCTTGCTCAGAGTGTCAGTGCCGCCCTGGCTGCTACGTGCAAGTCAGACGACTGTCTCGGCTCAGGAAAGCCCACACCAGCGCAGCTTCTGTGTGTGAATTTTGGCAACTGCCTGAAGCTCTCGGGCCCCGTTCCTCCATATGCACGATGGAGACTCTACATGTATTTTAAAGTGCTGTGCGTGTACGTGGGTCCAAGTTTGTTTTGCTTGATGAACTTCCAACTATAGAGACGGGTAAGTCTCACTCCGCGGGGTTTTAACGGGTTGACAGGTGACTTTAGAGCTGCTGTCCCTCACACCTAGATGGACTCTAGTTGTAATGAATTCATTCTTCCTTTGAAAAGACAGGGAAGAAAACCATTATTGTTCTGCACAGAAGGCTCCAGAACTTTTCAGGAACATCTGAAGCAGACTGAGGCTGTGCATTTTCCTCCACGGGGCTTCTGGCTTCACTCCCTGTCCTGCTAGGTCATGGTTGCTTTCTTCCACCTGCACAAGAGAAGGGGATGGTCTGGGTCACCTGTGCGTGACTCTGACAGCTCTGCGAGTTCTTTCCTGACAACACGCTGCGAGATTGCCCTGCGTGTCCCTCAACGATGCCTTCATGTTTCTCCAGTCCTGCCTCCACCGGGACCACACACCATTCCAACCACCTGTTTCACAATGTGCTCGTTCGGTGACTGTTGGTGAAGGGACTTCTGTGTATCCGACACTGGGCTAGGCACTGGGGACCAGCAGTAGACAAAGTAGACTGAGGCCGTGGCTCCATGGAATTTCTACTCCAGTGAGTGACACGGGTAACAGACATGAGACACCGGAACAGCACACGTGTCCTATGGTGATAAGTCCTATGAATAAACATAAAGCAGGGAAAGGGGAGAAGGCAGCGGGAGGGTTTTCAGCATTAAATAACACCGTGAGGGAGCGCTCACTGAAAGGTGACTTTTGAAAAACAACCTGAAGGAAGAGGGCAAGAGAGTGTGTGCGTGTCTTGCAGGAAAGCCCTGCAAGCCTTGTTCCAGGACACGGGGGTGTGGAGCTGTGGAGCAGGTCCTATTACGCCTGATGTAACCAGCTGGCTGCTGTGCTGAGAATACTGTGGCGGGACGGAACGGGGAAGCAGGGAGACGAGCTAGGATATTAGATCAACAATTCTGGTGATAAACGATGGCGCCATGGGCCAGGGTGAGGAGCAGAGCTGGTGAGCAGTGATGAGGTCTGGATGTGTTGAATGAGAAAGCAAAAATTTGTCACAACCGCGGGATCTGAGAGAAAGAGGAACATCAAGGTGGACTTGTGTGACCAGGAGCCGAGAGGGGAAGGAGCACGATCTTAACGCTGTGCAGTGTTTCATCACGTGAGACGCCATCCTCTACCCAACAAAACCCTCAGCACTGAACACTCAGGATGACTGCAGATGTTGCCACCAGAGTAACAGTCCAGTAAAACATCAATGCCAGGAATTTTGCATGAACGTCCATTTGTCCCCAGGAACACATGCTCCCGTGTCCTTTAGCGCACAGGTAGATTGTTCTTTAGGAAGGTGATGCAGTTCCATCCAGGGAGCAGCTGGGCGGGTACATTCGAGAACAACGGGTGTAATAAATTCATGTTGAAAATGTGCTAACTGATGCAATCACCTCATGCCTCATATCCTGTGCCCCCACTCATCCGCAGGTGGCCTTTTGGTCCCGCCCCCAGCTGCATGTGGTGATGGAAATAGCCAATGCAAGTTCTCCAGAAGTCTTTGTACTCCTGGGCTTCTCTTCACGACCCTCTCTGGAACTCATCCTCTTCGTCCTTGTCTTGGGGTTTTACGTGGTGTCTGTCGTGGGCAACGGCCTCATCATTCTGGTCTCCTGTATGGACGTGCACCTCCACACTCCTATGTACTTCTTTCTTGCCAACCTCTCCTCCCTGGACATTAGCTTCACCACCAGCATCGTCCCGCAACTCCTGGTCAACCTCTGGGGACCACAGAAAACCATAAGCTATGGAGGCTGTGTGGTCCAGTTCTACATCTCCCACTGGCTGGGGGCCACTGAATGTGTCCTCCTGGCAGTCATGTCCTATGACCGCTACGCTGCCATCTGCAGGCCGCTCCACTACACTGTCATCATGCATCCACGGCTTTGCCTCAGCCTGGCCTTTGCCTCGTGGCTGGGGGGTCTGACCACCAGCATGGTGGGCTCCACACTCACCATGCTCCTGCCGCTGTGTGGGAACAATCGCATAGACCACTTCTTCTGTGAGATGCCCCTCATCATGCAACTGGCTTGCGTGGACACCGGCTTCAATGAGGTGGAGATGTACGTGGCCAGCTTCATCTTTGTTGTCTTGCCTCTGGGTCTCATCCTGGTCTCGTATGGCCACATTGCCCGGGCTGTGTTGAAGATCAGGTCAGCAGAAGGGCGGAGAAAGGCATTCAACACCTGCTCTTCCCACGTGGCAGTCGTGGCTCTGTTTTATGGGAGCATCATCTTCATGTATCTGCAGCCGGCCAAGAGCAGCTCTCACGAACAGGGCAAGTTCACAGCCCTCTTCTACACCGTGGTCACCCCGATGCTGAACCCCCTGATTTACACGCTGAGGAACAAGGACGTGAAGAAGGCTCTCGGGCACCTTGGATCAGGGAAGTGCTGCGGCTTTGCGGGGACATGGAGCGGATGGAGAGACTGTGGTCACTTGTGCGGAGTGAGGACAAGTTTCAAGTTTTCAAAATAGAATTTGGGGGCAGGATATTTGGGATGTCATTTCTGTTCCAATGTTGCTGGAGTTCAAGGTAAGTGACAGTCTGAAATGAGTGTGCTCACCCACCATTTTCAGGCCAAGGTGAAGAGAAAGTACTTTCTGTTTTTATTTTATTAATAATCATAACGTTTTGTTAGTTGTTTACACTGTTATATAAGTAATATATATGTTAATTGTCATATTGTTAGCTGTTTATGTAGTTACACGTGTAAATTGTCATATTATTTTGTTACTTGCTGATAATAATGTCTGCCATTGAAGGTGCCTAATCTGTGTGCAGTCCTTCACACTTTAGTCCAACATTTGTAACGACTCAGCGAGGTAGATATTATTAACGTCATAAAGGTTAGGTGATTGCAAAGCTATTAAGGTTTTATGCTGAATTTAAGGCTAATCTAACTGTCCACACACGTGCTTGCCGTTTTGCCTACAACTCCTTGTGACATAATAAGAAATACATATCGGGTCTTTGTGCCTGGTTCCTGGCTCAGAGCTTCAAGGGCTCTTGGAGTGTCCTCAGTGACACGGGCGAGAGGAGCTTCTCTTGATTCATAACGAGCCCCTTTCAAGCCTACCTGATTTATGCCAAGGAGGTGACTCCAGGTGGGGCCCCTGGATAGCTTCAGGGTGGGGCTGGTTGCCAGGGGAACCAACCATGGGATTAGGGGTTTGAAACTTTCAGCCCCACCCCTGGACTTTGGGGAGGGGAGAGGGGCTGGAGGTTGAGATCAGTCACCAGCGGCCAATGATTTAGTCAATCATGTCCAAGAATGGAACCTACAGAAAACCCCTAAAAGATGGGGTTTGGAAGCCTCCTGGTTGGGTTGGCGTCACACCTCAAACTCCACAGGGACAGAAGTTCCTGCACCACGAACCTTTCCAGACCTCACCTCATGTACCCCTTCATCTGGCTGTTCATTTGTATTCTTTATGAGAAACTGGTAAACTTAAGTGTTTCCCTGAGTTCTGTGAGACATTCTAGCAAATTGTGGAACATGAGGAAGGGGTCATGGGAACCTCTGATTTATAGCCGGTTGGTCATCAGTCCAATGGCAACCTGGGACTTGGGACTGCCTTGTGGACCGAGGGCTGTTGTGGGATTGAGCCCTTGGACCTGTGGGTCTGTGAGGTCTCTGACACTAATGTTGTAGACACACATAGCACGTCTTCATATAAGTGTGTCTTCTTTTATTTGTTTCCTCAGGTTTTTCAGTTTTCAGCGTACAGATGCTGTATATGTATTATACCTAAGTATTTCATTTTTAAGCTATTATAAGTGTGATTCTTTTTAAAGCTTTCATTGCTAATGTTTGGAAGTATGATAGATTTTTATGTTGACCTTGTATCCCATGGCTTTCTTAAGTTCACTTACTAGTTCTCTGACTTTTTTTTTTTTTTTTTTTTTTTGTAGATTCTCTGGGATTTCCTATGTGGATAATCATGTTGTTTGTGAATACGGTCAGTTTTATTTTTTCCTTGTCAATTCATATGCTATTTATTTATTTTGTGCCTTATTGTCCTGGCTAGGACTTCCAGTAGGTGTTGAGTAGCGTGATGCGGGTGGACATCCTGTCCTCATTTCCGATTGTAGAGACAAAGCTTTCAGCTTAAGTATGATGTTAACTGTCGGCTTTTCAAAGATGCTGCTCATCGAGGTGAGGAAGTTCCTTTCTCTTCCTAGTCTGCTGAATGTTTGTGTCACTAAAGGGTGTGGATTGGGTCCAATGCTTTTTCTGCGTCTATTGAGATGATCATGTTGTCCTTCATTCCCATAATATGGTGTATTGCATTCACTGGTTTTCAGATGTGAAAGGAACTTTGCTATCCAGGGACAATTCCCACTTGGTCATGGTGTGTAATCCTTTTCTCTGTTGCTGGGTATGATTTGCTCCTATTTTGTGGAGGATTTTGAATCTATATTAGTGAGGGATATTTGTCCTTTTCCTTTTTGTACTACCCCTGTTTGGTTTTTACATCAGGCTAATCCTGGCCTCATAAAATAAGTTGGGATGTGTTTGTTCTTCTACTATTTTCCACAAAAAATTGTGTAGAATTGGTATTATTTCTTCTTTAAATATTTGGTAGAATTTGTCAGAGGACTATTCTAGGCTGGCAGGTTTTATTACAAAGTTTTCAACTAAGAATTGAATTTCACTAATATTTATGGAAATATTCAGGTATGTATTTCATCTTGGATGAGTTTTACTAGTTTATGGGTTATGGGAAACCAGTCCATTCAAATAAGTGTTAGAATTGATGTGTGTAGTACAGTTATTTGTAGTAATTTCTTTTTATCCTTTAAATATATTTATGGTCTGAACTGATATCTTCACTTTCATTCCTGATACTGGGAATTTCTGTCTTCAGTCTTTTTTCATTGTTCATCTTACTAATGTTTATCAATTTTGTTGATAAGCAGCTCTTCTCTATTATTTACTATAGATTTTCTCTATCTTTTCTGTTGTCAAATTTGTTGATTTCTGCTCTTACATTTCTTATATCTTTTACTTGTCTCGGGTTTATTTTTCTCATATTTTTCTAGTTTCTTAATGTGGAAGTTTATATTGTTAATTTGAGACTTCTTTTCTATTTTAATAGAATCTTTTATATATATATATATACTTTAAAATATATACGTATTTCCTCTAAACCCTGCTTTGTCTGTAGCCCATGAATTTTGATATATAGTATTTTAATTTTTGTTTAGTTCAAAATATTTTCTGATTTCCCTTTAAACCTTATTTCTGATCTTTGGATTATGACAAAATATGTTGTTTAATTTATAAGTATTTGAATATTTTTTCATTATCTTTCTTTTATCGATTCCTAGTCTGATTCCATTATAATCATAGAACATACTTGGTATGATTTCAAATATTCTAAATTTGTTACAGTTAGTTTATGGTCTAGCATAGGTCTGTCATTATGAATGTTCCACATCTACCTGAAAAGAAGAGGTATCATGCTTTCACTGGGTGGAATTCCACAAACGTCAGTTAGATCCAGGTGCTGGATGGTGATCAATTCTTTTACATCCTGTTGGTTTTCTGTAGACTGCTTACTACAGCGTAAGAGAGGAGGGTTAAAGTTTCCAACCATATTGTGGAATTGTCTATTTCTCCTTTCAGTTTTCCCAATTTTTGCTTTATGGTTTTTGAAGCTCTGTTAATAGGTGACTTGTTCTTCCTTCTTTCCTGATGTCTCAAGTTTTCTTCTGCTGTCAGTTCTCATCTGTCTGGAGAACTTCCTTTAGCAATTCGTATACAGCAGGCCTACCGTCAATGAATTATCTTAGTTTCCTTTGTCTGAGAATGTTTTATTTTACCTCCATCCTTAAAGATTGTTTTTGCTGAGTTTAGAAGTTTGTTTTGAAATTCTTTGCTTTCAACGCATTAAAAATTTTGTGTCACTTTCTTCTCTCCTCTGTGGCTTCTATTGAGAAATCTAGTCATTTGAATGGTTGCTCCCCTATGCAAAATATGTCACTTTTCTTCAGCTGTTTTCAGGTTTTTTGTCTCTAGCTTTCAGCAGTTTGATTTGTCTGGATATGAATTTCCTTGGGTTTACCCCATTTCAGTTTCCTTGAACTTCTTGAATCTGTAAGTATATATCTCTTGTTATATTTAGGAAATTTTCAGCCATTATTTCTTCATATTTTTTTCAGCAGCACATTTTTCTCCTGTATTTCAAGGACTTCAGCTACATGAATGTTAGACTTTTGATGTTGTCCCAGAGGTCCTTGAGGTTCAAATTTTCCTCATTTTTTCTCTCTTTTTCAGATTGAATGATTTCTAGTTGATCTAGCATCAACTTTACTGATGCTTTCCTTGGTCATTTCCGTACTGCTTTTGAGCCTCTGCAGTTCAATTTTTATGTTGGATATTACATATTTTAGTTCTAAAATTACCATTTGATCCTTCCTTTGTCTTTATTTATTTTGGCCAAATCTTTCTATTTTTCCATTTATTTCAATTGCTTTTTGACACATATTTATTATTAGCTGCTTTACATTTCTTATCAGATCATTCCATCATGTCATCTTGGCATTGGCATCTATTAAGTGTCTTTTTCCCATGCAAATTGAGATTCTGTGGTTCTCCAGACACAAAGCAATTTCTGAATGTGTCTGGGACATTTTGGATATTGTGTTATGAGACTCTGGGGTTGCAAGTTCTAACCTACCTTCCGTGGGCTGTGTCTCCAACGTCAGCTCAGTTTTCATAGGCTTTCAGTGCTATGTGGATCTATCCATATGTGTAGTATCCAGTGGCCATTCTGGGACCTGGGCTGGGGTCTGTCTGTTAGGTCAGTTTTCAAAGTCTGGGGTAAGCTAATTAGGACCAGAGTCATGCATTCACTGGTTGGGAGTGACTCCAGGAGTTATAACAAGTTTATGGAGCTTTCCTAAGTTCTTCCCTCTCTGTCATCTGCTTGGTACTTTCACGTTTTGGAGTGCTCCCCTGCTTTTTGGTCTTCTGGCCAGAAATCTGTCACTTTAGCTATCACGCTCTGCTGTCCACTTCTGTAATTGCACCCAGGGCTCAGAGATTGGAAGGAAAAAATAATGTGGTAAGCTCATCTCCTGTTTGTTGTTATTTTTTATTCTGGTTGTCACCAAACTGCCTGCCACTGTTTACATTTTAGAGTCTCCTGGCAGCTCCTCTGGGCTTTCCATCGTGCTTGTACAGTTGCATTTGCTGGAGTGTGCTTTCTCCATCTTCCTGAGAACCAGAACCTTTCCCTCCAATTTTGAGGTTAAGCATTAGTTCAGCCTTGTTGAATGAACAGAACTCACGGGCTAGAAAAAACATGCAAATATAAGCATGCTTGGTGTTTTTTTATATTTTATTTCGCCCATATGGCTTCTGGGTGTGAGTGTGGAACGATTATTTGTGAGACACTCTGAGCTCCTTCTATTTCTCCGACTGGTTTAACAAATAACTGAATGAACCAGACAACGATGTGTCCATATCGTTGTCACTGAGAGTGGGACTGGCAGGTAAAGATGAGGGCTACTGATAATGTGATTGTGCCCCTATGAGATTCTATTTTTGCACCAGTAGATGGAGTCCTTTCTCTTTAACAGGACAGGTAGGTTTGCTCAGGAAGCATCAGCTAGACCGTTCTCCAAAGTGGCTGTCCCTCACTAGTTTTAGGTCTTCAGACTTTGAGAGATTATGGGATCCAGCACTTCACTCTACAAATGAGGTAGAGGTATAGAAAGGTAGAGAGACTTGTCCAAGTTCACGCAGCTCATTCCTGGTAGAGTGAAAAGCAGAAACAAGACCACTGGGTGCCTTTCCCACCAGTGAAGACATTGCTGACTCCCACTGCCCGCGGTGCTGCTGGTCCCAGCAGCCAGTGGAACGGGTCAGACTTGGGATCAGAGAGAACTCCTCGGGTGACTGACTCCTGCCATGGAGAGTCTGGGCCTTGTGTGGACTTTCTCTGAGCTTTTTAATATCAGGAATCCATGCAGACTCTGTCTCAAAGTTTCATTCATCGGGTGAGACAAGGACTTCACTCGCAGAGCTTTTCTTTGAATTTCAAAGTAATTGCCCCTTTTGACCATAGACTATTCACGTAATTTCTAAAAAAAGTGGATGTAACAATCTAACCAAGTTTTTCTTTGCTGTTGTTAACGCTTAATTCTTAGGAGTAATTTTTATCATACTGCAGATTCTCTGATACAAACATTCCTCTTGAATTTTTTTGACATTTTCCCTTACTTGGTGACTTAAGAACTTTATTAATTCATTTTCATCAAGCAAGCACTAAATAAGAGCTTTGGTTTAAATAAAAGATTTTACATTTTCCAGAGGAATTTGTGAATGAGGAAGGATGCAATAGAGGCCTTATCTGATCCTGGGATTTGATGCAATTTTGAATCCCAAAAGAAGGTGGGAGCAGAGATTGAAGGATAGGACCTGAATATTGTAGGAAACCTAATTTGCCCTTAATGAAGAGCTTGTGAGTGGTAGAGTCTGGAATTGAATCCAAATCTACAGAGATCTAATGCCTGGTCCCTTTCTGTTCTACCGTTGGATGAGGATATAGTATGTTCTTTTGTTTAAATAGTAAATAAGTAGATTAAATAGTACGTAGGACATAGAAAATGCTGCACAACTGTTAGCTAAATATACAAAACAAAAACTGCATTGTTTTCTCATGAAAGACAGAAAATTAAGTTTTTTTACCTTGCTTGCTAATTAGGTTTTTTTCTTTTTACAGACACAACTTTCTCCTTCCTATTTAATGAGGCTCTCTTGTCAATTTCTATTACTTTCTTCAAGATCCAGCCAGAAATCTATCTCCTCCCACCATTATTCTATTCAGACTGTGATTATATTCTCTTTATTATTTCAGCAATGTGGACCAAGTTTGCAAAAACATAATTTGCTTATTTTGGCAATCTTTTGTAATTGATGCCAGTGATTGGGTAATTATGTACATGATTGTTCCAGACAGCATGAATTTTTGTATGCCAAGCGGTGAGCAAGATGTTGATACTGGGTCAGGGTTAAAGCTTGCTAATTTAAAGAGTTTGTGCTTTTCATATGCCCCCTGTAAATGCAATGTAACATTCTTTTTTTTTTTTTGTGGGGAAGACCAGCCCTGAGCTAACATCTATTGCCAATCTTCCCCTTTTTGCTGAGGAAGACTGGCCCTGGGCTAACATCCGTGCTCATCTTTCTCCACTTTATATGGGACGCCGCCACGGCATGGCTGACATGCAGTGCGTCGGCGGGCGCCCGGGATCCGAACTCACGAACCCCGGGCTGCCAAGCGCGGACTAAACTGCTGCGCCACTGGGCGGCCCCCGCAATGTAACATTCTTAAATACAATGGAAACCTTACACAAATTAATTTGTGGTTGCAGGTAAATAAGTGCTCATCAGTCTTTTGTAATTAACCAATTAATACTGAGGAGGAATTATTTCTCTTCTCTCTCATCTCTAAATTTGAGTGATTTTACTGATTGGTCTGAAGTGAAATTGTTGCTCATACTATTTTCCTTCCTCTACATCCTCCACAAAAATCTCTTGAGAGCTGTTTCCCTTGAAGATATTCCTTGTATCTCTAGGGGACAGAAGGAGACCTAAGGACACAGGCAATTCAACAGCTAAACAACTTAAGCCTTTATTAAGCTTCCATCCCTGTATCAACAAATATCTTTCTTAACACTTTGCCTTAAAATTCCAGGCAATCACCAGGCAAAATGGCCCAGTTAAATAGTGTAGGTGACACAATGAAATGCATTTCCTATTTGTCCCACTATTGGGACAAAACAAGGTACACCTTTTCCATATGAATAATAACACGTTAACCTCTTTAAACAGGTTTCTCAAGCCAAGAGTGATGGAGAGAAGCAATGAGAGCTCTGAGGAAGACTTCGTTCTGCTGTGGTTCTTTGCCCAGCCAAAGTTGGCGATGGCCCTATTTTTCACCAACATGGTTTTTTACTTTCTGGCCGTCACGGGCAACTTAACCATTGCCTTCCTCTCCCTGGTGGACCCTCGACTGCACATGCCCATACTCTTCTTCCTCAGCAATCTGTCCTTCCTTGATCTCTGCTGCAGGACCAGCAGCATTATCCAGACGCTGGTCAACATCTGGGGCCCACACAAAACCATCACCTACGTGGGTTGTGTCATCCAACCATTCCCTTCCTGTCTGTGGGGGCATCTCCTCTTGGTCATGGCCTACAACTGCTTTGTGGCTGTCTGCAAGCCGCTTCACTATGTGACCACCATGCTCCCGCAGCTTTGCCTGCATCTGGTGGCCTTCATCTGGCTCAGCAAGATTGCTAGGTCAGGATTAAATTGATTCTGATGCACTCTGATGTCCCCGCTGATGATGTCCCTGGGGCATGTGGTCACCACCACAGCAAACACTTTATGTGTGAGATGCTGGCCATCATCCACCTCTCCTGCTGACACAGCATGTCGAAGGCCTGGCTTTCTTCCTGGCCATCCCCACTGTCCTTGTGCCTCTCACCACAATAGGCGTCTCCTCGGCTACATTGTAGCTGTGGTGCTGCGGATCCAGGCAGAAGCTGGGAGGCACAAAGCCTTCAACGCCTGCTCCTCCCCTGTGGCCGTGGTGTCGCTTTTCTACATCCCAATCACCTGCATGTACACGCAGCCTGGGAGTGTGGGGAGCCAGGAGCAGGGCAAGTTCCTCTCCCTCTTCTACACCCCAGTGACCCCCCCAACTCCGAATCCCTTCATTTACACACTGAGAAACAAAGACACGAAGGGGGCTTGGTGGAAGGTTCTTGGAAAAGACCACAACCTGTTGGACGCGGGAGGCACTGACGCAGGCAGGTAGCACTCATCCTGAGGTTCTTGTCGTCCATGGAGACTGGTCTCTTCCAGGGCAACAACAATGACAGTGGCACATAAAGCGCTGGACTGTGAGTGGAACAGGTTCCTCTCTCTTTCAGGGGTCCTGGACTCAAGAGCTTGGATCTTGACTTGCAGGTGGATGGAACTTCTGTGTCCTTCAAAGTGACAGAGTTAATCACAAAAGATAATGTGTCGGTGGAAAGAGAGATGCTGCTTCCTCTTTGCTCACTGGGGTTGTACAGGAAGATAATGATTTCTGTGCAGCTAACTTGTGACTCTCATTCCAGAAAGCTGTAGTGTCAATATTAGGTCAGAACACAGGAAAGGAGATACCATGGCAGATAAATATGTGTGTGTGAGGGGGTGACTGGTATTGTGGGGTACACTTGTTCCATCCCATATACCCTTTAGTTCTGAATTTTCCAGACCCCCATGGAGATGACACTGACTTCTTCAGGCCATTCCTGCCTCCTTCTGCCCTGGGCAAGTTATTTTGTAACTGCTTCACTCAGAGCAGTGTTTCTTTTAAATTTCAGGTCATATGCCACATATTGATCATGAAATCAATTTAATAAATGCAACAAGCTTTTAAAAGTGAGTTGGGTTAGCATGAAATGGAATAGGAAATTCCAGAGAGGATCCTATACAGTAGGGTGAGTCAGTTGTGTGAGTGTGTGTGTGTGTCAAATATGTTTCTTACAGTGAACCGTGGACACAAATGTTTGACAGTCACTGCCTTTGAGAGTCTCTGTTGGGAAAATGTCCCAAGTAGGCAGTATGTCTGCTCTGGGAATTTAGGGATTCAATTCTTAATAATTCGAGAAGAGAGGGTCGTAGAAGGAGAGTGGTGGTGTGGCAGCACATGGACCAGAAGATTGTGGGAAGGAAGGAAATTTCAGCTGAGAGAGTTTCATGTGGGGGAGTCTGCTGGGAAAAATGATAATGATGAAGGTGATGAGGCTCATTATGACGAAAATGAAACTGTATTTCATCAACTCATGTATTTTCACCTTTTGACAATGTAAGAGTGATTTAAGATTTAATGGCAAGTGATAGTTTACTTCACATTATTTTTTTCTTAGAATTTACAGTGGAAAGTGAAAGTGAGAATCTTTGATTAGGTTGTAAAAAATAATGAAATTTCAACTCTTCCCAGGAACTAGTTAGACTCTGTGATGGTGAATCTTATGTATCAATGTGACTAGGCCACAGCACCCAGGATTTGGTCAAACACCAGGCTGTGTGTTGCTGTGAAGGTATTTTCAGATGAGATTAACATTTAGATCAGTGGACTTTGAGTAAAGCAGATTGCCCTCCATAATGTGGGTGGGCCGCATCCAACCAACTAAAAGTCTTAAGAGAAAACAGACTGAAGTCACCCTAGGAAGAGAGAATTCTGCCTCTAGACTACCTTTGGACTCCAGCTGCAGCATCAACTCTTCCTGGGTCTCCAGCCTGCTCTGCAGATTTCAAACTTGCCAGCCCCCAAAATCACATTAGCCAAGTCCTTAAAATCTCTCTCTGTCTGCCTATCACCTATCTATCTATCAACATCTTTATCTCTAGATAAAGACCTTTACATCAATATCTCTATATCTAACTATCTTGATCTTGATCTCTATCTATCTATATCTACACATCCCCAGTGAATTCTACCAAACATTCAAAGAAGGTTTAATACCTATCCTTCTCAAACTCTTCCAAAAAATTGAAGAGGAGGGGATGCTTCCTAATTCATTCTACAAGGACAAAATTACCCTGATACCAAAACCAGACAAGGACAACACAAAAAAAGAAAATTACAGGCCATTATCACTCATGAACATAGATGCAAAAAACCTCAACAAAATATTTGCAAATTGAATACAACAATATACTAAAAGGATCATACACCATGATCAAGTGGGGTTTATTCAATGGATGCAGGGATGGTTCAACATCCACAAATCAATCTACATGATATACCACATTAACAAAATGAAGAATAAAAACCACACAATCATCTCAATAGATGCAGAGAAAGCATTTGACAAGACACAGCATCCATTTGTGATAAAAACTCTGAATAAAATAGGTACAGAAGGAAAGTAACTCAACATAATAAAGGCCATATATGACAAACCCATAGCTAACATTATACTCAATGGTGAAAAATTGAAAGCTGTCCCTCTAAGAACAGAAACAAGACAAGGATGCCCACTTTCACCACTCTTATATAACACAGTATTGGAAGTCCTAGCCAGAGCAATTAGGCAAGAAAAAGAAACAAAAGAGATCAAAATTGGAAGGAAAAAGTAAAACTGTCACTATTTGCAGATGACATGATTTTACATATAGTGAAAACTCTAAAGAATCCACCAAAAAACTATTAGAAATAATAAACAAATACAGTAAAGTTGCACGGGACAAAATCAACATACAAAAATCAGTTGCATTTCTATACACTAACAATGAAATAGCAGAAAGAGAAATCAAGAATACAGTCCCATTTACAATTGCAACAAAAAGAATAAAATACCTAGGAATAAATTTAACCAAGGGAGTGAAATGCCCATACACTGAAAACTATAAAACATTGTTGGAAGAAATCAAAGAAGACACAAAGAAATGGAAAGATATTCTGTGCTCATAGATTAGAAAAATTAACATAATTAAAAATGTCCATATGTCTTAAAGCAATCTACAGATTCAATGCAATCCCTATCAAAGTTCCAAGGACATTTTTCACAGAAATAGAAGAATCCTAAAATTTATATGGAACAACAAAAGACCTCAAATAGCTAAAGCAATCCTGAGAAAAAAGAACAAAGCTGTAGGTATCACACTCCCTGATTTCAAAGTATCCTACAAAACTATAGTAATCAAAACAGTATGGCACTTGCACCTAAACAGACACACAGATCAATGGAACAGAATCAAGAGCCCAAAAATAAACTCACACATCTATGGAGAGCTAAATTTCGACAAAGGAGCCAAGAACATACAATGGAGAAAGGAAAGTATCTTTGATAAATGGTGTTGGGAAAACTGGACAGCCACATACAAAAGAATGAAACCAGGACACTATCTTACATCATATACAAAAATTAACTCAAAATAGATTAAAGACTTGAATTTAAGACATGAAACTCCTAGAAGAAAACATAGGCAGTACACTCTTTGACATTGGCCTTAGCGTTTTTGAATATCATGTCTCCTCAGGCAAGGGAAACAAAAGAAAAAATAAACTAATGGGACTACATCAAACTAAAAAGCTTCTGCACAACCAAGGAAATCATCAAGAAAGCAAAAATACAACCTAACAATTGGGAGAAGATATTTGCAAATCATATATCTGATAAGGGCTTAATATCAAAATACATAAAGAACTCAACAACAAAAGAATGAACAACCCACTAAAAAAATGAGCAGAGGATCTGAACATTTTTCCAAAGAAGATATAGAGATGGCCAACAGGCACATGAAAAGATGTTTAACTTCACTAATTATAAGGGAAGTGAAAATCAAAACTAGAATGAGATATCACCTCATCCCTGTGAGAATGGCTATTATTAAAAAGACGAGAAATAACAAGTGTTGGAGAGGACGTGGAGAAAAGGGAACCCTCATACACTGCTGGTGGGAATGTAAACTGGTGCAGCCACTATGGGAAACAGTCTGGAGATTTCTCAAAAAATTAAGAATAGAACCACCATATGACCTATCTATTCCACTTCTGGGTATTTATCCAAAGAACATGAAAACATTAATTTGAGAAGATATATGTACCCCTGTGTTCATTGCAGCATTGTTCACAATAGCCAAGACTTGGAAACAACCTAAATGCCCAGCAATGGATGAATGGATAAAAAAGATGTGGTATACATACACCATGGAATACTACTCAGCCATAAAAAAAAAAGATGAGACAACATCAATGGACCTTGAGAGCATTATGCTAAATGAAATAAGTCAGGTGGAGAGAGCCAAATATCACAGGATTTCACTCACATGTGGAAGATAAAAACAACAACAAATGAACATATAGACTGAGAGAATAGATTGGTGGTTACCAGAGGGGAGGGGAGGGGGGAGAGTAAAAAGGCTGACAGGGCACATGTGTACGGTGACAGATGGTAAGTAGACTTAGGGTGGTGAACGTGATGTAGTCTTCACAGAAATCGAAATGTATTGATGTACATCTGAAATTTATGTAATGTTATAAACCAATGTTACCTCAACAAAAAATTAATTTAAAAAAATCTCTATATCTAACTACCTCTATCTTTATCTATCTATCTATATCTACACATCCTACTGGTTCTGTTTCTCTGGAGAATGCTGACTAATACAGTCACTATTAATACTCCTCAAAAAGTAATAAAAAATTAAGTATGTCAATTAACTTTTGCATAAGTTTTATTATTTTTTTAATCCTAAATTCTTTAGGTTCATACTCAGTTTTCATATTTTGTTTCTTATGTTCAAATAGTCATTCCCTCGAACAAGATAAGCTTTACCTTTATTTTGAGTTCAGACCTTCTCATTCTATTATTAGATCTTAAAAAAATTGTGAGTATTGCGGAAAATGATGAGTGTACCTTTTTCTAAACAAAGGACATCCCTGTGCCAGCCCTTCTCCATCACTGAGTCTTTCGTGTCAACAGTCTTCTCGAGGTTTGCCATTAGACAGGATTCCACTATGTAGACGTGGTTCCAAATGAAATTTTAACCAAGCCATAATAATAATAATAACTTTATTCTCTCCAACTCCATCACTCTTTGTTTCCTTTTTCTTAGTATCAGGAAACTGACGTAAATAATGTCTAATTTAGTGATGATGATTATGATAAAGATGCAAAAGAAGATGATGATGACAAAGATACTGTTGCCGGTGATTAATAATCTTTCTATATGTGGACACCACATATTTTCTCCTTGGTCACCCACATCTCATCATATTTTGCGTCCTGCATTAAGGAAACCCATGAGCTATGGGAGCGTGAGCTCCAGAGTGGACGAGAAGTGGGGTGCACGATCTGAGCAAGGACAGTTGATCTCTCCCGGAGCTGGAGAGCAAGCTGCTGGTGGTCACACCTGAGTTTGTATTTCAGCCGTGGGGTTCATTGCCAGCCAGTGAACCTACGTCCCTGTCCGCAGTCCTTGCTCTGCAGTTGGTGGTTGTCAGTCTCCCGCAGCAGAGACGCCCCTTCCACCTGTACCACTTCATCTCCTCTGAGCCACTGCGTGGTTGGTCTCTGCCACAACAGTGCAGCTGATGCTGTCAGTAGTCATCAAAGCCTAGAAGAAGACAGTGTTTCTGAGGAAATAGAAGAACTACGTGACGTACAGAGAGGCATAATCTCTACTGTGTGTGGAGGTTTCACTGGGTTATGCACTATATTATTTACCAATCTCTCACTACTTAATTCTCCTCAGCAACTCTGTGAGGCTGCTGCTATTGCCCCACTGTACGGGTGAAGAGAACGGGGCTCAGAGAGGTGGGTTTATTGACCAAGGACACATCGTCACTGAGGAAGGAGCCAAGTCGCACAGCAAGGATGACCTGACCTAACACCATGTGCCCAAACCCTGTGGTCCATGTCCCTCCCTCGTCATCCACACAGAGGTCTTGGTCCTGCAAAAATGTGAATTCTCCTGACATTAATTACCCATCAAAGTCCCAAAAAGATATTGTTTTGGGTCAGTAGGAAAGGAACCTGTTGTGACGCTTAATCTGGTAAAGCAAAACAAAGTAACATCCACGAAAAGTCTAAATTTGAAAAATAGAAAGAATAATGATCGAAGCCTTGCTCTACTAGATGACAAAATGTCCTATAAATCAACAGTTACCAAGTGCATTAGTTACATAGACGTGATTAAATGTCAAAGGAACAGAAGTGATATTCCCCAAATAAACTTAAATACGTAGGAAATTTAGTGTATGGCAAACGCAAAATTTCAGGGCAATGGTGAAAATATAGTTAATCAAATAAATTGTTTTGGTACTAAATATTTGGAAAATGTTAAATATAATTCTCTCTCACACACTCACACACACGCACATTCCTGATGGAATGGATTGAAAAGCTAAGCATAAAATAGAAAACCATAAGCAACAAGATAAACATAACCTTGGGGTTAGGAGGCCATTTCCAAGTATAACTTCAGACATCAAGGCATAAAATCATGCCCTCCCCCTTCTCAAAATAATCTGAAAACATAAAACTCAACGCTCCTCCGGGTCCGTGAGACCACTCCTTACCTCTCTGGGACCCCACCTCCCAGACCTTCCCACAGGTGAAGCTCTCCGTCCTCTAAAGCCTGTGCACTGGCTACTCCTTCCCCTCGGGACGCCCTCCGCACTCGTGTTGTGTGTGTCCCTCCCTCGTTCACCAGCAGAGCTCAAGCAGCTCCCGGAACTCCTGTCCCTTTAGACTCACCGCGCTGGGCTGTTGCTCCTGTTTCCTGTCACTCTGCATCCTCTACTCGGCTTGCTTACGTGGTGAACTCCTACATCTTGTGAAAGCAGTGATGTCATTTCTCTGTTTTTGCATCACCAGCCCCCAGAACAGGCTGCATATAAAACGTGTTTAAATAATAATTCATTTCACTGAATGAAAAAAATGAACACAAGAAGGCATAATACGTGATTGATGGAGTTTAATACATAAAATGTAAAACTTTTGTACCACAATGGAAACAAAAATTATGGCAAAAGGATAAAGATCCCACTGGAAAAATGATTCACTGCTTATATGATGACAAAGGGGACCAGACTCAGATATAAAATGCTCCTTTAAATCAATAAGCAAAACAGAAAAAAAAAACAACCAATGAAAATAGAGGGGAAAAAGTGGTTTAGTGAAGAATCACAAACAGCCCCAAAACATTTCAAAAGGTGTTAAACTCACTCTTGATGAAGTAAATTGATAATTGGGTAAGACTGACAAGCAAAGACTAAGATGATCTACAGAATCCAGTGTTAGTGAAATTGTGAGACTATATACTTTTCTACATGCTATTGATAAAAGTATAAGTTTATTTTTTCTGAAGGAAACTTTAAAGATGTCCATAAAATATACACATGTGAATATCATTTGCTTCAGAATTTTAAGATCTATCTTCTGGAACTAGGAGTCAAGTTTGCAAGGATTTCAATATGCATGGATTCAACGTAGCTTTATTTGTAATGGTGAAAGTGGGACAACGCTCCTGGTCATCAGGTTGGCAGTGGACATGTGCACAGCATATACTGATATGGAAGTACGTCTATGATTTAGTCAGTGAACACACTGAGGCAGCCCTGAGCCTGCTCTTTTCTGGGCTGGTTTCTCAGTTCTCGCGTTGCCTCTCTTGGAGAGAGGAGCTTGCGACACTGAGTGTGTTTACGGTTTTAAACCTTCATATTTTCGATACCATCCGGCTCCCAACACTTCACCCACTGTTCTGTCCCAAGCTGGAAGACAAACTGGTGTGTGCTGAGCTTGAAGAAATCACCTCAGTCTGGGTGTCCCCAAGGCAGAGGCTGTGCCCAGTGCAGCTGGTTTCTGATCCCAAAGAACAGGAGAGCAGCAAGGGCGAAGATTGGTCTGGACATGACCAAGGATGGCTGGTGCTCCATCCAGCGGGGGCCAGGGAGCTGTAAGAAATTGTGATAAATAAGAAATGTATATATTGGTCTTTGTCCACAGTCCACAGTTCCTGGGATACAACTCCCCAAACCCTTATAATTTCCGAAGTGATTAGACCAACAATCTTTTGTCATAATATTTGGTTTTTGTCCTTGGTTCCTGAAATAGCTTTAAAGCAATAAAGATGAAATGGGTGTGGTCTGTTATTTATAAAAAAATTCCCTTTCCACCTCACCTGAGTTTATGTTAGTAAGGAGACTTGGAAAGCCCCTAAATAACCACCAGATGGGGCTGGTTGCCAGGGGAACCAACCTTGTGATTAGAGGGTTTGAACTTTCAGTTTGGTCCCTTTCCTCCCTTCCTAACTCATAGACTAGTGTTATTGGGTGTCTCTGACTCCCAAGGTAACTGCTGCCCTACTTCTTCACCTCTCTTCCCCCTGCCCGTACAGTCAGCAAAAGTTGTGTCAGGTTTAGCCAATTATTAACAGAGTGGAAAAGCAGGGGCCAATTTATAGGTGACTCTACATTATACACCAGCCACAGAAAGAGGCAGACATCATTAATACCACAGTCTCTCTGAATGTCCTAAAACATGGCGGCAAAGGGAAACCTTCCCAGTGGGCAGACTATGGGCAGTTCGTTGGTTGGTAATCTTTCAGGAAGGAAATATGCTTTTATGTTTGGATATGCACCGATTTCGGGGCATTGGCTAACAGATTGGTCTTTTGTTCAGGGATTTGAGATGAATAAGACTGGGAAATTGATGACAGAGAAGTCTGGAGAAGAGAATGTAGACAAACTTCTTGGAAGGGACACAGAGCAGGAAGATACCTGTGTCCTACATAAGTGCCCACTAAAGGACATCCACTGCAGAGACAGATCTCAATAGTGAGGTGGATGAAATGATTCTTCCAGTAGATATCAATCTCTTTTGCCAGCAACCTTGCTCCTGGATCCATGAAAAATTGAACGTGAATAAAGGGATGGCGGCTATGGGTTCGTTCAACATTGTGAACTTTCTTTCACGAAGGTTGACCTTGATTTGGCACATTCCCTGGGGTCTAGGGGGCCAACTAGTGGCATGTTGATTACATTAGACTCCTTTGATGATGGGGTAAGTAATGTCTGTCTTTGTAGAGACAGAAAAGTATTCTGGGTACAGTTTTGTCTTTCCTGCCCCAACCACTTACAGAGTGGACTTTCACAAGGCCTTAACCATCATCATGGCACCCCACACAATATCACCATTGGCCAAGGAACACATTTTACAGCAAAGGAAGTTTGGCAATAGGATCACCATTGGAATATAGGATTCTTCTTGCTTCGCCATTCAGAAGCAGCAGTCTTGATAGATTTATGGAATGGCCTGCTGAAGGGTCAGCTATGGTGCAAGCTGAGAAACAATACTGTGTGGATAAACGCTGCTCTCCTACAGATGTGGTGTATGCCCTAAACCCACAGTCAGCATGTGAGGTCATCTTCCCCATATCCTGATGCTTGGGTCCATGAACCAGCACATGAGATGGGAGCGTCCCCACTCACCATTACACATAATAATCCAGTTGGACAACTCTGCTTCATGTCACTGCAAGTTTGGGCTTGGTGAACATGGTGGCGAATTACATGTGTCGACTTGGCTAGGATACGGTACGCAGTTTTTGTTCAAATGCCTGCCTAGGTGTTGCTGTGAAAGTATTTTTTTGAGATGTGATTAACATTTAAATCAATCGACTTTGAGTAAAGCAGATTATTTTTCATAATGTGGGTGGCTCTCATCCATCCAATGAAGGCCTTAAAAGAAAAGATTGAGTTCCCCAAGGAAGAGGGAATTCTGCTTCCAGACTGCCTTTGGATTCCAGCTGCAACATCAACTCCTGCCAGACTGTCCAGCTTGCTAGCCTGGTGGATTTGCCACCACCCAAATTGTGTGATTCAATTCCTTAAAATCAATCTCTCTTCTCCCTCCCTCCCTCCCTCTTCTACACACACACACACACACACACACACACACACCTTATTGGTTCCGTTTCTCTGGAGAACCCTGACTAATATAGTGGATTTGAAGATCCCGTACTGAAGGAAAGGGTACTTCCACCAGAAAATATAGATAGCCATGTGATTTCTTTAAATTAGAAGCTACAACTGCCACTTGGCTGATTTGGGCTTCCCATGCCTCTAAATCATCAGGCAGAGAATGAAGCGTTCTATTAGCAGGGATGATTAATCTTGATCATTATCAATAACTTGGATTGCCATTAAAGAATGCTGCAAGGAGAAATAATTGGGGGAAACATTGCCCAATAGTCCTGGACAATGGAAAGATGTAACAACCCAATAAAGCCACGACCTCGAGGACTCGAATCCCACAGGAATTAACAAGGATGAAGGCATGATTCACCTCACCAAGTAAAGAATCCCCGTCCAGCCAAGATGCTGGAAGAAGGTTAGGGGAACATGGATTGGGTGATGGAAAAGAAGCTGTGATTAAAGGTCCTACCTCATACTCATCGAGAATAGTGGGGACTGCGGCAGCCATGTTTTATGTTAAATTATTATCCTCCTTCTATCTCACCCCTTTGTGAAGAACACTGATGGTGACTGATATTTTAGGTCTTGATGAGCTTATCCCTGCACTGGCATCACTCCTTAGTGACGTGGCAGCCAGTGGGAGCTCCTACGTGCCTGGAGTTGGAGATGTGACCTTTCACCTAGATGCGCGACAAAGATTGAGACTGAGGGCAATGAAGATGGGCTCCTTTCCCCTCTAGATTCACTCTCCACTTGCTCTAACTTGCTCTGTGCTCCAGATGCTTGGGCTACACCAGTGGGCCCCCCTTAGCTGGTGGTTGTGTTTCGTAATGGGGTCCATGCCAGGAGGTAGTCAAGACGGAGTAGAGTAAGGTCAACATACCGATCCACCATCTTTCTTTCTAGAAGTGCCACATCGGGGTGTTCTTCTCCCCTGTAGACCATGGCTCCTGTTAGGCACCCCTCCCCACACAGACCTTCTGTCCTCAGCTCCTGTGACTGCTCCTGTCCTTTCCCCTTCGCCAACGAGTAGTAATTGTCCCCGCTGGTATCAGCCTCGGGGAACGTACTGCTCCTTGCAGTCTTCCTTGTGTCTCCCATACCTCAGGCAATTTTCTCTTTATTAAACATTATTGAAGTTACCCACTTTGACATCTGTTCCCTGATGGAACCATAATAACACAACTGCCCAACAGTCCATTATAAACCAGTTTCTCTGCCTCCAAATCCAGACACATTTCCATCCTACCTCTTACCTCAGTGATGGGATGGCAGTGGTCAGGTTAGCTGGAGGGCAGGTTTGGTTTACACTATCTTAATAACTCAGACAGGAGGAGCACACACCCTTTTTCTCACTTCAGAGAGGAAGTGGAGTTCTGTGCTCCTGGATCTGACACCGAGGAAGACTTTATAGAGAAATGTAGGGTGATGCAATGTGAAACAAAGAATTGATGAAAACAAATATGTATGATGTATTTGGTATGCAGATGGATTTCATTTTTAAGGCAGATTGTGAAGTAAATTGAGCTGCATCACAATGTATTTCCCTCTCCAACTCCCAACATGTGGGCAATGTTTGTAAAAAAAATTAAAATTATTGTAATATTTGCCCCAATAATATGTATTCTTGGGAGTGTCTTAAGAAAATAATTTAATAGAAAAGAGAAACCTACACACATCACATAACATAGCAAAAAATAAAATAAAAATAGCCTGAATGTCTACAAATGAAAATAGTTGGAAACTAAGGAATATCTGCTGATTGGATTGTTACCCACTATTTTCAACAACATTGCAAAGACCACGCAGATGTGAATCTCTTTACGTCGTCTAATAAGGAAGGTGCTCAAGAAGCAGCAGGGCACCTTGAAACTGACGGCCTAGATGACATGCGAGCCTCCTTGCATCCAAGCTCTGCTAATTTGAGCCTCAGTTCATTTGTACCGTGAGGATAGTGACACTACCGAAGTAATAGCTTTATTGTGGAAACTAAACGAGTGACGTCAGAAAAATTTCCTATAAATATGCCTGCCAAGACTAAGCACTCAATATATGTCAGATTATTAGTAAAGGAAATAGAAAGTTATGCCTAAACTATGCTATTCCCCACTTCTGAATGAACAAACATACGGAACTGGGTAGAAGAGAGGAATTAAAATAAGCACTATTTGGGTAAATGTGGGTAATTTTTGGTTTCATAAAGTTTTAATTTTTTTTCATTTTTATAATAAATATATGTGTGTGAATTATTGGTTCCCATTGTCTATAGACCTACAGACTCTTAACTTCCAATAGAAATGAAGCTGTCTAAGGAGTTAATAGTTGATAAGGTTGAACCATTATCAACACCAATACTCTATTTACATTTTATGCAAGAACCAAATCTTTGAGTGTCTGCTGGTATTAATCAAAAGAGCAGTCTGAGAAACTATATGTGACATTTAGGGATGTTTAATTCAGAAAAGAGGGGGAAATTTTTCTGGAGGCAGAAGTTTGGGGAAAAAAAGACCATCTAAAGAATAATCATGCAAAACGTTGTAAGTAGATGATTTTGTGGTTCCCCCCACTTACTGTAAGGCTCAAAGACAAACAAAATGCAATCTTTTCTCTGTAATCAGAATTTTCTCTCTGATCAGATTAGTCTCATCTCTAACATGTCAACATTATCAACTCACAACCCTGTTTTCAGCTTTAAATCAACAAAGCTGGCAATTGTTCTGTGAACGTGATTTCTCTGTCCTAGGGCAGTGCTGTGAGCTCATTTTCATGACCTCCAGAAATAGGCCTCATTTTAAGAATGAATGAATGCATGATTGGACATATGAAAAAGGTAAGCAAATGTACCAGTGAGTGAATAAAGACATCCTAACCATTCCCGAAAACAGAAGGTCTAGAGTTGAGTAGGAACATCGACAGTTCAGTAGTTATAGATAACTGTGCAGTATGCTACTGACGAAACCACTAATTTGCTGGCAGTCTGACTCAGAGTTCTACTCTTGAGGTGTTTGCATCTTCACATGCCTCCTCCTGAAGGGTATGAGCTGTTTTTACTCACACTTCTGACTCCAAGTGTGTGAGATTTTTCTCGCCAGACACCAGACGCTCCAGCTCTCCACTCCATGACACCAATGCCCAGAGTCAGCACAGACCCCACAGGTCCAAGGGCTCATTCCCACAACAGCCCTCGGTCCACAAGGAAGTCCCAAGTCCCAGGTTGCCATTGGACTGATGACCAACCAGCTATAAATCAGAGGTTCCCATGACCCCTTCCTCATGTTCCACAATTTGCTAGAATGTCTCACAGAACTCAGGGAAACACTTAAGTTTACCAGTCTCTCGTAAAGAATACAAATGAACAGCCAGATGAAGGGGTACATGAGGTGAGGTCTGGAAAGGTTCGTGGTGCAGGAACTTCTGTCCCTGTGGAGTTTGAGGTGTGACGCCAACCCAACCAGGAGGCTTCCAAACCCCATCTTTTAGGGGTTTTCTGTAGGTTCCATTCTTGGACATGATTGACTAAATCATTGGCCACTGGTGACTGATCTCAACCTCCAGCCCCTCTCCCCTCCCCAAAGTCCAGGGGTGGGGCTGAAAGTTTCAAACCCCTAATCCCATGGTTGGTTCCCCTGGCAACCAGCCCCGCCCTGAAGCTATCCAGGGGCCCCACCTGGAGTCACCTCCTTGGCATAAATCAGGTAGGCTTGAAAGGGGCTCGTTATGAATAACAAGAGAAGCTCCTCTCGCCCGTGTCACTGAGGACACTCCAAGAGCCCTTGAAGCTCTGAGCCAGGAACCAGGCACAAAGACCCAATATGTATTTCTTATTATGTCACAAGGAATTGTAGGCAAAACGGCAAGCACGTGTGTGGACAGTTAGATTAGCCTTAAATTCAGCATAAAACCTTAATAGCTTTGCAATCACCTAACCTTTATGACGTTAATAATATCTACCTCGCTGAGTCGTTACAAATGTTGGACTAAAGTGTGAAGGACTGCACACAGGTTAGGCACCTTCAATGGCAGACATTATTATCAGCAAGTAACAAAATAATATGACAATTTACACGTGTAACTACATAAACAGCTAACAATATGACAATTAACATATATATTACTTATATAACAGTGTAAACAACTAACAAAACATTATGATTATTAATAAAATAAAAACAGAAAGTACTTTCTCTTCACCTTGGCCTGAAAATGGTGGGTGAGCACACTCACTTCAGACTGTCACTTACCTTGAACTCCAGCAACATTGGAACAGAAATGACATCCCAAATATCCTGCCCCCAAATTCTATTTTGAAAACTTGAAACTTGTCCTCACTCCGCACAAGTGACCACAGTCTCTCCATCCGCTCCATGTCCCTGCAAAGCCGCAGCACTTCCCTGATCCAAGGTGCCCGAGAGCCTTCTTCACGTCCTTGTTCCTCAGCGTGTAAATCAGGGGGTTCAGCATCGGGGTGACCACGGTGTAGAAGAGGGCTGTGAACTTGCCCTGTTCGTGAGAGCTGCTCTTGGCCGGCTGCAGATACATGAAGATGATGCTCCCATAAAACAGAGCCACGACTGCCACGTGGGAAGAGCAGGTGTTGAATGCCTTTCTCCGCCCTTCTGCTGACCTGATCTTCAACACAGCCCGGGCAATGTGGCCATACGAGACCAGGATGAGACCCAGAGGCAAGACAACAAAGATAAAGCTGGCCACGTACATCTCCACCTCATTGAAGCCCGTGTCCACGCAAGCCAGTTGCATGATGAGGGGCATCTCACAGAAGAAGTGGTCTATGCGATTGTTCCCACACAGCGGCAGGAGCATGGTGAGTGTGGAGCCCACCATGCTGGTGGTCAGACCCCCCAGCCACGAGGCAAAGGCCAGGCTGAGGCAAAGCCGTGGATGCATGATGACAGTGTAGTGGAGCGGCCTGCAGATGGCAGCGTAGCGGTCATAGGACATGACTGCCAGGAGGACACATTCAGTGGCCCCCAGCCAGTGGGAGATGTAGAACTGGACCACACAGCCTCCATAGCTTATGGTTTTCTGTGGTCCCCAGAGGTTGACCAGGAGTTGCGGGACGATGCTGGTGGTGAAGCTAATGTCCAGGGAGGAGAGGTTGGCAAGAAAGAAGTACATAGGAGTGTGGAGGTGCACGTCCATACAGGAGACCAGAATGATGAGGCCGTTGCCCACGACAGACACCACGTAAAACCCCAAGACAAGGACGAAGAGGATGAGTTCCAGAGAGGGTCGTGAAGAGAAGCCCAGGAGTACAAAGACTTCTGGAGAACTTGCATTGGCTATTTCCATCACCACATGCAGCTGGGGGCGGGACCAAAAGGCCACCTGCGGATGAGTGGGGGCACAGGATATGAGGCATGAGGTGATTGCATCAGTTAGCACATTTTCAACATGAATTTATTACACCCGTTGTTCTCGAATGTACCCGCCCAGCTGCTCCCTGGATGGAACTGCATCACCTTCCTAAAGAACAATCTACCTGTGCGCTAAAGGACACGGGAGCATGTGTTCCTGGGGACAAATGGACGTTCATGCAAAATTCCTGGCATTGATGTTTTACTGGACTGTTACTCTGGTGGCAACATCTGCAGTCATCCTGAGTGTTCAGTGCTGAGGGTTTTGTTGGGTAGAGGATGACGTCTCACGTGATGAAACACTGCACAGCGTTAAGATCGTGCTCCTTCCCCTCTCGGCTCCTGGTCACACAAGTCCACCTTGATGTTCCTCTTTCTCTCAGATCCCGCGGTTGTGACAAATTTTTGCTTTCTCATTCAACACATCCAGACCTCATCACTGCTCACCAGCTCTGCTCCTCACCCTGGCCCATGGCGCCATCGTTTATCACCAGAATTGTTGATCTAATATCCTAGCTCGTCTCCCTGCTTCCCCGTTCCGTCCCGCCACAGTATTCTCAGCACAGCAGCCAGCTGGTTACATCAGGCGTAATAGGACCTGCTCCACAGCTCCACACCCCCGTGTCCTGGAACAAGGCTTGCAGGGCTTTCCTGCAAGACACGCACACACTCTCTTGCCCTCTTCCTTCAGGTTGTTTTTCAAAAGTCACCTTTCAGTGAGCGCTCCCTCACGGTGTTATTTAATGCTGAAAACCCTCCCGCTGCCTTCTCCCCTTTCCCTGCTTTATGTTTATTCATAGGACTTATCACCATAGGACACGTGTGCTGTTCCGGTGTCTCATGTCTGTTACCCGTGTCACTCACTGGAGTAGAAATTCCATGGAGCCACGGCCTCAGTCTACTTTGTCTACTGCTGGTCCCCAGTGCCTAGCCCAGTGTCGGATACACAGAAGTCCCTTCACCAACAGTCACCGAACGAGCACATTGTGAAACAGGTGGTTGGAATGGTGTGTGGTCCCGGTGGAGGCAGGACTGGAGAAACATGAAGGCATCGTTGAGGGACACGCAGGGCAATCTCGCAGCGTGTTGTCAGGAAAGAACTCGCAGAGCTGTCAGAGTCACGCACAGGTGACCCAGACCATCCCCTTCTCTTGTGCAGGTGGAAGAAAGCAACCATGACCTAGCAGGACAGGGAGTGAAGCCAGAAGCCCCGTGGAGGAAAATGCACAGCCTCAGTCTGCTTCAGATGTTCCTGAAAAGTTCTGGAGCCTTCTGTGCAGAACAATAATGGTTTTCTTCCCTGTCTTTTCAAAGGAAGAATGAATTCATTACAACTAGAGTCCATCTAGGTGTGAGGGACAGCAGCTCTAAAGTCACCTGTCAACCCGTTAAAACCCCGCGGAGTGAGCCGTACCCGTCTCTATAGTTGGAAGTTCATCAAGCAAAACAAACTTGGACCCACGTACGCGCACAGTGCTTTAAAATACATGTAGAGTTTCCATCGTGCATATGGAGGAACGGGGCCTGAGAGCTTCAGGCAGTTGCCAAAATTCACACACAGAAGCTGCGCTGGTGTGGGCTTTCCTGAGCCGAGACAGTCGTCTGACTTGCACGTAGCAGCCAGGGCAGCACTGACACTCTGAGCAAGCACCCAGGGGGTGCACGGCGACCCTCTCCAAATTGGGCAGGCTTCGAGAGCTGTCAGAGCGTGGGTGGTTTCAGAACGTGGATGGAGGAGAGGAGAAGTGAATGGGGATAGTTCTGTGCAACTGAGGTGTGACACAATAAAGTGACTGCCCCCATAGACAGTCACCTCAGATGAGCTGAGGAGGACATAGAAAAGGAAACGGCTAACCCGGAGCTGTGTCGTCCTCTGTGAGTGCACGTGTCCCCTCTGTGCAGGTATGGGAACTTTGTTACTCACACATGAAGAAAATGTATGAATGTCTCCAAGAGATGGGGACCACCAGTTCA
Source organism: Tapirus indicus (assembly GCA_031878705.1). NCBI lineage: Eukaryota > Metazoa > Chordata > Mammalia > Perissodactyla > Tapiridae > Tapirus > Tapirus indicus. The sequence goes on along the minus strand of CM062925.1, from coordinate 527,261 downwards.
GTCATGTGGTAATAGTTTAGCAGAATTTTTGAGGAAACGAGACTTTTGTGATGATCTGATCTCTTCCTAGAAATGCTCAGTGGCTGACCCAAAGTCCCAGAGCTGCTCAAGACAGGTCCTGGAGCCACACTCAAGACAGCCAGATTCGTAGAACAAAAAGAACATTCCCAGCAAAGGAAGAGGTTTGCTCACCCACAGAGATTCACCAAAACTGTCACAGCAAAAGTCATTCTTGAAAATGTCCTGGGACATTATGAGAAAGAAAGAGAGCCTAGTGACAGTTGTGGAAATGTCTGGAGTCCAAATTTTATAAGTCAATTACACCTGAGTGCAGGCAACCTGCTAAAATGCCAAACACCCCAAGAAGAGCAAATCAGATTATTGAAATGGGTCAGTGCTCATCGACTGAATTGGAATTACCAGAATCTCTGTGATCCCAGTTTATCTTAAATAGCAAGAAAAACAAACAAGCAAACCAAGAATGTCACTTACTGATGGTGAGCTAGCAGCAGCATCTCCCTGACTGCAGTGGGGAGATGTTGTATCTTGGGTGATATTTCATTGCAAGGATTGGTAAGATCCATGAATGCAGTGCATGTGGCATTAAAAAGTAGGAGAGTAGCCATGGGATTTGGGAAGCTCTAAAAATATTGGAGATCACCAAGTCATCAGTGCCGACGTCCTAGATTCTGCTCAAACCTATCTCTGAAGGACGTATTCTCAAGCTTAAGATCAGAACAGGTTTAGAGTAGAAAGAAGCTTTCCTAAGAAAGCTGTTAGCAGAAGGAGTGAGGCCAGCTCAGTGTTTCCAGAATGAGAAGTAAATGCTCACCCCAAGGACCAGTGTGTCATACAGTCCTTATAACCACAAGACATTCATTTTGTCGCCTGGAGCATTCAGGAGGGACACTGAGGGCGATGATATATCAGGAGAGTAAAATTGGAGGGAAAGAAGCTTTGGGGATTTTTTTTCCCTATGGAATAATTACAATTTCATTGTAGTTTCTAAACACACAGAATTGATTCTTCTTGTGAATAAAACCCTTTTTTAGGTTTTATGCTGCCAAATATTGTTTACAAAACTTAAGAATCAGGTCTCTCTATGCAAAGATTTATCATGTGATGGCGGAGAGAGTCTGAAATATGTTCTCATTACAGTAATTTTGGTACATGCTGTTCTAGGTATTTTGAAATCCAATTATTTTATTACTGGTGTACACCACAGTGATGAAACAACATTTTTCTTAAAAGTTCGTTTCTATTGTGGTAAAATACACAAAACATGTAAATTTACCATTATAACCATTTTAAACTGTGCAAATCACTGGAATTTTACACTCAAAAAACAATGCACATATATTTATATGAAGTGGAAGTCTCAACATAGTCAAGAAACTGTTTCAATCCAAACTGATGTATGACTTAATGCATTCCAATAAAAATCTCAGCAACATTTTTGGTGATACAGACAAGCTAATTCTTATCTGTACGAGAAGGAAAAGAAAAATTTAGAGCAAAATTTAAAAGTATAATTAAAGTTGAAGGAATCACAGTACCTGATTTTACTTATTATCAAGCTAAAATGATCAAGACTACATGGTATTAGCCAAGGAACAGACACAGAGATCAATGGAACAGAAGGGGAGTCAGAAATGGACCCACAGAAGTATAGCCACTTGATTTTTGACAAAGGCACAAAGCAATTCAACAAGCATTTTCTTGGAATTGGACATCCAAATGCAAAAAATTATGATCATGCAACTAAACTTCACATCTACAAAAATTAAATACAGATTGCAGATCCAAATGTAAAATCATAAATTATTTAGTAAAAAATAAATGAGAAAGTCTTTTTGGCCTGGAGTTAGGCAGAGTTCTTAGATGTGACACTGAAAGTCAAATGCATACATAAGAGGAAAACTAATAAACTGGATTTGATCCAAATTAAAACTTTTGCTTTCAGAAAGATACTGTTAAGAGAATGAAAAGCCAAGCGTGATGCTGGGATAAAATAGTTGCAAATTATATATCCATCAAATAACTTCTTTCCATAATTGTTAGAGAACACTCAAACTCTTCAGGAAGAAAACAAATAACCCAATTTAAAAATGGGCAAAACTCAAATAAGAGATTTTAATGAAAAGAATAGACTGGTGAAAAATACGGATGTGAAAAGACGTTGAACATCGTCAGACATTAGGAAAATTAAAACCATGAGGAAATGCCATTGCACTCCTATTAGTGTAACTAAAATGAAACAGTGGTGCTACCAAGTGCTGGCGAAGTTGCAGAGCAGCTGGACCGCTCAGTGACTGTGGGAATGCAAACTGGCCCACCCTCTGGAAAACGGTCCTGTGTTTTCTTATAAACACATTTACTCTATGACCCTGAGTCCCACCCCTGAGTATCAACCCAGGGAAATGAAATCTTAGGTTCCCTTGGAAATCTGTACCAAATGTTTGCAGCAGCTCCGTGTACAATCGCCCAACAGTGGAAACAACCAAACATCCTTCAACCAGTCGATGGATCAGCAACTGATGTCACCCCCACAGTGGGTTCTGCTCAGCAGAAATAGGAGTGAGCTCCTGACGTGGCCTGGACGACTCTCACGGGCACCCTGTTCACTGAAGGAAGGCAAGCTTGAAACCAACAAGGCGACTTGTGACTTCATTTGTGGACCGTTCAAAACACAGGCAGATGAAAATACAGGGATGGTGACAGGTCAGTGGTTGCCAGGGTTTAGGGTTGGGGGATGTGTGAATAAACGGATAAGACAGGGCTCTTCTGGAGGGTGATGTAGCTGTCCTATAAACTCATCTTGGTGGTAGTTACCTAAATCTATACATGCACAGAAACTTCACAGAACTGTTCACCAGAGAATTTACAGTTTTACTTTGGGACAAATTAAAAAATAAAATTTAAAACAATCTGAAGAAAGAATTTTTTTTAATATCTAAGGACTCTTTTACTATTATTTGGAAAGCTGTCCAGTAGAAATGATAATCAAATTTTAGACTCTTTCTTCTGTCTGGAATAAAGTATTTCCAAGAGTATTAGAATATAAAAAACAGGAATAATGGCCTAGAAGATTCAAGACTGGATATTTCAGAGAAACGTTTGTTAACCTCAATTATCTTAATCCTCCTAGTTCCTTTGCCTGAGTGGGCTGGGCAAACAGTGCTTTGATTGTTACATGTAGTTATAACTCCAGTGACAAAATAAAGGAGTGGCATGATCAACTCAAACAACCCAGAGTAATTTTTTAAGAAATCAGTTTAAACAGGACGGTTTACTGACAACTCATCAGGTGTGGAACTTTTGACCCCCTTACAGGTGTTCTGCTCTGAGAGAGAATTGAGTCAGACAGACGAGACGGGACCCAAGGGACCAAACTGTTTCCGTCTCTCTACAGGGCAGTGGGACTTCAGACACGCTGGCTTGCACAGATCTCTCCCAGGGCTGTCGTCATCTCCACGCAGGCCCGGGAGCTCCTTCCAATAGAGATGACAAAAAAACCTTGCAAGACATCGTCACCTCAGGGGCCCAACCCAGACATCAGCACACCAAACTTTTTAATGACCAAATTCCACAGCCTGCGTCTTTAGCAAAAGTTTAATGAGCCCTTCTGCACAGGGGTGCCTGTCTCAGAGGGCATGCTGAACCCGAGGCCCTTATTTTCATGGGATTTGTTCCCTTCATCTTCAGTAATGATTCTTGAGATTCTTCCTCCTGCTTTGGGAAAAAACTATGCTAATTGCTGTTTCATGTGATTAAAATTGAACTCGTCAGCCATCAGCACCAACATAGTCCCTCTATACCCAGAAAAGTAAACCAGGCACCAGGGAGTAAGTCTAGATTACTCTCTGTTACTTATTTCTCACTTTGAGTGAAATCCCAAATCCTGAGGATTCTATTCTTCTGACATCTCCCAAATCCAGTTCCTCGGCTGCATCCACACCCTCATTTCTTTCATTAAATTCTCCCAACTTCTCACTTGGATTATCGAAATGCTTTTTCTTCTCCTCTTTTCTAAGACATACTTTAAATTGCAGCAAATGATGCTACCTAAATGCTAAAATTGATTTCCCTCTCTTCCTAAATACCTTCATTTCCTCTCCATGATAAGCAAAATAAAATCCAGGTTCCCAAGCTTAATATTAAGGGAGGATGCTTAAAGGCCTGGCTCTTGCCTACCGCTCCCTATTTACCCATGACCACTCCCTTAGGACCCCGCATCCAAACACACCCCACTGCTGAGCTCCAAATGCTTCCCATGGCCTCCCTTTAGCACGTGCTCTGTTCTTCGCTTGCAGCGCCTATTACAGTTCTTTTACTTCCTAACTTGTTCATCTTTCAAGACTCACAGCAGCATCACCTCCTGCAGGAGAGAGAGTTTCAAAGGTCAAGTGCAGGGCCACCCGCTTCATCCCGTAGCACAGTGCCAATGTCACACACCGGGATTAATGTTTGTTTCATATTTTTCTTTGTTTCATACTTATGTCCCCATTGTCCTAGCCTCGTGCATGGCATGTGGGAGGTATTCCGTAAATACCTGCTGATCGAATGAGAAAAAATGAACACAATGACTAATGACTAAATAAATGAATGATTATTAATCATTGTCAATATCCGTAATTATTTTCTCAAAGCCAGAGTTTGGGGACATTAGATACAATATCACATCCATATTTGTAATAAATAAGAATTTAATATAAAATTGAAGGTTATAATGAAGCTTAATTTTCCATTTTTTTCTCTTATTATGAAATCAACATATTTTATTACAAACGATCTATTACGCATTCATCGCTGCACCAAACATTCTAACAGAAGAAATAGGAGAAAAATACATTGTCCCTACCTGCAAGGACACTATAATTTGTTTAAATCCTAGTTATTCTAAATGGTGTGCAAGTTGATCTCTGCAGATCTGCATGGGACCAAGACATTCCCAAATGCAGAATCTGGAATCTGATTTTTTCTTCTAAAAGTAGCATGAGGGGAGATCCATCAGCCCTGTGCTCAGTGACCACAGTGGGCATTTGGAATTCTGTTTTCTCCACCCTCCCAATCAAATCCACATCAAGAGCGTAGAGGGCTACACACAGAGGTGCAAAAGATTCACGCTTTCTTGTGAAAGGTCCCACAATCGCAGGAATACTAGTGGGATCGATGAAAATATGGTGCAAGACAGCAGGCGTGGATTAAGTATCTTTGATGTGAGAAGAAAGAACAGTGTTCTCAGTGTTGAAAAGCTTATCCTAAGCCTTCTAGGAGTTTTGAATTTGTCAAAGTATAGGCTGCCAGCCCTGGCCTCATATTGGTAATGGAATCCCAAGTTGGTTGCATGCCTGCATTAGAAACACCAATTAAGCTTTTGTTATTGAAAATTAAATGTGGGGGGGCCGGCCCAATGGCGTAGTGGTGAAGTTCGCACACTCCTCTTTGGCGGCCTGAGGTTCGCAGGTTTGGATCCCAGGCAGAGACCTATGCACCGCTCATCAAGCCATGCTGTGGCAGCGTCCCACGTACAAAAAATAGAGGAAGATGGGCACAGATATTAGCTCAGGGCCAATCTTCCTCAGCAAAAAGAGGAAGATTGGCAATGGATGTTAGCTCAGAGCCAATCTTCCTCACCAAAAAAAATATATTAAATTTTGGAGATCAGTTCTCAGATTCTTATTTGCAGGTTTTTGAGGACGAGATGAATAAGGGTTTGCATTATCAGGAAAGGAGTGTGAAGGCAAGAAACAACGTCCGGCCTGGGAACATGGACGAGGAAAGACAAAGTCCACGGCAGGAAGGGTGAGGACAGCACACCTGGCCCCCTGGCTGGAGTCCACGGCCTTCTCTCGTCCCTCTCACACCCCTGGCCTCCTGCCCCGGGAGACAGCAGCGCCGCCTCAGGCTGCACAGACAGGCCTTAACCTCCCGGCACCACGGCAGCCTCATCTGCACCCCCCAGGCTTGCAGTCTTCTTAACTTCAGTGAATGACTTCAGAGTGGGTTGATGAGGTGAGGCTACCGGGTCATTTCAGTCTGAGAAGGTAAGAACTGGGGAGGGGCCTCTGTCAATGGGCACGCTTTTGCCTCACTAACCTACTTCAGTCCTTCTCACGTCTCCCGCTCTTGGACTTCAGTCACTGGGGTCTGCCTCAGAACCCACTGGCAATGTCAGTACCCAGTCAGGAAACAGGAATTCAGCCCCCAGTTAAGCCTCTTATAACTGACCTTTTACACTCAGTTCTCTCTTCTGGGGAGTAGTAATAGCGTTTGCTCCTCAGAGTTATTGTAAAGATTAACTGAGATAAACAATGTAAAGTCTCAGCCTAGCACCATAGTCAATGTTCAGTAAATTCTACCTGTTACTGTCTTCCAAATGTTACACTAGGAAAGAATGTACAAGAAAAGGGGATAAAAATTCATCATAGAGGGACAGCTGCCAAAGAAATATTTTCTTGACTTGACTGACAGGATTCAAAGAGCTAGAGAAAAAGATGACTCTATCAAAAAACTGAAAGGAGAATTATAGTGGAAGAGCTGATCTGCCCATTCAAGCTCTCTTAAGTGGAGAAAGTTGTTTGAACCTTCGTTTGTTTTTAATCAAAAGCAGGAAAGACCACCTCATTGAAAGTAGGTGGATGTTGCCATAAAAATAGACGAGTGACCTCACAGGAATTTGAGGCAGAGACCAGAGCACAACCGGTTTTCAGGAGAAAAGGATCTTGCAGCAAGACCCAAGATCCTTCCCACATAAAGTGCCCTTCTTCCTCCCTCCCACTGGCAGCCTCCTTTCCTCTCCCTCGGGCTCCCTTACCCAAGGACCACACTACCCTTACACGCCCCCTCCAGCCAACCCTGCTCCAATCTATGCCTGGCCTTTCTCTGCATCGTGATGTGTCTGCTTCCCGTCCTGCTTGCTGCTGTCTCAGTTCCTCACATTCTCAATTCGAAATGTATGGGAAAATAGTCAGATTGGCATTTTTCAAGCATCATCACACCTGTAAGAGGCTGCTAGCTGGGAGTTCCTCACACTAAACTTAGGCCACATTCATCCTTTGTTCAGAGCTGTGAGTAAAGCAGGATGTATCCCAGGGTCAAGAGCATGGACCCTGGAGCATGGACTGGGATCAGGCCCTGGCTCCAGCATTTATGAGCTGGGTGACCTGTGCTGAGTCACAGACCTCTCTGTGCCTCCATCTCTTCTCAGGGTAGTTTTCAGGATCTAAGTGGGTAATACAAGGCAAGTGTTTATTAGAGCGCCTGGCACATAGGGCACACTAGTCGAGAGTTAGATATTGTGTATTAGCAGAGATTAATACCATTAAATCTTCATTTTAAATCAAATTCCCATTATTTGCTTTACACGTTGGCCAAGCCACTTTCTGATCATTTGCTTCCCCATGTAGTTTCCCAACAGGAATAAAATCTACTGTTCAATGGCAAGAAGGAGTGGTGCGACCGAAAGATAGTTTTCTCCCATTGTGAAGCAGCACATTGCCATCCTGGTACAATATGCAGGCTCTGATGAAGTGGTTAAAGCGAGTCTGCATCTCTGAGCCTGCTCCACCTGGGGTGCCACGGAGGCCCAAAGAGGGGCTCTGAAAGGTGGGAGCTGAGCCCTTACATCAGAGCGCATCCCAGCGCAAACCCCAGCGTGGGCTGCATCTGCTGGTCCCAGGCGAACAGTCCTCCAGTGAAGTTTGACCCTGCTAGTGTTTTTTTCACCTGAAATCTTTGTTCCCATGATATAAGACCATTTACAGTCAGTCTTGCTCTGCCTGTGCTGCCATATTTCTCAGGGTGAAATATCTATTCCCACACGCCATTACTTTTTTCTGCTCTTCTCAAATATTTTTACAGATCCTCAGAATTCCACAACTTCTAGCTGTTCTAACTCAGTTCTCTGGTCAAATCTTTTATCACTATTCCATCTCTTCTCTTCTTCACTTTACCTTTTGTTGTATTCTATTATATTAGTACTTTATTCCAATTTCTTTCCAGCTGATGAGGTTTGGGGGCAGCATCGCCAAGTCAGTTTCCTAAATCCCTAAAGAGACTTAGTACAGAGGTCACAGGCCAGTTCATGGATGGGTTGACGGACTCCTCACTCCATCCCCTGAAACTCCCGCTCACCATCAACTATGTACAAGGGTGAGGTTTTGTTGCAGCAAAATTTTACCACTCCTGCAGTATCAGCTTTAGGACAGGTAGGTGTACCTGGGGAAGTGTGAATGGGTGGGGATCTCATCATCACGTCAATTTCTTTGATTTTTCTTAGAATTTCCAGGATATACGCGTGTTTAATAAATACTTGTTGACGTGGCACATGGGAAATTTATCACAGAAATAGCATGGCTGCAGGAGGGTTTAGGTGAAAGAACAGAACCTCTTGGGAAATGATGTCCCCCTCTGGCCAGGGCCCTACTCAGGATCAGCAGGAAACACACGCCTTGTATGTGTGCGGATGCTCTGTCAGTGACTATCGTGTCACAGAGATGCAAGAAGGAGAATTCTTTCAATCTTTTATTTCCAAGATGATGGTCTGTGGGTGATTTCTTGAGCTTAAAAGGAAACTAAAATGGTCTTTTTTTTGTCAAGTAGAAAGGCCACATTTGGCTACTAGGTAGTCCACACTTTACCTGCATGGACCCTAAATTCACAAGAGGCGGCTGACGAAATAGAAAACTCAATGGGGACAGGAAATGTCTGAGCACTGTCTCGGGTATTCACTCGTCTTGTAATTGTAAGCAACTCCCTTAGCTTCCCTGTGTTTCCTCACATCATTTGCAAATGGAGTAAAAACTATCTGCCTTCCATATGTCCTGTGATCACCTTCATGATACCGGAAGATGGGAGAAACAAATTAACTTTACTTTATTATTAATATCTCCAAAACATCTAGTTGCATGACTTTGAAATAATTTTCCCATTTGCATGTGCATATCTTGCTATTACAGATTTAGCCTCTGTCACAGTCTGTGGACCCACTCCCCCCGTTATCCCAGCAGGCTGAACTTGTATTATCTGCTAACAGTGTAGAATCAGCACACTGACCTGAGCCTTCGCCCCTCCCCCGCGTTTATGTTCCGGTTCTCAAGCATGCAGCAGAATCCGCTGAGAGCTCATGAGGGACCCTATTTACTTCACATAAAGAAGCAAGTGATGGCTATTCCCACACCTGAGAGAAAGCATTTTTCACCTTGCAGATTTGAGTGGGAAAATGCTAAACACAATTTTTACTAAAACAAGATTTAAATAAAAAGTTGAATCTATTTTAAAAGGAATAGATTGGCAATGGCTGTGGTCCATGGAAAGAAAGGCAAACATTACTGGGAGACCACTGGCCTCATGCTTGACACACCTCCCCGTGTTTAATGTCGACTACAGCCTTGTAACTGAGGACTCACCCTCACGACACAGATGAAAGTGCTGGACTCCGAGAGACACCTGGAAAGAGGACAGATCAGTTCCAAACCCGGATGTGGGTCTCAGCACCTCCCTACCTGCTTCACAGCATCACTCACCCCCAGGAAGGTGGCCGGGTACTCAGAACACGCTAGGAGGACTCCTGGTGGGTGCAAGGAGTTGGATTTGGATGATGTCTGAAACAGTGATTTCCAAATCTCTCATCAGTGATACCTAGAGAACTTTTTAAAAACAGAGACGCCTGGACTCCACACCCAGAGTTTTTGATGCAAGAAATCCAGGCAGTTCTTAGAAATTTATATCTTAAGAGTTCTGATGCAAAACCAAGTTTTGGAAATACCACTCTTAGTAATTTCCAATTCCAATAACTTTGGCCTTCAAGGTTTTTCCTATTTTTTTGAAAGGGGTGATAGTTAATCTGAACATAGGGCAGCTCTCTTTAAGGAGGAACATTTACACCTGCTAAGGAGACCAAAGTGATTCATTTGACTCTGAAGTGTTTCATCTGGACTCCTAACTCCAGTCAACTACCTTGTAAATTCTTTGGCTGTGAGAGAAAGTCAAGGAAAAGGTGCATACAACTCTAAACACGCTCTTCCTTCCTTTTCAAAAAGCAAATCAAAGAACTCTCCTCAGTCATGGAGAACCAACCCACATCTAGGACAGAGTACTGATTTTACTGATGGTGACTTGTCCCTCTGGAAAACCACCACAGTCATAAATAAAGGAGCTTCAAGAGGAGGCCACTCACGCTGTCTCATTTTTATTTGACCTCTCATGACATAGTCCGCGGAACGTGTGCTTTGAATTATGTCTACAGGTCCCCTGCAGTTGTGAGGAAATCCCAAAGAAGATGGAATGCAAGTCCAGTAGAGCTCTCCCAAAGCAGACACCTTTAAACAGAAGGAAGCCGCTTCGCATCCAGGGAGCAGAGGATGGGGTCCATCTCAAGAGCATTGTGCCCATGTGTGTTCACTCCACTTGTTGGACGTAAGTCTCCGCGTGGTCACAGACGTGTCTACAGGAGAGACCGCAGAGCATCGTCTGTCACCCCAGCATTCCTCTCACTCAGGCTTCCCCAGCCCCTCCACCCTCCCAGGAGCTTCTTCATTGCCCCCTTCACATCCTTGTTCCTCAGGGTGTAAATGAGGGGGTTGGCACTGGGAGTGACGATGGTGTAGAAGAGGGTGAGGAACTTGCCCTGATCCTGGGAGTAGCTGTTGGCCGGCTGCAGGTACATGTAGATGATGGTTCCATAGAAGAGGGAGACCATGGTCAGGTGAGAAGAGCAGGTGTTGATCGCCTTCTGGCGCCCCACTGCCGACTTGATCCTCAGCACAGTGGCAGCGATCATGCCATAGGAGATGAGGATCAGGGAGAGGGGCACCAGGAGAAGGGCGACACCCAGGACAAAGGCGAATGCTTCCACCAGCGTGGTATCTTCACAGGACATGGCAATAAAAGCAGGCATCTCACACAGAAAGTGGTCCACTCTGCGACGCCCACATCGGGAGAGTTGCATCGTCTGGGGACACATGACAAAGGAGTTTAGAAAGCCACAGCACCAAGCCACAGCCACCAGCTTCAGGCAGAGACATGGGTGCATGACCACAGTGTAGCGCAGGGGCCGGCAGGTGGCCACATAGCGGTCATAGGACATGACAGCCAGGAGAACACACTCAGTCGAGCCCAACACCATGTATATATAGAGTTGGGCCACACAGCCATGGAAGGTGATGGTCTTCTCTGGACCCCAGAGGTTCCACAGCAGCTGGGGGACAATGCTCATTGTAAAGCAGAGGTCCAAGAAAGACAGGTTCCCAAGAAAGAAGTACATGGGTGTGTGGAGCCTGGTGTCCATGATCGACAAGAGGATGATGGCAGTGTTGCCCACTAGGGTCAGGATGTAAAAGACGAGGATAAAAGCAAAGAGAATCATCTCCAGTCGAGGCCGATCAGAAAAGCCCACCAGGATGAATGCCTGTTGGTAGCTATCATTGGCTCTTCCCATAATCTTCACCAGCTGTTATGGAGATGCAAAGAAAGAATTGGGTGAGGCCACAAGTGAAGACTGTACCCAGCACTCTCCAATTTCCATTTATGGGTCTGTGAAGTTAGGAGAGTCACTTGCCCTTCCATGACTTTTTTAGCATATGCTTATTGACACTTATTGTGTGCAAAGCAGTGTGCCTGATGCCCCTGGAGGGTAGAGGATGAATTGACACAGGAGTTGCCCTCCTTGGTGAATAATGTTCTAAATAATGCAAAGAAGGAGAAAGTGAAAGTTCTCTAGAAGATTTGTTAAAAAACTGAGTGTTTTGTAAATTATTTCCAGTTGGTCAGGGAAGCCTCTGTAGAAGAGTTTACTTTAGGGGAGACTACTGCACCTGAGAGGGTTGGGTTTGTTTTGGTTGTTTTCCAAATAACAAGTAAGAATTTTACTTGTGGCAGACTGAGCAAAATATGTCTCAAGAGGAGGAAGCAGTACACGCAAAGGCACAAAGGACCAAATTCCTGGATGATGCTCAGGGAATCCATGAACGTACCTGCCAGGCCACTCCTTAATGACATGGAGTTTTATTGAGATTAAACACAAATGCCTTTTGACCCTGAAAGAAAGAGGTGTGATGTTAGACTGGATTCTGCCTCTAAGAAACACACGTCTGCAAATGTGTGGCCTGAGATCCGGTTTATCTCTCCATGTCTTGGCTTTTCCTTGTGCAAGCTGGAAGGGAGGCTAGGTCCTCTCTAAGTCTCTACCCAGACCTCACATGTGTATGTGACTGGTGACGTCGGGTATATGCCCTGAATATTCTCGGCCCTTCACTATTTCCACAGTCTGTGTCAAGGGCTTTGATGGGGCTCTGCCTCCAGCACCAGCGTGCACCCAGCTTGTATCAGCTGCGGTAATAGCAGAGGGCAACACGCAGAAGGAAGCAATGGGAAGAAGACTACAGGAACCTTTGGAAGGACAAGTATCTCCATGAGGCCCTGTCGAGCCTGACAGTGGAGGAGCCAAGCACTCTCTCCAGCCAGAGCTGCCGGTGGACATTCCGTCGGTTCCCAGTCACTGCTCCAGGCACAGCACCCTCAGCAGAGCCCATGAAGAAGGATCAGAAGCAGCCAGCCAGGTACTGAAGCTGCGGTGCGGCCTTACGAGGTCGACCGAGCACTCAAGGGGAGACTGTCCCCACACACCTCGCTGGTGTTGGTTGTGAAGAAGAACGTGCCCTTCCACATCCACAGACCTGTCACAAGCCTCCACCCAGGTTTAAGAGGATAAATAAAAGGCCCCACGAGTGGCAACACTAAGGTACACAACTTGCTCAGCAACGTACATCACTTAGGGTCTGACTCCTCGGCCAAAATTGCAAATTTATCACATCGTCTTTTTATAATTTACCAATTCTGAATGATATTTCCTCAATGTGTTGCTCCTTCATTCCAGGATGTTCCGATGCCTTATGTCCAATACCCAGAGGCCGTCCTCTGTTTCACCGAGCAGGCGTTTCAAGTCCAAGTTAATGCACCTGGTTTTTTCATGGATTTCAGCTCATACTCTTAGCTGAGAACCATGAAATTGCAAGGAATTGAGCTTTTGAAAATGGGAATTGAAAAGGAATGGAGTTGTTCAAACACCTGTAGTAATTTGGTGAGCACACAACACTATAAACGTGCACTGATTTTGAAAACTTTGGCCTAAAGGTCTGAAACTGGATCCATGCATTGGGCTCGATTCTCTGACCGAAAGTCTTTCCCAAACATCCTAAGCAACAATCACTCTTTCCACATTTACGGTACGTTAAACATTTTGCAGCTTTTACACCTACAGTCATGGGCCATCCTCACAGCAGCCCTGCAAGCTGGGCAGGCCAAGCATTACGATCTCCACGTCAGAGGCGAACAGCCTCGATGACAGAGAGGTCGAAAGAATAGCCAGCACTCGCACGACAGGTCACATCAGAGCAAGGTCCACAGAGCCAGTCCCGCCCGTTAGCTCCAAGTACCGTTCGCTCTGCCTCCCTCCCCTGTTCCTGTCCACTTAAACTTGTTTAAGGTTGATCATTTCCTCCTGCTCCCCCACTAACCTGTGCATACAGGCCTGACGGTAAATCCATCACATGAGCACCTGCTGGCGAGAAGCTTGCGATGGCTCTCAACGTTGCCAGGTTGACTCACAAAGCCTGACTCACCACTGTGCCAAAGCAGGACAGCACAGAGGCCTTCTGTTCAAACTGGCTATCATTTCACGAGGAAATTGAAAAGGATGACGGTGTGCGTGCATCTAGGGGCGGGGGATGCCCTCGGATTGGCTCGGCTGGGAACGAGGAAGCGAGTACAACAATCTCTCCTAATCTACCTGTCTGAGACCCACTTTGTCAGAACTGTGCATTTGATTGTTTCTGAACTGGATGCAGTAACTGTTCCAAAATGGAGTGAAAGTGCGAGTTGGCATTGGGAACCCTCTAGCTCTGGTGCCCTATCACATATAGACCTAATAGAACTATCATGAAGACAATTGCATATCCATATACAAGGGACCAAAGGTACAGAAATAAGACTCGTTGCTTCAACAAAGCTCATATCAAAATCCTCACTATTGTTCTTCCCAGAAAGTGGGAGACCTAAGATCTGTCGGCTGTCCTTACTTCAATTCCAGAGACCAACCAGGAGTTTTATCAGGGATGAGGCAGCTAATTCTGGTCCCTTTTAGTTTCTGGATCTTCTGAAGGAATTCCAGTAAAAACTCTGTTGGGGGATTGAGCACAAAAATAATGTCTGCCCCACTGAAGTGCTAATGAGTGGCTTGAAGGAGAATTAACTGGGGGCAAAAGCTGTCAGAGGGGCATCTCTGCAGATAAGTGGGTGCAGTGGCACAGCGCCACATTTCAACCAGTGTGTTTTATCTCACATCCATATATACAGGCACCTTAGGCTAAGGGGAGGGCAGATGGCCCCCAGGGATAAAGGGAAGCACACTTAGTTCTAAGAGCTTGAAGAACACACATGATGTCATTTTGCTGGTGCAAACCAAGGGGATGGGAGGACAATCTTAACACCCTATCGCCTTGGGCAGTCTGGGCGCCAGAGGACAGACATCAGCTTGTTTACAGAGCTAAGACCTCAGGGACTGGTGTTTCATCCAGAGATCGGCCCAGGCCCCCACGTATGAAGGCAGAACTCACCGGGGAGGCATCACGGAAAAGTCCCCAAACATGAGACTCAGGTTTTCTTGAAAAGAGAATCGATGTCTGGGCTTTATGTACAAATGAAAGTAGATCAATTTCTTCATTTGGTCCTGGACTCACAAAGTTAAAACCATGAAACTGTGAGCAGCCAAAGAGCTGAATCCACACCCTGCAACGTGGGAAGGGGGACACAGATACAGGAAAGTCCTGGGTCTGTCACTGCCATGTTCAGAAGCCCAGAGAAACTTCACTTCTTCCCTCAACTCCATCCGATGTGTCTTCATCTCCTACATGATGGGGCCCCATCACGGGCTGGTGTTCAGCCAGTCCAGTCCAGGTGATCAGATGGTGTCTATGCCCCTCCCCACCCCACATTTGCTGTGCCCGTGTTGTTCTGGGGGCCAGGGCTGCCTCGTCTCACCTCCTGCAGACGTCCCAAACCAAACACGGGATGGGAGTGTCAGCCGTCCATACAACTGGCAAAAATAATTTGATTGCAGCATTTTATTTAACTATTTAAGTTGGCATTGGCACCACCACTTGCATTAAGACAGGAATCTCTTTGAGAAGATCCGATTTTCTTGCATCCCAGCTACTCACACTTTACTGATTAAAAAAAATACAATCTTGCATACAGCTTGAAAAAGATTAACTTCCAAATTTACATGTAAAGGAATTAATTTCCAGATGTGTTGTGACTTACTCAAGGTCAGATGCTGGTGGCTAGTGGCTGCCAAAACCAGAATGAGCTCTCTCAGAGCTTAACGCACTCTTCCCACCAAGTCAGACAGAGCACAACCGACACTCATTGTGGTGGAAGACAGTTAGATTCCAGCTCTGGTTTTCCAGGCGACAAATGACAAGTTTAAGCCCTTTTTTCAACGAATGAGAACGTGTGTTGCTGCATAGGATCCTGTCTTTTCTTAGACTGTGAAAATAGGCCTGAACTGGAGAGAAGTTCTGCATCTGAACCTTAATGTGGCGCCTTTTCTCTCCAGGCGTTGGAGTCTGGCGTTCCTTCCTTGATTCAGCATTTGCCTTTGTCAGAGGGGAAGCCCGTCACAGTGGTCTGTGCCAGAACACGGACGTGAACTGATGTTCATACACCTCATTATTCCACACCTTAACTACCCTCTCTTATTTCAGAAATTACATGAAGCTTTTAAACATGCAATTAAGCAGGCTGAGAATGGTGGGAAACCCATATTCTTTACTCAGTAAATATTCCTGAAGTTCTTCATCTCTCTAAAATTTCACTTGGATTTGTGAATTTGTGTGTATGTGTTTAAGCGTGCCTATATTTTTTTCCTGGAAGAATCTACAAGAATCTTGATATGTGTATTTCTTTGTG
This sequence comes from Tapirus indicus, assembly GCA_031878705.1. NCBI lineage: Eukaryota > Metazoa > Chordata > Mammalia > Perissodactyla > Tapiridae > Tapirus > Tapirus indicus. The sequence goes on along the minus strand of CM062925.1, from coordinate 511,292 downwards.
TCTACTTATAAGTAGAATGAGAGTCACATAAAATGGCTTACATTTGGGCATCGACAATTTTGACAGTGTTGTAACTGTTAGTATTTTCCTGCTTCCCGTGAAGTCTGCATCTTGGCGTGAATACATGTATTTGTGTCTATGTCCACTTGTTTGACTTTGGGTATACGTGTGAGATCTTGGCAATGAAATGATTAAGATTCCCATTATAAAATGTAAAATCCTTAGGACCAAAATCCTAGAAATATTTAGAATTTATAGGAATTTCCTAGAAATAATTTGGTCCTTGAACAGTAATAGCATTAGTGAGACAAATGAAAAGTCAGTCAGGGAGCTGACCGATACCTGGCCCCTAGGTTTGGCCCGACTCTCCCTGTAGCCACAAAACACGGGCAAGTCACTTATGGTCTCCAGGCTGGCAGCTCCCACAGTGTGGTCCCAGGACCAGCAGCATCAACATCCCCTGGGGATTTGTTAGAATTCCAAATTCTTTTCTTTTTCTTTTACAGATGTCTTTTTTTTTTTTTCTAGCTTTATTGAGGTATAATTGACACAACATCGTGTAAGTTTAAGGCATATGACACGATGATTTGATATACGTATATATGGTGAAATGACCACAATGGAGTTAACACCTCCATTGCCTCATATAATAACCATTTTTGTGTGGTGAGAACATTTCAGATCTACTCTCTTAGAAACTTTAAAGCACACACAGTTTTGTTAACTCTGGTCACTATGCTGTACATCAGATCCCAGAAATTGGGACCTAACTGGGAGTTTCTACCCTTTGGCCAACATCTCCCCATTTCCCCCAACCCCTAGCCTCTGGCTATTTCTATGTCTCTGTTTCCAAGAGTATGGCGTGTTTTTTTGTTTTTGTTTTTGTTTTTTGATTCCACATATAAGTGAGATCATACATTATTTGTCTTTCGGTGCCTGACTTATTTCACTTAGCATAATGCCCTCAAGGTCCATCCTTATTGCCTCAATGGCAGGATTTCCTTCTTTCTCTTGGCTGAATAATATTGTGTTGCTTGTACAAGCATATCTCAGAGATATTGCAGATTCAGTCCCAGACCACTGCAATAAAGCAGATATTGCAATAAAGAGAGTCATACAAATTTTTTGGTTTCCCATTGCATATAAAAGTACATTATACTGAGTCTGTTGAGTGTGCAGTAGCATTATCTCTTAAAAAATGTACATACCTTAATTTAAAAACACTTTATTGCTAAAAAATGCTAACCACCATCTGAGCCTTCAGCGAGTTGTAATCTTTTTGCTGGTGGAGGGTCTTGCCTCAGTGTTGATGGCTGCTGACTGATCAAGGTGGTGGTCGCTGAAGGTTGGGGTGGTTGTGGCAATTTCTTAAAATAAGACAAGGAAGTTTGCCGCATCGATTAACTCTTCCTTTCACAGACGATTTTTCTGTAGCAGAGATGCTGTTTGATAGTATTTAACCCACAGCAGAACTTCTTTCAAAACTGAAGTCAATCCTCTCAAACCCTGCTGCTTTATCAACTAAGTTTATGTAATATTCTCAATCCTTTGTTGTTATTTCATTTTCACCAGAAGTAGATTCCATCTCAAGACACCACTTTCTTTGCTCATCCTTAAGAAGCAACTCCTCATCCGTTACAGTTTTATCATGAGATTGCAGCAATTCAGCCACATCTTCAGGCTCCACTTTTAATTCTAGTTCTCTTACTGTTTTTACCACATCTGTAGTTACTTCCTCCACTGAAGTCTGGAACCCTCAAAGTCATCCATGAGAGTTGGAATCAGTTTCTTCCAGACTCCTATCAATGTTGATATTTTGACCCCTCCCCATGAATCACAAATGTCTTAATAGCATCTAGAATTGCAAATCCTCTCCAGAAGATTTTCAATTTACTTTGACCAGATCCATCAGAGGAATCACTCTCTATGGCAACTTTAGCCTTTTGAAATGTATTTCTTAAATAGTAATACTTGAAAGTCGAAATTACTTCTTAATCCATGGGCTGCAGAATGGATGTTGTGTTAGCAGGCATGAAAACAACATCATGAACTCTTGGGTGACCAGGGACACTGTCAATGAGCAGTAATATTTTGAAAGGAATCTTTTCTTCTGAGCAGTAGGTCTCCATAGTGAACTATATTGTAAACAGATGTGCTGTCATCCAGGCTTGGTTTTTCCAGTTATAGAGCACAGGCAGAGTAGATTCAGCGTAATTCTTAAGGGCCCTAGGATTTTCAGAACAGCACACAAGCATTGACTTCAACTTAAAGTCACCAGCTGCATCAGTCCTGTGCCTGAATGCAGAGTCCAGCCAGTGCAACATCTGGTCAGGAAGCACAGCCTGAGGGCCTATCAGAGCAGGGGTGATTGTGGAGCCCAGCCCACAGCCCTGTCCAATTGTGGAGTCTGACCAATGGCACTACCCCTCCAGGGAACAGAGACTGTGACCTGCCCAACCAGAGGTGATTGCAGAGCCCAGTGTGTGGCCCCACCTGGCCATGGAACACAGACGGTAGCCCCACATGACCAGGGAGTCCACTCAGCAGCCCCACGTGAATGCAGAGCTCAGCCAGTGGGCCCATCCAAACACATGGTCTAGCCAGCAGCACCCAACCCTTGACATAAAGCACAGGCAGTGGCCTCACCCATCTAGACATGCCAACAGCAGACCCGACTGCCCAAGAATGCTATCAGCTGATCTGTCCAGTGCCCCAAGCTGAGCTGACTGGTGAAAGTCTTTCCCTACAAAAGCAAACCTGTAAAGTCTGGACGAGGAGACTGCCTACTCAAATGCACAGACACCAATGCAAGGAATCAAGGATCATAAAGGATCATGCAAACATGACACTACCAAGGAAACTAATGAAGCTCTGTGTGGGGGGCCTGTAGCTGGTGTATTAAATTAAGAACATGTAGATTATGACCTGCTGAACGAGGGGGCACACGTCACTCACATGAGGTCGGCAGGTGGCTCCCTCAGCACTGAACTTCCACTTTGGGGCAGTAAAAGCCTGGGATCATTTTGACGGAAGGTGCAGTTTCAGTAAACTCACATGAAGGAAGTAGAGTCACAAGATTTATTACTTTTAGATCCCAGAACAGGGCGTGCAATGAGTGGGGGGAGGGCAGTCGTCCTTCCCAGGTCACCAGCGAGCAGGAGATGGAGAGCAGGGCAGCAAGCACCTGTTACTTACAAGTGGTTGGGGTGGAGGTCACTAACTTTTCATGGGCTCAACTCTAAGTGGTCATTTTAAAAGGTGCCCCAGGAGAAGCAAAGGGGAACTTAAGGCAGGAATCCTAAGTTCAGGTCCTTCTCTAAGTGTCCAGACTCCGGGTAGGAGCAGGGTTGTCACACTGTAAAGGCTGAGGCAGTGACTCAGAATGGCTGTTTTTTCACCACAAGCTCCAATAACTGACCCTAAAGAAATGGAGATCTACGAAGTGTCTCACAAAGGAGTCAGAATCATCCTATTAAAGTAGTTCAGTGAACTACAAGAACACAGACAACTGAACAAAATTAGGGAAACAACACATGAACAAAATAAGAAGTTCAACAAAGAAATAGAAACCATCAAAAAAAGGAAAAAGCAAAAATCCTAGAGTTGAAGAATACAATGACTAAGCTGAAGAATTCTGTAGAGAGTTTCAACCGAGATTCAACCAAGCAGAAGAATCAGTGAACTCAACCACAGGCCATTTGAAATGATCCAGTCAGAGGAGAAAAAAAAAAAAAGAGTGAGGAAAGCCTACAGGACATGTGGGGCACCACTAAAAAGGCAATACAGTCAAGACTTCATAACAACATTTTGGTCAACAGCAGACCACACATATGTCAGTGGTGCCATAAGATTAGTACCATACAGTCTAGGTGTGTAGTAGACTTTACCATCTAGGTTTGTGTAAGTGTGCTCTATGAGGTTTGCAAAACAAAGAAATTGCCTAACACATTCCTCAGGACATAACCCTGCTGTTGAGCAATGCATGACTGTGTATGCACGATGAGAATCCTGGAAGGAGAAGAAAAAGAGAAAAGGACAGAAAGTCTATTTAAAGAATTAATAGCTGAAAACTTCCCAAACTTGGGGAGAGAAATGGACATCCAGGTCCATGATTCCTAAAGAACCGCAAATTAGTTGAACCTGAAAAGGGCTACATCAAGACACATTATAATTAAATTGCCAAAAATCAGAGACAAAGAGAGGAATTTGGAAGCAGCAAGAGAAGAGTGACTCCTCACATACAAAGGAGCCTCCATAAGACCCTCAGCAGGGTTCTTAGCAGAAACGTTGCAGGCCAAGAGTGAGAGGAATGACATGTTCAAAATAGAGAAAGAAAAGAACTGTCAAGCAAGAATACTACACTGGCAAAGCTGTCCTAGAGAAATAAAGGAGAGGCAAAGACTTCTGCAAATAACAAAAAACTGAGGGAGTTTATCACTACTAGACCTGCCTTACAAAAAAAATGCTAAAAGAAATTCTTCAAGCTGAAATGAAAGGATGCTAATTAACTTCATAAAAACATATGAATATACAAAGCTCACTGATAAAGATAAATATGTAGTCAAAGCCAGATTCTCTAATAGTGTAATGGTGGTGTACAAATCACACACAACTCTAGTTTAAAAGTTAAAAAATATATATTAAAAATAACTATAACGATAATGATATGTTATTGGATACACAACATAAAAAAGATGTAAACTGTAACATCAATAAGCTAAAATGTGAGGGAGGAGAAGTAGAAGTATAAAGCTTTTATATGCTATCAAAGTTAAATTATCATCTTAAAATAGGATATTATAAGATATTTTACGTAAGCTTCCACAGTAAAGAGTGGAAAAACCTTCACTAGATACACAAAAGATTATGATAAAGGAATCAAAGCCTACCACCCCCAAAACTCGTCTAAAGGATCTACAAAACAGTCAGAAAACAATTAACAAAATGGCAATAGTAAGTCCATACTCATCAGTAATTACTGTATTAAATTATTCAATTAAAAGTCCATATGGATAAAAACAAGATCCAACAATAAGTTGCCTACAAGGACTCAATTTAGCTTTAAGAGCTCACACAGGCTGGGAGTGAAAAGATGGAAAAAGATACTTGAAGCAAATGGTAACCAAAAGAAAACAGGGGTGCCTATAGTTATATCAGGCAAAATACTTTAACTAAAAATGGTCAAAGAGACAAAAGGTCATTATATAATTATAAAGGGGTCAATTCATTAAGAAGATTAACAATTGTAACTGTTTATGCACCCAACATCAGAGCACTTAAATATATAAAGCATATATTAACAGAGCTAAAATGACAATTAAACAGCAATACAATAATAGTTGACAACTTTAATACCCCACCTCACAATGGATTGATCATTAAGACAGAGAATTAATATGGAAGCAGTGGATTTGAACAAAACTTCAGACCAAATGGGCCTAACAGACATACACAGAGCATTCCAACCAACATGCATACTCTTCTCAAGCTCATATGGAAGATTCTCATATGATCTGTAGAACATGGTTAGGCCACTAAACAACTCTCAACAAATTCAAGAAGAAAGAAATTATATCAAGTGTCATCTCTGACTACAATGGTCTGAAACTAAAAATCAATAACATGAGGAAAACTGGAAAATTTACAACACTTGGAAATTAAACAACACACTCCTGAACAACTAATGGGTCAAAGGGAAAAAAATCAAAAGTTAAAAAAAATTTTTTTGAAACAGGTGAAAATGGAAACACAACATATCAAAACCAATGGGGTGTGGCAAGAGCAGTTTAAGAGGAAAGTTTTGGCTATAAACACTTTCATCAAAAAGAAAGAAAGATCTCAAATTAAAAGCCTAACTTTTCACCTAAAGGAACTAGAAAAAGAGAATAAACTAAGCCCAAAGTTACCAAAAGGAAGAATATAATAGATAAATGAAATGGACAATAGAAAAAAATATAAAAGATTAACAAAACTAAGTGGGTACTTTGAAAAGATAAACAAAACTGACAAATCTATAGCTAGATTTACCAAGAAAAAAGAGAGGACTTGAATAAATAAAATTATAAATGAAAAAGGAGACATTAAAACACATATCACAGAAATACAAAGGCTCACATAAGACAGCTATGCATAATTATACACTAAGAATTGAACAATCTAGAAGAAATGTATAAATTCCTGGAACTATACAACCTACCAAATCTGAATCACGAAGACATGGAAAATCTGAAAAGACCAATAAGGAATAGGAGATTGAATTAGCAATTTAAAATCTCCTCTGAACACAGAAAAGCCCAGAACCAAATGGGTGCACTGGTGAATTCTACACAACATATAAATAAGAATTAATGCCAGTCCTTCTCAAACTTTCCAAAAAACTGAAGAGGAAGGAAGACTCCCTAACTCACTTATGAGGCTAGCATTACCCTGATACCAAAGCCAGATAAGAACACTACAAGAAAAGAAAATTATGGACCAATATTTGTGATGAAATTAGAAGCAAAACTTCTCAACAAAATATGAGCAAACCAAATTCAGCATCACATTAAAAGGATCATTCACCATGATCAAGTCGAGATTCATCTCTGGGGTGTAAAGATGGTTTCACATACACAGATCAATAAATGTGATACACCACATTAATAGAATGAAAGATAAAAATTATATGATCATTTCAATATATTCAGAAAAAGAATTGGACAAAACTCAACATTCTTTCATGATAAAATCTCTCAACAAATTGGGTATAGAAGGAACATACCTCAACATAATAAAGGCCATATACAACAAACCCACAGCTAACATCATAGTCATTGGTGAAAAGTTGAAAGCTTTTCCTTTAAGATCAGGAATAAGACAAGAGTGTCCTTCTCATCACTCCTATTCAATGTAGTACTGGAAGTCCTAACCGAACAGTCAGGCAGGATAAAGAAATAAAAGACATTCAAATTAGAAAGGAAGAAGTAAAATTGTGTCTGTTTGCAGATAACATCATCTTATATATAGAAAACCCTAAAGATTCTCCAAAAAAAAAAAAAAAATATGCTAGAATTAATTTTAAAAATTCAGAAAAAATTCAGGATACAAAATAATATACAAAAATTAATTGTGTTTCTATACACTAACAATGAACTATCTGGAAAAGGGATAAAGAAAACAATTCCATTCACAACAGCATTCAAAAAAATAAAATACTAGGAATAAATTTAACTAAAGAGGTGAAAGATCTATAACCTTAAAACAATGACATTGATTAAGTTAAAGAAGACATAAATAAATGAAAAGATATCCCATGTTCATGGATCATAAGTGTTAATGTGAAAATGTCCATACTACCCAAAGCTATCTATAGATTCAGTGCAATCTCCATCAAAATTCCAATGGCATTTTTAGAGTTTTTTTAAAAATCCTAAAATTCATATGGAACCACAAAAGGCCCCAAATAATCAGAGTGATCCTCATAAAAAAGAACAAATCTGGAGGCATCACCCTTCCTGATTTCCAAATGTACTTCCAAATGTACCGTATCCCATACAGTAATTACAACAGTATGCAAGTGGTACGAAAACAGGCATATAGATCTTGGAACAGAACAGAGAGCCCAGAAATAAACCCACACATCTGTGGCAAGCTGATTCTGGACAGGGGTGCCAAGATTTCACAGTGGCGAATGAATAGTCTTTTCAACAAATGATGTTGGGAAAACTGGATATTTACATGCAAAAGAATGAAATTGATCATTTATCTTAAACCATATACAAATACAAATGCAAGATGGATTAAATTGGGTTAAAAATTTAAACATAAGACCTGAAAGTGTAAAGCTCCTAGAGAAACAGCTTTATGACATTGGTCTAGGCAATGATTTATTGGATATGACACCAAAAGCACAAGCGACAAAAGCAAAAAGAGACTAGGGAGACTACATCAAACTGAAAAGGCTTCTGCATGAAAGGAAACAACACACCGAATAGGCAACCCAGAAATGGGAGGAAATGTTTGCAAACCACATATATGATAAGGGGTTATCCAAAACATAAAAGGAACAGCTACAACTCTATGGCCCAATTGAAAAAGCCAAGTGACTCAGTTGAATAATGGGCAAGGACTGGAGCAGACATTTCTCCACAGAAGACTTACAAATGGTCAACAGGTGTGTGAAAAGATGCTCAAACATCTGTAATCATTCGGGAAATGCAAATCAAAACCACAATGAGATATCACCTCACTCCTATTAGGCTAGCGATTACAAAAAAAATTTGGCTCTTGGTAATTGAGTTTTAAAAAGGTAACGAATGCTGGCAAGGATGTGAAGAAATCAGAGCTCACACAATACTGGTGGGAATGTAAAGGGGTGCAGTCACTGTGGAAAACAGTGTGATGGCTCCTTAAAATATTGGAAGCTGAATCACCCCATGATCCAGCAATCCCACTTCTGGGCATATACGTGGAAGCGAAAGCAGGGTCTTGAATAGGTATTTGTACACCCACCTTCAGAGCATCATTATTCACAGTAACCAAGATGTGGAAACAACCTGTTTGTCTATCAACAGGTGAACGGAAAAAGAAAATGTGGTGTATACATAAAATGGAATGTTATTTAGCTTTAAAATAGAAGGAAATCCTGCCATATATGACAACATGGATGAACCTGAAGGACATTATGCTAAGTGAAATAAGCCAGTCACAGAAGGACAAATGTTGCATGAATTCACTTATGTGAGGTATTTGAAATAGTCAAAGTCATGGAAAGAGGAAGTAGAATTGTGTTGTCAAAGGTTGGATGAGGGCGAAATGGTGAGTTGCTATACAATTGATATAGTTTTATTTTGCAAGACAAGTTCTAGAGATCTAGTGTATAATATTAGTTAACAATACTGTATTGTGTACTAAAATTTTTTTACACGATACTTCTCACATTGTTTCTTACTACATTAAAAGAAATAAAGATAAAAATAAAATAGAGTGAAATATCCCTTGATTATTTTAATATCTAAATAAAATAATGCCTACATACAACATGCAACCTACAACAGAGCAGAAACATATTGGCATTTTAATACTTCTGGAAGAAAGCTTACATTCCTTTCTGCAATGTGAAAATATTGCTTTCAAGGGATATTAACATTTTAAGAATAGAGAGGAGTTGTTATACTACAAAAACTAAACATTGACTCTGAGGAGGCTCTTACTCAAAGATAATTGGCAAATCCCACGGACTGTTGAAAAAAATTTACTCTTTTGTTCAAAGGATTCTGACTTCTTCATCAAGATGATATATTTCATTAACAGCTTTCTTTTTTTCCTTTTATCTGTCTCAAACAATGTCTTTGCAACTCTTGCTATTTTTCTCGCTCTTTTTTGCCTAAAGTTGTTAACTGATAGTCTGACAGGAATCCAGACTCCTCTGGATGTAAAATTTAGGTCCTCTGCAGTCTCCACAACCAACCACCTGAATGTGATCCAGAGAATGCTAGAAGGATGCTGTAGATCTGCAGGACACGGAGAAGAGAATGCCTCGTGGGTGAATCAAATCCAGGTTATTTTTCAATGAAATAAGGTGAATATAGAAAGAAATTGGTGAAAATTTCTTAAGTGTGGGCTAAGGCTCAACTATAAAAAATTAGTGACGATTCTTTCTCCAAGCTGGGCTTGCATCAGCTCATCACCAGCCCCCCCCGAGTGTGGAAAAGTCTTTGCAGTCAGTAAGCTGTTCAAAAGCAAAGCCTGTCAGTTCTGTCTTCTCTGAACTTCTCTGAAGGGTGATGATGATGGCAACATGGAAGAATGGAATGAAATAATGGTTTTATAGAATGGAAAAAGAACACAGGAAAAATAGTGTTGTGAAATACAATATTTTATAAAGATGCCGTAAAATTCCCCCAAGGCAAGCAAATATAAATCTATTTATCTAAAGAGCTGCTCAACTTTCTACTGAAGCGATGAGTTGATGTTTAATCTACACTGCTTCACATTTACAGTCGTATGCTGCATGACGACGTTTTGGTCAATGACGGACTGTGCATACGACGGTGGTCCCATAAGATTAGTGCCATACATCCTAGTGTGTAGCAGGCTATACCATCTAGGTTTGTGTAAGTATACTCTGTGATGTACGCACAATGATGAAATCACCTAACAACACATCTCTCAGAATGTATCCCCGTCGTTAAGCAATGCATGACTATAATTAACCACGTAATTTTTTAACAAAAAATTGCCCTATGATGGATGTCAGTCTGTCCCTCTGCAATTCTTTGATAGGGAGCCCATGAAAACAACCTAATGTGGCCAGAGACTCTATTGTAATCCTGTTCTAGGACGATTGAAACAATTTATTGCTTCAGGGTCTTTCCCTCTGCTCACTCAGGCATATTCCCCAGGGCAAAGATCATTATAAAGACAATAAATTACAAGGAGTAGAAATCCCTCTAGAATGTTCCTTTCTACAAACTTAGCCCCTGAACTAATTACCTAAATAAGGTAGCTCAGGTCTCAGAGGATCCAAGGGAATAAATCAGAGGAGGCCTCTCCAGTGTCAGCAAGTTCTTTCTCTCTTGGGGCTGAATTCCAGCTGGTCCTGCCCCTCTCTCCATTGAATCCTAAACCTGAAGAGAATCCTCCTCTTTCCAACCCAGGTCTCAACATTCCAGATATCACTCCCTGTCCCTTTACACCTCTTCCTCTTCAACCTCAAGGTACAGTCAGTGGGAGAGGCCAAGTTAGACTTGAGCACATGTGTCAGCACCCATTTCTCTTCTAGTAAATTCCACAGAGGTCTGTAGAGGAGGTTCTCTCCCTTACCCAGTGAGAGTGGGCAATTCTAAGGAATGGGAAGTAAGACGTGGGACACCAAATAACAGCTTTTAGGAGATCGTTCCCTCAGACCTAATCACGACCCCTTCTCACCATCAGCACAGTGGTTTTCAGGCCCAGGAACAGAGTAGGTCTAAAAAAACGTATATAGAAATACCTTATGATCCAGCAATCTCCCTACTGGGTATCTACCCAACGGACCTAAAATCAACCATCCAAAGAGGCTTATGCTCTCTTATGTTCATTGCAGCATTATTCACTATAGCCAAGAAGTGGAAGCAACCCAAGTGTCCCTCGACTGATGACTGGATAAAGAAGATGTGGCATATATATATATATATGTATATATATATATACATATATATATATATATATACACACACAATGGAATACTACTCAGCCATAAAAAAGACAAAATTGTCCCATTTGCAACAACATGGATGGACCTAGAGGGTATCATGTTAAGTGAAATGAGCCAGAGAGAGAAAGATGAACAACACATGATTTCACTCATATGTGGAATATAAACTAACACAGGGACAGAGAGAACTAGTTGGTGGTTACCAGGGGCAAGAGGGTGGGGGGGGGTGGGCACAAGGGGTGAAGGGATGCATCTATATGGTGAGGGACAAATGATAATGTACAACTAAAACACCACAGTGTTATAAACTATTGACATCAATGAAAATTTTAAAAACAAACAAACATGTATATATTTCTAGGAGTGGCAAAGGAAAAGACAATAGCCAAAAGACCACAAGAGGAAAGACAGAGAAAAAGGATCAAGTGCATATTGAACCCCTAGTAAGCAGCAAGCAATGACCTAGGTGTTATATAAAAAACAGTAAGGGCATATAAAATTTCTGCCACCTCATATCTTACGTGATGGTGGAAACAAATGGCTTAAGAAAACGTAAAATTTGAACCCAGTCTAGAATGTTGAGTAGAGTTTGGGGAAAGAAATAGAAGGACGTTACCATGACTCGTGGAAGGTATATCATGAGGCAGCAACGACTGCAAGCGAGTTTTACAGAAGTAACCAAGCTCAGCCTAACATGAGCGCTTACGCGGAGCGAGAGTTGACGATGGAATTAGATTGACGTTACGGAAGCGAATGGGATATTCCATTCTGAGTAACCACAGAATCGAGCTACTCCTTCGTGCGTTTATTAAATAGCTACTACACGCCCACACTAGGCGAGGTGCTGGGGAGGCCACAGAACTTAAACAGATGGAGCTCCTGACAGGTTCACAAGGCGGGAGGAGAGGCCAGCTAGCGACTGTGACGGCAGAAGCACAGGACGATGAACGCAGACACCAAGAAGGGGAGCTCGTGGGAAGTCTCACTGAGGAAATGATGTTGCTGCGGGTCTCTGCGGTAAACAGAACTCCAGCAAGTGAGTGTGGGAGGAAGAGAGGAGCTGCACGTGCGGAGGAACGCAGACCCGGGCGCGCGCCCTTCTAACCTGGTGCAGACCGTGAGGCTGTTGAGGGAGGAAGCATGCAACGACATGGAGGCCAGAACAGGGACGGGCCCCGACGCCACACACTGGTCTTTGGAGTGTCCCTGAGGGCTTAAGCAGTGGAGAGAAAAAATGAGTATTGCAACTGCTGAATATCACTCAAGGAATATTCCTCGAGTGGGGTAGCATGAAGGATGCATTAGGTTGGGTGCTTCTGGAAACAGCATGATCTCAGTGACAGATAACAAGTCTCACATTGTGGCAACAAGGGGATCCAGAGGGTCATTTAACTCATTCTTGAATTTCACGAAGAATTCTTTTTGTGGTATTCCCTCAAATTGATGACCCAACCAAATTACTTCCAATGGTGTTGTTGCACAGAGAAAATTCTTTTTAAAAAGTTCTTTCAAAAAAAGGGGTGGGGGGGCAGCCCAGTGGTGTAGCAGTTAAGTTTGAGCGCTCTGCTTCTGGCGGGTTCACCGGTTCGGATCCCGGGCGTGGACAGACGCACAGCTTGCTGAGCCATGCTGTGGCGGTGTCTCATATAATGTAGAGAAAGATGGGCATGGATGTTAGCCCAGGGCCAGTCTTCCTCAGAAAAAAAAAAAAGTTTCTTTCATTTATCCAAAATTGACCCCATTATAACTTTCCCGTAGTTAATATAGTCTTCTTACTAAAATAAAATTTAGTGTATATTTTGCTCTCTTTCAAATGAGAACCCATTTAAGGAATGATATTATTCTGTGTAATAGCATCTGTGCTGATAGCAGGAAATCCTTCAAAGAGACAGACTCCAACTCAACCACCCTCCCAAACACTCCAGTGTGTCAACGACTCAATTTTAAAATGTTGCCTAAACAAAAAAACCAGACATGGTTTGGGAGCACAGACTGCATGGTGCCTGTAGATTTTCATGATCTGGACTGTATTTCCATTAGGAAAGCCAATTCGTTAGGTTTTCTCCATCGTTCTCTTTATTTTAGGCATGTGATCGAAGATGACCTCCAGAATTTTTCGCGTGTGATTTCCCAGGTTCCCCCTGTCCTATAATGGTAAAGTTGAATTTTTCAGCAAAATCCTATTTGTTGTCTTTTTAATTCAGAATCACCTTCTTGCCTGTTGGGATAATGGGCATTAGGTGTCCCAGCCAGCTTTGCATTGTCTCAGATTTGCATTTTTTTCTGAGGCAGTGGAGTAAAAGGGTCAGGCATCTGGGCCCTGGGTGTGAGTCTGGCTTTCTCAGGTAATAGCTCTGACTTCTCCTGCAGGTTTCATAATCTCCCTGTGCCTCAGTGTCCTCCACATTTACTACGTACGTTTACCATTTATTTAGCATAATTCATTATGAGCAAATAGTGTGTAAATTAAGTGTGATGATCCTCGATTCAGGCATGAGGGATGGAGGCTCAGTTGAAAGCTGAGTCAGCACTCAACTGTGTTATCATCATCCCACTTCTCAACCCACTCGTCTACACCCTGAGAAGCAAGGATGTGAAGAGAGCAGGGGAGAGGATCCTGCGACCCCAGGGGGAGGTCAAGTCCTAAAAAGGACAGAAGTCATGAAAAGCCAGATAATCTCTGCCTGTCTCCTGGAGCAACCACATGCACAACTCTGTGAACACTGGCAGGTCTGTGTTTGCAAATGAGTGTCCAGGAACAGTTCCCATCTCTCCACATCGATCACCCTGATGTTTGGAGAAATTCATCCACCAAGTTCTGAAGTCTCAAATAGAGCCACCCTACTCCTTCTTGACCCTCCCCAAGTGTCTTCTTCTCAGTGGAAAGAATGGTCCACAATCTGTAAGAGGGTAAACAGTACCACCTTTTCAAATCCCTCCATATAACAGCTCCCCTTTACCAGACCGCCTCTCAGGAGATTTGCTGAAAAACTTTTGTACAGAAACCAATGAGATGTTTAAATGAGACTTCACTGGATTCATCACACCTCCTACCCAAACCTTGTTAACCTCTCCTGTCTCTGAGCGTCTCAGATCCCTCTCCTTTCTCAAACACCTTATCCCCCTACAGTTGATCATATTACTTCATCAATGCCCTCACCATCCGCCTTTGATCACTCATTCAAGATAGTAATTTCAACCTCCGCATAACAAATTTCCCTTGCTTCTCTCAATGAATTAATGACAGATTTGATTCCATATGACTTTATATTTCTTACACATGTATGAGCCATCACCTACATTTGTCTAATTTCTCTATTTCACTTTATGCTTTTAAATACTATAGACATCCCTCTTCCTATATTCTGACTAATAAATATTAGGCTCTAAATGCCTAAGACATATCTAACATAGAGCACTGACTGATAGAGGCTTCAAGTGGGGTTAATTAGGTACAAAGGTGATTCTCATGTACTGGGGGTCAATAATGTGCACTTATTTGAGACACCTGACAAAGCCATGGGTGACTCCCTTTGTCAGGTGTTTCCTACTTTCCATCTCTTCTAACAAAGAAAGAGGTGGAGATTTTGGTTCACTAGGAGATTTGAAGCAGTTTTACACTGCCACTTCATGCTCTTCCCATGATATTATTTGAAAGTAAATATTACCTAAACTAGATTCAATCCTCTCCTTTCTGAGATGCCTTCCTTTTTCCATGTATCTGAGCAGAAAGTGACTCCCCAGCCCAACATTTTGGAGCTGGAGAAAAATGCATTACTCATAATGAGTCACCTCCTTCAAGGTGTTGATGGTTTTGAACCTCTGAACCCTCCCTAACCTGCACTAGGGCAGAGGAAACAGCCCGGGACGGACGGGACCCAATCACAACTCCGGTAGCTTGTCTGAGTCAGGTTCGTTGGGCAGATTCGTCTCTTCACGACTTCAGAGAGCAAGCAGGCATGCTTTCTTTTTCCAGAAATTCTGAAAACGTGATGTGTTCCATTTGTCATAACTTTTGAAATTGACCTTTCTGGAGGGAAAGAGTGCAGAAAAATCTTGCTGTAAATCACTTGGTTGTCACAGTTTATTAACTGTAACTTGATTTTCCAAGAAAGGAGGAAAGCATGAGTGTTAAGAGCTAAGGGATCTCAAGACCTTTCGTGGGAAACTGAGTAGTTTTTCAGAGGGATCTCTGACAAGAATAGAAGTGTGTTTCTGAGACAGGATTTTTGGAACAAGTGAGCACTGATTTACAAAGGGAGATATCAAAGAGGAAAGCCAGCCAAGTGCTGAGGCAGTGGCAGAAGATGATTAGAAGCGCATTTACATCTTAAGCACAAACCAGAAACTCATATGCTCAGGGTCTGTGCAACACTTTTTTTGTGTGTGTGTGTGTGGAGAAGACCAGCCCTGAGCTAACATCTGTTGCCAATCCTCCCCTTTTTGCTGAGGAAGACTGGCCCTGGGCTAACATCGTGCCCATCTTCCTCCACTTTATATGGGACGCCGCCACGGCATGGCTGACAGGCAGTGCGTCGGCGGGCGCCCGGGATCCGAACTCGCGAACCCTGGGCTGCCAAGCGCAGACTAAACCGCTGCGCCACCAGGCGGCCCCAACACTTTTTAAAAATCTGCAAGAAACTGGCTTATCTAGGAAAGAAGTGATGGGGAAAGGTAACAGAAGATTGGAGTATAATCCTCACATCCACAAACCAATGCATTCTCTGCCCTAGCGACGTCTCGCTGGAATGTCAAATGTCCTTGTTCCACAAGGAATCAAAAGCCAAAACCAGCAGTGCCTCGATGGACATGTTGCCACCTGTCAGAGCTGTATTCATCTGCTGGCATCTGTCTCCACCTCGACAGTATGTCCCTTGTGTGATGAGAGCTCAGGGTGCCCTCCTTTACCAACAACAAGGCTCTGCCATTTGACTTTAGGTGTTTTCCTCTGGCTGCTATTCTGCTATAAAAGGCCTGTGATTCATTTTTAGCTTTCCTTGTTTACAGTCTAGGTACAAAGATTTCCACAGGGCCCTTCGTTTGGTCTTGGTAACAGAAATGTGTATAAATCATAGTTAGGGTAGATTGCGTCTGCTTGTGACTCATCCCAGCTGTTGGTTGACTTTTCTAGAATGACTCTCAGAGGATGCGCTTGTCTTCACTTTATCTGCAAAGTCTTTGGGGACCCACCGTAGCTCTCTGCTATGGACTGGATGTTTGTGTCCTCACAAAATTCATATGTTGAAACTCTAATCCCCAAGGTGATGGTATTGGGAGGTGGGCCTTTGTGAGGTGATTAGCCATGAGGGTGGGGCCCTTGTGATGAGATTAATGCCCTTATCAGAAGAGACCCCAGAGAGATGATCTCGCTCTCTCTGCCAAGTGAGGACATGGGGAGAAGGCAGCCATATGTGCCTACCCCATGAAGTGGGCTTCATCAGAAACTGAGTTGGCCAGCACCTTGATCTTGGACTTCCCAGCCTCCAGAACCATGAGAAATAAATGTGTAAGCTGCCCAGTCTGTGGCATTTGTTGTGACAGCCAGAGCAGACTGACATCCCCTCTACGTGGACTGCAGATGCCTCTCTCTCTCATGGATGGAACACGAAGCCAGGTATATCCTGAGATGCTAGGGCCATTTGAAAGGGCTTCCTTCCCGCAGGAGCAGTCCAACATCAGAGCAGGTGGTATGCTGCTCCCATGGGGATAAAAGGAAGTCTCAAGAGGTAACGTGTGAAGTCTTACAATAAACCATTGGGAACTGAGCAGACACGGGGAGGCCATGAGAAGCAAATGAGAGGACAGGCGTGTCCATGTGACAGATCACTCAGCGTCTCGATGACTAACAGGTATTCAGGTGGTCTGCAATGAACTACATTTTGACATGTTAATATGCTTATGCATTTAAAAGAAATTAGCTTATTTGGGTGTGTGAAATCTTTACAGAAATGCCTGCCCTCTGGAAAATTATCGCCTCACTCCACACACTCTTAATCCCTAGATAACCCCCCAAATAGTAGTCAATCAACCTCCACAGCACTCCCACTACATTAATAATGAGTTAATTCTGATCATTTCCATCACATGGACCTCATCCTGCAGTCTTAAAAAGCTACCCACAGAGGCAAAGGTTTAACAAAGAGCAACTGAAAGAATGACTCTAGAATTTCGTGTTTTAAACATTATGGCCCCTAAATCAATTATGCGCAAAAGACATGTGGGGGCTCCAACAAAGCGAGTGCAAGACAGCTCTCCTCCCCAAGAAAGGATGGTTCAGCTTCTCCAAGACTCAAGTCTAACTGTAAGTGAACATAAATGAGGCCATCTCATTACACTAAATGACCCCAGGCCCTCCTCTGTGGGACTACGGGCTGCTCTGCACAGACTCTAAAATAATTTCCATGCTCTCTGGATATATGCATGTACTCCCCAGCAGCTTAGTAAATTAAAACTTTGTCCTATGAGTTTCTCTCCAGGAACAGACTCACCACAGGGGGAAACACACCTACAAGGTAACCATCACAGCTGACAGAAGAATGGGACGATGTGATGCCTGGAGACCAACATCCCTGGACCCCCTCCTCACTGCCTGTTTTCCCTATATAACTGCCTCAAGATTGTGTAATGTTTGAAGACGGGTTTTTTGAGACCTCAGTCACCCATCTTCCAATTTGCTGGCTAGTCTAATCTAATTAAAACCTCCTTTCTCATCCCTAACTCATTGTGATTAATTGGCTCGGATTGCAGCGAGCAGAGCAAGCCCATTGCTCAGTGCCCAGGACCAGGGGACAAAACGAGGCTTGCATGCAGAGTCTCCCACCTACAGACACTCTTACAACTGGTGTCAAAGGACGACACTGGGCTGAGTCTCACATGGTGCCGCGGCGTTCTGGGATGAGGAAGGAGGTGGGAAGGAGGTTGCAAGAGAGCAAAGAGCACCTAAAAGAACATAGAAATGAAAGGAAAAGGAAAAAACTGGCTTGTCCCAAGAATCACGAGAACTTTAGTCCATGAGAGTGCGAGGTATTTGGGGGACAATGGGAGGAAGCAAGACTCTAAGAACACTGGGGCCAGGTGGTGGAAGGAGTTTTCTTTGCCAGCACAGTAGGTAAATGCAGACTCAGTTTTTCTTTGTAGGCTGAGTGATAGCCCTGGCACAGAAGCCACACCAAGAACCAACGCCCAGCGATTTTCCTCCCTAAATCGTGTTTGTCTGGGAGTAGATGAGAGGCAGGGACAACAGGACAGTGATCTTCAAACACTTTGCCCAAAATCTTCTAAAAGGATTTGGCAAAGTAGACACTTGCCTGCACATTTTTAAGTTGTCTTCAGTTTAGACAACTGCAAAGGAGTATGCTGTGGTACATTATTTACCATGTATTTGCCTTAAATACATGTTTGTCAAACTTTGGATTCATAGGTTTAGTTTATTCAATTTAGTTAAAACCTCCCGTCTAACTCCATCAACTAATCCAGACCTTATTTTCAAACCAACCAGGCTAATTAGATTTATTTTCATCTGAAAACTCTGCCTTATTTCTTTTTTATTAAGTAAGTGTATTAAACAAACGCATCCCTGTAATATCCTCGTCAAGTCTGGATTCTAGTCCCGAAACAGATATTGACAGAGAGGCGAGAGATGGAGGCAAGTAAACCGATGGGGACTGACAGGCAGGGTCGGATGAGAGGCAGAAGGCATGGGGCCCGGCTCACCTGTCACCTGCAGGAAATCAGGCACGGTACCTTCGATATTTCCTACCTGAGCCCTCGTGGGACTCCCTGCCTTAGATGATACTTTGTTTTAACTACCCCTTTGTGTGCACTATAGAGCAACGCTTCTTAGTAATGTTCAGGCTGGGGCAAGGAATACCTGTTCTGTGGTGAGGTGGAAGAAGGTGGGTTGTGAAAAGGGAGCTGGTCGTCAGCTTCTGGGCCCTCAGACAGGTGCATTCCAGAGGAAAACATGTGCGAGTTGAAGCGTGCCTCCCACGGGATCTCTCAGACACGGCCTCTTGTTTCTCTGCAATACCACTCACGCAGCCTTTGGGAATTTCAGAAATTAGTTAACTTGAGAAAGAAGGATGAGACAGGACAGGGGCTCTCTGGTTCCTGATCCTGGAAGTCGTGCACACAGCATTATCTGGAAGATAAACGGGTACTTCGTGAGCAAATCTTCCCGGTGCTGTACCCCGAATACCTGAAGTGTCCCCCAGAGCAGAACAAGGAGAAACGTGAAGCTGAAGAGGCTGCAACGCACAGGGGACCCCGAGAGACAGACGCAGAACCGAATCTGCGGCTAAGCAGGGAGCCTTGACTCCCCGGCACAACCACAAGTAACTCCAGGGAGGCTCCTGGTGGCTCCCTTCACGTGGGGGTCAGGCCACGCGGTGGAAATTCACCAGGACTTCCCTGCGGCTACGAGGAGCGAGGGAGAAATGGTAACTGTGTGAGGTGGTCGCTGACCTTGTGTGGTCATTTCACAAGGTGTACGTGTATCACGCCATCACACGTACACCTTAAACTCACCCATGTTACATGTCGATTATATCTCCATAAAGGTGCGAAAAAAGAATGAGATCTTGACCCGCCCATGGGAAGGAGTTTCCACAAGTTCAGTAATAAAGCAAAGTGCACAGAAACTATATAACAGTGCCCGTTTTGTTAACACATTGACTAAAAATTATATATAATATTAGTATGATATACAATTAACATAATACATAATTATAACATATAATTTACATCCCTTCTTGGTAAGTCCTGGCACTCATTGAAAATGATCTCTTTCTCAAAAAACACAGCATTTGCAAGTCTCATTCTTAATTGGCAGAGAATGGATAACAACGCCCAGACTCACTCGTCACTGGGTTCCCCTTCGTCTAGTTCTTTCAGCACAAGCAGCGGCTCCTTTGTGAAATGAGCACCACGTATCCACAGCGTCAACCGCCCTTCATATGTAACACGTAATTATATAATTTACGTAATTCCATAATTGACTTCTCTTTTGAAAAGTCTGCTTGGTTTTTTTTGTGTGTGGGTATGAGGAAGACCAGCCCTGAGCTAACGTCCGTCGCCAATCCTCTTCTTTTTGCTGAGGAAGACTGGCCCTGGGCTAACATCGTGCCCATCTTCCTCTACTTTATATGGGACGCCGCCACAGCGTGGCTGACAGGCAGTGCGTCGGCGGGCGCCCGGGATCCGAACCCGCGAACCCCGGGCTGCCAAGCGCGAACTAACCTGCTGTGCCAGCGGGTGGCCCCTCTAGTGTAGCTTTTATTCACGTGAATTACAGCTCATGCATTAAAACTTCACCACTTCACACTGGCTGTGCCCGTCCCTTCCACGTGACAAACACAACAGGCAGCTGAGACCACGTCAGAGAAAACTTCAAAGTCATTACTCTGTGCCAGCCGCTGTTCTGAGTGCTTTCCAAAAACCAACTCACTTTGCACTTGTGACAGACTGTGAAGCACAATACTAGTGCTTCTTGTGCTGATCACACAGGTGAGGCACAGAGAGGTTAGGTAACCTGCTCAAAGACACACAGACAGTGAGCGAATGAGGTTGGTGCTGAAGGCTGTTCAGAGCCCACCCTCCAGCTGAACCGCATGCCATACAAGTTACTCTTCTGCTCAGACCTTACAGGAACCCCCACCTGCCCTAAAGAATTAAAAATACAGAGTCCCCATTACCCATGATTGGTCCATGTCCTCCAGTCTTCTGGTCTTCTAGGATTTACCATTAATTGCCAGTACTCAAGCTCATCAATTACCAGCTAACCCCTCAGACACTAATTAAATAAAACATCAGGGATAACTTCCCAGCCAGGGGAGAGCAGGTTTTCCTCTCAGTGTCTGAGGAGAAAGAGCAGAGCCCTTACAGAAGTGAATGCAGAGAATGAGGTCACATTTAGTCTGAGGGATCACTGGGAAAGGAGCAGGGGCAT
This sequence comes from Tapirus indicus, assembly GCA_031878705.1. NCBI lineage: Eukaryota > Metazoa > Chordata > Mammalia > Perissodactyla > Tapiridae > Tapirus > Tapirus indicus. Next base: position 490,170 of record CM062925.1, on the reverse strand, counting down.
GACACGGGATGGCTTGTCGCCTAAGACAGTGATCCTCAGAAGTAACTTCCACTGCCCAAGCCTGTAAGCTTGCTGCACTGTACCAACAGCTTCCCCAGGGGCCGAGGCTGGAGCAGACCCGCAGAGCTCGCCCCGCTCCCAGAGAAAGTCCAGAGAGTGGTGAGTCTCCCCGGCGCGTGTGTTGCACTGGAAAGCAGACTCTCCTAGACTGAGAATAACCTCTCCACAGCTGCTCGGAGGGCGAGACTCAGGTAAGGGCTAGGTCTCGGCAGTCTTGTCACAGCAAACAGGTTGTGTCCTCCTGGAATACAAAAAGTGTTTCCAATGACTCCATCCCTAAGTGTCCCTCCCTGGCTAGGACCACCACGGGCTGCTAACAAAGCCTCCATTCCCTACCCAAGCCCTCTGTAGAAGCCAGGAACCATGGAGGTGAGTGGTTGGTGCCCAGCTCTAGACAAACTGCAGTCTGCACGATGCAGTAGAGGTTGGTCAGACTGCAGCAGCGTGAGCACTGGTCTGTGCTGAGACCAGGGGGACATGGCAAGAAGGACAGGGGAGTCAGTGAAGAGTGGTCATACATTAAGCAGCATTGTGTAGAATTGTGTACTTCAAGCTAGAAAAGACAGCAGGAACAGAACGGACTGCCCCTGCCCTGGGTAGACCAGCTGTCCAAGACTCATCAGAAGAGTGGATGCTGCAGAGTGGATGAGAACCCTGAGCCTCATTTCTGCTGCTTCTCAATGTTTTTGACAAGCTGAGTCAGAGTCATGAAAACAATATTAAGCCCAGTATGGCCATGGAAACAGAGGAATAGAGGAGTAAGGTCAAATAGTACCAGTCTCCAGAGAAAGCAAGCTTTGAGCTGAATTTTGCAGCAAACAGAAATATTTAGGGACAAAGAGGCAGTGGAGTGTGGTGGGGGCAGGCACCTGCAGGAGGGTGTGTCCCCATCTCAGCCACGGGCGTCTGCTCACCAGGGCTGCAGCCCTCCCTCTTTGTGGTCCAGGGGCCCATCACTGCTGTGTTCTGGCTCCCTCCACCTCCTCCCCTCCCACCACCACCAGAAAGAATTCCTGATGGGGCTCAGGACTCTACACACCGTACAGAATAAGGAGTTATTTGAGGAGTAGACCTTCAGATTTGTTAACAAAATCAGTAATCATTTCATGAATTAATTGCATTGCTCATGCTGTCTGAGTGCTGTGACGCAATGTGTAAGATAGATTCTTATTTTTAAAGAAATTACCATCTCCACAGAAAGTAAAAATAACAGATCCGAAATTATTAGCTAGCGATAACGCACATTATTAAGTTTTCCATTAGGCAAGATCTTAAGTGCTTTTCAGCTGTGCAGGGTGCGTAGCAGAGTCGTGCACGTGAAGGGGCTGTGGGCACCCTGGAGGCGGTGTGTCCGGGGTCACGCTTACGGCGTCTGGGGGGCTGTGAGGGGGTGACTTCCTCCTGTGGACCAGCAATGGGGCTTCAGCGGCTGGCCCCACGGAGTCACATCGCGGCTCTGGCGGAAGCGGGAGACGCCCTTGACCCTTGGGAGCTTCTGGTCTCCCCGGTCACTGGAGTGGGACAGGAGCCGGCACGCGGCCTGAGAGCGGTGGGTGCTCCTCGCGCTGCCTCCCTCCCTCTCCCTCACTGTGGTTAGGAAACGTGTTTTTAGTCTCTAACAGCGTTCCGAAGAATTACGCGTCCGCCCCTCGTGGGGATGCGCTTACCGACGCTCCTCAAGCCCCGTGTGCGTGGCAGCCTAGGGGATGGTCCGCGGGAGCGCTCGGTGGGGACGGGGACGGAGAAGCCGTGAAGAGAACAGCACTCCCGGCAGGAGGACCTTGGGGGCCAAGGCCTGGCCCTGGCCGTGAGCCTGGGGTGGGGGCTGGCGGAGGAGCGCTCCGGACCAGAGCTGTCGGGGCAGAGGGAGACGGTGCTTGAAGTCTTCCTCACTTCCCCCGGTCCTCCTCGAATCGGGACTCCCCTCCAGGAATGAACCGCCAGCAGAGCAGGCCCGGAAATGCAAACAAGTGATGAGAAAACACTTTTCTCTTTCTGGGACGAGAGAGCACCTGTTAACGTCAGTGAAGGAAAATGTTGTCGTCCTTAAGCCTTGTCCCCAAGATGCCAGCTCCTGCAGCTTAATCCTAGTTACGGGCTTGGCAGTTAAACAGGACCTTCCCCTGCTTCTCCACGTGGTGGAAATCTTAGGTTAAGGACAGACATCCTTTAGGCTAACAGGCAACAACATGCCATGGCCCAGTCCCTGTCTGCCCATCTCAGGAGCTTATTTTGGAAATTCCACACATTGCTGTGAACTTGATTTTCTCTCTTACTTGTTGGAGTAGGTAACAAGTTCTGTCAACTCCCAAGAGGGATTTCAGCAGCCGGTGACAGGCATTATGACAACATTACATATAGACCTAGATAGGGATATGAATATACACGTGCAAATACGTACATTGTAAGGGCTGTGTATCATACAGGGGACACTTATATCACAGGGTGTGTCAATGTGCTCACAACCTCACCTGCCAGTAGGCGTGTGGTAAGTACCGTCATTAACATACCCCACAGCAGCTGCTAAGAGAGAGGGATGTAACAGTGGTCGGAAGAAACTGCAGGGGACTCAGTGTGAGAAGAATACAAGCCCTACTCTCGCCTCATAACTATATAAGGAGAAGGGGGCTTATTTTGTAGGTAATTAGAAGACTTAAAGATATCTTTGCTCTTAAGACCTGAGTCTTAGAAAGATGACCCCGTTGTGAACCTGAGTGATGGCTGGATAGGGATGGAACTGCCCACAGGAAGATGGTCAGCGGCTCTATGAGGGGTCCAGATGCTCATTCCAGGCCAGAATGGCAGGGGTGAGGGCAGAGACAGCACCTGACAGTGCTGGTGGAACTGTCACCGACTAAGTGCCTTGAGAAACTCAGAGGTGGGTTTGGAAGCAGTTTGTTTTTCCAAGTTGTTTCTTTTCCTCTTATATGTTCAGGAGAGGTAACCACCAAACATCCTGAAACTGACCAAGCCTCACCACAAGAGCTGCACCCACGATCTTTGCCTTATTTTTAAGCAAAGATCTTTCCAGGAGGAGCTTGGGCCTCATTATGTGGAGGCACGTTCTCCAGCTGAGCCTGTGCGGGCAAACACCTACCTCTCCCTTTTGAATATTCATTCCCATCTGAAATAAAGGTCCCTGCTTCCCTTTGTTTGGTGATGCCATGACTTTGGAAATGATTCCTCATGGCCTCCTATTTGCTGCTAATACACTTCACTTTGTGAGACAACTTCCACTGGTGTAGAGTCTTATTTACTCACCAGGAGGCGAGCCCACTTGGTTCGGAAACAAGAACCAGTAGGAAAGGTCACTGATGAAACATGGTGAATGAGGACTAGAACATTATTAAAAATGACTGAATACTTTGAGTCAGGGCAAGTGATGCACAGGCAGCTGAAAATTAGAAGAAAGCCACTGGTTTGAGGTTGAGGGAGTGGCTGACAGGTTAAATTTGGGATGCTTCGGTTAACAATGTCAAAAGGAAGGTTGGACGTCAATGAAAAATCAACAGCTGGAGACAGTTCTGAAAGGATGGTGCTTACGGGTTCTTGTGGCAGACGTGGGAATTACTGTGTTCACCCGGGGAAGCAAGGCAGCGCCCTGGGAGCACCTCTGTTTGGGTAGCAGGAGGTGGAAGAGGGCCCGGGGAGTGCAGAGGCTGGGTCTGAAGCAGAGCTGCCTGTGGAAAGGGCTGGACACCAAGGGTCAGAGGCAGAGCTAGAAGGTCGGGCCAGGACAGCGTCCACCTTCGCAGCAGGTGTGCGTGCCATGTTTGCCTGGTACGCTGAATGGGAATCATAACAAGCCCCTCGAGCCTCCCTCCTCACACCCCTGCCCCTTCCCTTCAGGACATCGCCCTCCTGTTTCCGGCATTCTCTTCTGTCCTGGTCATTTGCACTAATGCTATTGCCGCTTCCAGGTCACAGGCAGTTGGTGTTCTCCTAACTGTCTGTGTGTGTGTGTGTGTGTGTGTGTGTGTGTGTAAGACTAGCCCTGAGCTAACATCCATTGCCAATCCTCCCCTTTTTTGCCAAGGAAGACTGGCCCTGGGCTAACATCCGTGCCCATCTTCCTCTACTTTGTATGGGACGCGGCCACAGCATGGCTGACAAGCAGTGCATCTGTCTGCGCCTGGGATCCGAACCTGCGAACCCCGGGCTGCCAAAGTGTGAAGGAAACTGCTATGCCACCGGCCGGCCCCACCAACTGCCTTTTAAAAGCAAAGTGCTGGAGAGAATGGTTCACAGCAAGATCCTGGCTTTCAGTCTTGGCTTCACCACTTGCTGCTGTCAATAACCTAAGGTAGATCAGTTATCCTCCCCAAGCTGCTCTGCTCAGCAGTAAAATGGGGTAAAATATACCCCTTGCTGAGTCGTTAAAACACTAAGATAATCCTATGAAGTTGTCAGCACAGGACCTGGCTCTAGTGAGTGCCTGATACTTTGCATTTATTGTGAAGTGTGGCCTATGTCTACCCTCTATTGTTCTTGGTTCCTCCGTCCTTTTATATCTTTCTTCACCATTCCTGCAACTTGTCCTTTTCTCATCCAGTTTAGACTCTGAGAAGAAACCTTGGAATCAGAAATCTAAGAAGGGGAAATGGCAGGATTACTTTCCATCTCAGAAGTGGGCTAATCTACTTTGCCCTGTCCAGCTCATTGCATCAAAACCCGGGTCTTGAACTCCGTCAGGGATAAAATAATTGGGTTCTACATCACTGGCCCACCCCAGTGATGTAGTGGTTAAGTTCACACCCTCTGCTTCTGTGGCCTGGGGTTTGCAGGTTTGGATCCCAGGCGCGGACCTACGCACCACTCATCAAGCCATGCTGTGGCAGGCATCCCACACATGAAGTAGAGGAAGATGGGCACAGATGTCAGCCCAGGGCCAATCTTCCTTGGCAAAAAATAGAAGAGAATTGGCAACAGATGTTAGCTCAGGGCTAATCTTCCTCACACACACACACACACAAATTGGGTTTTATAAGATTCAGCCTAGAAATATTTTAGTTAGAATAGTGGGAAGAAGTGCAATAATTGGGTGTTCCAGAGAGTATTGTGAACTTTATAGTGAGTACTATGTAGTTTTGAAAGAACAGGAAGAAAGGTAATTTGCACTATTTATTCATTTACTCCCCAGAGTTTGAGTTGTTTTCCTATAATACTAGAGTTCTCTAGAACGCAGGACCTGGCGGGGGGGGGGGGGTGCTCTTGTTGATTGCGGCATCTAAGCTGAACAGATCTCCATGAAATTTCGTCTATGCGTAAAGCACCAAATAAGGGACTCCGCATCTCAGCATCTCTGCAGAGAGAACACAGGATGGAACCTGCATAGAAGCATGGACACAGGCATGAGGAAGACAATTAATTCCTCGTCTCAGGTTTTGTTCATTCTGACTTTCTTGATTCATCACAGGTGCCAGAAAATACCTCAGCATGAGAAGTGACAACCAGAGCTTCTTGGGGGATCCCACTGAGGACTTCATCCTTCTAGGTGTTTCTGACAGGCCATGGCTGGAACTCCCTCTCTTTGTGGTCCTCCTGGTGTCCTATGTTCTGGCCACGTTGGGGAACATCACCATCATCCTGGTGTCCCGGCTGGATCCCCAGCTTCACAGTCCCATGTACGTCTTCCTCAGCCACCTCTCCTTCCTGGACCTCTGCTACACCACCACCACAGTCCCTCAGATGCTGGTCAACGTGGGCAGCTCCAGGAAGACCATCAGCTACGGTGGCTGCACAGTGCAGTACGCGATTTTCCACTGGTTGGGATGCACCGAATGCATCATCTTGGCCGCCATGGCCCTGGACCGCTACATGGCCATCTGTGAGCCCCTCCGGTATGCGGTCATCATGCACCGCCCTCTCTGCCAGCAGCTCGTGGTGGTAGCCTGGCTCAGCGGCTTCTGCAACTCCCTCGTTCAGGTAGTCCTGACAGTGCGGTTGCCCTTCTGTGGGCGGCAGATGCTGAACAACTTCTTCTGCGAGGTGCCAGCCATGATCAAGCTGTCGTGTGCTGACACAGCTGTGAATGACGCCACGCTGGCCGTGCTGGTGGCCTTCTTTGTGCTGGTCCCTCTAGCTCTCATCCTTCTCTCCTACGGCTTCATTGCCCGTGCGGTGCTCAAGATCCAGTCCTCCGAGGGACGGCACAAAGCCTTTGGGACCTGTTCCTCCCACCTGGTGGTGGTCTCCCTCTTCTACCTTCCCGCCATCTACATGTATCTGCAGCCCCCTTCCAGCTACTCCCAAGAGCAGGGCAAGTTTATCTCCCTGTTCTATTCCATCATCACCCCCACCCTCAATCCCTTCATCTACACCCTGAGAAACAAGGATGTGAAGGGAGCTCTGAGGAGACTCGTGTCGCGGATCGCGAGGCCCTGCAGAAGATGAAGCTCTGAGACGGGCAATCTCCACGGGTTGCAGGGTGCTGGTGAGTGTACCGTGTGCTTAAGGAGTCAACAACTGAACAGTGTGAGATTTTGGAGAGCTTGGAGAGCCCTAATCCCCTGTCCAAAGCATCTCACCTCCTGTGTGGCCAGCCACAGTCTCTAAAATCCCACCTCTTCCCAGTGTCTTTAATTCTAAGAGGCCATATGTTTTTAAGAGTTGTTTAAGCAGGATTGGCATTCAATAAGTATTTGTCAAATTATTTAATTTCTAATGTCCTGATTCTTTGCCCTTCTCATCTTACTACTTTTTCTTCTATTTTCCTCTTTCCAGTTTTCTCTTTTCCTTTCCCATTACTCTTAAGTGTACATAATGTGAGATCAAAACATAATCTTATATTATTTATAAATTTATGTTCTTCTCCATATACTTTAATCTGAAATCTCCATAAATTTTATGACTTTCAAAAAAATTCCAGAAATGAAGTGAATCAGTTTCTTCTTCCTGTGACCTTCGATGACGCAAGTTTACTTCCATCGAAAGTTTCCCCACCTTTGATATAGTACAGCATATTTACCATGGATGTGCTTGCCTTTCTATTAGATTCCATGGGTACATATCAAAATAGCATAATCTCTTATCTGAAGAAAGAATGCATTCTAGCTGAGAACACAAGATAGCAACACAATTAAATAACGAGTTCAAGATCATTGTCGTAGCTGACGTTCGCAGAAGGCTGTTGAGGTGCAGGTACCAGACCAGGTGTACTGATGTACACCATCTTGTCGAAACCTCAGATGACCCCTGAGGCAGTCACTTCTATGATCCCCACGGTCATAGAAGAATCTGACCATCAGAGAGGGCACAATAACTTGGCCGGGTTCCTTCCAGACCGAGGGGCTGAGACCAGCATTAACGTCTGCACTGGCTGCCTCCTTCCTCCTGTAGTAGACAGAGCTGTGATGCTAGGACTTGAGATCTGCATTATGTTTTTCATGTTCTCTATTTATATTTAATTTATTCTTTTTTATCCTCCTGCCATGCATATGCTGAATATTAACATAACATAACAGAGAAAATAAATCTAATAATAATAAGTGTATGACAATTATGACAAAAGGAAAATTGAAGAAGTCTTTCTGACAGTATAGTCAAAAAGGAAATATAGACCACAAAGCTACAGGACTTGATTTAAGAGATGTGAAGGACCATGATTATTCCTGGTGCCAAGACCCCAAAGGATGCTTCCCGTGGGTTGCCGCAGAACAGCCATGGGGTCACAGCTAAAAGCCCTTTAGAACTACCTTAGTGAACATATACAATGACATATAAGAACCTTTTCTTCTAACTTTTCCTAGTGGCACAGGTGCAAGACTCAATTCAATGAACACAATGTAACATGGATCCGATGGAAGTCAATCCATACACAGAGCTACGCAGTCATCTGACCTACGTCTAGCACGTGTTCGAGGGTACCAAGGACTGTTCCTCAGAGTAGATGTGCTAGATTAAAGGTGATCTCCAAGTCTTTCCTAATCCTTGCAGTGAGAGGTAGAGACTGTTAGAAGGAAGAGAAAGTGATATTCTAGACCTTCCGTGGCAAGATCCTAAGAAATCCAGCAGCTTCCAGCTAGTAACACTTTCTGAGTCCTTGAGTCTCCAGGTGAGAAGTCTAACTACGCTAAGACAGCCATGCTGGGAGACTGCAGTCGCTGCTCTCATCCACAGTCCCACCTGAGCCAGGCTTCCAGCCAGCTCAGCCACACCTGAGTGGAGCTATCCTAGACCCTCCTGACCAGCCCGTCCACCAGTTGAATACCACCCAATGACCTCAGTAGACACAACATGGAGCAGAAGAATCTCCCAGCTGAGCTCTGCACAAATTCCTGACCCACAAAATGATGAGATTTAATAAAACAGTTGTTACTCTAAGCCACTAAGTTTTGGGATGGTTTGGCAGGCAGTAATAGACAGCTGGAGCTCCAGGGGCCCCTAGGATATTCAATATCAGAGTTATGTAAAACCACAAGATAAACGTAGTGAATTTTCCAGAAGCGTAAATATTATTCAAGTTTTCTGGGAAAATACTTAACTAATTCAACTGATAATTAAATTAAAGCATGCTTCCATGATAATGAACCGACATCATAGATAGAACTGTAGATAAATTTTTATAATGAAACCAAAGATTTCAAATATTTTGTACGTGTTTGGTGCTCAGCTCTGTGTTTTGATGAGGTTCCTGAAATTCACTTTCCTCCTCTTTTACGAGCACTTTGTGGAAAAACGTGAGAAACACTCATGAAGAGGAACGGACACAACGTGCGCTTTCCAGGTACCCTTTCAAAAGTATCATTTTTGCCAAGAAAGCTTTGGAAATATATTGGGCTGCCTGCAAATATAGTGTGACTCTTTAAGTGATTCTTGAACGCGGGTGCCCTATGTTGTGAAGTAAGAGCAAAGCCGTAGATCCTCGACAGTCACTTACCTGGTGCTCTCGTCAAAGTGGGGTGGCGTCCACTTCCTCGAGGTGAGGAGTCTAACCCGAGTCGATGGCCTCTCCAATTCAACGCAGAAGTGAGCCAAAGGAGAGCCAAGACCTCATTCCAAACTGAGTCCTCCCACCCACTGAGAGTGCTTCCCACTAGAATAAAACCCCACGTTAAAACTTTAACCTATGACCCTGTTGTGACATTTCTCTCTCAGAGATGCTGAGAGAGGAAAGAGAGGTAAACAGACTTTGTCGTATCCCCAGTGCCGTTCTGAGTGCATTGTAACCCTTTTTAATCTGAAAGCAACAAAATGAGGTGGATATAATCACGATCTGCGTTTACACACGCACAGAAAGTGGAGTCACTTGCCCACGGCCACGAGGTGAGTGGAGGGTTGAGACCCTACGTGACAACACCAAATCTCCGTTCCCCTCCAGGTGTCCAACAAGTCTGTCCAGTTTTGACACTGACTCTTGAGTTAGCACAGATCTCACAGGTTTAAGGGGCTTGGACCCACAAAACTGCCCCCATTTCAGACACCAGCTGCAAGTCCCAGGGGCCACCCCCTTCTGACTGATTTGGCTGTAAATTTGGGGGCTCCTACAGCCCACCCTTTAGGTTCAATGACTCACTAGAAGGACTCACATAACTCATTGAAAGTGCTCTGTACCTAACGATTGTCTTTTTTTTTTTTTGCTGGGAAAGATTCGCCCTGAGCTAACATCTGCTGCTAATCTTCCTCTCCTTTTTTTTTTCTCCCCAAAGCCCCAGTACATAGTTATATATTCTAGTTGTAAATCCTTCTGGTTCTTCTGTGTGAGCTGCCACCACAGCATGGCTACTGACAGACGAGTGGTGTGGTTCCACGCTGGGAACCAAACCCTGGCCGCTGAAGTGGAATGTGCCGAAATTCAGGCAGTAGGCCATCAGGACTGGTTCAAGATTGCCATTTTATTATCAAGGACAGCCAAGTGGGAGATGCACAGGACAAGGTCTGCTTTGGGGCGATGCAGAGCTTCTGTGCCCTGTCCACATGGAGGCAGGGTGTGTCACCCTCCCAACACATGGGTGTGACACCAACAGGAAGCTCTGCCAAGCCTGCATGTCCAGGGATTTGACGGAGGTTTCATCACGGAGGCATGGTTGATTAAATCATTGACCAGGCCATTGGCTCAGTCTGCAGCCCCTCTCTCCTCTCCAGAGGTGGGGGCAATGGAGCTGAAAGAGCTAATCCTCTAATCACATGCTTGGTCTTTCTGGTATGGCCGGTCCCTCACCTGAAACTATTCAAGGACCCACCATGAGTTACGCTGAAATAAATCCAGGTGTGGTTGAAAGAGGCTTTCTAGGAATAAATAACAAAAGACACTCCCATCACTCCGGAAATCCCAAGGGTTTCTGAAGCTCTGTGCCAGGCACTGGGGACAAAGACCAAGCACATTTGTTTATTATACCACAGACACGGACTCGAGAGCCTCATCTTAACCACCACAAGATCTTGAAATAAAGAGAACCAGGAGGCGTGAGGGGCACAAATCTGACCGCGGGGGAAGGGAGCAGCAACCCTGTGGACACATGGCTGTACCTCCAGCAGCTGCTGCTAAAACCGGGCTGCACAGGAGGCAGGACGGGGGGAGAGGGAGCCGACCACCCATCATTGGACCTACAGGCTATGAGGCTCCAGGGAGCATCATGTCACCATGTCCATGTCACCGTGTTCCTGCTGAGCAAAAGGTCAACCCCTGACCTGCAGGGCGTGGAGTAAATCCCAGGAGCTCCAAGCTCTTCAAGCAATAAATCCCTTACAGGTGGGAGCACCCTTTTAGGCAGAGTCCACAGCTGTCCAGTGCTCAGTCCTCCAAGAGTCCGGAAGACTCAGGGCGTTGGTTTCTTCCACCCTGATCTCTCAGCTCCCACTGGGCACAGACGGGAAAGAAATATGTAATCCACACTTTCTCCAGAGGCCCTGGCAGATCTGAGGCCTCGAACACCTCCTCGGGCTCAGGCTGCTTCCCCTCATGGCCACCCTCTTGATCCAATTAGGAAGGAGAATGGGGTTTGGGAGAGCAGGCTTGGAAGATACACCTGGGGCTGCCACCTTCCTGGAATCGTTCTCCACCCCGGACCTGGGAGACACCGCCCTCTCCTCTCTCTAGATTATGATTTTTAACGTAGAGAATAAGAAAGCAGCGTTTCTTTAAAAAAGAATGAGAGAGAGTGGTACAAACACTCCCTCCCTGACACCTTGGAGATTTTCCTGATTGCTGTTCGTGACACTTAGAGATTTTCTTGCTGGAAAAATCAATCACAGACATGATAGTGGACATTTATCATATAGCTCAACTGCAAAAACTTTCTGTGAGATGACAGGGACTCAGAGTGGCCCATGTGCAGAGGGAGTAGAAGCCAGATTTATTTAGAAAGGCGATGTGGCAATCCTCTGGCACTGAGCCAAGAAGTAGCGTTTTTAAATCAGAGCTTTAAGAGGAAGGAAGATGAAGCAAGCTGCCACCACCACTGCTGGGGTGCCGACTCCAGGAAGTCGACTTCTGCTGCAGCAAAGGAAGGAGCCCCAGGCCAGGCATGGCCAGGCGGGACCCACCCTTGATGCAGGCAACGGATGTGGAGTGCCCAGCATCACTCTGGGATCAAACGACCCCGTGTCCATGCGTCAATGTGGGCACAGGTGTAGTGGGACAGGTCTGACTTTGTCCACACTTCTAGTCTCTCCCACCTCCACCTGCTTTTCTACAGTTAATGACAATTCTACTTCCAATTGTCCAGGCAGTTGGGTCACTTTCTGGACTATTTGTCTATCTTTGCACCAATATCCACCAGGGTTTTTTTTTTCCAGTTTTATTGAGATATGATTGGCACAGAACATTGTATAAGTTTAGCATGTACAACATAATGATTTGATATGTGTATATATTGCAAAATGATCGCAATAAGATTAGTTAGTATCCATCACCTCACCTAGTTACAGTTTTTTCCTTGTGATAAGATCTACTCTCCAGGCAACTTTCAAATATACAGACAGTATTAGCGACAGTCACCCTGCTGTCCACCACGTCCCAGGACGTGTTCATCTTATGACTGGACATCTGTGCCTTGTGACCACACGTTTTAGTGGCTGCAGTTTCACAGAAGTTGTAACGTCTCATAAGGAAACTCTTCCTCACTTGTTTTTTTCTTTAAAAGTGTTTCTACCTGAATCATTTTACAACGTATGCGAACATCAAAACGTCAGCTGTACACTTTAAATAGGTACAACGCTCATTTTCCAATCATACCTCAGTGCAGCCGCCTTTTTCCCCCGCCAAACCCCTTACCACGTCTGAACATACAGTATAGTTTTCCTTTCAGTTTTCTTTAGTGTTTTTCCTCCCCATAGAAGAGATTCCTTCTGTTGCATCCCGGCCGCATCCAGGGCAGAGCCCGCACGTGCAGATTCTTGCCTCCCGAGTGAGCGAGTTCAGAATCCGGCGGCTGCGCTGCAGCTGCGGGAGCCAAGACGCGTCGCTGATCGTGCCTCGGTTCACTGCTTTCTCAATGTGAAACATGCTGGTGACGACAGCCCTTGCAGGTTAACTCTGAGTGAGATGACCCCGGTAAAGTGCTCAACACAGTACTTCCCTGGAGTATGGAATACAAGAGGAAAAGAAAACAGACACGAAGCCCAGAGAAACTAAAGAGAGGAAGGAGGCTAGCTAGCAGTTAGTGAGCACCGTCTGCACCTCTGCTCAGGGCTGGAGCTTCACAAGTTTCATTTTAAAAAATTACTAAAGAATATGTATTTTTGAGTCTCCATTTTACACGGATGAGAGTGTGTAATTTAGAGAGGTTGCATTAGTCAAGATGACACAGCAAATATGAGACTCACTGGGGATGTCCCCACTGCTCCCTCTGAGCCAGGTTCCTCAAAGAGTCCAGCCATCTGCCTTCCTCAGAATCACTTAAAGCTCTTGTTTAAAATGTCGCCTCCTGGGTCGATGCGAGAGCAGCAGACGCAGCCGAGGGTGAGCACGGGGACTTGAACACAGCCAACCACTGTGTGGCCCCTGAGGCTCCCTGAAGGGGAAGGGACTTGCTCAGGGCCCTCCAGGGGTCGCTGGAAGATGAGGCCCAGTAGATCAGGCCAAGGGAAGGACAGAGAAAAAAATCACAATGGACAAAGAAGAAATGCACCGCCAGAAAGTAAAAGAGCAAGGACAATGCAGAGGATAGAAAGCACAAGTATACACATGTGCTCCCTCAGCAGTGCTCTGGGGAAAACACGGATGCAGGTAAGAACAAAAGAAAAAAAGAAGTTCCCCTGAACACTCGGGTCCTCAAAGATTTGTGCTAAACAGTGTTGGGTGGACTGATGGGAGTGGCTGAAGCTGGGCTTAGAAGGGTCATAGCAGCTGTGGAAATGATAAAGGGTGTGAGAAGCCCCCACTGGTGGACTAATACCGTCTCATTGAAGATGTGCTATTATAGGAAAGATGCCCCAGCACAGGTAACAGATGCCAGTTCCTGAACTTGGAATGCAAGGACCAGAGTTTATAGAACAATACAATCCTAGACCTGAAAGGAATCTTTCTGTTTAGAAATGTAGAAAATCAGACACTATCAATAAAATGAATATATTTCAAATAAACGTATGATGACAGACAAAATAAACCTAGTTCACAAAGCCATTGAGTGGTGGCTGTGTCCCTTCTCGGAAGCAAGAGTTGGACCACTGCAATCGCACAACACCTGCCACTGAAGGCGGCTCCCGTCAGAAAAGCAGGGCACGTATCAACATCATTGTTCGGTTGAAAACAGAAACCTGGAGGCACGCGGGAGCACAGACCATGTGATCAAGGAAAATATTGCTAAGGAGTCGAGGAGTATGGAAAGGGGAGGACGAGGTCACCACAAAGAAAGTTAACCTGCCTGCCACACCCCTGCTAGTGCACACCCCAGACACAGCCTTCCCTCCCTGTGTTTCCATGGCGCCCTGTTGTTCTAGCACTTTCCAGATTCATCTTGTAGCTCCTTGTAGGGAACGCCTGCCAGAACTGCTGAGAAAATGAATGAAACATACGTTTCTCCTTGAAGGATAATAATATTGATACAGGAACACACCATAAGGATTGTTTGGGGGTCAGTGGCATCAGCCAGAGAAAGTCAGTAAATGTGGTCACAAATATTGAGCAATGACTTACACTGGCTTTATTACTGGTCATTACTAAGTAGAGGCACAGGTACTGCTCTCGTGTCTGCTTTCCAGAGAGGAAACCGATGTGGAAACGGCGGTGTCGGAGTGAAGCTACACATGAGTCAGTATCTAGTGAGAGCGCGACTGTGCGAGTCACTCTGGGGATGCCGTAGTGAGGACAGGGAGGCGCCTGCCCAGGGACTGAACGTCTCAGGACATGTGTCACGACTCTCTCACTGAAGGGATTGGGGTCAGCGTGTGTTTCCCCTGGTCGAAGGCTCTCCGCATTTCCAGAAGCCTGAGAACTCATCACCTGCAGTTAATGATCAGAGCAAGCTGGTATTTGCTTGGAGTTTCCAGGGCTGGGGATTTGACACCGTGGGTCCACACCTCGCATAGCCGTCTGTAAGAGAGTAATGTAGATGACTGTCACATAAGAATGAAAATGGGAGCAGGCATGGAATTAGATGAATAAAAGTGTAAAAAGATAAGATGCACTTATTTTTTTTAAGTTATTGAATATTAATAACAAAGAACTATAGCAGGTACGTGTCAGTGATACAAACTGAAAATTGTTGGCAATCCAAGCATTTAGATGTAGACGGGGAGAGAAATGTAAATATACCAAATTGTTACATAGCAGCCAAGATGACGTCTTCCTGAATTCCAAGTAGCTGACATAAAACTGACTTATTTCTGTAAGGCCTCAGAGGCGCAGACGCCGGGGTGACGGGGGCGGGAGGGAAGACAGGAGCACCTGCAGGTGGACGTGATCCGAATGATGTCAGCAAAGGGCGAGGCCGTGAGAGGCGCGGGAAACTGGGGAGTCAGCAGAGAGCCCCGGCAGGTGCCAGGGGGACCTAGTCACCACTGTTCAACTAGTTGGTTTAAGCTTCCCTCGTGGGACGAGATGGAAGAGAGTCGGTAAAAGAAGCCGGGAGGGATGACAGAAGAGACGTTTCCGGGGGGCGGGGTGTGAAGGGGTCTTGCTGCAGCACCCCAGTGCGAGGAAGGCTGGACCTTGAGTGCGAGCCAGCGAGTGACAGGAGGGAAAGAGCGGGAGCGTCTCGAGCCCCGGCCGGGAGCGCGCCGCACGGATCCTGGTGTTTAGCAGGCAGCCCAGAGGAGGACATTCTCAGTTCCATCACCTCTCTCACGCCATGGCCCACATCACGAGGCCCAAAATATCCAACACAGAAACACTTCTTGGTCCCCAGGATGTGCACGAACTCTAGGTGACACGTTGCCCTTCCCTCAATGAGCACCTTTAGCTATTCTGCTCTTTCTTACACGAGTCTGGCCTGGCCAAGCAGACCCCGGATCCTCTATTCTTCTCCACCTGGAAACACGCCTCCCTGTGGTTCCAGCTCTGACTGGGCTTTTCCATGAACTGTCAAGACTGGACCAGTAGAGAGATGGGGAGGAAAGGCAAGTGCGGGGATCGGCTTCCTGAGGAAACTCAAGCCAGCTCCTCGGGCTTTGGGCGCAGTTTAGGTCCAGAGCCCAACCCGTTGGACAACCCGGCGCTGGCTGCAGAGGAAAGAATTGCGACGAATGGAGTAGGGTGCCCATCGCCCCTTTCTAACCCAGCTCCCACAAACGGGACCATCAGTGAGAACAAATGAGCAACGTAACGCCTCATTCGCGCAGACGTTCTCACACAGGGTCGCAGGACACCAGAGGAAGTGCCGAGGTCAGCAGGGCCGTGGGGCAGTGTGAAACATCCCCAGGGCAGTTTTGATGTTCAGTCGTGTGAGAAGTTTTGAGACCCACAGACGTGTATTTTTAGCAAAACCACAGCCAACTCCACGGAGCTGAGGGCAAAATGGGACAAGCCTTTCTCATAAATTAACATGTGCCGGGGAAGATCAACTGGCCTGGGCTCTTCCAGATGTGGGAGGAGAGCAGCTAGGTGGCTACTTGATGCCAACCTGTCACAGCATCAAATAGGAGAGCATGGAGTGCACGCTGTCGCAAAGGACATCATCGTTCACAAAATCGCTGCTTGGCGGAAATCTCAGCGGTGCGATTTAGACGTCAGATGCTGCTCGTGAGGAAAGAGGTTGACACGTCTCAGGAGGAGCACCGACGTGGACTGGTGTGGGGCGGTTTCAGCTAGAAAACACAAATTTTAACCTAAAGTCACTTACGCAGAAGCAAAGGGTAGCCTCGATTCTAAAGAAAAGGGTAGAAGGATCAAGTAATGCTACTGCCGAAAGGATGACAAAGGTTAGTGTTTTTTCAGTTCCTTGAGATACAATTGACCTACATCACTGTGTAAATATTGCGAAATGATTACATCCATCATCTTGTATAGAGACGATAAAAAGAAAAAGAAAAAACAAAAGAAAAAAAATTTTCTCCTTGTGATGAGAACTTAGGATTTACTCTCTTACAGCAGTGTTAGCTACAGTCTCCAAACTGTACATCACACCCCCAGGACTGATTATCTGATA
Source organism: Tapirus indicus (assembly GCA_031878705.1). Taxonomy (NCBI): domain Eukaryota; kingdom Metazoa; phylum Chordata; class Mammalia; order Perissodactyla; family Tapiridae; genus Tapirus; species Tapirus indicus. The sequence goes on along the minus strand of CM062925.1, from coordinate 473,584 downwards.
ACTGGAAGTTGATACCTTTGACCACCTTCCTCCATTTCCCCCTCCCCCTACCATCTGCCTCTGGTCACCACAAATCTGATCTTTTTTTCTAAGAGTTTGTGTTTTGTTTTTTACATTCCACATATAAGTGAGATCATACAGTATTTGTCTTTCTCTGTCTGACATTTCACTGGCATAACACCCTCCAGGTCCATCCATGTTATTGCAAATGGCAGAATTTCCTTGTTTTTTATGGCTGAATAGTATTCCATTGTATATATACACCACATCTTCTTTATCCACTCATCTATCAATAGACACTTAGGTTGTTTCCAGTTCTTGGCTATTGTGAATAATGCTGCAATGAATATGGAGGTGCAGATAGTTTTCTAGTTATTGTATTTGTTTTCCCTGGACATATTCCCAGAAGTGGAACTGCTGGATCATATGGTAGTCCTATTTTTAATTTTTTGAGGAACCTCCATACTGTTTCTCATAGTGGCTGCACCAGTTTACATTCCTGCCAGTTCCTGTGCGAGTTCCCTTTTCTCCATGTCCTTCCCAACACTTGTTGTCCCTTGTCTTTTTGATAATAGTCATGTGAAGTGATATCTCATTGTGGTTTTGATTTGCATTTCTCTAATAATTAGTAATGTTAAGCATCTTTTCATGTACCTGTTAGCCATTTGAATATCTTCTGTGAAAAAATGTCTATTCAGGTTCTTTGCCCATTTTTTAATTGGATTGTTTTTTTCGCTCTTGTGTTGTATGAGTTCGTTATATATTTTGGATATTAACCCCTTGTCAGATACATGGTTTGCAAATATTTTCTCCCATTCTGTAGATTGTCTTTTCACTTTTTTATAGTTTCTTTTGCTGTGAAGAAGTTTCTTAGTTGTATGTAGTCCCACTTGTTCTATTTTTTATTTTGTTTCTTGTGCTTTAGGTGTCATATCCAAAAAATCATTACCAAGACCCATGTCAAGGATATTTTCTGCTGTTTTCTTCTAGGATTGTTATGGTTTCAGATCTTACATTTAAGTCTTTAATCCATTTTGAGTGGTGTAAGATAGGGGTCTAGTTTCATTCTTTTACATGTGAATATCCAATTTTCCCAGCACCATTTATTGGAAAGACTGTCTTTTCTCCATTGAGTATTCTTGGCTCCCTTGTCAAATATTTAGTTGACCGTATGTGCTTGGGTTTATTTCTGGGCTCTTGATTCTGTTCCATTAGTCTATGTGGCTGTTTTTATGCCAGTACCATACTGTTTTGATTACTATAGTTTTGTGATGTAGCTTGAAATCAGGAAGCATGATGCCTTCTGCTTTGTTCTTCTTTCTCAAGATTTCTTTGACTATTCAGGGTCTTTTGCCATTCCATGTAAATTTTAGGAGTGCTTTTTCTACTTCTGTAAAAAATGCCATTGGATTCTTGATAGGAATTACATTGAATCTATAGAAGGCTTTGGTAGTATTGACATTTTAACAATATTAATTCTTCTAATCTGTGAACAAGGAATACCTTTCCATTTATTTGTGTCTTCTTCAATTTCTTTCATCAATGTCTTATAGTTTTCAAAGTATAGATCTTTTCCCTCCTCGGTTAAGTTTATCCCCAAGTATTTTATTGTTTTTGAATGTTCTTGTAAATGGGGTCAATTTCTTTATTTCTTTTTCAGGTGATTAGCTGTTAGTGTATAGAAACCCTACTGGTTTTTGTATGTTGATTTTGTATCTTGCAACTTTACTGAACTGTTGATTAGATCCAATGGTTTTTTGATGGAGTCTTTGGGATTTTCTATATATAAAATCATGTCATCTGCAAATAGAGACAGTTTTACTTCTTCTTTTCCAACTGATACATTTTGTTTCTCCTTCCTGCCAGATCGCTCTGGCTGGGACTTCCAGTGCTATGCTGAACAGGAGTGGTGAGAGGGCACCTTGTCTTGTTCCTGATCTTAGAGGAAAAGCTCTCGACCTCTCCCCGTTGAATATGATGTTAGCTGTGGGCTTGTCATATACGGCCTGTATTATGCTGAGACAGGTTCTTTCTAGACATAATTTGTTAAGAGTTTTTATCATGAGCAGATGTTAAATTTTGTTGAATGCTCTTTCTGCGTCTATTGAGATGATCACATGATCTTTTTTCTTTCATTTTATTAATGTGGTGTATCACATTGATTGCTCTGTGTATTTTGAAACATCCTTGCCTCCCAGGGATACACCCCCCTTGATCATGGTGAATGATCCTTTTAATGTGCTGCTGAATTCATTTTGCTAGCATTTTATTGAGAATTTTTACATCTATATTCCTCAAGGATATTAGCCCATAGTTTTCTTGTGGAATCCTATCTGGTTTGACATCAGGGTAATACTGGCCTCGTAAAATGAGTGTTCCCTTCTCTCCAATTTTTGGAAGAGTTTGAGAAGGTTTGGCGTTACTACTTCTTTAGATGTTTGGTAGAATTCACCGGTGAAGCCATCTGGTCCTGGGCTTTTCTTCTTTGGAAGGTTTTTGATTACTGATTCAATCTCCTTGCTAGTAATTGGTCCATTCGGATTTTCTATTTCTTCCTGATTCAGTCTTGGTAGTTGGAATGTTTCTAAGAATGTTTCTAGATTTCTTCTAGATTGTCCAGTTTGTTGGTGTATAATTGTTCACCGTGGCAAGGGTTAGTTTTGAACATTCACCTACCACATTCTTGCCTTCTAGGAGTTTGCTAGAATCATCCAAGTCTGAAGAAATGAACAGATGAAAATGTCCGAAAAGGAACTGAGATGAAAGAAAGGCCAGTAAAAGTTTAGAGAAAATATTAATATAGGATAGACAGTTTTCTAAAACCAAAAATCCCCTTTCTCTAGCTCCTCCAGGTGGTATTCTAATTGATGTGTTGCTCCTTGTAGTTCCAGGCAGGTGCTGGATGGACATGCCAATGACCCCATCCCAGATGGCTTCATCGTTTTGGACTTCTGGGACAACCCCAGGCTGGAAATGACCCTCTTGTGGCTGTGGCCATCTTTTACACAGTCACCCTAGTGGGCAACACAACCCTCATTCTCCTGTCCCACCTGGACTCCTGCCTCCGCACACCTGTGGTACTTCTTCCTCACCCGCCTGTCGGTCCTGGACCTCTGCTTCACCACCAGCTGCATCCCCCAGATGCTGCTCAACCTGTGGGGCCCAGACAAGACCATCAGCTACCTGGGATGTGCAGTCCAGCTCTACATCTCCCTGGTGCTGGGGGCTGCCGAGTGTGTGCCACCGCTGGTCATGGCTGTCGACTGCTACGTGGCAGTGCGCCGACCCCCGCGCTCCACAGCCATCATGCATCCCCAGCTGTGTCACCAGCTGGCGTTCCTGCCTGGGCAAGCGGGATTTTTGGCCCCGTGGTGCCGTCATCCACCACCCTGGAGCTCCCTTTCTGCTGTCACCACCGGGCTGGACAGCTTTGTCTGTGAGGTCCCTGCACTGACCCGCCTGGCCTGTGGGGACACACGCGTCAATGAGTTCCAGATCTCGGTGACCAGCTGCTTCTTCCTGACGGGCCGGTCCTGCTCATCTTTGTCTCTACGGCCACATCGGCCGGGCGGTGCTGGCCATCCAGTCCCACGAGGAGAGGAGCAAGGCCTTCCGCACCTGCTCATCCGGCGTGGCCTCGTCTTCCTCTTCTACTGCAGTTGCACTGCTGTCTACTTCCAGCCCCGGAGCCGTTTTTTCCAAAAGGGAGGGAAGTTCCTGACTCTTTGCTACACTGTGGTGGCCCCCACTCTCAACCCGTCCTCTACACCTTGAGGGACAGGGGCACGACGGAGGCCCTCGAGAGACTATTTGGGAAAGGCAGGAGGGCCAGCGAGGAGTGGGGGAGGGGTCAGACTCAAGGGGAGGTCAGCCTCCGTCCAGCTCGGTTGCTCCCAGCACTAAACGTGTGGCATTTCACACATGGGGACTCTCGCTTATCAACACCAATGCCGAGAGCCAGTGATCCGGTTTGTCCAGACAGCAGACTAATCAAAAGCAAAGTTTGAGACACCCTGCAGTGTTATTCTTAAATTTAAATGTACGTTGCTCCCTGCCGGCTGCCTCCAGGAAATAGACGCTGTTTCAGTTACCTTAAAAAGAATTTATTACAAGGAATCCTTAAGTAGCTAATGAAGGAGGTAAAAAGCAAAAGAAAGAAGCAACAGCCCCTGGGGCTGAGGGAACTCCAGGAAGGACAAGAATTGTTCAAACTGATGGCCCAGAGGAGGGCCCCTGGGAGCATAAAGTCTTAGACCTCCTCCTTCTGAGGCGGGGGCCTTGCTGGTGCGCTGATGTGCTTCTGCTCACTGCGAAGCTGGAGGATCTTGATTCAACTGCTATTGACCTCACCAGCGGCCGCTAGCAGGGTGAGAAAACATTGCTGGGGTCAAATGAACAGGAAAGAAAACAGAAGGGAGCAAAGAGGGAAGAGCAAGTCTCCTCCCCCGCCCCAGCCTGCAGCCTACTTGCCTATGTCACCCCACGTGGCTGCAGCCAAACAAGGAGCCAGCAAGCAAAGCAGAAATGGGGCACACACTCCCAGCCCCGGCCTCTCGCTGGCGCCGACTGACGCAAGTGTGGGTTTGGGGCTGCGAGACACTGGCTTGACAACTGGCACATCTCACAACTCTTGACACCACAAAAAGAATGCAAAACACAAAGTTCTAATTAAGAGGAAGGCATGACGGTGGTCAGCTTAGGGAGTCTGCTCAGTGCAATTCCTACACGTCACTTTCTGTTGAGAAGGAGCTCCATGTCTGATCAGGATAGTGACAAGAAGCAGATATGTAAGAGCTGTCATTCATGAGATATCCTAAAGAAAACAGTAATCTCAAAACTGTTACAATCTGATGACTAAAGGCATTCTCACTGTGCCTGCTACACTGGATTTATTTCAAATTAAACATTGTATTTTGAGATAATTATAGATGCATATGCAGCTGTAACAATTAATAAAGAAATCCCGGGACCCATTACTCTGTCCCCTAGAGGTAACATCTTGCAAAACTGTAGTACAGTGTCACAACCAGCATATAGACATTGAGACACACAAGATACAGAGCATCTTCATCCCCACAGGGTCCCTCATGTTGCCTTTTACAGCCACGCCTTCTCCCCTCAGCACCATCACCCCCTTAAGTCCTGGCGCCAACTAATCTGTTCTGTGTTTCCACATTTTTATAAATTCAAGAATTTTATACAGGGGGCCGCCCGGTGGCGCAGCGGTTTGGTTCGCGCTTGGCAGCCCGGGGTTCGCGGGTTCGGATCCCGGGCGCCCGCCGACGCACTGCCTGTCAGCCACGCCGTGGCGGCGTCCCATATAAAGTGGAGGAAGATGGGCACGATGTTAGCCCAGGGCCAGTCTTCCTCAGCAAAAAGGGGAGGATTGGCAACGGATGTTAGCTCAGGGCTGGTCTTCCTCACACAAAAAAAAGAATTTTATACAAATGGAGTCATACAGCACATAACCTTTGGGGATGGGCTTTTTTCACTCAGCATAATTCTCTGGGGGTTCATCTAAGTATTCCATGGTATTGATGTACCAGCCCATCTCATACTTCACCCGTTGAAGGCCATCCGGATTGTTCCCAGTTTGGGGCTATTATGACTAAAGCTGCCATGAATATTCATGAACAGGCTTTTGTGTGATTACTAGATTTGTGTTTCTCTGGGATAAATGCCCGAGACTGCAATTGCTGAGTCATGTAGTAAACACAAGTCTAATTTTGTAAGAAATTACCATATCCTTTCCAGAGTGGCTGTACAATTTATCATTCCCACCAGCAACGTGTGAGAGATCCAGTTTCTCGCTATCCTTGCAAGCATCTGGTGTTGTCACTATTTTTTTTTTAATCTTACCCATTCTGACAGATATGTAATGATATCTCACTGTGATTTTAATTTTAATTTCCCTAATGGCTATTGATGATGAACATCTTCATCTTCCCTCAGCGTGTCTTCTTCAGTGTATCTTGTCTTTTGCCTATTTTCTAATTGTTTTGTTGTTGTTGAGTTTGAGATTTTAATTCAACACCCATTTATGGTCAAAACTCTCAACATAGTGGGTACAGAGGAAATATACCTCAACATACGAAAGGCCATATATGACAAGCCCACAGCTAACATCATACTCAACAGTGAAAAGCTGAAAGCTTTTCCTTTGAGATCAGGAACAAGACAAGGAAGATGCCCACTCTCCCCACTTTTATTCAACATAGTTCTAGAAGTCCTAGCCAGAACAATTAGGGAAGAAAAAGAAATAAAAGGCATCCAAATTGGAAAGGAAGAAGTAAAGCAGTCACTATTTGCAGATGACATGATATTATATAGAGAAAACTCTAAAGACTCCATCAAAAGATGTTAGAACTAATAAATGAATTCAGTAAATTTGCAGCATACAAAATCAACATACAAAAATCTGTTGTGTTTCTATAAACTAATAATGAACTATCAGAAAGAGAAATTAAGAAAACAATGCCATTTACAATCGCAACAAAAAGAATAAAATATCTAACAATAAATTTAATCAAGGAGATGAAAGATCTGAACACTGAAAACTATGAGACATTAAAAAAATTGAAGAAGACACAAAGAAATGGGAAGATATTTCACACTCATGGATTGAAAGAATTAATATTTTTTAAATGTCCATACTACCCAAAGCCATCTACAGATTCAGTGCAATCCTTATCAAAATTCCAATGGCACTTTTCCCAGAACTAGAACAATTAATTCTAAATTTTATATGGAAACACAAAAGATCTTAAAAAGCCAAAGCAATCTTGAGAAAGAACAAAGCTGGAGGTATCATGCTCCCTGATTTCAAAATATACTACAAAGCTATAGTAATCAAAACAGCATGGTACTGGCACAAAAACAAACCCACAGATCAATGGAACAGAATAGGGAGCCCGAAATAAACCCACACATATATGGTCAATTAATTTACAACAGAGAGGCCAAGAATATACAATGAAGAAATGACAGTCTCTTCAATAAATGGTGTTGGGAAACTGGACAGTCATATGAAAAAGAATGAAACTAGACCACTATCTAAAACCATACAGAAAAATTAACTCAAAATGGATTAAAGATTTGAATGTAAGACCTGAAATCATAAAATTCCTAGAAGAAAACAGAGGCGGTAAGCTCCTTGACATCAGTCTTTGCAATGCTTTTGTGGACCTGACTCCAAAGGCAAGGGAAACAAAAGCAAAAATAAACAAATGGGACTACATCCAACTAAAAAGCTTCTGCACAGAGAAGGAAATCATCATTAAAATGAAAAGGCAACCTACTGAATGACAGAATATATTTGCAAATCATGTATCTGATAGGGGCTTAATATCCAAAATATATAAAGAACTCATATAACTCAACAGCAAAAAACCAAACAACCCAATTAAAAATAGAGCAGAGGATCTGAACAGACATTTTTCCAAAGAAGACATACTGATGGCCAACAGGCACATGGAAAGATGCTCAACATCACTGATCATCAGGGAAATGCAAATCAAAACCACAATGAGATACCACCTCACGCCAGTCAGAAAGGCTATTTTCAAAAAGACAAGAAATAGCAAGTGTTGGAGAAGACGTGGAGAAAAGGAAACCTTCATACAGTGCCGGTGGGAATGTAGGTTGATGCAGCCCTCATGGAAAATAGTATGAAGATTCCTCAAAACACTAAGAATAGAACTACTATATGATTCAGCAATTCCACCTCTGGGTATATATCTGAAGAATACAAAAAAGCTAATTCGAAAAGATATCTGCACCCGCACGTTCATTGCAGCATTATTCACAATGGCTAAGATATGGAAACAATGTAAGTGCCCGTGGATGGATGAATGGGTAAAGAAGATGTGGTGTATATATACAATGAAATACTATTCAGCCTTAAAAAACAAGGAAATTCTACCATTTGCAACAACATGGATGGACCTTGAGGGTATTACGCTAAGTGAAATATGTCAGATGGAGAAAGACAAATACCATATGGTTTCACTCATATGTGGAATCTAAAAAGAAACAAAACAAACAAGCAAAACAGAACAAAAACAAACTCATAGATACGGAGAACAGATTGGTGGCTACCAGAGGGGAAGGGGGTTTGGAGGTGGGGGAAATGAGTGAAGGGGTTCCAGTGTAAGGTGATGGATGGGAACTAGACTTTTGGCGGCGAGCACACTGTAGTGTATACAGCTGTTGAGTTATAATGATGTACACCTGTAGCTTATATAATTTTCTATACCAATTTTACCTCAATAAAAATATTGTATATTTATATATAGTGTACCATGTGATGTTTTGATATAAATATATGTTGTGAAATAATCACCACAATCATGCTAATTAACATATCCATCATCTCACAGAGTTGACCTTTTCCTTTTTGTGTGTGTGTGGTGAGAAGAACTGTCCTCTTAGAAAATTTCAAGTATACCATACAGTATTGTTAACTATGTTGTCACATTGTCACATTATTGTGCATGTAGCTTTACTTTTAAAATGTGTCTTCATCACATTTGGAATTTTTTGTCTTGATGTGAGGCAGAAATACAATGTTTCTATGTCCATGGCTATTTGTCTCAGCCAGGTTCACTGACCTTCCTTCCTTTCCTCCCCAGTTTCAATGTCACAAGTCACATTTCCATGCATGCCTGTGCCTGGCATGAACTGTGTCCTGCCTATACTACACCGACCCGTTATTATAGCTCCTTGATGTCTAGTACGGCAAGTCCTCCTATGTCGTCAAAATTTTCCTGGATACTCTTTGCCCCCTATTTTCCATATACATTTTAAAAATTATCTTTCTCAATTCTATGAAAATCCCTGTTAGTGTGTTAATTGCAACTGCGTTGAATTTTAGTTTATTGTGGGGGAGTGGGACTGGCATTGTCATGCTCTTGAATCTTCCCATCCATGAATATGACACATCTCTCCATTATTTAGGTCTTCTTTTGTATGATTTTTGTACAATTTTTGATAGATTTATTCTAGGTACCTGATAATTTTTATTGCTATGATTAATAGGATTTTTATTACATTTTAAATTGCAGGTGCTTAGGAATGCTGCTGTTTTGATTTTTTAACTTTTCATTTGGAAATAATGCCATATGTACAGAAAAGATGCAAGATAAACACAATGTAGTTTAAAAGAATAGTATAAAGAACAATCCCATATTACCCGCCTCCCTCAGGATTTACCCATTATCAACACTGATACTGACATTCTTGAAGAATACAGTCCCCTCCCCTTTTTAGCAGAACTTCCTCATTTGGGCTTTGTCTGGTGTTCCCCGAGATTAGATTCTGGCTATGCATTCTCAGCCAGAATCATACAGGTGATACTGGTTCCTTCTCAAGTTATCACACCTGAAAGCAGACATCCACCTCCCTCACTGATGTTATTTATTAGATGGTCAGGGCACTGTCCAATTTCTGCTCTTTGTATAGTTACTATTTTTCTCTTGTAACTGATTCACCAACTGTGGGGAGATACTTTCTGGCCACACAGGAGTCCTGCTCTCCATTTGACTTCCCCTGTAGATTTAGCATCCATCACTGCTTCCTGCCTGACCCAATCTTTACTATGACCATTGGAATGAACGATTCTTTCCCAACTGCATGCCATTGATCTTTGTATATTGATCTTCTATCCAGCAACTTTACTTATTTTTTAGTTCTACTAATGTGGAAAACCTCATGGACTTTTCCAAATTAATAGTTACATTGTGGGGTCTTTATCTACTCAGACATTCCTCTGGGTCACTGAGGGGTAAACTCTTAATCCGGTTTTAAGTTCCCAGTGCCCAGAAGTTTTTTCTTTTTCTCTTTCCAGCTTAGCTATGTGTTTTTAATCACTTCTATCCTTGCAAGTCAAGGTGTTTGTAGCAGGGAGCTGTCTGCAGTAGCTCGCCTCACCAAGATGCACGGAACAAATACCTAGATCAGAGTTACTCAAAAGCATTGGTCCTGGACAAGACAGAGAGTTTGCACCAGAATATAAATCACTTACTGCTTCCTTTATTGAGAAAGTCTCACCTTGAAAAAAGTCAGCTTATCTAAAAAGCACGCTTAGTAATGTGATTGGTTTATGTTCCCGCACAAGCTCCTTATATCAACAGCCCACACTTTGAGTAGCAGAGGCCTGGATGGCTTGTCGGGCAGAGGAAGTAGTATTTCCATCCTGAACAATTCCAGGTGGTTCCGGAGTTGTGTAGAGAAGCAATTAATCCATGTTTTTTGTGATTTAATGCTATGTGCAGTGTATAAATGAACTTCTCCTGGGATGCGGTAAATCCAAGATAAGTTCTCATAGCTGAAGGCAAAACACATTTTTACATAATACTTCTATTTATGGCTATAGCTCCATCTCCTCTAAAACCTTCCTCTGCATGATTTTCAACCTCCTGTCCTATCAGAGCTGAAATTTCCACCATCAGAGTTAGGGTGAGGTGATTTTTTTCCCCATTCATTGCAATTGAATCATTTGGCAAAGAGATTTTAAAACTTCATAAAGAAATTTAATTTATCTTTAGTAGTCTAGATAAACAAGTAAAAAGATTTCTAGGCACTGTCTTTTAAAATTAAGGAAAGGAGACAATTTAACTCAATAAATACAACAAAGTTTTTATGTCTTCTGAATTGTCAACCAGCTACAATAAACATGAATTATTTTATTAGAAAATAAAACTGTTACAAAAATAAATAAGTTGCTGCCACAAAATTGCAACATAATATACAGTTAAATTGTCCTGTTTATGGTCAGTTAAGAGCAAGATGGCAGGAGTGATGATGTGGGCAAAATAAACAGAACAAAAAGGGGAAGAAGATCTGAGGGAAGGAGATTTCAAGAAGAAAGCACAGAGATGAGTTAGTTACACGAGGTCACCAAGAGGAAGACGCCCTCTGAGAGGCGCTGTGATGAGAACTGTATGGTCTGGATGATTCTGTTGCCCTCCTGTCTTCACCCCAGGACTAAAGGAGATGCTCACACTTTCTCCACAAAGGCACCATCCACAGGCTTTCGTCCCCACCAGGCCAGAAGAACTGCGGAGCACTGGTCTCACCCTGACGGAGGGGCCTCCTTCCACGGGTCCACACTGGGCGGCGGGGCCAGAAAACACGGGCGTCCAGCAGCCCTGCTCCGTCACTACCACGAGGGCTCGAAGACAATGGTCAACTCGGGCTTTTCTTCCTGCAGCGTTTCTAACGCGCATTTTGTCTCATAATTGAAGTACATTTCACACAGACTGTAAAGAAAAATAGAGAGCCTTGGGTTATTCTCTCCAAATGACACTCAGGGTTTCTGGTCTTAAAATCCCCACGTCCTCACCACCCCTAATCTCACAGGCTTCCTGGCTCTCCCCAGCTGCGCTTCATGCCTAAGGTGGTTTCTGTTATATTTTTAACCTTCGAGTTTGGAAATATTTAAACATAAGGAAATGGAGAGAGAAAAGGATAATGAATCCCCATATGCCTGTTTCCCAGGTCCGACAATTAACAGCTCCTGGCCAATCTTGTTTCATCTATCGCCCTCTCTCTCCTCACATAAATGGATTATTTTAAACACAGCATTTCATGTACCCATAAATATTTCACTGTGTGACACTAAACAAGGAAGGCTTTTAAACACATAACCATAATGCCATTATCACACCTAAAAAAGTTAATAATTCCTTAGTATCAACCTATGTCCGATCGGTGTTTAAATTTCCTCAACTGTCTGATAAATTTTTTATATTATGTTCATTTAATCAGGAGCCATATGAAGTACACACATTGCAATTGCTTGGTATGCCTCTCAAGTCTTCTTTGAAATAAGTTCTTCCTCCTTCTCTTTTTTAAAATTTCCCTCACAACTTAACTAAGAAATCATACCCTTTGTGCTGCATCATTTCTAGCAATCTTGATTTGGTTGTGCTATGGACTTAATGTCTGTGCTCCTTCCAAGTTCATATGTTGAAGCCTTAACACTCAGGGTGATGGTTGTGGAGATGAGGGCTCTGGGAGGTGATTAGGGTTAGATGAGGTCATGGGGGTGGGATTCATGCCCTTGTAAGAAGAGGTACCAGGGCGCACACTCTCTGCCTGTGTCTCTCTTTCTCTCTCTGTGCCACGTGAGGACACAGGAAGAAGGCGGCCGTCTGCGAGCCCAGAAGAGAGCTCTCACCAGAAATCGAATCGGCCGGCACCATGATCTGGGACTTCCTGCCTTCCAGGACTGTGAGAAATCAGTGTCTGTTGTTTCAGGCGCCCAGTCTATGCTATTGTAGATGGCAGCCCGAGCTGACGGGACAGGTTGATTGCATCCATGGACTCCCCAGCCTGTTTGGAGCGTGTCGCTCATCTCCAGAGTGTCCTTCAGGGCTGGCTCGGTGACCCCACGTGCAGCAGTGTCTCAGCTTCATCCTAACAACCCCTCCCTTTGTTTCTCTGTTTCTCCCAGCACTGGGAACGTTGTGCAGCAAACGTGCTCCACGGTGTCCGCACAGGACGCAATGTGATCCAAACTTCTGTTTATTTGAACCTGCATTCCAGTCGGCGACCAGCCTCAACAGAATGCAGGATACAGAAAATAAACAGACAAGAAAATGACATAGCATGTATGATGGTGGTCAACGCTATGGAGGAAAAGAAGCAGAGAAGAGGAAAGAACATGCCAGCCTGCTGTTTTCTGTAGGATAGTCAGAGACAGACTCTCACAGAAGAAGACCTCTAAGCAGAGAATTTAAGGATGCATGAGAACAAGGCATGTGAATATCAAAAGGGAGAGAGTTCCAGGCAGAGGGAACAGCAAGGGCAAAGTTCTGGAGGTGACAGGGTTTTTGCGAAACAGCAAGACCAGTGTGAGTGGAGCAGAAGGAACAAGGGTCAGGAGAAGAGCTTGCAGAGGCAGCAGGGGCAGATCACGTGGGGCCTTAGGCACTACCGTCTGTTTGTGGCTCTTACTGTGAGCATGACGGGAAGTTGCTGGAGCATTGCGGTAGGGTGATAGGATCTGACCCACGTTTTAGCTGCTTTCCCATCTGCTATGGTGAGAATAACAGACACAGAGCAGCCTGGCAGAATGCTGCCAGGACAGTCCAGACAGGAGGTGATGGCGGCTTGAACCAGGGTAGGAGCCATGGAGCTGGCCAGAAGTGGTCAGAGTGGGCCTGCCATGAAAGCAGAGCTAACAGGACATGCCAGTGGATTGGACGTGTGCTTAAGGAAAAAGAGGCATCAAGGATGACACTAGGATTCTTTTGGCCTGAGAAACCCAGACTGAGTTTCCATTGACTGAGATGGGAAGAAGCAGGTTTTAGACAGAGGAGGAGCACAGGCTTGCATTTGGACATGTGAAGTTTGGGAGGCTTATTAAACATCAAGTGGAAGGTCAGACAAGCATTTGGACATGGAATTTCACGGAGATATAAACTGGGGGACACAGCACATATATAGTAAAGCCAGAAGACTAGATGGTATAAAGGAAAGAGAAAGTGTAGAGAAGAAAAATTAGCCCAATGATTGAGACCTGGGGACTCAGCATGCAAAGGTCAGGATGGTGAAGGAAGCCAAAGAGGAGACTGAGCAGAAAGAGCCAACGAAGCAGGAGCAAATCCAGAGGAGAGCATGTCGCCCCCAACGCCAAGCAAAGGAACTGTCTTCAGCAGAGAGTGGTGGTGGGGCCGATGGAAGCTGTGAGACTCCCTAGGAAGCTCTTCCCACAGAGGTAATGGGTGCCTCAGTGGCAGCACCGACGACGGAAGCGAGCCACTGGTCCCACGCACTGCAGATGGGCTGAATTTTATGGAGTTTTTGATCTGGATGTTTCTGGAACACTCTCTTCCATTGAGAAATCCTCAGAAACAAGAAGGACGACTCCTCGGCTATGCAGGGACCGTTGCAACTAGGATGACCCAGGGACTGGTCTAGTTCCACGGAGTGCAATCCCTCGCACAGAAATGCCATTCTATTTGGCCAGTTTCACTGGGGCTTTTGTTTCTTTCAAGGAAATAGATGAGAAGTCTTTTCACACCAAACTGAACCCTGATCACTCTAAATGTCTGGATGAAGTTGAATATGCAGTTCATGACTCACATACCCTATAAAAAATTCCACAACAACTGGGCCAGGCCCCCCCTCGCCCCGAGTGCACGGGAAGCCGTCCTGGATTTTGGTAACCAGTCAACGTTGCCTTAGAACACGGGACCCGGCCACACACACCTCTGCAGGGCACGCTTACCCCAGGCTTTTTAGGAGGCAGCCCTGCTGTTTCAGCACTTCGCAGAGCAGCATGACCCCCAGGTCACCGAGGTCATTGCTGCCCAGGCTCAGCTCTCGCAGGCTCTGGCTGGAGGTCAGCAGTGTGGACAGATCCCAGCAGCAGTGTGAGGTGAGGCTGCAGCTGTCTAATCTGCAAGAAAGAGAGTGGTTTACAGAATGTGCCCCTGACCCTCCCCTCAGTCTCCCAGGTCTCAGCCTGCCATGTTTCCGATGCAGAGAAAGCGCAGGGAGAACGAGCTTGGAACCATCTTACACGCCCAGTTATTCTCCTCTCCTTTGCAGATGGGAGTGTTTCCTCCAGCCTACTGGATCATGTGGATCAAATTAGTAACAGCACTTTGTGAATTGATTTTTCTCAAATTCTATGTCTCCCCACAAATTTCCCTAAAATACTTGTGCCATTCTGCTCCCACTCTTTTGTGGTAGAGAAATTTGGGGTGAGAGGAACTCCAGAATTTACCTTTATACCCTCTAGAAGTAGAATTCCTCCCAGTCCCACGATCCTTAGTAAGCCAAACCCTAGGAGGACTCCACCCCCCTCAGAAACCGAGGATCTCCTCGTCGTTCCCTCCAACTCCCCGCCCCCTCGCCAGCCACCATGTATTCCCATCACCGTAACAAGCTGAGGGACTTACTCCAACATCTGCAGCTTGCAGTTGGGGTGCAAGAGTCCCTCACAGAGCAGCTTGACCCCCATGTCTCCAAGAGCATTGCCCCGCAGGTAAAGTTGCATGAGATTCTGGTTGGTGCTGAACACCGAGGACAGGGCTGGACAAGAGCCTGATGTAAGGCCAGAATTCACCAGCCTGTAGGAGGAAGAAGGAGAAGAGTCCTCAGCGACCAGCCTTCCTCGGACACGGCACAGCTGTCTCACCAGAGCGGCCTCATCTCATCCTTCCACTTACCGGTCAGGAGCCGCATCCTGGCTGCAACCTGAGGAGAGCATGACTCCCTGTCTCTGTCCCCATAAGACAGACAAGTGATGGTCTCAGCAGACACTTTGCTGGGATCAGTAGAAGAGACAGAACGAAAGCAAACTGATCCCGATTCCCTCCACACTCCTCCTCCTTCTGACACATATTCCCTCTGACCGTGCATGCTCCTCACCACCACCTCTTCCAGGAAGACTTCCCAGTTGACCCAGACTAACAGTTCCCACAACGTTGCAGAGACCTACCCTAGTTGAGCCTTACGTCACCTGGGCAAGCAGGCGGTGCTGCTGTAACTGACCCGCATCTTACAGGTTAGAAACCCAAGTCTCATCAAATCCTCTTTCTCCTAAGGTCAAAGGGCAAGTGTGTGGCGGAGAGGGGACTCAGACATAAGCTTTGTGGTGTCATCTGCTCTCTGTTGCCCTTCTGTCCAACTCCCTCTTCCTCCTGCACTGTAAGGGCCTCCCAGAGCACAAAGCTCCAGGTTTGTGTTACACTTAATGGAATTAAGATTTTTGATGTACCATTCTTGGGTCTAGTTGAGGGGTTCTGTCACCAAGCAAGAGCACGCAGGCTCTGAAACAGAGAGCTGTGTCAGTCCCGCATAGGAGTCGGAGGGTGGCACACAGCATACAGAAGTCCACGTATGCCAGGCCTTCAACAAAGCCTTGATTCAAGAACATCTTGTGCAATCGGATTCCTTCCTGCCAGAATCCTTAACAATGACATGTGTTTAAGCTCTAAAGTGTCTTAGAATCAGGAAACATAGAAACAGGAAGAAGTCATTCTGACGGTGTAGCTTGAACAGATGGCCACAAGGAAACAGACGTACTTGCCCTCCCACTGATCTGCATCCACCAGGTCAAGGATGGATCACAATGAAAAAGGAAGAGTAAGCAAGATGAAGGGGGAAATGAAACCCCAGAAGAATGAGCAGAAACAAAGCAAGTTTCGAGTGGCTTCCAGCTAAGAATTTTGTCAGAGGGTCCTGAGGGAACATGCAGAGGGGATTTGCAGGATTGCTAGCTGTTATGGACCAAATCTTTGTGTCCTCCAACATTTATATGTTGAAATCTTTTGTGTGTGTGTGTGTGAGGAAGACCAGCCCTGAGCTAACATCAGTTGCCAATCCTCCTCTTTTTTGCTGAGGAAGACCAGCCCTGAGCTAACATCCATGCCCATCTTCCTCTACTTTATATGGGACGCCGCCACAGCATGGCTGACAAGCAGTGCGTTGGCAGGCACCCAGGATCTGAACCTGCGAACCTGGGCTGCCAAAGCATGAACTAAACTGCTGTGCCACCAGGCCAGCCCCCTATATGCTGATATCTTAACCCCCAATGTGATGATATTGGGAGGTGGGCCTTTGAGAGGTGATTAGGTCGTGAGGGTGGAACCTTCATGATGGGATTAATACCCTTATAAAAGAGACCCCCGAGAGCTCCCTCGCCCCCTCCACCATGTGAGGACACAGGCAGAAGGTGGCTGTCTGCAAGCCAGGAAGAGGGTCCTTGCCAGGAACCAGAGGATCTACAGGTGCCTGATCTTGGGCTTCCAGCCTCCAGAACCATGAGAAAGAAATGTTTGAGCCACCCAGTCTATGGTATTTTTGTTATAGCAGCCCAAATGGACTAAGACACTGGCAAAGATGAAGAACATTCCAGAAGACTGGAGGTAGTCATCAAAAAGGTAGTCATCAAAAAGTCATCAAAAAGAATATTTAAAAAAAAAAAGAATATTTTGAAAGTTATGGAATGGCAACCTTTACCACTATTTCCAGAAAAGGACTAGAAGGGACTATGAAATTGATGTTTGAGGAGCAGCGCACAGTAAATGGCAGCAGTTACAAGCAGACAAGTTGCTTTCGTTATGAATAAGTCACATCTGAATTATGAAAAAGTTGGTCACCATTGAGCTGAGTGATGGGTACACGGAGTATGGAATAAAGTGTTTAGAAAGTCAAACAACCAAGTCTTACCAACCACTCTGCTCGATTAGAGGAATGTAACCAACAGCGTACATCTTGGTTTCAACTGATCTATTAACTCAGTTCTACATTTATTGAGCATGGATATCTTGCCATGTACTATATTAAGTTAAATTATTAGGTTTTTAAAAATTTACTAATGATATGTCTAATGTGACAAAAATGTCCTGAAGAAAACTGAGACAGATAATTTAACATTTATTGAATAGTTACTATGTTCTTGGCTGTTTGATGATGACTTTAAATAGGATTATCTCATTGAATTGTTACAAAATCAAGATGCAGGGATTGTTTTTGTCCCTATTTTTAAATGGAAAAACAGGATCAGAGAAATTACTTGAAGAATGAAAAGGAGCTTCCTAGCTGGACAGTGGGGGTGGGAGACTAAGAGTAACCCTCCAGGCAAGAGGAAAGTGGTGAAAGAGCAGGTCAAGTCCTTAGAACTAAACACTAATTCAACACAGCTCAAAACGGAGTGAACCATATGTTAGGCGAGAGGGTAGGAGCAGAGATCCAGGGCTGGTCAGGGACAGCCTTGCGTGCCAAGCTAAGGTATATCAACTTCACTCTGACTTCAAAGAAAAACTTTTGAAGGTGTTTAGAGCAAAGGCTCAATATTATCAAATTTGCATCTTAGAAAGCTCCCTTTGGTGTTATGTAAAAAAAAAGACGAGAGGTAGAGGGAACTGAAAGTAAAGAAAATTTGGGATTGTCTTCTGTTTACCGGTTGGTCAGCCTCCTGGAAAGTTCCACTGTTCAACAAGGCTGTAAGAAGAGGGCAAGAACAGGACAAAGGATGTGGTGGGAGTAGGTTACAAGAATTAAAGCATTTTGCAAATTCTTAGTTGTGACACTTGTGTAATATTGGGGGGGGGCAATATGCAGGCAGAGATAAAGATCTAAAGTTCAAGAAAACAAAATTTGGCTATACCTAACAAAATATAAATTGCCTATAAGTTTTGCCTCATTAATTCCACTTATAGTTATCCACCTCAAAAGAAACACTCACACATACATAAAGTTATACATATAAATATGCTTTTCCAGAGTTGTTTGTCATACTGAAAAAGTAGAAACCCATCCAAAGGTTCATCATTCAATGAGTGGCTAAAAAGATTACCATAACGCATACTATGGATATTACGCCCGAATCTGTAGATTTGTATACACTAGCACAGTCATGTATCCATAATAAATGAAAAAAAGCAAGTCATAGGAAAGTATTCACATTATTATTTCAGTTTTGACAGACAGATACAGTGTTACGGGTTGAATTGTGTCCCCCAAAACTTTATATGTTGAATTCCTAGCCCCCAGTACTTCAGAATGTGACCTTATTGAAATATGGTCATTGAAGATGTAATTAGTTAAGGTGAGGTCATTAACGTGAGCTCTAATCCAATATGAGTGGAGTCCTTATAAAAAGGGGAAATTTGGACACAGAGACAGACACACACCAACACAGGAAGAAAACTGTGGAGATGAATGCTAAGATTGAGGTGGTGCATCTACAAGCCAAGGAATGTCAACGACTGCCAGCAAGCCACCAAAAGCTGGAAGAGAAGTAAAGAACAGACACTTCTTCGCCACCGCCATCAGAACAACCCTGCCGACACCTTCATCTTGGACTCTTAGCCTCCACTACTGACAGACAATAAATTTTGGTTGGAACATTCTATCCAACAACAGCAAAATACATATTCTTCTCAAGCACAGATGGAACATTTTCTAGGATACACCCTACATTAGGCCACAAAACAAGACTTAGCAAATTCAAGATTGAAATCATACCAAGTATCTTCTCTGACCACAATGTTATGAAACTAGAAATCAATAACACTATGAAAACTAGAAACTCAAGAATACATGGAAGTTAAACAACCCTCTCCTGAACAACAAATGCATCAAAGAAGAAAGTATAGAGGAAATTAAAAAGTACCTTGAGACAAACAAAAATGGAAACACAACATACTAAAAGTTATGGGATGCAGCAAATCAGTTCTAAGGGAGGAGTTTCTAGCTATAAATGCACACATCAAGAAAAATGAGAGAACTTAAATAAACAACATAATTTTATCCTCAAGGAACTAGAAGAACAGACTAAGCCCAAAGTTACCAAAAGGAAGGAAATAGAAAAGATAAGAGCAGAAAGAAATAAAGTAGAGAACAAGAAAACAATAGAAAGAGTAACAAAACTAACAGTTGGTTTTTGAAAAGATAAACAAAATTGACAAAGCTTTAGCTAGACAAACCAAGATATTAAGAGGGAGGACCCAAATCAACAAAAATATAAATGAAAAGGAGACATTACAATTGATGATACAAAATACAATAGATCCTAAGAGGCTACTATGAACAATCATAACCAACAAACTGGACAACCTAAAAGAAATGAAAAAATTCTTAGAAACATACAATATACCAAGACTGAGCAAGAAGAAATAGAAAATCTGAAGAGACCAATTACTAGTAAGAAGATTGAATCAGTAATCAAAAAACTCCCAATGAGGAAAGGACCAGGATCAGATGGCTTTCTTGGTGAATTTTATCAACAGTTAAAGAAGAATTAATGCCAGTCCCTCTTGAACTCTTCAAAAAAACCAGAGGAGGAAACACCTCCAATCTCATTTTATGAGGCCAGCATTACCCTGATGCCAACCAGAAAGGACTCTATGAGAAAAGAAAACTACAGGCCAACATCCTTCATGCATATAAATGCAAAAATTTTCAACCAAATGCTAGTAAATCAAATTCAGCAGCACATTAAAAGGATCATTCACCATGATCAAGTGAGATTTATCCCTGGTATGCAAGGATGTTTCGCCATACATAAACCAATAAATGTGATACATCACATTAATAAAATGAAAGATAAAAATTGTATGATCTTCTCAATAGACACAGAAAAACCATTTAACAAAATTCAGCACACATTCATAATAAAACCTCTTAAAAATTAGGCATAGAAAGAACCTAACTCAACATAATACAGGCCATATATGACAAGGCCACAGCTAACATCCTCCTCAATGGTGAAAGGTTGAGAGCTTTTCTTCTAAGATCAGGAACAAGACAAGGTGCCCACTTTCACCACTCCTGTTCAACATAGCACTGGAAGTCCTGGCCAGAGCAATCACACAAGAAAAGAAACAAAAGGCATCTGAATCAGAAAGGAAGAAGTAAAATTGTCTCTATTTGCAGATAACATGATATTATGTATAGAAAATTCTGAAGGTTCAACTGAAAAACTGCTAAATCTGATCAATGAATTTGGTGAAGTTGCAGATACAAAATCAACATACAAAAGTCAATAGCATGTCTATACAATAATAACGACTTTTCTGAAAAAGAAATAAAGACATCAATCCCATTTACAATAGCATCAAAAACAATAAAATACTTAGGAATAAATTTAACCAAGGAGATGAAAGATCTCTATTTTGAAAACTACAAGACATTGACAAAAGAAATGGAAGAAGACCCATAAATGCAAAGATATCTCTTGTTCGTAAATTGGAAGAACTAATATTGTCAAAATGTCAATACTACCTGAAGTCATGTATCAATTCAATGCAATCCCTATCAAGACTCCAGTGGTATTTTTTACAAAAGTAGAAAAAACAATCCTAAAATTTATGTGGAACCACAAAAGACCCTGAAGAGCCTAAGTAATCCTGAGAGAGAAGAACATAGTGAGAGGCATCACACTTCCTGATTTCAAACTATATTACAAAACTACAGCAATCAAAACAGTATGGTACTGGCATGAAAACAGACAAGTAGACCAATGGAACAGCATCAAGAGCCCAGAAATAAACCCAAGAGTATATAGTCAACTAATATATGAGTAGGGGCCAAGAATACTCAATGGAGAAAACACAGTCTTTTCAATAAATGGTGCTGAGAAAATTGGATATCCACATATAAAAGAATGAAACCAGACCCCTATCTTACACCACTTAAAACAATTAACTCAAAATGGATTAAAGACTTAAATGTAAGACCTGAAATCATAAAACTCCTAGAAAGAAAACAGGAAAAAAAGCTCCTTGACATGGGTCTTACCAATGATTTTTTGAACATGACACCTAAACCGCAAGCAACAAAATTAAAAATAAATAAGTGGAACTATATCAAACTAAAAAGCTTCTGCACAGTGAAACAGTTCATCAACAAAATAAAAGGCAACCTACAGAATGAGAGAAAATATTTGCAAATCATATATCTGATAAGGGGTTAGTATCCAAAATATATAAAGAACCTATACAACTCAAGAGTAAGAAAAACAAATAATCCAATTTAAAAATGGGCAAAGGACCTGAATAGATATTTTTCCAAAGAAGACATTCAAATGGCCAACAAGTACATGAAAAGATGCTCAACATCACTGATCATTAGGGAATGGCAAATCAAAACCGCAATGAGATATCACTTCACATCTGTTAGAATGACTGTTATCAAAAAGATAAGAAATAACAATTATTGGCGAGGATGTGGAGAGAAGGGAATTCTTGTGCACTATGGGTGGGAATATAAATTGGCACAGCTAATGGAAAACAGTATGGAGGTTCCTCAAAAAATTAAAACTAGAGCTACCATATGATCCAGTAATTCCACTTCTGAGTATTTATCTGAAGGAAACAAAATCACTTTGTTGAAGAAATATCTGTAGCCCCATGTTCATTGCAATATTATTTACAATAGCCAAAACGTGGAAACAATCTAAGTGTCCATCAGCAGATGAAAGGATAAAGATGTGGCACATATATATATATTTTTTTTAATGGAATACTATTCAGCCATCAAAAAGGAAATGCTGCCATTTACAACAACATGGATGGACCTTGAGGGCATTATGCTAAGTGAAATAAAGTCAGACAGAGAAAGGCAAATACTGTATGATCTCACTTATATGTGGAATCTGAAAAAAAATAAAAGAAAACTTACAGAAAAAGAGATCAGATTTGTGATTACCAGAGGTGAGATGTTGTGGGTGGAGGATTGGAGGGGTGAGGAATTGAAGGAAGATGGTCAAAGGTACAAACTTCCAGTTATAAGATAAATAAGTCCTGGGGTGTAATGTACAACATGATGACTATAGTTAATGCTGCTGAGTGATATATAGGAAAGTTGCTAAGAGAGTAAATTCTAAAAGTTCTCATCAAAAGAAAAAAACATTTTTTGTAACTGTATGAGGTGTTGCATGTTAACTAAACTTATTATGGCAACCACTTCACAATATATGTGTGTCAAGTCATTATGCTGTACACCTTAAACTTATATAGTGCTGTATATCAGTTATATCTCAATAAAATGGAAAGAAAAAAATAGCAATAAATGTCTGTTGTTTATGCCACTCCTTCTGTGATACTTTGTTACAAAAGCCCTAGGCAGCCAATACATAGAGTGTATTAAGGTGAGTGGGTGGATGGCAGACAGATGAATGGATAAGTGTCTGTGCAGAACAAAATATCTGGAAGTTTGTTCATCACCCGTTGTAAATGGTTCTCTCGGAAGTGAGCTGTGAAGGAGCTTTCACTTCTTACTTTGTGTATCTATATTATTTGATATTTTCACACTAAGCATGTCTTACTTTCGTAATGAAAGACTCACAGGCAGGGCCTACAGTCTCCAGTCCAGCATGTAGGAAGCCTAGAAGTGGCACTCTGTCCTAGTGACAAGTAAAAGCTGAACAAACTGACAAATCAACAATGTTTCTTAGGTCGAGAGAAGTGTGGCTGCAGGGCAGTCTGCTGCTCCCCACCCTGGAGAGACAGAGAGGCAAACACGGAGACTTACAACCTGGATCAGAACCCACAGGCTGAAACCTTTGAGGGAACCAGCGCCCAGGTAGGGAGACCTGAACTATAACCGACAGATAGCTGGGGGCTGGGTGTGGACAGGTGTGAGAGACAAAACCCCAGGGGGACCTAGTCACAGGGCGACACCAGGAGCTCGGCCAGGTTCTCACAGCGAAGATCAGAGAAAAGTCCCTTTGTGCTTCCAGGAGAGACGGGGGGAGGAATCATTGTAAAATACACCAGAGCACTCAGTTCTTCTTAACAAGGCTGGTCCTCAGGAGAAACTAGTTAATCAAAGCCTAACCTGCTGGGATATTATCAGAGCCCAAAGAACCCAAAAGGAGGGAGATACTCAACTCCAGCCCCCTCTAGCCATCTTGTCCCGCTTACAGGGGTAGGAAAAAACTGAGAAGCAGGTAAAAGCACTGAGAAGTCACAGTCCAGAGGCACAGGCTCACTAAAAGACTGAGACCTAATCACAGGACTATAGAACGCTTTGCCTCCCCCCCATAACCACATCACTAAGGGTCTATTTACAGCAGGTCCCTTCACCCAGCACATCACGTCCAGTATCAAGGGAAAATTACAGGACATTTTAAAAGGCAAAAAGAGTTTGAAGAGACAGAGAAAACATCAGAACCCAACTCGGATATGCCAGGAATTTCGAAATGAACAGGAATTTAAAACAACTATAATTCATACACCAGTGGCTCTAATAGACAAGAACAGATGGGCAATGTAAGCTGAGAGACAGAAATTCTAAGAACCAAAAAGAAATGCTAGAGATAAAAAACACTAACAGAAATGAAGATTATTTGATGGACTCATTAGTAGACTGGACACGGCTGAGGAAAGAATCCCTGAGCTTGAGGATATCTCAATAGAACCTCCAAAAGCTGAAAAGTAAACTGAAAAAAAAAGAATAAACATCCAAGAACTGTGGAACAACTATAAAAGTTGTATGAGTGCAACATACATGTAATGGGAATACCAAAAAGAGAAGAAAAACAGAAGGGAATAGAGGAAATATATAAAACACTAATGACCAAGAATTTCCCCCAAATTCATGTCAGACACCAAACCACAGATCCAGGAAGCTCAAAGAACACCAAGTGGGAGAAATGCCAAAAAAAAAAAAAAGATCTACAGCTAGGCATATAATTTTCAGAATACAGAAAATCAAAGATAAAGAAAAAAATCCTGAAAGAAGCCAGAGGAAAAAAAATACCTTACCTATTGAGGAGCAAAGATAAGAATTACATCTGACTTCTCAGAAACCATGCAAACAAGAAGAGAGTGAAGTGAAATATTTAGGGCTGAGAGGAAAAAACAAACCTAGAATTCTACACCCTGTGAAATTATCTATCAAAAGTGAAAGAAAAATAAACTTTCTCAGACAAACAAAAGTTGAGGGAATTTGTTGCCAAGAGACCCGCCTCACAAGAAATGTTAAAAGAAGTTCTTTAGAGAGAAGAAATATAGTCGGATCTACATAAAGAAAAGAAGAGCACTGAAGAAGGAATAAGTGAAGGTAAAGGAAAAACTTTTATTTTTCTTATTCTTAAGTGATCAAACAGATAATATGGTGTTTAAAATCATAATAGCAACAATGTATTCAATTATTTATATTTATATGTATATATATGCTTGTGTCCAAGCGAAATGAATGACAGCAATGATACAAGGAACAAGAGGGAGAGATTAGGATTATTTTGTTGTTATAAGGTATTCACACTACCTGTGAAGTGGTGTAGAGTTATTTGAAAGTAGACTTGAATTAGTTGTAAATGTGTATTGCAAACTCTAGGGCAACCACTAAGAAAAGTTAAAAAAAAAAAGTATAATGGATATGCTAAGAAATGAGACAAAATAGAATCATATAAAATGCCCAGTTAAAATCACAAAAGGAAGAAAAAGAGAGGAAGACAAAAATAGGATCAAAGAACAAGGGCAACAAATAGAAAACAAGGACAGACATGAATATTAATCCAACTTTATCAACCATCACTCTGAACGTCAATGGTCTAAATGAACCAAATAAAAGACAGATTGTAGAGTGGACAAAAAACAAGACTCAGCTCTATGTTGTCTACAAGAAACCCACTTTAAATATAAAGACACATACAGATTAAAAGTTAAGGCATGGAAAAAATAAAAAAGTAAAGGATGGAGAAAGATAAACCATGCTAACACTAATCAAAAGAAAGCAGAGAATATGTGGCATATACATACACAATAGAATATTAATCAGGCCTAAAAAAGAAAAATATCTTGCCATTTGGGACAACATGGATGAACCCGGAGGCCATTATGCTAAGATGAACCAGACAAAGACAAATCACACGATCACACTTCCATGTGGAATCATAAAAAAAGTCAAACTCATTAGTAACAGAGTAAAATAGTGGTTACCAGAGGCTGAAGGAGGGGTGGAGAGAACACGGAGATATTGATCAAAGGCTACAAACTTCCAGTTATAAGATGAATAAGTTCTGGAGACCTAATGTACAGCATGGTGACTATAGTTACTAATAATATATTGTACACTTGACATTTGCTAAGAGAGCATATGTCAAGTGTTCTCACCATAAAAAAAAAAAGGTAACAATGTGAGTGATGGATATGTTAATTAGATTGTTTGTAGAGATTGATTCACCACGTATACATATATCAAAACATCACATTGTACACATTAAATATATATGATTTTTATTTGTCAATCTTACCTCAATAAAGCTTGAAAAAATTAAAAATTTTAAAAATAAAAAATAAAGCAGGAGTAGCTGTATTAATTTCAGACAAGGCAGCTTCAGAGCAATGAAAGTTATCAGGGATAAAGAGGGACATTACATAATGATAAAGGGGTCAATTCTCCAAGAAGACATAACAATCCTTAACATGTATGTGTCTAAAAACAGAGTCAAAATATGTGAGGCAAAAACTGATAGAACTGCAAGAAGAAATAGATGAATCTACTATTGCTGGAGACTGCAACACCCCTCTATCAGAAACAGACAGATCTAGCAGGCAGAAAATCAGCAAAGACATAGTTGAACTCAACAATACCATCAATCAACTGGATATAAGTGACATCTATGAACTGTTTCAGTCAAGAGCAGAGGAAGACACATTCTTCTCCAGCTCACATGTAACATTCACCAAGATAGACCACAATCGGGGTCATAAAACTACCTTAAAATGTTTAAAAAATAGAAATCAAAAAGAAAAGTCCTCTAATCTCCAACCAGTTGAATAGTTAGAATCAAAGCAAGCAAAGCTATGCCTAAATAAGAAATTTGTTTGCTACAACAAACGTGCCATCAGAGGAATAACTTACCAAACACCATGAAAAGCCATGGTAACACAGCATCACAAAAAGAAAATAACAATTCTCCAGAATCCAAACATAAGTCATGGAAGATTGTGATCTGACTGATAAAGAATTCAAAATAACTGTCACAAAGAAACTCAATGAGCTACAAGAAGACTCAGAAAGGCAGTTCAGTGAGCTCAGGAATAAAACCAATGAACAGAAGGAATACTTTACCAAAGAGACTGAAACTCTACAAAAGAACCAAACAGAAATTCTGGAGCTGAAGAACTCAATAAATAAAATGAAGAATACATTAGAAAGCACTGGAAATAGAGCAGACCATATGGAAGAGAGAATTAGCAAGCTCAAAGATAGAAATCTAGAAATGATGCAGGGATAAGAGGAGAGAGAACAAAGATTTTTTTTTAATGTAGAAATTCTACAATAATTATCCAAGTCCATTAGAAAGAGCAGCATAAGGATAATGAAACATAAAGACATCTACAAAAAACCTACAGCTAAAATCATACTTAGTGGAGAGGAACTCAAAGCATTACCACTAAGATCAGGAAAAAGACAAGGAAATCCCTTCTCACCACTCCTTTTCTTCATCATACTGAAGTGCTAGCTAACGCAATAAGACAACAAAAGGAAAAATAATAAAAATATACAGACTGGGAAGGAAGAAATAAAATTGTCTTTGTTCACAGATGATGTGATCTTCTATGTAGAAGAGCTGAAAGAACTGACAAAATCTTCTGTGAATAAAAAAGCGATTACAGCAACTTTGCAGGACACAAGGTTACTACGGAAAAATAAATCATTTTCCTATATATTAGCAATGAACAAGTGGAATTTGAAATAAAACACAGTACCATTTATATCAGCTCCCCCCAAAATGGAATACCCAGGTATAAATCGAACAAAATATGTATAAGGTCTACATATACATGAGGAAAAGTACAAAACTCTGATGAAAGAAATCAAAGAACAAAATAAATGGACAGATATTCAGTGTTCATGGACAGGAAGACTCAATATTGTCAAGATGTCAGTTCTCAACTTGATCTAGATTCAGTGCAGTCTGAAGCAAAATCCCAGCAAGTTGTTTTTGGTGGATATTGACAAATTGATTCTGAAGTTTATATGGAGAGAGAAAAGACCCAGGATGGCCCACACAGTCTTGAAGGAGAAGGACAAAGTTGGAACACTGACACTACTCAACTCCAAGACTTGCTATTAAGCAACAGTAATGAGGACAGTGTGGTATTGGCAAGAGAATAGACACGTAGATCAATGGAACAGAATAGAAAGCCCAGAGACAAGACCCATATAAATACAGTCAACTGATTTTTGACAAAGGAGCAAGGGCAATACAATGGATCAAAGATAGTCTTTTCAACAAACAGTGCTGGAACAACTAGACATCCACGTGCAAAAAAATGAATCTAGATGCTGATCTTATACCCTCCACAAAAAAGAAATTTTAAAAATTAACTCAATTAACTAAATGTAAAATGCAAAACTATGAAACTCCTAGAAGATAACATAGGAGAAAATCTAGATGACCTTGGGTTGGGCAATGACTTTTTAGATACAACACCGAAGGCATGATCCAAGAAAGAAATAGTTGATAAGTTGGACTTCATTAAAATTAAATTTTTCTTCTCTGTGAAAGAAGTGTTAAGAGAACGAAAAGAAAAGCCACACTGGTAGAAAATATTTTCAAAAGACCTATCTGATAAAGGACTGTCATCCCAAATATAAAAAGAACTCTTAAAACTCAATAAGAAAACAAACAATCAAATTAAAAAATGGGCCAAAAACCTTAACAGACACCTCACCAAAGAAGACATACAGATGGCAAATAAGCACATGAAAAGATGCTCTGCATCACACGTCATCAGGGAAATGCAAATTAAAGCAACAATGAGATACAGTCCACACGTATGAGAACGGCCAAAAGCCAGAGCACTGACAACAGCAAACGCTGGCGAGGACGTGGAGGAGCAGGGGCTCTGTCGTTGCCGGCGGGATGCAGAATGGTGCAGCCGCATGGGAAGACAGTTCGGCAGTTTCTTACAAAACTAAACATCTCCTTACCGTATGATCCAGTAATATCACTCCTTGGTATTTACCCAAGGGAGCTGAAAATTTATGTCTGCACAAAGATATTTGTGGAAGCTTTACTCATAATTATCAAAACTTGGTTAGAAGCGACCAGGATGTCCTTCTGTAGGTAAGTGGATAAATAAACTGGCACACTGAGACAATGGAATATTATTCAGTGCTGAAAGGAAATGAGCTGTAAAGTCATGAAAAGACATGGAGGAACCGTAAAGGCATATGACTAAGTGAAAGAAGTCAATCAGAAAAGGCTGCATATTGTATGATATCAACAATATGACATTCTGGAAAAGGCAAAACTATGGAGACAGTAAAGAGATCAGTGGTTGCCAGGGGTTGGGGGGAGGGAGGAATGAATATGCCGAGCACAGAGGATTTGGGGGGCGGTAAAAATACCCTTTATGATACTACAATAGTAGATATATGTCATTATACATTTATCCAAACCCGTAGAATGTACACCCCCAAGAGCAAACCCCAGTGTACACTATGGACTTGGGTGATGATGTGTCAATGTAAGTTCATCACTTGTCACAAATGTACCACTCTGGTGGGGGATGTTGACAATGGGGGAGGCTGTGCATATGTAAGGGCAGGGAGTATGTGGGAAATCTCTGTATTTTCCTCTCAATTTTGCTTTGAATCTAAAACTGCTCTAACAAATAAAAGCCTATTCAAAAAGAAAAAAGCTCAAGAGCATTATCTGTGTTTAAGACCTGTTTTAGGAGCCATCTGAACACATCTTGTTTTTGAAGCTCAGGTATAAGTACGAGTTCCCACGGAGTATAGAAACAGTTAGTAAAGAAGAAAACCAGTGGTGAAATCCCCAGACCACAGGAAGAGAGGTCATCGCAGGACCTTGAGAAGCCGAAGCCGTAAAATTAGCAGGAAATACTGAGCAGTGTCCCAAAAACAAGAGAAAGGGGTTTCAAGGAGGGGACGATGAGCAGAATTCAAGGCAACAGACAGCGAAGATAAAGACTGGGAAGGATCCGCAAGAGGCAGAACCAGGACCACTGAGGGTCCACGCCAGGCCGTGCTCTGGGCGCCTGCCTCTCTCCGCTCTGCGGGAGGTCTCCTTCCCCGGCTCCTTCCCTGGCTCCTCTCCTAGACCCACCCCCGGCTCATGGCCTCTCTTCTCTAGTACCTGTTCCCATGTCACCCGCCCAAGAGGCATTTGCTGAACACTCGGGCAAGGAAGCAGCCCTCACTGTCTCTCCAGTTTTTACGACAGCACTTACTGGCATTGTGGACTGTTTTGTTTGTCGCCCCCTATAAGAATGTGAGAACAAGGTCTTGGTCTGTTGTACTCACTGCTACTGTCAGCACCCGCAGCCGAGCCCCCAAAGTGCCTGCAAAATAAAGGGCCCAAGTCATGTGTGTTGAGCAAAAGAGCAGCAGAAGCCGAAATGCTGAAGAAGAATAGAAGGGGAGGACATGGAGGCATTTAACAGACTTTTCTAGGGAAGAGATGCGGTGAGATCTGAGGGTGGGCTGACAGGACAGGTCCCAGGAGGCCTCAGAGCCTTGTGAACATACACAGGTTTTAATTATGGATTAGCGGATTATTCCTCAGTATAGACCCTTCCTGCCCTATTTTGTCTTGGATGCTGACCTCGTTGGTATTTGTATCAGTAATGTGAATGAAGACATGTACAGTTTGCTCGTTGTATGTATAGGTAATAGTGAGAGAATCACAATTCAAAAATGCCTAGACAATGGGTCAAAAGGATGATAAGATGAAATTTAGCAGAGCTAAATGTGAGGCTTCCCCCGCCCAGGTTGGAGAGAGAGGGTAAACAAGCCCTTTAGAGAGCCACTAGCAACAAGTCCAGCATTGCACTGGAGTTGGGGAACAGGCAGGGGGTCGCACTGGGCTATGTTTGAAATGGGTTCCACTACGTTCCATCTGCGTGTCCTTGGGGAAAGGTCTTAAGCTCTCTGAGCACCATTTTCTCCTCTTTAAATTGCAGACGCTGATACCTACTTGGTATCATTTTTATGAGGCCCACTGAGATAACCTATGTAAAGAATATGGAAAAGCAGCGATGCATGGTTAACTGCGTGATTATCAGTAGGTAATTTTGTGGTATAATAAGAAATATACCTGGTCTTTGCACCCAGTTCCTGGCCTAGAGCTCCTAAAACCCTTGCGGTTTCCCGAGTGATAGGAATGTCTTTTACTCTTCAAAGGAGTCCCTTTTGATCACATGTCAGTTCATGCAAAGGAGGGGACTTAGGATGGGGTCCCCGGAGAGCCTCAGGAAGGGGTGGTCAACAGAAAGAGCGAGTGATTAGAGGGTTGGAGCTTTCAGCCCCACTCACCTACCTCCAGGAAGGAGAAAGGAGGAAGGCTGGGGATTGAGCTCTATAAAATCTCCTAAACAATGAGATTTGGGGACCTTCTGAGTTGGTGAATGCATCCACGTGCCAGAAGGGTGGAGCACCCCAACTCCGTGGGAACAGAAGCTCCTGCACTCCAGACCCTTCTAGCCCTCACCCTCTGTGTCTCTTCATCTGGCTGTTCATTTGCATCCTTTATAATAAACGTAAATGTAACTGAAGTGTTTCCTTGATTTCTGTGAGCCGTTCCAGTAGATTTGCAAACCTGAGGAGGGGTTCATGGGAACCCCCAATTCATAGCCAAGTCAGGAAGAAGTGTGAATAACCTGGGGACCCACTGTGCAATTGGCATCTGACGCTGGTGGTGGACGCAGTCTTGTAAGACTGAGCCCTTAACCTCTGGGGTCTGCACTAACTCTGGGTAGTTAGTGTCAAAATTGAACTGACTTGTAAGATACCCAGTTGGTGTCTGCAGAGAATTGGTTGTTGGTGTTAGAAAACACCCCAGAATTTTGTATTATTATTTACTGCAGAATTCCAGCATGAACTCGTGATCTGATGTGACTGCCGAAAGCACAAGGAAATCCAAGCTCCCCCAGGGCCCTGTCCCAGGAGGAGAGAGTTCCACTACACATCTTTGGGAGAATCAGGCTCAGGTTGGGCACTGCACTTCAAATGGGCATGTTCACAGACCAGCCCCTTCCTAGGACTGAAGGGGGAAGGTGTGAGCACCGTCTGAGACAGAGCCATCCAGACAGAGGTGAGAAGACCGGGAGGGGGAGTGCTGTCTCCAGGGAGTCAATACCCACGTCTCAGCAGAGCCCCGGGAGGAGAGCAAGGATCAGTGCACAGCAACCAAAGGTGCTGCAGAGAAATAAGAACCCTCTCCTCCTGCAATGGCCATATGGTGACATGCTTGGAAGCGTCCACACCTAAAACGGGAGGCTGTCTGTGTGAGTGTCTTAGAAGCAGCTGTTTCCTCAATAGGGAATCTGGCTGCACAGCCCCTGAGGATTCTTTCAGCTCCCAGAATCTCCAGTTCTGTGGTTGTAAAAACCATGCTAGCAGTAGGTAGGACCTAGTGCTTCAAACCTCTTCAGATATTGTCTCCTCCTTTTTTTACCCTCCACTCCATCTGATTAACCTTTCTTAGAATAAGCCCCATCCACATTTTCCAAATAACGCATCCCTGAGGAGAGTTGCTTTTCTGCTGAGACACCCACCAAGACTTACCCCAGTATCTGCAGGTTACATCGTGGATGCTTTGCTTTTTCACATAAAATTCCAACTCCCAAGTCTCCCAGGGCATTCTCCCCCAAGTAGAGTCTGGTCAGGGCCTGGTTGGTACTCAGGACGGACGCAAGATCCTCACAACAGGCCGCTGTGAGACAGCAATCGACCAACCTTCCACAGAGATGGCAGAATGTCACAACCCTCTCTCACCCACCCTCTGCTGTGAATCAAGGAAGCACCTGTCCTGCGCGGCCCCTAGTCGAGTCCAGGCATGGGAAGAGTGCATCCAACCTCCACGTTAACCTTTTATTTCCTTTTCTGTCTGGTGTAATAGCAAGTAGAAGCCTTCCAAGCCCATGCCAAGGCTACAACATCTTCTCAGCTCCCTGCACTTGTTTTAATTGTGGTAAAATACACACAAAATTTGCCATTGTAACCATTTTTAAGTGTACGGCTCAGTGGCACTAAGAACATTCATGTTATTGTGCAACTGTCACCACCATCCATCTCCAGAACTCTTTTCATCATCCCATCCCAAAACTCTGTCCCCAATAACACTAACTCCCCACTCCTCCCTCCTGCAGCCCCTGGCACCCACCATTCTACTTCCTGTCTCTAGGAATCTGACTCCTCTAGGGACCTCATGTAAGTGGGATCACACAGTGTTTGTTCTCTTGTGTCTGGCTTATTTCACAGAGCGTCATGTCCTGAAGGTTCACCACGTTGCAGCACGTGTCAGAATTCCTTTTAAGGCTGTACGTGTGGATACACCACATTTTTTTAATCCATTCATCCGTCAATGGACATTTGGGTTGTTTCCACCTTTTGGCTATTGTGGACAATGCTGCTATGGACATGGGTGTACAAATACATGTCTAAGTGCCTGATTTCAACACTTTTGGAAATATACCCAGAAGTAGAATTGCTGGATCATATGGTAATTCTATGTTTGATTTTTTGAAGAACTGACACGCTGTTTTCCATAGTGGCTGCACCATTTTACCTTCCCACCAGCAAAGAGGGATGGTTCCAGTTTCTCCACATCCTCACCCACACTTGTTATTTTCTGTCTTGTTTTGTATAGTAACTATCCTAATGGGTGTGAGTCGGCCCCACCATCAAGTGCTTTCTTCTCTTTTGCAAAATTCAGGTCTCCCAGAAGCATGCAGTGACGGGCTGCCCACAACACCCAGTGTCTGCACGGCTTTAGCACCATCTCCTGATCAGTGTGGAGACCTAGGGCTTGTCAGGAAGTCCCAAAACTCTCCCAGAGCAATGCGTTACCTCGGTGTTATTTTCTCGGCTGGGCTGTAAATACCTCAGAGGCCAGCATGATTTGCTTGACTGTTTAAGTTCCCTCCAGGGCTTATACTATGTGGCATTTCCCGCAACCAACACTAACTGAGTCAATGACAAACACTCGGAGATACACGCAGGGAATCTTCCGAGCAGCCAAGGCCGTTCTCACACTAAGACTGCGGCCCATTGTGGCTCGTTGAAGCCACAGTTCACTCTTCACGAAGGAACTCAGTTTGGACTCACCAGAGTGTCTTCAGATTGCAGAAGAGATGCCTCAGTCCCACACACAGAAGTCTGACTCCAAAGTCTCCCAGGGCGTTGTGGCTCAGATCCAGCTCCACCAGCTTCTGGTTGTTGCTCAGGACCGAGGAGATGTCAAAGCAGCACTGATGGGAAAGGCAGCACCGCCTCAACCTTCACACCAAGTACAGAAGCAGAAGCGTCAGGACACAGCTGCTTTCGCTGCCTTCCCGTCCATGCTTGTTTTCAGCACCACCAGGGGCACTGGTGTTCTCAGGTTCAAGGGAGAATTTTAACCAAGTTTTCATGAAAGCATCATCTTATCAGAACCCCTGAATCCAGCCCAAGACATGCTAGGAAGTTAGCTCCCAGGGCCCCCGCTCAGAGCCTGAGACCACATCCGCCAAGCCCATCGGTGAACTCCCTCCGTCAACTGTGGTCAACTCCCAATGTGTAAATGGCACCTTCCTGTTCTGTCCATGAGAAGGGGGTGAGCCTGTGGGTTCACATCTTCACCACATGTTCCAACAGGTGGACACCCTTTTCCCTAGAGTGGAATCCATCCACTTCTTCTCTGGGCCAACCTTGTCCCCACTATACTGTTTGATGATTTAATCCCAGCCCTCCAGCTACAATGAAGGGGCAAGAAGCTCTGATTCTGGATTGTTTTCAACCACAGTGCACCCGCATCATGCCCACCATCACCAGTACCACCGTGAACAATAACTTGTCTCTGTCAAAGAGCAAGGACAACATTCCTGCTCCTTTCCAGGCCAATCGTTCGTATATTATAGAGCTTGTAGGCCAACTTCCTTTCTGCCCCCATCTTCACACCAACTAGAAGCAAACGGACAACTAAATCTCTGTTTATCCACGAAGCATCTCATTATCACCCACATCTCCCCGTTTGTGTCTCACTGTCTGGAATCACACAGGGGCACCCACAGAGGCGGTGGGGAGAGTGGCGTGGGATGAAGGTGGAGAGGCATGTTAGATGCCTAAACCACCCAGAGCCTTGAAGGCAAGAAGAGGATTTGTAACTTATCAAAAGAGCAAAGGGAAAGCATTTAAACAAGGGAATGGCATGATCATAGTAGAATTTTCTAAATAACCTTCTGACTTTGACTTCTGTATGGAGAATGGGTTAGTAGGTGGCAAAGTGGATGCAGGGAGACCAAACAGCCAATATCCATTCAATATGTATCTTTGAGCACTAATGTGTGCTAAGACACTTGTCCAGACAGTGCAGAGACAATGGCAAGAAAAACATGAATCTTGTCCTGGGAAGCTGATGGTCTTGGGGACCATTGCCATATCCAGCAAGGGATCATGGTTGTTGGATCTAGGGTGGTGGAGTGAGGATGAGGAAAAGCGGACAATGGCTTGTATAGTAGGTAAAATTGATAAGATTGGTGTTGGGGTAAGTACAATGAGCAAGAGAGGGACGTATGAAAATGTCCTACAGTGGTGCACTTTGCCACTGGCTGCATAGCTTGTCAAAAGCGCTACTGCATGACGGGAGAAGGCTGGGGGGACGGCCAGACAAGTGTGGGCTCAGAGCAAGCACGTTGTTAACAAAGCTACAGGAGATGCCCTGGGACAGTTCAATCTATACAAAATGTTTTCATGGGGGCTGCCCGGTGGCGCAGCGGTTTAGTTCGCACTTGGCAGCCCGGGGTTGGCATGTTCAAAACCGGGAGCCGGTGGACGCACTGCTTGTCAGCCACGCCGTGGCGGCGTCCCATATAAAGTGGAGGAAGATGGGCACGGACGTTAGCCCAGGGCCAGTCTTCCTCGGCAAAAAGAGGAGGATTGGCAATGGATGTTAGCTCAGGGCTGGTCTTCCTCACCAAAAAAAAAAAAAAAAAGAACTCTCCGATTCTCTTCTATGAGCATGGCTGATGAGGAAATGGAGGACATTGAAGGTCATACCCCTTTTGTCGTACCACCAACAAATGACTTATTTTCAGTTCCCCTTCATTCTTCCCCATCTGAAACTTGCCAAAACAGCTGGCCTCCAATCCATCCCGCCTTCCTACTTGTTATGGACTGAATTGTGTCCCACCTCCAAAATTCATATGTTGAAGTCTTAATCCCTAGGACCTGAGAGTGTGACTGTATTTGGAGATAGGGCCTTTAAAGAGGTAAAGTCAAAATCAGGTCATTAGGCAGACCCTAATCGAACATGACTGGTGTCCTTGTAAGAAGAGGACACAGACATGCACAGAGAGACCAAGTGAGGACACAGGGAGAAGACGGCTGTCTACACACCAGGGATAGAGGCCTCGGGAGAAGCCAGCCCTGCCAACACCTTCACCTTGTAATTCCAGCCTCCAGGACTGTGGGGAAATAAATTTCTGTTGTCTAAGCCACCCAGTCTTGTAGTGCTTTGTTATAGAAGCCCTAGGAGACTAATAAACCACTCATCTGGTCCTGAGATCTTCCTCCAGTCCCCCGTCTCTGTCTCCGTCTCTGTCTCTCTCTGTCTCTGTCTCTCTCTCTCACACACACACACACACACACACACACACACACAGGTTCTTACCACAATCTCTGAATGTTACAGCCAGGATGCTGGAGCATTTCACATAACACCTGCATGCCCGAGTCCCCCAGAGTATTGTCACTGAGGTTCAGTTCCGTGAGGCTCCAGTTAGTGCTCAGGACTGAGAAGAGGCCCTGGCAAAAGCTGGAAGTGAGACAGCAGTTCACCAATCTAGAAATTGGAAGGAAGGAAAAAGGAAAGAAAAGAAAATCAGTCTCTAAGAATAACACATGAAGCTAGGAGCCAAGGGTAGCTGGCACCAGTTCAGACAAAGGCCTCTGGGATTCAGAAATGAGTCACAGAACCAAAGATTGTCTCCTGAGGAATGAAGGCCAAGGGAGCCTTGGTAAGACTGCTGTGCACACCTCGTGATGGAAAGAGCATGAGCTTGTGACCTGAGCTGACTGTGAGCGCCCTCTGGACCGTCCCTCAGGTGTCCTTCTTCTCCCTCCCTCATGGGTCAGTGTCCTGCCCACAGCCCTGGACACTCTGCTGAGTGATCCAGAGACCAGTTCTCACGTTGGCTGCACAGTAGTGCCAGCAGTGCTCTCAGAAATCCCTAGGCCAGGCCACACCATAGGAACAAAGCCAGAGTCTCTGAGATAGGACCCAGCATATAGATGATAAGTCTGTGACGCCAATGTTGAACGCTTGTGAAAATGTAGATTCTGACTCTGTGGGTCTAGGATTCTGCCCTTCTAACAGGCACTGGGTGGATACCCATGCTGCTGGTCCCGAGAAGGTTCTAGAACACACAACGCAGGCTCCTGCCCTCAGAGGAAGGCAGCTGTCATCCAGCAAGATGGGGTCAGGCTCTTCATCGGGAGTTTGTCTGGGTCTCTGTGAGCCTTCCTCCAGCTGCGTGATCCCGGTCAGGTCTCCAGTTTCCTCAGCCTGGCTTTTAGGGCCTAAAGAGCAGGTGTGCCTCCTCCTCTCACTCCCTCTCTCTCTCTCCCCGACTCCCATCTTCTTTCTGGCTATTCTGAGCTATTTGCCATCGTCGAAGTGTACCCTGCTTTCCCACCTCCCTCTCTCTGAGTCCACTACTCCCTGTGTCGGGGGCCCCTTGCCCACCCCGGGCTCTTTCACGCCCCATCCTTCATGATCCAGCTGGTCAAGGGCACCGTGTGCTTCCGGTCATTCCTCACGTATTCTTGCCACAGCCCCTCGCCCTCTACCACCTGCCCTTGTTTCCTCACTGTCCCCACAACCCACCCTCAAGTCACTGTGAGCAGGACCTGGGTCTTAGCCACCATGGAAGCCCAACAGGTGGTCCTTGGTGACCCAACGATAAATAGAAAGGCTGTCCTGGAAGTGGTGCTGAGGCAGAGAGAGGGAGCTGAAAACTTACTCCTGCCGGGAAGGGCCCAGCCCCCTTTCTCTGTCATTTTGTCCCACGTCCAGTGCCTTCTATAGAGGTTGAACCCCCGCATCCTCTGGGCGGCCACCTTCCCACAGCCACTGTAGCTGTGGCAGTTCCATGCAGGAACTTTGGAAGTCAGGCAATTCAACCACTTCGCTGTGCAGACACCACACCTGGCTTCCCACCTCCTGGCGAGCCCACGAGCAGACCCTGAAGAGGTGCTGTTGATGGCTGCCTGGCTGCAAACCCACTGTGGCCGAGGAGCACTGGGGCCTTCCCAGCCCATTTCCTCCACTTCCCCTCAGGGTGTGTGTTCCAGTGAAGCTGGTCCCTCCCCGTCGTCTCCTGCACACTCTCCCTCGGACCACATTCTCACCCACGTCCTGCCAAACCTTCAAGGTGGACTCAAACTTCACTCCTGCAAGAGATCTCCCCCACTGTCCAGTGCTAAGGCCCTCTGTCCTCTGCATTCTTGGGACGGTCACTGGGGCTGTTCTGCCCCTGGCTCCTGAGGTGTTGACTGGCTGTGACGCACCAGGGCCCAAGAAGATTACAAACATTTGTATTCAGTTGTCTACCCTACGTGATATGCCACACTGAACTGCCATTCACAAACATTTGCTTATGGTTTTGTTGGCTTTTTTCTCATCCCATTTGTCCACCTACCCTTCCTCTACTAGTGAACCTCTGCCGATGAAGGGGTCTGGTGGAAATGGGTGGTGGTGGCATTATCACAGAGCAGTAGCAACTGCATTTGAAAGACAGCTGAGAAGAGGGGAGAGGAAGAAAGCGCTTAGAGGAAGGTGGCTGGAGGTGGAGGGCGTTTCCACCACCTGCCCGAAGCTGAGCTTCCTTACCGAGGAGAGTAGGCGGCATCCGGGAGGACACACTGGTCCATGTCAGAGTGTTGAACTACCTCCTCCTCCTCCCCCTCCTCCTCCTCGGTCGAGTCATAGAGCAACCTCAGGGAAAGTGACTCCACGCTGCGACAGTTCTCAATACAGAAAGAAGAAACCACGTGGTCCATTCTGGTGGAGAGACTGATCTCGATTTTGGGGAAATAGCCCATGGCCCTCCGCACGAAGTCCTCCTCCCGCATCTCGTACAGGCAGTAGAACAGCTCCAGCTGGCTGGGCTGGGCCTGCGGCTTCTTGCCCCCGGCTTTCACTTCGATCCATTTCAGCAGCTCCAGCCTGATTTGCTGAGAGATCTTGCAACTCAGTTTTTTCTCCAAGTAGGAGGTTCTCTCCTGGTTTACAAGGCCAAAGAGGAAACGGACGACAAAAATCAGGTAGCCCTTTTCGAATTTGCCATAGTTTTCGAGAAGGACCCTCACATCCCGGTGGGGAAGCTTCGAGGGGCTCCACGGCAGGCTCCTCGCCCCGCCCTGCTCCTCGTCCTCCAGCAGGTAGTACATGGCAGCGAAGAACTCCTGGAAGGTCATGTGCATGAAGCTGTAGAACTTCTCGCAGTCCACTTCCTTTTGGAAGAGGTTCATCCTCAGGAAAGCGGACACATCCGCCTTCTGCAGGCCGTGACTCCTGAGGTCACACTCCTCAAACAGGATTTTCTGGTTCCAGATTCCATCTGCAGCCAACGAGCAGAGACCCCGGAGGTTGGCAGAGACTCGGTGCTCCTCGCTCGCTCCTCGGGATTGCAGCAGACTGGAGAGGAAGAAGACGTACACCGCGGTGGTGGTCTTGGACGTCTGGGCAAGGCTCTTGCCACTGTCCATCTGCTGTTTCAGCCCGGTGCACACGATCCAGCAGACCAGGGGGATAAAGCACATGGTGAAGAGGATCTCGTTCTCCTGAATCAGCCTGAAGGCTTCCCTGGCCTGCTGCTCATCTGAGAAATACTTAAAGAAATATTCCTTCCTCTTAGCCTCCGAGAAACCCAGGATCTCCACGTGACGGGGACGGTCCAGCAAGTGCTGCAGTTTCTCCAGGGCCACGGGTCTCGTGGTGATGAGCAGGGAGGCCTCGGGTAGCAGCCTCTTTCTGATGAGGCTGCTCAGGAGAACGTCTCCCCGCTCCACCTTCTGCCAGTCCGTGCAGAGCGCCTCCGTGTGCTCGTCGAAGGCGCCTTGCAACTCGTCGAAGCCGTCCATGAGGAAGAGGATCCTGGACGGTTTGCTTAAGATCTTGCCTACGGGTGGCTTTGGGTCAGGGCAGCAGCTGACGATCAGGTCCCCCAGGCTCCTCTGTGTCCCGAGGCTCACCTCCCGGCAGTGGATGTAGAACAAATAGTCAAACCTGCCGTGGTAAAGTTTCTCGGACGCCCAGTCCAGCATGATCTTCCTGGCCAGGATTGTTTTCCCGATGCCCGCCGCTCCCTGGAAGACCACCGTGTGCACGGGCTCCGAGTGCTGGTCATCGGGCTCAAACAGCAGTTCCAGGTTCATGGAGCTCACGGGGCAGTCCCGCGTCTTGGCCGAGGTCCTGCCGATGGCCAGCAGCTCATGCTCCCTCTCCTGCTGGCTGCGGTGCTCCTTGACGAGGCACAGCCTGGTGTAGCGCTTGTTGAGGTTCACGCTCTCGCCCAGACGGGCGTTCCTGTCCTTGATGCACTGGAACCTGCTTCTCACGTGCTTTCTGTACTTCTTACAGTAATCTGCGGCAGAGACGCAAGGTTAGACTTTGGGGAAGCCCGAGCACGTCCCCCCGAGATGAGCTGTCCACGGGGGCCTGTGGTTGGCGGAGAGTGGTGACGGAAACTACGAAATGGGAGGCACAGTCTCTCTCCACTGCTTGGGTACAGGCGACCCCAGAGAGCTAGGATGTCAAAATCTTCCTGTACACAGCTGAGCAGAAGAGCAGCGAAGGGCCGTCGGCGCCGCCCTGGCCAGAAACCCTTTATATTCATCCTCACTCCCTGAGGTGGTCAGCAGCCCTCGCCTTTCAAAACCTGTGACACTCAGTCCCAACCGCCTCCCCTTGACTCTGGGACTGCAGGGAGCCACGTGAACATGGGCCCTTCCCTCAGCTATCGTGGGTTTCCTGAGATGGGCCTCTGCACCCCAAGAAGCAGGAGCGCGTAGGATGACCCAGCTCCCCAGCTCCCCAGTGCCTCCCAAACTGCATCTCCAAACCCAACTAGAACCAACACCCTCATGGCTTACCTTTCTTTTTTTTACAAATAGAGATTCTGGAAAGGTACCCCAGTAAACCCATCCACTCCTCTTCAAGGCTTTCTTCCTGGCATATCATAGGTGAATGATCTGAAGATAAAAGGAAAAAGACACAAAATTTCAAAACCCAAAACTCCTGACTAAGGTGACGTGATTGAGACCCGACACCCAACACCGGGCACAGGTCAGAGCACCTGTCCTGGACCCCTCCCAACCAGCATGTGGCTCAGAGTTGCGGATGACAGGATGGCAGTTGAACATCAGCTGGGGGTATCCCTGTCATCCTAATTTCAAAGCAGTGGATGTCACTCCCCCAGCCAGCATTGTATCCACCCTGTAACAAGTTGCGGAATCTCTCTCCCAGGCCCAGAAATCCGCCAGCAGTCAAGGCTTCCCTTACCTCCTTTGTCTTTGGCAGACTCTCCTCGCCATCTCCCCTCTTCCCCCCTGGGGCTCTGGTTTTGAGGCCGTCCCCATGCTCTCCAATATCCCCAAGATGGCCATGGGCCAGCGGGTGCACCTTCCCTGACCTTAAATGCCTGGAATTCATCTTACCCACATTCTGGGTCTTCAAGAGTGAGAATCTGTATCTAACTCAGTGGTTTAGAATCCTGGCTGACGTTAGGAAGCTTTAAAAATACCGATTCCAGGGGCCTGCCCCACGGCGTAGCGGTTAGGTTTGGGCACTCCACTTGGGCGGCCCGAGGTTTCTCAGGTTCGGATCCTGGGCACGGACTGACACACCGCTTGTCAGCCATGCCATGGCAGTGTCCCATATAAAGCAGAGGAAGATGGGCACGGATGTTAGCCCAGGGCCAGCCTTCCTCACAAAAAAGAAAAAAATACCAATTCCAGGACTCCACCCCCAGCGATTCTTTCTCAATCCATCTGAGGTGGGGCCCAGGCACCACTAAGTTTCAAAAGCTCCAACATTCATCCACAGTTGGGAATCACAGATGTAAACAGTCACAAAACCACATATTCCAAAGAGTCGTCCATAGGGGAAATTTAGGCACAGTAGAACAAGAGTTGACATAGGGGAAACACATGGGACAGAGAACTTTAGGAGGTCAGGAGACCAAGAGCGACATGAAGGACTCCTGGTAGGTAGGTGTCTACTTATTCTGCAGGCAAATGCCATTGGTAACCCAATCACAAAACAAAATCCAAACATTAACTCAAACCAAAACCACAACTTAATTCTTACCTAAAGCTTAACCCTAGCCCTCCCCCAAAAAACTTCTAACCCTAGTTATAACTCTTCTCCCTTGAAACCCAGATGTGGAAGCTAAGACAGCATCAGGGTTCAGAGCTGGGCTTTGGCCAGAGACACACCTGGCATTGAGTCCTGGCCTGGAATCCGACTAGGACGGAGCCGGGGCGGCTGCAACCTCTTCCAGGCTCACTCCACAGCGTCAGGCAACTGGTCTTCACAACTGTTTTTCATCTTGCGAAAACGAAACTCCACACCCATGAAACAACAATTCCCCATGCCCTCCCCAGCCCCTGGCAACCACCACTTTCTGTCTCTGTGAATCCGACTGCCCTGGGGACCGCTGACAGTGGAAAATGCCGCATCTGTCTTAGCACAGTGAAGGTGAAAGTTCACCTGGAGGTGCCGGCCTCACGGGGTTTGTGCGAGGGATGAACAAAATCCGTGAAACTGCCCAGTAGACGACGTGTACAACCACGACTGTCACACTTGACTGTGGTTGGTGAGTAGCAGGCATGACACAGTTGTGACTGTGCCATCACAGCAGTTTCTCTAGGGCACCCCGCTGCTGTGCCCCCCTCCCTCGGGCCCCAGGCCATTTTTCTCCCCTCATCACACCCATATTGCCTCCCTGCCTCACCACGCTTCTCCTCAGCTAGGGATCGTTTTCACTCCTTCCCACCAGCTCAACGTCATCATCCTGTGAGGTTCTAGGTCCTCTGGGCCCTTTCTTGTGCCCCGCTCCCCCGCCAAGAACACCAAGCAGGAGGAAGAACATGACCTCCAGCATGCCCACAGGGATGGAGGGAATTTCTTTCACCATTCCAGTGCCCAAAGTCATGGCCACAGGAAAGGCTTCCCCGCCCCCAAATTACACAGTTCCGTGAGGTGAAAGGTGGCCCCTTGGGCCGTGGGAAGCAGACGCGCAAGCTTGTTGGCCATGCAGACAGACACGTGAGGAGCTGGATGAGAGACTCAGATAAAGTGGAACTAATCAGCGGAGGTTCCTAGGGATAGAT
This sequence comes from Tapirus indicus, assembly GCA_031878705.1. Classification (NCBI taxonomy): domain Eukaryota; kingdom Metazoa; phylum Chordata; class Mammalia; order Perissodactyla; family Tapiridae; genus Tapirus; species Tapirus indicus. The sequence goes on along the minus strand of CM062925.1, from coordinate 430,765 downwards.
GTGCCCTGACGTGGGGTTTTAAAGGAACTAGAAAAAAGCAAAGTGCTTTCCTCCATCTCCTCGTAGCACATCGTGAGAGGAAGAAAGAAGATGAGGCCAAAATAATAAAAGAAATTATTAAAAAACAGACTATTAACTTTGATGCATCAAAGGAAACCATCAACAGAGTGAAAAGGACCCCACGGAATGGGAGAAAATATTCGCAAATCATACATCTGATAAGGAGATCGCATCCAGGATACATGAAGAATGCCTACAACTCAACAACAATAGCAACAAAACCCCATTAAAACACGGGAAAAGGACTTGAATAGACATTTCTCCAAAGGTAAACAAATGGCCAACAGGCACATGAAAAGATGCTCAATGTCACTAGTCACCAGGGAAATGCAAATCAAAACCCCAATGAGATACCATCTCACACCCGTTAGGATGGCTACTATCCAAACAAAAAACCCATAAAATAAGTGTTGGCGAGGGCGTGGAGAAATTAGAACCCTTGTACACTGTTGGTGGGAATGTAAAATGGTGGAGCCACTATGGAAAACATTATTAAACATAGAATTACCATATAATCCAGTAATTCCACTTCTGGGAATATACCCAAAGGAAATGAAAGCAGGGTCTCAAAGAGATTTGTACACCCATGTTCACAGCAGCATCATCCACAATAATCAAAGGCTAGAAGCAATCTGAATGTTCACTGATGGACAAATGGATATCAAAATACGGTATATACATACCTTGGAATATTGTTCAGCCTTAGACAGGAATGAAATCCTGTCACATGTGACAACATAGATGAAGCTTGAGGATATTATACTAAGTGACATAAGCCAGACAGAAAAAGACAAGTACTTTATGATCCCATTTATAAGAAGTCCATGGAGTAGTCAAATTCATAGAGACAGAAAGCAGTGGTTGCCAGGGGCTGAGGGAGCGAGTAACGAGGAACCATTGTTTGATGGACACAGAGTTTTGCAAGATGAAAAAGAGTTCTAGAGATTGATTGCACAACAACGTGCATGTGCTTGGCATTACCGAATCGGACACTTAAAAAAGGTTGGGATGGTCCATTTCAAGCTACATCTATTTTATCACCATTTAAAAAATACCGGCTTTCCTTCCACTCACCCCACTGTGGCTCGTCCCTCTTAGCTTTCTCGTGGAGGTCTCTCCTGTTGATTGCAGCAAAAATCCACACGGCCATGGCCCACGCCTTCTCCTCCCCGTTGAAGTCGATCATCAGGGTGGCCAGATCCACAGGATCCGCTTTCTCTGTGTGACCCCGAGGGAGTGGGGTGCAGCCCTTCTGAGGAGGGTAGTCTTCCAAGTGCATCTTGAATTTCTTAAGGTCTGCGTCCTCCAGGTCCTCCAGGTACCGCGCCAGCTTGCAGCGGACGCTCGCCATGCTCTCCTGCGGCCCTGGTCAGGCTCCTTGGGCATAAGTCCACACGGGGAAGTCGGGTGGTGAAAACAGCATATGGGTAAGGAGAGTCGTTTTGAAAGTCCACCCTGAAGAGAATTAAACTATCAAAAACCAGAAGACTGCAAGGAAAAAATATCACTGGACTGTAACAAGTCACTATCTTTAGTTTCGAAAAGTGAGCCAAATACCAGAAACTTTCCTGTTGGCTCCACCCAGGACTGTGTCCTGACCCACGGAAGAAAGGTTTCCCTGTGGAGAGAAACAATACTAAACCCACAAACCTGACCGCAGTAACAGCGTGATGGAAGCCCACACTGCGCCATGACACCACCTTGACACATCACCGGGGGACTTGGTCCCACTGACTACCGGGCTATGACCCCCGACAAGCTCATCCCTGTCCCTCAACTTCAGTTTCCTCGTCTATAAGATGACGGAGTGAAAGGGGCGAAGGGATGCATCCGTATGGTGATGGACAAATAATAATGTACAACCAAAACCCCCCAGTGTTATAAACTATTAAGACATCAATAAAAACTAAAAGTTAAAAAAAATAAAATGACGGAGTGGGAAAGATGGCTTTTAAGTTCCTTCCAACTGAACACCTCTGATTCCTTTTTTCTGTTTTGACCCAAGGAAAAATGCACGAGGGACAAAAGGACGCCAGGGAATGCCTAACTATGGTGATGGCAGAGCAGTGCATGGCTACAGAGAGAGGAGGGAGGACAGAGAGGCAGGAGGAGGGGATGGTCTGCGACCACCCTTCTGTCAATCCACCGACTGATGGAAACTGAAACGAAATGGAGCGTGGGATGCCAGGGGGAATAGTAGACACATACCTCTCTTTAATGTCTCCCTGTAAGATCTGTAATTGTGATAATTATTAGAACTCACATTTACTGAGAGCTTCTCATGGGCTGGGCACTGCACTGATGCTTTTTCTCATCTCACTGCCCAAAGCCCTATGAGGCGCGTCTACCCCAGTCCCGCTTTGCGGAAGTAGAGACTGTCTTAGAGAGGCTCAGACAACTGCCCAGAGGTTCGCAGCCAGGAAGGGGTGAAGCCAGGATTTAGACCTGGGTGGTCTGTTTCTGAGCCCATGCCCCTGACGCTGCACTTTTCACAGCCTGAAAAGATGGGAGACCATTTCCTCCACCACTTAACTATGTGTCTCAGAAAGATAGAAACAAAAGTGATCAAAGACAATAAAATAGATGGTTAAAAGGGAAGCATTTATCACACACCGCTTTCACTGTAGCATCCCCCACACCATTTTCCTAACTAGACTTCAAGTTCCACAAAGACTAGACATCAGCTGCTGTGTCTTTCAATCTTCCTCATCTCCTAATTTTGGATGGATGAACACGTTGGCTTTGTTTGGGATTGAGCGCTTAGTATTCCTGAATTTGGAAAAGCACATCAGCCAAAGCCATAAGCGATGCTAACAGGAGGGGGAGCCTGTGAAGCAGTGGAACAAACTGGAATTTATAACAAGCATGGTCTGATATTTGAGACACCTCAAACATGGTCATCTCTCCTTCCATCTCCATTCTTGCTGCCCCACTCCTGGCCTCACGCACCCCCAAGTCCACACTCTAATGTATTTGGTGGGGGGTGTGGGGGGGTCTCCAGGCAGATCCACCAGCTCTGCAGACCCTCCCAGGTCCTGCTCCATCAATCTCTCCATCCACATCAGGACTCCACCTCTCTGTGCTCCCTTGACCTTAAACCTAGTGCACTCTGCCCTGACCTTTGCCCCTTCTGGGCCTTGGTTTCTGAGGATGCTCATTTCCTCATACATGTCTCACCCATCCACTCCCTGGTGGAATGCTGGAGTCGTGGCTGTAAGCCACGGTTGCTGCCCCTGTCCTCACCACCCCCCCCCAACACACACATGCACTTGCATACATACAGCCCAAATGATAAATGTAAAAGAACATTCCAGAATCATTGTTGGAGGACAGACTTGGAGGCTGGCAGAAGAAATCCCAAGTCCATTAACCAAGGCGAGTCTGGCCCTCGACACCCCTCCCCATCGCCCCTGGGGCCCTTTCCGTCATCCTGCTCCATGGATCTGGACTCACCCAGACGCGGCCTCAGGAACAGCCCGAGAGGAAACTCGATGAATTTATAGCGGTCGCAGCCCAGCAGGGGCAGGAAGGATGTGGTCTCAGCGTGGACTGAACACACTTGCATCACAGGCAAAGGCAGAGGCTAACGGTTACTCACAGCCCCGGATTTTCCAAACCGAACCAACGGTGTTTCCAAAGCCGAGCCTGGTTGTAGCCGGAGAAGCCTGGCCTCTCCTCGGTGGCCATCGGGGTGGGGAGTGGGGTGGACGTTCCCTCTGACTCTCACTGTGGCCACGTGAGTGCAGCAACAGAGGAGAGATGCGACGGGGGATCCCCCAGAGCGGTGAGCGGTCTGCCCTATCACGCCGTCAGGTGGAGGGTCAGCAGAAGGTCAGGTGCTCTCGGCACCTGTTATTTTCTTTAAAACCACCTTATGGAGGTCAGTATACACCTGTGAAACCATCACCACCATCAAGGCCGTAAACACATTGATCACTTCCCAGACTTCCCTCCCACCCACGCTTTTATTATTATTATTATTATTATTATCATCATCATCATTGTGATGATGCTGTGTGCGTGGTAAGAACACAATGTAAGGCCTACCCTTTCAGCAGACACTACATGCACAGTCCACTGTTATGGACGACACGCTCTGTGCTGGACGGGAGCTCTCCAGGACTTAGTCATCCTGCATGACAGAAAATTCGTACCCCTTGCCTAATGCCTCCCCCTTTCTCCCTCTCCCGCAGCCCCGGCAAGTGCCATTCTACTCTCTGTTTCTATGAGTTGGACTATTTTAGATTCCTCATGTCAGTGAGATCATACAGAATTTGTCTTTCTCCATCTGACTTATTTCACTTTGCATAATGTCCTCGAGGTCCATCCATGTCGTCATAAACGGCAGGATGTCCCTCTTTCTCGGGATGATGTTCCATTGTGTACACACACACTACCTTGTCTTTACCCTCTCTTCCACTGACGGCTGCTTCGTTGTTTCCACACCTCGGCTACTGTGAACGATGCTGCAGTGAACATGGGAGTGCAGACAGCGCTTCGGGAGCCTGACTTCAACTCCTTTGCATAGGCCCAAACTGCTCCCTGACCACTGACTGACTTGCTCGACTGACACCCATGGAGCGCCTGGTGTGTGCCAGGCACAGACACAAAGCTGAGAGGCGCCTTGCCTTCCCCAGGAGGAGCTGGAAGAGAGAGAAGCACCAGGTCTGCCTTCCTGGCTCTTGCAGTGGCTGCAGGACCACGATCTGACAGTGGCATGACTTCTGCAGAGCTTGGACGGCGAGAGGCATCCCGGGCGAGTGTGGGAATCCTAGCGTGAGGAGGACAGGCGTCCAAGTCCAGCAGAGTAGCATTGGTAAATGACTGTCTCTCTGTGCCTCAGTTTCCTCCTCTATAAAGTGGGGACAACCATGGCACCTGTTGTAGAGAGTTGTCATAAGGACTGAGCAAATAGATGAACAAGGGGCCTTTCGAACAGAGCCTGATCCAGACACGCTGGTGTTGGTGGTCAGCCCTGGCACCACCATTGTTACAGAATTACGTGCAGGATACTCCGAGGGGGGAAAGAGAGGCACCTGCTCCTCCTGAAGCCCGGGTGGGAGAGCAGAGCTGAGGCCAAGGTCGTTAGGGGCAGGGTGGGTGCAGGAGCAGCCGGGGCATCAGATGCTGAGGCCACAGGGAGCATGTCAGTCAAGCTCGAAAGGAAAGGAGCTCATCGGCTGAACCAGGGATTCTTTTGTTTTTTGGTTTTTGTTTTTTGTTTTGAGGATGAGGAACTTTTCCTTTTTCCTTTATATCTTTCTGTAGCATTTGAATTTTTTTTTTTTTGCCATGAACACGCATTACTCATAAGAGTAAAGAAATAAATTAAACAAAAAGTTAAATTAACTAACGCTGCGTCTTCAGAGTAGGCCCTAACAGAAATCCTCACGTTTAAATGATCATCAGAACATCCCTGTGAAGGTGGCAGGCAGTGTTGAATGGCATTTTACAGATGAAGAAACAGTAATTGGGTGGATTGAGGCCTTTTTAAGGATACAGGCAAGCAGTCAGCGTTGTGGGATTGATACTTGAACTTGAGGCTTCTGACTTCTAAGATGAGATTTAATTTTTCGTTTCTGAATGATCAAAACAACTAACTGTGAATTGTTTTTCTCCTCCTAGAACAATTAGGAACTTTTCATGCTTTCCTGTCCAGCATACATGTCTCTCCTTTCTAATACAGCAAATGGTTAGGCTGTATTGACTTCTGTTCATCCTTTAGATCTGTTGACTGTGGATTTTTGTTTGTTTGTTTTTATTCGGGTGAATTGAGTGAATCCGTTGAATTTACACGCAGTAAAAATCCACACCTTTCTCGTGGGCAGCTCTGTGAGTTCTCACAAGCACGGTGGTCACATGGCCACCACCGCAGTCGAGGTGCAGAACTCCTCCATCGCCCCAAAGTTCTCCTTGTGCCACCGCACAGTCAGCCTCTGTCCCCACGCGCAGACGCTGGCACCCAAGGGCCTGGGTTCTGCGGCTAACGTTGAGCCTTTTCCAGGGTGTCACGCAAGCGAGATCCCGTGGCCACAGCTTTTTGTTCCCAGGTCCTTCCGGTCCTCGGAGTGCACGTGAGCCTCGTCCCTGCTGTCGTGTCTGTGGGTGATTCGTTCCTTCTTATTGCTGGGTCAGTCCACGGTGTTGGACGCACCCAGTGTGTTTGTCCACACCCACACATGCGGGCTGTTTCCAGTTTTTGGCAATTGTCAATAAAGCCACTATAAACACTCAAAAACAGATTTCTCTTGGGTGAATAGCTAAAAGTGGAATGGCTGGATCTTGTGGGAAGAGTATGTCTCACTTCATAAGAAACGGCCAGCCTGCCGAGGTGGCCACACTGTCGTGCATTCCCACCAGCGTGAGTCTCCGGTCCCCAAGCCTCCCCCAAGCACATGGCAGAATCAGCTGTGTTCTATTTGTTGAAGCCATTCCAATAGGTTCTTAGTGAACTGGGGAATTTAACTAAGCAGCATTTTGAAAAATCCACGCAGCTGAGCTGGTTGCAATTATTTAAGGACATCATTCACCGGAGGCTCTGGAGAGCAGACGTGACGTCCAGCCTTCACCACCCGGATGCCCGGCCGCACCTCTCAGCCGGCCCATCCGCTAGGCTGTGAGCTCAGAACAAACAATACCTGAGAGGACCAGCAAAGTAGAAAGCATGTTCAGACGTCGCTCCAGAATTTTGGAAAGATACTCTAATCACGTATGAAAACTAGTCAAGAAGAAAATCACCACGCTTTGTGCGTTATTCTGCATTCTGAAAACAATTCTGTTCCAGATGTGAGAATATCAAAATCAACACAAATAATAAACAAAGAAGTCACAAAAGTAGAACATAATGACTACCCTTCACACACGCCCCCTCCAAAAGAAGCCTGGAGAATGATGATTTAAAATTGTGCCCTGGGGCCGGCTCAGTGGCGCAGTGGTTAAGTTCCCACGCTCTGCTTCTGGCGGCCCGGGGTTCGCAGGTTCAGATCCTGGGCATGGACGGACGTGTCAGCCATGCCGTGGCGGCGTCCCATATAAAGTAGAGGAAGATGGGCACGGATGTTAGCTCAGGGCCAGTCTTCCTCACAAAAAAGAATAAATAAATAAAATAAAATAAAATTGTGCCCTGAAAACCAATTATACATCAAACACCTGAAGCTACTCTTGTAAAGCAGAGGGAACTTGGGCACCAGGCTCCCAACCCAAATTTGCCACAAATTCTTTATAATTGAATAAACTACAAGACACCAAAAAAAAGTCCACACAGGGAACCAATGACTGTGCAAGCTACAAAGACAACAGCACCGAAGGGTGCGGGGAAAGAAATAGGGCAGGACAGACATGCTTACCCCCCCCACCTCCAAGTGCCCGTAACCCAGACAAGCCCCGGTTCCAAGAGGGAGCAGAGTGAGGAGGTGCCAGAGGGGTGTTCTGGCCCCAAAATCCAGACGTGAAACGTGAAAGTGTAGGCACGGGGACAAAGACCCAAACACTCAAAGCCAGGATTCTATTGGAAAACCCAAAGCCAGACAGTGACAACATTATGGGACCCCCGAATCCTGCATGGGCCTCTGGGCCCAAATGGCTCCAAACTCTCACCCAGCTAGCCGCCCCGACCCCCACGGCGGGCACAGCGTGAGAGCTCATCCCCTGGGGCTGCGGGGACGTGGTCTCACTTCTCCTACATGCATGGGGACAAGGCACATGCTGTCCTGGCACGGAGGTTCTCCTAGGCTGCAGCGATCGCCACCACTTCCCATTCGCCACACTGCGCTGACCAACACAGCAGCCACAGCCACATGTGGCTGCTGAAATCCATACCTAAATTCACTAAAATCCACCATTCAGTTCCAGCTGCACTAATGGCATTTTCAGGGCTCGACAGCCACATGTGGGGACAGCAAGAAACAGGACACGTCCATCCCTGCAGAGTCTCACTGGTCAGCCCCGGTCTGACAGCTCTTGTTGCCTGGAACAGCTTCCTGGAGTTTAATTCCTCCCGGTTGGAAACTGTAAAAAATTCCCAGCAGAATGTTATTCTATGAGACATTGGCGAGCTGTTGAAGGTATAAATAGGGTTGCTCATCTTTAAATAGACAGATGCACTTATTGGTACACGTGTACGCAAATCTGAAGCGCTTACTGAAACCACAAGTATGCAGCAGGAGCATAAAGAGGAACTTTATTTTCTACAAACACAAAAGACTTGTGTTTTGTGTATCATACATTTCTGTATCGATTGGCTTTTTTCCAACAAGCATATATAACTTCGTAATTAAAAACGAAAAAAACGGGAGTGTTCCATAGTGCAGTATCAAGTTGGTGGGATTTTGGTGCCTGATCCCGCCATTGGGCTTCCCACTCTCCCGGCCTCCTCAGCACACCGTCTTGCCTCTATAATGCTCCTTTTCTCCCTTCTCCCCCAATAGGCGCTAATCTTTCTCCCACGCCCGCCCATCCACGTCAAGACGTTGACTGCAAAAGGCTAAGTGCGTACTCTGTTCTGCGACGAGCACAGAATTTAACGGGAATGGAGCAGGTCCCACAGGTGATCAGACCAGCATCCCTTGGCCTCCTTCTTCCTTGCTAAAAGGACTCCAGTTTTGTGCAAGTATCTGCCCCTTCCCTAAAGGACTGTGCAAGAGTTAACCCTTTCCAACTCCAGGGATGTATTCTGGTTTATCCTGTTGTCTTGGGAATGATTGTTTAAGAAGTAGGCTGGTGAATAAGTTCTGATCCAAGACCAGAGCACCACAGAAAAAAAAAATCTGTGCTCCTAAGAAAGAAATTCCATAATGTTTGGTTCTTTGCTGCCAATAGATGTGATCAAGTCAGGGCTTGATGCCTGGAGCTGCTGTGGCCATTTTGTGACTATGAGGGAGCTGAGGATGGCACAGCAGAGACAGAAGGAACACGTCCGCTGAAGCAACCAGCCCAACATGAAATACCTCACTGACGAAGCCAATTTAACATGGCTTTTCTGTTCCTTAGGTCCAAAGGCAACTCCCATGGTAGCTGCCATTTCTGAGGTATGATCGCCCCTTCTTCTCTGTCAGTTTCCATTTCCCTGGGGTTGTTCCTGAGCTGATACTCACTGGTACAGGTGTAGCCCTACTGACAACCTGTGCCTGTGCTAATGCTGGGTGTCTATTCCCTGGGGATTGCTATGTATTTCTAAAAAGACCTCCGCTGTCTGTCAGCCGCTACCATTCCCTCAACATTTGCCCATTGTAGTTTTCCTGTGGCAAATATGGCCACAAAATAAGGTGTTATCAGCCAGCTCTGAATTTCAAGTTAGAACAATGGTTTTGAACAACGGGCTTTCATGATGGAAAGTGGGCTCTGACAGAAAGGAGATTTGTTGAGCTACAAATAGTGTGAGCGTTCATGAACTCAAAAAATAAATTTTATCTTATAAACTATCACACAGGGAAGACAGGGAGGTGATGTAAGGACAATTTTAAAGAACATGAAAATTTCAACAGGAGACGGAATTGGAGAAATGGAGCATAGATACTCGGGAGTCCCTGTGGTGGTTAATTTTATGTGTCAACTTGGTCAGGCCACAGCACCCAGATATTTGGTCAAACGCCACTCTGGATGTTGCTGTGAAGGTATTTTTAAATGAGATTAACATTTGAATCAGTAGACTTTGAGTAAAGCAGATTATTCTCCATAATGTGGGTGGGCCTCATCCAATCAGGTGAAGATCTCAAGAGAAAAGACTGAGATTCTCTGAGGAAGAAGGGATTCCGCCCGCAGTCTTCACTCAGACTCAAGACTGCAGCATCACTGCTTCTCTGGGTCTCCAGATGCTCTGCAGATTTTGGACTTGCCAGCCTTCGTAAATGCATGAGCCATTTCCTTAAAGTATCTCTTCAGAGATATAGACAGAGGTATAATATGACGTATATCGACATATATATATACTGTCTTAGTCTGTTCAGGCTGCTATAACAAAAATACCAAATCATAAAATGGATGGCTGAAACAACAAACATTTATTTCTCACCGTTCTGGCAGCTAGAATTCCAAGATCAAGGTGCTGGCAGATTCATTGTCTGACAAGGACCTGCTCTCTGGTTCACAGAAAGCCATCTTTTTACCTGTCCTCACACAGCAGAAGAAGCGAAGGATCTTTCATGAGAGCACTAATTGCGTGCACGAGGGCTCCACCCTCACGACCTAATCACCTCCCAAAGGCCCCACCTCCTAACACCATCACTCTGGGGGTTAGGTTTCAACATGTGAACTTTGGGGGGAACAACATCCAGTTTATAGTGTGTGTGTGTCTACATATACGCATGCACACATCCGATTGGCACTCTTCCTCTGGAGAACCCTGACTAATACCGTCCCTGAGTGAGGAGCCGGAACCCAAGCCCAGGGTGAGGAGTCACAGAAACCACTAGTTGGTGTGGGGATGAGAGTAGAGGAAACGATGCCTCACTGTCCCGGATGTAGCCCAGAGAGAGTGCCCACCTCTCAGAGAAATCTCTCTTCTAAAACAACGAGGAAATGGTGCCTGAGATGCCCGGTGGGTTGGCCACATCCCAAACCCAATGAAGGACAACCAGAAATCCCAAGGGGCCTGAGACTGGGGTGAGGATGTGGTGCCAGATGCAGCTGGGAAGGAGTCTGGTACCCAGGGCCAGGTGGGGCATCTCAGAGGGGCCAGCAAGGACAGAGATCCGCCCAGCAGCCAGACGCCCTCCTCCCGCGGGGAGAAGAGGAGAGAGGGGAGGTGGAGAGAGCGAGGCGCTGAGCTTTCCCAGAAAGAGTCACTTTAAACTGAAAGTGCCTGAAGGACAGACCACGAGGCAGGAATGGATGTGGCAGGAAGGGGCGTGATGCACAAAGACAGACTCGGTTTTAGAAGATAAAGTGACAATTTTGCGTTGCTGGGTCTCCGAGTTCTCGTGGGGGTGAGCCCGGTGTGGGCACTGTGTGTGCCCACGGCACGCCTCCCTCTTTCCAGTGGGCTGTCTCCCTGGGGCCTGGCCAGCCCTCCCCCTTGGCTGTCACCCAGGTTCCCGGCTGAGAGGGGTTTCCAGGGGTTTATGAGCCCCTGCACTCCAGAAGCCGCCAATTCTCAGACCTCTAGGCCTTCTGAGACGTGGGTTGAAGATCGGCTGGCAACCGTGAAGAGGAGTGGTCGGATCCGGATTGAGAGGCGAGAAGTCCTCCACGCGAACACCCAGGCACCGACTGGAGTCGGCTCATCTGCTCCCGCTGCCCTTCCCTTTGCCCGCGTCCCTGAGGTCCTCTCTAGAATTACTGTTAGGAAGAGCATTAGAGTGGAAACCCCGTCACGGGGTCAAGCCACGGCTCGTGGACTCATCTCCCTTTAGGTGGTGCCTCCAAGAGCTCCCCGACGTTTCCGGAAGACATTCCAAGTCAGAGCAAATCCAGGAGCAAACTCGGAAGCAGAGGAAAACAGACGAACTCCCTCTGGGAAGTAGCAGTTGATGTGGAACGATTTCATGAGCCCCACACCACTTAACTAACACCCAGGGACTAAGTCATTTATATTTTATTTTATTGATGAAATATAAACACTTTCACATCTGAGAGGGTAAATTCCATCCCTCCTAGAAATTTTTTCTTTTTGTGTAATTTTTGGTGCCTTTTTCTATTTTGTCTCCTTAAAATAAAATTTCAATTAATTCTTCCTTAGGAAGAAAAGGCAGATTCTTAGTTGTGAGGGTGGGAGGCAAAATTTCGGCTTCACAATATACTTACATCTTTAAATTAGTTGCCAACATACAAAATCAGAAATGTTCCATAAAATAGATTTCACGTTTCTGTCTAAAACTTAGAAATCGAGAACCAATCCCACTATTGTTCCTTCAATGAACGTGGAACCAGGAGGCCCATTGAGCTAGAAGAATGCCTCAGTTTGCTGCAGTCCCCACCACTCCCTACTGCCTCTTAGATTCAGTCCACACCTTGCATCTATATTGCCTGCTGGGAATGGTAGGAATTTGAATTCCCAACTCCCGCCTCTCAGCCGTATATTTTTTCCAGGTTTATTGAGATGTAATGGACGAAAGACATTGTGTAAGTTTAAGGTGTATAACATGGCGATTTGATACGTGTATATGTTGTGAAATGATCACCACAACAAAGGTAGTTAACACCTCACCACCTCACATCATTATCTTTTTTTTCCTGGTGAGATCATTTAAGATCTACTCTTCTCACAAGTTTCAAGTATACAATACAGTATTATTAACTACAGTCACCATGCTGCACATTAGAGCCCCAGAACTTATTCATCTTATAACTGAGAGCTTTATCTTTAAACAAAGAAGATAAATATTTCAAGTTTCTTCATCAGAAAAAGGGATATTTGGTAAAGTTCAATTATATGTAGAAAAAACGTTATTTTAGTGTACCCATGTTCATAGCAGATATTTGCAATAGCCAAAAGATGGTTCAACCAAGCGTCATTGACTAATGAATGGATGAATAAATGAATAAAGAAAATGTGTTATATACATGCCATAGAATATTATTCAGCCTTAAAAAGGAAGGAAGCTCTGACACGCGCTCTGACTTAAACCATGAGGACATTACGCTAAGTGAAACAGGCCAGTCACAAAGGACAAATACTCTATGATTCTATTTATATAAGATTCCTAGAATAGTCAAATTCACAGAAACAGAAAGTGGTACCGGGGTTGACAGGGGCCAGGGCAGGGGGTGGGGAGGTGTTTAATGGAGACAGAGTTTCAGTTTTGCGAGATGAAAAGAATTCTGGAGATTGGTTGCACAACAATTTGAATATACTTAACACTACTGAATTGCACACTTAAAAATGGTTGAAATAGTAAATTTATGGTATATGTACTTTCAGAATTAAAGAAAGAAGAAAAACAGTTGTTTTATACATTCCTCCCCGATTTAGCCCCGCAGAGAGTAAGGGGAGCTGGCCGTGACGCTCCCCTCACGCTGAGAGTGAAAAGCGAGCCGCGGTTTCGCTTCCCCAGACTCGCCTGCACAGGCCGCGCACGGGCCGGGAGCTTCGATCACCTGTAAAAGAGGCGACAAGCGGGACACGCTTCCGCTTCGCGCCACTCTGTACCGTCGCCTTGTTGTCAAGAACTTAGGAGAGACGCTAAAGAGTCCCCGCTAAAGAGGGCAGAGGAGAACCTAAGCCCGGGTCGCCTCTGAAGTCAGCGCGGAACGAGGCAGAGAAACGGGCGCAGAACGTCCACTTCTGTGAAGCCGCCCGGCCTGAGACGCCCAGGAGCCGGGCTGGGCCGAGGAGGGCCCGAGGGACCCCCTCTGATCGGGGTTTGCAGAGCAGCGAACGCACTCCAGCGGGGAGCCGCGAGGTCCAGGCGCCTGGCCCGACACACCGTCCGGCCGCGAGCGCCGCCCGGCGGGTGGGCGAGAGGCGGGGCGGCATTTCCGGAGGGGCCGTCTGTCGCCGGGCGGGGAGAAACTGAGTCCGCGGGAGCCCGGCGCTGACGCGCCGGCCGAGTCGGTGACGTGCAGCCTGCCGCCGTGAGCGACGAAGACGTCCTGTCCTTCGGGAGGGCCCGCCCGGCAGAGCTGTCACTCCCGGGACGGCTGTGAAGGGTCCCGGATGCTACTGGGCTGCGTCGTCTGCGCTCACCGGAGAAAACCGGGAGGAAAATGTGTCCCGTCCGAGGCCACAGACCCCCCAGCTACATCCACAGAATCCTCGGGGATGGGGGCCAACCCCGCCCAACCAGTCTCCCCAGAAGAGCCACTCCAGGGAAATCTCGTTATTTCAAAGAAAAGCGGTGTGTTTTTTTAAAGGAACCATCGTGGAAACTATGTGAAGATAATGCAGGAAGCAAACACAAAGGGACAACGGGCGCCTGGCGAGCAGGAGACGACAGTACGTGCCAGGACGCAGGTGGAGGGCGGTGCGCAGGCACGGTGACACCCGCCAGCACGTCCCCGCGCTGACCCCCCAAAGCCTGAGCCGGTTACTTCTGCGACGGAGGGCAACTAAGGCAGCAGATGGCATTAAGTTGGCTAATCGGTTGACCTTAAGTTAGGGAGATTCTCCTGGATCCCGTGAGTGGGCCTAAAATCATCAGACGGGCCCTCGGAAGTGGAAGAGGGGCCGCAGACGCAGTGACCCGATGTGAGAAGGACGCGCAGAGGGGCCTCTGGAAGCCCGAGGCGGTGAGGAGACGGATTCTCCCCGGGAGCCTTCAGAAGGGACGCGGCCCTCTCAGCGCCATGATTGTAACCAGTGAGGCCCATAGGATAACCGTTTTTTGTTGTTTTACACCAATAAATTAGTGGCAATTTGTATGGCAGCCATAGAAAACTAATACAACCATCACCAGTTGTCCATGGAATCAAATACTTTACAGAGGTAGCAGGTATCACAGAAGAGTCTGAAGAAGAGACGACAATGGTGGACAGTAAGGACAACCTGAAGAAAAGGAGGTGAAATGAGCTGACACGCTCAGGTGAAGTGAGGAGGGAGAGCCTTGCAGAAGGCAGAGTGCGTAAGAGCGGCAGCAAAGAATTATTATTTGGGTGTGTGTGTGAGGAAGACCAACCCTGAGCTAACATCCGTTGCCAATCCTCCTCTTCTTGCTGAGGAAGACTGGCCCTGGGCTAACATCCGTGCCCATCTTCCTCCACTTTATATGGGACGCCGCCACAGCATGGCTGACAGGCAGTGTGTCAGCGGGCGCCCGGGATCCGAACCTGCGAACCCTGGGCTGCCACAGCGGAGGGCGAACTCAACCACTACGCCCCCGGAAAAGAATTCTGAGTCTGCTTTGCCATGTGGGGCGCTGGAAAAGTGCTGGAGAAAATGAGCAAAGGACAGAAGGTTCAAGAGGATTTGAAAGTCAAAGGAAGGATGTATAAGACAAAAGAGATCCAGCTTTTGCACAATTTCTGTCCCTGGAGACCAGAGAAAACGCAACAGGAAAAAACCCAGAGACTTAAAGAAAACTTTCCTAAAATAAAGGAATGCTTGAATCTACCAACTGAAAGGGCACGACGTGTCACAGAGGAAACTGACTCAGGATGTGCAACCCTTGGGCGTATCTTTCAAAGACTGAGAAGTAATCCTGCGGGCAGAAATGAACCACCGAAGACAATTATAAAGAGTAACAATCGAGCTGCCCACAGACGTTTTGCCGAAATCTCAGTATCATTTAATGAAATCTTAAAGCAAAGTTTGCCCTAAGAATTGCACATGCAGCCAACATTCATTTAAGCAAACAGTTGAGAGAAACATACTTACAAACAAATCAGAACTTTAAAAGTCCCATTCCCATGCCCACTTTTTGGAAAAGAAAAAATCCTGCTAGGGTGCAAACTTAAGCCAGTCACATAATGAAAAGAGAAGATGTTGTAAAATGATGTTGGTGGGCACATAATTTGTTTTCATATTTTTAAAATTAACTTTTATCAAAATAATGTATGCACATAATTTCAAAAACCACATAGTAGTCCAATCCTTCTGTGGCTATAGGACCAGTTTAACCCCCCTGTCCACCGTCCCTCTGTGGGGTGCTCATGTGTCCCTCAGGTGGGAGCGGCATCTCTCACAGTCCCGGCCAGAGAGACATTAGCAGAAGTCACTGAGTTGCTCTTTTTAGAAAGCTCTTATATAAGAGTTCCACTTCTGGAATGGCAGTGTGAGGAGCCCGTGGACCCATTCCCCAGCAAAACAACCACAACTGGTGAAAACTGTAAAAATAACAACCATCTAAAGTTTCTGGAAATTGTCGTAAAAGTAGACAGCAGATGAAGAAGCATTTACTGCAGAAAATCTACTTCATCTCCACAGGAACAAGGAGAATCTGCGGCCTGTGAGCCACGACCAGCTCCCTCTTCCCCTCCTATCCCCCCTGCACCCCCAGCGGGAGGAACGCTCCAATCTGGGCAAACGAGGCCAAGGAAATAAGGCCCCCTCTGCCCTCATCTCTCAATCACGGGAGAGCGTATCTCAGCAGAAAGGACAAGAAGCCAGTGTTTCTCCTCGTCTCCAAGTCTGAGCTGAGAGGCTCTGCTCCTGCATGACAAGCTGAGAGCATCTGAGCCCAATGGCCTTTGCACCAGCTGATCATCGGGCACAGCTTCCACCCAACTTTCACGGGGATGTTCACAGCAGCACTGTTCCCAATAGCCAAAAAGTGGAAACAACCCCAGTGTTCACTAACTGGTGAGTGGATAAACAAAATGTGGCATGTCCACCCAAGGAAATGTTATTCAGCAACAAAAACTAACCAATTACTGATATGTGCAATTACATGGGTGAACCTTAACCACATACCAAGTGAAAGAAACTACTCACAGAAGACGACGTGTTGTCTGATTCCATTTATATAAAATGTCCGTACTAGGCAGGTCCATAGAGACAGAAAGTGTGTCATGGTGGCCTCGGGCTGAGGATTCGGGAGGAAATGGAGGGGGCTGCAGATGGGGACAGGGTTCCTTTTTGGGGTGATGTTCTAAAATTAATTGTGGTGATGGTTGCACAACTCTGTGAATAGACTAAAAAACCTAATGGCATACTTTAAGTGGGTGAACTGGAGAGCATGCGAATAATAGTGTATCAATAAAACTATTATTTTTTAAAAGCTCTTATTACAAAAAAGGAAGACAGTTAGAACGCACCTTTTAGAATTTGTCCTTCCTCGTCTGCCTGCCTGGCATGAAGCTGCGGAATCTGAGGCCACAAGAAGCACCTTGAATCTGTGAGAACAAAAGTCACATGCTAAGGAGGGCTGCACGGACAGGGTGAAAGGACTGGGACCTCAGTGGCACCACGAGCTGGTCCCCTCTGAATAGAAGCAAACTACAAAGTCTTGTGTAAGTCGCTATGAAGCAGGTGTCTTGTCACATACATCCAAGTGAAAATCTTAGATGGACAACTGCCGTCTCTGTCCCATCGCACTCCCAGAAGCACCCACCTTTACATTTCCAGCTCTTTCTTTTTTTATGTTTATCTCTTTACTTTTAACTTTGCTTACACTGCTATTTCTTGGTTCTTCAGTTTTAGACGTTGTCCACTTCCCTTCACGACAGTTGCACATTAAGTTCTTAAACCTTCGCTTTGCTCTCCTCTTCCCCTCCATCTGTTCTCCCAATATAGTTTATCACCAGTTTAAGTTAAACCATTCACTGTTTACGAACGTGTGGCTTTGTCCATGTCCTTCACTGCAAAGCCAAAGACTGAACCAAGATTATCTTCTTGTACTTTTATTTTTCTCATGAATTAATAATCACCTTTATTTTTTTAATAATTTTTGCATAATTTTTTTAAATCTGGAGACTCTATCACATAACTTCCATTCTATGAGTCTCCTGTTTTTTTCTCCAAAGATTGTCCTCCAGGTCCTCAGTCCTCCTAACACAGCCTGGACAGGCTCCTCTCTAGGGCGGCGAGGCTGTCTGTCTAGAACTTTTCCTAAGCAGTCCCCTGAGCCGGTGCCATCATCTCCAGGACCCCATATCTTTCTCTTTCTTGATTTGCTCCCTTGACTTGCAGAAGCACCCCCTCCAGTAGCTTCCTGAGAAAGGAATCATCAGGTAGCTATCCTGAGCCCTTCATGCGGGACAGTGTTTATGCTTTGTTCTCACACTTGATTAAGAGTTTATCAGGGTCGAAAAATTTAGGTTGATAATGCTTCTGGCATCAAAAGTTGCTTTCGAGAGACACAGACATTCTTATCCTTGTTGCTTTATACGTGATTTCTTTCTCTTTGTTCATTTTCTTCTCTTCTCTGGATGCTTATAACACCATTTCTTCTCTGGTTCTAAAATTTCAAAATGACGTGAGCCTTTTATGCATTGACGCTCAAGGAGCCATTTCAACTTGAAAATGAATGTGAATCTGATCTGAAAAATTTCTTGTACGATTTCCTTGATCATTCCCTTCCCTCTGTGTTCTCTGTTTTCTTTTTCTATAAATCCTAATAATTGACTTTTTAATTTTTCTGGGTTGATCCACCCAGGCTCTTTCATCTGCTGGTCATTTGAATTCATCTTCTAACAGATTCTATTCACTTTAACTTCCAGCACTTCTATTTTCCTACTAATTTTGATTCTTAAAATTTTAACTTCCAAGAGTTCTAGTTATCAGATTATTCTTACTTTATAATGTCCTGTTCTTGTTTATCTCTATGTGTATAATGTTAACTTTTTTCTTTTAGTTTCCAGCTCTCTTCTTTTTTTATGTTTATCTCTTTACTTTTAACTTTGCTTACACTGCTATTTCTTGGCTTTTCAGTTTTAGACATTGTCCACTTCCTCTGCATTTTTCCTCAGCATTATGTTTTCTCACACTTTTTTTCTCTCATCTTGCAGATTTTCCTGTAACTCTTCTTAAACCTTCTTAAAGGTCTCCCTTCAGACCCTTGATCACCTGTCACACTCAACAGTGAGGCACTAAACTAAGAGGATGAGGCTCTGGGGGCGCAGGTGAGGCTTGTGAACCGGGCACCGGGTGTGGAACTGTCCGTCCTCTGGGGGATACTCCAACTCTGAGGATGAGGAGGTACTTCGTCTGGACGCATCCGGTTTCTCCTGAGAGGAATCCGCCGATCAGCATGAGCACTTGACCTCTGGCTGCTGAGGTCCTGTAGGCACCAGGCAGGCTGACTTCTCATCTCTTTTGTCCCAACGAGTTCTTCATCCCACCCCCCCTCTGCACACACTGTGGCTGCTAGTTTCTTCTGTCCCACATCATTAGTTGTCACATAGAGTGAGGATTTAAATGTATATACAAATAGTGAAAGTAAGCAAAAGAGGACTGTTTCCATCATCTTGGATTGGCAAACGCTTTTAAATTATGACACAAAATCCAAAATCCACACAACACTGGTAACCACATAAAAATTAGACATTTTTTTCATGGCAATAAAAAAAGACAAAATTGGAAAAAAGTATCAGCAACAGAGTCAGTTTTTAAATATATAAAATGTTCTTACAGATCAATGCAATAAAGATTAACATTCTAGTAGAAAATAAGATAGACAAAGAATTTAAACACACAGTTCACAGAAAAGACAAATACACAAATGGCTTATAAAAATATTTTTAAATATGCTTAATTGTACTGATAAACAATTAGAAATTGAAACAAGAAACCACGTTTTTATATTTCAGAAAAGTGAAGATTAAAGTCTTTGATAAAACACAGTGTCGGCAAGAATGTGGGGAACAGGCACCATGGTCCACTCGAGAGGGCAGCTGCGAGGGCGTTCTCGTGTGAGACCAAGAGCCGCCAACGTCTTCAGTGAATCCGCTGAACCACTACTTCTAGTTCTAAGAATTTATCCTGCAGACATATCTGTGATGGATACAAAGATGTTCACTGAAACGTTGTCTGCGACACTTCGGGACAGGGAACAACCTGGTATTGTCTGGAAGGACCACGGTGCGGCTCAGCCCGGGCGCTGGCTCTGACCACACTGCAGACTGGAGCCTGGTGCCGGCGCCTCCGCTCGCCGCATCGGAGAAGGGGACCTGCTGATGCCCTTCTGGGTCAGCCCTTGTCTCAGGGACTGGCACGTTCACGCACACCGCTTTGGGGATGGTATAAATCAATGTGGGTACAACCGAAAAATATGCCATCTCGGAAAAGAATGAGAAAGAACTATTGAGTTATTTTTACAGTTATGAAAAGAAATCTTGAGCATGTGCGTATGTGTCCAAGATTAATGTTTTTAGATGCTTTTATTTGTGTAAAAACAAGGAAAGGGATATTTAGTCACATATCTATATTTCTGGAAGATGTATAAGAAATTGACCACAGTATATGCCTCTGGGGAGAGGGACTGGGAAACTGGGAAAATAGAAATCTGAATGAAAAGGAGACTTGCTTCCCACTGTATGTATTCCACTGATAGCATTTTAATTATTTGACCATGTTCACGTACAAATAAAGGCAGAATTTTTAATGATTAAATATAATAAACATTAGAAACACTAAAAAGAAAAAATTAAATGGTTATTCTACCTCTAGAGGTAAATGGATGAATGGATTACATTTAGAAGTAATAGGAGAAGACACCAAGAAAAAAACTGGCTAAAATATTTACACATTTTAAATGTCTGTGTAACAATAATAAATGTATAAAGGCAAATAAAATTTTTGAAAGCTATTCAGTTATATGAATCAGAAGCCTTTCGAAAATGTTATCCCCCAAAATGGACGGTGGGGCTTGAAAATTCGTGGGTGCACACCCATCTGTTCCTAAAGGAAAGTGAGTGATGGGAATCCCAATGAGGGTTACACGGTAGATTTTCAATAAGTGCTAGTCTACAGCTTAAAATCTCATGCCATTCAAATAAAATGTGATACGTCCCTACTGTGGAATGCTCCACAGCTGCTACAGAGAATGAAGTAGTTTATACTTTAATAAACGGGTTATTTTAAAAAACTGAGGAGGGGCCAGCCCAGTGGCACAGCAGTTTAGTTCGCGCTTGGCAGCCCGGGTTTCGCAGGTTTGGATCCCGGGCGTGGACTGACACACTGCCTGTCAGCCATGCTGTGGCAGCATCCCATATAAAGTGGAGGAAGATGGGCACGGATGTTAGCCCAGGGCCAGTCTTCCTCAGCAAAAAGGGGAGGATTGGTGATGGATGTTAGCTCAGGGCTGATCTTCCTCAGGAAAAAAACACAAAACTGAGGAACTGGGGAACTGTGGTTCCACCAAGATGGAGAAGCTCCATCTCAGGTCCTCCTTGAATGACGCAAGACCGTGGACATAATGCAACGAACACACGCAGGAGTCTCTGAAAGGTCTGAGGAAGGCAGGCTGCCTGGGGGTATCATGACCTGAGGAACTACGGAGGGGTAGGGCCCCGGCTTCTTTATTCTTCTCCTCCATCCTGGACAGGGCACTGAAGAATCCTCTGACGGGGTTCAGGACACCTACCCCAAAGCAGGGAACCCGGGGTATCTAATATTTCAAGCTGGGGGAATTGAGAAAGGGCGGGTGCAGGAGGGACCTTCCCCTCTATCCTTCACCCTGAAGCAGGTCATAAACCCTCTACCCGGGTTCCACCCAGGAAAAAGAAGCATCCTTATCTCCAAAGAAGGAGGGACCCACAGAGGAATCTGACTCTAGACAAGTTTCAAATGCAAACGAACTGAAGTCATACTGAGCATGTTCTCTAACAAGAATGGAGTAAACTAGAAATCAACAGTTAGGATAACAGAAAAACCTCCAAACCCTTTTCACCACTGTGGGCCCAGATGTAGATAAGCACCTCTAGATGAGAAAGAACGTGGCCTCGTGCAGGCCAGCCCCACGTGACCGCACACTCCATGCGAGTCAGCAAAATGAGAATACTGGCAGATGTCTATTTAAAAAGAGCAAAACCCCAAGGAGCAGAGTTGAATGGGCAGATGTCGTGGGCCGTACAGTAAGCGTTGAAAGTGTATTTCTTATTAGTGACCCAAGAGTAAGCAGGTTAGGTATTAAATATGCTTTAAATTTTTTGAAATGATAAATTGCAGACAAATAGAAAATGCCATCTAATATATAAAATCACAAAAGAGGCTGAAGCTATCTTAAAATATGAGAAAACTGAGTCTGAGTTGTACAGTTTCGGGGCAAATGTGGATGAGCATTGGGCAAACCAGTGTTAGGTGAACTGACTTTTGGACAACTGGCCTGCTTCCAAGCAGGGGCGTTAGGGAGGGGACTGCTGCCTTGAAATACGCTTCCCTGAGCTGCCCAGCTCACGTCCAGAATGGTCTTTTCAGAAAACAAACCATTTCATCCCACATAAAATATGCATAGGCTCAAGTTCATATCACTGATAAAGGGTCCATCAGCGTGACCTCTGAGGACAGACGTTGGTAAAAAGAAGGGCAGAGTTTGCATTTGGAGGAAGAATCAGGGTGGATGAAGAGAGGGACCTAGAAAGGGGTGTGTTGGGGGAGGAGCCCCGTGTTGAGCCTCCACAAGAGTAGGGAGTGGCCTCAGGGCTGAGGAGGACACGCAGGGAAGAATCATGGAAGACGGAGGGAAAGGAAGATGCTTGTCTACCCAGGGCAGAACGCGGGCATCTCCCCCTGTGGTGCAGGAGACGAGAAGCCTCAGACAGATAAAGCTCACTCACGCTTGAGGATGGAACTCAGGTCATTTCCATCTCTCGATCTCTCGGCTACTGTGACTAACGCTGCGATGTCCGGGGGAGTGCAGGCATCTCTTCATGGTCCCGTTTTCATTTCCTGTGGATATATACCCAGAAGTGGAATTGCTGGATCGTATGCTGTTTTCTTTTTAATTTTTTGAGAAACCTCCATACTATTTTCATAATAGCTGAACCAATTTACATTTCCACCAACAGTGCTCAAGGATTATAGTCAACAAGACTGTATTACACACTTGAAAGCTGCTACAAGAGTAGATCTTAAATGTTCTCATCACAAAAAAGAAATGGTAGGGGCCAGCCTGGTGGTGTAGTGGTTAAGTTTTTGTGCTCCGCTTTGGCAGCCCGGGGTTCGTGGGTTTGGATCCCAGGCACAGACCTACACAGGCTCATGGCGTCCCACATATGAAAAATAGAGGAAGATTGGCACAGATGTTAGCTCAAAGCCAATCTTCCTCACCAAAAAGAAAAAATGAAATGGTAATTATGTGGCGTGATGGAGGTGTTAGGTGGGTGGTAGGGTGGTAATCATTTTACAACACGTAAATGTATCAAATCAACAGGTTGTACACCTTAAACTTATACAATGCTATATGTCAATTACATCTCAATAAAGCTGGAAAATAAATAAAAATGAAAAGTGTTCAAAAACAAAAAGCTCACTCCCTCTCAGAAGCTCTCACCACGACGCCCCCTAGGGGCAAGATTGGGGCTTGTGTCTCCAGAAGGCCTGCCCTGTTCAGATGCTTCTTTCTTTCCATCACACTATTGTAAGCACGCGTCCATTTCCAGGCCACGTGGTCCATGTGCCACATGTCTAATATTCTTTTTCATATTTCTTTTTTTTTGGTGAGGAAGACCAGCCCTGAGCTAATGTCTGTTGCCAATCCTCCTCTTTTTGCTGAGGAAGACTGGCCCTGGGCTAACATCCGTGCCCATCTTCCTCTACTTTATATGGGACGCCGCCACAGCATGGCTGACAAGCGGTGCGTCTGTCCACGCCCAGGATCTGAACCCATGAACCCCGGGCTGCCAAAGCACACACTTAACCGATAGGCCACCTGGCCGGCCCCTCTTTTTCATATTTCTGCAACTATTATACTCAAAGCACAATACTGTTGCAAGATATTTCCAAGTATGAGAGGATGTTTTCTTTTTTTAAAAATCCAGCCTTTCAGGTAATGGCGAATAGTGACAAAGACTCTCTCCTTGACCAAAATTTACTCGGGCTCCATTGAGCCATCTTCTCGACTAGGCCTTGAAACTGGCCCTGGTCCTGTCTTCTGCTGGCCAAGCCAGGCTTAGCAAGGACCCTGATCAGCTGTCCCCCACCTTGATGTCTGATGACCCTGGACATCTGATCAGGTTTGTCATCCCCACCCTTGGTGTCTACTCCCTTGGCGGCCTTTAGCAAGAATCCCCCTCCCAATGTCTCCTCTTTGGTATTTTCCATCCTCTGCACTGACCCCTCACCCTCTGGTTGGTATTGGTCCCCAGCTGTCTTTGCTGTCTCTGCACTTGAGCTGGATCTCTCCCCCATCGTCTATCACAACAGTCCTGTGTAAAGTCTTCCTTACCGCTTTAACAAGTGTCGGAATATTTTTTTCATTAACAACTGTTGCGCAAGGTCCCGATGGCATAACAAATGCCGGATCGTCTAGAATCCCAGAGTGAGATCATTGGGCTAAGAAAAAATACCCCCAAGTTTCACATCAGGTCGGATATATCCATCCCTCTTTTTTGCGCCCATAGAAATAAACGTATCATTCTCTGGACCTTGAGTTCTCTGTAAAAGGAGGCCTATTCAAGGTAAACGTTTAAAACACACAATTTCATAACCTTGCTTTGTCATTTCTTCTTTTCTTTTAATGCACTGGGATTCTGAAATTTAAAAAAAAAGGGAAAGCAAAAAACTGGAAGTGGCCTGGAACTGCTGTCACAACACTTTTCGCGCCCACATCCCGGCACTTCTCCTTTCCAGACCCAGGGCTCCAGCAGCATCTCCAGCTGGGGGTCTCAACACCTCTGGGGCCTGGCCTCTCCTCTCCCCTCCGGGACGCTAAGTAAGCGGCTGCCTGGCCCGGCCTGGCCTGCAGCCCCCACAGCCGACCTGCTTACCTGGGGTGGGGTGGGGTGGGGTGGGGGTGCCCACTCCGCTCCTGCTGCCCCCTGCCGCCCTCTGCCGGCCGCGGGTGTGGGTGACGCAGAGAGGCGGGGAGCCCAGGGAGGGCGAGCCGGCGCGGAGGGGAAGCCGGTGGCTGAAGGAGAGAGCGTGCGGGGCGCGACATTTCCCGGAGCGGCGAGGGGCGGACACTTTCCGCAGGGACTTGAACAGGGCCCTGCAGGGGTGGGGAGAAGCGGGTGGGCGAGGACAGGTGGGAGCGCGTCTGGTATGCACGTATTACTCGGAACTCGGTGAGAAAGTCATTTGGTCGCCCGAGCAGTCAGCCCTGAAATCCGCACCCTGCAAGCCCTTGGACCTCCAGCGTTTCCGGAAGGGAGGGGAGCGGCCTCGCCCTCATCCTGCTGGGAGCCCCGCGCCCTGCCCCGCGCCGTGGGGCGGCCCCTCCTGCTGAGAAGCTGGACCTCAGGCCCCTGTGCCCTCCAGCTCTGACGTCCAGGAGCCCAGGACCCCCGTGTGGTACCGGCTCAAGACAAGGTTGACATAAACCAGGCCACATGGTAGAAAAGAAACCCTGTAGGAACTCTGAATGACCTCTGACTCACTAACCCAGCTGGATATGCACCCTTGGGGAGACCTACCTGCCGTAGATTTTACTCACGACCCCTGTTTGTGCAGGTACCTCCCAGCTGTGATAAGATAACTTTGCTCTTTGAGTTCCTTAGAAATGTGATGACCCCGGAACAGAGTCTGTGCTGATAGCCATCATCAATGACAACTGACAGATCTGGGTATAAGGCGTTGCTCCAGTGTCTGACGCATATCCAGTAAAATAAAAGACTATCAGGAATTAAGATCAGATGTCTGCCCCCACCTGGAGACCAGATGCCTCCCCCACCCAGAGACCAGCCCCTTATAACTGGCCTGTGGTCTCTGTTCTGTGAGATGGTTCTTTCGGACGTGAGTCAGCCATCTTCCCTCCTGCTGACAAGCTGTAATAAAAAGTCTTTTCTCTCCCACCACCTGGCCTCCTGACTACTGGCATGTCTTGGGACGGGCAGACGAACCCCCTTTTTGGGCGGTAACACGTGGAGCTTCTGGCTTCCCCACGCCCCTCAGGCTGGGCTTTGCTGGGTTCCTTGGTCCCGAGGTCAGGGGCCCTTCATTCAGATAAAGCGTCCGACCCGCACCCCAGCAGCATCTCCACCTGGCCCTGTGCTTCGTCTCCTACGCCTGAGCGAGACGCGGCCAGCCCGGGGCGCCCCGGGAAGCAGGACGCTCCCGCACTGCGGGCACCCACCTGGCCGGGCCGCTGCCCTCCACCCTCGCTGCGGCGGCCACCTGCCGTCTGTCCACCCCTGAAAACCTGTTCACGAGAAAGGCTCTGTAAACCTGCATGCGGGTTACGACACCTTCGGCTGTTTACAAATGAAGAGATGTTAGAAATCATCCGATCCCCTCTCCTTCCCTTATAAATGGCAAACTGAGGCGCAGAGGGGTCGGCTCGCTCAGGGTTAAAACACTCAGATGACAGCAGCTGCTCTCAAAAGATTTGGTCTCAAGGCCCCTCTACACTCTCAAAAATGAGAACCCCAGGGGCCTTCTGTGCGAGGATCAGATCTGTCAATATTCACTGCACCAGCAATTAAAACCGAGGAAAAAAAGGTTAATTATTAATTTATTTTAAAATAATAATAAACATGTGAACCTCAGTAACACATTTTTCATAAAAATGACTGTTCCCCACAACAAACGTCTAGTGAGAGGAGTGACACTGTCCCATGCCCTGCTCGTCGGGCCACGTCTGCTTTAGTAGAAAGCTGCTGCCCTCACAGCGGCTTCTGCGCTCGTCTGCTGGTCCATCACACATCACGAAGCCTGTCGAAAACGCCGTTGCGCCCTCGTCTCAGCGTTACCGTGGAAAGAGTTCTAACCCTGCAGATCCCCTGAAAGGATGCGGGGTTCCACGCGGGTTCCCCGACCACATTTTGAGAACTGCAGGTGTTCACCTGGAGTCTATGTGTCCCAGATCCCCATCTGCTGCCTTTACATCCTGTGACACCATTGTGCACTATGACATCTCTTACCTAAAAAAAAATCAAAATTTCTGTTAGAGCTTTATGGAAAAATCTGGAAGACGTATTAGGGATGTCAGGACTGAAAAGAGAAGTTGTGTGAGTCACTTCAAAAGAAGGGTCAGTTTTCTCTTCACAGAAACGGAACTGGAGTTACAAAAGATATTCAAATGTTGCTGTGGGCGGCGAAGCAGTGGTTTCCAGCATCCCCGCAGGCTTGGCCTCCAGGTGGGAGCTCTTCCGCGGCACTGAGCTGATTTTCGCATGGAAAGTCTGGGTGATGCGCTGTCCCATCTGATAACAGTGAGTGGTTTAGGTCATGCGGTTTGAGCCAACCAGTGAGTTAAGGATCTTCAAGTCTTCATCCCATCGTTAGGAAGTTGACAAAGGTCACTGTAGGGAGGGAGCTTCGGTCCTGGGACCTACAGGATGAGGAGGGGCCCTACAAAGCCAGGTGTCTGCCTGTCTTCCTCTGCCCGGCTCCACCTTCTCCTGCCTACGCCCTCTGCTCCACGACCCAAGGGAGCTGCCCTTTTCTCCAGGTGTAATCCCGATATGCTGAATATGATGCAAAGCTGCCAAACACACCCAGACACCCAGACCCGGCAGCACATCAACAGACTAAGAGGAGGTGAAAGGGGGTGGGCGAGGCTAAAGATACAGTTAATAAAATTCAATATCTTTCTTGATTTTTAAAACATTCATCTATTATTGATTTTTAAACACTCTTTACGATAATAATATAGTCATATGACCACTTACATAACATGATAATAAACGTGTCTGTCGCCACCTGCTGTAGATTGAACAGATGCGTTGAAGTCCTAACCCCCAGCACCTCAGAATGTGACCTCATTCGGAAACAGGGTCCTTGCAGATGTAATTAGTGAAGACGAAGTCCTACTTGAATAGGGTGGACTCTTAATCCAACGTGACTGGTGTCCTTATAAAAAGAGAGGAGACGATGTGAGGACAGACACACATCGACAGCTGTGTGCCCACAGAGACTGGAGTGGTGCGTCTATAGGCCAAGGAGTGCCAAGGGTGGCCAGCCAGTACCAGAACCTGGAAGAGGGCAAGAAGGGAGCCTCTGCTACAGGCTTCAGGGAGCAGGGCCCTGTCGACACCTCGATTTCTGGCTTCCAGAATGGTGAGACAGTAAATGTTCATTGTTGCCGGCCACCTAGTGTGTGGCACTTCGTTACAGCGAAACGAATACAGCACCCAAGAGTCCACATCGTGCTGAGTGAACCAACACGAGCGGTGCGCGAGCAAAGGTGGGAGCAAGACAAGTCCTTCCGGGAACATGTAACCTGCTCCAGAGGCAGCGACCTCACAATCAGATGAGAGAGAAAGTACAAAAATTCAAACAAGGCACCAATTGTCATTCTCTCCAGATCGTGTGATAATTTACTTAGGAAGTCAATCTTACCAGAGAATTCACTCAGAAATTGTTAAAACGAGGAGAATTAATAATTGCAGCTGAACGCGAAACCAATACATTTCATGTATAAAAACAAATTAAAGGGAAAAGGAAAAAAATATATTTATAACAGCAAACAAAAACAACAAATACCAAATAGGTAGATTTTACTTAAGAAGAAATGTGTAAGAAGTACACGAAAAGACATTTCAAGTACATAAGAGACTGAGTGGCACCAGGGAAGATGAGAACCACACCGTGGCCAGAAGACCCAGTCTCAGGACCGGCCCCTGCTCCCCAGTTAACCTACATTATTAATGCTTTTTTTTTTTTTTTTGGAACAACACAGAATTATGTGAGAAAAGCCAGAAAACTCTAAAAAGAAGAGTAAAGAAGGAAGACAAATCCCTCCAGATATTAAAATATCTTAGGAACCAGAGCTGGCCCCCAGGTAGGGGAGAAAGCCTTCCGCCCTGCAGCCTCCACGCAAACGCCGTGTCGTTGGTTCTGGGGCTCGTTCCTCTCCCACATCCAGTGCCCAGGCGTGCTGGACCACGAAGGCAGCACAACAAATAACCCGAGGAGTGACTCCTCTGCGCACTCTTCCTCTTTCGCCCGCAGGTGCAAGGGGAGGGTGGCAGCATCTGCCGTCAGCTTGCTCTTGCAGGAAGAGTTCCCTTAGGTGCCATCTCCATTACACCTCCAAACCTGGAAAGCAGAGAAATCAGTGAGCTTCCCCGCTCACATCACAGACCTATCAGCTTTGTGAAAATCAGTAAAGGAAAACCTCGTTTAAAATGGAGCGGGAAGCCCTGAAGGGGAAGCTGTCATGCACATCCCACTCTGCAGCTGCACAACCAGCAGGGAGAAGAAAGAGAACAAGGTCTGTACAGAAATCTTTGCACAAAATTCTCTCGGTCTCAGTCTCTTTTCTGTGCTGATAGGAATGTTACTTTTCTTCTGGTACAAGGAGGACATTTTTCAATTAATATTTGATGGGAACATTTTGACATTTTCATGGGAATTTCATCTCCCACTTTTAAGAAGAGGAGAGGGCCCTCTCCCTGGTCCAGCAACAGCGCACCCACCACCACCCGCAGCCACTGAGGACCTGCCACAACTTCCGCTCTTGTTCTTTTTCAGTGAACTCTTATTCAACACAACCCTCACCAATTTCCTCCTAAAACCTAATAAAAACTGACCTTCCCTTTGTCTCTTTGGACTCGCCATAGTCTGCTTGTCCTGAACTGCAATTCCCCCAAATAAACTCATTTTTTTAGCTTGCCTCAGTTTACCTCTTTATTTAGTTCACAGCTCTATGGGAAGTTGCTCTCCCAGTCAGCTCCCTCCCCTCACAGTGGCCTAGCTGCCCAGCGTCCCTCCCCAGCTGAGGGCACTCTGGCAGTGCTGGGCTCCTGTCCACCACCCCCAGGAGGACAGGCAGCCTCCCCGAATCCTGGGAATCCCTAGCACCCACAAATCTGCTGTGATGCCTAGAAGCCCCCACCTCCTGTGAGTACCTGTGAAATGCTCGTGTTACAGGATGTCAAAGGGTCACTGACTGCTAGCAACTTATCCCGAGCTGTCTTAGCAGCTCCCCAAATCCACAGGGGCCTGAAGCAATGGGATAGGGCGGAGCTGCCAACAACCGAGCGCCTGTGTGCAAACCTGAGCGCACTCACACAGCACAGTCCTCTTTGGCGTGGGGAGGTGCGCCCAACTCATGGGATTCCCTTTCCTCAGGGTAAAATGAAAGCAAGAACTGAAGTGGTCATGTGGTCTTGCCTGGCCTCTTGACCACATAAAGCTTTAGCACCATCTCTCTTGTGTTATGGGCTGAATGACGTCCCCTCCCAGATTCACACATTGTAGTCCTAGCCCCCAAGACCTCAGAATGTGACCATATTTGGAGACAGGGTCTTTAAAGAAGTAATTACTGTTAAATGAGGTCACTAGGGTGGGCCCTGATCCCACAGGACTGGTGTCCTTACAAGAAGAGGAGATGAGGACACAGACACACACACAGGATGACCATGTGAGGACACAGGGAGGAGACAGCATCTACAGGCCAAGGAGAGAGGACTCAGGAGGAACCAGCCCTGCCCACACCCAGCTCTCTGACCTCCAGCCTCCAGACTGGAAGAAATAAACGTCTGTGGTCTGAGCCCCCAGGCTGTGGTGTTTGTTACCGCGGCCCTAGCTGACTAATACACTCTGCCACCTCCATCAGTGTTCACAATGGGAGTAGTACAGGCATTTTAAGAGGGGTGATCTACCGTGAAGTGGACCCCGCCCCCCCAACTAAGTGCTAGTCGTGCTCCTCCATCCTTGTGACAACAGAAGCCCTCACCCACCCCACCCCTCCCGCCTTGGGTCCCTCTGGACCGTGTGAAGCACTCACAGGACAAGGCAGGCTTCACCGAAGCAGCCAGTAAAGACTCAAGGGGCCACTTTTAGGTTCAGACACTGGATTACTTACATAGCAAAGGGAAGAGCAGCCACAAGGGCCGGCTCCCAGGGCCCTCATCCCACACACCAAGAAGACAACACCCCAGCAGAAGGGGCAAGGAGGGGACGCCCCATAGCGGGAGCCCATCCTAGACTGCAGCTGAGCAGTTTTATATTCCAGAGCTCTGTTCCTACTGGGGCAGGCAGAAAGCCCCACAGCTCATTAGAACCCAGAAGGTCCTCAGAAACAGCCTCTGGACAGTGCCCCCCAGGAGGCAGGGAGGTGCACGGGAAATGGCCTCTTAGCAGCTCCTTACAGGCTTACCGGGTCTCACGCTCCGCAGGATCGCAAGGCGTTCTTCCCAGACTCTGGGCTGCAGTTCGAGCCTGTGACGGGCTGAACGCTTGTGGCTCCCCCAAAAGTGTATGTCGAAGCCCTAATCCCCAACGTGATGGCATTAAGAGATGGGGCCTTTGGGACATAATCAGTGCTAGACGGGGTCCTGACGGTGGGACCCTCATGTTGGGATTAGTGCCCAAATGAGAAGAGCGAGAGAGAGAGAGAGACCTCCATGAGCACAAAGAAGAGGTCACGTGAGCAGAGCACACGGTAAGACGGGGCCGCCCACAAGACAGGGGCCTTGGAATGAAACCTACCTTGCCGGCACCCTGACCCGGACTCGCGGCCCCGACCGTGAGGCCTGATGCTGTCGTTGCAGCAGCCCGAGATCAACGGGACACAGCTTTGCCCATGTGGCCTGTGTTGCCTGGGCCCCACGGTCCCCTCCCTCCAGCACTCTCCAGCTTTCACTTGATCACAAACACACCCTTGGCGGCACACCTCGCACAGCTGACCCTCGTACACCCACTTCCAGAATAACTCAGAGGAAGTGAGGAGGAGGGAAGAAGCCGACAGCCCGGTGGGTCAGAAGGTCTTGCTCTCCATGGTTTCTCGAGTTTCTTTCTTCCTAACTATGAAAGCACATTCGCAGCCCACTCTACACCTGGCTACCTCCTCATCTCCCTCTCCCAGGAGTTGGCACCAAGCTTTCAAAAGACTTAAGTATACAATCAATGTCTGTTGGATTACACACATTAATTTTAAAAGACCAATTTCCTTTTCTCAGTAATTTCAGGTAATCATCATGGAAAACCATGTGCCAAGACTATGCAAAACACTTAGCTAGCATCACGCTATTTAACCCTCTGAACTGTTTTTACACACAGTCCTACCACCAAATGTGTGGGTTTTTCCTCCACCCAAAAACCAATTCTCTAATTCTGCAGACACCAGCTGGGTGTCTTACAACTCAATTCTGACACTGTCTACCTAGAGTTAGTGTCAAATCTCACAGGTTAAGGGCTCAGTACCACAAGACTGTCCCCACCTGAGATGCCAATCACAAGCTCAGGTTGTCACTGGTACTTCTGACTGACCAGCTATAAATTCAAGGGTTTCCAGGCTCGCTTTCCACCTAAGGCTCAATAATTTTCTAGAATGACTCAGAGAACTCAGGAAAGCACTTTACTAGTTTATTATAAAGGATACAACTCAGTAACAGCCAAATTAAAGAGACCCACAGGACAAGGTGTTGGGTGGGGGGCACAGAGCTTCCTTGCCCTCTCTGGGCACACCACCCTCCCAGCACCTCCACATGTTCACCAACCTCGAGGCTCTCCGAACGCCATCATTTAGGGGGTTTATGGAGATTCCATTCTTAGACACAATTGATTAAATCATTGACAATCGGTGATGGAACTCAACCTCCAGCCCCTCTTCCCTCCCCAGGTCTGGGGTGGGCCTGAAAGTTCCAACCCTCTAATGACATGGTTGGTTCCCCTGGCAACCAGCCCCCATCCTGAAGCTATCCAGGGGCCCCAACTGGAGTCACCTCATTGGCATAAATCAGGTAGGCTTGAAAGGGGTTTGTCATGCAAGAGGATACAACACTCGCAAATATCTATGCACCCAACATAGGAGCACTTAAATATTATTAACAGACGTAAAAGTAGAAATAGACAGTACCACAATAATAGTAGCGGGCTTTAACACTCCACTCACACCAATGGATAGATCATCCAAACAGAAGATCAACAAGGAAACACTGGCCTTAAACAACACATTAGACCAGATGGACTTAGTAGATAAGTACAGAACATTCCATCCAAAAACCAAAGAATACACATTCTTTTCAAATCCACATGGAACATTCTCCAGGATTGATCACATATTAGGGCACAAAACAAGTCTCCATAAATTTAAGATTGAAATAATACCGAGCATCTTTTCTGACCACAAAGGTACGAAACTAGAAATCAACTATAGGAAGAAAATCAGAAAAGCCATAAATATGTGGAGATTAAACAAAATGCTGCTGGGGGGCCGCCCGGTGGCGCAGCGGTTTAGTCTGCGCTTGGCAGCCCGGGGTTCACCGGATCGGATCCCGGGCGCCTGCCGATGCACTGCCTGTCAGCCATGCTGTGGCGGCGTCCCATATAAAGTAGAGGAAGATGGGCACGATGTTAGCCCAGGGCCAGTCTTCCTCAGCAAAAAAGAGGAAGATTAGCAACAGATGTTGTTACCTCAGGGCTGGTCTTCCTCACACAAAAAAAAAAATTAAAAAAAAAACATGCTGCTGAACAATGACTGGGTCAATGAAGAAATCAAAGGAGAAATCAAAAAATATCTGGAGACAAATTAAAATGAAAATACAACATGCCAGAATTTATGGGATACAGCAAAAGCAGTTCTAAGAGGGAAGTTTATAGCAATACAAGCTTATCTCAACAAACAAGAAAAACTCAAATAAACAATCTAACAGTGCACCTAAAGGAACTGGAAAAAGAAGAACAAACAAAGCCCAAAATCAGTAGAAGGAGGGAAATAATAAAAATCAGAGCAGAAATAAATGAAATACAGACTAAAAAACAATAGAAAAAAAAATCAATAAAACCAAGTGCCAGTTCTTTGAAAAGATAACAAAATTGACAAACCAGACTCACCAAGAAAAAGAGAGAATGCTCAAATAAGTAAAATCAGAAATGAAAGAGCAGTAAATATAATGGACACCTCAGAAATACAAAAGATTATAAGAGAATACTATGAAAAGCTATATGCCAACAAATTGGACAAT
This sequence comes from Tapirus indicus, assembly GCA_031878705.1. NCBI lineage: Eukaryota > Metazoa > Chordata > Mammalia > Perissodactyla > Tapiridae > Tapirus > Tapirus indicus. Next base: position 397,384 of record CM062925.1, on the reverse strand, counting down.
CTAGAAGAAATGGATAAGTTCTTAGAATCATACAACCTTCCAAAACTGAATCAAGAAGAAATAGACAACTTGAATAGACCAATCACCAGTAAGGAGATTAAAACAGTAATAAAAAACCTCCCCCGAAAATAAAAGTCCAGGACCAGACAGCTTCCCTGGTGAATTCTACCAAACATTCAAAGAAGACTTAATACCGATCCTTCTCAAATTCTTCCAAATAAATTGAAGAGGAGGGGAAGCTTCCTAACTCATTCTATGAAACCAACATTACCCGGATACCAAAACCAGACAAGGACAAGACAAAAAAAGAAAATTACAGGCCAGTATCACTGATGAATATCGATGCAAAAATCCTCACCAAAATACTAGCAAACTGAATACAACAATACATTAAAAAGATGATACACCATGATCAAGTGGGATTCATCCAGGGTTGCAGGGATGGTTCAACACCCACAAACCAATCAACGTGATACACCACATTAATAAAATGAAGAATAAAAATAACATGATCATCTCAATAGATGCAGAGAAAGGATTTGACAAGATACAGCATCCATTTATGATAAAAACTCTGAATAAAATGGGTATAGAAGGAAAGTACCTCAACATAATAAAGTCCATATATGACAAACCCACAGCTAATATCATCCTCAATGGTGAAAAACTGGAAGCTATCCCTCTAGGAACAGGAACCAGACAAGGATGCCCACTTTCACCACTCCTATTTAACATAGTATTTGAAGTCCTGGCTGGAGCAATGAGGTAAGAAAAAGAAATAAAAGGGATCCAAATTGGAAAGGAAGAAGTGAAACTGTCATTATTTGCAGATGACATGATTTTATAGATAGAAAACCCTAAAGAATCCACCAAAAAACTTCTAGAAATGATAAATGAATACGGTAAAGTTGCAGGATACAAAATTAGCATACAAAAATCAGTTGCATTTCTATACACTAACAATGAAGTAGCACAAAGAGAAATTAAGAATACAATCCCATTTACAATTGCAACAAAAAGAATAAAATACCTAGGAATAAACTTAACCAAAGAGGTGAGAGATCTGTACACTGAAAGCTAAAAACATTGTTGAAAGAAATTGAAGAAGACACAGAGAAATGGAAAGACATTCCGTGCTCTTGGATTGGAAGAATTAACACACTTAAAATGTCCATACTTCTAAAGCAATCCATAAATTCAATGCAATCCCTATCAAAGTTCCAACAACATTTTTCACAGAAATAGAACAAAGAATCCTAAAGTTTATATTGAACAACAAAAGATCCCAAGTAGCTAAAGGAATACTGAGAAAAAAAGAACAAAGCTGGAGGAATCACATTCCCTGATTTCAAAATATACTACAAAGCTATAGTAACCAAAACAGCATGGTACTGGCACAAAAACAGACACACAGATCAATGGAGTAGAATCAAGAGCCCAGAAATAAACCCACACATCTATGGACAGCTAATTTTCAACAAGGGAGCCAAGAACATACAATGGAGAAAGGAAGTTCTCCCTTCAACAAATGGTGCTGGGAAAACTGGACAGCCACATGTGAAAAAACAAAAATAGACCATTATCTTACACCACACACAAAAATTAACTCAAAATGGATTACAGACTTGAATGTAAGACCTGAAATCATGAAACTTCTAGAAGAAAACATAGGGAGTACACTCTTGGACATTGGTCTTAGCAACATATTTTCATGTACCATGTCTGACCAGGCAAGGGAAACAATAGAAAAAAGAAACAAATGGGACTACATCAAACTAAAAAGCTTCTGCACAGCAAAGGAAACCATCAACAAAATGAAAAGACAACCTAACAATTTGGAGAAGATGTTTGCAAACAATATATCTGATATGAGGTTAATCTCCAAAATATATAAAGAACTCATACATCTCAACAACAAAAAAACTGACAACCCAATTAAAAAATAAGCAAAAGACCTGAACAGACATTTCTCCAAAGAAGATATACAGATGGCCAACAGGCACATGAAAAGATGTTCAACATCATTAACTATCAAGGAAATGCAAATCAAAACTACAATGAGATATCACCTCACGCTCGTCAGAATGGCCATAATTAACAAGACAGGAAACAACAAGTGGTGGAGAGGATGTGGAGAGAAGGAAACACTCACACACTGCTGGTGGGAGTGCAGACTGGTGCAGCCACTATGGAAAACAGTATGGAGATTCCTCAAGAAATTAAGAATAGAACTACCATATGATCCAGCTATTCCACTGCCGGGTATTTATCCAACGAACATGAAGACACCAATACGTAAAGGTACAAGCACCCCTGTGTTCATTGCAGCATTATTCACAATAGCCAAGACTTGGAAGCAACCTAAGTGCCCATCAAGGGACGAATGGATAAAGATGTGGTATATATATACACAATGGAATACTACTCAGCCATAAGAAATGATGAAATCCAGCCATTTGTGACAACATGGATGGACATTGAGGGTGTCATGCTACGTGAAATGAGTCAGAGGGAGAAGGTTAAAAACTGTATGATCTCACTCATAAATAGAAGATAAAATCGACAACAAACACATAGAAACAGAGACTAGATTGGTGGTTACCAGAGGGGAAGTGGGGAAGGAGGAGTGCAAAAGGGGTGATTAGGCACATGTGTGTGATGATGGATTGTAGTTAGTATTTGGGTGGTGAGCATGATGTAATCTATGCAGAAATAGAAGTATAATGATGTACACCTGAAATTTGTACAATGTTATAAACCAATGTTACTGCAATAAAAAAAATTTTTTTTAAAGAAAGGGGCTCGTTATGAATAACAAAAGAAGCTCCACTCACCCGTGTCACTGAGGAAACGCCAAGAGTCCTTGAAGCTCTGAGCCAGGAACTGGGGACAAGGACCAAACACACACTTCTCATTACCACAAACCCTCACAGCCATCCTGCCTGGTACGCACTGTTATTATCCACAGCCCATTCCACGGATGAGGAAACTGAAGTTTAGACAGTAATCCCAGCATGCACTACAGTGCCTGTTCTGGGTAGACTGTGGACTGCATTCTAAATTATACTACAGTCTCTATACAATCACTTGTAGACGATGTATGAGGCACTACTCTACAATCTAGGAATATTATACTTCAGTATGTGTCATGGCATTATGCAGCACATCCAGTAAATGTTTTCTTCCCACAATAACCCTGTGTGGTGAGAACTATTATTGCTGTGATTTGACGAAGGAGGAGACTGTGCTAAGTAAATAATGCGCCAAGATCACCTGTGGGAGGCAGCCGCCCAGTGCTGATCTCAGGCTGCATGCCCCCAGCCCTTTGCTCCAACACGCCCCGAAACCGCCCTCCTCGAGGGTCCCAGGCCTGAGTGCGGCCCTGTCTCAGTCACCATGCTTCCTACCCCGTCAGAGAACCTTCTTCAACTTCACGGTATTCTCTCCCCACTTCAATTTGAAATGGTTATCCACCAACCACTTATTAAAATACCAGCTTCACATCTTAGATTCTAAATCCTGTATTTGACCAAAGATGTCATAAAGTTAAAAAGACAAATGGTGAAGTATATATTTGTGAAAATATTCTCATTTTATATAAGTTATTAATATCCAAAAGGTGTAAAGAGCTCCTAAAAATAAATAAGCACCTAAGAAGACATTGCATTCACTGTCCGTTGCCATAAGTATAAGTGGCTTAAAACAACAAACATCTGTTATCTCTGCGTCTGCGGTCAGGAATGCGGGAGTGGCTTCGCGGGTGCTTCTGGCCCAGGCCCTCGGGAGCTGCGTCTGAGCCGCTGGCAGGAGCTGCAGGCGTCTGAGGCTTGCCTGGGTCCAGACAGCCCGCTCCCAAGCCGGCACTTGGCCACCTGCAGGAGGTTTGAGCTCCTGGCCACAAGGCCCTCCCTGTAGGATTGCTCACGATATAGAAATTGGCTTCCCCAGAGCAACGGATGAGAGAGGGAGAGACCACAAGCCTTGAGAGGGCTACAAGATGAGAGCCCCAGCCTTTTAGAACCAAATTCCGGAAGAAATACACCGTCCCTTCTGCCATAGGCTGTTGGTCACACAGACCAATCCTGTACAAGGCGGGAGGGGCCGCACAGTGTGTGAGCAGCAGAGGATGGAACGGGGCACCTGGGACACTGGCTGCCATCAACATAAAAATAGTTATCCATAGAGAAAGATACTTGTCTCCGCTGTGATTAGGAAATGCAAATTATAACAATAAGAACCCATTTCTCACCTGTCAGGTTAGCGGAAATGTTAAAAGTTTGATATTTTCTGTTAGTGACCACAATGTAGGCAAATGGGTAGCTGAAGCCTTTTCCTGGAAGTGTCCACTGAAGGAAAATTTGCAGTAACCTCTAGGTGTCTCTCCTGAAGAACTCTGACTCATGTTCACATGACTTGGGTTCCAGGGTGCTCAGGGAAGAACTGCGCTGTACGGAGAGAATAACACAAACAGAATGCCCAGGAAGGGGGAGTCGTTATTTCACAGCATATCCACAGTGCACATAATGTGTTGCCAAGTGAAGAAAGCTCCATGTCAAATATATGTATCTTATGATCCAATTTCAGTCAAATAATTTTTTAAAATATTTTGTGCAGGTAACCAAACACACACACACAAAGTCAGCTGCAAAAGCACAGGAAACTTGTGCGCCTTGTTTGCAGCTCAACCCCATGTTTGAACAGAGCCCTCCTGGACAAAAGGGTGCCCCCCATATCCAGGTGTAGATAAAGATGAATCTAGAGAGATACACACTCAGTTATAGACGAGAATAAAGGTATGATGAGGGAAGCTGCACGTGTGTGTGTGCATCATATATCAGACAATTGTGGGGGCTGGTCGGGTGGTGTAGTGGTTAAGTTCACGCACTTTGCTTCCGTGGCCCAGGGTTCATGGGTTCAGATCCCCGGTGCAGACCTACACGCCGCTCATCAAGCCATGCTGTAGTGGAGACCCACATACAAAATAGAGGAAGATGGGCACAGATGTTAGCTCAGGGGCCATTCTTCCTCACCAAAAAAAAAAACAATTGTGGGGCCTGCCCTGGGGCTTAGTGGTTAAATTTTCATGCTCTGCATCTGACAGCTCAGGGTTCGCAGGTTCAGATCCCAGGCATGGACCAACGCACTGCTTGTGAAGCCGTGCTGTGGCAGTGTCCCATGTAGGGTAGAGGAAGATGGGCACGGATGTTAGCTCAGGGCTAATCTTCCTCACACAAAAAAATAAAAATAAATTTAAAAAAAAACAATTGTGGACTAAAGTTTTATGGTTTATTTCTTTCTGATGACATTGTCACAATCAACTCTAAATAAAAACAGAGTGGCCAAAGTCAGTGAGACTGAGAAGCTTTTCAATCCCAAATTCAATAGGAAGAAGGAAGACAGAAGAGGAGAAAGAGGAGGAAGGGCAGGAAAAGAAGGAGAAGGAGGAGAAGACAAGAAAAGGAAAGAGGGAAAAGGCCCCTTCGTCTTCTTGGCTTCTGCACAGCGCAGCGCCGCCCGAGGAGGGTCACGGTGACTCCCTTCCCCCGGGCGTGCACGAGAGCCAGCGTGTTTCCACAAGGGGGCGCAGGAGAGAGGCCTCGGACGTGCTCAGATGAACTCAATCCTGACCTCTAAGTACAGCGCGCCGGTCCGGGGGCCTGTGTCCGAGGCTGCCGCCAGGTGGGCCCGGTGCGGCCGGCGCGTCCTGAGCAGGGACCAAGCGCGGGGACTCGGGTGACCGGGCCGCATCTGCCGGCGCGTCGGTCCCGCCATCCCAGCCGTACAGATCGGAGGAGCCGGGTCAGCGCCGCGAAGGGAGCCCGGGCTCCGTGGGGAACCAGTCCCCAAACCATCTTCTAGCCGACAGGCTGGATGCACGACTTTGAACCCGATCGCCGACAGCGCCCGAAGCATCTGCGCCGCGCTCTGGTGGTCGCAGCAAAGTAGAGCTGTGGAAAGACTCACCTCCCGCTAAACTCGGGGTGCAAGGGATCGATTTGACGCCTCCGGGAGGAAAGTGCACGACCTTGCAATTTGCCTAAAAAACGCCCGGAGCTCGTGGCTCTCCACCGGTCGCCATTTCACCGAATGTGCGCGGATCGGGTGATAGAAGTGCCGGCCCCGCAGCGTCTGAGCGGCTCGCGCCCCTCGGGGCCTGGACCCCGAGCAGCGCAGGGGATCGCGCGTTTGCCACCCGCGTCCGTCTTGTCCCCAGGGCCTCTGTGCGTATTCCCGCCAGGCTCCGGGCCTAACGTGCCAGACTCTTCGGGATAACCTTCGGCCACGACTGCGGGGTCACTCTTTGGCACCCGGCCCCCGGAGGCGCGGAGAGGGCGACTCCCCAGGATCTCCCCAGGAGGTGGCGTGCGCAGGACACTACTTTTAAAAAAGTTGTTCAGTCTTTGAGCCAGCAAGCCACTTTAATTTTAGACGAATGCACGACTGCTAATAAGCAGTAACAGCCGATGTTTGCAGGGAGCTCGTGACTTAAAACGCCCCACTCCGCTACCAGGGGTACCGCGCTGCGCCTCGGCCGTCCGATTCTTGGGAAGCCAGGGGAGGTGCGCGTCCCCGGAGACCTGAGGTCCACCGCGAAGTTCGCGCAGGAGAGGGATCCTCAGGTTTTAGAGCCCCTCCCTGCCGGGGAAGGTTCTTTTTGTTCCACATTAAAATACAATGGTTGAGGCAGCGCGCTCGGCCTCCCCCGGCTCTGTCTCTTGCTTCAACAGTGTTTGGACGGAACAGACCCGGGGACGCCCCCTTCCTCCAACCTCCGACCACCCTGCAACCTCTTTTCCAGTCGCAGCCTTCGGACCAACTTCTCAGCCATCCTCTGCCTCCGGCGGGACCAACCAGCACCGGTTTTTTGAGCTCAGCCCCTTACTGCGGATCAACCATGAGCTCCCAGATTCGTCAGAATTATTCTACCGAAGTGGAGGCCGCCGGCAACCGGCTGGTCAACCTGTATCTGCGGGCCTCCTACACCTACCTCTCTCTGGGTTTCTATTACGACCGCGACAATGTGGCTCTGGAGGGCTTGTGCCACTTCTTCCGCGAGCTGGCGGAGGAGAAGCGCGAGGGCGCCGAGCGTCTCTTGAAGATGCAAAACCAGCGCGGCGGCCGCGCCCTCTTCCAGGACTTGCCGAAGCCGTCCCGGGATGAGTGGGGTCAAACCCTGGAGGCCATGGAAGCTGCCATGGCCCTGGAGAAGAGCCTGAACCAGGCCCTTTTGGAGCTGCATGCCATGGGTTCTACCCACGCAGACCCCCGTCTCTGTGACTTCCTGGAGAGCCACTTCCTAGACAAGGAAGTGAAACTCATCAAGACGATGGGCGACCACCTGACCAACATCCGCAGGCTGGTTGGCCCCCAGGCTGGGCTGGGCGAATATCTCTTCGAAAGGCTCACTCTCAAGCATAACTAGGACCCTCCGGAGTCCAGCAGCCTTTGCGTGGCCCCTCTGGCACCCCCCTGGTGTCAGAGCTTCTGCCTGAGCGTCTCTCTGCAGCCACTAAGTAGCTTTTTAACCACCCTGGAGCCCTCCCCCGAGCCTTGGACCAAATAGAAACAATAAAGCTTTTTGCAGCAAAAAAAAAAAAAAAAAAAAATACAATGGTTGAGGGTGGGCGAGCTGGGTGAAGGTGGTCAAACGGTACAAACTTCCAATTATAAGGTAAATAAGTCCTGGGGATGTGATGTAGAGCATGGTGACTAGAGTTAATACTGTATTGTATATTTGAAAGTTGCTTAGAGAGTAGATTTTAAAAGTTCTCACAAGAAAAAAAATGTGTAACTATGTGTGGAGATGAATAGTAACTAAACTTACTGTGTGAACTAGACTTATTTCCACATATATCAAACCATTATGCTGTACACCTAAAACTAATACTATGTCATATGTCAATTATATCTCAATAAAAAGATACAATGGAGTTTGAAAAACTGTTAGTATGTACCAAAATCACCTAAATCAGTGGCTCTCAAACTTTTGTTGTGTTTAAGAAACTCATCTAGAGAACTCACGAGAAAGGAAGATTTCCTGGCTCTAGGAAGCCTTGGCGTTAATGAAAACCCAGGCAGTTTTGACGGGGTGGGTTTCCACTGCATTTTGAGAAGCACTGACTGACCGTTGTGCTAAACTGTAGATTCGAAGGGCTCTCACCCAGTATTTGCCATTGGGGAGGTTTACAGAGGCTGTCAGGAATCAGCATGTTTGTTGCACACACAATGTGGATACAGTACAGGAATTCCAGAATGCTCCTTAAGAACTCATGGTCTACTATTGTTACTTTCACATTTTTTTTTAATGTAAAGTCAAAGAAAGAAATATATCTAGCACCTATGTATTTATGTGTAAGTAAATATGCATGTACATATAAAATGGGAACAAATTTCAGGGAACAATACTCACCCTGACAGAGTGTGATGACAAAAAGCAGCCCCTCTGGAATCAGAACTTTGTCTTGTGTTCTAAAGGTTAAAAAGGCAACAAAAAATTCCTTACATCTTCTTCCCTCCAGATCCAGCTTCTCTTTGTTGTTCTGAATAAAGCTGGGACTCCTCTAACTCCGCTTTTAAATGTATATTTGACCGCTTTTCAAATGCATATTCCACCTTATCGATGGTTATTAAGGTGAATTCCAGAACATTTACTACCTGAAGGGCTTTTCAAACTTAGACTGTATGTTTACTTTTGAGGACTTCCCCGGCTCGTCCCTTTGGGGTCAACCCCCACATCAAAATTCCTTCTGGAGATGGGTATCTCCTTTTGTTCTCTAAAGAGCCCACAGAATTGTGAGATGGAACTGTGGTGAGGTAACCAGTGGTCTCTGGCTGGCGGATGTCCTTCTAGCAGATTCTGGAAAACACAAGCCCTGTTTCAGAAGCACCAGTCTACGGGCGGATTTACAGAACTAGGGCAGTTGGCTCTGACATCTACACTCCACGAGTCTCTTCCCTTAAAAAATAATAGAAACACTGGCGTTGGCCCATCCGTTGATTAAGCCACGCGCACCCCACAGGGTGGAACACGCCAGCCTGCGGCCTGCGGGAAGGGGATTGTTGGAGGTTCCGGGTTGAAAGAAGGGCTCCTCTGGCGCAGCGGCATTCAGCCATCCCCCAGGAGCTGGGCCGGGAACTGTCCAGAGAAACTGCGCTCGAGGATCCTTCCAAACGCCCCCAGTAGGAAAGATGAGCGCAAAGGTCTTAGCACCGCACTGGGGACTGGCGACGTTTCTGGAAAAGGAAGGAGAGGGCAGGCTGCACTGGCCCCAAATTCACAGAACCCGGTGAGGAGCTGCAGTTAAAGTTGAAGACCCAAGTTCAGCCCCGCAGGCGAGCGCCGCAGGGCAGCAGTCCCCGGCCCCGCAGACCTCTTGCCGTTTGCGAGCATGAGGCCCTCCGCGGGGGCGCACGGCAGGGGCAGTTCCACGCCTTTCGCCCTCGCCTGTTGCTTTAATTTCTGTCATCAACACCGCATCGGACCAATCGAGAGGCACAGACAGCTTCCTTTTGTGTGTGTGAGGAAGACCAGCCCTGAGCTAACATCCGTTGCCAATGCTCCTCTTTTTGCCGAGGAAGACTGGCCCTGGGCTGACATCCGTGCCCATCTTCCCCTCTTTATATGGGACGCAGCAACGGCATTGCTGACAAGCGGCGAGTCTGTTCGCGCCCGGATCCGAACCTGCGTACCCGAGCCGCCGAAGCAGAGCGCGCGAACTTAGCGGCTCCGCCACGGGGGCCGCCCCGAGTCCCTTGTTCTCTTAATTCATCTTGGGTCGTGCCTATGAGGTTTCAGGTCTTCCAGAATAAGCCCCACTTGCTCACACCTCGAGCCAGGCTGCTCTGAGTGGACACCCAGTAAACGCTAAATTGAATTAACTCAAAGAGGAGAAAGATTGGTACAGCAGTCTGCTGGCAGTTATCTCAGTACTCCAAGGAGATGCCTCAACAAAGACCAGCAGAATGCAAAGGAGAAGATGGGGGGACATCGTCAATTTGACCAGTCAGGTGTGGGAGAAAAAAGGCAGGAAAAAGCTGGAGGTGACAAGTTTCAGGTCTCATTGAAGGGTGTCAAATTTATCTACAAGAGACTGAATGAGAGACTGGAAATAATCATCATAAAATAAGAAGTAAGATTGCAACATGTTTCCTAACTTTCAGGTCAAGTTCACGATGTGCATGCATGGGTGTTTCCAGGCCTGTGTGAGTCCTGGGGCTGCTGCAACAAACTGGGCAACCTGAAACAACAGGAATTTATTCTCTCACAGTTCTGGAGGCCAGAGTCTGAAATCAAGGCATTGGCAGGACCAGGCTCTCTGATGGCTCCTGGGGAAATCCTTCCTGCCTTCTTTTGGCTTACGGTGATCACCAGCAATCCATGGTGGTCCTGGCCTTGTAGACACATCACTCCAATCTCTGCCTCTGCTGCCACATGGCCTTCATCCTGCGTGTTCATCTTCACATGGCCTACTTACAAGTGACATCAGCTCAACACAAGGTTGACACAAGGGAAGCCACATTGTAGAAAAGAAACCATATTTTAACTTTGAGTGACCTCTGATTAATTAGCCCAGATATGCTCTGTGGGTTTTGTGGCCCCTCCCAACTGCTATAAGTTGATAACTTTGTTCTCTTGAGCTCCTTAGGAGTGTGATGACCCCCAGCAGAGAATCGATGCTGATAGCCATCATCAATGATGACTGAAAGATCAGGGTATAGGGCGTTGCTCTGGTGTCTGATGCATGTCAAATAAAACAAAAGACTGCCAGGAACTAAAACTAGATGGATGCCCCACCCTGAGACCAGATGCCTCCCCAGCTCAGAGACCAGCCCCCTATATAACTGGCCCACAGCCTTTGTTCTGTAAGCTGGTTCTTTGGGACATGAGTCAGCCATCTCCCCTCCTGCTAGCAAGCCATAATAAAAAGCCTTTTCTCTCCCACCACCTTGCCTCTTGACTACTGGCATGTCTTGCGGAGGTCAGACAAACCCCCTTTTTGGGCGTTAACACAAGAACACCCATCACTGGATTTTGGCTCACTCTAATTCAGTATGACCTGTCTTAACTTGTTTATATCTGCCAAGACCCTATTTCCACATAAGGTCACATTCCCAGGAATAAGAGATTAGGACTTAGACACACCTTGTTGGGGGCACATTTCTACCCACTCAGCACCCTCACTGCCACCCCAATTTGCACATGAGGTAAACTGAGCTGAAGGAATGGGGGTGAAGGGAGGCTGGAAAAATTGGACGGGCCCATAGCCAGAGAGTCTCAGGAAATTCCAGAAATAGGTCATGCTATGTTTAAAAGATGTAGTGAAAGTACTCAGAGTGTTCGAGGAAGGAGGAGTAATCGAGAAGTCTTCGTGTCTGGAGCAAAAATATGTGGTGGCATCCAATGTTGAACAGCAGGAAAGAACCTGAGATACACTAACATAAGAGGAGTCAAACACTGAAAAATTGAAAAGTTCTCCTGCAGCTCATTGAGGAGGAAAGGGACTGAAGAATGCACCTTGTGAACCAGGCGTGTGTTACCGTATCATGAACAGAGAAACTCACCCACTGCCGCCAGCATCTGAATAACTTACACAGCAAGGGGCAGAAACCGGACTTCCCTGCTCCTGGGACCGACTGAAGGAAACACCACAGACTCCACAGCTAAATGACAAACTGCACCTAAGTGGGCAGGCTGGATGGAGGTGAAGGGGCCAGGATAAGTTCTGTGCTCTGAGATGGGATCAGGACACAGGTCAGAGGATGGGATCCAGGACAGGGTCTGTGCTCTGAGATGGGATCAGGACATAGATCAGAGGGTGGGATCCAGGAAGGGATCTGTGCTCTGAGATAGGATCAGGACATAGATCAGAGGGTGGGATCCAGGACAGGGTCTGTGCTCTGAGATGGGATCAGGATACAGATCAGAGGGTGGGATCCAGCATGCAGCAAGCTCTTCTCTCCTAAAGGACAGATTCCAAACTCTCTATGTGGTACTTGGGACTCCAGCTTCTGGGGATTCTGGGGGAATTAAGCAATAGATGCAGGTGACAAGACGACAGATTCTGTGTGACGTCTCCCTTCTCCCCACACACACAGCTCTGGGTCATTGACCAGTGTCCTCTTCCTGAGCCCCAGTTTCCATCTTGAAATTCCAGGATCCTGGGATTCACCTCATCTGAGGAGCAGACAGAAAGGAGGAAACTCACAGGAATGAAAACATCCAAAGAACAGCGATGGTCAGGCTGCCCAAGAGTGAAAGTGTGAAAATGGGCAAGGACCAAGAAGAGAACAGGCAGGGAGGACGGACCCAGTAGAGCAGCTTCGTGTTCAGAAAAACGGTTTCCCCCAAAGTCTCGCAGCTGCTGGAAATGCCACCGTGTTCCGTCTTGGAGTGACTCTGGCTTTCTTACGATGGATGCCTCCGATCCACTCACTTTGCTCCTCTGTGGCTCCAGGGCCAAGACACCTCACCTCGAGACGGCCAGGGGCCGCAGTTAACCCCCGCTTCTGAGGCCCCCGCTAAATAGTGTCGGATGTGGAAGTGACCCCACTTCCCAGCATCCTCTCCCCCTCCTCCTCCTCCCTCCTTGAACTGGAATGAAACCTTTCGAAAGACGCCCCCCTCTCCCTCACTCAGCCTCCTCAGGTGCCCTCCCTCATAGCACAAGCACAGTTAATCTGCTGGTTTCAGTTCATCTGGATTTTTCAAACTGCAGGCTGGTCCCTGGTGGTCAGGTTGGGTTGGCATTAACACCCTGATGCTCATGGACAGCTCCCCAGAACTGACGTTTGGGGTCTTGTTTTGTTTCCTTGACCACAGCACCCAACACCTGACTTCTAGGGTGCCCCTTTCTCTAGTGACAACTGGGCCGATTCACAGGGACTTTCACTGGAGCCCCTAAGCAGTCGGCCTGTGTGTAGTTCTTCAAGTCTTTTTGCCTTGCAAAAGAAGAAAAACCCATAAAAATAGACGAGCAGCCCTCTTATGCAGCTGGGAGGCCTGGAGTGGGAGAAAATCAACCAAGCCAAGTTCCCACCTCGCTGAATCCTCACTGAGCCCTCTTCATGGGCCGTGACCTCTGCTGGAGATGGGGGCACCGGGTCAGACCCGCTCTCCTGTCTTCCGGGTCCTGAGAACAGGTCACAGGTGTATTCGTCAGTGATACTACTCCCAGGACTGCTAGTGATGCTAGTTACAGAGCATCTACATGCCCAGGACCACGCCGACCCTTTCACACAGAGCTTCTCAAACGCAGAGCCGGTGCCTGGTGAGTGCAGGCCAGGCTTCGGTCCTAGGCTTCTGCTTCTCATGAGCCCCGGGAAGGCAGACGCCATGGCTGGTCCACGAAGGAGCAGCGAGGCATCTTTACACACTTGCAGTTGTGGTGGGACCACAAGCATATTTGTGTTATGATGACCTCCTCCCCAGGGAGGTGTAACTGCTGCCCTTCGGTACGTAGACCCTGGGTGTTAGGAAAGCTGCACAGGGTCCCCCACTGTGCACAGTCCACTTTCCACACTGGGCATAATTTATTGTTTCCTCTGCTGCAGCCCATACACCGAGTTCCTCTGCAAGGTGAGGCGTCACCCCTTCTCCTCGTCAGCTGAGGGCCCGGGCTCTCCAGAGAAAGAGTCAATAGGATGTGTGTGTGTATATACACAGAGAGATTTAATTTAAGCCATCGGCTCCTGCAGCTGTGGAGGCCAGCAAAGCCCTAGAGAAGAGCGGATATGGCAGCTCAGGACTGAAGGCAGCTTGCAGGCAGCTTCCTTCTTGGGGAGGCGGGCGTGCAGAACCTCAGTCTTTACTCTCAAGGCCTTTGACTGATGGGATGAGGCCCACCCACTACGGGGGGCAATCTGTTTTACTCAAAGTCTACTGATTTTAATGTTAATCTCATCTTAAAAACATCTTGACAGCACACCTAGATTAGTATTTGACCAAATATCTGGGCACCCTGGCCGAGCCAAGCCAACACATATGATGAACCATCACACCCTCCCCCTTATTGTGCAGGAGTGTCAGAGCATTCAAAGGTCCACCTGTACTGCCGCCTGCCACCCGCCCGTCAGCCTCAGGGCTCAGCTGCCTCCCCTGCTCCTCTCCCTTCACTGTCGCTTGGCTCTGCCCAGCCGCTCCCTCCTTTAAGCCATACATTGTAATTTCTCCACGTCCCCTGGGCCACCCCACTGCCACTTTTCTCCACCCAGCTGTCTCCATTCCCTCATTCCCTTCTCCCTCCAAACTGTGCTCCAGCCCGGCAGCCCCACCCCTCTGCTCGCCATCCCGTCACCCCCCAGGCCTCGCTGCCGAATCCCAAGGGCAGTGTCGTCAGCATGGCGTTTTCCTCGTCTAATCTGCTCTCGCAGCAGCACTGACCCCACTGACCACTCCTCTTTCTCGAGACACACTCGCCGGTCTGAGGTTTGGAGGCTGCTCCTCCCCCACCTTCTTCCCCTCCCCTCTGCATACCCCACCTTCCCGGTGGGACCGAGGCTGCTTCTCTCCCAGCCCCTTCACTGGTCCATCCCAGGGTCTCAACTCCTGCCTCTGTTGTGACTCCAGATGCCCACCTCCAGCCTCAGCCTTCTTCCCTGGGTCATTGCTACTTCTTGTTTGGGCATTTCAGACCCATCAAGCCCAAAATCCACTATTGTCTCCCAACCCCTTCCCAGAAACGTGCTTCGCTATCTCCTAGACCCTCCAGCCGTCCAACTGGGGCCACACCAGAGCTGTGCCTCACTCCTCTAACTCCCGGCAGCACACCACAGAGAAATCTACCACACCAGCCAGCGCTGCCTCCACTGCCCACTCTGAAAACATCTCCTGCCCGCATTTCTGTGACTGCTTCTCACGCGGCCTCTGCTTCCTCAGTCTCGCTCCAATCTGTTCTGAACAGTGGTCATGGCAAAAGGAAGGTCCCATCAGGCCAGGCTCCTACTTGAAACCCTCTGAGAGTAGAATCCAGTCACTGTGTTCCAGCCTCCCCAGTCTCTCGTTGTTCTCGAGCTGAGGGGGGCAAGCCCCTGCTCCTCAGCCTTTGCACGCACTGTTCCCTCTGCTGGAATGCTCTTCCCACACACCTCTCTTCGGTTTGCCCTCCACCTGCTCTCTGTTCAAATGTCCCCTCCTCGTAGAGGGCCTACCTGACTGCTCTGAAATCTCCTCCTCTCCCTGCTTCATGTCATTTTTTGCATGGCGTCTATCACCAATGACATCACACTGTAGGGCCATTTCTTTATTATCTGATCCCCCTTCCAGCTTCCACAGGCCGGGCTCTTCTGTCCACCAAGGTTTCCCCAAGGATGGAAGAACCAGTGGCACACAGCAAGCATGTCATAGAAATAGACACAACCAGCAACTGTAGCCGTGAGCAGGGTTTACACACTGGGCTCTCTTTCTGGTACTTTGCCCGTGGCATCTGACACAATCCAGTTGGTGATGAGGAAAGCACCTTCCTATGGCCTCCAGTGCCCCCCAGTTCTGTGACACGCCTCTCCCCTCACTCGCTGGCCCCTCACTGTGGCCCCCTTAGGGCCTGTTGTCGGGGTGGCCTGCACCTGGGACTCTGTTCTCCCCCCTCATCAACACTGCTTGATCAACTCCCTTATCTCAGATGTCACCGTCACAGTGGACCTTGCTCTGACCTCTTCTATAATACTGTGACCATCGCCAGCCCGTCCCTAGCACCCGTTTCCTGACGCTGCTCCCCTTTCCTTCTCTTCTGCAGCACATATCAAACACAGCAGATCACATTATTGACTCTGCTAAGTGCTTGCCCCACCCCCTCCCCCCGCGCTAGCCAGTTGTGTTCATGTGTACCCTGGGCACCTGGGAAGGTGCCAAGCACCGCAAGGGCCTAGCGGGTCTCAGTATATGGTGTGTTTGTTGAATGACTGAATGACCCTGCACGTCCACCCATTGAGGTAGACAGTATCCTCGGTTTTCTGGATGAGGAAACCGAGGCATGGGAAGGTTAGGCAAGTCTGCAATCACCCGCTCAGGAATTGATGAGGCAGGATCTAACCCAGGGGCTCTGCCTCAACCCATGTGGTAAGCAAAACACAGAAAAAACCCAAGGTCAGCGCATATTATGAGCTGAGCTGTGCGGGGCCTCGTCAGTCCAGGGGAAGGACCTGGGGGGCGGTGGGGATTGACCTGAGCTGCCTCCTACTATCTCTGGGCTCTGCATTTCACCTGCTGTAGGACTGTGCTGGGCGGAGCCATGAGCACTGATTCCCAACCGTCAACAGCCGGTGCCCCCGCCAGCTGCAGACCGGCGGCTGGGCCCAGTCTGGACCCCAGAGCAGTCCACAGGCGGGCTGTTTGCTGAAGCACCGAACCCCGACCTGCCGTAGCTGATCCTGGATTCCTTCCTGGGGAAGCTCTCCTCCAGGGTGCCTGACTGGTGCTGGGAGGGGCCTGCATGAATCCTGTGAGCGCAGAGTCCAGTGAAGTCCAAGGGGCTGGCTCCCACTGGTGTCCCCAGGCTCCAGGGAAGATCTCTGGGTGGCCTGCTCATATCTGACTCTCACTTGGAACGATGGTGGAACGATGCTGTTCACAAAGAGTTTCCCTCCTCGTTTTGGCCCATCTCCTGCTAAAGGCACAGAGTCCAGGCATCTGACAAAAGGTGGCTCCCAGTGACTCTGCTAGTCATCAGCGATTGCTCGCACCCACGCCCCTAGAACTAGGAGAGCAACAGAGTCAGGGGTCCTGTTCCTCAGTCCATGCACCTTCTCCCCACCTGCCGGGCCAGGCCACTTTCTTTGGGGGAACTGGTTTTGTTGTGCTTGCCCTTGACACATGGTCTGAAGGAAATCAAGAGTTATCTGCAGTCGGACGTCCCTCTGGGAGACGAGACCGTTGTCTGCCCTCTCCTCCGCGGGAGAGTCCAGCTTCAGGGCGCGGCAGATGGAGGAGGAAGGTTGGCGGGAATCAGACGTGCTCAGGGACCGGGCGCGCTTTCTCCCAGCTCCGGAACCTAGAGGATGAAGCGAGACCCCCGAGCTCTGGGCTGTGTTCAGCATAGGGTAGTGGCAAGCAGCCCTGTCTGGGGGTCCGGAGGCCCTAATTCCTGCTTGCCCCTCACCGCCCCTTGCCTTCACCTCTTCCCGGCTCAGTGTGAACAGTCACACCCTTCGCTCCAGCGAGCAAAATGCTCCTGAGCCCCGCTCGGCCCGATTCACCGCAGCCCCTCGCGCGCTCCGGAGCGCCCCGCGGCGGGGAGCCTTAACGACCCTGCGCGAACCGGCCGCCGCCACGGGTGTCCCACGCGCACGAGGCGGGCAGGGGTTTCCGCTCCCCCGGCGCTGCTCGCCCTTCAGCGGCCGCGGGCCGGGTGGAGGAGCGGTCTGGGCTGAGGGCTGGGCCTGCCCGGGCGCGGGCCGGGTGGTCACGGCGCATTCCGAGGTGGGGCGGCCAGAGCGCGCGGGGCCCGGCTCTCGCCCCCTCCCAATTCCGGCGTCCAACCGCGGTCGCAGTCGGCCCTCCGGGCGTCCCCAGGCCCCTGGGGGGCGGAGGCGAGAACAGCGGAGAGAGCAGCCCCCCACCCAGCCGCCGGCCGCGCCTCCCACGACCCCGCACAGCGACCCCCGGGCGCGCGTCCCCGGGCGCCGGCCCACAAAGCCCCCGGCCCGGCGCCCAGGGGGCGCGCGCGGAGCCGGGCGGGGCGCGGCGCGCGGGCCGGGCCGGGGGTGTCGGATGTCACCCCGCTCACACCTCGGCCGGGGGGCGGGGGAGCGAACCACTGAGATGCAGAGACCTCCCCGGTCCTAGAGCGGAGCAGGAAGTGTCCCAGGGGAGGGAGCGGAGGGCTCCGGCCTTTCCTTTCCTCCGCGTCCGGCGGGCTCCGGCGGCGGCCAGGCCTGCGCGGCCCGCCAACGGGGACGCGCCGCGGGGTGAGTGCGGCCCGCGCGCCCCTGTCCGCCGTCCCCCGTCCCTGTTTCCGCATCCCCGGCCCCGCGCGCGCCCGGCCCCGGTCCCCATCTCCGGTCCCCGCCCCCGTCCCCGGTCCCTGTTCCCCGGTCCCCGGCCCTTCGCGGGCGCCGCGTCTGCGGGCGGGGGGTGAGGCGACACCGGGGTTGTTTGCCAGGCGCCTCCATTTGCTGCCACTTCTTCCTTCCCAGACGGAGCTGGGTTTTCCGGATGAGCAGGAGGCGGGGGCTCGGCTAGCCGGGGACGGCGTCGGGCCCTGCGGAGAACCCGCCTCGGGAGGATGCCCGGGAGCCGCGGCTGGAAGGATGAGCAGCTGCCGCCGTGGACTTCCGCCGCCGCAGGAGGGATTTGAGTTAGACGCTGGGAAGGAGGTCCGGGCTGGGAGGTGAGGAGCCGGAACCGGTTAACCTGGAGGCGGGTGCGCGTGCGGGAGGGAGCGGGCGCGAGGAAGAGCTCGCCCCTTTCGCTGGCCCACGGCGCCCTCCGCTCTCCTTTCCGCTGACCCGGCGCCGTCCCTCCTCCCGGAGCAGCTGTAGGACGCCCCGCCCCTGCGGGGATCCTCCCGGGACTAGCGAGAGTTCATTCATCAGGCGTCAGTCCTGGGCCTCCTGCGTGCCGGGTGCCGGGTGGTCTGGTGAGCATGATCCCCAGAGCCCAGAGCGGGTCGCCCTCCGGCCGACACTGAGTGCCGAGGGTGGGGCCGGCCCCCCACCTTGGGCAGACCTGAGGAGCCAGAGGCCCTGCAGGTGTGTGGTGGCTGAGCGGGGAAGGTGGGAGGTCGGGTTCCAGATGCAGGAACCCGAAGGAAATCCGGCGGTGGGGCCAGCTGTAATGCGTCCCTGCGGTCACCGAAGAACCTCTTCTGCCGGTCTGTACTTGTTCTTCCGTTGGAAGCAGGGAGATCCAGAGACCCGGGTTTTTCTGACTGCCACTCAGTGTCCTTGTTGCCCTTCCGGCCTCGCCTGTCTTCCTGTGGAATGGGAGTGAGGCCTGTATTGTGCACTGGACCTTTGGGGGGCCTTGAGCTGTTGGAGGTGAAGGTGCTGGTGCCGTGGGGAGCCTCGTGCAGGTGTGCAGGGGTGGGGAGGTGGGTGACCTGCTGGGGGATCTCAGAGGCCTGAGGGTGAGGGAGGGGACTGAGCGTCCCCCAGTCTGGAGCAGTGACCACCACTCTCTGGAGCGCCCCACCTCTCTTCCGCCTGAGGGAGGGCTGTGAGCTCCATTGTGGTTTGAAGAAGATAAGGGCCGGGAGGGTGGGGGCAAGGTTGAAGGTCAGGATATCTTTAAATATACCCTGAAGCTTACTTTTCAGGCTCTAGAGTGAGTTGGGCTGAGGATGACCTGAAAGCTGGTGTTATTTTTCTCTGGTAAACCCAGGGTGTGGCTGCCCCTTTTCACCTTCCCCATCTCTTGTCTGAGTATCTTCTGCTGTCTGCTTCCTCCCCAGCCCCAGTGCAGACTCCGTGGGCAGGGCAGACCAGCAGGTCCAGCTCTGGTCAGCCCTGACCACCAGCAGTGTGGATTTCCCATCCTGGATCTGCTTTGAAGCCTCTTCCCCTGCACACCTGTCTTTGTCTTTGCAGCCCACTCTGTAAAGGTCTCAAGGGCAAGGACGGTGACTTTGGCTCTGAAGGCTCCAGATAGCGGCCTGCTCTGCTTGTCCGTCTCAGGTTCCCTCCAGAAGGTACCATAGAGTGTTAACTACGTCTCTCGTGTGTGCAGCCCCGTCGGTTTCCTGGGATGCTTGAGACACCAGTGTCACACTGAAATGCTTTTCTGCCTTGTTCGTCTGGTCACCCATGTAATGATGCTTTTGGGGGTGGGGTCCTTCCCTCTCTCCCTGTGTGTAAGGACCAGCCACACTGGCATTTCTCACAAGTCCCAGGGCTGGTCTCTGTGGGCTTTGTCACTTTCCCCATAACCACCCCGCAAAAAAACTACTGCAGGAGACCAGAACATTGAAGCCAGCGATTTCTGTTTGGAAATAGGGTCGTCTTCTGCTGCTGACCCCCATCAAATCCCATCATGCCCACAGCCCTGTGCCCCCGAGTCTTGGCTCCGAAGGAAAGCGAGGAGCCCAGGAAGATGAGGAGCCCACCGGGAGAGAACCCTAACCCCCAGGGGGAGCTTCCCAGCCCTGAGTCCTCCCGCCGTCTCTTCCGCCGTTTCCGCTACCAAGAGGCGGCGGGCCCCCGGGAGGCCCTGCACCGCCTCTGGGACCTGTGCCGGGGCTGGCTGCGGCCCGAGAGGCACACCAAGGAGCAGATCCTGGAGCTGCTGGTGCTGGAGCAGTTCCTGGCCATCCTGCCCCGGGAGATCCAAGGTTGGGTGCGGGCGCAGGAGCCCGAGAGCGGCGATCAGGCTGTGGCTGCTGTGGAGGCGCTGGAACGGGAGCCGGGGAGACCCTGGCAGTGGGTGAGCAGAGCGGGTGGGCTGGGCTGGCTGGGAGGACAGGAGGGAGAGGGAGAGCGGGGCGGGGCGGCAGGTGTGCAGAGGGTCGCCATGCTTTGGTGGAGTCACATCTCCTGGCCAGGGAGGAGGATTCTGTCCAGAACTATGTGCTTTGGTTAGGCACACACTAGAGTTTGGTTTCCCAAGAAGCCAATTCCATTCCCAAAAAGCCCTAATTTGGGGCACAATTATGTCATCCCCCTTTCCAGCCCCATCAAAGGCCCGGGCTGAGTCTCTAGCAATCAGCCGTGGAGTTGATGGTCAGCAGGCCTGGGGAGGGGGTTTGCCCATCCTGGCACAGCCCCTGGCCCTCCCCTGGCCACAGACCTCTCCACCAAGCCCTGAAGAGGTCTCTCTGGGATTGCAGCTCAAGCACTGTGAAGACCCTGTAGTGATTGACGATGGGGATGGCCCTCCAGACCAGGAGCAGGAGCGGCTGCCGACAGAGCCTCAGAGTGACTTTGCAAAGAGCCAGGACACCCAGCCCGGGGCCCTGACTCAGGGCCCTGGGCTCCCAAGCAGACTCCCAGGCCAGCTCAGCGGGGACTCAGGTAGGGGCCGGAGGGAGTGGGGGAGTGGTGTTCGTACCTGCCCTGTGTACTTGCCGGTGGCTCTTGACATTCGTAGTTCTCTCCTGTCATCTGAGGAGCTGTGAACCGTTTTCAGGGTCTAGTCCTTCCCTAGAGTGATTTGATCGAAATCTCATCAGTGTCCTTTTCCTGGTGCTGGCTCCACCTGTGGGGCCTCTGCTGTAGGTGGGTGTCTTTGAAGCTGCACCGTCTCATCTCTTTGAGGGCGCATCTCTGGGCTCTGTTGGTTGGGGGCAGCTGGGCCTCATTGCTTGTGTGGGGAGCTGAGTCCTCTTGTTCCTCTGAACCTCTCTTTCCCCAGCTAAAGGTCTCCTATTTCAGGATTGTCACGATCCTGCAAGGAAATAAAAAATGCTTTGGAGGGAACAGGGTGATGTCTTCAGGGTCAGGGGCCTGAATGTCACCTAGACACGTCTGATTACCTGTGCGAAGCGTGCTGGTGGCTCCAGGCAGGTGGTTTTGGCATGTCTGCTGAGACCGGGGGTGTTCCTGTAAACCCTCCAAGCCTCAGAGTCCTGATCCATCCAGTGGAGATAATCATCACCCTTGTTGGGTTTTTTGAGGACTGAAGGATTACACCCATAACGTGCTGAGCAGGGGCCTGACCACCTGTGATGTTTAGTTGAAGCGGTCATCGTGGGACGTTGTGGTGCCCGCAGGTTGAAGGAGTGGCCTTTACGGTGTGAGGTTAGTTCCGGTGGACTTGCGACATTGCACTGTAGTTACAGATGGAAGAGAGCGTGAGGAGGCCAAGAGTGTGCTCTTGTGATTTGCAGAAGGCGTCCTGGGCATCGTAATAAGCTTTTCAGTTAAAAAAAAAAAAATGCCTACAGTTGGCCTTCTGTCTCCGAGGGTTCCATGTCCACGGGTTCAGCCAGCTGTGGATCAGAAGGCCTACGCCGGTCGCCTCTGTACTGAACACGTGCAGATTTTTTTCTTGTTCTTATTCCCTAAACAATACGGTAACAACTATTTACATAGTGTTTACACCGGATGTGCCTAGGTTGTGTGCAAATACTGCACTAGCTTATATAAGGGACTTGAGCATCTGTGGATTTCCTTATCCTCGGGGGGTCCTGGAACCAATACCCTGTGGATACTGAGGGACGACTGTATTAAATTTCTCTGTGTGTGAAGCTATACTGACTTCTGTACAAGTCAGATAAACTCTTCAGCCTCTCCTTGGTTAAACATCAAGACAGGTGTGTGAGTCAGCTAGGGCCGCCATAACAAACGCCACAGACGGGGCGTCTTAGACCACAGAGGTTCATTGTCTCCCAGTCTGGAGGCTGGAGGTCAGAGATCCGGGCGTGGGCAGGGCTGGTTCCTCCTGAGGCCTCTCTCCTTGGCCTGTAGATGCTGTCTCCTCCCTGTGTCCTCACATGGTCGTCCTGTGTGCGTGTCTGTGTCCTCTTCTCCTCTTCTTTTTTTTTTTTTTGTGGGGAAGACCAGCCCTGAGCTAACATCTGTTGCCAATCCTCCCCTTTTTGCTGAGGAAGACTGGCCCTGGGCTAACATCCGTGCCCATCTTCCTCCACTTTATATGGGACGCCACCATGGCATGGCTGACAGACAGTGCGTCGGCGGGCGCCCGGGATCCGAACTCGCAAACCCCGGGCTGCCAAGCGCGAACTAAACCGCTGCGCCACCGGGCGGCCCCACTCTTCTCCTATTCTTTAAGGACACAGTCATGTTGGGTCAGGGCCCACCCCAGTGACCTCACTTTACCTTCATCACCTAAGAGACCCCGTCTGCACATAGCAGCCACATTCTGAGGTCCTGGGGGCTGGGACTTCAACATGTGAACTTGGCGGGCGCGCAGTTCAGCCTGTAACCTCAGGCATAAGGCAAACGACCACTCGCCCAAATAAACAATGCGTGTGCGGGCTGTGGGAATGCCCTCAGGAGGACGGGAGGAGCTTCGGGAACCGCGGCAGCCTAGCTGGTGCTTCCCCGTGAAGTTCTGAGGAAAGCCGGCCGCCAGGAGGGGCTTCGGGTCAAAAGGGTCAGCCCTTCCATTTTCCCTGAGCAATAATAAACGGACAAGGTAGTCATGAGGTGAGTTAGTTATTAGGAAGACCCTGAACACGCTGGTGATTTATCACTGGGACGAGCTTCCAGTAAAGGCCATACAGTTCCTAATCTTGAAGATCTTCCCAAAAAGCTAGATTCTGTTTAGAGGCCAAAAGCTTTCCAAAGTGATCTGCAGTGTGCCCGTCCTCCTTTATCGTGGGAAAGGTAGGGGAGGGCTGTGGGTCATCCCCCAGAAGGTGGCAGGTGTGCAAAAGCAGAACTGAGTTGCTCCTCCCCAAATCCACGCCCACCCAGCCTGAGCCTCGGGCAGCAGAGTGAAGAGGCTGCCTCCACCTGGATCCCCCACTGTCGCTGCTGGCTGAGCTGGCACCCAGTCTCTTGTTCCAGACAGCCACCCCTACTGTTGGCTGAAAGCTTTGTGTCCCAGGTCTGAAGGGTGAGGGACACTGGCTTCCGGTGTTAGCTTTGACGCTGATTTCACGTGTGACCCGAGGTCAGCCTCTGGGACTTTCTCTAAACTGAGACACGAGAGTGCAGCTTTCCAAGTGTTAGTCTGTGAGAGGGGCACCTTCTGAGACAGCTGTTTGGCTCACTGCCTACAGAAGCCTGAGCCTGGCATCACTGCCAGTCGGCAGAGAGGGGTCACAGGGGCTGTGGCCGAGGCCCCAAGATGAGGGAGAGGGAGATGGTCCCACAGCCTATGTGTTCACGTGATGGAGGGCACTGTGCCAGATGCTGCTCCAGGAGCCCCACGGTGGTGACACGGCCCTTCCTACGAAGCTCTGCAGTTCATGACTTACAGATGTATGAATGTGTAGGGCCCTGGAGTCTCACAGTGATCTTCGTTCTTACTGACACCTCGATTCCGTAGAGCTCTACCCTTTATTTTCCCCGTGTTGCGGCCGACAAAGCTGAGGTCCCTGGGCCTGTGGGCAGTCGCATAGCTACTTGGTGGCAGAGCCAACGGGGCCATCCTGGTAAAGCCCCGTTGTCGTGTCTGAAAGTGGAGTGAGGGAATGCACGTGCTTCTCCTCCTGCAGGCGAGAGGACACCCTGGGTTTCATGGATACCCTTCTCCCATCTCTTTCAGGTCCGCAGGACACTTCCCTGCTTCAGGAAGCGAGTGTGAGGGACACACAGCAGATGACCGCCCTCCAGCTGCCCCCGGTGAGTGATTTCTGCAAGAGTTCTAGGAAACCCTCATTTGCCTCTCCGTGAGCTACGGGGCAGCTGTTCCAGGACCCCGGCTGGTTTGCTGTCTGCCACCCAGCTGTTCAGCCCGGAGAAACTAGCACAGGAAGGGCTGAGTTTATGGGACGCCCATCCCTTCTCCTGCCCCCACAGTCCCGGCTTCTCACTGGACTGGCTGTGTGACCGTCACCTCGAGCCTTGGTGCAGACAGTGATGGCTCAAAACAAATACCCTCAAGTCCCCCCGTCATCTTCCTGGCATCCTAGGGTCCCCACTGTGAGCAAAGAGAGACCTCTCCACTCTTACTTCACAGGGTATTTTTTATTTCATAATAATCACAGTAACGTATTTCAGAAATGCTAGGAAATGGAGGAAGCACACGGTGATTTCAGCACCATCATGTGGGTGCTGGTGGGTGGTTGGGGGGTTTTCTCGGCATTCCCCCTCGGTGCTTCTGCACCGGCGTCCTCACGGATGGGGGCTGGGTCTTGCTCTGGCAGGTGCCCTCGCTCAACTCTTCCCTGCCCAGCTTCTGCCTTTGGCTGCGGTTTCCAACCGCACCCCCTCGTTTGTCTTCCTTTCCCCGGCTGCCATGCTGTGTGGTCACTCCAGCGTTGTCTCCTCCCGTGAGAGGGTGGGCTCTGTGAGGCCCCTCTTTTGTCACTTGTTCCCTGGCAGACGGGAGACCGTCTGAAGGACACAGACACACGGTAAACATGCCTCAAGCTTGTGCTCAGCACTGTGCATTCGACATGACTTTAAGCTTGGGGAGCGGGGGACTCAGGGTGGGGACCAATTAGCGGGATACCGGGCGGGGCGTCTCCGTTCCCTCAGTGCTGGACGCACGGGCCCTGGTGCTCAGCCAAGTTTCAGCATCTGCTCTGTGCTCTGACAGCTGTTGAACACAAATGGCCCAAAAGAGGTAAAACTTGTAATTCTTGTGAAAAATTGATGCCTTTGACCAGTACCACTTGCAAGGGGATGCCGAGAGTTTAGTGTCTAATGAGCTTGGGTATTCATCTTTGAATTTCCCCAGATTCCTGTAAATGCCATAGTGAGCAGAAGGTAGCGATTTAGATAAATTGGTGCTGTTCTGTCAGTCTGTTGAAGATGTGCACCAGAAGTCACTGTCCTGAAGGTCTCATTTTTTTTAAGCTTTTTAAAAAAGATTTATTTTTAATTGTGGTAAAATATACATAACATAAAATTTTTTTTTTCTTTCCATTTTTTTTTATTGATGTCTTAGTTTATAACACTGTGGGGTTTTAGTTGTACATTTTTGTTTGTCCGTCACCTTGTGGATATAACCCTTCACCCCTTGTGCCCCCCCACCCCCCTTCCCCTTGGTAACCACCAATCAGTTCTCTCTGTCCGTGTGCATAACATAAAATTTACAATCTTAACATTTTTAACGTACAGCAGTGTTTTTAAGTGTTCAGTAGTATTAAGTATATTCACATTGTTGTGCAACCAAACTCCAGAAGTTTTCATCTTCCCAAACTGAAAGTCCTTACCTGTTAAGTCATAACTCCCCATTCCCCCTAACCCCAGCCCCTAGAAACCACCGTTGTGGTTTCTCTATGAACTTGACTACTCTAGATTGCTCATGTAAGTAGAATCATGCAGTATTTGTTTGTTTGTGACTGGCTTATTTCACTCATCATATCCTCAAGGTTCATCCATGATGTAGCATGTGTCAGGGTTTCCTTTTTAATGTGGAATAATATTCCATGGTATGTATATAATGCATTTTGTTTATCTGCTCATTCTCAGTGGACACTTGGGTTGCTTCCACCTTTCAGCTATTGTGAGTAATGCGGCTATGAACATGGGTGCACATAAAGTGTTTCTTTTGATCTTTTTGGTATTTTAGATAATTATAGATTCACAGGCAATTATAAGAAATAACAGATATCCCTTGTACTCTTGATACTAAATGGTCTTGTAAAATATAGCACAATGTTGCAACCAGCATATTGACATTGATACATACAAGATACAGAACATTTGCTTCAGCAAAAGGATCCTTCATGTTACCTTTGGCAGCCACGCCCACTTCTCTTCCCTCCACCTTCTCATCAGTCTCTGACAACCACTAATCTGTTCTCCATCTCCAAAATGTTTTCATTTCAAGAGCGTCATATAAATGGATTCATAAGTGGGCAACATTTGGGGATTGACTGTTTTCAGTCAGCATAATTCTCCGGAGCTTCCCTGGGGTTTTGCACGTATCAATAGTCCATTCCTTTTCATTGCTGAGTAGGATTGCATAGCATGGATGAACTAGTTTTGTTTAACCAGCCCCTGTGAAAGACACCTGGGTTGGTTCCAGTTTGGGGCCGTTTTGCGTAAAGCTGCTATACACATTTGCGTGCAGGTTTCTGTGTGAACTTTAATCTTCGTTTCTCTGAGATGAATGCCCCGGTGTGCAGTTGCTGGATTGTATGGCAAGTGTGTGTTTCGTTTTGTAAGAAATCACTATATCCTTTTCCAGAGTGACTGTACCATTTTACCTTCCCATGAGCAATGTGAATGATCAGCATTTTCCACATCCTCGCCAGCATTTGGTGTTGCCACCGTGTCTTTATTTTAGCCATTCTGGTAGGTGTGCGGTGATATCTTATTATGGCTTACATTTGCACTTCCCTAATGGATAATGATGTGAAACATCTTTTCATGCGCTTATTTGCCGTGTATATCCTCTTCTGTGAAATGTCTCTTCATGGTTTTTGCCCAAATTCCAATTGGACCATTTACTTTTTTTTTTTTTTTTTGGTGAGGAAGATTAGCCCTGAGCTAACATCCATTGCCAATCCTCCTCTTTTTGCTGAGGAAGACTGGCCCTGGGCTAACATCCGTGCCCATCTTCCTCTGTTTTATATGGGACACCGCCACAGCACGGCTTGATAAGTGGTGCTCAGATCCATGCCCAGGATCTGAACCTGCCAGCACTGGGCCACGAAGTGGAGCGTGCAAACTTAACCGCTACACTACTGGGCCGGCCCCTGGACCATTTACTTTTTCGCTGTTGTTTTGATAGCTCCTCACACATTCTAGATACTTGCCCTTTGTTGGGTATCTGTTTTGTAAATATTTCCTCTCACACTGGAACTTGTCTTTCCATCCCCTTTAACAGGGTCTTTAGCAGAGCAGAAGTTTTTAATTTGGACTAAGTCCAGTTGGTCAATTTTTCCTTTTAAGGATTGTGCTTTTGATGTAAAGTCTAAGAACTCTTTTCCTAGTCTTAGATCCCAAAGATTTTTCTCCAGTGTTTTTCTAAAAGTTATATAGTTATACATTTTACATTTACTCTATGATAAATTGAATCCAGGATGTGATCCATTTGCATTTAAGTCCATGAGCTCTCATTTTGCATAAGGTGTGAGCCTTGGCTCGAGGTTCATTTCTCCCCCCTGGACGTCCCGTTGCTCCAGCGCCACTTATTAGGGGTTCTCTTTCCTCCATGGAATTGCTTTTGCTTCTGTCTCAAAATCAGTTAAGCAGATTTGTGTGGGTCCTCTCCCGGATCTCTGTTTTTTACCCCCAGTTTTTCGTTTCTCTATTTTCTTTTTCTTGCCCTCCTGTGGATTACTTGAACATTTTGTAGATCTGTTCTGTTGATCTGTTTCTCTGCACTGCCACATGGTCTTGAATACTGGAGCTGGATAGTAAGTCTCGAAATGAGGTGGACTGATTAGTCACGTTTTGTTCTTCTTTCTCAAAAGGATTTGAGCTATTTTAGTCCCTTTGCTTTTCCATGTGAATTTTAGTCCAAATCTACAGAGTCTTACTGGGGTTTTGTTGGGAATTTTGTTAACCTGTATGTCTGTGTGGGAGCGCAGATGTGATCTGCGTCTTTCATTCTGTGAATGGGCGTGCCTCTCCACTGGCTTATTTCTTCTTTCCTTCAGTGATGTTGTATGGTTCTCAGTAGACAAGTCCTATACATGTTTTGTTAGATTTATACCTAAGTACTGCATTTTTTGAGCAGTTGTAATTGTTTTGATTTTGATGACAACACGTTCATTTCTCACATAAGAGATGCAGTTGGTTTTTGTATGTTTGTTTTGTATTCTGTGACCTTGCTGGATTGACACATCAGTTTAAGGACGGGTTTTTTGTTTGTTCGTTTTCAAATAGAATTCTCTGGATTTTTTCTGTGTAGACAATCATGCCACCTGCAAATAAGAGCAGTTTTATTTCTTTCTCTCCAATTTGTATGCCTTTATTTCCTTTTCCTGCCTCATTCTACGGGCTAGAACTTCCTGCACAGTGGGGAGAGTAGGCATCCTTGCGTTCCTTGTCTTGGGGGGAAGTGTTCATTCTGTCACCACTAAGAATAATGTTCACTGTATGTTTTTACAAATTCTCTTTATCAAGTTGAGGAAGCTCCTCAATTGCTATTTTTCTGGAGTTTTTATTATGTGTGGTTGTTGAATTTTGTCAAAGCTTTTTTGGTTCAATTGATATGATCACGTGAATTTTCTTTGGGCTGTTAGTATAGTGGATTACAGTGATTGATATTTGAATATTGACCCAGCCTTGCATCCCTGGAATAAACCCCTTCTTGTCCTGGTGTAAAATTCTGTTTATGTATTGCTGAATTTTATTTGCTATTATTTTTATGTCTCTCTTCGTGAGGGATATTGGTCTGAGGTTTCCTTTTTCATTGCTGCCTTTGTCTGGTTTTGCCATCAGTGTCATGCTCGCTCGTAAGATAAACTGGGAAGTGTCCCTCCTCTTACGTTCTAAAGAGGTTGTGTAGAATGGGTGTCACTTCTTGGAACATTAGGTAGAATTCTTCAGTGAAACCACATGAACCTGGAGATCTGGTGGGGGGGGGTGGGAAAGTGGTATTTTAATTGTAGATTCAACTTCTGGAGTGGTTATGAGGCTGCTCATTCTTTCTTTTTCTGAGTGGGCAAGTTGAGGGAGAATTGGTTCGTCTCGTCTGAGTTGTCAGTTTATGCGTGGAGAGCGATTTGTAGGCTCCTTGGTCATCCTTCTGGTATCAGCAGGGTCGTCCCTGGTTCGTTCCTGATATTGGAAATTTGTACCTTCTCTTTTTTTCTTTGTCAGTCTTGATAGAGGTTTTCAATTTTATTGATCTTTTCAAAGAACTAGCTCCTTGTGTCATTGACTTTTCTTTATTTTTTTGTTTTCACTTTTATTGATTTCTGCCCTCATCTTAATTCTTCTCCTCCTTCTGCTTTGGGTTTGTTTGGCTCTCCCCTTTCTAGGTTCTGGAGCTGAGATCTTCGACCCTGAGTGGAGACTGTCCCTCAAAGGTCAGCGTCTCTAATGTGAGCACTCAGCACTGTGTTAGCGACGGCACACAAACTGTAATACAACGTTTTTCTATTTTCATTCATTTTGGTGTAGTTTTTAATTTCCCTTGAGCATCCTTCTTTGACCCAAGGATTATTTAGAAGTGTGTTGTTTAATTTCCCGGCTTGCAGATGTTCCTGTTATCTTTCTATTGCTGATTTCTAGTTTGATTCGTTGTGATCAGAGAATACTCAGTGTGATTCCAGTTCTTTCTCTTTTGTTGGGAGTATCTACTCCTTCCAGGACTTTGATGGCCGGTGTGTGGTCTTGGTGTGTGTCCTGTGGGCGTTTGAGCAGGACGCGATCCTGCTATTGTGGGGGGAGTGTTCTGTAAATGCCGCGTGGTTGGTGGTTGCTGGTGCCGTTGCATTCTTGCATATCCTTGCTTGTTTAGTTGAGTGTCCAGTCAGTCGTTGAGAGAGGACGTTGACGTCTCCAGCTGCAGTAGTTGATGTTTCTCCTCTCAGTTCTGTCAGGTTTTGCCTCACATCCTTGGCGGCTCTCTGTCAGGCGCACACACAGTTAGGATTCCTATACCTCCTTTTGTGATGATGTCCTGTCCCCCTCTGGTCACTTTCAGGCCCTGTCTGGTGTTAGCAGAGCAGCGACTCCTCCAGTGGGTTAATGATTGTGTGATATAGTCTTCCATCTTCTTCCATCCGCCCCGCCGGCAGCATCACCTTTGAAATCGGGTTCCCCCGTGGCCTGTGGTTGGGCTGTGTTGTTAACCCACTCCGGCGGTTTCTGTCTTTTAGCTGATATATTTTAAAGCTTCAGTCTGTCTTTTCCCCCCAGTTTTTTGTTTCTCTTTTCTTTTTCTTGCCTTCCTGTAGATTACTTGAACATTTTGTAGAATTCCATTTTGATTTACCTAGTGTGTTGTCTATACTGTTAATGAAGAAAACCTTACCGCACCCTTATGCCTGTCACCCTCCCCCTCTCATAATACAAGTGATTTAACTAGTTCCTGTGCATACATGTGGAACCACATCCTCAGACAGTGTTATAATTTTTGCCTCAACTATCAAAATTGTTTAGAAAACTCAAAAGGAGAAGGAAAGCCTATTGTATTTCCCTGTAGTCTGGCTTCCCATTTTCCTTCTTCATTTTTTTCCATTTAGAGAATTTCCTTTAGCCATTCTTCTAGGATAAGTTGCTGGTGGCAAATGCACATATTTTTGATTCGTCTGAGCATGTCTTGATTCCCTCGTTCATTCCTGAAGGATATTCTCATCAGGTATAGGATCCACGGTTGACAGCTTTCTTTCAGCACCTGAAAAGTATGGTGCCCCTTCTTCTGGCCTCCTGGCTTCTGCCTTTTCTCCTACAGGGAAGATAACATTTTTCTCTGGCTACATTTAAGATTTTCTTCTTTTGTCTTTAGTTTTCAGAGGTTTATTATGACGTCTCTTGGCCTGGACTTCTTTGGATTATCTGTTTGGAGTTTACTCTGCTTCTTAAATCTGTGGGTTTGCGTCTCTTTCCGACTCTGGGACGTCTTGAGCCATATTTTCGTCAAGTGCTTTTTCAGCTCCAGCTTCCTCTCCTCCTTCCGAGACTCTCGACACGGATTTTAGATCTTTGGGTGCCGAGACTGTCCACGTTTTTCCAGGCTGTTTTCTCCCTGTTGTTCAAATTGGACGATTTCCATTTTTCTGTTCTCAAGTCGACTGCTTCCTTCGTCTGTCCCCTCAAGTGTGCTGCTGAGCCCGTCCGCGGAGCTCTTCATGTTAGTGTTGTGGTTTTCACTCTAATGTTTCCACCGCATGGATCTTTGAGAGGCTTTCTGCTTTCTTGCAGGTTTTGAGCTTGCTAGTGATTGCTCGTTGAAGCATTTTGATGGTGGCCGTTTCTTTGTCAGACGGTTCTCGCATCTCTGCCATCCCAGTGTTGGCATCTACTGACTGTCTTTTCGTTCAGTTTAAGATCTTTCTGGTTCTTGGTACAGTGAGTGATTTTCTGTTGAAACCTGGCCATTTTTATATAATGTTATAAGACTCTGGATCTTATTTAAGCCTTTGGTTTAGCTGGTTTTTTTCTTTTGACACCGCTCTGGCAGGAGAAGACGAGAGGGGTCACCATGTCGCTGCCAGGGGCGAGAGAAGTTGGGTTCCCTGCTGGGTCTCCGTCGGCACTGAGCGGGGGCTCCCGAGTGGAGGTGGGATTCCGGTTCTGCATGTGGTCTCCACGACACCGCGCGCGTGTGCATGTGTGCGCGCGGAAGGGCAGCCAGCAGGGACCGAGGCCCCGGCTCCCCGCTTGGCGCCTCCGAGACGACCCCAGCGAGGGAGCCGAGGCGGCAGTGAGCGGGCCGGGGCCGTGGTGCTCCGAGGTGCTCGGCTGGGGCGGAGCGGGCGCGGTCCGTCCGGCTCTGGGGCTGGCAGGACAGGCCCTCGCTGGGGCTTCTTCGCCTGTGCCCGCTGGTGTTTCTGGGGGGGGCTCCTTCAGCTTCAGGGCTCGCTGTGAGGCGAGCGGGAACCGGGCTACCGAGGCGCGGTGGCTGGGGACGCGCGGCCCGGCCGTGTCTCCGGGTTCGGTCCTCCGTGTGCAGCGTCCCGGGATTGGCCTGCTGGGGGATTAGGGAGAGCCCGGCTGCCCCGCCGTCCGGAAGGCAGCCCCGGCCTCTGAACGCCGGTTTGAAGTCGACGTTTGCCCGCCGCCTGTGCTCGTCCTAAAAGTCGGCGGGACGTGGAAAGCGCAGGCGCCGCACGCCCTCGTCCTGGCGCGCTGTCTCCGCCGCCGCGGGACACGCCGGGGCCCGCGTGCCGTGCTCGTGCTGCTCCCCGGCGCGTCAGCCTTGCCCGCTGGGCCCGCAAGCCCCGGGGTGCTGCCGCGGCCCGAGCGTCGCCGGCGTCGCTGCCCTGGCGCCTGGTTTCTTCCGCGCCGCCGTGAGCGGCTTTGCTCGCCGGGCTCTGCCCCTGTTTCCAGCCTGGGTGGATCCGCAGACACCTGCCCCAGGGCCGAAGGGGAGAAGCGTCCTTACCCCTTCGCGGCGCCTGTTGACGTTTCTGCTTCGGAGTCTGCAGAGCAGACCCCACGCGGTGCTGTCTTAGAGCGCTGGTTTCTGTCGTGTTTCGTCGGTGGTGACGATGACCGTCTTTTCCAGACTGTCAGGGAGGAGAAATACTTTTTCCTGTACCTCTCAGCTTCGGGGCTGGGGCCCTGCACGTTGAACCGATGAAAGACGGATTAACAGCAGAGAAAGATTTGTTTCATATGCCTGTGGGGTGCCTCACAGAAATGACGTGAAAACCCCCAGGAGGCAATCAGACCCCAAGGCTTATGTCCCGTTTTCACCGAGGGCGGTAAGTTTATGGGGAAACGACAAGACACAGGAAGAGGATTTTGAGCTTCGAGGGGCGGAACATTGTGGGAAGGTCGGTGTATGTGGACACTGGTGGGAGAAGAGGGTTGTTTGGTCGTTTGTTGTGCCGTCTCGGGGCGGATGAGACTCTAGCGTTCTGCCAGGCGGCTAGAGTCGCTTTGGCCTTCCCGGTGGGGGGGAGTAGGACTCCTCCCAGAGGGAAATCTATAAATCTATAGCCTGCTTTTAGGCACATTGGGGAGGGTACAGAACTTTTTCTTGGACCTTCTGTTTCTCAGTTGCTTTCAGCTCAAAACAGTCCTTACCCCAAAGTGGCATATTTTGGGGTGGTGTGTTCTGATGCCTGTGAGACCAACACCGACTTCTCTCGTGCGAGCCCGTGTCTTGCTGAGGCCCGTCTTCCATTCTGTGGAACTTGTCTCGGGAGGACAGGCTCCCCTACGCTGGCCTCTTCTGGCAGCAGAGCCACTTAGCGCTCCTTCAAATGCAGCCCCTCCACTCCACCCCCGACCTGCTGAGGTAGAACGTGCATTTTCACCAAGATTCCCAGGTGATTCGTATGTACCCCCGAGTTTGAGAAGCCCTGTCCCAAACTCCTGATTCAACTTCAGACGTTTTTGAAATATTCTATTTATTTTTAGCTTTTTCTTCATAATTAACCTCAAACTTTGGGAAGATCGCAAGAATAGGACAGACTTCCAAATATCCTCCTCTTTAATTTCCCCATTTCCTCTCTCCCCACACCCTGGTCTCACCTCGTACACCTCACACACACTTTTTTACTGAATCTTTAGAGAGTAAGACACAGACATTCGTGCCCCTTTATCTCTTGATTCATGCCATGGAGGCATATTTCGTAAAGTAAGGACAGTTGCTGACATAACCACGATACACTTACCACATTCTGGAAGTTTACCATTTAAAGGCATCCAGGGTCATGCTTCTCGTTTAGTTGTCCCATCTCCAACACTACCTCTGGGTTTGCAGTGTGTCGTGGCATCGATGATTCTGATGAGTGGAGACTGCACCTCGCCCGGGTCGGGTAACTCTTCCCCAGCGCCAGGCTGGGCTGTGTCCTTCCCGGCGTGGCTGACCATGGCCAGTCGGAAGTGGTACGCCCCCTGTGGGCCATGTCAGCTCTGATCACTGAGTAACAGTCTCAGGTGATTTTTAATATGACATATATACAGAATTTATGTATAATTGTTCCATAAATGGTTTTTACATTAACTTTTTTTTCGCTTTGTAACTTGCTTTGTTTACTTCAAAATATACTAAGAACATTTTCCCATATGATAAAAATATTCTTCTACACCATAATTTTTAATGAGTATATGATATTCCATGTTATGGATCACCTATAACTTATTTAGCCAATACCCAATTTGGAGACATCAAGGTTATTTCTAATCTATATCTATTATAAACAGTGCTGCAATAAATATTCTAATGGTGTGTGTGCCATATTCTTATTTCCTCAGGATAAATGGGATTCCTGGGGTCACTCTTTATATTTTTGAGGCCTGCTCTGAAATTTCCCTCCAGAAAGATAGCAGTATGTCTTTTGTTGGTTTTTTTTTACATTTTTATTGATGTTTATAACATTGTGGGGTTTTAGTTGTACAGTATTATTTGTCTGTCACCATATGAATTAAGATTGTTTTTAATCTTCACCAAAATGATGACCGAAAATGGTCTCTATATTTTTACTTTAAGAAAAACCTGCTTTTGAGCTATAATTTGCATACAATACAGCTATTTTAAGTGTAAAGTTTACAGAGTGTTTGACAAGTGTCTACGCCCATGTGACCATCACCACGTCAAGATGTGGATCTTCTCCCTCACGCCAGCAGTGCCCTCTGCCCCTTGCAGTGGGGCCACGCTCATGGCCGGGCCAGCAATGGTCTTTTTATCGCAGTAGATTTGCTTTTCTTGTTCTAGGATTTTATATAAATGGAGTCACACAGTATGTGGTCTTCCGCGTCAGCCCAGTGCCTCAAGCATCAGTCGTGTGTGTGTCGGAGGTTTGTTCCCCTGTACTGCTGAGCAGTGCTCCCCTGTACGACTGTGGCCACTGGCCATCTTTGACCTGTTGACGAATATTTGGGTCCCTTCCATTTTGGGCTGCTATGAACGGAGCTTCTGTGAACATTCACATGCAAGTCTTTTTGTGGACACACGTTTTCATTTCTCTTGGGTAATTACCAAGGAGTGAAATTGTCACAGGGTGAGTGATTAATAACATGAGAAATGGCTGTTTTAGAGTGATTTACCCGCAGCAGTGAGAGTTGCGGTTGCTTCACGTCTTCACCTTTCCTGGTATTGTCATTCTCAAACATATATGTATTTTGGCCATCAAAGTGAATATCTCGTTGCGGTTTTGATTTGGATTTCCCTGTTGACTAATGAAGTTGAGCACCTTTTTGTGTGTTTGTGGATCATTTATACATCTTTTGTGAAGTTTCCAAATATTTTCCCTGTTTATTGGGCTGCTTGTCTTATTGTGTTTTAAGAATTTTTTAAAATATATATGTTCTGGACAAAAGTCCTTTGTCAGATGTATGTATTGGGGATATTTTCTTCGAGTCTACGGCTTGCCTTTTCATTGTTTTAATGATGTCTTTGAAGATTGGACATCTTTAATTTTTTTGTGTGTGAGGACTTTTAGCTCTGAGCTAACGTCCGTTGCCAATCCTCCTCTCTTGGCTGAGGAAGATTGGCCCTGGGCTAACGTCCGTGCCCATCCTCCTCCACTTTATATGGGATGCCGCCACAGCATGGCTTGATGAGCAGTACATTGGTCCGCACCCGGGATCCGAACCTGCAAACCCCAGGCTGCCACGGTGGAGTGTGCAAACTTAACTGCTACACCACTGGGCCGGCCCCTGGACACCTTTAATTTTGATGAGGTCCAGTTTTCAATTTTTTTTTTGTGGTTTATGCTTTTTGTGTCTTATGTGACAAATCTTTTTCTACCCAAAGGCCACAAAGGTTTTTCTCCTGTTTGTATCTTCTGGGAGTTTTATAGCTGTAGGCTTTACATTTAGGTCTTTGATTCATTTCAAGTTGTTTTGTGTGTGTGGTGTGAGGTAGGGTCATCTTTTTTCATGGTGGTATTTACTTGTTTAACCACCATTCACTGAAAGGATTTCCCCTTCCCCCATTGAATTGCCTCGGCCCCTGTCCAACGTCAGTTGTCTGCAGGTGTCTGAGCACTGGGCTCTGCCCCATCTTCTGTACTTTGACCCTTTGTGCTGGGACCACTGTCACTTGGTAATAGGTTTGGCCATTGGTTGCTGTGAGTCCTCCAAAGTGACTCTTGTTATTCAAAAGTTTTTTGGCTATTCTGAGTGCTTTGCATGTCCTTATAAATTTTGGAACCAGCACATCAATGTCTAAAAAGAAAAGAGACCTGGAGTTTTTGTGTGGAATTGCACTGAATTCATAGATCACTGTGGGGCAAATTGACATCAACAGTGCGGAGTCTTCTAGGAACATGTTAAATCCTCCGTTGACTGCATTCTTCAGTGTTTGAGTAGGGTACATATTTTGTAAACATTTTCCTTAAGCATTTCATGGTTTTTGATGCTATTGTAAGTGGTATGGTTTTTTATATTTCATCTTCCAGTTGTTCATATATAGAAATGTAGAAATACAGTTGATTTTTGATATATCGACCTTCTATCCAGCAATTTTGTTGATTTTACTTATTAGTATCATAGCTTTTCTAAAGATTCCAGATGATGTCTATGATTAGGTTGTAGGAATTTTCGTCTCTAGGCTACGGTGGTGGTCAAAGTATTTCTACGCATTTTTACGGATAATGACCAGATGATTGTTGATGAAATTTCGTCCCTTTTCCCTCTGAATCTTCATCAAAGTGATGATTGATAATTTTTATCATATTTTTCATGTACTATTGAAGGTGAGCTTTTTTTATATGTTTTAAAGTATTTACTTCCTTGGTCCCCTTGTATGTTGGGATGGAAGGTGTTTCCAGCTGTGTTGTAAGCTCTGTATGTTTGGGGTCCTCTTTGCCTTTCATAAACGGTGAACACTGGTTCCCAGTTCACCATTTGTCATTTAATTTTATTCATGCTGCTTCATTACTGTAGATACTTGTGATTTTTGTGTGGAGCATCTGCCAGTTATTCCGATGGTCTCTCTATTTTTAGTCTCTGAAAGCCATTTTTTTTTTCTTTTGGTATTTCAAGGTTTTTATTTTTATATTAGTTATGCTGAAGGATCAGAATCTAGTTTTACTTCTAAATAGGCAACCAAACTATATCAGGCACATTGGATAGAAATCATCTTTCTCCTTCCACATTGATTACGGTTCTGTTTTTTCTTGTAGATTAAAATTTTGTCTGTGCCAAATATTGTTTCTGGACTTTTTCTTCTCTTCTGTGTCAGTCTGTTTTTGTTTCAAAACTACATTTGTGATTTCGAAGCTCCTTCATCAAAATTATCACCATACTAACTTGTTAAACATTTTCTTGTAGTTTATCCTATACCACTAATATTACTGATTATTTATACCACCATAAATTCATTGCAACACATTTAGAATTTTTTTTTAATTTTACAATTGAAATAATGTTCTACTTTTTTAAAATAATAGTGAGGTATATCCACTACTTAAAACAAGCTGGTTAAAGGAATAGGGAGGACAACCTGTTAGAAAATAGAAAAATCGGCAGAGAAAATAAACAATCATCTCAAAGAAGATGACACCCGATTGGCCAGTAAACTCATGAAGAGATGCTCATCAAGGAAAGGTGGTTCCACTGCCCTGACCGCTGCCACAACGGCCCCGCCAGGACCTGGATGTCTGACCACACCAGAGTCAGCAAGGCTTCTGGAAACAGGAGTGTGGGGCACTGCCCATGGGGGTGCAGTTCGGGGGCTCCACTTGGGGAATGATGTGGAAATATTTAGTATCCATGAAGATGTGCTCCAGATGGTCCTGTAGCTCTCCCTCCACACGTCCACCCTGGAGACACTTACACACTGATGGGAGACACACGGGAGTTCATTGAAGTGCTGCTTGTAATAACAAATACTTCTAAAAACCTAAATGTTATCAACAGAAGAATGGGTAAAATCAACCGTGCTATATGAAATCATACGCATTAGTTTAAGTCAATGAACTAGACCTCCATGGACATGAATAAATCTTAAACTGAATGGAAAGTGTAAGGCAAGTGTAACATTTAAAATCATACAAAACAGTGCTTTGATATCATTTTGAGCTATATTCAAGGTCTTGGGAGTTTAAAAGGCATGTACTGAATATTAAACACCAGATCCAGGGTTCGGCCTCCTCGAGAAGGTCTGGAGGTGGAACAGGAGCAAAAGCTCAGAGACCTCAGTCCCGTCTGTGACCCACCGCCCTTAGAAAACCTGAAGCAAACACTGTTAGCTGTTAATAGTTTTCACATCTTAGCGGTGGATACATGGGTATTTCGTTTCAATTTTTAATAATAAGATATAAATGATACTTGCTCAGGGTAAGTCTTAAGACACTAGAGAAGAGAGTAAAAAAGGAAAACCTCACACGTGATTCTACCAAACAGTGTGTTCCACCTTCTTGTGTACATGCCTTTGCATACATCTCTGATGATTTCCTTAGGAAAATTCCTAGAAATAGGATTCCTGGGTCACAGCGTGTGCTCCTGTTACAGTCTCCCAAATAATGTCCAGAAACGTGCGTGTCCCCCAAGCATGTATAGGGGCCCGTTTTCCTACCTCCTCAAGAACCCAAGGAGCACCACACTTCTAATCTTCTGATCAGATGGTCTTGGGGGGAAAAAACCCACAAAAGAGAAAAACGCAAGTGATTGTAAACATGTGACTGTTGAATTTCACTTGTGTTCCTGATGGTTGACATTTAAAGATACAATCTATGTTCAGCAAGATTTCTAGGGCCCATTAGAAAGCTTTAACCCACCAATTCCCAACCTTGACTTCTTGTCACAGTCACATGTGGAACTCATCATAATTTTTTCCTTGAAAAGGTAACGCTATTTCATAATTTGAAAGACACTAGATGATATTACTGAACCAACATTCAATTTCTCGGGTGTTGCAGAGCAGTTTCTCAACCATGGCTCTCTTCACATTTTGACCAGAGAGTTCTTTGTCGCATGGGGCTGTCCTGGGCACTGTAGGAGGGTGGGCACTACTGGCATCGAATGGGCAGAGGCCAGGGATGCTGCTCAACCCCCTACAGTGCCCAGTGGTGACTAAGGAAAGTGTCTCCAGGCATTGCCAGATATCCCCTGGGTGCACAATCAGTCTGCCTTGGTTGAGAACCATTGTGCTGGTGTCAGAGACTTAACTTTTCTTAGGAGATTTCATGCTGATGCTTGTGGAGGTAATGTATCATGGTGCCTGTGGTTCCCCAGTGATCCAGGCCAATGAGTAGACATACCTACCCACCACGTGTGTGAGAAGGGATGTGACAAAGGCCAGTGTCAACTTGATGAATCCAGTTGGAGGGTTGTACGCCCTTCATATTTGTTGTATTACTCTCTCTGTCTTCTTTAGGTTTAATTTCAAAAATTAAAAAGTATGTATTTGGGGGAGGAAGAGTCCAAAGATACTGGAGGACATTCATTGAAAATTCTCCTTTCACAGCCCTGCCCCCCAGGGCAGCCATGTGGTAGTTAACTGGTGATCTTCCAGAGACTGAGGCAGGTGTGAGGGCATAGGTTTAAAATATTATAAATTCTTTTTCACCTTTTTTAAACAGATGTTAGTTTGTTGTACAATATTATATGGGTTGCGTTTTTTCCCCCTAAGTTTTATTTTGAAGTCCTTTCCAATTAACTGCGTAAAGGACTTATTTTTATTTAACCCAAAATGGAATTTTATTTTAAATGCTTTGTGGTTGAAACACCTTGCAGAAAATATGTGCCTTGTTAAGCCACTGTCCAGTGAATGCTGCATGCAGACAATTTCTACAACCATATATATATATAGTGGTACGCTTAGTAGAAATAATACATTTGTGTATTTCTTTTCTGGGACTAGAAGGCACGAACAGAAATGTCATCTAGACCAGTAATTCTCCATCTTTCACATTTTACTTCTTTCAAATATTCTATCAAATAATTAAGGTTTCAGATTGTTGCAAATAAAATGAATAATTTTTCAATGACATTTATTGTTCCCATCAATCTATTGTCATATTAATATTTACAGGAAGTTTGAGACCCTAATTTCATACTTCAACTGGCAAAGATCGATATTTCCATTTTGCAAAGGACTTCTTTATCTTTATGGTCTCCTGATACTGTATGGATATGCCATCATTTTTTAAATTAAAATTAAGTTTTGACCCGTTCTCCTGGTCCATGACTCAGACTGAAAGAGAAATCTCCCTGCCTCCCCTAACCCGGGTCCCTGCCTGGGGCATCTAGACAGCCTCTGACGGGTGCCTTTCACGTGACGACGCACCTTGGAAGGATTCCTCCTTGGTGGGAGTGGCCCTGGTCCTTTCTAGTGGGTGTGGTCAAGGCTGGCAGGTGGCCTGCGGCTCGCGCCATCAGTTACGGTGTGGAGGCGTTTCAGTCTCGACTGTCGTCTCCCGTCAACGCTGCAGTGGAGGCCGTTCAGGCCTCAGGCTGCACATGTGCACAGTGAGCTCTCAAAATGGCATCTCTGCCTCGAAGGGTGAGCGCGTCGGGGATCTGCCCGCCTGGAGTTGTGGGGCACAGCCTCCCCAGCACTGAGCAGGGGGCCTGCTTCTTCACATCCTTGGCTACCTGGGAGGCATCCCCTGTTTGGGTTCAGTCAGACCAGGGGGTCCAAGGTGACCTCAGGCTAGAACTGGGAAGCCGTGCGCCCCTGGGGCAGCCTGCCGCTTTCCCTTCCTCCCGCCTGCACGTGTGGCTGGGACTCCGCCGTCAGCCCCAGCTCGCGCCCCTGCCTGGAGCGTCCTCCCCTTGCTTGTCCCTGGACTGAGGCGTCCCTGTTGTTC
This sequence comes from Tapirus indicus, assembly GCA_031878705.1. Taxonomy (NCBI): domain Eukaryota; kingdom Metazoa; phylum Chordata; class Mammalia; order Perissodactyla; family Tapiridae; genus Tapirus; species Tapirus indicus. The sequence continues at coordinate 356,543 of CM062925.1, read as the reverse complement.
TGTGGTTCCAGAACCGGGTTTCTCCCTTCAAGGACATGATCTTCTGCTTCTCGGAAGAGGACTGGTCCCTTCTAGACCCTGCCCAGACAGGCTTCTATGGCGAGTTCATCATCGGGGAGGACTGCGGGGTCTCGCTGCCTCCACGTAAGCCCCAACTCCCCTCTCTCCTGAGACAGGGAACCGGGGGGCCCACATCTCTCGCTGTCCACGGAGGTCACCTGTACACGGTGGCCCGAGGGCGCTTTGCAGGTTGACTGTTGCGCAGTCGCCTGTGAACCAGGCTCCTGGCTACAAGACCAGACAGACCGCATTGCCCGCGGCCCTTTCTTCCTGGCGTCCTCACCGTGGCTCTTTCCACTTCTGGTCTCCCAAGCCCCAAGCCCACTGCTTTCCCTCTAAGGTGCTCCCTCCCTGCCCCTCCATGTTTGCTGCGGCCTTTCTGCTTTCTCTGCAGCCTGCATGGCCCCATTGGAGCACTGGCCCATTGTGTATCCCTCCAGCTTCTCTCTTGTGGACCTGTCCCAGGGTCACCACACTCCACCCGCCCTGGTTTCCTGCAGGAGCAGATCACCGATGAGTGTGTATCCCCCCTCTTCTGTGAACAGATGACCCAGCTGCCCAGCTGGACGTCTCCCAGGGAGAGGAGGATGAGCCTCATGTTGCGGAGTTGCAGGACCTCCAGGGGAAGGACACGGCCCAGGTCTCCTACTTGAGTGAGTCATGAGTCAGAACCAGGTGCATGGAGCGGCGTGGAAGGCAGGCCCGCTCCCTCTGCTTTCCCTCTGCAGCCCCTGTCAGCACTGGACTGGGTCTTGGTAGAATGTCTTACCTCCTCCCTGACTCCTCGCAGAAATGATGTGGGATTTCAGTTTTTCTGGGTGTGGGGTTGCACTCCCTCAACCAGGGATCAGGATGTGACAGGAGTGTCTTTCTCCTCTGCTGTAAGTCACACCTCATTTGAGCTGAGGACTTAGTGGCCCCTCCACACTTGAGGTCACATGCTCTCCAAGAGTCAGGGAGGGGAGGAGAGGATGGGCCTCCACTCAGCTGGGCACTGGGCACAGCGCCTCTGGATGCCCTGCCTGGCTCATCCTTCCAACCACATGCTGCAGGTGGTGTGAGGCAACTGAGGCCAGGCAGGTGCTGGGGCCTGGCTGACATGACCCAGCTCGCAGCAGCTGTTCCTGGCTTCCCCCTCCCCCAGCTTGCTGTCACCAGAACTGGAGTCTGTAACCACTGTGCCATACTGCCTCAGGGCATCTGCTCCTTCAGGGGAAAAGCTTCGTGGGTGTCAGCATAGCCCCAGGCCCCTTCCCCTTTGTGACCACAGAGCAGAGCAGGTTTTGGCTCACTGTCCCTGCCTGGAGCAAGCATATCCAGAGCCTCCCTGTGCTGTCTCTGCCCCACAGGCTCTGTGCAGGCTATGCCTGTGCTGCGTCTGCAGGGCCCTGGGGCCTGTGGGTGGAAATGAGCACAGGGATGGCAGGTACTTGTGCACAGTCAAGTGGACAAGGCAGGTCCAGGATCCAGGCTGACTCTGTCCAGCTTCAGCCCGGGGCTGCCCTCGGGTCACGGGTGGGCACCTGTTAACATGCCTCCCCAGTGGTGCTGCAGCTGCAGGGCAAACCAATTTTTCCGTTTTCTTCTCTGGAAAGACTTCCCCAGCCTCCAACCGTTCCAGGCAGAAGAAAGAAGAAAACGGGATGAGCTGCAGACATCAGAGTTCCAGACCTGCCAGCAGCTGGTGCTCGCTCAGAGCACCTGCCCCGGTAAAGGAGAGAGGGTGGGGGTGTGATGTGTGGCATGAGTGTGTATACATGTGTGTGCGTGTGCAGCTGTGTACATGTGTGCATGCGTGTGGTGTGGTGTATGGTGTGTTGCATGCCTGTTGAGAGTGTGTAAGTGCGTGGTGTGTGTGCGCATGCACGTGTGCTGCTGGGGGTGGTAGGGACCTCGAGGGCGTGCGCTCCATTGCCCTCAGAGTAGCCAACATTGAAACTAGGTCATGTGGGTAAAGTCGCCACCTCCAGTGGCAAAGACTGGAATCCGGCCGTCTTGAAACGTCCTCAGGGTTCAGACACCCTTCCAACATCAAACCCATGTCTGTGGTTCATGTTTGAACCCGTGTGTCATGGTTTTCTGCAGCTGTAGAGACTGACTCCCCACGGTCTCTTTCCCCGTGATGTCTTTTGGAGGCAAAATTTGCAAGGCATTGTGGTATTTCCACCCAGCCCTGTGCAGGGCTCACAACCCCCTATTGCGTGTGGACTAAAGGGATTTGACATTTGTGTAAATCTGCAGCAGATCTAGAAGGATGCTACCCCCCCCACACACAAGCTTTGGGGCTCACCCTGGTTTTTCAGGAGCCTGCTCTGGCCTGAGGTTCATCACGTGTGGCCCATGCTCCATTGGGCTGATGAACGCTTGGTGCTCAGATGCATTTCAAACCCTGTCTGGCTCCTGCCTGCCCACAGCCCGTCCCTTAGCCCCATCAGCTTCTAGAAGGTGGATGGTCATCGTCATGGGTTTTCAACTCTGCTGTCCCTTTCCTCGGCTCTGACACAGAATCTGCTTTGAAATGGCAAGAAGTCAATGGCTGCTCCCTGAGAACAGGGCGAGATGATGGATTTCAGAGAGTAGGCACCGTTTTTATATTGGTAGCTCCTGCTCACGCCCTCTGACAGCAGGTGAGGGGTCCACGTCCCCGGCGTGCAGGCTCCCAGCCGTCCGTCGGTGCCGGTCTGACCAGCGCTTCATCATGCTGCATGAGGTGGAATGTGGTCATTTGGTGGTTTTCTCTGTGAATTGCCTACTTAACATTCTCCAGTCCGTGCTGCTTCCCCCGCTTCCCATCTGGAAGCCCTGTTGTGTCCCAAGCACTGCCCCAGCGGATAGGGTATCTGGTCCGCCCGCGTAAGGTGCCGCGATCTTGCGCGTTGGGTCCTCGCGGCGCCTGCGGAGGTAGGTGCTGTCTTAGCCAGCACCGGCGCTCCAGCAAAATACCAGGGCGGCGGTGGCTTCAACAGCAGACACCTGAGTCTGGGAGGTCAGGTCGAGGCAGAAGTGGATTCGGTGTCCGGTGAGGGCCCTCCTCCGCTTGCAGACGGCCGCCTTCTCCCGTGTGCTCACGCGGCCTTTCCTCGGCGCGTGCTCGTGGACGCAGAGAGCTCTTGGCTCCTCCTCCTCTCGTGAGGGCACTAACCCCGTCACAAAGGCCCCACCTTCAAGTCCTCATTAACCCATTACCTCCCAAGGCCTCACCACCCCGTACTGTCATTTCAGTGTGTGGATTTTGCAGGGACACACATGCAGCCCATAGCGGGTCCTGTGACCTCTCTCTTGCAGCTGGGGTGCCTGAGCTGGAGTCGCTTGCCCGCGGTCCACATGCTGTGGGTATCAGATTGCAGATCTGAACCCGTCTGGTCAGGCTCCAGGCCCATGCTTTTTACTCCACATTATCGAGCATGCTTTTTCTGTGGATTCGTAGAAACGTAAAATTATGGGTGTGAATCCATTACCTCTTATGTATTTGCACATGATTCCTCTCCTTTTTCAAATCTGGTTATGTGTGTTTCAGTCATAAATGTCCTTTTTCACATTTTTTAAATGCAAATATACTTATTCATCTTCTCTTTTTTGGTTTTATGTCTTGCTTAAGAAAGCCCGCCCACCCTAACATCGTAAGAATATACTTTTATACAACCTCTGTCATCTTGCTTCCTGCCCTCACTGCTTCTCTCAGCCCCTGCAGATCCCCGGGGGCTGCTCACCCAGAGCCAAGAGCTCTCTGTGCACCCAGAGGGCGCCTTCCTGAGGGGTCAGGACCTGGGCCCCTGCCATCGCCCCCCAACACACCAGCAGCCTGGCATTCCCTGGCCGCACACAGCAGAGCCGTGGGCTTGGGGCCCCCTCCCGGTTTGCGCTCCTCCATGCTGAACGCCCAGCTCCCTGGTCTTTGTGTCTCTGTGCGTCGTGGGCATGCCTGTGAGTCTGAGCTCATCTCCTAGGAATTCTTCACACTGTCGTGTTGATGGCACACAGCACTGTTCTTGATTTATTCCCCCTTTTTAAGAAACTCTGCATCTGCTTTTGGTTGCTTGGGCTGATCTGAGGGGATGTCATTCCACATGCATGATGCTAGTCTCCTTGGGCCGCCATCACACAGGACCACAGCCTGGGAGGCTCAGACAACAGAAGGTGATTTTCTCACAGTTCTGGAGGCCGGAAGTCAGAGATTCAAGGTGTCGGCAGGGTGGCTTCTCCTGAGGCCTCTCTTCTTGGCTTGTAGAGAAGTGTTTTTTGTTTTGTGTTATTGAGCTAACATTGGTTTATAACATTATATAAATTTCAGGTGTATATCATTATATTCCAGTTTCTGTGTAGACTACATCATGTTCACCACCCAAACACTAATTACAATCCATCACCATATACATGTGCCCGGTCACCCCTTTCACCTTCCTCCCTCCCCTCTTCTCCTCTGGTAACCACCAGTCCAATCTTTGTGTCTGTGTGTTTGTTTGTTGTTGTTGTTTTCTTCCACATATGAGTGAACTCATACGATATTTGACTTTCTCTGCCAGGCTTATTTTGCTTAGCAGAATACCCTCAAGGTCCATCCATGTTGTCACAAGTGGCAAGATTTCATCTTTTTTTTTTTTTTTACGGCTGAGTAATATTCCACATACACACACATACATATATATATACACCAAATCTTCTTTATCCATTCGTCCCTTGACGGGCACTTAGATTGTTTCCAAGTCTTGGCCATTGCAAATAATGCTGCAGTGAACTTAGGGGTCCATGTATCTTTTTGAACCAGTGTTTTTGTGTTCTTTGGATAAATACCCAGAAGTGGGGTAGCTGGGTCATATGGTAGTTTTATTTTTAATTTTTTGAGGAATCTCCATACTGTTTTCCATAGTGTCTGCACCAGTTTGCACTCCCACCAGCAGTGTACGAGGGTTCCCTTTTCTCCATATCCTCTCCAACACTTGTTGTTTCTTGTCTTTGTAATAATAGCCATTCTGATGGGCATGAAGTGATATCTCATTGTAGTTTTTTTTTAATTTTTATTGATGTCTTAATAGTTTATAAGATTGTAGGGTTTTAGTTGTACATTATTATTTGTTTGTCACCATATGAATGTATCCTATCACCCCTTGTGTCCACCCCCCACCCCCCTTCCCCATGGTAACCACCAACCAGTTCTCTCTGTCCGTGTGTTTGTTTATATTCCACATATGAGTGATCATGTGGTGTTTGTCCTTCTCTCTCTGGCTTATTTCACTTGACATAATACCCTCTAGGTCCATCCATGTTGTTGCAAATGGGACAATTCTGTCTTTTTTAATGGCTGAGAAGTATTCCATTGTATATCTATACCACATCTTCTTTATCCAATCATCAGTCGAGGGACACTTGGCTTGCTTCCACTTCTTGCTGTAGTGAATAATGCTGCAATGAACATAGGGGTGCATAAGCCTCTTGTGATGGTTAATTTCATGTCCGTTAGCGAGATGCCCAATAGTGGGATTGTTGGATCATAAGGTATTTCTATTTTTAATTTTTTGAGGAATCTCCATACTGTTTTCCATAGAGGCTGCACCAGTTTGCATTCCCACCAGCAGTGAATGAGGGTTCCCGTTTCTCCACACCCTCTCCAGCATTTGTTGTTTTTTGTCCTGGTGATTATAGCCATTCTAACGGGTATGTCTTAGTGTAGTTTTGATTTGCATTTCCCTAATTAGTGATGTTGAACATCTTTTCATGTGTCTGTTGGCCATCTGTATATCTTCCTTGGAAAAATGTCTCTTCATATCCTCTGCCCACTTTTTGATTGGATTTTGATTTGTTTTTTTGTTGTTCGGTTGTATGAGTTCTTTATATATTATGGAGATTACTCCCTTGTCAGATATACGATTTGCCAATATTTTCTCCCAGCTGGTGGGTTGTCTATTCGTTTTGATCCTGGTTTCATTTGCCTTGTAGAAGCTCTATAGTCTGATGAGGTCCCGCTTTATTTTTTCTTTTGTTTCCCTTGTCCGAGTAGACATGGAATCTGAAAGGATCCCTTTATGAGGACGTCAATTTGTGTACTGCCTATATTTTCTTCCAGGAGTTTTATAGTTTTAGGTCTCACTTTCAGGTCCTTAATCCTTTTTGAGTTGATTTTTGTGTATGGTGACTGAAGATGGTCTGCTTTCATTCTTTTGCAAGTGGCTGTCCAATTTTCCCAACACCATTTATTGAAGAGACTTTCCTTTCTCCATTGAATAGTCTTGGCTCTTTTGTTGTAAATTAGCTGTCCATAGATGTGTGGGTCTATTTTTGGGCTCTCAGTTCTGTTCCATTGATCTCTGTGTCTGTTTTTGTGCCAGTACCATGCTGTTTTGATTACTATAGCTTTGTAGTATATTTTGAAGTCAGGGAGTGATAGACCTCCAACTTTGTTCTTTTTTCTCAGGATTGCTTTGGCTATTCAGAGTCTTATTCCATATAAATTTTAGGATTCTTTGTTTTGTTTCTGTGAAAAATATCATTGGGATCCTGATTGGGATTGCATTGAATCTGAATGCTTTAGGAAGTATGGACGTTTTAACTATGTTAATTCTCCCCATCTCCTTTGGCTCAGATCTCTGCCCATGCGTGGGCCTGTGCCCTCAGCGCCCTGGTGACAATGGCAGCCTTGTAGACCTCTGAACCGCCTCTGGAGTCGAACCTTTTTCTTAAACAATAACGTATGTTCCAGCCAGATAGTTCTACTGACCCATTCGGTAGAATCCCAGAAGTCTGACAGCCTTCCTTCAGTTCATCTTGTGTCTACCCTTTTCAGTCCAAGATGTTGGAAGTGTTTCTGCTCATATAAAATTCTCAAAAACATAGTTTGTCTCCTGTGCAGTTGACAGGGGTCCCAGCCTGGGTCCTCTACAGATCTTCCTTGGATTACCTCATCTCCATTCCTGGCTCCTCCTGAGATGGTTGATCGGATCCATGGGTCACCCCCATAATCTCTTGAGCAAATGATCAGTCAGCCACATCCTTGGTGTCCTCTCTAGAACACACATTCTCATTTTTCAATATGGATGGACTGGGAATTTTCTAAATCTTCCAGTCTCCCCCCAACTCCCCAGTCTCACATTCTTCCCGATCTCCTCCGCCTTGTTTTCTCACGGATGGACAAATGCCCCATGGGCTCTGCCACTGCCCGGTGTCTCTCTTTTTCTGCGGCTTCTGGGTCTTCCTGCCCTGCTACTGTTTGTCCAGCTGCACCTGCTCTCAGATTCCCTGACCTGCCAGAACTCTCCTCCCTCCAGCAATTAAGTCCCAAATACCATATTCCTACTAATGTCTTGAGGGGCCCAGCACCACATCTGAGCCCCACATGTCACAAAAGGAAGGAAGCAGAGGCTGGCGGGGCTGTGCGATGGGCTCTGGGCTGCAGGCCACGACTGCATGCCGGTCCCACTGCCCTTCCCACCCCCTCCCCATGGTGCCACTTTCCAACATCACAGACTTGGGATCCATCCAGTCAGCTTCAGTCTAGGTTATGAAGTCTAGAACATGTCTCTACGCATTGCCACTGGTGGCTGCTGGCAGGCCTCAGATGTGACACTGGGAGGGAGAGATGCTGGTGGGGCACTTGGTGACCTGGTGGTCTGGAACTGTTGGACGCCCTGATGTCAGACAGCACAGCAAGGCTCGACTCCCACTTCACCCCTGAGCCCTTACCTGTATCATGTAGTAAATAATGTGTCATCAGGTGGTGTCCAGGAGCAGGTGGGGCCGTGCACGTCAGAAGTCTCGCACAGCCCTGGAGCGTTGCTGTGCTGAGAGTGTGGTAGCAGGCCTGTCCTGGCACTCCGCTTATGGAACATCCAGTCTTCCTCTCTCCAGAGCCCTTACTGTGCCCAGAGAGGATTTTCCCACGCTTGTTTAATACGGCGATGCCAAGTGATGTGTGGATGATCAAGACTTTACACAGATAAATACAAAGTCTTAGAGCTTGGAGGGGTCTCAGTGGCTAGGAGAGAAAAAAAAGGATGGGGCTGGGGGCTCAGGGGAAAGGGCGGGGAGGGGGCGAGGAGAAGAGGAGGGCCATGGGCTCAGTATGGCCCATGCTAAGGATTTCCTTCTCAGGCTGCACCAGAGGTCCCCGCAGGGGGGCGCTTCCTTGCAAAAATGTGGGTGTCTGGACCCAAGAGAACCCTTCTGGTGGGGTTCACAGGGGCTGGGGTGCGGCCTGGGCGGCACCGCTGACCTCCACGTTGCTTTCCTGTAGCCGCAGGCAACGCGCCGTCCCTGGAGCGCGGTCTGGACGAGGAGGTGACCATCGACATTGTTCTGTCCAGCTCCGGGGACGAGGACTCCCAGCTCGGCTCCTACTGCACCGACGAGCCGCGGAGCCCCCCGGAGAAGCCGCGCAGCCTCCCCGCCTCCCCCCGGAGCGGCGCCGAGGGGGCCGAGGTGCAGAGCTCCTCCAGGAAGTCCTACGTGTGCCCGAACTGTGGCAAGATCTTCCGCTGGAGGGTCAACTTCGTCCGGCACCTGCGGAGCCGGCGGGAGCAGAAGCCGCACGAGTGCTCGGTGTGCGGGGAGCTGTTCAGCGACAGCGAGGACCTGGACGGGCACCGGGAGACCCACGAGGCGCAGAAACCCTACCGCTGCGGCGCCTGCGGGAAGAGCTTCCGCCTCAACTCGCACCTGCTCTGCCACCGGCGCGTGCACCTGCAGCCCGATGGCCTGGCGCCGGAGAGGAGGAGCGCGCCGGCAGGCGGGGGCGCCGGCGCCCTGCTGGGGAAGGGCCGGGCCAAGCTGGGCTTCCAGTGCTGTGACTGCGGGCGCGGCTTCCAGCGGCCCGACCACCTGGCCCGGCACCGCAGCGCCGTCCACGAGAAGAGCAGGGCGCGGCCCCTGCAGTGCCGCTACTGCGTCAAGAGCTTCTCGCAGAACTCCGACCTCCTCCGCCACCAGCGCCTGCACATGAAGCGCCGCTCCAAGCAGGCCCTGAACTCCTACTGAGCCGGTCCCGGCCGACAGGTGCAGCCCGGGCCGACAGGTGTGGGCCCCGCCGTCAGGTGCAGTCCCAGGTGCAGGCCGCTGGTCAGGTGCGGCCCCAGTCCGGGCCGGGTGCATCCCACTCACGCCTGGTACTGCCCGGTCCCAGACCCCTCCCCACGACGCACCTTCCCCGGGACAGAGACCACGTCCTCCTGCCCTGTGCTCTCAGGTAGACATGAGAGAGTGGCCAAGCGAGCATTTGTTCTGTGGCGTGCCAAAAAGCAGGGAGGGCATGTCACCACCAGCCGTGATTTGCCCTGTGTTTCCGGGTCTTACAGAAGCCCATCCAGTGCTCCCCAAGCGGCTGAGGGACTGGCTGCCCCTCCAGTGGTGGCCCCTTGGGGTGTGTCCCTCCCAGTTCTCTCCCACCTGCCCTGTCTCAACCCCCCGTCCCGAGGTTGGAGGGTAAATGCCTTCCTCTCCAACAGTGGGTGGGGTGAGGGCTAGGAAGCAGGCACTGAGGCTGGGGCCTGAGAGCATGCTGGCCAGGCCATGTCATCTGAAGTCTGAGTCCCCATCACCACCTGGTCACAGGAACACCCTGCTGATGTCAGGTGGCCTTTCCAGGCTCGGAAGTCTTGGGGGTGGCATTACGGCTCCTCCTGTGGGAGGGGAGCTGTGTCAGGCCCTTTTATCTGTGGTGGCCACTGGTACTAGGGAGTGTGAGCTCATCCAGGGCAAAGCCCACGTGCTAGACTGTACGTTGCACGCCCTCCCCAAAACGTCGTTTCTTTGTGCCTGCAGGTCCTTGGTCAGTGGTTGTGGGGTGGAAGCAGAGCTGTCATCATTTGAAAGGCACTTAAGTTCCCTTCCCGTTCCGGGGAGTCTAGGAACGGGGAGCTCAGCCGCTGTGTGGGGTGCTTCCGTCCGGGCGAGCTGAGCAGGGGAACAGAACCTTCCGTGAAGTCATGCTCCGCGCATGTACTCACTTGGCGTGCCCGTTGTGTTAGTTTGCTAGGGCCGCTGTAACAGCACCAAAACGTGGGTGGCTGAGGACAGCAGGGATCCTTGTCTCAGTTCTGGAGGCCAGAAGTCCAAGATCAGGGTGTCGGCGGGGCTGGTCCTTGTGCGCGAGGGGTCTGTTCCAGGCCTGCGCTCTGGCTTCTGGTGGTTGCTGGCAATCATTGATGTTCCTCGGCTTGTGGAAGTGTCACCCCGTCTCTGCCTTCGTCTTCACATGTTGTCCCGTGTGTGTGTCTGTCTCCAAATGTCCCCCTTTTTTAAGGACACCAGTCATATTGGATTAGAGCCCATCCTGCCTAGTGTGTTCCCATCTTACCTGATTACACTTGCGTGACCCTGTTTCCAAGTAAGGTCACACTCTGAGGTACCGGGGTTAGGACTGGACATATGAATTTTAGGAGTTGGGGAGACAGTTCAGCCCATACCACCAGCTAATCCTGATTCACAGGTGAGTCAGCACAGACTGCAGTTAGCTCTCCGTTCCGCTGGAAGCAGGATTCAGACCCCCGCTTCTGCTTCCAGGGCGGGTGTCCTCTGTAGGATGTTAGCCTGGGGTTCTGGACTGGGAGTGATTGTTGGTAGCAAAACCTCAAGCAATGAAAACCGTGGTTGTCTTGTTCCTGGAGGACTGGCAGTGCTGGCTGGGCTCAGTGACAGAAAGCTTGGGGCTGTGGAGCAGCTGTAGCTGATCCTGAAAGCCAGCAACCAGGCGGGTGATTTGTAGTATTTGTGTCAGGCCCCGTGAGCGGGCAGTGAGGCTGGGTGAGGGAATGCAAGGCCCATTGCTGCTGGTCACCCACTTCATCGTCACTTGGAGACACCGCTGCCACAAAGCCGGTGAAAGGGCCACAAGATTTTATAGTTCGATTACTGTGCCCATGTAGATGTGTCTACATGCCCAGGAAGAGTAAATGCAATAAAACATTTGGTCGTACCCTGAACCAGAAATAAATTGTCGGACTCGTTGTTTCTTAGCAGTTTGCCTGTTGTGTTGATGTGCCAGGAAAAGGGAAAAAGTGAGTCTTTAAGGCCGAGGGAGAGAAATTGCAAATAGAGGCCAGACTGTGCACACCCCTACCTGCCCCTTCTTACCCAAGGGTTCCGTAGTGGGAAGGCTGTTTACCCACCTACCTCAGATATTTGTCAGAAGAGGCACATTGCTCTACTTGCTGGTGTATTTTATGTGTAAAATCTGATCATAAGAAAGACACAAAGGGAAAGTGGCAGAACTGAGACCCCCGTGGAGGCTGTGCATCTTGAGTCCCCACTGCACACTGTGCAGGAGCCCCCCATGCACTACTCAGCCCACCAAGGCACCTCGCTAGTCCCAAGTCATGTTGTCCCTGGGTTCGGAAACCCTCCTGGCTGGTGTAGCTCAAATCCCAGGTTCATGCCACGCAGACGCCGGTGGGGTTACCTGCACGGGGGAAGCTCCAGGCGGCCCTCGGCTTCAGCTGAGGAGAGCTGACCCCCTTGGTCCCTCCCGCCCCCCCGGGGGGCCGGGCGGGCAGGTGAGTCACGTCCTCACCTTGCCGTGCAGGCTCAGAGATCCACGTCTGAGAAGCGTCTGCCCACCCTGTTCCGGTCCCTCAGCCATGTTCCCCCAGACTCAGATGCGGAGTGAAAGCACTGCCTGAGTTAATATTCACGTTAGACTTCTCACTGTGGGTAAAGCAGCAAGTGCAGCACGGCGGGGAGATTGTCCACTGGCCTGACGAGCTGGAGTGGGAGCCTGCTGCAAGTGGCCCTCCAGTCCTCACACAGCACCTTGTGCGAGGGGCAGACCTGGTCACTGATCTGACCCCTCTCCAGAGGAGAGGGAGTAACTGCTTCTCTCCACCAGGGCTAGGTCACGCTCCTGGTCACACCACAGCTGTGTAAGCCAACCTCGGCCACTCTCGGGCATCCTCCGACTCCAGAACCCTCACCCCAGCGGGGAAAAAAAAGATGAGGCGAGTGATGGGAAGTCCCTTGTCAGGCCAAGTCACATTGTGGTGCAATGTAGGAGAAGGTTCCAGTCCAGCCTGCAGCCTGCGGAGCTTGGCTCTTCTCCCGTGAGATGGTTTCCCCCTTCTGCCAAAATCAGAGTTTCGATCAGGCACAGGCCCTTCTGCTTGCAGCGTAACGAGGGGATCCGCTTTTATGTCACCCCAATTCCGTCAAACAAGCCCAGGTACATTTTCTATTAGGAACCAAAGTCGATACTGTTCTGTCGTAAAAGTAACGGTCAGTGTCCACCAGTGCTTCCCGCAAGCAGGCCACAGGTTAGGGAACATGCACAAATGGCAGCCTGGCCCGGAAAGGAGCACGGGAGGAAGACGGTGACCAGGCCCTCCTGCAGTCCTGCCCGCATCTAGGGCACGTGGCGTCCGCAGGCTGGTTGTTAGGGACCATGAACTTAGCAAGGGCAAAGCCCGGGGTCCATCCGTACCTGCCTTGATCATCCCATACCGACTGGCAACTTTCTTCTCTCCCTAAACCATAGCGTGCACCCAGGGCACCATGACTAATGTGCATGTAATCACCATGGCACATTGAAGCTGTAGAAATTCCTCACAAGAAGATGCAGAACTCTTAGGAAGAGATGAGAAAGCAGATTCCTCAGTAACACACACAGGTGGGAAGGGCCAGAGGCTTACCTCGCACATCCTGGCTACAGCCAAGGACATCACGGGCAGTGGTGACCTCTGCGGGACCTGGGCTGTCGCAGCACGTGCCAGTTGGCGGGGGTTCGCCCTTCATCACCTGCTGACGGAGGGTTTGGTGTAGTCGCGTCTCTACCAGCCTATCCCATACAGGTCTCACCACGTCTTGTCAAAACATGGAGGGCTGCAACCCCTGCCCCGAGAGCATTGCAGGTCAGAAAAGGCGCAGCTTGTGGGTGGGGTAAACTGAGCCTCCAAACCCCGCAGGAGCCCCTGGCAGTGTCCGTGCGCTCTGAGGAGACGGGCTGCCTCCCGCCCACTGAGGGTAAATCCAGAGTGAGATTTCTGGAAGTTTTCAAGTGTTTTTCTGGAAGAAGATCTGGAGTGGGAAAGAGGACGCACTCGCGGATTTACACCAGCACTTTGCATCCTCCGCAAACACTGACCTGTCCCCTTGCGTGCGGGGAAGTGTGGCTGAACCACACTGATTTGGTCTCTCTTTTGGCTACTCCTATTTTTCTAAAATGGCTTGGCTGATGTCAGGACGATATTCTGTGGTCATGATCTGAAACCTTCCCTAGCAACTTCCTTTAACTGTCTGTGCTCAGGAAGTCAAGAATCTGACCAGACGTGCACGTACCAAATGCACAGAAGCAGAACCCGGCGCACCAGCAAAGACGGCCACCTAGACCGGGGCGCCTGGGGCCCCAGCACCCTTTAGGCAGTCTCTGGTCCCTGTGGAAATTTTCGTGTGGCTGCTGTCGTAACGGCAGAGAACTCTGGCCCGCGCATAGTCTCCGTCCTATGAGAAGGTGTTAGGCAGGGGGGCGGTCTTGTGCTCAGAGAGGGCGAAGCGGGCCCCCACTGTGGTGGGGAAGAAGAGACGCCTGCTGCATCCCTCTCTACACTGTCTCCACTGCTCACCGCCGCGGGCAGAGACCTCGTGGTGTTTGTCTGTTCTGTGTAAGGCGCCCCTCGTCACCGCTGCCCTCCCGAGAGAGACTGGACTCCCACTAGGGCAGAGGCTTGGGGACCAGCTTGTCCTGGAGCCCAGGAGAGCCTGCCGCTGTCCTGACTAATTCTCTGACACCAACTGGGTGTCCAACAGTTCGGTTCCATGCCGACACTAACCGCCAGAGGTGGCACAGGCCCCGCGGGTTAAGGGCGAAGTCCTCCATGGGAACCCCCCCTTCAGACGCCAGTCTTGACTCTCGGGGGTCACTCTCGGCTGGCTACAAATGGGGGGTTCCAACAACCCCCTCAGGTTTGATTTTTCATTAGAACGACTCACAGAACTCACTGAAAGCTCTTTCCTTACGATTAGGTTTTGTTCTAAAGGATATGACTCAGGAACAGCCAGATGTCAGGGGTGCACTTGGCGAGGTCTGGAGGGTCCTGACGCGGAGCTGCCCTGTCCTCCCAGCACAGTCAGGAAGCTGAGCTGAGCTGTCCAGGGTACTTGTGGGGTTTCCTCACGATACCCCACCCCACGATTGACACCATCTGCAGCCCCTCCCCAGAGGTTGGCCTGGCCCAAAGTCCCAACCCTCCAATCACATACTTGGTGACCAGCCCACATCCTGAAGCTATCTACCCCCCCCAGCCCCCTGTGAGTCTCCGTTAGCACAATAAAGACACTCCTATTGCTCAGGAAATTTCAAGAGATTTTGAAGTTCTGAGCCAGAGACCAGGGGCAAAGACCAGATCTATTCTTCATTGTGCAGGAAGTTACCTTATGGAGCCTCCTTCAGAGAGGACTCTCCGGGTGCGGCCCCAGTGTGCTCACATGGTCAAAGCTGCGCCATCTGTCCCCACTGCCCGTCACCCTGTGCCAGCTGCAGCTCGCCAGAGTTGTTCCCTTAGGGCCACCGGTGGCTTGCTGTAGGCCCGGAGGGCTGCATGCACCCTGGGAAGGGCGTTAGTGCGCGGGCCGCTGACGACCACTTTTGACCGTACGGGCAGGTGAGAACATCACACGAGAACAAAGTGGCTCTTAGGATTTTACTCAAAGCTGGTAGACCCCTCCCTAAGGACGGGGCTTCGTGTGCACAGATGCCACGTCCTCCCTCCTTCCAGGCACCCTGTGCGTGCCAAGGTGGCGGCGCTGCCGAGGGGCCGGCGGCCCAGCCCCAGGCCTCCAGCGTCCAGATGGAGAGTCGCGTTCGGGGGTTGGGAAGGAATGTGGAAGGAGTGCACGCAGGTGAGCGTTGTCATGTGTCAGACCTTCAAGTCCTAAACGTTTCTAACCAGAGGTGACCCTAAAAGAATTTTTGGAGGTGTTTGTTCGTGCTCAGGGAGCTGGGCGGGTGTGGCAAGGTGTTGCATGTGCCTGGGAAGTGACTTTACGGACACTGTCTGTGCCCCTTTCCTGTCTCTACAGCAGGGGATGCTCATCTCCTCTGCCTGTCGTGCAGACGCTCTGAGATGCACAGGACGGTGAATGGGGTGTGAGGAGGACGGTGCTGGACGGCCACGCCCGGGGCCACAGGAAGCCGGGATGCTGCGGGCGGGTCCCACCCACAACTGACTTCCTCAGTTTGTGGAAAACTTCCTTTGGGTTCTAGCAGTTAGAAGTGGGCGCTGGAAGCAGACACCTGGTCTCTGACCTGTGACCCACCGTGCTTCCTCCAGTCTGCAGAGGGAACTCCCGCAGAGTCGGGCCTCTTTCTGGATAGTTTATAGCCCAGGTACGTGTTTGCAGATCCTTCACTGGCCTAGAAAGGAGGAATATACGGGGCGAGCACCTTCATTCTCTTAGCCTTTTCACTGAGGTACTCTGATTGGGGTGCTTTCCCCTGGGGCCCACCCCCTGTGTGGGATCTTCCAGGTGCCGCGTGGTATACAGCTCTCAGCAGAGCAGCAGAGTCGGGGGCGAGGCAGGCTCCTGACCCCAAGGAGATGAGCATCAGGAAGCCTCTTCTAGCCTCACTTTGAAGCAAATCGGGTGCAGAGGCCACAGGACGTGAAAGACTTTAGGCCACGGTATGTCTACGTGATTCAAGGCCCCACTCCAGGCACCGGTCTCGCCTGCGTTTCTACTCACTGCACAGGTAGTGTGTCCACAAAACCTTTGGAAACAGGAGTCCTTCCGCGCAGCTTCCAGCAGGGGCACATTATAGAAGGCGAGGGGCAGAAACAGAAGAAAGGAGGTGGAAGAGGAGTCTGCCTCATGGAGGCCAGAATGCATTAGGACACGAGGCTCATGAGCGCCGGGGCCGGTCCTGATATCAAGATCCCGATTTGATCCTGGATGCCCCTCCTGGGACTCCCTACACCTCGAGTTGCCACAAGGACCATCCCTCACTACCCAGCGAAGCTCCGGAGGCTTCACTCCTAGGAGCGAAATCCCAAGTGAAAGCGAATACTCTTGGGAGACAGAAAGTCAAGTTTTCTGAGATTCTGGAATAAGCAAGATAACAATAACAATAATTACAACCTGCATATAAAATGGGTTAAACACGGCCCGGGGGCAGGAAGGGAAGACCCTGGGAACTGCAGGGGGATGAGGGGGCCGTGTGGAGGGGTGAATTGTGTCCCCAAAGACCTGTCCGTGTCCCACCCACACAGGTGGCATAAGACAACAGAAGTGCCTTCTCTTACAGTTCTGGAGGCCGCAAGTCCGGGGTCAAGGTCTCGCTGGCTCTGGGGAGAATTCTTTCTTGCCTCTTCCACTCCTGGGGGCTCCAGGCATCTCTGGCTTGTGGCCACGTCGCTCCAGATTCTGCCCCCATCTTCACACGGCTTCTCCTCTGTCTCTCATGAGCACTCTCGCCCCTGGAGTTAGGCCCGCCCAGTAATCCTCAATGATCTCATCGAAGCTCCTTACCTCAATTACAGCTGCAAAGACCCTTTCTCCAAAAAAGGTGACATTCACAGGTTCCTGGCAACAGATCTGCACGGGGACCCCCTTCAACCTACTACAGTGATTACTGAGGATCTGGTTCTTTCAAGGGAGGAGTAAAATCGGCAATGTCCTGTGACTGTGGCAAATCAGAGCTGCCCTGGACGTTCTGGTTTTCCACAGTAAAGTGATGCTCCCTGAGAAAACGATTCTCTTCTGTCAAGAGTCCCGAGTGTTAAGCCCGAAAGAGTGCCGATGAGTTACCTGAAACCCTCCTTAGCAGGCGGGGGCCGTGTGGTTACGGTTTTGTCTGGGATCACAGACAATTAGGGAAAGAACCTGGTGGGCCTGGATCCCAGTTCTGCTACATGGAGTGTCGAGGGACTGGGGTGGGTGGAGACAGGTAAGGCCCAAGTGTGTCTGTCAGGATTCCCCAGAGAGAAACGGCGCTAATGGGACGTGACTATATGGAGAGGTTTATCTTAGGGAATTCGCTGCCATGTTTGTGGGGGCTGGCCGGGTTGAAATCTGCAGGGTGGGTGGCTGGCTGGAGACCAGGGAAGGGCTGCAGTTCAGTGTAAGGTTGGTCTGCTGGCAGGATCCCTTCTTTCTTGGGGAAGGTCAGTCTTTGTTTTATTAAGGCCTTTGTCTTAGTCAGTTTGGGGCAACAAAAATACCATTGTCTGGGTGGCTAAACAGTGTTTCTTAAAAGAAACATTTATTTCTCACGGCATCAGCAGACCTGGTGTCTGCCAAGAGGTTCCTGGTTCACAGAAGGCCGTCTTCTCACTGCGTCCCCATGTGGTGGAAAGCCAGAAGGAGCCCTCTGGGTCTCTTATCAGGGCACCGATCCCATTCGTGAGGGCTCCACCCTCACGATCTAATCACCTCCAAAAGGCCCCACCTCCTAATGCCATCACATTGGAGAGTAGGTTTCAATGTTTGGGTTTTGAGGGGACACAAGCAGTCAGTCCCTAGCAGCCTTCAACTGACTGGATGAGGCCCACCCGCACTATGGAGGACAGTCTGCTTTATTCAATGCTGACTTAAGTGTTAATCTCATCCCAAAGACACCTTCCCAGAAATGTCCAAAAAACTGTTTGACCAAGTATCTGGGCACCGGGGCCCAGCCACGTTGACACATAAAGTTAACCATCATGGAGCTGGTGTAACAGAAGCCAAAGCCCTGCTTTCCCAGGTATCCGCTGGCCAGGGTCTTGAGCAAATTAAACACTTGTTTCCAGGTTAGAGGCTGACCAGGCCTAGAATTGGCTCTTCATCGTGCAAGTAAAGCTGGGTCTGGGCCCCACAGAGCTCCCTTCCAAGCCTCTCGATTCATCTTGTGCTGAGATCCTCAGGGTGCTGTCACGATGGGGCCACCAGGGGCAGCCGTAGGCACAGCCAGGGGAAGCTGTGGGTCAGGGCCACACACAGCCCCGGATACCTGCTTCCAGCCAAGGAAGACTGACCCTCCCGGCCACACACTGGTCCACACCGGTCCCACCCCCACAGGGTCCAGCCACTCCCCTCCCTGCTGACCCTGTGTGCCAGCCTGGGGAAGAAAAGAGAGGGTGTGAGGTGAGCCCTGTGTTATCTCCACAGTGCGCAGGAGGTTCTCAGAATGTGAGTTTCCACAGACTGACCAAACCTTGAGAGAGTGAAGAAGTGGGAGCCAGGAAGACAAACCTCAGAGGTGAGATGGACCTTCACTGAGGTTCTAAGATGCTGTGGGGAGAGATCCCTGTGCCTCAGCTGAGGAGGAAATGCTGGGCCCTCCTTGGATTCTCACCCATGTCCTCTGGATGGGCTGGAGGTCCCTGGCTCCCCAATGCCCCCACAGCAGGCTTTGGGATGTACTGGACAGCATAAAGTGGGCAGGGGGACACGATGCCCCCTGTGAGCTCCTGGCCTCCGGGATCCGGAAGGCTGCCCCCGACCACCTGCCCTGCTCCACACCTGGATGTCCGCCCAGAGGCCCAAACAAACACCTGCCCTCTGCTCTCTGGGCTCCCGTAACCCACTCCCTCGAGTTGACTGACGCAGAACAGATGCCCCATGAGCCACCGTCTTCCTCCCTCCACCACCTGCCCGTCCCTGTCCCCATTCCTTCCTGCTCAGCCCCTACATCCTTTTGCACGGGAGCTTTTCCAAGCCCAAGGAACAGGAAAGCAGGCTGAGAAGAGTGTCTGGTGGCCTGCTGTCCTCCGCTCAGAGCCCGCCATGCTCATCGTCAGGGACCGCTGCCCAGGTCTAGGCTCAGCCACTGTTTCCACTCTGAGGGGCAAGATTAAAACTCCGCGCCTCCCACACTCCCCTCCTCTCTTACCTGCCACCCAGATTAAATCACCTTGAGCATCGGTGTGCTTCTCGAGCTGAGCCAAACTCACTGGGGCGTGGGGCCCCCTCGTTTACATGCCCTGGTTTTAAAGGCCCTTCATATGACCCCTCATTTAGAACAGAATAAGAGGGACGAGGGGCAAAACATTAGCTCAGCAAGGAATTCTCCAGAATGAATTCACCATCCCCTCGTCAGGGGGAAGTGGTTCCCAACACTGGGCATTTGCATAAAGGTGTGTTCCTGGCCTTGGGGGTGATGCTTATAGAACCACCAGGCACCTTAAAATCTGCATGCTTGGCCCATTCATTCTCTTGACAAGGAAGGTGAAGCCCAATGAGGTTTGAGCAATTGGTCAGAGTCTGTTGGTCAGTGGTGGGACAAAGTATGTGTCCTTGGACCAGGGCCCGCAGCTCCAGTGCTGGCACCTGCCTCCAGGTTCATGGCCGCCCGTGCCTCCTGCTCCGTCTAGACCTGCATTTCCTGTGGCACCTGCCCGCCTCTCAAAGCCCAGTTCTGTGCATGATCTTGTAGTCGTTGAGCACTGGCAGGGAGAAAACCCTCCTTCTCTACCCGCTTGTATTCAGTAACTGGAGGCCACAAATTAAACCGACCAAAGATAGATAAGCAAGAGAAAAGACAGGTGTTTTTCACTTGTGTGCAGGAATTCACAGAAATGTGAGTCAGAGTGGTGGTGAGAATTTGGGGCTTATACACGGTCTTACTAGGGAGGGTGAGCAGAGGGAACTTTTGGGGGAACAAATGACTGTTCAGAAGAGTGGGAGGGGAGCACTTATGGAAACAGAAAGGACTTCTTTGAAAGGTAACTGGGCCCTTAGGAGAACAGATGGGAGGCGAGATATCGTGACAACTGTCTGGGTGTGGTGCGACTTCTGGCCTCTCCTTGATAAGAGTCAGTCTTCTGGGCTGGATGAAACTCCTGCAGGAGGAGGGACTTGAGACAACTGAGTTGTCTGGGGGGCTCTGCTTTCGGGCTGTTGTACTAAATTTCTAGGCAGATGGAGCCACTCCTGCTGGGTGCCACATCAGCAAACAAACGGAGAGAACACTCGTGTCCCTGTGAATGCTCGGCTTGAACAGGGCGCAGGGTACCGCTCGGGCTATCCCGAAGGCCGGGCCAGCTCTGGGCCTTCTCCCCGAGACGAGGTGGACTCTGTGGCCCCAGCCAATCAGATGCTTTCTGTTTGTCTCTTCCTTGTTCTTGATTCTTTGTCCCATTGTTTATCCTCCTTCCCTCCAGCCCATTTTGCAGTTCTCCAAAAGGAGACTGTCCCTTCATGAAGTGTGCAGTAAAGTTTGTATCACTAAATTGTCTTCCTTAATCATTTTTTAACAAGACAAAGAAGGGACTTCAGGAACTACATTGCCTTCTGCTCAAAATAGCTCTTATGCCACCGTGGCACATTTGGGCACCTGTCCTGATGTAAGTGAGCATAAGCGAGGCCATTTTGTTACACTAACTGGCCCCAGCCTCTCCTCTGTGTGACTCTCTGCACGTACTCTAAAAAATTCACATGCTCTCCTGATTTATGGCCTCCACTTATGCATGTACTCCTCTATAGCTTGAAAAATTAAAACTTTGTCCCATGAGTTTCTCTTCAGGAACAGGCTGACTACAGGCGGCAAACACAACCACCAGGTGTCCATCACAGCTGACAGAAGAACAGAGCAATGTGACACCTGGAGACCAATATCCCTGAACCCCCTCCCTACTGCCCGTTTTCCCTATATAACTGCTTCAAGATTCTGTAATCCTGGAAGATGGGTTTTTTTGAGACATCAGTCTACCATCTTCCGATTATGCCAGCTAATCGAATTAAATCTTCTTTTCTCAATCCCCAACTCGTGGTGATTAATTGGCTCAGATCGTGGCGAGCAGAGTGAGCCCATTGCTGGGTAACACTGAGCCCCTGCAGCTCGGACTCTGAGCGGGGCCGGCCCCGACCCCCCACCTCTGCTGACGCTCATGGCTGTCTGCCAAGGGCCACGTCAGGTGCGAGGCAGCTGTGGAGGCCTTGCTTGTCTCCACTGCCCACCCCCACCCCCGTGGCCTCCCCTGGGTGCGTAAGTGTCACAGACAGCCGACAGGCCACCGGGAACATGGCGCGCAGGCTCCTGCTTGCCGCTTTCTTGGGTGGAGGTGAGACTTTGTTGAGCTGTGTTTTAAGGAGAGGCAGAGAGAACCAAAGGTGCTTTTCTGCCGTTTCTCATGACGCGTGGGAAGGAGAAGGCCGAGACAAGGCTTATCTGAAGCCAAGCAGCTCCTACCCCTCACCAGGCTCAGGTCCCTCAGCCCCGGGAAAGGCCTGGGGGGGCAGGCGGGGGTGCTTAGCCGGCGCTTCCCCCAGGCACAGTCAGGGCTCCTGCACAGGTGTGGCTGAAGACAGACCCGAGGCCCTGGCTGAGCTTCAGGCTCTGGATAGCAAGGTGAAGTCACTATACGTCCAGGGAAGAAAAAAATCCCTGTTAATAAGACCCTAGTCTGCACTGAAATGGGGCAAGGGAGGAAACTTTCTGGAGAAAGGACTTGTTTCACCTGGAAACGCTTAGGAGCATTTCCCATTGTTACCACACAAAGGGCACGATCTGCTCACAGCAAGACAAAAGTCAATCGTCAAGAGGCAAGATGGTGGATAAGAAAGGGCATTTATCACAGCTTGCTAGCAAGGGGAAGATTGCCTACTAACGTCTCAAAGAACCATCTTACAGAGCAAAGACTACAGGCCAGTTATACAGAGGGCTGGTCTCCAGGTAGGGGAGCCATCAGGTCTCAGGGTGGAGGCATCCATCTGACCTCTGGGGGGAGGCATCAGGTCTCAGGGTGGGGCATCCATCTGACCTCTGGGGGGAGGCATCTGGTCTCAGGGTGGGGCATCCATCTGACCTCTGGGGGGAGGCATCAGGTCTCAGGGTGGAGGCATCCATCTGACCTCTGGGGGGAGCCATCAGGTCTCAGGGTGGGGCATCCATCTGACCTCTGGGGGGAGGCATCTGGTCTCAGGGTGGGGCATCCATCTGACCTCTGGGGGGAGGCATCTGGTCTCAGGGTGGGGCATCCATCTGACCTCTGGGGGGAGGCATCTGGTCTCAGGGTGGGGCATCCATCTGACCTCTGGGGGGAGGCATCTGGTCTCAGGGTGGGGCATCCATCTAGTCTTAGTTCCTGGGTCTTTTGTTTTACTGGATGTGCATTAGAGACCGGAGCAACGCCCTACACCCTGATCTTTCAGTTGTCATTGATGATGGGTGTCAGCATCAGTTCTCTGCCCAGGGGTCATCGCATTCCTAAGGAACTCAAAAGAACAAGGTTATCAATTTATAGCAGCTGGGAGGGCCACAAAACCCACAGAGCATGTCTGGGCTAGCTAATCAGTAATAGGGTTTCTTTTCTACTATATGGCTTCCCTTCTGTCAACCTTGTCTTGAGCCGGTATTACCATGGGGGGTGAGCATGGCCCATCCCTCTTGGCCACCTCAGTGGTCACCAGTTGGTGAGGGGCTTGTAAGGACCAGGATGCCTTGGCCATGCCTTAGCTTGGCTGCTGGGGGCTGATGGGTGGATATTAACTCCTGGGTGCCAGCTACCTCTCCTCAGAGGGGTAGCTCTCTTTGGGACCCCAAAGCGTTGCTTTGGGGCCTGTTTTATCCCAGCAGGGCTGCAGCAGAGGCGCGGTGGTGGAGGGGAGAGGGTCCATTTCTGGGTGTCTGTCTCCTCATGCACTTTTGTCTTGATAATCGGGTGAGCATCCACGAGCCGTGGAATCACTGACTGCGGATGTCTGGGAGGGTTCAGCACTCCCAGCTCTAGTCTCCTGCCCCTCCCAGCCGCTGTCTGTCTGTCTATTTTTCCCAGAGGCTGAGAGTGCAGGGGACAGAGCAGGGAGGAGGCCTGACTGCATTCTGGTCCCACCACTGTCTTCGTGGCCCTGAGTGGTCTCCTGGGAGTCACTGAATGGTCTGAGCCTCAGGGTGAAGCCACGGACCTGAGGGGTACTGTAGATGTTCAATAAGAACACGACTGCCTTTCGACCTCGTTCCCAACACAGACGTCGATGAACCTCGTCAATTTGCTGTTTTCTGGTTTAGCTTGAGGGATGACTCGGGAGGGGTCTCGAGGATTTGTGAGCTTGCTTCACAGAAGAAAGAGGAAGCCTTTGGGAGGTTGCGATCACCAGAGGGCCAGCCCCCAGCAGCCCCCGCAGATTGCCCAGGGGCTTATCCGGAGTGACCCCTTTGTTTCTCCCAGCTCCTCCCGCCAAGCCCCTCAGCTCTATAAAACCCCCTGCTTTTTGCTCTGGCGAAGGCGGGTTTGAGCAAACCCAGGCTCCTGCCTTCTCGTCTTGGCCACCTCGAATGGGGCTTCCTCCATCTCCGAGCACCGATGTCTCAGTGTTTGGCTTGCTGCGCATGGGCACACGAACTTGAGATCAAGAGGTTTAGTAACAAATTGTCTGTCACTCTGAAGAGATTACAAAACTGTAAACAAAAGTCCACCAAGTTAATGGTATAGTCGCCCCGTATTTACCCTTGAAGGAGGGCTCCCATATGGGCCCTCCTGGGGTTGACAGGACCCTTGAGGGATTATTATATTATTCCCTTAAACAGCCTAAGGAAGCTAAAATTAAAATTAGTGGAAAACTTTGCCAAATTCTGGTACACACCAAAGCCTGCAGATGGGATTCAGGGAAAACTGGCGGAAACTAGTGAAGGGTGAGAATTCTTACTGGAGTCAGCTCTCGAATATCTGTCTGTAGTGCCTGGTCAAGAGAAGAAAATAAGATTTCACTTTGTCCCTTTCTTTGCTGTTTGTCCTGGCTGAACTGATAAGATATTTGAAAGAATTTTTTTCAAAATAGCTGTGTGGTCAGAAATTGGCCAGACTAAAAGCTGATATGCAGAGCCTGATAGGAACTGTTTTTAGGTCTTCTCTCAGCTAAATGTACCCAGAGGAAAAAGAAAAAAACTTCTAAAGCCTTTGTGGAAGGATTTACTAAACATTCCAAACATTCCAGCTCTAAATCTAGAACATAGGAATCCTTTTGATTTCTATCTTGGTTGAAGATCTTCTCCCTAATATATATTTTTAAAAAAGCAAATTGAAGATATAGTTGGAGAGATGGATCAACCTATGTTGCAACCCAATTCCTTGAGGAATTAAAAACTGTTCTTATCTTACAAATTTTTGCAAAATCAGAAATGCAGCTTCAAAAACAATTCAAAGTCCACCTATCCTTTTTGCCAGTCCCCAAACCTCCCCTATTCATCTCAAAAGGCCCGTAAGTATTGTAAAATTCTGGCCTTAGGAAACAAGAGTCCTTCTTGGAGGAACTTGCATTTTTTCCCTGTGCCTTTGAGATGTAAATATTCTACCTCCAGGAATTCTTATCCAGGCCATCTCTTTGAAATGCAAACTTCAGAGAGGTAATTCTTATAAAAAAACAAACCAACAAAAGAGAGAAAGATTATTTGGAATTTAGGCAAATGAACCATCTCAAGTGTCTTCTCTACAAATATTAACGGAATTCTTTAACCGTCTGAGCAGGTAACCTTAACCCATTCCATCTGCCAAAACACAATTTGGATTCACTTCTTTTATTACTAGTGAGTTTTGTATTATTGTACCTGATTCATGGCTAAAATTTTACAATGGAAGCTGTATGTTATCTGTTTATGTCTGTATGTTTATGTGTGTCTCTATATATGTGTTGTAGATATGTGATATTTTTCTACCTCTGGATGGTATTGTTAAAATTAATTTGTAGATGAGATCTATCTTACTGGCTTAAAAACAAGCAAGCACTTATATGATTAAGGATTCCTAAAATTCTCAGAAATATAAAAACTAACCCAAATGTTTTTCAAGTTTACATGATCTAGGAAAATATTTGGTATTAAAGCTAGTTTAAGTTTGTTGGTTTAGTTAAAATAAGTATGTCTTCAGAGTTATCAGCATTAAAATAATGCAGACATGTAGCTTTTATTCTAACTGGGTTTACCAGTCAAATAAGTTCATGTTATCTCTGCTAGACAATTTGTCAGCAAGAGAAATAACTTGGTATGAAATTTTCATTACTAACCTAAACATAATTGTTGAGAACAAGTAAATTAAATAGATGTAAGTGGGATAAAAGTTTTTAAGTGAACTTTTTAAATAGTTTCCCCACATCTTTTTTGGTAACCTGAAATTTAAAGTTTTGCTTACTTAAATTAAATAATGGGTAGTCATTGCATATCTAGATGATTTTCAAATAAATTAGAATACTGAAATATTAATTACTGAACATAGGTTTATCTACTTTTGGCTTCTTATTACTGAGAAACTTAAGATATTTGGATCTACCAGTAAACATATTTAGTGCCAGATTAAAAAAAGTTTTATGAGGAAGAATATACTTCTAGAAATTATGAAATGTATTTATGTCTGCCAATCCACAAAATGCTAATGTAAGATTGCTTTTTTCTTTTCACTAGAAATTAAGGGTTAAGAATTCTAATATATGTAATTAAAGCTACTAGAAATAATAAGGGAAACCTCTCTGCCTGCAAGGAAAGTAGAATGTGTGTTTTCAGTAAGAGAAGGTATGAGAAAAGGGGATCACTTTTGTTGAGAGAAAAGAAAGTAAGTTCTAAAGCGAGGCTGGTTATTTCAGAATGAGAAAGATGGAAAAAACATAGGACAAAATTGTAGAAGATTTTTTGGAAAAGGAATCTTGGGAAAGAAATTTTATGCATGGTTAAGTTGGATAAGGTTGAATGAGTTTGTTATAAGGGTTTTAAAAATAAGCTTCACTATCAATAGTGTCCTTATGTAAAACTAAACCTTAATTTTATTTCCTCTACTAAAAAGACAAGTTTCCTTAGATTATTGGTCTGCTCTTAACAATAAATTGTAAGCAAAGTTTTTTCTTTACCTTTTAAGTAATCTGCCTAGGAAACAGAGATTCTGTATTTTGTCAAAGTAATTTCAATGTTTCATGTTGTCTTTATCAAGTTCTTGATTACTTAAGAAAACTGAGCCTTCCCTATTCAAAGGGCTAAGATTATTTTTTTTTTTTACAGCTATTTAACTCTGTATTTACCCGTGAACTCTTTAATTGTCACTATAGTTAAATGGATGCCTAAGTATTGTTTCATAGTGACCTTGTAATCCTATTTGACTAAGTGTTTAAAATCTTTTCATATTTTTGACAAACTTCCCCCAAATCAAATTCTAAATGAAGTCTTTTTGACCTGGAGGTAACTGGGATTTTCCAGAGGGCCCCTGGAACATCTCAAAACATTTGTTCTCTCCACATAAAAAGAGAGATGTTAAACTAATTAGGTTTATTTCATATGTTAAATTACATGGGAAGCATTGTCAAATAAGAAGTAATACTAAGCCTTCTTTGTGTTGTGTTTGTATAGTTATATGTCATAAGTGTTCCAGAAATTGTATGGAATTCCTGGAAATCTGATATGTCCTGATATAATGTTGTCAGTCATAATACCAGTTATTATCTACAAATGTTGTATATTGCAGAAATAACTACATTTCCTTATCAAATGAACTCTCATCAATCATTAACAATGGGCATTTTCAAGTCTTTTGTTATTTACAGACAGCTATGGTTTTACTCTGATGTTTTTGCAAGAGTGAGACTCATAGAGAGGACCTTACCAAGGGCTCCTGACCGCTGGCACTGCTGCAGAACTAGAAGGCACTGAGCCTCGGGTGCCCATCTCACAGCTGAAGGAGGCCCCACCTGACACCTGGTCCTGAACAAACGCTGGAGACTCCAGGTCACGTTGACCGGGAAGAGAAGCAGCTGACGTTAAGGTAGACTGCTTCCACCCAAGACGCTGGATCAAGACTTCATACTTCAACTAAACATGACATCCTCTCTTCTTCTTTCTCTCCTTTACTCTGGCATTGACCTGGAGACATAACACCATCATTCGTATCCCCAGGCCAGTGCTAAAGGGGGTAATCCTTCAGACTGCTGGATTGGTCATCGAGAACTGCAATCTGTCTGTGATGCTGGAGACCTCCTGGTCCTCCCTGTGACCAGTGTCTCTTCTATTCCCAATGTCCCCATAAACTACAGCCTACCCCCTTTAGAAGTCACTTACAGAGTCTGATTTTACAGCCAGAACATCCGGTGCCTTGTTTCCACCTTTCTCCAATTACTACTGTACTTGCCCAATTAGACACAAATACCTACACAAATCATAGTACATTTGCACCCCATGTTCTCATGATTATCTAATCAGATCTGCCCCCAGTCATGAAAAGATCTCACCAGCAGCACCCATCTTTGCAAGGGATTTAGGACAACTTTTTGTTTCAGGCTAGAAGACTTCCCATATGTTCCCAAAACCCAACTGACCGCTGGCTTGAATGGGCAAACGCAACAATCCCTGGAAATGAATCCATTACCAGTGCCACCTTAGCAGGAATGGTTTGTGCTCTGATAGGATTTACCTTTCTCTCTGGTGGTCATCATTCTCCTTGGCCTATGAATGTGTAGATGGCTGTCATATAACTGGGCAATGCCTGTTAGGTTATCTAACTCTGCCCCCTAACTATTCACAAACTGAGACACCTCACTGGTCAACTCCCCCGAATTTAGACCACTGACTTAGAAGGGACCTACCAGGAGGCATTCAGGAAGCAGGATTTGCTTCCTTTGGCAGGTCCCTACTTCCCTGGTTAGGAGTATGTGCAAATTAGGCTATGATCAGGAACCTCTCCTTAACTCTTGAAGACGTTGCAGAATCCACTGCTAAAGCAATACATGCCTAAGAGATCTTTAGACTCTCTGGTCAAGGTTGTTCTCCATAATAGGATAGCTCTTGATTATCTTTTAGCCGATTAAGGAGGTGTCTGTGCTGTGGCCAATGCCACTTGCTGTGCCTGGATCAACACTTTGGGGACTTGAAACTCAGCTGCATTAGATCACTGAACAAGCCACTTGGCTTGAGAAAGTGACTCCTTCAGGAGGGTCTTTCTTTGATGTATTTGATTTTGACTGGTTTGGGTCTTGGGCACCATGGCTTCAGAGTGCACTCCAGACACTGGGAGTTATCCTGCTTATAATGATCATAGTAGCCCCCTGGTGCACCGTATTCTCTCAAAACTTTAAATGCATGTTCACAGCTGCTAACCCCAAAGCAAATGATCTCCCGAAGACTGGAACACCAGAAAAGGAACAAAGAGAATGACTGACTTAAAAAATGTGAACCTGAAGTTGTGACCTGTGAATACCACACAGAGGATCAGTAAAAGCTGCAGGAACTTCAGAGCGGTATCTGGGAGTGGCGCTAATGCTGTAAATTTTGATCACATCTCTCAGTTAGGCTGAGCGTCTGATCAAAAGGAGGGCATTGTTAAAAAAGAGACAACAGGCCCAAAACGGAGTCACTTGTGCTAAGCCCCATGTCTCCAAATTGGGACTTACTACCTAACGTAGTTACAGTTTCAACCTCTCCCAGGAGTGGAATCTTAGACCAGTCCATCTGGAATTACCTGGTCAAGACTAGTGAGGTAATGCACCTGACAAACCCCTGCTAGCCCCCAAAGGAAGGTGACCTTGCCACAAACGATTCACTCTTTGCTAGTAACTTCCTTGTCCCACCCCCTTCTGCCTATAAAAGTCATTCTTATGTGCAGCTCCTCAGAGCTCCTTTCTTTCTGCTAGATGAGATGTTGCCCGATTCATGAATGGTTGAATAAAGCCAATAAGATCTTTAAAATGTACTCGGTTTAATTTTTTTAATACACCTAACACAGGGATACGTTTTACAGAGTGTGTATTCAATTTTCCCCACTTGTCCCCAAATTGTCTTTTTCATTGAGGTGACATTTACATAACATTAAATTCACCATTTTGTTTTATTTTATTTTTTTTGGTGAGGAAGATTGGCCCTGAGCTGACACCTGTTGCCGATCTTCCTGTTTTTGCTTGAGGAAGATTATCGTTGAGCTAACATCTGTGCCCATCTTCCTCTTTGTTGCATGTGGGATGCCACCACAGCATGGCTTGATGAGCAGTGTGTCGGTCCATGCCAGGAATCTGAACCTGTGAACTCTGGGCCACTGAAACGGAGCGCATAAACCCAACCACTATGCCGCTGGGCCGACCCCCTAAATTCACCATTTTAAAGTGTACAGTTCAGGGGCTGCCTGGTGGCGCAGCGGTTTAGTCCGCGCTTGGCAGCCCAGGGTTCGCGAGTTCGGATCCTGGGCGCCTGCAGACGCACTGCCTGTCAGCCATGCCGTGGTGGCATCCCATATAAAGTGGAGGAAGATGGGCACAGATGTTAGCCCAGGGCCAGTCTTCCTCAGCAAAAAGGGGAGGATTGGCAATGGATGTTAGCTCAGGGCTGGTCTTCCTCACAAAAAAAATAAATAAATAAAGTGTACAGTTCAGTGGCATTTGGTATCTTTACAATGCTATGCTGCCTCTATGCATAGTATATTCCAAAAACATTTTAATTAACCAAAAAGAAACCCTGTGACTGTTAATTAGTTACTCACCATTCCTTCCTTTCCCTATCTCTGGGAAACACCATCCTGTTTACTAATCTGCATTTCCTTATTCTGGATATTTTATATAAGTGAAATCATACAGTATGTTTCCTTTTGTGTCTGGCTTCTTTCAGGTAGCATAATGTTTTCTAGGTCTAGCCATGTTGTATTTCATTCCTCTTTGTGGCTGAATAATATTCTGCTTCATGTATACAGCACATTTATCCATTCATCTTTTGATGGACATCTGGTTTGTTTTCAACCTTTTTTCTATTGTGCATAGTTCTGCTATAACATTTCTGAATAAGTATTTGTTCTGGTTTTTAATTCTTTGGGTATATACTTAGTAAACTATATACATAGTGGATCCTATGGTATTTTATGTTTAACTTTTTGAGGAACTGCCAAATTATTTTCCACAGTTACTGTACCATTTCATGTTCCCACTAGCCATATGTCAGGGCTCCAACCTCTCCACATCCTAGTCAACACATGTCATTTTCCATTTTTTGACTGTGGCCATCACAGTGAGTATGGGGTGGCTTCATCATGGTTATTTGCATTTTCCTAATGACTGATGATGTAGGGCATCTTTTCATGTGCTTGTGGGTCATTTGTATATCTTCTTTGGAGAAACATCTATTCAAGTGCTTTGCTAATTTTTAAATTTGGTTATTTGCCTTTTTGTTGTTGAGTTATGAGTCTTTATTCATTTTGGATACTAAACCCTTGTCAGATATGTGATTTTTGAATATTTGCCTCTATTCTTTAGACTATAATTTTACTTTCTGGATACTGTCCTTTAATGCACAAAACTTTTTAATTTTGAGGAAGCCCAATTAATCTATTTTTCCTTTTGTTGTGTATATGTGCTTTTGGTGTCATTTCCAAGAATCTCTTGTCAAATCCAAGATTATGAAGATTTATCCTTATGTTCTTTTCTAAGACTTTTATACTTTCAGTTCTTCCTTTTAGGTCATTGAACTATTATAAGTTCATTTCTTGTAGATGACGTGAAGTAGGGGTCCAATTTTATTCATATGGCTGTGGATATCGTGTTGTCCTAACACCACTTGTTGAAGAGACTAATATTTCCCAATTGCTCGTGAGTGTATTTGGCACCCTTGTTGAAAAATCATTGACTTGGGTTATGAGTTTATTTCCATATGTTCAATTCTATTCCATTAGTCTATACATCTCCTTATACCAGCACCACATTGTTTTAATTTCTGTAGTTTCGTATTAAGATTTGAAATTGAAAAGTGTATTCCAACTTTACTTTTTTTTCAATATTTTTGACTCTTCAGGGTCCTCTTGAAATTGAGGATCAGCTTTCCATTTCTGCAAAAAAGACCATTGAAATTTTAGTGGGGATTGCAGTGAATGTGTTGATCAATTTATGTAGTGTTGACATCCTAACAATAATAATTGTTCTAATCTATGAACATGGGATGTCTTTCCATTTACTTATGTCTTTTCAAATTTCTTTCAGCAATGTTTTGTAGATTGCAGTGTACAAGTCTTTTATCTCTTTGGTAAAATTTATTTTTAGGTATTTTATACTTCTGGATACTTTTAAAAATGGAATTGTTTTCTTAACTTCCTTTTTGGATTGCTTACTGCTAGTCTATAGGTATAAAACTGATTTTTGTTTGATGGAAAGAGATTTGTCTGCAACTTTGCTGAATTTCTTTATTAGCTCTAACAGTTTTTGTGGATTCTTTAGGATTTTTCTATATGTAAGATCACACCATCTTTGAATTGGGTTAATTTACTTCTTCCTTTCCTTTTGAATGGCTTTTATTCCCTTTCTTTGCCTAATTGCTCTGGCTATAGCTTCAACATGTGTTGAATAGAAGTGGTGAGAGTGGGCATCCTTGTCCTCTTGCAGGTCTTAGAGGGAAGCTTTCAGTTTTTAACATGGAGGATTATGTTAGCTGTGGGTTTTCCATACATGCCCTTGTCATGTTGGGGAAGTTCCCTTCTATTCCTAGTTTTTAAAGTGTTTTTATCATGAAAAGGTGGCTGGATTTCATAAAAACATTTTTACCGTATTGATTGAGATGATTATGTTTTTTTCTCCTTCATTCTATTAATGTGGTGTATTACATTGATTGATTTTTGTATGTTGAACCATTCTTTCATTCCTGGAATAAATCTCGTTGGTCACGTTGTGTAATCCTTTTAAAATGTTGCTGGATCCAGTTTGCTAGTGTTTTGTTGAGGAATTTGCATCTATATTTATAAGGGATATTGGTCTGTAGATTTCTTCTGATGTCTTTGTCTGGCTTTGATATCAGGATAATAATGGACTCACAGAATGAATTAGGGATTCTTTCTTCCTCTTTTAGTTTTTGAAAGAGATGGAAGATTGGTGTTAATTCTCCTTTAAATGATGGTGGAATTCACCAGTGACATATCTGGCTCTGGGTTTTTCTTTCTTAGGAGTTTTTTGATAACTAATTCAATCTCCTTACTTGTTATAGGTGTATTCAGATTGTCTATTTCTTCTTGAGACTATTTTGATAGTTTGTGTTTTTCTTGGGTTTTGTTCATTTCATCTAAGTTATCTAGTGTTGCTGTACAATTTTTCACAGTATTCTTTTATCATCATTTATATTTGTTTAAGGTAGGTAGTAATGTTCCCACTTTCATTTCTGATTTAGTAATTTGAGTCTTCTCTTTCTTCTTAGTCAATCTACTTAAAGTCCTGTCAGTTGATCTTTCAAAGAAACAATGTGCAGTTTTGTTGATTTTTTCTGTTATTTATTTCATTTATCTCTGCTCTAATTTTTATTATTTCCTTCCTTCTTCTATCTTTGTGTTTAGTTTGGCCTTCTTTTTCTCATTCCTTAAAGTGAAATGTTATGTTATTGATTTACGATCTTTCTTCTTTTCTAATGAAGAGTTTTAGTTATAAATTTCCCTCCAAGCTCTGCTTGTGCACATCCACAAGTTTAGTATGTTGTATTTCATTTTTGTTCCTCTGAAAGTATTTTTCTAATTTCTCTTGTTATTCCTTCTTTGACCATAGTTGTTTAAGACTGTGTTGTTTAATTACACATATTTGTGAATTTTTCAGTTTTAATTTATAAGTGATTTCTAGCTTTATTCCATTGTGATGCGAGAAGATCCCTTAGATGATTAGCCAATTCCTAGAGAAAGTAAACAATTTGCCTGAGGAAATGCCATTCAAATGGAAATCAGCCAATCCAGAGCCAATAATCCCAGCGCCCCGTCTACTGGGCCCTCACATTCTGATCCACTCTCACCCAGACAGCAGACAAGTAGGGACAGCCCTCCACCGCACAGCTGGTGAAATTATCCATACTCGCCAGTCTAGGCCTGCTTATCCTGCCCTGCCCTTTCCTTCTCACGGAAACCACGATAAACCTCTCGCCTCCATTTATCTCACTGTGCCTCCTGACTGACACCAGTGCCTCCCTGTGTGGCCCCTGTGCGTGGCCTGCTCCTTTCTCTTGGTACCTGTGTGTGTGACATACTCTCTTTTCAACGGCATCTGTCTCCTGATCTGTTGACTTTCCCACAGCTAAATAATAATAACAAAACCTATATTTTAAAGCACACTTTATTTTTAATGGTATTCAGAAATTCTGCTCCTTTATAGCTCTATCTCTCCCCCTTTATTTGTTGTTTTCACAAATTATATTGCTTAGAGCATTTGCCTTTTAAGCCATATAGGAAATAATTTCTTTATAAGGGTTTTTTGTTTCTTTGTATGGCTTTGAGTTAATCTCTGATGTCCTTTAATTTCTGCCTGAGGGACTCTGTGTAGAATATCTTATAAGGCCTACATCTACTAGCAACAATCTCCATCGGCTTTTGCTTATCTGAGAATATCTTAATTTCTCCTCAGTTTTTTAAGGATAGTTTTGTCAGATGTAGGATTCTTAGCTGATAGGTTTTCTTTCTTTCAGCTCTTTCACCATGCATCTGCCTTCTTGCTCCCGTGGTTTTGCTGGAGAAATAAGCTGTTGATTTTATTAAGGATCACCTTTGTGTGATGATCTCTTCTCTCTTGCTGCTTTCAAGATATTCTCTTAGTCTTGTTTTTCAACAGGTTGATTATAGAGCATCTTGGTTTGGATCACTGTGCTTTTATAATTCTTCAAGTTCATTGAGTTTTTTAGACATGTAGATTGACATCTTTTATCAAATTTAGAAAATTTTTAGCCTCTATTTCATCAAATATTCCTTATGCCACCTTAGCTCCCCTTCTTCTAGGACTCCCACGATGTGTATATTGGTTGGCTTGATGGTATCCCACAGGTGTCATGGTCTCTTTATTTTTCTTCATTCTTTTTTCTTTCTGTTACTTAGACTGGACAATTTCAATTGACCTATCTTTGAGTTTGCCTATTCTTTTTGTTTTCTTTCTGTGTGCTCAAATCTGCTCTTGAGTACCCCAGAGAATTTTTCATTTCGGTTATTGTACTCTTCAACTTCAGAATTTATATTTAATTCCTTTTTATAATTTGTCTTTTTATTTATATTCTTTTTTTTTGTGAATCGTCATTCTCCTGGTTCCGCTTAGTTTTTTTTTTTTTTCTTATTATTGATGTCTTAATAGTTTATAACATTGGGAATTTTAGTTGTACATTATTGTTGGTCAGTCACCATATAGATGCATCCTTTCACCCTTTGTGCCCAGCCCCCATCCCTTGCCCCTGGTAACCACCAACCAGTTCTCTCTGTCCATGTGTTCGTTTATATTCCACATATGAGTGAGTTCATGCAGTGTCTGTCCTTCTCTCTCTGGCTTATTTCACTTAACATAATGCCCTCTAGGTTCATCCGTGTTGTTGCAAACGGGATAATTTTGTCTTTTGTTATGACTGAGTAGTATTCCATTGTATACATATGCCACATCTTCTTTGTCCAATCATCAGTCAAGGGACACTTGGGTTGCTTCCACTTTTTGGCTATAGTGAATAATGCTGCAATGAACATAGGGGTGCATAAGCCTCTTGTGATGGTTGATTTCAGGTTCATTGGGTAGATGCCCAGTAGTAGGATAGCTGGGTCATATTTCTATTTTTAATTTTTTGAGGAATCTCCATACTATTTTCCATAGAGGCTGCACCAGTTTGCATTCCCACCAGCAGTGAATTAAGGTTCCTGTTTCTCCATAACCTCTCCAACATTTGTTGTTTTTTGTCTTGGTGATTATAGCCATCGTGATGGGTGTAAGGTGATATCTTAGTGTAGTTTTGATTTGCATTTCCCTGATGATTAGTGATGTTGCACCTCTTTTCATGTGTCTGTTGGCCATCTGTATATCTTCCTTGGAGAAATGTCTGTTCATGTCCTCTGCCCATTTTTTGATCAGCTTGTTTTTTTGTTGTTCAGTTGTGTGAGTTCTTTTAATATTATGGATGTTAACCCCTTGTTGGATATGTTATTTGCAAATATTTTCTCCCAGCTGGTGGGTTGTCTATTCATTTTGATCCTACTTTCATTTGCCTTGTAGAAGCTCTTTCGTCTGATGAGGTCCCGCTTGTTTATTTTTTCTTTTGTTTCCCTTGTCTGAGTAAACATGGAATTCGAAAAGATCCCCTTATGGCCGATGTCAAATAGTATACTGCCTATATTTTCTTCCAGGAGGTTTATAGTTTCAGGTCTCACTTTCAGGTCTTTAATCCATTTTGAGTTAATTTTTGTGTATGGCAACTGAAGATGGTCTACTTTCATTCTTTTGCATGTGGCTGTCCAATTTTCTCAGCACCATTTATTGAAGAGACTTTCCTTTTTCCATTGCATGTTCCTAGCTCCTTTGTCAAAGATTAGCTGTCCATAGGTGTGTGGTTTTATTTCTGGGCTTTCGATTCGGTTCCATTGATCTGTGTGTCTGTTTTGTACCAGTACCATGCTGTTTTGATTGCTATAGCTTTGTAGTATATTTTGAAGACAAGGATTGTGATGCCTCCAGCTTTGTTCTTTTTCTTCAGGATTGCTTTAGCTTTTTGGGGTCTTTTGTTGCCCCATACAAATTTTAGGATTCTTTGTTCTATTTCTGTGAAGAATGTCATTGGGATTCTGATTGGGGTTGCGCTGAATCTGTAGATTGCTTTAGGTTGTATGGACATTTTAACTATGTTTATTCTTCCAATCCATGTGCATGGGATATTTTTCCATTTCTTTATGTCATCATCAATTTCTTTCAATAGTGTCTTATAGTTTTCATTGTATAGGTCTTTCACCTCCTCAGTTAAATTTATTCCCAGATATTTTATTCTTTTTGTTGCGATTGTAAATGGGATTATCTTTTTGAGTTCTCTTTCTGTTAGTTTGTTATTAGCATATAGAAATGCAATTGATTTTTGTAAGTTGATTTTGAGCGCTGCAACTTTGCTGTAGTTGTTGATTATTTCTAACAGTTTTCCAATGGATTTTTTAGAGTTTTCTATATATAAAATCATGTCATCTGCAAATAGTGAGAGTTTCACTTCTTTGTTGCCTATTTGGAGTCCTTTTATTCCTTTTTCTTGCCTAATTGCTCTGGCCAAAACCTCCCGTACTATGCTGAATAAGAGTAGCAAGAGTGGGCACCCTTGTCTTATTCCTGTTCTCAGAGGAATGGCTTTCAGCTTTTCCCCATTGAGTATGATGTTGGCTGTAGGTTTGTCATATATGGCCTTTATGATGTTGAGGTACTTTCCTTCTATATCCATTTCGTTGAGAGTTTTTATCATAAGTGGATGTTGGATCTTGTCAAATGCCTTCTCTGCATTGATTGAGATGATCATATGGTTTTTATTTTTTGTTTTGTTAATGTGGTGTATCACGTTGATTGATTTCCGGATGTTGAACCATCTCTGTGTCCCTGGTATAAATCCCAATTGATCATGATGTATGATGTTTTTAGCATATTGCTGCATTTGGTTTGCCAATATTTTGTTGAGGATTTTTGCATCTATGTTCATCAGCAATATTGGCCTGGAGTTTTCCTTCTTTGTATTGTCCTTGTCTGGCTTTGGTATCAGGGTGATGTTGGCCTCATAGAATGTGTTAGGAAGTGTTTCATCTTCCTCTATTTTTTGGAAAAGCTTGAGAAGGGTAGGTATTAAATCTTCTTTGAATGTTTGCTAAAATTCTCTGGAGAAGCCATCTGGTCCTGGACTTTTATTTTTTGGGAGGTTTTTGATTACTGTTTCAATCTCTTTACTTGTGATTGGTCTATTCAGATTCTCTATTTCTTCTTGATTCAGTTTTGGGAGGTTGTATGAGTCTAAGAATTTATCCATTTCCTCTAGGTTGTCCAATTTGTTGGCATATAGTTTTCCATAGTATTCTCTTATAATCCTTTGTATTTCTGTGGTATCTGTTGTAATTTGTCCTCTTTCATTTCTAATTTTATTTATTTGAGACTTCTCTCTTTTTTTCTTAGTGAGTCTGGCTAAGGGTTTGTCAATTTTGTTTATCTTCTCAAAGAACCAACTCTTTGTTTTGTTGATCCTTTCTACTGTTTTTTTGGTTTCAATTTCATTTATTTCTGCTCTAATTTTTATTATTTCCCTCCTTCTGCTGACTTTGGGCTTTGTTTATTCTTCTTTTTCCAGTTCTGTTAGATGTAGTTTAAGATCGCTTATTTGGGATTTTTCTTGTTTGTTAAGGTGGGCCTGTATTGCTATGAATTTCCCTCTCAGAACCACTTTTGTTGCATCCCATATGAATTGGTATGGTGTATTTTCATTTTCGTTTATTTGATTTATCTTTTAATTTCATCAATGATCTATTGGTTGTTCAGTAGCATGTTGTTTAGTCTCCACATCTTTGTCACATTCCCAGTTTTTTCTTGTTGTTGATTTCTAGTTTCATAGCCTTATGGTAGGAAAAGATGTTTGTTATGATTTCAATCTTCTTAAATTTATAGAGGCTTGCCTTGTTTCCCAACATATGGCCTATCCTTGAGAATGTTCCCTGCACACTTGAGAAGAATGTGTAATCTGCTGTTTTTGGGTGGAGTGCTCTGTATATATCTATTAAGTCCATCTCGTCTAGTTTTTCATTTAAGTCCACTATTTCCTTATTGACTTTTTGTCTGGATGATCTATCCATTGATGTAAGTGGGGTGTTAAGATCCCGTACTATTATTGTATTGTTGTTAATATCTCCTTTTAGGTTTGTTAACAGTTGCTTTATATAATTTGGTGCTCCTGTGTTGGGTGCAGATATATTTATAAGTGTTATGTCTTCTTGGTGGAGTATCCCTTTTATCATTATATAGTGTCCCTCTTTGTCTCTCATTACCCTTTTTATCTTGAAGTCTACTTTGTCTGATATAAGTATGGCAACACCTGCTTTCTTTTGTTTGCCATTAGCTTGGAGTGTCATCTTCCATCCCTTCAGTCTGAGCCTGTGTTTGTCTTTAGAGTTGAGATGTGTTTCCTGGAGACAGCATATTGTTGGATCTTGTTTTTTAATCCATCCCACCACTCTGTGTCTTTTGATTGGAGAGTTCAATCCATTTACATTTAGAGTGATCCCCTTAGTTTTTTTTACCATGATTTGGCAATGGTTCTTAGTCTAAGTCTGAAATCTGTTCAATGTTAGGGACATTTTCTGTTAATTTCTACTGGGAATAGAAATTGCTGTTGTTTCTTGCATGCTTCATTTTGTTGTTGTTGTTGGAAAGTGGACATTTGGAATATTATAATATGAACTCTGAACTCTGAAAATCCAGTTCTTTCTCTTCCTCATAGTTTGTTTTAGTTAATTGCTAATGAGTCATAGTTGTCTGTTTAATTTCGTTTCTAAACTATTTTTGTAAAGTCTTTATTCTTTGTCATGTGTGGTTTCTGAAGTCTCCATTTTTTAGCTGTGGTCACCTGGTGTTTTGACAGAGATTTCCTTAAACATCTTGAGCCAAAAGATAAAAAAGAACAAAAAACACCCTTTTTCAGTCTTTGCACATGGGTTCTGTGTTGGGGCACTTCTTCCATGCTTCGTCAGCCCATTGACCAGTCTGTTTTAGATTTCACTTCTTGCTCGTGCTGACCCTAGGGGTCAGCCAGACATGAACGATTAGAACCCTCCCAGGCCTTTTCTGAGTATGTGTCCCCTCCCTGTCTTTCTAAATTTCCTGGTGTACAAAGGCTCTTTTTAGTGTCCTCATTTTTCAAAGCAACTCTCTCCCTGGCTTTTCCTACCAGACTGTAGTGTGTCTATTGTTTGCCTCAACTGCAATGTGTAGTTCACTTACTTTACAAAGTTTTGACGAGATTTCTCTGTGCAGTTTCTTCTCAGCCCTGAGAGAAACAAAGGTGAGTGCCTGCATCAGTGTCTCAGGTAGAGTCCAGACAGTTCAAAGCAGACAAGTGCAGTTCTTTCAAAGGAAGATCTGCTCTCCTCCCTCCAGACCAGGAACCAGGGTCCCACACTACAGATGTGGGCTGCCGTTTTCAGGACCTCTGCCAAGCTGGTGGTTTGTGTGTGCAAGAGCAAATGAAACATCTGCAGTTTCCTACCATTTTAAATTTGCCTTTTTTAGATACAGTGTTCACTTAGTTTCTGTAAACATTTGACTCCTTTCCCAGTCTGACAGTTAATTCCTACTGTTTTTTTTTATTTTTTATTGATGTCTTAGTTTATAACACTGTGGGGTTTTCGTTGTACATTTTTGTTTGTCCGTCACCTTGTGGATGTAACCCTTCACCCCTTGTGCCCCTCCCCCACCCCCCTTCCCCTTGGTAACCACCAATCAGTTCTCTCTGTCCGTGTGTTCACTTATATTCCATATATGAGTGAGTTCATGCAGTGTCTGTCCTTCTCTCTCTGGCTTATTGCACTTAACATAATACCCTCTAGGTCCTTCCATGTTGTTGCAAATGGGACAATTGTGTCTTTTCTTATGGCTGAGTAGTATTCCATTGTATGTATATACCACATCTTCTTTAACCAATCATCAGTTGAGGGACACTTGGGTTGCTTCCACTTCTTGGCTATAGTGAATAATGCTGCAATGAACATAGGGGTGCATACGCCTCTTGTGATGGTTGATTTCATGTCCATTGGGTAGATGCCCAAGAGTGGTATTGCTGGATCATACGGTATTTCTATTTTTAATTTTTTGAGGACTCTCCATACTGTTTTCCATAGAGGCTGCACCAGTTTGCATTCCCACCAGCAGTGAATGAGGGTCCCCGTTTCTCCACAACCTCTCCAGCATTTGTTGTTATTTGTCTTTGTGATTATAGCCATTCTAACCGGTGTAATTCCTACTGTTTTTGCTTGACTTTTTGGTGTTATGTGTTGGGATGGGCCCTTGGAGCTACTTACTCCTCCATTTTCACTGATGTCACTCCCCAATTGTCTTCTATAGTCTTTTGTTCAGATCAGGCATTACTCAGTGACCTCCCTTTGACTTCTGTTGTTATATCATTTAGCTCTCTTTTACTCTATAAGAACTATACCACAGGTTATTTTAATGAAATCCTTTTTTTTTTTTTGGTGAGGAAGATTAGCTCTGAGCTAACATCTGTGCCCATCTTCCTTTACTTTATGTGTGGGACCCCACCACAGCATGGCCTGATAAGTGGTGTGCAGATCCGTGCCTGGGATCCGAACCTGCGAAGCCCAGGCCTCTGAAGCAGAGCACGTGAACTTAACCACTACGCCACCAGGCCGGCCCCATTAAATCCATTTTTGAAGGGACCATATCAGTGTCTTCTAACATATCCTATGTTCTGGACGTCTCTTAATGTTTTCTTAGGGTGTTATTTATTTTTTTCCTCTATAACCATTGCTTCCCAGAAACTGAAATTTATATCTCAAGGTCTGATTCAATTGAGGTTAAATATCTTTTGAAGGAAGACTTCACAGTGATGCTGTATTCTTTTTTTTTTTAATTAAAAAATACTTCATTGCTAAAAAATGCTAACCATCGTCTGAGCCCCCAGCGAGTTGTAATCTTTTTGCTGGTGGAGGATCTTGCCTCAATGTTGATGTCTGCTGCTGATCAGGGTGGTTGTTGTGGAAGGCTGGGATGGCTGTGGCGATTTCTCATTTTGTTTTCATGTTCCTTTTTTAAATTTTATTTCATTGAGATCATATTGGTTTATAACATTGTGTAATTTCAGGCGTACATTATTATATATCAGTTTCTGTATAGACTGCATAGTGCTCATCACCAATAGTCTAGTATTTATCCATATGTATGTATCCCTTTCACCCACCCCAATGCTGTATTTTTCACATTGTTATATTACCTGAGAAGGCACATTTTGTAGGCAGAATTCTAAGATAGATTTCACCATGTGGTGTACAAGCCTTGTATAACCCATCACCTTGATTGTGGGTAGAACCTGGGAGTATGATGAGATATCACTACAGTAATTATATTATATTATATGGAAAAAGGAATTTTGAAGATATAATTAAGGTGGCTAATTTTTTGATGTTACATGAAGCAAAAGGGAAAGCATCCTGGGTGGGCCTGTTATAATTAAGGACATCCTTAAAAGAAGAAAGAGGTAGCATCAGAGGTCCTCCTGCTAGCCCCCGGAGCTAGCTACCACGTTATGCAGGGGCCAAATGCTATGGACCCAAGAGCAGACCCTTAGAACTGAGAGCAGTGCTGGCCTACAGCTACAAGAAAACATGACGGAATGCTTCCAAACATCTGAGGGAGCTTGAGTACACGGCTAGCCAACATTTTGATTTCAGATTTTTTAGGACTCAACTAAAACATTCTTTTTTTTTTTTTCCCCTCCCCAAAGCCCCAGTGCATGGCTGTATATTCCAGTTGTAAGTCCTTCTAATTCTTCTATGTGAGCTGCCTCCACAGCATGGCAACTGACAGATGGGTGGTGTGGTTCTGTGACCGGGAAACAATCCCGGGCTGCTAAAGCAGTGACAGTGCCGAACTTTAACCACTAGGCCATCAGGGCTGGCTCAAAATATTCTTGACTCCTGACCACAAACTCTGACTTAATAAATTTGTGTTATTTTAAGCTGCTAGGTTCATGCTAATTTATTGCTCAGCAATGTGAAACTAATATAGCACACGATGTCTGATTGCCTATCAGAGATTCTAAGATTGATTAATAGACAGGGTGAGTCTGACACCAGCCTTTTATCTGTTTTATATCAATGTCCTTCCTTACTCCTTCTTTAGTAACACCAAGAACGGGATCATGGACATTCATCTTTGTAATACCACCCAGTCAGTTCCAGTCATTATTTATTTTGATGTCCAAATTCTTCAGCTTTGCCTTTGGAAGTCCCTAAATGCTGTCTTCTCTGTCTTTTTGATACAATCTCACTACTTTTGGAATGGTTTATTCCTTTTTGACAAGGGTAATTTTGTCATTCCTTACTCAAGACAAAGGAACCAGGGTGAGTCTTACAGGGAATTAGATATTTAGAAATCAGACTCTGGCGGGGAGGCAGGTGATGGTCCTTGCTGTCTGCTTACCTTCAGCCATGTCAGTGAGGAAAGCTAGGTAATAGATGTTAAAAATCACGAGTTCAAGTGACTATCTCCAGTTCTCAGTGTGTTTGAGATGATCCTACATTACATCCACGCAGAAGGCAGAATCACGGTGAGAGGATTTCATTTTGCTTGCCACGATGTAACCACCTGAACACCCCAGGTTTGGAAATCTTCCTCCAGGAGTGCCTGTTTACCTTGCTATACTCTGAAACTGAAATAAGTATTTTTCCCCTTTGGAGACTCCTTCTTTCCAAAACAACCAGACATTGCTATGCTTTAAAGGTAACATGAAAATTGCTCGCCTGAGGAGAGATGAGGCAATGACATCCTTTCCTTATAACTGCAGCTTGACTCCCCTCACACCGGCAGACACACCCTCAAGGACGACTTGGTAAGTGTCACTTTAGTTTTCGTTCAGAGAAACAGTGAGGAGGAGGCAGCGGGAGAGGAACTTGGATCCAATTTCTTGCTCTTTGGGTCTACCCGGGCGGGCACAGGAGGCAGGATTTTGTCTTAAGGTACAGAGTAATTTATGAGAATGCTCAGGATACATGTGGTAGACTTTAGATGTGAGGCTCACTTCAGCAAAAAACTTTCCAGAAACCATCAATTTCTAAATTTTTATTTATCTATATAAGTGAAATCTTTTTATATTCTTGCTATGCTGCTTTAAAAACTGAATGTTAGACAGACTGAAAATCTGACTTCAATTCTTTTTGAGTACTTATTTCTAGTATCTTCTGTAGAATATAGTTGTATTAAATGTAGGCCATCGTGTTTCTTTAAAATGTTTATTTCCCCACGAATTCTAAAGGCCTGTGTATTTCTTCTCACTTCCTTCTTTGAAATTGTGGGCAGTGTACTCTATCTGAAATGTCCTGAAGGTGTTGTGAGGGGAGTGAATGGTAGAATTATTTCAGTTTTGTGATGTCATAGGGCTTGGGTTCTTTTTTTTTTTAATGCATGGGATAATATAATTTTAACAGGTGACAATATTTTTATCTTTTTCATCACTGTAATTAGTGAACATTTCTTTTTTATTGTGTATGACGTGTAACTTGAGGTATCTTCTGGGTGATTTAATTGATTTCACACTTAGGAAAGTAATTCATATTTAATTAGGAAAGAGTGTGAAGTCTCAACTATAGATTTGATTGAAATATTTTAATTTTATTATTTTATTTTATTTATTTATTTTTTGTGAGGAAGACTGGCCCTGGGCTAACATCCATTGCTAATCCTCCTCTTTCTGCTGAGGAAGACTGGCCCTGGGCTAACATCCGTGCCCATCTTCCTCCACTTTATATGGGACGCCGCCACAGCAGGGCTGACAAGCAGTGCGTCCGCGGGCGCCCAGGATCCGAACCCGTGAACCCAAGGCTGCCAAGCGTGAACTAAACCACTGCACCACCAGGCCAGCTCCTAATTTTATTATTTTAATTACCTAAAGCTATAAAGTATGATTGACCAAGTACTTTATATTAGTTTCAGTTCATTTTCATAATCAATGGATAAGAGTAAGTCAAAGTAATTAAGAAATTTTCTTTCCTCTTGTTCAAAATATTTTATTTATTAATGAATTTTTAATGCACTTTCTACCAAAAATCTAAACTGTAATTTAATTAACAAAATATTCTTCATAAAATTAGGTAATTCACCACAAATGTCAAGTTAGTCATCCACAATTAACCAAATCCTGCATATCCTCTATAATTTTGTGCTTCAAAGGAGAAGAAAACTGTGGCTGGTTGATGAGCATAGGTGAATAAAAAGACAAAATCAGGATGACAGAGATTTTCTTTTTTGCTCTTGAGAATAATCAATAAAATATCAGAAAACCCAAGTAGGAGAAAACCCACACGTAAAGCCACACACTGAGAAAATGCCCAGTTGTTCCTAAACTTATTCAAAGGGGAGAACTCCTTCCTCTTCTCTGCTGATGTGCAGCCGGCTGATCTCGTTAAAAGAGGACAGACTGAGTTTGAGTGGTTCTAAATTATGGATTTAAAACATCTTGTTTCCTTTCAGTGGACCCTTTCAAGGCCCTAACTGTGAGAAAGGGAAAGTATTCTCTGCCCGTTACTACACCTGGGATGTGAAAAAAAAAAAGAGGGCATTAGACTATGCAAATTGTTCAGCAAAAGATGTCAGACTTTGCTCTCCCTGTAATTTTTGTAGGTCAGGAAACCCAGATTGAAATGTGGGTTTCCCATTAGAGTTATATTCTGTTTGTGGTAGCGCTCCTCCAGTTTTTTCCCACCTCTGTTTTCCCACTTCTCCGCAGTGACACAGATGCCCTGGGATTGTGAACATCCTAGTAGCAGAAGGAATTATGAAACCACCTTTTTTCAGTTCAGTTGTCAGA
Organism: Tapirus indicus; assembly: GCA_031878705.1. Lineage (NCBI taxonomy): Eukaryota > Metazoa > Chordata > Mammalia > Perissodactyla > Tapiridae > Tapirus > Tapirus indicus. Next base: position 312,349 of record CM062925.1, on the reverse strand, counting down.
GGATGAGTGACTGTCTGAGCCACGGATTTGGGAATCAGCTCTTGCTCATTCAACCCAAATGTCCCTAACAATCTTTTTGGGAGTGCATTGCAGTTGACTATTTCACAAACGAATTTGCGCGTCTCTGCTTTCTCCAATAAGCCAGATTGATTTTTATGATCCTGTCCATGGGTTCCCTGTTTTGAGGAAACACCCATCACCCATTGTCTCCACTACTTCTCAGTGTTACTTTTACTTCCCAGATAGTCTTTAGAATTTTATACTCATTATTGTGTTGAACAAGACTTTTTTCCTGTAAGATAATAGAGTAAATAATAAAAATGATGATGATATAGACCAAAATGATAACGACAAAGTAATCTATCACTTCATGGTTGACATGATTCACTTTTATCCCTTTATGTCCTAACACTGATTTACATGCTTTATATGATATATATAGCTTATATCCGCTCAGACACTCTAGGGACACTCTTCCTTTCTAATTTTAGAACTGTGGATACAGATGCACACAACTCATTTCCTTGCTCCCCATCACGTCCGGACAAGATCATGTCTGCCAAACCCACGCTGGATCTGCTGAGTGGACGCACTTTCCCTTCTCCTTCCCCCTTTTCTTGTGACCACTGGAGCACAGCCACTTGCCCAGCTTCTTGTGAGATGGTATGAATCACATGACTGGACGCAATTAAGTAATGGTTTGCCATGGAAACAGGGGCTGCCTGCTCCCATCAAGGTGGGGTCTTGGTGCACATTGGGGCTTACTTCTGCAACCTTCACCATCATCATGGGGTCCAGGCTTCATTTACCAAAATAAATGCCCAAGTTTGAATTTGAAAGTTCTAGTTGTTTACAGATCTCAAGGTTTTGCTGTTTTTCTGTAGAATCGTATAGGCTAAGTGCCAAGATATATGTGAGAAGTCACTCTCCTATTGTTAATACTTACTGTTCAGTGGAAATGATTAGATCATTTTTCTTGGCTAAGATTTCTTGTGCCCTCAAATGCACTAGAGAGGGAGACCTAAAGAAGATGAGCCGAAGATGGGAATGGTTCTGTTTGAATCTTTTACTGCTTCCACTTGCCAATTTTGTTTGGCAATTGTTTCCATTTTGTTAGGCAATTATCCCCTGGCAGGATTTTGAGCATGGCAGAGATCCAACTTCCTTCCTGTCCTTGAGGTGCTTACAAGTGGGAAAGAAACAATACTTTCCTTTCATGGTGTCAATGTCTCTATGGAGAGGGGCACAGGCTCTGTGGGAGCCCAGGAAATGGCACAGTGGGAGCACCATTGGGGTGAGGGTGGGAGACAGACAGGGAGCATGCTGAGAAAGGCATGACTGAGTTGATCTTGAATGATGAGTAATAAACCACTCATATTCAATCCATGTTTTCTGGTGTAGAAACTACTGCTTCCAGATCACAGAGACTGTTGAACATAGCGGTGATGATTGGGAACGTGGCAGAAATGGTGCTATTCTTGTTTTTCTCCACAGATATCCTTTAAAAAAAAAATTCATGAAGATGACCAAACTTCCTAGTTATATTGACCTAAAAACTCCTTTTATCCACAAGCCAGCTTTGGGATCTCAGCAGATGCTTCCCTTCTTCTCTCCCACATCTTCACGTTGGTCTCTACTCATGGGGTTACACCCATTGACATGACAGTCAGTCACTTGTCTCTAATCCACATACTGCTGCTCTTCACCAGAGCATACTGGTGTCCTCAGACTTGTCTGGGTCACAGAATATTCAGAACAATGTAAGGTGCGAGGCAGTAGTCGTTTTAAGTAAGGTGCTGAGGGGCCTCTCCAGCTGCACCACCTGCCTCCTGAGTGTGCTCCGGGCCGTCACCATCAGCCCCAGCAGCTCCTCCTTGGCAAAGTTCAAACACATTTCTCCATGTCACACCCTAGGATTCTTCCTCTTCTCATGGGTCCTCAACATGTCCACAAGTAGCAACCTTCTGCTCTACACTGTGGCCACCCGCAATGAGGCCGAGGCCAGTCTTCTGTTTATCACGAAGCACTGTTCTTTTTCGCCCATGAGCATCAAGCACAGGAACATGTTTTCCACACTAATGACACTGAGAGATGTCACCTTCATAGGGCTGTGGCCACATGGTGGTTATTTTGTATAGACATAGGAGGTTGTCCCAGCGCCTTCACAGCACCAGCCTCTGCCCAGGAGTCTCACCAGCGGCCAGAGCTCCTCTGACCACCCTGCTGCTGGTGGGCTGTTCTGTCTTTATACACTGGGTGGGCCTCACTGTCTCATTTTCAGTGGTTGTGACAGGGATAAATGACCCTCTGTTGGTGCAGTTCCGGGTTATTGTGGTCAATAGCTATGCCACCAATAGTCCTTTGGTGCTAATCCGTGCAGATAAGTGAATATTCAAGATTGTGCAAACTCTGTGGTGGAAGAAGAAATAAGGTTTAAAAGAATTAATGGAAATTTACAACTAATGTGCATTTGACATCCCCAAATAGTTTTACATGTTGCACAGGCTATTTTTCTGAATAAATTCATTGAGAGTTATTACTGATTCTCTGTTTTATCTGTTATATAAACCTTGGTAACGTGGTTGGCAAACACAACTGAGTCAATTACACACATCAGTCATATATCTATAGGCTTTTAATTTTTTTGCTTTCCAGTCATTTTTGCATGTCTGGCCAGACTTCTGGGACCATTGTCTTTTTCTTCAATTATATTATTGGAAATTCTTTTATTGAACATTGATTATAGATAAATGCTCCCCTTTGATCTAAAATGTCTTTCTTCAAGTCAAATAAAGTATAGTTGATTCTCATTATTTTTGTGGGAGTTAGTTCTACAGTGTTTCTTTTTTGTGTGTGTGTGAGGAAGACCAGCCCTGAGCTAACATCTGTCGCCAATCCTCCCCTTTTTGCTGAGGAAGACTGGCCCTGGGCTAACATCCGTGCCCATCCTCTTCTACTTTATATGCGACGCCGCCACAGCATGGCTGACAAGCAGTGCGTCGGCAGGCGCCCGGGATCTGAACCCACGAAGCCCGGGCTGCCAAGCGCGAGCTAAACCGCTGCGCCACTGGGCCGGCCCCTCTACAGTGTTTCTTAACACACTGAATTAGCAGATGTTGATTCATGGTCCCTAAGGGAAATACAAGGTTAGGTTAGTGTGAGCCGCTGGTCACAACAAGTTCATCAATGATCAACACACAAGCTTTTTTTATGTGTGTTTTACTTAAAGACAATGTATTTAATATTTTTGATTTACATTGAACTCAAGGCCAATGGCACTGTAACTCATGCCTCAAGGAAGCTTACATCACATACAAATTTTCTCTGTAAAGCACATCACAGACGTCTGTGCTTGATCACACTGGGCGGCACATCCGCACTACGCTTGGGAGCCATCCTAACAGCAAAATCACCAATAAAAAAGCACAAAAATGCAAAAATGTGGCACTAAATATATCACGAAAGGACCTTTGTTGACTGGATGAGAGCTGAAACGAGATCAGAGCATTGCCCTGTTGACTTCTCTGGGCACATGGATGCCAGACGACTCAAGGGGTTCCTTTTCTGTGCATGTCCCCAGATCACCAGGAAAGTACTGTGAGTACTCTTTGGGGGTTATAAGTGAATTTTAATGAATGAGTGGAATTACAAATGTGGAACACACAGTCAATGAGGACCACTGTATACAGTTCTATGTTCACAATTTCTGAGAGTGTTAGGATAATATTTTCTTTTCTCTTGGCTTCCATTGTAGATTTTGTGAATTATGCTGACACTCATGATATTTTTAGGTAGCTTGTTTTCCTTCCCTCACACTAAATTCAATTTTTCTCTTAACACTGGTGTTGCTATTGCACTGTGCTGTGTCTGTCTATGCATACCCCTTTTTAAAAATCACACTTATTTGACATCCCACATCAATCCCAATTTCCTGTATTTGTCACTTCTATAAAATTCTAGGTCTTTATTTTTTCAAATGTTATATCTTTGTTTTCTCCACTTCTCTAATTCTGAATTTCTAACATGTAGAATAGCCCTTCTCATTTTATTCTTTGTATCTCTTAATCTCTTTTACATATTTATTTATATTTTTCCAGTTTTATTGAGATACAATTGACATATAATATTGTCTGAGGTTAAGGTGTACAGTGTGATGACTTGATACATGTATATATTGTAAAATCTTCACCAAAATAATGTAAGTTAATGTGTCCTTTACCTCATAAAATTATCGTTTTGTGGTGGTGATGGTGGTGGTGAAAACATGGGAGCTCTACTCTCACCAGTTTTCAAGTATATGATACAGCAATATTAACTATGGTCACCATGCTGTCCATCAGGTCCCTGGAACTTATTCATTTTATAACTGAAAGTTTGTACCTTTGGCCAACATCTCCTCATTTCCCCCGCCTCTCAGCCTCTGGCAACCACTGTTCTACTCTCTCTTTTATAGAGTTCAATGTTTTTAGATTCCACATATAAGTGACAGCATATGATATTTGTCTTTCTCTGCCTGACTTATTTCATTTAATTCATAATACCCTCCAGGTCCATCCATGTTGTCACAAATGGCAGGATTTCCTTCCATTTCATGGCTGTATAATATTCCATTGTGTATACACCACATTTTCTTTATCCGTTCATCCATCAACGGACCCTTATTTTGGCTACTGTGAATAATGCTACAATGAATATGGGAGTGGAGACATCTCGTCAATATAATGATTTCATCTTCAGATATATATCCAGAAATGGAATTGCTGGATCATATAGTAGTTGTATTTTTAATTTTTTGAGGAACCTCGATACTGTTTTCCACATAGTGGCTGCACCAATTTGCATTCCCACCAGCAGAGCACAAGGGCTCCCTTTCCTCCACATCACCAACGTTTGTTATTTCTTGTCTTTTTGATAAGAGCCTTTCTGACAGGTGTGAGGTGATATCTTATGATGGTTTTGATTTGCATTCCCCTGATGATTAGTGATGTCAAGCACCTTTTCATGTACCTGTAGGCCATTCATACGTCTTTTTTTTGAAAAATGTCTATTCAGTTCCTCTGCTGATTTTTAAATCAGATTGCTTGTTTTCTTGTTATTAAGTTGTTTGAATTCCTTGTATATTTTTGATGTTAACCCCTTGTCAGATTTGTGGTTTGCAAATATGTCCTCCCATTCCATAGGTTGCCTTTTCATTTTGTTGATGGTTTCCTTTGCCTTGCAGAAGCTTTTTAGTTTGATGTAGTCCTACTTGTTTATTTTTGCTTTTGTTGCTTGTGCTTTTGGTGTCATATCCAAAAATTCATTGCCAGGACTGATGGCAAGGAGCTTTTTTTGTGAGTTTTCTTCTAGGAGTTTTAGAGTTTCAGGTATTAGATTTAAATTCTTAATTTCGAGCTAATTTTTGTGAGTGGTGTAAAATCGGAGTCTAAATTCTTTTCTAAGGCTTTATTGGCATATAATTGACATACAACATTGTCTAAGTTTTAGATGCACAACATGTTGATTTGATACACTTATATACTGCAAAATGATTACCACCATAGCGTTAGCTAACACTTCCATCATGTCACGTAATTACCATTACTTTTTTTGTGGTGAGAACAGTTAAGATCTACTCTTTTAACAACGTGCAAGAGTGCAGTACACTATTGTTAACTAGGTAGGGGTCCAATTTCATTGTTTTGCATGTAGATATCCAGTTTTCCCAACACCATCTATTGAAGAGACTATACTTTCCCCACTGAATATTAGTTGTTCCCTTGTCATATGTTAGTTGACCATACATGCATGGGTTTGTTTCTGGGCTCTTGATTCTGTTTCATTGGTCTCTCTCTCTGTGTCTGATTTTATGTCAGTGCCATACTGTTCTGATTACTATAGCTTTGAAATATAGTCTGAAATCAGGAAACGAGATGCCTCCAGATGTGTTCTCTATCAAGGTTACTTTGGCCACTCGAGATCTTTTGTGGTTCCACACAAATTTTAGAATTGTGTTTTTTAAATTTCTTTGAAGAATGTCACTGGAATTTTCAGATTGCACTGAATCTGTAGATGGCTTTGGGTAGTATGGATATTTTAACATATAACAAATAATGTTAACTCTTTCGATCCATGAACACAGGATGTCTTTCCATTTATTTGTGTCCCCTTCAGTTTGTTTCATCAATGTCTTACAGTTTTCAGTGTATAGATCTTTGACATCCTTGATTAAATTTATTCCTAAGTATTTTATTGTTTTTGATGCTATTGTGAATGGGAATATTTTCTTTAATTCTTTTTCAGATAGTTCATTGTTAGTGTACAGAAATGCAAATGATTTTTGTATGTTAATTTTGTATCCTGAAACTTTACTGAATTCATTTATTAGTCAAAGAGTTTCTTGGTATAGTCTTTAGGATTTTCTCTATATTAGATCATGTCATCAGCAAACAGAGACAATTCTACTTCTTCCTTTGTGATTTGAATGCCTTTTATTTATTTTTCTTGCCTAATTGCCCTGGCCAGGACTTCCAGTGTATGTTGAGTAGGTGTGGTGAAAGTGGGCACCTTGTCTTGTCCCTGATCTTAGAGGGAAAACCTTCACCTTTACTGTTGAGTATGACATTAGCTGTGGGCTTGTCATATATGGCCTTTATTATGTTGAGGTATATTCCTTCTATACCCAATTTGTTGAAAGTTTTTATCATGAAAGTGTGTCAAATTTTGTTAAATACCTTTTCTGCATCTATTGAGAGGATTATGTAATTTTTATCTTTCATTCTATTAATGTGCTGTGTCACATTTATTGATTTGTGCAGGCTGAATTATCCCCATATCCCAAGGATAAATCTCACTTGATCATGGTATATGATTCTTTAAATATGCTTTTTAATTTAGTTTGTAATATTTTGTTGAGAATTTTTGCAACTATCTTCATCAAGGATATGGCCTGTAGTTTTCTTTTCCTTTAGAATCCTTATTTGGCTTTGGTGTCAAGTTAATGCTGACCTTGTACAATTAGTTTGAGAGTGTTCTATCCTCTTCAAATTCTTGGAAGCGTTTGAGGAGAATTGGCACTATTTCTTTAAATGTTTGGTAGAATTTACCAGTGACACCGTCTGGTCCTGGGCTTTCTGTGCTGGGCAGTTTTTGATTACTGATTCAATTTCCTTACTTGTTTTTAGTCTGTTCAGATTTTTCATTTCTTCATGATTCAGAATTGGTAGGTGTATGAGTCTAGAAATTTATTCATATCTTCTAGGCTGTCCAATATGTTGGCTTATAATCGTTTTTGGTTGTTTCTTATGAATGTTTGTATTTTTGTGTTATCAGTTGTAATGACTCCTTTTCACTTATAATTTTATTTATTTGAGTCTTCTCTCATTTTTTCTTGGTAAGTCTAGCTAAAGATTTATCAATTTAATTAATCTTTTCAAAAAACCAACTCGTAATTTGGTTGATATTTTCTATTGTTTTTCTCATCTCTTTTCATTTATTTCTGTCTGATCATTTTTATCTCCTTCCTTTTGCTAACTTTGGGCTTAATTTTTTCTTCTTTTTCTACTTCCTTGAAGTGTAAAATTAGATTGTTTGAGATCTTTCCTTTTTCTTAAGGGAGACATTTATCCAAATGTGTCTCTTAAAATTGCTTTTGCTGCACCCTGTAGATTTTGGTGTATTGTGTTTCCATTGTGGTTTTTCCCAAGATATTTTTCAATTTCTCATTTGATTTCTTCTTTGATCCATAAGTTGTTCATAGTGTGTTGTTTAATTTCCACAAATTTGTAGATTTTTCCATCTTTCCTCTTGTTGTTGATTTCTAGTTTCATACCATTGTCCTCAGAAAACATTATTGATATGATTTCAATCTTCCTAAATTTGCTAAGACTTCTTTTGTGTCCTATCAATATAGTCTATCCTGGAGAATGTTCTGTGTACACTTGAGAAGAAGGTATATCTGCTGCTGTTGGGTGGAACGTTCTGTGGATGTCTGTTAGGTCCATTTGGTGTAATGTGTGGTTCAGGTCCAACATTTCCTTGTTGATTTTCTGTCCTGTGATCTATTCATTGCCGACAGTGGGGTATTGAAGTCCCCTATTGTATTGTCTATTTCTCCCTTCAGATCTCTTAGTATTTGCTTAATAGATTTAGGTGCTCCAATGTTGGGTGTGCATATATTTATGACTTTGGTATCTTCTTGACAAATTGACCCCTTTATCATTATATAATGACCTTCTTTGTCTCTTGTTACTGTTCTTGGCTTAAACTCTATTTTGTCTGATATAAATATGGCTATCCCTGCTTTCTTTTGGTTTCCACTTGTTTGGAATATCATCTTTCATCCCTTCACTTTGAGCCTTTGTGTGTCTTTAGAGCAGAAATGGGTCTCCTGTAGGCAGCATATTGTTAGGTCTTTTTTTTTAACCATCTAGCCACTCTGTGCCTTTTGATTGGTGAGTTCAATCCAATTACATTTAGAGTGATTGTTGACATGTAAGAACTTACTAATGCCATCTCATCATTTGCCTTCTGGTTGTTTTGTGTCTTCGTTGTTTCTTTTCCTCTGTTTCTGTCTACCTTTGTAAGTCAGCGGTTTCCCTTGTGATTTGCTCTGTCTCCCCTGTTTTTATGTCTCATGAATCTACTCTAGATTTTTGCTCAGTGGTTACCATGAGGCTTACATGAAACATCTCATATGTAAAACAGTCCATTTTATGCTGAGAGCAACTGATTTTGTTCACCTATAAAGGTTCCACCTTTTTACCCCTCCTCTTTTATATATATTTTTCTTTTTTTGCTGAGGAAGACTGGCCCTGAGCTAACATCTGTTGCCAATCCTCCTCTTTTTTCGCTTGAGGAAGATTGGCTCTGAGCTGACATCTGTACCCATCTGCCTGTATTTTGTGTGTGGGATGCCGCCACAGCATGACTTGATGAGCGGTGTAGGTCCATGCCTGGGATCCAAACCTGCAAACCTGGGCCACCCAAGGGAACTTTAACCACTACACCATGGGGCCAGTCCCTGCTTTTATATTTTTGATGTAACAATTTACCTCTTTTTATGCTGTGTATTCATTAACAAATTTGGGTAGCCATAGCTATTTTTAATGCTCTTCCTTTAACATTTGTACTACAGATAAGTGGTTAACACAGCATTCTAATGTAAAGTTACAGTTTTCTAGTTCTGACTGTCCGTTTTTCACCATTACCAGAGTGTTGTGCACTCTCGTGTGTTTCATGTTGCCAGTTGGCATCTTTCCATTTCAGCTTGAAGAACTCCTACCACTTCTTACAAGGCAGGTCTGGTGAGTGAACTCCCACAGCTTTTGTTTATCTAGGAAAGTCTCTATTTCTCCCTCATATCTGAAGGATAGCTCTGCCAGATAAGGTACCCTTGGCTGGCAGTTGTCATCTTTGAGCCCTCTGAGTGTCGCCATCTTCTCCCATGGCCTGTGGCGTTTCTGCTGAGAGCCCGAGGGGGTTCCTGGCTGCCTTTAAGAGTCTTTCTTCTTTTTACATTTTGACCCCCTTGGCCCTCTTCTCCCACCCCCACCCCTGCCTCTGGCAACCACCAATCTGTTCTCTGTATCTACGAGCTGGTTTCTTTTGTTTTGTTTTTTTGTTGTTTAGAGTCCACATGCAAGTGAGATCATACAGTGCTGGTCTTTCTCTGTCTGACATCTCACTTAGCATAGTGGCCTCAAGGTCCATCCTTGTTGTCACAAACAGTAATATTTCATTCTTTTTTATGGCTGAGTAGTGTTCCATTGTATATATATACCACATTTCTTTATCCATTTGTCCATTGATGGCAATGGACACTTAGGTTGTTTTCATATCTTGGCTATTGTAAATAATGCTGCAATGAACATGGGGCTGCAGATATCTTTTTGAGTTAGTTTTTTTGTTTGTTTGTTTTCTTTGGATAAATACTCAGAAGTGGAATTGCTGGGTAAAGATTCTTTCTTTATCATTGTTGACGGTTTCATCATAGTGCATCTTGGAGAAGGTCTTTTTGCATAGAGATAATAGAGTGTTGGATTAGCTTTGCAGACTTGTATGTCCTGTTCCTTCCCCAGATTTGGGGAGTTCTCAGCTCTTATTTCTTTAAATAAACTCTCTGTCCCCTTCTCCTTCTGGTACACCAATTATTCTTATATTAGCCTTTCTGATCAAATCCAGTAGCTCTCATAGGGTTTCTTCACTTTAAAAAAATCTTAGTTCTCTTTCCTCTTCTAATTGAATTATTTTATTTTCCTATCCTCCAAGTCAGTTATTCTTTCTTCCATCTGATCTGCCCTGTCACCTATGCTCTCCATTACAATCTTCAGTTCATCATTGAATTCTTCAGTTCTGGAAGTTCTGTTTGGTTCTTTTTTATAATTTTAATCTCTTTGGTAAGGAACTCCTTCTGCTCATTAATTTCATTCCTGAGTTCACTGAATTGCCTTTCTGAGTTTTCTTCTGGCTTGTTGAATTTCTTCTTAGCAGCATTTTGAGTTCTTTGTCAGTTAGATCATAATATTGCATGCCTTGACATTGGTTGCTGGAGAATTCTCATTTTCCTTTTGTGATATCATATTTCCTTGATTTTTCATACTTTTTGAAGTTGTGTCCTGCTTTCACATTTGAAGTAGCAGACAACTCTTTAATTAAGGTATTTTGTATCTTCTTTGGTTCTTACAATTCAACAGGCTGGCTATTAGAAACCTGTCTTCTGTATTCCAGATTGTGGTGCTATAGTGCAAACTTGTGGCATCTCCTTCTGGAGCTGGCTCTCATGGATGCCTGTACAGGAACCAGCAGCAGAGTGGGGGCAAGTGTGGCTTAGAGCCTGGGGCCTTGTGGGTGCCAACAGCCTGGCGGGGAGATCATTGAGTGGGGCACACCCAGAAGTCTGGGGGCAGACCTCCTGTTGAAGTCCCAAAGCAGACAGCAGGAAATGCGTCCTTCAATGCCCTCTGCTATTCTTATCTGTCTCCTTCCCTTTCCTCTCCCTCCCCCAGTCACGAAGTTCCCTCCTCAGAAATCTGGGTGCTGCTGGAGAAAACATATCCCTCCAGCTGCAGCCCACACAACTGGGGCAGCTGGGCAGCCACTCACCACTTTTGTTTTCCACCCCCTCCCTGGGGGAGTCACTGCTTCCCGCCCCTCTGCTGGACAGGCTGGTGCCAAAGCCCAGTCCCCTGCAGAGTCACTTGGGTGACACTTGGCCGGTGTCTTCCCTCTTCTCTGCCTCCAAACTCATCTCTGTCCTGCTCTGGTGGAGCGCCCATTCTCCACCAGGTGGGCTGGTCCTCCACAAATTCTCTATCCCCGTGGGTACCCCCCAAGTCTTGCTCCCTTCAGCTTCCCTCTCTCCTGAGTGGCTGAGTGGGGTGGGTGGGCTCACTGACTCCCTTGGGTCCGCAGCCCCCACCAAGGTCCTATCCTCCGCCTTTCAGATGCATAGGTGGGTAGAAACATCCCGGGTGTCCTGGTGTGATGTTTGGAGGCAGTTTTGCTCAGGAATGAATGTCCAATTAGTTGCTGATCAAAGAGGAGAGAAGAGAAGAACGGCTCGCCCCACCACATGCCGACATCACCCGAAAGATTGTTTGGGATTTTTGGGGTGACTTATTAGTTCATGAACTTAGACTTCCAAATCTCTCTCCAGGTTTGAGAAGTTTTCAGCCGTCATTATTTTAAATTAACTTTCTGCCCCTTTCTCCCTCTCTTCTCCTTCCAGACTCCGGTGATGTGTAGATCATTTGTATTAATGCTGTCCCGGAAGTCCTGTAGGCTTTCTTCATTCCTCTTCATTCTTTTTTCTTTTTGCTTCTCTGACTGAGTAATTTCCAAAGAATCAGCTCACTTGTTCTTCCTTCTGCTTGGTCCCGTCTGAGGTTGTAGCCCTCTGTTGAGTTCTTCAAGTCGGTCACTGTATGCTTCACTTCCAAAATTTCTGTTTGGTTCTATTTTGTTTTCTATCTCTTTGTCAAACTTCTCATTTTGTTCTTGTTTTCCTGACTTTGTTAAATCGTGTCCATGTTTTCTTGTAGCTCTCTGAACATCTTTAGAACAATTATTTTGAATACTTGGTTGGGCAGCTCGTGGATCTCCGTTCTTTGTGTCGGTCATTGTAAGTTGACCGTGTTCCTTTGGTGGTGCCGTTCTTCCTGATTTTGGATTCCTAGAGCCTTGTGTAACTATCTGTAATTTGAAAAAGCAGTCCCCTCTGCCTGTAAAGGAAGACCTTCACCTGCGTGTGGGCCACGCTGGAGCGGGCTGGGACCCAGGTTTAGTGATGCACACCACCAAGTGCGGGCGTGTGGGGGCCCTGAGTCTGGGGTGTGGGGTGTTTTGTTGGCTCAGGCTGCTGAGATCCACAGCGTCAACAACTCTGTGGCCCTTGGTGAACACTGCTGGGCCCGCAGTGGCTGCCGGGGCTGCCGGGGCCAGCATTGCCTCCCAGTGCGGTGGCTGGGGCCGGAGTGGGCTGTGTGAGTGCTCAGCTGCAAGGGTCTGTGGGCAGCAGTGGCTGACTTCTGACGCACACGTAGTGGTGGGCAGTGCACGGTATCCAGGCCTGGTCCACCGTGGCCACACTGGCAGCTGTGGGGGCTAGTGGCCAGTGTGCACTCCTGTGGCTGCAGGCCTGTGCCATGAGTGCACAGCAGTGGCTGCCAGGGACTGGAGTCGGGCCTGGTCATGCAGGTGTGCTGCTGGACGCCCAGCTGTGGGTGAGCCCAGGGGTGCCGGCCAGGGACAGGAGGCAGAGCCATATGGAGGCCCACTGCAGCTGTGGGTGCAGGGGTGGGGGAGGGAGTGGGGAGACACTCAGGCAGCCGGCCTCTGTGAACATGAATATCTGTGGGGCAGAAGCCCATGGAACCACAGGTGGCCCACAGCGGCTCTGCTTGCTGTTGGTTTCCTCTGCATGGCGGACTCCCAGGAACTGGCCACTCCCGCTGCATGGCTGCTGTTGGTGTCCCCAGTCTCCATCCTTGTTCCTAGCCATCTCCATACGTCTCAGCTTTGCCCTCCTGGACCCTCCTGTGGGCGGGTGAGACCTAAGTGGGAACTTCGTGTGGTGCCTGACAGGATGGGGAGGCTGCTTGCTTCCTCCACTCTTCTTTTCCCGCTGAGGGAACCCCTTCCAGCTGGGGGGCTTCCTCTTGGCACTGAGTAGTGCTGGCCTGGGGATGACAGGGTGGGGTGTGGTGCGGGTCTGGGGGATGGGGGCACGGCAAAAGGAAGCTGTTCTTCCTTCCCTTTTTGTCCAGTTATTCTCAGGATTTTCGCGCCACTGTGTGGCTGCACTTTCTTAAGTGGGCTCCTGAGCTCTCCCAGAGAGCTGTTGTGTTGCTGGACAGTTGTCTAACTGGTGGCCTTTGTGGAGAGACGGAGGCTGGCGTTTCCTACTTTGTCACCTTGGTGACATCACTTCTAACTAGGGCTGTGTCTGAGCTGACTGGTGACTTGAATCCGGGCATTGCCTCAAGTCCCAAAACGGTCTCTCTCTTGCCCTGTCCTAACCACATCAGCAGCACTGAAGCCACAGGCCTAATGTTTTTAAAGAACTCACCTTCTAGAGAAGTAGATCAGCCAACCCTGTGCTTTGAGATGCTTTTTCCAGTTATAATAGATACCAGCTTAGCTGAACTGACTTTTTAGGAGAACATTGTCTGTCACACACCTAGGACCCTCACCCTACAGGCTTAGAAATGCCAGCAGGAAAGAATCCTTCCTGACAGTTCTAGCAGGAAGACTCCCACGGTCGTTAAGGCCTGCCTTGCTCTGCTCAGAGGCAGCTACTGATCTGGTCGCTGTTTAAAAACGAGACCTTTGACTGGTCAGAATGAAGTCACATACTTTCTTCCCTTCTCTTTGGGCAACAGAGAAATGTGTTGCACATAGGAAGTGTGTGCAGTTTACTAGAACTAAGAAGCAACTTTGCTAAACAGGCAAAAATACCAGAGATTCACTTTTCCTGCAGTGTGCCATATTCCCTGACAACATTAGTCACCATTGTCCCAACTTGTCATGTGCCTGTGTCCACTTTGCATAAATAATCTTGCTGACCAGGGCATTGTGAGGTAAGCAAGTTTATCTTCTTTTCACAAAAAAAGGGTGGAAACCAAAAAATTTTATAAAAATAGCAACTCAGATCCTTTCGTGTCTGTGGGTGAAGTCACTGAATATATATTGTGGTGACTATGCCCCATCATTTCTGCCATCCCCAGAGTGGCTGCACTTAGTCACACAGACCAGTTAGGTGCCTAGTGTCCCCGGGAAAGTCATGGAAGGGTTTTTGGACCTAGGTTTCCTTCCTGAAACTCTTTGGATACAGATGGCTCCCTAGAGAGGAGACAATTGCACCAGGTACCCTGGGCTCTGAAGGAAAGCAGTAACGAGAACCAGTTTCTGCTCCCGAGACCTCGAATTAGGGAAATCAGTGTTGCAGAGGCTCAGTTCAAGGTGAGGGCAGCAGAGAGGCCAGAGGCTACCTTCTTCCACCGGCCCCACTCCGAGAGGCAAGGTCTCCCCAGGCAGGGCCGGCCCGCCAAGAACGCCGAGTCCTTGCTCGCCCTCTCCCAGCTGGCTTGTGCGGCACGGGCTCCACTCCACGAGAGGTAACTGAGCGCCACTCCGCATGGCACCCAGAACAGCGGTGTCACTCTGAGTGAAGTGGGCTGTTGTCCCCACCCCACTCCAGAGCTGTGGCTCAAAGAGTGAACCTAGAGAGAGAACAGACAACCGAGAAACTCTCCCCGAAAACTGACTTTATTTAGAGCAGAGCTGAGGAGTCTGGCCCCTGATTAAACTGACGTGTGATTCTTCAGGCCTGACCACAGGCAATTGTGGTTTTACCTGGCAGGCGTCACGTGGGGAAGACGCCCTCCCCACTCCAGATGGGCCGCACAGCATTGCAGGCTCCGAGGGAGTTTCGGTCAAGGGCTCGGGCCCCTTGGCCAGTCATGCCGTTTGCATATTTGCATTCCTAGTTCAGGCACCTTGATTCCTCACGCTCTTTGTATCAGGTCTTTGGCAGAGGTCTTTAGGTGCCTCTGCTGAGGTTTCCTTAACCAGGGAGGAGAGGAAGATCTTGAAGACACCTTGCATGTAAGGGGAAGTCCTTTACAGCATGAGAGCTTCCAGAGAGAATGTGGGGCCACCACCCAGAAAGGGAGGAGGGAAGGGAAACCCAGCAAGAGGGGGATCAAAGAAGGGGCTTACGCAGCTGCTGCTCTGTACCCTGCCCCCCCCACCCCGGCCTGAGTTGGGACTTTGACCCCCGCCAGCTGTGCATTTTAATCTCTGGTCCCATGCTGCTGCTTCATCCTGCCTCTCCCCAGGGACAGAGTCACTACTCTGAGCTCCAATGACCCAGATTCTCAATCTGTGGTGATTTTCACATGCCCACATCCCAGACACCAGCACCACTGCCACAGCAAGTGCTCCTGTGCCCCAGCCCCCAGGTGCCACTGTTCTTCTGCATGCCCCTGAGCCCAGGACCCTGACTCAGCTGCTGCTCTGAGTACCAGTGCACCAGACCTGGCACCAAGAGGAACTCCTCCAATGGGCATAAAAGGAGAAGAAGAGGACCCCAGCATCTCTCACCACTGAGGACCCAACAGTTCTAGCCTCCACTGCCACCACACACGCCTGCAGTACCCTCATCACCTTGGTCACCGTGGACCTCACAGTCTTTGCTGAAGTTGACCTCAGCCAATGGAGCCACATGGAGACTACAATACTGTGCTCTCCTGGGAACCAGAGGTGCTACACCTCATCCAGCAGGTACCCTTACAGCCACCTTCAGCTGAAGGTCTTTCCCCACCGCAGCCAGTACAAAAAGGCTAGAAGAGGTGACTGCCCCTCAAATGCACAGACATCAATGCAAAGCCATTAGAAACATGAAAAAGCAGGGAAACATGACACCACCAAAGGAACACAATGACTTTCCAGTAAATGACCCCAAAGAAATGGAGATCTGTCAGCAAACTGAAAAAATTAAAAATAATTATATTAAGGAAGCTCAGTGAGATTCAAGAGAACACAAACAACTCAATGAACTCAGGAAAACAATGTATGAACAAAATTAGAAGTTCAATAAAGAGATAGAAATCATAAAAAAGAACCAAACAGAAATTCTGCAGCTGAAAAGTACAATGATTGAAATGAAAAATGCAATAAAGAGACTCAATGGCAGGCTCACTGATGCAGAAGAAAGAATCTGTGAATGTGAATACGGGTCCCTTGGAATTATCCAGTCAAGAGGAGGAAAAAGAAATAAGAACGGAAAAGGTGAAGAAAGCCTAGGTGAATTATGGGACATCAATAAGGGAAACAATATTTGCATTATGGGAGTCCCAGAAGAGAGAGGGAGAAGGGGCAGATAGCTTATTTAAAGAACTAATGGCCAGGGGCCAGCCCAGTGGCGCAGCAGTTTAGTTTGTGCTTGGCAGCCCGGGGTTCGCGCGTTTGGATCCTGGGCGCCCGCCGACGCGCTGCTTGTCAGCCATGCTGTGGCAGCATCCCATATAAAGTAGAGGAAGATGGGCACGGATGTTAGCCCAGGGCTAGTCTTCCTCAGCAAAAAGAGGAGGATTAGCAATGGATGTTAGCTCAGGACTGGTCTTCCTCACAAAAAAAAAAAAAGAACTAATGACCAAAAATGTCACAAATCTGGGGCGATATATGGACATCCTGATACATGAAACTTAAAGATCCCCAAACAGATCCAACCCAAAGAGATCTTCATTGAGATAGTTATAGTCAAACTCCAAAAATCAAAGACAAAGTGAGAATTTTGAAAGCTGCAGCAGAAAAAAAAGCTCCTCATGTAAAGGGAACACCAATAAGGTTATCAGATTTCTCAGCAGAAACCTTGTAGGCTAAGAGAGAATGGGATGGTATACTGAACATTATCAATAGAAAAAACTGCCAATGAAGAATAATTTACCTGAGAAAGTTTTCTTTCAGAAACGTAGGGGAGATAAAGACTCTCCCAGACAAACAAAAGCTGAGGGAATTCATCCCCACTAGGGCTGCCTGACAAGAAATCCTGAAAGGAATTCTTCAAGATGAAATGAAAGATGCTAATAAGTGACATGAAAACATGTGAAAGTATAAAATTCACTGGTAAAGGTAAATATATAGTCAAATTCCAAATACTCTAATGTTGTAATGGTAGTGTGTAAATCACACTGAAATCTAGTAAAAAGATTGAAAGACAAAAGTGTTAAACTATAGGTACAAAATATTGTTAATGGATACATAATATAAAAAGAGGTAAAGAGTGATAAAAATTTTAAATGGGGGAGGAGTAAATGTACAGAGCTTTCTATGCACTGAAGTTATCACCTTACACTAGACTGTTATATCTGTATGAAGTATCATGAAAGCCGTATTGTAGTCACAAAGCAAAAACCTATAATACAAACACAAAAGATAATGAGAAAGGAATCAAAGAACACCATCGCATAAAATCATCACTTCACAAAGGAAATCAGCAAGAGAGAATGACAAGAACAAAGGAACCACAAAATGATCAGAAAACAATGAACAAAATGGCAATAGTAAACCCTTACATACCAATAGTTACTCTAAATGGAAATAGTTTAATTTTTTCAATCAAAAGGCATACAGTATTGCATGCATTAAAAAAAATCCAACTGTATGTTGTCTACAGTACACTCAAATAAGATGAAAGGACACACATTGGATGAAAGTGAAGGGATGGAAAAGTATTCCAGGCAAATGAAAGCCAGAAGTAAGCAGGGGTAGCTATACTTATATCAGACTAGGTACACTTTAAGTCAAAAGCTGCAACAAGACACAAAGCCATTACACAATGATAAAGGGGTCAATTTATCAAGAGGATATAACAATTGTAAATATTTATGCACCCAGTATTGGAGCCCCTAAATATATTAAGCAATTAATAACAGATCTGAAGGCAGAAATAGAGCAATGCAATATACTATAGGACTTCAATCTGCCACTTTCAACAATAGACATATCATATCAAGTATCATTTCTGACCACAATGATATGAGACTAGAAATCAAACACAGGAGGAAAGCTGGGAAATTCACAAATATGTGGAGACTAAACAACATGCTCCCTAACATCAAATAGGTCAAAGAAATCAAAAGGAAAATTTTTAAAAATCTTGAGACAAAAGAAAATGGAGACACAACATAGCAAAATTATGGGATGCAACAGAAGCAGTTGGAAGTTGGAAGATATAGTAATAAATGCCTATGTTAATGGATAAAAGGGATCTCAAACAAGCTAACTTTACACCTCAAGGAAAGAGAAAAACAATAACAAACTGAGCCCATTGTTACTAGAAAGAAAGAAATAATAACAGTTAGAGCAGAAGTAAATGAAATAGAGACTAGAAAGACAATAGAAAAGATCAATGAACTGAGTTGGTTTTTTGAAAGGATAAACAAAATTGACAACTTTTAGCTAGATTAAGTAAGAAAAAAGAGAAATGAGTCAAATAAATAACATTATAAATAAAAGAGGAGCTATTGCAACTATCACAGAAATGCAAAGGATCATAATAGATAATATGAACAACTATATCCAAAAAGTAGGATAACCTAGAGAAATAGGACAAATTCCTAGAAGCATACAACTTACCAATGCTCAGTTATGAAGAAATGGAAAATCTGAACAGACTAATAATAACTACGGACTTGAATCAGTAATCCAACACCTCACACCAAATAAAAGCTCAGGACTAGAGGTTTTGACAGCTGAATTCTACCAAACATTTAAAAAGAATGAACACCAGTCCTTCTGAAACTCTTCCACAAAAGTGAAGAAGTAGAAGCACTTCAAACTCATTTTATGAGGCCAATATTACCCTGATGCAAAACCAGATAAGGATACTGCAAGAAATAAAATTACGGGCCAATATCCTGTGAAAATCGATGCAAAAATCTTCAACAACATACTAGAAAACCTAACGCAAGAGCACACGGAATGGGTCGCACACCATGATCAAGGGGGATTTATCCCTCAAATGCAAAAACGGTTCAACAAATGAAAATCAAGATGTGATGCATCATGTTAGCAGAAGGAAGGATAAAATTCCTATGATCATCTCAGTAGATGCAGAAAAAGTATTTGACAAAATTTCATGTCTTTTCATTATAAAAACTCTCAAAAAATTGGGTCTAGAAGGGACGTATCTAAAAATAATGAAGGCTGTATGGAGCAAACTGACAGTTACCGTCATACTCGACCGTGAAGGACCGTCAGTTTTCCTTCCACATCGGGGACAAGACAGGGCGCTCCTTCTCGGACTCCTGTCAACACTGCCCGGGGCGGCAGGCCACGGGGCATCGCTCCCGCTACGCAGGGCTGCCGCGGGGTGACTTTCGTGATGGCGCCGGGAGCGCGACTGACCAACCTTCTTGAACGACTTCCCTGGAGTGGGACATGCAGGGGGTGGAAGAGTCCTCGCTGCCCGGCCCTGCAGGGCTGGGGCCGGAGGAGCTGCCGTGCGGAGAGGCGCTCCGTGTTCCAGCGCGCGCAGAGACGCACCGAGCTGGCTGACTCGGTGCACCTCGCCGGGGACCTGTCGCGGTCCCTCGGGGCCGTGGTCCTCTCCAGAGTCACAAACAACATGGTTTTGGAAGCTCCCTTCCTAGTTGGCGTTGAAGGTTTACTCAACGGCGGCGCTTACAACCTCGTATTCTGTAGTTCCTGTGGGACTCCCGTCGGTGTCCATCTGTCTTCTAGCCATGCTGCCCTGGCCGCCTTGAGAGGTGACTTCTGCCTTTCCAGTGACAAAATGCTGCGCTATCTCTTGAAAACCACAGCTGCAGGAAATGCATTTGAGATGGATGTTTACAATGCGCCTCTACCGGAAAATGTTGCAGAGCTAAAAGAGAAGACAATGTTAACGCATACTCGCTACAATGTACTGACGAAAATTCTGAAGGAAGTGACTCCTGGCCGGTCCAAGCCAGAAAACTGATCCAACCAAAGCTTGAGCGTCAGGGTCAGCCTTTACTACTGTCTTCAACAACAGGTGCTTTTTGATCATTTCTTAAAGAAAGATCAACTTCAAGAATGGACAAGGAAATATGGTTTATTACGTTTATCTCTAGACTGATTTTCCAAATGATTGGTGAAGCTGTTTCTAGAAGGTGAGAAAGGAGGCTTCTGTCCAGGTTTCATAGCTATTTGCCTTAAAAACTTATTTTAGCTTCTTATCAAGTTTATAATACTTATTTCTGGAAACATCTTCGACTGCAAATTTAGGGGTTAAAAGGCAGTGTCCCGTGAAAGCTCTGATCTCAAGACGCCTGCTTGGTCTGAAAATAGAGTTGTACCTGGTGTTTACCACTGTTATTTCTATGTGGAGCAGTTGTCGTATGAATACTGAGAAGTCAGCTTTTTTTCTTATGTTAAACACAGGTGCATACATATTGTGTAGGTAATATTCAATAAGTTGACTGGATAATATACAATTTATCTTTCTCCTTTTAGTTGCAAACTGAGCTTAACAGGGTAACAATGAAAGGAAGGATAATACATCAAACATTCACGGAAACGCTGTTTTCTCATATTTTGCTTTACATAGCACTTTGGCTCAGTAGCTTATCATATTATTCATTTAATAAATATAAGATATGCTAGCTGCTGGGGATAAACGGTGAGCAGAAACAGCCACTCTTCTATCATCACAAAGTTTACAATCTTGTCAGAGATGGACCTTCAAACAAGCACATGAAGACATGTAAAATCACGACCGTGGTGAGGCTTTGAAGAAAAAGAGGGTGGAGCTGCAAGCACGTATAGCAGGTAATTGACCCAGTCGGGGGTCAGGGGAGGCCTCTCTGAGGAAGTGAAGCTTCAGCAGTGGTTGGAAAGACGAGTAGGAGTTAATAAGGTGATGGAGGGAACAACCTCTGCAAGGGCTTTGTGAGACCCTTAAAAGAAGGCCTGCAGAAGCTGCAACATTGGCCAGAAACCAGAGGGTGAGGCCTGACTGGCCTCCTGAAGGATGTTTGTTTTTATCTCAGGAACAATGGGAAACCCTTGAAGAATTTTAAAAGAGGCAGCTTATGACAGGATCAGATTTTCTTTTTTAGAACCTCACAGTTGTCCTGTGGAGAATGGGTGGGAGGGGCTGGCACTAGCCTGATCAAGAGATGATCTAGCCAGGTGACGCTGCATAGAGGAGTTTACTTGGTTCAGGTGAGCTAGTAGATTTTTTAAAATAGCAGATTCTTTCTATTTTATACTGCATTAAGGATATTTTCCTTTAAAATATTTTAAGCTAGGGAAAATTCTGATTTGCTAATGCTTTTGGGTTGCAAAATTTGGTTCTACAAGTAAGGGTGAAGCCTCCAGCAACAAACAGTACTGGAAAAGTTCTTAGTTACTTTCTGCTCCTAAAGAAGGGGACCGAACAAAGTAATGCTATGCTGAACCATCCTGGGGTTTTTAGTGTACGGGGGTATGTCTGCCTCCACGTATTTCCTTTCTTTCTCTAAATTAAAAAACTTTTGTAAAACAAACAAACAAACAAAACCCCACATTGTACTGGATGTCCTGGCCAGAGCAATTGGCCAAGAAAAAGAAATGAAAAGCATCCGAACCAGAGAGGAAGAAGTAAAATTGTCTTTGTCCCTAGATGACATGATCTTGTACATGGAAAATCCTAAAGATGGCATCAAAAAACTGTTAGAGCTAATAAATTAATTCAGTAAAGTTGGATACAAAATCAATATACAGAAATCAATTGCATTTCGGTACACTAACAATAAACTATCCGAAAGAAGAACTAAGAAAGCAATTCCATTTACAATTGCATGAAAACATTAAAATACTTAGGAATAAATATAACCAAGGAGTTGAAAGATCTGAAACTATAAGACATTTAGGAAGGAACTGAAGGGAACAGAGATAAATGGAAAGATCTCATGTTCTTGGATTGGAAAAATTAATATTGTTAAAATGTCCATACCTCCCAAAGTGATCCACAGAGTCAATAAAATTCCTGTTGAAATTCCAGTGGCATTTTTCACAGAAATAGAACAAACTATCTTAAAATTTGAATAGAAACACAAAAGACTCCAAATAGCTAAAGCAATATTGAGCAAGAAGAACAAAGCTGGAGGCATCACACTCCCTGATTTCAAATTATATTAGAGAGCTGTAGTAATAAAAACAGTATGGTACCAGCATAAAAACAGACACATAGATCAATGCAACAGACTGAGAGTCCAGCAATAAACCCATGCATGTATGGTCAACTGATATTTGACAATGCATCCAAGAATATTCAATGGGGAGAGGATATTCTCTTTAATAAATGATATTGGAAAGCTGGATGTCCACATGCAAATGAATGAAACTGGACCACTATCTTAGACCAATCAGAAAACTTAACTTAAATGGATTAAGGACTTAAATGTAGGACCCCTAATTGTAAGACGCTTAGAAGAAAATACAAGGGAAAATCTCCTTGACACAGGTCTTGACAACGATTTTTCAGTTTTTTAATTTTTATTGATGTCTTAATAGTTTATAACATTGTGGGGTTTTCGTTGTACATTATTACTTGTCCGTCACCATGTGGATGCATCCCTTCACCCCTTGTGCCCACCCCCCACCCCCCTTCCCCCTGGCAACCACCAACCAGTTCTCTCTGTCCGTGTGTTCGTTTATATTCCACATATGAGTGAGTTCATGCAGTGTCTGTCCTTCTCTCTCTGGCTTATTTCACTTAATATAATGCCCTCTAGGTTCATCCGTGTTGTTGCAAATGGGACAATTCTGTCTTTTTTAATGGCTGAGAAGTATTCCATTGTATATCTATACCACATCTTCTTTATCCAATCATCAGTCGAGGGACACTTGAGTTGCTTCTACTTCTTGGCTATAGCGAATAATGCTGCAATGAACATAGGGGTGCATCAGCCTCTTGGGATGGTTGATTTCATGTCTGTTGGGTAGATGCCCAATAACGGGATTGCTGGATCATAAGGTATTTCTATTTTTAATTTTTTGAGGAATCTCCTTACTGTTTTCCATAGAGGCTGCACCAGTTTGCATTCCCAGCAGCAGTGAATTAGGGTTCCCGTTTCTCCACAACCTCTCCAACATTTGTTGTTTTTCGTCTTGGTGATTATAGCCATTCTAACGGGTGTAAGGTGATATCTTAGTGTAGTTTTGATTTGCATTTCTCTGATGATTAGTGATGTTGCACATCTTTTCATGTGTCTGCTGGCCATCTGTATATCTTCCTTGGAAAAATTTGACAGTGATTTTTTGGAAAGGATGCCGTCAGCCCAGGCAACTATAGCTAAAATAAACAAGTGGGACTGCATCAAATCAAAAAGCTTCTACGCAGCAAAGAAAACAATGCAACAAATTGAAAAGGCAACATCCAGAAGGGGTGAAAATATTTGCAAACCATATATCTGATAAGGGGTTAATATCCAAAATATATAAGGAACGTATACAACTCAATAGCAAGAAAATCCCAAATAATCCAATTAAAAATGTTCAAAGGACTTGAGTAGACATTTTCCCAAAGAAGACATTCAGATGGCCAACAGAAAATATGCTCGACATCACTAACCATCAGGGAAATGCAAATCAAAACCAGAGAGAGTTATCACCTCACACTGTTAAGATGACTGTTTTCAAATCAACAAGAGATGAGTGTTGGTGAGGATGTGGAGAAAAGGGAATATTTGTGCACTGCTGGTGGGAATGTAAATTGGTAAAACTATTATGGAAAACTACATAGGTTCCTCAAAAATTAAAATTAGAACTATCATTTGATCAAGCAGTCCCACTGCTGGGTATATATCCAAAGGAAACAAAATCTGTATCTCAAAGCAATATCTGCTCTCCCGTGTTCACTGCAGCATTTTTCACAGTAGCCAAGATATGGAAACAACCTAAGTGTACTTCAACATATGAATGGATAAAGAAAATGTGATCACACACACACACACACACACACACACACACACACACACGGTGGAATATTATTCAGCTATAAGAAAAGAAGGAAATCTTGTCATTTGTGACAACATGGATGAAATTGGAGGGCATTATTCTAAGTGAAATAAACCAGACAGAGAAAGACGAATACTGTTTGGTATTACTTATAAGCAGATTTTTTAAAAAGCTGATTTTATAAAAACAAACAATATGGTGATGGTTGTGAGGGGCTGAGGGTGGGGAAATGGGGAGATGGAGGTCAAAGAGTACAAACTGTCAGCTATAAGATGAACAAGCTCTGAGGATAATGTACAGCATGGTGACTATAGTTAATAATAGGCAATGAATACTCAAAATTTGCTGAGCAGGTATTAAGCATTCCTACCACCCACACACAAAAGATTTAACTATGTTAGATGATGGATGTGTTAATTATCTTGATCTTGGTAATCATTTCATAATGTGTACGTTTATCAAATCATCACATTGTGCACTTTAAATATATACAATTATATTTGTCAATTATTCCTCATTAAACCTGGAAAATAATAATAATAAAAAGATGAATAACCCCATTAAGGACTTGAAAAGACATTTCTCTAAAGAAGATATACAAAGGCCACACAGGTACTGGAAAGATGGTTAACATAGTTAGTCATTAGGGAAATACCACTTCACGCCCAGGAGGGTGTCTAAGACAGAAGAGGCAGACAATAAATGTTTACAAAGATGTGAAGTAATTGTAACATGGTATGCTTGCTGGTGGGCTTGTAAAATGGTATGTTGTTTTAAAAAACTGAGTCACTTGCTCAAAATGTTACACATAGTTACCATTTGACCCAGCAATTTCACTCTTAATTATATACCCAAGAGAAATGAAACTACATGTCCACACAAATACTTGCACGTGGTTGTTCATAGCAAATTATTCATAATAGACAAAAAGAGGAAACCAAACACCCATGATCTGATGACTGTATAAACAAATGGTGGTATATCCATACAATGAAATATTGTTTAGCAACGAAAAGGAATGAAGCAGTGATATACGCTACAACATACATGAACCTTGAAAACATTATGCTAAGTGAAAGAAGCAAGCTACAAAAGACCACATGTTGTGTGACTTCATTTATGTGAATTTTCCAGATTAGGCAGATGTATGGAAACAGAAAGCAGATTAGTGATGGCCTATGGCTGGGGAAAGGAATGGTGGAGATCCACCATTACTTGATATAAGGTTTCTTTTTGCAATGATGGAAATGTTCTAAGACTAGATTGTGATGATGGTTGTACAACTCTGAAAATACTAAAACAATGTAATTATATGCACTACATAGGTGAATTTTATGATATTTGAATTATACCTCTATAAAGATGTTTTTAAAAAGGCATGATTAAGAGAATAAAATTACAAGCCATAGAATGGGAGAATATATTTGCAAAGAGTATAGCTGACAAAGAACTTGTATGTAAAACTTACAAAAAACTCTGAATTATCAATAATTAGAATACATATATATATTAATACATATATATATTATTAAATGGAAAAAATATTTTACCTGAAACTTTATCAAAAAGCAATTAAAAGATGATCAAACCTATTCGTAATTTGAGTAAACAAATCAAATTTAAATCATATAACATACCACTACACATCTGTTAGAACTGCTAAAATCGAGATAACTGACAACACCAAATGCAGCCAGGGTGGGAATGCAAAATGGTACAGCACTTTCAAAGGCAATTTCACAATTTCCTATCAAGTGAAATACAGACTCACCATAAAAACCAGCAATCCTCCCAGGTATTTATACAGTGAATAAATAAAATAGTGTTGGATAAGTAACACAAGGTTTAACACGCATATACATGAGACCGTACTCATGAGAACAAATGGTTAATAAACAAATAGGGAAGAAAGGACAAAACTTCCTTACAGAATTCCAAATAATAAATAGGTAGATACTCCCTGAAGGGGGAGCTTAAGCCCTTACCCCCTTGAGTGTGGACTGGACATAGAGATTCACTCTCAAAAATGGAGTATGAAAAGGGAAAAATAGTAACTTTAAAATGGAAAATCCTGGCTAACGTGATGAAGGTCAACACACCACTGAAAACGCGCGTTGATGTCATCTATCCCCTGATGTGACACAATGTCGTCTGTGCAGTAACCGTCCCTAACGCGTAACTCCAATCCAGCCATAACAGAGCATCTGAGAAACTCAGACTGAGGGACATTGTACCAAATAACTGACCAATATCCTTGAAAGTGTCAAGGTCATGAAAAAATGGGAAGACTGAGAAACTGTCACAGATCAGAGGAGACTAAGGAAAGGGATGACTGAATGAAACGTGGTATCCTGGATTGAATCCTGGAACAGAAAAAAAACGGCGTTAGTGGAAAAATTGGTGAAATCCCAATGAAGTCTGGAGTTTGGCTGACAGTAACGCAGCAGCGCTGATTTCTTAGCATTGACAAACACTGTGGTGACAACAGGAGGAGCTGGTAGATGGGGATTCTCTGCATTATTCTTGCATCTTCTCTGTAAATCTAAAAATCATTCCAAAATAAAAATGCATTTTTAAAAAGCTAGAAATGAGGCATAAACCTCATATGTGTGTATATTGAATAGCAAGAGGTTGGATGATGCACAACCATTTGTTATCAATAATTACCTCCAGGGAGAGAGGTGGGAAGAGATAAGACAGTAGGCAGATTTCACTAGTTACTCCTTGTAATTGTGTATTTTAAAGGAGCTTTTTCACTGCTAATATACTTATAGACTACTTGTGGAAAAACATTAGAAAAGAAATTATTTGAACCAAGATGTCCAGGTTTCATGATGGTGAGCCACTATGTTTGTCCTGAGGGACAAGCTTTTTGAATCTGCAAGAGAGAAATATCCCTTCCAGATGCAGCGGCTGCTGGGGAAAGTAAATTTCACCATCTTCACGGATATTCAGAAGGAGTTCACACAAACGTGATTTCTTGTTGATGAGTCAGAAAATCAATCCCAAATAAATGAGACCCCAGGAGAGGCCAAAATATGGGACATATCCAAGCAACCCAGGAGAATAAAGTCCTGGATAAACAGGGTAATTACCCCCGTGGTGTCTTGTTTTGGGCAAAATCCACTGCGGTAGAGGTAAACAAATCAGTTAACAGCACTTAGGGACCGACCTCCTCTGTGGTTTCCTATTTGTTTCCAGGACCCTCTGGGCACTTGCTGTTATCATATGATCTCAGAAATACCGCCTGCAGGTGGAAACCAAAATGCTCAAGTCTGCCAACACCAAGCTGCCTTCTGGAAGTAACTGGGAGCACCACTACTTGGGAACATGATGTGCTGAGGAAAATCCAGTGTGCACATGAGCTCAGATAAATTAGAAAAAGACTGACCTGGCTTCCAACCATCATATCTGCTGGTTTGCTCTCTTCAGGGTCATGTTTCCCCTCAACAGAGTCCTTTGGAGCAACTTGAGAAGCAGGGGAGAATATTTAGTTCAATTAACTGGGTGCAACTTTAAGAATATGGAACAGGAGCTGGTCCGGTGGCATAGTGGTTGAGTTCACGTGCCCTGCTTCTGTGGCCTGGGGTTCGTGGGTTTGGATCTCCGGCGTGGACCTACCCACTGCCCATCAAGCCATGCTGTGGCGGCATCCCATATACAAAAAATAGAGGAAAATGGGCACAGATGTTAGCTTGGGGCCAATCCTCCTCACTAAAATAAAAAATATATATAGAGAGAACAAACATTAAGGACATTTTTATGGAATTAAATCACCTCTTGGATCTTGTTCTTTCTTCAGCTTCCACCTCCTTGTCCCTAAGAGCTTTCCATATCCTCTACCTGGAAATTCTGTGGTCCGCTGATGGGAAGACAAAATTATCGGGTCCTAGAGGTAAAGGGACCTAAACTGTGTTAACAGTTGGTCCGCAGTGTATCTCCACGTTTTCAGTAGGAACTGCACATCGCCGCTGGTGCAGCCAGGACGCACCGCTCGGCATGGCTGGTTGGGACAGTGGGAAATCTTAATGGACTGTTCATGTCCCAATCAATTTTCCTTTTGAAATCTGTCCTTCACCCCTCCCTTAACTGCATTTTCCTACCCTACAGGTTTGTTGTGAATTTATGTTTTCTTAATGCCTAGATACCACCTGAGTACTTAGTGACATGGCCATAGCAAAATTCATTCCAAGCTGCTTAGAGTAGAACCTTCTCCATTTCTACTTCCATAAACTTGTGGGAGGGCTATCCTCCCTCTTGAACATAGGCATAATCTACTCTCTCATTTACAGCTTATGGAATCTGATTCAGTGATCGTTTCTGAATTTATCCTGATGTGGTTCATATTGTGTTTCTGTGACTAAACCTAAAGGAAAGCACAGCACCGACTCTCCGTTCATTCCTTGGTTGGTGTGTACTATTAAAGAAAATGACCTCCCAGGTTCCATTCGGGTGTGGGGAGAACAGGTTCATTTCACTGTGCTCTATTCTACATCTACGATTTCTTCCATGGATATAGGTAACCAGGTCCACAGGCCCAGGCCCACTAAGAGAAGAGCACACGTGTTTATCTGTTGCATGTCTGGATATATCAAATGGCCACATGTGACCTCAAGGAGTGTGCCACAGTGAAATTAGTTTCTGACCATAGGAAACCCATAGATCTTAATCACTGGAGCTTAACAACACATTAAACAGAAGACCAAGAATTAAATTGTGGAATATCTGAAAACCCAGCATTAAGACCATGACACTGAGGATGGTGGTGGTGGGAACTCCAAGGAATATTTCATATTAATTGCTTCCAGTTTCTCCTTCACTCCCCATCCTTTTACAGTTCACTGTGGCTGGTGTTTATGGCCCCACGACATTGATGTTGAACTTCTATGTGTGACTTGCTTTAGTTGGTGGAATGTGGTCGAAGGTGATAGTCAGTTCTGAGCTCAGGCCTTAGGGGAATCGTGATTCTGCTTCCCCTTTTTGGCTTCTGCCATCTTCCTTGAGAAGAGCAAGCCCCACAATGAGAGATGTGTGGCGGAGCAAACCTGCACCTTACCTGCAGCCGAAAGCAGAAAGCCACAGCTGACCCACAGACATGGGAGCAAGAAAATACCTGTTTGTTTTCATAAGCCTTTCATAAGGTTTGTGAAGTCATTTTTCACTTCGAATTATTACAGCAATGACTGACCAATAAAAAATGTTTGGAAAGGCATTGTAGCATTTCATTTGACTTTGTTCTCCTTGCCTTCTTTTGGTTCCACCAGGTCAGTCCGAGACATGGAGGGAGGAAATGAGACACTATCAGCAGATTTTATTCTCTCAGGGCTCTTCCCCAATACCAAGTACGTCAGCATCCTTACCTACATCATCACCCTGATCTACCTTGCCGCAGTCACTGGGAACTCCATGCTGCTCCTCCTGATATGGATGGACCCGAGGCTCCACACCCCGATGTACTTTCTGCTCAGCCAGCTTTCTCTCGTGGACCTAGCCCTCATCAGCAGCACTGTTCCAAAGATGGTGATAAACTTTTTCTCTGGAAGGAAGGACATCACACGTCTGGCCTGTGGAACACAGATCTTTTTCTTCTTTACTCTTGGGGGTGCTGAATGCATCCTCTTGACCCTCATGGCCTATGACCGATACGTGGCTGTCTGTAACCCCTTGAGATATGCAGTCATCATGAACCACAGGGTCTGTCTGCAAATGGCCATACTGTCTTGGATTGGGGGCGTTTTAGCTTCCACAGCACACACATCCTATACCATGAATCTGCCTATCTGTCGCTCCAGAGAAATCCACCATTTCTTCTGTGAGATGCCAGCAATCATGAAGATCTCATGCAAAGACACCTCTGCCTATGAGCTGGTGGTCTTTGTGATGGGCATTGCATTTATCATCATCCCTTTTGGACTTATCATGGCTTCCTACACCTTCGTCTTCCTCACTGTCCTGCGTATGAAATCCTCCCAAGGCCGGAACAAAGCTTTGGCCACCTGTTCCTCTCATCTTACAGTGGTAAGTTTTTATCTAGGACCATGTGTGTATATGTACATGACGCCTGGTTCCTCCCACAGCCCTGAGCAGGAGCAGGCTGTGTCTATATTTTGCACTGTCCTCACCCCCATGCTAAATCCACTCATCTACAGCCTGAGAAACAAGGATGTGGTGGGTGCTTTTCAGAAAGTCCTGAGGAAACGTCCAGTCTCTAAACAGAACACATAAATATCAAGGTGGAAAACAACCGTCTAGAGGGTCAAGAGCAAGGACTCCAGGAGCATCCACAATCACGTTTTCCAGCGTGAAGAAATTTGTTGTAGCTCTATGGGCAAACCGCGTCGTTGAATTCAGTTGACAACATTAATTCAATAAATAATAGTTTAAGAGATTTTTCTCAGTGTCTAAACATTTGTTTCCCAAATGGATCAATTCAACTGCTGTTCTTCAAACCAGTTCTTAAGCATAGACCAAGTTCCCATCTTCTCTTTTCATACCTGGAATACTTGGACGTTTCTGTGTCCTTGAGCCTCAGTCTTGTTTTGTGTTATCAGTGATTCAAGTCTTGTTAGTTTCCATTGTGAGAAGCACCAACTTCCAGGGACAGACAAATGTGACTGATACATAAAAAAGAATGGATCTTATCAGGGACCATTATAGCATAACATTTTGTTTCTCTCTTGAATGCCCTGGCAAACTCAACATGTTGGCCCCATTCTCCCTCCCTGTCTTGGGTAGAAACTTTCCTGGTCATTCTCAGATAAGCAAGAGTCCTAAGCTCAGGTAAAGTGCAAGAGGACTCTCCCTGCAGAAACTGACACACCTAGCTTTGAGTAAAAATATCATCTGCCATGGGCAAGTGAAGTGCAGTGGGCTTTCCTCTTGACTCTACAAGCTCCCCAAGCCCTCACTGGCTCCGGCTTCAGATCCCGCCTCCAGGGAGTGCATTGTGACTGAAGATAGAGAGTGGAGATAAGGGTGTCAAAAAGCTACACCTACCTGCCACCTATCTGGAGAAAGTACCCTCTGGCCATGGCAAATATTCACCAGACTCTCTGGAATCAGCGCATATTCAGAGCTGTATTTTTCCTCGTGGGATACCTGTAAGCTCTTACAAGACGCTGTTATTCATCTATAATAAATGTGTAAATAGTCACCTTTGATGCACAGAGATGAAAATGATTGGAGTCTTTCTGGGTTTGGCAGTCTGTGTAAAGTAATTGTAAGATTCCCCAAAGAGTGGAACAGATTGGACAAGAGGTAAGGCTGAAGTGACTAACAGAGATAAGCAAAATGTCACAGTTGGTTATATGAACGTTAGAGAGGTGTTGGGTTGGACTCCTCGGGAGGAGATCCACGCCTGCCTGTGGACTCACTTGCAAACACAGGCTGCTGCCTGAGACCAGAGCGGATGATGCCTCCACCGCATGGAACATAGGACAGAGGCGGGAAGGCTGCCTAGCTGCTACTAAGCCCCGGGCTGTGAGGGGCATGCTGGCAAGGCTTGTCTCTGACGCTGCGACGGTGCCGTCTAAGGCAGTCCCTCCTTTCAAACAACAAAAGAGGGTCAAATCCTGTTGGAATTGTGAGTCCCGATAACAAGGCCCAGGTCAAGAGTCTCCTGATGTAGAAAAGATTTTCTTTAGTTTTTCCGTGACTAAGGAAATGGTTCTGATATCAGCCCATATGAATCACAATGAAACTTTACGATTGAAATATATTGCAAAATCTGTTGTGAACAATAAGCGGTTGTGCCTCACAAAAATTACAATTAAATTGTGGTATATATTATTCAACATACGTCAGATCATCAGAAACCAAAAAGCACTCTAAGATCTATTGGTGGATGTGATGTGTAGAAAACTGCATCTTTTGCTTTGCTAGTATAAATATGTACTGTTATGGCCTTTTTGGAATGCGATTCATTAAAATTAAATATTGTTTCACATTCTTCTCAAGAATTCTCCCTTTGGGAATTTTCCAGAATAAATGAAATAAAAGCATCAATACTTAACATATGTAAAAGCATGTTTATTGTGGGATTGTTTACTCAAAGACTGGCCACAAGCAGTGGTAGTGGCTGAATAAATTGTGGTATATCCACATCATGGATTGCACAGCTATTATAAAGAATGATTGAAAACTATACAAGACAACCAGAAGGATCTCCAGAAGGAATTTTTGGGGAAGAACACAAGGATTGAGGGGGAAATGTATATAATAAAAGTCTGTATTTTGGTAAAATAAACAATGACCCCTAAGCTGCTATAGTTGTGTACATTTGTGTGTGTGTGAGTGTATTCAATTATCTTTTTTCTAGATTTATTGAGATATAATTGACACATAACACTTTGTAAGGTTTAAGGTGCACAATATGATGATTTGATACGTGTATGTATCGCAAAATGTTTTCCACAATGAGGTAAGTTAATACATCCTTCACCTCGCATAATTATCATTTTGTTGTTGCTGTCACAGTAAGAACATTGAAGCTTTACTCTCAAAGCAACTTTCAAGTATGCCCTACAGTATTGTTAATGAGAGTCACCGTGCTGTACTGCAGATCTCCACAACTTATTCAACTTATAACCGAAAGTCTATACACTTCAGCAAACACTATCCATTTCCCCCACCCTTCAGTCCCTGACAACCACCATTCTACTCTATGTTTCTATAAATTTGATGTTTTTAGATTCCACATATAAGTGAGATCATACAGTATTTTTCTTCCTCTGTCTGACTTATCTCACTTAGCATAATGACCTCAAGGTCTATCTATGTTGTCACAAATGGCAGAATTCCTTTCTTTCTCATGGTTGAATAATATTCCACACTATATCTTCTTTACCCATTCATCCATTGACAGCCTCTGAGGTTGTTTCCCTATCTTGGCTATTGTGAATGATGCTGCAATGAACACAAGACTGTAGGTATCTTTGGGGATTATAATTTGATTTCCTTTGGATATATACCCAGAAGTAGGATTGCTGGATCATATGGTAGGTCTATTTTCAATTTTTTGAAGAACCCCCATGCTATTTTTCATAGTGGTTGTACCATTTGCATTCCCACCAGCAGCGCACAAGGGTTCCCTTTCTTCACATTCTCATCAACACTTGATATTTCTTGTTTTTTTGATAATAGCCATCGTGACAGATGTGAGATGCTATCTCATTGTGGTTTTGATTTGCATTTCCCTGATGATGAATGACATTGAGCACCTTTTCATGTACCTGTTGGCCATTTGTATGTCTTCTTTGGGAAAATGTCTTCAGGTCCTTTGCCCATTTTTTATTTGGGTTATTTATTTATTTTTTGCCATCAAGTTATGTTTGTTCCTTGTATATTTGGGATATTAACTGCTTATCCAATGTGAGCTTTGCAAATATTTTCTCCTATTCCATAGGTTGCTTTTTCAGTTTGTTGATGGTGTCCTTTGCTGAGGAGAAGCTTTTCATCTTGAAGCAGTCCCATTGTTTATATTTGTTTTTGCTGCCTTTCGTTTTGGTGTCAAATCCAAAAAATAATTGCCAAGACCAATATCGAGGAGATTACCCCCTGTTTTCTTCTAGGAGTTTTATGGTTTCAGGACTTATGTTCAAACCTTTAATCCACATTGAGTTGATTTTTGTGTGTGGTGAAAGAGAGATGTCCAGTTTCATTCTTTGGCATGTGGCAATCAAGTTTTCTCAGCATCATTTATCGAAGAGACTGTCCTTTCACCATTATATATTATTGGTTCCTTTGTCAAAAATTAATTGACCATGTATGCATGGGTTTATTTCTCGGTGCTTGATTCTGTTCCATTGGTCTATGTGTCTGTTTTTATGTCAGTACCATATTGTTTTGATTAGCTTTGTAATAGAGTTTGAAATCAGGAAGTGCCATGCCTCCAGCTTTGTTCTCTCTCAAGATTGCCTTGGCTATTCGAGGTCTTTTGTGGTTCCATACAAATTTTAGAATTGTTTGTTCTATTTCTGTGAAAAATGCCATTGGAATTTTGATAGGCATTGCATTGAATCTGTCAATCACTTTGAGTATTATGGAAATTTTAATATTAATTCTCTGATCCATGAACATGAGATATATTTCTATTTATTTGTGTCTTCTTCAATTTCTTTCCTCAATGTCTTATAGTTTTCAATGTAAACCTCTTTCACCCTCTTGGTTAAATTTATTCCTAAGTATTTTATTCTTTTTGATGCTATTGTAAATGAGATTATTTTCTTAATTTCTCTTTCTAAAGTTTGTTGTTAGTGTAGAGAAATACAAATGATTTTTGTATGCTGATTTTCTATCCTGCAACTTGACTGAATTCACTTATTAGTTCTAACAGGATTTTGGTGTAGTCTTCAGGGTTTTTCTATATATAATAACATGTCATCTGCAAACAGACAATTTTAGTCTTCCTTTCTGATTTGATGCATTTTATCTCTGTTTCTTACCTAATTTCTCTGGCCAGGACTTCCTGTACATGTTGAATAAAAGTGGTGACAGTGATCATCCTTTCTTGTTTTTGATCTTGGAGGAAAGCTTTCAGCTTTTCATTGTCGAATATATTAGCTGTGGGCTTGTTATGTACGGCCTGTATTATGTTGAGATATGTTTCCTCTATGTCCACTTTGTTGAGAGTTTTTATCATAAATTGGTATTGAATTTTGTCAAATGCTTTTTCTGCATCTATTGAGATCATCATGTGATTCTTGTTTTTCATTCCGTTAATGTGATGTATTACACTTATTCTTTGCATATAGTGAACCATCCTTGCATCCCAAGGACAGATCACACTTGGTCATGATATATGTATTTAATGTGCTGTTGAATCCAGTTTGCTGATATTTTGTTGAGAACTTTTGCACATACATTCATCAGGGATACAGCTATATAGTTTTCTTTTCTTGCAGTGTCCTTATCTGGCTTTGGTATCAGTAAAACGCTGGTCTCATAAAATAAGTTTGGAAATGTTCCCTCTTCTTCAATTTTGTGTGAAAAGTTTGAGAAGGATTGGTGTTAATTCTTCTTTAAGTGTGTAATAAAATTCACCAATGATCCTGATGAACATAGATGCAAAAATCCTCAACAAAATATTAGCAAACTGAATTCAACAATACATTAAAAAGATCATACACCATGATCAAGTGGGATTTATCTTAGGGATGCAAGGATGGTTAAATATCCACTAATCAGTCAACATGATACACACATTAACAAAATGAAGGATAAAAAAATCATATGATCATCTCAATAGATGCAGAAAAAGTGTTTGACAAAATTCAACATTCATTTATGATTAAAACTCT
The DNA here is from genome assembly GCA_031878705.1 of Tapirus indicus. Lineage (NCBI taxonomy): Eukaryota > Metazoa > Chordata > Mammalia > Perissodactyla > Tapiridae > Tapirus > Tapirus indicus. Next base: position 277,085 of record CM062925.1, on the reverse strand, counting down.
CAACAAAGTGGATATGGAAGAAACATAGCTCAACATAATGAAGGCCATATATGACAAGCCCACAGCCAACATCATACTCAGCAGTTAAAAGCTGAAAGCACTTCCCCTAAGTTCAGGAGAAAAGAAGGATGCCCACTAGTGTTGGAAGTCCTAGCGATAGAAATAGGACAAGAAAAAGAAATAAAAGGCATCCAAATTGGAAAGCAAGAAGTAAAACTGTCACTATTTGCAGATGACATGATACTATATGTAGAAAACCCTAAAAATTCTATCAAAAAAATATTAGAACTACTAAATATATTCAGTAAGCTTGCAGGAGACAAAATCAATATACAGGAATCTGTTGTATTTCTATTGACTAATAATGAACAAGCAGAAAGAGAAATTAAGGAACGAATTCCATTTACAATTGCATCAAAAAGAATAGACTACCTAAGAATAAATTTAACCAAGGAGGTGAAAGACTTGTACTCTGAAAACTATAAGACATTGATGAAAGAAATTGAAGATGACACAAATAAATGGAAAGACATATTGTGCTCATGAATTGGAATAATTAATATTGTTAAAATGTCCATACTACCCAAAGCAATGTATAAACTCAATGCAGTCTCTATCAAAATGTCAATGGCATTTTTCACAGAAGTAGAATATATAATCCTAAAATTTGTATGGAACCACCAAAGACTCTGAATAGCCAAAGCAATCTTGAGAAAGAAGAACAAAGCTGGAGGTGTCATGCTCTCTGATTTCAAACTATACTACAATGGAACAGAATTGAGAGCCCAGAAATAAACCCACACTTATATGGTCAATTAATCCACAACAAAAGAGGCAAGAATACACAATGGGGAAAAGACAGTTTCTTCAACAAGTGGTGTTGGGAAAATTGAACAGCTGCATGCAAAAGAATGAAACTGGGTCACTTTCCTACACTATATACTAAAATAAACTAAAAATGGATTAAAGACTTAAATGTAAGACCTGAAATCATAAAACTCCTAGAAGAAAACATAGGCAGTGAATTTTTGACATCAGTCTTAGCAATATTTTTTGGATCTGTCTCCTCAGGCAAAGGCAACAAAAGCAAAAATAAACAAGTGGGACTACATCAAACTGAGAAGCTTTTGCACAGCAAAGGAAACCATCAACAAAACAAAAAGGCAACCTACTGAATGGGAGAAGATACTCGCAAGCCATATATCTGATAAGGGCTTAATATCCAAAATATATAAAGAACTCATATAATGCAATCTAAACAAACAATCTTATTTTTAAAAAATGGGCAGAGGACTTGAATAGACCTTTTTCCAAAGAAGACATACAGCCGGCCAACAGGCGCATGAAAAGATGCTGAGCATCACTGATCGCCAGGGAAATGCAATGAGACATCATCTCAAATCTGTCAGAATGGCTATTATCAAAAAGACAAGAAATAACAAGTGTTGGTGAGGATGTGGAGAAAAGGGATCCCTGGTGCACTGTTGGTGGAAATGTAAATTGGTGCAGCCACTGTGGGAAACACTATGGAGGTTCCTTAAAAAATTACAAATAGAACTACCTTACAATTCAGCAATTCCACTTCTTGGTATTTATCTGAAGAAAACAAAAACACTAATTTGAAAAGAACACCCTTCTGTTCATTGCAGCATTATTTACAATAGCCAAGACTTGGAAGCAACCTAAGTGTACATTGATAGATGAATGGATAAAGAAGATGTGGTATATATTTACAATGAAACATGCAACAACATGGATGGACCTAGAGGATATTATGCTAAATGAAATAAGTCAGACAGAGAAAGACAAATACTGTATAATTTCACTTACATGTGGAACCTGAAAAACAAAACAAATGAACAAACACAACAAAACAGAAACAGACTCATCAATACAAAGAACCAACTGGTGGTCACTAGAGGGGAGGGTGGTGGTGGGATGGGCAAAATAGGTGAAGGGGATTAAGAGGTATAAACTTACAGTTACAAAATAAATATCATGGGGGTGTAATGTACAGCACAGGAAATATAGTCAATAATATTGTAATAACTCTGTGCAGTGACAGAAGGTTACTAGACTTGTGGTGGTGATCATTCCATAATGTATATAAATGTCAAGTCACTATGTTGGCACTTGAAACTGGTGTAATACTGTATGTCAACTACACTTCAATAAAAAAAAATTCACCAGTGAAGCCATCTGGTCCTGGGGTTTTCTGTGTTGGGAGGTTTTTGATTACTGATTGATTTTCTTACTTGTTATTGCACCATTCAGAATTTCTATTTCTTCCTGATTCAGTCTTGGTATGTTGTATGTTTCTAGAAATTTATCCGTTTCTTCTAGGTTACCCAATTTGTTGCCATGTAACTGTTCATAGAGTTTCTTACGATCCTACGGATTTCTGTAGTTTCAGTTGTAATCTCTCTTCTTTCATTTCTGATTTCATTTATTAGAGTTTTCTCCTTTTTTCTAACTTAGCCTAGCTAAAGGTTTGTCAATTTTGTTTGTCTTTTCAAAAAACCAGCTTTTAGTTTTGTCAATCTTTTCTACTGTTTTTGTCATCTATATTTTATTTATTTCCACTCTGATCTTTGTTATTTCCTTCCTTCTGCTAACTTTGGTCTTAGCTGTTCTTTTTCTAGACTTGAAATTTAAAGTTAGTTGTTTGAGATCTTTCTATTTTCTTAATAAATGCATTTTTTCTCTACAGACTTCCCTCTCAGAAATCCTTTTGCAGCATCCCATAGGTTTTGGCATATTGTGTTTCCATTTTCATTTTTTTGAGATATTTTTTGGTATCACTTTGATGTCTTCTTTGACTAATTGATGTTCAGGAGAGTGTTATTTACTTTCCACACGCTGTAAATTTTCCAGCTTTCCTCTTGTGGCTGATTACTATTTTCATACCATTGTGGTCAGAAAAGATACTTGATACAATTTCAGTCTTCTCAAATTTGCTAAGGTTTGTTTTGTGGCCTATCGTGTGATCTATTTTGGAGAATGTTCCATGTGGGCTGGACAAGAATGTGTACCTGTTGCTGTTGGATGGGATGTTTTACATATGTCTGTTAGGTTCATTTGGTGTAATGTATGGTCCAGGTCCAATGTCTCCTTGTTGAATTTCTGTCTGGATAATTATTCAATGCAACAGGGTATTGAGGAGGTATTGAAGTCCCCGACTATTATTGTATTGTTGTCTATTTTTCCCTTCAGATCTGTTAGTATTTGCTTCATGTATTTAGGTGCTCCATTGTTGGATGCATACGTAATTACAATTATTATATCTTCTTGGTGAATTGACCCCTTTATTGTTATATAATGACCTTCTTTGTCTCGTGTTACTGTTTTAGGATTAAAGTCTATTTTGTCTGATACAAGTATAGCTACTCTTGCTTTCTTTTGGTTTCCACTTGCATGGAATATCTTTTTCTAGCCCTTCACTCTCAGTCTGTGTGTGTCCTTAATGCTGAAGTGAGTCTCTTGTAGGCAGCCTATGGTTGTGTCTTTTTTTTTTTTTTTATCCATCCAGACACTCTGCACCTTTTTATTGGAGAATTCAATCCATTTACACATAGAGTAACTATTGATATGTAAGGACTTACTAATGCCGTTCTATTAATTGCTTTCTGGCTGTTTTGTATTTCTATTGTTTCTTGTCCCCTCTACTTCTGCTTACTATTGTAAATGGGTGACTTTCTGTGGGGATATGCTCTCATTCTTCATTCTTTACCTTTTCTGCATCTGCTTTACGTTTTTCTTTGTGGTTACCATGAGGCTTACATGAAACATCTTATAGATAAAATAGTCAGCTTTAATCTGATAGAACTTAATCCTGAGCGTGTGTGAAAGCTCGCCCTTTTCCTACCCCTCTTTTATATTTTTGATGTCACAATTTACCCTTTTTATATTCTGTATTAATTTGTATTAATAACAAATTTTGGTAGCTATAGTTATTTTTAATACTATTTTCCTTTAACATATATACCACGGTGAAGTCATTAACACACCATCCTCTTACAGAAGTAGAGTTTTCTAAATCTGACACGATATTTCCCTTACCAGTGTGTTGTATGCCTTTGTATGTTTTCATGTCACTGATTAGCATCTTTAAATTTCAGCTCAAAGAGCTCCTTTCAGCATTTCTTGCAGGGCAGGTCTAATGGTGATGAACTCTCCCAGTTTTTGTTTGTCTGGGAAAGCCTTAATTCCTCCGCCATATCTGTAGGATAACTGCTGGATAGAGTATTCTTGGCTGTCATTTTTTTTCTTTCAACACATTGAATATGTCATTTCATTCTCTCCTGGCCTGTAGGGTTTCTGCTGAGAAATCCACTGATATCTTAATGAGGGTTCTTTTGTAGGTTTCAATCTCTATTTCTCTTGCTTATTTTAGGATCCTCTCTTTTTCTTTGACTTTCTATGGTTTCATTATAATATGTCTACGAGGAAGTCTGTTTTCCATTGAGAATATAGGGTGATCGATTAGCTTTGTGAATTTGATGTCAGTCTCTCTCCAGGTTTGGGAAGTTCTCAGCTATAATTGTGTTAAATAAACTTTCTGCCTCCTCCCTCTCTTCTCCTCTTACTCACTTGTTCTACATTTGTACTTTTGATGGATTTCCATAGATTGTGCATGCTTTCTTTGCTTTTTTCATTCTTTTCTTTGTTCTGCTCTGATTGTGTTATTTCAAGGTTCCTATCCCCTAGCTCACTGGTTCTATCTTCCACTTGGTCTATTGTGCACTAGATGCTCTCTATTGCATTTTTCATTTCATTCACTAAATTCTTCAGCTCCAGAATTTTTACTTTTTAAAAAGGTTTTTAGGTGTTTTCTTTATTATTTCTTTATTTCTTGTTGGTGGTCACTTCTGTACTTTTATTTTTAAATTGAAATATAATATAATGATGTGTAAGTTGAATGTGTACAATATGTTGATTTGATACATCTATAAATTGCAATATAATAACTGCTGTAGCATTAGCCAATACTTCTATCATGTCATATAATTATCATTTCATTCTTGTGGTGGGAATAATTAACATCTAGTGTCTTAGCAACTTGAAGTTTTTAATACAGTATTGTCGACTATAATCACTATGCTGTGTATTAGCTCTTCAGGACTTTTTCATCTCCTACTTCCAAGTTTGTACCCCAAACAACATATCCCCAACCCCCAGCCTCTGGTGACTGCCATTCTACCCTCTGTTTTTACAAGTTCAGCATTTTTAGATTCCACATATAAGTGATATCATACAGTATTTTTGTTTCTATGTCTGACTTATCTCACTTAGCACAATGTCCCCAAGATACATCCATGTTGTCACAAATGGCAAGATTTTTCTTCTTTTTTTTTTTTTTTTTGTGGGGAAGACCAGCCCTGAGCTAACATCTGTTGCCAATCCTCCCCTTTTTGCTGAGGAAGACTGGCCCTGGGCTAACATCCATGCCCATCTTCCTCCACTTTGTATGGGACGCCGCCACGGCGTGGCTGACAGGCAGTGCGTTGGCGGGCGCCCGGGATCCGAACCCGCGAACCCCAGGCTGCCAAGCACGGACTAAACCGCTGCACCACCGGGCAGCCCCAAGATTTTTCTTCTTTTTATGACTGAATAATATTCCATGGTCTGTATGTTATGTGTGTCTATATATGGACTCTAAGCTTGTTTCCATATCTTGGTTATGGTGAATACTGCTGCATTAAAATGGGGGTGTAGATATCTCTTTGAACTCCTGTTTTCATTTCCTTTGGATATACACTTAGAAGTGGGATTGCTGGATCATATAGTAGCTCCATTTTTAATCTTTTGAGGAGCCTCCAAACTGTTTTCCATAGTGGCTGCACCAATTTACATTCCCACCAACAGTGCACAAGGGATTGCTTTTCTCCGCATCCTCCCCAACTCTTGTCATCTCTTTTCTTTTTGATAATAGCCATCCTGACAGGTGTGAGGTGATATCTCATTGTGGTTTTGATTTGCATTTCCTGATGATGAGTGATGATGAGCATCTTTTCATATGCCTGTTGGCCATCTGTACATCTTTTTTTGGAAAAATCTCTGTTCAGATCCTCTGCCCATTTTTAAAATCAGATTGTTTCTTTCTTTTGTTTTTGATTTGTATAAGTTCTTTATATATTTTGGATATTAAGCCCTTGTCAGATCTATGGTTTGCAAATATATTCTCCCATTTCATAGGTTGCCTTTTAATTTTATTGATGATTTCCTTTGCTGTGCAGCTTTTTAGTTGGATGTCAACCCACATGTTGAGTTTTGCTTTTGTTGCCTGTGTTTTCTGTGTCATTTCCAAAAAGCTCTAGAACTTGTTTGGTTCTTTTTTATGCTTTCTATCTCTCTGTTAAATTTCTCACTTTGTTCATGTGTTGTTTCCCTGATTTTACTGAGGTAGCAGACACTTTCCCAAGTCTTTGCCTGTAGATGGTTTATACTCTTCATCGGTCCTGTTATACCTGGAGCTTTCTCTGCCCTTCTATCAATACACCTGCTCCATTGTTTTTTGCTCCCTCTTGTAGCAGAATTCTTACACTTTTATGTTTTCTCTGGTTCTTACAGCTCCCCAGGCTGGCTCCTGGAAACCTCTCTTTTGTTCCTCAGAAGGTGACGCTAATTCCAAGTTTGTGTTTTCTCACACCCACAGACCCCGGTCTGTGTTTCTGAGAGCATTCCATTTTCTGCAGCTCACTCGTGCCACCACATTCAGAAGCATCACAAGGAGCTGGACGCGGAATAGGGGGAGGTGTGACTTTAGCACTTGGAGGACTGGGGGTGCCACGGGCACTCTGCAGGGATCCCTGAATGAGGTTTACATTTTATATTATATATATTGTTGCATAATAAACATATATTTACACAGCCAAAAATAGTAGCATACTATATGATTATTTTGCACCTTGAATTTCCTCTTAATATGTTGAAGTTAATTTCCCACATCAGTGTATATATAGTTGCCTCATTCTTTGTTAATAGCTTCATTGTATTCTCTTGTAAGGATGCACAATAATTACTTAGTTTCCTATTTATGCACTTTTAGGTTATTCAAAAAAATACACTGTAATGGTTAGTAGTGCAGACTCTCAAACACCCTGGCTGGGTTTGAAACCCATCTCACCCCTATGTGAACAACCTTGGGCAAGTTATGTAACCTCTCTGACCTTCAGTTTCTTCATCTCTAGAATGGGGATAGTATCAATGCTTATCTTGTGGGTTTGAGGTGAGGATTAAATGAGCTAACGAATGTTCATAACTCATAATAGTGCCCAGCACCTAGGAGGTGCTGTGTGTTAGGTGTTATTGTTTACAGTTTTGCTTTTGTAAATAATTCTGGATGGATTCTGTTGTCCTCACTTCATTTCTTCAAGTTCTGTACTCCATGGCCCAAAACTGGAATGGTTAGGCACACCAAAGGATCGGCATATTAAAACTTTTGATATTATTCACTTTCACTCCTTTGTGGGTGGATCAATTTGAACTTCCAGCAACAGTGTCTGAGAGCGCCACTTCCCCACACTTACGGCAGCACAGGCATTACCAAACTTCTTCATCTTTACTTTCCACTTGCATTTCTCTTATGATGGGCTAATCTGAGCTCATTTCATGTTTAAGAACCATGTATGTTTCCTTTTCTATGAGCTCTTCATATCTTTTCTCATTTTTCTTTTAGGTTGGTTGTGTCTCATATTCACTTCTAAGAGCACTTTCTCCACTTTCATTACATATATCCTGGTTATTAGCTCTTAGTCTGTGACAGATGTTGTGAAACTTTTTTCAGATTTGTTGTTTGTCTTTTGACTAGTTACGAGTCCTTGAACACATCTTCTTATGCTTCTTAGTGTTTTTTTTTTCTTAACATGAAATTCACTTTTATTGTTAATTAGGAGTATTCGATAATCCTTAATGAGTTTTAAGTTTAGAGGCTGGGAACCAAATTTAGTTTTATCAAATGACTAACTAATTATGCAAGCATAATTTATTGAATAATTCATCTTTTTTCCAAAAATATATAATGCCAATTTTATCATATACTAAACTACTGTGTATGTATCTGAGTCAATTTCTGGACTCTCCTATTCCATTGATCTGTCTATTTGTTCCTTTGCTAGCGCCACATTTTAAAAACTGTATCACTATAGTGTGTCTTACAATCGAGCAGGGCAGACCCCACTCATTACTCAGCATTTTCAGATTTTTCCTGGATGGACTTTTCTGTATGCTTTTTCATAAGGATTTAAAAATCAGGCTCCCTAACTATTAAAAAGTTACTATTATTGTTGGGATCACATTAAATTTGTAGTTCAATTTAGGGAGAATTGAAATCTTTCTGTTGTCAGGCCATCCATGATATTTTATTTTTTTCCCTTACTTTCAAATACATAGTTTCCATTACAATCTCTTATTTCACTCTGAAGTTATTTAATAATGTATTTCTTAAAACTGAAAAGGATGTTTCATTGTTTTTTAAGTGCTTTCTATCTTTCTTATGCTGGATTGACGCGTTAGTTTTCTATTGCTGCATAACACATTACCACAAACTTAGCGGTTTAAACAATGCCCATGTGTCAGTGTGCAGTTCTGCAGGTCAAAAGTGTGGCTGTTTGGAAAAGTCCCTGAAAAACACTTCTGCCCTTCCAATTTCAAACATCTTTGCCTAGGCTAGCCCTAGTTCCTATAGAAGATACTGCAAATCTACACTATTTCGATTTCTTTTATTTTATTGGCCTGTAAAGATTAAAATATATCTGTTAAATGGGCTTCATATTTTTTAATTGTAACTGAGTCTGGATTAATGATAGATGCATTGTTCATGTCTCTAAATAATCTGAAGTATATTTTATTTTCAAATTTGCAAGGGTACATATCTTGACCAAAAGAAAAAAACACTTTAAATCAATTGGATTTGGCCATTTGGTGACTCAGTTTGAGTTAAAAGTTATCATCATGTCTCATGTAAAGCTCCGTGTGAGGCAGTGGGGACAAGCAGTGTGAATGCTGCTCACATGTGGGGGTTTGCAGGCTGCTGCTGAACTAGAAGGGCTATTAGAGTGCATGCCATGTGGTTCTAGGTAGAGCAGCAGGGACTAAAGAAGACGATGTTTCCTTCTCTCTCCCCTGTCAATCCAGCGCTGGTGCTCATTTCCAACATGCGACACCTCTGGGTCCAAGGCAGCCCGTCTTGGCATCGCGTGAAGAGGAAAAGTGCCAGGATTCATCAAAGACGTCAGTGGAGTCAGAAGACACTGGAAAATGCCCTGCATGTGCTGAGAAAAGAAGTAGTAATGGCGTGGTGAGACTGGCTTGTTTCGTGTCCCTCCTGTGTGCACCTCAACAGCCTCCCTGCCTCCAGAGTGGGCTGCCTGAGGTGCACCAGCGGTCGAGCTGAGGTTGGGATGCTGGCCACAGACCTTCCTCAGGCTCGTCCCTCAAAGTGCCCAAGGCAGATGTTCCAAGCCCTCCCCCTCCTGAAATCGACTGTGGCTACGATGCACAGCTCCGTGAATATACCCAAAACATTGAATTGTACACTCTAAGTGTGACGTGTGTGGCAGGTGAATTATATACCAATAGAGCTGTGAGGAGGAGGAGGAAAATGTAAGCTCCTGAGGCCAGAGGTATTTTTGTTCGTTTTTTCACTAGTGCATTCCAAGGGACCCAGACACCTGACATGAAGATGTTTTGAATGAATAACTACTGTCGGGTCCAAAATGGCCCAACACCATGTAGTCCATTGATTGTAGTATTTTCTGTCCCAAACGTCTCATTTATTCTTCTCCCCTCCTGCGAGAAGCACCCGCCCTCCACCGCCCCCTCTTGCCGAAGTCCCCCTCCTCCTCCCCCTCCCGGGGTCCTGTCAGCTCAGGAAGCATCACTCGAGGCGTTCACCTTCACTGCTCTCAGCCATCCTTCATCTCGCAAACACGGTTTCCGAAGCGCAAGACACAGGGGAAACTCCGAAATCTGACAGATCTGGTTCCAAGGAGGATCTTCCAGCTACACCGACACAGCACTTGGCCTGATGTTGCGAACAAGGAAGGTCTCCCATCAAAGGATGGGAGGCCCGGGGAAACTCTGAGGACCTGATAGCTCCTGAAAGACGTCCTTGGGACCCGGACGAGGTCATGTGGTCTGAGAGCGGGAACGCCGCGGGGACTGAATTTAGGTCCTGGACAGAGTCGAGCCAAAGGCCCCGGGACCGGGCGGAGAGCGCTCTCAGGGCCTGGAGGACCTGGAAGCCCCGTGTGCACAGCCCAGGGGCGAGGGAAGCAGGAGGCATGTGCGGGGAGGTGGGGGAGAGATGCAGGAGAGGGTGGTCTGTCCTCAGAGACTCCCAGGACCAGGCCCTCTGCGGGACAGAGGGGGCTGCAGGGGACCCTGGCGGAGCGTTCCAGGGGCTTTGGAAGTAGAGCGCACAAACAGGCCTGCGCGCTCAGGGCCAGGGCGGGAGTGGGGAGAGCCCGCGCCCTGTTTGGGGACGCCCAGGAGAACCTGGGGAAGGGGCCTGGCGGACTGCACACACGCTCCTGCTGGGGGCGCCAGAGCAGCAAAGTCCACTTTGTGTGAAGTCCGTGAGACTTGGGGTCTACTTTTTAAAAACTGAGTTCCATCTGCAAGGAGGTAGACGCAGCTCCCCTTTTTCCTTCTTTCCTTCTTTCTTGTCTGACATTTTTTCACTTTTTTAGTTTTCATTTTTTGCTTTTTCTTTTTTGTTAATTTTTTTAAACGTCTTTTTAATTTTCTTTTTTATTATTTTTCTTTTCTCTTTTTTCTCCTTTCTCAACTTTCTTTATCCTGTTTTAAGTTTTCTTCCTCATTTTTCTTTTTTCAATTTTCTTTTTCCTTTTTTAATTTCTCTTTTTTTTTCTTTTCATCATTTTCCACTTTCCAATTGAGGTGACATTCACATTAGAGTGAAAAATTCACTGGTATTCAGCACATTCAGAGTATTTGCAACCACCACCTCTATCTCATTCCTAAATATCTTCATCGCCCTAAAATAAAGCCTCCAAAACACTAGGCGGTTACACCCCGTTGCTGCCCAGCTGCCCAGTGCCTGATGACCAACAATCTGCCGTCTGTCTGTCTGGAGTCACCTCTCTGGACACTTCATACACATGGAATCCCACAGGACGTGGTCTCCCACGTCTGCCTGCCACGTCCTCCTCCCTTTGCATTTTTAGGGGCCTGTCCCCATCCCAGGTTAAATCCTGTACCTGAGGAGCTGGGTGGATGTCTCTCATAGCTCTCGATTCCTAGAAGAAAGTCCCTGGGCCACACACGAGCTCGTGCCTAGTAAGGACCGTGCATCTGGGTGACCGCCTTTGGATCTGGAGGACAGTCACTCTGCAGGCCCACCCCTCCTTCATGACGGCTCTCTGATCAGGGTCAGGGGTTACCCGAGTCTCCAATACTCTCAGCATCCGTCCTTCCCCCAGGCGAGCCTCGCACCCTGCTTCCTTCACAGCTGGCGAATCTGAGGTGCTCTGGTTGCTACAGCCTCGGGCCTCCCTCCCTACTCAAGTGCACCCGAGAGGAGTTTTAGCTGATGTCACTAACTGGTCAGAGCAGCGCACAGCAACATGAAAACGAGTAGCAGCCATAATCCTCATATTTATGTATAAAGGGGGGTGACTTGCCTACTAACAGGTCCCCCCGCCCCGAGGAGGAAGGCAGGGGTTGCAGGGGCTTTGGGTAGCACTAGCCCCCGTGTGAGCACTGACTTTGGTGGGAGGACACAGAACTTCAGTCCATCACATTTGGCCGAATTGAATTAAACACCCCACCTCCAAGAAGGCCATGCAGCACTTCCTCTTTTCCCACCAAAACCCTTCCAGAAAATTCCAGACTTGAGTCAACAGAAGGAAGGATAGGCAGGAACACAATCTGGCCCGGCATCTTACTCAGGTGGGTGTTCTGAGGCCCCCGAGTCAGGCTCCCAGCGAGGACAGACTGCCATGGCCACAGGGATGGGAAGGGGGTGGCCTGAATTTCTGTACAGGAGTCCCTGGGGGCAAATGCCAGAATTTGGCAAACTTCAACCTGATTGTGAGAAACTTTCCCGAAGGAGCCGGGCCCAGCTTAGCAAGGATGGAGGTCTTTTGATAACAGAGAAACTTTATCTGAAGCCCCAGCCTCTGCCCTTGGCCTGGGTCCTAGCCCTCGAGATCTGAGTCTCCTCCTTGGGGCTCCGGGCACAGTCCGACAGCCGTCCTCCACCAGCCGCCCCACTCGGTCTCCATCTCTCCCCTTATCTCCTGCTACCACGGTCTCGCTCTAAAACCCTCATGTGTTCAGTTCTGGTAACCACACCCCTCAGGAAGCCCTCAGGTTTGGGGTTTTTTTCTGTTGCAACTGCCAAAAGGCACAGTTGATTATTTTTGCAAACGAGTCATATGAGTGTCCTAGAGACCTGGGACTCGGCTGCTTCAGCTGTATTTCTAGGCTCCCCTCTCCTGTCACCACCTGCAGATGGCCTGGTCACTTGTCTGATGCCCCACCTGGAACTGGCAGAGAACTAAACTGATTCCTCAACCCCACCAGGATTCCCAGGAAGCCTGCAGCCGGACTCGAGTTGGGTGAGGATTTTCTACCTGGGGGCCTCCTCTACGTCTTTGCTTTCTCCACTTTCTTCCCATCCTCAAGTGCCAGGGAGACCCCGGGCTTTCCTGGAGGGCAAGCACAAATAGGAGGAGAACATTTGCCAACATAACTCCTGATTCCTTCCCAGGGACACCAGTCCTGCGAGGCTGTGCTTGGCGGGAGCAGCCAGGCCAGCAAACATGTTTCAGAACACTTGCTCTCTAAACTGAGTCCACATAAGTAATAAAACTTACGGGGCGTGTTAGCCTCAGGACATGGCTGCCGAGGATCCCTGGGTTCTGTGTCCCCCTCCTCCAACTGCAGAAGTCCTCTTGGGGACAACAGGAAAGAGGGGGCTTTAGGGGCTCTGTGGATGTGGTTCTGAGCTTGGATTTGGGTGTTCTCCCCCAGATTGCTGGTGTTTCACCACAGAATGTGGCTAGAGATTGGGCAATAATCTCACCTGAGCTGGTGAGGGAGTGAAGCCCGTCCACGCTGGAAGTGCCTCCGTGGAACTCTGGATGGATGCCAATGAGAGAAACCCCATCCACGGGCTGGTGGACACAGGAGTAGCTGATGCTAGTGGTCTCTCTGTCTGGGATTAATAACTTGTGAGGGAGGCAGAGGGGCCCAGATGGTTAAAAATTACCTTTTTCTTCCAAGGTTGTTTTTCCTTCACTGCCGTTAGCCTCCTGGCAGTGCCGCGTCTCCCCCAAGACAGAGAGACAGACAGACAGACACAGGAAGAAAGAGACAGAGATAGAGAGACAAACAGACAGACAGATGGACAGAGAAGGAGACAGAGAGACAGAGACAGAGAGGGAGATGGAGACAAGGACAGAGACATAGGGACACAGAGAGAGAAACTAATGTGGTCCCCACCTTGTCTCCAAAGTCCTGGGCTCTCTCCATCCCCAGCAGGCATGGCCAAGACACGTGGGCAAGATGCCTTTCGGTCCAGCGGCTCCGTTACCCTCATCGTCCTGCAGCTCCTGTCTGGCGCCATCCCTGGCAACGGTAGGAGAGCTTCATTTCCCCTTGTGAGGAGGATGCCCCAGCATAGGGAGGGGAAGTCCAGAGGGGATCCAGGCTGACGCCTTCCCGTGTCAGCTCAGGAAACAAGAACTCTATCCTAGGGGACCCCAGCCATGGGTGGGAGAGGCTGGCTTCCTCGCCCTTGGTCTAACCAGTGCTTTGGGATCTGCCCTAGAAGGGAAAGCCGATTTCCAGGTCTCTGGGCCCAGGGAGCCTGTTCTGGCCCTGGTGGGGGAAGACGCAGAGCTACCGTGCCACCTGTCCCCCAACATCAGCGCCAAGGACATGGAACTGCGGTGGTACAGGGACCAGCCCTCCCCAGCCGTGTACGTGTACAGGCAAGGGGAGGACGTGCAGGAAGAGCAGATGGCGCTGTATAGGGGAAGGACCACCTTCCTGAAGGACCATGTGGCCCAGGGCCAGGCCACCGTGTGGATACGCAACATCACCGCTTTCGATAATGGGACATTCCACTGCCTCTTCAGCGATAGCACCATGTCTGCAGAGGCCACGCTGTGGCTGAGGGTGGCAGGTGAGGGCCAGCAGGGCCCCTGATCTCCCTGAGACTTCTCCCCGAAGTTTCATCCACCTCCAGATATTTTGGTTGTGGCCCAAAGTTCCTAAGCCTGAGAACTCCCCACGACGGGTGCTTCCAAGCGTCCCAAGTTGCAGGTGCTGCACCTGGTTCTGGCAAGGGAAGTGTGGCTCTGAATGCATGGTTTTGTTTTCTAAGTTTCCTTCTCTTCACTACCCCATTGAGAAAAGGGGAGGGGAGGGAGGGAGGGAGACAGAGACAGACAGAGTCAGAGACAGAGAGAGAAACAGAGACATACAGAGAGAAAGAGACACAGAGAGAGAGAGACCGAGAAAGAGAGACAGAGAGTAGAGTGTGTGGGAGGTGGCGACCTGTCCTGGGTGATCCAGAACTTGTGTTTGAAGTTGGCCAACCTCTGTTCACTCCCCACACTTACTAATTTTGCAACACAGGAGAGGTACTTAATCTCCCTGAATCTTTTCTATTATGTCCTGTTTGTTTTTTTTCTGGGAATGATGTAGCTTATTTGGGATGTAAATATTAGACAGGGAAGATAGTTTGTGAAAATCCCAGACCCCTACTGGAAATTCTCAGACTTTTATTTTTCTGATGGAAGCAGCGGGGCTGCAGACGTTGGGGTGTCTCTTCCCACAGGGCTGGGCTCCGAACCCAGAATCCGAGTGCAAGTTGATCAGGACGAAGATGTCTGGGCAGAGTGCACCTCGGCGGGCTGGTACCCGGAGCCCCAGGTGCAGTGGACAGACTTCAGGGGACTGGACCTACCTTCTGAGAGCAACGTCTCAGCCTCGCCAACGACAGGCCTCTGGGCTGTGATGTCCAGCATGACCGTCCCCAGCAGGGCTGTGGGGGGCCTCTCCTGCTCCATCTCCAGCCCCCTGCTTCCAGAAGGGAGGGTGGCCAGGCACCCCCTGCCCGGTGAGTGTTCTGTTCAGTTCTGGCCTCAAAAGCTCCGAGCACAGGGGCTCATGTCCCCAGATGCAAGGACATTTGGAGGGAGCTGCAAGGCCTGTAGCAAGAGGGGACGGGATGGCAGGTCCCTGTCCATGGCCTGGCCCGGGGGACAGGGGAGACCCACAGCTTGGGGTGCTGATTCCTGAGGTGGAGCAGAGATGGGGTCAGAGGGAGCCCCCAGGGGAGCTTTGCCTTCCAGGGGAAAGATAAATATTCACCCCACATTAACTTTCTTAAAAGTTTTTTTTAATAGACTTTAGTTTTTAGAGCAGTTTTAGGTGCACAGCACGAGTGAGGGGAAGGTACAGAGATTTCTCATGCACACACAGCCTCCCCCATTATCCACAGCCCAGCAGAGTGGTGCGTTTGTTATAGCTGATGAACCGACATGGACACGTCATCCAGAGTCCATAGTGCACAGGAGGGTGCACGTGTGGTGTTGTGCATTCTGTGGGTCTGAACAAACATACGAACCATTTTAGAGCAGTTTGTACCATCGCGCCCCGAGCCGTGAACCCTGCAGCGTCCACACGCTAGGAACATAGAAGCTCTCTCACTGTATTCTTCACTCCCTGGAATCCCTGCAGATCCCTTCTCCAGCGGCTTCCAGTCCTGGAAAATTGTTCTGCCTGTGATTCTCGTGGCAGCAGGATTTGCAGTAGCTACATTCATCTACTTCTGGAAGCGTCAACGGGGTAAGAACAGGAAGCTGCTGGAAGAAGAGGGAGCTCGTGGGGCAGAGGAGCAGGACCTGCCGTTGCCTAGTGCACAGGGACACTGACGGGACAGGCCTGCCCCCTGCAGACCGCGGGCACCCGTGCAAAGCCCGGGGCTGACTTCCCCCTCTGCGCCTCAAATCCAGTAGGAAGGGAGTGGCCTGTGCAGCCCCGTCCTGGGGTGGGCCAGTCTCCACAGACCCAGGAAGACCCTCTGTCTCTGAGAGACCCTTGGTTGTTCCTCCCTGCGGGGTTTCAGGAAGGCTGGCAGGTCTCCCTCTGGGAAGCAGACAGGTCTGAGCTGAACCTGAAGGAGTGCGGCCGTGGTCAAACACGGCAGCGAGCCGGG
Source organism: Tapirus indicus (assembly GCA_031878705.1). Lineage (NCBI taxonomy): Eukaryota > Metazoa > Chordata > Mammalia > Perissodactyla > Tapiridae > Tapirus > Tapirus indicus. The sequence goes on along the minus strand of CM062925.1, from coordinate 260,890 downwards.
CCCGTGAGGACCTCTGTTGTCACTGTCCTTAGGATTGTCACCATACTGACTATTTCCCTCACCACTCGTCCACTCCTGCCTCCCGTGTCATTTCAGGAGCTGGGGACTTGCCCGTAGAGGTCAGGCCCCAGTTTGGGGAGCAGAGCAGACTGTCCCTCGGCTGGTGTTAGAGCCTCGTTGGGACTTTAGGGTGGAAGGAAGCTCTGGCCAGTGGGCTGGGCCCCACAACCGCCCTTCCCACGGGTACACGCCCCGTTGTTTCCCTGAGCACTAAAGCAGGTGTATTTGTTCTTGTTTTACAAAAAGACCAGGGGAAGAGCTCGGTGAGTCCTGTTCTGACTTAGCTCCCCAGAATATTTGATACGCTGATTCCCACGGCTTCCCATCTTTCTGTTTCAATGCAGGCCCAGGATAGGTCAGCCTCATCCATGGTGGGGGCCATGCTGGAGGCTCAGAGCCTCTGCCCCCACACACCCTGTCACCAGCTAACTGGCAGCGTTGCTTCAAGAGTATCTTGCAGAAGTTCCACCAGCATCTAATAGTTTCTCAAAATTGTTTTTCAGGACAATGAACAGCTACCCACCAGCTTAAACTGACCCACACCAGGGCAAAGCACACTGCAGGAATGACGCCTGTGCAGAAGAATGGAAAGATATACCAAACTGACCTTTGCCTCATAGTAATGCCAAGATGACTGCCCCAGGAGGGGCTTAAGCCTTGTTAACTTAACATGGGACGTATGTGGAGGCATGTATCTAAACTGCACATGTGCCGGTCTATGCCCGCCTCTACATGGAATGACAAAACTTCCCTCTTGCATATTCATTCTCTACCCCAAATAAAAGGCACCTGTTCTCTTGTTCAGGGGGCCATGGCTTTGTGAAATTATTCCCAATGGTCTTCATTTTGTTCACTACATGCTGAGAATAAAATTCTGCTTTCTGTGACAACTATTTCTGGTGTAGGTTTTGATTTAACTGACCCAAGAGTAGCCTCCCTTGGTCCAGTAACAACCCCAAGTCAACTCCCCAACCGGCTCCCAAAGGCAAAGGTATCAGAAGTACAACCCTAATTCCATGGAGCAGGGGTGAAAGGGTAGGGTCACTTGTCCTAGGGACCCCGCAATCAGAGCTGGTCTTGTGGAAACAGGAAAGGCCAAAAAGGCCCTTCTTCAGTGACCTATGGGTCTTGGCTTCTCTCCTTCACACCTTCATTTCTGATGGAAATAAGTTCCGAGCTACTCAAGAGGATGGTGAGAGCAGGGTGGACAAAGGCCACCAGGAGGCAAACCCAGACCATTTCTGGCATCAGTCTGCATTCCAATGCTCACTCCCACATGTGTGTGTGCATGTGCGTGCGCATGTGTGTGCATGCATACATGTATGCACACACCCACGTGCACATGCATGTGTGTGCATATCTGAGTGCGTGTGTGCATAAGCATGCATGCATGTCTGCAAGCATGTGTGTGCAAAAGTGTGTGCTGGTTTGTGTGTGCACAAATGTGCATGCATGTACACATGTGCATGTCTGGGTGTATATGTGCATAAGCATAAAATATGTGTGCCCACATGTGTGAGTGCATCCATGCACAGGAGTGTTTGTGCATGTTGGCATGTTCTAGTCAAGGGTGCAGAAATGCTATATTACATGCTGGTGAGTGGCAGCCACATCCTTGTAAATGTCATGTCTCAGCTGATCCGAGACACCTTAGTTCCTTCTGTTTTTGTCTCCTGAGGCCCTGGAAGAGCGTCTGGCAGTGAGTCCTGCCTGTGGGAGATGCCGGGAGAGACAGCTTTTCTGAGGCAGGGGACTGGGGGAGACTGTTACAGTGCAGAGCGGAGAAACCAGGGGCCTCAGGACAGGATCTCACAGGCAGGAGGTGTGGAGTGCAGAGGGGGAGAGTCTGGCTGTGGACGGGAGCACCCAAGACCCGAAGAGGAGAAACTGGCAGGGCAGGAGATGGGGCGAGTGAGAGGACTAAGGGAAGCCGGGGACCCTGTCTGAACATGGCCACTTGTTGAAGGGCCAAGGAGGAGAGAGAGAGAAATCATTCATTCATTCCTTCATTCATTCATTTAAAATAGTGACTGAACGGGGCCGCCCGGTGGCGCAGCGGTTTGGTCCGCACTTTGGCAGCCCGGGGTTGGCGAGTTCAATCCTGGCGCCTGCCGACGCACTGCTTGTCAGCCATGCTGTGGCGGTGTCCCATGTAAAGTGGAGGAAGATGGGCACGGATGTCAGCCCAGGGCCAGTCTTCCTCAGCACAAAGAGGAGGATTGGCAACGGATGTTAGCTCAGGGCTGGTCTTCCTCACAAAAATAAATTAATTAATTAAAAGTGACTGAGGGGCCAGCCGGGTGGCATAGCTGCTAAGTTCACACGCTCTGCTTCGGCAGCCCGAGGTTTGAGGGGTTCAGATCCCAGGCGCAGACAGACGCACTGCCTCTCAGCCATGCTGGCAGCGTCCCATATAAAGTAGAGGAAGATGGGCATGGATGTTAGCCCAGGGCCAGTCTTTCTCAGCAAAAAGAGGAGGATTGGCGACGGATGTTAGCTCAGGGCTGGTCTTCCTCACACACACAAAATAAAATAAATAAAATAGTGACTGAGAGCCTCGTGGGCCAGCAATGGGGTACTTATTAGTGAGTGAAAGGGCTTCCTCCCACCCCCAAGGGGCATTGAATCTATGTGGGGAGGCATGCCATAAATCAACGAAAAATTTTAACTGAGACTGGAATAAGTCAGGGTAAATTACAGGAATGAAATGGGTGCAATGATGAAGTTGGCCATGTGGGATCATCAGGCCCTGCTGGGGGTAACACCATCTAAAGAGAGGGCTGGGTGACAGGGAGATGGCATCAGAGGGAGAAGGAGGAGACCCCTCCTCCACCGCAGGGATCACGGGGGCTGTGGTGCAAGAGATGGGCGTGTGGAAGAGATGCCAACGGGCTGGGGGGCAAGTAGGTGCCCCATCATGCAGAGCCTGGAAAGTCGTGGTCGGGAGTCTGGATTTTCTGTGAAGTGTGATGCAAGATGAGTGAGGGGGTTTAAGCAGGGAAGAGGCACTGATGCAGGAAGAGAGGGGACAGACACGAGAGGGGTCCTGGAGCCACAAGTGGCAGAGTCCAGAGGGGCAAGGGAACGGAGGAGCCCAAGATGACCCACAGCTGGGTGAGTAACTGGGCCACACTGACTCCATCCACTGGAAAGGGAAAGCCTGAGAGAAACCTGACAGATTCAGGCCAGGGAACTGACCTCTTAAGATGGAGATATTCTCAGACGTCCACATGGAAACATCAAGTCCATCGTCAGACACACAAATCTAGAGCTCTCAGGAGAGGTGTGGACGGAGACAGGGATTTGGGGTCAACCACACACACTGGCTTTTACAATTATGAAAGAGAATAAGATTTGGGAAGTCACTGTACCATCTGCTCAATTTATCTGTTAGCCTGAAATTATTCTTGAAAAATTTTTTTTAAAACTAGGAAATAAGATATAACAACAAAGAAAGGGCAGATACAGGACAAAGACGGGAGAGCTAAGCTCTGGTCTTGGGGAGCCCCAGCGTCTGAAGGTTTGTGTGAGCAGGATGGCTCCTGAGGAAGGAGTCGGAAGACGTGGGCAGAGCTGGGGAGGGACGCGGAGATGCTGCACCCCTGACGTCGGACACAGTGTGTTGAGGGGCAGCTGATGGTGTTCGATACAGCCGAGCAGTGGAGTGAGACGAGAACAGAGAATGACCTGGAAAACCCAGCAAGTGCGGTGATGAAGGGAGGTGCCCCCATGGAGAGATCTGGGTAGAAAATTCCAGAATGACTGTCTGTCGGGCTGGGCTGGAAATTGCAGAGTGGGGATCAGGTGGAGCGTGGCTGGTTTGGTTTTAATCGAAGGAAAAGGCAGTGAGCATGTCTGCTCCCTAAAAGGAATGGTGCGGTGTGAGGAGAGACGAAGGCAGCAGGGATAAAGGGAAGGAGCGAAGAGAACGTCTTTGCAGGAAGACGGTCGGCGGGTGTGGGCAGATGGGGCGCAGGTCCCCGCTGTGGGGAGAGGAGCAGGAGAGTGTGGAACCGGAGTCTGGAGCCGGATGGCACAGGCTCTGCTCTTAGACTCTCAGAGGCGCCTCCGGCTTCCGCGTTTCCTAAGGGACGTCCTTGAGAAAGGTCACTAGAGAAGGCTTGTAACGGTTCATAAGCACAGACTCTGCGCCAGCGACAAGAGAAGGGAAGTGAAGAGGGTGGAGGAGGAAGCGATGGACGGAGGATGCAGCAGGGCTGGGGAGAGGAAGCCGGTCTTCCTGGATATGGGGCCATCTGAGATGCCGATGGGAGCGCAAGAGGGCGCAGCCACTTTGGGGAGCGGGGTGGCTACACCGTGACCCCGCAACTGTGTTCCTGGGCAGAGACCCCAGAGAAATGAACGTGTGTCCCAGAAGACCAGGAGCAGGACGTCCTTAGAGGCCTCGTTCATAGCTGCTAAAGCTGACAACAACCCTGCTGTGTGCGACGATGTGCTGGGATCGCCCACGGAGTGCCCTTTAGCAATCTGAGAAAAAGCACAGACTAACCAGGAAAGGGCATGCCGGGACAGCTGGCGAGATCTGAACGCGGTCCAGCGGCTGTGACGTACTTGTTGACAGGCTGCATCAATGCTGGTTTTCTCGTTCTGATCCTTTCTCTGCGGCTATGCAAGATGTGGTCATATGCATATTGCTACTGTTTTGTGAGTCTGGGACCATTTTTTAACATGAATAACTTTTTTAGTGATGAGAGGATGTGGAACAGAAGGCAACAGGAGCCTGTGTTGGACCGTAATGGAGATGCCACGTGGGTGTGCTCCATCCCCAGGCTCCCACTCCACGGGAAGGGCTTTGGGTGGGAAGAGCAGGGAAAATTCAGGAAGCAGCAGTGAAAATTTGGGGGGAAACAAATAGTCCTTGGTAGAACGAGAGGGGGCAGGGTTGCACTCCAGGAGGGAGGTAAAGGGATGTTTGGCGGGAACGGAGGGGATTTCACAGTAGGAGAGCCGGGTCCTCTCCAGTTCAGGAAACATGAGTGTCTGGGACACTCGGAGGGAGACGCAAGCATGTGGGGCTTTAGAACAGACAAGGGTGGGCACTGACTCTGGTGCTGGGGCCCGGAAGGTTTCCGTGGTTGCAAAGGCGGCTTCTGGAAGAGCTGAGCCCCAGGCTGGTCCCCAAACGCCCCTCCTGCCTCTCATTAGGGAGCCCAGTGTAGACGCACCCTCCCCCAGGTCACTGGCTGTGGACCTGAGAGCTCTGAGAGGGACAGTGGGCAGAGAGGACGGGCAGGAGAGAAGCGGGCTGTTTTGGAAGATGCTGGTCTCAGGTTGTAGGGCCGTAAGATCCCTCTCAGGGTTTTCCAGAAGGGACTGCCCAGTGGCTGCAGCCCCAGCTGTCTCACAGCACCTGCATCCATGCCCATGTGGAACCATCTCATGTCCTCCTGGATCCTCCCCCAGCTCTGCCTCTCTCTGTCTCTGTCTCTGTCTCTCTCCCTCTCTCTCTCTCTCCCCTCTCTCTCTGTCTCTCTCCTCTCTCTATCTCTCTTCTCTCTCTCTCTCTCCTCTCTCTCTGTCTCTCTCTCCTCTCTCTGTCTCTCTCTGTCTCTGTCTCTCTCTGTCTCTCTCTCCTCTCTCTCTCTCTTCTCTCTCTCTCTCTCCTCTCTCTCTGTCTCTCTCTCCTCTCTCTGTCTCTGTCTCTCTCTGTCTCTGTCTCTCTCTCTCCTCTCTCTCTGTCTCTCTCTCCTCTCTCTCTCTCTCTCTCTCTCCTCTCTCTGTCTCTCCCTCCTCTCTCTCTGTCTCTTTCTCTCTCTTCTCTCTGTCCCTCCCTCTTTCTCTGGTGCTGTGTGTTTCTGTCTCTGTCTCTCTCTGTCTCGCTCTCTCTCTCTCTCCCCTCTCTCTCTGTCTCTCTCCTCTCTCTATCTCTCTTCTCTCCTCTCTCTCTGTCTCTCTCTCCTCTCTCTGTCTCTCTCTGTCTCTGTCTCTCTCTCTCCTCTGTCTCTGTCTCTCTCTCCTCTCTCTCTCTTCTCTCTCTCTCTCTCTCCTCTCTCTGTCTCTCCCTCCTCTCTCTCTGTCTCTTTCTCTCTCTTCTCTCTGTCCCTCCCTCTTTCTCTGGTGCTGTGTGTTTCTGTCTCTGTCTCTCTCTGTCTCGCTCTCTCTCTCTCTCCCCTCTCTCTCTGTCTCTCTCCTCTCTCTATCTCTCTTCTCTCCTCTCTCTCTGTCTCTCTCTCCTCTCTCTGTCTCTCTCTGTCTCTGTCTCTCTCTCTCCTCTGTCTCTGTCTCTCTCTCCTCTCTCTCTCTTCTCTCTCTCTCTCTCTCTCTCTCTCTCTCTCTCTCTCTCTCTCTCTCTGTCTCTCCCTCCTCTCTCTCTGTCTCTTTCTCTCTCTTCTCTCTGTCCCTCCCTCTTTCTCTGGTGCTGTGTGTTTCTGTCTCTGTCTCTCTCTGTCTCTCCACCTGGTGTCACCACACTTGCTCTGGGGTGAGCTGTTTGTACGGGGTCCGGGCAGAAAACGGGGAAACACAGGGATTCCCAGGGCTGCTGTGCCTCCACCTCCCCCAGAGACATGGGGGAGAAATGCTAGGGTCCCCTCTATGCAAGAGCATCGGTCGGGGGCCAGAACCCCCAAACCTGACCCTCTCCTCTTCCCACAGTCAGCCCATCCCTGGACCCCAACACGGCAAGCCCCAAACTCTTGCTTTCTGAGGATCAGAAGAGTGTGAGCCGGCTGCTTTTCGGCCAGGAGCCACCGATGACCCTGGCAGATTCGACCTGGACCCCTGCGTGCTGGGCCAGGAGCGGTTTTCCTCCGGGAGGCATTACTGGGAGGTCCAGGTGGGGCACAGAGTGGCCTGGATCCTGGGCGTGAGTCTGGAGAGCTTAGATCGGAAGGGAAGGGTCCCCAAGTCGCCCCAGCACGGGCTCTGGGCTGTGGAATTGTACAAGCAGGAGTTCTGGGCTCTCACCTTCCCAAGGGTTCGCCTCCACCCTCCGGAGCACCTGCATCGGGGAGGCGTTCTCCTGGACTGTGGTGTCGGCAGGATCTCCTTCCACAGCGTGCCTGACGGATCCCACATCCACACATTCTCCGGACCCTCTGTCTCAGCCCCTCTGCGGCCGTTCTTCTGCCTCTGGACACACGACCCCACACCCCTGACCATCTGCTGAGGACACTGGACCCTGGAGGCCTCGGACCCTCCATAGGGCCAGGGACGGGAGAGGGACAGGGACCCTTCTCTGACGAGGCCCACGTTCTCCCCACCCGGTCCAGCCCAGATCTTTGGGAGACGCACCGAGTCTCCTAAATCCCAGCAGGGCCACTCACAAGGGTGCCACTTTGTGAATTATCCTGTTTTAGCTTTATTTCTCTGTAAAATGATGATGATATGTTATAGGCTGAATTGTGCCCCTCCCCCCACTCATATGTTGGAGCCTCAATGCCCAGGACCTCAGAATGTGACTGTGTTGGAGGCGGGGCCTTTAAAGAGGTGATGAAGGTAAAATGAGGTCACTTGGGTGACCCTGACCCCACAGGACTGGTGTCCATAAGAGAAGAGGCGATCAGGACACAGATACTCAGGGACGACCATGTGAGGACACAGGGAGGAGACGGCGTCTACACACCAAGGAGAGAGGCCTCAGGAGGAACCAGACCTGCCCACGCCCGGTCTCTGACTCCAGCCTCCAGACTGGGAGACATAAACGTCTGTCGATTAAGCCGCCCTGTCTGTGGTCTTTGTTCCACGGCCCGAACTGACTAAGTCACCATATTATTAAACACCATTGGGTTTTTGGAGCCAGACCTGCACTAGTCGCTCAATAAACACCAGCCTTCCTCCGCCTTCTCCTCCCCCTCCTCCTCTGCTTCAGAATCCCCTGGTCGTTCAGTCGAGCTTGGGTCCCTCTCTCTCCCTCCATCGCCATGACAGGGTAGCCCAGGTGGAGGCCAAGCCACAGATTCCAGAGCTCCCAGGCTGCCCTTGGTGTCGGTCAGGGGCCCGGCAGGCAGAGACCACAGGGGCAGTGTGACAGAGAGAACAGACCAGACCAAAGTGTCAGCTAGGACTGGAGGAGCTCACGGGGCATGAGGGCTCTGCGGTATGGCAGCATCACGCTGCCAGGGCCACTTCCACTCTGTGTCTGGGGACAGAGGGAAGCTGGGAGGAGCCCAGGAGCTGGGGGAATGCTGCTCAGGGGCCCAGTGTGGCTGGTTCCTCGAGTGCTGGGAGAAAGCGAAGTGGGGTCTGGGGCTGTGAGGTGGGTGGCCCTGAGAGGGACAGGTTTGGGACTGTCCCCTCCTACATGCTCCCCCTTGCTTCCCGTTGCCAGATCTAATGGGGAGCTGCTGACATGAGCTTTGTAGGCTCAGGGCCCTACCCCAGAGTGGAGCACAGAGGGCCTTGTGGGGGTGCCTGGTGCTGCCCTAACAGAGTACCTGCACTGGGGGACTTAAGACCCCGGGACTGTATTCTCTCACAGTTCTGGAGTCCACAATCAAAGGGTCAGTACTTGGTCCTTTGGAGGGTCTTAAGGAGAGTCTGCTCTACACCTCTCCCAGCTCCTGGTGCTCCGGGCATTCCTGGGCTTGTGGCTGGGCCACGCCTGTCTCTGCCTCCGTCATCACGTGGCCGTCTCCCCGTGTCTCTGTGTCTCAAACGTCCCCCTCCTTTCTCTGATAAGGACACCTGTCATTGGATTGAGGGCCCGCCCTAATGCTGGGTCATCTCATCTCCAGACCCTTACCTTAACCTCAGCAGCAAAGACCCCATTTTCAAAGAAGTTCCCATCCCCAGGAACCGGGGGTGAGGACTTGGACGTGTCTTTTGGGGGTCCTCATTCAGCCCACCACGCAGGACGGCTGCAGGACGGCCACCCCGGCTGGAGGAGTACGGGAAACGAGCATCCTCGGGAATGGAAGACTGTTCTGCAGAGGCAAGTTCCTCACACAGACGAGGTCCGTTCTGTACAGGCCTCCCCAGGCCCAGCCTCCAGAAGTTCGGAGTCGGGAGCACCAGGGTGGCCAGGAATGCCGTGGAAGTGCCTCTTCTTTGTTTATTAAGGTAGTGTTTACCTGAACAACAGTTGACCTGCCAGCTTTAAGAGTCCAGTCCAGTGAACTTTGGTGAAGTGTACGGTCGTGTGACCACACCACCGTCGGGAGAGGGGCTATTCCTCGTGATCTTGCCCCAAATCTGTTCCCTTTGGTCCCTTCTCCCCACCCCCACCGGCACCCTCTGCAGACTTTCCTGTTCGAGGACTTCAGATAAACGGAATCACACCCACACCGTCCTTCCTGTTTGACTTTCCTCGTGACAGAGGGACACAGGCATGCAGTCGCCTGTAACAACACCTCGTCCCCCGCGTCGCCGAGCGGTCTTCACTCGCCGGCTCATAGCCTCGGGCCACCCCCAGCCGCCGGCTACTGCGAGTGAGGCCACCGGGAACGCTCACACACGTGTTCTTGTGCAGACGTGGGCTTTCCTTCGTCGTGGATAAACTCCAGAGTGAGTGTCACATGTCTGCCGCACTCCCCGACGAGCGGCTGCACCAGGCTGCGTCACCGCCAGGTGCCCACATGCTCGCCCACAGGGGCATCTCAGGGCGTCAGTCTTTCCTTCCATCTTAGCCTTCGTGGTGTGTGTGTCGGTACCGCAGTGGGTTTGTATTTCTCTGTTGATGAGTGAGACAGCTGTCTCTCGATGGGCTCGTGGGGGTCGTCTCTCTTCTCCACCGGTGGTTGGCCCCAATCCTCTGCCACCAAATGCTACCAGTAGATAAGACTGTGATTGGAAAACAGATCAGAATCTTCACACAAACAGCGATCAAAGTATTGATCCCCTGGCTTAATTGTTTTCTATTATTTTTCGCTTCTTACTTGTACTCTTTTCGTTCTTTTCCCAGGTGGATCGCCTCCCTCAGTCTTCCTAGATTTTTCTATTTTGTCTTCCTGGGGTTTCAATAATCCTGCTAGCTCCAGAGGAGGCTTCAGGTGTCCCCAGTTGGGGGCCTAGCCAGACGATGGGGACTGGCTGCCTGTTGTGCTAGCTCAGGCTGTGAGTGTGTATGTGTGTGTGTGTGTGTGAAGACAGTGCACAAATGTGTGTGTGCAAGTCTCTGAATGTGAGGACGTGCCTGGTGTGGAAGGGAAGAAGGGCAGTTGTGTCCCAGACCCCGGCCGCCCGGCTGCCTGCATGTCCCCGGGTGAGCAGTGCCACCACGGGGATCCCCCCAGTGTGGCCGCCCAGACCCTCAGGTCCCTCCTGGCTCATGCAGACAGAATTCTAGATTGTGGGCAGGTGGGCCATTACTTCACAGGGCGCATAGGAGAGATGGACAGACCCAGGGAAAGGCAGCCATCGACGAGCACGTCACAGAGACCCAGGGCGGCCGCTGTTCCCACCGCAGGTGGAGTTCAGGCTTTCCGCTTCTACAGAAAAAGGGGGATGTGCCGAGTGCCGCGCGTACTCCTGAAGTCCTGTCCATCACGTCGAGTAAACCACACCCCTGTCATGGAATCCCCTGAGCAACGTTCTTGTGTGCAGTGCCCTGTCCAAGTGGCTGGACTCTGTTTAGAAAGTGCCTCATCATTTAGGTTTGTCCAATTTTTGCTGCTGTGAACACTGCTATAATAAACAGCCAAGTCACTACATGTCTGCACGGCTCCTACGTGACTTCCCTGGCACAAGTTCTCTGACGTGGATTTTCTGGAAAAGCAGTTGCGTATTTTTCTTTCTCAGTTTCATTGAGCTATAACCGACATACATCACTGTAAAAGTTTAGGGCACACAGCACGGTGGTTTGATTTACACGTATTGTGAAATGATGACCGTAATACGTTTAGTTAACATCCATCATCTCACACAGACACAATAAAAAGAAGAAAGTGCTCCTTGTGATGAGAACTCAGGATTTACTCTCTTCACAACTCGCTTATGTATCGTGCAGCAGTGCTAGCTGGTCATGGTGCCGTACATCACATCACAGGACTTATTATCTGATAAGTGGAAGTTGGTGCCTTTGCCACCTTCCTCCACTTCGCCTCCCCCACCTCCCACCTTTGGCAACCACAAATCTGGTCTCTTTTTCTAGGATTTTAATGGGTGGTTTTTTTTGTATCTTCCACATATAAATGAGATCATATAGTATTTCTCTTTCTCTGTCTGACTTATTTCACTTAGCAAAATGCCCTCAAGGTCCGTCTGTGTTGTTGCAAATGGTGGGATTTCCTCCTTTTTTTTAGCTAAGTAGTATTCCATTGTATATATACAGACCACATTTTTATCCATTCACCCATCAATGGACAGTTAGGTTGTTTCCATGTCTTGGCTATCGCAAATAATGCTGCAGTGGACTCAGGGGTGCATGTATCTTTCTGAATTAATGTTTTTGTTTTCTTCTGATAAATACCCAGAAGTGGAATTGCTGTGTCATATGGTAGTTCTAGTTTTAATTTTTTGAGGAACCTCCATACTGTTTTCCATAGCGGCTGCACCAATTTACATTTCCACCAACAGTGCACAAAGGTTCCCTTCTGTCCACATCCTCACCAACCCCTGTTATCTGTCTTCTTGATTTCAGCCACCTTAACAGGTGTGAGGTGACATCTCACTGTGCTTTTGATTTGCATTTCCCTGATGATTCGTGATGCTGAGCACCTTTTCGGGTACCTGTTGGTCATCCATATATCTTATTTGGAAAAATGACTATTCAGATTCTCTGTCCATTTTTTAATTGATTATTAGTTTTTTGCTATTGAGTTGTTATTCAGCCTTTAAAAGAGAAGGCAATCCCGCCATCTGCAACAACATGGATGGACTTTGAGGACGTTGTGGTCAGTGAAATAAGCCAGACACAGAAGGACAGATACTGCATGATTCCACGTATGTGAGGCGTCGAAAACAGTCAAACATATAGAAGTAGACAGTAGAATGGTGGTTACCAGGAGATAGGGGAGGGGGAAAGGGGAGTTGCTGTTTGGTGGGTATAAAGGTTCAATTACACAAGTGAGTAAGTTCTGGAGACCTGCTGCCCAACATCGTGCCTACGGTTAACAATACAATAAGTATAGTTAATTGTGCACTTAAAAATCCATGAAGAGGGTAGATCTCATGTTAAGTGTTCTTAGTACAATGAAAAAAAACAAAGGGACACAAGGAAACTTCTGGAAGTAATGGATATATCTATTACCTTGATTGTGGTGATGGTTTCATGGGTGTGTGCATATGTCCAAACTCACCAAATCATAGAATTAATTATGTGCAGTTTTTTGTATACCAATTATATCTCAATAAAGCTGGGAAAAAACAAAGACAAAATGTATTTGACTACAAGATTTTTTCTTTGTGTAATGCCCTAATAAACACCCCCTGAACTTGGTTTTCCCAGAATCCTCCCACGGGAAACACGGCCTTGGCCAGTAAAGAGGCCTCCATTTCTTGAGCAGAAGGCTGGAGGAGAATGCTTGAAGAGCACAGAGCAGAGCCACTAAAAGGCTGGTGCCGTCCCCCAAGAACAGAGAGTCAGATCTGGTGGTGACGCTGATGACAGAAAAGAAAAGGAAGGATGAGGAGGTCCATTTAGGGCATTTTGATTCTGTTGGCTGAGAGAACAGGCTGTCCGGTCAACTGCCTTACTAACTGTGTGATGCTGGACAAGTCGTGTACCTCTCTGAGACTTAGCGGCTTCATCCGTAAAAAGGGAGGAGAAATTAGAAATTACTCTTTGGGCAGTTGTGAGGATCAAATGAGATAATCTGAGTAAAACCGTGCATGAAACGTAGCAAGAATTCAATCGATACAAATTATTGTGATTTTGTTATTGTCATGACCACCCACGTGGAGACGTCCCCAATTATTGAGTGTCCAACTGTTGGATCCCCAGCTCAGGGGAGGTGTGAGTTAGAATTTTGTGACTGTAAGGATGCACCTTCTCTGTGCCCGTGCCCTGTGTGTCCATCCGTGACCACTGGTGGCAGGGGTGTCGTCCTCATTCCTCCATATTCCAGCATGGCTCCATCCCCACGAAATAACCCAACACACGCATGTGGGGCAGGAAATCCTATTTCCTTGGGGCCCATAGCATTCCTTTTTTCCACTTTCTGCTTTTGGCTTCTCATTACTGTCAACTGCTTGTGTCCTCCTCATCCTGCTCCTGTGTTGGATATTTTGCTTATTGCTTTTCTTAACCTGCAGATTCTTCTAAGCGACTTCGTTCCGTCCGTCGTTTACTTTGTTCAGTCATGTCTTCATCACCTAATGTATTTTTACCTTGGGAGTATACAATAGACACCCCCCCCCCACCGCTGCCCCAGCCCAACATGCCTCAAATCAATTGCACTTTTTATATCTTCTGTTTTGGGTCATCACCATGAACTCAACTGCTCAAGCTAAAAAGCCAGGAGCCTTTCTTGCCTCCTTTCTCTCACTCATTCACTCACCACATCAAATAAATGACCAATCCCATGCATTTTATCTCCAAAGTACATGGGTATATATAAACATTAAATGCACCATTTGCCAATCAATATAGACACATGTGTAAACACAATGCTTAAATATACAAATTATATATTTGAATCTCCGTGCCTGCCGCTACCCCAGTTCAAGTCCCATCTTTTCTCAACTGAACTTCTAAACTAGTCTCCCGGCTCATTTCCCTGTCCCCAACTGTATCCCCTTCAAATCCCCCTTCCACAGAGTCTAAAACCCAAATCTGAGCCATCACTTTTTCGCTTGCCGTGGTTCAACAGCATGTCCCACTGACCACAAAGAAGTTAAAGTCCCTGGACACGGCCCTGAGAACCTTCCCTGCAGCTCTGGGCACATCTCCTGCCACCTTCTCCTTCACAGTTCACTGCACAGGTTCTTAATTCCATGTGTCCATGAACTCGGAGGAGAAAAAAGTAAACTTTTCATTTTCACTAACCTGTAATAAAAATTTAGCATTTCTTTGGTGATGGTGTAAGCAACACCCTGCGGTAAGATTTGCGGCTCCTGTGACCTTGTCACCTGCAGAAACTGCAGACACTTTCTTACATGACTTAAAATATAGTTCTTGCAGATCTCTAGAAACAACATGTGCACACATGGCTACTGCAAATCGCGGTGCTGATCAGGCCTGCGATACATTGCTCGTGACTGCAGTCCCTCTGTCTACGGGCAGCACACGCCACGCCGCGGGCCAGCACGGCAGAGCTGTGCCCCAGATTCGAAGTGCTCTCATCTGGATGGCAGGTCTGTGCTTCCCGATGCTCCCTGTCTGCAAAGTTCTCTGTCCCTTTATTTGAAAAGGGAGTTTCGTGGCTACTTGGAAACACCTCAGAACTCTTAAAAGTTATTTCAGTCCTGATGGCATCAGCGTTGTGCCATGAACCTGCAGGCTTTCCGTTATCAAACGACATTGATGATGCTGATGGAATCAAGGCTGAACTCTTTCTCAGGACGGGATTCCTACTGCTACTGGAGTTCAACATCTGTAACCATCAAATCAAAACGTGAAAGTGATGGCTATCCAACGTGGCCTGAGCATGGATTGTCCAAGGTGCCCCCCCACAGCGTGATGTTCTCTTTCAAGCTCAGACGCAAGAGTTTTCATACCATCTCTTTAAAGACACGATTTCTAAATTGCCTGTATTTTAAATGTTTCATCTTGCTACTTAATGAGTTAACAAAAAGCACATGTATTATCTTGTTACAAAAGCTTTTAAAATATATTGCTGGCGAGGATGTATTTCAACACAGTTGGTTTCTCTTGATAGCTCATGTATTTTATTGCAGGCATTTAAACACACATTTTTGGTGAGAAGTCTTCAGACTTCACCTAAATGCCAGGATCCATCACACAGACAGACGGCAGCCCTGCACCACGCCACCTGGCGGCCGTCATCCTGCACCTTGGCTCGCCTGGCTAGAATGAGACTTTCTATTCTAGAGAGTTCTTGGACTCCTGTCTCTACCTGGGACAGGGCACTACTTCCCTGTTCCTGCAACATCCTGTCACACTCCCCTGCCATTGCACCTAAAACAATATCTTCTAATGATCAGCTACGTTAGCAGAGCCTTAGGGGCTGGGACCACCTGTTCTTTTTTCTTCGTCTTTGAACATCCACTGTTGTTTTAAATCTCTAGAGTCAGGGATAGGCCATCCTTAGTTGACTCTTTTTTTCCCCCCCGAGGAAGATTTGCCCTGAGCTAACATCCGTTGCTAATCTTCCTCTATTTCGTATGTGGGTTGCTACCACAGCATGGCCGCCAACCAGCAGTGTATGTCCATGCCTGGGAACCAAACCCAGGCTGCTGAAGCAGAGCATGGCGAACTTAACCACCAGACCACGAGGGCTGGCCCATGAGTTGACTCTTTTGAGGACAGGCTCCTCTGAACCCTGTTCTAAACTAGACCTCATCCTTGACCTGCCCAATCCATTTTTAGCAAGAATTCAGCTAAGCCAGTTTAGCAAAAATCCCTCCACCCTTGATCTCTAACCAAGGTCCTCTTGGTAATTTTCCATCATCTTCCTCACCGCACCCACCTGTGGGCTGTCAATCCCCACTGTCGTATTCAGAGTTGAGTTCTCTCTCTCCCCTGTTGCAATAGCCTTGAATAAAGTCTTCCTTGTCTGTTTAACTGGCCTGGCATGGTTTCTCTTTTATATTTTTACAACACATCTGGAGTTCTCTTTTGGGTCCCTGTCTGGGGCATAAATATCCCAATAAGTCATGACTTTTCTTTGCCAGCACATGCATGATTCCTAATCCTGGATGCATTTTCAGTTAAAATTGACACTTCTCATATTTAACTGACACTGGTTAGGACTGTCACCTTTGCTTTTGACCCTAAAGAGGAAAGCTAACCCAGGTGGTCTGGCTGGGAGGAAGGTGGACAAACACTGAGACTGGGACTGGGATACAGAGCCAGCTGTGAGTCCTCACATCCTCCAGGCCTCCACCTCAGTGCAGACCAGGAGCAGCGCCTGAAGCCGGGCTGCCCAGGCATTGCTTACCAGCCGCGTGGCTTGAGATAAATCTTTAATCTCTTGCATGCTCTGGATTCTGCATCTGTGAAAGGGTCTGTAGCAGCATTGTGTGTTCTGTGGGCTTGTTGAGAGGGTGGAACAAGCTCCTCTGAGTGATGAGGCTGAAATAGCACCTGACACTTCAAAAACTGCCAATGTGCCATTCGGCTCTTGGTGGAACAGGTGAGTGTCTGGGTCCTAAGACTCAGAACAAGGAAGACTTTTCTAATTTGTAGAATTACACATTGCTGCCTGACAAAGGAAGAGCTGACTTGTGAGGTGGTGAGCTCCTTGCCCCTGGGAGCATTCTGCCAAGATTCCTTGCTGACTTCTTCAGGAGGCAGTAGAAGCTCTCCCTGCACTGGAGTGTGGCCAGACGGGGTGATCTCAGACAGTTCTCACCCCATGAAGGCTGAAGATGAGGTTAGGCAGAAGGAATTTCCTGTCGACCCAGATGACTTATATGTGGCCTGTCGTCCCGCCTCCCTGGACTCTTAGCCCAGTTGGTTCTCTAGGATCTGACAGAGGCAGGGTCCTCGGCTTGGGGATATCTTAGTCAGCTCGGCTGGCCATAACAAAATACCACAGACTGGGTGGCTTAAACACAGAAATTTATTTCTCATGTTCCGGAGATTGGAAGTCCAAAATCAGGGTACCAGCATGGTCTGGTTCTGGGGACAGCTCACTCCTCAACTTGCAGACATCCACCTTCTCCCTGTGTCCTCATACAGCAGAGAGAGAAAGAAAGAGCAAGCTCTCTCCTGACTTTTATGATGTCTACACAAATCATCCATGATCAATCTATAAATCAAAATGTGGTGAGTTTATTATAAGCCAGGTTTGAGGACTAGCCCAGGGCCTTCCTTCCCCAAGGAAGGAAGGACACTCAAGAAGTGGGGTGTACAGAGTGGTTATATGCTATCTTGGAACAAAGAACATACATCACATACGACAGGAATATCTCTTTTACAATTGTCATGAGATGCTTAGCTGGCACAGCAGGTCAGTGGTCAGCAGGTCAGTGGCCACAACTTGATACAGCAGGTTAGTAATTAATCCTCAGTTTCTAGGAAGAGACGCTATCCATAAGGAAATGTCAATATGGGGGGAAGCTACATCCCTACCTTTAAGGGCATCATTCTGGTCTTTGGGACATAGTCAATATTTAAAGCAGATGTACAACACATGCTCAACAGGCCACGTCAAGCCCTTTTGGAAAAAGAAGGTCAGGCAGAATTAGTTTTACACCAAATGGCTTCCTCGTATACTCCAATATATCCTATTACTTTTCATTTATTTATCAATAAGGACACTAATCCCATCATGGGTGTTTCACCCTCATGACTTAGTCTAAACCTAATTACCTCCCAAAGACCCAACTCCTGACACTGTCTCATCAGGGGTTAGAGTTTCAACATGTGAGTTTGGGAGGGACACAAACATCCAGTTCATAGAAGGGGGGATCTGATTGGGCCCTGTCTGCAACTATGGGTCTCACCTTCAGAAGGTACCTGATGTCTCACTTATGTTGGCCAGTCTGAGCTTTCAACAGGATCACGCAAAACAAACAAAAACTGTCAAAATCTTCTTGTCTCACCATCTGTCCTGGCAGCTCACAAAATGACAGAATTTTCTTAATAGGACCCATATGAATGAGGACACAATACAAACCAAAAAAATGCAGAGGAGAATTTGGGGGTGGGGGACTTTCTCTCACCTTTGGAAGCCTCTCGCTGGGCAGCATGACAAGGGTGAATGGGTGGGAAGGACATTGGAGCCCCAACCAACCAGCAGTCATCTCCCGGGAATGTCCTTCCTCCCACTCCCCAGCAGATCACAGAACACCTCTCCCCACCTCCCTCTTTCTTTCAGATGGTAATCACAGTGAGACACCAGCAGAAATGTGTCACTGCTTTTATTGGCTCTGAAGTGAAGGGGAAAAGGAAGTCAACAGCATTCCCCCCCCCCCAACACTTTACTAAGTACTCATTGCAGATGTCAACCTACAAAAACAGAAACCAGTTTAAGAGGCAATGCATTTATTTGGGATCAAAGAATTGCAATTCAGGGAGCAGAAGTTCAGGTAGAAACCCAAAGAGTATCCCGATTGGGATTTAGGGATAGAAGAGGGGCTTAGGGGTTTTGTGGGGAAAAGAGAGGATGAGGTGAGTTGTATTAAAGAAGAGTTCCCCCGTGCTGGATCAGGTAAGGCTAGGTTTGTACTTCACAGATTGACTTGAGATTCCGTCATCAGGCAAAAGGCTAGACTTGTACTTCTTTGGTTGGTTGAGATTCGGTCATCAGCAAAGTCCGTCAGTCCTTACAGACAGGATATTCTTGTCTTTACCAACTTCTTGCAATGTTGGCGGTTTGGTCCAGTTTGGAAGATAAAGAAAACAGGACATGCAAGGCAATTCCTCTGAAATGGCTGCTCCTTCATACCGAGAATTCCCTGATTTCATGCCTTTGGGAAGATGTTTACGGTGTCTCTTTATGTCCCAGTGACTTTTGTGGGGGTCAATCACTGCCGGCAAGATTTGGATGGGGGTAATGACGATTGGCTGTCCCTTTCTTGGGAGCAAAGAGGTGACCACAGTTTAAACGACGGTGCTGGCACTCGGTGGGGCCACATCCATTTGTAAAGAACGCGGGGTGTGTCACTCGCTGACCTCACCCCCCAAATTTGTCCCCTGGCTGAGCTTTAGAAATAGATTTGTTAACAAAAGATGTTGTCCGACAGAAAGAAGAGTATCATTTTATTTTTTTTTAATGTAGTGTTAAGTTAAAATATGAGCAAAAACGGACATGTCATTTTCATTTCTTACTGTCCATCTGTTACCGGTTTTCTAAATCCGGGTGTAAATTGTAAATCCAACAGCAAAGAACGTGTTATAGTACCTCTTTCCTCCAGAGAGGGCGCCAAATTTAAAGGACAGCCGGAAATTCGGACCTTGAGTTTCGGGCTTTCAATCTGGTCCGATGGCTGTTTATAAGGCAACATGGGAGGAGACAATCTACAGCGTATCGAGTCGTGTGTTGTGTAGGAGTAGTGTTTCTGGTGCGCCGTGGGAACGCTGTGCAGCGAAAGCGGGGTTGTAGGCGAGTGCCCATCCCGCACGAGTCCCCGGCGGGCGCGCCCGGGGTGCCGGCACTCGCAGCAGCGTGCCGAGCGCACGCGGTCCGCCCGCCGCTGCCTGTGTCGCCCGTGGAGACGCGGCGTCTGTGCGGCCGGCGGCTCGGACTGCGGTGCGCCGTCTGCGGAAGGGTGTTCTCAGGGCTGCGCCTATCCGCCCCCCGCGGGGAAGGGCGAGCTCC
Organism: Tapirus indicus; assembly: GCA_031878705.1. Taxonomy (NCBI): domain Eukaryota; kingdom Metazoa; phylum Chordata; class Mammalia; order Perissodactyla; family Tapiridae; genus Tapirus; species Tapirus indicus. The sequence continues at coordinate 241,544 of CM062925.1, read as the reverse complement.
TGGTCGAGATTCTCGGGCTGCCGCTCCCGGGGAGCCGCTCGTTCTGGGGCGGCGCGTTAGGCCGCAGGCGCTCGCGCGTGTCTGACGTGGTGTTCGGGCGTTAGTTCACCGTGCTCAGTTGACGGCGTAAGGCCGCGATGTGGTTCGCACTAGGGTCCTGCTGGCTGAGTGTCTTGTGTTCAGGCTGAGCCGGGCCGGTTGTCTCGTCTGGGACTTGCCTCGAGGGCCCCAGCGCACCCGTGCCCGCCCTCGGCGGGGCTGCCGGTGCGGTTGCGCGGGTGGGTGGGGTCGAGTGGTCTGCGGGAGTCGGCGTGTGTTCGTCCCAAGGCAAAGGCAGTCTTTCCGGTGTGTCGAGCCCTGGTGGCGAGGGGCCCAGGGCGGGTGAAGCCCGTGGGAAGCAAAACCCAGTTGAGCGGAAGTCCAGCACAAGGGCTCTTTCTAGTGCCTTGCTTAGAGTTTTGCGACGCGAGAATTCGATTAGAACGAGTTTCACAAACGTGAGTCTGAGAGTTTTGTAGCCACGTTGGAATCGAACCACTGGAAGCCGCTGGTGAGTTCGTCACGATGTCGCTGGATCTGGTGTGTGTGTGTGTGTGAGGAAGGGCGTACGGAGGGGACAGGGATCCGGCTTAGTCTGTGTGGCTTAACAAGTACAGAGCCACTAGTAAAAAAAAAAAAAGGGAAAAGCCAATTGATTCTTCAGGATCAACGCCGTGACACGGTTCTCGTTTCAGTAACCAGCTGTCTTGGTTCGGTTTGGGGAAGTAAAGTCACTCGGTTTGGTGAATCAATGTGCTAGTGAGGAAAAATCCCAACTACGCGGAGCTTGGTGCAGACTTGGGGATAGTCTGTTAGATACAAACCTGCAAGAGAACCTCAGGTGTGTTGTGACCGAACGCAGTCTGGGTTGTCCCTGAGTCCATCCAGAACTAGCGCCTTTCTCTAGGTCAGGTGTGTGTTGTGCGGAGAGGAAGACGTAAGACCCAGCGGCCCGGAAACGGGGTTCATTGGCTCATCAAAGCGAAGGGTGTGGTTTCTCCCTCGGCCGCAAGTGTCCAGCGGTAACCAAGCGTGGGAGAAAAGATTTCGGGTGACGTTTTCTTTTGCTGCGTCACATTTGCTGTTTTTTTGGCATGTGAGCCTGGCCATGTCCCTGACTTCAGGGTGCTCACTCTCCTAGGAAGGCTGGGAGAGCAGGTTCCCCGGGGGTGGGGGTGGCTGTGTGTAGTGAGGACAGAGTCAGGCTGCAGCTGAGAAACTGGGAAGAAATAGGAACATAGAGGAACGAACATAAGGCATGGCACCTTGACACAGAAAGTGAGTTGTGCAGATTTCTTAGCCACCAGGAATGAGGGTCATCAGAGGATTTGTGTCACTAAGGGGAGATTTACAGCTGAAGTAGGGTTCCACTGGTGCGTGAAGGGTGGCGTTCAAGGGGTTAGTATGATTTATGAAGAAAATACTCGGAAATATGTTTGTGCTGTCCTGTATTTCTGGAACCTGCTCGTTTTCTCTACCAACAGTTTTTTTTTATTCTGCACTGAAATGTTTCTTGATGTCTCTAGACCCGAGCCAGCTGCTTGTTTTTCTGACTGACAGTTCCTTCCTCCATTGGGGGCCATGCAATGGAGAATTAGTTGCTTTTAAACTCGGTTAATTGCTGAGTGACTATCAACAGTCTTCATTCGCTTGTGAGATTATCACGATGCAGAGTAGGATTTATTCTGTTTCCCATCGTCTGTGCCGAGCACCCCACCGGGTGCAGAGCAGGGGGCCCCCGTTCCCCCCTTTCGTGTATCAGGAGGGATCCGGGGCAGGGACAACTGGAGAGCACATGGACCTTTCCTGGCCGGGTCTCGCTTTGTGCCCCGTGCAGGAATGCAGCAACAACTGAGTCATGTCAGCAGTTATCTGCTCTTGAAACTAGGAAGTCGTTTCTCTGACTAATGCAGGGTTTTCTTGGCCAGTTAGCTAGCTGTAGTCCTTATTCGCATAGTTACTCCTTTCTTTTAGTCACCAAATCAATAGCTGCTTTCTGTTCTCCACCTATTCAGAATAGAACCCTAGGACAAATGCTTTAATTGACAGTTTATTGTTTCCAGCTTCCTATCATTTATGGGTCTTTCAAAGAGTGTAAAATATATACTGTTTTCTAGTTCGTTATGGTTGTGGGTATAATCATAGTACCAATTGTACACGCATGGGACAAGAGTTGTAATGTTAATACGTTTCCTGTGAATGTGTGGTACTGCTCATTTGCTAACATTAACAAAATTTCTTAGACAAATCAATCTCTAGTCCCCTGAAAAGAGGTTGCTGTGCTAGCGAGGCCTCCAGAAAGGTTAAAACGAGTGTGTCGGTGCAGAGAGAGCGTGAAAATGGAGGGGTGGCAGTTGCAAAACAGGATACTTACTAAAGCCCCTGCAATAAGAAAGGAACCTGCAAGTCTGGTCAAGATGACAGTTTTGTTGTCAAGGCTGAGGTCAGAGATAAAAGTAGTTTGTTCCTGTCAGTTGTTGGGAGGGAATCTGGAGCAAGGTGTTCTGAGAAGCCATGAGTGTTGGCCCTTCACCAAAAAAGTATTCAATATAAAAATAAGTGTATCTGTATATGTGTGTGTTAATGATCAGGCTGCCTCTGAGGCTGTCAACTGATTCTCAGCCTAGTGAGCCTGGAGAATGCAGCTGTTTTCAGGCAGAAATAGCTGAGCAGCAGGGTGCAAGCCTGGGTTCCAACCCACCACCGCCACTGATACTTAAGCTTCAAACCAAGGTACAAAAGACACTTTGTCTAGTTCAGTGTGGGAACAATTTTGTTTTCCTTGACACCAAGTACTTTGAAGTTTCTTGATAGCGTGCGAGGAAGTTACCTGTTTTGGTGTGAATCCAGTACATACGGGTAGCGTGGTTTTTTTGTCTTCAGCTTGAAAGCTAACCAATTTCATGGTTTTCCCTTTTACTTATAATTCGGCCTGTCATTCTATTTCCTGTTCCTCCCATAAGTGAAATATGTAGCTTCCAACCTCTAGTGTTCCAGCCCTTGGGTTAATAAGATTCCCCCCGGGAAACCCGCTCCAGGACAAAGCGCGAGCTCATTGCAGACTTTGGGGCTTCTCCATGGAAGCGTGGCCATTATCACTGATTCTGGCCCAGGGTCTCACTCTCCCTGCTTGGCCAGGAGACCAGGTCCAGAGTCTGGTGGACCTGGGCATATGGGATGGGATCCTGGAAGAGCCTGCTGCATTTCCTTGGACCAGTGAGAGCTCCTCCAGGGACGAGCCCAGGGCAGGCACCCAGCAGCAAGTCCCGCCTCCATCCCAGAGTCTGGTCTAGAGTGAAGTCTGTCGTGCCCCATCTCTCAGAATCTGAGTGTTGCTGGTTTTCCTTTTTTAATCTACCTTTTTGTCTCCATGAGGAAATGATGGAACGTGGTAAAGAGACCTTGAGTTTGGCCCTTCTCTTCCCTCCTTTCCCACCTTTCCAAATAGGGAGGCCTTACAACCTGTTGAACTTTCACTCCTTCTGATGGTTAATTTCGTGTGTCAACTTGGTCAGGCCATGTTGGCCAGATATTTGAGCGAACACCAGTCTAGATGTTGCTGTGGAAGTATTTTTTTAGATGAGATTAACATATAAATTAGTGGACATTGAGGAAAGTAGGTGAGCCTCCACAATGTGGGTAGGCCTCACCCAGTCAGTTGAAGGCCTTAAGAGCAAAGACTAAGGTCCTCTGAGAAAGGAGGAATTCTGCAGCAGACAGCATTATGGACTCGAGCTGCAACAACCACTCATCCCTGGGTCTCCAGCCTGCTGGTCTACTCTGCAGGTGGACTTAACCAGCCCCACAGTCACATGAGCCAATCCCTTAAATCAGTCTCTTTCAACTCAAGTAGGTATGGAGTTAAGTTGAGCAGGGTGACGGACTTGCAATGAACGGGCTTCCTGCTGCTGTCCTGCCCTGTACCTGCCCTGAGCTGCACCTGCCCTCCGTTGCAGGCAGGTCAGCTGGCTCACTCCACAGAAGGCACAACACCTGAGGCTGGCTGCCAGCAGGTCTATAAAGATGGTGAGGGCTTTGAACAGTGGCCTTGAAGGGTTCTTGTTGCCTCATAGACATTGGATGCGAGGAGCCACTTCCCAAGCAGACGTTGGTCCACCTCCTTTAGGCCAGAAGGCAGCAAAGTGTCCTTTTCACAAACCCAAAGCAGCATCATAGTATGGAAGGAATCTAGTGACCCCAAAATGACCTAAGAAGTAGGTTTAATTGTTCCACCTACGAGTTAATGAAATCACCACCATGGGACACAGTGGCCGAGCCCTAGTTCATTCTAACCTTATAACCACCTTGCAAGTGGGCATTAGATAACAGATCAAGACCCGAGACAGCCAGGCTTCATGGCTAGCTCAGCCAGAACTCTCAGTCCCCAAATCTGTGTCTCGCCGCTGCATCCATCTGTTGCCAGTGGTGCTGCTCGGTGTGATGCCAAAACGGATCCTGAGATGTTTCCAAGACTGGGACGCCAGCAAATGAGTTAGCGGGAGATGGAGCACCCTATCCCACAGGTGGGGTAGTTGCAAACAGCACTTTCCTCATGCAAAAAATATGGCAATTCTCTTTCTATCCCATGCATTTTCAACAGGGGCAATATTCCTACCATGGGGTGAAAGTTGGTTCCTGGGTCTGAAAAAGTCTTAGACACAGTGGTTTGGGGCCCTCCGAAGGCCCAGCATATAAACAGATACCTGGTGTATCTGTGGTGTAAAAATTGCATGGGGATGAGGGCAGTTTTAGAAAAAATAATCTTTAGACAAAGTTCCTCAGAGGGCAATGATGAAATAAAAGGCTGAGAAGTACCACCTTATCCTTAAGACTTTTCTCCTGTGAGAATAAGCTGGAATGCAGCATTTCCCCAAGTGGATTCCAGGGGAACCTGGGCCTGACCGCAGGCCTTTGAAGTCAGTTCCATGAGAGGGGGGCAGGAATTTGCATTTTTAGTAAGCTTTTGTATTAGCTCAGGCTGTGTAACAAATACCATGGATGGGGTGGCTTAAACAACACTTACTGTCTCCCAGTCTGGAGGCTGGAAGTCTGAGATCCAGGTGTGGGCAGGGCTCTTCCTCCTGAGGCCTCTCTGGTGTGTAGACACCATCTTCTCCCTGTGTCCTCACGTGGTTGTTCCTCTGTGTCTCCTCATCTCCTCTCATATGGATCGGGGCCCACCGAAGTGTCTTCATTTTACCTTCATCACCTCCTTAAAGGCCCTGTCTCCACATACAGCCACTTTCTGAGGTCCTGGAGGCTGGGGATCCAACATATGAATTGGGACAATTCATCCCCTGTAACAGTTCTCAAAATGCTGCTTACGCACCTGAAAGCTTTAAACTTGCTCTGAGGTGTGGGGGAAAGATTGTCACCTGTGGGATGAGCAGGGCACGGGGGGGGGGGGGGGGGGCGTGTCACTCACTCATCAGTGTTTATGTGCCCCCCCCACATAGAATACAGAGGAATGAATTATAGAAATGAAACCTGGACTGGAATGCCCTCAGCCTACATGTCAGAGAGCGAAGGCAACCCCAGCAGCATGAGGCTCATCCCGAAGCTAGGGCTGGTGGTCCATCTGGAAAGCTCCCTCAGGAAGGTCACAGCCCTTGCAGCTCTGATGGCTGCAGAATTTACAGTAGGGACAGATCCTGTGGGTAGTCAGCTTTCTCTGTCCAACCATGGGTCCCAAGATGTTTACTCAGAGTGTAGGGTCCTTAGGCTTGGTTTGGGGGCGGTGGGAGTACAAGGTCAGAGCAGGCAAGGAAAGGCATTGGAGGAGCAGCCCTTGTGTAGCACTGCCTTGCTGTCCTCTGAAAAACTCCATTTAGCTGTGTTCGTCCTCAAAAGATGGTCTAGAGGTCTGGGGCTATTATACTGGTGTGGTGGGTTGAATGGTGACCCCCCAAAAATGACCTGTCCATGAATGAGGAATATGGCCTCATTTGGAAAAAGGGTCTTTGAAGAATGCATTAACGACTTCAAGAAGAGATCATCCTGGATTTAGGGCGGGCCCTGAGTACAATGACAGGTTTCTCTTTATCCAGGTGTGTGTTCATCTTCCACGTGTGAGTGAAATCATACGGTATTTGTCCTTCTCTGGCTTATTTCACTTGGCATAATACCCTCAAGGTCCATCCATCTTGTCGCAAATGGCATGATTTTGTCTTTTTATGGCTGAGTAGAGTTCCATTGTATATATGTATATCACATTTTCTTTATCCAATCATCAGTTGATGGGCACTTGGGTTGCTTTCACGCCTTGGCCATTGTGAATAATGCTGCAGTGAACATAGGGGTGCATAGATGTCTTTGTATTGTTGATTTCATGTTCCTTGGATAAATATCCAGGGGTGGGATAGCTAGATTGTGTGGTATTTCTATTTTTAATTTTTTGAGAAGTCTCAATGCTGTTTTTCTTAGTGGCTGCACCAGTTTGCACTCCCACCAGCAGTGAATTAGGGTTCCCTTTTTCTCCACATTCTCTCCAACATTTGTTATTTTTTGTCTTGGTAATTATAGCCATTCTAACAGGTGTAAGGTGATATCTCATTGTAGTTTTGATTTGCATTTCTCTAATGATTAGTGAGGTTGAACATCTTTTCATGTGCCTGTTGGCCATTTGTACATCTTTGGAAAAATGTTCACATCCTCTGCCCATTTTTTGATCAGGTTGGTTTTTTGTTGTTGAGTTATGAATTCTTTATATATTTTGCGAATTAACCCCTTGCCAGATGCATGATTTGCAAATATTTTCTCCCAGTTGGTTGTCTTTTCGCTTTGTTGATGGTTTCCTTTGCTGGGCTCCTCTTATCCAAATCAAATCCACTAAGTTTATGGCCAGTCTCTGTGGGAGACTGCCACTGGCCCCTCAGGTCAGTGAGGGGAACAGGTGCATCCACAAGTGAACTTCACTGGACACCAGAATGCAGCCATCTATGAACCAGGAAGCAGGTCCTCACCAGACACTGAATCTGCTGGTACCTTGATCTCAGACTTCCAGCCTCCAGAACTGTGAGAAAGGGATGTCTGTGGTTTAAGCAGCTTAGTCTTTGGTGTTTGTTACACAGGCTGAGCTGACTGAGAGCCTGATAAGAGCAGGTGAAGGGAGCCGAGACCAGCGTTGTTCCTTACTGACAGCAGTAAGCTTGATTTTCACCAAGTAGCACCTGCTAAGCTGTAGATCAAGGTTTTCCTTTGAAGGAACGTGCAGAAGAAAATCTCCAAGATCACTGCTGTCCTTGCCCTTTGGTTCTGACCTTGTGGAAAGCCGAGACAGCTGGCTGGGAAGGGTACGGCAGAAGAGACTTTCCCTGCCAGATTTCGCTGGTGTGGTCCCAGCACACACTGGCTGCCCCACTCCATGATGCTATTAATTATTAGCTATTTGTTCATGATATTAATAATCACTATTAACTTGTTTATTAATTAATCATTACTAGTCACACTGCTTTCACTCTCAGAAGTGTCCCAATTGGGAAAATGAATTACATGGCAGCCATATTTACAGCATTTTGTTTATTGAAAAACACATGATGATAAACACAGAATTACCAAATGACCCAGCCATTCTACTCCTAGGATTGAAGACAGGAGCTCAAACAGATACTTGTACACATGTTAGCAGCAGCACTGTTCACAACAGCCAACAGGGGGAAACAGCCAAATGTCCACCAGCGGATGAATGTTTAAACATATTGTGGTCTATGCATATGATGCCATCATATTCAGCCATGAAAAGGAATAAAGCTCTGATTTGTGCTACAATATGAAGGACACAGAATGGCAGAATATGCCACTTGGGCAAAAGGGTTATTTTGAGCTGAAGACACTTTAAAAAAACACCAGATACAGGAAGGGCATTCTGACCTCCCTTTTTTTTTTTTTCAAAACAGGAGTTAAAACTCCTATATGAAAGATGCCCACCCTATACCAGGAGGAGAAAAATATCCTTATCAAGGACAGGAAGTTAAGACCAACGAGGATTCTGCACAAATGGACCCTGAAGAAAATTCTCATCTTTCTTTGGTCTTTCCATGTGTTTCAGTTACTTTTCCACAGTTGCCCTCTTGGTTCAACCCTAGTGTAAAGCATTTAGGTTTTGCCACTTCTGTGGGTCTTCATTTCCTCCTGAGGGCTCCTGTGTACGTGTAAAAGTCGGTATGCTTTTCTCTATTAATCTGTCTTATGTCAATTTAATTCTCGGGCCCAGCTGGAGATCTTAGGAGAGGTAAAATTTCTCCTCCGTACACTCAAAAACATTTTGCTCAGTGAACGAAGCCAGACACAAAAGGCCACATAATGTATGATCCCGTTGATACAAAATGTCCAGAACAGGCAAATCCAGAGAGACAGCAGATTAGTGGATGCCTGGAGCTTGGAGAGGGGGGGAATGGGGTGTGACTGCTCATGGGTTTGGGGTCTCCTTTTTGGGTGACGAAAATGTTCTGGAAGGTGATAGAGGTGGTTGCACAGCATCGTGAGTACACTAAATGCCGCTGAGTTCACTCTAAGGTGCTTCACTTTTGTGTATGTGAACTACACCTCAATTAACACACACACGCCAGCAATCCTGTACTCCAGGGATCAGTTCGGGGACATTTACAGGATGGCCGATTGGCTGTAAATCCTTCCATCCAGGTAGATGCCTTGGAGCTCCGTATCCACGCATCTCATTTTCCACGCGCTATAGTTGGGTGGCCATTCCCTGTGGCGCCTTCTGCATTTTGCCCTAGCAGGACCTGCCATGGTGAGCAGTGCTCTGGCCAGCGTCTGCCTTCCCTGAGCCTTTCCAACCAAATCATCCTCTTGGGAGCCACTGACGGGCCCTGCCTACCAAGTGGAGGGACTGGAGAGGCACCCGTTGGTCCGACCGCCTCTGCCTGTCTACAAAGCACTTCTCCCTGGACTCACAACGGCTTGAGCCCATCAGGAGCCACAGTTCTCTGGGGTTCTGTGCACGTGTATGGCAGGGACCCCTGATATCCCCAGTCCAGCCCAGACACCTTCCCTGAGATTCCACTGTTTTGTCAGAATCGTCCATGGGGACTTGTAACGATGTCAGATGAGAGTTCGTGGTTCTACCGACCTAGTGTGTAAGGTGGTTGGAGGATTACTGCATACAAAACACCCAGCACCACCGCAGCCCACGGGCCAAGAGCTCTCAGCACACTGAGCACAGACAGGCTTAGTCGATATGTGTCACCTACTAGTCTCCGCCACTGTGACAAGTCATAACATCTCTGAGCTCCGACAGCCTCTTCTAAAATGTGTGGAGGTGTCAGTTCACAGTGCTGTTGGAAAGCCTAAATAATTGCAAAAGTTCTGGAAACTGAACCTCAATTCATGTGGAAGGCAGTAACATTACACTATGACGGGAACAAATGTAGGATTCAAAACCAGGATCAGTGGCAGCTGGGTCAAGTCATGCGGAAAAAAAATTAGAAAAGAAAAAGATTATCCAAAACCTACCTGGGCAGAGCAGTCTGGCAGCCTGCAGGTCAAACATACAGGTCAAGATCTTTCAGAAAGTTTCAGGACCAGGTTCCTCCCTGCACAGTGCAGAAGGGGCATCTGGCCAGAGAGCAAGAGCAGCTGAAGCATGAGGGGCCCAGGAACCCAGAAGGAAGCTGCAGGAATGAGGCCCCAGAACTATTTGCCTTTGTTTTTTTTTTTTTTTTTTTTTGTGGGGAAGACCAGCCCTGAGCTAACATCCGTTGCCAATCCTCCCCTTTTTGCTGAGGAAGACTGGCCCTGGGCTAACATCCATGCTCATCTTCCTCCACTTTATATGGGACGCCGCCACGGCATGGCTGACAGGCAGTTCGTCGGCGGGCGCCCGGGATCTGAACTTGCGAACCCCGGGCTGCCAAGCGTGAACCAAACCCCTATTTGCCTTTTTAAAAGTCCACTTGTTCAGAGGCTGGCGAGTTGACCTGTGTTCCTGTTTCCTAACTCGCAGCATCAGTTAGGCACCTACAGACTTTTCAATCTTCGTCCAAGTTCAGAACCAGCCAACACAGGTCTCAAATGAGAGGAAGACTGGAAGAGCCAGAACCTTTTGAGATGGAGGGCTGGAGGTCGGCAGCACAGAGGAAGGTCACTGCAGCTTCTGCACAGAAGACCATCTTGGAAGCTCACACATTTTGCAGCCTCACCTCCCCTCTCTTTGCCTCCATCCCAACCAGGGCAGCTGACTCCACAGGTGGTGCTGGTCCAGACTCTGGGGGACTGGATTAGGTCTCACCTCTGGAGTCAGTTGGGCCAGGCTTCATTTGAGGTCACAGCCACTTCAAAGGACTGGGAGCCCTACCTAATTAGAGTTCTGGATTGTACAGTTTACAACACAATGTGAGGAAAGAAGGCAAGTGAGTGAAGGGAAGGGAAAAGTTTTCCTCCACTCCCCTAGGGTCCCTGGCTGGTCAGAAAATTAAACTGACTAACTGGAGAAAAGCATACAGATTTGTTTAAAACAAAGTTTACGGGACACAGGAGCCTTTGTAAGGAAATGAAGACTCAGACACAGTTAGACCTGAGTATTTTATGCTGGGTTTGGTGAAGAATGGGCAGTCGTGGAGGAATGTGACAGGTTCAGGAGCACGAAGTTAGTGAAGTGAACTGGGGGAAACAGCAAGGCCCGTTCAGATTCTGGGTGTCCTTGTCTTCAAAAATAAGGATGCTCCTTTTCTCCAAGTATGAGGAGGGAACCTCTCACAAGGTTTTGTGGCCTGTTTCAGGGGACAAGTGCAAGGTATGAGGAGGTCAGAGACCTTTCTCTTCCTGTCTTCTCAGACTCCCTCAGTTTAAGGAATTCAATACGGCAAGGTGCCTTATTTTGGGGTAGTGTGTCCCGAACTCCATTGTGAGCTAACAGAATGCTTTATGTTTTAGACGGGGGCATTTAAATAAGCACTGGTGGGAAAGGCTGATGTGAACTAGGAAGAGTGCAGCCTGGGTAGAACGTGGCACTGAGCCAAGCTCTTTTACTAGGATGATTTTTGCTAGGGGCAGGGTGCCTGCTGCCCACCAAATGGACCCTGGCCTGGAGAGTATCTCCTTAGCAGGCACTGCAGTATACCCGTTCCATAGCCCTACTATGTGTGTCCCGGACTCCATACAGCATTTTTGCAGAGAACTACGGCGCGCAACTGTACACCGTGGCCCAACTCGAGTGCCTGCTGTGAGCCAATGGTGATGCATACGCCTTTTCTAGTTAAAGGCCAGGTCCGTAGCTATTGCCAGCTTGTGTGCCAATCTTGGCTCTTGGACTTCAGCTACACAAAGGCAAGGAGGGACAAGGATGGAGGAGTGGAGACATACCAGCAGCTCTGCTCTCGGCCGTGTGGGTGGCTCTGAAAAGAGCCTTTGGTGTCTCAACAGCACAGCCTGGATGCTGGGCGTGACGCCGCCCTACGCGATGCTTAAGCCTCCCGGCAGCTTGCTAAGCTTGTTGAGAGCAGCCAGCTGCAGGTAGCGCGTACCTTATCAGCCTGCTTGCAATGGCCAGACATTTCCTACTCTGGCCCGGGCAGAGCCAGCTTTTATACTTGGGGAGTGCCGCCGCATGCTGTGGCCATCAATGGGATGAAGGCGCCCTGCAGCCCAGGAGCCCCATTGGCTGCTCCACGACGACGAGTCCTGAGGTTTGTCCAATCAGACAAAACCTGGAAAGTCACCTCTTTTGCATACAGCCCAAGCTCGGAGAGCGCAGCACTGTCCTCCCTGTGCTCGGGGCGCACATTCTTGGACATGCTCGCATCCCTGGGAGACAAAGAAGTAGCCCTTTCGGCTCGTCCACATTCCTCAGGTCCCCATTCACGCTCCGGTCTCCTCCGACACTGGTGGCACCGGTGGACAGGCGGGGCTCGCGGGGCTGCGGCCCGGACGGGACCTCCAGGGGGCGCAGAAACACCGAGCACGAGACGACCTGGCCTTGCTTGGGTGTCGCCTTACTGCTGGGCGCCGGACCCGGGGGGTGGTGGGGCGCTGCACTCCAGCTCTCCGCAGGGGGCTGGTCAGGCCTGCTCGCGGCCGGGCGGAGCCCAGGGCCCAAGGAAGGCTCCGCAGGCCCGCTCGCTATCGGGAAACGAAGGAGTGGAGTTCTGGAGTCTGGCGGAGAGAATAGTCTTAAAATTAACTACAGGAGGGAGTCTGCGCACAGAGGCAACCAGAAGCGGTTGCCATGCTGAGGGAGAGACCATTCTTAGAACCCAGGGGCTGATCCGAGTGTGGGATTGAGAACTTCTACGAGAGGACAGTCTTGTTCTGCCCAAGAGGAGACGTAAGGAGTCTTTACATCTGTGACCAACGTGATCGGTTTTCTGCTGATTTTTATCTGCCTACTTTTATTTGTGGAACACTGCTCTGTAAAAAAAGAGAAAAGAAAGACTTTGGAGATTGTTACCATCTCCTGTGAAAATTTAATTCTGACTGGTTGATTTGCTTGATCATTTGTTGTGTTGATGACAATGTTTTTAATTGACATTTTTTCATTTCTAAATGGTTCTATAAACACTCGAAAGACTTGTCCAGTAGAAGTAACTCACTAGCACATCCCTTTTCACGAACGGAGGTTTACTAAAACCTTGGAGTCCAAAAAATAAATTTTTCTTAAAGGACTTCAGCGTCTTTGTCTTATTTAACTTGTCCGTCTCCAAAGTGAGTAAGGTTCCCGTTAGGAAACGAAGCACCTCAACTTGGAGCCATCTGACTCGGAAGGCACGGTGGGGTGTGGGCCCTGGGGCGCCTGCAGGCACCTGCCTTCCTGAGAAAATGCTAGGCTCTGTCTCTTTGGACCTGCCGACCCACGTGGGAACAGCTGCTTCCGCTCCTCTCACACCTGAGTGAGGAAGGAGGAACGTCCAGGGCAGAGGGTTTACAAGCTGCTGTCGCTGGGGCTCCCTGAAGGTCCGCGAGTCTTTAAGAGAGAAAGAAGTAAAAAGAAGACACGCGAGGTGGGAGGATACAGCCTCCTAAGGAGGCTCAAAGCGGGAGTCGGGAGGAAGGTCCCCACAATCTCAATGCTATCACGTGACCAGAGTCTAAGACGGAACAGCGTGCTTGCAGGTAGAATAGGAAAGTGTTCCTTGTTTACCTCAGGGGCTTCCAACCTTCTCTCCGATGCGTACTGCTTTAATACCACAAAAACCTCTAAGGCTCCCTCCACACACACTCCTGCACACCCAGATTTGATGAGTTAGTGACAGAACCAGCTAACCACTCCTTACAGAAAACGCAAAGTGACTTCAAGTACCCTGGAGCCTGACTTCCTTCCCCAGGACCAGCAAGGCGGCTTCCCCCTCACCCCCCGCGCTGGGCACCCCCAGTCCTGCCTGTCAGCTTGGTTCTTTTCCTTCCACTTTGTCGATAATCCATTTACCCCATTCCCCACCCTACAGGCAACTAGTCAACGATTCCATTTATCAGTGTGTTCTTGCAACCATAAATTATTCTATGTGCACACATTTTAAATTTAGGTAAGGAATGCTGTTTTATACTTCATTTCTGTGCCTCAGCATGGTGCCCTAAGCCCCAACATGTCTCCCTGTGCCTCTCTGTGGCAGGGTTGCAGCGTTCTCCGTGTCCTCCATCCCCAACTTGACCTCCCACCTCCCCCAGTGAGGGAAACCAGCCCTGCATGCTCTGCCCACCCCTCAATGGTGCAGCAAGCACCTGTGTGTGCCTCCCCCTGTGGGCCTGGAGAGGACCTCTTTGGAACTGAACACCTGGGAATGGTTGCTGGGTCCAGGGTCACCATGCCCTCAATCAGACGATATCTAGCAGCCACTGCTGCAGACCCCAGCAGCAGTGCAGGGGCAGGGGAGCTTGCCCATCTCCACAGATCCCACAGCCCAACAAGGTCCTGGCTCCTGTGGGCGTGCAATTTCCCTTGCTCCAAAAACTAAGAGTTTGAGCAAAAGCCAGCCCTGATGGTCTGGTGGTTAAAGTTTGGTGCACTCCCCTTCAGCAGCCTGAGTTCTGTTCCCAGTCACAGAACCCCACCACCCATCTGTCAGGAGCCATGCTATGGCAGCGCCCCACGTAGAAAAACTAGAAGCACTTACAACTAGAATATATAACCATGCACTGGGGCTTTGGGGAGGGAAAAAAAGAGGAAGATCAGCAACAGATGTTGGCTCAGGGCGAATCTTTCCCAGCAAAAAGAAAAAGCAACCTGATCAAACAAAAACCAAACAGTTTAAGCACCTCTGCCTGGATTTTGAGCCGCCTGGCTCCTCCTCTGCACCTGCCTGTCCACCACTCCCACTGCTTTATGCTCTTTTGATTCGTAGAAGTTCCTTGTGGTCTCAGTATGAACCACATTGATCTTGACACTACAGATATCTTCTACTGCTCTGTCTGTATTACTTTGGCCACAGGACACTGGGTTGAGTAGAAGAGGCATTTTTTATAAGCCCGACCATCTCATCTGAGAAAACCGTTTGAATCACCCGGTGGCCTCAGCCTCCCTGCTGGTGGGAGAAAAGCGATGGCAGCGTTCTTGTCAAACCACTGTGGGTAGTTCTTGTGTTCCATGACCCCACTCTCCCACGGCAGGGCAGAACCAGGGGACATCCTACCACTGAAGTGAAGAGGGCGCGCATCAGTACACTGGTCTGCAGAGCTCGGCCCCGTCCTCAGGACTTGTGATCACCCCACAGCCTGCCCCACCCCCCTGCAGATCACACCCTCAGAAGAAGCTGCACCTGCTTCTAGGACACCGTCGGCAGACCAGCCTCTCCCTGGAGTTCTCTGAGTGTTTCCGGTGTGCTCATCTAGTCCAGGCACCCCCATGCCCCCGTCTTCCAGCAGAACTAGTTCTGATGCACAGCTCTCCTGGTGGCATCCCCAATACTGCCTTTCCACTCCCTCAATAATGGAGATCCAGGCCTCCTCCAACTTCTCGAGGCTGCAAACAAGATTGAGTAACCGTCCTGTGTATGCCACCTCACGGAACCGTGCCAGCATTTTGGCACACCAACCCAGGGCTGGAATTGCCATGTCACTGGAAGCACAGTGTATCGTGTAGCTGGTTGCTGGGAGGTGAACTCTGAGCCCTTGGGGTGCCCTGCCTGACAGGAATGTCTGTGTGCCTGTGGCTCCGTGGGCCACACTAGGGAGTCTCGCCTAGCGCCATGAGCTGGGGGCTTTGGGTCACGCAGCTGGGTCTCCTGAGGGGCTGCAGGCTGAGACCAGCCACATGGGGAGTCAGCATGCCGACCGATGGGGGCTCTGGACACCAAGGCTTGGGGAGCCACCCGGGCCTGCCATGCTCCTCACATGCGGTGACACCAGGAAAGTGACGCTGTCCCCACTGCATGGGAAGAGGACAACGGAATCTGGTACTTTTCCTGGATTCTGCCCACCAGTCCCCCTTGGCTGATGTTAACCTGTCTCCTCACCCCGTGATAAACCAGGTGATCACGATGGCCTTCAGTGAGCTCTAGGAGCATCTGTAGTGCATTATTGAGCCCGAGGGGGCCAGTCCTGGGCATTGGTTTCTTCTGACCTCCGACTGGCCCCCTCAGGCTCATCTCCCAAATGGAGGCACACCCCCTCCCGGCATCCTGACTCATGCTGGCTGTCATCTAGGCTTCTGATTTCCGTCACTGAGCAGAGGTGGAGTACCTCACTGGCCTGTCTGGTCCGCGTGTGAGTCTCTGAGTATCGAGGGTGCAAGCGTCTCCGTGTTTTGCGGTCAACCAGATGAAGTAACTCCTCCACCAGCAGGGTGGAACGACCCTCAGCTTTTGTCTCTGCTCCCCTTGAACAAAGGATCCTAACACTGAAAAGAGGCCACAGGTCCCAAGTATCTGTGACTTTCCCACCAAGCTCTGAGAAGAACGAGAAGGAAAGGGATCATGGTGCTGAATTTCTTTAAAAGTGGCCCCTACGTTCCAGCGGACAAACCTCCCCTTCTCGTCCTCTGGGCAAAGTCTGCCCTAGGTTTCCCTTCACTCGTTCCCCTGTGCTGACCTGGGACACACAGAGACTGACGTGCTGCTGGACCAGAAGGAAGAAACTGGGGTTGTGGAGAGGCCACGTGGAACACATGAATCCTGCTCATCCACGTCCTCGCGGGCAGAGTTCGCAAATGTCCTCCGCTGCACCCAGTTTCTATACGTCAATCATTTCAGCAGTTTTGAAGGTGAGGGGACCGGCCATGCAGACATCACGGAGAACAGGGGCCCACGGCGGAGAGGCCACCATGACCGGTCAGCAGGGAGCAGGGTTGGTGGCGGAAATGGTAAGGTGGGTTATGCAGCCCTGCAGGCCAGCACCAAGCTTTCACCCCAGACATTCAGAGGAGCTGCTGAGCGGGCAGCCAGGCCTCACTGGACTCGAAGGCCACCATGCTGGAGGGGTTCCTGGCCTGCTGGACACAAGCCCAGCAGTTCCCTCCTCTGTCCTCACCACATCGGGGACCAGATAATTTATAAGGGTTACTTGGCCAAGGTCACACAGCTTGCTGAGATAATGAACCTGTCACTGTTTCTGATACAGAGTCAGGTAGTTTTTCCTTTAGACAGTGTGTGAGAGCACGAGAGACGGCCAGTGACACTCCATCAAAGGGAGACTCCACGCGGGTGTCCCTCCTGCCTCTCCCCAGCACCCATGGGGCACCACCTTGCTGGGCTGCGCCCCAGTGCTATCTACCCCACTGGTCTCCACGCAGCTGACTGAAAGGGGAATGACGAGCAGGCCTCCTAGCAGATCTCTGCAGAGGGGGTGGTGGGCAGCCCCTATTTTCATTCGGGGGAGCCAGGAGGTGGGGGCTTATCAGAGAGAAGGCCCGCCTACAGAAGCCCCCTCTATGGGGCAGTGCTGAGACAGGCTGGCAAGGGAGGAGACATATGTGAGGAAGGACGCCAAGGAACTGGCTGCAGCCCTCTTTACCAGGCTCCGTGAGCCACGGCTCATACCAGGCAGGCCATCCCAAACATGCAGAAAAGCACGAGACTGGCAGTGCCAAAGGCTGGTGACTCTGAGGGCTGAGGCTTTGTCTGGAAACGGCCGTTAGTCACAAAGCCGCACATTCGGGGCAACTTGCAGTCCCACCATCCTAAACATCTGTCTGCATCTACGTTCTGGAATCCCTCATTGCCGTCACTGTGCAGCGTTTTTGTCACTTGGGCTAGTCTACACGACGATGCTACCACTAATGGTATCGGATTTTGCTAAATTTGTCCAGTGAAGGAAATAAAATATGAAGGGAAACCAGAAGCGCAGCAACACAAACTTCCAAAGTGAGGCCTGGGGGTGATCCCTCAGTCCACAAAAAACACTCCTGTCAGCAAGGGGCGGATGGATGGTGATGCTGAAACTGCTGGTATCAGAGGGATGGATGATGGAGGGACATGAAAGCACAGACACTGGGAGGCAGAGGGGGACAGAGCCATGAGGATATGGTGCTGGCAGACACACAGACCCCAGGATGACCCCGAGAGACCGTTTCTGAGGACAGACTTCAAGCTGTAGTGTAGGCTTATGTGGGACACACATTGTCAAGGGCCTCGTGCATGAGTGACAGGTCTGACCCGTCCAGGCACCCTGAGCCTTCCTTTCCTTTGACGCTCACCCCAAATTTAACCCTAACTGGAGTGCCCGATGCACAGGCTGGACTCTGCAGGCCTGGGTGTGCATGTCCAGCAGAATGGCCCTGTTGTGGTCAGCATTTAAACCTAGTGGGTACCAGGTCCAGACAACCCAGGCCACCCAGTGAACACAACTAAGAACCACAGAGACCCCAGGCAGATGTGATGAGACTCGGCAGCAGGGACAAGAGCTTTATGAAGAGAGAGACACACTCAGGTTAACCTCCCCACACGGGGCTCTAAGATGGAATGTTCACAGCCCAGAAACACGAACACCCAGAGAAAAGGGGCACTCTATGAAGGGCCACCATGAATAACCCCAGACAGGCACCCACACTGAGGTGAAGACCCTCGAGGGGTAAAGGGTGAAGAGCACCGCGAGTCCGGAAGAAGGCAGATGAAGGAGCTGCTGTGGACCGGGAGTGGAGTGAGCTTCCTCTGCCTGGTGCCTGGACGGATCACTGCACGGGGAGAGAGAAAAAGGAAGGGAGGAGGAAGAAAGAAAGAGAGGCGGCTGCTGTCCTGGAAACCAGGCGATGGACACCCCAGCTCCACCAGACCCAGGCATCTCCCTAACATTTGGAGCTGATTAACCAGCTTTGCCAGAAGTGCAATGACACCTCTCCTCCCTGAGGCCTGAAGGGTAGGGGCTGCTGGCACCGGAATCAGAGCCGGTCCAAAGAGCCAGAGTCTCAAGGTTTCAGCGTTGGGGCAGAGAACGTAAAAGAACATTCAGGTTGAAGGTGGGACAGCCACTACCCCTTTGGGGGGGTGCCTGCCACTGCTGGACCCCACGGCCAGCTCCTGCCTGCAGAGCCCCAGGGCAGGGGCCCAGTGCTTCAATATTGGGGTGCAAGACCCTCCTCTCAGCAAATATACCCTCCCCCATGTGGAGGCCAAAAAGTCTCCTGGATCACTCAGTCCTGAAATTCAGCCCCAGATGGAAGCCAGGCAGTGGTCTCTTGGTAAGATTCGCCCTGCCGATTCTCAAATCCGTGCCCCGTCCATCCTCCCCAGGCCCGCCAGGACGGGACACGGTGCCCACCTGGAGCAGCATGCTGAGGCCCAGGTTGCGGTGCCTCCTCTCCAGCTCGGACACAGCCTGCAGCAAGGACCTGAACCTCTCTGCTGGGTCCGCGTCCTCCTCCTCGGGGGACCCCTCCTCTTTCTCTGCCTCCTGCAAGAAGCGTTCTTCCTCCTCAGCAAAGAAGGCCCGCAGTTTCTTGTAGTCCGTCAGAGCCTTCTTCCTGCGGTCCATCACGTGTCCCTGCAGAGCAGGTGGGCAGTAGGGAGGGACACCTGAGTCCTTAGGCTATACCAAGGGACTCCCACCTCCCCACTGACCACCTTGGGGAGGAGAGAAGGGTTTGCTGCAAAGCGCTCAGCTGTGAACCAAGACTCTGCCAGATGGAGTTAGGGTGCACACCCACATCCCCTCCACACGCAGACCTCAGGCCCCACCCCCACTTGCCTTCCACACGGCTGCAGCAGACTCGGCCTGACCATGCAGGTCTCTTGCATCATTTAGATCTTTCCTCATGATCTCCACGGACCCTTTGTTCTCCTGGAGAGAGACGGTGGTTACCAGGTGGGCAGCCCCATCTGAAGGTCCGAGGCACCCTGAGCCCAGTCTGCTAACGGCTCTGACCAGCAATCACGCCCCAGGACGTGGTCTGGGCCTGCTGATGCTGCGAAAACAGACTGCAGACACCAGAGGGCGTCTTAGCAACCCCACTAAGCTCTCTCCAGAACGAAGTCTGATAAAAAACCCGTGCTAAAACTCTAACCGGATAAGACGGTCCCCTAGGATCCCCAGTGTTACTAGCACCAGCCAAGGGATGGAAAGTGGCCCTTTTGGGGTCAGCACGGCCACACCAAGTACCTGCGAGGCCGCTGTGCACTGACCGGGTGGGTGGCATCCCCCAGCAGGAGAGCCCAGCTGCAGTGCCCCAGCCACCTGCTCCAGCCCCAGTGTAGCCGCTGGCCGCCACCCCCAGTGCTCACGGCAGGAACCCCAGGATCCATCTCCTGACACAGGGGCCCTCAACCGTGCTGCTCTTCTCTTCCCTCTGGACTGTTTCCGGACCAGAGGCTATCGCTGTGCTCCCACACCCACACATAAAGGCAGGTCCCTGGGTACCCAGGCCCCAGCTGCGACCTCTCTAAACATGGTAGGTTTTGACCCAGTGTTAGGTGCTCGATGCAATGGCCGAGAGCACGACGGAGAAGATTCCAGAACGGAGGGAGTGGGGGAACCCCGGGAGGGCTGAGAGCGGGCGAGAAGGTGGACGGGGTTGTGGGGGCTCGCGCTTTGACAGACAGACGAGCTGATGGCCGCAGGCTTGGCCCCCAGGACCGAATCTCAGGGGGGCAGGGCGGCCGCAGGGTGACGTCACACCTGGGAGCGGGGCAGCGAGGCGCCAGGGGGGAGGTATGGGGGCGGGGTCGGTAGCAGAACGCAGTCTGCGGGTGGGGGAAGGGGCAGGGTGAGGGAGGAACAGGGCTCCGTCCAGGGATGGGAGAAGGGGGAGACAGAGCGCCGTCGGGAGCGGGGACTCGGTTTGGGGTTGGGGATGGGGCGTTGGGGGTGGGGAGGGCAGCGCACCTTGCCGCGCAGCGCCTTCCTCCAGCGCGGCTCCCACTCGGGCGGCTCGGGCCCCGCGGCCATGCGGCAGGCGGCGCACAGCGGGCCCCCGTCGGCGCGGCACAGCAGCTGCAGCGCCGCCTCGGAGGCTGGGCCGTCGCGCGCGGGCGCCGCGGCCGCCTCCTCGAGCGCCAGCAGGCGGCGGCTGAGCGGCGGGCGGCCGGGCTCCACGGCGCGCTGCCAGCAGTCGTCGGCGCACTCGGGGCACGGGAAGGGCCCGTCCTCCTCGGCCCAGAAGCGCACCACGCACGCCCGGCAGAAGCGGTGGCCGCAGTCGGCGCGCACCGGCTCTCGGGGCGCGCGCTGGCACAGGGCGCAGGCGGCCTCGGCGGGGCCCGCGGGGAGCGCCAGGGTGGCGGCGGCGGCGGGGCCCTCGGGGAGGGCGCGGGCGGCGGCCGGGCGCGCGGGGCGAGAGCGCGGAGAGCCGGGGACTGGGCCGCGCGGACCGGGATGGAGAGTGCGGACCGGAGCAGGGACGGAACAAGGATGGCGACGGGGACGCCGGGGCCCCACGCAGGGTCCTGGCAGCGGTGTACGCTAACCAAAGTCCTGGCAGCGGAGCGCTTCGCTCTCCCGTCCGCCGGCCAGCCCGCGTCCTCGCACCCGGAAACCTTACAGGGATTGGCACTTCCCCCATAAATGACTCGTGGGCGAGTGGGAAACAAAAGTTGATTATCATTTGGAGAGTCCATTTAGAGATCTTTTTGTAGGCTGCTAGGACCTGAGCAGCTCTCGCACACACGCACAGACACACGCACAACGCCCACGCGGAGTGGGGGCGGGGCTGAAGACGGCCGCGTGGGCCTTCTGCGCGTGCGCGCACCGCCTGGCGCGGACCTCCCCGGGCCGCCCTCCTTGCGTGCCCTCGCCCTACCTGGCTCTCCGCGCAGCCCAGTGCCGGCCTCGAGGCCGCCCCTGGCGAGGAACCGGAGGCGGGGAAGCGCTCCTTGAGTCGGAGTGGAGGTGTCCGAGGAGACCCAGAGCCCAGGCCTCGGGGCGTTTGTTTGCTTTTCTTTAGGAAGAAAACGTTTGGGGGAGGAGCAATCTGCCTTCTTATTTTGAAAACAACCAATCACGCAGTTGAAAAAAACATTACTGTAATTTAGCATTACGTGATTTTTAAAAAATTTGTTATTCTATACAAGTGTAAAATCTTCCGAGGTTTTGCTTTTCGGTTTTGTGGAGTCTTTAAAAACTGGTGTAGGGTCCGCCCGGTGGTGTAGCGGTTACGTTGGCGCGCTCTGCTTCAGCGGCCCGGGTTCGCAGGTTCAAATCCCGGGCATGGACGTACACACTGCTAATCAAGCCATGCTGTGGCGGCTTCCCACATACAAAATAGAGGAAGATGGGCACGGATGTTAGCTCATGGACAATCTCCCCCTCCCCCCCCCAAATCTGGTATAGACTTGAAAATGCACTAAATGGGCAGTGGGAAGTGGGACTGGTAAGCTGAGGTTAGTTCTGTGGAGTGGTGGTCAGAAGAAGAAAAGCACTTTGAGCCCAGCCTAGCTGATTTGTTGGGTAAACTAGGAGCATAGTGTAGAGAAAAGTAAAAAAAAAAGAAAATCAATTGAGGAAACTCTTATTATAATCCTGTGAGAGAAAAATAATCAGGCACAATCATTAAAGGCAAACAGTCAAACTAGGACAGTTTCAGCCACAAATATACAAAAGGTTCATCAAATTTGGTACAGAAAAGTACAATGGAAAAATACACCCCATGTGATTTGTCAGTCCACGGAAAAAACACAAAAGCTGAATAGACGTGAGAAAAAATATGCACTGACCAGTTGTTAAAAAATAGGAACATAGGGGCTGGCGGGTGGCCTAGTGGTTAAGTTTGCCCGCTCCGCTTCTGGGGCCCAGGGTTCACAGCTTGGAATCCCCGGTGTGGACTGACACACCACTTATCAAGCCATGTTGTGGCAGGTGTCCCACATATAAAGTAGAGGACGATGGGCAAGGATATTAGCCCAGGGCCAATCTTCCTCAACAAAAAGAGGATTGGCAGCAGCTGTTAGCTCAGGACTCGTCTTCCTCACACACACACACACACACACACACACACACACACACACACACATGCATGCACACAAATAGGAACATAAAATGAGACTTTTTTTCCACATTAAGTTAGCAGACCCAGGAAACCTGGTTTTGCAGATATTGCTTCTAGGAGACAATGTGGCAATATGTATTAAGGACCTCCAGATTTTTCATTCCCTTTGGAATTCCTTTTCTCAAAATATGTTCTATAAAAATAACCCAAAATTGAAATAAAGCCTTTCATGATTTGGTTTCATTTGGAGAAATGTTTGTCATATCACTATCTGGAAAAAACAAAAAACCTTAAGTTCCAATAACAGTGGACTGGCTCAGCAAATTGTAGTAGCCAACAATTTGAAAATGTGTGCATGAGAGACTTGTGGAAATAAGGAACACTAAACATTGTTTCATAGTCATATTCAATCTCCCAGTTTCAATGTTGGATTTGTTCCCCACACAAAGCAATTCTCTACAACACCAGCTGAATGTCCTACAATTTAACTCAGTTCTGACTCTATCAATCTGGAGATGGCATCAGACCCCACGAGTTAAGAGCTGAGTCCTACAAGACTCCCCCCACTTCAGACCAATCACAAGTCCAGGTGTCACCTGCGCTTCTGAGGGAATAGCTATAGATCTGAGGTTTCAATCACAATATCACACCGTCCCTCTTGCTTAAGACCAGGAGAATCCAAATTCTGCGGCATCTCCACTTCCCAAGACAGGGTTGGAAGCAGTCACCTGGCGCTTCTCCTTCCAGCCTCCTCTCCATTCCTAGCCCCCCTCTGCACCCTCCAGGTGAGAGATCTAGCAGGCGCTGTTAGACTACGAGATTTGGGTGGAGAGGTGCGTGCTCTCCCACATTTGCCTTTTGAACCATCCAGAGAACTGAACACTCCCACTTTCCAGTCAGAGGCAGCAGCAGAGTGGGTGATGGTCTGGATTATTGCTTAGAGTTACAGTTTACGGACACCCACGGCAAGACAACGCTTGCCCGTCTCTGGGTGTCTTGGTGCTCTTGAATTCCTATCACTCTGACATCAAAAACTAAATAAGAAAATGTCTCACCACAAAAGGGCAGAACTCCCAGTTTTGCTGGGTTCTGAACCATCTTCCTTTCTCTCAAAATCGTATTTTAAGTGGGTCAATATAAAATGTTTGGGGATTAAATCGGCAACTATGAAAAACTTTGAATAGTCTCTATAAGAGTATGATAAAGGTGTTTCCCTTTTATAAAGGCAACCGAAAAGTAGAGCACCAGAATAGAAGTAAGGATTCTGAAGGGTACCGGAACCCAGCGCCCCGAACTGTGCCCCTTCAGCACAGAGATTTGGGGCTGGAGGCAGATGAGAATCAACAGATACAGAAAGAGGCCTGCCTGGGGCTCCGCTTATCTCACCGAAAGCAGAAACCTCTTGAGAAATGAGAACTGCCCTAAGTGCCCTCTCAGGGGAAGTTTTATGGCCACAAAGGAGAAAGTCAGTGCCAAAAAGAACCTGCACTGATAACCTTTATCTTCCATTAACTTCCCCCAAATATTTATGTTCCCACAGTTTGCCACCCTCAGAAGCCCCAACCCCTTTTCCTTTGTCCTGTCACTGCTCTGTACATTCATTCTTTCTTAAGATACTCTAGAAGCCCAAGTTCTAACCACCCCTTTGAGTTACTCATCACTGAGGTTTCTCCCCTCGATGTGTGCTGCACACACAAACTGTTTTTCTCTTGTTAATCTATTTTTTTGTCAGTCTAATTTACAGGGCCGCAGCCAATGAACCTAAGATGGATGGGGGAAAATGTTTTTTCTTCCCCAGAGGTGGTTTTTTTGTGTGTGTGAGGAAAATTCACCCTGAGCTAACGTCTATTGCCAATCTTCCCCCCCTTTTTTTCCTTTTGCCTGAGGAAGATTGGCCCTGAACTAACATCTGTGCCAGTCTTCCTCTACTTTGCATGTGGGACGCTGCCACAGTGTGGTTGATGAGTGGAGTCGGTCCACACTCAGGATCCTGAACCTGTGAACCCCAGGCCGCCGAAGCAGAGTGCACCAAACTTAACCGCTACGCCATGGGGCCAGCCCCTCCCCTAGAGTTTTAATTAGAGGAATTTGTAATTCCACATTTACCTTGTGTATTTGATGTGTGTTTTATTGCACTTTGGGTTACCCTATTTTAAGTTCTATTTTCACAAACCAGGGTGTACAGAAACGGTTGGTAAAGAGACCCTCCGCTATGTGTGTAGGGGAAACAATTGAAGATAAGAGGGTGTTTATGTTAAGAAGATCTGATTCCATGGAAATTTCAGATCTGGCACATGGAAAAGGAATCAAAAGTAATTAATTTTCATTGCTGTTAAAGGCAGAAATAGGACTGAGACATACAACATACTAGGAAGTAAACTTGAAGTCATTGTGGTTATGATATTGTAATTTATGATGAGAAATATATGTTCGGTCTTGCCCCGTTCCTGGCACAGAGCTCTTGAAACCCTTGGAATTTCTGTGATGAGAACGATAAAGGTGTCTTGTATTCACCACGAGCCCCTGTCAACCACACCTGAGTTTGTGTTAATGAGATGACTCTAGGAAGCGCCTAAGGATGGGGGCTGGTCGCCAGGGTAACTGATGCTGTGACTAGACAGCTGGAAAGTTCAGCCCCACCCCCTGACCTCCAGGAGGGGAGAGGGGCTCGAGTGTCAATCAACACCAGTGGCCAATGATTTCATCCATCACGCCTATGTGATGAAGCCTCCAGAAAATCCAAAAGGATGGTTCTGAGAGCTTCCAGATTGGTGAACACGTGGAGGTCCGTGGAGAAGGATGGTGTGCTCAGAGAGGGCATGGAGCTCTGTGCCCCTTCCCTCATACCTTGCCGTCTGCATCTCTTCCATCTGGCTGTTCCTGAGTTACATCCTTTCATAATAAACTAGTCACCTAGGAAGCAAAATGTTTCTCTGAACTCTGTGAGCCGCTCTAGCAAATTAACCGTGCCCAAGGAGGAGGCTGTGGGAACTCCCCGATCTACAGCCAGTTGGCCAGAAACAGGTGACACCTGGCATCTGAAGTCGGGGGGAGGGCAGTCTTGTAGGACTGAGCCCTTAACTTGTGGGGTCTGACACTGTCTCAGGTTGATAGTGTCAGCATTGCACTGAACTGCGGGACCCCCAGCTAGAGTTGCAGAATTGTTTGGTGCTATGGAGAAACACTCCCCACTCCATATAGGAATTGGAGTCAGAATCCTTTTACGAGCAAGAGCCCCTCTCTTCCAAATGGCTCAACCAAGGTCCACAGCAGGTGTCATGCTGGTCTCTGACATCCAGAATGACGCTGGTCTCTGATGCTGGACTCTGACGTTGCAGGGCTGGGACAGAGGTGCCATATCCCAGGCTGTCTGTGCCATCACCAGAGAACGGGCCTGAGTACCAAGCAGTCAGACCTCTCGTGGGGGCGGGGACCAGCACCAGCCAGAGACAGGGAGTGAATTCTGGGCAAGGCTGGACTGCACAGAGCCGTGTATGGGCCAGGGGCCGAGGGAAGAAAAAGAGGAGGTGATCAAGAGGACACTGGAAGGCCTATGGAGTCACCTGCTGGGCTGGGGAGCCGGACGGGCATGGAGACGACCACTCAGGAGACATCTCAGGTGAGCCCCCGCTACCAGCCACACCCCAACAGCCCAGGAGCCAGGGCCAGAGTCCACATCGCTGCCAGGACGGGCCTGGAAAGTGTGCTTGCTGCAACACACACCCTCCCGAGGGACATGACAACTTTTGTAAAATTAATGATTAAACTTACAGATGGCGAATGTTAAGTCTCCTTTAACATTCCAGTATTATAGCAAACTTTGGACAATGTTTTAGGTTTTCAACTTAAAAATCATGCCAAAACCAATTACTCAATTTTACATTTTAATTGCAATTATAATGCTAATCTTTTAGATATTTTAGGTGTCAAAAAATTTAAATCCTAAAAACCCAAACATACCGATGGTATTTCTAAACTTAGAGCAATAGTAGTAATAATAATTCTGGGGCTTTGAGTCACTATATATAATTCTAAAACTATTCCATCATCCCGACCCAAGCCAAATTGGGGTTTCTTTCCCAGGGCCCTGAAGAAATGAATGATAGGGCCCTGAAGGAATGAACGATGGCATCTCTGCTCAGATCATAGGACAGGGCTCTCTGCCGGAACCTGGGTGTCAATTAGAATATGGACTTGCACCTCCTTCAGACTCAAGATCCACCTCTTGCATTTCTTCTGTCCAAAGCTTGCAGTATGCAGACTCAGTCAGCTCAGGCTGCGTAACAAACACCGCAGACTGGGGGCTCAGACCACAGATGTTCATTCTCCCCCAGTCTGGAGGCTGGAGGTCAGAGATCCGGGCGTGGGCAGGGCTGGTTCCTCCTGAGGCCTCTCTCCTTGGTGTGTAGACACCTTCTCCTCCCTGTGTCCTCACATGGTTGTCCCTCTGAGTGTCTGTGTCCTCACCTCCTCTTCTCATAGGGACACCAGTCCTGTGGGATCAGGGCCCACCCAAGTGACCTCATTTTACCTTCATCACCTCCTTAAAGGCCCCACCTCCAAGTCCAGCCCCATTCTGGGGTCCTTGGGGTTGGGGATCCAACAAGAGAGTTTTGGGGGGGCCAAAATCATCCCACAACACTCCCCTACCCCTGACAAGGGAGAGAACACCAGCATGCTTCCTTCCGGGCTCCAGTTTGGGACATCTGGATTTTTGCACACTCCAAGGATCACACACTGAACCATGTCGATGACAGCCACCTCCCTGGAGATGGGACGCCTGAGGGAGATGCAAGTTGACAGCTCAGCTCTAGAAAAGGGGCCTCTTTCTAGGGCAGGATGTCAGCAATGTGTCCTGAGCATAGCCTCGGATTCTGGTCGTCAAGGCCCCTGAAGAGTCAGGCTCCTGGGCTGCGTGCCACAGACCACCTAGTTTCTCCTCAGCTGCCCGAGGTTGGGAAGACTTGCCAGGTAACCTGGTATTATAATGGGCTTCCTGGTTCACGTTCCCAGAGTACAGGACCGTCCGGATGGATGTGAAGAACAGGAGAGGGAGGACCCAGAGACGGAGACCTGGGCCAACAGAAGTAGCCCAAGGCGGGGAGGGCGCTCCTGGAAGGAGGAGTGGGGCAGGTGCAGTGACCACCCCTTCTATTTTCTGCATCCTGATGCTCTGACGCCTGGGGCTGACCCTGCAGGGACTGCCCCTCCCAGGGCTAGCCAATTCCTACAGGTAGGAAACAACTCACCCAGAGCATGCCCTTCATGTGCAAGCCTGCCAACCCAGAGCCCACACCCACCAGCCTCCTCTCACACCCAGGGCCACTGTCCACCTGCCCAGATCGTCCCAGGGCAGGTTCCAGAGGGCTGGGGACAGCCCCTACGGCCCAGAGCTCACTGAAATTCCTCAGACTAGCCAATCCTGAGCCTGTTTGCTCTGCCTTAATCTCACCTTTCCTCAGAAGCCACAAAGAAGTTTCTTGCGAAGGTCTTGCCCACGGTTTCCCCTCATTTCTCTGCCTCCTGGCAGACCCCATGCTTCCCCATGCAGCCCTGTGTGGTGTGGCGTGCCCCTCCTTTGGGATCTGTGAGTACAACAGCTATCTTTTCAATGGCAGTCATGTCCTGATCTGTTGACCTCACCCTACCTGAATAATGACATTAATAACAAAATCCCTATATTTTAAAACAGCGAGACAAGGCCCAGAGCCAGAAGTGGCAGGGGGCGTGGCTGGGCTGCAAGCTTGAGATTTAGGGTCCAGTAGCCGCATGCAGAGGGAGGGCTTACATGGGAGGGGGAGGTGACCAGGTTCTGGAATGTCCCAACGCCCAGATGCAGAGATGTGGACTGGTTGTAGGGAGGCCAAGAGTGAAGATGGAGGTTCTTGGGGCTGCTGGGGGACTCATCCCAAATCCCTGCCCCTATGGGAGCTGCACCGAAACGGCGCTGCCCTGGCCAGAGTCCAGCAACGTGGAACCAGGGAGAGCAATGTGGTCACAGATGGGAAGCAGGGCTGGGACAGAGGTGCCATCTCCCAGGCTCTCTGTGCGGAGTGCCATCCCGACAGGCATGGGGTGGACGTGCGCTCATGTTTGGGCCTTTGTGACCACTTTTTAAATCCCCGTCAGACAAAGCCCAGTGCTTTCATTCAGCCCATCCCAGTAAGAGCAGGTGATCCGCCATTTTCCCAGGAGCAGCAGCACGCAGCCCCTTCCTATATCCCAAGGAAATTCCAAAAAGCGTGAAAACTGCTTACTTCTAAAGGCAAAACCAAATATTGGTTGTGGAAAAACAAAGCCACGGAATAAAAGTGAAGATCAATCCACAGAGGCAAGGTTGAGTTAACTAGGGTGTGCACAGGCGCCAGGAATTACACAGCCAGGGACAAGAATTAGAGCTTCCCAGGAAATCTGAAGGGAAGCCCTAAGAACAACCAGATAAATCTCTGCATATCAGAAGCACATTTTGTGAAATGATTAAAAAAAATCTATGTAATAAGGAAAAATTTATGGAAAGTTGTTACTGAGGTGGGGGAGGAGGTGTAGAGTCAGGAGCGGAGAGACAGGCAGACAGTCGCATATGCCACTTGGGAAACCCATGCAGGTGTGGGTACCCCAGCAACCAAAGGCCCCACTCAGCACAGCTTCGGCACCCCCAACCCCCTTGAAAAATCATTTCCTGAGCCCATTCGTGCTTTGGAGAAATTACAGGAGGTTGTTACTTCTCCAGGAAGGGAATTTGTGCTTAGATTTTAGAATTTATTTGGTGTTCCAGCACAGGACTCAGGAAGGGCGCTGGGCACAGAATCTGAGCTACAGATAATACCAGAAGAGGACGAGACTGGGGTCTCGGGACCCTACAGAGGGAACCTTTTAAGGAGACCTGGTGGCGAGCCCATTTCCCCTCCAGGCTTGTCACTGATTTACGGATCTACAATTCCAAAGGCGAACCCACCATCGCCCCCCGGTCCCCCAACTCTCTCCCTCCTAAAAGTGTCGGAAAAGCTCCATCTCTCCCAAAATTCTGGGCCTGCCAATACAAAAGAACCAAGGGCGCTCAGAAGAAACCCCCAAGTCAGTTGACACCGCGGGTGGCTCTGGGAAGAGCTGGTCCAGAGCCCAGGCTGTCATCTCTGGCCCTCTCCTAGCGGATGCGGTGCGCGCTTGGGGGTCCCTGGGCGTGACAGGGTCGCGCCGGGGATGGGGGGAGGATGGATGGTGCACAGTCCAGGGACCGCAGATCCCCTCCTGGCCGGCCTCGCGCTGGGGTCGTGCGAGATGGGGCTCCGGGAGGGCAGCGCGCGGGTGGGGGGTGGGGTGCGGGGGCACAGGGACGTAGGATTGTGGAGATGGTAGATAGAGGAGTACAAGAGCGCAGAAGTGCCGCGGTGCAGGCACGCATAAGGGAGCTCTACGCCGCGCGCACACACACTCCAGGGGCCGCCCGCGCCGAATCAGAATGAGCAGCAGCCTCTGGTATTTATCCGAAAGGACCCCTCTCGATTGGCTCAAACTCAATCCAAACTGCCCCTCATGACAAACCAATTGGCTGAGGCGCCTTCTCGAGCTTTCCAAAGCTTCCCGTTATTCCACCGCCTCTGAGGCGTCCGTCAGTTTGCTTTCTGAGTTTGGAATCTGTTGTGTTACATGCACATTTGTGCCTTAATGTTTCCTCTCCTGTCTTTGATGTCCCCGTGATTTCCTGACACGCGTGTGATGCAGGAATGCGGCTGCTGGGGACGTAGGGGGGGCTTTGGATAAAGCCACGGGCGGGCCTGGCGTGTCCCCCGGGTATGTCGCAGGTGAGGCCGGCTGCCCTCCCATCCCCCAGTTCCCCTCCCCCCATCCCCACAGCCCTCCTTTCCCGGGTCCAGACCACCGCTCCTGAAAATATAAACATGTTAAATATATGAAGAAAAATTCTTGTCATAGAATTTCCTTGTTTTCAGATCCACGTGTTTTCTATTTTCTACATCTCCTCCAATACTGGTGGAAGCTACTGGATTTACTTCCAACGCCCCTTAAGGTATCTTAATTACTATACTTAGACAGGAAGTAAGAGAAATAAACGGTATACACATGAGGAGGGGAGGTCACTCCGGTCGAAGAACCTGTCATCAGAACCGCCCAGAGCAGCGGAGCGGCTCCGCGGGGAGCCTTCTGCCCGGGGGCGCGCACAGTCCGTCCCGGTGTGGCTGAGCAGCTCAGCAGCCGAGGGGTGAGCGTGTCCGGCCTCTGGGCGCTGTCTGCGTGGGCGCCGAGGTGGGAATGCCTTCACAAAGTCCGCAGGCTGTGCGTCCATCACCGTGCGCGCTGCTGTTTCTCAGATTTGGTTTCGCCGCCGTCTCACCGCCCCAGGTGTGGTCGCCTGTCCTTCCTTCACACCTGCCGCTGGGATTTCATTGCAGACCTTGTCTTTTCTAGTTGCTGAAATAAAATGAAAATAGGCACAGGAGCCGCTTTGTCCAATACGGACGTTTGGAAAGGATCACCCCGGGAAGCGACCCGGTCACCTTGGGCAGGATGGGGCCAGCACCTGCCTATCTCGGGTCCTGCGCGCGTGGGTCCAGGGGCCCCGGTGCCGGCACCGCGGAAGACAGGGCATTGGAGAGAAGGGGTCCCCAGCCCCCGCCACGCGGGGCATCGCGGGTGGTGGCGAGACAACAGCCTTTGTCCGCAGACAGCGCGCTGGAAGCTGTGCTGGAGGACAAAGGCTGCCCAAGCCGTCTTTCTCTTCTTCGCAATCCTGCAAGCATTTGGCAAGGTTTGCCTTTTCTCTGCAAAGCTCTACGGCACGACCTGTTATTTCACCCGCCCACCTTCCTCTGGCTCAACCCCAAGGATTAAAACTCATCCTCGGAAGGCTTTGGGGTGTCCTTTCCAAATCTGCAGGGCGCTGCCTCCAGGCAGATCCCTCCCACCCTCCCAGCAGCTCTGAGTGTAGCGATTGTTACTTAGCTTCCCCAATAGGGAGAGAATGGGCTTCCAGTGAGGGGGAAAAACCCCAACATCTAAGTGTTTGCCCCTGCAATGTCTCATTTATACGAAATGCTCATTTGTGAGAATTTTAAAGAGACCTGGCTTCTTGGCTGAATGAGGAGAGCTCACTGCACACCCTAATGGAAAAGGATGGCGTCGTGGCGCTGCAGAGAAATCCAGGATGATAAACCGTGCTCATTTCATGCACACGGTTGCTCATTCAGCGTGTTAATGGAATCGCTACCAGCACTAGGCACTGAGCTCTACAACCATTAAGAAAAAAAAACAGCATTTGATTTTGTTTTGTTTTTTTAATCATCTAAACCCCTTTTAAAATTACTCTTGCAGGCTGTTGCTCCCAGCACAGCAGTCTGTCGCTGGAGGCCGAGCTGGCAGCCACGGTGTCTTCCCTTTTCTTTCCTTTCTCTCCCCCACCCTCCTCCTTCCTTTCTCCCTCCCTCCCCGCTTCCGTCCCTCTTTCTTCCTTTCTTCCTCACAAGGAAAACCCCGGCGTGCCTATAGTGTGCCATCTGTCAGTATGCCACGTTGGTCTTGATCCCAAGACAGCTGTCTCAGGGAGCTCGGGCCACTGTGGCCAGCACCAGAGAGTTAGTCCTCGCAGCCTGGAGGCTGGAAGTCCCGGGTCAGGGAGCCGGCTGGTTGGGCTCTGGGGAGAGCCCTCTTCCAGATTCAGGCTGCTGCTGTCTCACTGTGTCCTCAGGGGGAACAGAGAAAAGGAGAAGCAAGCTCTTCCTGCCTCTTCCTGTGAGGACACGAACCCCACCACGGCCCCCCATGACCTCATCTAGCCCAATCGCCTCCCAAAGGCCCTACCTCCAAATACCATCACCTTGGGGATTAGGGTTTTCACACATGAATGGGGGTGGGGCACAAACACTCAGTCCATTAATTCCGGTCCTGATTTCCCGGCGCTGACCGGCCTCTATGTGGGAGCAGAGCAATCTCCAAATATTAGCACCTTAGAACTTACCCAAAGCACTTCCCAGAAACACTCACCTCCTATCTCGCTCCAAGTTTTCTTCCAAGCCTTCCCACGCCACAAGGAAGCCAAGAACCCTCACCAGGACCTGGTGGGAGGCCCAGCTTCTCCAGAGGCTGGTAGCACCAGGGCAGGGTGAGGGGACTGTGTGTGCACAAACAGCTAGGACCGCCTCCTCCCGCACGGGGCCTGCAAGCTAAGGGGCAGCCAGAGCCAGCAACCTGGGCAGACACTAGGGCCACCCTGAGAAGCACCCCACGCTCAGTTCGGTGCTCTGCTGCAGCCATCTTGGAATTCTTAATAGTTTTTGGACAGAGCGCTCACATTTTCATTTTGCTCTGGGCCCTGCAAATCGTGTCGCCAATCAAGTGACATATCCACACCCTGTCCTACCCAAGCCTCGAGCTCCTCAGTCACAGATTTCCTATGACAGATGTCTGGGATGAATACCTTTGCTGCTGAAGGAGTTCAGGACATGGAACCCCAAAATATGCCACTTTGGTGTATTGATTATTTGGGGCTGAAGGCACTTGACAAACAGCAAATGCTGGGAGAGACTTTCTCTGAACTGCCCTGTCTGCCTAAAGACAGGCCCTCCAGAGGAGCTCAGCCGCCATCAACCCCTCCTGGGGTCTCATCAACCCGGAGGCCTGACTCATCACTGGAAAGACCAGAGGGCCACACTCGACAGACTCTGTCACAACTGTCATGACTCCCGGCAGGTCTCCCAAGGGCCTGGTCATCTTTCCTGAAATCATTTACTCTCCCCTGAGAGGCCGACGTCCCCCCTCCACTTCCCCTATGAAACCAGTCTCTAAGCTCTCAAATCCCGCCGTTTTTTGGGGTCTTCACTTTCCCCCTGTGATGTCCCCAGGCATGCAACACTAAAACATGAATAAACTTGTGTTCCTTTTTTCCTGTTACTCTGCCTGTTGTCAGTTTATTTCAGAGACCCAGCTCTTGGCCCAGGAGGGTAGAGGGAAAGTCTTTCCTCCTCGACCTTACAAACATGTTAACAGCTTCAATGTCCACTGCCAACGAGTCTCAAGTGAGACAGAAAGATCGGCCCAGAACGGTGAATTTTCAGAATAGAACGCAGCTTGCAGTCAGAGAAGTCTGTGACAACTAGATCTACAGGCAAAAGGAATGGCTTTTGCTTTGAGCAAAATCAAGATCTCCTGTGCAAGGTCAAGCTTCAGGCCTCTTCCGACAGTGCTGGTGGAGTGAGACCAATCATTTTTATGCATTGGTCATTAAATCTCCAGTATAAAAAAAAATGATGGTTACAAAAATGGTTTGAATAAATGATCCAGAAGCAAGCTTTTGTCTATTTTCTTAAGGTGCCTTGTATTCAAAGACTTAAAAAAAAAAAAACTGACTCGGCAATTGTGGAATTGAGCACAATTTCATCTCCAAGACTTTCATCTTTCTACTTCGGTAGAAATTTTAAGATTTCTGGCCTTTTTTTTCTTCAGAAACTTAAACACAGAGCAACCCATTTTTATTTTGTTAATATTTTTCTTCTACACAACACATCATAAGTTTTAGTCAGTCTTCAAAATGAAATTCAATATCCCAAAAGTCTAGGTCATGGTTAGCTTGGAGCTTGGTACCAACCAGCCAGACTTCCAGGGCAGGCTCTGCACCGCAGCAGCTGCTGCACTTGGGGCGTGTTTGCCACCACCCGTTGCTGGTCATCTGTAAGATGGAGTTAATAACAGGGCACACCTGGAAGGGCTGTTATGCACACTGACTTGAATTAAGTATTTATTAAGTGGTTACATAGTTCATGAGCTCTATAGAAATGTCTGTTAGATCAACTACACATTTTTGAAGTAAACAGATAAAATGGTTAATGCCAAGCATGTCCAAAGCAGCTCAGGGGACCAACAATCTCAAGATGCCGGGCGGACTTCAGAGGACAGACTTGCGCGTAGAGGGCGCTGCCTGGGCACACGGGCTTATTCATTCAACACTGACTGGGCCTCTGCTATGTGCCAAGCTCTGTCCACCCTGCAGATTCAGAAGTGAAAGACACACTCCTTGCCCTGGAGATTATCGCTTAATCCGTGTTCTGGTGGGAGAGAGAAAAGCTCATGCTCCATATTTACGTGCTGGAGCTGCCCAGGGCACAGAGGGGGCCCAGCTGAGGCAGCTGGGTTGTTGACCCGGCTGTTACTCAGTCAGTTCTGAGAAGGAGAGGATGAAACGTGGCCAACAGGATTTAAGC
This sequence comes from Tapirus indicus, assembly GCA_031878705.1. Taxonomy (NCBI): domain Eukaryota; kingdom Metazoa; phylum Chordata; class Mammalia; order Perissodactyla; family Tapiridae; genus Tapirus; species Tapirus indicus. The sequence continues at coordinate 206,999 of CM062925.1, read as the reverse complement.
ACTAAATATGTGCCCGCACCCTGCCAGCTGCCTCCCAGCACCCCACCAGGTAGGCATTGATATCCTCATTTTACAGAAGTGGAGGGGCAGAGAGGGAAAGGGAGCAAGCACAGGCTCTGTGAAGTGTCGTGGCCCCAGGGCATCCCTCCTCCCCCACCTTCCTCATTCCCAAAACTTCCAGGGCAAAAAGTATCCTTTTTGGCTTCTTCAAACTGGTGCTGCTGTTAGCATCTTGAAAGCACCTTGCTAATTGCTCTGAACACAGTGAGCCATTTTGTCTTTTGGGGGCCCTGTTGTTTCCTGGTCAGTTTGGATAATGCTCCGGCTGGTTCAAGCCACCAGGAAAATGACATCCAGACCAGAGCTTCGTAAACTGTGACATGCCTACCAATCTTAAAAATGCAGATTCTGACTCAATTTGGGGTGGGGCCCAAGGTGCGGCATTTCTGATGAGCTCCCCAGGTGATGCTGAAATAAGTGAGAAATGTGAATACATAACACCTATGTTACTGTTTGGGGAATTAATATAATAGGGGAACTTAACCCTGTGTGTAAAGGAATTAGTTTACTAGGGGAGGCAACTCTGGAACTGGTGATTTCTGTTAAAAACAAGACAACAGGCCCCAAATGGAGTAGCTTATTCTAAGCCCCACATCACCAAACCAAGATTTATTCTTTACAGATTCAGCTTTCCCAGATTTGAAATCTTAACCAGCCCATCGGGAATCACCTGATCAGCACTAGTTAGGTCATCTGCCTGGTAGACCTCTGCCGTCCCCTCAAGGAAAGTAGCCTGGAAATAACCACCCCACTTTTTTGCCTAGTCTAAATTCCTTGTTCCTACTTCCTTCTGCCTATAAAACTCTCATTTTGTACAGCTCCTCGGAGCTCCTTTCTATCTATTAGATTGGATGCTGCCCGATTTGAACCGAGTTTTGCTTAAATAAGCTCTTAAAATGTTTAATATGCCTATTTCTCTTTTAACAGTTCCATAAGCCTGTGCTCTGATGGGCACTTAGGACACAATAACAGTATCGCAGCCTTGGAGATATGAGGCGACTACGTGAGATCATCGTGTCAAGCACTTAGCACATGGCTGTCACCTCAGAGGCTCTGTCCGGTCGGCATTAACAACAATAGGAATGATTAGAATTTCCTTTGAAACCCATTCAATTCCTCCCTCCAGTTAAGTCTGCCCTGATGCTACACTTCCAATATAAGTACCTTAATATATTTTCAGGACAATTTCCTGTCTTTCCTAAAGAGCGATTATGCATTTACTCTTGAATCTGAACGAAACTTAGCTCCTTGGCCTTTGGGGAAAAAATGTCGGGAAATAAACGGCTAAAGCAGTCAGAAGCTGCCATTCCCCTTCCCCGCTGCTGAATGAGCATCAGCGTCCCCTCCCTAGCTCCAGGCCTCAGAAAGAAATGCCCCTGCATTTGGTTCCTAGCCAGAATAAGACCGAGACGCGGGCCTAAAACGGGTTTTTATTTCCTTTCTTTTGCCCCGCCCAGACAGTGAATTAAACACACATCTTTCTCCCGTTAAAACAAAGGGTTTGAACAGATGCTCAATTTGACCCCGTGAGCGCGGCAGACGCGCCTTCGGATTGGTTGGACTATCGCCCAATAGGAAAGGAGAGCCGGCATCTGCTATTTACATAAACTCTTGGCGGTCCCGGCGGCGCGCGGCCGGCCATCCAATCGGATTCTAGACATTTGGAGCCTTCATTTGAATATGGAGATGGTAAATAGCGGTGCCGGAGGCATGTTTCGCTTATCCACCTAACTGCCGCCGCCTAGTTGTCTCGCCCTGTCGATCTCTCACCATGCCGGAGCCTTCCCGTTCGGCACCGGCGCCCAAGAAGGGCTCCAAAAAGACCCTCACCAAGGCGCAGAAGAAGGACGGCAAGAAGCGCAAGCGTGGTCGCAAGGAGAGCTACTCCATCTACGTGTACAAAGTGTTGAAGCAGGTGCACCCCGACACCGGTATCTCGTCCAAGGCCATGGGCATCATGAACTCGTTCGTCAACGACATCTTCGAGCGCATCGCCAGCGAAGCCTCCCGCCTGGCGCATTACAACAAGCGCTCGACCATCACGTCCCGTGAGGTGCAGACGGCTGTGCGTCTACTGTTGCCTGGGGAGCTGGCCAAGCACGCCGTGTCCGAGGGTACCAAGGCCGTCACCAAGTACACCAGCTCTAAGTGAGGCGCGCTGCGCCGCCCCAGAACCCAAAGGCTCTTTTCAGAGCCACCTCTGCGTTCAAAAAGGAGCGTGCCACCTGGCTTGGTTGTGACGTGCTTTTCGGTGTTGGAGAGACGAGTGCGCGCTGGGGGCTCAAACTCTGAGATAAAGCTAAGCTCTTCTACTTAATAGCACATTTCCTAAACAAGTCCTGCTGTGTTACTCTCGGCCCAGCCCGAAGCCGGAGAGGGCGCGGCCGGGCGCTTGCGGGCGTGGACCACATGGGGGCCCTCCTGTCTGCGCGGGGCGAGCGCTGTGCAGGCGAGGGCGCGCATCATCTCCAACAAGGCCTCGTGCCAACCTCTTTTTCCTTATCCTGTCCCCTCATGGGTCAGGACGGGCATGCGGGACGTGACGCTTGGTGAGGCCTTGGGTGTTACCGTGCAGCCCTGGCGGTGGCGTTTGGGCCGGCCTTCTCGCCTTTGCCACGACGAAGCACCAAGAGCTTCTTACCAGAAGCATTTTGGCAGCGTTGAGTTTAAGCAGCTCCTGTGGGCAGTACTCGTTCCTGTCTGTGCGGTCGCCGTCTTGATTTTTCAGACACTGGTCTCCTCTCTCATGCTCAACTAAAGTCCCTCAAATTAGGAGATTCTGATACTCTCTTAATCCGGGAACTATATACTTTGTAACGTAAGCCTAGTAAACGTTGAAAGCCATTTTAATGTGGCAAACATTCAGTAAAGCGTATGCAAAGTATGTATAATATTCTCTGGATGACATTTCAGAACAGCTAAGGCTTGCAGGCCTGACTGGGCCCCAGGCTGTTCTTGCCCTAAAAGGTATCCCATGGTCCTGGTGACGCCCAAACCACGAATGCGTCTGACAGCAACCCAGTCTCCAAGAGCCAAATACACCTCCTGGGACTGGGATTCGAGGCTAGGTTCCCACAGGTAGACAATGGCTGTCTCACTCCTGCTCCTTCGGGGGGGACACACACTATCTGCAGTGACCACCACGCATTCGTCAACATGTAACCTCCGTCTTAACGTAGTAAATTCATCGTCTAGCATTGTAGTTTCTTCTTAAAAGGTCAATTTTTGCCCCCTCCATAATCTTTGGTTTACTACATAATAATTAGCAAGTTTAACTGGACATTTCCAGCTGAAATGGAGTGAGGGGGAGTCTCTTAAGTGCATTTCAGATTGTATACTTGCAAAACCCCTCCAGTTCCTTCCAGATCTTTAGTGTAAACATTTACCTTAGTCATTTCAGACCCAGACAACATTTCCATTGTGCTGGATCCCAGTTCTCTTAGCCGTGATTATCAAACACGTGGTGAACAGCCTTCATTTAACCTTCAACTTAAGGTAACATAACACCTTTCTCTGTTGTAATATTATAGACATGGGTTCTTTATACGTCTCTCCATTTTCTTGATTATAAAACCTCAATAGCAGGTCTCTGTGTCACCTTCTTGCCTCTTCCTCCACAGATTCCATCCTAGAAGAGGGCCAAATTGGGCCCATTCTGCCCCCGGGGGTGCCTGGGCAGCCTTGACACCACCGTTGACCAGATAGAGGCAGCCTTTATTTCAAGCAAAGTCTGTGTGCCATAGGAGTCAAAAGGACTGAGAAATTAATTGTTATGCATTATCCACAACAAAATTTATTTTAATACTATTGTACTTAGGAATTATTATAACATGTTCATTTTGCTTCTTGATTTCATTCTTGGTACTAAGCAGTGTTGTTGCCTCTGGCTAGCACAATCTATCCCACTCACTCTGCTGGAAACAAGTTTCATTTTATTAAACTTGTTTTAAGCTTGTTAAGGTAGAGAATCACATGGATACCGTGAGACAGATTTCATGTGGGAGTGCTCATTAAAATACTGACCCCAGTTTACTCTAAGGCTGAGGCTTGGACCCAGCCCACAGACCCCTGCTTCACAATGGAGAGAACTGGATTCTATAGTTGAGAAAATGAATTGTATATCTCTTGAGAGGATTAAGGGGGTTCACTTTTGATGATTGATCCCTGTTTAATTTTTCGATTATTACTAGGAAGGCAAAGGATTGAATAAAATAGCTATGACAAAATTTCCATTTCTACATATCCATTTTTGGAAATATTGTTTCAGAGCGTGTATCTATAAAAGAAAACAGAAGAAATGATGCTCTTATTGTATAGTGCGGTCATGGTAACCACACCACTGTAAATGCCTGTGGATGCATGAACTAATGGAGGCAGGAAGGGACGCAGGGAGGAACCACCACCCATTTCATTAAAAGACGTAGATTTTACTAAAATTTTGCTTGATAATTACCTATTAAAACTTGTTTTAAACAACTGTGTGCTGTCCAGATGATTTTTTAACACTTTTGGTTACCTATAAGTACTTTTTAATTTCAATTTATGTATTTTTGTAGAGAAAGGTGGTAGATAAAAACTGTTAAAGTGTATCTTAACATTAGGATGAAATTCTGAGACAGCAATGGAACGGAAATATGACTTCAGGGAGAGAAAATAATCAACTAAAATATCTCACTGTTAATGAGGAATTGAATCATGTATTTTATAAATTATGGTACTGAATTGATATTCCAATAGATATCTTTACAAGATTGATTTGACCATTTTGTTTTTAAAACACCTTAGGTTGGGATTTGCATCCTTGCAACTATTTGAACTAACCATAAAAATATTTTCGATGTCAACTTTAAAACGTGTGAGGTTTAAAAAATTATTTTCGAGTGGACCCACGCAGTAAGAGAAATGGGGGTTTCCAGCCACTGTGCCGAGGACGCTGGGTGGGTGACGTTTCCTCCCCAGCCCTGCCCCCCAGCCTGGCACAAGACTGGCTTCCTTTAGACAGATGATTTGCAAAAACACGATTATTATCTTTTATTGAACGTCCGTTCCTTGCCTGAGACGATGACTCGATCTTTCAATACATCCAATCTCAAAACGGCTCAAGAAAATGATAAGAGCCTACTTTTCAGAAATTAAAAAACCCAAGCCAAGAAGACGGCAGGCGATGTCCTTTCCCGAGTGAAAACTCTTCATGCGAGAGAGCTTTCCCTGAGTCAAAATGACCCTCTCCCAACAAATGCCATGAACTCAAAGAAGGGGAGAAATGTGCATCACTAACGCCTCGTAAAAAATGTATGTGGCTTAAGAGAGGCTTATGAGACTTAAGAGGCTGATTTGTTCAGAAAACGGCAATTCTTTTTTCTTAACTTGATACACCCTCCCCCCACCCCCCACCCCGGGCTAAAGCTACCTGCAGCAGGGGTCGGCTTATTACATCCGGCTCCCACGCACAGGGCGCTGCGTTTTCACCGCGCTTCCATTTCCCTTTTGATTTAAAACATCCTGCCATTGTAAACATCTTCCCGGAAATATTCGTTGCTCGAGAAGATGTCTGGTCGAGGAAAGGATGCAGCGCCAGGGACCACCACCAGAGGTGCGCGATTAACACCCAGGGCCTCAGCAGGCGCGTCCTCTAGTACATTTCTGGGCTCATCCATCAGGGACACGAGTGTGGGCGGATTGACACGAGGTCCTTCTGGGGCAAGAGGTCCCGCGCCCCCCACCCACACGGCGCACGCTACGCGCAGACAGGCCGGGCCCTGGATGGAATCCACGCGCGCAAGAACCGGGAATACACTAACCACCAAAAAACGTCTGAAGTCAAGGATCCGACTTCGCCTGGTGTCGCTTAAACAGCCCTGGGCGGACGCGAGTGGATGCACGTCATTGACTGTCTCCCTAGTTTCTGTCCCCGACTTTTGTTAAGCCATGGCGTTGTCGCTTTCCCTTCACGTACGCCCGAGCGTGCGCACACATGGTGGGGTGGCCTCCTACTAGTCCGGAAATCATTAGCATACTTGAAAAGTGGGCTTACACCGTTCTTTACCGTGTTCGAAACCCTTTCTCGATGGTGTGGGTGGCTCTGAAAAGAGCCTTTGGGTTCTGGGGCGGCGCGGCGCGCCTCACTTGGAGCTGGTGTACTTGGTGACGGCCTTGGTGCCCTCGGATACGGCGTGCTTGGCCAGCTCCCCAGGCAACAGTAGACGCACAGCCGTCTGCACCTCGCGAGACGTGATGGTCGAGCGCTTGTTGTAATGCGCCAGGCGGGAGGCTTCGCTGGCGATGCGCTCGAAGATGTCGTTGACGAACGAGTTCATGATGCCCATGGCCTTGGACGAGATACCGGTGTCGGGGTGCACCTGCTTCAACACCTTGTACACGTAGATGGAGTAGCTCTCCTTGCGGCCACGCTTGCGCTTCTTGCCGTCCTTCTTCTGCGCCTTAGTGACAGCTTTTTTAGAGCCTTTCTTCGGCGCAGGGGCCGATTTAGACGGATCAGGCATGACGGCGAGCCTCTCTAAATGAAAAAGAAAATGGTGTAGGGTCAGAGCAACTGTATTTATACGTCCTGTATTCAAATGAAGGATCAGGAGCTTATACTTCCTGATAGGATCAAACGTAGCGGAACGTCATCACTGGAAAAGGCACATGCAAATTAGGGGATGCCGGCTTCCTTTTCTGATTGGCCACCGTCGTCATCCAATCGGACGGCGCCTGCTTGCCTGCCTCCGGATTATATATAACAGCTCACTGGGTCTCATAGTTTTGTTGTCTTCGGGTTTCTTCTTTGAGGTTTTTGTCTCTTTTTTTTTTTTCTCCTATTTCGGTAATGTCCGGTCGCGGCAAGCAAGGTGGCAAGGCGCGCGCCAAAGCCAAGTCGCGCTCGTCGCGGGCGGGGCTGCAGTTCCCCGTGGGCCGTGTGCATCGGCTGCTCCGCAAAGGCAACTATTCGGAGCGCGTAGGGGCTGGTGCGCCGGTCTATCTGGCGGCAGTGCTGGAATACCTGACAGCTGAGATTCTGGAGCTGGCGGGCAACGCGGCTCGCGACAACAAGAAGACGCGGATCATCCCGCGCCACCTACAGTTGGCTATCCGCAACGATGAGGAGCTCAACAAACTGCTGGGCCGCGTGACCATCGCGCAGGGCGGCGTCCTGCCCAATATCCAGGCCGTGCTGTTGCCCAAGAAGACGGAGAGTCACCATAAGGCAAAGGGCAAGTGAGGCGGTGGTGGCCGGCTAAGAACGGCCCTGCGCCCGGGGGCTCCGTGACACCAAAGGCTCTTTTCAGAGCCACCTACAGTCTCGAGAAAAGAGCCGCACTGAGTGCCTCGCTGTGCGCACTTGCAGCAGGCTGAACGCGTGGGCAACCCGGCCCCAGGATGATACGAGCGCGCTTAGGTGTCACGGTGGGTTTAGGTTGCGTGTTTGTTTGCTGCGGGGATTGCTCTCCCGACACGCGGCCACTCCTTGCTCGAATCGCCCCTAGACGTCTTCTGGGCTTCTAATCCCACTGATCCCCATTACAGCCAGTGACAAGTTATTTTTAGCTCTTCAAAGTCACTCGATTACATTTACATACCCGATGTCTCACGGATAACCAGGTAGATTTACGCGGTATTAAGAATGTTTGCAATTTATTTCGAATTTGCCCTTTGAGATCTTGATAGGTAAACATGATTTATACTTGAAATGTATGAGTGCTTGAGAAACTTGAAATTGTACAGCTTTTAAGAGAACGTAACGTCCGTTGGAATTACGATCAAATTCATTGGGTTGGAAATTCTAAAGTCTTGGGAAGGCTTTGTGCGCTGTTTTCAACGTTTAAAAAGAATCAAGTTACATTTTTAAAGGAGTTGTAAACTTTTTTAAAGGAAATTTAATTGTAAATAAGATTATTAAAAATTCGATATGTTTGATTCGGATCGGTCAAACATTAAAGAGCCCCTTAAATTGATAAAATCAGAATAAAATAATTTGTACTTTGATAAGGAAGGCGATGTTTGTAAATTCAGTAAATGTAAAATGAATATCGTTAAAACCAGATTAAGTAATATGTACGTGGGTTTTTAAGATGACTGTAGCTCCACATTCCGTTGGAAAGCAGGGTTGGAGAGTTCCAGAGATGCCCCTGGCAAAATCACCTGAGAAAGGAGAATGTTAATAGTGCCTGTCTCATGGAGGAGGAGGAATTAAATGGTTAATCCATGGTAATCCCTTGAAAAACAATGGCACAAAATAAGAGCTGAGTATGTGTTATTCTTGTCATCGATATCCTATTTTCATCAATTTTTTATTATAATGTTAAATACTGGCCAATAAGACAATTTAGGAATATAACACCTGAAAATTAAGTCTACTCAAGCCAGGGCTCCCTGGACACCATCTGGAGCTACCCACAAATTTCCTAGGCTTTAGAAAATATCCTCATGCTGTGAAACTATCCGCACCAAAAATTGTAGGACCTGCTCTGCCCATGTCGATGAAAACAATACAGGCCTCCCCTGCAGTGTAGATGGATAGCAGGACCCACATCGTCCAGTGGGCTCTATTCAGTGAATGGCACTGCAAGGACTGTCCAGAGATCACAGAGCCTTCCGGAGTTCTGGCCATTGTGTTTCCAGTGACAGCCTTCTGTTCCAGCTTAAATCTGTGTTTATGTGTTGAGGTACATCACTGCACTGTATATCTTCAAACTCCTCAGTGGTATTTAAGAAGAAAGGTTTTGGGGGTAGGAGGCTCAGGTAATCCAGGTACCACCAGGGAGCTTCAGAGTTTTAAATCCTCAAACGGGGTGCTAAGAGGGGGGCAGTGAGGAGGGAGGTGCTCTCGGGGCAGCCCTTCATTTGTCACCTCTAGGCTGACAACCACAGGGACTATTTAATTTTCAATTTGATAGGTGTACCAAAAAAGATTAAATACAAAGATGCAGTTTTTCAGTAGCCTTAGCCACATGTGGCCAGTGGCTGTCACATTGGACAGCACAGACGTAGGTCTCCATCATCGCAGAAAGTTCATTGGACATCTGTCTAAAGCCTGATCATCTATTGGGGGTTATCAGGTTCAGAAACGTGATAAAATATCCGGAGCTGCCTGCCTCTGCAAGAGAGAGCTCATCAGACTCGTGCTTAAAGGAGAAAGCTCCACAGGGCCCAGCAATTTCACTCCCAGGTCCACGCCCCAGAGAACGGAAGGCAAGGACTCGAATACTCATACATCACATTCACAGCAGCCTTATAACATCCCACAGGTGGAAACAACCCAAATGTCCATAACAGATGAATTGGTAAGCAAAATGCGGTCTGTCCATACAATGGAATATGATTCATGTGCTACAACATAGATGAACCTCAACAACATTGTGCTAAGTGAAAGGAGCCAGACACAAAATGCCACATATTATATGATTCCATCATACAAAATGTCCAGAATAGAAAAACCCATGGAGAAAGTGGATTAGTGGTTGCCAGGGGCTGGTGGGGGGATTGGGGAGTGACTGCTTAATGGGTATGAGGGTTCCTTTTGGGGTGATGAAAATGTTTTGGAACTAGAGAGGTGATGGCTGCACATCCTTGTGAAGGCACTGAATACTTCACTTTAGAATGGCTAGTTCTTTATTATGTGAATTTCACCTCGATTTAAAGAAGTCTCAATCTAATAGATGGATATACACCAAAGAGGAACAGGAGGGGACTGGGTGTCTTCATCGCTTTTATCCAGTAGGTGGAGGGGGAGGTAGGCGGCCTGCCTGGTTCCGCAGCAACATCCCTCCGAGACCACATGGGAAGACAGACGTGGAGTTCCTCTGGGTGGCCACAGCGTCTGGCTCTGCCTGCTTCTGCAGAGCTTCGTGGACCTTTCCCCCACCCACTGCAGCACATCACACGCTCCCTTCACCAGGATTATTCCCCACATCCCTGTGGGGCAGGCATTCTACTGAGGAAGATAGGAAAAAGAGATACAAGGTGCCAGAGGAAGAATGCAGCCCAGCAGCCTCAGAAACACCCATGCCCACCACAGAAAAAGTGTCCCCAGTGTTCGGAATTCATCCTGTCCCATAGCTACCCCTTCCTTCTGGGCGTGAGTCTGTCCCCAGCCCCTGCCCCACATCTAGTCTCTGTGTCAGTTCCCGTAAGCTCTCCAACATTTGAGAATCTCCCAAGTAAAAAAAAGCAAATGGACCCCCCTCAATTCCGTGCTCCCTCAGACCCTGAGTTAGAGCATTAGGTGACGCTCCTCATGGAGGACTGAGTCACCGGCTCCCAATGCTGTGGGTCTGGGCTGAGCTGAGCTGTCGTCCCCATGTGCCATCCTGTTGCATGGAGGCCCAGCCCTGGCCGTCAGAATCTACCTTGTGCCCCTGTAGGGTCTTGTCACCATGCATTGCTCACCAAGCCCCACAAAGGCCTTGCTTCCTCCCTGGCCCACCCAACAAATTCTCTAAAACTACATCCTCACCTGGGCCCGCTTCCTGCCCTTCCTCCCTCCTTCCTGGTCAGCTCCGGCCCATTGCCTCCTATGCAGGTCTGCAGGTCTGCAGGGCTCAGGGGACACCGGGTCCTGGCGCCTCTCCTTCCTCACGTTGGAGTCTGCAGCCCTCCTATGGGCACTGCCCTTGTGCCTTGAGGCCTCCTGCATTGCCTCTGCTCTGTCTCCCACTCCCTCCACCCCGGGCAGGCCTCCTTAGGTCACATCCCTGCAGTTCTCTCCTGCAGGATGACGGCTTAGCCCAAAACACCCGGCTGGTGGGTCTGTGGGTCAGCGGTTGGAGCCGGGCTCCCCAGGAAAGCTGGTGGTCAGTAAGTATGCTGATGCTGGCTCATGGGCATTTGGGGTGAGCTGGGGGTCAGGGATGGGTAAGCTGATAGGCTATTTGGTTGGTCAGTTGGGGTGTCAGCAGTGGGTCAGCGGTGGATCAGTCACAGGTCAGTGGGAGGTCACTGGGAAGGTGCTGGTCTGGCGGCCTCCCTTACACATCTGGGCATCTCGTTTCTTCTCACAGTCTCTTTCCATGGCTAATTCAGGCTTCCTCACATGGTCCCCAGAGGACAAAGAATCCTCTGAGGCCTGGCCTGCACGCTGTCACTCCTGCCCTACGCTGTGCAGAAACAGCCTCCACTCTCGATGCGAGAAGCGACGAGGGCCATGCTGCCGTCCACCTCGGGTCTGTGGCTCCACGGGAGGCCTCTGTGTTCCACTCTCATCCAAGCCGGGGCTTCAGTGAGGTCCAAGCATCGTCCACGGCGACATCTTCCTTGAGTGCTAAGCTCCGATGCCCCTGACTGCACTCTGTGTCCAGGGCACGCCCCCACATGGCCACCTCCCTGGTCTTCCCCAGCTGGTAAATGGTCCCACCATCCACCAGCGACTCAGTTAAGTAGAATAAAAGCTGCCTTTCAGCCGTTCCTTCCCATGGTTGTCCACAGGGAGACCAACAGCAAGTGGGCAAACGTCAGGAGGGCAGTCCTCTCCATGTCACCTGCCACCATCCTAGTCCTGGATACCACCTATAGTGAGCTGAGGGTGGTCCCCTCTCCCCCCAAAAAGATATGTCCATGTCCTAACGCCCAGAAGCTGTGACTGTGACCTTATTTGGAAAAAAGGTCTTTGCAGGAGTAATTCAGTTAAGGATCTTGGGATGAGGAGGTCATCCTGGATTAGTGCGGGCCCTAAACCCAATGACAAATGTCCTCAGAGGAGAAGACACAGAGACATGGGGAAACGGCCAACGGATGGTGGAGGCAGAGATTCACGTGGCCACAAGCCCAGGGACGCCTGGAGCACTGGGAGCTGAGAGAGGCAGGAAGGACGCTCCCCTGGAGCCTCTGGACGGAGCACGGCCTGCCACACCTTGATCTTGGACCTCTGGCCCCCAGACCTGGAAGAGCAAACATTTCTGTTGTTTTAGGCTCCCAGCTTGTGGTGATTTGTTACAGCAGCCACGGGAAACTCACGCACCATCATTTCTTACCTGAACTACTTCAGCAGCCTCCCTTCTAACCCTCGCTACCACTACAACCTCAGTGAGGTTCTCAAAAACTTAATTCCCTGCTCAAGAATAGAATCAGTCAGTGGAAGTGGCCATATCAACAAGGAGAAAGAAAGAAGAATCATGTAATCATCTCCATGGATGTGGAAAAAGCTTTGACAAAATCCAACACTCATTCATGATTTAAAAAAAAAAAATCTCAGCAAAACACAGTTCACAGTGAAAGATCGAATGCTTTCCCTCTCAGATCAGGAACAAGGAAAGGGTGTCCACCTCACCACTCATTCAATGTAGTGTTGGAAGTCCTAGCTGGTGCAGTAAGGCAAAAAAGAAAAACGAGAGAGAGGGAGGGCATGGGCAGGGGGTGGGGGGAGAAGGAAGGAAGATGAGACATACAGATTAGAAGAGAAAAAATAAAACTATCTCTGTTTGCAGGTGACATGATTTCTACATAGAAAATCCCAAGGAATCTATGAAACAACTAGAACCAATAAGTGAATTCAGTAAGGTCTCAGGATACTAGATCAACACAAACATCAATTACATTTCTATACATAAACAATGAGCATGCAAAAACTGAAATTAAAAACACAATACCATGTAAGATCACTCCAAAGAAAATAAAACACGTAGGTGTAAATCAAAACATGTACAGGACTTGTCTGCTGAAAATTACAAAATAATGATGAAAGAAATCAAAGATGATTTAAATAAATAAACATACCATTTTCATGGACTGGAAGATTCAACATGGCAAAGATGCCAATTCTCCCCAAATTGATCCATAGGTTTAATGTAATTCCTATCACAATCCCAGCAAGGCTTCTTGCAGGTACGGATGAGCTTATTCTAAAATTTACGTGGAAAGGCGCAGGCCCTAGAACAGCTAAACAGTCTTGAAGAAGAAGAATAAAGTGGGAAGAATCACTCTACCCGACGTTAAGCCTTGCTATACAGCCTCAGAAATGAGGGCAGTGGGTATCTCAGAGGGACAGACAAACAGACGAACAGAACAGAGACCCAGGAACAGACCCACATGAACCTGCTCAACTGATCTTTGACGGGAGCAAAGGCAATTCAGTGGAGGAAGGAGAACCTTTCACGAGGAGTGCTGGAGCAACGAGACGTCCAGGAAAATGAACCTCGAGCTAAGGCTCACACCTTATGTGAAAAATAACTCATCACAGATTTAAATATACAATATAAAACTATAAAACTTTTAGGAGAAACGCGAGAAAATCTCCAGAATCCAGGGCTGGGCAAAGAGTGCGTGGACTTGACACTTAGAGCATGATTCACAAGGGAAACACTGGTAACCTGACCTCCTGAAAATTAAAAGCTTTTGCTCTGCAGAAGCCCTGGTGACGAGGATGAAGACAAGCTACAGAGTGGAAGAAAATATTTGCAAACCATCTATCTGACATAAGGACTAGAGTCTAGAATACATAAGGAACTCGCAGAACTCCACAGGGAAGAGGCACCCTCGGTTCTTGAACAGGCCAAGTGCGGTGGCCACTCGGCCACCACTGTCTCCAAGCCTCTGCCTGGCCACCACCTCCGGGAGAGGGCATTGGCCCTATTGTTTTAGAATATTCAATTCTGCTAGACACCACAAGAAGAAAAGGGGGGGTGAGTTTCCTAAGATGTGTGAAGGTAAAGAAAGAAGAGCACGTGGGTCTTAAGACAGGGTGGGAGGAACAAGAAGCGGGTAGTCAATGTGAGGCATCTGATCGCTAAGTATACCAGAGGCGTTACATATTCAGGACCACTATAGAATATACAAGAGGCACTAAATATTCAGGATCACTAAGTATATGCAACAGGCACTCAGCATTCAGGACCCCTGAGGCACTCAATTTCCATAAGGTCCTAATCAGCCACCTCTGGGCTCTGCACCGGAGATCCTGTCCCCGCGAGGCCGCGCCTGTGCGCTTGGGCGCAGACCTCAGGCCTGGGCCCCGGACATCCCGCCATCAGCGAGGAGCTGAGGCGGCAGGGAGCGACAGGACCACGGACACGTGCGCCCAGGATTAGGTGCGGCCTTTCCTCCCCCGACACCCGTCCTAAGTGTGTCAACTCGCTCGTCTCTCCCCACTTGCTGCGCGGTTTAGGTCGATTTCATAAACCCCGCGGTTTGAGCTTCTCAAAGGGCCTGTGAGCCCTTCGGCGCCGTGACTGGTGAGCTTGGGGGCACCTTAGCCTCCAGCAAGCCCCACTGAGAGCCGCGAGAGGCCACCCCCAGGCCGGTGAGCCCAACACGCTACTGTCCGTGGAACCTCTCCGTTTCGTCCTCTCACAGCATCGGATATTGGGGGTGACTCTGAGGTCTCCCGACGGCAGAAGAAACCCCGTCCGGCTTGATTCCCAAGGCCATGCGCACTTAGAACGGCGCGGCCCGGCGAGCGGCCACAGGGGTGTGCCGGCCGGCGGGGCCTCAGTGCCACGGCGAATGACACTCCGCAGTGGGCGCACGTCTGCGTGTGATACACTCACCATCCTCCTGCTGGTAAAATCTCTACTTTAGATGTCACGTTTCTAGCCGGAGGAGCTTTGGCTACGCGGTCACAAGCCCCTGATGGCGGTCACTGCGCCCGGAACCCTGCAGAGGCCGCGGGGCGTCCGCCAGGCAGAACCCCAATCCTTCCGCCGGCCGCGCGCGCCGCCCTCCCGTCTCCCTCTGGCCGCGCCTCCGGCCCCGCGCCCGCTCCCCGCTGCTGGCCTCTGTCCCCCAAAGCCAGGCGTCCCACGGTCCCCAGAGCAGACGGCAGGCTCCCCTCTCCCAGGGCCTTCAAGTTTCCGCTCAAACCTGTCTCCACCCTCCCGGGCAACACTGCCCAGGCCTATGGTGCTCCATTTCTGCTTAGTGGTGGACCTCTGCAACTCTCCCTCCTTCCCAGGTCATCGCCCGCCGATGTAGCTCCGGGAAGGCACTTCCCCCCCGCCCCCCCCATGTAGTTCCTGGAAAGCACTTTCCCTTTGACGCCCCCCCCTTCCCCCGCCTACCAGAGCACAGAGCCAGGCCAGGCGCATGGGTGCTCAGTGCATATTTGGTAAATGAAATTTAAAATCACACACACGAAGGAGTCCTTCTCCCTCCAGTCGGTGGAGGCAGAGAAGGAATGAAATGGAGCTCCAGCGGGCGCACAGCCAAAGAGTAGGGAGGGGTGTGCTGTCCTGATACCCGCTCAACACAAGGTTGACACAAGGGAAGCCACACCGTAGAAAAGAAACACTGTTGTATCTTTGAACGACCTCTAATTAACTAGCCCAGACATGCTCTGTGGGTCTTATGGCCCCTCCCAGCTGCTATAAGTTGGTAACTTTGTTCTTTTGAGTTCCCTAGGAGTGTGATGACCCCCAGCAGAGAGTCTGTGCTGACACCCATCATCAATGACGACTGAAAGATCAGGGTGTAGGGCGTTGCTCAGGTCTCTGATGCACGTCCAGTAAAACAAAAGACTCAGGAACTGAGACCAGACGCCTCCCAGATCTGGAGACCAGCCCCGTATGTAAGCGGCCTGTGGTCTCTGTTCTGTAAGGTGGTTCTTTTGGACATTAGTCAGCCATCTTCCCTCTTGCTGGCAAGCTGTAATAAAAAGTCTTTTCTTTCCTACCACCTGGCCTCTTGACCATTGGCATGTCTTGCGGTGGGCAGATGACCCACCTTTTGGGCAATAACAATTTGGCACCCCAGGTGGAACGTTAAGTCCCGCTCATGGCCAGCCGACCTCTGACGGGTAACCCGTTGGGTAAGTCCCTAGCGGCCGCCGAGGCTCTCTGTCTCGGGGAACCGCCCTTCCTACTTCCCGGGTCAATGCAGGCTGCCTCCTGACGCTGACTGTGGTAGGAAGAGAAACGGCTACATCTGGTGGGTCGACGGGCTCAACCTGGCATGGGGTAAGTCGCCTCGAGGACGCTCGTGAACCTCCTCCCCCTCCATCTGGGGTCCTTCCACTTACGGCAGGGCTATCTGGGGTCCAATAGGACCGTCTGGGCTCGCACTCGGAGTGGGAACAGGACTTTATACCCTAAATCTGGGAACTAGTTCGCTGGGGTCTGTTTTTTTCTGTGTCTGTGTCTGTGTTGGTAAGTATCTTAAAATTGGCTGTTTGAGGACTGAGTTTCTCGGTGATTGTAACAAGCTCTCTTTAGAAATTACCTTGTCTGTCGTGGCCACCTTGGGAAAAGCCCCCTTAAATGGAGATAACTATAAACAGCTGGCAAGATAACCCGGGATAATTTAAAGTTACAATGGCCATCTTGGGCTCCTTTTGAGCTTTCAAATCGAGAAATAAATCTTTAAAGAGTCAAAGGCTCCACCCCTGGGAGCTCTCTGCTCTCTGGGCCTGATCACCCCGGCGACATCTCTTGGTGGTTCTGGTTTCTGGTTTCTGTTTGGGCACCTGGAGTGATTCCAGGTTGGCCCATGTGTCAGTACTTTGACTGAGAAGGCTACAGTTTCCGGCTTCGGAGACACCGAGTTCCACTCCTAGGAGCTCTCCTCCAGCTGGTTTCAGAGAGTCCATGCTCCACCTCTGGGAGCTCTCATTTGGTGTTTGGGCACCTGGAGTGATTCCGGGTTGGCCCCTGGATCAGTCATTTGACTGACAATCTGGAACCCTGTTTTGTCTCCTGGTCAAGAATCTGTTGAGTATTTTAGGTGCCTACTGAGTCAGTTATGGGGGCAAGAGACCTGTAATTTATTCTGTGAACTATCTGCCGGCATTGTCTGCCCCAGCACGGGAACTGTTGTCTGTGTGACCCTTATCTTGATAACCCTTGGGAAGAGGCCATGAGGGCGAGGCCTGAGCACCTCTTTCCTTTCTTTGTCTCTTTTGTTTGTCACCTCCTCTGTTGTCACCAAGTCGAGGTTAAGTTCAGGCTGGACCTGAGCAGAACCTAGACATTCTGGAAAATCGAAAACTTGAAAACCTCTGCCACAGACTTAACTCTCCGCCCTGGTGTTGGGAGCCCTGGCCCCCAACCCACTCCAGGCCTTTGCCTCTTGCCTCCCTGGCTTGCCTTGTGCTGGCTCAGGGACTAAGTGCCTGGGCTGAGAGGGACTTGACTAAATCTTTTAGCTATATTGACACCGCAGTCCAACTCTGCACCCTCCTCTGGGCCCACTGTCAGTCAGACACTGGCTTTACTACCATGGAGAATGCCCCAAACATCCCCAGAGACTCACCCCTCGGATGCATCTTAACTAAAAGGAAACTCAATTGGATGGGTTGTGCCCCAGAAACTCCATCTTGGGGAAAACTTGAGTGGTTTCTCTGTGCCTTTGTGGTGTGTTTGGACAGGTAGATCAACCTATCGTGTCATTTGAGTTACAACCCAATTTCTGAGAAATTAACAGCAATTGTCCTTAAAGGGAATCCTTATAGGACTGGGGTGGGGGGGCAACTCTAAAGGTGGTTTAGATTCTACCCAGTTCCTTTATCTCAAGGAGGATTATCATCTTGCCTCTCCATGAGCTGCTGTCTAGCTCGTCCCTGGTTCCAGGAGCTGAGGGGGGGAAAAGGGTAAAAGGGCCAGAGGGAGAGGCCATGGGAGCGCCCTTGCCAGGAGTCTGGCATCTTGAGTGTCTCCTCCACAAATGGTAGTGGAGGAGGCTTGGGGCAAGATTTGGATTTGTGACCAGGGAGCTTTGTGTTACTGCACCTGATTCATGCCACTGATTTTAAAACACTAGGTGCGGAATCTCTGTGTGTGTATGTCTACACATATGTTACATATGTGTGATAGTTTACCTCCAGATGGTATGGTCAGAATTAAAAGGTCTGTTTAATTGGCTTAAAGTAAGCGCTTACATAAATTCTAAATGTAATAGAAATTAACCCAAATGTCTTTCAAGTTAACATGATATGCTATTACAAAACTGGTTAACAAAAATAATAACTTCAAATGATAGTTAATTTTGTCTAATGTCTCATGAAGTTTTCATGCGTAATGTAAACATAATTGTTGAAACAAATGATTTAGATAGATGAAAATCGGTAAGAGTTTTTGAGTACAATAATTATGTTTTATGGTCTGTATACCTGAGAAAAAACAGCTTCCAAATTCCTTTTGGTAACTTAAAACTTCGGAGTTTTGCAAATGATAAAAGTTTGTTGAGTATCTGGGTCATTTTCAAATAAGATAGAATACTGAAACATTATTGCTAAACATATCTAAGTTTATCTACCTTTGGCTTATTACAGAAAAAAAACTAAAAGGTGTTTTGGGTCTATTGATAAACATGTATTGTGTTTTATTAAGATTGTACTATAAAGTAACATGTTTCCAGAAATTGTTAAAAGTGTTCGTAGGTTTGTCAGGGCACTGAATGCTAATGTAAAAGAAAGTTTATAATTGCTTACTTAGTTTTTACTTAAAAATTAAGGTTTCTAAGGATTAAAAATTCTAATGTATGATTAAAGCTACTAAAAATTAATAAGGAAAATATGTTTGTATTCAAGGAAAGTAAGATATGTGTTTTTAGTAAAGAAGGCTTTAAGAATGGAAATATTTTTGTTTGTTTTGCTAAGGAAGATAAATTTGTCCTAAAGTACTAGAAGGGAAGAAAGGAAGGCATGGGGCAAATTCTGAATGTAAAAAGTAACTGACAGAGAGTTTGTGAAAGTAAAACCCTGAGGAGTTTTATGCATGGCTGAGATTGGACTAAATCGAATTAAGTAAATGAGTTTTAATGTCAAAAGTAAACTGGTACAAAATTAGAATTTGTTTTCCTCAAAGGATAATTTTCTTGAACTTTAATCTGCTTTTGGTAAAGAAATTATAAAACGTTTTTGTGTTTTCTCAAAATAAATTTCCTGTATTGTTTTTATCAGGTCTTTAATCACAGGTGCTAAGGTTTTTCATACAGCTATTTAATTTTCTGCGTTTGCCTAAAAATCTTTAACTGTCACCCTGGTTCAATGAGTAACTAAGCATTGTTTTGTAGGGACCTATGATATTGTGTTGGTGAATATTATTGATATAAGTGTCTTTTTTTAAAAAAAATTATATAACATTCCAGAACATTCTGATCTGTCCTGGTTACCAGTCTGGTTCTGGTTATTATTTTAAAGGGTTGTATGTCACAAAATTAACCAAATTTCTTTGTCAATTGCCGTTTTGGGGTCTTGTTTACAGACAGTTATTGCCTTACTCTGCTTTTGCAAATATGTTTCATCTTCAGAGAGATTTATGGAAAGGACTCTAACATTTACTCTGGAATATAGGTTTCTGATAAACTTTCAAATCTTAAAACTGAACTGGGTAAGAAATTACAGAATTCTAACAGAAAAACTGTTGACCTTATGAAACTGCTAACAGAAGATTAAGATCAAGGATCTATCACACAGGACTGAATGAACTGATGAGGATGGTTATAATTTTTATGATCTTTATTTGAAATATTGCTGATTTTTTTAATGTTTTGTTTTTTCAGACTTAGGGAAAGCTTTTTCTCTTTTCTCTCAAGCTAACTGTGGCTTATAGCAATTTGGTGAATTATACCTTTGTAAGCACAATTGAAACGTTTATCTTTTTCTCTCTCCCTGGTCCCTCCAGGATTTGGAAACTGTTAGTGAGTGAGTATTGTTTTCATGGCAATGTAGTTATTTGCATAAGTTCGATAAGAATCTGTTCTCCTTATTACAGGACACAATGGGAAACATTGGTTATATTACCAAAGCTGTGACTGGGAAGTCATATTTGAGAAACATACAGACTCAGATATGACCAGAAAGCGTTTGAGAGACAAAGATTGGACTTTATGTAATAAAGCCACTTGGAAATATTAGCCTGATACCTTGTCTACAGTATTCCAAATAGCAGCCTTACTGGATAAGTCAGGAAGTTCACTTATCTGGCAGCTACCTGGAACTTCAATATTTTGGGGAAGCTCAAAAGAAGAGAGGAATTCACCCAAATCCATAGGTATTGCAGGCAAAGTACAAAATCCTTGGCTTGGCTTTCCTGGCCTCGAGAGGCCTCCGAAGTTCAATCTGAGATTCCTTATGAAAAGTTCCAGCAAAGCCGGTTTAAAAGAAAGAACCTATATGATCAATGGTTATTCTTGCTGCACTTATGTAAATAATTGAATCAAGTTTTATTAAAATTAAACTTATTTTGCAAACCAGTTAGTTTTAATAAGGGTGATTTTAGAGAGAAAAATTGTTTAAATAGAAACTATAATACACATTTGTGGATTTTTAATTATGGTTCTGTTAATTGTCTTTGAGGTTTTTCTTTTCTATCTGTAAACTAGACCAGATCCTGAATTCTTCTAGTCTCCTGAAGTATCTGGCTACAAATCTCCAAACTAATGTTTTTCAATTTTTTTCCAACATTTTCATTTGGAATCACTGAGAACTGAATCTGCCCTTTTTCCTGAAGGCTTGCAAACCGCAGCTGGTGGACTTGATATGCACTTAAGAGAGTCATGTCTGTTGCCATGTACATCCCTCAGAAAGGTACCTGAATACCCAGTGATATGGTCAGAGACATTTCAAACTGCAAAAGATGCTTTGACTCTAACATCTAGAAATCTTTTTGACTGGCTGTGCCCTGGACTCAGAAACTGGTTTATAATTTGCTCCCACCACTAACTTTGTTTTTCTTTTTGTCTCATTAACCACCTGGTTACCTGCTTCCATGGTATAGGCCTGACTTTGGGAGCCCACCTGCATCACCGTTTTACTGAGAGACTGGTTCAGTAAGATGCAACAACAGGATGTCCCTCAAGATTGAGGGATTAAACAATAAAATAGGGGAATTGATACTAGCTCAAGACAAGGTTGACATAAGGGAAGCCATACCTTAGAAAAGAAACCCTATTGTAACTTGGAATGACCTCTAATTAACCAGCCCAGACATGCTCTGTGGATTTATGGCCCCTCCCAGCTGCTATAAGTTGGTAACTTTGTTCTTTTGAGTTCCCTAGGAGTGTGATGACCCCCAGCAGAGAGTCTGTGCTGATAGCCATCATCAATGACGACTGAAAGATCAGGGTGTAGGGCGTTGCTCAGGTCTCTGATGCACGTCCAGTAAAACAAAAGACTCAGGAACTGAGACCAGACGCCTCCCAGATCCGGAGACCAGCCCTGTATGTAACTGGCCTGTGTTCTCTGTTCTGTAAGGTGGTTCTTTTGGACATTAGTCAGCCATCTTCCCTCTTGCTGGCAAGCTGTAATAAAAAGTCTTTTCTCTCCCACCACCTGGCCTCTTGACCATTGGCATGTCTTGCGGTGGGCAGATAACCCCCCTTTTGGGCGGTAACAGTCCCACCGCTGGACGCCCCCAGTCCTCTGGCTCTAAGTAACGGCGCCACTGATCCTTTGCCACAATGGTCCGCAAGCCGACTGCAGTTTTGGTTTGAGGAAGTTACCAAGAAAAGAAAATTAAGCACCCAAGGATGAGAGCCACCCTCCGAGCTGCGACAGGCCGTTGTAAAGGGAGTCTGAAGGCGCGGTCTCTTCAGAGGCCATCCGGGGAGGGAGCGCAAAGCTGTTTTTGGTGAAATGTAGAAAGGGACGTGGACTTGATGTCATTGGGAGCCGGGATTGCCACCTCTGGCCTGTTCCCCAGGATGCGGCGCATGCGCTGGGGGTCGGGGGCGTGCCGGGGACGCGTCGGGCAGGGTGACGCGCAGGCGGGTGCTGGCAGAGTGAGAGACGGCCGACTCCTGGTGGCGGCGGGGCGAGGGTGCACGGCAGTGCCGGGTGCCAGGCGGCAGGAGTGCCGGGTGCCGGGGTGCAGGGGCGCAGGGATAAGAGATGCGGTGATATAGGGGCGCGGGGATACTGGGATGTTGGGATGCAGGGAGGCGGGGCGCAGAGGTGCAGGGGACGGTCCTGGGCGGCTTCTGGCGCGCGTGGCTGGGCGGACGGTGTGCCCGGAGGCTCCGGCTCCTGCGCGCTGTGCTCGGGACTCGCTGCGTAAAACACGAAGCCTTTGCCGCCCTTGTTTACCCTCGGGCACGTTTCCCGGTTGATCAGTTCAAAACCTCTCAGCCTGACCCCTTTGGTGGCGCAGCCGTCCTCTTGGCCTCTGGATGCTCACCGCTGTCTTGCGTCCCCCGGACCCGCCTCGCCGTCCCCCCCGCCCAGCTCTGAATCTCTAATGCTCTCGGGTTTGCACACTGGATGTCACTGATTTCTCGCAGGGGAGCGCATTCCCTACGTGTAAGGGCTGCGGCGTATTCTTCCTGAAAGGGAAGCCTTTCGGCCGCGGCTGGTGATGGATTGCGGCCGCCTTTGTTCTGAGCGCGCAGGGAGGGACCCCCTAAGCAGCCGGCGGTGCCGCCCTCCCCGAGCGCGCTTATCCAGGCCTCCCCTCTGCTCAGCGCCCCTCGGCATCTCTGTCCTGGGTGTCTCCCATTTTTGTTGCCTCTTTCCTGCTTGGAAGGACACACACTTCACATCTAAACGTTACAAACAGACGTCTGCTTAAGAACTGAGATTCTCGAATATTGAGGTATATGGGGTAACTATTTGGTTTCAAAACTGATTCGGCTTGAACTAAAAAGCCTGACTTATGGCCGATCAAACTGTTACCGCACAAAGGGCACGATCTGCTCGTAGCAAGACCAAAGCCAATCGTCAAGAGGCAAAATGGTGGAAAAAAGAACGGGTTTATTACAGATTGCTAGCAAAAGGGAAGATGGCTGACTCACGTCCAAAAGACCCATCTTAAGGGGGCACGGAATCTTACAGCAGTTATATAGGCTGGTGGGTTACAGGGGAGGGGGTAGGAATGTTGACCCTCGGGTGCTACAGACTGGGGGTCACCACATCAGATCTTTCAGCCATGATGATGGCTGCTTGGGGGTCATCACATTCCTAAGGAGCTCAAAAGAACAAAGTTATCATCTTATCGCAGCTGGAAGGTACCTGCACAAGGGTCGTAAAATCTATAGAGCAGTTAGATCTCCTGAGGGTGCAAATCCAGCTGGGTTTGTTAGTCAGAGGTCATTCAAAGTTACAACAGGTTTCTTTTCTACAGTGTGGCTTCCCTCATGTCAACCTCGTGTTGAGCCGGTATCAAAACATACGTTGCAGATCTGCTTAACCATTAAAGAATATACTCTCTGAAGATAAGAATGCATACTTGCCCTCCTACACGGTATTTGTAAGGCCAGGCACAAATTAGTCCCTTTATGGACGTCTGAGTCATGTTGACCTGCTAATTTGCAACTGAATACCTCTTTGAGATTTTGATGAAAATGTATCCTGGGTGTATTCAATGTACGTTCTTTGTTCTAAAAAGCTATAAGACTACTGAAAACCATGCTTCTCCGGAACACTTTCTTAGGCCTTCCCGGGTTATAATGCTCACTTTGGCTCAAGTAAACTCACCTTATTTCTCTTATCTATAGAGTGGTCATTGGTTATTTTGCGTTGACAGAACCAAATTCCCAAGTATGTCGACGCCTTCCTTTTTACCAAAATCTATAAAAATGCAACAGTCTTATTTATGTTCTTTGTCTTATAGTTGTAATTGAATATATTAACTTTTCTCTTTTATAAACTAAACATATTCTAATTAGCCATTATTATTGTTGTGTGATGCTCAAATTGTCACTTGTGGCCCAGGGGAGACCCTTTAAAATAAATGGCTGTTTTGTCCTTTTAGCATAGCCCCCAAAATTGTTGAAAGCATGTTTGCTTTCTGACAGCAACAAGTTATTTCAGATCCATCACGGGATTTTGATTTGGGGTTTTTTGTTTTGTCTTGTGTGATATTGTGACTTTCAACAAGAAATATGTATTTGGTCTTCGTCCCTGTTCCTGGCACAGAACTCCTAAAATGCTTGGAATTTCTATATGAGATGAGTGCGATAAAGGTGTCTTTGCTTATGTTAATGAGATGATTTTGGAAAGCCCCTAGGGGTGGGGGCTGGTTGCCAGGGGAACCACCCAGTGATTAGAGGGTGAAACTTTCGGTCCTATCCACTGACCTCCACTGGAGGTTGAATCCATCACTAATGGCCAATGATTTAATCAATCATGCCTACGTAATGAAGCCTCCAAAAAACCCAAAAGGATGAGCCCAGAAAGCTTCCAGGTTGTTCCTTTTGAGTCTGAACCACAAAGCATTTGAGGTCACCCTATTTGGCATGACCCTGATCATATGGTCATAACCAAAGTCATGGCTCTGTATGTGTTCAGCGTACATCCTAGGAGGGTGTAATTCTATTACTGTCCTCATTTCTTTCCTTGACAGCAGACTGCTGTCTGACAGCAGACACATCTAGTATATACACATCTGTGTATAACCGTAGTATCTGCTCACTCCAACTTCCCACAGGTCTCCCGTGAGGCCACATTCATTCATTCAACAGGCAAACAGCCCTCCTCTCAAGACTCTCAAGATGTAATAGCGCCTTCTGCTTCCACATCAGGATTCTCTGGCACACCCCAGTTTCAGCATGTCATTTTTCTCAAAAACTTCCAGCTTCATTTTATCCCCTTTTGTTGAGCCCTCCATGAATGTCCACGGTGAGGATGTGACTCCTAGCACCTGTGGAGGAATAGGCTTTGTTCTTACTCCACACCCTCAGTGGTTTGAAGAATGAATGGCTAAATAGGTCCTAAGGGAAATCTAAGCACAGGAGTACATGGTGGGCAGACTGCAACCTCCCCCTCCCAAGAGCTAGTCCCCAGGATGTGTTATGTTATGTAAGTTATGTAAGTTATGTCACATGGCCAAGGGGACTTTGCAGCTGTCATTAAAGTTACAGACCTTAAGACAAGGAAATTATCCTGGATTTCCCAATGTAATCATAAAAGCCTGATAAATAAATGAAAAGCAATAAGATATATTGGAGTACATGAGGAAGCCATTTGGGTTAAGACTAATTTGGCCTGACCTAGTTTTTCCAAAAGGGCCTGATGTGGCCTGTTGAGCACACATTGTACATCTGCTTTAAATATTTACTATGGCCCAAAGACAAGAATGATGCCCTTAACTTCCCCCATATCAGCATTTCTTTAAGGATAAGTATCTCTCCCTAAACTAAGGATTAATTACTGATCTGCTGTGCTCACCATGTGACCACTTACCTTGTGACCACTGACCTGCTGACCACCAATGTGCTGTGCCAGCTAAGTATCTTGTAACAATTGTAAAAGGGATATTCCTGTTGTAGGGGAGGAAGACAAATCTTCTACCCTCTAGGTCCTTCTGGCTGGGCTGCAAATTAAATTGACATGGGACAGAATAACAGGAGAAAAATCAAGTAAGTTTAATAATATGTCTACATGGGAGAAACCCAGGAATTCTGAGCAACTCGGCCATCTGGCCAGAGCTGCCACCTTAAATAGTATCTTCAGCTAAATGCAAAGGAGGATGTTGGGGGTAGTGGTTTGGGACTTCAGAGGGGAGGAAGGCAATTCACATGGAGATGGAAAAGGAAATGTTTGTTACAACAAGTTTTGCTTGGCCAAAACTGGGCTTGTTGGTGCCTTTTTATCACATCTATTTTACATTATACTACAGCTATCTTATCGTATTAGCTTCTTCCTGGAACAGGGCTTCTATGTTGAATTCTTTTAGGCAGTTTGGGGGAAGGTCAAATGTTCTTCCTGAGTCTTCTGAGCTTTTGTCTTCAGCTGGAAATAATCCACATACCAGAGTGGCGCATCTTGGGGTGGCCTGCTCTGAACCCCATCACCGTCATATGTGATGTATGCTCTTCGTTCCAAGACGCTATATAACCATGCTGTACACCCCACTTCTTTGGTGCCCTTCCTTCCTTGGGGAAGGATGGCCTCAAGCTAGTCCTCAAATTTGACTCTGTCAACACAAAATAACCAATAACCATTCTATAGATAAGAGAAATAAGGTGAGTTTACCTGAGCCAAAGTGAGGATTATAACCCGGGAAGGTCTTAGAAAGCATTCCAGAGGAAGCATGGTTTTCAGTACAGTCTTATAGCTTTTTAGAACAAAGAACATACATTAAACGCACCCAGGATACATTTTCATCAAAATCTTCAAGAGGTATTCAGTTGCAAGTTATCAGGTCAACCTGACTGTGATGTCTGGAAAGGGACTATTCGGGCATTACCAGAAGAGTGTTACCTATAGGGCGGTACCAGTAGGGTGTAGGAGGGGAAGTTTGCGCTCTTATCTTCAGAGAGTATATTCTTTACTTTAATGGTTAAGCAGATGTGCAACGTATGTTTGATCGGCCATAAGTCAGGCTTTTTGGTTCACGCTGAATCAGTTTTGAACCTAAATAGTTACCCCATATACCTCAATATGCGAGAATCTCTCGTCAGCTCATAATAAACTCACCCCAATTTTGATTTGTAGATTGATTATGGGTTATTGGTGTCCACATTTCTTGGCGTAGTCACAGCAGGATTTCAGAGAAACCCACCGGAGACCACCTGGCGTCCACACTGAACTGGAGCTTGGTACCACAGGGGCCATCGAGCCCCCAGATCACTGCGTTCTTCAGGCGACCCTGGTGAGCTCTCCTGAAACCTGGACCTAATTGTTTTGAGTCGACGGTCCAAAGTTGATATGAGCTGTTTCAAGCCTTGAGACTAGGTGTCTTAGGGGGTACCGATACATGCCGTAGGTAAGAGGACCCTAGGGGGAATTTCCTAGGCCAGGGGAGCCTGGGGAGAACTTTGGAGTGAACAGGCAGGGTGACCTTTTTAATTTGCCTTTAAATTGGAAAGAATTGTGTCTGTAAAGTCTGAAAAAATTGTTTAAAAGGCCCCTAGAAATTGTTCAGACTTTATAGTAAAATTGAAGCCCGGTAACTGGGGGGACTGCAGATATTAAAGCAATTTGCTGTTTTCCTATTTAACTTGATGGGTGACTCTGGGGGTCTCGAGGATTTGTGAGCTTGTTTTCCAGAGGATTCTGAGCTTGTTTTGCAGAAGAAAGAGAATGCCTTCAGGGAAGTTGTGATCACTGGATGGCCGGTCCCCAGCAGCCACTGAAGGCCAGAAGTCAGACTGCCCAGGGGCTTATCTGGAGTGACCCCTTTGTTTCCCCTCCTGCCCAGCCCCTCAGCTCTATAAACCCCTCCAGCTTTCTGTTCTTGGGGAGGCGGATTTGAGCGAACTCAGGTTCCCACCTACTCATTTGGGCCAATTTGAATAAATCTTTCTCCATCTCCAAGCACTGATGTCTCAGTGTTTGGCTTGCCGGGCGTCAGGCACATGAACTTGAGATTAAGAGGTTCAGAATCAAAATGAAACTAAAAGAAAAACGAGCTTCTAAAAGCCAACCAGTTCCCAAATGGGCAGCCTCCCCTCGGAACTCCACCTGGCTTCATGCTGAAACTTGCAAGTGCTTGATGAAATAAGGATAGCTGTAAATGACTGGCAAGATAACCCGGGATAATTTAAAATTACAGTGGCCACTGTGGGGCTCCTTTTCAAGAACCAGATAACAGAGACATTTTTAGAGTCAAACTCGCCAACTTCCAGCACAATTGCTCAAGCTAAAGGCTCTGGAAGCTGTGGATATTTACAGACAACAGCAAAAAAGAAAAAAAAACTTTCCAAGATTGTTTCATGTCCTGAGGGCTTAGCTTACTAATTGTCAGGTTGAGGTCCCAAAATAGGTCAGACAAAATGCATTTGCACCCCATTTTGCATCAGGGATGGCCGGACAGAAACGTGGGTTGCACTCCATTCTCGGCTAAGGGTCCTACCAAACTGCCACCAGCCTCAGGGGAATTACATTGCCCATTAGAAGGAACATTCCAATTAGATAAGATTATTTAAGAAGTGCACTTAAAATCAAAAACTTCAAAATTCCAAAATAACCTTATTGAAAATTTTGTTGCAAAAAGCTAATACAAAATTAAGTTATAAAAGGTACCTAAGGGAAAATATATTAGGCCATGACTTTACAGACACCCCTGTAATCTACTCCCAGAGTAAATGAGACTCTGAGATTTCCTGGGAAACTGCTCTGTTAAAGATTACTGGAACTGTTCAATGCCCCTGGGTAGTTACTGTTTGTCCCTGCAGAAACCTGACAAGATATTTGAAAGGATTTAGCAACTTACAATCAGAAATTCAGCCAAACTGGAAGCTGATATTCAGAGCCTGATAGCAATTTTCTTTCCAGGCCTTCTTCCCTAAATTAAAATAAAACTAAGCACCCCAAGGGAAAAAAGCAAATTAGGGATGATGTAGTTGGACAGGTAGAGCAACTGTCCTCAATTTATAGACCCTTGCAAAACTAAAAAGCAGCTCTAGAGGCAGTTGAGATTCCACCCAGCTCCTTTATCTCAAAAAGGATTATTGCCTCACCTCTCTGGGAACTGTTATCTAGCCCATCATTAACTCCTAAAACTGAAGGGAAAAAAAGGAAAAGGGGCAAGAAAAATGGACATAAGAGCACTCTGGCCAAAAATCTAGCATCTCGAGTGTCTTCTCCACAAATGTTAGTAGAAGAGGCTTAAAACAAAATTTGGATACATAACTAAGGAGCATTGTATAACTGTACCTGATTCATGGCAGTAATTTTAAAACAATAGCTGTAAAGTCCCCATGTATGTGTGTCTATATGTATGTCACAGATGTGTGATATTTTACCTCTGGGTGGTATAGTTTCTAAAGAGCTCTATTCAACTGGCGTAAAGTAAGCACTTACATAAATTATTTCTAAATGTAATAGAAACTAGCCCAAATGTCTTTCAAGTTAATGTGATATGAGATAATCTTTGGTAAATAAAAGCTTATTTAAGTTTGTTGGTTTGATTAAAATAAACACGTTTTCAGTTATCAGCATTGGATATGATATAGACATGCAGCCTTTATTCTACATTTATTGATCAAATAAGCTGATGTTATCTCTATTATAAAACTGGTTAACAAAAATAATAACTTAAAATGATGGCTAATTTTGCCAAATGTCTCATGAAGTTTTGTGCACAATCTAAATAATTATTGGGAATGAATAAAGTAAATAGGCATAAAAAAGATAAAAGTGTTGGGTGAATTTTTTAAAATAATTATGTGTTATGGCATGTATATTTAAGATAACTTTCAAAACCTTTTGGTAACTTGAAACCTAAGAGTTTTGCTTATTGAGTTAAATGATAAAAATTCACTGAATATCTAGGTCATTTTCAAATAAATGAAACAAACTGAAACATTATTGCTAAACATGTATAAGTTTATCTACTTTTGGCTTCTTATTACAGAGAAACTAAAAGGTGTTTGGGTCTATTAAAAAATATGTCTTGTATTAAAATTGTACTATGAAGTAGCATGTTTCTAGAAATTATAAAAAGTATTTATAAATATGCCAACCCACAGAACGCTAATGTAAAAGAGAGTTTATAATTACTTACTTCTTAGTTTTCACTAAAAGTTAAGGTCTATAAGCATTAAAAATTCTAACATATGTGATTAAAGCTACTAAAAATTAATAAGGAAAAATAAGGAATTCCTTTGCATTCAAGGAAAGATGTATGTTTTCAGTAAAGAAGGTACAAGGAATGGAAGTATTTTTGTTTGTTTTGTTAAAAAAGATAAATTTGTCCCAAAGTACTAGGAAGGGAAAAAACAAAGAAAGGGATGGGACAAATTCTGAATGTAAAAAGAAAGTTCTTGAAGGTTTGTCGAAGAGGAGCGTGAGGAGAGAGTTTGATGCGTGGTCAAGTGGGCTCAGATTAAAATGAATTTAATTAAGTGAATAAGTTTTCATATCAAAATTAAGCTGGTACAAAATTAAAATTTGGTTTTCTCTTTCTTAAAAGGATAATTTTCCTTGGACTTTTAGTCTGCTCTTAGTAATGAAATTTTAAAAGGTTTTTCTTTATCTTTGAATAATTCTACCTAAAAGACAGAAAATCTGTGTTTGGAAAGACTGAGGTCTCTCCATTAAGGTTTTTTTTAACTGTTTCTGTTGTCACTTTGCTTGAATGGATAACTGAGTGTTGTGCAGTGAGCATTGTTTCCTGTTTGACCAAGTGTTTTAAAACCTTTTGATATTTTTGACAAGCTGTCCAAAATTTATATCCCAAGTGAAGTCTTTCTTTTGACTTTTTTCTTTGAGAGTTTTCAGAGGGTCCCTAGGACTTCTCAAAGAAATTTGTTCTCTCTTCCTGTAAAGGGGGGATACTAATTAGGCTTGTTTGGTATGCTAAATTGCATGGGAAGCACTGTCAAGTAAATGATGATAAACTTTCTTAGGTTATATTGTGTAGGTAGATATGATTCATTATCTTAACCCTGCTACCTTGCTTTCAACATCACAAGAGGAAAAGACCACGACCGCATTCTATTATCTAATTCGATTTACAGATGGGCCTTAATTAAACAATAAACAAGGACATTATCAAGCTGGATATGCTCTCCAGCCTCGATAATGCCTGCTACTTCCTATTAACTCTGCTAACCCAGTAAAAGATTTCCTTCTACTGGCTCAAGAAATTGCCATGGAAGAAAAGAAATAAAGATAGCAACAAAAGGGGGAAAACAAAACTTTTGGAAACTTTCTCCCACAGTGACTCATAAAACCTATACTCGTCGTGCTATATGCCTAAAATGTAATTTAGGGAAACTATTTCATGGATCACAAGGCCACTTTCCCCTTCCTAAGGGACCCTTTGAGGTATGGCAGTTGGACTTTGTTCAGATGCCTCCATCTCAAGGATAAGTCTATTTTGTAAGGATCTGTGTGTTCTCACACTGCGTGAGGCCTTTCCTCCCAGAGGAGCAACAGCTTAGCAGCAGGTAAATTACTACTGGAAAGAAGAATGCCTGTTTGAGGAATTCCTACTGAGTTACGGAGTGACCGGGGAACTCATTTCACCAGACAAATAATTAAATCTATTTGTGACATTTGGCCAATAATGCAACATTTTAACTAAGAGCACAATCAAAACTCAATTGGCAAAGCTTTCAAAAGCATTTATTCTCTCATGGCAAAAGCTCTTCTGCTAGTGCTCCTCAGTCTTAGATCTACACCCTTTGGTAAACACTGGCTGTCCCTTTTCAAGATAATAACGGGATGGCCTATGCAATTAAAAGAAAGAATGTATGAATCAACTTTGCTTAAGGGAGGTATATTACATTGTCAGGGTCTCACTGAGATGCTTAAAAGACATGAAATGTTGGGGGCTGATTCCTTTCACAGAGAGCTCCTGGGAGACGAAGACCTTGAGGATCATGGACTGTAGCCTGGCGGATTTATTTATGGGAAGAGGCATCAGATAAGAGACTCTCTGCAGCCCTGTTGGAAAGAACCACAACAGGTACTTTTAACCAATTCATGTGCTGCAGAGTTAAAGGGCATAGACTCATGGATTCACATTTCTCATTTGAAAAAGTCTTCTCCACCTGAGTGGGTTTCAGTTCCTATTTCTGATACCCAACTTCAACTGACCAATGCAAATATCTCCAAACTAGGATGCAAAGAAGACGGCATCTGTTGTAGACGGCTGTCCCAAGACCCTGGACCAGGCCTGTATTCTCAACCTTATATCTCCTCATTTAAACCTCTGTTATGCTTACACTGTATACCTATTTTATGATTGTTCCATTTAAGGTTTTCAGAATACTATCATACTTGGGTGCAGGGAAGGTTTCACACTGAGCTAACACCTGTTGCTAATCTCCCTCTCTTTAAGGCCAGATGGGCTCATTCAGTGTTCCGCTGGCATGGCCACCGAGCAGCTAGCTATATATGTTCCTTCTTTGGGGCTAGAGGATGTCACATCACACATAGAAGCCCTGACTAAATTTACTCAACAAGTCCTTAATGATAGCCACGCAGGAATAGCCTTATTAAATACTAAAATGTCTTTAATGAGAAGGACAGTTCTTCGAAATAGAATGAGCTTAGATAATTGAACTGCATCCCACGGTGGTACATATACAATCATTCAGAGTGAATACTGTGCTTTTATATGTGGTGAATCTTCCAATGTGTCATCTCTGCTAAAGCACATGAAAAAGCAGGTGAATGTCTTAAATGAATCTTTTGTCATTGTAAACAATGTGAGCTTGAGGAGTCATGTAAAAGCACATGTACAATGTTTGTGCAACAACCTAAAATTAATTGAAAAAGTATATAACCTATGAAATGCTTCCTCTGTTAATGTATACCTCTATGCTTGTCTGACTATTTCCCTCCAACATGGAAAACTGGGCAAATAAATGAGATAAAAGCCTAGCACAGAGGGACATGATGGACGAGGGCAGCCAGCA
Source organism: Tapirus indicus (assembly GCA_031878705.1). NCBI lineage: Eukaryota > Metazoa > Chordata > Mammalia > Perissodactyla > Tapiridae > Tapirus > Tapirus indicus. Next base: position 174,767 of record CM062925.1, on the reverse strand, counting down.
ATCACCCTGGTGCCGAGGGACAATATTTTGATCATCAGTGCTTTCTATCAAAAGATTATAGATCAAAAGGGGGAAAGTGATAAATAAATGGCAAGCAATAGGATATACTGGAGTATATGAGGAAGCCATTTGGGTTGACACTAATTTGGCCTGACCTTGTTTTCCCAAAAGGGACTGACGTTGAGCACACATTGTATATCTGCTTTAAATATTCAATGCCCTTAAAGATAAGGATGCAACTTCCCCCATATCAGCATTTCTTTAAGAATAAGCATCTCTCCCTAAACTAGGGATTGATTGCTGACCTGTTGTGCCCACCTTGTGACAACCCACCTTGTAACCACCAACCTGCTGTGTTCACCAAATTGCTGTGCCAGCAAAGCAATTTCATGACAATTGAAAAAGGGACATTCCAATCATGTGATGTATGCTCTTTGTTCCAAGACAGTATATAACCAGTCTGTACACCTCACTTGTTTGGTGCCCTTCCTTTCTTGGGGAAGGAAGGCCCTGAGCTATAGTCCTCAAACCTGGCTCATAGTAAACTCACCCCAATTTTGACTTATAGATTGATTATGGATTATTTGCGTCCACAGCCCTTAAAAGCAGGGAACTTTCTCGGGCTGGACTAAGAAAGATGCCACACAGAAGTCAGATTGGAAGCCAGCCAGCAAGGGATGTGATCTGCCCTTCTGGAGAGGACCACCTGGGGAGCATGAGAAGGAATGTACGTGACTCATGACATTGATACATATGAAAAGAAAAAGATTCCTAATTGTTACTAAAATTATTTTTACTAATATTGGATAGTTATCTTTCTTTAATAAATAGTAAACTTTTAGTAAAATAATAATAAATTAATGACGTCTTTTCCTGATAAAACAAGCTCTCAAACAAAGCCCCAGCATGATTATGATGAAATACATCACTCCCCAACTGACAAGGAAGGCCGGTATTACCTTCATTCTGGAATATGAGAGAATGCCGTAAAAGAGATATTGTTATTTTTTTTTAAAGGCCAAATGGTACACATTTCAAATTATTCGAGAGTATTTAATACCTGGAAATCCTGGAGCAGTGTTTCCAAAGCGTGGTCCCGGGCCAGCACCAGTGTCACTGGGGCACTTGTTGGGAACACAGACTCTTGGAGCCCCCAGCCCCACCGTGTCAGGAGGGGTGAGGCCAGCCACCACTTTACCTTCGGCTCTTCAGGAGCTCGGACGGATGTCGACATCTGAGAGCGGCTGCCCTGGAGAAACCACCAAACACAAATGAAGGGCTCACTCAGAAACTCAACCAAATACAGTTATCGCTCCTGTCTCCAAATGAGAGTCGGAGGAAAACCTAACAGAGACATTCCACTCATTACAGCAAACAAAATTAACAAGGATAATCTTGCAAAAAGTAGAATTTATTCTGATGAAAAATATAAAGCTCATTGAGAGGTTGATAGAGAAGCTTTAAATAGAACAGAGGGACCTGCTTCTCGGCTGTTAAAACAAGTTTGAAGAAAAAAATCTACCTTCCCCTAAATTGATCTATAAATTCAACATAATCCCATTAGGATTTTCTTTGTTATTCGGGAAAAAAAAAAAAGTTGTAAAGATCCTCTAGAAGGAAATAAAGAAGAGGCAGAAAAATTCTTTAAAAGTATAAGAATTTTCTATACACAAAATCATGTCATCTGTAAATAGAAAAAGTTTTATTTCTTCCTTTCCTGTCTGGAGAGATTATCTTATACTTAAAATCCTAAGACTGTCACCATTTGTTTCTAATCTGGGTTAATGATGGTTTCCTATTATTTTTTCTTATAAATATCTCTCCTAAAGGAAAAATTCTTTAATTAGCCTGTGATATAGCTTATCCCTTGCAGGAAGATTGTAATACAACTTTTGTGTGTGCTCATAACAAAATTGTTGTTAAGTATTTTTAGTGAGTTAGAGATCTTTAAAGGCCTGAAGTATTGAAGAAATGCCAGGCCTCCAGGCAAATTACTGTTAAACTGCTAAGAAATATAAAATTCTACTGATAAACAAATTCTCCCAAAATAAAGAATGGAAGAAAATCTCATTTTTTTCCTTCTGAAGAAAATATAACGATACTATTAAAATGAATGAAGATGAGGGGCTGGCCCTGTGGCATCGTGAAGTCCAGCGTGCTCTACTTCAGTGGCTGGGGTTTGCAGGTTCAGATCTCCAGCACGGACTTACACCCTTGTCAAGCCACGCTGTGGTGGCATCCCACATACAAAATAGAGGAAGACGGGCACAGATGTTAGCTCAGTGCTAGTCTTCCTCAAGCAAAAGAAAAAGAGGAAGATTGGTACAGATGTTAGCTCAGAGTGAATCTTTCTCACAAGAAAACCAAAACAAAAACATGAATGAAGATGACCCACCCACCAAAAAAAAGTACAGACCAGCATCACTTATAAATAAACAAATAGAAATTCTACCTTAAATATTAGCAAATTGATTCCAGGAGTGCATCAAAAGAATGGCAATGACAATGATGAATTGGAATTTCTTGAAAGAATGATAGAATCGTTTCATATTGGGGAAAATATAAGAGTTGCCTTATTTAGGTCTAAAGAGAAAAGGCTTACATGCATCTTTAATCCTTCATCTTTTTTAAAATTATTCTTCTTTATAAATTAGGATCAGAGATAGCCCAGCATCACATTGGTACACTACTTGAGTGTGGTTAACATGAACGTTGGGAACAAATCGGAGAAGACTACCATCACCATCCCTCTTTACCATTATTCTGGAATGTTCATTGTCACCCAGTATTCAGCAAAGAGCAAACCTTCCAAAAGATACCTGAAACACAGAAATGATAGATTGCAGTCGCCCCAAAAAAAAATGGCTGTGCAAAGTCAGTGTGCACTACAGACTCACTGTAGTGCAGAAGGTGTAATGAGGAAACCCCATTCGGTACAGCAAAAAAAAATACCTACAACTAATCTTAACGAAAGTGTGTGCACAATGGGGTGAAGAAATGCATAAAAATCTGTACATGGTTAAAAACAGTTTCAAGAAGCAGAAGCTCTTGCCTCCTCACTCAGCCAGACTCAAACATGTGAAAAATGTGCCCCGATATTCACGCATCAATTTAAGGCAATAGAATAATATTTAAATTTTGCAATGATTGGAAAGACCACCTGAAAATAAAATAGAAAAATCTGGAAAGATGCAAAGCATTATGCTATCATATGAGAAAACATTGACCGAAGGACTCAGTCCATAATGGGAGGTGAGAGCCAGCCTTCAAAAGCCCACAGAGGACATGATCGTCAACCTCTCTCCCAGGGAACCTGCGTAAATGGTGCTGGCCAGGGCATTGGAGGGGACCACTTTTCTTCCCTTTGGGGATAAAGGGTGAATCTGCCAGCTTGGCCATAGGTGATATATAAGAAAGGAGACAAATCATTAAGGACATGTATTAGTCAGCTAAGGCTGTCGGAACAAGGTACCATAGATTCGGTGGGTTAACAACAGAAATGTATTATCCCACAGTTCTGGAGGCCAAAAGTCCAAAATCAAAGTGTCAGCAGCTTCAGTTCCTTTTAGAGCTGTGAGGGAAGTATCTACTCCAGGCGTCTCTCCTTGTAGACGGCTATCTTCCCTCTGTGCATGTCTTGGTGTCCATATTCTCCCTTGTTACAAGGACACTGGTCGTATTAGATTAGGGCCCACCCTAACAAGTTCATTTCACTTTAATACCCTGTCTGCAAATACAGTCACATACAGTCTCCAACATATGAATTTGAGGGGGGACATAATTCAGTCCATAACAGGGGAGAAGTAAAATTTATAAGCAAAATAAATTTGTTTTCTGAATCAACAGGCTATGTTGTTATGTTTCCTGCTGGAAACTGAAAGGAAAGTCGACGAGTACCTCAGCTCTTCTCTTGGTAGTGGAGGGGGCTCTGAAGAAAGCCATTGGTTCTGCTGCTCACTCGGCTGCTCCCAGCTCTTCACTTGGAGCTGGTGTGCTTGGTGACTGCCCTGGCGCCCTCGGACACGGCGTGCTCGGCCAGCTCGCGTGCAGCACCAGGCACACTCCATGGGTACTTCGCAGGATGTGGTGGTCGAGCTTCCGTTGCAATTAAGGCACCAAGTGGCAGCATGCTCGAAAGGAGATGCCATTCATAAAAAGAACTCATCCCTCTTAAAAAAAAGGATTTAATAGCATATTTTTTTTCAAAAACTTGACTGTCTATAACCTACAGGATCCAACCCAATTTCTCTGACTTGTCAAAAAGGTCCCTTCACCATTGGGCCCTCAAATCTCCCTCCAGTTCACCCCCGCCCCCAACCCCACTGTATTCATTTCATCTAGGTGTTCTCAAACACCACAGCCCCTGTGTTTAGGAGGCTTTTGCTGTGGTTTATTTTCATTTTTCTCTGAAAAGGTGTGTGTTAGTCAGTGTTCTCCAAAGAAACAGAACCAATAAGATACAGAGAGAGGAAGAGATTTATTATCAAGAACTGGCTTATGAGATCACTGAGGCTGAGAAATCCCAGGATCTGCTACCTGCAAGCTGGAGACCCAGGAGAGCTGGTGGTGCAGTTTACTCTGAGTCCCAGGGCCTGAGAACCAGGAGGGCCAAGGGCAGGAGAAGGTGATGTCCCAGCTCAGTCAGGTGGAATGAGCGAATTCCTCCTTCCTCTGCCTTTTTGTTCTTTTCAGGCCCTCAAAAGATTGGATGACGCCTGCCCCCACTGGGGAGGGCGATCTGCTTTCTGCTGCCCAACCATTCAAATGCTAATCTTGTCCAGAAACACCTCACAGACACACCCAGAACCATGTTTAATCTGGGTGCCCTGCAGTGCATCAAGTTGACACACAAAATTAATCATCAGTAGGTGCTTTCTGCTTTTCCTTATTTTCCTAGGTGTCTGTGTGTTCTCTGAGTTTTCCTGGGGTTGGAGTCCTGTGATGAGCAGAGTTAGGAGCTGTGACCACTGATTGGCCCCTGCTTCACGGCAGATCCTGTCCAACTCGAGCCTCGTGCAAATATCAGGCCTCAATCACCTTCTTTAAAGTGGAAGTTGACAAAGGAGAGAGTGTCCTCTGTTCCAGGGAGTCATTGCCTACAATGGGACCAACGAACGTCGACCATTAGGGAAAACTGCGTCCTTATGCTCACTAATGTCTGACCATGGGTGGCATTTCCCTCCCTTGTAGAGCAGGGCAAAGCCACACGGTGGTTGGTGTGGGTGATGTCTGTGACTTTGTCCCCAAGATAAATTGCAGGTATTTCTGTGTCTCATTACAGACACTTCGGGTTTCAGCTCGACACATAAAGAGCATGAAGTGGTCCTTCTCGTCCTTGCAAGAAAACCTGAACACACTGGAAATTGATGACTTTGTTGGACCCATCAGAGAACTAACGTTGCAGAGCCTCCCCCAAATCAGAAGAGACAGGTACAAGCAGATAGTCACGGGTGAGATCTGCTCACCGGGGGCAGAAGCAGTCGGAGCCATCAACAGGTGGAAGCACTTCGATGGTCCTTCTGATAAATGCTGGAAGCCGAATGTGGACCTGCTTGAGAGCAAGAATCTGCTGCAGGCCTCAGACTTAGGGAGCCCCACACTGCGATTCCAATTCCAGTTCTGAGGTGTGGGTTTTTCCCTACCACCAAGCGATTAACTCAATTCTGATGCCATCTGCCTGGATACCCCACAGGTTAAGGGCTCAGTCCTACAAGACCGCCCCACTTCAGAAGCTTCTTAGGAAGCCTGTTTTAGGTCTCTGTAACAAAAGACAGATTAACAACAGAAAAGCATTTAATTCTTACGTGACATGTGACACAGGAGTCCTCATAAGGATATGAAGACCCATAGAAGTGGCAAAACCCAAATGCTTTTATACCAGGTTGAATAAGAGAGGCAATTGTGGAAAAGTAACTAAAACATACCAGAGGCTACAGGAAGATACAAATTAGTTTAACAGGGTCTTTTGTGCAGAATCCTCTTTGGTCTTAACTTCCCCTCCTTGATGATAAGAATGTTTCTTTTCTTTGGGTATAGGTGGGCATCTTTCACATGGGAATTTTTATTTATTTTGTGTGTTATGTGTCAGGAAGACCAGCCCTGAGCTAACATCCGTTGCCAATCCTCCTCTTTTTTGCTGAGGAAGACTGGCCCTGGGCTAACATCCGTGCCCATCTTCCTCTACTTTATATGGGACGCCGCCACAGCATGGCTGACAGGCAGTGCATCCGCAGGCGCCCGGGATCCGAACCCGCGAACCCCGGGCTGCCAAAGCGTGAAGTAAACCGTTGCACCACCGGGCCGGCCCCTCACATGGGAATTTTAACTCCTGTTTTCAGGAAGAAAAAGGAGAGATTAAAAAGCTCTTCTTGCATCTACTGTTTTTCAGGTGCCTTTAGCTCAAAATAATCCTTGCACTGAAGTCGCATATTCTGCCGCCATTTAGCTGTGGGGTTAGATCTGCAGGTCTCAAGGCTCAGGCAATGAGGGAGTCTCTTTTATAGGGAGGAGTGAACAAAACTAGAAAGAACCGGGTGGGGAAGTGGGACGTCAGGGCGACTGATGGGACAGCCAGTCAGGGAAGGCTTGACACTGAGGCTGACCAGTTCTCAGGAGGGTCCAAAGATCAGGGCCCAAGGGGAAGGAGAAAAGCTGAACCAAAGCTGGGCATACGAGCATCTTCTTCCAGTTGATCAGTGGGGACAAGAGTTCAGCTAACCATCGAGGAGGCAAAGATGAGGATTCGGAGGGTTTGTGTGCGGCCTTGTCGTGGGTCAACAAGGGGGCGTCCCTGACTCGCATCTGAGTCATACGGGGAAAGGATTTTTTGCAAGACTCAAGGGGTGGGGGATTCCTTTAAGTATCGCTCGGTGAAAATTCAACATTGTCACCACACAAAGGCCAAATGCGGAGTGTGGGCTTCTAGAAAGTTCTCCCCCCCTGGCTCGTGGGGGAGGAGAAGGGGAGTGCTGAGGGGAAACGAGGGAGCTGTGAGGGGAGAGATGACGCCCACCGTGATGGGACCCCGACCCGAACCCTGACCCGGGCCCACGGGGTCTGTACGCGGGAGAGAGGGTCTGCGAGGGATCTGCGAGGCCCAGGAACACCCGCCAGACAGCGCGGCAGCGCCTGAGCGACGCGAAGATAAGGGGCAGGTTGGTGAGCGGAGTGAGTCATGAGCCAATCAGAGCGCAGCTTGCCATCGCGCCACACGGCAGTCAGCCAATGGGAAGGCAGCAGTCTCTATAAAAGTGGGACTGCCCGGTGTTTCTTGGCAGTCGGCGACTGGTAGCAAACACTGCTGCAGGGTTGTTCGCAGTGTTGACGCTATGGCGCGTACCAAGCAGACGGCACGGAAGTCCACTGGCGGCAAAGCGCCGCGGAAGCAGCTAGCTACTAAAGTGGCTCGTAAGAGCGCCCCGGCTACGGGCGGTGTGAAGAAGCCCCACCGTTACCGCCCGGGCACTGTGGCACTGCGTGAGATCCGGCGCTACCAGAAGTCCACGGAGCTGTTGATTCGCAAGCTGCCTTTCCAGCGGCTGGTGCGGGAGATCGCGCAGGACTTCAAGACAGACCTGCGGTTCCAGAGCTCGGCTGTGATGGCGCTGCAGGAGGCGTGCGAGGCCTATTTAGTGGGTCTCTTTGAGGACACCAACTTGTGCGCTATCCATGCTAAGCGTGTTACCATCATGCCCAAGGACATACAGCTGGCACGTCGCATCCGTGGCGATCGTACTTAAGTATCCTCAGAGTCGCCGCTCTCACCCCAAAGGCTCTTTTCAGAGCCGCCACTTGCTCGTAAAGGGTGCTGTGCCAACTTGGGTTTCGGTCGGCTAGTTTCCAGTCCTCTGCTCTCAGCTAACTGTAAATGTAGATGGTTGCGTGCTAGCTAACTAGGTTTCCTTGGGGCTCACGTTAAGTGCCAATTCTAGGGCTTCCAGAGTGCTTTGCTGTATAGGTTAACACAAAGCAGTGGCTGGCTGATGTGTTTGTAAGCAGACTTCCCCACCTACTGAAATAGACTGCTTTGATGGAAACTCTGTAACCAGGGTGGTTAACGGTTGTGCCCAGTAGTAGTTGTGTTGAAGTGACTTGAACATACCTGTGATAATGAGGGCACCAGAATAGTTTCTTTGGTATTGGTTAGAGTTATTCATTGGTCAAAACCTGCCAAATTAGAAGTGCAGTGCTGACCATGCAGGGTGAATTAAGTCCATTTTCCTCTGTCCCTGAGTGATCCTTTGCTTTCAAGGTGTTTTTAGCCAAGTGAGGGTGGCTCCTATGTAGAAGCAGTTAACATGGAACAATGCTTTAGTGACAGATCTATGCTAGCAGTGTGCAGCAGTTATCCAGTAGATTGAAAAGCATAAGTCAAGTTAGTACAATTTAGGACTGAGATTTGAAGGCTGAAAACAATCTCAAGTTTTAGGATGTATGTAGTGAGTGACATCCTTCAAGAGCCATCCAGACAGCTTAAGAGTGTTCAGAGACAACTGTATTCTGATTCAAAACTCAGCTCTAACTTTCAACCCAAGACTCCATTTTAAATAAATTCAAGTGTGGGCATTGTGCCTGTTCTGTGCTTCATGAAGTCCTTGTCGTGGGGAAGTTGGGCCCAATGTTGGAGCTAAACCTACATGACCTTCCTTGTGTCTTGCTGTATGGCCTTGGGGAAGAAGGAAATTGGGCGGTAGGCCACATTTGGGGAAGCCAAATGCAGATGATATATTGTTGGGGTATGCTGGACCATCATGATAGATCTTTACTTTTCCATAGGAGACTAAGCTGCTGGAGAGGCAGATCCATGTCATTTTGTTCTTTGTATCCAGAACAGGGTGTGGCATTGCATATTCGCCCTGACATTGGTAATTTTTGCTATTTTATGGGTGGGCCGGTGCAGGAATGGATGAGGGGGAAATACAGATGGAAAACTGGACCAGCTGGGGTGATTGGTGTCTGAGACTGGGTCATTGAGGAGCTAAGGGTGGGAAGAAGAAGTCAAGAAGTACGGACAAAGGCAGAAAGTAACTGAAGTCCTTTAGGGTCAGGAAATGGATAGTCACCAAAGCCTTTCCAACACACGTGTTTAAACACACTCAGCCGTGTCCGTGCTAGTCCTCGTGGGAATTCTCTACTCAGAACCACCCAGATCCAAAGCTGGTAGGGCAGGGCATTGTGGGGGAGACCATGTTCTCAATCTCCAGAGACCGTTCCAGCACCTGCCCACCATGGTGAAAGCAGGACAAGGAGAGAGTTCCACGACGGGAAATGCTGGGAGTTCTGTGGCTTGTGGTGCCGCTGGGATGGCTCAGTAAATATCAAACAGAACAAGTGAATAGTGTCATCAGAAGTACAGTGTAATGTGTAATGTTTCCCCAGTTAGGAGTTTTCAGGTGTCTGTAACAAGAACCAATTTAGTATTACCTGGAAAACTTGAAGAGCTTTATAGAAGCATAGAACTTACAATTAAGATGTGAGATTGTCTGTTTCTGCCCATCCTAATCATATGGGAAATTAAACTGAAGTGTCCACATTTGTTCACCTTGTGCCCAAGTCTTGGAGCTGCACCTGCACTTGTGGAGCTGGCCTGAGGGTTGGTGTTCATAAGAGGGACAAACCATCCCATTAGAAAATCAGGAGGCCTGGGCATGATCACTGGGGACTCTCACACAGACTAAGCCACACACTTGATAGGAAAACGCACTTACGCGGTAGAACTGGAAAGGAAAGGGGGTGTGATAAGATAGTGGTCAATGGTGGGGGAGGAAGCAGGCAGGCGTGGGCCCCTGGGATGTTAATTTTCTTGTTCTTGATACCTTATACATGCTATATTCTGGTGCATGCCTTTACTATATAAGAAAAGAAATAAACCAAGTGTCTTTATCATTATGCTCCTCGTGGGGTGTGAATATATACCCTAATTTTTGCAGGGGGCAAGAGGGATCCTCAGCGCCTGGAACTTGTCAGCATACCGAAGAAAGAAGTGCTTCACTGACAGAAAGGATGGGACACGGAGAATCTAGCGCTCTATGAGGGAATAAGATTCCTGGTTTGGGAGCCCTGCTGACAGGCCAGTGCGGAGCGGCTGGCATAGCAGAGGCATTAGTGCATTCGTGGAGGGCCCGGTGGGGCTGGCGCTCTGCATGGGTGCTGGATGTAAGTAGCTGGGGCTGCACCTGGACTGGGGTGCAGTGGGGAGCAGGCATGGTCTCTGCTTCTAGAACTCTACTGGAGAGCCAGAAGGAATCAGGGGACATCCTCTCGGCCTCACTCTTTGACCTTAAGGGACAACTGTTTCTTGATCTTCTGCCAGCCCCACCATCTGCAATCCCCAGCCATCCCACTGGGCCTGTCCTGTGGTTGTGGTAGGGGATGCTGTCTTCTTACCTGAGTCTGTGGCCCAGATGTGCATCCCTGCCCTGAGCTGGGCCATGAGCCCTCAGGCATAAAAGGTCAGTACCCAGCCCAGAGAATTGTCAGAAAATCATGAGACAATCCAACTAACAGTGCACTCAGTGTGTCCATTATCTGTCGTGGACTGATTGTGTCCCCCCAAATTCATATGGAGCCCCAACCCCCAGGACCTCAGAACGGGGCTGGATTTGGAGATGGGGCCTTTAAAGAAGTGATGAAGGTGAAATAAGGTCATTAGGGTGGGCCCTGATTCCATAGGACTGGTTCCTTATAAGAAGAGATTAGAACACAGACACACACACAGGGCCAACCACGTGAGGGCACAGGGAGAAGATGGCTGTGAATTGTGATTTATAGTAAGAAATACATATTCGGTCTTGCCCCGTTCCTGGCACAGAGCTCCTGAAACCCTTGGAATTTCTGTGACGAGAACGATAAAGGTGTCTTGTATTCACCACAAGCCCCTGTCAACCACAGCTGAGTTTGTGTTAATGAGGTGACTCGGAAGCCCCTAAGGATGGGGGCTGGTTGCCAGGGTAAATGATCCTGTGACTAGAGGGCTGGAATGTTCAGTCCCACCCCCTGACCTCCAGGAGGGGAGAGGGGTTCGAGGGTCAATCAATCACCAGTGGCCAATGATTTCATCCGTCACACCTGTGTGATGAAGCCTCCAGAAAACCCCAAAGGACCGGGTTCCGAGAGCATCCGGGTGGTGGACACGTGGAGGTGCTGGGAGGGGTGGCCCCCTGCACAGGGCACGGAGGCTCTGCCCTTTCCCCAGACCTGCCCTGTGCGTCTCTTCATCGGGCTGTTCCTGAGTTGTATCCGTTCATAGCAAACTGGTGATCTAGTGAGTGAAACGTTTCCTGAGTTCTGTGAGCCGCTCTAGTGAGTTCATCCAACCTGAGGAGGGGCCATGGGAACCTCCAATCTAGAGCCCGTCAATGAGAAGCACAGGTGACACCTGCACTTGGGATTGGCGTCTGAAGCGGGGTGGTCTTGTGGGACTGAGCCCTTTACCTCTGGGGTCTGACGCCGTCTCCGGGTAGATAGTGTCACATTGGAGTTGAATGGTAGGACCCCCAGCTGGAGTCACAGAATTGCTTGGTGTGGGGAAAAAGCCCTCACAGTGGTGATCAGAAGTGCCAGAGGTGAAATAGAGAATTGAGCGTAAAGGAAACAACAGAAGTGTATTTTTCCGTCACAGTGGCTGTCTACACACCCAGGAGAGAGGCCTCAGAAGGAACCAGCCCTGCTGAAGTAAACATCTGTTGTTTGAGACCCTAGTCTGTGGTATTTGTTACATAGCCCAAGCTGACTAATACACTGTCATGATAATTAAAATTAGCTTCAGTATTCGTTCTTTCTCTCCCTCCCACTAGAGGTGGCTTTTTGGATTTGGGGACAAGAGAGGCTTTTACTCTCGCTCTGATGGATAAAAGCTGAAAAGTGTGAGACTCTGGAGCTCTTGGTCATGCATCTGCTGTCACCTGGAAAAAGCCAGAAGAAAACAGTGGGCCTGACAGTGCAGAGGTGGGAGGTGAAGACAGAGGAGCCTGGCGCTGGGCACCGTGGTCTCACTGCTCCCACGGCCCCGCTTGGTGACATCCCGACATCCTGTAGTCAACACGCCACACTCATGAAACCAGTTCTAACTGGGATTTCTGTCACTTGCACCCAGAGTCCTAAGAAATGTAACACAGCACTTAATGTGACAGATGGCAACTGGACTGGTTTATTCTTTTTTTTTTTTTGAGGGAGATTGGCCCTGTGCTAACATCTGTTGCCAATCTTCCTCTTTTTCTTTTTTCTCCCGAAAGCCTCAGTACATAGTTGTGTATCCTAGTTGTAGGTCCTTCTAGTTCTTCTATATGGGATGCTGCCACAGCGTGGCTTAACGAGCAGTGAGTAGGTCTGTGCCCGAGATCTGAACCGGTGAACCCCAGGCTGCCGAAGCAGAATGCATGAACTGCACCACCGGGCTGGCCCCAAGGATTGGTTTATTCTAATGATTCACACCTGCAGAAGATAAGCACTTAAAATGCATTCTGACTTCAGCACAGTGATCCCCGGTGCCCAGTGCCCAGGGTAGTTCCACACAGGAAGGGCAGTTGCAGTGCAAGGGGTCCACTCTGACCACAAGCAGGTCTGCACCTGTTGGGGAGATTAATTTAAAGCAAAATTAAAGTGAGAAGAGAAAAAAGCTAGTTTTATTATTCAGTAAGCAGGAAACCACGAAACCAGAATGTGATGTGCATCACAAGCAACCCACTAAGGGACTGTAAAGACAGAAAACAATCTCGTTCTTTCACACAGCTGAGTGGATGTGACCCGTTCAGTACTTCAGGTGGGTTCTGCCATTTGGAGCCAGGTGGTAGCTGAAGGTAGGCATCTCCTCCCAGGAAACTGAAAGACAGAGCGTTATCTTTCTTGACAATTACAAAGGGGATCAGAACACACCACTTTGGCATTTGGATTATTTTGAGGTGATGGCAACTGAGAATCAGCAGATGCAGAGAGAAGCCTTCTTGGAGCCTCCTTTATCCGACTAAAAGCAGAGACTTCTGAGAATTGAGGGCTGCCCTAAATCCCTCTCGGGGGACTTTTATGGCCATGAAGAAGACGGAAAGTTGGCACTGAGATGAGTACACAGATAGACCTTACTAAACCACACTATCTACCATACATCTCCTAGTCACCTTCCCACAACTTATGCCTTTTGTTAAAATGGCATATAAGCTTCTGGTCTAACCACTTCTTGGATTTTCACTTCTTTTCTGTGAGTCTCCCATGCACGTAAAAATGTTAACAGCAATAAAATTGTATGCCTTTCCTCCTGTTGATCTGTCTTTTGTCATGTTAATTTGCAGGCCCCAGATACTGAATATAAGAGGATAGAGGAAACTTTTTTTCCTCCCCTACAATTACATGTCAGAGACGGCTCCCAGGTCCTTGAGGATACATTCCTGAGGGGTGAGACTGGCAAGTTTAGCCATAGAAAGATTTACATACGTTTGAAAGGGAAAGAGGAAGAAATTCTGAAAGAAAAGGGAGAAGGAGGGCAGTGTCTTTCCCTTAATTTCAACAGGGAGAATTAAGCCTCTTATTTTTAATTTGCATTTGCCCTTACACACCAGGCCTCCACCTGTCGCCCCCAGACCTCACGATGTGGAGTATTCAAGAAATATTTGTAAAATGCTGCATCAGCCCCAGACCTTCACTATTAATGCCCTATGTAGGGCCCTGGCTACTGGGCTAGAAATATATCAGCTTCACAGTAAAATAATTGGAAACAATCTTAATAGCTTCAAGAGGGAAACCTCTGCAGTCACCACGAAGAGTCAGGCACTTCTTACACGTCCTGATAAGTTGTTACGCGAAACAAAAGGCAAGTTGTAGGACCATGTGCATAAAATGCCACCATTTAGGTAAAAATAACAATTAGATGGTTGTGTACACGCCTCTTGAAGAACACACAAGAAACTATCTCAAGAGGGAAACGAGGGACTGAACAATCGCTCGACTGAGAGAGAATCAATTTGCACTATACGCCCCTTTCTGAATTCTTAGACTTTATATCATTTCCATGGATTGCCTGTTTAAAATAAAAAATATTTCTGACAACATCAGCCACGTAAATTCTGAGACATGTCGTGTTCCTGCTGTACAGGGTAAGCCTCCCCTGAAATTACTAAACTCCTCGGGGGATCTTTCAGTCTGATATTATCCCAACCCTAACCCTCCAGCCCCCACTAAGTCACCGACATTGTAGGAGCAACTAGAGAAAGATCTGGATGCCACACACAAAAATGAGCTCAGGCCGCCTGATTGCCTCCTCTCCAGGCTCTCACACTCACACTCCCACCCACCCTAATCCCCCAGGGCCAGGTCCCGAGCCCTGGGGACAGTACACCGTGTCAAACAGCTCCAGGTCGTCGTGGACCGAAGGCTCTTCTGTGGCCCCATGGTCTGTTCCTCCCTCCAGGAGGCGCCACTGACCTGCTGGGCGTCGGTCATCGCAGCGAGCCGAGAAGCCCGATGGTGGAGGCCATGCGAGCCCCGTGGCCTCGGGCTGCCTGGACTGGGATGTGGGAAGACTCAGAGACACTGCGGTGGAGGCTGCCGCGACCCCCTTGGGTGGCCGTGGCCCAAGGAGACGCTGCCGGCTGTCGCTGCGAGCCCTGCGGTCGGGGCCGAGGCTCAGGTCAATCCGGGACGGCTGACCCACCCGCACCGCCAGCAGCACCTGGCTTTGGGAACTGGTGACCCCGTCCCGCTGACTGGCAATGTTCCAGGTGATGGAGGCCGTGAAGTGGGCTCCTGGGAGAGGACGTGTTGCAGCAACATCCCCAAGAGGCCGAAGGGGATCGGGACAGGCGACCCCAAATACACCACTTCAGCATATTGTGATTTTGAGCGGAATGCGAGTGAGAAGCAGCCGGCCGGCACAGGGGGGCTCTCCGCCTAAAAGCAGGGTGGGAATTCCCGATGGTGAAGGCGTCCCTCTCCTGTACCGGAAAAAGGAGAGCGACTCTCGCCAGTGGAGACGGGACCCAGTGGGTCTGCAGAAACACCCCTCCTCTACCACCAGTCTCCCCAGACATTTCCCAGTTACCGTCCCAGAACTTACCCCTCGAGGCCCCAAACCCTTTTCCTTTGTCTACTCACTTCTCTACGATTTATCCCTCTTTGTCAAAATGGTACGTAAGCCCCGAGGTTTAACCACCAATTTGTTTTCACTTCTTTTCTGTGAAGCCCCCATACATGTAAAACTTAAAACATGAGATAAAATTTGTACAACTTTTCTCCTGCTAATCTGACGGTTGTCGGTTTAATTCACAGACCTCATGGAGTGAACTTAAGAGGGCAGAGGAAAAGACTTTTGCGCCTCCCCTACAAGGCCCATGATGCACATGCAGTGCATGTGAGAAACAACCCTTGTGGTGAGTCTCTGGGATGTGGGGCTGTTTGTTTCTGCCACAAAATCCTGACAGTTACACCAGGCTCTGTGGTAACTACAGAGAGAAACAATCATGTTAGTGAGAAGTCTGGAAACCAGGCACTGTCAGGGGTGGCGGCAGCAGCGCAGGCTCGGGCTGCAGAACGACAATCTGCTGGGGAGGGGAGGGGGGGGCTGGATAACAAAAGCAGACCCCCAGCTTCTGGAGCACTCCTGAGACAGAAGGAGGCGGGATTCCCCTGTTACTTCCAAGGGCAAAACAGGAACGAGGCCTGGAAGGTGCGGGGCTGCAGGCACTTGACCCGAGGCCATTCCCACCAGACGCCCCAGGACGGCCGGCGGCTGCGACACCAAACGTGGTGCAGGGTCCCCTACAGCCTCTTCCATAAAGCTCGGCCGTCGTTGGCGGGACACTCACGGCTGTCGCAGCCGGTCCGACGTCACTGCAGACGCCCCTGGGCTCCCGCAGCCGGAGGGCGGCTTGTGGCGCCCCCAAAGTCTTCGTGCAAGTTCAGCCGTGACAGTGACAGAGCCTCTCCTCCGGGCGCCTCTCTGGAGGCCCGGCCATGGCTCCCCGTCCAGCCGGCGGGGCCCAGTGGCAGCCCGAGCCCGGAGACGCCCACCCACGAGTCTCAGCTAGGTCCTCGCCCACCCTCGACGCACAGTCCCTGAGCGGCCCGAGCGGGAATCCCGCGAGGCCAGCGCCACGGACGTGTCCCCCCAGCACCACACGTGGGACCCGGCCCGGTGTCAGGAGGCCAGGCCCAGGCCGTGGCCGGTCCTGAGTGTGGAGCCCCCGCCAGCCGTGTCAGTGTTGACAGAGGCCCCAGCCGGCTCCTGGCCCGTCCACCACGTGACGACAGGGAGGAGGCACCGTCCGCGAACCACAAGGCGGGCCCCCCGGCACGGGATCTGTCAGCACCTTGACCGCGGGTGTCCAGTGTTTGGTTAAAGCGGCCGGACGGACAAGACGCCAGTGTAGCAAGAATCCCATCACCGCTGTTACCACTGGTGACTCCCGCCCACGGAACCCCTCCGCCCACTGTCCACACCGGCTGTCTCTGCTGTTTGCAGGTAAGCACACTTCCACACTGCAGGCTCCTTCCCCTCTTGAAATAGCACCACCTTTGACCGTGTCTGACCTTGTTCATCTTTGACTATAACCTCTGAAGGGGATCAGAATACGTCACCCCCAAAATGCCACTGTGGCATAAGGATGATTCTGAGCTGAAGGCAAGTGAGGAAAAGCAGACACAGGATGACTCTCTGCCCTCCCCCATCTTCCTAAGGCAGGGCACAAACCCCCTGTGAAGCCCCCCACTCCATCCCTGTACCAGGAAAAGGATAATAACCCTCATCACGAGAGATGGAGACAGGGCCGAGATGAGTCTGCATGAGCAAACCTTACTGAGTAACCCCATCTACTGTTAGTGTCCCCACACATTTACCTTCCCACAATTTACCACCTAAGAAGCCAAACCCCCTTTCTCTTGTCACATCTCTACAACTTATTGCCCTTTGTTAAAACTGTATATAAACCCCCAAGTCTAACTTCTTTGGGCTTTTCACTTCTTTTCTGTGAAGCCCTTGTGCATGTAAGAAATATTAACATCAAATAGCATTTGTATACTTTTCTTCTGTTTTTCGGTCTATTGTCAGTTTAATTCACATGACTTGGGTACAGAACCTAAGAGGTTAAAGGAAAAGATTTTTCTCCCCTACACCTCAGAAGAATAAATGCTACAAATGTACAAAAATCATTTGAAAAATTATTTGTATTTCCTTTTATACTTAGTTTTGTAAATTTCAAATAAAGGTTGTTTGATTTTAATTTTGTGTTTCTGTCCCTCTGACTCAAAGTGGCAAATATGGATGGAAACAAAAACTCAACATAAAAATGAACCAAACTTCACAGAAGTAAGTAGAAAAGAGCTAGAAATGCTGAAGGTCAGCTTTGTCAGGGCTGAGGGGAGTGAGGCTCTGAGGGCCACGGGCCAGGCGGCCCAGTCGTCCTTTGTCCCACCAGCTGCTTTCCCGTCCAGCATCCTCTCGGAGCTGCGGCCCCCTCCACTGTCTCCAGGCAGCGCAGCCCAATCTGATTCCCTGTGGCTGCCCCTCCAGGACGGCCCCCCACACTCGGCAGAGAGCCGGCCGAGGGAACCCCGGGATGGGGCGGCTCAGGGGGCCTGTCCCAGGACAGCTTCAGGGTGGACGGGCAGCGTGGTCTCAACGCATCCCTCCGGGAACCCGCCGGGTGACAAGGACCCCCCAACAGCAGCTTCACTCTGGAGAGACTGAACGCACTGGCCGCCGGCCGGTCCTCCTCTGGGTGGTCTCGTGTGTCTCTACGGGGGGGGGGGGGCGGCTGCCTCTGGGAGGACGCGTGTTCTGCGTTGTCACCTGGATGGCCTCTGTGTGTTCTGAGTGAGGGGCACAGAGCTGCAGCCAGTGGCAGGTGCCACCAGGGGACCGGCTGCACGGATGGTTCTGAGCCAGGGGTCCACACTCTCTTGCCTCAAGTTCTCCCCAGTGACGGGGGTCTCCCGCCGCCCTGAGCCCAACATCCCGCACGTTCGCAAAACTGGTTCCGCAGCACCTGCCCCCAGTGCAGCCCCAGCGTCTGGGCCTGATCCCGCTCCTGACCGCGGGCTCTCATTCAGCTGCTTGTTAACGCTGGGGGAATGCGATGCACGTGACATCCACTCCCAACCAGAATCCCGCTCCCCCCGGACAGGAGAGGAGGGACGAGTGTGTGCTGAGCGAGCGCTCCCCCACGGCGCGGTGCTGGTCGCAGGCAGCTCGGGGCTGCAAGGACCGGGGGCCTCATCCTCTTCTGTGGCTGCGTGGACACAACCCACTCCTCTCATGTGCTCATGATAAAATCACTAATTTTCTGCCACCGCGATGACTGGAGCCATCAAAAAGATCTGCACACGTTTGAAAGGGACAGAGAGAGATTCTGAACAGGAACGGGGGGAGTCTCTTATCCCCACAGAAGAGAGCCGAGCTCATCTTTAATGGATTTGTTCTTACAGTCGGACGCTCTCTGGAGTTTCAGGAATAGGGCGCCAAGCCCCTCCGCAGAGATTCTGAGCAGCCCCGCACCGGGTCCTCTAAAGCTCCCCGGGGAGAGGGGGGTCCTCACGTGTTGCCAGGTTGCCAAGCTCAGCTCTAGAGCAAACTTCCCTCAAGAAGGTCCCAGGATGGAGGGACGACGTCAGTCGCGCTGTAAGGAAGCCACCGGAAAACCGAGAGAACAGGGCTTCTCTTATAGGGTCACCACCTGCAGTCTGCAGCCACCGGCATTAAGAAGAAGATGACGGAGAAGGAGGAGGAAAAACATACGAGAAAAAGAAGAGGAATGGTACTAATTTGTCTTAAAAGACCTCAGCACCTTGTTCAGATCCTGATTCAAACAAACCAACTTTTTTTTTTTTTTTTTTTTTGGTGAGGAAGACAAGCCCTGGGCTAACATCCGTGCCCATCTTCCTCCACTTTATATGGGACGCCACCACGGCGTGGCTGTCGAGCAGTGCGTCGGCGGGCGCCCGGGATCCGAACCTGTGAACCCTGGGCTGCCAAGCGCGGACTAAACCGCTGCACCACCGGGCGGCCCACCCCAAACCAACTTTTTAAACAAACATTTTTGAGGTAAAAGGTGAAATCTGAACACGGACCAGAGATCAGATAAAGCAAGGAAGTATTATCAGTCCTGTGAGACCAGCAAAGCCTTGTGCTTTTGTAGGAAACACCCATCGTTTTAGAGAAGTGTGGGGCCCACTCTGAACCCCAGAGTTGCCATAAACATTATTTTAACATGAAGACATTTGAGATTTGACAGATGTAGAAGCAAGCCTCCTCGTGATTTCCCTTATCTGACTAAAATCATCAAGTTCTGGGAAATGAGGCAGCCATAGATCCCCTCTGTGGGGCGTTCTACTCCCAGAAGAGACATCAAGAGTAAACCTACCACAAATCCCCTCTCCAGGGCAGTTTTGTGACCCTGAGAAAGGTGGAAAGACCACTCATAGCTGTATAGATGAACATTATCACAAACTTTATCTCCCCTCTGATTTCCTAAAAACCCCTTTGTCTTTCCTAAAGAAGTTTAACTGTTTTTCCCATAGAGGCCATTTCTCCCTCTCCCTTTTCCCTACTAAGTTGGGTATATAACCCTTTAACTTGAACCATCTGACATGCAGCTACTTCCTTTGTTGGCTCCCAAATGCGTGCAAAACAAATGCAGTTTTCTCCTATTAATCTGTGTTGTGTCAGTTTAATTCACAGGCCCCACTTACTCAGCCTAAGAGGGTAGAGGAAAAGTTTTTCCTCCTGTACAGAAGCATGCAAAAGTAACTCTAGTGATGGCTGGGGTTTGCTCGAAAAAAAAAAAAAAAAATCCCTCAGCCAAGACAAAACAACAGGACAGACGAAGCTAATACAGTGAAATGCTGATTTGGGCAATTTATATACAGAGCCCATTGCTCCCTTGAGTGCTTTTTTGAAAATTTATATTAAAGTTTTAAAAATTCTATAATTCTATGTTTAAGTTGGAAGAAATCCTCAGCCCAGAATCTCCTCAGTGATGCAAAGGACATGAAGAGGCGCTCCGGCACTCTGGGGGGGGGGGGGTCAGAATTAGCCACCGGTGTCTACTCCTTCAGCACGTTGCCTGCGCGCGCCCCCCATGCCCTGCGCAGGCGCCCCAGGGCTGAGTGGCCGGACTCTGTCCTAGGCCTGCGCTCTGGTGAGGAGACACCACACGAGAAACCCCCCGCCGGGCGCGCGGCTTGGTGGGAGCCAGCCGTCTACACCGCAGGCCCTAGAGTTGGCGCCCGTCCGCTTCTCCGCCCGCTTGCGGTCGCCCGAGCCTCAGTTTCCACATCTGTCCGCTTCCTCCGGACCAGGACTCGGGGTGCGCGCAGCCGCTGGCCGGGGTTAGGTCAGGGCGGGGGCAGCGACCCGCCAAACCACCGCAGGCGGGGGCAAGGCCCCAGAGGCGAACCTGCCCGGTGCCCCTGGAAGCCGGGATCCGGATGCCGCCCGCTCCGCTCGACCCGGCGCTGACCACGAGGGCCCCCGCGGGAGAGCTGCGGCCTCCTGCGGCCGCGACCCGTTCGCCTCCCCTCCCCCACCCCCGACGACAAGGCTCAGGTTCCCATCCTCCCGCACCCCGCTCCCACCAGGTGGCTTCCCTTCGTCGCCCGCCCAGGCTGCCGACGACCCCCGACAGAACCTCCCCGCCCCCGAGAGCGAGCCCCGCCCCGCTGACGCCACAAAGCCCCGCGGCCCCGCCGAGGCCTCCGCGGGCGTCCCGGGCGGCGGGGGCGGCGTGCGCCCCTCTCCAGGTGAGTACCGGCCCCTGGACGGGCGGCGCTGGGGCTCAGGTGGGGACCCCGTGCACCCCCGCCCTTGTAGACTGGCCGTCCCAGCTTTGAAGATGGTTGTAAATTGGGACCCGTCGGGTCGCCTGGTTTAGCCCGCATTTACAGAGGACATTCGGGGACCGAGGGCGGCCCGGCACCGGCACTGGCCCAGAGCCTGAGCCAGACCCCCAGCCCGCCAGACCGCCCGCTCTCACCGGCTTCTGTTGGGGGGTCCGCTGGGAGTGGAGGGAGAGAGGCCCCGAGACTCCGCGCACGGACGGTCCCCGTCCAAGTGAACCGATGCCGGGGTCGGGAATGTGCGGAATCCAGCGCCGTCGCCTCGGATTACTGCAGAGAAGGGAACCCGGACGGTGCTTTAGTTCTGATTAAGTTCAAATCCGGCCTCCCGCTGGGCCGAATCACCACCCGAGACGTGCCCAGGGACGCTGGGGGTCTGCACCGCGTGAGGTCCTGGGTATTCGCACGCCTGTGTGTGCGTACACACGTGCGCGTGTGTGCATGGGTGCGTGTGTGCATGCATGTGTGTACATGCGTGTATGTGTGCGGTGTGGTTGTGTGCACATGCGTGAGGTGTTTGTACATGTGCGTGCATGTGTTCATGTATGCTTGTGTGTGGTGCGTGCGTTGCACACGTGTGGTGTATGTGTGTTCATGTGTGTGGCATGTGCATGTGTTCATGTGTGCACGTGTTCATGTGTGGCGTGTGTTTGTGTGCACGTGTACATGCATGCACATTCTTGTGTCTTTTCTGCACTGCACCTTGTCATGGAAAACCAGAGCCAGACGATAGTTATAACAGTAAAAAATAGATTTATTCAGGACTATTGCAATAGGGGAAAAGAAAGCCCAGCATAGACCTGGGGTTCTGTATAGAACCCCATATAAAGCTCAACTCTGGATACAGACGGGCCAGTGGGGATCTGTAGCCAAGGAGCAGGGCGGGGGTCAATGATGCAATGATGTGAGGAAACATCTGGGGGCTTCTGGCTAACCCCCCGGCAGGATTCTTGCTAAACTTGGACGATGCGGAGACTGACTTGAACTCCTGGCCAGAAAGTTCCAGGAGCCCGGGCAGAGTTTGGTCAAGCAGAGGACCTTTGCCAATCCCGCTCCTAATGGGAAAGAGATTTTTCTCTTCTAGTCCCCTTTCCTTTAGTCCTCTAGTCCCCTAGTCCCTTTCAAAAGCATTGTTTTGTTAAAGAGAAACTGATTCTGACGCTTGTTAAAGTGGTAAGGAAATTTATTCAAGACTATCGCAACAGCGGAGGGAGGTGGGGCTCATCTCCTAATGCAGCTGAGACGGGGGTCTACACCAGGACCATGGTGAGGGTCAGGGATGGAAAGTCACTGAGGTGACCTGGGGAGGGGCTTCTTGCTGAACTGGCTCAGCAGGATTCCTGCTCAGGAGGGTCACAGACATACTCATCAAAGCTGGGGGAAGAGGAACTAGATCAGACATCACTGTAGGGGGGACTCTAAGCCCACCTAGTGGGATCCTCGCTAAAAGTGGGTGGGACGGCCAGGCAGGCAGGCAGCTTGGGGAGCCTGCTGGGCTTGGTCTTGGAGAGGGTCTGTCAGCTTCCAGGGAGGTGTTTGTGCCTCTTATTGAAGAGGGTCAACATGACAGCTCGGGTGCTCTGACAGGCCCCGTCCTCAGGCCCCGTCTGCAGAAGGACTCTGCAAGAGTGCCCGGGAGGCCCGAGCCCAGGCAGAGACTGTGCAGGACGCTCTGTTCCTTCCCCAGGAGCCATGGATGCTGTGGAACTGGCCAGAAAGCTGCAGGAGGAGGCCACCTGCGCCATCTGCCTTGACTACTTCACGGACCCCGTGATGACCACCTGCGGCCACAACTTCTGCCGCGAGTGCATCCAGCTGAGCTGGGAGAAGGCCAGAGGCAAGAAAGGCAGGAGGAAGCGCAGGGGTGCCTTCCCCTGCCCCGAGTGCCGTGAACTGTCCCCCCAGAGAAACCTGCGGCCCAACCGCCTGCTGACCAAGGTGGCTGAGATGGCGCGGCAGCACCCCGGCCTGCAGAGCAGGGACCTGTGTGCATCGCACCAGGAGCTGCTCAAGCTCTTCTGCGAGGACGACCAGAGCCCCATCTGCGTCGTCTGCAGGGAGTCCCGGGAGCACCGGCCCCACAGGGTGGTCCCCATCGAGGAGGCCGTGCAGGAGTACAAGGTGGGCCCAGGGTGGGGGTCTGGGCGGGCCCAGGAGGCCTGAAAGTGTAGGGGTGTTGAGGAGTGTATTAGTCAGGCCCGGGCACAGCTGTGTAGCAAATAGCCCCACGTGCAGGACTGCAGGGCCGAAATGTCCGCATGCTCCCAGAGAGAGCAGACAGCTGGCCGGGCCAGCGGGGCGTCGCCTCTGCAGTGATTCGGGAGCCCAGGCTGAGGAAGGCCCTGCTTGAGGCCCGTCCACATTCCCTGGTGGCCTCATGCGGCTGTCTGTGTGGGCAGGCCGGGCGACAGTTTGTAGGGGTGAGCCTTTCTCCTCTACCCATTGAGGCTCTGCAGCCAGGGGCCCAGAAATCACACGGAGCAAAGACAGACCACGGGAAGGGCAAACCCATTGTGAACAGGTGCAGGTGGCACCGTCACGTGGGAGAAACCGCGGTGACAGAACGGGGGGAGGGGGGAGAACCAGGGCTGATCTAGCACCTTAAGGAGGAACAGACCTCTGGAGAGAAGCAACAAGACCACCGCAGAGGTTCCAGGCCCTCACGGCGGCCCACTGGGGGATGCATCTCCGTCCATCCCGCTGCCCTAATGAAGCATCAGAGATGGGGCGGCCGACAAAAGGCAGGAGCCTCCTGCTCACGGCCTGGAGGCTGGAAACTGAGATCAGGGCCCAGGGCGGGCGAGTGAGAGCCACTTCTGGTTCACACACGGCCGCCTCCTCACGTGTCCTCTCGTGGTGGAAGGGGCGAGGGAGCTCACTGGGGTCTGTTACAGGGCACTGGTCCCACTCCTGAGGGCTCCACCCTCGAGACTAGTCACCCCTGAAGGTCCTGTCCTAACACCATAGCCCTGGGGGTGGCATTTCAGCATGAGTTTGGGGGCACAAACCTCAGACCACGGCGGAAGGTAACCCTTCGGGGAAGCTAACAGAAGATAAAGGTTCCTAGTGCAGGTCCGTGTGGGCGCCAACGCTGCTGCTCGTTCACGGCCACAAAACCTCCCGACGGAGGATTCCTGGCAGCCCTCATTTCCCAGAAGCCTCTGCTTTTGGTCAGAAGCCCCGGGAAGGCGGCTCTGCATCTGCTGATTCGCACTGGCCTCCAGCTGCAAACAGTCCTCTTGCCCGAGGGGCACATTTCGGGCTGGGGTTTTCCATCGCATCCAACCCCCTTGGGATGGTCCGTGGTGGATGCAGCTTCAGAGGGCACCGCCCAGCTGCGGGGGTGAGGGGCCTGATCCCATCTCCTGTGGGCTGTGTCCCACAGTTGAGGCTGGAGGAGGACGTGCAGCGCCTGCGGGAGGAGATGATGAAGACGGGGAAGCTGCAGGCCAGGGAGGAGCAGACCTTGGCGGAGTGGCAGGCAGGTGCTGAGGGCCGCACTGCACAGGGCGGGGAGGCTGGGCCGGCCCAGAGGAGGGCTGCCTGCTGGACCCGACTTGAGGTGGAGTCACTGTCACGTGTGGATGAGAGCACGGGACCCCAGAAAGGGGACGTGTTTCCAGATGGTGGAATTCCCAGCAGAAATCAGGACTGGGAACATGGGCTCAGCTCAGACTGGCCACTGTGGAGATGCAGGGAAAGGGGCACATGGTTGGTGCTCAGCAGGCCGTGTCACAGGGCGGGGGGCCTCTGCGTAGCCCCTGCGCCCACCCCTGCCCAGTTTGCTGGGATACCAGGGCCCCGGGGAGATGTGCTGGCGTCCCTGGAGTGGCCCCCCCAGGCTGGCGGGCTCACTGGGAAAGCGGACAGGGGTGGCAGGTCTGGGGCGGCACCTCACCTCCAGGACCCCTCCCCCCAGGAGAAGGTTAAGGAGCAGAGGGAGCGCATCGTGCTGGAGTTTGAGAAGATGGGCCTCTTCCTGGTTGAGGAGGAGCAGCAGCTCCTCCAGACCCTGAAGGAGGAGGAGGAGGAGACGGCGGCCAGGCTGCGGGAGAGCGCCGCCACACTGAGGCAGCAGAGCCGCTCCCTGGAGACGCTGCTGCTGCAGCTGGAGGACAAGCGCCAGCACGAGCCGCTGCAGATGCTGCAGGTGAGGGGCGCACCTGCCCACCTGGCCGGGGTGGGCGTGGGAGCGTGAGTTCCACCCCAGGTGTGGTCATCCTGCAGGAACAAGGCAAACAGGGAAGGGCTGCCTAACAAACACCGCAGACTGGGGGCTCAGACGGCAGACGTTCGTTCTCTCCCAGTCTGGAGGCTGGAGTCAGAGATCCGGGCGTGGGCAGGGCCGGTTCCTCCTGAGGCCTCTCTCCTTGGCGTGTAGACGCCGTCTCCTCCCTGTGTCCTCACATGGTCGTCCCTCTGAATGGCTGTCTTCATCTCCTCTTCTCATAGGGACACCAGTCCTGTGGGGTCAGGGCCCACCCGTGACCTCATTTTACCTTCATCACCTCCTTAAAGGCACCGTCTCCACATGCACTCACATTCTGAGGTCCTGGGGGCTCCAACGTAGGAAATTGGGGGGACACAATGCAGCCCATGACAAGCTCCCATCCTAGAGACCTGTGTCCTGCATTCCCTCCTAGCCCAGCGAGG
Source organism: Tapirus indicus (assembly GCA_031878705.1). NCBI lineage: Eukaryota > Metazoa > Chordata > Mammalia > Perissodactyla > Tapiridae > Tapirus > Tapirus indicus. The sequence goes on along the minus strand of CM062925.1, from coordinate 149,297 downwards.
TGGCCTGGGGGAAGCTATCATCCACATGGTGATGTAGGTTAGGAACACACTGGCCCAGACAGACACCCCTGACTTCATGGGCAGGAGTGAGTCAGCTCTCCCCACCTGAGGGTGACAGAAGTGGGGAGGAGCAGCTGGCCTGCCAGGGATGGACCGCACACCACAGCCCTGGAGGGAGTTCTGTTGCCGACAGTGGGTAACTGGCCCATCACGTGTTTGGAGTGATGGAATCCCAGCAAAAATACGCCTCACACACACATGCACACACACGCTCTCGCGCACACACGTGCACGCATGTTTATACAGCTGAAGTGAATGCCACGAGCAGGTACCTCTGCATCCTGGTTTGTCTGGGTGGGGGACATCCCCAATAAAACTGTTCTGATAGATTATAGATCACACAATCGCCCTAACTTTGGGGAATACTTTGTCTTCTAGTAAAAAGCAACCTGTTTGCAACCCACTGACTTCTGGCCCACCTGAGGCCTGTGGCCTGCAGTGTGAAGGCCTCGCTTGGTCTCCCCGTGTCCTCCCTGCCCCTCGGGAGCTGGACACCTTCCCTGTGTCCTCGCTTCTCGTGCAGGGAGAGCAGAAGGCCTGGGTGGCTCAGACACATGATTCCTGGGTGTGGCCTAGAAGTAGGATTCTGGTCTGGAAAGTGGACACAGGGCCACTAGACAGCACTGTAAGGCCCTTCTAGCTGTGCAGGCCAGAAATGTGGACACATGGGGCTTGGGGACACCCCAGGTTCCTAATGAGGCCTCACTGATCTCTCTCTCTCTCTTTTCTTTGCAGGACATGAAGGAACCCCTGGGCAGGTACGTGGCCACCCTGGGTGGAGGCAGGAGTGGGTGCAGGGAGGGCTCCACCGGGGGCTGGAGGGGACAGTGAGACCTGTGTCCATTGGAGGAAGAACAGCCTGAGCGTGCAGTACCCAGAGGCCACCCCCCTTGTGCTGAGGACGGTCTGCAGGGTCCCTGGGCAGATAGAGGTGCTCAAGGGTTTCCAAGGTAACTGGGGGCCCAGTTCTCTCAGCAACACCCACCCCGCTCCCAGCCACTCAGGGCCAGAGCCACCAATGGGGGTTCTTGACCACACCACCCAATGCCCAAATGGTCCCCCAGCCCCCTCTCCTCGGCAGCCCCAGTGTGGACAGCTGGACCCGGCCGAGGGGGGGACCTGAGGGGTTGGGGAGAATCGGGGATGATTCGGACCCCCTCTCCCCATGGACCTGGGCCTGTCTGCAGAGGACGTTGTGCCCGACCCCGCCACGGCGTACCCCTACCTCCTCCTGTACGAGAGCCGCCAGAGGCGCTACCTGAGCACCCCGCCCGATGGCTTGCCCCGCGGCAAGGACAGGTTCCTGGCCTACCCCTGTGCGGTGGGCCGGGAGGCCTTCTCCTCGGGGAGGCACTACTGGGAGGTGGGCATGAACCTCACCGGAGACGCACTGTGGGCTCTGGGTGTGTGCAGGGACAACGTGAGCCGGAGGGACAGGGTCCCCAAGTCCCCCGAAAACGGGTTCTGGGTGGTGCAGCTGTGCAAAGGAAAGAAGTACACGCCCGCAGTGTCGGCCCCGATGCCCGTCACGCTGGCCGAGCCCCCCAGCCACATGGGCGTCTTCCTGGACTTCGAGGCCGGGGAGGTGTCCTTCTACAACGTGAAGGACGGCTCCCATCTACACACCTACTCCCAGCCCACCTTCCCCGGCCCCCTGCAGCCCTTCTTCTGCCTGGGGGCCCCCAAATCAGGCCAGATGGTCATCTCTACAGTGACCCTGTGGGTGAAGGGATAGGGATGCTGGCCAGGGAGCGCGGGGAGCCCTGGTTTCTCTGGAAGGGGAGGTGGTCCAGCTCAGCAGGGGCCACCTGCCTGGCTTATCTCGGGTGGAGATGTGAGAGCCACGGCTGTGCAGGGCAGTTTCACAGGACAAAATATAATTGTGATTCACGCAGTTAAACGTTGAGACTGTGTTCATAGATGCTTCGTGGAGGAAACTTCCAGAAGCCCCCAAGTTAGTGGACAAACTTCTAAATACATGTGGACGAACCTGACCAGTGTGGTGCAGTTTTCTTTAGCCACGGCCACACCTCCACCCCCCTTGGGGATGGGGCCGCGCACTGGCTCCTCTGTGGTCCAGCTATTGTATAGAGCCGCGGCCTCAGGTATCCACCCTCTTTGTCATCCAGAAATTCCATGTTTAAGTCCTTCACAGAGGAAAATGGGAAAGTGAGACTTTTCAAACTGAACCCCTAAAAGCCTCAGAGTGCCCACCCCACCCCTTTCCAATCCCAGAAGTTGCACCTGCGGGGGTGAAATTCAACGGAGGTAAGGATCATTGGGGGGGGTGTTGCTTTCTTTTCACTCCCCCTCCACGCCCCCCCCCCCCCCCGCAGTTTCAGGCGCATTAACAGCCCTGGAACAGGCACTAGCACCCCAGAATTCCAGGCAATGTACTCCTACACCAACAAGGCCAGAGACCCTGTGGGCCCAGTCCCTCACCCCGTTCATTCTGATCGTGCCCGGCCCGGACGCGCCCAAGGACGGGCGCGCGGGGGACGGCTGGGGCTCCCCTTGTCCTCGCGGTCGCTGAGCGGGCAGCCCAGTGACCGTGCGGGGCACCCCACTGGCCCCGGCCCCTGTACCCCATCGTTCCCGGGGCCCAAGGGAGAGGCCGGGCCGCGCGACCCCGGAACGACCGGGAGACAGCAATGCGCGCGCGGGCGGCGGCGGCGACGACGCAAGGTCACCGGGGGAACAGCCTCCAATTCAGGCCGGGCCGCGGGCCGCGTGACAGGCCGCGGCCAATCCGGGGCTAAAGCGGGTTGTTCCAAAAAAAAAAAAAAAAAAAACACCCAGCTGCTTCCTGCTTCCGCCAAGGCTCCTCTTCCTGCCGGCGTTCGGGAGCCGGGCGCCCTGTTCCCGGAGCCACTGCAGCCCCGGAGCCGTACGCCTCGCCTCCCCGGAGTCCCCGCGCCCCGAAGCTCCCCGCGTCCCCGCGACCGCCGCTGCCCTGTGTCTCGCGTCCCCGCGCGCTCCCCAAAGTCCCGGCGGCGGCAGGCCACCGTCCGACCCAGCGGAGAGCGCCGCTTTCCTCTGCTCCACCGGCACCATGGCCGCCCCCGACCTGTCCACCAACCTCCAGGAGGAGGCCACTTGCGCCATCTGCCTCGACTACTTCACGGACCCGGTGATGACCGACTGCGGCCACAACTTCTGCCGCGAGTGCATCCGGCGCTGCTGGGGCCAGCCCGAGGGCCCGTACGCGTGCCCCGAGTGCCGCGAGCTGTCCCCGCAGAGGAACCTGCGGCCCAACCGCCCGCTCGCCAAGATGGCCGAGATGGCGCGGCGCCTGCACCCGCCGTCGCCCGTCCCGCAGGGCGTGTGCGCCGCGCACCGCGAGCCGCTGGCCGCCTTCTGCGCCGACGAGCTGCGTCTCCTGTGCGCGGCCTGCGAGCGCTCCGGGGAGCACTGGGCGCACCGCGTGCGCCCGCTGCAGGAGGCGGCCGACGACCTCAAGGTGCGCCCGCGGGGCCGGGGGCCCGGGGCTGGGGAGGGGGGCGTGGCCGGGTCCGGGTGTGGGGGGTGCAGCCTGTCCCTGACTGGCAGCCTCGTGGGGCTGGGGCACCCCTCGGCAATGGGGCGGCGGCCTGGGGCACGCGCTCTCGGAGGCCGAGGTCCCGCTATGTCCGGGGACTGTGCAGGTGTGACTGACCGCTGGCGGGGATGGAGCCTGGAGCAGGAGAAAGCAGGAAGAGAACCTTAGAGAGGGCTGGTGCCCGAATGACGTGGCCGGACGAGGGTTCTGAGCCCTCAGAGGGTTGTGAGCAGGGCAGGGCCGCGGGGCAAACGCCGGGGCTGAGGTCCTGGTGGGAAGAAGCTGGGGAGGTGGGGACGCCGCGGCAGAGCACCGGGCCGGCATCCAAGGAGGACAGCCACTGCCCTGGGAGGCGGACGCCGGGGCTCTCCGGCTTTCTAAGTGGGGCGCTGGGGGTCGCCTCCGCTGTCCCACATGCGGGGCTCAGACCCCACTTGACCCCAGGCTGAGGTGCCTTGTTTTTCTGGAGCGGAAATGCATTTCTTTAGAATCCATCCCCCGCGCACGGCCTCTGCTGAGAGCCTCGGGGCGGACGCTCACCAGCCCAGCTCCGGCCTCATTCCCGGCTGGCCTGCCCTGGGTCTGCTTCTGGAACGAGGTACTGAACCCTGGTCGGCGTCTTGCAGACTTTTTGGCTGTGTTTGCATTTTGCTTCATGGGCGTTAGTGTGTGCTGAGTACTCGGTTAGCCAGCGTTAGAGTCACTACTCCGCCAGTTTGTCACTAAAGTAGAACGAGCTTCTGGGACACCAGAATAAGCCTTGTACCCCGATCCACGTTAGTGGGCCTGTCTTGACATGGATTCCTGTGGCTTTTTTTCTCGCTTTGAGATACAACACCCATGCAAGAACATCCACTTCTGTGTCATGCCAGCAGTCCTGCAGTCCTGTCCGCAAGCACCCTGATCAGGGTGAAGAGAGTGACCAGAGAGCAGAGGGTGACCAGCAGCTCTCTGGAGGCCACTCCTAGGTGACCTGATAAAGTCCCCTGGAGCAGCATTTAACGCTTCTATTATAGGGGAGGAAAAGCATTTTCCTCTACCCTGTTAGGATCAGTGGCTGAAGCTTGTGAATTAAACTGACAAAAGACCAACAGGTGAAAAAACATAAAATCTTATTAGCCTTCTAAATTTTACGTGGCACAAGGGCTTTACAGGAAAGAAGTGGTCAGACTTCACCCAAGAAGTGGTTAGACTCCAGACCTCATATTCTGTTTTAACACAGGCTGGTACATTGTAGAGAGATCACTAGACAAAGGAAAGGGGATTTGAGTTTATGGGGCCGATAGATTTTGGGAAAGGGACTAGGAAATATACGGGGGAACTAATGGAAGGTCAGGGCTGTTTAGTAAGGTGTGTTCAGGCAGACTCATCTCAGTGTTCACGACTCTGGTGATGAGTGCTCTCTGTCCTGCTCCAGGGTGGGCACCCTCCTCGTGGGATGTTTGTGCTCTGTCCTTAGGCAGAGGAGGACAGGGAGCTCTTCTGCATCTGCTGTTTCTCAGTCGCCTTCAGCTCAAAATAGTCTTTGTGCCACAGAGTGTATTTGGGGTGACGAGTCCTGATCCCTCATTGCTGGTGCCTACATTGTTTAATGCTGGGGTGCCCTGTAAAGTGCTCTTACCCCAGTGGGCTGCAGCCAGCCTTTGCACGGCCTAGGGGTGCTGGCTCCAGAAAGCACAACCTCTCCGGGCCTCGGTCCATGGAGAACATGGATGGAGAGACTAGTGGGGCCAAGGTGTGCCGCCAGTACAGGGCCCGCCTGCGTCCCTGTGGACACCACCGCTGTCACTCATGACGGTCCTTCGGACCCTCCCATGTCCCAGGCCTCGTGGCTTTCCCAGGTTCGAGTGTGCTGTGTTGGGTTGAGGTAACAGTCAGGCGTGGGCCGGGGGAGGCCGGATACAAATGTGCCCGTCCCACGGCTTCTTCCTGTAACGCTGAAATGCAGCAGGCCCAGGACAGACACAGAGAAGCGAAGGGGCTTGGAGAAGAAAAGACTGCGATGTGGTGGGATGTGGGAACGTGGGGTGGGGGAAGGTTGGCTAGAGGTGAGGAGGGGGCCAGGGAAAGGAAATTTGAGCAAGGGGCTGGGATGTCGGCCTTGGTGGTGGGTGGGAGGGCATCTCCTGGCAGATGCGAGTTTGTCCCACCTGTCGGGTCCCAGGCACTCCTTCCCATGACTGTCCCTGCTGACTTTAGGCTCAGCTGGGGTTGGGCAGGCGTGAGGCCTGGGCAGGCAGGGTCACTCTGGCTGGCCTCTCCTCCTTGCAGGGCAAGCTGGAGAAGTCTCTGGAGCACCTGCGGAAGCAGATGGAGGACGCATTGCTGTTCCAGGCCCAGGCGGAGGAGACCTGCGCCCTGTGGCAGGCAGGTGGCTGGGCACCCAGGGTCCCAGACGGTGGGGGATGAGGGGCACTGGGGCCCCACTTGGCCTCATGCTTCTGCACGAGGCAGCACCCCTGCCCCAGACTCCGTTTATAACCCGCCTGGGGGAGTGGGCTTGGAGGTCGGAGAGGGATGGATATGGGGGCCGTGGGTGGTGGATTTGGTGGTGGGGGAAGGGGTATGGAGGGATCCCGATTGGTAGATTTAGGGGTGGAGGGGAGTAGGGGTCAGGAGGACCCGGTGTAGGGCGTCCCAGGTGGTAGATTTGGGTGTTAAGGAGGGACTGGGTGTGGGTGCGCCCCGGGTAGTGGTTTGGGGGTTGGGTGGCCCCTGGGTCCCAGGCCCTGAGCTGTCCACTCTGGCCACCACAGAAGATGGTAGAGAGCCAGCGGCAGAACGTGCTGGCGGAGTTTGAGCGGCTGCGCCGCCTGCTGGTGGAGGAGGAGCAGCGGCTGCTGCAGCGGCTGGAGGAGGAGGAGCTGGAGGTGCTGCCACCCCTGCGGGAGAGCGCCGCCCGGCTCGCGCAGCAGAGTGCCCAGCTGGCTGAGCTCATCACGGAGTTGGAGGGGCGCTGCCAGCTGCCGGCGCTGGGGCTGCTGCAGGTGAGCTGGCCCCCAGCCTGGGGGGTCCACCTGGGGGGCTCTCGATGGGTGGGGTGAGGAAGTGTCGGGGAAGCCATGGGCAGAGAAGGCTGTGCTCTCCTGACCTTCTGTGTCCTTCCTGTGAGATGGCGAAGGTGGGGTGGCTCTGGGACAGGTGTCTACGTGCGATTGTGGGTCTCCTGGACGTGGCGCAGCCTGGGGGTGGATGCTGATCCTGAACCATGTTGAGAACTGCTCTTGGCGCTGGTCCAGGAGCCCCACTGGGGACTGGCTTGGCCTCGTGGGTGGCGTTCCAGGATCCAGGGCCTGTGCGTCACCGCCCAACCCTCTGGAGGTTTGGGCCCACTGGGCTGAGAGGGAGGGCCGGCAGGTCTCCCACAGGCTTCCTGCATTGGCCCTGTGTCGCCCTGAGGATCTTCGCGTTTCCTGGCCCAGCTCTTTGTGTCCCCAGGCAGGAGCGAGGTCGCTGCCTGTGTGGCCCAGGGGGCTTCCTGTGGGAGGTGACCCTCTGTGGAGCCTCAGCTAAGTGGACCTTCACAGGTCAGGAAGAGGCTTCTGGCCACCGTCCTGGGGTTTGAACCTGGCCTTTGGCCTCTGCTGAGCCATGGAGCGGTTTTAAGCCTGGGAAACAGGAAGAGCCCTGGGCGAGTGTCTGGGGGGACTTGGGAAGTCAGCAGAAGTGGCGGTGGTCATAACGTGGGGGCTGGCCGGCCAGCCAGGAAGTGAGGGCGAGCAGCCTCAGGGAGGGGAGCGGTGCTGGGGAAGCCGCAGGGAGCGCAGGTTCTTGAGGGAGAAAGAGTCGGCCTAGCAAATGAGGGGACCACAGAAATGTGATGTGGTGTCCTGCTGAGGTGTCCCCATGGGTGGGTGGTCTCAGCTAGCCTAGCCGCATTTCGTACCACTGAGTGGCTGCCTGCCCCCTGCTGCACGTGTCGCCTGGCCCCTGGTCCTGCTGTCTGCTGCTGCCCCTGCTCACTGACTTCAGGGAGGGCTCCCCCAGGCCCCCAGCTCCCCTGCCTGTACTGCATGGAGGGTGTGGGGAGCAGCCCAGCAGCAACCTGTTACTGGTGTGAGCGGGGGAGGTCGGTGGGCTGGCACCCTCGGCCCACAGCGCTAGATGAGGAAGGCGAGGGTTGCTGACTGCCAGGAACCCACCTCCCGGCCCCCAGCTGCCCCGGGCCTCCCGTAGCTGTTCTCCGTGGGCGCGGAGTTTCCCTGAAAGGCTGTGTGTCCAAGTCCCCACTGCCCAGGGTGGCCAGGTGGTCTCCACAGAGGCCCATCCCTCCCCTGGAGGCCCCTGCCCCCCACCCCACCCCCCAGGCAGGGAGGGCCTTGGTCCGCCCTCTCCTGCTGCCCCGCCCCTCACACCGTGTGTCCCCCACATATGCACACGTGCTGTTTCTGAGCGGCAGGCCTCGTGACAGCCAAGACCATCCCCCCATCTCCCAACACTCGGGTGAAATGACTCAGGCTATTTCTGCTTTACACCCAGCTCCCGGCAGGCTTCTTGTGTCCCAGGCCCTTTGCACGTGCCTCTCCCAGGCCTGCATCGAGTCCCATGTCTCCCAGTGAACTCTCCTCGGGCTGCAGAAGCCCACAAGTCTTCCTTTTCCTTTGAGGCCTGGTGTGTCTTGTTCTCCCAACACAGCCTCAATCACTTGTCTGTGTGAAAATCTACCATCTCAAGGGAAGCCTTCATTGGGCACCGTGTTACCTGCTTCTGTGTCCCAGGGTCCAGCCTGGTAGCTGGTGCACAGTGTGGTCAGAATGACCACGTGTGGGGTTCCTTTGATTGACCACGTGGGCTGGGTTCCTGCTGTGCCCGAGCGCTGTTCTAAAAAACAAAAGACTGAGTTACTTGCCATGGAGAGAGCGTCCCAAGTAACTGAGCAACTCAGTCAGCTCGGGCTGTGTAACCAACACCACAGCCTGGGGCTCAGGCCACAGAGGTTCATTGTCCCCCAGTCTGGAGCTGGAGTCAGAGATCCGGGTGTGGGCAGGGCTGGTTCCTCCTGAGGCCTCTCTCCTTGGCGTGCAGATGGTCATCTTCCCCGTGTCTTCAAATGGTTGTTCCTCTGAGTGTCTGTGTCCTCACCTCCTCATATGGACACCAGTCATGTGAGATCAGGGCCACCTTAGTAACCTCATTTTACCTTCTTCACCTCCTTAAAGGCCTCATCTCCATGTACAGTCACATTCTGAGGTCCTGGGGGCTAGGGCTTCAACGTACGGAATCAGGAGACACAGTCCAGCCCACGACACTCAGTAGAATGCTCATAGGTCATCGTGGGGGAAGGTGGAGTGTGAGCTGGGACCTGAGGGAGGGCCACAGGTGCAGGCTGGGTGGCGGGTGAGTGAATGGGAGCAGGTGAGGCTGTAGGCACCAGACAGCCAGGTGCCTGGAGCCCAGCAGGCGGGAGGCACTAGACCAACACAGGTGTGGCTCCCAGCAGGGGTGGGGACGCACCCACCGGGCCCCCACCGCACTTGTCCCAGCACCCAAGGGCGCTTGGAGCTCTGCGTGGGGAGCCTGCAACCTGACGTCCGTGTCCTCTGGGCATGTGGAGGGAATGGGGCTGAGTCTGCAGGGCTGGCCATGCCCCAAGCCTCCCCAGTGTCCCCATGTCTGAGCTACACTCTGGGGGGGGGTGTGTGTGTGTGTCTGTCTGTTTGTCTGTCTCTGTGTGTCTACTGCCCTGCGTTCCGGGAGCCAAGAGGGAACAGAGTGAGGTTTGAGGGGCTCTGGTGCACAGGGCAGGGGCGTGGGGAGGCCCAGTACAGGGGACGGGCGCTGATGCTGTGTGTCTCCCCCACAGGACGTCAGGGACACCCTGTGCAGGTAGGAGCCCCGGCCCGTCCCCAGGGAAGGTGGGCGGGAGTGGGTTGAGCCCGCCACAGGCGTGACAGCTGTGCTGCCCCCAGGGTCCAGGATGTGAAGCTGCAGCCACCTGAGGTGGTGCCCATGGAGATGCGGACGGTGTGCAGGGTGCCGGGGCTGGTGGAGGCCCTGCGGAGGTTCCGAGGTGGGTGCCACGCGGCATGGGGAGGCCAGGGGCTCGTTGCTGGCTCCAGTCCAGAAGTGTGGGTCCTGAGCTCCTGCTGTTGCCTGGGGTCTGTGGTGGGAACGGCTCCCAGTTCCTGGACAAGAGGCCGGGAGGGGTCAGGGCCATCGGACAGGACAGGAAGCAGCTGAGGAGGAGGCCAGGCCCAGGGAGCCCTGTATGAAAGCTGGGCTGGAAGGCACACGCTCCGCTCTGGAGACTGAGAGAATGGACGTAGAAAACACCAGGGGTTCCTCTTTTCTCTAAAGGAGGATGAATTGCAAGGCAGCGTGGGCCACTTTCTAGAACATTCTAGTTGCAGCTACAAGTGGTTAGGTGATCTTTTCAGAGCAGGAGGGGATATGGTCAGTTTGTGGCCAGTCTGTCCAGCCAGCCGTGAGGGTGCAGGAGCCTGGGGGCAGACAGCCTTGCGGGGTGACCACTGCTCTGTCTGCAGGGGACGTGACTCTGGATCCTGATACCGCCAACCCTGAACTGGTCCTGTCGGAGGACAGGAGGAGCGTGCGGCGGGGGGACCTGCGGCAGGCCCTGCCCGACAGCCCTGAGCGGTTCGACCCCGGGCCCTGCGTGCTGGGCCGGGAGCCCCTGACCTCGGGCCGCCACTACTGGGAGGTGGAGGTGGGAGAGCGGGCCAGCTGGGCCCTGGGCGTCTGCAGGGACAACGCCAACCGCAAGGAGAAGGGCGAGTTGTTCGCTGGCAACGGGTTTTGGATCCTGGTGTTCCTGGGAAGTTACTACAACTCCTCCGAGCGGGCCTTCGCCCCACTTCGAGATCCGCCCCGGCGTGTGGGCATCTTTCTGGACTACGAGGCCGGACATCTGTCCTTCTACAGCGCCACCGATGGCTCGCTCTTATATGCCTTCCCTGAGACGCCCTTCTCGGGGACCCTCCGGGCTCTCTTCTCACCCCTGTCCAGCAGCCCAACCCCTATGACCATCTGCAGGCCGAAAGGTGGGCCTGGGGACATGCTGGCTCCCCAGTGAGGCGGCCCTCGTGAGTGAGTGGGCATCTCACGGTCCCTCGTCCCGACTTTGGGTCTGAGCCACCTAGAGAAGCTGGGAGAAGAGCTTGTAGTGCCTCTCAGGTGTGCATAGTAAAACCAAACTCTCACTGTCACTCTGGGGAAGCTGTGCGAGCGTGTGCAGGGCCGGGTACGTCCTGCCCTGGGATGCTCTCCAAGGTCATTGGGTTCCGAGACTTTGCTGGGGCAGCACCAATAGCCCTTTGCAGAACCCCAAGCCCAGGTCCCTGGCAGCTCTGGTTCCAGGAGCCCACCCAGCCTGGCCGTGATCTGGGGTGAGGTGCCAGGGCCCGACGACCCTGGGGCTGCACCTGAGGAAGCTGCCATCCCTGTGAGGCTGTTGGTGGGGAGGCAGCTCCAAGCCTGCCAGCCCAGCTCAGAGTCTGTCCTATAAAACGGACTGGATGCGGGGCCTCACGTTCATCAGGGTGCAGCAGAGTCCTCTGGAGAGGTGAAATGGGAAAGGCCAGAGGAGGGGAGCTGGGAGGAAAAGGCGCTGATAAAGGAGCTGAGTAACCAGGACGCCCAGAAGGCTGACCATTCGGGCATTCTAGAAAATGCTCCTTCCCTGGCCCCCAGTGCAGAGGCCAGGATACAGGGGCCTGTGGGTCTGGAGGTGAGCATGGGGCTGGCAAGCTCCCCAGTTCCATGTGCACCGTGCTGAGAACCACAGGCTGGCGTTGACACCGCCTCCCTGGCCTGGGGGGCCATCCCCGAATCTCTGCCTGGGGGTGGGGGCGAGGCCACAGAGGGCCTTCCCTTACGGAATCCAGGATTTGTTTTGCTTTTAAGTTTTGCGCATCTTCGCGCTTCTCATGAAGGTGTAGCGCATCATCTCTGCACCTCTAGGACTTATTTATTGTAAGGACCATTCTCACAGTAAATAAACTCACCATTGTCTGTAATCCCACTGTCTTGAAGTCGTGAGGGAATCCGCCAGGCGGGGGGCTGCCCCGGGAGGGTGATGCCGAGGCAGGATGCTCCCGGGCAAAGTCAAAGATGCAGCTGCTGCCCCCGCAAACAGCCACTCCCAGACATGGTCTCCCTGGTCTTTCCTCAGTGGGCATGTTCATTTCATACACCTGCTGCAGGATTGTTTTTCTTTTTCCAGATAACCTGATAAATACTCCATTTCCCACTGTGTTCAGTACCCAGGTTGTTTTCCATTCAGGGGTAATTTTTTTTACTCATTCTGCCATTCTTGGACTTTGTTGTTGTTATTATATGTATTCCTCTTTGAATATCTCCAACAATTCATTCTAATTATGTGCAGGGAGGAAGGATTTTCAAGCCAGGAGTCGGCCTTTTCCTGGTTGGGGAAGTGTCGCCGTCTCCTTTACCCAAACAACTGTGCCCACCTCCTGGTGGGACAGCTTCGTGGTGACAGCACAGATGTGCACACAGCCCCACCCAGGACACCAGGATGGACACCTCTGGGCACAGCATTAGGGCAGAGCTGGACGCCAGTGTCAAGGAGGGAGAGCCATTTGTCTCTACCGCTCTGAGCTCTTGGCAGAGACCCTGTAACAAGAGACGAATTAACGAGAAAAACAAGTTTATGAACGTGTATGCCTTGTGTACACATGGGAAACGCCCAGGGAGGATGAGTAACGCAGAGCTGCAGCTTAGAACTCCCGCTGATACAGCATCTTCCACAAAGAACACAAGTTTGGATAAATGACAGGACAAGAAAGCAGTTGTAGACTTCCAAGGCTGCCCAACCGTGGGCAGGTAAACGACGGGTAGATAAGGCTCATTAATAGGTTTGTTATGTGGGTTCCCGGGAGCCATCTCCAGGCTGGAAAGTCTAGAGCTGTCTCCTGTGACTGCCTTAGTCTTTGCTGTGCAGAGGGACAGGGACACCTCTGGGAGTGTCCTGCTTGTAGGCAGGTGAGGTGAGCAGGTGCTTTTCTTGTATCTGCTCTTCTCAACGTCCTCCAGCTCAAAATTATCCTTATGCCACATGGAATGTTTTAGGGTGGCATATTCTGCTGTCCTTCACCAGTTAGGAGGAGAGAGGAGCTTCAGTGGTGCTCCTGGACAAGCACACACCTGAATTCACCTTTCTAGGTGTTCTACCTGCTGAAGCCAGGGTGCAGGGGGGTGCCCCCACTGTTCTAGGCATGAAGGGACTACAGGAAACAGGAAGCTCCTGCACATGGGCAGACAGCTCTGGGAGTGACGGGAAATGACCTATGACTCATGTCAGCAGTGGGTGAGCCCTACGCTAGCAGTGGGTGATCTGCTATACTAGCAGTGGGTGAGCCCTACGCTAGCAGTGGTGATCTCCTACACTAGCAGTGGGTGAGCCCTACACTAGCAGTGGGTGATCTATACTAGCAGTGGGTGAACCCTACTCTAGCAGTGGTGATCTGCTACACTGGCAGTGGGTGAGCCCTACGCTAGCAATGGTTATCTCCTATGCTAGCAGTGGTGATCTACACTAGCAGTGGCTGATCTCCTACGCTAGCAGTGGGTGATCTACGCCAGCAGTGGGTGAGCCCTACACTAGTATTGGCTGAGCCCTACACTAGCAGTGGTGATCTCCTACACTAGCAGTGGTGATCTACACTAGCAGTGGTGATCTACACTAGCAGTGGGTGATCTTCTACACTAGCAGTGGCTGATCTACACTAGCAGTGGGTGAGCCCTACGCTAGCAGTAGGTGAGCCCTACGCTAGCAGTGGTGATCTCCTACGCTAGCAATGGTTATCTCCTACACTAGCAGTGGGTGAGCCCTACACTAGTATTGGCTGAGCCCTACACTAGCAGTGTTGATCTCCTACACTAGCAATGGAGATCTACACTAGTAGTGGCTGATCTACACTAGCAGTGGGTGAGCCCTACACTAGCAGTGGATGAGCCCTACACTAGCAGTGGATGAGCCCTACACTAGCAGTGGGTGATCTCTACTAGCAGTGGTCATCTCCTACACTTGCAGTGGTGATCTACACTAGCAGTGGGTGAGACCTATGCTAGCAGTGGTGATCTCCTACACTAGCAGTGGTAATCTCCTACACTAGCAGTGGGTGAGCCCTACACTACCAGTAGATAATTGGCAGCAGCCAATTGGTCAAAGAAGAAATGACAAGAGAAATTAGTAAGTATCTGGAGATAAAACAAAATACTAAAACTTACAAGATGCAGTGAAAGCAGTTTTAAAAGGAAAATCTATAGCTGTAAATGTTTACATTAAAAAAGAAGAGAAACCTCAAATCAACAACCTGACATTACACCTCAAGGAACTAGAAAAAGAAGATGAACTAAACCCAAATCTAGCAGAAGAAAGGAAATAAAGATTACAACAGTGATAAATAAAGAATAGAAAAGCAATCAATAAAAACAACAAAACTAAGAGTTTGTTCTTTGAAAAGAACAATAAAATTGACAAACATTTAGCGAAATTAACTATGAAAAGAGAAAACTCAGATAATTAAAATCAGAAATGAAAGAAGGGACATTACAACTGATTCTACAGAAATAAGGATTATGAGAGAATACTATGGGCAATTGTATGTCAACAAATTGGATAACTTAGAAGAAATAGATAAATTTCTAGAAACATACAACCTACAAAGACTAAATCATGAAGAAAACAGAATATCTGAACCGACCTATAACAGGTAAGGAGATTGAATCATTAATCAAAAACCTCCCGAACTCCCCTTCATTCCTGCCTTTGAAACTTCCCCAAGAAGCATAGTCCAGAAGCTGAGGTGGTAGATTGCTCCACCTTAATGAGTGCGTCTCTTAGTCCTGAGAATGGGCCAGTTCAGTTAAACAGTGTGTCTCATTTCAGGAGGGGGTGATGCACGTGGGGTCCCCGAGTTAGGCCTGTATGGTGCAAGCAATCAAGAATTTAATAAGAGGCATTTCTATGGATACAACAGAAAAACAAAAGTTAATGGTTGGAGCAAATTATAAACTCAACTTCTGAGTTCTGAGGAGAGTCAGTCAGAAGGTTTCTAGATGTTTTGCAATTTGAACATCATCGGATGTTCCAGTGAACTTTCTGAGCAGCTCCCACAGCAGCGGGCGTGAAATTGTCCACACCTGAGCTGTTGTGATTCCTCTGAAGCTCATATCAAGTCGTCCAGCTTCAGCCTTCAGGAAAGGGCAGTTTTTGTTCTTAGCAAATCCAAGTCGAGATGGCAGAAGTAAATTGGAAACACTAGTTTGGAGAGTTGAGCCGGATACTGGAGGAAACTGTATCCAGTCTGGTTTACAGGTAGATAACAAAATCTCAAAGACAATTAACAGGACTAGGATCTGATATCCACAAGAGTGTGTTATAATTTCTACGGAAAAAATTTTCCTCTCTACAATCACCCCATTTCCACCATACATAACCAAAGTAAGACTAATTTGTCTAGTTTCAAACTTAGCCTGATTATTTACATAGGTGCAGCAAGAATAGTGATGACCATATAGGATCTTTTAAATCTGCTTTGCTGGAACTTTTCATAAGGAATCTGAGTAGACTGTTAAAAGTC
Organism: Tapirus indicus; assembly: GCA_031878705.1. NCBI lineage: Eukaryota > Metazoa > Chordata > Mammalia > Perissodactyla > Tapiridae > Tapirus > Tapirus indicus. The sequence continues at coordinate 134,135 of CM062925.1, read as the reverse complement.
TCTTGAGGCTAGGAAGACAAGCCAAGTCTGACTCGACATCAGACTTCACTTGCAATATCTATAGATATGGGTTAATTCCTCTCTTCTTGAGGTCCCTACAATATCTTGAGATTTTAGGAAATGACCTTCCTTACTCACCTGGTCAGGCTGCAAGGAACCCTGTGAGCAAGGTATCAGGCTGATTTTTCCAAGGAGATTTATTGGCTCCATAAAGTCAACCTTAGTTCCTTGAAACTGTCTGGTCCTATCTGATTTTATGCATATTCTCAAATATAACAATCCAGTCAAAGCTTTGGTAAGACAACCTATGTTTCCAATTGTGTCCTGTTGCAAGGAGAACAGATTCTTACTGAACTTATGCAAATAAGTATATTGCCATGAAAAGAATACTTAATAAGAGTTCCTTAATTCTGGAGGGATCAGGTAGGGAGAAAAGGATAAATTTTCAGTTCTGTTTACAAAGGTATAATTTACCAAATTGCTGTAAGTTATAGATAGCTTAAGAAAAAAAAAAGTTCCTTAAATCTGGAAAAACAAAACATTAAAGAACGAGCAATGTTTTAAAGAAAAAGGCATAAAAATTATAATCCTCCTCATCATTCATTTGGTCCCATGTAATTAATTCTTGATGATCTTGATTTTTTTGGTAGCAGTTTTATGAAGCCATTAGTTTCTCCATTTGGGTCCTATAAATTCTTACCCAGCTCAGTGGTATGATCTGACAGTTGTCAGAAACCTGTCCTTGTCAGAGTCCTTTCCATAAAGCTCCTTGAAACAAGCACTTTGCAAAAACATCAGGGTAAAACAATAACTGTAAACAACAAAAGATGTAGCAGTGGCCACGGTAAATATATACAGAGCTAGTATGTTGAGAACCACACAAAAGTGGTGAAAGAATTCAAAGATCGAAATATATGGAGACAAACTGTCCATGGATTGATGCACAGATTTAACGCAATTTCTATCAAAATCCTGGCAAGATTTTCTTGCACAAACAAGATTATTCTAAAATTTATATGGAAAAGCAAAGGAACTGGAATATCTAGAACAATTCTGAGAGGGAGGAATCGAGTGGCCAGAACCAGTGTACTGACACTCAAGACTTGCTATTCATCCTCAGAAATCAAGGCAATGGGTATCCCAGAGGGACAGACACACAGAGGAACAGAACAGAACAGAGACCCAGGAACAGACCCACACGAATCTGCCCAAATGATCTTTGACGGGAGCAAAGGCAATTCAATGGAGGAAGGAGCCTTTTCAACAAATGGTGCTGGAGCAACGGGACGTCCAGGGGAAAATGAACCTTGACCTAAGTCTCACACCTCATGTGAAAATTAACTCAAAATGGATCATGGGTTTCAATGTAAAACATAAAACTTTTAGAGGAAATATGATGAAATCATCGGGACCTATACCCTTGTCAGATACATGCTAGTTATATAAATCCACTCATCATCATGCTCCCCTTACAAGGAGGAGATAATGTCACCAAACTCCTTTCCCCCCCCAGTAATAACACAGATTGTCGACTTCTCAAAGCTGTAGTGGTTCCAGTACAGGGTTCTTCATCTGCTTTCTTTTCCTTTTCTTTTCTGGATATGCAGTCTGAGCCCACAGGATTCATAATCCTGGTCAGAATGGGGTCATTCTGATGCGAGTGTCCAGGACTATGTATGTGCTTTGGGCCTGGAAATGGTGAGCAGGTGCCGTTGCCGCGTGGAGGGTGACCTCGACCTGCAGCATCGGGATCCGTGTGTCTCAGGGCCTGCCAGCCCGAGGCCTGGTTGGCACCCTCCTGGTGAGTGCTGACGTGTGTCTCCTTCTTACGAGTCTTCCACGTGTCGGGAAAAAACCTACTTCTGATTCCTATGTCGCCTCTTGACCTGTGAATTCCACGTTGTCGTTTCTTCTGTTTTCCTTCTCATGGATAACGAGAAGGAGGCCATTAACTATCAACTGTACTTTTCTCTTTAGAACATTTCAACTGGTTTTAGGCCAGTGATTTCCCTAGACCACGAGTACCTGGGTATTAGGCCACACTTGTCAACCTCAAAGTTTTCCTTAGAAATGCACATTTACATTGATGTCCAGTGCTGCGCCGGCCCCTGAACGTGGGGAGATCTGAGATTATTCATTTCTTACTGAGGAGTCGTCCCAGTGGGCCAGTTTTTCAGGGTGAGGCAGCCCGGTTGTTGTAAGGTCTGGACATTATCAGTGTCAACATAAATAATCCATAATCAATCTATAAGTCAAAATTTGGGTGAGTTCTTTATGAGCCAGGTCTGAGGACTATAGCCCAGGGCCTGCCTTCTCCAAGGAAGGAAGGGCACCAAAGAAGTGGGGTGTACAGAGCGGTTGTATGGAACAAAGAGCATACATCACATATGACAGGAATGTCTCTTTTACTGCTGTAAAGAGATGCCTAGCTGGCACAGCAGGTTGGTGGTCAGCAGTCACAAGGTGAGCACAGCACGTCAGTAATTAATCCTTAGTTCCCAGGAAGAGATGCTTATCCTTAAGCCAATATAAGGGGAAGCTACATCCCTATCTTTAAGGGCGTCGTTCTGGTCTTTGGGACATAGTAAATGTTTAAAGCAGATGTACAATGCATGCTCAATCGGCCATGTCAGGCCCTTTTGGAAAAAACAAGGTCGGGTTGAATTAGTTTTACACCAAATGGCTTCCTCCTAGACGCCAATATATCCTATTGCTTTTCCTTTATGTGTCATCAGGCCCTCTGCAAGCTCTCCTGCTCCCAGAGCCCGTGAAGAGCAGTCACCTGCTCTCCACTGTGGCTTTTACAGACATCCATGAGTCTGGTGACGACCTGGAGATATTTTGAAGGTGTGATGTTGTAATTTATAATAAGAAATATATATTCAGTCTTGCCCCGTTCCTGGCACAGAGCTCCTGAAACCCTTGGAATTTCTGTGACGAGACCGACAAAGGTGTCTTGTATTCACAATGAGCCCCTGTCAACCACACCTGAGTTTGAGTTAATGAGGCGACTCAGAAGCCCCTAAGGGTGGGGGCTGGTCGCCAGGGTAACTGATGCTGTGACTAGAGGGCTGGAACGTTCAGCCCCACCCCCTGACCTCCAGGAGGAGAGAGGGGCTGGAGGGTCAATCAATCACCAGTGGCCAATGATTTCATCCGTCACACCTGTGTGATGAAACCTCCAGAAAACCCCAAAGGACGGGGTTCCGAGAGCGTCTGGGTGGTGGACACGTGGAGGTGCTGGGAGGAGTGGCCCCCTGCACAGGGCACGGAGGCTCTGCCCTTTCCCCAGACCTGCCCTGTGCGTCTCTTCATCGGGCTGTTCCTGAGTTGTATCCGTTCATAGCAAACTGGTGATCTAGTAAGTGAAACCTTCCCTGAGTTCTGTGAGCCGCTCTAGTGAGTTCATCCAACCTGAGGAGGGGCCATGGGAACCTCCGATCTAGAGCCCGTCAATCAGAAGCACAGGTGACACCTGCACTTGGGATTGGCGTCTGAAGCGGGGTGGTCTTGTGGGACTGAGCCCTTTACCTGTGGGATCTGATGCCATCTCCAGGCAGACAGTGTCCGAATTGAGCTAATTCTTGGTGGTGTGGAACAAATTGCATCAGAATTGGTGTCAGAATCAGAGAAGGCAACTGAAAGGCGAAGCATCCTTACAACTGAGGAGCAAAGGACCTTCCTGGCTGACAAGACACTCTCAGGCTGCATGCATGTCACGGAAAGCACTGCAGCAGACAGTCGGACCGTGATCACAGGAGCTCTAGGGATGTCATCGAGGAGAGAGATGTGGGGCATTGTTAATCGTGAGAACTAGGCTCAGCAACTCTCTGTAGTGTGGGCAGGCACTTGTATTGGGGTTCTCTGTGATGGGGGTGAAAGCACATGTCGACTGGGGCCATCTTGTGGGCATCCAGGTGAAAAGCGCTCAGAGGTTCTCAGGTTTCAATATTGCTAAAAGATACTGACATTCAAGGAGTTGTTTCTCCCTTCTGCCTGACGAGATACCATCCCCAGGAAATCTTAACAGGGCTCATTTTCTCCCCCAAACTACTGCTTAGGCGTGAACAAACCAGGATGAAGGAGTCCCAGGAGATCTCATTACGCACGAGGGTTGTCCTGTAAGGACCATTTGATTGGGAGAGCGGGCTTTCCAAAGAACCTTTATGAATATGTAAGAGCAAAGCAGGATCAACGAAAACATTTTGGTGAACTAATAATGACAATGGAGATTGGCAATGGTGGAGAGAGAGATGGTGATGATGGATGTAACGTTGGTGGTCCGAGCTCCCTTGCTCTCTTTTTTTCTCTATATATACGCAGGATGTTTTATCTTCTCTGTTGAGATGAGCAAACTTTCCAATTACGTTACCATCAAAAAAATGCTTCGTTCCCCAAACTGGCATTGGAGTCTCCGCCAACACCCTCCTCCTCTTCCACATTGTCACACGCCTGGATCGCAGACCTAAGCCCCCCACCTGGCATTTGTCACTTGGCCCGCTTGGCCCTCTTCCACATAGTGATGCTCATCACCAGGGCGCTCCTAATGCTGACGGACATGTTTGGTACGGAATTTCCAAAATGATTTCCATGCAAGGCCTCGGTCTACCTGAACCGGTAGCTGAGGGGCCTCTCCATCTGCACCGCCTGCCTCCTGAGCCTGCTCCAGGCTGTCACCATCAGCCCCAGCACCTCCTGGCTGGTCAAATTCACCTCCGCAAGTTACATCTTCTATTTCTTCTTCTTCTTGTGGTTCCCAAATGTGCTCTTCTGTAGCAACCTGGTCATTTACTCTGTGTCTTCACCCAGCGTGTCCTCACTGAGCCACACATTTATCAGTGAGTAGTGTCCAACCTCCCACATGAGCCTCATCATCAAGGACCTGCTCTTCACGCTGTCACTGTCCGGGGACGTCTCCTTTGTAGGAACTGTGCTGCTCTGAAGTGCATCCACGGTCATTCTTGGGTTCACACACAAGAGACGGTCCCTGCACTTCACAGCACCGGCTTCTCCCCTAGAACCTTCCCAGAGAAAAGGACCCCCAGCCCGTCCTGCTGCTGGTGAGTTTCTCTGAGGTCATGGACTGGGAGGACTTCATCGTCTCCTTCTCCTCAACCATATTACGGACAAACGACTCGGTTGCCTGAGTGTCCCAAAGCTTGTGGTCAATGGCTACGCCACTGTCAGTGCTTGGGTGCTAATCAGATAAAAAGATAACCAAGGTTTTGCAAAATATGTTGAGGAAGAGCCATCCATTTTAGACAAATTAGTGATGGCATTTGTTTTAAATGAGTCTTCTGGTGTGGATCAATTATTGGTGCAGCACAGCATCGCCCTGTCTTCACTCGGCGCCCCTGTGGGTTGTTTTCCCGATGTCCGTGTCGTGTCAGTCTTTTCGTGCTCGCCAGTTCTTACTGTTCCTGTTGGCTGCCCCATCCTTCAGGAGTCACTATGATTCTCTTGGAATTATGGTTCTTTTCATTCTTCTAACCACATATTCTCCAGAAGTTCCTGCTGGTCCTAAAAGTTCTCAGTCTTTGTGCTTCTGAAAATATTTTTAATTTGTCCTTATTCATTAAAGATATTTCACTTGGTTTACATTTGTAGCTAGTGAGACCTCTTTTTGTGTTTTCTGAATCTGAGAATTATTTTCACTTTTAGTAAATTTACAGTTTGTTATTTTATTCCTGGTTGTTCTTTAAAACCTCTCCTCTCTGTTTCTGGAAACCCAGTCAGATTTGCCTTCTTTCTCTCCAGTCATCTGTGTGTGACGGACTCATTTCCGATGCTGTTGTCTGTCTTTGCTTCTGCCCTGGGAATCCTCTGACTTTCTTGGGAATTCTGCTGTGATGGAGTGTGCCTGCTGTAATTTGCTTCAGGGTTTCAGTTGTTGATTCAGAAAGAGTTTTCAGAATATCTATTGACCAATCAATCTAATCTGTCTATCCAGTCTGTTGATCGACTGATCTAATCTATCATCTATTTTTCTATCTGTAATGTCTTTATCTATCATATACCTATCATATCTACCGAGCTATCTAATCTATCATCTATCTCATCCTTCCATCCATTCATCCATCTCATCTATCTTTTGCTCTCTCTTTCTATCTATAATCTTTCTCTCTTCTATCATATATCTATCCTATCTATCTATCTACTATCAGTTGATCTATCTTATGTAAATATCTATCATCTAGCTAGGTAGCTATCATATCTGTTGACCAAGCTGCCTAAGGGATCAGCAGTCCCACTCACAAGGGAGACTTGTGTTGAAGGCACATTGACCCTCAGCTGCAGAACACAGGTTCTCAGAAGGAACCCCAAGTGTCTGTATTCTGAATGCTATTTGTTTCCAAGGTACCATGTGGTAACAGCAGTTTGTATAGTGTGATAAATGACAACTTAAATTTGTTTTGATGTTCTATGTTCTGCAGTAATCCCATCCCCGTTTTAGCAAAGAGAACCCGAATATGACCAGAATGCGTGATTTTCCCCAGCATTCACCCAAGAATAACTAGACTTGGGGGTAAAGGAAGTCCTTTTCTGCTGACCTCTACACCTCTGCCTTAGGCTGCGTCTTTAAAATTAATTACCATTTCTGTTTTCCCATTTAACGTAGAAATTACTTAGGATGGTTTCTAAAACTCCCAAGTGGCTGGCTGTAACTTGTTGTTTGTACTTTTGTTGATGGTTACCAATGTCATCTCACAGTGGCCAGAAGATACGGCCTATCTTTCTGTCCAGCACATAAATGTTTCCAGTTGTGTTAGTGATACTTCTACAAGTTCATTTATTTTTGTGTGTCTGACCTATTGGTTTCTAAACACAGTGTATTAAAATCTCCCACTGTGATTGCCAATGTGTCAGTTTCACCTTTGATTTCTGTAACCTTCTATTTCCTCTATACTAAGTTATGACATGTCACACTTATATGAGTAATGTGTTTAAAATAATGCCTAAACCATATAAGGTGCTCTAAAGTTGTTGATGGCTATTTTCAGTGTTAGTCGATATTATTCACCACCATTTCAGGTCATGGGTGCCGGGCTCTGTTGTGTTGGTTCTTACTGAAAGGTTACTGGAGACAGGAATCCAGATCTAGTCCATCCTCCCCGAGTACCAGATGCCACAGTCACCGCAAGCCCTCAGATTCAGATCTCACACATTTTGCATGGTGATTCCTGTGGCGGCTCACTCGCATTCCCACGGGCTCTGCTCTGGTCCAGGCGCACAATTTCCTTCCACTCCACGAGTCACGGGAAACAACCACCAACAGTGAGGGCATCGCTTACGACCAAATGAGCAGAGCTAGGAATCTCCCATGTGGACGCAGGGATGAGAGACACTAAGGCTTCATCAGAAGGAGGCAGCAGAGTCGGAGTGGACATCGATGGAGGCCCAGCCTTGGCCTGGTCATCCCTCGCCTCAGGCTTGGAAGACTTGTGAAGAGACAGCTGTGTCCAGATTCAGTCAAATAATCAACCACTCTCTAGCTTTCCAGCACAAACCCACCCGGGACAGGGAAATGTGTGTTTATGAGATTGTTGGGCTACATGGGAAAGTAGAAGTCAGAGTGAGCGATGCCAGTGGCAATTAGGACATTTTTGGAGGCCAAAGCTGTGGACTCCCAGAAGGGCCGTCCCCACACCGACTCTCCGACAGCCACTGGGCGTCCTGCAATCCAATTCAAGTCTGACCCTCCCTCCCCAGAGTTCATGCAGACCCCACAGATTCAGGGCTCAGTCCCACAAGACCGCCCCCACTTCAGAAGGTAGTCCCAAGTCTCCAGACGACCTGCACTTTTGACCAGCCAGCTGTAAACCTGGGGGTTCCCACAACCCCTCAGGTTCATGATCTGCTAAAATGAGTCACAGAGCTCGGTGAGCGCTCTGCTTACAATCACAGTTTTATCATAAAGATACAACTCAGGAACAGCCAGATGGAAGAGATGCACAGGGCAAGGTCGGCACATGAGGGGAAATGCAGAGCTTCCTGCCCAGAATCGGGCACGTCCCCCTCCCAGCACATCAATGTGTCACCAACCAGAAAGCTCCGTTAAGCCTCAGGGTGCAGACTTTTTATTGGGGTTTCATTACACAGGTGTTGTTGACTGAGTCACTGGCCATGTGATTAAGCTCCATCCCTAGCCCCTCCTCTCCCAGGAGGTCCAGACTGGGGGCTCCAAGGTCTAGCCCTCGGATCACATGCCTGGTCTTTCTGGGACCAGCCATATCCTGAGCTGCCTAGGGGCCACCGTGGGTCACCAAATTATTGTAATGCAGGCACTCCTGTCACTCGGGAAATTTCAAGGGACTTTGAAACTCTGTGCTAGCAACTGAGGCTAAAGACCAGATGCGTCTATCATTCCACAGGCAGGGAGCCCCGGGTGGGCGCAGAGCCCTCACTTCTGTGTGGACACGAGCCTTTCCTCCCCAGTTCTGCCTGCACTTGCACATCTGTCTCACAGGGGAGAGGTAAGGGCCCTGTGCCAGCTGTTCCTGGAAATGCATTTCCACATCTCCAGGCCCACCTGCCAGCAGCCCAGCGCCGGTCCTTCACCCCGAGGCCTGCCCCCTTCAACTCAACTGTCACTCGTCAGCGTGACCGCTTATGCACAGCCAGCCGCACCCACCTCCCGCCATTGAGAAGTGTCGGTGTTCTCCTTCAGGTCCTCCACACCTGCTGCTGCAGTCGCAGCAAGTCTCAACCCGGTCCTGCTCAGGCTCTGCGTCTCCAGTGACAGAAAACCAAGCCAAATTATCAGAAAAAGGAAATACAGCTGCTATGAGGTTAGGACTTGGGGAGATTTTCTCATTGCTGTGTCTCCAGGGCCTAGAACAGTTCTTAGCATTGTGGCCTATATATTTTTATTCAATCAAAACATATATACACACATATGAACATATGACAAAAATGCCTCTAAATTCATGTCATGGGAAGATAAAGTGTGTAAATAAGAGGAGAATAACAGTGACCAGGCATAAGAAAAAAGAGATGTTATTTTCTGTGGAAAGAACCAATCAGGAAAAAAGAGCAGTGGCACTTCTCCCCAGACCCAGGCTGAGGCGGACGCTGGCCCTGGTGCTTCTGAGCACCCCACAGCAATGCGGGCACACGCCAGACTGCCAAGACAGAGTGAAACCACCACAGGCAACACAACGAATGATCAGTAGGAGAATTCCACTGGTATGGACTGAATGTGTGCACCCCAAAAACTCACATGTTGAGGCCCTGACCCCCATTGTGAAGGTGTTAGAGGTGGGGCCTTTGGGAGGTGGTTGGGGTTAGACGAGGTCACGAGGGCAGGACCCCCATGGTGGGATTGGTGTGCTTATAAAAAGATCGGAGTGGAACTTGTTCTCTTTGCCATGTGAGGACATGGCAAATGTGGCTGTCTGTCTGTGAACCGGGGGAGGGCTGACCCCAGAACCCGACCCTGCTGGCACCCTGACCTCAGTCTTCCAACCTCCAGAACATGAAAAATAAGTGTTTGTGGTGTTTTGTTATGGCAGCCCGAGCTGACTAAGACATCTACCCAGAGAGAGAGGAAAATGGGAGTAATCACAATGCTTTTAAGATGAACAGGATCATATTGTTTCAGATAACTGAGATGATAGAAAACATGTAAACTAGGGAACGTGAAACAAAAAATAGACAAGAACCAAGGACCAGGGGAAAGGAAAGCAGGAGAAATCCTGGAACATACCTACCACCTGCCAGCAGTTATTAAAACACAAAATTCAATTCAAAAGAGAAAATCCAAGTTTGTGCAATCACAAATGTTTGCTGAATTGGCACCAGCAGGTAGCGACTCGATGGTGATGCCATGCTCCATGTGGAATAGTTCACCCAAAGAAGAAAGTGGAGAAAGTGCAACAGTGAGTCCAAATGATGACAGAGGGACCTTCACTTCTGAAATAAAATGGGGGGCATGAACTATTCACTATTCCTCTTGCTAAGCACAATTAAAAACCCAGACATTATATATAAAACAAATGTGAGAAGACCCTTGTATTAGTCAGCTCAGGCTGCATAACAAATACCACATAGTAGGGGCTTAAACAACAGGCATTTATTGTCTCCCAGTCTGGAGGATGGAGCTACAAGATCCAGGTGTGGGCAGAGCTGGCTTCTCCCGAGGCCTCTCTCCTTGATGTGTAGACTGCCGTCTTCTCCCTGTGTCCTCACATTGTCTTTCCTCTGAGCGTCTGTGTCCTAATCTCCTCTTCTTATAGGAACACCAGTCATATGGGATTAGGGCCCACCCTAAAGACCTCATTTTACCTTAATCACCTCTTTAAAGACCCCATCCTCAAACAGAGTCACATTCTGGTACTGGGGGTTAGGACCTCAACATATGGATTTGGGAGGGCACAATCAGAGCATAACAACCCTGAAAGACGGAGACAAGAAGGTAGACTGGAGAGGGAACTCATGATCCCAGGAACCACACCATAGTGAGATCCCTGGGTTTTCTTTTCTCCCATTCATCCCAGACTCGGAGCAGAAGAATCCAGCAACTCAGAAACACCAGTGGGCACAGACCAAAAATGCCCGAGGAAAGCCTGCTGTCTCCAGCCATAGGACCAGGATAGGGTGGCCTAGCAGGACAGAAAACTTGTGTATCCTACACCGTGGCCTTCGCCAGGCTCTAACGAGGTGCCTCAAACCCGCCCCCACTGGGGTGGTGTCAGCAAAGGCCAAGCAGGGAGCTGGGCTTTCAGTCCTGCCATCCACACCCAGGCGTCAGTGTGACCGGAGGGCAGCTGGAACTCCCACCTCTGCTCAGCAGTACGAGGACCGCCCCCCAATGTCAGTGGAAGCTGAGGGAGGTGCCTGAACTTCTACCTCCACCTGGCAGTAACGAGGTGGCACCAACCCTTCCCCTGCCAGAGTAGTGTTGGAGAAAGCCAGGCTTGGGTGTTTTCTACACCAATAACCAATTTTTTGATTCTCTGGACACCAGCTGGGTGTCCAACAACTCAGTTTGATTCTGACACTAACGACCTGGAGTCAGCACTAGATTCCCCAGGTTAAGGATTCAGCCCCACAAGACTGCTCTCCCCTCAAATGCCGATTGCAAGTCTTGAGCCACCTGTACTTCTGGCCTATGAGTCAGGGGTTCCCACACCCCCTCCTCAGGTTTGATAATTTGCCAGAATGGCTCACAGAACTCAGGAAACACTTTGCTTGTGTTTATTGGTTTGTTATAAAGGACATAACTCAGAAACAGCCCAGTGGAAGAGATGCACAGGGCAAGGTAGGGGAAGAGGATGGAGCTTCCCTGCCCTCTCTGGGCGCACCACTCTCCCAGCAAGTTGATGCATCCACCAGCCTGGAGGCTCTCCAGATCTCACTGTCCAAGGGCCTTTACAGAGCTCCACCCCCTTCCTGGAGGTCAGGGCTGGGCTGAAAGTTCTAACCCTCCAACCACGTGGTCTTTCTGGTGCCCAGCCTCACCCTGAGGCCATCCAGGGCCCCTCCTAGGTCACCTCATTACCTTAAACTCAGGTGTGATCTGAAGGAGCTTGTTATGAGAACAAAAAACATTCCCATCACTCAGGAAATTCTATTGGTTTAGGAGCTCTGTGCCAAGAAACTGGGAAAAGACCAAATACATTTCTTATTATACCATAGCCAGCTAAGATAGAAACCTTAAATAAGAACCAGAGTCTCATAACATGTTATGAAAATGTCCACATTTCAATAAAAAATCACTTGTCATGACCAAGAACCAGGAAGATACCAAACTGAATGAGAAAAAGACAAGTAATAGGTGCCAATCCTAAGATGACAAAGATGTTGGAAATATCTGACAAAGATTTTAAAGCATCTGTGATAAAAATGCTTCAACAAAAAATTACAAACACACTTGAAACAAATAATAAGTAGAATGCTTCAGCAAAGAAATAGAAAGTCTTAGCAAAGGAATAGAGAGATAAAGAATAACCAGGGGCAGTCCTGGTGGCATAGTGGTTAAGTTCGTGCGCTCCACTTCAGTGGCCTGGGGTTCACAGGTTCAGATTCTGGGCGCGGACCTACGCACTGTTCATCAAGCCATGCTGTGGTGGCATCCCACATACAAAATAGAGGAAGATGGGCACAGATGTTAGCTCAGGGCCAATCTTCCTCAGCAAAAAAAAAAAAAAAGAATAACCAAATGGAAATTTTAGAACTGAACAGTACAATAAACAAAATTAGAAGCTCAAAAGATAGACTCAACAGCAGAATGGAGGGGATGGAGAAAGGAATCAGTGAACCTGAAGATAGGGCAATAGAAAGTACCCAGTCTGTAAGAAAAACATAGGGGAAATAGAGTGAAAAAAATATAAACAGACCCTCAGGGACCTATGGGACTATTACAAAAGATCTAACATTAGTTCTAGTAACCAAAAAGTTCTAGTAACCCAAGGGGATGCAGGAAAAAGAAGATAAACAAAGAACAGAGAGAACAAACAAAACAAAAATAAAATGGCAGACTTAAGCCCTAACCTATTAATAATTGCATTAAATGTAAATGGTCTAACTACAACAACAAAAAGACAGAGATTGGCAGAGTGGATTAAAAAACATGACCCAACTATATGCTGTGTACAAGAAACTCACTTTGAATATAACATAAGGCAGGTGGAAAGTTAAAGGATGGAAAAAAATGTGTCATGCAAACATTAATCAAAGGAAAGCAGGAGTGACTACATTAATGTCAGATAAAGTAGACTTGGTAAAGGAAAATTACCAGGGACAGAAGAGGACATTATATACCTTTGAAAGCGTCAACCTACCAAGAAGACATAACAGTCCTAAATGTATATGCACCAGAGAACAGAGCTGCAAGATATATGAAGCAAAAACTAATAGAACTGAAAGGAAAAGTGGACAAATCCACAATTTCAGCAGAAGACTTCAATACTCCTCTATCAATAATTGATAGAACAATGACCAGAAAGTCAGTAAGGATATAGAAGAACTTAATGAAGCCATCAACTGACAGGATCTAACGGCATTTGTAGAACATTCCACTCCACCCTACAATAGCAGAACATTCTTTTCAAGTGTCCATGGAACTTATACCAAGATAGACCACATCCTGGACCATAAAACAAACTTTAACAAATTTAAATGAATTAAAATCATAAACGTGTTCTCTGACCACAATGGAATCAAACCAGAAACCAATGACAAAAATATAACAGGAAAATCACCACTTAGAAACTAAACACCAGGGCCGGCCCAGTGGCGCAGTGGTTTAGGTCACGCTTTGGCAGCCCAGGGTTCGCAGGTTCGGATCCCGGGTGCTGGCCGATGCACCACTTGTCAGCCATGCTGTGGCGGCGTCCCATATAAAGTAAAGGAGGATGGGCACAGATGTTAGCCCAGGGCAAGTCTTCCTCAGCAAAAAAGAGGAGGATTAGCAACGGATGTTAGCTCAGGGCTGGTCTTCCTCACCAAAAAAAAAAAAACCGTGATAAGAAGACAAAAAGACAAGGTACGAAGTGGGAGAAAATATTTGTAAACCACATATCTGATGAAGGACTGGTACCCAGAATATATACAGAACTCTCAAAACTCAACAGTAAGTAAAGAAACAGTCTCTCTCATTAGAAAACAGTCAAAAGACGTGAACAGATATTTCACCCCGGAGGACATGCAGATGGCAAATGAAACTTTTTGCAGCAATGGCACTCCTGGGCATTTATCCGAGTAATGAGGACTTACGGTCACACATGTATCTGTACACGAATGTTTAGAGTAGCTTTATCTGGAAGAACCGAACACTGGCGCCGACCCGAATGTCCTTCAGTGGGTGAACAGCTAACCAAATTGTGGTGCATCCACACCATGGAACAATGCTCACCATAAAAGGAAGGAACTACTGACACATGCAACTAGATTCACGAACTGCCAGAGAATTATGCCAAGTGAAAAAAGCCAATCTCAAAACGCTACATACAGGATTATTCTATTCATGTAACATTCTTAAAAGGACAAAAGGGTATAAATGCGAGGCAGATGTTGGTTGCCAGGGTTGAGGAGTGTTAAGGGTGGGAAGGAAGTGAGAGTGGTTGTAGAAAAGGGGTGACACGAGGGGTCCCTGTGATGGAAATCTGGGCCTTGACTGTGTCAGAGTCAATGTCCCCTTGTCATCGTATGACAGTTCTGGGAGATACTATCGTCGGGGAAACCGGAGAAATGGTACCTGGGCTCTCTCCGCATTCTTTCTTTCAACTGCATGTGATTCAACAGTGATCTCAAAATAAAAAGCTTAACTGAAAAAGTTTACAGCTGTTAAAAAAATTCTGTACATTAGATTTGATCTTTAGAAACAACCTACCAGTAAAATTCTCTCACACATAAACGGAGGGACTTCGGGGCTGAGTGGGTCCTGCCTGGGAAAAGGGCCACCGCGACTGAGGAGAGACTCGTGGCAGGAACGGGCGGGTCACGCCGCGCCACGCCGGGAGGGCGAGTCCAGGGCAGGGCTCCGGGCAGGCACTGGATGATTCCCAGGTAGCACTCGCACAGAGCAACAGGCAGAACTCCGTGGGAGAGCGGGCCTGCGGAGAAGCGAGGCCGGCCCCCAGCACGGACCAGGAAAGCCCAACTCCCGGAGGAGGCGTCGCCTCTGTGCAGCCCCACCAAGAGTCTCCCAACGTGTCAGAGTTGGAGCCGGGCCTAACTTGCAAAATTCAATGTGAGCAGGCCTGGACAAGGACAGGTCACCCTGCACACAGTGCAGAGGAGGTTACCCAAGGAACGCGGCTACTGAGGACAAGGAGCTGGAAGGCTTTCCTGGGTCCCAGCACACGGGGCCGGGCCTGGCGTGGACACAGCCTGTGGGGCTGGGTGAGCATGCGGCCGAGAGGAAGGAGTCAGCTCCCACACGGGTGCCACGGGGCACCACGAGGGCTGAGACTGTGAATGTGCTCCATGTGTCTGAACAGGAGCGGCCAGGGCTACAGGACAGTGCCCTGTGAGGGACGCCTAGCAGAGGGCTCAGAGGCAGTCCCTGGGCACAGCACACTCGTCCCAGAAGGGCGTACTGGTGTTGGTGGGAGATCACTCCTAACGTCAAACACAGTCAGAGCCAGCTGGTGGGAAACAAGGCAGCGCCTGCACCCGCAGCCTCAGAACCACACTCCTCCACGTGGCATTTCCCTCCCCAGGGCAGCCGGATCATCCGCGGGGGCTGGGTGGGGAGAATGGGACTCTGCTTCAGGCTCCTTCAGCAGCTTCTTACAGCGCCTCCCGTAGCTCAGAGTCCACCTGGCTCCTCCCTCGGGGTGGCCTGGCTGCTCAGCCACCAGGCTTCTTCTGCCTCAGACCCAGAAGGGCTGCTGTGGCCAGTCCTGGAGGCCATGCCAGGCCAAGGAGGTGACTGTGGGAGCCAGGCTCGTGGTTTTCCATCCATGGACCCTGGAGCACCCGGGAGCCCCAGCGGAGGTGCCTCGGAGGCCAGTGTGTGGGGTGAGGCTGGGAACCAACTGTCCTAGTTTGCCCAGGACTGAAGGGGCTTCCGTTTGTAAGCCAGGACGAACTTGTCACGGAACGTGAGGCTGCCCTGCCGGGCTCTGCTCCTCCACCCCACAAACCAGGACGCTTCAGTCCACCTGGCCAACAGGGAAGGGCAGTTCTGCTGCCTGGATGGTGCCCAAACCCCGGGATTGAGGTAGGACCCTCACCTCCCTCCCCCAAACAAAACAATGACACAGACGACTCATCCGGTTCTGCTTTTTATTGGCGTGTCTGGGCATACGCAGCGAGTCCTAGGGGGGAAGCTGAGGGAGGGGTGGCCAAGCAGGGCGATCCCGACAACTCCCCTGCTCCGCAGGCCTGGCCTCAGCGCACCTGGGACAGGTGGTTCTTCTTGTACAGCAGCGCCCGCCTCTTCTCGCGCTCCCGCACGAAGGCACGCAGACGCGCGGTGGGGAAGGTCACCGCCGTGGGCTGGGAGCTGGCTGGGCCCTCCTCGGTCAGCCACGGGCACTGCAGGCAGCTGGACGCGCACGGCCGGCCCCTGGAGCACCGGAGTGGGCGTCAGCTGGGTCGAGCGGGGCAGGATGGAGGGGCGGGCGAGATCGGTGGGAAGCGCGGGCAGGGGGCGGGGCGGGGACGCCTTACCAGGGGTGCGCGCACAGAGTGCTCCGGAGGAAGGCCACTGCGCCCCCGGACAGCCCCGCATAGCAGCGGCCCAGCCGAATTAGCCCCTTGCGCAGGCCCTTCTGCAGGTCGCGGGTCCCCTCGCTGCTCACGGGGTACTCGGCGCTCAGCCTGGGGGTGGAGGTCAGGGGACTCAAGTCACCCTCGACGGATGGGGGACATGGGGGACTCTGGGGTCACCCTCGATGGATGGGGGACACGGGATTCTGGGGTCACCCTTGGATGGGGACACAGGGGACTCTGGGGTCACCCTCGATGGGATGGGAACACGAGGGCTCTGGGGTCTCCTTCGATGGATCCCAGGCCTGTCCTCCCACCAGGCAGGCGCTGGAGGACTCACATGATGAAGGCGGTCACACCTATGGCCCAGATGTCGGTCTGTGGGACTGCACCCTGGCCCTCCAGGAGCTCTGGAGCTGGGGCAGCACAAGAGGGGTGCGGGTGAGGGGCCGGGTGCCTACAGTGGAGGGGCGGGGGGGGGGGTAGGCAGGACTGGGAGGGGCTTGCTCCTGGCCCACCCCTCCCCAGGTCAGGCCCAGCGTCTGCGCCTCACTCACCCATGGTCTCCATGTAGTCCTTGAATCCCTCAGAGGGCAGGACCCTCTCCTGGGCGAGGCTCTGGGCGTTGCCCAAATCGACCACTTTGAGCAGGTTGTACTCGGTGACGATCATGTTCTCAGACCTGAGGTCCAGGTGCAGGATGCGCTGGGCGTGCAGGTACTGGGCCGCACTCAGCATCTGCCACAGGTAGTCCTTCACCTCTGACTCCGAGTAGGAGGTCCTGGGGGGGCAGAGGGCCGTTCAGGCCAGGCCGAGGGGGGAGCACATGTGGAGGGTCTTGGCTCTGTCCACCGCAAAGGGGGCTCGGGGCACCTGCGTCCCTGCTGTCTTGGGCGAGACTCTGGGCTTTGCTGAGCCCGCTGCGTGGGCAGCCGGGTGTAGGCGGGAGCCTCGATGCCCTGAGCCCCGCGTCCAGGCCGGGCGGCCCCTCACCTCTCAGCCAGGCAGGGGAGCAGCTCGGGCCCAGAGCACAGCTCCAAGATGAGGACCAGGTGCCGGGGGCTGAGGTAGGCAGCCTGCAGCTGGGCCAGGTGCGGGTGGCGCAGGCTCTTGAGGGCCTCATATTCTCGCAGCACGACCGTTCTGTCCTCGGGGCGGTAGGACACGATCTTGGCGGCCAGCGCACGCCCGCTGGCCTTCTCCCGGCACTGCCGCACGACGCTGAAGCGGCCCCTGGTGAGAAAGCACCCGCTGGGCTCCTGAGGAACCCTCTGCCCCGCCGGCCCACGCAGGTCCCCACCGCCCTCCTGCAGCCCTGCCCCTCCTTCCTGCTTGAAACAGCTGGGAGGAAGCCCAGTGGGAGGTGACAAGAACCTCCCTGGAGGAGGGCAGGTGCTCTGAACCACACATGGGGAGGGAGGCTGAGGCTGGGGTGGGAGAGAAGAGCCAAGGGTCTGGGAGGCCGTGGCACCGCCCACCCGATGTCCCCAGAGGCCCCGCACCTTCGGATCTGCATCTGGAAGGCGAAGGTCTGCGTGCTGGGCAGGGGCTGGGCTGGCCGAGCAGCGCTGCTCTCTTCCTCAGAGGCTGTGGGAAGGAAGGCTGGTGATCAGAGCCTGCAGCCCCAGCTCCCCCACCTTGTCTCCCATCACCCCTTCCCTGGCGCCCTGACAACGGCCCCTCTGTGAACCCCACACACTTGACCTCATTCCTCGGCCATTTGTGGGGGCACAGGAGGTGGAACAAACCGTCCTGAGGGGATACGTGTGACCTGCACGGTGAAGCGGCATGCAGTGTTCTCAGAGGGCCGCTTGCCGCCCCCGCCAGGCCCTGCAGAGCAGCTCACCCAGGTGGCTGGGCCCTCCCAGGAGGACCTGCTCTGAGGGGCTGCTGTAGGGGCCCATGCCCGCCTTGCTGACGCAGGCTGTCCGGAAGGCGTACAAGCCGCCCCGAGAAAGCTTGCTGGTGAGGTAGCAGCAGTCGAAGATGTCCGAGGCCAGCGTGCTCCAGCTGCCACCTGGGACACATGGGAGAGAGTGTGAGGCAGCCAGAGGCCTCCCCTGCCCAGAGTCAGGGGTGGAGAGACCCCACCCCACGGAGGCCACCCAGGGGCACAGAGGAGCCGGGTCATTCCCTGATGGGCATCCAGGGCACTGAGCAGGCTGGCACTTCCCCTAAGCACTGCCTCCACTGACCCAGGGGCCCCCAGGAGGCCAGCCCTACCTTCCAGGCTGCACTGCACAGTGTAGGTCACGGGGCCATACGCCTCCACGGGCTTCCAGACCAGCAGCACCCCATCCGTGTACACTTCTCCGATGTCCGGACGCGGGGAGGACGAGGGGAGCTCTGCAGGGCGCACCATCAGGGGTCTGACACAGGCTCCCAGGGACCACCCAGCTGGCCCTGCCTCACCCTCCTGCACCCAGCTGCCAGGCCCCCAGGTCCCGTTCATTCAGGGGTCCCTTTCCAGTGCTGACTGGCAGGAGGGGCCCAGCGCCTCTCCTGGCGGGGGGCTCAGGAGGCGTCTGCCCTGCCGACCCCGCCAGACTCCCCTCCCACCGGTGCATGCCCAGGAGCCCTGTGGAGTGGCCCTCACCCGCCCCAGGCCCAGGGCAGAGGAGCCTGCCCTGGCTCAGCTTTGCCCAGCACGTGGGAGTGGCCCCCCAAGGGCCAGCCCCCTCTGGGGGTCAGGAGCTCTAGAGCAAGGCCCACAGCCCCCGTCTTGGCTCCCCCAGAAACACCTCTGGTGCTGTAGAGATACAGTCTCCTCCTGCATCTGCTGGAGGGACCGACAGGAGGGACTGTGGGAAGCGAAAGGTGAGGAGCCTGGCAGAGGGGTCTGAGAGGGCCTGGCCGGTGGGCTCGCCCTGCCTCCCGCTTCCTCACCCAGGGGTCCCGGTCAGCAGGGCTGGCTCAGGCCGCTCCCCACAGCCTCCAGGGGCTTGGCGGAAACCTCTGGGTGGAGGCAACGGACGCAGGTGACCCCTCTCCCCGTCCTGCCGAGACGGCCCAGCACGGCCCACCCACCTGCCTTCCGGAGCACGGCCATGGTGGCCGCTGTGCCCAGCGGGTTGCGCACGCTGCAGGTGTACACGCCTAGGTCCTCGGCTGTCACCACCAGGATGGTCAGAAGCTGGAAGTTCTTGAGCGTGGAGGAGATGAGGAGGCGGCTGCTGCTCTCCAAGACAGCCCCGTCTGCAGCAGAGCAGGACAGAGCGGGCCTGGGGGGCGGCCCCGAGTACCCACAGCCCCACGCCCTCCCTGGGCCTCGGTTTCCCTCTGTACATTGAGAGTAATGCCCTCCACGAGCGCCCCCGGGCCAGGACAGCTCCTCACCTTTGCTCCAGGTGGCCTGTGCGGCTGGCTGGGCTGACACCTGGCAGGCGAGAGTCACGGACTGGCCCAGAACCACTGTTTCGTCTGTGAGCTCCCTTAGGAATGATGGCGCTGGGGAAGGGAGGCAAGGCGAGCCTTCAGAGGTGACCCCCAGCCCGAGAGCACAGCCTGGACCCCACGGAGGGGACACTGGAGATGAGCCCACCCCCATTTGGCACGTCTTCAACACCAGCACCTCCTCCAGGAAGACCTCTGGGACTGCTAGCCCTCAACAGCTGGGGTGCCAGAGGCCCCTATCTGGGATGGAGCCCCTGTGGGTGTGAGCTTGCCCGCCGCTGCTGGTCTGGGCACCAGAAGGGGGCTCCCCTCCCCCACAGCCAGGTCCCCTGGGCAGTGCAGCCACCTCGGTC
Organism: Tapirus indicus; assembly: GCA_031878705.1. NCBI lineage: Eukaryota > Metazoa > Chordata > Mammalia > Perissodactyla > Tapiridae > Tapirus > Tapirus indicus. Next base: position 114,231 of record CM062925.1, on the reverse strand, counting down.
CCTGCTCTTCAGTCCTGACAGCCGGAAAGAAGCTAGGCCTGCCTTCTTCCTGGGAGGGCTCTCCTTCTCAGGACCTGCAGGGAGGACAGGGCCGTGGGAAGTTGCACCGAGAGGCCAGCCCCCTCGGCAGCCAGCCGCCTGGCACTGCTGCCAAGAGCATGGGAGCAAGACTCTGGGGCCACCCGCACCCACTGCATGCATCCCAGGGGTTTTGTTGGAAACTGGAGATAAGTCTGCTGTGAGGACCACCCTCCCTACTGTCAGAGCAGCCCGTTAGGTGGGGACACCTGGGGCAAGTAAGGCTGGCAGCTGAGGGACCACAGATGTCTGGGGAGGCCTGGCCAGGTGCTCTGGGTCAGGTGGGGTCAGGGATGGTCTGGAGTCAGGGAGGGCCCAGGGCTCAAGGGTCAGGGAGGGCTGGCCCAGTTCCCACTCCGCAGGAGCAGAGGCATAACCAGCCCTCCTCGTGTTAGGTCCCAAGGCTGGTTGCAGAGGCCGAGAAGGTGACCTCGGGAACAGAGGACCCTGTGTGCCAGGGCAGGGGGAGGGTGGTAGGGGGACTCCAGGGCGGGCTCCCTGCGTCAGGCAGGCTCCTGAGCATGGGAGAGGCGAGGTGCCCCGAGGTCGCAGAGCGGGGACACCTGGACATGCCCAGACCTGGGGTGGGGGTGGGAGAGTAGGGGGAGTCACCTTCGGGCCTGCCCCTCAGGAGGCGGGAGATGTGGGCCACCGAGGCCCTCACCCTCCGGCGCAGCCCCAGCTCCGTGGGCTCCTCCAGCAGCGCGCGCCTCCCGGGGAAGCGGAAGAGACCCCCCGAGGGAGGCGACCACTTGCGCTTCCTGCTGCCAGCAGCCTCCCCGAGCAGGGCCTCCATGTCCTCCGGCTCCTCTGCGATCTCCAGGCTGGCTGGTGGGCCCAGCATGCCAGGCCAGGGCCACGCGGCCTCCGGGAGCTCGGCCAGCTCCTCCCCAGCCTCCGACGCAGGGGAGGGGGGCGGCTCTGGCTTGGGGACCTTCCTGAAGATCATGAACTCAAACGGGAGATACTTGATGTCGTACAGGTCAGACAGGTTGAGGTAGGCTGGCTCCACTTCCGAGATGTCCAGGGACACAGTGTCCGCTGCCTCCGAGTCGCCCGACAGGTCCCGGATCTGCACGAGTGATACCTGGGAGCCCCCGCCGAAGTCCTCCCATGAGGTCAGCTCTGGGGAGGCCCTCGGGGGAGCACCACCGCTCTCGAGCGTGGGTGCCGCGCTGGCCCCCGCCTCATCCTGCTCCTCCGAGGACTGAGAGGTGGCCCAGGCCATCCTGGCCCAGAGGGGGCCCTGCCCCAGCATGCCCCCTGCGTCCCCACCAAAGGCAAAGGTGCCGTAGCCGGCCACCCCCGCGTAGCCCCCGTGCTGCCCCAGGGAGAACTTCCGGGTGGTGGCCTGCTCCTGAGGCCGCTGTGGGCTGAGCTCAGACTCAGAGAGGCTCTCTGCCTCCTGGGCCAGGTCCTCGGCGTCCAGGGTGAGGTCAGGCTCCAAGCCCACTGCAGAGGCTGGCCCTGGGGAGCTGGGGGACCCAGGCCTCCCGCAGAGAGGGGTGTCCTCCAGCCCCCTCTTAGAGTCTGGCTGGGGGCTTACTCGGGCTGGGGAGGGGGGGGCCTGTGGCTCCCCCAAAAGGAAGGGACTGGGGGGTGCAGAGAGGGCATCTGAGCCCAGTCCTGGAGGAGAGGAGCCAGGAGTTTGTGGTGCAACAGCTGCAGGGGGCCTGCAGCCCTCCTGGAGGGCAGGACCCCACTGAGGGTGAACGAAAGGGTCCTGCTGCCCCCCACAGCTGTCCTGGGATGACCCCTCTTGCTGAGCAAGGGCCACGTCGCCACTGGTGGAGAGAAACAGTTTCTGCCCCTGCGGGGACCCCTCTGGATGCTCCCTCTCCTTGGTGCAGGCAAACCCTCCAGGCAAGCTCTCCCCTGGGGCCGCCACCAGGTCCGAGGGAGCAGGGGCAGGACACTGCCCCTCTGGGCAGGACTCGGTAGACAGGCTGGCAGCGTGGGGCCAGTTGAGGTCCAGGGAGCGGCTGCGGCCGGGGGCCCCTCGGGCACTGGCACTGGGCAACCGCAGGGCTGTCTCGAAGGAGGGAGCTTTGGCCATCAGGGTGGCCTGCTCCTCCCGGGCGGCCTGCTCCTCCAGCGCGCGGTGCTCCAGCAGCGGCTCTCGCAGGCCGGGCAGAGCGCTGGCGAAGTAGCCGCCCTTAAGCAGGTGCCGGCGCCGGGCCGGGTGCCGCCTGCCACCTGCACTGGGGACCCCGCGCTCCGGGCCCTCGCCAGCCTGCTGGTAGAACAGGCTGCGGATGACGTTCTGCCGGGGCACGCAGGCTGGGGCGGGTGGCAGCTCCGCGCCCTGGGGCGAGGCGGGCGGAGGCACGGCCGTGGTGGGTGGGCAGGCCTCGGCCTCCTCAGGTAGGCTCGCCGATGGCCGCAGGAAGCCCCGGGGGTGCAGCAGCGGGGAGTGGGTCACCGGGGAGGGCGGCAGCGACTTGGCCCGGGCGAAGGGCGCCAGCTCATTGTCCGAGGAAGAGACGGAGCTGCTGGAGGAGGCGCTGGCATCGCCACGCAGGTGCCGGGCCACCCCGAGGGACGGGCTGTCTGGCGGGCCCTGGAGAAGCTCGGGGATGGAGCGCATCACTAGGATGGACTTGTAGCTCATCAGGGAGCGCTGGGGACGCGGGAACCGGGCGTCAGCTGGGTGCCGCCGCCCTCCTGGCTCCCAGGGGCCCAGCCGGGAGGCTCAGGAGACAGGGTCGGGGCAGGGGTTAAAAGCCGGGTCTTTCTCAGGGCTCTGTCTTTCTGTCCTCGCCCTGCCTGGGGCGTTGCACAATGCACACATCCCGCCCCATGGCTCAGCAAGAGCAGACCCTGCACAAAGGACGCCCAGCCCAGCTGCCCACCCTCCCAGGCCCAGGGGCACACAGCACCCCCACCCTCCCCCTCCACGCAGCACCCCCCTACCCCCACCCCGCAGCACGCTCCCCTCCTCTTCCGCTCAGCTCAGTTCACCTGCCAGCGGCTGCGGGCCAGGAGGAACTTTAGCTGCTTGGTGTTGATGAAGTGGGCCTCCTCAGCGGGCAGGGACTTCTGGGGGGCTCAGGGGAAAAGCCACGTCAGGGGGAGACCCAGATGTGCCCCGTGGCCCAAGCAGGTCCGCTGCCCCTCTTGGCTTCAGTTTCCCTCCCTGTGCGCCAGGCCTGCTCAGCCTCCTCACCTGGAACCAGGGGTGCGCGAGGCACTTGGTGGCACTGGGGCGAGCCCTGCGGGGAGAGGAAAGCCAGGGCCAGGCCAGGGGTCAGCTGTCCCCGGGGAGGTGATGAGCACCGGGCAGGGGAAGGGTGGTGTGCACTCACCTTGGGGCCCTCTGCAGGGCAGCCTTGATAAAGTCCTGGGCATCTTCACTGAGGTGGGCAGCCACTGGGCTGCTCCAGGACACTCGCCCCTCCAGCACATTCAGGAGGGTTGCTCGGTCACTCTCGCCGGCGAACGGGGATGAGCAAGTCAGGCTGAAAGCAGAGACGTGGCTCACCTTCAGACATGGCCCCGGATTTCTGGGTCTGTGGGGGGCAGGTCACTGGGACAGGCAGTGCTGGGTCTCACGGGGATAGTGATCTGACTAGGGATAGACTGAGCACCGCTCTGGTCCAGCCCTGAGAATCCTAGCAAGTGTCTCAGATTTGCCCAGAGACCCAGGCTCAGCCTGGAGCTGGGATCCAGGTTCAGGCTGGGGTGAGGATCCAGGCTTGGCCTGGGATAGGGATCAAGGGTCAGCCTAGCGTCGCCACCTGCCTTAGCCTGAAATGGAATCCAGGCTCAGCCTACACCACAGAGTCCTCAGGGCAGCAGTAACTATAAGAAGAGGCCTCTGGACGACCACGCAGACCCTTTCGGGAAGCAGCTCAGTGCTCTGCCTCGTGCTTGGCAGAGCTCCTCTGGGACAGGGTGTGTGTCAAAGCTCTCAGCAGAAACCTCTTATCAGAGTTGGCCCACAACCTGTTCCCAAAATAGCTGCCCCTTGGATCGTGGGTCTCTGATCTGGGGAGTGGCCAGCAGTGCGCGTGGCCTCCTGAGGGCCTGCTGGGGAGGGGTCTGGGGCTGGCTTCGGAGGAGGCAGCTGGCAAGGGCAGGGGTCTGCTCACCTGAGGTAAGAGATGACCCCCATGGCCCTGCAGGAACAAAACCACAGCCGTGAGTCACCCAAGGCCTGGCCCGCAGGGGAGGGGCGAGCAGGGTCAGCCCGGGAACCGAGGGAGGACGGGACACGGAGACGGTGTGGGGGCCGCGTCCCTGGGGACACACACACTCACCAGATGTCAGAGGCCTCGCTCACAGGAGTCTGCTCGATGATCTCAGGGGACACAAACTCAGGGCAGCCATACTTGCTGTACAGCAGCTCTGCCGTGGTGATTTTTTGGGCAAAGCCAAAGTCACAGATTTTAATGTCTTCTCGGGCAGGATGCACCATCAGGATGTTGGGAGGCTGTCAGGCAGAGTCAGGGCGTGGATGAGGCTGAGCCTAAGGAGGTGACTCCCAGGGCTGCTGGTGGGGGGAACCCTCAGGAGTCTGTGAGGGGCTGTCCCACGGTGATGGTGAGGCCAGCATGGAACAGTGGGGAGCCCCAGGGGCAAGTGTCAGTGCCATTTGGAGGTGGCCTCTGCTCCATCAGAGCCACACCCCACCAGAAGGGGCTGCTGGAATAGTAGTGAGCTCCCCATCCCCAGAGGTGAACAAGTCCTAACAGGGATGCTGGAAGTGGTGGGCCTGTGCCCTCCCAGCCTGCAGGCCCCAGGCTCCCACCTGCCCCTTCCCAGGCTCTGGGGCAGGGGGGCAAGTACCTTTATGTCCAGGTGGAGGATGCCCTGGCTGTGCAGGTATTGCAGCCCCTCCACCAGCTGCTGGATATAGACCTTGACCTGCAGCAGAGGCCGGCCCTCAGTGAGACAGCCAACCTCCCCCTCCCCCTCCACTTCCCTCCCCGCCCTGCTCCCGCTGCAATGCCTCCCCTTCCCTCCAGATCCAGCCTGGGACAGTCCAAAGGGGCAGGTTAGTGCAAGGCCCCCTGGACCCCCTTGTGTCCCAAGGCCAGGGGATTCCTCTGGGCCCCAAGCTGGGGCAGGTGTGAGTGGGGAGCGGCCTGAGCAGAGCAGGAAGTGTGATGTCTCTGCCGGCTGGGCTGGCCAGGGCGGTCCAGAGGGGAAAGCGGTTAGCCCGCTGCCACACCTGGTGAGGCCCTGGGGAGCCCCATAAGGTCTCTGAGCTGGGGAGTGCTGGAGGGGGCGTTCTGCGGTCTGGGCAGGGGAGTGGGAGGCCTGCAGCTCAAGTGGCAAGGTCACCTCAGCCTCGGTCACCACGCTCTTCTTGAACAGGCGGTCCAGCAGCTCCTCAGCCGAGCACCTGGGGCTCCAGTCAAGGAAAGCTTTGGGGTCTGGAACCAGCCTGGCCCCACACACTGGGTGAGTCTCCTCTTGGGGTGGGGGTGGGGCGTCATGCTGGGGAGGCTGGTGCTCCAGGTTGGGGAGGGTGGGAGAGATGGGGACCGCGAGCAGAGGGGCTGAAGCCAGGGGGCAGCAGTAGAGCAGGAGTGGAGGCATCCTCTCCCCTCTGTCCGGTGCCCACCTCCCACACCCCCTCCCGGGCTGGGGATGCTGCCTGGAGAGGTGGGGGTGTGGCAAGCACACCTGACACCCAGAGACCCTCCACTGGGCAGTGACCCAGAGGGAATGGGGCAGGGGGTATGCCCCTCCCTGGAGCATGGGTGGGCAGCCTGAGGACCCCCAGCACTAGAGGCCAGGGGCAGCCACGTAAGAAGTCTGACCTCCCTGCTGGAGAGGACAGGGAGAGTGTGGTAAGGGCTGGCCGAGACATGTCTTGGACTCTCTGCCCAAATTCCTGGCTCAAGGGACCGAGAACTACGAGGAGGACGTGCCGTGTCCAGGGTAGTCAGTCAGGCAGCATCACACCCGGAACGCGGGAGGCAGGGCTGGCTGCCCCACGACGCGGCCAGGCCTGGGGACACCAGAACCACAGGCCCCACGCGGCCCTCTGGATCCCTGACCGCCCGGGCGCGCTCCCCTCCTCGCACCCTCGTGCCCAGGGCGGGATACAGCTCCAGGATGAGGATCAAGGTCTTGCGGGTCTCAAACTGGTCCAGCAGCGCGGTGACCAGCGGGTGGCTCAGCGCAGCCAGGATGTCCCGCTCGCGGTAGGCCTGGGCGCGCGTCCTGCTCCGCAGGGGGATGAACTTGGCAGCGCAGGACATCTGGTTGCCCTTGTGCTGCACCCTCTTCACGAAGCCGAACACGCCCCTGTGAGGAGGGGAGCGCACGCTGGACGGCGCCGGGGGCGGGGCGGGGCGGGGCTCCCGAGGGGCGGGGCTCCGAGGCGTAGGAAGGTACTCCGAAGACAGGGGGCTTCTGGAAGCGGGGGCTCCGGAGGGAGCTGGGCTTCGGGGTACCGGGTGGTGGGGGCAGGGTTCCTGGCAAGCGGGGGTTCGGGGGTCAGGGGCTGGGGGGCGGGCGCTCCGCGGGGTGGGGACGACTGGCGGCTGCCAGGTCAGGGACTGCAGGGTGGGGACTCCAGGAGGCAGGGGTTCGGGGGGGCACAGAGCTGGAGACCCCCTAGAGCGGGGTTGGAGCCACACCTTCCGATCTCCTCCTTGACCTCGTAGAAGGAGTGCAGTCTTCTTCGGGAGCTTTGCTTCTCCGAGTCCAGCTCGTCCCCTGTGGTCAGGGAGGGGGAAGCCGGCAGTGTGGGCGGGTGTGACCGCCCTGTCCCTCTGTCCCCAGCTCTAGTGTCCGTGGGGGCAGCTCCCTGTGCCTGAGACCTTGGGAGCCCCGGGATCCCCACACCCTCGTGGAGCTGAGACAGGCCTGGCAGGAGTCCCCGACGCACCCCCGTGGACCAGTAGCTCTGCTTTGCACAGAACCTGGCCACCCGCGTTGCAGGCCAGGCAGGTGTAGACGCCGGCGTCCTGCTGGGCCACATCCCTCAGCACCAGGGAGTACGTGGTCCCTTCCTGCTGCTGGCTGAGCCGGGCGTCGTCCACCAGCTGGACGCTGTCCTGGAGGCGCAGGGTGGGGTGGCTATCAGCCCACACTGGGAACCCAGGCATCGCGGGCCACCCCGCCCTTCAGGGGGTCCGTGTCCAGTGGGGATTTCACACACTCCCTCCTCCCAGCCCAGGGCCCCCACCTCGCACCCGGCCCTACCTTGTACCAGGTCACCGTGGGCTGCGGGCTGCCCTCGATGACCGCCTGGAACTGTGCAGTGCCACCCCTCTGTGCCTGCAGGTCCTCAATGGTGACCTGCATGGACGGGGGCCCTGGGGATGGGGGAGGGAGCTGGTGGGGAGGAGCCTGGGCTGTGCGCCCCCGGCCCACCCACCAACCCGGCCAGCCTGTGATCACTGAGACCCGAGGCCCCCGGTTGGGGGCAGTGCCCCTGGTGTGTCCTAGTGCCCTGGGTGGGCAATGAGACCCTGAGATATGCCCCAGGGTGACAGAGCCCACCTGCTTCCCAAGTGAAGGCAACCCCCTCCTGACTCAACCCAGGTCCCTGACGGTCAGGAGGTGCTTCCTTCCCCCTAACCACTGTCTGTTCTGCTTCAATCTCAGCTTTCAGAGGTCAGGGCCCACGGAACATGCTAACTCAGACTGAGGAAAGGGCCCCGGACATCCAGTTCACAGCTGTCCCCTCTCCCCTCCAAGTGGTGCCCTGCTGAGGGGACAGAGAGACAGAGGGCAGTGGGCCTCCAGCCGCAGGAGGGCTGGAACACACAGGTTGGCCTCAAAGGCCCCACCCTGCAAATGTCCCCCCAGCCCGGGGGCACACTCATAACCTGCTGTGTCCCCTGCCTACTTGTGGCACCCGCGTCCCTGGTCTGGTACACATATGTCCGGTGCATGGTCTCCGTGAACACGTGGCTGTGGACGTCCCAGAGCTCCGCTGCACCTGCCCCCGGCCAGGTTGCGCCCTCCATCCTGGGGTGGTGGAGCAGGGTGAGCTGTCACCCACTCTCCACTTCTGATAAGATGGGGGTCCCTGCCCTGCTGCCACGGGGGGCTGCAGCAGACTCTTCAGGAGGGATGTACAGAGTGGGGCGCCAGCCCTGGGGAAGGAGGGGCTCCTCGGATGCCCATCACCCCGAGGGTGGCCTCTCCTACCTGCCCTGCCCTTGGGCCCGGAGTGGGGCTCACAAGGAGTGTCCTGGGGGACCATGAGCCCAACACTTACTCCCCCGTCCCCATGGGCAGGACCGGTGGGCCCTGCCCTGCCCCATCCCCAGGATGTCCCCTCGTGGACTGCCCCCACCCAGCACACCAGGGAGGCAGAGAGGTTACCGGATGGGCACGATGCGTCCCTGGGCCGCGGCGTGGGCCCCCGAGTCCTGCTCCGGGCCCGCATCGGGGAGGGGCTGCGGCACCTTCAGGGGGGGCTCAGCTGATGAGAGGCAAGAGACTTAAGTGACACACAAACTAGGGTGAGGTTGGGGGCCATGCCCCACAACGTGCCCCCGTGTCCCCCTTGAGGACCCAGAGGGTGGGCGCACAGGCAGAGCAGGGGTGCAGGGTCCACGCCCCGAAACCCCGAGCTCCAGCCACGCATGTGCACCTGGCTCCCTAGGCCTCCTTGCAGAGCTCAGAAGCTGGGGCACCTTCCTGTCCTAGTGCCTAGCCCAGGGCCACCAGCCCCGAGGCTCTGCAGGAGCCTCGAAACATCTCTAGGGTCTCATCTGTCTTGTAGCAAAACTCCATACCCCTCCCTCCTCTTCCTCCCCCTCCTCCTCCTCCCCCCTTCCCCTTCTTTTCTCTTTCCCCTCCTCCTCCTCCTCCTCCTTCTCTGTCTCCTCTTCCTCGCCTTCCTCCTCCCTTCCTTCCTCCCTCCCCTCTTCTTCCTCCCCTTCTCCTTCTCACCTCCCTAGGAACACAGGGTGTCTGTCAAGGGCTGACCACAGGAGGCCTCTGGCTCCCAGGACAGACATACTGAGGATGAGAACCTCCCAGAACCCACTCCCCTGCCTGGTTCCACAGATGGGGAGACTAAGGATGAGCAAGGAGTGGGCCTTGTCCAGGGCCCCCAGTGTGTGGAGCCATCGGGATGTTGGGGTCCCCAGGGCTCTGCCTGTTTACCCCCATGGAAAGGACACCCGGGGTAACCAAGACTGGGGTCAGCACAGAGGGAGAGGGGGTCTGGGAGCAGGTGGCACTTTGCAGTCAGCCCGCCACTGAGCCTCACCAGATGTGTCTGCAGCCTCCATGCCTGGGGCCTGGGGGCCAGCCTCCTGGAGTTCTGGTGGCCCCGCAGAGCCAGGGTCCAGTCCAGCATGGTCCCTTGCAGAGGGTCCCAGAGCCTGGGGGCACACCAGTGTTCTCTGGACAGATGTGATCTCCTGGTCTGTTCGCTCCAGGGTGGCTGGGGGTGGGACAACAGCGTCTGTAGGAGAGGCGAGTCAGAGTGTAGGGGGATCTGGGCCTGGGAAGGGCATCGAGGAACTCTATACCAGCCCTCAGAGACTACCCAGGTGAGCGGACCCTTGGCTGCTCCTCCCACCCACCTGCCCCACCCATCCACTCGGCTCTGGAAGTGCCGGAGGTGGAGGTCCTGAGAGAGAAAGGGACCCAGGCGCTGCCCCGGGGGAGATAACACTGGAGGCTGTGAGGTCAGGGCCTGGCCACCTCCAGGCTGGTGCCAGACGCCTTTGGGAGAACACTGGCTCCTCGAGGGGCAGCTGGGCCTGGACGCCCACCCTCCGCCCCAGTCTCAGTTTGTTCCAGCCCTTTGTCCTGGAACTGGCCTCCCCCGGGCCACTCCAGACCCCAGGGTGCTGGGCTGCCCAGGCCTGGGTGGCCCCAGCCCCACACTCTAGGGCAGCCTGCGGACAGCCTGATGCTGAATCAGGGGCCAAGGGATCTGAGGGGGGTGGACCCCCTTCCTGCCCTCCTGGGGCTACCTCTGCCCCCGCCCAGCATCTTTCTCCCCTCTGCCTGCAGCCTGGTCCAGCCCAGGCCACTGCACCCTCACCTGGCCCCTGCCCCGCCTCCCTTGGGGCCCCCTGTGGGAAGCATCAGACCCTCTGTGTCTCACCTCCCTGCCCTCAGCACCCCAGTGCAGCCCCCTCCTCCACCTGGCTGCCAGCCCCGGGGTGGCCGTGCTGTGGCCTCACACGTGCCCAGGAATGCCCTCCACTACCAGCAGGTCCCCCTGCCTGAGCCCTCCCCTGCCCCAGAGCCCCCTCTTCTGTATTCTCGGGCCCCCCAGGCTGGAGAAGCAACTGGGCGGGCTGTGGTCTGTTTGCTCTCTCCAGCATTGGGGCTCTGGCCCTTTCCAGCATTAGGGCAATCATCCTTTTCTTTCCCACTCCAAGGAGGTCAGCAGGACACCCCAATGCATCACACTCTCCACATCTGTCCTGACAATGGCCCTGGCTGCACAGGGGCAGGAAGGCCTGCTTGGCCCCCAGCAGGGTGGGAGGAACCACTATGGACTGTCCCAGTCCCACTGTGTGTACCCACAACCAGCCTCACAGCCCACGTGCCAGCAGGCTAGACCAGTGAGCTGTCACACCTCCACCCAGGGACCCCAGGATGGGCCGTGACCTGCGGGCCACTGTTGGGTGCCACCCAGGGTTGCCAATGGAGGGAGCCTGGGCTACCCACCAGTGGGTCCCCAGAGCCAGGCCTGGAGGGCCCTTCCTGCCCGAGTTGCCGGAGCCACTGGGAGGAGAAGCAAGAAAGCAAGACAAAGACAGCGCAGGGAACTGGTTTATTGTTACTGGGATCCACCAACTGGCTGCTTCCCACGCACAGACCCTGGCCTGCCCAGGGGGGTTTGCAGAGCTGGGCCCCACGCAGGCCTCCCGAAAGCCAATAACAATGTTCACGGGTAAGACGTGGCCTGGGACAGCCCCCCCACTGAGAGGGAGACCAGGCCCCCCAGCCTGGGCGAGGGGCAGGGTTGTGCCAGCCTGGCCACTAGGACTGGGGAGGAAGCTGGGGCAGATGGGCCCCACGTGGCAGCTGCCGCCTCGAAAACGGAGTGGGACCGATGCCCAAGTCCAGCTCTGTGTCCAGAGCCCTGAGGTCTGAGGGTCGCTCCGGCCAGTGCTACTGGAGCGGCTTGGGTACTTGCGAGATTACAGATGCGTGAGTGTCCACAGCTGAGGACAAGTTCTCTGAGGCAGGAAGTGCCCGGGGCGAGAAGGGAGGACAGCTCAGACCTCGAGCTGCTGGAGAGTGGGGGGGGGGGGGTCACGAGCACACGCTTCCCCCAGGCAGCCACAGCAGCTGCATCAGGGGGTCCCGGCCCTGCAAGTCCCTCTTCTGAACTCGGGCCCACAGAGCCCCTGACAGTCTCAGCCTCAGTCCTGGGAGGGGCCTGATGCCTCGTCCCCATCCGGGCGGATGTGCAGGGTGACCGTCTCACCCACAGTCCCAAAGCTGACCGTCTGGGTGGAAACCTCTGTTTTGAAGCTGCTCTCACCACTGTCCGCAGAGCGCTGGACCTGAGTGCAGAAGGATGGCTTCCAGGACGTGGCCTCCCCAGCCTGGGCCTCCCGCACGCAGAAGGAGACACCCGTGGGGCCGAGCTCCTGCGGCCCCAGTGAAGACACCTCCCAGGGCCTGAGCCTGTGGCTGAACAAGCCGGGTGGGCCTCGGGGGCCCGGGGGGCGCCCCACGTTGAGCAGGACGGGCCGCCCCACGGTGGGCTCGCTGATCTCTCTCTGGAGCACCGAGACCTCACAGGGTGGGTCGTCAGGAATGCTGGCCATGGGGCCACCGCAGCCGAAGGTCTCCCCTTCCTGGGGCACATAGTCCTCCAGGTCGGCCAGCGTCAGCATGCGGCCGTCGTGTGTGAGGATCTTGGGGTCACGTCCCTGGAGGCCTTCGGTGTCCTGGGGCTCCTCCGGCAGACTAGCACCTCCCCCCTCCTCCTCCTCCAGGGGAGCCTCCTCTTCACGAGCCTGGGGAGGGGACGGCTCTGGGGTCTCCAGCCTGGTGTCCACATGGAGGACCAGGGGCTCCCCGACACTGACCAGGGTTCTGCCTGGGGCCGGGGGCTCCTGAGCCAGCAGCTTGTTGTTGCAGTTGTTCGTATTGGGGTCCCCGCCAGGGGTCCTGCCAGGTGGTGTGAAGAGAAGCCCTGCCGAGCTGCCGGGCCCCTCTCTGGTGGGAGACATGCCCCGTTGGCCTGTCTTCTTCACCCGGACTTCAATGGTCTCCTCGACCTCCACCCACTTGGGCTGGGGCCCAGCGCCCCTGGGCGAGCCCGGCGTGTGGGCCTCGGGCTCTGTCACATACAGTGTGGGCACCGTGGGCCTCCAGCCAGGTGCCGCCTCGGGCCTGCGGGGCTGCCCGGCCCCCGGCAAGTACAGCAGTTCAGGGGCCAACAGGCCAGGCCGGGGTGGGCTGGCAGGCCGGCGGGAAGGTGAGCGGGAGGGAGACTTGCTGGGGGACTGGCGTCGGCCATGGGGGCTCTTCACCACGGTGGTGATGGTCTCCTCTCTGTGGGGAGAGGGCCGAGAGGGGATGGGCACAGGGACCTGCAGCCTTGCCTGGCACCCACGCCATCAGCACATGCAGGGGCCAGCGCAAGAGATCAGGTTAGTGTACAAGCAAACGGTGAAGCTGCGCAGAGAAAGTCCTTGCGCGTGCTTGAGCCCGACATCCACAACCCGCAGCCAGAGAGCCAAAGAACAAAGCACAAAGCCTCATCTGGCCAGCCTCAGGCTCTGGCGTACGGACCTCAGAATGAGAGTGGAGGCATCGGAGGCCCATGCCACACCACACAGACATCTCCCATCCCTAGACCAAGACTGGTTTGCAGTGTCCCCAGGTGCCAGGCTCCCCTCCTTGTTTAGGGCCGTCTCATTTTGGAGACACCAGCCCTTCTCAAGGAGCTAATGGACAGGGTGCAGGGACATGGCCAGCAGCCCTTCGTGCCCATCCCACCAGTGCTTTGTGCTTTGTGTCATGGTAGGGGTACCCCAGCGAGCTCTCAGAGAGCAGAGGTCTCAGTGATCCTCTCTCAGGGACAGGATGGACAGAGGGTGCTGCAGGGGCAGGACCAAGATGGCTGTCAGAGCCCCACCTGCGGCCTGTGCTCCTGGCCTCTCCGTCTGGGAGTGTGAGGCCCGGCAAGGACACCTGGTTGTGGGCGTGGCCTGGCCGTCACAGGCTGTGTGACCTCAGACAAGCCCTTCCCCTTCCTGGGCCCATCTCCCAAAATGGGACAGGGGAAGAAGGGGAAGAGGAGGCAGAACTCAAGGCCAGTGGCACATGGGTGAGTACTGGATGCCGGCCAAGGATGTTGCAACGACCCTGGGGGACGGGTCTGACCCCTTTTACAGGTATGGACAGTGAGGCTGAAGAAGGCTCAAAACTCTCCCAGGGCCAAGAGTCAGAAGCCCACCAGTCAGGCCAGGCCTGCTCCATCACCCAGTGCCTCTGACCTTGCTGGTGCTGAGGGTGAGATGAGTAACAGAAAGGAGCAGGAACTGAGTAACGCACAGCTCCCCTGGGTCCCGGGACTTTGTCTCCTCTTGGGCTCAGGCAGAGGGACCTAGCACATGTGTGGTGACAATTCAGTGCTGTTGCCAGCTGCCTGCCCTGACTAAGGCATTCTCTCTCACTCTCTCGTTCAGCTTTGCTTTGGTCTAACTCAGGGCTCCATCCAGGAGCAGCTACTCCCAGGAATGGGCCCAGAGATGTGCAGCCACACCTTGGGGTGCACAGCAATTACAGATCCTACCTCCTCCAGCTCCCCCTGATAAAGGGGAAATGCAATACCCCATTTAACTGATGGGAAAGCTGAGGCTTGGAGACATGGCCTACTCAAGGCCACAAGCCTGCTTTCCTGCCTCACACCCAGGTTCGGGGGCAGTAGGCTTGTCCCTGGGTCAGAGCTGCCCATCAAGGAACCTGGGCCAGGCCCCATCTGGGGCCTCATGCTGCCCAGTTTGCTGAGGAGACAGTGAGTTGAGTGGAACTGGGCAGCTAGGTCACTCCTCCTAAACGCCTCCCCTGCTGGGCTCACTGCTTCCCCAGGAGGGCACACAGGAGCCTGCTCTGAGGCCACTGGCACAGCAACGGGGCCGCCAGGCAGCAGGGGTCTCTTCAAGCCCTGTTCCCTGGCCCCTGGCTCCCCATGCCTCTCACTGTGCTGTGTGCCCTTAGGGGGATGTGTGCCAGGCAGTTGTCTCTCGTTCCCTAAGCCTGGAGTAGACAGGACCTCAGGAGGCCTTGGGAGTCCTCTGGTCCAGCCCTGTGGGCACAGTCCTCTCTGAAGCCTCCCCAGTAGGGCTGCCTGGCCCCACCTCTGCTCCTCCATCCTGTCATCACAAGACATAGATGACAACAGTGCCCCCTCACGGATGAAATGAAGAGTTGATCTGTGTAAAGCCCTGGCATAGTTGCATATCTCCAGGGATGGGGTGCTTATTGCTGCTCCAGGCAGCCCCATCTACTGTGGAGTGAAAGGAGGAAATCAAGGAAGAGTTAACCCAAGATCTCATCAAATGTCTGAAGATGGGCTTCTCCAGCAACATGGCCAACCACAGACCCCTTTAGGAAGCCTTAGACCCATGGGGAACTAAGAAGTTCCCATCCTGGAGATTCCCAGTCATCTGGCCTTAGGAAACCATAGTCTTTCTTGCCTCCTGGCTTTTGCAAGCTCTTCTACCACCTCCACCTGCACACACCTCCTATTGGAAGTCCTCTCAGATTATCCAGGTCAAAACCAATCCGATCTTATATTGGTTCACAAGGTTCACTGCAGATGCCTTGTGTTGTTTAATTATCAACATGTGTGGCTTTCCCCCAGCCTTGAAGGCACTGAAGGATGAAGAAAGGGACAGTGGGCGTGGCACCGGGGAAATGGGTTCTCTGCTGGCTTCTGATCATGAACCACTCTGAGCAAGGCTCCTCTCTTCCCTGAACCTCAGTTTCCCCATCTTCCTAATGTGAGGGCTGGGCTTGGAAACCTCCGAGGACCCTAGAGCCATGCTGTCCACTATGGTTACACTATTTAAGTTAAATTCCTATTAATGAAAAATAAGTTTTAAAATTCAGTTCTTCAGTCACATTAGACACATTTTAAGTGCTCGATAGCCAAACGCAACTAGCGGCTGCTGTAATGGGCAAACAGAGAATATTTCCATCATCGTGGAAAGTTCTGTTGCACAACAATGCCCTAAATCCTAGGGTACTGAAGGACAGAATTCAGCCTCCAGCCCACTGCAGGAAGTGGCCCTACAGTCCCAACTCCAATCCTGATGGGTGTGACTGGGTCCAAGCCCTAGGTGACCCACTGTGAAGTACACAGAGTAAGTCTACCCCGGTGTGGCAGTGGGGCCTTGGAGGGGGTCCTGAGACCCTGGGAGAGAGCTGTGAGTGTGAAGGTGGACCCCCTGGAGCGTGTGCAAGATGCTGGCAGTCTGAGCACTGAGCAAAGGCCATGTGGGCAGGTGGTCAGGCAAGCAGGGGGCTGGGCCACAGGGCCAAGGTCCAGGCAGGTTAGTGGACATGCAGGGGGCACTGCAGTCAGAATGAAGGTTAGCAACACGCCTGCACTTACATGATGACGGTTTTCTTGGGGACTTTAGTCTCTTGCTCAGTGACTACAAAGAAAACAGTTGGAATAGCAAGGATTACTGATCAGCCAGCGCTTGGGGGCTGAGCTGAGTGGCAGTGTAGTGACCTGCTCGGCTCAGGAGCACTGGGTCCAAGCCCTGCCTCACTGTGTGCCCCTGGAGGACCGTCTCAGCTTAGAGCCCGGCTCCCTCACCTTTAAGGTGGAGCTGACAGTGCCTGCCCTGAGTGGCTGGGGGATAGGAAGTATGACAGCAATGCATCCCACATGAGGGAGGACTCTGTCCCTCTTGAGGGCCTTGCAGAAGCTTCAGGGAGAGTGAGGGCCCTGCCTAGGCTGCCCACACAGAAACCCCAGCTTCTCCTTCAGCCCATGTGCCCAGGGAGCCCTGTAAATTTGTCAGGCTTAAAGTCCCATTTCTCAGACACAGAAACTGAGGCCTAGAGAGCGGGCAGGAATGGCCTGTGGTTGCATGGTGAGCCAGCAGCCAAACTGGGACTGGGATGGCTGATGCCTATTTTACAAAAGAAATCCTGAAGACCAAAATGCATCTCTCCAGAGGAGAATAACACTGGAGACTTAGAGGTAGCACCTCTGAGCTCTGTGGCAGCAGGCCATGGAAGTCCCACTGGGACAACCTGAGGATGCCTGGCCAGTCCTGAGCCCGAGTGAGCAGGGGGACCTAGGTCTTCCTGTAGGAGCACCCCACAAATTCAGCTGTCTCTTCTGACTTCCCCACTCCCTGGAGCCAGTAGGATATGGCCTGTGGTTCCCATTTTGAGGATGGGGGACCCAAGTCCCAGAGACAGGACAGGACTCATCTGGGACCAGGCAGCACCTACTCCATCCATCTCCTGGGCAGGGTCAGGCTTGGCACAGAGATGGCCCCTCCCAGCCTTGCCCCGCTGGACAGTAGGCATTCCACCAGCTGCCAGTGACCTCACATCTTGACAGTCCCTGTCGCCATCCTGCAGGGAAACTGATGGGGAGGCTCAGAAAAGTCAAATGGTGAGGCCTGGGGCACACAGCCTCCTGCCTCCTGGTCTGGGGGGTTTCCTGCTTTGCTGCAGTGCCACATACAGAAAGCCTTCCTTAGATGACCAAGAGTACAGGCCTCCCTTTTTTATTGCGCTTTGCAGATACTGCGTTTCTTACAAGACCCTCTACCAGCAAAAACACTATGACTTGCCTATGAAGGCTCAGATTAGGTGCCTTTAGATGTCTCCGAGTAGGTGCATGTGAAATAAATGTACTAGCTGTGTCTGTGTGTCATTTGGCAGCCACATCTACTGTGTGTGTATGTGTGCACATGCATGTGTATGTGTGTGCATTTACACATACATGCACGTGTGTACACTCACTCATGTACACACACACATATGCATTTGTGTGCATGCACAAAAGTACATGTGCATGTGTGATTGTGTACGTTGTCTCCTGAAGAGGGGAGCCCACTGGGAGAGATGGGATCAAGCCAAAATGCCCTGTGTGTTTAGACTAAGTTGGGCCCAGAGAGAGCCAGCCTGTTCGTGGCCCACAGGCCAGACCCTGTGTGAATAAAGCAGGGAGAATCCAGGACTCCTTCCCTCATCCTCCTCACTGGGGCCCTGCTCTGCTGCTTTTGGGGGTGGCGGCCAGGGCATCTCTGGGCTGCTACACTCCTGGTACCTTTGTTCCTGACCTAACCTGCCGCCTGACAAGCTCTGGGCCCCGGTGAGCGCTGGCAACCATGGGAGGGGTGCAGCCGTGCGAAGCGGGGCTCCTGGCCCAGCAGGTTTCACCAGCAAGGGGGCAGCGCCCACCCCACAGGGCAGCCAGGGCCCGCTCTGGCTGCAGAGCCACCAGGTTAGAGATGAAGCAGCAGGACTGGGTTAGGCAGCAGGAGGCGGCGGGCTCCAACTCCAGGGTCTGCGAGGACTAGCCTTCTCGCCGCGTGAGGCACCAAAGCCGTTTCCAGCCCCCGTGGCCGTGGGACGTTGACAGAACAAGATCCATCATGATAACAGAGTGAATGGCTCTGTAGCACGTGCTTGTCCCCAGCTGAGAGGAAGCGCCAAGGTTCCACTCAGCACCTCCCTGACATGAGACGCCACATGGCAGGAAGCGGAGGTGCTGATGGACAGCACGGGCCTCCAGTGGGCACAGGCTCTGCCAGTGTTGGCTGCCCTCTGGGGGGCCAGGAACAGGACCCCTGCCCACGAGGGAGCAAGGGGCCTCCATGAGGGCCCTGGAGGGCACCACAGGCCCCAAGGCAGGGTTCCAGGTGCCAGGTGGCCTGACTCTGCAGGGGTCCAGATGGACAGTGGCCCCCAGACATTGAGCCCTGGGAGGGACTGGATCCAGTGGCCCAAGGCATCACAGAAGCCAACTTTGGAAGGACACATATTCCAATCCATCCTACTGTGAGAATGGCAGCTCCACCAGGTGTTTGTCCGGCCTCTGCTTGCATGTCCCCAGGGACGGGAGGATCATCACCACCCAGACAGCCCCTTCCAGGCGGGGCAGCTCAGAAAGGGAGACGCTCTCCCTAGGGCCACAGCCCAGCCTGCAAGCCCTGTAAGGCTGCACTCTCGGACTGAGCATGCCCAGAACAAATGCCAGTTGCCCTCCTTCCCATCACGGCCATCCCCCAGTTGGGCCCAGCTGGGACCCCAGAGCCCAAATGTGAGTGAAGGAGTGAGGCATCTTGCTGCTCTTCATCTCCTGCCCAGGAACACAACTCTCCCTAGTGAGACCCCTTCTGCAGCCTAGTTACCATCTAGGACCCCAGGGGGACCCAAGCCAGGCCAGGCAGGCTGAGCCACAGTGTTCTGTTCTCTCCACAGCCAGCCCCAGCCGGTATGTAGGAACCAGGCCCGTGAAACATGCTTCCTCTCCTGGGAGCCAAGCTGGGACCAAAGGCTTCACTCTGCACTTGCCAGGGGCCCCTCTTCCATGGAGCCATCCCTCCTACCGTCCCGGCTGCCCCTCCCATGAGACCTCCCTGACCACTGCCCAGTGGGCTGCCCCAGGCCTGACCTTTATATGCACCTGTTATTCCCCCAGGGATGGTAAGCAGGGCTTAGGGGTCCCCCACCCCCATGACTGCCCTTCCAGTCTTTCCCGGGCTCCGGGTTCATGGCCCACCCTTGGCCAGCCCACAGTCAGTGGCTGGGAACCAGCACTTGCCCTGTAGCCCCTGCAGCCCCTTCCTCTTCCAGCCAGTGGCCCTCGCCGCCCCTCCTCCAGGAAGCGTGCCCTGACGGGAAGGGCTGATGGCTTCCCCCACCTGGCCCTGCCCAGGAGCACGGAGGGTCCAGCCTTGCCCCAGACCAGCAGCACAGCACTTACCTTCCACAGCGGCCAGCTGCTCCCTGCGGCACTGCTCCCGGGCCCGCAACGCCGGACTCTGCATAGACAGCTCTGCCCCACCCCGTGTGCAGCCCAGCCGGTTCACCAGCTGCAGGACAGATGGCAGGGGCCAGCTTAGAGCCGTGGCTCCCCCAACGGGCCTGGGCCGTCTCTTTGGGGCCGTGCAGGATGCGGGGCCCACCCCGGCGGTTTGCAGAGCCCCAGTGCCTGGTTACAGGGCAAAGGGTCCCAGCCCAGCTCCCGTGTCTCCACGGACACCCGCACTGCCTGAGAGCTTCCTGCAACGGTGGGGCCTCACTCTATCTGCACTGTCCAGTGTGGTGGCCGTGTGGGCCCTGAGCACGTGAAACGGAACCAGATCTTCACCTAGAGTTAACTTTCACTGACTCAGATTTAAATCACCGCGTGTGGACAGCAGTGACCAAATCAGACAGCGTGGGTCCAGAGCTGACTCAGGTCCATTTGCTCCTCTGGGAGCTGCCGTGGGGGCAGGCGCCACGCGGCCCACCCCAGGCTGGAGGCAGCAGCGTCAGGGAGGCAGGCAGCCGGGCGGAGCCACAGCCGGCACACACCTGGCCAGACCACCTGTAGGCACGCCGCCCAGGGCCTCAGTCCCCGCCCCCTCGTCATGGATGGTGGGTGACAGTGGGCCTGGTGTCCTCTCTCTCATCATAGGTCACAGACAGTGGTGACAGTTGTGGGGTCCCTGAGACAGGCCGCCCCCCAGCGCCCCTCCGCCTCTGCCAGCTGGCCTCACCTCACACTCGTAGTGGCCCAGGTCCTCCTTGCCGGCCGCCCGGATCTCCAGCACCAGCAGGCCACTGCGAGCTTCACTCAGGGTCTGGTACTTGCCCCCAGGGGTCAGGAGGGCTCCATCCTTGTACCACCTGCAGTCACCCCAGGGTGGTGAGGCAGGGCCCCCCCGGGCCCCTATGCTCAAGACCCTCCCCTCTCCTGCCTGCAGATCCAAGTGTCCTAACAGAACCCACACTCTCCACACCAGCTGCCCGACATCGAGCCCGGCCGATGTCCCCCTCGCGGCAGCCAGGACGATGTTCAGAAGGGGCCTCGGCCCCGTGACACCCACTTCTCACCAGAAAGGCTGAGGCTCTGCGTCCAGCCCACCCACCTGGAGAGCGCGCTGCTCCCTTAATCTTACAGGCAGGAAGGGCAACTCCAGGGACGGCCCTCTCCCCACCCACCCCGAGCCACGTGGCCCACCTGATCTGAGGGTTCGGGGCGCCTTCAATGGTGCAGGTGATCTGGGCGTCCTCTCCCTCCACAAAGGGTGCTGCCCGGACCTTGTTCACAAACCGCGGGGGGACTGCAAGGTGGGAGGCAGGGAGGGAGACACAGAGACAGAGACAGAGGGACAGAGAGACATCATGATGGAGCAGGACCCCGCACACACCCATGAGCCCCCCAGGCCTCAGTCAGACGTCCACGCCACCCCCGCCAGCCCTGTCCGCAGGCCCCTACTCCCATGGGACCTCCGCGGTGGGGTGGGGCCGGGCGCTCACCTTGCACCAGGATCTTGCCGAGGGTGCTGGCATTGCCGGCAGCACTGGCTGCAAAGCACATGTACTGGCCAGAGTCCATGCCAGTGAGGTTGTCCAGGATGAGGGCACATGAGCCATCAGGGTCTTCGATGAGGATGTGGTGGGGGTCCACCTCCACCGGCTTCCCATCTGGAAAGGAAGGGGTGGGCTGTCACGGAGGGGACTCCATCAGGGACAAGAGGCTGGGCCTGCCTGGGGGTCATGGTCACAGGGGGCAGGGACGGGCGGCTGCCCCTGGAGCACAAGGGCTGGGTGTGGGCTCTCCACCGGGGTCCAGCTGGCCCAGCCGACCTGGATCCCTGGACGGAGAGGTGGCACTGACCCACCCCAGCTGCTGCCCCAGACCTCCATGTACACGGTGTAGCCTCTGGAAGGTGGGCTTTTAGCTGGAGGTAGGGGCCAGGCTGGGGAATCCGAGCCCCGCAGAAGATGGCCCATTCTGATAACCAGACCCTCAATCACTTGCCAGAGAGTGTGCGACTCTCTGGGGACCTCCAAGGCACTGACCCCACCCTCATGCTCAGACACCACACACCTCTTTAATCACCCTTGTCCACGTGCCCACCCACCTACATCTCCGGCCCTCACATGCTCCTTCCCCAGGCGAAGGACGGGGAGACATGCATCTTTCACTACAAAGAGCTCGTTGCCCAAAAACAGGTAAAATTTCAGAGGAACAGTCCCTGCAGCCCTGCACGCCTCGCACGAGGTGACTAATGATGATGGTTCTCGAGCAGCACTCGACTTCTGACTCACGTTGACTGAAGATGTGACTCTAAATTATACAAAATCCCCAAGTCGTCCAGCTGTCACCCCACTTCCCTGCGCCCCTGTATCATGATTCCAGGGAAGAGTTGTTCTCACTCCCGTCCCCAGCTGCTTTCCTCTCCATCCTCTCCCACATCCTGGCCCCTGGGCCTTCACCTCGCCCACAAGACAGTTCTCGCCAGGCTACCGGTGACATCTTCCATCTGCCGTCACCTCCGTCCTCATTGTACTGTTGGGAATCAACTCTCTGTTGACTTCCGGCACCCGCACGGCCAGAGCCTCTGGGCGCAGCATCTGCAGCGGGTCTGGGCTGCTCGTGTAAGGAGACACCCCAGGGCCGTGTGGGGTGGCAGAGATAAAGCTCCCTCCTTCCTTCCCTGGAGACGCTTGCCTTCCAGGGCCAAGAGTCCCTCCTCTCTGGAGGGAAGGACGGGCAGATGCACTGGCAGCCCTACAACAGCTCAGCGTCTCCTAGAACTGGGGACTTCTCTCTCATGGTGCAACCCACTGCGTGCAGCTAACTCTGGTCCCCAGATCGGGGTGTGGGCAACCCGTGCAAGACACTGCTACTGTTGCTGACAGTCTTGGCCTCCGACTCGAGGGTCCTGTGTCTTTTGTCCGTATCTGGCTGGCAGCTGGCTTGCTGGTTTGCAAGTAGGAAAACATCTCAGACCCTTCACGGTTTCTCATTTGCTATTTTGGTGACAAGCAAGGGACATATTGGAGACACAGCATTGCAGAAGGGAAAGAAAGAGGCCCGTGAACCAGTAACAGGACCTGAGGGAGGTGGACATGCTGACCCAACTGCATGGTCAGCTGGGCAGTAAACAACCAACCCTTCTGCTGCCCGTGAATGGAGAGAAATTGGGCAGGCCACCACGGTCTGAGCAGCAAGCAGCGGGTTAGACAGACACCTGGACGGTGCCTCGGCCGACACGCTCTCTCCTCGGACCCGGGAAGTGCCTTAGGTGGCCCCACTTCCGAACAAATGCTAGAACCTGTGCTGGGTCCAAGGAAGATTCAACATCCTTCAGACAGGTCACAGAAACACACCTACACTGGCTGCCAAGGGAGGGCCGTCACCAAGCCTGAGGGGCAGAAGGCAGGAGCAGGGCGAGAACTCTGGGGCAGAGGCACCAAACACCCTGATGCACTCTTTCCCAGATGACAGCAGAGGAGCCCAGAGTTTGCAGCAGGCCCTGCCCCGGATGCCTCCCTGACACAGACAAACCCTTGTGGGGAACCGTCGATGGCTGGGCAGTGGGCTTGCCGCACCTGGATGGCATCTATCACACTGGTGACAGCTGGGGAAGGAGGTGACCTGGAGGGACATGGGTGCGTCTGACAGGTGGCCCTGCCTCCTCGGAAACCTGGCTCAGCCCTCACAGGCAGACCCGAGAAAGGTGGGCAATCACCATGGCTCTGGGCCAGAGACACCCCTGCCATGCAGGCCCCATCCAGAAGGTCACCACCAGACAAGTCGAAGTCAGCTGGGAGAGGGGCGCAGAGCTCTGGGGAGCAGTGTGATGAGGCTGTTACGTCAAGGGGTCCCCGAGGCTTAGAGCAGACGGCATCGGCAGCAATGGTCTTGCTGCCCCACTCACGGCTTTGGGTGAGCCCCGAACACCGGACGTCACTGAGCCGCGCAAGTGTGTCCTGTTCCACCCCCAACCCCTTCCTCCTCCGCCTCCCTGACCTCCACGGCTTTAAGAGAAAAATGATCAGTGCTGCGCTGCAGTCTCCGTGTGCCAGAGGGACCAGAGGCCCTAAGTGCCCATCCAATACACCTGGACCTTGGGCCAGGGAGAACTCAGGTTCCCACGGCTCTCCCGGATACAGGTGCCCGGACTGCACTGCCGGGATCTGCACGAGGTTCCGAGTGAGCGGGGAAGGTGGTGTCACCGTGGGGCCAAGTCCGGGTGCCGTGGCTGTGGCTCCTTCTTCTAGACCCGACGTTTGCTGTGTTTGGGGTTCCCTGCCCCGCACATGGTGGGGGGACGTTCCCGGAGGGGACAGC
This sequence comes from Tapirus indicus, assembly GCA_031878705.1. Classification (NCBI taxonomy): domain Eukaryota; kingdom Metazoa; phylum Chordata; class Mammalia; order Perissodactyla; family Tapiridae; genus Tapirus; species Tapirus indicus. The sequence goes on along the minus strand of CM062925.1, from coordinate 90,920 downwards.
TGCCTGCGGAGTGGAGGCATGGAGCACATGACCAGCCCCGCCCAGCAATCTGTCCTTCCCAGGTTGGCCGACAGAACCCAGGAGGAGAAAGGAAGTCCAGGGCCTCCTGGATGACAGGGAGGCAGCTGGGGTAACCAGAGAGGCTGCATCCCAACTCGACAGCCTTGGATGGCCAGGGGGAGCTGGCGGCTGGTGGTGATCCCTGACAGCCCCATCCAGCCACTGCTCCTGTGGCTCCGGCTGGTGTAGACAGGGTGGCCTTAATGGCCCGCTGCAGGCTAACAGCTCCAGGAAGGGTCTCGGGATTTCAGACGCCTGCTCCTCCGTCCTGTGGGCGCTCGGACCAAGGCTGTTTTTGCATTCGTGTGGCAGGGTCTCTAACGCACGTCTCCAGTGCTCCCCGCTCTCTGGCGGTTGCCCGCGGGGGGGTCAGGACGTGGCCCTCTGTCCCGATGCTGGGAGCTTCCACCGCCTAGGTGATGTGCTGCTGGCTGGCAAGTCCGACTTCCCCCCGACGCGACTCTTCCCGGCCAAGGTCATGTGCTCACCGACTGGTTGGTTTTCGACTTACACACCATAGACCGGCGGTCGAAGATACCCCTCCTTGGGGCCGTGAGCCATGGAGGCGAAGCGAGGCCACTGGTGGGGGCTCCGCACCCAGAGAGCCAGGTTCTATGTGGTGCTGAGCCCCACCGAATGCCACGCTGAGAGTGACTCTGAATCAGGGGGCACATTGCATGGGGTGGACCCCCAGCCGGCAGATGTCACCTCTTGGTGCTATCTGTGGTGTTTCCCACCAGGACATCATTTTAGGTCAGTGAACAGACGGCTCCAGCCATACCCTGTGGCCCAAGCACCTGCAGTTTGACTGCCTGTGTCAACGTGAGCGGACTGTCGGGCTGCTCCTCGTCTCCTCCACTCACTGGACACAGCTGTCCTCAGAGAAGGGTCCACCCTTCCAGGCTGCTCACCCGGGGACAGTCAGGATGAAAGGGGCCGAGGACAGCCCGGGCATGGTTGGGGACCCGGAATCCCTCCCTGATGGTTCCTGGGTGAAGTGCGTCCTTCTGTCCCCTCAGACGTGGCCCGGTCGGCACACCCTCCTGGGGGCAGCCTAGTCAAAAGGAGAGGCGGCCCGAGGGGCTCATCCTGACTTCCGGATAACTTTTATGAATGGCTTTGTCCCTGGGCAGCCTTGTCCTCCCGGGAGGAAAGTCTGGGCATGAGGAGGGACGGGGGCATGCTGCACCACATGGGTTCAGTGCCAGGGGAGGCAGCTGCACAGGGACCTCTGGGACCCCAGGATGTGGGGCAGCAGGCCCCCCTCCAGAAGAAAGTCCTCAGGGGCGGCTCGCCCAAGCCGACAGCAGGGAACAGCTGCTGCATCCATGGCTCCAGCCCGTGGCTCTGACCGAGGGACCCAGGACGGCCCCTCCTGCATGTTCTCTCCAGCCCCATCCTTAGCTGTTCCTGGGCAAACAAACGCCCCTGGCTGGTGGTAGTCAAGCAGGACAGAAGGGACTGACTAGCCTGGGACAGCTCCTCCAAAACCAGGGCTGGACTCTGTTATTCAGACCGAACTGGGGACTCAGGGGCTTACCTGCCAGCCAGGTGAGGCCGACCCTCCAGCCAGGGTGAACCCTGACAAGAGTGTCCTGGTTCACCTGGGGGCCTTGGACCACGCCAGATAGTTATGCTATGCTGTGATTTAGGGTGGGGGCTCTGGGCCATGCGGCATCAGCTTGATTTTGGAGGGGTGGTGTGGTGGTCAGCACGGTACAGGAATGACCCACAACAGAACCCTGGACATCAAGGCTTGCAGAGCGTCCTTGGTTGGCCGTACTCAATGCAGGAGAAACAGGCACCTTCACAGAGGACGCCCGGACCCCACATGGACCCCATCCCACACGCCTCTTCCCTCTCCCTGCAATCAACGGAACCCTGAGTCGAACAGCCCTGCTGAGTCTGGGAGCCCTTCCAGTGAATCACTGAGCCCGAGGGCGGCGTGGGACCCCGGAGCACACAGTTGCTACGAGAAGAGACAGTGGTCATGCGGACCCCTGAACTCTGCAGCTTCTATCACATGCAGAGGCAAACCCGAGACCCCACCGTGGCCCCACCTGCCCCCTGCCCTCCTGGCTGCCTTGCTGCCCATGCGGAGCTCCTCCCACAGGGCCGCCTGGGAGGGCCCTGGCTGACCCTCACTCTGCCTTACTTCCCTGGCTGGCCTCGTCACCTCCCACTTCACATCATGAGTTTGCCCGCTGGTTCTCTGTCTGTTCTGCTAGAAGGTCAGCCCCCTCGGACAGGGCCGGCTGGCCTGCTCGCTGCCGTTTCCCCTGCATCTGGAGTGGTACCTGGCGCTCAGTGCAGACAGGTCAAATGAGAGCGCTAACAAACAAGACTCAGCGGGCAGGGTAACTGTCAGAAACATGGACGCATGCCCTCCGCTTGCCCCTCCACATCCACTGTGCACCCTGGCCAGGCTGTCTGTGATTCGGGAGCAGGCAATCGGACCAGGAGGCCTGTCCCTCGTGCCCAGCCCCTGACCAGGCCCCATCCTGGATCCCGGGCCCCTGCCCAGCCTGATTCCCTCTGGGAGGCTCTTGCTGTTGCAGGACCCACGTCCCTGGGCGCCGGGGCCTACCTTTGTACCAGCTGACGATGGGCTTGGGTGTGCCCGTCACACGGCAGGCCAGCTTGACCGTCTCGCCCAGCTCAGCCGTGCAGTCAGCCAACTCCTCTTCAAAATCCGGGGGACCTGAAGACGCACACACACACGGGGCGCTGAGCGCTCTGCAGGGGACTCACTGGTGCCCTCGGGTGCACCCCTGGCAGGCCAGAAGCCCCACGACCAAAGGTGTGGGTGCTCGACCACCATCCCTTGCGATCTTTCACCCGGGATCCCACACTTGGGCCCGGAATCAGGGTGAGGGAGGCAGGCTGGTGGATACTGGGATGTGCTGGGGACTGTAGAGAAGGAGGGCATGTTGAAAGGGGAGCCTCTCTTTGTTCCAAGTGAAGAAACAGCACCAGCGCTGCTGGGCCCTTCACGTCCCCTCACCCAGTCTGGGTGCTGCCTGTGCTGAGGCCCTGAGTGGCCCTGAGGCTCCCGCACCCAGGTCAGGGCCAGCCCGACACCCCAGCTCAGGGCTCCGAGAAGCTGAGCTGACGGAGAGGAGAACCAGCCGTCTGCCCCAGGATGAGCCCCTTCCTGGTGCTGCCCGAGGAGGTGGCCCGGCCAAAAGGTTCAAGCGTGCCGTCCGGCCTCACCGCCAGGATGGGTACTCACGCCAGACGGGCAGGGCCAGGCGCTGCTGGATGCTGCAGATCTCCTTCACCCAGGAGTTCTTGGTGACGACCGTCCGCGCCTGCAGCAGGTACTTGCGCACCGAGCCCTCGCGCTCGTGCCAGATCTCGAAGGCACGGTCGTCCCCCTCCACCTGGTCGTTCAGGTCAATGCTGCTCAGCTGTGGGGGGAGGATGCAGGCTGACCGCCCGGACACGGGCAGAGCCTCGGTCACCAGGGACAGGGTGGCGGCTGCAGGACCTGCCCCCGGCCTCCACCCAGCCCCTTCCCCCCAACCCCCCAGGCTCGGCTTTTGCCCCGCAAACCTTCATCATGTTCCGGAAGACGTAGCTGAAGGTGTCGGTGCGCGAGTCACGCCTGGGCTTGCAGACCACCAGGTGGTGGCGGAACAAGAAGACGTGCCGGTGGTGGCCCTTCCAGGGCATCCGAGCGCCTGGCGCCCCCTCCCACACAATGAAGTGGCCCTGGGGGAGCCGCCAGCCTGCGGTTAGCTGGGCTGGCTCAGGGTGCAGCCCCCCACGCAGCCCCCACCGCCAGCCGTCCTGCCTAGGCCCTCCGCCATGCCCCCGACCTGGCGGATGGGCTCGCCCAGGGCCTCCAGGGTGCCAGGGTAATTCTCCATGAGCGACACGTGCAGCTGGTTCTCAGCACGCTGAGGCAGGGCCGACACCACCGCGTAGGCCTGCTCCAGCAGCGCGCAGTTCTGCCCATTCCGCGCCTTGTTGCGGATCAGCTCCTGCAGAGATGCGGGTCAGGGCGTGGTCTGGGGGTGGCTGGGCGAGGGGGTGGCCCCGCAGGGCCCTGCCAGCCCTGTCTACCTTGAGCAGGGCCTGGTACTGCTGGATCCGCTGCACCGGCTGCTCCAGGAAGTGCTGCAGGGGCGGTGGGGGCGGCTGCGAGGGGTCTGCAGCCAACAGCACCTCCTCAGTGTATTTCTGTGGGGACCACGGGGTGGGGTTCAGGTCAGGAACACGCGGCCCCCGGACAGCCCATGTCATCAGAGCCCCAGAGCCAGGGGTTGGGGTCCTGGGGGTGCACACATGCACGCGGCCCCTCCACCCCAGGAGGGCCTCACCCCCACCCCAGGCGATGGCCCGTGTCACTGTCTGACAGGTGAGCAGAGCTTTGGGGGGTCCTGCTCGCTCTTCTCACTAAGCTAGGCCCAGGGGGCCTGAGCAGGTTCGGGGAGCCCAGACAGGGTCAAGGAAGATGAACTCAGAGCAGGGACCAGCACTGAGGTGGGGGACAGGGGTGGGGCTGATGGGCCCCCAAGCCGGGCAGGGGGCACCTTGTAGAATTCCTGCACGGCCGTGCTGACGACCACCGCCTCGGCCTGCACGCGCCCCACCAGGAACTCCAGATACTTCTCAAAGGCCTCCTGGTTCTTGATGAAGCACATGGCCACGTCGTCGTCCGTGTCACAGCTCTGTAGCTCCTGCAGGAAGCTGCCATGGAGAAGAGAGTGGTCAGGTGAAGGCTGACCTCAGGACCCCCGCTCACAACCCAAGACCCAGTCCCGAGCCCTCGCGTTGGGAGGAAACAGCTTCCCGCCCAGGGCCAGGGTCCTGCAGGCGAGAGTGTGTGCCGGGCTGTGGGGGCACATGTGTGTGGTATGTGAGGGTGTGCCTGCACGTGCACATGTGCAGGTGTGCATGTGCACATGTGTGTGGCCATGCATGTGTAGGCATGAGTGCACACATACATTTATGCACACAAATATGTGGGTGTGCGCGTATCCGTGTGTGCTGTGTGAGAGGATACGTGTGTTTCTGGGCATGCCCGTGAGCGTGGGCTGTGGCAGGCACTCCTGTAGGTAAGTGGGGCACACACGCCCGTGTCCTGGGACATGTGCATCCTTGTACAGGGTGTGGGGAGCCAACAGGTAAATGTCCACAAAGGTTCTCCCCCTCCTCGGCTCCTGCCCATTCCTCCACGTCCCAGCCCCGTGGCTACATGTGTCTGTGTGTGTGTGTGTCCAGGTGCGCGTCTGCATGCATGTGAATATGCACGTGTGGGTACACACATCATGTGTGTCACACACACGTGTACATGCGTGCACCCAAGTGTGTGTGCACGTGTGCATCTGTGCGTCCCTGTGTGAACATGTGTGTGTGCACACAAGGCCCACCCTGCCTGCCCACCTGCTGTGGAAGTGGCTGATGTCCTGCACATTTCGGAAGATGACCGCCTTCTGGCTGGCAACGGCGGGGGGCACATGGGGGCAGCAGTCCAGGTGGCTCATGTGGTGGCCCTGCAGGAACTGCAGCTTGCCCACGAAGGCCTGCTCCGAGCTCAGCAGCTCCTGGATGACAGAGCTGGAGGGGAGAGTGTCGGGGGAAGACCCTGGGGCTCAGCTGCTGAACCGGGGGGATACCTCTGCATCATGTGCAGCCTGCCGCCCACTTTCAGAATGGCCGCGCCCCCGACAGGGCCTCCTGCCACACCAAGTCACCAGACAGGTGTGGCAGGTGGGAGGCCGGCCAGGAGGCTCTCATGGAATTAGTGCCTCAGAGGCCCTGCAGGACCCCCAACGCCCTTGCAGCCCCACCCGCGACCCCTCACCTCAGCCTCGTCTTGTACTCGTCCTCAGACACGGCCTCCCCAGGGAACTCGGGGGCCTCGGCAGGCCCCCACTCTGGTGACAGCTGGTGAGAAACACGAGGGGTCTCAGACGGCCTGAACTCTAAACCTGCCCTGTGAGGTCAGGCTCCCGCCCTCATGGGGGGACAACTATCCCGGGATGCTCAGCCATCCAGGTACCTTGAGCCGCCTGTCCAGGTAGGCAGGGGACACCCAGCCTTGCCGTGAGGGGCTGGATTTGGTGGGCTTGGTGCGCACGAGCCAGCGCAGTGGGTGGGCCGAGTCCAGCACCTCCACGTACTGGCCCTCCCGCAGCGAGATGGCATCTGGCTCAGCCCCCAGGGGCACGTAGTCAGCAGTGACCACGTAGATGTCAAAGATCTGGGAGGGGGCGGGGGGTGGCGCTGAGTCAGACCTGGAGAGGCGTCAGCCAGACCTCCCAAGGCCCCGACAGACCCCCACAGACCCCACAGGGCGCGGGACCCGGAGAGGGGCCAGTGGGCCTCCCAGGCCCCAGACTACAGGGCCTCAGCATTAAGAAAAGAGGACACAGCCACGCTGGGACTCTGCCACGTCCTGGAACAGGCCCCACCCGTCTCTGCTGATGAGAATCCTACCAAGGGTGCTAAGGGGGCACCCCAAAGGGGCAAGGGGAACCCCTGGAGGTGCCGGGGTGGCCTGGATCATGGTGGTGATGTTGGCCACCCAGGTGTGTGCCCCCCAGCCCCCCACCCACCCCCGCACCTCGCCCCGGGAGTCCCCGTCCTCTGACTCCGAGGACGACTCCTGGACGCTGGAGGAGGGGCGCGAACGGCCGTGCCGGGGGGACGCGGATGGCGTCTTGGACTCCTCATCGCTGTCACCTCCGGGCACCTGCAGCTTGGCTGGGGGGCACAGGGCAGGTGACACCTGGGAAGGGCCGGCCCTCCCGGGTCCTCCCCTCATGGGTCTCCAGAGCATGGGTGGGGAGAGGACACGGCCCCAGCCTCGCTCCCAGTGGACGCCCTCACCTTGCGTGATCTTGGCCGACACCATCTCCGTGATCTGCGAGGTAAGCTTCTGCAGGAACTCCTCCGTGCCCACCTCGGCCAGGGACAGGTGGCTGCAGGCCTCCGCCACTGGGAGCTCTCCTGGGGGCCAGACTCCACCTCAGCTGGCATGCGTTCCCAAGCACCCCTCCAGGCCCGTCCTGGGCTCGGGCGTCGGGGAGACAAGGACCCACAGACCTGGGGCCAGCGCCGCTGGAAGCGGGAAAGGCTGACCAGGACTAAGGGCCGAGTTGGCTCAAGGGCATCTGAGCCAAGGTGTGATGGACAGAGGGGCTGTGAACACAGGGAAGCAGGGTCTGGGCAGGAGGACAGCAGGCAGTCAAGGACACTGAGACAGTGGGCGGCTGGAGGGACAGCAGGCAAGGGCACTGAGAGCCATGCTGGGTAGAGGCCAGACCCGCTGACGGGCGGGAGAGGAGTCTGGAGCCATGGGCCACAACAGGGTTTGTGCCAACTCCATTCGCAGTGGCCACTTGGCCGCTGGTCTGGGAAGGGGCAGCTCAGCCAGGGGGTGGGAGACGAGGGCAGGTTCTGGACACTGAAAGCAGGGCTGGGGGATCTGAGATTTGACGGTTTGGAGTCTGCGTGGCAGAAGCGCGATGCTTTGGGTGGAGTGGGGGTTAAGGGTGAATGAGGGGTCTTGGAGGGGGCAGCACAGGGAATGGCGGGGAGGGAGTAGGTCAACTGAGAAGTGGCTCCAAAGGTGGGTGACAAGCAAGTGAGGTGCAGAGCCGTCTCCCCTCCACCTCTGCGCAGACTTGTATTTTCCATAAAAATACGCCAAGGTGCTGGGAGGCCCCTGCATGGGAGGCCAGGAAGCAGCCAGACATGTGGGGGCCGCACTTGGAGGACGGGAGGGGACGCTGGGGACAGAGCAGTTGGGTGCAAAGCCAGCACCTACCTCCATGCACCGCCCTCACCCCAGACCAGCCCTGACTTGACAGTGTCCACACTCGGGCCGGGCGTACACACAGCCTGCTGGATGTGAGCACTGAGCCAAGGCTGGCTGGGCCCGGGGCCCCTTGGGCTGCCAGATCCACGATGCTCAGCAACAGCCCCCAGAACAGCCACAGCTCAGAATCAGGGTCACGCAGGGCAGAGAGCCCCAGCTCAGAGTTGGACAAGCAGGCATTTCTGGGGCCACAGGGTCTAGAAGGAGACTCGTGGGCCTGGGGCCTGCCAGTCGGGCAGCCTCCTCCACACCCCAGCCCTGCATCAGGGGCCTCGGCGGCCCCAGCCCTGCGAATGCCGCTCAGCTGGTACCTTTCCTCTGTCCGGCGAGGTCAGCGAAACCCGCAGATTCTGACAGCTGTGCCAAGACGGCTTGGGTCCTAAAGCGGGGAGGGGGTGTCCTGAAGGGCCTGGGGTGGACCCCGCCTCCCCATACCGTTGGGTGGGAGCTTCTGAGAGAAAGAGGGTCTGGGGACAGGGGGCTAGGATGCCACAGTCAGGGAACTGGAAAGCCCTCCTTTCGTGATGGGGAAACTGAGGCACAAAGAGGGACAGGGGATGGCCCAAGAGTAGAGCTGGGCTGCGGTCCAGGACGGGGTTCCCTCCCCAGCAGCAGCACTGACCTGCAGGCCCCTGCTCCCGGCCCCACCATGGCCTGCCAGCTCTGGGGTAGACCCTCACTCACCCCTGCAGGAAGGTGGACATGAGGGCCTCCTTCATCCCGGCCTGCTCCTCCACTGCCCCAGCCTCCTTGGACACTGTCGGGAGAGCAAGGTGAACCACCAGGATGACACCCCGGCCTCTGCTGAGCTGATTCTGGTTGGAACCCCTGCCCAGGGTGTCTGGGCTGCCCCAGGGCCTTGACCCTATCCATCTAGAGCCCAGAGGAGGGGCTGTGCCCAGCGTCCCAACTCGGGCCATGGTCACCCCACCAGGGTGTGCTTGACTCACCAGCCCTCAGAGGGGCTGAGTGGGCCCAAGAAGAAACCACTCAGCACAGCAGGGGCTTCTGGGGCGGTCTCGGCCAGCTGAACAGAGCCCACAGGGCAGGGGGTGGGAGCCGGCCCCCCTGGGGCTCTGTACTCGGGGGTCTCCCAGCTCTGGGAGGGGACAGGGGTCTGGTCCGAGGGACGGGCATCGTGTTCCCAAGAGGGCCCAGACACCCTCCCCCTCCCCACCAGTCAACCACGCCCACTCACGGCCGGAGACGTGCAGGCTGGCGGAGCAGAGGGCCTGGCCGGCGGCATTGCTGGCGATGCAGGTGTAGGTGCCCTGGTGCTGTCGGCCCACGTCCAGCAGGACCAGGCTGTGTTGCTGCGCGGAGCAGGCTACTGTGTAGCCCGGCGTGTCACGGCTGATCCACAGCACGCCCCGCTCCGCCTCCTCCCGCAGCCAGTGCACGGCCGGGGTGGGGCGTCCTGCAGGCCGGAGTGGAAGGTACAGTCATCCCCCGCAACCGGGAGCAGGTCTCTGGGAAAGGGGGTCGTCTCTGAGCCTCCCGGGGGGCCTCAGTGGGGATGGGGGATCTGCTCTGAGCCTTCTGGGGGGAACCTCAGTGGGGACGGGGGACAGGAGAGCCCTACCTTCAACCTTCACAGAGAAGGTGACACTGGCACCCTTTTTCACCTTCTTAGGGGTGAACTTCTCCAGAAAGCGGGGTGGCACCAGCTGTTGGTGCACATCTGGGGAAACACAGGGCAGCTGGTGGGGAACACATACAGAGTCCTGGCCCCGTGGGTGGGGTGGGCTCTTGGCCTCGAGGGGCACCTGGTGCAGTCCCACCGCCAAAGCCCAGCCACCAACTGCCCAGTCTCCTCCACATGGGGTTGCCCTCTCACACACCCTTGCTGAGCCCCAGGTGCCCACCACCACCCTCCTTCCTCCCTCTGCCCATAGAGAGTCAGCTCACCTGATGCCGGCTTCTCTTCTGGTTCACTGGGGCCTGAAAGAGGCATAGAAGTCAGACCTGGGGCATGAACATACCTCCCTCCCTGGGCCGGTGGGCCTGCCGAATGGGGAGGGGGCGTCTCAAGGGCAGTCCTACCCACTCCTATACAGCACCTTTCCTGAACCTGGCCACACAGGTGGAATTCACACTCAGATATGGAGAGACAAGAGGCCACGTGGACCAGACCCTGTGTGACCCCAGGAACCCAAGTGTCACCCTGGAGCCAACACTCGGATGTCACACTGAAGGGCAAGGGGACCCCCAGGCAGCACTGGGCCCCTCGTCCAGGGCGGATCTGGGCACAGACATAGAGTCACCCTGCAGGGCTCAGAACTTTGGAGAATAAGGAAGTTCAGACCTCTATTCCTAATGGTCTACTGGGGGCCACATGCTCGCCTGCTCTACTTCACCGGCCAGTCTGCTTGCCGGTCAGCGTACATGGGCCCCACGCCCCACAAGGGCACACGCTCCCTGGGGCTGGCTTCTGCACACGAGGTGATGACCGCTGGGCCTGATCCCAGGCAGCATGTAGGTGGACATCAGCCTGGATGTGGATGCCGGCCTCTGCCTGGTCCCCCAGCACCCACCTCGGACCAGCAGCCGAGCAGACGAGTAGGTAGCGCCCACAGCATTGCTGATATAGGCCGAGTACTGGCCGGCGTCCTCGCTGGTGACCGAGATGATCTCCAGGGTGTGCAAGGTCTTCCTGTCGGCCATACGGATGTGCGCAGAGGAGGTCAGGGGCTGCCCGTCTTTGAACCAGTACAGGCGGGGTGCCGGGTAGCCTGGGGCCACAGTGGGAGTGGTCAGCACAGAGCCACCACCCAGTGGGCACCCTGCCCTCTACATGGCCCAGGGAGGGTGTCCCTCGGAGACCTCTGGGCCACTGTTGACCGCCCAATCTCTGCTGGTGGGAGGTAGCTCCAGGCTCTCCATCCCTCTCCCCCTCACCTTTGACCTTGAGTTGGAACTTGGCCAGGCGTGTGCCAGGGGCTACCTGGAGGTCTTTCAGCTCCTCCACCAGCTGGGGCAGCTGCCCCTCCTCTGAGGATTCTGTGCCCTCTTGCTCGCGGCTGGCAGGGAGAACAGAGAAGGGGCAGCAGTGAAGTGGATTGGTGAGAGGGCAGGAGGGGCCAGGGTCAGGCATGGATAGCTTCTGAGGTCCTGTTGGCTGGAGAGAGGCCGCTGTGGCCTGGTTGAAGGCTCCAAGATTCGAATTCTGTCATTCCTAGCCAGCATCGCCGCCCCCACCCTGGAGCCCGGGACCGCCAGCCCTCTGGGCACTGCCCGTCTCTGCATGGCCCCTACCTGGACAGGTAGCTTTGGGCGCTGAAGTAGGACGACGTCTCGGTAGCATCGGCAGCCGTCTCGTAGTCAGTGCTGGTCACTGGGGATAAAAGGGGGAGCTGGAACGAGGCCTGCACCCTGTCTGCCCCAGCACAGGCCCTGCCTGAGGCCACCTGGTTCTCACTGCACAGCTGTCCCCAAGAGCCACTCACACTCCTGAGCCAGAAGTCACAGGGGACACGGCTACCCTGCGGCCCCTCCCGCCCCCATGCTGTTCCCAGTTATGTTTCTAGACCTGTGCTAACTGCAAGACCCAATAAACTGTAGACACGAGATGATTCTGGGCTTCAAAAATGGCAGGCGTGGCCAGTGGCAGCGTCTTCCAGTTTCATTCTAGTGGAAGCAAGTGATGGCAGGTACAGGCCTCAGAACCACAGTGGGGCTTCCATTTCCAGACACGATGGAGAAACAGGGACTGGGTTTGCCCTCTGTTATGGGCTGAATGTCTGTGTCCCCCAAAATTCATATGCTGGATCCTCACCCCCAATATGATGGTACCGGGAGGGGGGCCTTTGGGAGGTGCTCAGCTCATGGGGTAGAGCCCCATGACACGATCAGTGCCCTTGTAAGAGACCCCAAGAGCTCCCTCGCTGCCTCCACCAGGTGAGGACACGGAGAAGACAGCTGTCTGCAACTCGGAAGAGCCCTCACCAGAGCCCAACCACGCGGCCCCCGACTCGAATTTCCAGTCTCCAGACTGTGAGGAATCAACTTCTGCTGTTTATAAGCACCGTGGTCTGTGGCGTTCCGTTACAGCAGCCGAACTAAGACATCCTCCCCCCGAAACCACCAAAAGCAAACAAAATGTAGGAAACAATGCTTGTGCTGTTCTGATTTATAACAAGAAACATATAGTTGGTCTTGTCCTGTTCCTGGCACGGAATTCCTGAAACCCTTGGAACTTCCTACATGAGGAGAGCTGAAAAGGCGCCTTTTTTATGTTAATGAGGCAACTTTTGGACCACACCTAAGGATGGGGACTGGTTGCCAGGAGAACTGACCCTATGATTAGATGGCTGGAATGGTCAGTCCCACTCCCTGACCTCCAGGAGGGGAGAGGGGCTAGAGGTCAATCAGTCACCAGTGGCCAATGATTTCATCCGTCACACCTGTGTGATGAAGCCTCCAGAAAACCCCAAAGGACCGGGTTCCGAGAGCATCCGGGTGGTGGACACGTGGAGGTGCTGGGAGGAGTGACCCCCTGCACAGGGCACGGAGGCTCTGCCCTTTCCCCAGACAGCCTGTGCGTCTCTTCATCGGGCTGTTCCTGAGTTGTATCCGTTCATAGCAAACTGGTGATCTAGTGAGTGAAACGTTTCCTGAGTTCTGTGAGCCGCTCCAGCGAATTCATCCAACCGAGGAGGGGCCGTGGGAACCTCCGATCTAGAGCCCGTCAATGAGAAGCACAGGTGACACCTGCACTCGGGATTGGCGTCTGAAGCGGGGTGGTCTTGTGGGACTGAGCCCTTTATCTGTGGGGTCTGACCCTATCTCCACATAGGTAGTGTCAGAATTGAGTTGAATGGTAGGATACCCAGCCGGAGTCACAGAATTGCTTGGGGAAAAAACCCTACACTTTGGAATTGGGTGCAGAATCATCGGAATTAACGTCACTGGGCATTATGCAAGTGAAGGATAGTGATCCATTAGAGAGAGGAACAGAAGGGAGCCCTGTGATTGCCTCAGCTGCCTGCGGTGAGTTTCCAGGCCCAGGAGGGGAAACTGAGGCAGACCCTGAGTTGAGACAGAGCCAACATCCTGGGAAACAAAGGCAGCTGGAGTCCACAGGATAGAAAACCAGAGAAGAGAAAGCTGCACAGAGAGAACCCCCTCCCTCGAGGATGCGGCAGAGTGCAGATTCACACGGCATGCGAGGAGAGAACCACAGGGCAGGACTAGAGGAAATGGAGCCAGAGGCACAGGAGGCTGCACAGTCAGGCACTGGCGGAGGGCTCAGGAAGCTCTCACCAGGAGGGGGAGGAGCAGCCTGGACTGAGACCGCTGCGCCCCACCCCATAACCACAGCCAGACCCCAGGGGTCAACCACTTCCCAGGAACTCACTGAACCCAGAACGAAGCCCCACAGGACCTCCAGAAACACAAAACACCAGGTTCCCAACAGGGTCAAACTCAGTGTCAGGCGTCCAGTCAGAGCGGAGGCAGGAAAACAGCACCAAGAACGTAGAGAAAATCCCTCAATCAGAACCAACCCAGAACTGACAGATGTTAGAACGGCAGAGACAGACATTAAAACAGGCACAGAACGTGTCTTGTGTTCAAAAAGTTAAGGAGAGATATAGAATATATTAAAAAGACTTAGTGGAACTTCTAAAGATAAAAAAATACAAGGGGCAGGATGAAGAGCAGATTATGTATCACAGAGGAAAAGGGTCCTGGATGCAAAGGCCCAGAACGAAATGCACAGAGAAAAAGGAACGTTAAAAAGCAAAAAGAGTATTTGTGAGCTGTAGAACAACTTCGAGAGGCTTGACATATGTGTAACTGAGGTTCCCCAAATGAGGAGGAAAAGGAAAAACATTTGACAAAATAATGGCCAACAAAAATTCCAAACAATGAAAATTATAAGTCCCAAATTCCAAGAAGGTCAATTAACTGGAAGCACAAGGGAACATGAAGAAAAGTGCACCAAAGAATATCAAATTACTCAAAACCAGTGATAAAAAGGGAATCTTAAAAAATATTGAGACCGGAGGCCAGCCCAGTGGCGCAGCAGTTTAGTTCGCGCTTGGCAGCCCGGGGTTCGCCGGTTCAGATCCTGGGCGCCTGCCGACAGACTGCTTGTCAGCCATGCCCTGGCGGCGTCCCATATAAAGTAGAGGAAGATGGGCACGGATGTTAGCCCAGGGCCAGTCTTCCTCAGCAAAAAAAAGAGGAAGATTAGCAATGGATGTTAGCTCAGGGCTGGTCTTCCTCACAAAAAAGAAAAAAATATATATTGAGACCATTTTTTGCAGAAATTGACAAGCTTATCTTAAAACTCATATAAAAATGCAAGAGACCCAGAATGTTCAAAACGATCTTGAAAAAGAACAACGTTGGAGGACTCACACTTCTAGGTTTCAAAACTCACTACAAAGCTACAGTAATCAAGACAGCGTGGCCCTGGCATGAAGACAGACATTGAGATCAACGGGATAGAATTGAGAGCCCAGAAATAAACCCATACATTTAATGGAGGTTAGTTTTTGACCAGAGTTCCAAGACAATTTTATGGAGGAAAACACTCTTTTCAACAAATGGTGCTGGGCCAATTGGACATCCACATTAGAAGAATGAATTTGGGCCCTTACCTCACACCATATACAAAAATTAACTCAAAATGGACCAAAGACCTAAATATAAGAGCTAAAACTATACAACGACTAGAAGAAAACATAAGTGTAAATCTTTATAACCTTGGATTAGGCAACGGGAGTCTTAGACATGACAACAAGCAACCAGAGAAAGAACTAGCAACCAGAGAAAAAGTGGATAAACTGGACTTCCTAAAAATTGAGAACCTTTGTGTTTCATAGGACACTATCAAAAAAGGGAGAAGACAGCCCACAAAATGGGAGAAAATATTAAAAAATCATCTATCTGATATGTGCTAGTACCCACCACATATAAAGAACTCTTACAACTCAAAATCACGACATATAACCCAATTTAACAATGGGCAAAGGATTTGAACAGATATTTCTTCAAAAAAGAGATACAAATGGTCAATAAGCACTTGAAAGGATGCGCACCATTATCAGTCATTAGGGAAATGCAAATCAAAACCATAATGAGATACCACTTCACACCCATTAGGATGGCTATTATCAAAAAGATGAACGATAAGCGCTGGTGAGGATGTGGAGAAACCGGAACCCTCGCACATTGCTGGTGGGAATGTAAAATGGTGCAGCAACCATGGAAAACAGTTTGTCAGTTCCTCTAAAAGTTAAACATAGGGTTACCATATGATCCAGTAACTCCACTCCTAAGTACACACCCAACAGACGTCCATGCAAAAACTTGTACATGAGTATTCACAGCAGTATTATTCACAACAGCCCAAACGATGAACGGATAAACATCACCCAATGAGTGGATAAATAGTCCATATGCAATGGAATATTTTTCAGCCATAAAAAGGAATGAAGCACTGATAAAAGGTGCAACATGGACGGACCTTGGAAACACGCTCAGCAACAGAAGTTAGACACAAAAGGCCACATATCATATGATTCCATTCATGTGAAACGTTCAGAACAGGCAAACCCACAGAGACAGAAAGCAGATTAGTGGTTTCCAGGGGACAGGGGAGTGATGGACAGTGGGTATGGGGTTTTGTTCTGGGATGATGGAAATGTTCTGGAACTAGATGGTAGTGATGGTTGCACAACCTTGTGAATATACAAAAAACCACTACATTGCACATTTTAAAATGGTGAATTTTACAGTGTGCAAACATGTAAAAATTTTAAAATCCCAATAGAAAAGACAAATTATTACAGAGAAGCAAACATAAGAATGACATCATATTTCTCAGTGGAAACAATGCAAGCTTGCAGATGGTGGAGCCACGTCATTCCAGTATGGAAAGAAAAACTGTCCTAGCAAAAATACCTTTCAAAAACAAAAGCAAAATAAACACATTTTTTCAGATATACAAAAGGAAGAATTCCAGCATACCCATGCTACAAAAAAAAAAAAAATGTTAAAAGATGTCCTTCAAGCAGAAAGAAAGTGACACCAGATGGAAATCTAGATGTACACAGCAGAGCGAGAGCATGGAAACAGAACTGCCTGCATAGGTAAGACAGGCTCTTATTTAAGGTGATCGACTTGTTATTGCTGTGGGGTTTTTATCATAATGTGTTTAACCAATTCCTTGCTATTAGACACCTAGATTAGGTTTTTATTGGCTAATATAAATAACTACAATTCAAGAGACTTACACATATTTTTATACATTTAATTTTTTTTTAGAAATACAACTGCCGAGAATACTTGTTTTGGTAAAATTCTTCATTGACAACTTGTACCATTAACACAAATTTGTTTACCAGCAGGCTGGGAATTCTCACTTACTGAAACCCTGAGAACAATACCTGTTATCTTTTAAGAAATCTTCGGCAGTTTGAGTGACAAAATTATGTTTCTGATTTGCATTTCTTCACATATCAGTTCAGCTTTCTTTTTCATACACTGGCCTTTTTTTCATTCTTCTGTGACCTTTTATCTTGTTTACTCTTTTTAAAAAAACCCTCAAGTTTACATGTTATAAATAACCTTCACAGGTTGTTTCCTCTTTATTCTCGGAATGTTCTTGTTGTCATGTTTTTTTAAACAGTTTCTTCCTTTTTATTTTGAGAGAACTGGACATCCTCACACTGTTCTACGAAATAATGCAGAGACCCCCACATACTCTTCAGCCACCCTCCAGCAGTAACTCCTCTCAAACTATGAAAGGTGACGTTGATATGCCCCTCGACCTTGTTCAGATTTCACAAGTTTCACACGAACTCCATTGAGTGTGCATGTATTTAATTTTGTGCAATAAAATGCAGTTTTATCACAGCTGTTGCACGTGTCAATAACTCGTTCCTCTTCCTTGCCAAGTCATAGTCCACAGAACAGCCGTCCAGTTTAACCTTTCACCCCCTGAAGGACAATTGGGTCATTACCAGTTTTCAGCTATTAGGAATAAAGCTGGTATGAGCAGTTGGATACAGGTTTTATTATGAATTTGAGTTTTCATTTCTCTGGGACAAATTCCCCAAAAAGCAATTGTTGGGTTGCACGGTAACTACATGGTTAGTTTTGTAAGAAACTGCCACACTGTTTTCCAGAGTGGCTGCACCATTTTCTATCCCCACCAGCAGTGCACAGGGGATCCCGTTTCTCTGCATGCTCATCCGCATTTGGGGGTGTCACCATTTCTTACTTTAGCCATCCCGTTCAGTGCACAGTGACGTCTCGCTGGGGCTTCGATCTGCATTTCCCTGATGGCTAATGATGCTGAACATCTCCCGTGTCCTCACTTGCACCTGTGCGTCCTCCCACAGAACGTCTTGACATGTCTTTTGCTCCTAACTGGATTTTTAACAATTTTTTACTGTTTAATGTTGAGCATTGTTTATATATTTTACATAAAAGTCCTTTATTAGATCTGTGGTTTGCAGATATTTCCTCCTTCTTAACACTGGGTCTTTCTCAGAGCAGGAGTTTCTAACTCTGAGAAGGTCCAGTTTACCACTTTTTCCTTTTCCGGGCATTGCTTTAGTGTCAAGTCTAAGAAGTCTTCTGCTAGCTCTAGGTCCTGAAAATTTCCTTCCATTGTTCTTCTAGAATTTTTATAGTTTAATACTTTACATTTCAGTACGTAATCCACTTTGAATTAATTTTTGTATAAGGTCAAGGTTCATTTTTTCGCCTACGAGTGTCCAAACTACTCCACACTACTTGCTGAAATTCTGTTCCTCCAATTCATTGCTTTTGCACTTTTGTCAAAACTCAGTGGACATATTTGTAGGGGTCCTGGCAACCACTCTCCATCCTGAAGCTGTCTAGGGGCCCGTCAGGGGTCACCACATTAGAACAAAGGGCACCCCCTCCCCATTGTCACAGAGGAAATCTGACAGGAATTAGGAGCTGCATGCCAAGAACCAGGCGCCAAAACCAAATAAATATTTCTTGTTATCCCACAGTGCCATTAGCCACCCACAGCGTCCTGGGGCACCAC
Organism: Tapirus indicus; assembly: GCA_031878705.1. Classification (NCBI taxonomy): domain Eukaryota; kingdom Metazoa; phylum Chordata; class Mammalia; order Perissodactyla; family Tapiridae; genus Tapirus; species Tapirus indicus. Next base: position 72,999 of record CM062925.1, on the reverse strand, counting down.
CAAACCTTCCCAGGCCCCTCCCCAGCCTGGACGCCTGTCAAGGAGATAAGGCCCCCTCCCCACCCCAGGGGGCTCCCAGAGAACTCTCCATCGGCCACAAGACATTGAGGCCCCAAATCCTGTCTGGTCAAGACCAACGTTCTCTGGACCATCCTCCAACCTAGCACTGCCCCTCCCAGCCGGAGCCCCACCGCCCACCCCAGGGCCATCAAACCAGGACCACGGCACTCACAGTCTACGCGCAACTCTGCCTTGGTGGAGGACACACCCATGCTGTTCTCGGCCAGGCAGCGGTAGACGCCCATGTCTGCCGGCACCACGGCCGTGATGATGAGCTGGTGGCCGCCCTGCTGGTCTTCACTGATCATGTAGTGGTCATCCTCCTCCAGCACCCTCCCGTCCTTGAACCAGCGCACGCTGGGCACCGGCTGGCCCGTCACCACGCAGTCGAAGCTCACGGGGTACCCGTCCTGCACCTCCTGATTCTGTAGCTCAGTCAGAAACACTGGGGCTGGGAGGGACAGGCAGGGGATGCAGTGAGTTAGCCCTGGGCTCCCCCGATTGCCCCAGCTGCCAACGCTTCCATGTGCACAATCTGCATGGCATCCATTCACGTGGGAGTGCTCGCAGACCCAGTGGCTGAGCAGAATTCTGTTCCTGCCAGCTTCTCCCCATTCTCCGGGAGAATCCTCTCTGACAGGCTGGTTCCTGAGCTACCGTGAGGCCAGAGGGACAGCAAATGAGAAGTGGGAGGAGGGGGAAGTAAGGGGGAGACCAAGGCCATGCAGGCTGGCGGGTCAGGGACCGGAGGTGCCAGAGTGGCTCAGAACTGGAGAGGAGAGATTTCAAGACGCGGTGCCGTGGATTATTATTGATCCCATCTTTGTTGTTCTTAGAGAGACACCAGTAAACGGTATAACGGCTTTTAAATTAATTTTAGTTGCTGGAGCAGGAAATGGCACAAGGACCACGCCACATGGAACCCCGCCTTCTATACAGGTTGCATCTCAAACCCTCAAGGGGGAAAAAAACCTCTAGGAAGTCAGCATTCACACACCCGTTTGACAGACAAGGCTCAGAGAAGCCAGCTAATAGTAGGCAGAGCTGGGATGTAAGTTGAGCTCTGTCTAACCCCAAAGTTAGGGCTCCTCCCAGCCCGGTGGGCTGCAGCTGTGAGGGGCCCGAAGCTGGAGCCCAGCCAGCAGCCCAAGAGCTCAGCTGACCCTGCTCACCACGGCCAGCTCTGCCCCTCCTCTCTCCCCACCCCAACTCAGGTGGCTTGCAGACTCACCAGCCTCTGCAGTCAGCAGGCTGGGCACCGGTTCCAGAGGTGTTGCAGGGGCAGAGGCCACCTTCCCAATGCACATCTCCACCCCTCGAGGCCCCTGCTCTGAGATGCTGATGTCCACCCCAATGCCCATCGTGCCAAACATCTCCCGGAAGCGGGTGGCCGCCCGCTGGGCCTCAGCAACCTCCTCGAAGCGGATGCGGACGAAGTGCTCGTCTTCGCGGTAGGTCTGCCAGTCCCCTGGCTCCTCGGGTTCCGCAGTGCCCTCGTCGGCGCTGAGGAAAACCTCCTCGTCTGAAACCTCGGCTGAGCCCTTTGTGCAGAAGAGACGGTGCAGCCGCCGGGCGGCGCGGCGGAAGGCGTCGTCCAGTTCGCCCCCGGAGGAACTCTCGGCCTCGCTCTCCGTCCCGCTGACCACCACACAGGCGCTGTGGGCCGCGTGGCCGAACCTGCTGCTCACTTGACAGGTGTAGCGGCCGGCATCCGCATGGCCCAGGCCGGTGACCAGCAGAGAGCAGGTGCCGTCCCCGAGCTGGTCGATGTGGTGGTGCCGGCCGTCGGTCAGCTCCACACCGTCCTTCAGCCAGCGGGCCTGCACATCTGCCTTGCTGGTCACCACACACTCCAGATGCAGGACGTCCCCCACCTGCACCTCGGTGTCCCCGAACGTGCGGCAGAACACGGGCCCCTCCTGCTGCTTCATCTCCTTCCGGACTCTGTAGCCCTTGAAGGCGGCCTGGATCTTCACGGCTGCCTTGTCCATGGACGGGTCACCCAGGTCCTCTGCGCTCAGGTCTCCTGGTGGTGGGCGCACTACAGCTGGCTGCTCCTCCTGCTTCTGTGGCTTCCCGGACGGGGCTGCTGGGACCCCAACCTGCATGCACAGGAAAACCAGCCCGGGTGGGGAAGGACAGAGCAGAGCCCGATCTCCCACCCCAGCTTCACATCTCCCTCCCGCACACCACTCTGCCTCCTGCCTGCTGGCAGCCACACCACCTTCACCGAGCCCGGGTGCCTGATGGCTCCTATTGTGGCCAAAAAGCAAGCCACGCCCCGAAATCACTTTACACGGTCACCCAAGCCAGGGGTGACACAGTTGCAAGGAACACCCCAGAGAAGCCAATTCCAGCTCTTCAGAAAAAAGTTTTAACAGTCAGCTGGATGGCTGTGTGACAGCTAGATCTTAAGTGAGCATGAAGGAAGCCATCTTAGGAAAAGGAGGCGGTATTGTAACGGTGACCCTGACTCACCAGTCTCTGTGAATACATTCTAGCCCTCACAGAGCCTAGATGATTAAGCACCTCTCGCTTTTGCAAAACACATGATCTGCTAATACTATGACTCTTGCTTATAATAAGATGATAACTTTGTTTTCTGAGTTCCCCAGGAACATGATGACCTCCAGAAGGAAAAACTATGTTGATACCCATCACAAATGACAGAAGAAAGAGATAATGTGGCACCTTGAAGTTCGTCACACCAGATGGTCAACGACCCTAAATCCCCTCCTTCCTTGCCCATTTCCATGACTGCCTCGAGATTCTGTATGATTTTAAGATGGCTCTTTAGGACTAGTCCACCATCTTCCAACTGTACTAGATAATTACATAAACTTTCCTTTCTCAACCATCGACTCATTTGCAATTAATTGGCACTGGATTGCTGTGAGCAGAGTGAGCCATTTTTGCTTGGTTACAGGTGGATGGTGGATGGTGGGTGGTGGATGGGTAGTTGGATTGGATGGATGCATGGATGGTGGATGGGCAGATGTAAGGAGAGAGAATGGGTGGACAGGTGCCATGGGCACATGACGGAAGGATGGATAGATAGGAAGACGAACGGATGACAAATGGATGGGTAGTTGGAAGGACAGGTGGGTGGACAGGCTGATAGAAAAATATATGAATGGATTAACAGGTGCAGAAACGGTGAATGGATGGATAGCTCGGTGGGTAAATGGATGGATGGATGGATGGATGAATAGACGTGTAGATAGTTGGGTGGATGAGTGAATGGATAGGCTGACAAATAAACGAATGATTGGGTGAATATGTGCAGGAATGGTGGATGAATGGATGGATGGGTGGATAGATAGATGGAAGATGGATGGATGGATGGATAGATGACATGTGGATAAATGGACAGATGGATGGATCGGGGGATAAATGAATGGGTGGATGGATGACAGATACATGGTGAGTGAACTGATGGATAAACGGATGGTGGATGAACAGACAGACAGACAAACGGATGGTGAAAGAGTGGATGCATAGATAGTGGAGGGATAATGCGTGGAAGGACAGGGGACGAGTGGTGAAGATCTGAGACACCCAGGCCTCTCCTTGCAGGCCAAGCTGGAGGCTCACCTTGCTGGCCAGTGGTGAGGCACCGGGCCTGCCGGCCTTCTTGAGGTAGGAAACCAGGGAAGGAGTGCCCGCCCGGGACTCGTCGTCAGAGCTGGTGTGCGAGAGATCAGCCTCGCCGGTGCGTGTCAGCTCGTCAGCCGTGGAGTAGTCCTCAGAGAGGTCGGGGGCTGCCTCCTCTGCCTCCTGCCGCAGGCGCTGCAGGCGTCCGTCCTCCTCGGGCAGCTCGCTGATGGAGTCCAGCGTGGGCTCGCGACTCATGCGGCGCTTCCGGGCCAGGGCCTCCCACAGCAGGTGCAGGTCACCCTCCTGGGCCGCCGCAGGGGGCAGGCTGGGCTGTGTCGGGGCCTCATCCCCTGAGTCCGGGCTCAGCATCACTAAGGAGAGCAGGAGACTGGTCAGCCAGGCTGGGACAGAGCCGGATCCCAGACCAGCCTTGGCTGCTGACCTTGGTTCCCCAGACAGCTCTGCCGCCACAGTGTTTCTGAGGTTTTAGAGGCTCTGAATGGCCCCCTCCAGGCCTCAGCCTCCCCTGATCAGGTGAAGCCCCAGTCTACCTCCTACATGGAGGACCAGACCATCAGGACAGAGAGGGCTCTGCCAAGTCGGACTGGGCCCACCTCGGCCCTTCTGCTTCTGTTGCCCGAGAGAAGACCTAGATCCCATGGGATCTTATCACAGGGCAGGAAGAAGATGAGCATGGGGAGGTAGAGCCAAGGTCAGAGCAGAGGGGTGCTGAGTGAAGAAGGGAGGGCTCAGGGCAGGGGGGAGGGGGCTCAGCGCCCAGGGAAGGCTCAGAGTGCAAGGGCCTGAAGACTTAAGGGACCATGAGTGGGTACCAAGGGCTACGTTGGCCAGGACCCCGCTCAGGAAGGGGGCTGACCTCAAATGCCAGGGATAAGGATTCTGACATGAAGCTGAGCTACACTGGGTCTGTGCATCTTCCCCCCAGCCTCAAGCTCCCCACAGGACCCCACGGGTGGAGAGCCAGCCCACTCCAATGCCCCAGCCCCCCCCCCGCTGGGCCCCAGGAGGACGCACCCTTGAAGGCAGTGGCTGCAGTGGGGGCGGGTCCTGGGACGGGGCCACAGCAGTACTCGCCCTGGTCCTCTGCGGAGAAGCCACGGATCACCAGCGTCTGCTGCTGACCTTGGCTGAGAACCTGGAAGTGCTCACTGGGCTGGATGGGCTCCATCCCCTTCATCCAGACGACCTCACCAGCCTCAGCCACCTCACACTCCAAACACACGTCCTCACCGGCCACCACCTGCCGGCTCTCGGGAACAGGGGGCGCAGACGCAGGCTCCAGGGGCTCTGCTAGAAACAGGGTGCCCGGCCGGTTGGGCACATCAGCAAGGACGGGCCCCAGGTTCTCAGCTTAGGAGGTCTTGAATCTCCAAGTGGGACCCCCACCCTCACCAGGGGGCTGAGGGCCCAACTCACCAAGCCGCACCATCTGGGGCAGGTGCACCGGCTCCCCCGCGCCTGCAGGGCCCACGGCCGCCACACGGAAGCGGTAGGTCTCCCCAGGGGCCAGGCCATCCACCACACACTCGGGCCCCGGCACCAGCTCGTGGCACAACCGCCACTCGCCCGTGGCCGCTGCCTTCATCTCTACCCGATAACCGCAGAGACCGCCACCACCATCGCTCGCCGGCGCCACCCAGGACAGCGTCACGGAGTGGCCGCTACGCCCCACCACCTCGGCGTCCTCGGGAGGGTCGGGGAGGCCTGTGGGGAGGGGACCGGTCAGCCCCAGCCCTGCCCGCCCTGGGGTCTGGACCTGGGGTGCAGTGAGGGTGCTGGGCGGGCCGCTCCCCAGGCCTATGAGCCGCTGTGCCCGGTGCCCAGCCGCCTCAGGGAGCCAGGGTCGTGGGCTGGAGTCACAGGGAGACGGTGCCCAGAGCCCGCCCAGCGTGGGGACCATCGGAAGCCCCCAGCACCCTCCCCCCCCCACCCCCAGCCTCCGCAGAGCCCCGGACGCCAGCCGCAGCGCGGCCCGAGCACCCACCCAGCACGGTGAGCCGCGCGGAGGCCACGGCGTCGCGGGCCGCGAAGGTGACCTCGCCCGCGTGGTGCGGCCGCGCGCGAAGCAGCAGCAGGGCATGGCGGCTGCCGTCGGCCGTGACCGTCCAGTCGGCGTCGTCCGGCTGCACCGCGGCGCCGTTCACGTACCAGGTGGCCTCGCCCACCGGCACGGCCTCGCTGAGCGTGCAGCTGAAGCAGGCCCGCCCCCCCGCCGGCACGGCGGCGTCCCGTGGCGGCTCCAGGACCTCCAGGCGCCAGCCTGCGGGGCGGGGCGTGGAGGGTGAGCGCGGGCCGAGGGGCGGCCTCCGGGGGGCTCGGAGACCCCCAGGCCGCCCCCTCTCCGCCACTCCCGCCCCCTGAAAGAGGAGGCGGCCCAGCCTAGGGAGAGTGGGGTCTCAGAGACGCAGGCCCCGCCGCAGTCACGCACCCTCCTCACCTCCGCAGCTTGGCGTTTGGTGGGAGGGGTCCGAGAGCCCGGCGCCCCGCCCCCGCGGCCCCCCCAACCTCCCCGCATCCCTGCAGCAGGGGGTCCGGTGGGAGGGGCCCCACGCCCACCCTGGGGTTCCCGGCCGCACCCTAACCTCTGACGGTGAGGAACGCTGATGTCACCACGTCCCCCGCCAGGAAAGTCACGCGGCAGCTGTCCTGCGGCCGCAGGTTTTTGAGCAGCAGCAGGTGCCGCAGGCCGTTCTCAAAGTAGACCACCTCGGCGTCCTCGGAGGTGCGCACTGGCTCGTCGTCCAGCAGCCAGGTGTGGGCGGCCACCTCGGGCCGGGACAGCTGGCACTCGAACAGCGCCTCGCCGCCCTCAGGCGCCTCCACGTTCTCCAGGCCCCGAACCACGGTGTTCTTGGCTGCGGGAAGGAGACAGCTCAGGGGTGCGGGCCTCCTCCGGCGGGGCGCCCACACACCCCCCCCACCCCCGCTCGGCAGGACAAAGGGCTGAAGAGAATGTGGCCACAAGGGGGCTGCGGGTGGTGTCCATGTGCAGCCGCCGCAGCGCCCTACGGACACCATCACAGCCCTGGCGGCAGAGGCCCCACCTCACAGGCTAGAAGCCTCACAGCATTCGCCAGACAGCAGACGAGGAGCTCGGGAGCCCCAGCCCGCCTCAAAGCCCAGTGCCCTTGCTGGTTCCAGCTCTGGGTCCTGCTCCCTTTCCTCTGGTCCCCCAGCCAGCACTGTCAGACCTGCTGGGCGGCTGCTCACCCGGTGGAGCAGAGACCTCGGCCCTCATTCAGCACCCCTCTCTAATTCCCCTGTACATGCACTGAGTCTGCAATGAGTGGCTGCACTTTTCATGGAAGCCGTGAACTCAGTGCCTCACCACAGGGGGCTTGCCGCCTCCAGGGCCCTTCCCACAACAGTCCACCTGTACCGCAGGTGAGGCCAGTGGGCTGTGCAGTCCAGGGGGCTTCCTGGAGGTGTATCTCCGAGGATGGGCATGACTGAGTGGGCAGGGGAGCTGTCCAGGCAGGAGGAATGGCAGGAGGGGACCCCAGGATGGGAGTGAAGGAAGGTGCGCGGGGGCAGCAGAGAGCCAGGCCAGTGGGATGAAGGATGCAAGGGGCCAGGTGGGGGGCTGAGGGCAGTGGGCAAGATCAGGCAGGAAAGGAGCACCAGGTGACCCAGGGCTTGCCTGGATACTGGGGGAGTCTGGTCTTGACCCACAGGACAGCCAGGAGCCACTTCAGTCACTGAGCTGAGGGGTGGGGGCAGCTGGCCCAAGGTCCAGGCCCACAGCCCCAACTGCTGTCTGGGGTACACACCCCAGATGGAACCCACACACAGCCCTGATGCTCCCTCCCAGCTCGTCCACAGAGTCCACACACCCCACGGGCAGGTGTGTCCGCTCTGGACAGGGGCCCCAGGGTGTGAAGGAGGAAGTACCTCCCTGCGCCTCCCGCAGCCCTGCGCTCTGTTCTCCCCTCAGCCCTGCCCAAGGGCCAGGAGGCTCTTCCCCAGCTGTCCCCTGCAGCCCTCCCGCAGCTGCAGCTCCTCCACACTGTCCTCCGTCTCCCACGGGGACGGGGACGCCGCCCTGAAGGCAGGCATTTTTGTGTGTTCTCTGCTGTGCCCCTAGGGGCCAAAAAAAAGTGTTTAAAAAAATTGGTTGTTGAACTTGTGACTGAAAGGGGCCCGGTGTGACCTCAGGCGGCCAGTGGCCAGGACCAGTCCCACCTGCTCATCCCGGCTTGGACAGCCCCATGACAACTGCCCCCACCCTCCAGCTCACTCACCACCGTAAGGTTTCAGATTTTTGCAAATAGCAAGTGATCACAGCCAAATGACACCCCCTCCCCAGCAGGGGCTGCAGCCCACTGTCCCTTGAGCCTGGTCTCCCCACAGCGTGTGGTTGCAGTGTTGCAGATGGGGACTCTGAGCGCCCTCTGAGTGACCAGCCAGGGAAGGGGAAGAGCTGGGGTCTGAACCCGGGCCTCGGGGAACTCAGCCCAGTGCCCCTCCTCTGCTCTAGGACACAGCCCTGCTGGCCCCAGGCCCACCCACCTCCCTGCCCTGCCTGCTTCTACCTCCCTGGCCATGTCAGTTTCAGGTTCTTCAGTGCAGCCTCTGCCCAGGGTTTTTCTAGCCCCCCTGTCCCACCAGGCCACTGGCGGGGGCGTCCTGGATGGGTGGTTCAGGGCGCAGCACAGCTTCAGCAGGATCCACCCCACTGGGATCCTGTCATTCTAGTACAGTCACACGGCACTGGATGTCACCACCTGCCATTCTTCCAGAACGGCTCGGCTCAAGCCACGCCGAAGCCATGCTGGGCCTGGGGCTGCCCACTGGGCCGCCTCACCTTCTACTTGCAGCAGGGCCACCACGCGGGTGCCCGCGGCCTCACAAGAATAGATGCCGCTGTCGCAGGGCAAGGCCGGCCGGAAGGACAGCCTGGCCACCGTCCAGTCCTGCTCTATGACGACGCGGCGCCCGTCAGCCCGCACCTCCTGCTCGTCCATCTTCCACGTGGCCTGCACGGGCCGCGAGTACTGACAGAGGAGCTCGGCCGGGCGGCCCTCCTCCACCGCCAGGTCCTGCATGGCACTGACCACCTCCACCACGGGATCTGTCGGCCGACACGCCGGGCACACGTCAGCCGGAACAGCGTGGCTGCGGCCCACCCACCCTCTGCGGTCAGCAGCTCAGCAGCAAGCAAGCTTGGGGCTGAGGTGGGGGCGGGACCCTCCACGGTGGCCCAGGGCCCTCCCCGCGGGGCAGACCTCGCCCCCACAGGCCCCAGCCACGGCAGATGGCACCATCGGCTTGGCCTCCGTCTGCTGGGCCCCTTCTGCCCCCTGAGCCCCTCTAGGCCCGGGGTGCATGTTGCTCCAGCAGGGACACAACACCCCCTCCTGAAAGCTCTTGGGCCTCCGCAGGGTCCACAGACTCCGCTGGGCACCCGGCACCCCAGCCCAACTTGTCCCTCCTCCGTGGGCCTCACCGCCCCAGGGCCTCCATCCCATCTCCACCTGCCGAAACCCTAGTCAACAAATGGTTCCCCCTTGGACCGGCGCGAACGTCCACATCTATTCTGCACGAGTGCAGAGAAGGCCCGTCAGTAAACACACTGGGCGAAGCCCCACTGGGTGGCTGTCCCAGGAGCACTTGATGCCCCCACTGAATGGGTTGAGGGGTCTCTGGCAGCCCACTACCCTCCTCAACGGCTCGATCTTTCCCAGAAGAGCACAAGACCCCAAGCAAGCCCACAGCCAGGGAAGCAGCCGAGAGCCGGGATGGTGCAGGCCGGGCAGGACCAGGAAGGCTGCCCTCGCCTCCAGGCTGCCTCTGGGTGTGCGCCCGAGGGAAGTGCAGCGCGGAGTGGCAGCCAGGTGGGCGGCAGTGCCCAGGGCCCTACAGAGCAGGAGGGCGTGGAATCAGCTTTCCATTTCATGGCTCTGAGTCATCCATGATGTGGGACAGCAGCCTGCCAGCCGCACACACCTACAACACGTGTGGAGCAATCTCCAGTCCTTGGCCTGGGGGCCAGTCCTTGACCTCCCGCCCCAGGAGGCTGCAGGAAGCGTGCGGGGGCAGCAGGTGCAGGAGCGCCAGCAAGGGGTGGAGTCTCGTCAGCCGATACCTTTGACCAACAACTTGGCCGTGGAGACCAGGGGCCCCGCGCGGTAGGTGACAGTGCCCGAGTCGGCGACCCCCAGACCCGAGAGCGTGAGGGAGTGGAAGGTCCCATCACGCACGGAGATGGCACTCTGGGGGCCGTCCTGCAGCAGGGTCCCATCCAGCCACCAGCGGGCCTCTGGCCCACCTGCACGGGACACCTCACAGGAGAATGTGGCCACCTCCCCCGCAAAGACGTCCACGTTCTGCAAGCCACGTACCAGGCACGGCGCTGCCTCTGTGCAAGAGGGTGAAAGGAGGGCGGGCTGGGTTGCCCTGGGGTCTGCAGGGGACACCCTGGGGTCCACTATTTGGAGCCACCCTGAGGCTGGCGTCTAGAGGTCCACCCAGGCCAGCTGGCCCTCCCTGGTCACAGAATGAGATATGGAGACCACCCACAGCGAGCCTGTGGAGAGCCGGCTGAGCCCCCCGCACCCTACAGCCCTCTTCAGAACACGCCTGGTTTCGCCAAAGGAGACAGATGACCTGCATTCACCTTTCTAGAAGGCAGAATGGACACGCCCCAGGCCCCATGACTGTGATCTTTGTTGGGAGACTATGGGGTGGGGAGAAGGGGCCACGGGGCCCGCCATTCTCCGGGGGCTCTGCCTCAGGAAGCAAGCCCTCTGTCTCTGGGATGTGGAAGCTGATGTTTCTCCCGTCCCAGAGGGCCATTTGTCCAGATGTCCCCTGAGGTCCATCTGTTTCTAAGATTCTGGGGCCCTAAAGCTGTGTGGCAGCTGCCCCCTGCCCATCACACAGCAGGGCCTGAGCCTGCCTGCTCTGTGCCTCCTACTTGCCTCCTCCATCCTCCATCTCAGGGCAGATGGGCTGAGAGCACGGCCACGGGCGAGAGAGAAGGGGAGACTCAGGGCAGAGAGAGCAACACCCGAGCTGCCCGGGGGGCTGGGGGTACAGCCTCCTGCCTCCCAGGGTGGGGCCTACACCCTGCCCCCACGCTCACCTTGGCGCACTTTCCCTCGTGAAGAGGGAGACATGTCCACAACTGGCAAAGCCCAGATGCTTCTCCATGTGCTCCCACAGCCCCAACCCCCCGTCCACGGGGCAGAGGGCAAGAGGGGTGGGCAAGGAGCATGTACCCAAGTGCCATACCGCAGGGCAGCCCCTGCGCCCGCCCCAGGCAGCCCTCCCTCAGAAGCCCCCATAGCCTTCCTTGGTGTGCACTGCTGACACCCAGCCCCAACCCCCACCCTCTCCCGAGAGTGCATGACTGACCACCTCCCTGCAGCTCCACCCTGTCTCCAACACGGTTCCCAAGCTTGCCCATACGCCACCTACCGGGCACCGACGCCCACAGCCAGGTGTCTGTATGCAGGCCAGCTCCCCCTGGCTGAGGACAACTGGCCAAGAGAGGGGCCAAGGCACGGCCCTCAGCAAGCCTAACCCAGCTCCATGCCGCCCCTCATAGATGCCCACCCTGATGAACACACGAGGCCCTTGCTGGCCCGGCCCTGCTCAGGACACCTAGAAAACTGACCCTCTCCCATCACTCAACTTGAGGGCACTGCAGTCTGAAGCTTTTCCCAGCCCCACAGGCCACAGAGCAAACTATGTCTGTCCATTCCCTGAAGACTTGTTGAGCGGGGAGCACCTAGGATGCAAGACACACTCTTGTCTCCATGTCCAACTTTTCTAGTAGATTGGAGGCTCCCTGAGGGCTCCCTCTCTTGAGGTAGATAGAGATCGATGGATGGATGGATGGATGGATGGATGGATAGATGGATGGATGATGGATGGATGGAAGGATGGATAGGTGAATGGATCGAAGATGGATGATGGATAGATGGATAGTAGATCAATGGTGGATAGAAGCTGGATGGATGGTGGCTGGATGATGGGAGGATAGATGAATGGATGGATGGTGGATGGATGGAACCAGTTTGAGAAACTAGAGTAGGACTGCAGGGGAGGGTCACTCAAGGCCAGGCACTCAGCGACGACCAACTCTGGGGACGAGGTATAACCCAAGTTGAAAGTCTTTAAAATCCTGTGGGCACGTCTGGGGCCAAAGTACACTATACCCAAAACTGTCCAAGTGTCACGGGCGCGCTGTTGCATCAGCACCTGGGAGCCTGTCGGGTGTGCAGGTGTGTTAACATGGACGTGAGCGCATGGACCTGTGTCACAAGACTAGCTACGTGGAAGGTGGAAATCCAAAAGGTCCTGCCTCCACCTCAGGGCCCAGGCTCACAGCAGCCGGGCTCCCTGTCCCCCATCCCCGCTCCCACAGGCAACACTAATCTCACACAAGGACCCCCCCCCCGCACACACCAGAATCTCTCAAGCTGATCTTCACTGGCCCACCTTGGTGGGCTCTCGGCGTGTGGCTTTAGTGGTCAGGGGGTAGCAAATTGCCCCCCTTCCCACAAGGCAAGATATCTGCTGGAAGGCTTGGGTTCCTGTCCATGCCCCCAACAGCTACTTGATGAGGGAAACACGGACACCCACAGCAAGGGAACCGGGCACGGAAGGGGCTGCCCACCTGTGACCTTCAGCTGGGCCTCTGAGCTACACGAGCCCGCTTGGAAACTGATAGTTCCGGCGTCCTCGAGGGTCACCTGAGGGACAGAGATGGGGTCTCAGCCGGTAGCCCCGTGCCAACCATTTCTGTTTGCAAGTCCCAGCTCAACCCAACTGGAGTTAGAACCTTCCCCCTCCTGCCTTCCTGGGAGCACTGTGGGTGGAGCAGGTCCCGGGGACCCCACCTTGTGCAGGATGAGCGAGTGGAGAGTGCCATGCTCCACCATGATGTCATTCATCTCGTTGGCCTGCAGGGGCACCCCTCCCAGGGCCCAGCGGGCCTCCTGGCCCGAGGCCCTGGACAGCCGACATCGGAAGTGGGCATCCTGGCCTTCACTGAGCTGCACGTCCTGCAGGGGCTCCAGGATGGTCACCTCAGGGGCTGCACATGGGGTGGGGTGTGTTGTCAGCCTTGGCGTCATCAGGAGCACCTCCCAGTCCTCGGGGTCTGCCCCCAGCACCCCCACCCCAATTCCTGAAGACAAGCAGGAATCCTGTTCTCAGCGCCCTCCAGCTTCCGGCAGAGACCGAGGCCTAGGCTCTGACCCACGGAGATGATGGATGACCACGGGCTGGAGTTGAGCCGAAATTTGCAGCAGCCCCCCAACAAGAGAGTCAGGAGACACAGCTAAACACAGAGACCCCGTGAGCCTCCACAAAGCCCGCTACCCCCGCCCCACCAGCATGCCTTGGCCCCTCTGCCTGGGACGCCCCCACTCCACCCCGACATCTCGGGCCATCCCCCTGTTGCCCGTCCACAGGTCCACCTCCCCGCCAGTTAGCCACTCCAAAGGCAGGAACCCCAGAGGTCTGTGTCTCTCCCCAACAGGGCCCGGATGCTCCAGCCCCGAGCACGGTCAGTGGGGAGACCCGCCCAGCACCCACTACCTCGGACGGTGAGCTGGGCAGAGGATGTGTGGCGGCCCACGTGGAAGGAAACCGTGCCCGCGTCCTCCGGCGTCACGCCCTTTAGCCGCAATGTGTGGGTGCAGCCCCGCACAGCCACCTCCGTCACCTCATTGCTTTGCAGTGGCAGGCCCTGCAGGCGCCATTCCACATCCACGGCCCCGGCCCGCGACACCTCACAGCAGAAGTCCACGTCCCTGTGGGCCTGCACCTCGGCGTCCACCAGCCCCTGCACGATGGTCACCTCCGGCTCTGGAAGGTGGGCGAGGCGGGCTCTTTACCAGCCAAGTCAGAGCAGCCGGCCAAGCTCCCACGCCCCTCCTCCAGGAAGCCCTCCCAAACACTCGCAGGCTCTTCTGCCACAGCCTCTGTTTGCCCCACATGGCATTTGTCACCAACCACGGCCCCTCCCGTGACACTGAGCTCCTGGAGGCAGAGGCTGGGCTGGGGGCACCTCTGTCTGGGAAAAGTGGGTGAGGGGTTGTGGGGTGGTGGGCTGTTCTGTCTGTCTCCGCCCTGTGGCCAGCCCTCTCCTGGCTGGGACATCAGGGAGACAAGGCCTTCAGGACAGACAGGCAGGGGCTCAGAGAGGGGGCCAAACTGCCCCACCTGCTGGCTGAGGGTGGGAGACAGGGCAGCCTTCAGGGGTCACAGCCTCAGTTTCCCCATTGTTAACACTTCTCTGGGGGCATCAGGATGGGAGCAGTACAGAAATGAGCAGAGAGAACTTGTAACCCCAGGGCCTCAGAGCTACCCCTGGGACGGCGCCTGGTGAGAGGGGGCACTGGGGCAGCAGGTGTGGCGGCTATAAGGAAGTGGGTGTGGCAGGGAGACTCACCTCTGACCTTGACAGAGGCCAGGGTCTTCTGGCCGCCCACCACGCAGGCATACTCGCCCGTGTCCTTGGCCTCGAGCCCGTGGATCAGCAGCTCGCACGTGGTCCCCTGGCGCCGCATCTCGTACTTGTGGCTCCTGTGCAGCTCCACGCCCTCCTTGAGCCACTGCACAGGGACCTCAGGCTCCACCATGCTCAGCTCACAGTGCAGTCGGGCCACGCCGCCCGCCTCCTGCTCCACACTCTGCAGCTCTGTCTCGAACGTGGGCCTGGGGGCTGGGGGACCAGGGGGGGCACTTAGGGCCACCGAGCAAGCCTGCCCACCCCCCGGGGACGGAGGGACTCGGGGAGGGCACAGGCTGGCAGGCAGCTCACCGCGGACCGAGAGACTGGCTGTGCTCTGCACATGGCCCGTGTCACAGGTGTAGTGGCCAGCGTCCTCCTGCTCGGCGCCGTGCACCAGCAGCTCAGCGGCCACACCCTCCTGCACCATCTGGTACTTGGCGCAGGGGAAGAGCTGCAGGGAGCCCTTGCGCCACTCCACGCTGGCGCCCGCCCGGCTCAGCTCACAGCGCAGGTGTGCCGTTGCGCCCTCGTCCACCTCCTGGGCCTGCAGCTCCCGGAGGAACCGCACGGGCGCTGCTAACAGGGGGAGAGAGCGAGAGGTCGGGTACGGGCGCAGCTACGGGATGGGGGGACCATAGGTGCAGCTATGGAGGGGGGTGAGTAGCTCTGCCCACCCCAGGTGAGTCCATGTCCCACCATGGGACTCCCAGGGTGGGGCTGCAGCCCAGAAGTTTCCCCCAAACAGGTGGGCCCTGCACAGAGGGCAAGCCGGCCTCAGGGCCCACCTGTGACGGTGAGGGTGGCGCTGGTGGCCTCGGAGCCGCAGGCGCAGGTGTACTCGCCCGCGTCCTCCCTGCGCAGGTCCCGCAGCACCAGCTCCGCCACGTGGCCCCGCTGCCGCGGCTCCCGGTGCCCATCAGCTTGCAGCTCCAGGCCGCCCTTGCTCCAGACCACGGTGGCGCTGGGCTCAGACAGCTCGCACCACAGGCTTGCCGTCGCACCCTCCTCTGCCTGCAGGCTCTGCAGCGGCTCCCTGAACACCACCCTCAGGGCTGCAAGTGGGCGGGAGGAGGGGAGACAGGGTCAGCCCCGAGATGGGCACCCCGACACCCAGTCAGCCCTGCTGAGGGCCCAGGCTTGGCGTGGCCAGTGGCTTCACCTCAGCTGCCTGGCCTGCCCACAGGACCCACTGCCACAGGCTCCAGAAGTCTGGGGGTGGGAGTGCAGGTCACAGGTCTGTCCCCTTCAAGGGAAAGGAGGGACCATGGTGGGGGCTGTAAGGGAGCTCTGGACGTGGCCAGGGCTATGGTCATGGGGCCTCCACCCAGGACACCCACGGACATGATGACCTGGAGGCTGTGTCCCTCCAGGTCATCAGAGCAGGGGGTCCCTTCAGACCCCTAGGGCAGGGCCATGATCCTCAGATCCTGACTAGAGGCTGTGGGGGATGGGGAAAAGTTGGGTGGATTAGGACGGGGGAGAGGCACGAGGTGGGAATTCTGTCCCTGCCAACAGCACTGGCCACATGAGGTCATCTGGATGGAGATCAGCACCCAGACGACAGACAACCAGACACTGCTGTGACGGGCGAGCAGACAGGGACAGAGGGAAACTGTCCAAGGCATAGAGACGAGCACCCCTGGGGAGCCAGTGGGTATAAGACACAAGGAGACAAGAATGGGCACCCAAGCAAGTCCAAGTGACCACGTGTGGTCATTACCCCTGACGGTCAGTGTGGCCGATGTCCTCTCCTGCCCACACACGCATGAGTATTCCCCAGCATCTGTCACGGCCAGGCCACGGATCTCCAGCTCACACACAGCCCCATCCTGCCTCAGGCTGACTCTGTCCCCGGCTCTGAGGGTCTCAGAGCCCTTCCTCCACTCCACGGGGGCCGCCTTGCTCAACTCACAGCACAGCATGACCGTGGCCCCTTCTGTGGCCTCTTCCTTCCTCAGACCCTTTGTGAACTTGGCGGGCAGGGCTGAGGGAGTCAGAAAGACACAGAAACAACCACAATCTGAGCATGTGGAAAACACAGGACATGGTCAGCACAGAGATGACACAAAATCCAAGTGGACACAGGCCACGTGCTGGGTGTTTTGAGCACACGCTGTGGGTTGTGGCTTCCCTCAGCACAGTATGTGCACAGTATTGTGTAGTCCCTTCCGTGGCCTCCTCAGGCCTCATACTTTCTATGAATCTGGTGGGCAGGGTTGGGAGCGTCAGAAACACACAGAGAACATCGCATTCTCTGGAGAACTTTGGAAGCAGGACACGACAGGACGGAGGAAAAGACACAGACTCCAACAGGATGGAACCAGTGGTGACACGGGGTGGGAAGTGGCTTAGATTCTGTTTCTCATGGTTTCTACAACAGCCCAGGAAGGCAGAAAAAATTCCATGGAGTTGTGGGAAGAGGGTGACACGGAGATGAGAGAGAACATGGAATGAATGCAGACAGATGTCACGAAGTCAATAACTGGACGCCAAAACACAGCTTTGCCTGGCCACACATGGTCTTTACCCCTCACGGTCAGTGAGGCCGACGTCCTCTCCTGCCCGCACACGCACGTGTACTCTCCGGCATCCGCCATGGCCAGGTCACAGATCTGCAGCTCACACACAGCCCCATCCTGCCTTAAGATGACTCTGTCCCCAGCTCTGAGGGTCTCAGGCCCCTTCCTCCACTCCACGGGCGCCACCTTGCTCAGCTCACAGCGCAGCATGACCGTGGCCCCCTCTGTGGCCTCTTCCTTCCTCAGACCCTTTGTGAACTTGGCAGGCAGGGCTGAGGGAGTCAGAAAGACATGGAAACAATCATGTTCTGAGCATGGGGAAGAACCAGGACAGAGATGACACAAAATCCAAGTGGACACAGGCCACGTGCTGGGTGTTTTGAGCACACGCTGTGGGTTGTGGCTTCCCTCAGCACAGTATGTGCACAGTATTGTGTAGTCCCTTCCGTGGCCTCCTCAGGCTGCATACTTTCTATGAATCTGGTGGGCAGGTTTGGGAGCGTCAGAAACACACAGGGAGCATCAGATTCTCTGGAGAATTTTGGAGGCAGGACATGACAGGACAGAGGAAAAGACAGACTCCAACAGGACTGAACCAGTGGTGACACGAGGGGTGGGAAGTAGTTTAGAAGCTGGCTTCTCATGGTTTCTACAACAGCCTAGGGTGGCAGAAAGAATTCCACAGAGTTATGAGAAGATGTTAACACTGAGATGGGGAGAGAACATGGAATAAAAACGGACAGATATCATGAAGTCAATAATCAGACGCCAAAACACAGCTTTGCCTGGCCACACACAGTCTTTACCCCTGATGGTCAGCGTGGCCGAGGTCCTCTCCTGCCCGCACATGCATGAGTACTCCCCGGCGTCTGCCACCACCAGGCCGTGGATCTCCAGCTCACACACAGCCCCATCCTGCCTCAGGTTGACTCTGTCCCCGGCTCTGAGGGTCTCAGGCCCCTTCCTCCACTCCACGGGGGCCGCCTTGCTCAGCTCACAACACAGCTTGGCCGTGGTCCCTTCCATGGCCTCCTCATTTCCCAGACCTTTTGTGAACTTGGCAGGAAGGGCTGCAAGGCCAAGAAGTCAAGGAGAACATCACACTCTCTGGGGGACTCTGTGTCCAGGACAGGGACACCCACAAGAACCACACATACAGCAAAGGGTCGTGGTGTGAATGAGTGAACAAATGCACAGATGGTGAGGGAGGCAAATGGAATGAGAGGAACACAGGACACAAAGGATTGGACATGAGCGTCAGGACAGATATTGGAGAGGGAGATGTGAGCTGGGAGAGATCCAGGGAACCCCACTTGAAGAGACACAGACACCCACAGAGTCTGACATGAAAGAAGGTAGATGACATGGAAAAAATGTGCAGACACCAAGCCACTAGTCCACGTGGCCATGTGGTCTTTACCCATGATGGTCAGCGTGGTTGAGGTCCTCTCCTGCCCACACACGCACGTGTACTCCCCGGCATCCGCCACAGCCAGGCCACGGATCTCCAGCTCACACACGGCTCCATCTTGTCTCAAGGTGACTCTGTCCCCAGCTCTGAGGGTCTCAGAGCCCTTCTTCCACTCCACAGGGGCCACCTTGCTCAGCTCACAGTGCAGCATGACTGTGGACCCCTCTGTGGCCTCTTCCTTCCTCAGACCCTTTGTGAACTTGGCAGGCAGGGCTGAAGGAGTCAGAAAGACACGGAAACAACCACATTCTGAGCACATGGAAAACACAGGACATGGTCAGCACAGAGATGCCACAAAATCCAAGTGGACACAGGCCACATGCTGGCTGTGCTAAGCACATGCTGTGGGTTGTGGCTTCTCTCAGCCCTGTATTTGCACAGTATCACTGTGGTCCATTCTGTGGCTACCTCAGGCCTCATACTTTCTGTGAATCTGGCAGGCAGGGGTGGGAGGGTCAGAAACACACAAAGAACATCAGATTCTCTGGAGAACTTTGGAGGCAGGACATGACAGGATGGAGGAAAAGACACAGCCTCCAACAGGACAACAGGATGGAACCAGTAGTTACACGAGGGGTGGGAGGTGGCTTAGATGCTGGCTTCTCATGGTTTCTACAACAGCTCAAGAAGGTGGAAGAAATTCCATGGAGTTATGGAAAGAGGGTGACACTGAGATGGGTACAGAACATGGAATAAACACATGCAGATGTCATGACATCAATAATTAGATGCCAAAGCACAGCTTTACCCAGCCACAGTCTTTACCCCTGACGGTCAGTGTGGCCGATGTCCTCTCCTGCCCACACACGCATGAGTACTCCCCAGCATCTGCCACAGCCAGGCCATGGATCTCCAGCTCACACACGGCCCCATCCTGCCTCAGGCTGACTCTGTCCGCGGCTCTGAGGGTCTCAGAGCCCTTCCTCCACTCCACGGGGGCCGCCTTGCTCAGCTCACAGTGCAGTATGGCCGTGGTCCCTTCTGTGGCCTCCTTGGTCTTCAGATCTTGGATGAACTTAGCGGGCAGTCCTGGGGAGGATCAGATGGACAGAAGCCATCAACTCCTCTGGAGGATTGGGGGCATGATGTGAACACTCAGGGTGGCAACAGAAGCAGGAAGGGGGGACATGTGGGTGGAGGCAGACCAACGTGTGCGTGACAGTGAGGTCTTCCTGTGTCCTGCCTGCCAAGGCGCAGGGCAGTGGGGGATTGGCTCCATCCAGGCGCCTTGTCTTCTTAAGGGGCATCTTGTTCCACCCATGATCTTTCATAGTGGCTGAGCACTTACCTCCCCTGCACCCAGAGCTCCCAGCCAGGCTCCTCTAGCTCACAACCCTCCTATGCCACAATGTGATGGACACCTCTCCCAGGAGGACCCCCAGGAGGTACCTTCTGGTCATGACATCCACCACCCCATTGTCACCCTCACCACATGCTACGCATGCCGAGTAGGGTGTCCATCTAGCACTGCCCACACCTGGACACACCTGGGCTCACTGCACGCCATTCCCGCCCATGCCAGGCTCAGCCTCGTCCAACTCACACGTTCCTGTCCTGACTCCACTGGACCCCCGCTTCCTGGCTCAGACCACTTAGACCCCAGTGGATGCCAGCCATGGCCTCCTAACCCCACCTCTGGTCTGCTGACCTGCCGGCCTCTTCTCCATCCCGACTCCAGGCAGAGTGTAAGCTCCAAAAGTTATCACTGAACAGGCCCCCCCTGGTTATACCCTGTCATAGGCTGAACTGCATTCCCTTATCATTTACATGGTGGGGTCCTAACCTCCAGGACCTCAGAATGGGGCTGTATTTGGAGATGGGGTCTTCACAGAAGTGATTAAGGCAAAATGAGGTCACTGGGGTGGGCCCTGATCCCACATGACTGGTGTCCTTATAAGAAGAGAAGAAGAGGACACAGACACACACAGGATGGCCATGTGAGGACACAGGGAGAAGATGGTCATCTACACACCAAGGAGAGAGGCCTCAGGAGGAACCAACCCTGCCCACACCCGGATGTTGGGCTTCCAGCCTCCAGGACTGGCAGGAAATAAATTTCTGATGTTGAAGCCACAGTTACTGTTATGCCATTCAGATTTTGGTACCAGGAGTGGGGTGCTACTGTGACAAATACCTAAAGTAGTGGAATTGGGTGGGTAATGGATGGAAGCTGGAAAAGTTTTGAGGTGCATGTTAGATAGATCAAGATTGCCTTGAAGAGATGATCTGTAGAAACATGGACATTAAAGATGCTTCTAGTGAGGCCTCAGATGGAAATGAGGACCAGGTTATTGGGAACTGAAAGAAAGGTGATCCTTTCACACATCCAATGATCCTTTTATTAAGGTCCCCAGAGAAGTACTTGCTGAGCTGTGTCCTAGAGTTCTGTGGGAGGTAGAACTTGTGACTGAACGTGGATATTTAGCTGAAGAGATTTCTAAGCAAAGTGTTGAGGGAGCAGCCTGATTCCTCCTTGCTGCTTATAGTACAATGTGAGAGAAGCTGAAGAAAGAATTGTTAAGCAAAAAGAAACCAGAAGTTGAAACTTCAGAAATTTTTCAGTCCATCCAAATTGCAAAAAGTGAGAAACCATGTTCTATAGAGAACACCAGGGTGTGGCTGGAAAATCATTTGAGAAAGATTACCAGCGTGAGTCCTGGATGCAACCAGCCCTCTCAGCAGAAGCGGGGAATAGAGACGGGATTATCCAGGCCGGAAGTGTGGAGGGCTCTCTTGCCTGAGGGCTTGGACTCCTGTGGATTGCATGGGAGACCAACAAGGCTTTTGAGAATTTTATGCCAGCAGAAATGCTGCCAACCGTGACTGAAGAGGACGGAGAATGGACGCAACGACGGAAGCTGCCAGAGTTCCGGGATTTCCACAAGATGGGTCAACAGAGCCATCCAGCTATGAGCAGATGTTATCTTTCAAGATGGTGAAAAATGACTCCAGAGGCAATTCAGAGGTTGGCAGAGCTGCCACTGCATCCACAGGCTCAGAGAGCCACACCCCCTCTTCCCAGGGCCAAGGGGGCGAGGGCACCACTCTGGTGGGCCCAGAGGACAGAGCATTGAGCCAGAGGACTATTCTCCAGGCTTAAAATCTAACAGAATTTGGGGGCTGCCCGGTGGCGCAGCGGTTTAGTCCGCACTTGGCAGCCCAGGGTTCACGAGTTCGGATCCCAGGCGCCCGCCAACGCACTGCCTGTCAGCCATGCTGTGGCGGCGTCCCATATAAAGTGGAGGAAGATGGGCATTGATGTTAGCCCAGAGCCAGTCTTCCTCAGCAAAAAGGGGAGGATTGGCAACAGATGTTAGCTCAGGGCTTGGTCTTCCCCACAAAAAAAAAAAAATCTAACAGAATTTGTCCTGCTAGGTGTTGCGCTTCTGTGGTACCAGGGGCCTCTTCCTTCTTTCTCCGTTTTGGAAGGCAAATATCTACCCTAAGCCTGTCCCACTGTTGCAGCTTGGAAGTGCATAGCTTGTCTGATTTCACAGGTTCACAGTCGGAGAGGAATTTTGCCTCAGGATGAATTGTATTTCATGTCTCACCCACACTTGATTTAGACGATATTTAGATCAGACTTTGGACTTCGAGTTGACACTGGAATGGGTTAAGACTTTTGAGCTTTTGGGATGGGACGGCTGTGTTCTGCACGTGAGAAGGACATGCATTTTGGGGGGACAAGGGGGGCAGAGTGTGATGGACTGAATTATGTCTCCCCTCAAATTCATATGTTGAAGTCCTAACCCCCAGGACCTCAGAATGTAAACTTGTTTGGAAATAAGGTCTTTACAGAGATAATTAAGGTAAATGACATCGTTAGGACTGGTGTCCTTATAAGAAGAGGCAATAAGAGGAGATGAGGACACAGGGAGAAGACATTCGTCTACACATCAAGGAGAAAGGCCTCAGGAGAAACCAACGCTGCTGACACTTTGATTTTAGACTTCCAGCCTCCAGAACTCTGAGACTATGAATGCCTATTAAGTCACTGTCTGGTATTTGTTACACATCCCTAGCTGACTGAGACAGCCCTTCAGAGGCTCCACACAACCTCAAGGGTTGATCAAACGCTGTCACCAGACACAGGAGGGCCTGGCCTGTCTGGCCACTTCCTCCCTGAACCCCCAATGCTCCACCTCAGTCCTCCTGCGAATGTCCATCAAATGACATACAAGCCCCCAATTCCATGCCCGGGCCCAGAGCCTGCACATCTCTGCAGCCTTGGCCACACACCAGCTGTCACGGGCAGCTCTCATGGACCCTGATGCCTGTCTGCTGCTGTCTCCCTGCAGGTCCCTGTGCCACCTACTCACGGGGTCTGTATCCCCAGGGCCTAGACAGGGTCGACAAGTATATTCTCACTGTGTGTTTGTGGGATGGATCAGACAGACAGTGACTGTGACCCTGAGATGACAGTAACATCAAGACACATGAGGAGAGCACAGAACAAGTAGCAGAGAAATCACTCAGGTGCCCAAAGATGTTGTTACCCAGGATGGTCAGCATGGCCGAGGTCCTCTCCTGCCCACACATGCACGTGTACTCCCCGGCATCCGCCATGGCCAGGTCACGTATCTCCAGCTCACACACGGCCCCGTCTTGCCTCAGGCTGACTCTGTCCCCAACTCTGAGGGTCTCAGAGCCCTTCTTCCACTCCACAGGGGCCACCTTGCTCAGCTCACAGCGCAGCATGACCGTGGCCCCTTCTGTGGCCTCTTCCTTCCTCAGACCCTTTGTGAACTTGGCGGGCAGGGCTGAGGGAGTCAGAAAGACAAGGAAACAATCACATTCTGAGCATGGGGAAGACAAGGGACATGGACAGCACAGAGATAACACAAAATCCAAGTGGACACAGGCCACATGCTGGGTGTGATGAGCACACGCTGTGGGTTGTGGCTTCTCTCAGCCCTGTATTTGTGCAGTATTGTGTAGTCCCTTCCGTGGCCTCCTCAGGCCTCATACTTTCTATGAATCTGGTGGGCAGGGTTGGGAGCGTCAGAAACACACAGAGAACATCGCATTCTCTGGAGAACTTTGGAAGCAGGACACGACAGGACGGAGGAAAAGACACAGACTCCAACAGGATGGAACCAGTGGTGACACAAGGGGTGGGAAGTGGCTTAGATTATGGTTTCTACAACAGCCAGGAAGGCAGAAAGAATTCCATGGAGTTGTGGGAAGAGGGTGACACGGAGATGAGAGAGAACATGGAATGAATGCAGACAGATGTCACGAAGTCAATAACTGGACGCCAAAACACAGCTTTGCCTGGCCACACATGGTCTTTACCCCTCACGGTCAGTGAGGCCGACGTCCTCTCCTGCCCGCACATGCACAAGTACACCCCGGTGTCCTCCACGGCCAGGCCACGGATCTCCAGCTCACACACGGCCCCATCCTGCCTCAGGCTGACTCTCTCCCCAGCTCTGAGGGTCTCAGAGCCCTTCCTCCACTCCACGGGGGCCGCCTTGCTCAGCTCACAGCACAGCATGATCGTGGACCCCTCTGTGGCCTCTTCCTTCCTCAGACCCTTTGTGAACTTGGCAGGCAGGGCTGGGGGCCAGAAAAACATGGACTATCACCCTTTCTGAGCACATAGATGAGATAGGATGTGGATAGCACAGAGATGACAGAAAACCCCAGTGGACACAGGCCATGTGTTGCGTGTGCCAAGCATATGCTGTGGGTTGCGGCTTCCCTCAGCCTAACCTGTGGAGTGTGGCTGTGGCCCCTTTCATGGCCTCCTTAGGCCTCATGCTTTGTATGAAACTGATGGGAAGGGATGGAGAGGTTTGAAAATACACAGAGAACATCAGATTCTCTGGAGATTGTTGGGGGACAACAGGTGACAGGATGGAGAAAAAGACACCAACTCCAACAGGACAATAGGACAGAACCAGCAGTGACACAAGGGGTGGGACGTGGCTTAGATTCTGGTTTCCTGTGGTTCACACAGCAAGAAGGTGGAAGGAATTCCATGGCATTGTGGGAAGAAGGTGACACTGAGATGGGGAGAGAACGTGGAACGAATGCAGACAGATGTCAGGAAGCCAACAATTGGACATGAAAACACAGTTTTGCCTGGCCACACACAGTCTTTACCCCTGATGGTCAGTGTGGCCAACGTCCTCTCTTGCCCACACACGCACGAGTACTCCCCAGCATCTGCCACGGCCAGGTCACGGATCTCCAGCTCACACATGGCCCCATCCTGCCTCAGGCTGACTCTGTCCCCGGCTCTGAGGGTCTCACGCCCCTTCCTCCACTCCACGGGGGCCGCCTTGCTCAGCTCACAACACAGCTTGGCCGTGGTCCCTTCCATGGCCTCCTCATTCCTCAGACCCTTTGTGAACTTGGCAGGCAGGGCTGCAAAGGCCAAGAAATCAAGGAGAACATCACACTCTCTGGGGGACTCTGTGTCCAGGACAGGGACACCCACAAGAACCACACAAACTGCAAAGGGCCACGGCGTGAATAAGTGAACAAATGCACAGATGGTGAGGGAGGCAAATGAAATGAGAGGAACACAGGACACAAATGACTGGACATGAGCATCAGGACATCTACTGGATGAGGAGACAAGAGCCCGGAGACACTGGTGGCCCTGTTGGAATGAGCAGTCACCCAGGGGGTCCTACAGGGGAGAAGGTGGTGATGATGAGACAACATGCCAACACCAAACCACAGGTCCACATGGCCACATGTGGTCTTTACCCCTGATGGTCAGCGTGGCCGAGGTCCTCTCCTGCCCACACACACATGAGTACTCCCCGGCATCCGCCATGGCCAGGCCACAGATCTCCAGCTCACACACGGCGCCGTCCTGCCTCAGGCTGACTCTGTCCCCGGCTCTGAGGGTCTCAGGCCCCTTCCTCCACTCCACGGGGGCCGCCTTACTCAGTTCACAGCACAGCTTGGCCGTGGTCCCTTCTGTGGCCTCTTCATTTCTCAGACCCTTTGTGAACTTGGTGGGCAGGGCTGGGGATGGTCAGAGAGACACAGAGGACATTAGACTCTCAGGAGAATTTGGGGGTCAAGACGTGGACACTGGACAATGAAACATTCACACTCTGGAGCAAACAAGGAATAAAAGCCTGGAGTTATGAGTGGGTAGGAGAGTCACGGGGACAAGGACACACTGGGTGAAGTTCAGCTGGGTGAAGGCCAGTGAGGAGTCAAAGAAGCCGGGATCCTCAGTGAGGACCTCAGAACCAAGACAGACACACGGAAATGACCAACCACAGTGTCTACGGGATGGACGGAGACAGTGACCAGTCCCACGTCAGACTGCATCTGATGCCAGATTCGAGGGCCCGGGCCCCTTCCCCACTCTACACATGCCAGGCTGTCCAGCTCACACCACACCGCAGCCGTGGCCACCTCTGTGGATCCCTATTTCTTAGTGATTTCGTGATCCTAACAGGTACAGCTGGGGAAGGAGACCCAAAACAGGCTGCCTAAACTCTCCCATGAGTTTGCACTAATGCTCCCTTCTCGCCAATTCCTGCTGCTTCTGAGGCCAGAGCATGGGACTGACCAGGACTGACCAGAGCAAGGAACATCCCAGCCAGGAAGGAAGCACGAGCCGCCCTTTTCCTGGCCAGTCATCCTTGGACCTGCATACTTCTGCAAACAGCTCTCTTGGGCCACCTATAGCTGGTCAACTTGGGTCCTCACTCCTGGGCCGTTGGCAGCACCTCCCAGGGTGGAAGCTGCTCAGACTGCATGATGGGTCTCCAAGCCTACATCCTCCATGGTCTGTTGGTGGATCTGACCAGCATGAGGGTCTGGTGCCTCCATGCTGGGGATGCTGTGCTCCATCCATGCAGTTGAGGTGGCCTGGTGGCCCGGCCTCTCCCCATAGGTCTGAACATTTGTGCATGGCCCTGCCCGGCCTCCAGAATCCTCTTCTTCACTGTCTGTCCTTGTTGTGTGAGTGGGGCCTGCCAGAGCTCAGGACATGAGGCCCCTGTGCACCTGCAGAGCTGTCCTTCCCTCTACTTTCTCTGAGACACCCCCACCCCAGTGCCCATTCGCCAATGATGCTCCCTAGATCCTCCAGGACTTGGCAGATAGCCTCACCCTGCCTCTCTCTCATCTGCTTCCCCCATAGTAAGTGACGAGGTCCTCACAGGAGCTACTGAGCACCAGGACCCCTGGCATGGGGAGCTGACCAGGCCACCAGCCACACCCTGGCCAAGCCCTATCCTGACTCTCCATCCCTGAGAGTCTCCAGCCCTTCCACCATGGCACAGGGGCACCTTGCTCAGCTCACAGCACAGTGTGGATGTGGCCTCTCCTGAGCCCTGCTCAGCCCTCAGAACTCTTATGAATTAGGTGGTGAGGGCTGGGAAGGGTCAGACAGACACATGGACCATCAGACTCTGAAGCTTGCAGATAAGAAATGGGCCACAGACACCATGCTGGCAACAGAGGTACCTGCTGGAGGTGGGGTCCCCAAAGGACAGCAAGCAGTAGCCTTGCCTCACTGCAGCCCAAGGCCCCCAGACCCTGGCCAGGGGGACACCTCACATGGTGGCTGCTCCAATGCAAAGGAGACTCCCACCTCCCCCTATTCAGGGGAGGCCACCAGCCATCTGCCCCACATAGAATGTGGCCTTGTCAGCCCACAGCCTGTGGGCCAGCCCTCCTGCTTCAGCTGACCATGCCCGCCACCATCAGCCTGTGCCCTCTCATCCCATGTCCTAGCCCCAGTCCTCCCTGCCACACTCCAACAGATTCCCTCCTATGAATGCTGCTGAGAGCCAGTCAATCCAGCCATGGACACCAGATGTGAACCCCTGCCCCAGAGTGGACATGCATATGCCCTTTCTGGCTCTGGATCCCCTCCTCACATGGCCCTCCCCGATCTTCCTTTCTCTGCTTCTATAGCCAAACTCTGTCCACACACAGACCCTCTCCTCACACCTTACCTCCCACACACACCTCCACACCTACCTCACTCCACATCCACCTCACCTCACCTCGATCTCACCTCCACACCCACTTCACCCCCACCTGACCTCACTTCACTTCATCTCCACACCACCTCCAATTCACCTCACCTCCACCTCACCTTGTCACCCATCTCACCTCCACACCCAACTCACTTCCACCTCACCTCACCTCTGCCTCATCTCCTCACCCACCTCACCTCCTCGCCCACCTCACCTTCACACCCAAACTCACCTTACTTCCACCTCATCTCCTCATCCACCTCACCTTCTCACCCACTTCACCTCCACCTCACCTCACCTCTGCCTCACTGCCACCGCCGCCTTATCTCCACCTCACCTCCACACCTACCTCACCTCCCCCCCTCATCCTCCATCCCCAGACTTCACCTCCCATGGCACCCAGACACCGGATGGTGTTCCTTGGGACCTCCCCACACGGCTCTCTCACAGTCCATCATGAGTGTCGTGGCTTCCCTCCCTCAATCACCCCTCCCAGCATTCCTGCCTCAAGCACTACACTTTGATTTACTTCCTGGCTCCTCTCCTGGCATGCCCCACCCCCTGAGGCATCAGGACGACCATAATCCCACTATTTGCATTGTGTGGTTGCCCTCAACTTCCCTAGATGTGACACCCCTGAGAAGAAGAAGGGTCTTGTTCTCTGCTGTTTATCTGAGACAGACTTCACACAAGCAGGTGCTGAGAGACTCATGCTGCAGAAATGCAATAGACATACAGAGGAGCAGAAAGACCACACACAGACGAGGGCAGAGTGATGGGACGTGACAAAGTCCTCAGACACAAAGCCACTGTTCCACGTGGCCACATACAGTCTTTACCCCTCACGGCCAGTGTGGCCGAGGTCCTCTCTTGCCCGCACACGCATGAGTACTCCCCAGCATCTGCCACAGCCAGGCCACGGATCTCCAGCTCACACAGGGCCCCGTCTTGCCTCAAGCTGATTCTGTCCCCGGCTCTGAGGGTCTCGGACCCCTTCCTCCACTCTACAGGGGCCGCCTTGCTCAGCTCACAGTGCAGCGTGGCTGTGGTCCCTTCCGTGGCCTCCTTGCTTCTCAGTCTTCCTATGAACTCGGCAGGTAGGGCTGGGGAAAGTCAGATAGAGAATATGAGATTCTCTGGAAATAACTGGGAAGCAGTATAGGACAGGATGGCGGAAAAGACACAGACTTCAACAGGACAAGAGAACAGAACCAGTGCTGACATGAGGAGTGTAAAGTGGCTTAGATACTGGCTTCTTATGGTTTGTACAACAGCCCAGAAAGGTGGAAGGGATTCAATGGAGTTAGGGGAAGATGATGACACTGAGATGGGGAGAGAATGAGGAATGTCATCAAGTCAATAACTGGACACCAAAATATAGCTCTGCTTGGCCACACACAGTCTTTACCCCTGATGGTCAATGTGGCTGATGTCCTTTCCTGCCCGCACACGCATGAGTACTCCCCAGCATCCACCATGGCCAGGTCACGGATCTCCAGTTCACACACGGCCCCGTCCTGCCTCAGGGTGACTCTGTCCCCGGCTCTGAGAGTCTCAGGCCCCTTCCTCCACTCCACGGGGGCCGCCTTGCTCAGCTCACAGCGCAGTGTGGCCGTGGTCCCTTCAGTGGCCTCCTTTCTTCTCAGTCTTCCTATGAACTCAGCAGGCAGGGCTGTAGCAAGGTCCGATGGATGCAGCACATCATCTCCATCCTCCCACACAAGATGAAGGGGGCTGTGTGGGGCTGTGTGGGCAGGGCAGCTAGGGACGCTTACCCTTCACAGTGAGCGTGGCTGAGGTTGTCTGGTCCCCGAAGCAGCAGGAGTACTGCCCACTGTCCTGGGGCTGCAGGTCCCGGACCACCAGCTCTAGCATGGTGCCCTCCTGCCGCAGACTGTACTTGCCTCCTGACCGCAGAAGCTCGTCCCCATGGTGCCACTCCACGGGCGCAGCCACAGACGACAGGGTGCAACGCAGTGTCGCAGCACCACCCTCCAGCACCTCCACATCCTTCAGCCCCTCCCGAAACTGCACAGGCCGAGCTGCAGACAGGCACAGGCTCAGCACGGCCTTCAACCCCCTGCATCCCGCCAAGGGTCCTGCCTACCATTGAGGAGGGCTGGGGACAGCAGCTGCAGGGTGCAGATAGGCCCATTTCACCTCTTCTGCATTGGGGGCTAGTGACGGTGACCCTAAAACCTCCGCCCCTCCGGGAGGGGGAGGCAAACAGGAGGGAACAGAGAAGGGTGGAATCTCATGGATTGATTCTTCCCCCCCAAATCTATATGTTGGAGCCCCCAGGACCTCAGAATGTGAGTGTATGTGGACACAGGGCCCTTAAAGAGGTGATGAAGGTAAGATTAGGTCACTAGGATGGGCCCTGACCCCACGTGACTGGCGTGCATATGAAAAGAGGAGATGAAGACACAGACACTCAGAGGAATGACCATGTGTGGACACAGGGAGAAGACGGCCATCTACACACCAAGGAGAGAGGCCTCGGGAGGAGCCAGCCCTGCCCACACCCGGATCTCTGACCTCCAGCCTCCAGACTGGGAGACAATGAATGCCTGTTGTTTGAACCCCCAGGCTGTGATGTTTGTTACACAGTCAAAGCTGACCGAGACAGATGAAGGTGAGCCAAAGCCAGGAAAAGGGAGCAACAGATATCACACCACAAGACAGAAACAGGAATGAAGTAAAATAAGAGAGTGCTGGTCAGGAGACCAAGAGAGAGCAAGGGGGACCCTATCAGAGCAGTGGATTCCCAGAGACAGAGGAGGGAGCAGAGCAACATGGACAAGTTGCTGGAGAGAGAGGTGGTCACAGGAGCCTGTGGACCCCCCCACAAAGAGAAAAGGAGCCAGACGGGGTCCCGGTATCCCTACCCTGAGCACGATGAGAGACATGGGCCCTGCCCGGGGACTCACCATGGACCCTGACAATGGAGCTGCTCCAGGCACCCCCGGCCTCACACTTATAGCGCCCGCCATCCTGCAGGGTGGTGCCAGTGATGACCAGCTGGGCCCGGCGGCCCTCGTAGGTCAGCTGACACCGGGCTGATGGCCGCAGTGCCTTCCCATCCTTGGTCCAGCACACGGGGCTGTCTGGAGCAGCAGTCTCACAGACGAGGGTCAGATCCTCCCCCTCTGTGACCATGGTGTCCACGAGCTCCTGGGAGAAGGCACTTGGCTTCTCTGGGGACAGAGAGGGAAGCACAGGGCACTGGGTCTTGCTGCAGACCAGGCGATGCCCCGGGTCAGTGTCCATCTGCCCCCCTTGGGCTGGGGCTGCAGACAAGGCTGCTGGGGAAACAAAGCAGGCTCTGTGTGGCTCCCCACACCAGAGGAGTGTGGCCTGGCCCCACCACACTGACCGTGGGATCACTTCTGCACAGCACGTGCACAATTCACCCTGAAAGAGACCCGCTCGGTCTCCCAAGCCCACCTTCCCGGAATCCAAGGGCCTGGCCCACGGGCAGCCACGGTGCCTTCTCTGGGAGCCCCAGGACCACTCGGCTGCACCCTCAGCCACATAGACTGGCCCCCACCACAGCACCAGGAACGCGGCCTACCTGTGATCCGCAGGGTGGCCGAGGCCCGCTGGTCACCCGCCTCAAAGTGGATGGTGCCCGAGTCCTTGAGTGTGAGCTGCCTCAGGGTCAGCACGTGGTAGCCTCCTGGCTGGGCCTCAATCTTGTTGAGCTCATTGGCCTGGAGGGGGGTCTTGTCCAGGAACCAGTGGACTGGCCCGTAGTCAGCAGGGGACACACGGCAGCAGAAGGTGGCTGAGGAGCCCTCCCGCACCTCCACGTCCTCCAGGTCCTCCATGATGAGCACTCTCTGGCCTGCAGGAGCACAGACAGGCATGTCATGGTCACCCTCTGCCAAGGGAAACATGGCACCCCCCATCCCCCCAAAACCCAGGGTGGGCTCACAGCCACGAGCGAGCAAGTGACTTTAATAGGCTCAGCATGATGAAATTCAGAAAACAGGAACTGGGCCGGAGCTGAATCATCCAAAAGTACTTGTTTTAGGTCCACCAATGAGCCCCCAACCCACCTCTGGGGTCCTTCTCCAGAGCACACAGGGGATCCACAGTGGACCCATCCCCCAACCTGTGCTCCCTCCCCAACTGTGCCAAACGTGCCTGTCCCTGAAGGCATATAACACGATTAAGTCTTGAATTAACAAAAGAAATAGGAGCATGAGAAATACGTGTGGCTGTGTTACAATATGAGTCAAATGCTTTGAAAAATTGACAACGTGAATCACTAGAAAAAAATTTTTTCCTGCTGACATAGGTTTGGCGAAAGCTTACGGAGAAGTCACAAACACGGGGGCGGATCCTGCACCAGGCTGGTCCAGGGCCCGACAAAGGCCCGATCTCTGACCCCCTCCGAGCCTACTTTAACCAAAGCTCACACCCCAGCGCACCACAGCCAGGAAACCCCCGTGCAACCCCGGGTGGTGCAGGCCTCACCTCGCACCAGGAGCCGGGCCTGGGACCGGGCCTGGCCAATGTCACAGGTGTAGGTATCGCTGTCCGCCTTCTCCAGGTCACTGACAGTGAGCCTCAAGGTCAGGCCCTCCTGGCTGGGCACGTGCTTCCCTGAGGCGCGCAGCTCCAGGAGGCCCTTGCGCCAGGTCACGGCAGCCGCGGGCCGCTCCGTCTTACACGTGAACACGGCCGTGCCCTTCTCCTCCAGCTGCAGGTCAGCCAGCTCCTCTGTGAACCGGTTTGCTGTTTCTGGGGTGGGGGCAAAAGGGGCGGGAGGTGAGGCCCACACAGGCTCTACGCCGGACCTCGGGACAGGGCATCGCTCCACTGGGCAGTTCTCCTCCTGGCCCACCCACGGAACCTCAGTGGCCTGGGCAAGCCCCTCCTCTGCTTGGCCCCATCTGTTCCCACCTGGGATAGCACAGCTGAGGCTCCGAGGGGGTGGCCCCAAGCCCAGAGGCCACCAGGGCCACCCCAGGGTCTCTCGTGGGGTTACCTTCCACCTGGAGGCTGGCTGTGCTCTTGGAAGCCTGTGTCTCGCACGTGTATTCGCCTGAGTCCTTGAGCGAGGCCGCACGGACAACCAGCATGGCCCTCGCGCCTTCCACAAGCAGCTCGTACTTCTGGCTCTTGCGAATGGCCTTCCCATCCTTCAGCCAGCGCACTGGGATGCCGGCCTGTGAGAGCTCACAGCTCAGCACCACGTCCTCACCCGGGGCAGCCTGTTGGTCTTCCAGGGGCTTCGTGATGTCCGCTGGCCTCTCTGAAGGGAGCAGAGGGGGCAGCCCATGAGGCACGGCCACGGTCCCAGCCATGCCTGGGGAAAAAGCAGGGCAGACATTCAGGAACTTTCAGACTCCCAAGACTGAGACCACAGAACCTGCAGCTCTGAAATTCTGGACCTCGGGCATGGGAGCCTC
Source organism: Tapirus indicus (assembly GCA_031878705.1). Lineage (NCBI taxonomy): Eukaryota > Metazoa > Chordata > Mammalia > Perissodactyla > Tapiridae > Tapirus > Tapirus indicus. Next base: position 40,480 of record CM062925.1, on the reverse strand, counting down.
AGGGCCTTGGAGTCTGGGAGTCCCCGCAGTCACAAGGAGGGAGGAGTGTGGGACGGGACTATCAGACCACAGAATCTTAGGTTCTCAGCATCGTTCAGAGCCCTGCAACTCAAATCGTGGCCACGGGCACAGGCCGGCGGGGAACCGAGCATCACCTGCACGGGACGCATGAGCTCAGAAACACCCACAGCAGTCCCACCCGTGGTGAGCCACATGCCCTGGGGCTACTGCAGCCGTCAGACCACGGGTCAGAGACCAGACACCCTGCTCCCGTCCAGAGACTCAGAACCTCTCCTAGACAGCGAAGCCCCCAGATGACAGGAACCCCCTGTGCCCCCACAGGTGCCTCTGGGCCCCACCAGGGCTGGTGGAGACAGTCCCCAGAAACACCCTGGCGGCTGCCCGAGGCCCCCGCCCAGCAGACCCCACCACAGATGCCCCATCCCACCCCAGCCAGCGGCACCCACCTCTGATGATGAGCGAGGCCTTGGAAATGAGGCCCCGCAGGGAGAAGACCACCTCCCCAGCGTCACTTGGCATGGCATCTCGCACAGCCAGGGTGTACTTGCGGCCCTGGCGCATGGCCTGGAAGCGGCCAGAGCTGCCCACCGTGTTCCCACCAACTGTCCACACAGCCACATCGCTGGTGTTCTCGTGGGAAAGGACACACTCGAAGCTGCAGCTCTCGCCCTCCTGCACCTCCACTGTCTTCAGCCTCTTTGTGATGCCCACGTGCAGGTCTGCAGACCACGGGAGACAGCCGTCACGCCAGCCAGGCCCATGGGTGCCTGCTGTCAAGAACGCGCCATCCAGCCCACAGTGTCCCAGGCCAGATCCCAGGAGAGGCGAGATCAGCCACAGGGCCCGCGTAACCGCCTTCCCCAGCCCCACTCCCTGCGGCCTGCTGCCCCTCCCGGCAAACGCTCCCTCGCCTCCTGCTGGCTGCACACTGGTGTCCAGATGGCCAACAGCTGTGAGTTCTGACCAGGGCAGCCGCCTTCCCATCTGCTACAGAACAACCCGCAGAGAACAAGCACCGCCCACGACTGTCACCAGCTCACACCAGCCAGAAGAGAAGAACAGATGCCCCAAGTGAAGAGGCCATCCAGCCCTAGGACAAACTCGCCACACCACCCTCCCTTTCCCCACCTCATCTCAACCCCAACCACACTGTCTAGGACCCAACACGAGGTCTCAGAAGAGCAGGCCTGCCGTGCATGCGGAGAGAAAAGGACTGTCAGAGCTGAGCCAGGCCAGGTATACACCCCGTGGTCGGGAAACCAGGCCCAGACTGGGAGGGACGTCTGAAGTGAACGTGGCCTGCGTACAGTCACTTTCACCAGGCTGTGCCTGTGGCCTGGGAGCCCTTCCCGGGCAACCCCTCCTGACACCTCCAGGAAGTTCCTCTGAAGCTCCTGTGCCTGTCCAGGTACATCCCCTGTTTCTGGGGAACATGCCCCGCCTCTGTCTAATCCCTCCCACTGCCGACTCTATCAAGCAGAGCCAATCCAGTCTCCCAGTCCAGCTTGGCTCCGTTGCCCATCATCCCCAGCCCAACTGCCTGCACCTGGGCCTCCTAGGACCCTGTCAAGCCTTCTCCTCCATGAGCCTGCCTCGTCTCTCCGCCTCGCCAAGCTCAGCAGATCAGACCTCACCTCCCCCCCATCCCCACGCCCGCCCCCGCCCCCCCACCCCCGTCTTGCAGAGTGGGTGGGGCCCCGGGGTGGAGGCGGACTCTGCGCCCAGCGCCACGCCCCCAGCGCCCCGTCGCCGCCCTCTAGAGCCGGCCAACCCCGGCCACGCACCGTGCACGGCGATGCGAGCGCGGGTCTCGTCGGTGCCCACGTCGCAGGTGTACAGGCCCGCGTCGTCCCGGCTCAGGTCATGCACCACAAGCCCGCGCGTGCCCGCTATGTGCAGGAAATCGTACTTTTCGCTGGGGACCAGCTCCACGCCGTCCTTGCGCCACACCACGCGGGCCTGGGGGTCAGAGACCTCGCACTGCAGGGCCAGCGTGCCCCGCTCCTCCGCGGACACATCGTCCAGCGCCTTCAGGAACACCACCGGCTTCGCTGCGGGGAGGGTGTGAGCAGGTGAGGGAGCGAGCTGCCACCTGAGGCCCAAAGGGAGACGGGCGCGCATCCCGGGGGGAGACCCCAGGGACCCCACAGGGACGCCTCACCTTTGACCTCCAGGCGGGCAGTGGCCATCACCTTAGAGGAGGAGGCACGCACGGTGCCCGCGTCCTCCCGCCGGACCCGCTTCAGCACCAGTGTGTGGCGGTGGCCTTCGTGGGTGATCTCGTGGAAGCTGTCGTTGTATAGGGGCGTCCCGTTGAGCGACCACTCCACCTCCTCGTCCTGGTGGGACAGCTCGCAGGAGAAGGAGGCGCGGTCCTCCTCCGTCACCTCCGCGTCCTGCAGCGGCTGCGTCACTGTCACCTCGCGCGCTGCCAACACACCGGCCGCTCAGCGCGCATGCCACGGGCGCCACCCCCAGAGAACCCCCAGTGGCCCTGTGCCCCTCGCTCTGTACCCTCCACGGTGACCTCGGCGCTGCTCTGGGCGCTGCCGGCCTGGCACCGGTAGACGCCAGCGTCGGCGGGGGTGAGCCGCAGGACCCGCAGCTCTGCCATGTGCCCCTCCAGCCTCATCTTGAACTTGTCGGATGGCGCCAGGGGTGTGTCCTCTCTGTACCACTGCACGGCCTTGGGGGGCGGCTTGAAGTCGCAGGACAGGACCACTGACTGCAGCTCGCGTCCCGCCTTAGGCTCCAGCGGCCGCGTGAGCACCACAGGGATGTCTGGGGGGCAGGAGGAGGGGAACGGGCAGAGGGCAGCGCTTTGGCGAGCGGCGGGACCGGGGACCCGAACCCCGGAGTCCCCGCCCCCGCCCCGCGCCTCCCCATCCGCAGCCACCCGCTGGGCCGTGCGCGCTCACCTGAGACCACGAGGCGGGCTGTGGAGCGCGACTTGCCAATGGTGAAGTGCACCGGCCCGGTCATGGTGGAGCAGGTGCGCCGCAGCGTCAGCCGGTGCACGGTGCCCTCCTGCTCCACTCCCACGTCCGCCCCAGCCTGCAGCACCGTCTTCCCCAGGAACCACTTGGGCGGCCGCACCGAGGGGATGGAAATCTCACACTCGAACCAGGCAGGGGCGGGCTCCATCACCGTCACGTCCTGCAGGCCCCGCACGATGGTGATGGATTGCTCTGTGGACGAGGGGCGGGTCATCGGTGCGGTCCGCCGGAGGGCCGCCAGCCGCCCCTGCAGGCTCCGCGTTTCCTCCTGGGAACAAACCCTCTCCCCGACACGCGTTCTCACATCCTCCCCGCCTGCCCGCACGCGCCCAGTCAGGCCCTTCTCACACTGGCTACCTCCAAGTGCCAGGGCAAAGCGGTAGTGACCAAAGCTCCTCCCCGGGCACATGGGGACCGCTGCCGCCCGGCCCTGCCCGCACCTTCCACAAAGAAGTGGGCGCTGGTCTTCACGTCGCCGGCGTCGCAGGTGTAGGTGTCCTCGTCCTCGGGCTGCACCTCGTTGATGACGAGCTTGCGGTAGAGGCCATCACTGACCATCTCGTACTTAAGCCCAGGCTGCAGTTCCATGCCACCCTTGAACCACCGCACCTGGGCGCTGGCCCGTGACACCTGGCACTCGATCACGCCGCGGTGCTTCTCCATGGCGATCTTGTCCCGCAGCGGGCGCAGGATGGTCACCGGCAGCTCTGTGGGCGCGGCCGGGTGGGGTGAGGGCCGGCGCTCAGCGCTCCTGAACCCCGGGGCTGGACACTGTGCCGGTACGGCCTCCGACCAGCCAGGCTGAGCCGCCGCACTCAGGCCCAATGCCCGGCCAGCCCGCCCGCCGGGGCCAGGAGGTGGCTAGGCGGAGGGTCGCCCTCGGGGCGGAGGCACTCAGTGTACAATTGACCACAAGGAAGGTGGGTGCACCCGCACGCACGCACGCCCTTGCCCAATGCGCCAGGCGCCGTCCCTCGCCTCGCATCGCCCCGCCTCCGCATCCCGCCCTCCTCCTGCGCGTTCAAGCCCCGCGCACCCTCTCCCCGCCTGTCCACAGGCCTTCCATCCCTCGTGCCCCATCACCACTCTGTCATCAAGGCCCCCAGATAAGGCCTCCCACTCCCTGCCTGCCAGGACCTCACACCCCTTCTCCCGGCGTTTGCTGCAGTCCCAAGAAGAAGAACCCACTGGTACCTCCGTTTTAAACAAGGGAGGAGACCCCCAAGCCCTCACAGCCCAAGACACCTCCTCCAACACCCATCTTACTGTGGAGGAGGCAGCGCCCCCTTTCCTTCCTCCTGGGTCACTGCTGTCCTCATCCCTGGGGTCCTGGGGCCCTGGCGCCCCAGGCCTGCCCCAGGACAGCGAGCCTGTCAGCCCTGTGGGGCCCAGCACAGGTGCGTGACACACACTGCCCAGCCCACGCCCTCGACGAGCCAGCCTCACCTTTCACTCGGAGCTGGGCTCGCGATTCTGCATTTTCGGCTACAAACTTTATTTCCCCTGCGTCTTCCGCCAGGACCCTCCGGTAGACGAGAGTGTATGTCCTTCCTGGGAACACAGGCCACTCAGCACGCGGGAAACAGACGGGGGAGGGAAGGCGGAGAGACCCTCCCATGGCCACCCGCCGTCATCGTCGCACCTTCCTGGCGGACACGCATGTTGTCACTGGGCCGCAGCTTACTGCCCTCCCAGAACCACTGGGCCGGCACCTCGTCGTGGGAGACCTCACAGGAGAAGGTAGCGCCCTCCTTCTCCATCACCTCGACGTCCTCCAGGGGCCTCACAATCTGGATGTTGCGGCCTGGGGCAACGAGCAGGCCCTGCCACACCCGGACGGACAGAGCTGCCACCCCCAGGGCCCCCCCTCCCCACCCCCAGCTGGCTGAGGGTACAGGAGAGGGGGCAGAGCGGAGCGAGAGGGCAAAGCCACCTCCCACCGGGGGAGCCGCAGGAGGACCAGAGGCTCTTGCACCTGCCCACCCAGGCCGATTCCCACTCTGCCCGGCCCTCACCTTGCACCTGCAGGGAGGCGGAGCTCTGGGCGTCATGGGCGTCACACACATACACACCCTGGTCCCCAAGTCCACACCGGTAAATGATGAGACTCCTGCAGGCACCCTGGGCTGTTATGCCCACCGTCTTGCCCACCTGCAGTTCCACACCGTCCTGTGGAGGGAGGAAGTGAGGTCAGACACTGAGGCTGCCAGGCGAGCCGTCCCCCTCCTGCCCGCCCACAGTGAGAGGCAGGAGGGGGCAGAGGAGTCTAGGGGACAGAGGCACCTTCAGCCAGCGCACATCCACGTTGGGGCGTGACAGCTCACACTCCAGGGTCACCTTGTCCTTCTCCGTGGCCACCACATCCTGCAGTGGTCGGCTGAATTTCACAGGCAGCTCTGGGGAGGCAGGAGGGGGGAAGTGAGAAGCAGGGGCTGGAGATGCTCTCCGGGCAGGGCCGTGGCCTGAGCTGGACAGAATCACTCAGCTGGTTCTAGGAATGAGCCTCTCCCCCCAAATATTCCACATCCCTGTCCCCACCTGCTCCCCTGGGCCGTCTTGGAGACAGGGGCAGTTGCACTCTGGAGTGGGTCCCTCCCCTCCCACGCACCAGTAACCACAAGCCGGGCCGATGTATGCACGCCCTCAGCCTTGAAGGCGACGAGGCCACCGTCCTGCGGCCGCAGCCCCGAGAGCGTGAGGGTGTGGATGGGGCCGCGCACCGCCAGCTGGCACGTGGGCCCCGTATGGAGCCGCAGGCCGTCGCGCGTCCAGCTGCCTTCCACATCGACGTGCGACAGCTCCACCTCCATGGTGGCTGTGCCCTGCTCCAGAGCCTCCACCGCCTGCAGGCCCCGCACGAGCCGGACCTGGCGCACTGCGGGACAAGCGCCGGGGCTTATGAGCCACTGCGCCTGAGACCCTGGCCCTCGGGCCAGCCCCCGCTCCCACCTCCCAAGGGACGTAAGAGCTCAGCGAGGTGCCTACCCGCCCCCTCCCCGCTTCCCGCCGCCCCGGTCTGCCGCTGGGGGGGAGATCCGCTCCCCTCCACCTCACCCCCTCCTCCTTGATGCCCAACCCCCGGGCCGAGCCCGCCCCGCGGCTCACTTTCCACCGTGAGCTTGGCCTGCGTCTTGTCGTCTGGCGTCTCGCAGCCATAGAAGCCGCGGTCAGCGAAGCCCACGCTGCGGAGGACCAAGCGGTGACTCGCGCCCTCGGCGTGGATCGCCAGGTTCTCGCCAGGCGCCAGGGCCGCGGCATTGCGAGTCCACTTGACGTCCGGCCACGGTCGCGTCAGCTCCACCCCCATAGTCACCGAGCTCCGCTCCTCCACCGTCTGCGGTTCCAGCTTCTTCTTGAACAGCACCGGAGCCTCTGCTCACGGGAAAGAGAGGTCGTGCAGCCACTGCCACTCTCAGAAAAGCCAGGCGCAGAGGGCCCCTGCCCCGCCCCCAGCCGCAGAGCTGCCCCTCCACGACTTCACATTCCGACTTCAAGCTAGGCAAGGTCTGGCCATCCTCTGGGTCCAGACGCACACCTGTACAGGTACGACTTTACAGAAGGAAACCGAGGCTCAGGGGGGCTTCTCCTTCTCCAGCCCCCTCCCACCTGCTGCTGCCCTACTCTGAACAACCCGGCCATGTCCCACACAGTGCCTGGAACTCCTAAGTGTGGCCGGTGACCAGCAGCATCAGGACGTGGGAGCTGGCGAGACAGGCGGCCTCTGAGCCCGCAGACCCACTGCCTCAGTCTCCGCTTTAGGGAGAGCCTGGACGGGCGCATGTTAAGGATGAGAACCCAGCTCAAGTGGGCCTCCCAGTCCCGGGCTGTGCGGTGATCTCCCCAGAAGGTGAATCGGCCCACATACTCCCTCACTCAAGAACTTGCGATGGCTCCCACTTACCCTCAGGTGAAGTCCTGGCTCTCCCCAACACAATCTGGCTTCAGTGAGCAAAGCGCTGCCTCTCTTGCCCTGGTTGCCAACTCTACTCCCTCCCACCTCGGCCATCCATCCAGCTCAGCGTGGGACGCCTCCTCCAGGAAGCCTCCGCCTACTCCCAGGGCAGGAGTTTACTTTCTCCCCTTCAGAGCAGGTGCCTGGCCCCTCGGTCCCACCCGGATCTCCTCTGTGCAGCCCACAAACCCCGTGTCCCCCGAAGTCAGCCAGAAGAGCTGGACACAGGCCGGCGGCGGCAGGCCACCTCGGAACCAGCCCGAGGGGGAGGCGCCCTCCCTGCCGCCCCACACGCGCACCTCGGACCCGGAGGGCAGCGGCGGACGTGACGCCCTCGGCCTCCGCGGTGATCTGGCCGGCGTCCTCCAGGACCAGGCCCGAGATGGTTAGGCTGTGGCTGCCGCCGCTCTGCGATATGAGAAACTTCTCGCTGGGCTGCAGCTGGGCGCCGTCCCGGAACCACGTGACCGCCGCGTCGCCGGGGGTCACCACGCACTGAAAGGTGGCCTCGCGGCCCTCCTCCGCGACCACGGTGCTCAGCCCGGACGTGAACTTGACCTCGCGGGGGACTGCGGACAGGAGCTCCGCTTGAGAGGCGGGCGGGATGGGCGAGGGCCCCACCCTGCAGACGCCGCGGAAGGACACCTCCTCCAGGAGGCCGCCCAGGAACGCCGGCCCGGCTGCCCAGCCCCGGCCCCGCGCCCCAGCCCGCGCGCCCGGCGGCCGCGTACCGCTGACGGTGAGCCGCGCGCTGGTGCGGTCGTCGCGGCTCTCGCACACGTACTCCCCCGCGTCCTCCGCCCGCAGGCCCGACACGGTGAGCGAGCGCCGGGGCCCCGCGGCCGCCATCTGGAAGCGCTTGCCGGCCCGGAGCTCCGTGCTCCCGCAGCGCCACACCACCTCGGCCTGCGCCGGGCTCAGCTCGCAGGCCAGCGTCACCGTGCCGCCCAGATCCCCGCGCACAGGCTCCAGGGGCCGGCAGAATTTGGCAGCCACCTCTGCGGGAGGGGAGGGGACGTCAGCCGGAGGCAGCGCGGGCCGCTCTGTGCTACCGGGTCGTGCGCCCCGATTCCCAGCCTGGCTGCGCCCAGGGGCGCGGCAGACATGAGGTTCCCAGAGGACCGCCCCCCGCCGCGCTGACCTTCCACCTGCACCGGGAAGTCCTGCCCCTCGACGCCCACGCGACAGCTGTAGACGGCGCTGTCCATGGTCTGTGCGCCGCGCACGGTCAGGGTGTGGGTGTCCCCCAGGCTAGCCGTCTCATGCCGCTTGCTGCGGCGAATCTCCACGCCATCCTTGAGCCACGTCACGGCGGCCACAGAGGGTGTGGCCAGCGTGGCCGTCAGGACGATATCCTCATGTTCCCTGACCACCAGAGGCTCCCTGCGGGTGGCTCTCTCCCGGGCTGGTGGCTCAGGCTCCAGCTCTGCGGGTGGGGAGGGAGGGGTCAGTGGGTCCGAGAGCAGGGACCCTGGCATCCCTGGCCTGGGCCCCACACCCCGCTGGGGCTACATGCTGGGAGAAGATCTGAAATGGAATCATCCTAAGCTCCCATTACTGCAACACCAGCCCTGTCCAGCCCTGTCCAGCACTTGGCCACTGCCTCTCCACTGAGCAAGCCCGAGAGTAAACAGAGCAGAGCCACACACCACCTGATGGCACTGTTCAGGCTCCCAGGGACAGTACAGGGCAGCCAGGAGCCCCAGGACCACAGGCCTGAGGGCCACAAGCTCTGTCCCAGCCAAGAGCCGAGAGCCCAAGAACACTGTCCTCCAGAGAAGCATGGGCCCCATGTGCAGACACTGCAGGGAGAGTGGGCAGCACCCTGGGGGCTGGGCCAGCATTCCAGAAGGGCCATAGGAAAAGGGCCAAGAAGGGAGATGGGCGAGGGCAGCACCTCAGGGGACAAACGGAGAGGTGCAAAACCTCAGTGCCTCCAGCAGCCAAGCATGGACAGAGCCCAAGGCCGAGAGGGGAGGGCAAGGCCCTGGGAGGAGGTCCAGTAGGATCCCTGTGAGGTCTGACCCAGGAGAACCCATGGAAAGACCACACTGGCCACAGGATGGGACAGGTGGTGAGGCCACAGCTGGGGACGGGGCAGTGTCGGCCAGCTCAGGACGGGGAAGCCTGGCAACGTCTTCAGCTGCTGGAAGCGGGGGAGGGAGAGAGGGGCAGGCACAGGCCGTGAAGGGCATCTGAGCATAGTCTGGCCCACAGGGCTGACTTAAGGACAACTGGATGGTCAGGACGCCAGGACAGAGAGAGGGACCCCATCCTCACTGAGGGCAAGGGCACCCGAGGCCAGAGGCCTCTCGGGTGAGGTTCCCAGAACAGGGATGGGCTCCCCAGCTGCCCAGAGGGGATCAAAACAGGAAAAGTGTCCACTCTAGCCCCAGACAAAGAGCGGCCATTCCCACAGACCTCAGGCCTGAGCGGTCAGCAGAAGCCTGAAGAAGGTTCCGAGGCGGGTCTAATGCTGGGGAGGGTGGGGACGTGGTGAAAAGGTCCAGGAACTTGGGCCAGCAGAAGCCTGAAGAAGGTTCGGAGGCGGGTCTAATGCTGGGGAAGGTGGGGACGTGGTGAAAAGGTCCAGGAACTTGGGCCAGCAGAAGCCTGAAGAAGGTTCGGAGGCGGGTCTAATGCTGGGGAGGGTGGGGACGTGGCGAAAAGGTCCAGGAACTTGGGCCAGCAGAAGCCTGAAGAAGGTTCCGAGGCGGGTCTAATGCTGGGGAAGGTGGGGACGTGGCGAAAAGGTCCAGGAACTTGGGCCAGCAGAAGCCTGAAGAAGGTTCGGAGGCGGGTCTAATGCTGGGGAAGGTGGGGACGTGGCGAAAAGGTCCAGGAACTTGGGCCAGCAGAAGCCTGAAGAAGGTTCGGAGGCGGGTCTAATGCTGGGGAAGGTGGGGACGTGGCGAAAAGGTCCAGGAACTTGGGCCAGCAGATGCCTGAAGAAGGTTCGGAGGCGGGTCTAATGCTGGGGAAGGTGGGGACGTGGCGAAAAGGTCCAGGAACTTGGGCCAGCAGAAGCCTGAAGAAGGTTCGGAGGCGGGTCTAATGCTGGGGAAGGTGGGGACGTGGCGAAAAGGTCCAGGAACTTGGGCCAGCAGATGCCTGAAGAAGGTTCCGAGGCGGGTCTAATGCTGGGGAAGGTGGGGACGTGGCGAAAAGGTCCAGGAACTTGGGCCAGCAGAAGCCTGAAGAAGGTTCGGAGGCGGGTCTAATGCTGGGGAAGGTGGGGACGTGGCGAAAAGGTCCAGGAACTTGGGCCAGCAGAAGCCTGAAGAAGGTTCCGAGGCGGGTCTAATGCTGGGGAAGGTGGGGACGTGGCGAAAAGGTCCAGGAACTTGGGCCAGCAGAAGCCTGAAGAAGGTTCGGAGGCGGGTCTAATGCTGGGGAAGGTGGGGACGTGGCGAAAAGGTCCAGGAACTTGGGCCAGCAGAAGCCTGAAGAAGGTTCGGAGGCAGGTCTAATGCTGGGGAAGGTGGGGACGTGGCGAAAAGGTCCAGGAACTTGGGCCAGCAGATGCCTGAAATGTCCTGGACTGGGGGCTTCTGTGCGTGTCCACAGAGCAAAGGAGCTTGGAGTGGACAGGGCCCTGGTGCTGGACACATGAGCACAGAACCCGGCACAGGACAACCGCTCACATGGGGCAGTGACAAGCCTTGCAGACATGCCCACCTGGGCATCTGTCATGTGCTCATCCGCCCCCCCCACAAGCCCTGTACCCACCTGTGACGTCCAGGCGGAAGGAGACCTTCTGGCCCCCGGCCTCGCAGCTGTACTCCCCGGCGTCCGCCTTCCCCGCCTGCTGCACCACCAGCTGCCTGCTGCAGCCCTTGGCCTCCACGTGCACTCTCGAGCTCGCACTCAGCTTCTTCCCGTCCTTGAACCACGTCACCTCCGTCTGGGCCTGGGACACCTCGCAGCTCAGCGTGGCGCTGGCCCCCGCCTCGGCCCGCACCTCCATGCGCGCCGGCTGCTCCTTGGCAAACACCACCGTGGGCTCTGGGGACGGTGGGGACACGGGGTCAGAGACACCACCTAAGCCATATGGTTAGACACTCAAAGTACCGTTTATGAAAAGACCGTCCTTTCTTCACACCTTGCACAGGAGCCACAGTGAAAACAAAGGAGGGCAGGGAACGGGCAGCAGGTCCATTCGTGCACCAGTCTGCTTCTGGCTCCCGCTTCTGTCCCCTTGACCTGATGACTATTCCTGCAGCCAGACCCTGTCGTCTCCGTGACTGAAGCTGTGTAGGTCTGGAGACCTGCTACAGCAAATGCACACACTGGCTCTCTTCAAGAACACACTGGCTGCACATGGCCTCTGGAGTCCACTTGTCAACTCTAACCCCACCCCAACCCGCCAAAGAACACTTCTCTGGATTTGGTTGTTAGTGGACATCTTAGATTCTTCCATCCACTCCTATCCATTTGTTTTGATCTGCTTTACCGTCTCCGAAATATTCAACAATCTCCTCCCACACAGCGTCTAAATACCTTTTCTTAGACTTGGATTGAAAAACATGATACTTTTGATGTTATTGCAAATCTTTAAACTTTCATCTTCCAGCCAGTTTTGGCTAGTATATAGATAGAGAGGGTTTCTCTACACAGATTTTGAATGTGGTAGTCATTCTCAACACTCTTACTAAATCAAATAATTTCTCTCTTGGATAAATCAATCAGCTGTGAATTCTTCTGTTTTTTCAAACTTTTATACCATTATTTTATTTTTTTAATTTATTTTCCTATTCCATTTGTGCTGTGCAGCGTGGGACAGCAGTGGTGATGCGCCTTCCCATGCTGTTCCCTGTCTCAAAGGTGGATCTTTGAACGTTTCACTCCGTGAAGTTAGCGGGATTTTCCTACAATACCATTCATCAAATTCAGGAAGAATCCTTTGACTTGTACTGTGTTAGAAGTTTATGGCACGAATCGATGCTAGATTTTATCCGACATTTCTTCTGGACTTACGATGGAAAACTGTATCCAAGACTTTATTCTGCGTGTGTTGAGGTCATCATACTCATTTCTCTTCAATCTGTTCATGTCACGCTTCACGTGGATCTGCTGCTGTTTCTACTGTTAAACCAGCCTTGACTCCTTGTGAGGAATTTTATGATTCTTTTGAAATACTGCTGAATCCAGTTTGCTGATTTTTTAAACCATATTGGCCTTGAAATCCATAATGGATTTGCCTATAATATGAATTCTTCCTACTGGCCTATTTTACGATCAAAGTTAGGCTACCACATAAAATGAGTTAAAAAGGCGATTTCCTTTTTAGTCTCTAGAAGACTCTCCATGAACAAAGGACAATTAATTTCTAGATTATTTGGAAGACTTTACCAGTCAAGCCACTGGGCTTGATTTGGTTCTATGAGAAGATTTCTTTGTCACTGGTTCCATTCTTTCAGTTGGACTGTTTGAGTTGCCTGTTTCCTCTTGGGTCAGTTTTGATTTGGTTCTCTATAAATAGGACAATTTCTCAAAACTTTTCCAATTGTCTTGCATAAAACAATCTCAGATTCTCTTCAATAGCATGTCAAATGTATACAGCAGGATTGTTGGTATCCGTACACACTGACAAATCGGTACAGACTGACACAATAATAAACCATTACGTGTGGCACCTGGGAGTCAATGTGAGACCACAGCCAACACTTATTTGACTTGAACCCTCCTAAAAAAGGGAAAATACAGCTCCCAGACTTCTCTGTGACCCAGGCAGGAAGGCACAAACACACACTCCCCACTGGGAAATGCTATGAGATAAACACTGCTCCGCCACTAAGGGGCTGCCGCCACAGAACTCCTCAGTGACCGAGTGTGCCCACGGGCCACAGCTACTGATTTCTCTCCATGTCTAAGTTTATACATCAAACCCCAACAGGAAGTCTGACACAGGAGAGTCTAACTGAAGACAAGAGGAAAACAAGAAAACTCCACCCTCACACGTGTGCATCACAGATGCTCAGCCCCCAATTCTCTGCTCTCCGTTGATCTTGCACGGACACCACAAGGGAACCTCTATCTATATTTTGCTACACGTGGGTGCCAAGAGAGCTTCTCTATCCATGTGTAAGGAGGGAAGAGTGTTCCAGAACCCCCAAATCTTTGGTAAACCAAGTTCAGCCTTGAGATAAATCCAAGCGTGACTGGGCGGCTGAAATTTGGTATTATCCTGGCTGAAGGAAATGCAAACATCTCATGATAGCGAGAACCCTCATCGGGGGCAGCTGGTGGCAAATGGGAAGAACGAGAGCAGCCTCGGATGAGGGACGTCTGGTCTACCTCAGCCCATTGTACCAGACACAGCCAAGTCCTGGAACCACGGAACAACGGTGGGTCCTGGGAGGGTGGTGGGAAGAGTGACTGATGTGGAACTGCAACATGGAAACACCACTAAGATGTAAAAGAAGGGCCCTATTCCCCCTGTGCACACCCCTGCCATCCAAGACCCCTGGGCTCAGCCATGAGTATGAAAATGGGACAGGGAGATGGGGAGACTTGAAGAGAAGAGGTTTAATGAAAGAGCACCAGGGTGGTCCGGGCTGTAAGCCAGTCCTTCAGCACCTCCACACAAGGCTAGTTCACCCCCGTACCCCAAGAACTGACCTGTGACGTCCAGGCGGAAGGAGACCTTCTGGCCCCCGGCCTCGCAGCTGTACTCCCCGGCGTCCGCCTTCCCCGCCTGCTGCACCACCAGCCGCCTGCTGCAGTCCTTGGCCTCCACGTGCACTCTCGAGCTCGCACTCAGCTTCTTCCCGTCCTTGAACCACGTCACCTCCGTCTGGGCCTGGGACACCTCGCAGCTCAGCGTGGCGCTGGCCCCCGCCTCGGCCTGCACCTCCATGCGCGCCGGCTGCTCCTTGGCAAACACCACCGTGGGCTCTGGGGACGGTGGGGACACGGGGTCAGAGACACCATCAAAGTCAGAGAGGCAGCACTGGGGAGAGAAGGCCTTGATGGTGGAGGCAGGAGGACTGGAAACTTCTCCAGGCTCTGCACCAGCTGTGTGCCCTGGAGAAGCTCTACTGCCTTCTCAGCAGCAAGGGACACAATTCATCTGAAGGGTCCACCACCATCCCCGTGGCTGTTCCAGGTGGGGATGTCGGGAAAGACTCCTGTGAATGTGGGAGCAGGGGCCGTGAGGCAGACACACCCCAACCTCCTAGATGATGCAGAGTCTTCTCCACGCGACGGTGCAGGGAGCGTTCTCACCCCCAGTGCTGGAGAGATCCTGCGGCCCCAGGCTCTCGCCTCCCCTCAGGGTCGCCACTGCTGGCAGCCCAGTGCAAGGGAGGCGGAACCTCCCATGGCTGCCTTTTGCGTTTTGCTGATGACTGACAAAATGTGCACTTTCTGATGGTTTTGGTCATTGGTGTTTGCTGTCTGTCTCTGTGCAAGATTTGCCCCTTTCAATAGCACTGCCTGTTTCTTCATATTCACTTTTAGGAGCTCCTTATTTATTTAAATGCTAAAGCGTTGACAGTTGTGTGTTGTAAAAATCTTCCCCACCTCTATGTCTTTTCAATCTTTCATGATATCTTCTGATCAAATAAAGTTCTTAATCTAAACAAATATATCAATTTGTCTGTGTGGCCAATGCGTTTATGTTCTAGTCACAGACCTTCATTATGTCGAGTCACTGAACACCCACACTGCCTGCTCCGAGCTTGTCTGACCTCTCAGAAGGAGGTCTCTAACCCACCTGGAGCTGATGTGTGTTATGTGAGAGAGATGTCCAGTTTTATTGTTTTCCCCTATGCTTAATGATCTGAGCACCATTTATGAAAAGATCATCCTTTCTCTACACCTCACACTAGCAACACAATAAAAAATGGAAAGGTGAGGGGTGTGGCCCAGTTACACACAGAGCTGTTTGTGAGGTAATTCCCCTCCTCTGAACTATCCACGCACTTAGGCCATGTTGTCTCAACTACAGGAAGTGGTGACACCTGGTGCAGCAGGTGCTCTCACTTGGCTCATCGCTGAGAGATCACCTGGCCTCTGCAATCAACTTGTCAGTTTCCATCCCACTCAAAGGAACATTTGTTTGGAGTCTGCCTAGGAGTGAACATCTGGTCTACCACGGTTTCTATCTATTTCTTTAGATCTTCTTTACCTCTCTCAAAAACGTTTAATAATTTAACCCACTCAGCCCTTCAACATCATTTATTGGTCTTGGAAATAGAGACATGATACTTTGGGAGGTATTGTAAACCTTCAAAATTTCATTTTCCTACTGTTTGTTGCTAGTATATAGATACGGAAGTGTTTTCGGTATATTGATTTTTTATGTGGTAATCTTTCTCAACACTCTAAGTCTAATCAGTATTAATCTTTGTATTCTCTGAAATGGATAACCACATTATCTGTACATTTCACTTCAGTTTTTTTTTTTTTTTTTTTTTAGTTCTATACCATCATCTTATTTTCCTCCTTATTGTGTTGAACAACATTAAGCGACAAGTGGTGACAGAAACCCTCCTTATCTTGTTCTCATCTCAAAGTCAAACCTTTCACTGTAAGTGTGATGTCAGCTGGTGTTTTCTGTAGCGCCATTTTCCAAATTAAGGAAGAACCCCTTTGTGTATAGCTCATGAAGAATTTTATATCATGAAATGATGCTAAATTTTATCAACTATTCTTTCAGGATATACGTTAAATCTTATCAAACACTTTAATTCTGCACTTATCGAGATAATCACATTTTCCTGTTTCAATATGTTAATATCAGGCACAAGTTTGATTTTGTAGTATTTCTAATGTTAAAACAACCACACACTCTTGGACTGCAACTTCCATCATAGAGCACTGTCCTCTTCATATATTGCACAACTTATTTGCCTGATATCTTGTTTGGGATTTTGGCCTTGATATTCACAAGAGATTGCCTGTGACTTTATTTCTGCACATTTTCCTTGTGAGAGTCTGGCATGGCTATTACACTAGTACATAAGATGGGCTGGAGGGTGTATCCCCTTCTTCTACTGTCTACGAGAATCTCCATGAACATGGAATAACTTGTCAGGAGAGCCACTGACTTTAGGCCTTTCTCTGTGAAAATATTTTTTTATTACTGGTTCTCTTTCTTTAAAGGTTATAGGACTGTTTGAGTTTTCTCTTTCCCTTTGTGTCAGTTTTGATACAGCTTTCTAGGAATGAGCCAAATTGTTACAACTTTCACACTTTTTACCGTAAAATACTTTGTCGTGTTCTCCTTAAATAACGTTTCTCAAAGACACATAGCGGGTTTTTGGTATCTATACACACCCACAAACCACTGAATACATACGATACCACGCTGTTTTGTGGTGGCACCTAGGAGTCAAATGTGGGACTGCAGCCCACCCCTAATATTTAATGTTAAGACACTTCACAAAAGAGTACACCTATCTCCCAGCCTTCTCTGTGAACTGGCCCGGCAGGCACAGACACACCCTCATCCCAGGAAATGCTGGGAAACCAGCACTGCTCTATAGGTCAAGCTGCCACCACGGGAACTCGTCTCTAACACCACAAGCTGAGGGAGCATAAGCTCCGTGCTCCTCTCCATTTCTAAACTGATACACCAGACTCCAAGGGGAACGCGACAGAGGACACTCTCACTGAAGACAAAAGGGAACACCCCAACCTCAGAGGTGTGGATTTCGGGCACATGCCCACCAGTGTCGGCTCTGTGTACACTTTGCAGACATCGCAACGAGGCACGGTCCAGACAGTGCTACACACAGGTGCAGAGAGAGCTTCCCTACTCACACGCGGAGGGGAAGGGACTCACAGATCATCTAAGCTTCTGATGACCCCAAGCGCAGTCTGCGATATTAACAAGTGCGCTGGGAGCTGAAACTCCTCCTTCTCCCTGGTCTGTGGGACCCCACATCTCCCGAGTGTGAACCTGCATGAGGTTCTGGGTGACACACCTGGCAGCTGTCAGAACACCCAGGAGGAGGGAACACGCACGTCCCCAAGAGAGAGTCGTCTGGTCTCCTTCAGACACAAGACCCAAGTTATCCAGAGTCCCAGACAAGAGAGAGACCAGGGAGGTGCTGGGGACACATGACTGAGCACCACTGTGCTAAACACACTCAAGAAGGACAGAAGGCCCCCTCCTTCCTACACACGGCCAGTCCACCCGCCTCGGGCCAGCCGCGGAGGAAAAGCAGGAAGGTGGCAGGATGGGAGCTGTGAGTGATGGAGAGGACATTAGGGATGATCTAGGCTCTGAGTCAGTCCCGCCACCTCCACACGAGGCTAATTCAGCCCCCCAAGAACTGACCTGTGACGTCCAGGCGGAAGGAGACCTTCTGGCCCCCGGCCTCGCAGCTGTACTCCCCGGCGTCCGCCTTCCCCGCCTGCTGCACCACCAGCCGCCTGCTGCAGCCCTTGGCCTCCACGTGCACTTTCGAGCTCGCACTCAGCTTCTTCCCGTCCTTGAACCACGTCACCTCCCTCTGGGCCTGGGACACCTCGCAGCTCAGCGTGGCGCTGGCCCCGGCCTCGGCCTGCACCTCCTTGCGCGCCGACTGCTCCTTGGCAAACACCACCGTGGGCTCTGGGGACCGGAAGGGACATGGGGTCAGAGACACAAAACTGGAACCAGCCTATGTCACAGGGACCGAAGCTTCAGAGTTCAGTGAGTTTTCTCCCTGGAGCCAGTGACATCATGTGGCTGGTGGGGTGTTAGCGTTTACAGCACCGTGTCTCCTGTCACGGGGCCTCGGTGTACCCTTGAGGGGTGTCCTGACTCAAGAGCAATTCCTAAGGCAGGAGGAAGGTGGCCGAAGGTACTGCAGTACTTGTTACTGCCAGTTCACTGTCCTTCCCATGTGACAGTCACCTCTGTGGACAGCTTGGGTCCTTCACTCTTCTCTCCCCAGAGCCCGGCACACGGTATGCACTCCACAAACTATTCTCCCTTTTCCTGGGTATAGCTCACATGTAAAGTGCGCTCACTTATCGGGACAGTTCAAAGAGGTGGAGGTGTACCTGCTCCCATGCAACCACGACATCAAGAAACAGCGCATTCCCAGCTCCCCACTCACTGCTGACCACCCCACAAAATAACCACTAATCTCACCTCTATCACCATCAGTTACTTTTGCCTGTTCTTTGATTTTGCATGGATGGAATCACACATCATGTGCTTCTGAGTCTGTTTTCTTTCACTCAGCACAACATCTGTGAGACCATCCGTGTGGCTGCATCTGGCAGCAGCTGGTTCTGTGTACTGATGGATTGGATTCTGTTGTATGAACACCATGGTTTATTTTCCCTTGTCCTCTTGTGATTCGTTTAGGTTGTTTCCAATTTGGGGAGATGACAAGTCGAGCTGCTATGAACATTCTTGTACGTACCTTTGGGGCACGTGGAACTGTTGGGACATAAGTAGGCCTGCATTTGGCTTCAGCAGATATTTCCAAAGAGTTTTCCAAAATGGTTGTACCAACTCACTCTCCCAGCAGCAGTGTGTGGGGGCTCCAGTCCTCCAGGCCCTTACCAACACCTGACATCATCAACTTTTAATAATCATCCATGTTCCATTAAACTCAAATGAATACATTCAGGATCTCAGAGGTTCCACACTGTAGATGCATTCATTCATTCAATCATTGATGCAACTACTGTTTAAGGAGGGCCCAGAATGTGCTGGCACTATGCTGGTAAGCTGGGAATGCGATGGTGAATAGCAGTCTCTGTTCTCACAGATCTTACCTTCCAGCGGGGAGAGACAGACAAACGAACATATAAACCATGGCAACGGTGCTGTAATGCAACGGTGGGCACTGTGGTGAAATAAACAGGTGACAAGCCAGAGAGAAGGGATTGTTTGGCAACTTAGATTCGGTGGTCAGAGTGCCCTCACTCAGGAGTGAAGTTTAGGTGGGGTGCTAAACCATAAAAAGGAGGCAGCTTTGATGAAAGCCGAGGGGAGACATCTAATGGAGACAGAGCTAGGGCCAGGGCTCTCCTGGGATAGGTGATAGCTAGGGCCAGGGATAGGTGAAGTGAGCAAGGAGGGTAAAAGGGAACTGCCCAGAGATGTGGGGCCACGCTGGGCACCTGCTTTCCCCTGAGGCACTGCTGCTTCTGGGTATGGCATGACAACGAAAACCTGGGTACAGGGCTGCCACTAAGAGACAGGAAAACCAGTAATTCTGTGGACAGAGATGAAACTGGAGATTGAGGAGCCAAGTCTCCAGGGAAAAGGAACCATGTAGAACTGAGCTCCCCACTCAGCCACGGCCCCTCAAGACATTTGATGAGTTCTGAAGCTGCATGGGGGAGGCGACTAAGAGGCAGAGCAGAAAACTAGAGCAGACTTTTCACCATCTTGCATTACCAGGGAGACAAAGACTAGAGCTGGGTGTCTGCTGGTGGAGGGCCCATCCACACCCCAAGTCTCTGCAGAAATCCCTGGAGGACTATGCCCGGGACTGGAGGCAAAGCAGTGACAGATGCCCCCGATCAAACCTGCAGGGCAGCCCCGCGTCAGCACGGCCCTGGAATGGACTGAAGATCCCAGTCGTCATCTCCCTGCCTAGCAGAAGAAACACTGATCCTCTTTCTGGAGTAAGCCAACAGCATCCACATGCAACAAGCACTCCCACACAATGTCTAACAGTCAACCAAAAATTCACTGGCATGCCAAGGACGGGAGTAAATAGAAAACCAAAAAAAAAAAAAGGCAATATCAGTCACATCATCAGATATTAGATGATCCAGTTATTATGGTTATCAGACCATAATGGAGCTATGATTAATAGTTTTTAAACTATGGAAGAAAGACAATATGAAAAATGTACTACAGAGTCTAGAATCTATAAGAAATTAATCAAAGGAAAATTATATAACTTGAAAATACAATAACTGAAAGTAAACACACTGCAGATGAGTTTGACAGCACATTAGATACAGCAGAACAGAAGATTAGTGAATTGGAAGACAGGTCAAAAGAAAATATCCAGACTAAAGCAGAGAGAGAAAAAGACTTAAGAGGCAGAGAAAAAGAGAGATGCATCTGAGATATGCAGGAAAATGTATTCTATGGTGGACCAAAGACATAAACCCACAAACTCAAGATTCTCTGCAACCCCCAACCTGTATGAATACAAAGAAAACCACATCTACATTCATCAAATTAAAACTGCGGAAAATCAAACCAAAAACAATTATCTTAAAAGCAACAGGACAAAAACACCCCGAAACATGACTCTTGAAGGCACACAATAGTGATAATTGTGATAACTGATGTTCAAAGGAAAATTTGGAATTGGAAGCCAATGGAATTGTTTAACATATTTATAATATAATGAGGAGCTGCTAAAGTGTAGCTGGATACCTAGAGAAAACAGCCTTCAAGACTGAAAGCAAAATAAACATATTTCTAAACAAGCAAAAATGTTAGAGCCCTAGCAGACCTGCTAAAATAAACACTGATGACAGACTTCTTCAGGCAGAAAAAAACAAATAATCCCAGGATATTGGCCCAAATCCTGGCTCTGCAGTTTCCTGGCTGTGTGCACTTTGGCAAGTTACAGAACTTCCCTGTGCCTTATCTTAAAATGAGGGCAATCAGAATTCCTCCAGTGTTTACGCGAGTAGAAAGACAAGAAGCACTTCACAAAATCCAGCCCTCAGCATATAATTAATACCTGCCAGCTCCCACGTGGGAACCTCTGTGAGGAAACGGGCCGTTAGGTGGCGCCTCCACACACCACACTCCCTAATAATTAACCTAAGGAACGTAAGAAAGACCTCAAGGAACCCACCTGTGACGTCCAGGCGGAAGGAGACCTTCTGGCCCCCGGCCTCGCAGCTGTACTCCCCGGCGTCCGCCTTCCCCGCCTGCTGCACCACCAGCCGCCTGCTGCAGCCCTTGGCCTCCACGTGCACTCTCGAGCTCGCACTCAGCTTCTTCCCGTCCTTGAACCACGTCACCTCCGTCTGGGCCTGGGACACCTCGCAGCTCAGCGTGGCGCTGGCCCCCGCCTCGGCCTGCACCTCCATGCGCGCCGGCTGCTCCTTGGCAAACACCACCGTGGGCTCTGGGGACGGTGGGGACACGGGGTCAGAGACACCATCAAAGTCAGAGAGGCAGCACTGGGGAGAGAAGGCCTTGATGGTGGAGGCAGGAGGACTGGAAACTTCTCCAGGCTCTGCACCAGCTGTGTGCCCTGGAGAAGCTCTACTGCCTTCTCAGCAGCAAGGGACACAATTCATCTGAAGGGTCCACCACCATCCCCGTGGCTGTTCCAGGTGGGGATGTCGGGAAAGACTCCTGTGAATGTGGGAGCAGGGGCCGTGAGGCAGACACACCCCAACCTCCTAGATGATGCAGAGTCTTCTCCACGCGACGGTGCAGGGAGCGTTCTCACCCCCAGTGCTGGAGAGATCCTGCGGCCCCAGGCTCTCGCCTCCCCTCAGGGTCGCCACTGCTGGCAGCCCAGTGCAAGGGAGGCGGAACCTCCCATGGCTGCCTTTTGCGTTTTGCTGATGACTGACAAAATGTGCACTTTCTGATGGTTTTGGTCATTGGTGTTTGCTGTCTGTCTCTGTGCAAGATTTGCCCCTTTCAATAGCACTGCCTGTTTCTTCATATTCACTTTTAGGAGCTCCTTATTTATTTAAATGCTAAAGCGTTGACAGTTGTGTGTTGTAAAAATCTTCCCCACCTCTATGTCTTTTCAATCTTTCATGATATCTTCTGATCAAATAAAGTTCTTAATCTAAACAAATATATCAATTTGTCTGTGTGGCCAATGCGTTTATGTTCTAGTCACAGACCTTCATTATGTCGAGTCACTGAACACCCACACTGCCTGCTCCGAGCTTGTCTGACCTCTCAGAAGGAGGTCTCTAACCCACCTGGAGCTGATGTGTGTTATGTGAGAGAGATGTCCAGTTTTATTGTTTTCCCCTATGCTTAATGATCTGAGCACCATTTATGAAAAGATCATCCTTTCTCTACACCTCACACTAGCAACACAATAAAAAATGGAAAGGTGAGGGGTGTGGCCCAGTTACACACAGAGCTGTTTGTGAGGTAATTCCCCTCCTCTGAACTATCCACGCACTTAGGCCATGTTGTCTCAACTACAGGAAGTGGTGACACCTGGTGCAGCAGGTGCTCTCACTTGGCTCATCGCTGAGAGATCACCTGGCCTCTGCAATCAACTTGTCAGTTTCCATCCCACTCAAAGGAACATTTGTTTGGAGTCTGCCTAGGAGTGAACATCTGGTCTACCACGGTTTCTATCTATTTCTTTAGATCTTCTTTACCTCTCTCAAAAACGTTTAATAATTTAACCCACTCAGCCCTTCAACATCATTTATTGGTCTTGGAAATAGAGACATGATACTTTGGGAGGTATTGTAAACCTTCAAAATTTCATTTTCCTACTGTTTGTTGCTAGTATATAGATACGGAAGTGTTTTCGGTATATTGATTTTTTATGTGGTAATCTTTCTCAACACTCTAAGTCTAATCAGTATTAATCTTTGTATTCTCTGAAATGGATAACCACATTATCTGTACATTTCACTTCAGTTTTTTTTTTTTTTTTTTTTTAGTTCTATACCATCATCTTATTTTCCTCCTTATTGTGTTGAACAACATTAAGCGACAAGTGGTGACAGAAACCCTCCTTATCTTGTTCTCATCTCAAAGTCAAACCTTTCACTGTAAGTGTGATGTCAGCTGGTGTTTTCTGTAGCGCCATTTTCCAAATTAAGGAAGAACCCCTTTGTGTATAGCTCATGAAGAATTTTATATCATGAAATGATGCTAAATTTTATCAACTATTCTTTCAGGATATACGTTAAATCTTATCAAACACTTTAATTCTGCACTTATCGAGATAATCACATTTTCCTGTTTCAATATGTTAATATCAGGCACAAGTTTGATTTTGTAGTATTTCTAATGTTAAAACAACCACACACTCTTGGACTGCAACTTCCATCATAGAGCACTGTCCTCTTCATATATTGCACAACTTATTTGCCTGATATCTTGTTTGGGATTTTGGCCTTGATATTCACAAGAGATTGCCTGTGACTTTATTTCTGCACATTTTCCTTGTGAGAGTCTGGCATGGCTATTACACTAGTACATAAGATGGGCTGGAGGGTGTATCCCCTTCTTCTACTGTCTACGAGAATCTCCATGAACATGGAATAACTTGTCAGGAGAGCCACTGACTTTAGGCCTTTCTCTGTGAAAATATTTTTTTATTACTGGTTCTCTTTCTTTAAAGGTTATAGGACTGTTTGAGTTTTCTCTTTCCCTTTGTGTCAGTTTTGATACAGCTTTCTAGGAATGAGCCAAATTGTTACAACTTTCACACTTTTTACCGTAAAATACTTTGTCGTGTTCTCCTTAAATAACGTTTCTCAAAGACACATAGCGGGTTTTTGGTATCTATACACACCCACAAACCACTGAATACATACGATACCACGCTGTTTTGTGGTGGCACCTAGGAGTCAAATGTGGGACTGCAGCCCACCCCTAATATTTAATGTTAAGACACTTCACAAAAGAGTACACCTATCTCCCAGCCTTCTCTGTGAACTGGCCCGGCAGGCACAGACACACCCTCATCCCAGGAAATGCTGGGAAACCAGCACTGCTCTATAGGTCAAGCTGCCACCACGGGAACTCGTCTCTAACACCACAAGCTGAGGGAGCATAAGCTCCGTGCTCCTCTCCATTTCTAAACTGATACACCAGACTCCAAGGGGAACGCGACAGAGGACACTCTCACTGAAGACAAAAGGGAACACCCCAACCTCAGAGGTGTGGATTTCGGGCACATGCCCACCAGTGTCGGCTCTGTGTACACTTTGCAGACATCGCAACGAGGCACGGTCCAGACAGTGCTACACACAGGTGCAGAGAGAGCTTCCCTACTCACACGCGGAGGGGAAGGGACTCACAGATCATCTAAGCTTCTGATGACCCCAAGCGCAGTCTGCGATATTAACAAGTGCGCTGGGAGCTGAAACTCCTCCTTCTCCCTGGTCTGTGGGACCCCACATCTCCCGAGTGTGAACCTGCATGAGGTTCTGGGTGACACACCTGGCAGCTGTCAGAACACCCAGGAGGAGGGAACACGCACGTCCCCAAGAGAGAGTCGTCTGGTCTCCTTCAGACACAAGACCCAAGTTATCCAGAGTCCCAGACAAGAGAGAGACCAGGGAGGTGCTGGGGACACATGACTGAGCACCACTGTGCTAAACACACTCAAGAAGGACAGAAGGCCCCCTCCTTCCTACACACGGCCAGTCCACCCGCCTCGGGCCAGCCGCGGAGGAAAAGCAGGAAGGTGGCAGGATGGGAGCTGTGAGTGATGGAGAGGACATTAGGGATGATCTAGGCTCTGAGTCAGTCCCGCCACCTCCACACGAGGCTAATTCAGCCCCCCAAGAACTGACCTGTGACGTCCAGGCGGAAGGAGACCTTCTGGCCCCCGGCCTCGCAGCTGTACTCCCCGGCGTCCGCCTTCCCCGCCTGCTGCACCACCAGCCGCCTGCTGCAGCCCTTGGCCTCCACGTGCACTTTCGAGCTCGCACTCAGCTTCTTCCCGTCCTTGAACCACGTCACCTCCCTCTGGGCCTGG
This sequence comes from Tapirus indicus, assembly GCA_031878705.1. NCBI lineage: Eukaryota > Metazoa > Chordata > Mammalia > Perissodactyla > Tapiridae > Tapirus > Tapirus indicus. The sequence goes on along the minus strand of CM062925.1, from coordinate 15,878 downwards.
GACACCTCGCAGCTCAGCGTGGCGCTGGCCCCGGCCTCGGCCTGCACCTCCTTGCGCGCCGGCTGCTCCTTGGCAAACACCACCGTGGGCTCTGGGGACCGGAAGGGACATGGGGTCAGAGACACAAAACTGGAACCAGCCTATGTCACAGGGACCGAAGCTTCAGAGTTCAGTGAGTTTTCTCCCTGGAGCCAGTGACATCATGTGGCTGGTGGGGTGTTAGCGTTTACAGCACCGTGTCTCCTGTCACGGGGCCTCGGTGTACCCTTGAGGGGTGTCCTGACTCAAGAGCAATTCCTAAGGCAGGAGGAAGGTGGCCGAAGGTACTGCAGTACTTGTTACTGCCAGTTCACTGTCCTTCCCATGTGACAGTCACCTCTGTGGACAGCTTGGGTCCTTCACTCTTCTCTCCCCAGAGCCCGGCACACGGTATGCACTCCACAAACTATTCTCCCTTTTCCTGGGTATAGCTCACATGTAAAGTGCGCTCACTTATCGGGACAGTTCAAAGAGGTGGAGGTGTACCTGCTCCCATGCAACCACGACATCAAGAAACAGCGCATTCCCAGCTCCCCACTCACTGCTGACCACCCCACAAAATAACCACTAATCTCACCTCTATCACCATCAGTTACTTTTGCCTGTTCTTTGATTTTGCATGGATGGAATCACACATCATGTGCTTCTGAGTCTGTTTTCTTTCACTCAGCACAACATCTGTGAGACCATCCGTGTGGCTGCATCTGGCAGCAGCTGGTTCTGTGTACTGATGGATTGGATTCTGTTGTATGAACACCATGGTTTATTTTCCCTTGTCCTCTTGTGATTCGTTTAGGTTGTTTCCAATTTGGGGAGATGACAAGTCGAGCTGCTATGAACATTCTTGTACGTACCTTTGGGGCACGTGGAACTGTTGGGACATAAGTAGGCCTGCATTTGGCTTCAGCAGATATTTCCAAAGAGTTTTCCAAAATGGTTGTACCAACTCACTCTCCCAGCAGCAGTGTGTGGGGGCTCCAGTCCTCCAGGCCCTTACCAACACCTGACATCATCAACTTTTAATAATCATCCATGTTCCATTAAACTCAAATGAATACATTCAGGATCTCAGAGGTTCCACACTGTAGATGCATTCATTCATTCAATCATTGATGCAACTACTGTTTAAGGAGGGCCCAGAATGTGCTGGCACTATGCTGGTAAGCTGGGAATGCGATGGTGAATAGCAGTCTCTGTTCTCACAGATCTTACCTTCCAGCGGGGAGAGACAGACAAACGAACATATAAACCATGGCAACGGTGCTGTAATGCAACGGTGGGCACTGTGGTGAAATAAACAGGTGACAAGCCAGAGAGAAGGGATTGTTTGGCAACTTAGATTCGGTGGTCAGAGTGCCCTCACTCAGGAGTGAAGTTTAGGTGGGGTGCTAAACCATAAAAAGGAGGCAGCTTTGATGAAAGCCGAGGGGAGACATCTAATGGAGACAGAGCTAGGGCCAGGGCTCTCCTGGGATAGGTGATAGCTAGGGCCAGGGATAGGTGAAGTGAGCAAGGAGGGTAAAAGGGAACTGCCCAGAGATGTGGGGCCACGCTGGGCACCTGCTTTCCCCTGAGGCACTGCTGCTTCTGGGTATGGCATGACAACGAAAACCTGGGTACAGGGCTGCCACTAAGAGACAGGAAAACCAGTAATTCTGTGGACAGAGATGAAACTGGAGATTGAGGAGCCAAGTCTCCAGGGAAAAGGAACCATGTAGAACTGAGCTCCCCACTCAGCCACGGCCCCTCAAGACATTTGATGAGTTCTGAAGCTGCATGGGGGAGGCGACTAAGAGGCAGAGCAGAAAACTAGAGCAGACTTTTCACCATCTTGCATTACCAGGGAGACAAAGACTAGAGCTGGGTGTCTGCTGGTGGAGGGCCCATCCACACCCCAAGTCTCTGCAGAAATCCCTGGAGGACTATGCCCGGGACTGGAGGCAAAGCAGTGACAGATGCCCCCGATCAAACCTGCAGGGCAGCCCCGCGTCAGCACGGCCCTGGAATGGACTGAAGATCCCAGTCGTCATCTCCCTGCCTAGCAGAAGAAACACTGATCCTCTTTCTGGAGTAAGCCAACAGCATCCACATGCAACAAGCACTCCCACACAATGTCTAACAGTCAACCAAAAATTCACTGGCATGCCAAGGACGGGAGTAAATAGAAAACCAAAAAAAAAAAAAGGCAATATCAGTCACATCATCAGATATTAGATGATCCAGTTATTATGGTTATCAGACCATAATGGAGCTATGATTAATAGTTTTTAAACTATGGAAGAAAGACAATATGAAAAATGTACTACAGAGTCTAGAATCTATAAGAAATTAATCAAAGGAAAATTATATAACTTGAAAATACAATAACTGAAAGTAAACACACTGCAGATGAGTTTGACAGCACATTAGATACAGCAGAACAGAAGATTAGTGAATTGGAAGACAGGTCAAAAGAAAATATCCAGACTAAAGCAGAGAGAGAAAAAGACTTAAGAGGCAGAGAAAAAGAGAGATGCATCTGAGATATGCAGGAAAATGTATTCTATGGTGGACCAAAGACATAAACCCACAAACTCAAGATTCTCTGCAACCCCCAACCTGTATGAATACAAAGAAAACCACATCTACATTCATCAAATTAAAACTGCGGAAAATCAAACCAAAAACAATTATCTTAAAAGCAACAGGACAAAAACACCCCGAAACATGACTCTTGAAGGCACACAATAGTGATAATTGTGATAACTGATGTTCAAAGGAAAATTTGGAATTGGAAGCCAATGGAATTGTTTAACATATTTATAATATAATGAGGAGCTGCTAAAGTGTAGCTGGATACCTAGAGAAAACAGCCTTCAAGACTGAAAGCAAAATAAACATATTTCTAAACAAGCAAAAATGTTAGAGCCCTAGCAGACCTGCTAAAATAAACACTGATGACAGACTTCTTCAGGCAGAAAAAAACAAATAATCCCAGGATATTGGCCCAAATCCTGGCTCTGCAGTTTCCTGGCTGTGTGCACTTTGGCAAGTTACAGAACTTCCCTGTGCCTTATCTTAAAATGAGGGCAATCAGAATTCCTCCAGTGTTTACGCGAGTAGAAAGACAAGAAGCACTTCACAAAATCCAGCCCTCAGCATATAATTAATACCTGCCAGCTCCCACGTGGGAACCTCTGTGAGGAAACGGGCCGTTAGGTGGCGCCTCCACACACCACACTCCCTAATAATTAACCTAAGGAACGTAAGAAAGACCTCAAGGAACCCACCTGTGACGTCCAGGCGGAAGGAGACCTTCTGGCCCCCGGCCTCGCAGCTGTACTCCCCGGCGTCCGCCTTCCCCGCCTGCTGCACCACCAGCCGCCTGCTGCAGCCCTTGGCCTCCACGTGCACTCTCGAGCTCGCACTCAGCTTCTTCCCGTCCTTGAACCACGTCACCTCCGTCTGGGCCTGGGACACCTCGCAGCTCAGCGTGGCGCTGGCCCCCGCCTCGGCCTGCACCTCCATGCGCGCCGGCTGCTCCTTGGCAAACACCACCGTGGGCTCTGGGGACGGTGGGGACACGGGGTCAGAGACACCATCAAAGTCAGAGAGGCAGCACTGGGGAGAGAAGGCCTTGATGGTGGAGGCAGGAGGACTGGAAACTTCTCCAGGCTCTGCACCAGCTGTGTGCCCTGGAGAAGCTCTACTGCCTTCTCAGCAGCAAGGGACACAATTCATCTGAAGGGTCCACCACCATCCCCGTGGCTGTTCCAGGTGGGGATGTCGGGAAAGACTCCTGTGAATGTGGGAGCAGGGGCCGTGAGGCAGACACACCCCAACCTCCTAGATGATGCAGAGTCTTCTCCACGCGACGGTGCAGGGAGCGTTCTCACCCCCAGTGCTGGAGAGATCCTGCGGCCCCAGGCTCTCGCCTCCCCTCAGGGTCGCCACTGCTGGCAGCCCAGTGCAAGGGAGGCGGAACCTCCCATGGCTGCCTTTTGCGTTTTGCTGATGACTGACAAAATGTGCACTTTCTGATGGTTTTGGTCATTGGTGTTTGCTGTCTGTCTCTGTGCAAGATTTGCCCCTTTCAATAGCACTGCCTGTTTCTTCATATTCACTTTTAGGAGCTCCTTATTTATTTAAATGCTAAAGCGTTGACAGTTGTGTGTTGTAAAAATCTTCCCCACCTCTATGTCTTTTCAATCTTTCATGATATCTTCTGATCAAATAAAGTTCTTAATCTAAACAAATATATCAATTTGTCTGTGTGGCCAATGCGTTTATGTTCTAGTCACAGACCTTCATTATGTCGAGTCACTGAACACCCACACTGCCTGCTCCGAGCTTGTCTGACCTCTCAGAAGGAGGTCTCTAACCCACCTGGAGCTGATGTGTGTTATGTGAGAGAGATGTCCAGTTTTATTGTTTTCCCCTATGCTTAATGATCTGAGCACCATTTATGAAAAGATCATCCTTTCTCTACACCTCACACTAGCAACACAATAAAAAATGGAAAGGTGAGGGGTGTGGCCCAGTTACACACAGAGCTGTTTGTGAGGTAATTCCCCTCCTCTGAACTATCCACGCACTTAGGCCATGTTGTCTCAACTACAGGAAGTGGTGACACCTGGTGCAGCAGGTGCTCTCACTTGGCTCATCGCTGAGAGATCACCTGGCCTCTGCAATCAACTTGTCAGTTTCCATCCCACTCAAAGGAACATTTGTTTGGAGTCTGCCTAGGAGTGAACATCTGGTCTACCACGGTTTCTATCTATTTCTTTAGATCTTCTTTACCTCTCTCAAAAACGTTTAATAATTTAACCCACTCAGCCCTTCAACATCATTTATTGGTCTTGGAAATAGAGACATGATACTTTGGGAGGTATTGTAAACCTTCAAAATTTCATTTTCCTACTGTTTGTTGCTAGTATATAGATACGGAAGTGTTTTCGGTATATTGATTTTTTTATGTGGTAATCTTTCTCAACACTCTAAGTCTAATCAGTATTAATCTTTGTATTCTCTGAAATGGATAACCACATTATCTGTACATTTCACTTCAGTTTTTTTTTTTTTTTTTTTTAGTTCTATACCATCATCTTATTTTCCTCCTTATTGTGTTGAACAACATTAAGCGACAAGTGGTGACAGAAACCCTCCTTATCTTGTTCTCATCTCAAAGTCAAACCTTTCACTGTAAGTGTGATGTCAGCTGGTGTTTTCTGTAGCGCCATTTTCCAAATTAAGGAAGAACCCCTTTGTGTATAGCTCATGAAGAATTTTATATCATGAAATGATGCTAAATTTTATCAACTATTCTTTCAGGATATACGTTAAATTTTATCAAACACTTTAATTCTGCACTTATCGAGATAATCACATTTTCCTGTTTCAATATGTTAATATCAGGCACAATTTTGATTTTGTAGTATTTCTAATGTTAAAACAACCACACACTCTTGGACTGCAACTTCCATCATAGAGCACTGTCCTCTTCATATATTGCACAACTTATTTGCCTGATATCTTGTTTGGGATTTTGGCCTTGATATTCACAAGAGATTGCCTGTGACTTTATTTCTGCACATTTTCCTTGTGAGAGTCTGGCATGGCTATTACACTAGTACATAAGATGGGCTGGAGGGTGTATCCCCTTCTTCTACTGTCTACGAGAATCTCCATGAACATGGAATAACTTGTCAGGAGAGCCACTGACTTTAGGCCTTTCTCTGTGAAAATATTTTTTTATTACTGGTTCTCTTTCTTTAAAGGTTATAGGACTGTTTGAGTTTTCTCTTTCCCTTTGTGTCAGTTTTGATACAGCTTTCTAGGAATGAGCCAAATTGTTACAACTTTCACACTTTTTACCGTAAAATACTTTGTCGTGTTCTCCTTAAATAACGTTTCTCAAAGACACATAGCGGGTTTTTGGTATCTATACACACCCACAAACCACTGAATACATACGATACCACGCTGTTTTGTGGTGGCACCTAGGAGTCAAATGTGGGACTGCAGCCCACCCCTAATATTTAATGTTAAGACACTTCACAAAAGAGTACACCTATCTCCCAGCCTTCTCTGTGAACTGGCCCGGCAGGCACAGACACACCCTCATCCCAGGAAATGCTGGGAAACCAGCACTGCTCTATAGGTCAAGCTGCCACCACGGGAACTCGTCTCTAACACCACAAGCTGAGGGAGCATAAGCTCCGTGCTCCTCTCCATTTCTAAACTGATACACCAGACTCCAAGGGGAACGCGACAGAGGACACTCTCACTGAAGACAAAAGGGAACACCCCAACCTCAGAGGTGTGGATTTCGGGCACATGCCCACCAGTGTCGGCTCTGTGTACACTTTGCAGACATCGCAACGAGGCACGGTCCAGACAGTGCTACACACAGGTGCAGAGAGAGCTTCCCTACTCACACGCGGAGGGGAAGGGACTCACAGATCATCTAAGCTTCTGATGACCCCAAGCGCAGTCTGCGATATTAACAAGTGCGCTGGGAGCTGAAACTCCTCCTTCTCCCTGGTCTGTGGGACCCCACATCTCCCGAGTGTGAACCTGCATGAGGTTCTGGGTGACACACCTGGCAGCTGTCAGAACACCCAGGAGGAGGGAACACGCACGTCCCCAAGAGAGAGTCGTCTGGTCTCCTTCAGACACAAGACCCAAGTTATCCAGAGTCCCAGACAAGAGAGAGACCAGGGAGGTGCTGGGGACACATGACTGAGCACCACTGTGCTAAACACACTCAAGAAGGACAGAAGGCCCCCTCCTTCCTACACACGGCCAGTCCACCCGCCTCGGGCCAGCCGCGGAGGAAAAGCAGGAAGGTGGCAGGATGGGAGCTGTGAGTGATGGAGAGGACATTAGGGATGATCTAGGCTCTGAGTCAGTCCCGCCACCTCCACACGAGGCTAATTCAGCCCCCCAAGAACTGACCTGTGACGTCCAGGCGGAAGGAGACCTTCTGGCCCCCGGCCTCGCAGCTGTACTCCCCGGCGTCCGCCTTCCCCGCCTGCTGCACCACCAGCCGCCTGCTGCAGCCCTTGGCCTCCACGTGCACTTTCGAGCTCGCACTCAGCTTCTTCCCGTCCTTGAACCACGTCACCTCCCTCTGGGCCTGGGACACCTCGCAGCTCAGCGTGGCGCTGGCCCCGGCCTCGGCCTGCACCTCCTTGCGCGCCGACTGCTCCTTGGCAAACACCACCGTGGGCTCTGGGGACCGGAAGGGACATGGGGTCAGAGACACAAAACTGGAACCAGCCTATGTCACAGGGACCGAAGCTTCAGAGTTCAGTGAGTTTTCTCCCTGGAGCCAGTGACATCATGTGGCTGGTGGGGTGTTAGCGTTTACAGCACCGTGTCTCCTGTCACGGGGCCTCGGTGTACCCTTGAGGGGTGTCCTGACTCAAGAGCAATTCCTAAGGCAGGAGGAAGGTGGCCGAAGGTACTGCAGTACTTGTTACTGCCAGTTCACTGTCCTTCCCATGTGACAGTCACCTCTGTGGACAGCTTGGGTCCTTCACTCTTCTCTCCCCAGAGCCCGGCACACGGTATGCACTCCACAAACTATTCTCCCTTTTCCTGGGTATAGCTCACATGTAAAGTGCGCTCACTTATCGGGACAGTTCAAAGAGGTGGAGGTGTACCTGCTCCCATGCAACCACGACATCAAGAAACAGCGCATTCCCAGCTCCCCACTCACTGCTGACCACCCCACAAAATAACCACTAATCTCACCTCTATCACCATCAGTTACTTTTGCCTGTTCTTTGATTTTGCATGGATGGAATCACACATCATGTGCTTCTGAGTCTGTTTTCTTTCACTCAGCACAACATCTGTGAGACCATCCGTGTGGCTGCATCTGGCAGCAGCTGGTTCTGTGTACTGATGGATTGGATTCTGTTGTATGAACACCATGGTTTATTTTCCCTTGTCCTCTTGTGATTCGTTTAGGTTGTTTCCAATTTGGGGAGATGACAAGTCGAGCTGCTATGAACATTCTTGTACGTACCTTTGGGGCACGTGGAACTGTTGGGACATAAGTAGGCCTGCATTTGGCTTCAGCAGATATTTCCAAAGAGTTTTCCAAAATGGTTGTACCAACTCACTCTCCCAGCAGCAGTGTGTGGGGGCTCCAGTCCTCCAGGCCCTTACCAACACCTGACATCATCAACTTTTAATAATCATCCATGTTCCATTAAACTCAAATGAATACATTCAGGATCTCAGAGGTTCCACACTGTAGATGCATTCATTCATTCAATCATTGATGCAACTACTGTTTAAGGAGGGCCCAGAATGTGCTGGCACTATGCTGGTAAGCTGGGAATGCGATGGTGAATAGCAGTCTCTGTTCTCACAGATCTTACCTTCCAGCGGGGAGAGACAGACAAACGAACATATAAACCATGGCAACGGTGCTGTAATGCAACGGTGGGCACTGTGGTGAAATAAACAGGTGACAAGCCAGAGAGAAGGGATTGTTTGGCAACTTAGATTCGGTGGTCAGAGTGCCCTCACTCAGGAGTGAAGTTTAGGTGGGGTGCTAAACCATAAAAAGGAGGCAGCTTTGATGAAAGCCGAGGGGAGACATCTAATGGAGACAGAGCTAGGGCCAGGGCTCTCCTGGGATAGGTGATAGCTAGGGCCAGGGATAGGTGAAGTGAGCAAGGAGGGTAAAAGGGAACTGCCCAGAGATGTGGGGCCACGCTGGGCACCTGCTTTCCCCTGAGGCACTGCTGCTTCTGGGTATGGCATGACAACGAAAACCTGGGTACAGGGCTGCCACTAAGAGACAGGAAAACCAGTAATTCTGTGGACAGAGATGAAACTGGAGATTGAGGAGCCAAGTCTCCAGGGAAAAGGAACCATGTAGAACTGAGCTCCCCACTCAGCCACGGCCCCTCAAGACATTTGATGAGTTCTGAAGCTGCATGGGGGAGGCGACTAAGAGGCAGAGCAGAAAACTAGAGCAGACTTTTCACCATCTTGCATTACCAGGGAGACAAAGACTAGAGCTGGGTGTCTGCTGGTGGAGGGCCCATCCACACCCCAAGTCTCTGCAGAAATCCCTGGAGGACTATGCCCGGGACTGGAGGCAAAGCAGTGACAGATGCCCCCGATCAAACCTGCAGGGCAGCCCCGCGTCAGCACGGCCCTGGAATGGACTGAAGATCCCAGTCGTCATCTCCCTGCCTAGCAGAAGAAACACTGATCCTCTTTCTGGAGTAAGCCAACAGCATCCACATGCAACAAGCACTCCCACACAATGTCTAACAGTCAACCAAAAATTCACTGGCATGCCAAGGACGGGAGTAAATAGAAAACCAAAAAAAAAAAAAGGCAATATCAGTCACATCATCAGATATTAGATGATCCAGTTATTATGGTTATCAGACCATAATGGAGCTATGATTAATAGTTTTTAAACTATGGAAGAAAGACAATATGAAAAATGTACTACAGAGTCTAGAATCTATAAGAAATTAATCAAAGGAAAATTATATAACTTGAAAATACAATAACTGAAAGTAAACACACTGCAGATGAGTTTGACAGCACATTAGATACAGCAGAACAGAAGATTAGTGAATTGGAAGACAGGTCAAAAGAAAATATCCAGACTAAAGCAGAGAGAGAAAAAGACTTAAGAGGCAGAGAAAAAGAGAGATGCATCTGAGATATGCAGGAAAATGTATTCTATGGTGGACCAAAGACATAAACCCACAAACTCAAGATTCTCTGCAACCCCCAACCTGTATGAATACAAAGAAAACCACATCTACATTCATCAAATTAAAACTGCGGAAAATCAAACCAAAAACAATTATCTTAAAAGCAACAGGACAAAAACACCCCGAAACATGACTCTTGAAGGCACACAATAGTGATAATTGTGATAACTGATGTTCAAAGGAAAATTTGGAATTGGAAGCCAATGGAATTGTTTAACATATTTATAATATAATGAGGAGCTGCTAAAGTGTAGCTGGATACCTAGAGAAAACAGCCTTCAAGACTGAAAGCAAAATAAACATATTTCTAAACAAGCAAAAATGTTAGAGCCCTAGCAGACCTGCTAAAATAAACACTGATGACAGACTTCTTCAGGCAGAAAAAAACAAATAATCCCAGGATATTGGCCCAAATCCTGGCTCTGCAGTTTCCTGGCTGTGTGCACTTTGGCAAGTTACAGAACTTCCCTGTGCCTTATCTTAAAATGAGGGCAATCAGAATTCCTCCAGTGTTTACGCGAGTAGAAAGACAAGAAGCACTTCACAAAATCCAGCCCTCAGCATATAATTAATACCTGCCAGCTCCCACGTGGGAACCTCTGTGAGGAAACGGGCCGTTAGGTGGCGCCTCCACACACCACACTCCCTAATAATTAACCTAAGGAACGTAAGAAAGACCTCAAGGAACCCACCTGTGACGTCCAGGCGGAAGGAGACCTTCTGGCCCCCGGCCTCGCAGCTGTACTCCCCGGCGTCCGCCTTCCCCGCCTGCTGCACCACCAGCCGCCTGCTGCAGCCCTTGGCCTCCACGTGCACTCTCGAGCTCGCACTCAGCTTCTTCCCGTCCTTGAACCACGTCACCTCCGTCTGGGCCTGGGACACCTCGCAGCTCAGCGTGGCGCTGGCCCCCGCCTCGGCCTGCACCTCCATGCGCGCCGGCTGCTCCTTGGCAAACACCACCGTGGGCTCTGGGGACGGTGGGGACACGGGGTCAGAGACACCATCAAAGTCAGAGAGGCAGCACTGGGGAGAGAAGGCCTTGATGGTGGAGGCAGGAGGACTGGAAACTTCTCCAGGCTCTGCACCAGCTGTGTGCCCTGGAGAAGCTCTACTGCCTTCTCAGCAGCAAGGGACACAATTCATCTGAAGGGTCCACCACCATCCCCGTGGCTGTTCCAGGTGGGGATGTCGGGAAAGACTCCTGTGAATGTGGGAGCAGGGGCCGTGAGGCAGACACACCCCAACCTCCTAGATGATGCAGAGTCTTCTCCACGCGACGGTGCAGGGAGCGTTCTCACCCCCAGTGCTGGAGAGATCCTGCGGCCCCAGGCTCTCGCCTCCCCTCAGGGTCGCCACTGCTGGCAGCCCAGTGCAAGGGAGGCGGAACCTCCCATGGCTGCCTTTTGCGTTTTGCTGATGACTGACAAAATGTGCACTTTCTGATGGTTTTGGTCATTGGTGTTTGCTGTCTGTCTCTGTGCAAGATTTGCCCCTTTCAATAGCACTGCCTGTTTCTTCATATTCACTTTTAGGAGCTCCTTATTTATTTAAATGCTAAAGCGTTGACAGTTGTGTGTTGTAAAAATCTTCCCCACCTCTATGTCTTTTCAATCTTTCATGATATCTTCTGATCAAATAAAGTTCTTAATCTAAACAAATATATCAATTTGTCTGTGTGGCCAATGCGTTTATGTTCTAGTCACAGACCTTCATTATGTCGAGTCACTGAACACCCACACTGCCTGCTCCGAGCTTGTCTGACCTCTCAGAAGGAGGTCTCTAACCCACCTGGAGCTGATGTGTGTTATGTGAGAGAGATGTCCAGTTTTATTGTTTTCCCCTATGCTTAATGATCTGAGCACCATTTATGAAAAGATCATCCTTTCTCTACACCTCACACTAGCAACACAATAAAAAATGGAAAGGTGAGGGGTGTGGCCCAGTTACACACAGAGCTGTTTGTGAGGTAATTCCCCTCCTCTGAACTATCCACGCACTTAGGCCATGTTGTCTCAACTACAGGAAGTGGTGACACCTGGTGCAGCAGGTGCTCTCACTTGGCTCATCGCTGAGAGATCACCTGGCCTCTGCAATCAACTTGTCAGTTTCCATCCCACTCAAAGGAACATTTGTTTGGAGTCTGCCTAGGAGTGAACATCTGGTCTACCACGGTTTCTATCTATTTCTTTAGATCTTCTTTACCTCTCTCAAAAACGTTTAATAATTTAACCCACTCAGCCCTTCAACATCATTTATTGGTCTTGGAAATAGAGACATGATACTTTGGGAGGTATTGTAAACCTTCAAAATTTCATTTTCCTACTGTTTGTTGCTAGTATATAGATACGGAAGTGTTTTCGGTATATTGATTTTTTTATGTGGTAATCTTTCTCAACACTCTAAGTCTAATCAGTATTAATCTTTGTATTCTCTGAAATGGATAACCACATTATCTGTACATTTCACTTCAGTTTTTTTTTTTTTTTTTTTTAGTTCTATACCATCATCTTATTTTCCTCCTTATTGTGTTGAACAACATTAAGCGACAAGTGGTGACAGAAACCCTCCTTATCTTGTTCTCATCTCAAAGTCAAACCTTTCACTGTAAGTGTGATGTCAGCTGGTGTTTTCTGTAGCGCCATTTTCCAAATTAAGGAAGAACCCCTTTGTGTATAGCTCATGAAGAATTTTATATCATGAAATGATGCTAAATTTTATCAACTATTCTTTCAGGATATACGTTAAATTTTATCAAACACTTTAATTCTGCACTTATCGAGATAATCACATTTTCCTGTTTCAATATGTTAATATCAGGCACAATTTTGATTTTGTAGTATTTCTAATGTTAAAACAACCACACACTCTTGGACTGCAACTTCCATCATAGAGCACTGTCCTCTTCATATATTGCACAACTTATTTGCCTGATATCTTGTTTGGGATTTTGGCCTTGATATTCACAAGAGATTGCCTGTGACTTTATTTCTGCACATTTTCCTTGTGAGAGTCTGGCATGGCTATTACACTAGTACATAAGATGGGCTGGAGGGTGTATCCCCTTCTTCTACTGTCTACGAGAATCTCCATGAACATGGAATAACTTGTCAGGAGAGCCACTGACTTTAGGCCTTTCTCTGTGAAAATATTTTTTTATTACTGGTTCTCTTTCTTTAAAGGTTATAGGACTGTTTGAGTTTTCTCTTTCCCTTTGTGTCAGTTTTGATACAGCTTTCTAGGAATGAGCCAAATTGTTACAACTTTCACACTTTTTACCGTAAAATACTTTGTCGTGTTCTCCTTAAATAACGTTTCTCAAAGACACATAGCGGGTTTTTGGTATCTATACACACCCACAAACCACTGAATACATACGATACCACGCTGTTTTGTGGTGGCACCTAGGAGTCAAATGTGGGACTGCAGCCCACCCCTAATATTTAATGTTAAGACACTTCACAAAAGAGTACACCTATCTCCCAGCCTTCTCTGTGAACTGGCCCGGCAGGCACAGACACACCCTCATCCCAGGAAATGCTGGGAAACCAGCACTGCTCTATAGGTCAAGCTGCCACCACGGGAACTCGTCTCTAACACCACAAGCTGAGGGAGCATAAGCTCCGTGCTCCTCTCCATTTCTAAACTGATACACCAGACTCCAAGGGGAACGCGACAGAGGACACTCTCACTGAAGACAAAAGGGAACACCCCAACCTCAGAGGTGTGGATTTCGGGCACATGCCCACCAGTGTCGGCTCTGTGTACACTTTGCAGACATCGCAACGAGGCACGGTCCAGACAGTGCTACACACAGGTGCAGAGAGAGCTTCCCTACTCACACGCGGAGGGGAAGGGACTCACAGATCATCTAAGCTTCTGATGACCCCAAGCGCAGTCTGCGATATTAACAAGTGCGCTGGGAGCTGAAACTCCTCCTTCTCCCTGGTCTGTGGGACCCACATCTCCCGAGTGTGAACCTGCATGAGGTTCTGGGTGACACACCTGGCAGCTGTCAGAACACCCAGGAGGAGGGAACACGCACGTCCCCAAGAGAGAGTCGTCTGGTCTCCTTCAGACACAAGGACCCAAGTTATCCAGAGTCCCAGACAAGAGAGAGACCAGGGAGGTGCTGGGGACACATGACTGAGCACCACTGTGCTAAACACACTCAAGAAGGACAGAAGGCCCCCTCCTTCCTACACACGGCCAGTCCACCCGCCTCGGGCCAGCCGCGGAGGAAAAGCAGGAAGGTGGCAGGATGGGAGCTGTGAGTGATGGGAGAGGACATTAGGGATGATCTAGGCTCTGAGTCAGTCCCGCCACCTCCACACGAGGCTAATTCAGCCCCCCAAGAACTGACCTGTGACGTCCAGGCGGAAGGAGACCTCTGGCCCCGGCCTCGCAGCTGTACTCCCCGGCGTCCGCCTTCCCCGCCTGCTGCACCACCAGCCGCCTGCTGCAGCCCTTGGCCTCCACGTGCACTTTCGAGCTCGCACTCAGCTTCTTCCCCGTCCTTGAACCACGTCACCTCCCTCTGGGCCTGGGACACCTCGCAGCTCAGCGTGGCGCCTGGCCCCGGCCTCGGCCTGCACCTCCTTGCGCGCCGACTGCTCCTTGCAACACCACCGTGGGCTCTGGGGACCGGAAGGGACATGGGTCAGAGACACAAAACTGGAACCAGCCTATGTCACAGGGACCGAAGCTTCAGAGTTCAGTGAGTTTTCTCCCTGGAGCCAGTGACATCATGTGGCTGGTGGGGTGTTAGCGTTTACAGCACCGTGTCTCCTGTCACGGGCCTCGGTGTACCCTTGAGGGGTGTCCTGACTCAAGAGCAATTTTTACCCTAAGGCAGGAGGAAGGTGGCCGAAGGTACTGCAGTACTTGTTACTGCCAGTTCACTGTCCTTCCCATGTGACAGTCACCTCTGTGGACAGCTTGGGTCCTTCACTCTTCTCTCCCCAGAGCCCGGCACACGGTATGCACTCCACAAACTATTCTCCCTTTTCCTGGGTATAGCTCACATGTAAAGTGCGCTCACTTATCGGGACAGTTCAAAGAGGTGGAGGTGTACCTGCTCCCATGCAACCACGACATCAGAACAGCGCATTCCCAGCTCCCCACTCACTGCTGACCACCCACAAAATAACCACTAATCTCACCTCTATCACCATCAGTTACTTTTGCCTGTTCTTTGATTTTGCATGGATGGAATCACACATCATGTGCTTCTGAGTCTGTTTTCTTTCACTCAGCACAACATCTGTGAGACCATCCGTGTGGCTGCATCTGGCAGCAGCTGGTTCTGTGTACTGATGGATTGGATTCTGTTGTATGAACACCATGGTTTATTTTCCCTTGTCCTCTTGTGATTCGTTTAGGTTGTTTCCAATTTGGGGAGATGACAAGTCGAGCTGCTATGAACATTCTTGTACGTACCTTTGGGGCACGTGGAACTGTTGGGACATAAGTAGGCCTGCATTTGGCTTCAGCAGATATTTCCAAAGAGTTTTCCAAAATGGTTGTACCAACTCACTCTCCCAGCAGCAGTGTGTGGGGGCTCCAGTCCTCCAGGCCCTACCAACACCTGACATCATCAACTTTTAATAATCATCCATGTTCCATTAAACTCAAATGAATACATTCAGGATCTCAGAGGTTCCACACTGTAGATGCATTCATTCATTCAATCATTGATGCAACTACTGTTTAAGGAGGGCCCAGAATGTGCTGGCACTATGCTGGTAAGCTGGGAATGCGATGGTGAATAGCAGTCTCTGTTCTCACAGATCTTACCTTCCAGCGGGGAGAGACAGACAAACGAACATATAAACCATGCAACGGTGCTGTAATGCAACGGTGGGCACTGTGGTGAATAAACAAGGTGACAAGCCAGAGAGAAGGGATTGTTTGGCAACTTAGATTCGGTGGTCAGAGTGCCCTCACTCAGGAGTGAAGTTTAGGTGGGGTGCTAAACCATAAAAAGGAGGCAGCTTTGATGAAAGCCGAGGGGAGACATCTAATGGAGACAGAGCTAGGGCCAGGGCTCTCCTGGGATAGGTGATAGCTAGGGCCAGGGATTGGTGAAGTGAGCAAGGAGGGTAA